>CM065597.1:117096640-119856435 GCA_033119425.1 Bufotes viridis | reverse complement strand
CGGTTAATGATAGCAAAAAAAGTAAAAATGTCAGCAACAATGAAATACCACCAAATGAAAGCTCTATTAGTGAGAAGAAAAGGAGGTAAAATTCATTTGGGTGGTAAGTTGTATGACCGAGCAATAAACGGTGAAAGTAGTGTAGTGCGGATTTGTAAAATAGGGCCTGGTCACTAGGGGGGTATAAACCTGTGGTCTTCAAGTGGTTAAAATAAGGTTTGTTAATGAGACAAACATACGATGTCTGTTTATTCATATAGTGGATCGTATTTAGTTTTGACCCAAGTTAATCAATATATCACGTATGTGTTGTTTTATATTTCATATATTGGTTTCATTTTGTTACATGTTATAATCATATATTAACGTATATATTGTCGCGGATATAAAGCGCAAAAATGCTTTATATACAAAAAAAAACAAAATAAAGGATCAAAGGAAAAAATATCAAAGTTATTGATCCTAGTGAGGAAAGGGCGACATAATAACCTCTCAGCTCGTTCACGAGAACCTTAATTATTTTGTGCAACTAGAAAGAAAACGAGATACCATTATCTATGCAAAAATATATGCGAGTTTATTATACATAAGTGCTAAATACAAAATCGATAATATAACCTGTACAATGATAGACAATGAAATATAATACCAATAATTTCAATGAATACTGAATATCGCCGATCAATGCAATGATATGCAACAATTCAGGTTAAAGAAGAGTAGGGGTATCAACCCCTTCCTATCACCGTTTTTACCAATTGAGGTATATGGTGGCACTATAAATTTACCGGCTCGGTATCAGGTTAGGGAATATCAAAGTTCCCAAGGACTAGGTACTAATGTCTGATCCTCAATTAGCAATATGCATCTTTGCTAAGAGAATGATCAAAATTGACCAGGAGCCTTATCAATTACGGATCCACAATTGAAGATCTTTGACTATATACCGGGCTGAGTAACTTATCAATACCGCAAGCAATAAGCAAGATATACGTTACCAAGGTGAGTAGGGCTCCGGAGGGACAGTCAGCACTCCAGAGGGTTCCCCGTGATCCAGGATCAAATCCAAAGCTTTACCACGTTCTGATTAATCCTTTGTAGTAATTTTTTTTTCTTTCTCTTGGAATCCCTCTCTCATCCCGTCTATAATTAATATTCACAGACTTATCAAAAGAATACACCCCTTTAGATAATGGTCTTCCAACCAAACCAAAGGGTGTTCACATATGGTAATGGTACTGTGAGATCATACATTACCCAAAATGCTTTGTGGTGAACATGTAGTGTTACCTGCTGATACCCAGGCGGCAGTGTTGTATAACCTATAAGTGTGACGCTTTTAGGAGTTAAATTTATATAATGTGACTTCATGTTAAGTGGTAAATATCCACCATCTGGGACATACATCAAAAAGGGAGGCATACCCCCTGACACTTGAAGCAATTAAAAACCTAGATTCCCAGAAACTAGTAAAACTGTTCTCATGTCATACAACTAAAATGTAGACAACAAATGTGTGGGTTTTGGGTTTCAGAGGTGCCTTATCTTTTGAAGATAACATAACTTTTCTGAGCAAATTCTTATTAAGAGAAGTCCAACTGAGCATGCTTTCCCACATACCTCAGGAATACACGCTTCTGGTGATACACACACACACAGGATATGTATGAAGGCCGATTTATTGGCCTGTATTTGTGGGAGGGGCGTAAGTAGCACATTTATACCAGGCAGGCATCTTTCCTTGGTGTGTCGACGGTGCTGCGTAGTTATGTGCAGTCTGAGCCACCTGTTGCAGCACATGGGCTGAATCTGCAGCTTCCATACCCAGTCGTCGTTCAGGATCCCAGTTGAGGTTGTTTCGGTCGGGTGAGGGTTTGCTGCTAGCTCGTGCAGCATCGTCCCGTTACAGTCTGGCCGGCGATGTGTTGGCTCCTTTGGTGAGGAGGAGGAGGAGCAGCATTGCACCGGAGCGATTCTGCCTTGTTTGCTTTCACTTCACTGCTTGCCAGCAAACCTCTCTCACTATCTGCATTATTTCTGCAGACAGACTAAAGCCTTGTTTACACTGACATACAGCATTATCCCCTTACTTGCATTATAGAGGGTGAGGCAGCACGGTTAGTCCGGTCGGCGGTGTGTCAGCTCCTTTGGTGAGTAGGAGCAGCACTGCACCGGAGCGATTCTGCCTTGTTTGCTTTCACTTCACTGCTTGCCAGCAAACCTCTCTCACTATCCGCATTATTTCTGCAGACAGACTAAAGCCTTGTTCACACTGACATACAGCATTATCCCCTTACTTGCATTATAGAGGGTGAGGCAGCTGATTAATCCAGGTGGAGCAGAGTTGCTGTTTACAAAGTGTTATTGTTTCTTTAGTATAGATGCTACTTTGCAATGTATATTGAGTAGACTGTAAGCTCCTCTGTGTTGAGGTATCTTCCTTTGTTTTGTTTCATTTGTTTTGGAAATATAAAATGTGTGTGTCACTTTAAGGTGGTGAACCTGAGTTTGTGTAAAAAAAAACACCTGTGCAAGGTGCTGGGGATCCATCTTCAGTTCAGAGTGTTAGCTGGACACTGGGGGAGCTAGATGCTACAAAGGTAATTGCAGAGACCCAAGAGGACCTTTTATTTTGTTATTTTGCCTTGTTTTGTTGCTTTATTTGTTGCTAAAATAGATGTGAGCTTGGTGTTCGACAAGAACTGAGTTTAGTTATTTTTATGGCATATACACCCACATCTCACAGGGTTTACTTGCTGATGGTGGCATCGTTTGTATTCACTCACCTATAGTGGCGTGATGTGGTGCAGGTGGTCTATATTACTGCATGCCTCATGTCAGTGTCAGCATACTTCCACAGCCAGGATTGTCTTTACATGTCATTTTTTGCTTTTCAGGTCCTGTCACAGCTCGTCATTCTCAGTTGATGTGGTCAATCACATCTTTTGCTAAAGTAGTAGAAAGGGAAAAAAAAAAAAATCGCATTACAGGTGGATTTCCCATTTAGGTTACGGGCTTTACTACTTGACAATTTTATTTTTAGGTTGTTATAGGTAGAATGTTGGGTTAGTCGTGTTTTCATCAGTTTGCGGTGTCACAACATCAAACCGAACACGTCCCCCAGGCCACGGCGGTTTCAACTATTTGGTTTTCTGGTGCTTCCGCCGACACTGGTTTTGTTGCCTTTTCTTGGCACCAATTTAATAATTTTCTCTCCGACTTTCCATTCAGGGTTCCCGGTTCGTGTCTTCCAGCAATTACTGGCAGCAGTAACAGACCAAGGCCTTGTGAGTACTCTGTTGCGGTTCCCACGACACCACTCACCACTGGTGTTGGGCGCGAGTATTCGCAGGGCGAGTTTTGGTCTTGAATGTCGTGATTTCGAGATTTTGCGACTATGTCGAATACATGACCCCATGTTCGCAATTGCGTATATTCGCTCTTAAGGTGGATAGTGAGTGATAGGGAAACTGTATCTTAAAGGAAAAAAATAAAAATAAATAATAAAATAAATAATTTCAGACATAATTTCCCCAACCTTAGTTGCTTCTTTAACAATTTCCACTGTTCCTGTCAGAGTAAAGATTTAATAGGTAAAATTGTCCTGTGAATGTTCGTCACTTGAATATTCGCATTATTCTATTCGTGGTTGGTATTCCCTTACCTACCTAGCGTGAACAGGTTGTGTCAGACTCCAGTACGCTGCCTGTATTGCGATAATTCGTATGTCTTTTCGCGCCCTTCCATTCGCACAAACGACTCCCGCCATTTCAAGCTTTCAATACGTGTAAAGCTGTTTAAACATTATTAAGAATGTACAGGTTCCATGCGCACGCGAATATGACTTAAAAGATGGGTCGCGGGTTGTGATGTTGAGTGCGGGGTGGCGAGTGTTGCGGGGTCGCGAGTGTGTGACGAATGTGATGCGGGTTGCTTGTCGAATGTGGGTCTGTGCGCTGATCACTACTCAACACCTCTCAGTCGTGCGGCATGTCCGTATGCCGGTGTCCAATTTAGGGTTGAAACCGACAGCTATCGGGCCTTTCCTTCAGGTGAGGTGCGGCATATGCTGCCTCTAGGTACGAAAGTTCCGGCCCATATTATCCAGAAGCTAGGTCAGTGGCGCTCTGCATGTTCATTAGGTTCATACCTCAATCTAGTTGAGAGATGTTCTTGCATTCCAGAAGTTGGTCATGTTAGTGTTGTTGTTGGCACTGGTTTTTGTTGCCATTTTTTGGCCCTTAATATAATCATTCTCTTTCCAATAATTCCATTCAGGGTGCCTGGTTCGTGTCTTTCAGCAATTACTGGCAGCAGTAACAGACCAAGACCTTGAGAGTACTCTGTTGCGGTCCTCACGGCACCACTCACCACCTCTCAGTTATGCGGCATGTCCGTATGCCGGTGTCCAATTTTAGGGTTGACACCAACAGCTACCGGGCCTTTCCTTCAGGTCAGGTGCAGCATGTGTCTGCCTCTGGGAGCAAAGTTCTGGCCCATGTTATCCTGAAATTAGGCGCTCTGCATGTTCAATAGGTTCATACCTCAACCTGGTCGAGAGATGTTCTTGCATTCCAGAGGTTGGTCATATTAGTGTTGTTGGTATAAACTATTGTGTATCATTTTAGATGTGGGGTTTTTGCTCCCTTTCAGGCATTCCTCCTACGCAGCGGTTATGGCACAATTCAAGCCGCTTAGTTTAGTTAGTTAAGCAGGTAGACGGTTACGTGTCATGTAGCCCCGACCACATGTTTGAAGGCCGATTTATTGGCCTGTATTTGTGGGAGGGGCGTAAGTGGCACATTTATACCCGGCAGGCGCCTCCCTTGGGTTCCGCAAAATATGCGGCTCGGACGCGGACCACAACAACGGCCGTGTGCATTAGGCCTTAGCTGTATGACGTTAGAACAGTTATACTAGTTTGTGGGAATCTAGGTTTTTAATTGCATTAAGTGTCAGGGGGTATGCCTCCCTTTTTGATGTATGCCCCAGGTGGTAGATGTTTACCACTTAACATGAAGTCACAATATATAAATTTAACTCTTAAAAACTTCACATTTATAGATTGCACAACACTGCCGCCTAGGTATCGGCAGGTAACATAACACGTCCACCACAAAGCATTTTGGGTAATGTATGATTTCACAGTACCATTACCATATGTGCACACCCTCTGGTTTGGTTGGAAGACCGTTATCTAAAGGGGTGTATTCTTTTGATAAGTCTGTGAATATTAATCATAGATGGGATGAGAGAGATTCCGAAAGAAAAAAGTTCTACAAACAAAGGATTAAACAGACATGTGGATTTTATCCTGGATCACGGGGAACCCTCTGGAGACCTGACGTCCCTCCGAAGCCCTACTCACCTTTTAACACTTGGTAACGTATATCTGGTTTATTGCTTGCGGTATTGATAGGTTACTTAGCACGGTATATAGTCAAAGATCCCATTTCTGTGGATCTGTAGTGTAAAGACTCCTGGTCAATTTTGATCACTCTTAGCAAAGATGCATATTGCTAAATTGAGGATCAGACATTGGTACCTAGTCCTTGGGAACTTTGATATTCCCTAGCCTGATACCGAGCTGGTAAATTTATAGTGCCGCCATATACCTCAATTGGTTAAAAAGTGATAGGAAGGGGTTGATACCCCTACTTTTCTTTAATTTGGATTGTTGCATATTATTCGTGTTGATTGGTCATTGAAAAGTATTATATTTCATTGTCTATCATTGTACAGGTTATATTATCGATTTTGTATTTAGCACTTATGTATAATAAACTCACATATATTTTTGCATAGATGATGGTATCTCGTTTTCTTTCTAGTTGCACAAAATAATTAAGGTTCTCGTCAACGAGCTGAGAGGTTATGTCGCCTTCTCCTCAGTAGGATCAATAACTTTGATATTTTTTTCCTTTGATCCTTTCTTTAGTTATCTTTTTGTATATAAAGCATTTTGCGCTTTATATCCACGACAATAGATAACAGCTAGATAGATCGACAGTAGATAAAATATTTATTGTATTATTTTATTAGATAAATAGATCGATAGAAGATAAAACATGGACATTACTGCATCTATATCTTACATTGTATCTAAAGGAATGTCTTTTGAAAATGTATTAAAAATATTTACGAGTGATTTTAGAAAAAATGACTGTGTTGTATGCTCCTTTGTAACAAAGCGCATTAACCCCTTAGTGACCAAGCCTGTTTGTGCCTTTCTGACCAAGCGTTTTTCGTCCTTTTTTCATGGTCTCGTTCCTAGAGCTATAACTTTTTTATTTTTCCGTCTATATAGCAGTATGAGGGCTTGTTTTTTGCGGGACAAGTTGTAGTTTTTAATAGCGCCATTTTGGGGTACACATAACTTTGTTATTAACTTTTATTAACTCTTTCTGGGAGGGAGAAGGGGAAAAATAGTACTACTGCCACTGCGTTTGTACATTATAAATTTTACGGTGTTCATTATTCGGTAAAAGTAACATAATATTTTCATTCCCTGGGTCAGTACGATTACAGGGATACCAAATACTTATAGTTTTTTAAGTTTTACTACTTTTTTGCAATAAAACCCCTTTTTAACAAAAAAAATGATTTTGCACTGCCACTTCCCAGGACCCATAACTTTTTAATTTTTTTCTATGGAGTTGTGTGAGGGCTTGATTTTTGCGGGACGACTTCTATTTTTCATTGGTATAATTTTTAGTAAATTCCGCTTTTTGATCGCTTGTTATTTCGTTTTTTCTGTGAAAATTAAGAATAAATTAGAAATTCTGGCTTTTTTTATTTATTTTTTAACGGCGTGTACTATAGGGGATAATTTATGTAATATTTATGTAGTGCCGGTCGTTACGGACGCGGCAATACCAAACATATGGGGATAATTTTTTGCAATTTTTTCATTGAAAAGCGTATTTTCAATGGAAAAAAAGCATATTTTTATATTTCATGGAATTTTTTTATTTAATAAATGTGTATTTTTTATAATTTTTTTACTACTTAATAGTCCCACATGGGGACTATAATATACAGTATTTTGATTGCTTTTAAAATGTAATGCATTATATCTATAATGCATTACATTTTAAATGCAGTGCAATTCTAACTTTGACCAGCAGGCTACGCCAGAGAGGCATAGCCTGCTGGAGATTACTGGAGGACAGGCTCGGGGCCCTGCCGGAAGCCAGGTAAGGCTTCCCAGCACATCAGCACCCCGCGATCGCATCTGCGGGGTGCTGATGGGTGACAGAGGAGTTCGCTCCTCTGTCAACCCTTTACATGCGCAGGCGCCATTGCGCCCGGCATGTAAGGGGTTAAACAGCCCGGATCGGCACTCCTGCCGGCCCGGGCTGTTAGAGCAGGGCCGCGGCTCTCATGTGAGAGCCGGGCCCGCGCTCCCCGCTGCACGGGGGACCCGTGCAGCGCTTAGACTGGGCCGCCGTAAAAACGCGGCAGCCCAGCCTAAGGCCCCTTAGTGACCGCCGTAAAAACACGTATGGGTGGTCACTAAGGGGTTAAACAATTATGTATACATTGCTATAATTACTCACAAACATGTCTACCCTACTGAGTTATTGAAAAATGTACCGTGATGTGTCGTAAATAAAGACATTTTGGTTAAATCACGTACGCCTTCGATTTTAGTTATTTTCCTAACGAAACAAAATGATTACCACGCTCTTAAAAAACGTCTTTTCACCATGCTTGGACATTCCCTGACGCGTGTCGCAAAATGTGGGGCCGTATTTCACAAAACGAATGCTGAATTGGCACCCGGGAAAGTTGGGTGCAGTGGCTGGCGCTTTTAAATAGCGTCTTAGGACATCTGAATTACTGACGGTACGTCTTAGGACATGCCCGAACATGTCTTCAACATGTTATCGGCACCCCGGGAAAGTTGGGTGCCACAATTATTTATTGTTAAGATATATATAAATGATACATATCTGTGTTAGATGCGGTGATCAAATATTTTGCTTAAATCACGGACGACTTTGATTTTATTAAACACGATCGTATATAATTAAAGCAAAATTCAAACATCGCAGGTCCACTAACAAAGTCCTTTATCTTTAGGAAGGTAGACGGATCAATTAGCCATTGTCAATATTTATAATGGCTTAGTAAGAGGTTAATACAAGCTTAATATCAATTTATTTTGAAAGATATTAAAACTTAATTGAATTACTGACACGTTATCAAATCGAACAGAATAAGGGGCGTTGAGTGGGAATGTGGTTTGGGGCATGCGATGAGCGGTGCTTTGGGAGGGAATGGGAGGGGTTGTGTGCAGAGTAGGCTGGGTATGGGTGGGGAAAGGGGCGTGTCGACCTGTCACTTTTAGTTTAACAAGAACAGTATCCCTATAATACTAACTCTTTTTGTCCATTCAAATATTTATACATAGTTATTAGATCTCCCATCTTTTTTCTAAACTAAATAACCCTCATTTTGAATATCTTTCTGGGTACTGCAGTCTACCCATTTCATTTTCTACTTTAGCTGCCCGCCTTTGAAACCCCTAAAGCTCCACTCTGTCTTACTTGTGCATTGGTGCTCTAAATTTGACAGAATACTTCTTGTGTGGTCTGAATTATGATTTGTCAAGTGGGAGAATACTGTATTGGTCATGTGCGTCTATGCCCCTTTTGATGCACATCAGTGTTATTGGCCTTGCAGCAGCTGCCTAATACTGGTGCTACAATTAAAGGGATGGTCTCACTTCAGCAAATGGCATTTATCATGTAGAGAAAGTTAATACAATGCACTTACTAATTTATTGTGAGTGTCCATATTGCCTCCTTTGCTAGCTTGATTTATTTTTCCATCACATTATACACTGCTCGTATCCAGGGGTTATGACCACCCTGCAATCCAGCTGCGGTGGCCATGCTTGCACACTATAAGAAAAATCACAGGTCTATGCACACTCCTGTGGTCCCAGCCACCAGAGAGGCTGGCACTTTTTCCTATAGTCTGCAAGCACAACCACCACTACTGGATTGCAGGGTGGATGTAACCCCTGGATACTAACAGTATATGCCATTTCCTGACGTGAGACAACCCTTTTAAGTTTACTTTTAATACTTTTAACTAAAATTCCTAAGTCCTTCCCCATCCCAGTTTTACCATTTAGTATGTACGGGGGACTTGTATTTTTCCTTCCCATGTGCATAACCTCATATGTATCTGTGCTAAACCTCATTTGCCACTTCCCTGCCCAAGCCATCAATCTATCCAGATCCATCTCTATGTGTATACTGTCTTCTTTCGTGTTAATTACTTTACACAGTTTAGTATTGTCAAAAAAAAATGATATTTTAGTGTACAACCCCTCTACAAGATCATTAATAAATATATTGAAGAGAATAGGGCCCAATACTGACCCCTGAGGTACCCCACTAGTGACAGTGACCCAATCTGAGCATCTACCGTTAATAACCACCCTCTGTTTTCTATCACTCAGCCAGTTACCCACTTACAGACATTTTCTCCCAGTCCAAGCATTCTCATGTTATGTACTAACCGTTTATATGGCACAGTGTCAAATACTTTGGAGAAGTCACGATATATGACATCCAATTCCTAACCCTGATACAGTCTATTACTTACCTCATTATAGAAACTAATTGGATAGGTTTGTCAGGACCGATCCCTCATAAACCCATGCTGATACACTCATTTTATTGAGATTCCACAGGATACCATATTTTAGAAAATCTTTACTCACAATTGAGGTTAACCTTACCAGTAGAGACGAAAAAAGTTCTCTAAAATTCGATTTGACCGCTTCATCGAATCTTACAAAAATGTTTTCTTTTGACTATTTACCAGTACTTAGTCACAAAGCGCATTTCTTTGTAAATAGCAGGTGCAATGACAGGAAACGGCGACGGCGCCACCCCCATCATTGAATGCCTCAGATGCCGTATTTATCGATGAACTCGGCATCTGAGATCCGTATTAAAGCATTTAATAATAAAATAATAATAAAAAAAAATCATACTAACCTCATCCATTTGATTACAAAAAAAACGCCTCCGCGGCCATCTTGCTTGAAGATCCAGCATTAAATCTCATGCAACTCGTGTTGACATCATCGGTCAAATGGATGAGGTAAGTATGATTTTTTTTTTTTTAACCGACATTTGAAAGAAAATCGATTCATTAAAATGAAGCAAGAGGAAATTTAGCTTCACAGTGAATCAAATTTTTCCTGAAATTCGGATGAAAGTCCACTTTGTGAACTTCTATTCACTCAACACTAATTACCAGCCTGCAGTTTCCAGGCTCAGTTTTTGACTCCTTTTTGAATACTGAAACCACATTTGCTCCAATCCTGTGGAACACTCCCTGTCAATATAGAGTCCTTAAATATCAGAAATAAGGGTCTGTTTATCACATTACTTTTAATTGTCTTAGGATACAGGGGTGTATGCCATCTGGACCCAGTAATTTGTTTATTTTAAATTGTTTAAGGCTAATTTCATACTTGTGTTGTTAATTCCGGTATTAAGATCCAGCAGGGTATCTCGATACTGGAATTAAAAGGATCCATTTTGATTTTGCACATCAGGATGCATCTGTTCCGTTAAGATGCGGTTGTGTGAAATCAAAATGGAAAAGACAGATCAGTCACTAAATACATTGAAAGTCATGGGTGACGGATCCTGTTTTCTAGGCTCCTAAAAAAACAGAGCTATCACAGTTGACTTACATTGTTTTTAGTGACGGATCAGTTTTTTTCCCATGTTTATGACCGGACACAAAACCACAGCTTACAGCGGTTTTGTGTTCGGCCACAAAACTGAATACTGACCGAACGGAAGACATACTGATGCATGAGGACTAAATGGAAACGTTTTTTTTTTCTGGTATCGAGATCCTCTGTCAGATCTCAATATTGTAAAACAACAACGCAAGTGTGAAACAGGCCTAAGACGCTGCTGCACTTCGTCCAGGGTCAGATAGGCCACTTTTTATACGGAATTTAGGCTAGTCACACACTAGCGTTAGAGATCCGAGAATTGGTCAGAAGAACTGCTGCTCGCCATATTTGCCAGAATGCAACTGGATCTTCACTGGTCCCCATTATAGTGAATGGGGCAGGACAGAGCCTTACAAATCTCTGGCAATGCTAAAGTTTGCAAAGATCTGGCAGGCTGTTTCCTGCCAGCACAGCCTGCCAGATATCTAACGTTAGTCTGCAACTAGCCTTACATCCTTTCATCTTACATTTCAGTTTCCTCAGTGAAGAAAAAATATTTAATTTTTTCTTACATCCTACCAGCAGCACAATAATGGAGTATTTGTGCCCTTGTGTACTGGTGGGACAGATGGAATTTTTACTTGAATTACAATTAATTAAACCGAACCACTCTCTAAAACAGGGGTGCACAACCTTTTTCTGGTTGGGGGCCACATTGTTAGCCTGAACCAATTCCAAGGGCTGAAAATAAAACTTAAAGGGGTATTACCAACTGAAATACTGTATTTCTGGCATATTGAACATACAGTATATATTATAAATGTCTAGTTACAGCTCTAGGACTCCCATCTAATAGGAGAATACATGAAAGATACATGTAAGAAGCCATAAGATATAGACCTACATGTCTTTTACCAGATGTTTGGGGATCGCACAGAATGGTATCGAGGGCCGCATGTGGCCCCCGGGCCGCAGGTTGTGCACCCCTGCTCTAAAATAAAGGCTACTTAGGCTACTTTCACACTCGCGTTTGGAGCGGATCCGTCATGGATCTGCACAAACCAACAATTCAGATAATACAACCGCATGCATCCGTTCCGAACGGATCCATTTGTATTATCTTTAACATAGCCAAAACGGATCTGTCTTGAACACCATTGAAAGTCAATGGGGGACGGATCAGTTTTCTATTGTGCCAAATTGTGTCAGTGAAAACTGATCCGTTTGGCTCAGTTTCGTCAGACGGACACCAAAATGTGATCATTATCCACTCAGAATGCATTAAGGGCAAAACTGATCTGTTTTGGACTGCTTGTGAGATCTCTGAATGGATCTCACAAACGAAAACCAAAACGCCAGTGTGAAAGTAGCCTTAGCCAGAACCTATTGTGTTTTTTCTGTTCTGGTCTAAGGGTTAAATATTGCTCGGAACGTCAGTAGGCATTATGCTTTTGGTAGTTCCATTTTATTTATTTTTTTGCAGCATGTCGCTTCTAGGGCTAATGGTCTGTGTATGCCGTTTTTCTCAATGCTCCAGAGTTGTGGTGCAATGTTATGTAATTTCCACCCTTTGTGTGGCTTGAAGAAAAGAAACATTAATTTATGCTTTTTATTCTTGCCCTCCATTTTTGTCTGTGGTAGGCTTGGAGTACTTAGCAAGAGCGGGATGATGTCAGTACAGTCAATGTAGGGGCTAGCAGACAAGAAGGGTAAATCACTTTCTCAATGCTTTCATGGTTTAAGTCTTCAGCCTAAAAGGCATAGATCCCCCCCCCCCCCCCCAAAGATCTCAGCAGACTAGTACCCAGCCCTAGAGAAGCTCGAATTTCTATTTTGTTGAGATTTTATTTGATAAACCAACACAAAGTAGCAAGTATGTGTGAAGTGAAAAGAAAAATGATACATGGTTGAAATTTTTTTAAATAAATAAAGATCTGAAAAGTGTGGCATGTATTTGTATTCAGACGCCCTATAATCTGATACCCCTAAATAAAATACTGTTTGACCAATTGCCTTCAGAAGTCACATAATTAGTAAATAGAGACCACCTGTGTGTAATTTATTCTCATTACAACTACAGCTGTTCTGTGAAGGCCTTGGAGGTTTGTTAGTGAACATTAGTGATCAAACAGCATCATGAAAACCAAGGAACACACCAGACAAGTCAGTGAGAAGTGTAAAGCAGGGTAAGGTTATGTGACGGAACACCTGCCACCCCGACTGGGTGCCTCCGTCAACCGATGCTCCTAGTGCTTGCCAAGGACCATCAGCACTGCACTCGACACCAGAAGCACCACAGACCCCACGAACCGCCTTCCGCTTGATTGGGGTCTTCGTCGCTCTTCACCCACTCTGGACCCAAGGCCGGGCTCCAGCTTCCAGTGGGTGAACCTCTCCTTAGTCCAGAGAGCGAAACAGAAACTAGAACAGCTCTCACAAGAGCTAGGAAATATACTCTGGAGAGTATAATTATTATAGCAACCCCTAGAGTGTAGTTCTCCAATCTCCCAAACATGAGCCTAGACTTCATGAAGGGTAGAACAGGACACTTTAATGACAGCCAGCACTCACAATTTATACAATTCCACAGGCCAGAGGCACACCCCCTCTGCCTGGGATACAGTGAACTCAGACAATGGACTAACCTAATATACATACGCAGTTCTGGTGGTCTAACATTATAATGCAATCAAAAAGACCGCCCCCCCCCCCAAGTGTCTTAATTAAAGAATAGGAAGAGAGGAGACACATGTGATGGGATTATCTCCTGAGTGTATCAGAGGGTGATCTACTCCTCTACCCCAGAGTCACTTAATCCCATCACTAGCACAACATAACAAAGGGACAAATGAACCAACACCTTCCTTGGGAGCCTCAGTGCAGAGTTAACCCTTTTTGTGTTGCTGGGTTCACCCCTGCACCTTTAATGGGAAATAGGAAAGATGTGGCCTGTAACTCCACTCATAAATCCGGGTTCATAGTTCCTTGTAACCCCAAGAGGTCTGAGGGGGTCTCCATGGTTCTGGGTCCATAGTCCGTAGGAAGGAGGCTAGCCCTCAGGCTTCTCCAGCAGCCCCAGTGACGGTTCAGTCCGTCACATTTCTCCCCCCCAACAGTAGACTAACCAGGTACCAGACCCCCAAATGGTCTGGACCTGTGTTAGTCGGACAAAATAAATCCAAAACCTCTTCCAACTGGTCCGATTGACTTGGCTGCAGAAGAGTGATGCCACCCACGTCTTCTCCTTTGTAACAAAACTTCCTCTGGGGAGAAAGGTCAGCTCCCTCTTCTCCCTGAATCTCCATCTGCCGCTGTGGAGAGCGGTCGGCTACTTCTTCTCCTTGGGTCTCCATCGGCCGCTGTGGAGAGAGGTTGGCTACCTCTTCTCCCGGGGTCTCCGTCCGCTGCTGTGGAGAGAGGTCGGCTACCTCTTCTCCCAGGAATGCCCTCTGCTGCTGTGGAGAGAGGTCGGCTACCTCTTCTCCCTGGATCCCCATCTGCCGCTGTGGAGAGAGGTCGGCTACCTCTTCTCCCTGGATCCCCATCTGCCGCTGTGGAGAGAGGTCGGCTACCTCTTCTCCCAGGAATGCCCTCTGCTGCTGTGGAGAGAGGTCGGCTACCTCTTCTCCCGGGGTCTCCATCTGCCGCTGGGGAGAGAAATCGGCTACCTCTTCTCCCTGGATCCCCATCTGCCGCTGTGGAGAGAGGTCGGCTACCTCTTCTCCCGGGGTCTCCGTCCACCGCAGGGAAGAGAGGTCGGCTACCTCTTCTCCCTGGCTCTCCATCTGCCGCTGGGTAGAGAGGTCGGCTACCTCTTCTCCCGAGGTCTCCATCTGCCGCTGGGGAGAGAGGTCGGCTACCTCTTCTCCCTGGCTCTCCATCTGCCGCTGGGGAGAGAGGTCGGCTACCTCTTCTCCCTGGCTCTCCATCTGCCGCTGGGGAGAGAGGTCGACTACCTCTTCTCCCTGGCTCTCCATCTGCCGCTGGGGAGAGAGACTAGTTGTCTGCTCTCCCAATAACATACTTTGCCACTGAGGAG
Organism: Bufotes viridis; assembly: GCA_033119425.1. Lineage (NCBI taxonomy): Eukaryota > Metazoa > Chordata > Amphibia > Anura > Bufonidae > Bufotes > Bufotes viridis. The sequence continues at coordinate 119,841,679 of CM065597.1, read as the reverse complement.
TAGGACCGACTGTCCCTACTCTCGGGAACTCTGGGTGTGGTTGGGGATCTGAGTCGGCTGCCCAGCATCCCTGAAGGGCCGGTAGAGAGACCTCAGTCCCATCTCCACCTGCCGACTGGGGGTCCTCCCAGGACCAGTCTATGAGGTCCCTTACCTCTGCAGCTGGTACTGAACCAGGGGCTACCTCAGTCGGGTATTCCCAGCTGTAGGGTTGTAGGTCTGGGACTGCCACCCAGCTCTCCTGAAATGTACATTGGGGCCGAATTGAGCTGAGGAAGTATTGGTACTCCTGCTCCAGCTCCCACTCCATTGTCACTAGAGATGCCAGGTCTTGTCTCACCTCTCTCGCTGTAGCCCAATCATGCATACCCTCCCTGTAGTCATAGATATCCCAGAACCGGGACTCTCCGGCATCTCCTAATTCCGGTTCTGCGAAGGCCTCAAATAACAGGCCAGGGCCATCGAAATCCTCACCTTCGGGCCTATCGTGCTCAGACATCCAGGGGGAGTGCCGAATCAAATACCACCAGAGGGCCTGGTAGGCGTCGTCTAGCCACAGCATCTTCCATACCAGGCTCTTGAGTTCTGTCACACACTCATCCAGGGGCTGCTCTCCCAGAAGGGGCATTCGCAGGGCCACTCGCATCCGCAACCGCTGCTCCTCACTGGGGAGACTCTCGCCCCGCCGACGCTGCACATCCTCCAGGGCCTCGTGCCACACGCCATTCCGGACTGCATCCCTGTAATCCGGGTGATGCTCCTCTTCATCATAGGAAGGCTGACCAAGAACTAGCTGATTCCATTCTATTGTAGCCAGGGGCTCTGTACGAGTACTAGCGTTGCCCTAATTATAAATCCACGACCGGTGTCTCCGAGCTGCTTTACCTCGCACTAGGACGCCATCCCACTGCTGCCACCACTGTGACGGAACGCCTGCCACCCCGACTGGGTGCCTCCGTCAACCAATGCTCCTAGTGCTTGCCAGGGACCATCAGCACTGCACTCGACACCAGAACCACCACAGACCCCACGAACCGCCTTCCGCTTGATTGGGGTCTTTGTCGCTCTTCACCCACTCTGGACCCAAGGCCGGGCTCCAGCTTCCAGTGGGTGAACCTCTCCTTAGTCCAGAGAGCGAAACAGGAACAAGAACAGCTCTCACAAGAGCTAGGGAATATACTCTGGAGAGTATAATTATTATAGCAATCCCCAGAGTGTAGTTCTCCAATCTCCCAAACATGAGTCTAGACTTCATGAAGGGTAGAACAGGACACTTTAATGACAGCCAGCACTCACAATTTATACAATTCCACAGGCCAGAGGCACACCCCCTCTGCCTGGGATACAGTGAACTCAGACAATGGACTAACCTAATATACATACACAGTTCTGGTGGTCTAACATCATAATGCAATCAAACAGACCTCCCCCCCCCCCCAGTGTCTTAATTAAAGAATAGGAAGAGAGGAGACACGTGATGGGATTATCTCCTGAGTGTATCAGAGGGTGATCTACTCCTCTACCCCAGAGTCAGCTATTTAATCCCATCACTAGAACAACAGAACAAAGGGACAAATGAACCAACGCCTTCCTTGGGAGCCTCAGTGCAGAGTTAATCCTTTTTGTGTTGCTGGGTTCACCTCTGCACCTTTAATGGGAAATAGGAAAGATGTGGCCTGTAACTCCACTCATAAATCCGGGTTCATAGTTCCTTGTAACCCCAAGAGGTCTGAGGGGGTCTCCATGGTTCTGGGTCCATAGTCCGTAGGAAGGAGACTAGCCTTCAGGCTTCTCCAGCAGCCCCAGTGACGGTTCAGTCCGTTACAGGTTATAACAAAATATCCCTTGCTCTGAACATCTCATGGAGCACTGTTCAATTCATGGAGCACAGTTCAATTCATCATCTGAAAATGGAAGGAGTATGGCACAACTGCAAACCTATAAAGACATGGCCATCCACCTAAACTGACAGCCCAAGCAAGGAGAGCACTAACTAGAGAAGCAGCCAAGAGGCCCATGGTTACTCTACAGGAGTTGCAGAGATCCAAAGCTCAGATGGGAAAATCTGTTGACAGGACAACTATTAGTCATGTACTCCATTAATCTGGTCTTCATGGAAGAGTGTCAAGAAGAAAGCCATTTTTGAAAGCAAGTCATAAGAAGTCCCATTTGCAGTTGCAGTTTGCCACAAGCCATGTAGGGCACACAGCAAACATGTGGAAGAAAGTGCTCTGGTCAGATGAAACTTTTTGGCCTAAATGCAAAAAGCTATATGTGGCAGAAAACTAACACTGCACATCATTGTAAACACACCATCCCCACCGTGAAACATGGTGGTGGCAGCATTATGCTGCGGGGATGCTTTTCTTCTACAGGGAAGCGGGTCAGAGTTGATGGGAAGATGGATGGAGACAAATAAATAGCAATCCTGGAGGAAGACCTGTTAGAGGCTGCAAAAGACTTGAGACTGGGGCAGAGGATCACAGCAGGACAACAACCCTAAACATACAGCCAGAGCTACGATGAAGTGCTTTAAATCAGTGATGCCCAACCTACAGCCTGTGAAGCCATGTCATGCGGCCCGTGCAGTGACTGGAGGCGGACCTTGCGTTCAGTTGCAGAAGAAGAAGAGACATGCCTTGGCCACCGCAGTGGCACAGTACTATTATTTTTTGCAGCGACCAGAGACCCCATCTTCCCACACCCATCGGTACAGACCTTCTCTGGACTCTCAGCCAGGCATCAGAGCAGAGGTATGGAGAAGGTGAGGACGAGTCAGAAGGGAGCAGGAGTTATATGGGGGATGTGACTGGTGAGGTGGGAAGTGATTGGACCTGAGCGTTTTTCTTAATATGTGATTACTATGTCTGGTGCCCGTGTGGGCCTTCTGGGTTGCTCCTCAAGAAGTACTCCTCACCAACTTAGCAATATTAATGAGGAAGGGAGGACTCATAATGCTGCACTCCAAGGCATTTGTGGAGAGAGTTTCCTGCATTCCACTTCTTAGTCTTGCTGTGTGCAGATATGTGCCCCCTCACAGTCGTAATGTTCAGATTTGTGCTCCCTTCACAGTAGTAATGCTCTTATGTGCCCCCTCACAGTAATAATGCCTAGATATATGTGCCCCCTTTATAGTCGTAATGCCCAGATATGTGGGAAGTGATTGGATGCGAGCCTTTACTTAATATGCGATTACTATGTCTGGTGCCCGTGTGGGCTGTATGGGTTGCTCCTCAAGAAGCGCTCCTCATCAACTTAGCAATAATAATGAGGGAGAGAGGACTCATAATGCTGCACCCCAAGGCATTTGTGGACAGTTTCCTGCATTCCACTCCTTAGTCTTGCTATGTGCAGATATGTGCCCCCTTCACAGTAGTAATGCTCAAATGTGCCCCCTCACAGTAATAATGGCCAGATATGTGCCCCCTCACAGTAATAATGGCCAGATATGTGCCTCCTCACAGTAATAGTGCTCAGGTTTGTGTCTCCTTCACAGGAGGTAAAAAAATCAATCAAGCAGTAAATACTCACCTAGTTCCTTTGATGATCTGCGTTCCCCAGCAGCAGGATACTGTCACATATTATGCTGCTGGTCTGTGTCTCCTGCACAGCCCAGCAGTGGAATGTTTGACTACATCACGCAGCTGAGAGATTAACTGTGCTGAACGGTGGAGCGGGCGGCTTCCTGCTTCACAGTCACAGGCTGTCTATGCACCCTATAAATGCAGAGACAGCTGAGAGTGGGAAGCCACTAAAATCAGGGACTGTCTGGACAGATCTGGGATGGTTGGGGGTATGCATACAAGTGCTCTGTGCTGCATATATAGAGAAAATCTATAAAAGTCTGCCTGGTTATGCTTTTTTAAGTTGTGCCCCATCACCATCCAGTGGCTGCTAGGGGCCTAATTTGTTGTTGGGTAGTTCACATACCATGGCATTCCAATGTAATACAAAATATTTTTTTCTTAATTAAATTTTGAAGGTGTTCCAAAAAAAAGCCCTTAATTTGGAAGGTTTGTGCTGCAGCACCTGTAGAAAGTGGCAGAAGGGAAGAAACGCAAAGTCGATTCTGAGTGCAGAAATTTTTAGGAGCACAATGTCAAACAACACTATGACAGCAAACACAAGATAACTTATGTTGGTGTGTGCCGTGAACAGAAAATTGCCAAAGTGCGTGAAGAAGTTAATGGGTTAACAAAGCTGTTCAATAAAAAGAGAAAAGAAAATGAAGCAGCCGTTCATGCAAGTTTTCGGGTGGCTCATATCTTGAGTAAGGAGGCCAAACCATTTTCTGAAGGTGAATGTGTGAAAAAGTGCATTTTGGCTGTAGTGGAAGAATTATGCCCGGGGGGAGAAAAAAAAAAAGAGTGCAATTGAAGCTGTTAGCCTGTCACAAATGACATTCACGAGACAAGTGGAAGATTTGGGAAGCGATCTTATGCCGCAACTGAAGACAAGAGGACAGTTTGAAATGTTTTAAATTGCTGCTGATGAGTCTACAGACATAAGTGGTCAATTGCTAGTGTTCATTCGCGGTATAAACTCTATGTTTGAAGTTATTGAAGAACTGGCAGCGATGAAAAGCATAAGTCGAACAACCACTGGTGAAGGTTTGTTCAGAGAAGTATCAGAAGTTATTGACGAGCTTGGCCTGGACTGGAGTAATTAGGCTACTTTCACACTAGCGTTTTAGTTTTCCGGTACTGATATCCATCATAGGGGCTCAATACCGGAAAAAAAAGCTTCAGTTTTCTCCCCATTCATTGTCAATGGGGACAAAACTGAACTGAACAGAAAGGAATGCTCCAAAATGCATTCCGTTCTGTTTAGTTGCGTTTCCATACTGGAGAGCAAACCACAACATGTAGTTTTCTTTCCGTCCTGGGATGTGGATGGGATGTGGATCCGGCATGATCCAATGCAAGTCAATGGGGACAGATCAGTTTTCTCTGTCACAGTCGAAAACTGATCTGTCCTCTATTGACTTTCAAACGAGCTCATGACGGATCCGTCTTGGCTATGTTAAAGAAAATACAACCGGATCCATTCATAACGGTTGCAGATGGTTGTATTATCAGTAACTGAAGTGTTTTTGCTAAACCCTGACGGTTCCAGTAAAAACAATAGTGTGAAAGTAGCCTTAAGGCCTCTTTCACTCGGGCGTCGAATAAGAGGCGGGTGCGTTGCGGGAAAATGCGCGATTTTTCCGCATGGGTGCAAAGCGTTTTAATGCGTTTTGCACGCGCGTGGGAAAAATCAGCATGTTTGGTACCCAGACACAAACCCGGACTTCATCACTGAAGTCCAGTTTCGGGTTGAGTATTCTGTAGAATTTATAATTTTCCCTTATAACATAGTTATAAGGGAAAATAATAGCATTCTTAATACAGAATGCTTAGTAAAATGTGGATGGAGGGGTTAAAAATAAAAGAAAATTACTCGCCTTATCCACTTGATCGCGTAGTTGCCGATCTCTCCTCTCTTCTTCATTCATTAGCTGCCGGGTAAAGGACCTGTGATTGAGCTCATCACATGGTCCATCACCATGGTGATGGACCATGTGATGTAACGTCATCACAGGTCCTTTAGCTGGTAGCTAATGCTTGAAGAAGAGAAGAGATCGGCAACTACGATTTTTTTTTATTTTTAACCCCTTAATCCACATTTTACTGAGCATTCTTGAGAATGCTATTATTTTACCTTATAACCATGTTAAAAGGGAAAATAATAAAGATCGGGTCCCGTCTCTTAGCAACCTTGCAGGAAAATTGCACTGCATCCGCACTTGATTGCGGATGCTTGCGATTTTCCCGCAGCCCATTCACTTCTATGGGGCCTGCGTTGCGTGAAAAACGCAGAATATAGAGCATGCTGTGATTTTCACGCAACGCAAAAGTGATGCATGAAAATCACCGCTTATGTGCATAGCGCCATAGAAATGAATGGGTCCGGATTCAGTGCGGGTGCAATGCGTTCACCTAACGCATTGCACCCGCGCGGAAATCATGCCCGTGTGAAAGGGGCCTAAAGGGGGTTGTCTCACCTTGCTATTTCAGGCTGAGGCTGCTGGCTAGCTGTGCACTTTCTGCTCTGTAGTTGGGTGGTGACTGTAAGGTTGATTGATGGCACAGGCAAGGAGCTAGGATGATGTAATCCCGCCGCCTGTGTGTGCACGCTCCTGAAGCTGCTAATTAATCATATTTACTAGCAGCTCCAGCGCTGAGGACCTTTTCCAGATAGTGACAACCAGCTATAGTAAGCCTGGTTGCCACAATCTGCCCCATGTTTTGCCATGCTGTCCTCCCACCCTTTATACCATAGCATTAAATGTTCTTGCCTCCCATCCTTTGCAAAAGCAAGGAGTGCCAGTTAATTTGAAGATTAAAATTCATATGCATGGATATACTCATATAAAATTAAATGCAGCTAAAGTGCTGTTACAATCTACATATGGACAATAATACTTTATAAATACACCATCCTAAACACTACTAAGGGCTCTTTCACACTTGCACTTTTGCTTTCCGTCCTCGGGGCTCTAGGACGGAAAGATACTGATCAGGATTATCCTAATGCATTCTGAATAGAAAGAAATCCGTTCAGTATGTGAAAGTTTTTTGGACGTTGACAAAACCATAGCATGCTGCGGATTTGTCACCGTCCAAAAATCCGGAAGACATGCCGTAACGCCGGATCCGGAATTAATGCCCATTGAAGTGCATTAATCCGGATCAGGCATTAAGCTAAACGTCATTTTGGCACATCGCCGGACCCGATGTTTAGTTTTTGTCAATGGTTACCATGGCAGCTAGGACACTAAAGTCCTGGCTGCCATGGTAAAGTGTAGTGGGGAGGCAGGGGAGAAGTATACTTACCGTCCATGCGGCTCCCGGGGCGCTCCACAATGATGTCAGAGCGCCCCGTGAGAATGGATCACATGATCGCATGGATCACGTGATCCATGTGCGTGGGGCGCTCTGACGTCATTGTGGAGCGCCCCGGGAGCCGCACGGACTGTAAGTATCTGCTCCTCCTCTCCCCACTACTTACTATAGCAACCAGGACTTTAGTTGCGTCCTGGCTGCCACAGTAACACTGAAAGCATTTTGAAGACTGATCAGTCTTAGAATGCTTTCAGTTGTCTTGCGTTGTGACGGATCCGGCGGGCATTTCCGGCGACGGAAGTGCACGCCGGATCCTAACAACGCAAGTGTGAAGGAGGCCTAAACTTTATTTTTATGCGTGAGCTCCGCATTGTTTATTAATTCATACCTGGGTCAATAATTGATGTATAAAGAAATTGTATACACATGATGTTTTTTACAACTTTTTAATCACTTTCTGTTTTTGGTGCAGTTAGGTGAATGGCAGACTTTGCTCCAAAGTAGCAGGTGAGCTCTCTCAGACTGTATATACTTTTAGGAATTTACTATTACCCCTATAGAAATGCCTATTCTTGTCTGCTATTGCGGACAAGAATAGGACATGTTCTATTTTTTTTGGGAGCCGGGCCGGAAGATCGGGGACGTGCACTAGAAATGCGGATAGCACACTGTGTGCTGCCCGCGTCTCTTCCTGACCCATTGAAAGTGCAACGTTGCGGAACAGATCCGGACCCATTCTACGGACGTGTGAATGGACCCTTACTGTGCGCAAACGCGGCCACCGTTGCTGGATAGCAGTGGTGGCTGTAACCCATAACAACCAGTGAATCCTAAAATGGCTTGAACAAGCTAAAGGAGGCAATTTGGACCAATTGAATACATTAACCTGTAGAGTACCCTCGCCGTGCATGTACGGTGCTGGTGGACGAGACTTAAGGACCAGCGCCGTACATGTATACATACGCTGATCGGGCGAGTGCATAGCCGCTTCCGTAACGACCGGCTCTATAAAAAAATATAACATGATCCACCCCCTCACTTGAACTCCGTAGAAATGTTTGTTAATAAAACTGTTAAAACAATCTTCTTTTTGTCACCTTACATCACAAAGTGCAACACCAAGCGATCAAAAAGACGTATGCCCCCCAAGATAGTACCAATCAAACAGTCACCCCATCCTGTAAACAAATGAGCCCCTACATAAAACAATCAGGAAAAAAGTTAAAAAAAAACTATGGCTCTCAGAATATGGAGACACTAAACATGATTTTTTTTGTTTCAAAAATGCTTTTATTGCGTTAAAAGTGAAAAAATAAATAAAAAAGTGGACATATTAGGTATCTACATGTCCATAACAACCAGGTCCATTAAAATATCACATGAACTAACCCCTCAAAAAAAAAAGCAATTTTTTTTGGCACCTTACAGCACAAAAAGTGTAATACCAAGTGATCAAAAAGCCATACGCACCATCAAATAGTACCAATCAAACTATCATCTCATCCTGCAAAAAATGGGACCCTACCTAAGACAATCGCCCAAAAAATAAAAAAAACTATGGCTCTCAGAATATGGAGACACTAAAACATGATTTTTTGAGTTTCAAAAATGCATTTATTCTGTAAAACATAATAAAAAAAAGTATACATATTATGCATTGCCGCGTCAGTAACAACCTGCTGTATAAAAATATCACATGACCTAACCCCTCAGGTGAACAGCGTAAACTATGTAAAACTGAAAAAACCCAAAGTTGTCATATTTGGTATTGTCTTGTCCGTAACAACCTGCTCTATAAAAATAGCACATCATCTAACCTGTCAGATTAACATTGTAAAAAACAAAAAATAAAAACTGTGCCAAAACAGCTATTTTTTTTACCTTACCTCACAAAAAGTTAAATATAGAGCAACCACCAAAAAATCATATGTACCCGAAAATAGTACCAACAAAACCGCCACCTTATCCTGTAGTTTCCAAAATAGGGTAACTTTTTTGGAGTTTCTACTCTAGGGGTGCATTAGGGGGTCTTCAAATGTGAAATGGCAACTTAAAATTATCCCTGTGAAATCTGCCCTCAAAAAATCACATGGCGCTCCTTTCCTTCTGCGCCCTGACGTTTGCCCGTACAGCAGTTTACGATCACAAATGGGGTGTTTATGTAAACTATAGAATCAGGGTAATAAATTTTGAGTTTTGTTTGGCTGTTAACCCTTCCTTTATTACCGGGAAAAAAAAATGGATTAAAATGGAAAATCTGACAAAAAAGTGAAATTCTGAAATTTACTCTACATTTTCCTTTAATTTAAAGTTTGTAAAATCAGTTTTGAATACCTTGAGGGGTGTAGTTTCTAAAATGGAGCCATTTATGGGTGGTTACTATTATGTAATCCCCACAGTGACTTCATAACTGAACTGATCCTTAAAAAAGTGGCTTTTGGAAATTTCCAGAAAAATTTCAACATTTGCTTCTAAACATCAAAGCATTTTAAAGACGCCAAAAAATAAAATGTAATTCACAAAATGATCCAAACATAAAGTAGACATATGGGAAATGTAAAGTAATAACTATTATATTAGGTTATCACTATCTGTTTTAAAAGCAGAGAAATTTATAATTTTGGAAAGTTGCACATTTTTCCAATTTTTTTGTAAATTTTGTATTTTAAAAAAAATAAAAATTAAAAATATTGACTGAAATTTACCACTATCATGAAGTACAATGTGTCACAAGAAAACAATCTCAGAATGGCTTGGATAAGTAAAACCGTTCCAAAGTTATTACCACATAAAGTCACATGTCAAATTTCCAAAGCACGGCCTGGTCATTAAAGGGGTTATCCGAGTTAACCTAATATTATATATCTGGCTTTATATCTCCCATACTTTAGATTTCCTAATTCAATTACTTTACCTATCTTGCGCCGTTTCCCTGCTACAGTAATCCGGCACGTGACCACCCACGTCATCAGCTGTGACGTTCCGTTGACATGAAGCTCCCTGCTTGTCGGAGTGACTAAGCGATGTCAACGGAACGTCATCAGCCTTGGGCCCGCCCCCACCTCTCTGCATAACAGTCCGTGCGGCTGTGAGTTGATCGCGCATGCGCGATCCTCACTTGTGCCGCGGCTCCCTCCAAGTTCCTCCCTGCGGCTAATAGCTGATCGCGCATGCGCGATCCTCACCACTGCCGCACTGCATTCGGCACTTGTATGTCAGCTCCGTTCCAGTGAAGACCGCCCCAAGGAAAAAAAAAGTAAATAAAGTATTATAATACAAGGTTTTTTATAGCTAAAACTGAAATAGGTATTTGTTCCTAATTAAATTAGCTAATATATATCATACAAGGTTATACTATCTACAACATAAATAGGTGTTTATTCAAAAATATATTATCTAATATATAAATCCTATATCTCTATCAAGATATAGGTATATGAATCTAATATAGCTTATGGCAGTGTTTCCCAACTGTTGTGCCTACAGCTTTTGAAAAACTACAACTCCCAGCATGCCCGCACAGCCAAAGGCTGTCCGTGCATGCTGGGAGTTGTAGTTTTGCAATAGCTGGAGGAACACTGGTTGGTAAACACTGGCTTATAATACTTTTATATTATCGGCAGGCTGTTACAGCAGTTGAATAGCCTGTCACCTTGCCGGACTGGACCTGCCGCTAGTACATATGTCCCACCGTGCTGACACTCCATCCACATTTATTATAATGGGTGGAGGGTTTTCCTTTGTCACGACATCGCATGGCCTTATATCGCATGACACTTTTAGTCATGCGATCACTAACCAGGATATGCCGTGCTGACACTGAAACCCCACTGCCCTGCCGCTAATGTGTACCTTTGCGTACTTTTTTTCCAGCAGAGAGTTCCGCCGTTGGGGCTAAAACCATCACGATTATCCTAATGCATTTTGAATGGAGAGAAATCCATTTAGGATGCATCGGGATGTCTTCAGTTCACTATTGGTATGTTTTTTGGCCAGAGAAAATAAGGTATCACGCTGTGTTTTTTTCTCTGGCGAAAAATCTATATGACTTGTCATAACGCAGAATCCGTAATTACTGCACATTGCAATGCAATAATTTGGATGCAGTGCAAAGGTAAATTTGGATCCAGGCATCACCAGATCGTTTATTTCTTAGCCTGCACTGCTGCAGTTTCAATCGGAGTACCAGTGTAATTCTGTGGCTACAATCGGTTATCATGGCAGCATGACGCTATCATCAGCATACTCACCTGCTGTGCTTTTGCTGGACGCTCCTTCTTTACTTCACAGGTTGTTATGGCGCATTGATCATAAAGCTCTAAATGCGCCACACAGAACTTTGAAGTAAGGGGGCGCCCAGCAGCATCAGAGCAGGTGAGTATACGGCTGCTTTCATCCTTGCTGCCATGGTTACACAAAGGTTTTAGAAGATTGCTCATAATCCTGATCTGTCTTCAAGTACCTTCATGTGTCTTGCGTTATGACGGATCTGGCGGGCATTTCATGCGACAGAAGTGCACGCCGCATCCTCGCAACACACATGTGAATGAGGCTTTAGATACATATGTAGAATAGATATATCAAATGCTTAGATAACGATAGAGGTTGGATACGTATATTGTGTACATACAGACAGAGGTTGGATACGGATATTGTGTACATACAGATATAGGTGGGTTACGTATATTGGTTAGATACAGATAAAGGATGGTTATGGATAGTGCTTAGATACAGATAGAGCTTGATACGGATAGTGTTTAGATATAGATAGAGATTGGATACGGATAGTGCTTAGATACAGATTGAGGTTGGATACGGATAGTGCTTAGATACAGCTAGAGGTTGGATACGTATATTGCTTAGATACAGATAAAGGATGGTTACGGATAGTGCTTAGATACAGATAGAGCTTGATACGTATATTGCTTAGATACAGATAGAGCTTGGTTACGTATATTGCTTAGATACAGATTGAGGTTGGATACGGATAGTGCTTAGATACAGATAGAGGTTGGATACGTATATTGCTTAGATACAGATTGAGGTTGGATATGGATAGTGCTTAGATACAAATAGAGTTTTGATCTGGATACTGTGAACATATAGATAGAGTTTATATACGTATATTGCTTAGATACAGATTGAGGTTGGATACGTATATTGCTTAGATACAGATTGAGGTTGGATACAGATAGTGCTTAGATACAGATAGAGGTTGGATACGTATATTGCTTAGATACAGATTGAGGTTGGATACGGATAGTGTTTAGATACAAATAGAGTTTTGATCTGGATACTGTGAACATATAGATAGAGTTTATATACGTATATTGGTTAGATACAGATTGAGGTTGGATACGGATATTGCTTAGATACAGATTGAGGTTGGATACGGATAGTGATTAGATACAGATAGAGGTTGGATACGTATATTGCTTAGATACAGATTGAGGTTGGATACGGATAGTGTATAGATACAAATAGAGTTTTGATCTGGATACTGTGAACATATAGATAGAGTTTATATACGTATATTGGTTAGATACAGATTGAGGTTGGATACGGATATTGTGTACATACAGATATAGATTTGTTACGTATATTGCTTAGATATAGATAAAGGATAGTTACGGATAGTGCTTAGATACAGATAGAGCTTGATACGTATATTGCTTAGATACAGATAGAGCTTGGTTACGTATATTGCTTAGATACAGATTGAGGTTGGATACTGATAGTGCTTAGATACAGATAGAGGTTGGATACGTATATTGCTTAGATACAGATTGAGGTTGGATACGGATAGTGCTTAGATACAGATAGAGGTTGGATACGGATACTGTGTACATACAGATAGAGGTTATATACGTATATTGGTTAGATAAATATACTGGTAAGAAACAGATAGAGGTTGGATACGGATAGTGCTTAGATATAGATATCGTTTAGATTATTATATCGCTTACATACAGATATAGTTTATATATAAATATACTTTTTTGATTATAAAAATTTAATAATCATTTTTAAAATTTTTTCATAAGGAAAAATGTCGAATTGTATTGTGCGTGGATGCACTTCAAAGTACAGAAAAAAGGATCGGTCGGTGATCATGCATGCATTTCCTGTACAGAAAGACCGTATAAGAACCTGGCTTATTCAAACCGGTCAATTTCTGGAAAATTTGGATCAAATGGTAGAAAAAGTATTTTATGGAAAAATATATGATACCTACAGGCTATGCTCACTTCATTTTGCGGCAGATGCTTATCGATATGACGAACATCGTCGGATATTGAGGAATGATGCCGTCCCCACAATTTTCCCATCCAGTACAGGACTCCCGTTGGTCACTAGCCAAACCGATTTGCTAAATACCTTATCTACAATGGTACATGATTCAAGCTCTCAACCAGTACATTTAGTATCTGACACACCAACTACAACAAGTTTGACCTATGCTTCTGCCCTTCCATGTATTACAGTATCAGTGTCAGCACTGTCACCTACTGTATGTTCGGTTCTTCCTTCCACAAGCTCTACACTGAGCCAGATGAGTAGTAGTGGAGATAAGACTCATTTGTTAAAAAAACGTAAAAAATCAAAAAATACGGGAGTCTTGTATCAAGCTGAAGCATTGTGTGGTTCTACTACAGTTCTCCGGGAATCAAGTACAAAAAAATCTAAGTCTGACGTCATTGGTGAAGTAACCACACCTGGAAGTAAATCTCCGGTACAAGTACATAGCATTGCTGTACAAACAGATCCTTTGTGTATAACACATGATGTAGCCACACAAACTACTTTGAAAAGTTATGATAAGAAGATTATGTGCCGACTTCTTGAAACACCAGCCCCAGAAATGGATTTCGAAGGAACAATATCACTTTTAAATCCAGAAGATTTTCTTTTTGTTTCTCCTTCACATTCCATTGTTGACGATGATGATAGAGTGAGTGATGAGGTGAATAATGATTTGTCAAGATTATCAGTGCAGATGAATATCGACAGAATCATTATGGATACAGAACCACCAGCTGCAATCTCTTCGACCGGAATGTCATCTTCAACCCCCATAAAACAAAAGGATTTTTCTACACAACGAAAAAATGAAAACACGACCAGAAAAAACACTAATGTACAATTAGATTTTTTTCAAGAGGTGGAAGAAGCACTATCACCAATTCTAGAAGTATCGGAAAAATTATCAGAGGATGAAAAAGCTGGACAAAGTCAAGAATTTCCATCAACTCACAATCCTGCAATACTAACTGATAGTTTTGAATCCTCTTCCACAGTGGTAGATCCAGATGACAGCACATTTTATTTGTCCGATAGCGATGAAGAAATAGAGGAAAGTTTCCTTGTCTCTAGTGACACTGAGGAGGAAGATAATGATCAATTTGAATTGTTGGACATTTCTACCATGGATCATGCCTCCGAAGAAAAATTTTTAGTTTTCGATTCATGCCTCAGGCAACTAATACAGTTGATACCATGCCAGACAAAAAAACACTGTAATGCTAGATTGGAAGCCTTCCGAAAAAATATAATGGTAGCCTAGTATCTATTGAAGTACGCTGCACCAGTGGTCACTGTAAAAATATATGGGAAAGCCAGCCCCGTCATGGAAGATTATCTTTGGGGAATGTAATGCTTGCGGGTGCTGTCTTGCTCAGCGGATCTAGCTTCCTCAAACTGCAACAGTTCATGCAAATACTGAAAATGAGGTTCATAGGAAAATCTTCATACTATAACTACCAGTCTAATTTTCTTTTTCCAGCTGTAGATTTAAAATGGAAGGCAGAGCAACAAAAGGTATTAGCAGAAATGAAAAAAACACCAGCATCTGTTACAGGCGACGGACAATCGGACAGTCCAGGCTTTTCGGCAAAATACTGTATTTATTCGTTCATGGACATTGATTCCAAAAAAATATGTGAATTTGACATCCAACAGGTTAATCCCCCAATTTCGTCAGTCCAATTAGAAAAAATAGCGTTTGAGAAAAGTTTGCTTTTTCTGTTTGCAAATGGTGTCGAAGTGCAACTTATAGCCACAGATCGCCATGTGGGGATCAGAAAATTGTTACGTGAACAATATAAACACATAAACCACCAATTCGATTTATGGCATCTAGCGAAATCTATTGGTGCAAAGTTGCTAAGTGCTTCAAAGACCAAGGATGGTGTTGGACTTACTTCATGGATTCAACCAATCAAAAACCACCTTTGGTGGTCAGCTAGAACATGCAGAAAGGACAGTGCGGACCTAATTGAAAGATGGGAATCTCTTCTGAATCATATACATAATCAACATGAGTGGGAATCCACAAGCAAGTATAACAAATGTCTTCACGAACCATTGACAGATGCGTCAATTGCCAATACTAAATGGCTCACCCCAAATTCTGCACCATCTCAAATTTTGGAAAAAATAGTTTGTAGCAAAAGATTGATCAGTGATATTAGGCAAATCACCCACTTTTGCCATACTGGAGAACTAGAAATTTATCACAGCGTTTGTTTGAAGTATCGCCCGAAAAGAATTCATTACTTTATGGATGGTATGGTTGCGCGAAGCCAGCTGGCAGCCCTCGATCATAATAATAATGTTGATCGAGTGCGAGCTACCGTGAAACACCCAACTAACACAAGTGATTCAATGGGTAGTGTTTGTCACCGTGTTGAGTTCTCCAAAGGACGTAAGGCTTGGGTTCTGAAAGCCTTATATGACCCAACTTCTACAGCTTTTATGGCAGAAATTATGATTGATATAGTGAGGATCACAAAAAAAGAACTAACATCGGATTAGAGTTCTCAAAGATGTAAATTACCAAAAAACATAGCACCAATGCCTAAACCAAACAAGCAAGACTTGATCAAAGAACATCTATCACGTTATTAGATATATAGATGTTATTGAATTCAGTGGATTGTGCCAGCTGTTTGACTACTCAAACCATGTGCAATGTACTCTCAAATTTTTATTGGAAATACTATATTATTTCCTGTTGATATCTCAGTGAACTATGTGTCAATGTTGACAGCAAATTCCCGTTAAATTATTGTATTTATTGTACTTACTTTGATTGTAATCCAATTATTCAGAATGTTGGAAATTGTTTTTCTTTCTTGAATGTTTACAAAAATTATTATAAAAGTTTTCTGTGAGTTCATTCTGGATAACCTAGTCTCCTAATAGGTCATGAAGATCAGATAATAGATCACCTTATCTGCTTCTAGATGATGGCGGTGGTATAAATAAGATATTTATTTTTTTTAAAGGGGAAATCCAATCGCGGAGAATGGGGACATATCGCTATGATATGCCCCCATTATCTTATCAGTGCAGGTCCAACCTCCTGGACGAGCACCTATATTGAGAACGAACTTCCTAAAGTGAAGCAGGATGCACCTCGAATGCGTGGCCGCCCTCCATTCATTTCTATGGGGTCTGCAAAACTTGCCTACCGCAGGCTCGACAATTTCAGGAGGCTACATAGAGGTGAATGGGATTGGGCAACGCATGTATGGCCCAGGCTCCAATTTACCTCTATGGTAGAAGCATTGGGTTATGCACGGACCATGTGTAATCCGTGTTCCTTTGTCAACTTCTCTTCCTGGTTTGTTATCGAGATAGTTTATAGCCTAGGTGGTAGGACACGGACCTGTCAGACAATGGGGGCATAGCATAACGATATGCCCCCAATGCCTGAGATAGGAATACCCCTTTCAAACTATTATTTGTTTGCACTTTATAAATTCTGAATGCCTTGCTGTAATTTAAATTTGACATAAAATTTGTTTAATAAAAATAGTTTGTTGTGACTATGCTAATATTCACTTTTTTAGACAGTTATAATTTTGTGATATGACTGTTATAATTGTAAAAAATGTTTATTTATATGGACATTATAGTGTTTTATAATATATATATACCCCTAATTTTTTTTTTGACACCGAAATAAATTTTATGGTTGAATTTAATAAGTAAACTGTTATGATTACTACTAATATTGATGTGCTAATTTATACTGACTATTATTCTAAGACTTTTAGATCTAGTTCGATGATGACGTTATTGCTAAATAATATAGAAATCATCTTATAGCTGTAGGTGGGGTGTTGCTGAATCAACACGTGTTTCTCTATCCTATCAAAGTTCGGCTCATCCTTTTTCAGGATACATTTATCCTCATTATTTTCTGTGACATGCATATCCCCTTCCTGCACCATGCATTTTAGGATTAGGCGCCAGTGCAGTGAGTGAAGGAGAGCAGCAGTTGAGCATCCATTAGTCAATGCCATCATGCAGAATAGTGAATTGGAAGGCGCTGGTTTGGGATACCCATGGCACTATGTTGTTAGTCGATGTCAATCAACTTTACAAACTCTTGTAATATGTTGATATAAAGTAGTCTCTATCCAAATAATAGGTCATAATTTTTTAAAGTTGTGAGGATACTACTGTATGCATCAACTGACATTATTTATTCGAAGAGAAGGTGCGTGCTGTTCCTCCTCGTATTCATTGTAAACCCGCTGGCCGTCTGAACATATGAGCTGTCATAAAGCCACCATCAGATTCCCCCATAGTGCTCCTTTTCCCCCTTTCTCCATAGAGCCCCCCAATAATGCCTGTACATAGGGGCCACAGTAGATGCCCCAATTTTGCTATGCACATTGGGTCAAGGATGTGACAGTAACTCTGGTGCAACTTATAAAGCAGCAATCCATAGGAAGAGGTGGTGCCTGCTGACCCACTAAGGCTTCTTTCACATTTATGGCCGGATGGATCGACCACGCTACTCAGCCAGTCGGATCCATCCATCCATCCACCATTTTGCCGTGTTGCCACTCCGTACCCATTGACTATCATGGGGCATGGGGCTGAGTTACCACGCAGCAGGGCACTGCACAGCCAGAGATCGCCGTACTAAAAGCCCAGCATGTCCAAATTTTTAGTCAAGCGATCTATGCCGTGCAATGCCATGCTCAGCCCATTATAGTAAATGGGGATGGAGCGGCAACCCAAGAGTACTTGCGGCGTGGCAGTTCCGGGTGAACAGCTAGCCGGATAGCCAGGCGGCATTTGTGAAGTCACCCTAAAGGTGCAAGTTACTGGTTTAGTTTAAAGGAGGGTTCCTGCCCTGCCACCCCCAGGACAACTTTTGCAAGGCGCTTGTGTCATAACACTATTGTAGCAGAGATGACTTGGTTACTGTGATAACTAAAATCTAAGTTAAAGGGGTTCTGCACTTTGTTTAAACTGATGATCTATCCTCTGTGTAGATCATCATCTGATCGGCTGGGGGTCCAAAAATCCCGGTTTCCCACCGACATTGAGAATGCAGCGGCGTTGGCAGGAGCGCAACAGCCTTCTCGCTGTTTACCGCCGTCACAGTGACACCACGACTTGTATCAAATGGCCTGGGCGGGGCTAAGCTCTGTTCACTTCAATGGAGCTTAGCCCCGCCCAGGCCAATTGATACAAGTCCTCTCCCTTCCCTACAGCCGGACTTGAGAAAAGGCATTGCCGTGCCCCCACATTCCCCTCACTGTGCCCGGCAGTTCCAGCGTCAACCCCCTGACAACATCAACTTTGCCTTCTTCACATGAACGCTCCGGAATGCCTTGTACTGATCCCGCAGTCACTGGAAACAAAGGCCGGCCTTGGTTGGTTTGGAGGCTAAAAGCGGCAGACGCTCTTCTGCTTGTGTCTGTGTGACCAGGGCTCCCTGCCTCCTCCACTGGGAAGGCACACCTGCGCCGTGCTTTTACTGATGCATAGGCCTCAGGCTTACTAGGCCTGAAGCCTATGGCGGGGATATGTGCTCCGATGCACTTCCGCCACTGAGTGGAGCGGGGGCACCACAAGTGCTGCTGGCACCTGGGGTTTGTCGAGCCCTGATATAACATATTAAACGCAGACACAGTAAAGTTTTAGAACAAAAACAATTTATTTATAAAAAATATTTTTTTTTTAACAAAGTCTATATATCGTCTGAACTAACAATAACATAATTTTTTTTTTTTAATCAAATAAGGGCACATACAAATAGGGCATTCCGTTATTGAATCCGTTCAGATCGGGACATAACGAAATCCCTAGACGCAGGGGAGGATCCGCATCCATCACCATAGACTTCTATGGGGATGGAATGCTAAACGCAATGCCATTAATCGGCATTGCGTCTTGTTACGTCCTAATCAAAGTCTATGTCAGTGCATTACGGATCCGTCTTGTTGATGTTATGCTAAACGGAGTTCAAAGTCCTGTCGACAAGTCTTAGTATTATGTTTTGCATAACGTCACCCAGACGGATCCGTAATGCACTGACATAGACTTTGATTAGGACGTAACAAGACGCAATGCCGATTAATGGCATTGCGTTTAGCATTCTTTCAGGACATTCTATTATGTCTCGTTCTAACGATGTTAGAACGGATTTCATAACGGAATGCCCTAACGCTAGTGTGTATGTGCCCTAAATTGTTTGTTCAAAAGTTTAAATGTGTTGCTAGTCTTCCAGATGCATGTCCAGCGTACCACTTGAATCCGGTATATTGACCTCTTTGATCGGGGAACTTCTCTCTGATTTTGTTCACGACACAAGAAGGAATAGGGATCCTATGTCCTTTCCCAAGAAATCCGTACGCCGCACTGCTGAACTTGCGGTATGCTGCTAGACGCAAACACCTTTAAAATTTGAAAAAATAAAAAATAAAAAAATAATCAAGTTTACATCATTCTTGGTTATCCAAACATCAGAAAGTATACCAGGATTCATATCAAAGTTTTTTTTTTTTTGTTATAGTCCAATATTTTTTATTATTTTTCAAATGCATCTTTTAGATAGTAAACTAAAAGGACTAAGGGCTCCTTCTCACTGGCGTTGTGATGATTGCCAAAAATTGACCTCCGGATCAGTCACAACGCCACACACCTGAAAGCATTTGAAGACTGATCGGTATTCAAAATCCTTTCATTTTTACTTTGGCAGCCAGGACGCTACTAAAGTCCCGGCTGCCATGGTAAAGTGTAGTGGGGAGCCAGGGGAGCAGATACTTACCGTCCGTGCTGCTTGAGGGGCACTCTACAATATTCTATAGAGATGGATAGATATATAGAGATGATATATATATTAGATAGATAGATAGATAGATAGATAGATAGACATATATGAGATGGATAGATAGATCAATATGAGATGGATAGACAGATCAATAGGAGATGGATAGATAGATAGGAGATATATAAATGGATAGATAGAATAGATAGATCAATATGAGATAGATAGATATGAGATATATAGAAAGAATAGATAGATCAAAATAAGATATATAGATAGATAGAATATAGACATGTATTAGATATATAGATGGATGGATCGGTAGATAGAATATATAGATATATATGAGAGAGATAGATAGAAGATTCATAGACATATATGAGATTTATAGACAGATGGATAGATAGATAGATAGATAGAATATATAGATCGATATTAGATATCGATATAGATCGATATTAGATATTGAGATAAATATATAGATGGATAGACAGTTATGAGAGATAGATAGATCAATATGAGATAGATAGATAGATAGATAGATAGATATGAGATAGATAAATGATAGATAGATAGATGATAGATAGATAGATAGATAGATAGATAGATAGATAGATAGATAGATATGAGATAGATAGATGATAGATAGATAGATAGATAGATAGATATGAGATAGATAGATAGATGATAGATAGATAGATGATAGATAGATAGAGAGATAGATAGATAGATAGATAGATAGATATGAGATAGATAGATGATAGATAGATAGATGATAGATAGATAGAGAGATAGATAGATAGATAGATAGATAGATAGATAGATAGATAGATAGATAGATAGTAGAATATTCGGATTATATGTACAGATAGTTGAGGTAACAGAGGCTGTCATCATTGCTGATTATCCCATGACTTACCATTATTTTGAGCCAGTAGTACAATTACTAATTTAGAATTTGTGCACTGTTCCTTTGCTTTATATACTGTAATAACAGGATGAAATAAATTAGATTGGAAAAGAAAACCATACAGGAACAAGATGTATGTAAAATAGCAGAATTTACCTTGTCTAACGGCAATGTGACAGGGAAATCTTTTGCCTGTGTGAGATAGAAGATGTTGATGTGACGTTTATGCAAGGTCAGGATGTGCAGAGCAGGGTGAGGAGAAGGTCAGATCAACCCCTCCCACAAATATTCATGAGGGAGAGATGAGTCATTGTTGTTACTGCAGCATGTAAACACAGCAATAACAGAACCTGGAAAAGGTGTAAGGATGGTTATTTTTTCAAGAAATCAAGCTTAACTAATGTATATGTATATCCTGATTAGTTTTGTGAGGTTTTATTTTTTTTCCCATAACTCGGATAACCCCTTTAAGGTGAAAAATGGCAGGGTCCTGTGCTTTTATTGTGTAAAAAAACTGATTTGATACATATGCAAATTAACCTGAGATGAGTCCTGTACGTGACTCATCTCAGGGACAGGACTCATCTCAGGTTAATTTGCATATGTATCAAGTCAGTTTTTTTACACAATAAAAGCACACAGAGCTATGGGGACTGGATATTGCGGATGTGCTAGCGGCCATCTAGCAGCCCATGTCCTCAGATCTATACCCAAAATCCTGGTGACAGGTTCCCTTTAATTTTAATAAATAACACTTAGATTACATATGGTGCAAGAAGCATGGTTGGGCGGCACAGTGATTTGGTAGCTAGAATACGTCAAAAAGTGATAGAATCCAATGGTTCTCCACCACTGGAGCTTCACTGCATAATTCACCAACAAAATCTCTGTGGGAAACAGTTGAATTTGGAACAAGGTTGTTGTTAAATGTGTAAACTTCATACGATCACATGCACTGAATCAAAGGACTTTCAGAGAATTTCTCATTGAAGTTGAATCTGAACATGAAGATGTTGTTCATCACAGTAAAGTCTGCTGGCTGAGACAAAGCAAAGTGTTAAAACGCGAGAAACCAGATTGATATCTTCATGACTGAAAAATCAAAACAGCTTCCCGAGATTAGCGATCCACCATGGCTCTGGGATGTAGCAATCTTGGAAGATTTGATAGCGTATTTAAATTAACTCAATCTAAAGCTGCAGAGCAAAAACTAGCTTCTCAAGCTGCCAAGTGAGAATTTTGAAGAAAGCTTTGCAGATTTTCACCACATGAAGAATATTTTTTTGTTCGAAAATCCATTTTCAGTCGACACTTCCAGTGCACCAAGTGATTTACAGCTGGAACTGATTGACTTGCAATGCCAGACGTTACTGCAGGACAAATTTCAAGAAAAAGCGCTACCAGACTTTTATGCCATAATATGTCCAGGAACCTTTCCAAATTTGTGAAAAATAAGGACAAAAAATGACAACTTTTGCGAGTACTTATGTGTGTGAACAAACTTTTTCAGTGCTAAAGAGACTGTACTGAGAATTAACGTGACAAACTTTGACCTGAACATTCTAAAATTGGTGTCTGGAAAACATCTAAAGACGTCACATTAATGAAATTACATCAAATGGTGAGTGCAGAAATAATTTCTGGTTTATGCTTTCTTTCTAACACTCATCTAAATTGCTTTTCTTTTTGGCAAAGCTACCTGGTTCTGGCCTGAAAAATTTATTCTATGTCTAGTGCATCCCTCAGATAAAAAAAATGGTTGGGCACCACTGGTTTAGATCAAAGCATATTCATGTGTTAGAATGGCCCAGTAAAAGTCCAGACTTACATCCCATTGTGAATCTGTTCATTGTGGTGTTCACAGACGCTTTCCATCCAATCTGACCGAACATGAGCTATTCTGCAAAGAAGAATGGGCAAAAATTTCAGCCACTATATGTGCAAAGCTGGTAGAGACATACCCCAAAAGATTTGCACCTGTAATTGAAACAAAAGGTGATCCTATAAAGCAGTGTTTCCCAACCAGTGTGCCTCCAGCTGTTGCAAAACTACAACTCCCAGCATGCCCGCACAGCAAAAGGCTGTGTGGGCATGCTGGGGGTTGTAGTTTTGCAACAGCTGGAGGCACACTGGTTGGGAAACACTGGTATAAAGTATTGACTCAGGGGGGCTAAATACAAATAAATGCCATACTTTTCAGATTTTTATTTATTAAAAAAATAAAATGTATGATTTTCTTTTCACTTCACCCACTACTGTATGTTGGTCCATTACATAAAATCCCAATAAAATACATTTAAGTTTGTGGGTGTAACATGAAAGAATGTGTAAAAGTTCAAGGGGTGTGAATACTTTTTCAAGGCACTGTAGGTAGAACACTAGAATTCCGCAACAATGTGAACATTTTGGTTCATTTTTCTGGCAGAAACAAAGGGGCTAAAGCTTCAAAGCCTACTTTGAGCAGGTGGATTAGGGAACAGATTTCCCTTTCATCCCAGGGCCTAGATCCACTCAGTGTTGTTAGTGCTTATTTTACCTGGCCAGGTTCCACTTGTTGGCCAGAAAAGATATGTAACGCAGCTTCTTTGAGCTTACTTTCATCAATCTTCGACCACTATAGGTTGTCTGCCTAGGTCTCGGAAAGTACTGCCTTTGGGCGGTCTGTGCAGAGTTCCGTATAAGAGGACTCTCCCTATGAGGATATTTCCCCATTATTGTGCTGCTGGTAGAATGTTCTTTGTCCCAACAGCAGCACGAGTCTCCCTCACTCATTTAGTTCCTGTTAATTACACAATAGGTTCTGGGCTAGCTAGAATTTATTGTAGGGCAGGTTTAAATAAAGGGGTTGTCCGGGTTCAGAGCTGAACCCGGACATACCCATAATTTCACCCAGGCAGCACCCCTGATATTAGCATCGGAGCATCTAATGCTCCGATGCGTTCCCTTGCTATCCACTAGATCGTGCAGGGCAAGGGCTCTTTTGTTTACAATAGAACACTCTGATGGGCGTGCTTTAGCGTTGCCCTAGATGTTTTTCCATCAGTGCCGGTGACATCACCGGGCTTCCTGGCAGCCCCATGGAAAACTACGGAAAAGTAAGGGAAAACAGATTAATGTTGGAAATCAACACCTTTCCTCATCGTTCTCTAGAACCCCTCCCTCATCACTCTTTAAAAGGCCAACACTTTCAGGTTTACCATTTACATAAATGAAGAACATTTTAAGGTTAGTTTTACTCTTTGGCAATGAGCATTTCTGTCTCTAGCTTGGCTGCCATTGTCTACCTTTTACGTTTTCCATGTTGTTCTTATAGTTTAGTGCTTGTAAACTTCCTGCTTTAGTAATTCAACTCTTTATTAAATTTATAGTACAGAAAAAGAATATACCAATTTTTGGTTTTGTTGTAAAAAAAAAATTGCTTTATTAATTTGAATGCTTTCTTATTTATTGCCCACTTCACATTTTTATTTATCCACATTTTTTTTCCCTGTTTCTAACTCTTTAAGTGCCATAAAGGGAAGTACCACTCACAATGAAAATGCTTTTAAAAATATCCCATTTTGTGTCTGCACTTTTAGTTTTGAGGACACTGTCCCAGCTAATGTCTTTCTCAGCTGGTCAAAATTTTAGCTTTCCTGAATTTCAGCGTATTTGTGTCTCCCTTAGGCTGGCTTCACACGTCCTTTAAACCCGGACGTGAGCAGTCCGTGGTAATGCGGGCTGGATTTGTTCTTTACAGCCGGAGCACACGGCGTCATTGGTTGCTATGACGCCGTGCGCACCCTGCCGCCGCTGCAGGATAGTAATACACTGGTATAGATCATACCAGTGTATTACTGTAGTGCAGCGGCGGCAGGGAGCGCATGGCGTCATAGAAACCAATGACGCCGTGCGCTCAGGCTGTAAAGAACAAATCCAGCCCGCATTACCACGGACTGCTCACGTCCGGGTTTAACGGACGTGTGAAGCCAGCCTTACAAAACATTCTATTTATATAGCACAATCTGCTGCACAGAAGCAATGCTTTAGGTGTCCACATAAAAGATAATTTCAACCAACGAACGGTGTTTCTCGTTCATCAGGTGATCTGTGGCACCTTGACATGGGCCGATTATCGGGAGCGAGCATTCACACTAATGTTTGTAATGGAGTGTAAAACTCACCATTAATACAGAGGGCTGTATGCCATAAAGTTGAAATTACTGCACATAATAAGTGGTTTATAAAGTTTATTACTTGAAGCAACTGATTATTTAATGTACAATTGGAAGACAAAGAACATTCAGCAAATGGGAAACAAAACAAGTTAAAAAGTGTTCTCTTCTTGACAATAAACGTGCTTTGTGTTAACATGAAGTTACTTCCTTTAGTCTTTAGATTTAGATTTAATCTTTAGCTTTAGATTCGTAGAATCAATGTCCAAAGTTCGATATACAGTGGTTACCATTCAATGGCCATGTCACGTTGGTAACTGCAATACTGGAACTTTCTACGGCCCTGACCATAGTCAATAAAATAATCAGTCCAGGCTCTCTAACTCCCTCATTAGTCTCTCCTTTTCTTGTTCTAGCTCCTGGGCACGCTGCTGATTCTGCTGTAGACGATCTTCAAGCCATTGTAGAAGTGGGCCACTTACTGCAGACATTTGACCACATAAATTCTTAGTGAAAACTGCAAGGTAAAATGTAATAAACAGCAAATTATCAATGTATTTTGAAAATAATATGCTTGGCAAACATTTATCCGTAACTTAAAGGAGTTATCCAATACTATAAAAATGTCCTGGGCCCCTAACAGTGAATATACTTACCCCACTCCACTCTTGGTCTCCGCACTGCCACTACAGTTTCTCCCCGTGCGCGGATGAAAACATCCGGTGACGGGGGGGAGGGGGGGGGGGATGAGCCACCCTAGCATCGCCGGACATGAGGCTCGTCCCCGGGCTGCTCAACCCCCGCCACACACTGGATGTTTTCATTCGCGCACGGGGAGAAGCTTCAGCGGTGGTGCAGGGACCAGGGGCAGCGCAGGGAGGAGGGTAAGTATATTCACTGTGAGGGGCCCAGTGTATGGGGAACATTTTTATAGTAATAGATAACCCCTTTAAGCAATTGTATACCATACAGCTACATACGTCAATCACTGATTCGTATTATGGGAAAAAAAAAAGGATATTATGCAGTATACGTCTTTGAGCAAGAAACCCCAGCATAGTCAACTACTCAACTTAAAGTCAAATAGAGAGTATGTATACCAACAGTATGTAGGCTATGTTCACACCAGTAGCAGCCCAGAGCCTTACAGGTTATATGTAATTAAATGAAACATACAGTAGGTCACAAACAGCTTTTTTCCATGTATATATATATATCACACACATTTCAGTTTTTTCCTGTTCCTTAGGGCTTGTTCACACGGCCGTTGTCCTACCATGCCTGTGCTTTGTGGTGCGCAATGCAGGGCACCAACTGTGGGCCAGCCGCATGCGGATTGCGGACCCATTCACTTGAATGGGGTCCGCAATCCGTCCGTACCGCAAAAAGATAGAGCAAGTTCTATCCCTAGTGCTTCCGTGGGGTTCCGTTCCGCACCGCCAGATTTGCGGACCCGTTCAAGCTAATGGGTCTGCATCCGTGATGCGGAATGCACACCGGCCAGTGCCCAGTGTATTGCGGACCTGCCGTATGCGGGCCGCAATACGACAACAGTGGGGCAAAGGCCATGTGAATAAGCCCTTACGCACAGCCAAACGAATCTGCACCAAATTTGGCACATAGGTAAATCAAGTGGTTAGAAAGTTTTTAGATCAGGTCTAAGCTCTCTAGGATGTACAGTGCTTTAGATATATGCACAAAAAAATTGCAAATAATGCACCATCAAATGACCCATATTAGCCAATAGAAGCCTGCAGGTCCTTCACTCATATCTTGACATACACATGGAGACGTGACCCTTATTGGCCAATAGAAACTTGCAGGTCCTCCAGTCTTCGCCTCACTGATATACACTAGTTTCCCTAACAGCTCAGCAATCTTTCTTAACTATTATAAGGCCAGTATGGAGGTCACTGTTAAGGGGGTGGGGCACTGGAAAGGTCAGTTAAGGGGGTGGGATGCTGTTAAGGGGGCAGGGCTCTGTGGAGGTTACTGTTTTTAGGGCCTTTGTGTAGATCACAGTAAAGAGGGGCACTATCCTTGTGTCAGGGTGAATCCATGAGTTACCAAAAGGTTCCTGACATGGGAATGGGTCAATGGAATAGGGAGAGACACTATGGAGAGCTCTCTTTCCGGGGGATAGTCATATCTGCCTAATTTTGCATTTATTTAACTGGATTGAAATTTTCTTTTTAAGTAGCTCAACATTAAAAGTTACGTCACATTCCCCCAGGTCTCTGCTGCTTGAAATGTCTAAGGGTTAAAGAGAATGTGTCACTTATTATTGATAGATATCCTTTTTTAATTATCGCTTATCCTTTTACTAATTGTATTTTTTATTTTATTTCTATTTTGCTTACATGATTATGGGGGCAGCTGTCTTGGCTAAACTGTTAACAGCATTCAGAGAAATTCTTTACAGCACCAATCATTAGTCATAGACATCACAGACTGGAGGGGACTCACTGACATCTATTGGAGAGTTTTCTAGGCATGCTCTGTGACCTGTGCAGAGGTCATTGTCAAAGCTTATCTAATACCTCCTTTTACAATCACCTACTGTGAATACACCATTCTGTCCTGTCTACATATAGGTGATATCTGCCATTGTAATCCTGCCTGTAAGAGTAATGAGGTAACTGCAGAAAAGCGATCTGTACAGACCAGGAAGTGGAGTCCATTAGGCACGGTGGGCAGTGCAAAAACTGCAGGGTTTTAGGATTTTATTTTATTTTATACACCAAAACAATTTTTCAAATGTTTAACATAAAAATATGATTTAAACAGACCCTTTCCAATTCCAATTAACTATTGAAAACTTATCACTATCTTAGCACTTACCAGAACCATTATGAATCTTGGTAATGGAATCTAAGTGTCCAAGACTACAAAGTGAAAAAAACGTAAATTAGTGTGAGAGATTAATGAATCCTAAATATGCAATAAAAAGGCCATTCTTCGATTGAACTTATTCCCAAAACTAGCAAACTAAAACTCTTTTCACATAAGCATACAATATGTAAATCATACAGATGATATCCACATTTTTTTTCTCCAAAATAAACATTAAATAATAAATCTATATGCCCAGAGCTCCACTAATTCACCTTTATCCAAAGGGTGGTGTCACTCAGAGCATTTTGTGGCACTCTTTGAGCCAAAGCCAAAAGTGTGGGTTAGCGGGTCAGAATTTTGATTCGGTTTCCATATCAAGAAAAGTGTGTATATGTTTTAATTTGTAAAAGTATTCATTGCCCATTATGTGAGGAGGTAGTTCATGGGATCACTTACTAATAATGTAAGGCACATGGAAGTCTAAACTGATAAAACCATATGCCTCACGTTAATAATAACCCCATCAACAAACCTCCTCACATAATGGGCAACAATGCATGAAGTACATGGATGGCGTTACTATTAATGTGAAAAACTTTGTTTTATCAGTTTGGACCATCAGTCGTCTCACATTAATAGTAGTAACCCCATCATGTACTTCACGTTAACCCCATATTGCCCATTATGTGAGGAGGTACATCACAGGGTTAACTTACTATTAATGTGAGGCACAAGGAGTTTGGACCTCCATGTGCCTCACATTGAAGGGGTTATACAGGGGAGCGTGGCCAGCAGTGTATGGAGTAGGATTCGCTTCACCTCGGCTCCGGCGCTTCAGGCTCGAGGCAGCGGCTCAAAGCTCACAGAACCTAATCTGTGTCCATCAATAATGCAGGGACTGTCACCCTAACAGAACCAGCAATGACAAAAACGAGGAGAAAAGCTACATCAGGCAAATTGACAGAGCTTTTCCCTGTCACAAGTGCAACCCAAGATGGCGAAAGCAGCGTGCAGCGGATATCTGAAGAGCAAGAGGGGACTGCGCACTCACCTGCACGTACTCAACCCCGGACACCTCCTGTGCAAGGGTCAACAGTGATTCACCCAGCTTCTCCCCCCATCAACTCAGATGGCGCAGCGGGAAGAAATATGGCGGCGCCATGTACAACACTCCACCTGCGCAAGTCTGAGTGTGGGGAGACCCCAAGGAAAAATTCTGACTATGGAACAACTTCATGGGGACTGTTTAACTATTGTATATGCTCAGCCTTATCCTACTAGTGGCAATGCTGGCTCTGACAGACTGGTCACAGAGGCCTTTCTAAAGAGGCAGATTTTCGCCCCATGCTAACCCTGCTTCAAAATGAGATATGAGAAGTGGGAAGATGCACATCTCACCTTGAGTCTAAAATGTCTGAATTTGCCAAAGCACACAATGAGCTGGTGGATAATACAAATGAGAAAGATGAACAAATAGCTACAGTCCGGGCAAAAGTGATAGACCTAGAGGATCGTTCCAGCCGCAATAATATTAGATTCCGTAGCTCTTTATAGATAGAGCTCACAGAATACCAAAACCTAAAAGGCTGCCAGCAGAGATACCTAGAGATGTCCTGGCACGCGTCACTACCAAAGAATACCTTATGGCAGCTGCTCGCAATAACCCAGAACTACCAGATCGATTCCGCTCCATTTCTCTTCACACTGACCTATCTGCTGCCACCCTTGCAAGAAGACGGGAGTTTCAAAAATCCTGATAACCAACAAAATCCCATATAGATGGGGCTTCCCAGCTAAACTGCTGATTTCCAGAGAGGGAGGCAGTTGATTTCTACGTGGAACCTATCCACACCTTCTGGATCTGCGCCAGCGTCTAAGCCCGCTTCACCATGCCATTTGGAAGAAGAGTGTTCAACAGTTCGTCAACAATGGTCCCCAAATGACTGACAGGACTTTCAGTAGATATATTGCTCTTTCCTTTCTCTTTTCTTGCAGATGTGCTACCTTAATGTCTTTGGCCTGAACGGCCAACACTGGGAGTCCCTTGTTTTATTCCCCCCTTGGATACACGGATTACCATCTGAAATGGGCGCTCGTAGTACCATTGTATGGGACCCATTGTATTGTGCCGGAGAAAAAATGCATTACTACAGTTTGTTATTAATTGGAGCTTCAGATTATGGGGTATGTATAAGGTTTGGGTAGGTGACGATCGGCCGCTAGCAGTCTTAATATTCCTCTATAATAGTACTTAAAATTACTTCCATTAATGCTAAAGGCTTAAATAGCCCCTTTAAAAGGTCACAGTTATGGCGGGATGCAATCTAAACTAATACTGATATCCTATGTATTCAGGAAACACACCTGTTTAAAGGCGATCTTCCGTTTCCCTGCTATCATATCGGCTTCTACGGAGGATAAAAATAGCTTTCAAATTGCTACACTCTTATACAGATGAAGGGGGCAGGTATGTGATCATAATCTGGCCATTCACCCTTGTAGCCGTATATGCCCCCAATAGGAAGCAGCTCAGGTTCTTCAAGAAGCTATTTGCAAGGGTGGGATCTGTCAGGAGGGGGTCCCTTCTATACATGGGAGATTTTAATTCACTTATGTGGCTGAGATAGACTCCATAGCTACCCCCAAATTCTCGCACCCATCTAAAGTATATCATCTTACTCAAAAAGAGGGAATATTAGATGTGTGGCGACTGACACACTCTACAGAAGGGGACTACAGGTTCTTCCCATCTGCCCACAAAACTTACTCTAGGATCGACCTCTTCCTGGCAGATCAAAACACCTTCCAAAGGATCTCCTCGTGCAAAATTGGCCATATAGATGGGTCTGATCATGCCCCAATCTCTGTTACGATAGCTGAGAAATACAACTCTCCCCCCAGGATTCCTTGGAGGAATAATGGTAGGATCTTGCACTCCCCCAATCGCAATGAAATTTGGAGGAGTTCTTTAATATCAATGTTAATGGAGACACGTGTATTGCCTCAATGTGGTGCGCTCATAAGGCTTTTATAAGGGGCCATTACATTAGTATGGCATTGCAGGATAAAAAAGAAAGAAAGGGAGGAAAAATATGTGCAACTTACTGACTCCAGTATCAAATTTAGTCAATTGAATAAACAATCCTATGACCCAGGGAGAGAACAGGAGCTCAAGGATTTACATCATAAGTTACACCTTCTTCAGCTGCACAAATACAAATTGGCTCGGAGGCGTTTAAAAGCCAAATATTATGGCCATGATAACAAAGCTACTTCTCTTTGGGCCTCTAGATTGAAAACTTAACAGGCCAAATCCAGAATATCTTTCCTATATGACTCTAAAAGGAAAATAATCTTCAATCCTAAAAGCATTGTGGATTCTTTTGCTAGATTCTTCTCTAATTTGTATAATTTAAAAGAGGATAGCACTACCCGACAACCTGAGCAGAAAGCCATTAAGTAGTTTCTGGAGAGTCTCTCAGCAGAATTCACTCCGGCTGAGATATCTGCAGCAATTAGATCCTTGAAGTCTAATAAAACTCCCCGTCTAGATGGTCTCTCCAACGACTATTACAAGCAATTTTCCCCCTTTTTGACCCCATACATTCACATAATGTTTAATTTTGTCAGAGAGACGGGAGGCTTCCCTAAGAAGATGCTCTAGGCTACGATAGTTGCCCTGCCTAAACCGGGGAAATCACAGGACAAACCTGAAAACTTCCGTCCAATTTCCCTCCTAAACACAGAAATTATATGCAAAAATCTTAGCCACTAGATTATCAAATGTTCTCCCCTCACTGATTCATAGGGACCAAGTGGGATTTGTTAAGGGTAGACAGTCAGTGGATGGAACAAGGAGATTTTTGGACCTAGTGGGGAGGGTGGGGGCCTGTCGGCTGCCTTTCCATTGATGCAGAGAAAGCATTCGACAGGGTACACTGGGGCTGTCTGGGAGAGGTTTTGACTAAGTTTGGGATCACTGGCCTGGCTCAACAAGCTATTCTGGTGTTATACTCTACCCCATCAGCAAGGGAATTGGCCTCTGGCCATCTATCAGATGAATTCCTCATAACAAATGGCACCAGGCAGGGTTGCCCCCTCTCACCTTTAATATTCACTTTAGTCATGGAGCCCTTGGCGGAAGCTATAAGATCCTCTAAAGTGATTGAAGGCATTACTATAAAGGGAGTGGACCATAGAATCGGGTTATTTGCTGACGATGTTATAATAGCCATGACCAATCCCTTAAAATCTTTGCCAGGAGTCATGAACCTTCTATTTCAATTTGGAGACGTATCGTACTATAAACTTAATGCTAATGAATCCCTTATCCTGGACATGCGGCTTTCACCTCCAGTGGTATCCCAATTGGTCTCTCAATACCCTTTTAAATGGACAAAAGAAGGACTACCGTACTTGGGAATAAAACTTACTTTTCCCCACAAAGGGCTGTTCGCCCATAACCATGTCCCTCTGATTAAAGTGATAAAAGATGACGTAACCACTTATTCCACAGTGGACACATCTTGGGTGGGTAGGATAGCGACGGTCAAAATGATGCTATTGCCCAATAGTTTATCTTTTCAGGAATCTCCCTATAGTGTAAAAGATACATTACAGAACTATAATCACTAATAAATACCTTTTGTTTGGGACCGCAAAAGACCTAGCATAGCAGCTACTACCCTAACCAAACCAACGGCACAGGGAGGATAAGGCTTACCCAATTTATCTCTTTATTATCATGCTGCCATACTTGATCAGGCGAGATGCTTGTTCTTGGAAGATAATGCACCGCATTGGGTACGTCTGGAGAGGGACGTAGCGGGCCCAATACTTTTAAAGGATCATCTGAGGGTGGCTCTCGTGGGTCAGACTCCTCTTGCCTCTCCCCTACCACCGGTGGTAGCATGCTTTAATTCATGGTCAAAAGTGGTTGTGAGTAGAGACTTAGTGTCATGGGACATACCTAATATCACTCTACGCATGGAGGAATTACCGATTCCAGATGTCTCCTTCGTGGAGTGGATTGAAGCAGGGATCACTGAAATCCAACAAATTTTGGAATCTGGACACCTAGTTCCTTTTTCCTCCTTACCAAACTCCTACCAGATATCAAACAAGGGTTTTTATAAGTACCTACAATTGCGATCGTTCTTGGGTTCTCTTTCACAATTCCCGCAATCCTCTACGACAGTTTTTGAGCTGTGCTTGGAAAATCAGGGCGATCTAAAGGTCTGTCTAGAATTTACAGACTACTAGTAGAATATGAACCTAAAGAATCCGCGATTGTGACATGGACAACAGAGTTGGATTTGCCTAGAGAAGAAGAGATCTGGCCTAGGGTCTTTTCTTTGGAAGGACAACTTTCAAGTTGCGCAGCCCACTTAGAGTCTACACTTAAGATGCTGTACAGATGGTATATGACCCCACAGGCCTTTCCAGGATATAGCCAGAGGCACCTGCTAGAGATGTGAACAGGCGATAGGGGACATTAAGCACATATTCTGGGAATGCACGTCACTTAATGGGATATGGGACGAAACAATGTCCTTATTGAATAGAATCTTAGAGTTATCCATACCCAAAAACCCAGCTTTATGTTTATTACATATAGGGATGGAGGACATACCTAAAAAATATAGAGTTATGGTCTTCCATACTCTCACAGTAGTCAGGACACTGATAGCTAAGCATTGGCGCTCTGTTCAGGGTTCCACAATTAATGATATTGTGCGAAGGGTGGGCTACAATTGTGCAATGGAAAGCACCATGGCATCTTGCAAGGGATGTTACGACTCTTATCTAAAATGTTGGAATAAATGGATTAAAGTATACCCGGCCTTAAGTTCGCTCCATTCTAGCTCCCTTTTTCTTTAACCTTCACAGTATCACTCTATCCAATCAGTGCTGCCATTTTCAGA
This sequence comes from Bufotes viridis, assembly GCA_033119425.1. Lineage (NCBI taxonomy): Eukaryota > Metazoa > Chordata > Amphibia > Anura > Bufonidae > Bufotes > Bufotes viridis. The sequence goes on along the minus strand of CM065597.1, from coordinate 119,807,897 downwards.
CTGTGCAGGTACACTCTCCCCCCCCCTCCCCAACTCAATGTACAGGGCAGGTAACCCTTAGAGGTCTGGAATGTATTGTATAACACTGACATAATGCTGTCGGTACTATACAATACATTGCAGAACTGTAAGGGTTACATAGGATCATAATATAATGCTATGCGACCCGTCAGTGCTGGGTGGTCAGGATGGGTGCTCTCGCTAACAAACGCAGAGAGTCCAATGTGTGGACCTCGCCCGTGTGAAAGGGGCCTTTATCTACTTAAAGAAACAGTGTAAAAATCGGATGTAGTTTTAGCTCAACATTATGCAGAAATATAGAAAATTCTGAAGGGTTCACAAACTTTCAAGAACTACTGAATAAGTCAAGACTTTTTTTTTTTTTTTACAATGGAACCCTATGGTGTTGGATGCTACTGCATGGGATCCATTGGAGACATCAGATTAAGGTATACTTCATGTGATTAATCAAAATCTTAATGTGAATAAAGTCACAGAATATTGGAGCACGTCCGATTGTGACCCCCTGTACATTGTATATAGTGATGTGTGACCCCCTGTACATTGTATATAGAGATGTCTTTCCAGCGAAGTGAAAGGATCCATCACAATATAACAGAATATTGGTATCCAGATAAATACCCATGATGGAAAGTCCAGCAGAGAGCAGACACATGGTGTGAACCCAGCCTCGGAGTGAATGGGAGCCTATGGATCCACATTTGCGCAGGGAGCTTTGCTGGTGTATGGACTGGACGAGTTCACTGACTGCGCTTGTGTACAAAGCTGTATGACCACATTCACACACGTCCAGTGATCTGGTTTGGTTTCCCTCTAGTGTTATAGAAACAACAGAAGGAATTGGACTTGTCATAAATTAGGCCCAACCTCCGGCAGTCCGTGAACCTAAACAGAAATCTATGACATCTCAGATCTGCCATAGATTTCTGCTATCAATTCAGTCAGAAAACTGGAGAAAATTAACATAAATTTGTTGAGGTGCCTGGCCAGGCCCTCTCCCTGTCATGCCCCCCCCCCCCCCAAAAAAAAGGCACAGTTAAAAAGTTACAAACACATAGGGGGCCATTTATTAAACTGGTGTAAAGCAGAACTGGCTTAGTTGTCCATAACAACCAATCAGATTCCACCTTTCTAGGAGCTACTTTACACCAGGTTGATAAATCACCCCATAGTTTGCAACTTCTTAACGCCACTTTTCAGGAACACAGGAAATGATAAATTCCTCCAGGGGGCTGGATCTCACAGGCTGTCATGGAAGGCAGCCACGATGCCTAAGGAAGGCTGCCTTAACTGCCATTGGGTCCCCATCACAGCAGTGCGGGGACCCAATGGCCACCCTGCACCCAGCAGGATACCGCACGTGCCGCGGTCTGCGCTGACCGCGGCAGTGCAAGGGTTAATGCGCCGGCATTGGTGTTTTTACCTATGCTGGCGTATGCAGCAGGGACTCTGCTGTCAGTGACTGCCGGGTCTGTGCCGCTGATCGGGCGGGCGCAGCTCCTGCTCCCGCCACATCAGCATGACGTACATGTACTTCACTGGACCTTAAGTCACGTCCAGATATGACATACATGTACGTCATGGGGTTCTTAAGGGGTTAAAGTGGCCCATTTTGAGCCTGGGCAACGCCCCTCTGTCTTCTGTTTACATAACTGTGGAGACTTGCTAACACTGACTGTTATGTAAGCCGAAGACAGGGGAGCGCTGCTAAGGCTCAAAATGGGCCACTTTACAGCTATTTTTCTAATATACTTTAATTACTGAAATCATACATTTCTATTACAAAAATGGTCAGTATCACTGCCCCTATACATTACACAAATAAAAATAAAATAGCAGCCTCACTTTAAGGACTGGGCCAATTTTCATTCCCCCCCAAATATTCCATAAGCCATAACTTCGTTCTTTTTCTGTTCACATAGTCATGAGGGCTTATTGTTTACGGGACAAGTTGTATTTTTCAATGGCCTTTTTTATATTGATGATCTATCCTCAGTAAGGGGCCGGCTGCCAGCACCCCCAACAATCAGCTGTTTGTTTCGTATGAGTGCTGCATTCTCTTCTCCATCCACGGCGAGCAGGTGTAATTACCCCTTCAATGAGACGGCTCCTTCTTATTCAAGTGAGTAGGATGGCATCGTCCCTTTGACGTGTATGGGGATGGAGGATTTTAAACCCGCAGCAGGTCTAGTTAGGTTGCGGATTTCCACAGCAATATGTAAACTGCATTTTGCCATGAATTTGTCTTACATTTTGCTGCAGAAAACCCACCCTTCATACGTAAACTTGAACGGATACCTGTGTATTCTGCGATAGGCATCCTGCTCCTCTTGGCACAGAATTTTGGGTAGTTCCACAGCTGACTCCAAGCAAACTTTCCTAATAGTGTCATGTGGGACAACATGAAGTGGTATTTCTATTCTTTCATATCTGTTGAATACAATGTAAAACGTGGTATAATAGCAATTAAGGATTATTTTTTTTTTAGTTTAGATAAACACTTTTCCATGCATGGTACCCCCCACTGACGCTACCACCCTGACTTACTCATTTATCTAAACTTTATCTAAACTAAAAAAAAAAAAAACATAAAAGGTCCTCTTTAAAAAGGACTTTCTAGGGAGATTGAAAAAAGCATTATAAAACCGGAGGCTTATATATTTTTCCCTCTAGCTTTTAGTTTTAGTGCATTTACAAACTGCATTCTGCTTTCTAGTGAATCTGTCAGAGAGCTGCTCTGATGGCTGAATCTGTAGCCCTCATCTCTGATCTCCTAACAGCTCATTAAACACTCATTTAAGCTGAGAGGAATTTATCTTTCAGAGTTTATGAGCTGTCAGGAAAGTACAGCTTAGGGCCCATTCACATGACCGTATTTTTTTGTCTGCATTGGTTCCGCAATTTTGCATATAGCATGCGGACCCATTTATTTCAATTGGGCTGCAAAAGATGCGGACAGCACACTGTGTACTGTCCGAATCTGCTCTTTCATTCCGTGGCCCTGCAAAAAAGATAGAACATGTCCGTTTTTGCAGACAGAATAGATATTTCTATCATAGGGAGGGTTGTTCTGATCCGCAAAATGCAGCGATATGCCCCCATTGTCTGTGATGGGAATACCCCTTTACCTGCCTGCAAAACGCTCATTGACCATATACTTCCAGGTCGTTGTCACTTCTATCTACATGGAGGTTGCTAAATGTCCTTGTAGAGATTGCAGCTGTAGGAACGTGGAGCCCTACCATGGGCCTTGTATAAGAAGTCATGCACACAAACGTATTTTATTTCCGTATCTGTTCCCTTTTTATTTTGTGGACCATATGTGGAACCATTCATTTCAATGGGTCCGCAAATAAAACAAAAGTTACTCTGTGTGCATTCCGTTTCCGTATGTCAGTGTCACACAAAAAATACAGGATTGTACTGTTCTATTATGGGCCAAGCTGTTCCATTCCACAAAATACGGAATGCACACGGATGTCATCCGTATTTTTTGCGAATCCATTTTTTGCGAATCGCAAAATACATATGGTCTTGTGCATGAGCCCCAACACAGCAGCTCAGTCCCATTCAAGTCAACAGGACTAAGTGGCAATACCATACGAAGCCAATGGACAAGTGTGATGCCGTTTCTGGAAAAATAGCTGGCTTCTTTCTTATTTCAGATATCGCTGTTGGTTTTATTTTCCTAAAATTAACCCATTTAACGTTGGAAAAAACTTTTCAATGGCTTCTTTTCCTCTAACAATACTTCCTTTTGAGCTTTTTGTCTTACTTTTAACAATTTTCTCTGTACACAATGCTAAATATAATATAAAATAAAGCACAGGTTCTTGAATTTTACAGGTGACTTACTCATTGCTTTTCTGTGCTTGAACTGACTGAAAACAGGTGTAGAGAATACGACCTGTCTGAGCAGGAGGGGAAAAAAGAAGAATCAGAAATGTTAAATTCAAGGTGAACTATAAAAGTACAGTTCAAAACTGAATATGTGATCGATTTTGCAATTAGAGAACAGAAAAATTGGGCGTCCCTTAAAAAGCATATGTCAGTGGAGTAGTGGACAACGATGGATTAAAAACCCCTAACAAATTTAAAACGTAGCCCACAAAATCCCTCTTACTGGTCGAAATTTCAGAATGATCACAGCCCAAATTGTACAACTCACCTTGGTATTCTTGTCTTCTATGAAGCAGGAGAAGATTAATCCCACAAATCCAACATCCATCATCTGATACATTGCCTGGGTGCGCACATCTGTAGTGCAAGGACAGAAGAGGACACCAATAAACATTTACACCTTTGTACATATCTAAATATAATATAGCCATTAGTCTCTCACCAACATGGGATGGCCACACTGTAATATGTGGGTGAGAGTGATACCAGCCAACAACCCTCATCGGACGTCCAGTAATCTCAGACAATCTGTGCAGAGGAGTTAAAGAAAAACGTATCCAAGAGGAGGCCGTAAAAAGTATAACATTTTATAGGAGCCGTCTCACTTCAGCAAATAACATTTATCATATAGAGAAAGTGAATACAAGCCATTTACTAATGTATTGTGTACGGTGTCCATATTAGGACATCGTCAGACATCATCCGTCAGGCAGTCTATGTTGCCTCCTTTGCTGGATGGATTCATTTTTCCATCTTATTACAAACTGCTCGTATCAAGGATTTACGGCCAGTTCTGCAATGCAGATATGAGGTGGCTGAGATCTGCTGAACATGCCCATTATGTGCTCTCCCATGGTCTTGGACACCAGAGAGGCCGGCACATTTTCTTCTAGTGTACATGCACAACCACTGATCCTGGATTGCAGGCTGGTCGTAACCCCTGGCAATGAGCCGTATATAATATGATAAAAAAATGTAATCAAGCCAGCAAAGGAGGCAATATGGACAATCACAATATGAGGTAATTGGCAACTGCCTCATAGGCGTTTTGCCTTAGTCTGGATCAACACTGTAGAATTATAGCTTGGTCTAGGTGGGACCACAGAATCATAGTAGGATATATCAGCTTCTGTAGTCGCTGCTGACAGCTGTTCAGGTGAGATCTCCACTCGATCTTTCCTCTTGTCTGATCGCCGCAAGATGATCACTGAGTGAATGTGTACAACTCTCTGTGGGTCAACCTGCGTAAAATGGAGCAGAAGACAACGTTTGGTAGCTGCATTCAAATACCTTACATATAAAGACTAAATGGGTTGTCTGAGTTATTTTTTCTTTGTATGTTTCTAACTAGGCAAATGAAAGGACTTTACAATTCACTTTATCTCCAGTTGCTGGTTTCTCAGATTTCACTGAGGGTCACATGACCTGTGATGTCAGCCTCTCTCCCTACTCTGATGATGTTTTGTGCACAAGCCTGAGAGCAGATATGTGTCTGTACTAGGGTTGTTTCGGGTATCGAAGTTTCGACACCCAATCGATACTTTTAGCCCAGTATCGATACGATACAGGGATTTGCCTTTTATCGATACTAGGCTGTGCTACTACACAGCCTAGTATCAGAGAACGTGGCTGCGCTGCTCTCCGCGCGGCCATGTTCCCTCAGCAGCACGGGAGAAGGAAGCAGTGTCTCCCTCCCCTTGTGCTGCTTCCACCAATGAGGATAGACGGGAGGAGGGGGGGCGGGCGCACTGGCTACCGATGATGAGTAACCTTTCATATACAAATGCAGGCAGCCTGCCTGTGAATGAGCGCTGCGATCCGCGGCAATCAACCCCTCAGGTGCCGCACAGGCAGGGTGCCGGCAATGTGCTTCTTCTGCCTGATTTTGTATATAAAATGTTACTCATCATTGGTGGCCAGTGCACCGCCCCCCGTCCCCATTATTAAAGACATTGGCCAGTGCCCCCCCCCCTCTTCTCCAGTATTAAAACATTGGTGGACAGTGCGCCCCCCCCTTTCCCCAGTATTAAAGACATTGGTGGCCAGTGTGCCCTCCCCCACCCCCCCGTATTAAAATAATTGGTGGCAGTGATCGGAGCCCCAGCAGTGTAAGCCTGGGTCTCCAATCGGTTACCATGGCAACCAGGACGCTACTGAAGTCCTGGCTGCCATAGTCAGTTCCCTGCTGCTGTGTGCACAAAGCACAGAGCAGCAGGGACAGTGTGAGATCCTATCCACCCTAATAGAGCTGTATTAGGGTGAATAGGATGAAAAGATCCCAGGTTCTAGCCCCTAAGGGGGAAATAGTTTATAAATAAACTGTAAAAGAAAAAAAAAAAAAGTTAAATAAGTACACCAAAATATTAAGTATAAATCACCCCTTTCCCAATTTTACATATAAAATATATAAACAAATAAATAAAATATTACATATCTCCACGTCTCAAAAGTCCAAACTATTAGAAAAATCTTTTATGCGGTGAACACCATAAAATAAAAAAAATAAAAGAAAAACTGCACCATTCGCCATTTTCTTTTAGTAGCCTTGTCCCCCCAAAATAGGATAGGACTGTCGATTATTGGCCGGACGTTCCATAAAATGCAGAATGCACGCGGCTTTTTTTGGCATTTTTTTTTTTTCGCGTGGTATCGAGTATCGCAATACTTTTTTATGGTATCGATACCGAATCAAAATTTTGGTATAGAAACAACCCTAGTCTGTACACCAGACGTCACTGTGGTGGCCACGCCCCCCCCCCACACTGCTGCTTAGCTCTCCCTGGATTCTTCAGGAAAAACATTAACCCCTTCAGCTGCACAGACTCAGGGCTGAAGGCTTTACTGAGTAGCTGCAGGCAGTGAGGAGACAAATGCTGAGCACAGGAGCCGAGAGAGGAGTTCTGCAGAGCATTGCACAAGAAAAGGTAGGGGGAAGATCCTGTGTGTATCAGCGGTGTCATTGTATTCATCATGTGTCCTTAACCCTATGTTCACACTTGCGCGTTTTACAGCGCGTTCGAACGCGCTGTAAAACGCTTAACACATGCAAACCAATGCTTCCCTATGGGACTGGTTCACATTTTCGCGTTTTACAGTGTGTTTGAACGCGTCGTAAAACGCCCTACGCATAAACAAGTATTTGAGCTTTTTTTGGGGCGTTTGTCGCGCGTATTGTGATTGACACCACAGTAGTCAATCACACGAACGCACGTAGGACTCACGTTTCCTATTGGACTCGCGTTTCCTATTTGCAAAAACGCGCTGTAATACGCGCGACTAAAACGCGCGTTTCAAGAATGCTCAGGTCTGAACCCAGGGTAAGAGGTTAAAGGCGTTTCCGGGCTTTTACTATTGATGACTCATCCTGAGGATAGGTAATCAATATTAGATTGGTAGGGGTCCAACCCTCAGAACCCCCACCAATCAGCTCTATGAGGAGACGGCCCACGCAGTACACACGTGCCATCTCCCTTCTCTCTTCCTGTCCGCTGCTGTATGTCTATTTATTTGCCATAGACAGCAGCAGCGGACAAGAAGGGAGATATATACATATATAGGAGATATAGGAGATATCTTATACAGCTGATTGGCTGATCTAATATTGATGACCTATCCTCAGGATAGGTCATCGATAGTAAAAGCCCGGACAACCCCTTTAAACAGAGCCAACCAATAGCTGGTATAGAATCAGAGATAAGTGTCTATCCCTGCACAACCTGTATCATCAAGCCTCAGCTCCTGTAAGATTCGTATATAGATTAGGAAATCTGCCGCTATGTCTTAGGCCAGTTTCACACCAGCGTTTTCAGAAACACACTCTGGCGGAGATTTATAAAACTGGTTTAATGGAAAACTGGCTTGGTTGCCCATAGCAACCAATCAGATTCCACAATTTATTTTCTAAAGGAGCTCTGAAAAATGAAAGATGGAATCTAATTGTCTGCTATGGGCAACTAAGCCAGTTTTCCTTAACATTCGTTTTGATAAATCTCCCCCTTGGTGTCATGGCCACACATCCTGGACTGAACACTGCTCCTGTGACCCAAACTCAGAGCAGCACAGTACACATGCTTTGAGCTCCTGCCAGACCACATCATAAATGGTCCCATACTGAACAAGCCTTTCTGAAACTGGCGTTTCTCTGTAGCCGATCCAGAGTAAAACATAGGTCTCCGTCATGAGGGACCCCGAGGACAGCGATTGGGTGCAGCAGTCATATATATACGTTGGCGGGCGGATTTTTAAAGAGAACACCCGCTCACGAGCACCATAGCTGCCACGCACCTGCTGTGTATAACGTTGATTGCGTACATTTAACCCCTTCAGATGCGGTGGTCAAATGTAACCACAGCATCTGTGAGCGTGTGTTCCCGGCCATGCACCAGCTCGCCCTAGAGTGAATCAGGGGAGCCGGATGGTGTGTGCGGCAGCCTCGGTCCTCCTGAATTATCCGAGGCTGACACATTTTAGTTCCTATTAGCATGCCTGAGGAAGGGCTCCGTAGGAACTTAACGTAACGCCTGATTCACACGTCAGTGATTGTGAGCGAAAACCAGATGTGGAGCCTCCACAGACATAAGGTATAAGGGAAAGATCTGCTCCTGTTCTGTGTTTAGAGCCGCACCCGGTTTTGCTAAAAATCACTAATGGAAATCACTGACCGAACACTGATGTGTGAATATGCATTTCCATCATGGGCTGCCCATTCTGTTGCGCAAACTGAGGACCGCAAAAAACAGCGCGGTTGTGTGCATGAACCCTAAGGCTTGGGCTACACGACGACATTTTGTCGTACCAATGTCGCACAAAATTTTTTATAATAATAGTCTATGGTGTCACAATGCGACATGCGCCGACTGCGACACAACAGTCGCAAAGACTCCATCCCAGATGGATTTTTCTGCGACTGTCGCAGCATGTAGCTGCGCGACACCATAGACTATCATTAGAAAAATTGTCGCGCGACACATGTTGCAATGTAGTTGCGACTTATTGTCGCGGTGTAGCCCTAGTCTAAGACTGTAGAAACTGGTAGAGGGAGAGATCGCATTAGAATAGCTGATAATAGGCTGCTCAGAGGCAAGTTCTTGCTGGCGTAAAAGAAACACCACCTTACATAAAATGGAGACTGAGGTTACTTTCACACTTGCGGCATGGCTATCTGGATCCGCCATGCCGCAAGTACCCGTGTGCTGCTGCTCCGTCCCCATTGACTATAATGGGGGTGGGGGCGGAGCTATGGCGCAGCACGACCGGAGATCGCCGGACTAAAAGTACCACAGGTCCGACTTTTTAGTCCGGCCATCACTGCCATGCTGCACCATAGCTCCGCCCCCCACCCCCATTATAGTCAATGGGGATGGAGCAGCAGCACACGGGTACTTGCGGCATGGTGGATCAGCCTGCCGGATAGCCATGCCGCATGTGTAAAAGTATCCTTGAGCCTAAAGATAAACATATGAAAAGTACCACATAAAATAAGGCAGCTTCATCAGAAGATGGCTTTGTAGAAATGCGCCATCCCGGTGGTGTACACGCTATAGTAACATTGTGAATGGAAGTATTCATGCTATGGAACACCCCCAGTCACTGAGAGGCAATATTGGGACACGGCCAAAACCAGGAGTGGGTCCAAAACACAGACACGGCACAAATATTTCTATTATACCATTTCTCTGCAGGTTCCACTTCTGGTTTGGGATTACAAATACTGACCAAATACTGATGCAAATACGTTTTTCGTTTGGTTTCTGCACCAAAAACGCATGTTACTTGCAGTTTTTGGTGCGCAGTTTTGACAGATTTCACACTTTCACTGAAAAGGTAAAAATCCACAAACACACAAAGAAAGAAAAGAAAAAAAACCCTGTAATCTCATTCACTTTGCTGGTACTGTATCATGCTGCAGTTTTTCCGAACAAGAATCTACAACGTAGGCAGTTAACCTAAAATTGAGAAAATACCTCCGCACTTAAAGAGGAGCCGTCACCACAAAATGTTGTGTAAGGCCCCATGCACACGACCATATCCTTTTTGGCGGCCTGCAAATCTCAGATCCACAAAACACAGATAGCGGCCATGTGCGTTCCACATTTTACAGATCGGTACGTCCTGTGCTCCGTTAGAACTGCGGACAAGAATAGGACATGTTCTGTTTTTTCCAGATGCCACGGACCGGACATACGGATGCTGATGGCACACACTGAGCTATCTGCATCTTTTGCAGCCCCATTGAAGGTCTGCATCCGACCTGCAAAAAATAAGAGGAACGGATGCAGACCAAAACTACAGTCGTGTGCGTGAGGCATTCGGCTGGTTTCATCTCACATTTTTAACCTATGTTTAACGCAGATACGCGTGATCCTTCTGTTCCTCCTTGACGCACGGGCGCGCCATCTCGCGAGAGGCGAGATTTGCTGTGAACGCCCGCGCGTTCACAGCGTCTGAAAGATCTGAAATTATACTGCAGCCTGCCAGCGATGATCATTCGCTGGCAGGCTGTAGATGTGAAATACATCGCATCAAACATGTATATCAGACGCTGTTTTGTTAACATTGTCTGATATACCTGCTACCTGGTCCTCTGGTGGTCCCATTTACTGGGATCGACCACCAGAGGACCAGGTAGCTATGTAAAGTAGCACCAAGCACCACACTACACCCCCCCCCCCCTGTCACTTATTAACCCCTTATTAACCCGTGATCACCCCATATAGACTCCCTGATCACCCCCCTGTCATTGATCACCCCCCCTGAAGACTCCATCCAGACATCCATATGTGTTTTGCAGATCCATAGATCCGCAAAACACAGACACCGGCAATGTGCTTTCCGCATTTTGCAGATCCGCACATTGCCAGAACTATATAGAAAATGCTTTTTCTTGTCCGCAATTGCGGACAAGAATAGGGCATGTTCTATATTTTTGCGGAACGGAAGTGCAGACCCGGAAGCGCGGATCCGTAATTCCGGATCCGAGCGGGACAAAGTCTGTCCCCATAGAAATGAATGGGTCCGCAATTCCGTTCCGCAAACAGAATTGCGGACGTGTGAATGGGGCATAAGGGTCCCTTATCACCGCCAGTTAGTAAGCTACTTGTTAGGTAGCTAGCGCCCAGCCCACCGCAGTCACTGATTTTGGCAGAGATTTTTTCATCCACATTGATCAATGTGAATGAAAAAATCTGTGCCGTTCATTATTTTTTTTTTTCAGCCCGGAGGCTGAACGGAAAAAAAATATCTCATTACCCGTATGCTCAATATAAGGAGAATCGCAGAAACTCCTAATGCTGGCCATACATGTAATGATTGCAGAGACCCTCAAATGCCAGGGCAGTACAAACACCTCACATGTGACCCCATTTTAGAAAGAAGACACCCCAAGGTATTTCGTGAGAGGTATGGTGAGTTCATGCAAAATTTTATTTTTTGTCACAAGTTAGTGGAATATGAGACTTTCTAAAAAAAATAAACAAATATATATATAAATTTCTGCTAACTTGTGCCAAAAAAAATAAAATTTCTGTGAACTCGCCATGCCCCTCACGGAATACCTTGGGGTGTCTTCTTTCTAAAATAGGGTCACATGTGGGGTATTTATACTGTCCTGGCATTTTAGGGGCCCCTAAAGCGTGAGAATCCAAATGCGTAAAAATGCCCTGTGAAATCCTAAAGGTACTCATTGGAATTTGGGCCCCTTTGCGCACCCAGGCTGCAAAAAAGTGGCACACATGTGGTATCGCCGTACTCGGGAGAAGAAGGGCAATGTGTTTTGGGGTGTATTTTTACATATACCCATGCTGGGTAAGAGAAATATTTCTGTAAATTACAACTTTTTTTATTTTTTTATACAAAGTTGACAATTTACAGAGATATTTCTCTCACCCAGCATGGGTATATGTAAAAATACACCCCAAAACACATTGCCCTACTTCTCCTGAGTACGGCGATACCACATGAGTGACACTTTTTTGCAGCCTGAGTGCGCAAAGGCCCAAATTCCAACGAGTACCTTTAGGTTTTACAGGGCTGCTCACAATTTAGCCCCGCCCAAAATGCCAGAACAGTAAACACACCCCACAAATGACCCCATTTTGGAAAGTAGACACCCCAAGGTATTCACTAAGGGGCATAGTGAGTCCGTGGTAGATTTTTTTTTTTTTTTGCCAGAAGCTAGCAGAAATGGAAACTTTATTATTTTATTTTTTTTCCTCAGAAAGTGTCATTTTCCGCTAACTTGTTAATAAAAATTGAATCATACATGAACTCACCATGCCCCTCCGCTAATACTTTGGGGTGTCTTCTTTCTAAAATGGTGTCATTTGGGGGGTATTTATACTATCCTGACATTCTAGCACCTGAAGAAACATGACAGGTGCTCAGAAAGTCAGAGCTGCTTCAAAATGCCGAAATTCACTTTTTTGCACCATAGTTTGTAAACGCTATAACTTTTACCCAAACCAATAAATATACACTTATTGCATTTTTTTTTATCAAAGACATGTAGAACAATACATTTAGAGAAAAAATTATAGAGAAATGTATTTTTTTTTTAAATTTTACAATAGAAAGTGAAAAATGTCATTTTTTTTGCAAAAATTTCGGTCATTTTTGATTAATAGCAAAAAAAAGTTAAAATGTCAGCAGCAATGAAATACCACCAAATGAAAGCTCTATTAGTGAGAAGAAAAGGAGGTAAAATTCATTTGGGTGGTAAGTTGTATGACGGAGCAATAAACGGTGAAAGTAGTGTAGTGCAGAATTGTAAAAAGTGGCCTGGTCATTAAGGGGGTTTAAGCTAGGGGGGCTGAAGTGGTTAAAGGGGTTGTCTCACTTCAGCCAATAGTATTTATCATGTAGAGGAAGTTAACACAAGCCACTTACTAATGTATTGTGTGTGTCCATATTGTCTCCTTTGCTGGCTGGATTCATTTTCCCATCACATTATACACTGATCCTTTCCATGGTTACGACCAACCTGCAATTCAGCAGTGGTGTAGGAAAAAGCACCAGCCTATGTGCGGTCCCACAGTCCCGGCCACCAGAGAGGCTGGCGCTTTTTTATATAATATGCAAGTACGACCATCACTACTGGATTGCACGGTGGTCGTAACCATGGAAACAAGCAGTGTATAATGCAATAGAAAAATGAATCTAGCCAGCAAAGGAAGCAATATGGACAATCACAATACAATAGTAAGTGGCTTGTATTCACTTTCTCTACATAATAAATGCTAGTTACTGAAGTGAGACAACCCCTTTAAAGGGGTTGGTTCATCTCAGGCAATGGGGGCATATCGCTAGGATTCGTCGCGGTCCCACTGGGACCCGCACCTATGTCCTAAACGGAGACCGCCAAGTGGTGGCTGGAGGAATCCGTTCGGCTACCACCAAGAGCTGTCCCCATAGAAGTGAATGGGACCGCACCACGCATGACCGGCCCCCGCTCCCATTCACTTCTATGGGCCCAACGGAAATAGCTCGGCTATTGTTGGCGACCCCATAGAAATAAATGGAGGGCAGTGCGCCCTCCGCCACTTTTTGGGCTCCATTCTCGATATAGGTGCGGGTCCCAGCAGTGGGACGTGCACCTGTCAGACAGTGTGGGTATATCTTAGCAATATGTCCCCATTGTCTGAGATTAGACAACCCCTTTAAGGTATAGGTTGGGAAAAAAAACGTAACGTGAACCCAACCTAATCTGCAGGCAGCACGCTATAGAAGTGCAGGAGAAGCGCAGCAGATTGATCTAGAGTTCACCTTCTAAAACGTGTAAATTTATCCATTTTTCTCTCTATTTGTGATCCCAGTTGTACAAGGGGAATGCGTTATCAGTGATGTGTACAGAGACGGCTCAGTCACTGACAACACCTCCCCTGTGAACAACTAAATCAGGAAGAGCGTAGAAATGTATCATTTACACACTGGGAATCTGATCGGTTACTATGGACAACTGAGCCTTTGCACCAGTTTTGATAGACCTCCTGTATTGCCTGATAGGTGGTGCCACAGGTCAGATCCCCACCAGTCCCAGGTATAGGTATATATGTACATTTCTGTCTACTGGTCCTCACACAGGACAACTAATTCACACAAAAACGGCGCTGTTGTCCATAGCAACCAACCAGAGTCCGGATGTCAAACCTCTATCACAGGCCGAAATGAGAGCAGTGTTCTGATTGGCAGGTTCCCACAGAAGGACGCAGCCCGCGCGCTCACCTCGCCTATACATAAGCCCATAACCTCTTCTCGTTCCGTGCTCAGCGAATGGGCCACACAAACCAAGAACGCATCTCCTTCTATGTGTACGGCCTGAACCGCCATGATAGGTGCCAGAATGGAGTTGTTAGAAGGTTTGTGACGTCACTGGTCACATGACCAAATGTAGGAAGTGCTGGCAAACACGGGAGGATGTGGTGCTCTCCTGGAGTACACACTACACAGAGAGCTTCATGGGGAGCAGATGAGGGGCAGCCTATGGAGTTTATAGATAAGGGGGAGGTCTGGGGAGGTGGAGCATTCAGGGGCAGTGGGGTTCATAGACTGCAGGCGTATCTGGGGGGTGGAGTGGAATCTGGTGCGATTACAGGGGGTTTACAGTACAGATCTGTGTGAAAGAGGCTTTATAGGTGTAAATCTGTGAGGAGGAGGCGTATATGGTGTATTCTTGGGGCCACAAGGGTATAGATCTATGTGTATGGGGGTGCTTTATGGGGTGTAGATATGTGAGGAGGAGGCAGGAGGTGTATTCTGGGAATATGAGGGTGCAGATCTGTGTATGGGGGTGCTTTATGGGGTGTAAATCTGTGAGGAGGGGGCATGAGGTGTATTCTGCGGATATGAGGGTGCAGATCTGTGTATGGGGGTGCTTTATGGGGTGTAAATCTGTGAGGAGGGGGCATGAGGTGTATTCTGGGAATATGAGGGTGCAGATCTGTGTGTATGAAGGTGCTTTATGAGGTGTAAATCTGTGAGGAGGGGGCATGAGGTGTATTCTGGGAATATGAGGGTGCAGATCTGTGTGTATGAAGGTGCTTTATGGGGTGTAAATCTGTGAGGAGGGGGCATGAGGTGTATTCTGCGGATATGAGGGTGCAGATCTGTGTGTATGAAGGTGCTTTATGGGGTGTAAATCTGTGAGGAGGGGGCATGAGGTGTATTCTGCGGAATATGAGGGTGCAGATCTGTGTGTATGAAGGTGCTTTATGGGGTGTAAATCTGTGAGGAGGGGGCATGAGGTGTATTCTGGGAATATGAGGGTGCAGATCTGTGTGTATGAAGGTGCTTTATGGGGTGTAAATCTGTGAGGAGGGGGCATGAGGTGTATTCTGGGAATATGAGGGTGCAGATCTGTGTGTATGAAGGTGCTTTATGGGGTGTAAATCTGTGAGGAGGGGGCATGAGGTGTATTCTGCGGATATGAGGGTGCAGATCTGTGTGTATGGGGGTGCTTTATAGGGTGTAGATCTGTGTGGAGGGGGGTGCAGATCTGTGAGGAGGGGGCATGAGGTGTATTCTGCGGATATGATGGTGCAGATCTGTGTGGAGGGGGGTGCTTTATGGGGTGTAGATCTGTGTGGAGGGGGGTGCAGATCTGTGAGGAGGGGGCATGAGGTGTATTCTGCGGATATGATGGTGCAGATCTGTGTGTATGAAGGTGCTTTATGGGGTGTAGATCTGTGGGTGGGGAGCTTTATGGGGTGTAAATCTGTGAGGAGGGGGCATGAGGTGTATTCTGCGGATATGAGGGTGCAGATCTGTGTGGAGGGGGGTGCTTTATGGGGTGTAGATCTGTGTGGAGGGGGGTGCAGATCTGTGAGGAGGGGGCATGAGGTGTATTCTGCGGATATGATGGTGCAGATCTGTGTGTATGAAGGTGCTTTATGGGGTGTAGATCTGTGGGTGGGGAGCTTTATGGGGTGTAAATCTGTGAGAAGAGGGCATGAGGTGTATTCTGCGGATATGAGGGTGCAGATCTGGGGGGGCTTTATGGAGTGTAAATCTGTGAGGGAGGGGGGACATAAGGGGGCAGATCTTTGGTGGGTTCTTCATGGGAGGTAAGGTGTGACATGAGTGGTCACGTGGCAGGGTGGTCACGTGACTTTGCAATACATTTAGCAGGCAGCTGAGAGTGCACTACCACTCACACATTGGGGAGCGCTATGGGAAGCGGGCAGAGATGGCGGCCTGTGCCGGGCAGGCTTGCCAACCATCCAGAAATTTCTGGACAGTCCGTAAAAACAGGTGACTTGTTTTCCCGTGTCTGTGAAAAAAAATAGATGTGTCTGTAATTTTTTTTGAGGCTGGTGGTACTTGACTAGAATATTTTGGTGTTAATTTTCATCATTTTACAGCTCACAGTAAATATTAGTAATGAGTTCTTATCAGTACATTGAGCTATAGACATGTATTACTATATTTAGGGCTGTAGCTATCGACTATTTTTGTAAACGCAAATTCTATCGATTAATCCAACAATTAATCGAGTGCTCTAATAACAAAAAGCTAATTAAAAGAACGTGCTGGCAGAGATGGCGACCTGTGTGCTGGGGGGGGGCAAGAAATGGCGACCTGTGTGCTGGGGGGGGGGGGCAAGAAATGGCGACCTGTGTGCTGGGGGGGGGCAAGAAATGGCGACCTGTGTGCTGGGGGGGGGCAAGAAATGGCGACCTGTGTGCGGGGGGAGGGGGCAGAGAAATGGCAACCTGTGGGCGGTGGGTAGAGATGGTGACCTGTGTGCTGGAGGGGGGGGGGAAAGAGACGGCGACCTGTGTGCTTTGGGGGGGGGGGGGGGACGAGCAGCAGTCGGTGGGTGTGAGGTGCAGACAATGGTATGCATATCTTATGTCAGGTCTGTGTGAGAGAAGGGGCACATGGTGTTAATTGTGTTTTGTAGGCCACCTGATGTCTGATACTAGTACTTGGGGGGGGGCAGTCTAGCTTGATGGGGTGACCTGGGGTACAGTCCCTTGTCTTGAGACAAGGAGATTATGAGTGCAAGAGGTAGGTCACATGTGGAGGAATCCAGGCTCTGCGGGGGCAGTGTGTTTGTGTGTGCCAATCCGCTCCCAGGAATAAGATCTATGGGGTGCAAATACACAAACATCTTACCACACAGCCACATAAATAGAACATTTAAGATGAGGCACTAAACCCCAGACCACCACATGAGGCCCAGACCCAGGACCCACATTCCAGACATACATGACGTACAATTCCCTGTAACTGCCTTGAGCTAATTCACAGCAACACCCCCTATTCCAGACGGTGTAGTTCCTATACCCCATAAACATCTTACAACCGACGGCCCCCTGGCTTTACAGATTCCACTAAAAAATCCTAGGACCGCTCCTCACGCACCCCACTCTAGCAGACATCAGGACAAGTACCCCTGTATGGGTCCCATATACCCACACATACACAAGCAGCCATTCACGCAATATCCGAGCATCGGAACAACTTGAAAAAGGGCACCAACTAAAAAGGGCCCAACTGGTGTTGAAATGAATTAATAAAATAAGCAATTTTCTAAATTACTTCATTGGTGTGCTTTTTTTCTACCATAAAATACCAAGCTGTATACAAGATCCCCAGGTGGAGGGAGATCAACCCAGGGACATGCACCCCCAAAAGCCATCGGAACGAGTGCTGTGGCCACTACGTTGTCTCACTGGATATACCCACACATACCCCATGACCAGTGGCGACTCAAGGAACAATAGGGAGGAGCGGCACATAAGATACCACAGTCAAAAATGAGTGTGTGTGTGTGGGGGGGTTGCACTAATAATTTTTACCACTTAATCATACTACTGCGGGTCCGCAGCATGGGCAGTACTTTTAGTTTAGCAAAACTGACAGATTGCCACTGTACTAGTGGCGGCCAGCATTTTAAAGGGGAATCAGCGGTAGGGTGGCCACTTGCAGAACCCCATAAAGGAGCACACCACACCCCGAAAAGGAGGACATCGTACCTGGGACAGTGGCGCACAGCAGTTCAATAGAGATGGCCCGAACTATCCGCCGGCGAACATAGCTTGTTCGCCTCTGCCGGGCGAACATATGCGATGTTCGGTCCGCCCCCTATACATCATCATTGAGCAAACTTTGACCCTGTACCTCACAGTCAGCAGACACATTCCAGCCAATCAGCAGCATACCCTCCCTCCCAGACCCTCCCACCTCCTGCACAGCATCCATTTTAGATTCATTTGGAATTTGCAGTCTTAGTGAGAGGAGGGAGAGTGTAGTTGCTGCTGATTTAATTGGGAAATCGATAGCTAGGCTAGTGAATTCAGTGTCCACTCCAGTCCTGAAAGACTCATCTGATCTCTGCTGTAAGGACAGCGTCCTGACAGCACCCCAAAAAGCCCTTTTTAGGGCTGCAACATTAGTCTGCTTTTTTTTTCCTTTATATACATATTGCAGTTGCCTGGCCTGCCTGTGTGTGAGGAGCTGCAGGCCCACAGACTGTAGTGTGCCCACTGCCAGTGCCCACCCCTGTCATTCCGTGTGGCACAGGACTTTGCATCAAAAAAGGCATTTAATTTTTACACTTTAATCTAAGGTTAGTTGCCTGCCAGTGTGTGTCAGGCTGACTTCCACTGACTGTAGTGTGCCCACTGCCAGTGCCCACCACTCATACCGGCTGGCACAGGACTTTGCATAAAAAGGCATTTAATTTTTACACTTTAGTGTAATTTCAGCTGCTTGCCTGCTGCTAGTGTGTGTCAGGCCGACTTCAACTGACTGTAGTGTGCCCACTGCCAGTGCTCACCCCTGTCGTCCCGTGTGGCACAGGACTTTGCTTAAAAAAAGGCACTTAATTTTTACACTTTAATCTAAGGTTAGTTGCCTGCCAGTGTGTGTCAGGCTGACTTCCACTGACTGTAGTGTGCCCACTGCCAGTGCCCACCACTCATACCGGCTGGCACAGGACTTTGCATAAAAAGGCATTTAATTTTTACACTTTAGTGTAATTTCAGCTGCTTGCCTGCTGCTAGTGTGTGTCAGGCCGACTTCAACTGACTGTAGTGTGCCCACTGCCAGTGCCCACCCCTGTCATCCCGTGTGGCACAGGACTTTGCTTAAAAAAAAGGCACTTAATTTTTACACTTTAATCTAAGGTTAGTTGCCTGCCAGTGTGTGTCAGGCTGACTTCCACTGACTGTAGTGTGCCCACTGCCAGTGCCCACCACTCATACCGGCTGGCACAGGACTTTGCATAAAAAGGCATTTAATTTTTACACTTTAGTGTAATTTCAGCTGCTTGCCTGCTGCTAGTGTGTGTCAGGCCGACTTCAACTGACTGTAGTGTGCCCACTGCCAGTGCCCACCCCTGTCATCCCGTGTGGCACAGGACTTTGCTTAAAAAAAAGGCACTTAATTTTTACACTTTAATCTAAGGTTAGTTGCCTGCCAGTGTGTTTCAGGCTGACTTCCACTGACTGTAGTGTGCCCACTGCCAGTGCCCACCCCTGTCACCCCGTGTGGCACAGTACTTTGCATCAAAAAAAGGCATTTAATTTTTACACTTTAGTGTAATTTCAGTTGCTTGCCTGCTGCTAGTGTGTGTCAGGCTGACTTCCACTGACTGTAGTGTGCCCACTGCCAGTACCAACCACTGATACCGGGTGGCACAGTAGCTTGCCGATAAATAAGGCATTTAATTTTTAGACAGTAGTCTAAATTCAGTTGCTTGCCTGCTGCCAGTGTGTGTCAGGCCCTCTTCCACTGACTGTAGTGTGCCCACTGCCAGTGCCAACCACTGATACCGGGTGGCACAGTAGCTTGCCGATAAATAAGGCATTTAATTTTTAGACAGTAGTCTAAATTCAGTTGCTTGCCTGCTGCCAGTGTGTGTCAGGCCCGCTTCCACTGACTGTAGTGTGCCCACTGCCAGTGCCAACCACTGATACTGGGTGGCACAGTAGCTTGCCGATAAATAAGGCATTTCATTTTTAGACAGTAGTCTAAATTCAGTTGCTTGCCTGCTGCCAGTGTGTGTCAGGCCCTCTTCCACTGACTGTAGTGTGCCCACTGCCAGTGCCAACCACTGATACCGGGTGGCACAGTAGCTTGCCGATAAATAAGGCATTTAATTTTTAGACAGTAGTCTAAATTCAGTTGCTTGCCTGCTGCCAGTGTGTGTCAGGCCCTCTTCCACTGACTGTAGTGTGCCCACTGCCAGTGCCAACCACTGATACCGGGTGGCACAGTAGCTTGCCGATAAATAAGGCATTTAATTTTTAGACAGTAGTCTAAATTCAGTTGCTTGCCTGCTGCCACTGTGTGTCAGGCCCTCTTCCACTGACTGTAGTGTGCCCACTGCCAGTGCCAACCACTGATACCGGGTGGCACAGTAGCTTGCCGATAAATAAGGCATTTAATTTTTAGACAGTAGTCTAAATTCAGTTGCTTGCCTGCTGCCAGTGTGTGTCAGGCCCACTTCCACAGACTGTAGTGTGCCCACTGCCAGTGCCAACCACTCATACCGGGTGGCACAGTACCTAGCACGCGTAGTACCACTTATCTAAAAAAAAAATGACAGGCAGAGGCAGGCCACCCCGCAGGGGCCGTCGTGGTCGTGGTGCTGTGATTTCCACTGTCCCTGGAATAATGCCCAGTTTTCAGAGGCCACGTACCCTGAACCCGAAAAATTCAGAGGACGTAGTTGACTGGCTTAGACAGGACACCCAATCTTCAACAGCTTCCGCTAAGAACCTTGACGCACCATCCTCCTCCAGCTCAGCTTCGGTCACCTGCTCTCAAGTTACCACGCACCCGCCCGTCACCACCACCACCACAGCCACCACAGCCGCTTCACTTGATCCGTCAGAGGAGTTATTTACACTTCAGCTGGATGCAATTAGTGATGCGCAACCATTATTGCCAGATGAGGTAGATTACGGGGATATGTCTCAGTCAGGCAGGATTACACACATGGACGTACAGTGTGATGATGATGATGATGTTGTACCCGCTGCTGCTTCCTTTGCTGAGGTGTCAGATACAAGTGAAGCGGTTGATGATGACGATGTGTCCACGGATGCCACGTGGGTGCCTGCTCGAAGAGAAGAAGAGGGGGAAAGTTCTGAAGGGGAGACAGAGAGAATGAGGAGACGAGTTGGAAGCAGGGGGAGGTCGTCGCAAGGAGTTAGTGGCACAGTCAGACAGCATGTATCGGCACCTGGGGTCAGCCAGACAGCACGCCAGTCAACGCATGCTGTTGCCACCACTAGAATGCCGTCATTGCAAAGCTCAGCAGTGTGGCATTTTTTTGTGTGTCTGCCTCTGATAAAAGCAATGCTATTTGCAACCTGTGCCAAAAGAAACTGAGTCGTGGGAAGTCCAACACCCACCTTGGTACAACTGCTTTGCGAAGGCACATGATCTCACATCACAAACGCCTATGGGATCAACACATGAGTACAAGCAGCACACAAACTCAAAGCCACCATGCTCCTCCTGGTCCAGCATCTTCAGCCACGTCAACCACTGCTGTCCTCCCTGCCCCCTCTCAACCACCCGCCACTCCATCTCTCACCTTCAGCAGTTCCTGCTCATCTGCCCACAGTCAGGTGTCTGTCAAGGACATGTTTGAGCATAAGAAGCCAATGTCACAAAGTCACCCCTTGCCCGGCGACTGACAGCTGGCTTGACGGAACTCTTAGCCCGCCAGCTTTTACCATACCAGCTGGTAGAGTCTGAGGCCTTCAAAAATTTGTCGCTATTGGGACACCACAGTGGAAGGTACCAGGACGAAATTTTTTTCAAAAAGGCAATCCCAAACCTCTACCATGTCATTGAAAAGGAAGTCATGGCATCTCTGGCATACAGTGTTGGGGCAAGGGTCCATCTGACCACTGATACCTGGTCTGCAAAGCACGGTCAGGGCAGGTATATCACGTATACTGCGCATTGGGTCAACCTGCTGACTGCTGACAAGCATGGAATGCGTGGCTCCGCAGCGGAGTTGGTGACACCACCACGACTTGCAGGCAGACCTACTGCCACCTCCTCTACTCCTACTCCATCCTCTTCAATATCCTCCTTGGCTGAGTCCTCTTCTGCTGCGGCGTCTGGCTGCACATCAACTGATTCCCCCAGCTCCCCAGGGGCTATTCCACATCCCGGATACGACAGTGTCACGCTATCTTGGGGTTGACTTGCCTGAAAGCAGAGAGCCACACAGGACCAGCACTCCTGTCCGCCCTGAACGCACAGGTGGATCAGTGGCTGACCCCGCACCAACTGGAGATCGGCAAAGTGGTGTGTGACAATGGAAGCAATCTGTTGGCGGCATTAAATTTGGGCAAGTTGTCACATGTGCCGTGCATGGCACATGTGTTGAATCTCATCGTACAACGTTTTGTGTCTAAGTACCCAGGCTTACAGGACGTCCTCAAGCAGGCCAGGAAGGTGTGTGGCCATTTCAGGCGTTCCTACACGGCCATGGCGCACTTTTCCGATATTCAGCGGCGAAACAACATGCCAGTGAGGCGCTTGATATGCGACAGCCCGACACGTTGGAATTCAACACTCCTAATGTTCGACCGCCTGCTCCAACAAGAAAAAGCCGTCAACGAGTATTTGTATGACCGGGTGCTAGGACAGCCTCTGCGGAGCTGGGAATCTTTTGCCACGTTACTGGACACTCCTGCGCAATGCCTGTAGGCTTATGCGTCCTTTTGAGGAGGTGACAAACCTAGTCAGTCGCACCGAAGGCACCATCAGCGACCTCATCCCATTTGTTTTCTTCCTGAGCGTGCCCTGCGAAGAGTTCTGGATCAGGCTGTAGATGAGCGTGAAGAGGAAGAGGAAGAGTTGTGGTCACCATCACCACCAGAAACAGCCTTGTCATCATCGCTTGTCGGACCTGCAGCAACGCTGGAAGAGGAGTATGAGGAAGAGGAGTCAGAGGAGGAATGTGGTGGCTTTGAGGAGGAGGAAGACCAACCACAGCAGGCACCCCAGGGTGCTCGTTGTTGTCACCTATCTGGGACCCATGGTGTTGTACGTGGCTGGGGGAAGAACAGACCGTCAATGACATCAGTGAGGACGAGGAACGGGAAATGAGTAGCTCTGCATCCAACCTTGTTCAAATGGGGTCTTTCATGCTGTCATGTCTGTTGAGGGACCCACGTATAAAAAGGATAAAGGAGAACGATCTGTACTGGGTGGCCACGCTACTAGACCCCGGTATAAGCAGAAAGTGGCAGAAATGTTACCAAATTACCGAAAGTCGGAAAGGATGCAGCAGTTCAAAACCAAACTAAAAAATATGCTTTACACAGCTTATAAGGGGATGTCACAGCACAACGGGAATCTAACAGGGAAGAGGTGAGTGTAATCCTCCTCCTACCACGGCGGCAAGGACTGGACGATTTACAGATGTGTTGTTGATGGAGGACATGCGGAGCTTTTTCAGTCCTACTCATCGCCACAGCCCTTCGGGATCCAGCCTTAGAGAACGACTCGACCGACAGGTAGCAGACTACCTCGCCTTAACAGCAGATATCGACACTCTGAGGAGCAATGAACCCCTTCACTACTGGGTGTGCAGGCTTGACCTGTGGCCTGAGCTATCCCAGTTTGCGATAGAACTTCTGGCCTGCCCTGCTTCAAGTGTCCTGTCAGAAAGGACCTTCAGTGCAGCAGGAGGCATTGTCACTGACAAGAGAAGTCGCCTCGGTCAAAAAGTGTTGATTACCTCACCTTCATAAAGATGAATGAGGCATGGATCCCGAAGGGACTGACAGTGGGGATACGTTTGACTAACAAAAGGCCTGATTACATGCCATGGCCTTAAAATGGTCCCCACGCTGCTGTATTTAATGTCTGCATACCGGATGACTTTCGTGAATTCTCCACCACCAACTAGGGTTCAAGCCGCAATGTTTTAGTCACTTTTCTGCCTGGAAAACATAAATTTTTCCGGCCGCTGCTACAATAGCGGCTGCAACAGTGCCATTATTTTTCAGGCATGTGTACATGCCTAATTTTTCTGTCCTATGGTGCAGCACTGTGGCTGCAAAAACAAACCAAAAAAAAGGCACATACAAGTGTCAATTCCCCTTCGTGATCGTTACCTTGTTGTGGTGAAGGGGCTTGCGTATCACAATGAAGCAATCATCATCACCTCTATAAGTGTGTTGGCAATGTTGCCACACCCCAGATGATAAGGCCGTTGCTTCATTATGATCAGACCAAAAGCGATCGGGTGGCCACGCTACTAGACCCCGGTATAAGCAGAAAGTGGCAGAAATGTTACCAAATTACCGAAAGTCGGAAAGGATGCAGCAGTTCAAAACCAAACTAAAAAATATGCTTTACACAGCTTATAAGGGGGATGTCAATGGGGGATTCGACAATGGTTAATCAATTCGACCGGATAGGGTCCGTAACAGGGATTAAACTGATAGCAATAGTACTAGTTAAGACACCACTCATATAGGGTGTCACAGCACATTGCTCTGTGCACGCGCAGTGCCCCAATTTGGGAGTAAGAGGACCGACCAAGCTGCTTTTTCCATCTCCCGGTTCCTGAAATCAATTCAGTTTAGTGTACGAGAGTTTGGTCTGTCAATGTGAAGGCAGTCGAAGGTACCCGGCCTAAATTTTTTTTCACAAAAGGCAATCCCTGATATGGGACGTAACAGGGATTAAACTGATGAGAATAATACTACAGAAAATACCACTCATATCAGTGGAGGGAGCCAGCGTTTTTTAACCATCTCCCGTTCAAAAAATCTATTTAATAAATGGCCCCCAGATTGGGGAGTCGGGGACGTTAGAGGGATTAAACTGATGAGAATAGTACTACAGAAAATACCACTCATATCGGGTGTGACAGTAAATTGCACGGCGCAGACGCAGTCACCGTGGTTTAAAACAGAGTGGAGGGAGCCAGCGTTTTTTAACCATCTCCCGTTCGAAAAATCTATTCAATAAATGGCCCCCAGATTGGGGACGTTAGAGGGATTAAACTGATGAGAATAGTACTACAGAAAATACCACTCATATCGGGTGTGACAGTAAATTGCACGGCGCAGACGCAGTGACCGTGGATTAAAACAGAGTGGAGGGAGCCAGCGTTTTTAACCATCTCCCGTTCGAAAAATCTATTCAATAAATGGCACCCAGATTGGGGACGTTAGAGGGATTAAACTGATGAGAATAGTACTACAGAAAATACCACTGATATCGGGTGTGACAGTAAATTGCACGGCGCAGACGCAGTGACCGTGGTTTAAAACAGAGTGGAGGGAGCCAGCGTTTTTTAACCATCTCCCCGTTCGAAAAATCTATTCAATAAATGGCCCCCAGATTGGGGACGTTAGAGGGATTAAACTGATGAGAATAGTACTACAGAAAATACCACTCATATCGGGTGTGACAGTAAATTGCACGGCGCAGACGCAGTGACCGTGGTTTAAAACAGAGTGGAGGGAGCCAGCGTTTTTTAACCATCTCACCGTTCGAAAAATCAATTCAATTCATCTTTTGGGGACCCTTGGTGTTGTACGTGGCTGGGTGGAGGAAGAAACCTTCAATGACATCACCGGGACGTGGCTAGCTTGGTATCCAACCTTGTGCAAATGGGGAGTTTGCGGTTGTGCAAATGAACTGTTTGCGGTGCATTAAAAGGGAGTTTGGTCTGTCAATGTCAGTGAAGCGGGCGTAACCCTTACACTACCTGATCGATACAACATCATACCTGATCGTATACACAAACTGGATGTTTTAAAGCAAGTTATTCCAAACAATTTAGGAATGTTAGTTGATTTATGCCGTTTATGGATTAAAACCCGACTCTGCGTCCACTACGTAATTTTCCATGGGAGTTTTGCCATAGATCCCCCTCCGGCATGCCACAGTCCAGGTGTTAGACCCCTTGAAACAACTTTCTCATCACTATTGTGGCCAGAAAGAGTCCCTGTGGGTTTTAAAATTCGCCTGCCAATTGAAGTCTATGGCGGTTCGCCCGGTTCGCCCGTTCGCGAACATTTGCAGAAGTTCGCGTTCGCTGTTCGCGAACTGAAAATTTTATGTTCGCGACATCACTACAGTTCAATACTACACTGGGTTCACCTTACCAAAAAGCACTCCTTATTGTATATAGGAGTTCTATATGACTCCTATATACAATAAGGAGTGCTTTTTGGTAAGGTGAACCCAGGAACCAGCATATATGTCTGGTCTGAATTGTTCCAGTTCCTTACTAGCCTGTATTGATGGAGATTTATTACTTTTTAATATAGTGAAATAAATTTGTTTTTAGCGTACTTTATTCAGGCAGTAAACAGTAATTACTTAGTACATCTACCTAATATTATACAGTAGTTCAATACTGCACTGGGCCCAGGGTGCCCGCTGGTTGGCTCAGGCTGAAATTGCTGCTGCTGAATCGACTTGGCAAAGTTGGCCAGTGTGGCAATGTCTGGCACACATCTCCTGAACGCTGAGGCTGGCTGTGCTCACTGTGGGCGCGCTCTGGCTGGGTGAGTGACTGGTTTCAGTCGTCAGAGACCCGTCGGCCATGACGTCCACTGCACGTGCTAGGGGCACAATGTTTGCCCATCGCTGTACGTGTATGGCACTAGTAGCAAAGTAGTTATGTCACACACTTAATAGCTTGCATTGTTTGTCTGCTTCTATAGGTGCTGCTACCAAACAACTTCAAACCAGACTGCTTTTCTTTTTTTTTCTCTGGATTCAAAATGACCATTGATAAGAAAGGAGATCCCTGAGTGCCGAAGCCCATGAGTCACTCTGTGCTAGTGACCACTACTCCACTCACACAAACAAACGTATTCAGTACAAGAAGTACGCTCCATACAGCAAAGGTATTACCCACCCTGACTGCTGCTCCTATGACACGGATTCACAGCATTATAAATGATTTACAATGCTGTGTGTTCCTCACGACTTCAGCTGAAATAAGTTGTACTCATATAATGCCGTCAGTACAGTTCAGTACAGTTGAGGTCAGGCAGGAACACACAGCATCATAGTGCTGTGGATCTGTGTCACAAGAGCAACTTGTTCCATTGACGTATGCAGCGTATTTTTAGCAGCGAATACGTTTCTGTGACATTAGCCTTGTATAAGCCCCGAGTACAGCCCTCACGGCAGCACCATAGATGTGAATATGAGTAGTCTCACACACCCTCCACTGCACCATTCTCATGATAGTTGGGGGCCCCAGGCCAGGATCCAGCAGCAGGTGAACAACCCGTTCAAAGCTAGATAGACAAGGTTTTTTCTGCCACTGATGTAAGGCTATATGGACATCCGTGATTTCACCAGTCCTTGCACTATTTGGTTTTTGGACCAGTGATGGAAAGGCATCCAGCCAGAGGGCAGCACAGAGCACACATGCCAGATTCTCATCACAGGCGGCAGAGATGACTAAACAACCTTCCTCTACATACAGTAAGTGTCCCACAGGTGCATGGGCCCTGCGCTTCCCTGTGGGCCCCAGTGAGGGTCCTCTCCTCTGTTCCCACCTGCACAAGCCTGCAGCGCACCCTCATATAACGACGTCATGTAAGCACGCAGATCAAAACGTGCTGCCACCAGGCCCTGCCTCCTTAAAGTGACAACAAAAAAGGAGGACTTCTGGCCATCCGTCCTGGCCTTGCTGCCGGACGGAGGACCAGGAGTCTAAAAACCGGACGTGTGGCCACCCTAAATTCAGCGGGTGGACAAGGAATAACTTAGGAGGGGCAATTGCCACTGCCCATGACCCCCACATTGCCTGGGCCACTCGTCATGCCACCCCTCTCCCACAAACAGCACCCCTTGTTTGATCTGCATGGGTCCCACACACAGTAGTCCCCACTGACCTCTTTTTTTAAGCTGTTCTGATGCTCGGATATGCGTGAATAGCTGCTTGTGTATGTTTGGGTATATGGGACCCATACAGGGGTACTTTTCCTGATGTCTGCTAGAGTGGGGTGGCATGAGGACTGGGAGCGGTCCTAGGACTTTTTAGTGGAATCTGTAAAGCCAGGGGGCTGTCAGTTGTAATATGTTTATGGGGTATAGGAACTACACCGTCTGGAATCGTTTTTGGTCATGATAAGAACAAAAATAACCGCCAGTCTTTCCTAAAAAAAAAAACTGATATCTAATACCAGAAGTCTATACCCATATTGAAGTGACAGATGTCCAGCTAAGGTTGCACACATTTTCTTCCCCACGTGTATCACCAGCTCGCATGGTATTGGATGTCATGTTGTGTCACCTTCTTAGCATATATCGGTTTATTTAGGAATGTCTGGCACTTTTTTTTGTTCTTATCATGGCCTGGGTGTACATTTCTGTGTAGGGGTGGATTCCGGTGCCTTACAATATTTTTTACTTTTGTATTTTGGTGGCTTGAAAATAGATTGGATGTTGGATGTGTGACTTTCTTTTACCCTGGGTTCAGACCTGAGCGTTCTAGAAACGCGCGTTTTACACGCGTTTTTGTCGCGCGTATTTCAGCGTGTTTTTCCAAATAGGAAACGCGCGTTCGTATGCGCGTTCTTGTGATTGACTACTGTGGTGTCAATCACAAAACGTGCGACAAACGCCCCAAAAAAAGCTCAAGTACTTGTTTATGCGTCGGGCGTTTTACAGCGCGTTCAAACGCGCTGTAAAACGCTCAAGTGAGAACCAGGGCCATAGGAAAGCATTGGTTTTCATGTGTTGAGCGTTTTACAGCGCGTTTGAACGCGCTGTAAAACGCTCAGGTGTGAACTTAGGGTTATAGTTCTTCTTTTCTATTGGTTGTTTATATGGGCTATTAGTCTTGCACTCCACTTTATTCAGTGTGCCCCTCTTTCTTGATGTTGTACTTTGATCATGACGTGGTTACCCTAGGGGGTAAAGGGGCCCGTTCTCACTAAACACTACACTGCTGGAAAAGCCACCAAAAAAACGTCAAAAACCACAGGTGGCCAAAAAAAAAACCACATATACTTATTCTGGCTTTTTTTTTTTTTTTTTTGAGTGGTACAAAAATGGCAGACAAATTCATGTGTGTAAGGACCCTTAACGCTTCCTGCAGACGGGTGCAGGTAAAGATGCTGAGGATCTTCAAGAATTTCCAGCCGTGTTTCTGTGCGTTTTAAAAGGGTCAAATCTACAGCTAAAACGGCAAACATTATTGACGTGCGGCAAATTTGGACATGTGCAAGGCAGGTCAATTTCGGTGCAGAAAATACCCGCAAAGTCTACATGAGATTTGTGTAATCTCATACACTTTGCTGGTACTCTACTACACTGCGGTTTTCCTGCACAGGAATCCGTACAGAAAAACGTGAGTCTTCCGCAATATGCGTAGGTGCACTAAGGGTGGGGTCACACACAGCCTTTTGTGGCAGTTTTTTATTCCGCTGCACTTTTGTATCCTTTCTTCTTTAGTAATGTATACGTCAAACGGAGGCATAAAATGTGAAGTGAACCCACCTATAAACTAGGATGGCCACTCAGACCACCCTCAAAAGCCCCGGCTCTGCTAAACTATGCCCCCTCCCATACCCCCAGCCGACAGAGATTTAAATCAAGAAATGCAGAAGGAACTTCGGACCAGCTGTGGGGGTGGGTGGATGAATTATATCTCCTTACAGCTCACACTCTGACAGCAAAGTGCTGCTTTCTGAGCATGAGCTGTTAAAAAAGCCATCCCTGCGCTGGACAGGGGGTCAGAAAACCGGACCTCCGGCCACCCTACCAGAAACACATATGTGAAAGTAACAGTAGGAAAGGGACACATTCAGGGTTCTTGCTGCAGATTTGGGAGCCAAAACCAGGAGTGAATAAAAAAATATTCCCTTACGTCCTACAGCAGCACAAGTGGGGATTTCTCCCCTGTGAACAAATAGGACAGCGGAATTTTTGCTGGACAAAAATCTCCTAGCAAGTAATAATTAACTTAATTAATCAAACCCCCCCCCTATAAAGGGCAGCCCGCCCTAGAGTCAGTGCTTTTTTTCTCTGTCCCTGTGGACAGTAGGACCAGAGGACTCCTTGTCCTCTTTTGCTGTGTTCTCCTAGCGGTAGCATTTTTTTGCAGGGGGATCATTTTCCCCTACCCCTCTCTTTTTGTAGCTGTTGCCGTGCGATTGCTGAGCCGTTGCTCTAGCATGGCGATTGTTTTATGTGCGGGACTTATTAGTCCCTTATAGCGTTGTTTTTTTTTTCCCCCGACGTTTGCAGGATTATTGCCGGTGGCTCCCCCATCTCCTGTCGGGGTCCCGGCTTTTATCCCTCCCTCCCTCCTACCTTATGGTGGCAGGCCGCGTTGGAGCGCTCCTGGCCTCGGCTAGTGTGTCCGCCATCTCCCTGGACGCTCTCCCCACCTCCGGTCTGCGCTCCTCCACCCAGCGTGGGTCAAGAGTATCGCTGCTCCGTCCCGCTCGTCGGAGCGGTAGGAGCATGGAGGACGCGGCAGTTAGGAAGGGGGCGGGGCTCCTTCTCCTCCTGCTCTGCCTGGTAGCTACAGCTCAGAAGAGCTACTGCTGCCTCAGAAACACAAAAATTAATTAATAAGACTTATTAATTTTTGTTTAGGAGACATATATTGAAGCTTATATTTAAATAAGCAGGGAAAAAAAAAAAAAAAAAGGTGGAAAGGTCACCTTTAGGAAGTAGCCGGGAGGAGTCAGGGTAGAGGGGGAGCTCCACCTATTTAAACCCCTTCCAAACCCTCAGCAGGCCTCTTTCTCCTGAAGAGCTGCTGGCGTCTGGTCGCTTGATCTAGACTTCCAGAGTTTTTTTCCTCTTTTCCCTCAGAAGTATGGCCTCTCCTAATGAGCGTGGGAAATCCTCCCACAAACAGATGCATCTCACTTGTGCCTCTTGTGAGACACCTATGCCGGACTCTTATGAGTACAACCGATGTCCTCTCTGCCGCCCACCTCAGACCCAGCCCACGATGTCGGACATGTTCGGCTGGATGAAAGACTTTATGGGCAACTCCACAATGCCTCAAAGTTTAATTTGTGTGTCCTCCCTTACGAGCCTGGTAGGCTCTTCGGCTCCGAGCTTGATAAAATTATGGAGTGCCTGGCGGACAAAAACGGGAAGCATCTCCCCCAACAGTCCTTTCGGAACCGCTCCCGGGCCAGGAGATCCAGAACATCGGGTCCGTCGAGATCCCAGAAGCGCCAGGATTACTCCAGGCATTGAAAAGGTCGTGGCCGGGGGAAGGATCGCAAAGCGGATCTTTGACTCTCCCGCTGGTCCCCCTCTTGTCCTCCCGTTTTGTGCGATGCACTAAATTTAAGTTCTCCTCCGGTCGTCTTCGGTTTTTTTCTCAAACCTGGGCTCAGGAAATTCCAGACCCGTGGGTTCTCGACATAGTGTCTTTCGGCTACAAAATAGATTTTTTGTATCCCCCACAAGGGAAGTTCGTGTTGACCCATCTCCTGGCTCATCCCAAGCAGAAGATCCTGGAGGACTCGGTTCTCCAGTACTTACAGAAACAAGCCCGGGAAGAAGTCCCCTCCCTCGAGCAGGGACGGGGCGTTTATTCTCCCATTTTTCTAGTCCCAAAGCCTTCCGGAGATTGGCGCATGATAATAGATCTGCGCTATCTAAATCGCTTCATAAGGAAAAGGCGTTTTTGTATGGAGACCATTCGCTCCTTAGTCGCTATTTTAAATCCCGGCGACCTTATGGTCACGATAGACTTGAAGGACGCTTATCTCTACGTCCCAATTCATCCAGCGCATCGGAAATTCCTAAGAGTTGCGGTCTCCATACAGGGTGTAATAAAGCACTATCAGTTTGCTGTTCTACCCTTCGGCATCTCCTCCGCACCCCACACTTTTACCAAGGTTGTGGCTCCGGTCGTTGCCAAGCTCAGGCTTCAAGGACTAGAAATCGTACCATACCTAGACGATTGGCTCCTAAAAGCCTCTTCTATAGATGTTCTTCAGTCCCATCTTCAGCTGGCTCTTCAGACACTCCAGCAGTTGGCTGGCTAATAAACTGGGAAAAGTCCCAAATCCTGCCTTCCACTACCAGAACCTTTCTAGGCTTCCTGGTCGACTCCCAGAAGATGTCTCTCTCTCTCTCTCCAGAGAGAAAGGACAGGGTCATAAGAGCCGCTCAGTTCCTCATGGCACCTCGCCGTGTGTCCATCAGAACTCTTATGAAGATGTTAGGACACATGTCAGCGTCCGCGGAGGCAGTTCGATGGGCCCTTTGGCATCTTCGTCCACTTCAGGAGGAAGTGTTGACCGTCTGGAATCGCAACCCCAAGGGGTTAGACAAGACGCACTCCCTGTCTGCTCAAGTCCGTTCCTCCCTCAAATGGTGGAGAGACCTATCAGATGGGAGGTCCTTGATTCCACCTCGTTGGATCACGTTGGCCACAGACGCCTCCCTTCTAGGTTGGGGAGCCCATCTGGAAGACAGTCCAGTACAAGGTATCTGGACTCCTCAGGAGAGACTTCTCTCATCCAACATGAGAGAATTGAGAGCAGTGCGTCTAGCGCTCTCTCATTTTGTTCCTCTCATCCGCGGGAAGGCGGTGAGAGTCCGTTCCGACAGTACGACAGTAGTCGCTTACATAAACAGACAGGGAGGCACGCGATCTCAACCTCTTCTTCAAGAAGTAGGTCTAATTCTCACTTGGGCAGAGCACTCTCTATCTCACCTTTCCGCAGTTCACATCAGAGGAGATCTCAATATGAGCCACTGAGGAAGGGGTACCTTATACCCCGAAACGCGTCTGGTCGGACCCCCAGAATACATGAGGAGCAGTGTCACCAATTACCCGATCCACATTACCCACCTTCCAATTTTTGGAAATTCAGGACGCCGTGTGAGAGGTGAGGGAGGATTCAGCGTGTGCGCAGGGAAACTGACGGTGAACCATCCCAGGCATACAGAGATCACCAGCGCGGACTCCAAAAGATACAACACCGGAGGAGAGCGTGGAGTGTGGGGGTAAGACAATTCAAAGTGCCGGCACTATTGTAATGAACGGGCGGTAAACGTGCCCAGCGGGACGCCGCTGAGGACGCCGCTTGCAAAGGAACTGCTTTTACTGCTCTTATCTACCTCAGGATATAGTAGTTTCCCATGTGGATATTGAATTCAATCATTTTTCGACTATAGGAACATCCAAATCGGGCGTACACACCAAATGCCCTACTAATCATATCACAAGAAGTGATGCGATATTGATGCGATTATTGTTGCGGTTCTAAAAGACTCTGATTGATATTGGAATCTGCAGACGTTTGGTTGGTGTACCTGATTTGAAGAGAGTTATACATATTGCAATCCAAAGTGCGGGACAGATTCAATTTTATTCATTTTTTTCCAATAATGTGGGATTGATCAAGTGTTGCAAGTGATTACTGGTGATCCATGGGCCACAGGGACATTGACATACGTGTCCTGTAGGCTTTATTAATTACCAGTTATCGCAGAGAACCAATTTATTTGATGATCATTAAATAGCTTAATTGGGGATCAAGTGGATCCAATCCCGGTTGCCATTGGATATTTATATACTTACCTCAACCAGATATTGGCATACTTGGATTGAGTTT
Organism: Bufotes viridis; assembly: GCA_033119425.1. NCBI lineage: Eukaryota > Metazoa > Chordata > Amphibia > Anura > Bufonidae > Bufotes > Bufotes viridis. The sequence goes on along the minus strand of CM065597.1, from coordinate 119,774,418 downwards.
CTCTTATGTCACTGGATTGTTGTTGTTTTTATGAGTGCATGGTTTTATATCAATTATTGGGGCAGCAATTTAGATAGGTTATACATGCAATAGCACGGATTTTTACTGTGGATGCGATTTTTATGGTCACTGTATATTTTATTGTCTGAATAAAATTATAGATATCTAGTAGAGTGCCCAGTCCATTATATATATTCGAGATCTCAATATAGTTGCAGATCGTCTGAGTCGCAGTCTGCCAGTTCCAGGCGGATGGTCCTTGAACAAGGACATCTTCACCCAGATCACTCTCCATTGGGGCATGCCGGAGATTGACCTGATGGCTACCCGGATGAACGCGAAGGTGGACATGTTCTGCTCCCTTTACAAAGAGGACAACCCTGTGGCGATAGACGCTTTGTCCATACCTTGGAGGTTCAGGCTGGCTTACATCTTCCCTCCACTTTCCATGATACCACGGTTATTGACGAAAATCAAGCAAGACCAGACCCCGGTCATAGCAATAATACCTTTCTGGCCAAAGAGGTCTTGGTTTACCCAGCTCATGAGGATGAGTCAGGGCAATTATTGGAAGCTTCCCCCAGTGCAGGACCTGCTGTATCAGGACACAGGTCCATGCCTAGATCTGAGGAGACTCAGTCTGACAGCCTGGAGATTGACAGGACCCTACTAGAAGCTAGTGGGCTCTCTGCGGCGGTCTTGAGAACCATCTCCCACTCCCGGGCGGAGTCTACAAAGAAAGTCTACTCAAGGATTCAGAAGATATTTCTTCAGTGGTGTGCTGTCAAAGAGGTACTTCCCTCAGATCCTCCTCTTTCAGCTATTCTACAGTTTCTGCAGGACGGCCTAGACAAGGGTCTGAGCCCGTCAACACTCAGAGTTCATACCAGTGCTCTTTCTGCCTTCTTAGGCAGACCGCTATCTCAAGACCCCCTACTCAGGAGGTTCCTTAAAGGAGCCGAAAGACTGAAACCTAGAATCCTGAGGCCGATCCCAGAGTGGGATCTATCTGTTGTTCTTAAGGGGCTATCCTCTCCCCCCTTTGAACCTTTGGAATCGGTGCACCTTAGGTTCCTATCCTGAAGGTCACGTTCCTACTAGCCATAACATCGGCTAAAAGGATTGGAGAGTTACAGGCGCTAGCAGCCGCCGAACCCTATACCCTCTTTCTCCAGGACTGTGTCCTGTTGAGATTTCTTGTCCTTTACTCCTAAGGTCCCAACATTTACTAACCGTAACCAGACCATCTCCTTGCCGGTACTGTGTCCCGTCCCATCATCTCCTGAAGAAGCTCTTCATTCCCTGGACATTGCCAGATGCCTCAAGATCTATCTGGACAGGACTTTGGACTTCAGAAGAACTGAACACCTATTAACATCTTTTGCAGGACAGAAGAAGGGCCTAAAGGCTTCCAAACCATCTTTGAGTAGATGGGTTAAGGAAGCGATCAGTGAAGCTTTTCTCGCTCAGAGGGTATCACCTCCATCCTTTGTTACTGCCCATTCTACAAGGGCAGTATCCACCTCCTTTGCTGAAAGGAGCCTAGTCCCTCTGGATCAAATCTGTTCGGCAGCCTCATGGAGCTCCCATAACACTTTTATTAAACATTACCGTCTAGACTCTAGACGTTCTGATCGGACTGTGTTCGGACTTACAGTGTTGTCGGCCGCCCTCCCGTTAAAAAAAAAAAAAAAGGAAATTTTTTTGTTTATTTCTTGAAGGAATTTATCCTTCATACATAGGTGGGCTAGCGTTATATACTTTACCCTCCCAGAATTTGTTGGGCTACTCGCTAAGTCCCCACTTGTGCTGCTGTAGGACGTAAGGGAAGCGTCAATTTTGACGTCAATTTGTTTTCCCTTAGTCCTATCAGCAGCACACAAGTTTCCCCCCCTTTTTTTATGTTGTTATATTTTCTTGTTATAAAGCACTGACTCTAGGGCGGGCTGCCCTTTATAGGGGGGGGGGGTTTGATTAATTAAGTTAATTATTACATGCTAGGAGATTTTTGTCCAGCAAAAATTCCGCTGTCCTATTTGTTCACAGGGGAGAAATCCCCACTTGTGCTGCTGATAGGACTAAGGGAAAACATATTTACGTAAAAAAAGACGCTTTGCATTTATCCTTGATAAATGTTTTCCTTTTATGAGCACAAACCATCAGGAAGCAGCACAATCTGCACCGGCCCGAACACAGCACTTCCTTACACAACCTTTTATCTCTCCTGGCTGACTTCCCCGCTGCAGTCACTGCCAACATCCCCCCCAGTAACATGACCACGACTACACTGATCTCTCAGTACTCCTACCAAGGACTCTTATCACATGACCGTTTCTCAGAGCGATCACGTGACCTAGGCAATGCCATCTCAGAAGCCGGTGGGAGCGTAGTTATTTTTCTATATTGTGAATGAGAGTTTTGTGAACATGAAGCGGCTCGGGAGGCAGGCTGGACCCGGCAGTGCGTTATGTGGGTTTTTTTACAGACCCTGGTACTGAAATAAGCCGCTCCAGGCTGTTTCCACCGATAATTCCGGCCGGGGACAGCCTGAGGTAAACACATTGTGCAGGTCTTGCAGATTTATTATCGCTATTGCCCCTTCTTTCCTGAGTCAGCCTGTTCTGTGGAGATAAATAGGTTAGAGAGGAGTGAGGAAGAGGAGCTGGGGGAAGGAACGCCCGCGAGCAGACCTAGGCAGAAGAAAGTCTCAGGACAACATCCAGATGACCCTGAAGTTCGAGCGATCAGAAATCGGCTGTGACAGCATGAAGTCCGCGCTGTCCGATCTCTACCTGGAGAACCTTCTCCAGAACCGGACCACCAGTCAGGTAACTAGAAAAGCGTGGAAGATGCTCTGCTGGGTGCAATGCTCTGCAGGTTGACCCTTGCCCAGCTTATCTCAGCATTCAAAAGAACCATCCGGAAGGTTTAAAGGGCACGATTTCTGGGAGTGTGGCATTTTTAATCAACTGCCCTGGGGATTAACCCTTACTTGTCTCTTTTTGTGCGCACAGAAGAAAGAAAATGGCTGTTCACAGAGATCAGAGAGTGATGAGATTGGGCATGGAAGAATTTTTCATGTAAACGATGAAAAGTATCTTCAGCTGAAGCCGGGCATGAGGGATGTCAGGATCCCCAAAGCTGCCTGGAGGTCTCCCCATGGAGGAAGATGGCCGACCACGCTGCTGGCCGTCGTGTGTGGATGGTTTTAGAGACCCCCACACATACACTGATGTGCCCTCAACGTTTAGGACTCCTCATTGTGGTGTCAGAAATGACGCATCCCTGCATTATCTGATCATGAAGCAGAAATTTTCTGATGGGGCAGATTTCCAACAGTCAGGACCAATCATTTACTATACATATAACAATCACTACAGACAATCTGAACAATTTTGCAATCGTTGCTGACAAAATCCAGTGACTGTCTATAGTGTCAGGCCCCTTTTCCAAACGCCCCTCCAGCGGCACGACAGGAAGATACCCCGCCTCCCTAGGGACAGGAAACAACGTGGAGATCTTTAAAAACTCCCCTCCCCTTACCTGCTCTAGTTGTTTCCTGTCCCTCTGGGACTCGCGTGGAGATCCTCCTGTGGGAGCCCTTCTTCCTACAGGCAGCGCTCGTAGTTTGGATAAGACATTGGGCGGGGATCGAGGGTTGCGGTGCGGCCCTTCCTGACTCCCAGGCATAAATCCTCCGGTGGAGGCAGCCCCGGGCAGCGCTTCCACAGCAAATATCGCAAGAGGAGGCACGGGTCATGTGAGCGCGTCAGGCTCACGGGCAGGGTGCAGGAGAGTGACGTATTTCCCCTAGACAACGAGCATTCATTTAAAAAAGCTGTCGGGAATCGGATTCAGCGTTCGTTGACAGCTTTTCTTCACCATGTCGGCATGAGGGGAGGACGCAATGCGAGGAAAAATAACCAGCATGCATTTAGCCGTTTTTTTGCACTGAGGTTGTTTTTTTTTCCCTGCACACTGGGTGAGGGACTATCCTTTCCTTTAATATTCTGAGGAGCCGCCTTATTAAACAAACACTCTGACTTATATCTTAGGTCAGGGAAGCTCAGAAATCTACCGAATCTTCTCAGCGGGTCAAAAAATTCTCCATCTGTAAAAAGGGCTTACCGTCAGGTTATAAGAAACCCCTCTGTTCAAAGTGTTTGGAGAAAATTGTCTCTGAAGAGTCCCCTTCCTTATTGGATAATATTAGACATATAATAAAGGAAGAAGTAAGCAGCTCTGTGGATCAAAAGTTAGCCACCATGCCCCAAAGACCCTCTACTTCCATGACTGATATGTCCGCCACTTTAGAAACTGACTGTCAAAAAGAAGATTCAGATGAAGGGGAACTTCTCTCGGGGTCAGAGTCAGATTCCTCTGAGGATGAGTCGGGGAGGCCACTCTGCTCCATAGAGGATACCAAGGCCTTATTAAAGACCATTAGAGCAACCCTAAAACTGGAGTCTAAAAAAAATCCAAAACCATACAGGATTTGATGTTTAAGGGGTTAGGAGAAAAAAGAGTCTTTCCCCTCCACTCTAACATTACGAATTTAATTAATAAAGAATGGGCCGATCTGGAGAAAAGACTCTAGGGTTCTGAAAAGGAAATACCCCTTTTCGGAAGAAGATACATCCTTTTGGGACAAATGTCCTAAAGTGGATGCCCCGGTAGCAAAGATTACAAAAAAATCAGCGTTACCCTTTGAGGATTTAGGTCTCCTAAAAGACCCTATGGACAAGAGAAGTGAGGCCAGAAATCTTGGGAGGCTTCCATGTCCATCCTTAGACCTAGTGTAGCCTCAACCTATACTGCCAGGTCCATGTCCATCTGGTTAAATCAGCTAGAGGAACATCTACAGTTGTGTTCAAAATTATTCAACCCCCAATGCTGTAAAGGGTTTTAGGGAATTTAGTGTACATTTGTAATTGTGTTCAGAATGAAATCTTACAAGGACTTTTTAAAGAACCAAATGCAACTAAAATGACATTAATTGTTTTTGTAATACAGTATTAAATGTTTTTTTGGTGATTTCTTCATTGACACAATTATTCAACCCCTTAAAGACTACCACTCTTAAGAACAGAGGTTCATTCAAGTGTTTTCGATCAGGTATTGAAAACACCTGTGGATGTCAAGGAGCAGCAATCAAGCATAATAAGCACCAATTAGGTAGATTTAAAATGACTGTGATACTCAGCTCCTTCTAGACCAGGGGTGTCAAACTCAAATTCATCGGGGGCCGCATCAGCAGTTTGGTCACCCTCAAAGGGCCGGTTGTATCTGTAGGACTATGTGTCCACTATGGTTCAGGCAGCCGTTGGATCTGTCACATCACAGGATGGCATGCACTCAATATAAAAACAAGTGGAGATTTCCTGAATGCATGTAAAGTGGAGGTTTCCTGTGTAGAACGGCCGGCGCCGCTAGAGGGCAGACGCAGGGCCGGACTCGGGATAAAAACCAACCCTGGAAAAAGTTTCACACCAGCCCCATGGCATCGTCGTTATTTACTTGTTTATAAAACTCGTGTATTTTATAACACGTGTGATAACACGAATATGAACTTTGCCCAACAATAGCACTTTTTAAGAACTCCCATTGTTCATATTATCACTGTTATGGGGGATCTGTGGATGACACTGTTACGGGGGATCTGTGGATGACGCTGTTATGGGGGATCACCCCATAACAGTGCTTCATCCACAGATCCCCCCATAACAGTGCGTCATCCACAGATGCCCCCATAACAGTGCGTCATCCACAAATCACCCCATAACAGTGCGTCATCCACAGATCCCCCCATAACAGTGCGTCATCCACAGATGCCCCCATAACAGTGTCATCCACAGATCCCCCCATAACAGTGCGTCATCCACAGATCCCCCCATAACAGTGCGTCATCCACAGATTCCCCCATAACAATATCATCCAGAGATCCCCCCCATAACAGTATCATCCAGAGATCCCCCTGAACAGTGCATCATTTGCATGTATGCAGCCAGGAAGGCTGCCTTATACTGTGAGGAGCACTGGAGAATGGAGATTAAATTATCAGTGGCAAGGTGATAGGTGAAGGCAAGGCACAGACAGCACGGTCACTTACTTTATCTCACATCTGGAGTGGAGCAGGGCACTGGGCAGCCTGGGCTGGGCACAGTGGGCAGTGGTGGTGTGTGGACACACAACACACACACAGGCTGGGCTGATGAGACCAGGAGGCTGGAGCAGCTGCAGGGCACTGTCTGTGACTGACTGTGAGACTATACTCACCCTGAAGTCCTCCTGAGCGGCGTCACAACTCTGAGCCCGCCCCCTGAGTCCCACTCCCTGACCTTTTGGCACTGTGTCACTCATCATTGAGTGTGCTGCCTAGTGCCTCTGCTTGGTCTGAACTGTTGTCAGTCCAGTCACTGACTCCCGCCCGCCGCGGCCCGCCCCCACCAGCTGCTGCTGCCTGCACGTCCACAAGCAAGCGCCACCACCACTTAATAAAAGGTGAAGGCGGCCGACGGCGGCTACACGGGCCACATGACGAGGTCTGGTGGGCCGGATTCGGCCCGCGGGCCTTGTGTTTGACACCAGTGTTCTAGACATTTAGTGGTGTGTTTACAAACATGGTGAAGTCAAGAGAATGGTCCAGGAAGACAAGAGAAGAGGTGATTTCTCTTCACAGGAAGGGCAATGGCTATAAGAAGATTGCAAAGATGTTAAACATACCAAGAGACACCATAGGAAGTATAATTCGCAAATTCAAGGCAAAGGGCACTGTTGAAACGCTACCTGGTCGTGGCAGAAAGAAGATGCTGACTTCGACTGCTGTGCGCTACCTGAAGTGCAAAGTGGAGAAAAGTCCCAGTGTGACTGCTGAGGAACTGAAAAAAGATTTGTCAGATGCAAGTACTGAAGTTTCAGCTCAGACAATTAGGCGCACACTGCGTAATGAAGGCCTCCATGCCAGAACTCCCAGGCGCACCCCCTTGCTGTCTCCAAAGAATAAGAAGAGTCGACTACAGTATGCCAAAAGTCATGTGGACAAACCACAAAAGTTTTGGGATAGTGTTCTGTGGACTGATGAAACAAAATTAGAACTGTTTGTGCCCATGGATCAACGCTATGTTTGGAGGAGGAAGAACAAGGCCTATGAAGAAAAGAACACCTTGCCTACTGTGAAGCATGGCGGGGGGTCAATCATGCTTTGGGGCTGTTTTGCTTCTACAGGTACAGGGAAGCTTCAGCGTGTGCAAGGTACCATGAATTCTCTTCAGTACCAGGAGATATTGGATGAAAATGTGATGCAGTCCGTCACAAACCTGAGGCTTGGGAGACGTTGGACCTTTCAACAGGACAATGATCCCAAGCAGGGCCGGCGCGTCCTATAAGCGGACTAGGCCGCCGCGTAGAGCGCCCCTTGGCAAGGGGCGCTGCTAGGAGCGCCGGCCCTGCCTCATGCTGCAGCCGCCCGAGCGCTCTGAATTGAGCCTCAGGCGGCTGCAGCACTGCCCGGGCTGGCGCGTCCATGAGGACGCACCGCCCGGGCTCAGCATGAAGAGAGGAGCTGACAGGAGGGAAGCGCTCAGCGCTCCCTCCTGTCAGTCCATTAGCGCGGCCGAGCTCTTTATGGCCGCGGGTACAGGAGCATGTGTCTCCTGTACCCGGCCGGACTGACATGAAGTGCGCACACACTGTGCACTTCCTGTCAGTCCGTCAGGGTACAGGAATCTAAAGCTCCTGTACCCGTGGGACCATAAAGCGCTCGGCCACGCTACATTACAGGCGGGGAGGGAGGGGGAAGAATGACAAGAGGGGAGGGGGGAAGAATGACAAGGGGGGAAGAATGACAAGAGGGGGGAAGAATGACAAGAGGGAGGGAGAAGAATGACAAGAGGGGAGGAAGAATGACAAGGGGGGAGAATGACAAGAGGGGGGGAGAAGAATGACAAGGGGGGGAGAAGAATGACAAGAGGGGAGGAAGAATGACAAGGGGGAGAGAATGACAAGAGGGGGGGAGAAGAATGACAAGAGGGGAGGAAGAATGACAGGGGGGGGGGAATGACAAAAGAGGAGGGGTGAAGAATGACGGGGGGGGGGAGAATGACAAAGAAGGAGGGGTGAAGAATGACGGGGGGGGGGGAGAATGACAAAGGAGGGGGGGGGGGGCGGCAAACTTTTCTTTTGCCTAGGGCGGCAAAAATCCTTGCACCGGCCCTGATCCCAAGCATACCTCCAAGTCCACTAGAGCATGGTTGCAGATTAAAGGCTGGAACATTTTGAAGTGGCCATCGCAGTCACTAGACTTAAATCCGATTGAGAACCTCTGGTGGGACTTAAAGAAAGCAGTTGCAGCGCGCAAGCCTAAGAATGTTACTGAACTGGAGGCTTTTGCCCATGAAGAATGGGCGAAGATACCCGTAGAACGCTGCAAGACACTTGTGTCAAGCTATGCTTCACGTTTAAAAGCTGTTATAACTGGGAATGTCACTTGGGGGTTGAATAAAACTGATAATGATGTGAGCACAGAAAAGACATTTGTGGTTATTTCATTATAAATGTTATGTTATATTTGTCTGACTTACAAGTGCCTCTTTGATTTAATTGTAAACAAGATGACTGAAATGATCAAAATCAATGTTAAACTTGCCAAAACACTCAATTCCAGTGGGGGTTAAATAATTTTGAACACAACTGTAGTAACGGGAACCGCTAGAGAGGATATTATAGCTTCCTTACCAATGCTTATGCAGGCAGCTCATTTTTTGGTGGACGCTGTAAGAAGAGCGGTACTAACCTACCTAAAAGCTACGGAAGATCTCAGAAAGATGGACAGACTGTTTATTCAATTTGCAGGTCCGAACAAAGGGAACGCGGTAAGCAAAACATCCATTAGTCAATGGATCAGATCTACAATCTTGCTTTCCTCTGCCGGCAGGCCTTAAAGCCCATTCAACTCAGTCTGTAGCGGCTTCCTGGGCGGAATCAGCGGATGTTCCGTTAGAACAGATTTGCCAGGCAGCCACCTGGTCTTCACCTTCCACTTTTTTTAGACATTACCAGTTGGACATGTTAAAAAACAGGGAGTTATCGTTTGCTCACAGGGTGTTATCTGCAGTTGTCCCCCACTGATTTAGGATTCCTCTGTTATTCCTCCTGTCTTGCCGCTGGGGGGGCGTTTGGAAAGATTTGAATTACTTACCGGTAATTGGTTTTTCCTCTAGCCCCCACAGCGGCACGGGGAATTTCCCACCCATAGGGCTATTCTAATTTTTTCCTATATGGAAATAGTTTCTTGTTATTTCTCGGAGAGTATCCTTGTTTATTTTCGATCATACATAAAGATTAATATTGTTGCATCCATTCCAGAGTTTCTCGGTTATTTACTGGAGCAGGTAAGGGGAGGGGAGTATTTTAAGATCTCCACGTTGTTTCCTGTCCCTGAGGAGGCGGGGTATCCACCTGTCGTGCCGCTGTGGGGGCTAGAGGAAAAAACAATTACCAGTAAGTAATTGAAATCTTCACACAAGCGAGTATTCCGCGTGGGTGCAATGCGTGATGCGAACGCATTGCGCCCGCAAGGAATCTGGACCCATTATTCTTAATGGGTCTGTGTACATGAGCGGTGGTTTTCACGCATCACTTTTGCGTTGCGTGAAAATCACAGCATGTTCTATATTCTGCGATTTTCACACAGCGCTGGCCCCATAGAAGTGAATGGGGCTGCGTGAAAATCGCATCGCATCCGCAAACAAGTGCAGATGCAATGCGATTTTCACAAATGGTTGCTAAGAGATGTTTATACACATTCAGTTTTTTATTCCAGTCGTGCAAAACGCAGTAAATCGCATTGCACCCGCACGATAAAAACTGAACGCGATCGCAAACAATAGTGAATGACTTTGTTTGCGAAATCGCTGAGTTTTTACTGAATGCATCCGGACAGGCACGTCTGCAAGGGGCCTAAGGGTGCCGGCACATGTTGATTCTACAGATGTTTGCGGGCCGCAATATGGGCACTGCCGGGCATGAGCTCTTACATTTAATGTAATTTATGTCTGCTGTGCGTTTCCCTTTTGTTGGAAGAAAACACCATAAATGCAGGTATTTTTTTTCCCCGCAGCATACATGCGACGTGTGGCAGCACCCTCACTTGTCAGAGAGCTGCACGAGAAGGACTTATCAGGAAGTCAGCCAGATTAGAAATGGCTTTAAGTCACTTTCTTCCATCACAACTAGAAATTTTCATTAATATTTTTTAGGGATTTCCCTCCCCATCTAATGTTTTAACAGAAGAGTTTTACACCAATGGATCTGCAGCCCCCAGATGTCCTGAGGAAAAGAAAAAATTTGAAAGAGAGACGGAGGAGCCCATGGTGAGTTGGGTGCACTTTGAAATGGGAACAACCCTGTAAAAGCAGAAGTAAAATATGCAAGTAGTGCTTTCCCATCTACTGTAGTCTGTAATGAAGATGGTTATAGTGCTCCACAGTAACTTCATGGTCTACACATGGGGGAAGAAAGCCTTACGACCGTCTCAAGAATGGTTGGAATGGTGTTTTTGGCTTCTTCCACTATAGGGAAAAATTGATAATGCACCACTATATTACCATAACCATAGCCATGACTCGGTAAAACTAGCAGTGGTAGGACATGATAAATTGTATAATGCAAGGGATTGTCTCACAAATGTCATCTCTTTTTAAATAAAATCTGGCCTACCACCCAGACATGCCCTTCTCCGCAGTGGTGGTGACTATGCCGTACATCAGGGATCAGCACAATCAGGCACTCCTGCTCTTCTGAAACTACAACTCCCAGAATCCTAAAGATAGGTCATGTCCATCTCTTGCCTCATCTTGTGGTTCACAGACCCATTGAAGTCAAAGTGCCGAGTGCACATCGACTGTGTCCGTGGCTTATAGAGCTGCGGTTTGCAGTCCAAAAAATGGACACAGCTGTCAATCGGTCATGTGAATGCAGCCTTACAGAAGCGTTTCCTAAGGCATCAATATACCCTAATAGGGCATATAGACAAGGGGTGTTATAATACCTTTTAAAGGGAATGTGCCACAGGTCACAGAGCTTGCCTAGAAAGCTCTCCTATAGAAGTCACTGAGGTCCCCTCCTGTCCATTTTGTCTATAGCCCATGTAGCTGCTGTCAAAATACAGGTAGTCTTAACATATTTTAGTGTAACATATGAGAATGAATCTGGATCGCACATCCTCAACACAATGCTTTTGATATAACAACTGTTTCTCAGCAAAATTAAACATGGCTATTAGCCCAATTTATAATAATTATATACCCTATGCTATGCAACAATGAGGCATTAGTATACAGTTTGATCAAAGAGCATAGGCCCACTTACCATGTAAAGGTTGCCTCTTCTTTCTCCCCCTTCTGGTATCAGCACTCCTCCCCATTTTGACTAGGTGTTTTTAATTAGTAGACCTAGTAATTAATGACCTCACATTATCCTACTGACTTAACAGTGACTTTCACAGTGCTCTGCCCCTTTAAGGCTAGGGCTACATGATGACTTGTGCCGCGCGACATTTTATCACACCAATGTCTCGCAACAATTTTTATAATGATAGGCTATGGTGTTGAACTGCGACATGCGGCGAATGCGACACAACAGTCACAAAAAATTATCCAAGATGGATGCAAGTAGCATCCCCTTAACACTGACCTCCATAGGGCAAGTAGCATTGTAGTTGTGCTCTATGTGTCGTGCGACTTATTGTCGATGTTTAGCCCTAGCCTAAAGCTGACATACAGCAGTGAAGAAAAATGGCTGGGTTGTTATGGAAACCTGGAGTAAAACTGTGTGTAGGTGGAGACTATTGGCTAATGCAGGTCATTTTTTAGAAATATCTCAGGAACGGTACGTCCTAGAGAGTTGAGACGCGGTCTAAAACCTTCCTGGACACCTTATGTACCGGTGTGCCAAATCTGGTGAAGATCAGTCCACTCGTTTGGTCGCACATAAAGAACAGACAGACTGAAACTCATTTTTATATCTATATAAGAGACTTGCAGAAGGACCCGGCTTCGCACAGGTATATTTCATTTAATGTTTCTGTGTGTCGTTAAAAGATATCGACAGTATCCCCCATAACAGTGACCTCTACAGTACCCAGCCCCTTTAACAGTGAACTCCACAGCCCCTTAACACTGCCCCTCTCACAGTGCCTCGCTTCCTTAACCACATCAGCCCCCCTAGTTTAAACACCCTTAATGACCAGGCCACTTTTTACAATTCTGCACTACACTACTTTCACCGTTTATTGCTCGGTCATACAACTTACTACCCAAATGAATTTTGCCTCCTTTTCTTCTCATTAATAGAGCTTTCATTTGGTGGTATTTCATTGCTGCTGACATTTTTACTTTTTTTGCTATTAATCAAAAATGACTGAAATTTTTGCAAAAAAATGAAATTTTTCACTTTCTGTTGTAATTTTATTTTTAAAAAACTACATTTCTATATAAATTTTTCTCTAAATTTATAGTTCTACATGTCTTTGTTAAAAAAATCCAATAAGTGTATATTTATTGGTTTGGGTAAAAGTTATAGCGTTTACAAACTATGGTGCAAAAAAGTGAATTTCCGCATTTTGAAGCAGCTCTGACTTTCTGAGCAGCTGTCATGTTTCTTCAGGTGCTAGAATGCCAGGATAGTTTAAATACCCCCCAAATGACACCATTTTAGAAAGAAGACACCCCAAAGTATTCGCAGATGGGCATGGTGAGTTCATGTATGATTTCATTTTTTTTCACAAGTTAGCGGAAAATGACACTTTCTGAGGAAAAAAATAAAAAATAAAGTTTCCATTTCTGCTAACTTCTGGCAAGAAAAAAAAGAAAATCTCCCACGGACTCACTATGCCCCTCACTGAATACCTTGGGGTGTCTACTTTCCAAAATGGGGTCATTTATGGGGTGTGTTTACTGTTCTGGCATTTTGGGCGGGGCTAAATCGTGAGCAGCCTTGTAAAACCTAAAGGTACTCATTGGAATTTGCTCCCCTTTGCGCACCCAGGGTGCAAAAAAGTGTCACTCATGTGGTATCGCCGTACTCAGGAGAAGTAGGCCAATGTGTTTTGGGGTGTATTTTTACATATACCCATGCTGGGTGAGAGAAATATCTCTGTAAATTGTCAACTTTGTATAAATTTTTTTTAAAAAGTTGTCATTTACAGAGATATTTCTCTCACCCAGCATGGGTATATGTAAAAATACACCCCAAAACACATTGCCCTACTTCTCCTGAGTACGGCGATACCACATGTGTGACACTTTTTTGCAGCCTGGGTGCGCCTAGGGGCCCTAATTCCAATGAGTACCTTTAGGATTTCACAGGGCATTTTTACGCATTTGGATTCCAGACTTCTTCTCACGCTTTAGAGACCCCTAAAATGCCAGGGCAGTATAAATACCCCACAAGTGACCCCATTTTAGAAAGAAGACACCCCAAGGTATTCCGTGAGAGGTATGGTGAGTTCATGTAAAATTTTATTTTTTGTCACAAGTTAGTGGAATATGAGACTTTGTAAGAAAAAATAAATAAATAAATTTCCGCTAACTTGTGCCAAATTTTTTTTTTTTTCTGTGAACTCGCAATGCCCCTCACGGAATACCTTGGGGTGTCTTCTTTCCAAAATTGGGTCACTTGTGGGGTATTTATACTGCCCTGGCATTTCAGGGGCCCTAAAGCGTGAGAATCTAAATGCGTAAAAATACCCTGTGAAATCCTAAAGGTACTCATTGGAATTAGGGCCCCTTTGCGCATCTTGGCTGCAAAAAAGTGTCACTCATGTGGTATCGCCGTACTCAGGAGAAGTAGGGCAATGTGTTTTGGGGTGTATTTTTACATATGCCCATACTGTGTGTGAGAAATATTTCTGTAAATGACAACTTTTTAAAAAAATTTATACAAAGTTATCAATTTACAGAGATATTTCTCTCACCCAGCATGGGTATATGTAAAAATACACCCCAAAACACATTGCCCTACTTCTCCTGAGTACAGCGATACCACATGAGTGACACTTTTTTGCAGCCAAGATGCGCAAAGGGGCCCTAATTCCAATGAGTACCTTTAGGATTTCACAGGCCATTTTTACGCATTTGGATTCTCACGCTTTAGGGCCCCTAAAATGCCAGGGCAGTATAAATACCCCACATGTGACCCCATTTTGGAAAGAAGACACCACAAGGTATTCCGTGAGGGGCATGGCGAGTTCACAGACATTTTTTATTTTTTTTTGCACAAGTTAGCGGAAATTTATATATATATATATTTTTTTTTACAAAGTCTCATATTCCACTAACTTGTGACAAAAAATAAAATTTACATAAACTCACCATACCCCTCACGGAATACCTTGGGGTGTTTTCTTTCTAAAATGGGGTCACATGTGAGGTGTTTGTACTGCCCTGGCATTTGAGAGTCTCCGCAATCATTACATGTATGGGCAGCATTAGGAGTTTCTGCTATTCTTCTTATATTGAGCATCTGGGCTGAAAAAAAATAAAATAATGAACGGCACAGATTTCTTCATTCGCATCGATCAATGTGGATGAAAAAATGTCTGCCAAAATTAGTGACTGCGGTGCGGTGGGCTGGGCACTAACTACCTAACAAGTAGCTAACTAACTGGCGGTGATAAGGGACCCTTATGCCCCATTCACACGTCCACAATTCTGTTTGCGGAACGGAATTGCAGACCCATTCATTTCTATGGGGACAGACTTTGTCCCGCTCGGATCCGGAATTGCGGATCTGCACTTCCGTTCCGCAAAAATATAGAACATGCCCTATTCTTGTCCGCAATTTCGGACAAGAAAAGGCATTTTCTATATAGTTCTGGCAATGTGCGGATCTGCAAAATGCGGAAAGCACATTGCCGGTGTCCGTGTTTTGCGGATCCGTGGATCCGCAAAACACATATGAACGTCTGAATGGAGCCATACAGGGGGGTGATCAATGACAGGGGGTGATCAGGGAGTCTATATGGGGTGATCAGGGGTTAATAAGGGGTTAATAAGTGACAGGGGGGGGTGTAGTGTGGTGCTTGGTGCTACTTTACATAGCTACCTGGTCCTCTGGTGGTCGATCCCAGCAAATGGGACCACCAGAGGACCAGGTAGCAGGTATATCAGACGCTGTTAACAAAACAGCGTCTGATATACATGTTTGATGCAGGCTGTAGTATAACTGCCGAGCTGTGCGCTGCTGTGAACGCGCGTCAAGGAGGAACATTCCGGCCGCCCGCAGGACGCAGCCCTGCGTTCGGCGGTCGGAATGAGGTTAAAATGGGACCTCCACAGCAGCCCATCCCCTTAACTTTGACCTTCATAGCAGCCAGCCCCTTTAACAGTGAGTTTCACAGCACCCCACTCCCTTGACATTGACCTTCTCAGGGGCCCGCCCCCTTAACAGTGACATATACAGCATCCCGCCCCTTAACATTGACCTCCATAGGGAACTGTCCCCTTATCTGTGACCTTCCTTGTCACCTTCCCCCTTAACAGAGACCTCCACAGCACCTGTCCCTTTAACAGTGACTGCCACAGTACCCTGTTCCCTTAACAGTGACCTCCACAGTACCCTACTCCCTTAACAGTGACCTCCACAGCAGCTGCCCCTTTAATAGTGGCCCCTGCCCCCTTAACAGTGACATCCAGCTCTTCCTGGACTTCTCCCAAGAAATACAAAAAAGGAGAGCAAAATTTCTGGACATTGAGTTATCCCTCTAGCCAAGTTGAGAATAGCGGCTTTGGGAAATACGACCTTCTATGAGGATCCGAAAGAGGTGATTAAGTGGCTAGATCGAAATGAAAGACAACTGGAAAGAAAATGATATCATCTGTGATATTAGCAATGTCCATTCCAGCCTTACTAATGTTCTTGCAAGTCGTATGATGATAAGTATATATGTAAGCATGATTAGAGGGTATTTTGGATGACACATCAGTATTGCTTTAAGTTAATGTCTGTCTTAAAATAGGTGCAGAGGACCAGGAAGGGCCATAATAGGGAGTAAAGTACATACACTGTGAAAGCAGTGAGTTAAGTGTTAAAAAGTGTTAGTATAGTGCCTAGTGTTAGTATAGGTTACGCCACATAAAAGTGCTTGACTTAACCAACAGGAGTTGTTCTCTCCCACAGGCCAGTTAAAAGGTGTTTTGGTGGGACCTGTTGAGGAAGTCGGAGTTCTGTAGTTGTCATATTAAAGACAAAAACAGTTAAAGGGAGTTATATTTCAATCACTAAGTTACTGCAACCATGGTAGTTCAGGACATTACAGGTTACGCTCGGATGCAGCATTTTATGTTTTGGAATCATCCTTCTAAACCTAATATCCTTGACAGATTCCTACTAGTAAATATGAAAGGAAAACATAGATATGGAGGGGATGACTAAGTTTTTAAGCTGGAATGTTAGAGGGGTGAAAGATGGTACTAAAAGAAGGGCCATAATGGATAGTATAAAACCATATCACCCATTGATATGTTGTTTCCAAGAAATGCATTTATTGAAAGATCAGACCCATCTACTTAATCCTCAATGGGCAGGACACTGCTTCCATGCTACCTACTCTACGTATGCAAGGGGGGTCAGTATCCTTGTTCATAAAAATATACCATTTACGTCTTTATCTCAAAAAGTGGATGTAGAAGGCAGATTTATATGCTTACATTGTACTATATATAATACCCAATGTATTGTAATCGGTATATATGTGCCACCACCATATTCGCCACAGGTGATCAGGACTGCCCTAACATTTGTAACTAGTCTACCAGATGTTCCGGTTATATTCCTGGGGGATTTCAATAATGTTATACATACTGATATGGATAGAATGAGTATAGGTTCCCAATCTATAACTGGAGGAATCACCCTGTTTGGAAATTACTCTAGGAGGTTTCATTGCTGGATTACTGGAGATTGCAACATCCACAAACTAGGCAATATTCATGCTGCTCTAGTACTTATGAATCATTGTCAAGGATTGATTTAATACTGGGCAATGACAGTATGGGTCAACTGATCCAAAAGGTGGAATACTTACCACGCAGACTCTCACTCTCGGATCATTCTCCAGTAATGGCAGTAATTGCCCCCCCTGGTTAACCGGTAATAAATCGTGGAAGTTCAATCCCTATTGGGGAAAAGCTGAGAGAGTTTTTGAATATAATACTTCTACAGCCTCTAATCTAGTAGTTTGGGATACGATAAAAGCCTTCTTGAGAGGGTTATTAATAGCTGAGATTAATAAAAAAAAAACTGAATACAAAATTACAGTGCAAAGACTCATGACTGAGGCAGCGACAGCGGAAGCGGAATTTATACTTACCCCTGATGAGCCGCTTGAAATGAAATGACGAGAGGCGCAACAAAAACAAAATGACAAATTACTGTTAACTGCACAAAATAAGAGGTTTTTCCAAAAACAAACCTATTATGAAGAAGGGGAAAAAACAGATAAAATGTTAGCATTGATCTCCAAAGATCAACAACAAACAACATATATAGCTGCTCTTAAAGACAAGAAGGGGGGGTACGCACTTCACCAGAGCAAGTACTTGAAATTATGCACTCGTTTTACTCTTCTTTATATGAGACTAGGATGAGTGCATCAGATGAGGACTTACATAGGTTTCTCCAACCTCTAAATATAAATACTCTATCTGAAGAACATAGAACTCTACTTGAGAGCCCTATAACGTTTAAAGAAATGGAGGTAGCTTTAAATGATATGTCTAACAATAAAGCCATGGGGAGGGACGGGATACCAGCAAAGGTATATAAAAAGTATGTTGCGACGCTTTTACCTCAGCTGCTAGAAATGTGTAAAGAAGCTAAGGAATTAAGAAGGTTGCCACCTTCTATGAATGAGGCCACTACTGTATTATTACCAAAACCAGGTAAAGATGTTTTGTAAGCAGACTCGTATCGGCCCATATCCCTGCTTTCTAGTGGATGTGAAAATTCTCGAAAAGGTGCTGGCAAATCGTTTAAAAATGGTAATAACAACTCTCATACATACAGATCAAGACGTCTATACATAAATATTCTGGCAAGTCAGGTTCACTCCTCGAATGCGGCGGTCGCATCCTTAGATGCGGCCAAAGCGTTTGATAGTGTGGAATGGCGTTATTTATGGTCAGTACTTCGAAAAATGGGCTTTGGACCTGAGTTTATAAAATGGGTACAATTACTATATGCGAGTCCCATGTCGTCATTGAGGGTGAATAGCAATATATCGGACCCATTCCAGATTTATCGGGGAACGAGGCAGGGATGCCCACTGTCACCGCTACTGTTTGCAATGGCACTGGAACCATTGGCAGAAGCTCTTAGATCTGCGAGCTCAGTAAAAGGATTTCAATATGGAAATCTTACTGAAAAAGTCGCACTGTATGCTGACGATTTGTTGTTATTTTTACAAGACTGGGACACGTCTCTCCCAGTAGCCATTAGATATATTAATGAATTTGGTACACTATCTGGGTTGACTATAAACTGGTCAAACTCAGTTGTAATTCCTCTGTCAGCTGATACCAGGGAATTTAAGGAATTAAATCTGTCACCGTTACTCGATAAGTTTACAAGTAAAACACAAGCGTGTACTAAATTACCCCTTTCTATGATGTACACACCAAAAGATTGTGATTTTGTAACTTTTTTTAAAAAATTTTATTGACCAAAAAATTTTTTATTGACCACATAATTATGTACATAATTCTGTTTTGTAGGCACTATTTCACTTTACATGCTATTATTTTTATATGTATGTATTATGTAATTCACGTTAGTGGCTAACTTCTTTTTTATTGCTGATCACTTGTTTCACCTTACTCACAGCACTTGCACTTTTATTCACTTTTTGCACTGCTGCACTTTTTCTATTATGCTTCAAATGCAGGGTATGAGCTTGTATATACTTTTATTCGCTAGTTCTCATCTTATATTACATTATCTCTGTGGCCTTAGTGTATGTTGAGATAGGGGCTGCCGCCCCATGTTCGCCGTGGTTTGCCTTTACCTGGTCCGGCTGACGTGCGCTCCAAGCTGAGACGCACGCCTGCCGTTTCCAGGAAGTGACGTATGCGCTCCAGACTGAGCCGCATGACGTCACATCCTGTGGCTTATAACCAGGCGAGTTGCTTCAGGTGTGTTCAATGTTTGTGACCTATCAGATTGATGGGCGGGGGATATATACAGGGGAGAGGGATGCAGTATCTTCACAGCACTTTATACCCTTGAAGAAGCCGCTCTTGGTGAAACGTACGTCGGGTTGGGGACGCAGGAGATTGTTACTTGTTCACACCAGGTAGTCTGACCTCTTTGGAGATCATCCTTTTACTTATGTCGCACTAGGCACTTTATATTTGACTATGTGTTTCCTTATATAGGTCGATCATCTGATATTATACGCTGTTATTTGCACACCATTTGCATATTTTTCTCCTGATATCCCTCTGGTGCTTTTTATACCACCAGCTCTAGTTTACTGCTATTTTTATGTTGTCATCATGATTTTATATATATGAATATACTAATAAAGATTATTTTGTTTATTCCGGATGAATTTTTTGGTGTTCCCTTTCTATGATGGCAGAGCCAATCTTATCAAAATGATCCTCATGCCCCAGTTGCTTTACCTTATACATAATGCACCAGTATGGATTCCACTTCAGTTCTTTAATAAGGTCAATGCGATTTTTAGAGACCTTATTTGGAAAAAAAGGTGTCCCACGCATAAACTATCTACCTTACAGAGACACAAGACACAAGGGGGAGGGAGGGTATTGGGATATGTTAATGTAACAATTGACTATTCTTTATAAAACCTTAATAAAAAATTTTGATAAAAATAAAAAACTGTGACATCCACATTGACTGCCTCCTTAACAGTCACCTCCACAGTGCCCGCCCCTTTAACAGTGACCTCCTCAACAGCTGCCCCTTTAATAGTGGCCCCTATCCCCTCAACAGTAACCTCCACAGCATCTGCCCTTTAATAGTGGCCCCTGCCCCTTAACAGTGATCTTCACAGTGCCCTGCCCTGACAATTTAAAATTGTCGTGCGACATCAATGTCGCAGTGTAGTTGTGCCCTATGTGTCGTGAGACTTATTGTCGCAAGACACATGTCATCGTGTAACCCTAGCCTAAAGCTGACTTACAGAAGTGAAGAAAAATGGCTGGGTTGTTATGGAAACCTGGAGTAAAACTGTGTGTATGTGGAGACTAAGGGTCTGCAAGCTTCTATTGGCTGATAGGGGCCATGTGACAATGTGTATCGCAGTTGGGATATGAAGAGAAAGACGTGCAGGCTTCTATTGGCTAATGCAGGTCATTTTTTTGGGAATATCTCATGAACGGTACATCCTAGAGAGCTGAGACCCGGTCTAAAACCGTCCCGGACACCTGATGTAACTGTGTACCAAATTTGGTAAAGGTTGTTCCAGTCTTTAGTCGTGCATAAAGAACAGACAGACAGAAACAAATTTTTATATATATAATAGATATATAGATAGTGACACGGAAAAATACATAATTTTCTGATGACACATTCTCTTTAAGCAGTAAATTTTATTTAGTATTTTCCTACGTGTTACAGAGCCAGAGGAGCTGAGTGGATTGATGTATAGTTTTGTGGGAAAAGAGTTAGTAAAACTTGTCATTTATACGTTTACATCTCTGCTGTTTTCTAAAGGCCCCTTTACACGGGCTGAGAATCTGCCAAATAATCGGTAACGAGCATTCATAGGAACACTCGTCAGCAATTATCTGGAAGTGTAAAGATGCCGCCGATTACCTGATGAACGAGCGTTTCAATTGTTTGTCGGGTAATTGGATAATTTGAGTAGGCACCTAAATCATGCTTCATCCGAAGTCGATTCGCTCATCCCTACTGATGACCTATCCATATCTCGGGGAAAACCCCTTTGTTAGAAAAAGCAGAGACAAGAATTTATACAGTCCATAAGTTTTTTTTTTTGTTTGTTTTTTATCTTTTCCCACAAAACGTATATATCAGTCTGCTCAACTTCTCCTGCTCTACAACATGCCGCCTGCAGATTGCATGACATTTTGTAACTTGTGACAGGTCCAGTTTAAATAATCTTTGAGCATAAGGGCACGTTCAGATGCTGTATTTTTCAGTCTAAAAATCCATCTGATTTTTAGTTATTTCCCCATTCAATGGTGATAAATCTGCAAGCAGCAACAGTGAGCGTGGCATTTCATTTTCTTGCTGCACTGCTGATTGGTGTGCAGAAAAATTGACACAGTAGGAATTACAATGCAGATTCGCTTGCATTGGCATGGAAAGTACTTTACAGTGGTGCGGTTGGTTTTAAATTTTTGTAGCTAGATCATTGGGATCCCTGAGAAGGCAGAGGGTGAGAACCCTACAGAGTTTATTGAAAGATGGCTTTCGGCTCACTTCCAAGATAAGGGATTATCGCCCTTGTATGCAATTGAAAAAGCGCATTTTGTTCCCCCTAGGCCTATTATTGCTAAAGTCTTGCACTTTAAGGACAGGGACACTATTCTCCATCGGTCTCGTGACCATCCTGAGCTTACAATCAACGGGGTCAAGATCTCTATTTTTCTGGACTATTCGTCCGATTTTCAGAAAAGGAGAGCTCGCTTTATTGACATAAAGAAAAGGCTCCGTGGGTTACAGATACCATACTCCATGATCTTCCCCCCCAAACTGCGAGTAGTGGCTCAAGGAACCACGTGATTTTTTGAAGATCCGGAGTCGGCACTACAATGGCTGGATTTAAATGAGAGACAGCTCCGGAGTCCAGAGGTGCAAGAATGATCCCTGTTGTTGCTGAGAAGCTGTCTTCAACTATTGGAAGAACCGTATTTTACTTGGTAGCAGTCCGGGACTCAGCTAAGTGTATAAAGCAGGATGCGGGAGACGTCTTACGGGAACTGTGGGGATAATTGAAATGCTATGTGTTATACAGTTTGCCGTTTGCATACAGCTGTTCTGGTTTATTATGCGACACACACAATGTTGGGCTAGGTTGCTTAGGTTAGCCCTGTGTTTTATCTGTCAAGATCAGTTTTTATGCTTTAATCTATGTACCTGTTTGCTTGTCATGGGGAGGGAAGGGGGGGGGGGAGGGAAGGGGAGGGAACATTCCAGCATCGATTTGCCAATTCTTAGGAGGCAGCTACCTAGCGGCTGCACCTGTAGCATTATCAAGGGGGTATTTTATTTGCACAGCATATGTGATGGCGATGCAGATCCGGATAGTAAGTTGGAACGTGAGGGGTATGGCAGAGGCCACTAAGCGCTGCAGCATCTTTCAAACTCTGATGAAACATCAACCTGCTATTTGTTGTATACAGGAGCCACGCCCCCTGCACTGATCACATGACAGTGACGTCACCCCAGGTCCTTCGGCTGTTCAACAGTTCGGGTTGGTGGCAGCCGCCCCTTATGGATTCCATATGCCGCTATAGTGGAATCCATAACGGGATGCGCGACTTACCACAACCCGAACGCCAAACACCGGACTTTTTTTTAAAGTTCGCTCATCTCTATTGCTGATCCCTCGGTAGAAAACAGCAATGCAATGAAGGTTAAGCAGGAGGAATTCAGATGTCACCTTCTTCAGAGGTCAGAACGAAAACGCCTATTTTATAGACAACAGTTTTTTGCAGAAGGAGAAAGAGCAGGACACATGCTGTCTATGATTACCAGAGCACAACAGGGCTCTGCGTGTATCCATGGTTTGAAAGATGAGGGAGGGACTCTCAGACATGACACGGGTTCCATCCTAGATATATTGGCAGGATTTTACTCCTTACTGTACTCCTCCAAGATGTCCTGTTCGGACTCTGAAATTCAGAGTTTCTTAAACGCTATGCACTTTCCCCAGTTGTCACAGGTGGACTGTGCGATGCTGGATGCTCCTCTGCAACTTGAGGAGTTGCAGGGGGCAGTGAAATCTATGGCCAATGACAAAGCGCCGGGGTTAGATGGGCTTCCAGTAGAGATCTATAAACAATTTGGAGATGTACTGCTACCTGAACTACTTATAGTGTTTAATCACTCGCTTGAGAAGGGGGTACTTCCTGCCTCTATGCAAGAAGCGCTGATTGTAGTGCTCCCCAAATCGGGTAAAGATCCCCAACTGCCGGATTCGTATAGGCCCATATCGTTACTGTCGGTGGATGTGAAGGTACTGGCAAAGGTCTTGGCCATGCGTCTTTCTAAAGTGATCCTGTCTATCATACATGCAGACCAGACTGGATTTATTCCTCAGAAATCCACCTCCATTAACATCAGACGTGTGTTCACCAGTCCGCATGTAACGGCTGATAACGTGGGAGACAGGGCTATATTCTCATTGGACGCGGCCAAGGCCTTTGACAGTGTGGAATGGCAGTTTTTATGGTGCATTATGGAGCGTATGGGCTTTGGGAAGCAGTTCATTAATTGGGCCAAGGTACTATACTCTGACCCGAAGGCGAGTATTAGGGCCAATGGAGGGGTGTCTGGGAGGTTCACTTTGCAACAGGGCACTCGTCAGAGATGCCCGTTGTCGCCATTACTGTTTGCCCTGGCAATAGAGCCATTGGCGGCTGCAATCCGTCAGAGCCCGGATATCCACGGGTTTTGCTATAGAGCGGTTCACAACAAGGGTGCATTATACGCGGATGACACTTTACTATTTTTAGGCGACACCATATCCTCTCTATCGGCGGCAATGGACCTCATTGATAGATTTGGTACGTTGTCGGGTCTGACCATTAATTGGCATAAATTTGCTATCATGCTCCTAGATGGGCAAGAGCCGTCGCGGGTGATCGGGGACGGAAAGATTCCCTGTGTAGGTACCTTCAAGTACTTGGGTGTTGATATGTCTCCCAGGCTGCGTGACTTTGAGGACTTAAACTTAGTTCCCCTGCTTCATAGGTTTAGGAAAAAAATCAAAGCGTGGTGTAAACTGTATCTGTCTGGTGCTGATGCTGATGCCCCAACTTCTATATGTGCTCCACAATTCCCCGGTCTGGCTCTCTGCTGGGAGATTCAAAATGATTAACTCACTTTTTAGGGAGTTGATATGGTGCAAAGGGTCTCCTCGCATAAAACTAGAAAAACTGCAGTATTCTAATTCGGAAGGGGGACTGGCTATACCAAACCCCTGGATCTATTATCTAGCGGCCCAATGCCAACACTTTAAAGGATGGCTCGACATGGAAACCCAAGATATGACTGATCGGATATTGCGGTCTCGTCTGAGTAGTCCGGATCTGTTACATCTGTTAGAAAGGGGAAAATTGAGGTCGGAAAGATTAGATAGCTCATTATACCGGACGATATACACAGTGTGACAGAAGGTCAAGCAACTGAGAGAGATAAAGGGGCTGGTGCCGTATATTCCATTATGGAATAATCCGGCTTTACCCGAATTTAAATCATTGGAGGGCTTTGAGGAATGGAGGAGTTTGGAGACTTGAACACTTATTGGAAAAGGGAGTCTTCAGATCTTTCGCCAGTCTGCAAGAATTGTATACTCTGCCTAGGAGTCATTTCTATAAGTATCTGCAGGTGTGACACGCTTATGAGTTCACCATTAAAAACGGCCCCCAGTTGGTGCAGGGAGATAACACGCTGCATCTCATACTTTCTAAAGGGGGCAAGAGGGGGATGATTTCCATGCTTTACAGGTTACTTATGGAGAAACACTTACAGTCTCACCCCTTGTTCAGGATGCTCAAATGGGAACAAGATGTTGGTCAGATACAGACCGCTCAATGGTCAGATATTTTAGAAGCAGTGCCCCTGTCCTCTCTGAGTGAGAGTGGCAAGCTGTCACAACTATTCATTGTCCATAGAGTTTATAAGACGCCGTTTTTTTACACCGATTGGGGTACAGGTCTGATAATACTTGTCCACGGTGCTCTGCAGAGTCGGCAGACCTAATACACATGCAATGGACCTGCTCCTCTCTAACGGGGTTCTGCACAAGGGTGAGGTCAGCCATAGAGAAAGCGTACGCAGTCGCTCTTCCACATGACCCAAAGGTGTGCATTTTGGGGTATGTGTCAGAACTGGGAACGGTAAAGTGGCCATTGGTAGACTACTGTATGTGGCAAGAAAATTGATTGCTATGCATTGGATACAGGCTGACCCTCCGACATATGGAGAATTTATAAGTAAAGTCAATACGATGTTGGTATATGAAAAGATGATCTTTCAGAAGAGAAAGTGTCCAGGGAAATATGAGAAACTGTGGGACCCTTGGCATGGATTTCTTAGGAGTTGTGCTGATATTGCTGATTGAGCTAGCCGATGCTGAAATGGGGGGAAGGGGAGGGGAAGGGAGATTGGGGGTGGGTGGGCAATTGTTTTATGGATATATTGTTATGCAATTGTACTCAGCACTGTACCTGAATGTACTATATGTCATTTATTAAGTCATGCTATGCTGGTCAATGCTGGATTTCTTTTCTTGTATGACTTATTATCATTTTTTTACATCAATTAATAATAAAAATGATTTGATTAAAAAAAATTTTTTTTTTGTAGCTATATTCATGTATTTTTCATCTTTGCCTGTTACAGGGTATCACCCTTAAGCGAAATTCACAGCAGAAGTGTGTTTTTGCACGCATTTTACATGGCGGACTTATCCACCGGCGAGGTAATCTTTTTTTTTTTTTTTAAATCATTGCCCATTTTTATCTATATGCTTCTTTTATCTTTCTCATCTAGTTATTTAACTTTAATGTAACCCAGCGATACTATCTTAAAGGGGTCCTCTGGTCCTTTAAAGATTTTATTTTATCTATCCAGTGTACCACAAATACTGCTTATTTTGCCCCATATCCCTGTATCTCAACGCTTTCTTTTCCTTCTACTCTCTCCACCTGCCACACTGTTCTCTCTACAGTAGTCACACCCTCAGCTCATGCACACAGCCGTTGTGAGGCCGTTCCGTGCACTGGGGACCGCAATTTTTTAATGGCCGTTGGTTGCACTCCTGTTTACACGACCATAAAAAATAAACCTATTGATTTCAATGGAGTCTGTCTGGCCGTGAAAATTGCCAAAAATAGGACATGTCCTACTTTTTGACACCAGTATTCATTGGCTGTTAAAAAAACGGCCATGTGAATAGCCCCATAGACTGCAGTGGTTCTGAAAACTGCAACGTGACTGCTGTCAAAAAAAAGTTTTTCACAGTTCTGTGCATGTAGTCGTACACCTTCCTTTTTCATGTTGCTGCAGAGCGAGCCCTGTGAAACCTTACAGAGCATCTCATGCTGTTCTTAGTAAAGCCCGATGGAAGCTGATGACGACCAGATATTCTTCATGTAAAGATGCTGCCAGGATGCAGTATTGCCAAGAACATGAGAAACAAGTATATAGGGTAAAATATGCAGAAAAAATATTTATTGGTCTGGAAAACATCAGTATAAATAAGTATTTATTTCCATCCCATATGCAGAAAAAAATGTTTTAGTATAGTAGGCAGAAATCCATCTAACATAGTAACATAGTACATATGGCCGAGAAAGTTCATTCAGTTCGGCCTGTCATCCTGCTAGTTGATCCAGAGGAAAGAAGTACTCCCTGGATCAACGACCCATCTCTAGTAGCTATAGCCTGTAATATTATTACACTCCAGAAATACATCCAGGCCCCTCTTGAATTCCTTTATTGTACTCACCATTACCACCTCCTCAGGCAGAGAGTTCCATAGTCTCACTGCTCTTACAGTGAAGAATCCTTTTCTATGTTTGTGTGCAAACCTTCTTTCCTCCAGACGCAGAGGATGTCCCCTTGTCACAGTCACAGTCCTGGGGATAAATAGATGATGGGAGAGATCTCTGTACTGACCCCTGATATATTTATACATATTTATTAGATCTCCCCTCAGTCGTCTTTTTTCTAAAGTAAGCTGTATAGATACTGCGGTCACACAACATTACGTACATCCTCTTCTTCTTCCTATAATAAACGTTGTAGAATAACCAGAGGAAATACGGCAGGGCAGACGGCACAGGATTTGTGTGTTACCTGTTACCAGGGAGATTCGTAGATCTGAATGGCAGCTATAGGCACAAAACAATAGCAAGTTTCTAAGGAAAATGATTAGTAAACATTTTCATTCTAGATACATTGAAGCAGTAAGTAAAATGATTGTGATCTAGAAATCTACATGCTGTGTTGTAGAATTTTAAAGTATTTTTTTATTTCTCTGACTTGAGGTTCTCTTCATGTTGGTGATGAAATTCTTGAAATCAAGGTGTTCAAAGCCAAAGTGTGAATCGTCTGCAGACCGTTTTGGTGAGAAACTGTGAAATATTTGTATTTTTTTTTATAGTGGAAAGGAAGAGGAATATTTAAAGGTGTTTTCTGGCTAGAGAAAAAACTATTGCAGCAGAGCAGACATCTCAGAGGTCCTCCACCAGTCTTTTTTTACAAGCTGCTGCAGCCAGTCAGTGGCCTCATCGGTCAACTGTCATATTTTCTGGCATTATGGAACTGTGATGTCAGTTAATATTGCATTTGACTGCTGAGGCCACTGAAAGACCTCCGCAGTCATGTGGAGGCAGCCTATAAACAAAACAAAAAAAAAAGCAGTGGCGACCGCTGAGGCATCTGTGCTGGATCGGCAGAGGATTATGTGATCACATCTGTTGTTAGATGAAATGTTGAATTCTATGTTCAGAAAAATGACGAAGTTAGCAAACTAACAGACTTCTTGTTGTCTTAAAGGGATTTTATATTGATGACCTATCCTCAGGTTTGGTAATCAATATCAGATTGGCGGGTCCACCACCCGGCACCCCTGCTGACCAACTGTTTGAAGAGCAGGTGGCGCTCTACGAAGTGCTGCTTCCTGTTCATTACACTGTCCGTCGTCTCGGAAACGAGTGTAATTACAAGTACTTGCTCTATTCACATGAATGAAGCGAGTACTTGTAATTATACTGCGCCACCACTGCAAGGGAGACAACGCATAGTGTAATGAATAGGAAGCAGCGCTCACATGGAGCGCAGCCTCCTCGTCAAACGGCTGATCGTCTGGGATGTTGGATCTAGGACCCCCACCGATGACATATTGATGACCTATCCTGAGGATAGGTGATTAATATAAAACCAGTTCACAACCCCTTTAATCGGGCTACACGTTAGATGTATGTCAGCAGAAGCATTAGATTTTAATCCTTTTGTTCTCTTGGAGATAAACTAATGCTAAAATAGTTTGGCCGCGGCTTTCTCCTCATTGAGAAAACCTGCATGCTTAAGCAAATATGGGGTTTATGGGTGTGCTGGGGAGAGTCGGCTGTCAGCCATCTAAGATGTATGGCCAGCTTTAGCATTGAGCTTGACATTAGTGGAAATAAAAGGACAATTAGTTTAATTGTGTTATTTTCCTTTCACACAGGATGATCCTGATATCAGAAACATGTGATATCAAGATCATCCTGTTTGAAAGGCAAATAACACAATGAAACTGAAAAAAAACTCCCAGGCTGTGAGCTCTGCGCTGCGGCTGGACAGCGCTACAGCCAGGGAGAAGGAACGCCCAGGGAGAGAAGCTGATGTCTCCTCTCTGTTGCGGAGTTAGTAGCAATTACCATACAACGCGGGAGAAGGTAACGGGCCACAGTGGGTGAATGGAGCGGCACCCAGGGATAATAGTAAGTGCAGTGAGATCCCGGGGCGCCGCTCTACATGTCCAGATAGTTATCTTACAATGTTCGGACCCATGAAAGGTCCTCGTTAAAGAAATATAAAATGTTCTATTTCCTTCTCTAGAAAGAAAGCAAAGGAACTGTCTCTCTAAAAATGGCTAAATGATCTGTGAGCATTAGATAATAGTGGATGTGTGAGGCTCTGCTAAGTGCAGCCACCCTGCAGATCTAGCACTCACCGCTCCCTGCTCTTCTTCTGGCCTGCGCTGCACTGTGACCTGACGCCATACATCGTCAGTTCATAGTGCTGCCTGCATGCACTACGTCCTGACTCTGTATGGTTGTAAGGGATTTGTCTCCAGAACTTGAAATATTTTCATAGTTTGTATACTCTAATGGTTTGTGTGTAATTATATCTGTATATATACGCATGTGTCTTTTTCCAGCACACATGGGAGGTTGTCCTTATAGGCCTTTGTAGGGACAGGAAGCAAGAGAGTTTAAAAGGCCCCTCCCCACCGCCCTATCCAGTGTTCTTTCTGTCCCTACAGAGAAGAGGCAAGAGAGGCCCTCTTGAGGGTTAAGAAGCAGAAGCATGGAAGTAGCCACAGGGTTACTAGGACTGGAACTGGGTCGGGTGGTGTCCGGCCATTCCTCCCAGTGCTAGTACCCCTATGCGAGGTTCCCTAGCCTTTACCAGTTACCTCTCTCCCACATGGCCGCAGTATCTGGGAGTCGATGCCGCTTCCCCTCCGGGGACTTTGGGCTCGGCAGCATGTTTTCCTCCTCCTCCACATCACGGGCGCATAGCGGTGACGTCACTTCCATGGAACACTCCGTGTACATGAAGTGATGTCGCACTACCAGAATCCAAGATAGCGATGCCCAGCGTTCCTCTTGTTGTTCCTAGGGGGAAAAGGATTAGGGACATAGATCCCAGACGGAACCTAAAAGGAAAGCAAGAAAATGTGTTTCCTGTACTAGAAAGTTACAGGAATCTTACAAAAAACAGCTGTACCCTGATTGTATTGCCAAAATTTCTGAAGAAGGAACAGCCGTCCTTCCTCTCTGATCTGAGGTCTATGATAAGAGAGGAAGTACAGGCTTCAGTCTCTAGCTTAGTTCCTCCTCTACCAGTTTCACCGCCAGTTTCAAAGAAATCTAGAATCCAGCTAGAAGCGGATTCAGGCGAACAGGGTGAAAATGCTATTGAGATGGGGAGCTACAAAAAGAAGATTCTATCTTTCCCTCAGGTTCGTCTATAGACCAGAAAAAATATGTATTTTCTATAGAAGATGTGGACTCATTATTATCGGCAGTAAGGGAAACCATGGAGGTGGAGGAGGTTCAGCAACCAAGAATAACTCAGGACGAGATGTTTGGAGGATTAAGGGCAAAGAAAAGGAAATTGTTTCTGGTTAATTCCAATTTGAGAGAAATGATAATTAGAGGAATGGGAAGATGCAGAAAAAAAACGCTCTATTCCTCAAGAATTCAGAAGTCGCCCCCTCTTTAATCCTGATGACACTAAATTATAGGAAGAACTTCCTAAAATAGATGTACAAGTAGCAAAAGTTGCAAAAAAAATTAGCATCCCATTTGAAGACTCATCCCAATTGAAAGATCCTATGGATCGAAAATCCAACGGGCTCCTTAAAGAAGTATGGGAATCTTCAGCAGCTACAATTAATACTAATATTGCCGCCAAGTCTGTAGCCAGATGTCACGGTCCCTCCCATGACAGAGGTGAGAAGATCGGAGAGACTGGTGGCAAGTGAGGGTATCGGACAGTCTCTCTGTTCTCTCCTTGCAGTGTTGTTGTTTGGTAATGACCACACCTCTTGTCAGGTGCAGCTTGTAGTAATTACTGAGGCCCAATTTAGTTCTGACTCTCACTGGTTACCATGCGGTTGATATTTCCTGCTGGAGTTGGTTGAGCTGGTGTGTTGTTCCTTTGGATCTCCTGCTCCTCCATTCTGCTTTAAGCTAAGTGCATTTTGTTTTGCATTTTGTTGTTCGCTTGTGTTAGTTGCTTTCTAGACCTTAGTGAGACGCTGGTTACTTCATCTGGGAAGGAACCAGTAGTCTCATTCCCTGCCACCACTCCTAGGGATTTCCAGGGCTTAGGTTCCATTTTATAAGTATTCCCACCTACAGGAGTCAGGGAGAGGTCTAGGGATTCCTAGGAGGTCACCATCCCTCTCCCTTAGCTTTGAGGCCTAGACTCCCATCAATTTCCTTCTGTGTGTGTTCTGGTGTTTTCCCCTCCCTATACTTGTGACACCAGAGCTATTGGTTTATGGCTTAAGCAATTGGAGAACCATTTAAACTCAAGACACCTAGAGAAGTAATTCTAGATTCTCTACCTTTACTAAAAATGACCACAGCTTTCATGGGTGACGTCTCTGCGGAATCTATCTGTTTTGCAGCACGAAGTGGAACACTATCAAATACTGCGAGAAAGGCTTTGTGGCAGGCGACATAGCTTAAAAAATAAGTTATGCGCAATACCATTTTCCAGTTCTTATGTATTCGGACCGTTATTGGATACCATTGTAGAAAGTGCGGCGGACATGAAAAAAGGATTTCTAGGAGAGAAGGCCAAGAGAAGTCAGCCCTTTCGGAAGACAAACAGACAATCCCAGATGGAGCTACCTGAAAGAGTGCAGAGGAAGAGGGTTCCTTCTCAACCCTAACAACACAAAGAACCCCGGTAAACAATGACGCCATCCCTGTGGGAAGATGACTTCTCTTTTCCAGCATCAGCTGAAGGACCTGTGATGACATCACATCACATGGTCTAATCACATGGTCCATCTTACCATGGTATTGGACCATGTGATTGGACCATGTGATGTGACGTCATCACAGGTCCTTTAGTTGTTAGCTGATGCTGGGAAAGAGAGGATAGATCACAACTACGCGATCAAGTGGCTAAGGTAAGTTAACTTTTATTATTTTTAACCCCTTCCTCTTCATTTTACTATGCATTCTTTATTAATAATGCTATTATTTCCCCTTATAACCATGTTATAAGGGAAAATAATAAAGATCTGGTCCCGTTACTTAGCAACCATGCGGGAAAATCGCACTGCATCCACACTTGCTTGCGGATGCTTGCGATTTTCCCGCAGCCCCATTCACTTCTATGGGGCCTGCGTTGCGTGAAAAACGCACAATATAGAGCATGCTGCGATTTTCACGCAACGCAGAAGTGATGCGTGAAAATCACCGCTCATGTGCACGGCCCCATAGAAATTAATGGGTCCGGATTCAGTGCGGGTGCAATGCGTCCTCCTCACGCATTGCACCCGCGCGGAAAACTCGCCCGTGTGAAAGGGGCCTAAGGCAGACTTCCTGAGCAGGAAGAAAGTCGATTCTTGAGAGTGGATGCTAAACAAAGAAGTATTCCAGGATTTATTTCACAAATGGGGTCAGCCTCAAATAGATCTATTTGCTACCAGAGTAAACACACAAACAAGTTGTTTCTACTCTCTATATATCCTCTAGCAGTGGACGCGATGTCACAAACCCAGAACATGGATTTCGTCTATGCCTTCCCACCAATTCATCTTATTTCAGCAGTATTGAGGAAGATTGGCGAGAGCACGACAAAGATTCTATTAATTACTCCGGCCTGGCCCAAAAGGAGCTGGTAATCACTCCTCAGAGCAATGTGCATAGAAGAGCCATTAACCCTCCCAAGGAGAGAGGATCTTCTTGTGCAGGGCCCTCTGAAACACCCAGATCTGAAGACCTTAAGTTTGACGGCCTGGATCCTGAAAGGAAAATGCTGAAAAGGCAGGGTCTTTCGGAAAAAATAATCACAACATTACACAATAGTCGCAAGCCAGTGACTTTGG
The DNA here is from genome assembly GCA_033119425.1 of Bufotes viridis. Classification (NCBI taxonomy): domain Eukaryota; kingdom Metazoa; phylum Chordata; class Amphibia; order Anura; family Bufonidae; genus Bufotes; species Bufotes viridis. The sequence continues at coordinate 119,741,855 of CM065597.1, read as the reverse complement.
CCATATATGGGAAAATCTGAAAAAAGTTTGCATCCTCGTTGTCGACGGAACACCCAGACCATTCCTCACCTACCATTTCAGAAAGGTTTTGACTTAGGGTTGAGGCCGAGTACCTGTTAGCAGAACATAGATGGATTAAGAAGTTTTTCAAAGCCGTTTCCAGATGTGGCGGCATGGCTAGAGCGCTTCGCCCACTCTGCAGAGCCTGCGGCTTCAGCTCTGGCCCCTGATATTCGGGCTAACAATGCTGGCTCCAACTTACCTGCAGCAGTGTCCAGTGGGGCCCCAGCAACAACACCTCCTGAGGTCAGTGATTCTGTCTCCAGTCTGGGTGCTTCAGTGATGGAACCTACCTTGAAAGATGTCTTTGCGGTGGTAGAGCAGTGTAATCTTGCGCTGGCTGCGCTTAATGCTAATGTGGGCAGCCTTAAGGAGGACATTGGTCTCTTAAGACAAGAGATGAGACAAGTTAAGGAGTGGATGGGGGAAGTGGAGGGCCGCCTCAGTACCCTTGAAGATCAGATGCCCCCAGTTAAAAGGGACATGCAAAGAGTAATTCACAATGTTACTATGCTTATAGCCAAAACTGACGACCTGGAAAACAGGCTGCGCCGTAATAATGTGCGCATGATTGGTGTCCCTGAATGCACTGAGGGGACAGACAAAGTTCTTTTTGTAGAAAAATGGCTGATGGAGAAGATTGGGAAAGAAAAGTTGTCTCCGCTTTTTGCTGTGGAAAGGGCGCATCGTGTACCGTTCTGCCCTCCACCACCTGGGGCGCCACCGCGACTGCTGCTTATTAAAGTTCTACACTTTCGGGACCGCGACGCCATCCTGAGAGGAGCCAGGGAGTGCACGGATCTTACCATTGATGGCAACCGGATCTCTCTGTTCCTGGATTTCTCCGGCGAAGTGCAGAAGAAGCGAGCACGTTTTTTTGATATTAAACGCCGGCTGCGGCAATTACAGCTGCCCTACCCTATGATATATCCAGCCCGCTTGCGAATTGTGGCGAAAGATAAAACACACATGTTTGAAGATCCGGCAACGGCATGCCAGGACACTGAGACGAACATGTCCTCTTAGATGGCCAGAGAGAAGTTTGGAGGGGGACTGTGCAATTATGGTTTAACTGTATCAATGGGTACCCTTAAAATTGTGGCCTGGAATGTAAGAGGGATGAATCACTCTGTCAAACGTAATGCTGTCTTTTATGCACTTCAGTCGCACCAGCCGGCCATCTTCTGCTTCTCTGAGACTCACCTTACTCCTGAAACGACAAAATTCATCCACAGGGTTTGGGCGACGAATAGTTTCCACGCTACCTTTTCCTCCCAGTCTAGAGGAGTGAGTGTCCTTGTACATAGATTGATTCTGTTTGTTTCTAGGGAGGTCTGCTTGGACACTGATGGCCGGTTTGTGTGTATTGACTGCTCTGACTTCTCGGTCCGTCTGCTATTGGTGGCAGTATATATACCTCACCCATATTCCTGTGTAGTGCTATCGTTCACTGCTAAGTATCCGGACGTACCAGTTTTAGTAGTGGGTGACTTTAGTATGTATCTAGATAAATCCTTGGATAAGTTCCAGCCGGATGGGGGGGTTGTAGCCTCTTCCCCTACGTCATTGGCTAGGTCACTTGCTGAGGTGGACATGTTGGATTTTTGGAGATGTAAGAATCCGGGAGTCAGACAATACTCATGCTTTTCGTCCTCACATAACTCCTTATCTAGAATAGATTTGGTAGTGGGGTCCTCCATGTTGTTGGGCAAAGTACGGGAAATTGCCTACTTGCCTCGAAGCATATCTGATCACTCCCCTATCCTGGTAAGGTTAAATTTGGAAGTAAGCGCCACGGTGCCACGTCAATCTTGGCGTCTTAACCCGTTCTGCATGCAGTTGGTGGATACCGGGGATACGTTTCTGACTGCTTTGAGGGAGTTTTTTAACACTAATGTGGGGTCCGCTAGCTACTCGGTCGTCTGGGATACTATGAAGGCATTCGTTAGGGGACTATATATTAAACATATCAGTATTCATAAATCTAAAAGTAGGGCCCTTATGACTGAGCTGTCAGACAGGGTTCGTGTGACTGAGGCCCAATATATTGCTAACCCAACGGTGGACAATGTCTCTCGGTGGGTGGAAGCACAAAAATTACTAGGGGACCATCAAACTAGTAAGGCGGGAGACAAACAGTTTTTTAAGAAACAACGCTATTTTATGGAGGGAGAAAGCGCTGGTCATCTGTTGGCCACTATTGTTAAATCACAATCTGGTTCATCCAATATAACTAATATTGTGAATGACATGGGAGTCTTGGTAACTGGAGATGATAATATTATGCAAGTATTTCACTCCCATTATATGGAAGTCTATAAAATCAAGTTATCTGTTACTGCAGAAGATAGAGATAGGTATTTACAACAGATTTGTATGCCCTGTCTATCGGATGCCCAAAGAGAGATGTTAGATAATGCTATTCAGTTGGAGGAACTGGAGGAGGCTGTATGCTCCCTACCTAATGAGAAAGCGCTGGGTAGTGACGGACTACCAGGATAATTTTATAAAAAGCATCAGGAGACTTTACTCCCGCATATGCTTCGGGTCTTCAATGAGGCTGCGGAGGTTGGTGTCTTGCCTAGCTCTATGCGAGAAGCCGTGGTGGTGCTTCCCAAACCGGGTAAGGACCCTACTATAGTGGATTCAAATAGGCCTATCTCACTCCTGACAGTAGACATCAAGCTATTGGCTAAAGTTTTGGCTAATAGGCTGCTGTCTGTGATTACTCAACTTGTCCAAGAAGATCAGTGTGGCTTTATGCCCAGTAAGTCTACTTCAATAAATCTCAGAAGATTGTTTCTTAACCTACAATTGGTGACGGGGGGGGGGGGGAGGGTTGTCCGGCGGTGGTCTCACTCGACGCTGCCAAGGCGTTTGATAGCGTCGAGTGGGACTACTTGTGGTCGGTAATGTTGAAGTTGGGGTTTGCTTTGTTTTTTTTAGGCTGGGTCAAACTACTTTATACTCAGCCTAGAGCTAGGCTTCGAATTAATGGGAAGTTGTCTCCGGCGATGGCATTGGAGAGGGGCACCAGACAGGGCTGTCCCTTGTCGCCCCTTCTATTTGCCATTGCCATAGAACCTTTGGCATGTGTCTTACGCTCTGCTGATGGCATTAGGGGGTTGTGCAGAGGGGAACTGGAGGAAAGGGTGTTGCTCTATGCGGACGATATGTTATTATATGTGGGAGACTTAGCCTCGTCCATTGATTCCATTATTTCATTTATTTTGGATTTTGGGCGTCAATCAGGCTCACTTATTAATTGGAGCAAGTCTGTTAGTCTTCCTTTGTCCCCCGCTTCGCAATCTCTTAATTTGGGTCATATCAATCTAAAAGTGGTCTCCTCTTTTAAATACTTAGTTATTATTATATCTGCTAACCCCCAAACGTTTATTACTGATAACCTGCAACCATTATTACAGAAATTCCATTTGAAGACGACTGTCTGGCATAAACTTCCGTTGTCCGGGATAGGTCGAGGTAACCTCCTTAAAATAATTTTCATGCCTTCACCGGTCTGGATACCCAAACACTATTTCTATAAGATTCAACTAACCTTTAGATCTTTGGTATGGGGCAAGAATCAGCCTAGTAGAATTAGATATGAGACCTAACAAAGGAACAAAGAAAGGGGTGGTTTGGCGCTCCCTAACCCTTTTCTATATTTCTTGGCTGGCAAATTACATTTTAAGGGTTGGGGAGCTCGGGAAACAGTGGATAGGAGAGGAACCTTGGTGTGCTGTGCTGCCAAGTGCTGTCCTCCTCTCTCGATCCTGGAAAGGAACCTACCTGGCCAGATTAAATCTTTACCTACGTTTACTCTCATGAAAAAAGTTTGGGAAAAGACCAAGGAAATGTTGGGGGTTCAGGGTCTTTTAAACTTGTCTCCGATTTGGAGTAATCCAGGGTTGCCAGAATGGGTGAAATTGCATGAGTTCTCTGCATGGGAGAAAAAGGGGCTGTGGAATTTGGGTCAGCTGTACTCTCAGGGTATCTTGAAACAGTTCTCACAACTGTGTACTGACTTTGGGCTGGAGCCGAATCGGTTCTATCAGTATTTGCAGTTGCGACATGCCTTGAATACCCAATTTCAGGATACTTCGACAAAGTTTAATTCTCATCCACTTCTCACTAAATTGGCGACACTAGGGCCTGGTAGGGGAGCTATATCGGCTGCGTACAAAGAACTCCTGACCGAATATTTGAAGAAGTTTCTACTGAATGTCTGGGCAAAGTGGGAGAAGGATGTTGGAGATCTTTCAGACTCTCAGTGGGAGGGAGTACTGGCTCTTACCCCGATGCTTTCTCTCAGTGAAGCAGCGAGGTTGTCCCAACTCTATATGTTACGTAGTATGTACAGATCTCCGATCTTCTTGTGGAGGATAGGGGTTAGATCGGATTCTTCTTGTCCGAGATGTGGGGAGGAGGCGGCTGGTATATTCCATATGTTGTGGAGTTGCTCAGCTTTACAGAACTACTGGGCGGATATACTATCTTTTATAAATAAGATATACAGCACTACTTACATGAAGGAGCCCAAACTGTGTTTGCTCAGGATTATTGATTCCGATAATCTACCGGCATCTACTGTGACCGGCATTAATAGGATTCAGGCACGGAAAACGATAGCTGCCAGATGGATACAGCCGCTTCCCCTAAATATCTCTGAATTTACAGCTAGAATGAATGATGTTATACGCCTTGAGAGAGGTATTTATTTGAAACGTAACTGTCTTGCCAAGTTTAGCAATATCTGGGGTCCCTGGATAGACAGCTCTGGGGTTTGTAGCGCCTGGCTGATCCTTCAAGATAGGATGAATCTTATTGGTGGGCCCAGGAATCCTACTAACTGATTATAATTGGCCGTACTGGGTGTCTAATGAAATACCATATAGGTCCTTCATGTCCCTCTCTTATATAGGCTGGTGTCATAAGTGCATGTAGCTTAAAGGATAACTGTCACATTTAGACCCTAATTTCAGTTTTCATATATGTAGTTACTAATATGATAATATTCCTGAATCAATAACTATTAGACTTACTTACCCCTTATTTAATAAGATTCAGCCCTTAGCAACCAGTCTGCATAAAACTGCAATTTCACTATTCTGTTAAGATGGCCGCCCTCAGCCCTGAGGCTAATCCATAGGACACCTGCAGTGAAGTTAGTGAAGACCAGCTCTGTATAGGGGGGTCTTGCAGTGAAGTTCCCAGGTCTGGCTGAAGCCTGTAGTCCTTCTACAAGCTCTCCTCTTGTCAGATAAGGCTGTCATTTATACACTGAGCAGCCACATTGTCCTGCACTGCTAAGGGAGTGTCTGCCAAGCACAGGCATGTGGAGAAGTTCACACACACTGCCCAGCACTGTTATCTCCTGTCAGGAAGAACCTGGCTTTTTATACATTCCCTTACAATGCTGACTCACTATCAGTTCCCAGTGCACGCAGCGTGCTCCGTCCTCATCTGGTAGACGGAAGGAGCATAGCAACCTGATTTTATCTCAGGTAACAATAGCCAATACTGGGGACTTTTAGGTGGCTTTTAGAGGTTATTTATTAAATAATCAGAAATTAAAACAGGGCCAACAAGGTGATATTAATCACCAAAATCCAATATTAAAAATAAAAAAAATTTGACAGTTATACTTTAACTCTCTCTCTACTTTGCATTTGTGAACTTCTTAAGGGTACAAGGTGTCTGTGGGGTGGTCATCGTTGGTTCCAAGGTAGTAGGTCTCCGGAGGGTGGGGGGATGGGGGGTTCTTTAAAAATGTAGCTGCGTTTAACATATGACTGATTGGTACCCACTATGTGGTGTTTCTTATACTACAATCGGGTACCGCATTCTGTGACAGTTTTTGCGGTGTCTATCTGCATTGTGCACGTATGCTGTACACATGAAACAGACACAATGCTACTTTGCATTGTGCAGCTTTGTTCATTTGAAACTGAAAAATCAATAAAATACTATCTGATCAAAAAAATAAATATCTGACCATGAAAACTGCCTTCCTAGTAGCCATTACCTCCGCCCATAGAATAGGGGAAATTCAAGCAATCTCTATGAAAGAACCCTATCTAAAAAATATCTCCAGTCAGCAGAATCTTGGAGACAGGATTCAAATTTGTTCATTCAGCACAGAGGAAAAAATAAAGGCCAGAAGGTTACTAAGCAAACCTTGGCAAGATGGATCAAAGATACAATTCGAGAGGCATACTCCCTACAAAAAAAGAACTGTCCAATCTCCATTAAGGCCCATTCGACCAGGGTTATGACAACATCGTGGGCAGAGAAAGCTAATGCCACGATAGATCAGATTTGTAGAGCAGCTATGTGGACAAGTTATAATACTTTCTGCAAACATTATTGTCTGGACTTTCTCACCAATCAGAATTTAATGTTTGGAGGAAAGGTCCTTCAAGCAGTCCTTCAAGCAGTTTAAGTGAATGGGTATTTCTCCCATGTGTGCTGTCATGGGGGACGTCCTGGAAATACAAGCAATCAGATACCTCAAAGCTGTAGTCCCTTCAGCAAAAAGAAAAAATGCAAGGATAAGTACTTAAAAATAGCTCTAGTGAGTATACATTGTAATAAATGGTGTCCTATGTACTAGCATCTGTATCCGTGCGTACTGAACTGCCTTCACTTTACAGTTTTTGATCAGCTGGATGTGGTGTCTTATGAAGAAGTGGTGTCTCTTCCTGCCTTTACAAGAAAAACCCTTGTGCTCATTGGTTAGTAATAAATAAAAACGAGCTGCAGGATAGCTAAGCCACAGTTAGGCTCTATTCACACATGTAATATATATCAGTGTGTATACCTGGTGCCAAGAAATGGCATAGAAAGCTTTATTGAAAGTTGATGTGACCCAGTACCCACTGTGGGTGCGGCATCGCTGTAGCTACTGCGCATGCTCCGGCCAACAGCACAAACCCAGCTGCAAGAAGGCCTTTGGCTGGAGCATGCGCAGTAGCTACAGCGATGCCGTGCCCACAGTGGGCATCGCAGTGCGCATGCCCCGGCCAAGCGATGCAGAGCAGAGGCGAGGGATTTCACGGGAGAGGAGGAGGACACAAGGGAATAGATGGGCGGGCAGAGGTAGTGGCTGGGGCAAGGATATTAACAAAAGAGGATGAGCAGCCTGGGCTCCAAAGAAGTTAATGCCGCCCCTGGGCTCTTGCAAGCCCTCATTTACATAACAATAAAAGTATGTTTTTGCCGCAGGTGAACCACAAAAGAACGCAACTAAAGTACCAATTGATTCTTCTAAAGTTATGCCAGAACGCTATGTAAGCAGACTATAATATCCAAATGTGGTGACAGACTCCCTTTAAAGAAGGTGCAGCGGATTTTGGATTTCAGCAATTTGTTGCACCCAAAACAAAATACTGAAGTAACTTTTCTGTTTAAAAACGTACCGTATTTTCCGGCGTATAAGACGTCTCTTTAACACCTGAAAATCTTCTCAAAAGTCGTGGTCGTCTTATACGCCGGGTGTAGCGTTCTCCTCCTGTGCTGCTTCTGCCACCAATGAGGAGAGTGGGGCAGGTGCACCGCGCTCCAATGAGAACAAACGTTTAATACATTGCTGGCACCGGGTGCCAGCAATGTGTTTAACGTTCCTTTGCATTGGGCAGTGCCCCCCCCCCCCTCCCGGGATGAAAATCATTGGCGGCACAGTGCGCCCTCAATTCCCCCCCCCGCCTTCCCCATTATTAATCTTCTGGTAACTCACATGTCTGTGTGGGACATTGCTTATGCTTATAGGCATAAGCAATGCGCCGCACAGACATGTCAGTTACCCGAAGAGGGAGAGCACGGCGGCCGCAGCGCATACCGCAAGAGACCGGCCGGCCCTGTCTGGTTCTTTTTGACAGGGACCGGCCGGCAGATTTGCAGGGAGACGTTGGTCGGGGTGCAGGAGCAGGCAGATGAGGGGCAGAGCAGGCTTTCCTGCCACCCCTAAGTTTTCATACTGCCTGCTCCTGTGTACGGAGGTATGAGGGCTGATTAGAGGCTGGGGAGCTGATGAGAGGCTGGGGAGCTGATGAGACGCTGGGGAGCTGATGAGAGGCTGGGGGCTGATGAGAGACTAGGGTGTTAATGGGGGCTGATGGCTGATGAGCGGCTGGGAAGCTGATGAGAGGCTGGGGGCTGATAAGAGACTAGGGGACTGATGAGAGGATGGGGTAGTCTTATACGTTGAGTATAGCCCAAAGCCTATATTGTAACTGGAAAAGTTGTGGGTCATCTTATATGCTCAGACGTCTTATACGCCAGAAAATACGGTATGTCCTGAGCCCAAATCTTACACAACTATGTCAAAGCAAATAACAACATATCAGCATGGCTTCATGAGGGATCGGTCATGCCAAACAAATTTAATCAGCTTCTATGAGGAGGTAAGTTCTAGACTTGACAGTGGCGAATCAATGGATGTCGTATATCTGGACTTCTCCAAAGCATTTGACACCGTACCTCATAAAAGGTTAGTATATAAAATGAGGATGCTCGGACTGGGAGAAAATGTCTGTATGTGGGTAAGTAACTGGCTGAGTGACAGAAAACAGAGGGTGGTTATTTACGGTACATACTCAGATTGGGTCACTGTAACTAGTGGGGTACCTCAGGGGTCAGTATTGGGCCCTATTCTCTTCAATATATTTATTAATGATCTTGTAGAAGGCCTGCACAGTAAAATATCTATTTTTGCAGATGACACTAAACTGTGTAAAGTAATTAACACTCAAGAGGACAGTTTTCTGCTACAGAGGGATCTGGATAGATTGGAGGCTTGGGCAGAAAAATGGCAGATGAGGTTTAACACTGACAAATGTAAAGTTATGCACATGGGAAGGAATAATGCAAGTCACCCGTACATATTAAATGGTAAAACACTCGGTAACACTGACATGGAAAAGGATCTAGGAATTTTAATAAACAGCAAATTAAGCTGCAAAAACCAGAGTCAGGCAGCTGCCGCCAAGGCCAATAAGATAATGGGTTGCATCAAAAGGGGCATAGACGCCCGTGATGAGAACATAGTCCTACCACTTTACAAATCACTAGTCAGACCACACATGGAGTACAGTGTACAGTTCTGGGCTCCTGTGAACAAGACAGACATAGCAGAACTGGAGAGGGTTCAGAGGAGGGCAACTAAAGTAATAACTGGAATGAGGGATCTACAGTACCCTGAAAGGTTATCAAAATTAGGGTTATTCACTTTAGAAAAAAGACGACTGAGGGGAGATCTAATAACTATGTATAAATATATCAGGGGTCAGTACAGAGATCTGTCCCATCATCTATTTATCCCCAGGACTGTGACTGTGACAAGGGGACATCCTCTGCGTCTGGAGGAAAGAAGGTTTGTACACAAACATAGAAAAGGATTCTTCACTGTAAGAGCAGTGAGACTATGGAACTCTCTGCCTGAGGAGGTGGTGATGGTAAGTACAATAAAGGAATTCAAGAGGGGACTGGATTTATTTCTGGAGTGTAATAATATTACAGGCTACAGCTACTAGAGAGGGGTCGTTGATCCAGGGAGTTATTCTGATTGCCTGATTGGAGTCGGGAAGGAATTTTTTTCCCCTTAAGTGATGAAAATTGGCTTCTGCCTCACAGGGGTTTTTTGCCTTCCTCTGGATCAACTTGTAGGAAACAGGCCGAACTGGATGGACAAATGTCTTTTTTCGGTCTTATATATTATATACTATGTAAAGCAAATTCACCTCAAACTACAATCCTGCATGTTACTTTAACTAATTCCTCCAATTAATCCTGTAGCTAACCATTGTATTACAATTAAATCAAGTTACTGCATTGTAACTCCATTGTAACTTATAATGCTTAACCCCTTAAGGACCCATGACGTACATCATATCTGGCCGTGACTTAAGGGCCAGTGACGTACATGGGGTCCGGCAGTCACTGATAGCCGGACGCCTGCTGTATGCGCCGGCATTGGTGAAAACACCGATGCCGGCGCATTAAATCTTGCAGTGCAACAGTCAGCGCTGACCGCGGCACGTGCGGTTTCCTTCTGGGTGCGGGGATGTCAGGAAAGACAGCCCAATGCCTTCCTTAGGCATCACAGGGAACCGATGGCAGGGAAGGCAGTCCGATGCCTTCCTTAGGCATCGTGCCTGCCGTCCGTGACAGCCTGGGAGATCCAGCCCCCTGGATTTCACAGTTAAGCAGGCTGAAGTTTATTACACTGGTAATACACTTACAGCCAATGCATTACAATACAGAAGTATTGTAATGCATTGTAAACAGGATCAGACCCCCAAAAGTTGAAGTGAAAAAAGAAGTTTCACAAAAAAATTTAAAGTTTCAAGTAAAAAAAAGTGTCCTTTTCCCAAAAATATATATTTTTTAAATTGGGGAAAAAAAGAAAAGTAGACATTTTAGGTATCTCCGCTTCCATATCGACCGGCTCTATAAAAATATCACATGACCTAACCCCTTAGGTGAACACCGTCAAAAAACTTAAATAAAAACTATGCTAAAAAAAAACATTTTTTTATTACCTCACCTTACATCACTAAAAGTGCAACACCAAGCGATCCAACAGGTGTATGCACCCAAAATAGTACCAATCTAACCGTCACCTCATCCCGCAAAAAATGAGCCCCTAACTAAGACAATCACCCAAAAAATTTAAAAAACTATGGCTCTCAGAGTATGGAGACACTAAAACATGATTTTATTTTTTTGTTTCAAAAATAATATTATTGTGTAAAACTTAAATAAATAAAAAAAGTATACATATTAGGTATTGCCACGTCCGTAAAAAAAAACGGTGTAAAAAAAGCCATTTTTTTGTCACCTTACATCACGTAAAGTGATCAAAAAGTCATCTGCACCATGAAATAGTACCAATCAAACCATCATCTAATGCCCAAAAAAATGAGCCCCTACATAAGACAGTCGCCCAAAAAATAAAAAAACTATGTCTTTCAAAATATGGAGACACTAAAAAATATTTTTTTTCAAAAATGCTTTATATGTAAAACTGAATCAAACAACCAAAACCATTTTTAGTATTGTCTCGTCCGTAACAACCTGCACTATAAAAAATAGCACATGATTTATCCTGTCAGATGAACATTGTAAATAACAAAAAATAAAAACTGTGCCAAAACAGCTATTTTTTTTCCTTGCCTCACAAAAAGTGTAATATAGAGCAACCAAAAATCATATGTACCCTAAAATAGTACCAACAAAACTGCCACCTTATCCCGTAGTTTCCAAAATGGGGTAATTATTTTGGAGTTTCTACTCTAGGAGTGTATCAGGGGGTCTTCAAATGTGACATGGCAACTTAGGGTACTTTCACACTTGTGTTGGTGCGGATCCGTCTGTTTATTTGCACAGACGGATCCGCACCTATAATGCAAATGTTTGTATCCGTTCAGAACGGATCCGTTTGCATTAGGTTTAAAGAAAAATGACAAAGTCCAAAACGGATCCGTTTTAAATTACATTGAAAGTCAATGGGGAACGGATCCGTTTTCAAATGCACCATATTGTGTCATTGAAAATGGATCCGTCCCCATTGACTTACATTGTAAAAAAAAAACTGATCTGTTAGGCTCCGCCTCTTCAGACAGACACCAAAATGCTGCATGCTGCGTTTTGGCGTCCGCCTCCAAAACAGAATAGAGGCGGAACTGAGCCTAAGTGATGCATTCTGAACGGATCCTTATCCATTCAGAATGCATTGGGGCTTAACTGATCCATTTTGGACCGTTTGTGAGAGCCCTGAAACGGATCTCACAAACGGAATCCAAAACGCTAGTGTGAAAGTACCCTTAAAATTTTCCCAGTGAAATCTGCCTTTCAAAAACCATATGGCGTTCCTTTCCTTCTGCGCCCTGCCATGTGCCCGTACAGCAGTTTACGACCACATATGGGGCGTTTCTGTAAACTACACAATCAGGACAATAAATATAGAGTTTTGTTTGGCTGTTAACCCTTGCTTTGTTAGCGGAAAAAAATTGATTGAAATGAAAAATCTGCCAAAAAAGTGTAATTCTGAAATTTTATCTCCATTTTCCATTAATTCTTGTGGAGCACCTTAAGGGTTAACAAAGTTTGTACAATCAATTTTGAATACCTTGAGGGGTGTAGTTTCTAAAACGGGGTCATTTTTGGGTGGTTTCTATTATGTAAGCCTCACAAAGTGATCCTTAAAAAGTGGGTTTTGGAAATTTTCTGAAAAATTTCAAGATTTGCTTGTAAACTTCTAAGCCTTCTGACATCCCAAAAAAAGAAAATATAATTTACAAAATGATCCAAACATGAAGTAGACATATGGGAAATATAAAGTAAAAACTACAGGGTGGGCCATTTATATGGATACACCTTAATAAAATGGGAATGGTTGGTGATATTAACTTCCTGTTTGTGGCACATTAGTATATGTGAGGGGAGAAACTTTTCAAGATGGGTGGTGACCATGACGGCCATTTTGAAGTTGGCCATTTTGAATCCAACTTTAGTTTTTTCAATGGGAAGAGGGTCATGTGACACATCAAACTTATTGGGAATTTCACAAGAATAACAATGGTGTGGTTTTAACGTAACTTTATTCTTTCATTAATTATTTACAAGTTTCTGACCACTTATAAAATGTGTTCAATGTGCTGCCCTTTGTGTTGGAATGTCAATGCAACCCTCTTCTCCCACTCTTCACACACTGATAGCAACACCGTAGGAGAAATGCTAGCACAGGCTTCCAGTATCCGTAGTTTCAGGTGCTGCACATCTCGTATCTTCACAGCATAGACAATTGCCTTCAGATGACCCCAAAGATAAAAGTCTAAGGGGGTCAGATCAGGAGACCTTGGGGGCCATTCAACTGGCCCACGACAACCAATCCACTTTCCAGGAAACTGTTCATCTAGGAATGCTCGGACCTGACACCCATAATGTGGTGGTGCACCATCTTGCTGGAAAAACTCAGGGAACGTGCCAGCTTCAGTGCATAAAGAGGGAAACACATCATCATGTAGCAATTTCGCATATGCAGTGGCCTTGAGGTTTCCATTGATGAAGGATGGCCCCACTATCGTACCCCATATACCACACCATACCATCAACTTTTTGTTCCAACAGTGTTGGAGGAATCTATCCAATGTGGGTTAGTGTCAGACCAATAGCGGTGGTTTTGTTTGTTAACTTCACCATTAACATAAAAGTTTGCCTCATCACTGAACAAAATCTTCTGCCTAAACTGAGGGTCATGTTCCAATTTTTGTTTTGCCCATTCTGCAAATTCAGTGCTCCGATCTGGGTCATCCTCATTGAGATGCTGCAGTAGCTGGAGTTTGTAAGGGTGCCATTTGTGAGTAGCTAATATCCGCCGGAAGGAAGTTCGACTAATGCCACTCTCCAGTGACATGCGGCGAGTGCTACGCTGTGGGCTCTTGCTGAATGAAGCTAAGACAGCCACTGATGTTTCTTCATTAGTGACAGATTTCATGCGTCCACATTTTGGCAAATCCAACACTGAACCAGTTTCACGAAACTATAGTATGGGAGATGGGTGGTCTCGTAGGGTGTCTTGCATTGAAATCTGCTGCAATGACCCGGTTACTGCGTTCACCAGACATCAACACAATTTCTATCCGCTCCTCACGTGTTAACCTCAGTGACATATCAATGGCTGTAAACAAAGAGAAACTTGTAAATAACTCATGAAAGAATAAAGTTACATTAAAACCAAGCACACCATTGTTTTTCTTGTGAAATTCCCAATAAGTTTAATGTGTCACATGACCCTCTTCCTATTGAAAAAACTAAAGTTGGATTCAAAATGGCAAACTTCAAAATGGCCGCCATGGTCACCACCCATCTTGAAAATTTCCCCCCTCACCTATACTAATGTGCCACAAACAGGAAGTTAATATCACCAACCATTCACATTTTATTAAGGTGTATCCATATAAATGGCCCACCCTGTAGATCATCAACTGATATGTTTTATTTCCTAGACCTTGGAGATGGTTCATACAGCAGAGCTGGCTCCATTTGTTGTGTTTATATCCCCTACTGATACTGATAAGGTGAATTTTTATGTTTGTTTTGGTTGGAGCATGGTGGTATTTGAATGGTTTTGAGAGTTGTCCTTCGGAAGACTTGTGAGATATAAAAAGACTACTTTATCCCATTTCAATAAGGAATCAGGCAACTGAAATGCCAGGGTGGGTATGAAGTCTGTTACCAAACGACATAGAAAACTGTATAGCTAATCTGTAAATCTTAAAGAGGACCTGCCACCACCACCACTCCTGACATGCCTGTTTTAATAGCTGCATTCCCCATGTAATAACTACTCTGGAACATCTATTTTTATGGCTCTATGTTGTTCCATTCCTTTATTATTTCTACTAGAGGGTATGAATGAATTGCTAGCCATCCTCAGGCAACCCCAAAGCATAATGCTGCCGCCATCATGCTTCAATGTGCATAAGTTCTTCTTTTGGCGATGCGCAGTGTTGGCTTTGCGTCAAACATACCTTTTTAAAGATATTGCCAAAAAGTTCAACCTTGGTCTCATCAGACCATAACATGCACCTGGCAGACGTTTGATGTAGTTTTTGTCAAAACATAGCCGGAATTGTGGCGTAAAACGCGCCAAAAAGAATGGTGTTTTGATTTGCGCCAAATATATCCACAGTTTTCTCCAGAATTTTCACCATGAGGACTGCCAGAGATCTAATATATAAAGCTGAGTGTATGTGTGTGTGTTTATGTCCGCTAAAGGAATCCGCACCATCACATTCACAATTACAAAATTTGGCACACAGGTACATCAGGTGTCCGGGAAGATTTCAGACCAGGTCTCAGCTTTTTAGGATGTACCGTTCCTGAGATATTCCTAAAAAATTAATTTGCCAATAGAAGCCTTTTCACATGACCCTTATCAGCCAATAGAAGCTCGCAGGCTGTTAGTGTCCACCTACACACAGTTTTACATCAGGTTTCCATAACAACCCAGCCATTTTTCTTCACTACTGTAGGTGAGCTTTAAAGGAAATCTGTCACCAGATGCAGTGGCATCACTATAGGCGGGCAAGGGGGGGCAATTGCCCCCCATAGGTTATTCCTTGTCCCCCCGCATGCCCCCCTGCTGAATTTAGGGTGGCCACACGTCTGGTTTTAGGTCGGACAGTCCGGTTTTTAGACTCCTGGTTCTCTGTCTGGACGGATGGCCAGAAGTCCTCCTTTTTGGTTGTTATAGGGTGACGGCGGGTCCGCTTAGGCATGGTCATTTCAAGGAGGCAGACCCAGAGGCAGCATGTTTAGATCTGTGCGCTATATCAGCGTGACGTCGTTATATCAGCGCGTGCTGCAGGCTTGTGCAGGTGGGTACAGAGGAGCGCTGGGAACAGTGAGGGACCCGGTCCCTCACTGGAGCCCACAGGTGAGGGATTGGGAAGCGCAGGGCGCATGCACCTGTGGGAAGCTTACTGTATGTAGAGGAAGGTTGTTTAGTCATATCTACCGCCTTTGATGAGAATTCGGCATGTGTGCTCTGTGCTGCCCTCTGGCTGGATGCCTTTCCATCACTGGTCCAAAAACCAAATAGTGCAAGGACTGGTGAAATCATGGATGTCCATATAGCCTTACATCAGTGGCAGAAAAGACCTTGTCTATCTACCTTTGAACGGGTTATTTTTTGGGGATGTTTGGGCAGACCTGCTGCTGGATCTTGGCCTGGGGCCCCCAACTATCATGAGAATGGTGCAGTGGAGGGTGTGTGAGACTACTCATATTCGCATCTATGGTGCTGCTGTGAGGGCTATACTTGGGGCTTTCATACAAGGCTATTGTCACAGAAACGTATTCGCTGCAAAAAATACGCTGCGTTTCCCTACCTGAACAAGTTGCTCGTGTGACACAGATCCACAGCACTATGATTCTGTGTGTTCCTGCCTGATCTCAACTGTACTGATGGCATTATATGAGTACAACTTATTTCAGCTGAAGTCGGGCAGGAACACACAGCATTGTAAATCATTTATAATGCTGTAAATCAGTGTCATAGGAGCAGCAGTCAGGTTGGGTAATACCTTTGCTGTATGGAGTGTACTTCTGGTACTGAATATGTTTGTGCGAGTGGAGTAGTGGTCACTAGCACAGAGCCACTCATGGACTTGGGCACTTTGGGATCTCCTTTCTTATCAATGGTCATTTTGAATCCAGAGAGAAAAAAAAGCAGTCTGGTTTGAAGTTGTTTGGTAGCAGCACCTATAGAAGCAGACAAACAATGCAAGTTTGTGAGCGTTTGTGTTTATATTAAGTGTGTGACTTAACTACTTTGCTACTAGCGCCATACATGTACGGCAATGGGCAAACATGGTGCCCGCCCATATGTGCAGTGGGCGTCATGGCCGGCGGGTCTCTGATGACTGAAGATAGTCACTCACCCAGCCAGAGTGCGCCGCCTACAGTGAGCACAACCAACCTCAGCGTTCAGGAGATGTTGTGTGGCAGACAGTTTTTTTTCAGTAGTATGATTAAATGGTGAACATTTTTAGTGCCCCCCTCCTCTATATATTGTTCCTAGAGTCACCACTGGGTGGGAGGGAGGGTGACTTTCTCCCTGCAGCTCACTCTCAGACAGCACAGTGCTACTGTCTGAGCGTGAGCTGTTGCGTGGACGTCACTGTCAAGAGGGTAGGGTGCTGTGGCACTCACTGTTAAATGGGTAGGCTGCTGTGAAGGTCAAAGTTAAGGGGGTGGGATGCTGTGGAGGTCCCTTTTTATCGAAAAGTCGCATTTATGAAGAAAAAAAAGCTCATTGTGGGAATAAGTGATAAGTGAAGGATGCATTAATTTTTATCTAATGTAAATAAGCGAAACAACAGGGTTTTGTCAGTAAATTGACATTCAACAAAACAATAACAAAATGTCCCGAGTCTGAGACAAAAGTCGCAAATTTACCAGTGGAAATGCCGCAAATATGCTTCAAAAGTCACAAGTGCGGTCAGGCAGGGTTCAAAGCTACTGAATACAGAAGGTAAGGGCGGTATTACACCAACAGATTATAGTTGGTGCGTGTAATTGGCCATCTGACCAATGATTGGTCAGAAAATCTGTCAGATAATCTGTTGGTGTAATACAGGCCTAATTTACAACCTAAATTACAATTTAGATCTAAAGACTTGCTTTATCTGTATTGGTTATCTGCTTTTTATTGCTTTATTTTTATTTCTAAGGTCCTTGCACATGGCCGTGTGCCGTCCTGACCCGTGCATGGGCACCGACCGTAGGGCTGCAGTATGCGGACACAGGACCCATTCACTTGGGGAATGGGTTCCACAATCCTCATCTGACGTTCTGCATGCACTACTTTTTTGCAGTGCGCGGAGGCATGGACAGAAAACCTATGGAAGCACTCTGTAGTTCTTCCGTGTGCTTCCGATCCGTGCCTCTGTTCCACACTCAAGTAAATGGGTCCGTATCCGTGATATAGTGTGCACACAGCCGGTGCCCGTATATTGCGGGCCAGAATAGGGGCACGACCAGGCATGTGTGTGTGCATGAGCCCTTATTCAGAGTTTACGGAGTAATGGTCTCCAAATACAATAGATTCAACATATACGAGGCATCATGGAACCAATTAATATTGTAACTTAAGGGACCACTGTAAGTGATGGAGAATAAGTGTTTAGATGCCATGTCAAATCCACTAAGATTCCACACATTAGTCCTCTAATGAAAAAAACCTTTGTGCAGTGCCACTCTAGAAAAAAATCCAGACTATAGTTCTTTGTATTACTCTTTTGTAGTACTTTCTTATCATTGAAACTTAATTATTGAATCATTGAAATCATTGAAACTTAATTATTATTTTTTTCTTCCATTCTGTCATTTTTCTTTACAGTCTGATGCGCTCCAAAAGCTTTGTGCAGATTCAACGGTTCTCCGAGCTCGCTATGCACAATACTTCGACCCGACCCTAGTTAACAATGATGTGGAACAAACAGTTAAAGATCTACTAGGGGCTCTTGATGCAGCATGTGTCTCTTCCCAGTGGGTCCCAGTAACCTGGGTATATTGACACAGTTACTATACCGTACAAGCCAACAACCACTCCAGTATAGGGTATTTGTTGCACAAAATATAACAAATGATCTGTTTGCTCCTTGAACAGATGTTTATGCTCAGGTCAGGATGCCATTGTCTGCTATGGTTGCACAGTTCTGACAGTTCAAATATCCCATCAACAAATATAGACCTGTCCCTGTAACGTACAGTGACTTTAGTATTGTCCGTTTTATATCAAGTAATAGAAAATAAGCATCAAGTAAGTGTTCATCTGTGTTGGGAAGTTACGATGGATGTTTACATTTCTATAAAAGGGGAATGTATTGGACTGACTGTGGTATCGCTGTTTGCACGCAGTAAAAGTGTTGTGTGGATCAGTACTTGTTCTTTCCATGGATATTTGTAATTTAGTGAACTATATCTAAAGAACGTAGGTCAGTTCACAAAATGATACTAATCATGAATGGCCATAATACCACTGTGCTTATCCCATAATATCATGAACATATGTCTGCTAAATCGTAATAACCATTACCTTCCATGTCTACTCTGCGAGGCTTTGTGAACATTGCTGTTTTTTTCCCCAATATGCTAGAGCAGGTGGTTTTAAAAGTATGTATGTTTGAATGTGTCAACAACCTCAACCAGAACTTATTTATTAGTTAATATATTTGTACTGCTTTTTAAAGCTCATTGTTACAGGAAGACACCCATTTAATCTCAAGGAAGAGCCTAAAAGGTTATTGGATTGACATGGATGTAAACCAGTAAAGTACTGTATATTGAATAAACTCATGCCTTTTGTCATTATTCCACCCTAATTTCACCCATTTTTGTTCCTTCTAAAGAAGCATTGTTTTGTTTTTTTGTTAAGGTTTCGTTCACACATTTATCAAACTCCAATGGCAGTTTTCTAGCATCAGAAAATCACATTTTGCTGTAAGCAAGACTTGCGCCACAATTTGCAAAGAAGTTGGCCTGGTGTGGCCTGGCACACTTATTGCAACTCACATTGAAAGCTCTGAGAGGCATCACAATTATTAAGAGGTCCACGCCTCATAGTAATTGTGGTGCATCTGAGAATAATAAATGTTCACATAGTGTTTGTGTGTTTTTCTTTTTGGCTTGTGAAAAACAACATGGATTTCATTATTTATTTATTTATTTTGTTTTGTTTATCTTTTTTATATTTGTTTTTCTACCTTGTGTTTTTCCAGTCCTATAGATAAGCCTATGGGGCACTAGAGTATCTGAAAAAGGAATATGCAAGAAACTTTCAGTGTTCTCTTTATGCTACATGTGTTTGTGCCAGGTTCATTGGTAAATCATTTAGAACTACAAAAATAGATTGCACACTTAAAACATTTGGCCACTCACCCATTCTCCAATTCTGAGGGGGGGAATGGACACATACAGTTGCACCCAAGTCACAATTATACACAAACACAATGTAACTAAACAAACACACTTGGGGTCATTTATCAAACTGGTGTAAAGCCCACAGCAACCATCAGATTCCAACTTTCATTTTTGACAGCTCCATTGGAAAACAAAATTAGGAATCTGTTGCTCTGAATAACTAAGCTAGTTCTACTTTACACCAGTTTAATAAATTACCCTATTGAGCACATGGAGTGTCTAGATCGCTCTTCTTGGGACGCTGAAAACGCTGGCCAAAGACCCCATAACTCTATTTATGACATGAGGTGAGTGAGTTTAGGCAACATCTAATCACAAACTCCACTATAGACATGTGCCGAGAGCAGTGAGTGAGTTAAAACAACACTGAGTACCTGACTTCACCGTGGAAATGTGTTGGGAGCAGTGAGTTAAGACAGTGCTTCTCAATTATTTTCTGTCATGCCCCCCTAGGAAGAAGAAAACATTTCGCGCCCCCCCGTGCGACTGTAAATAGTATCATTTGTCTATAAAATTGTTATAAGTACACCAATCTCCCCACAGGCGAGGGCCATTAACCACCCCCCCCCCCCCCATATCATGTGCAGGCTCCATTAACCCCCCTACCCAATCATGTGCAGGGTCCAGGCTTCCCCCCTCCCCCCAAATCATGTGCAGGCTCTCTCCCCCCCCAAAATCATGTGCAGGCTCCATTAACCCCCCTCCCCAAATCATGTGCAGGCTCCATTAACCCTCCCCCAAAATCATGTGCAGGCTCCATTAACCCCCTCCCCAAATCATGTGCAGGCTCCATTAACCCCCTCCCCCAATCATGTGCAGGCTCCATTAACCCCCTCCCCCAATCATGTGCAGGCTCCATTAACCCTCTCCCCAAATCATGTGCAGGCTCCATTAACCCCCTCC
This sequence comes from Bufotes viridis, assembly GCA_033119425.1. Lineage (NCBI taxonomy): Eukaryota > Metazoa > Chordata > Amphibia > Anura > Bufonidae > Bufotes > Bufotes viridis. The sequence goes on along the minus strand of CM065597.1, from coordinate 119,721,401 downwards.
CCAAATCATGTGCAGGCTCCATTAACCCCCTCCCCAAATCATGTGCAGGCTCCATTAACCCCCTCCCCAAATCATGTGCAGGCTCCATTAACCCCCTCCCCAAATCATGTGCAGGCTCCATTAACCCCCTCCCCAAATCATGTGCAGGCTCCATTAACCCCCTCCCCAAATCATGTGTAGGCTACATTAACCCCTCCTCCAAATCATGTGCAGGCTCCATTAATCCCCCTCCTCAAATCATGTGCAGGCTTCATTAACCCCCTCCCCAAATCATGTGCAGGCTTCATTGACCCCCTCCCCAAATCATGTGCAGGCTCCATTAACCCCCTCCCCAAATCATGTGTAGGCTACATTAACCCCCTCCCCTCAAATCATGTGCAGGCTCCATTAACCCCCCTCCCCAAATCATGTGCAGGCTCCATTAATCCCCCTCCCCAAATCATGTGCAGGCTCCATTAACCCCCTCCCCCAATCATGTGCAGGCTACATTAACCCCCTCCCCAAATCATGTGCAGGCTCCATTAACCCCCTCCCCAAATCATGTGCAGGCTCCATTAACCCCCTCCCCAAATCATGTGCAGGCTCCATTAACCCCCTCCCCAAATCATGTGCAGGCTCCATTAACCCCCTCCCCAAATCATGTGCAGGCTCCATTAACCCACCTCCCCAAATCATGTGCAGGCTCCATTAACCCCCCTCCCCAAATCATGTGTAGGCTACATTAACCCCCTCCCCCCAAATCATGTGCAGGCTCCATTAACCCCCTCCCCAAATCATGTGCAGGCTCTATTAATCCCCCTCCCCAAATCATGTGTAGGCTACATTAACCCCTCCCCCAAATCATGTGCAGGCTCTATTAACCCCCTCCCCAAATCATGTGTAGGCTACATTAACCCCTCCCCCAAATCATGTGCAGGCTCCATTAACCCCCTCCCCAAATCATGTGCAGGCTCTATTAATCCCCTCCCCAAATCATGTGTAGGCTACATTAACCCCTCCCCCAAATCATGTGCAGGCTCCATTAACCCCCTCCCCAAATCATGTGCAGGCTCCATTAATCCCCTCCCCAAATCATGTGCAGGCTCCATTAATCCCCTCCCCAAATCATGTGCAGGCTCCATTAACCCCTCCCCCAATCATGTGCAGGCTACATTAACCCCCTCTCCAAATCATGTGCAGGCTCCATTAACCCCCTCCCTTAATCATGTGCAGGCTCCATTAACCCCCATCCCCCAATCATGTGCAGGCTCCATTAACCCCCTCCCCAATCATGTGCAGGCTACATTAACCCCCTCCCCCAATCATGTTCAGGCTCCATTAACCCCCTCCCCAATCATGTGCAGGCTACATTAAACCCCCCCCCCAATACTTACCTCCCTGGAAGTGCTGGATGCAGGCCTCTTCCGGCCTGTGTCCTACTCTGCTCAGGCGGCGCGATGACGTCATCGCGCCGCCTGAACCGCTTCTGATAGGCTGCCGGCACAAGGCCCGCAGCCTATCAGAGGAGCAGGGAGGGAGACGCCTCTTCCTCCACTGCAGCACAGCACAGCGATCTGTATCGCTGTCCAGAGGACGGCGATACAGATCACTATGGAGATGAACGCTTCCACAGTGGAAGCGTTCATCTCCTGTGACCTGGAGCCCCCCTTTACGGAGCCCCCCTTTACGTCAGCAGTAAACAAGTAATACTCCATGTCTGAATTACACTATATAATTGCACAATATCATTATAAAGACTCTGGCAACTAAATCGATTAAGAAGAATATACGATTTTGCTATATAGTATGAAACAGGAACATCCAACATTGCTCACTTTTTCAGTTAGAGCCATATGAGCTACCTAGTGATATTTCATTAAAACTTCTGCTCATGTGAACATAGATTGAATTTGAATATTGATTGGCTGATATTGTTTTCCAGTGGACTATTGTTTTTAGCTGCAGGGCCCGCAGCAATGGTATTCACTTGTGGACTGAATTATTCTTTTTAATATATCGATATCTCATTTGATTATTTTTTGTATTTTATCTTTTATGATATGATTAATTATATATTTTTTATATTAAACTGTGTATCCCAATATATAACTCGAAAGCCTACCTTTTTAATTTACATTGCATATATTTTCCTTGTCTGAAGGTACCAGGCTGGGTAGTGCATTCGACATGTACACAGTTAAGTCACATTATTATGACCACCAGCTAATTATCCGGAGTAATTGCCATGTGCAGCATGGAGAGCAGATAGATGGGAGAGATTCAATAATGTCCTGGTAGATTGTCATAGGTAGCCAGAGCCCTCCTGACTGCAGTGCATCATACAGCTGCTAGAGGATGCATGATGTAGGATCTGTAGAGCAAACATGATGATCAAGGTGGTCCCACAGATGCTCAATTAAGTTCAAGCCTGGGGAATTAGGGGCAAGGGTAGTACTTGTTAGTCTTGGTCATGCTCTTCCAAACAATGTTGGACATTTGTAGCCATGTGACATTGCACTGTCTTTCTGGAAGATCCCATCCGCTTCAGGGAAAACAGAATGTATGGATGTACATAATCTGCAAGGATGGATTCATACACAACTTGGTTGAGAGTGCCTTCCACATGGATGTTTAGGCCCAGAGAATGCTATAAAAACATTTCCAAGACTGTAACGCTGCCACCACCAGCTTGTGTTATTCCAACAATGGTTGAAGATTGAATGAAGATGCCAGGATGTGTTTTTAAACATTACACATAAGAACAAGAGGGCACAATCTGAAAATTATTCCAAGGAACATCCTTTAAGGCCGACTTTAGGTGCTCCTGCCAGTCACCGTTTGCACCCCCGAAATAAAATAAAATCATTTTTGCCATGACCCCGCTGACCTGCCCGACAGGGGATTCGAACCCGCGGCCGTCACTGACTTTCATAGCTTTAGTGTCGGCTCATGTACCGATCCCCTCGTGGAGTTATGGTGCACCCTTCCCCGCTACCACGTGCTGAAGCTTCAAAGTTGGTTAGAAAAAACTGACTCTCCGAATGAAAGGGATTCTCCATAGGGGTTTTTTGGGCTATATCTCTGGAACCAAGCAACCCACTTACCCCAAACTTCTAGGGGCTGTCGTGTGGTTACTGTGGGTACTGGTCCCATGCAGACAGGACCCATATTTCCGTTGCTACGAGGGTCCAAAGAGGGTGCCCCCAGCCAAGATGCATTTTTCTTGGGGGGGGGGCCCTCTTTGGACCCCCGTTGTTACTGAACCATGGCTCCTATCCGCATGCAACTGGTACCTACATGCCAGTAAGGGGGTGTGTGGGTCGCTTGGTTCCGGAGATATTACCCAAAAATTGCCTATGGACGATTCCATTCAGTTGGGACGTCATTTCTCCACCAAGTTTAAGCTCCAGTCTGGAACTTCACAGCGGAGAGCACCAAACCCATTGCAGGGCTATGGTGCACCCTTTCCCACATGAAATTTGGTAATTTAGCACCCCCCCCTTTGGAGCCCCCAAAGGGGGTCCCAGGAACCCAATTTTTGGTGGTCCTCAAGCCCTCGACTACATGTGGTAGGTCACTGGTGGGCTTTCAGCTAGGACCTCCTGGGGCTGATTTGACACTTCAAGTCTGCTGTTTTTTGGAAACAGTACTTTGGGGTTTACAGGGGTCTAAAATTAAGAGGTTGTTTTATGGACCTTAGGTTCTCAGCTACCTTCCCTGTAAGTTTGGGGTGTCTGGCCCCCATGGTTCTGGAGGAATAGGGCTCGGAAGATGGTCACCCCCGAAATCAGTGCACCTTGCCCGGGGAGGCCCTCTTCCAAGCCCCGATTCTTTGGAACCAGGGGTTCTAAAAATATGGGACTGGTGTCCCCAATTAGAGGAGGGGCTACATGCATCCCGAGTTTCGTGTCCCTGGCTTCAGTCAGTTCGGCAATTGGCCGAGAACGGAGATAGGAGAATCCCATTCATTTCGGCCCAGGGAGAACCCATACCACTTTGCTGGGTTAGGTGTATCCTTGCCCAGGTACCATGACCTGCCTTCACCCGCTCGGTGGTACCCATCGCAAATTCTGGGGTGACTGTCTTCTAGACCCCGATTCTTGGAAAACATGGGTCCCAGACCCCATACATGGGGTGTCGTTGGAAAGGGGACATCCTTAGCTATATACCCTGGGACGGCTTTCAGATTGGGGGTGACCGGACCAGGCCCTCAGACCCCCAAAAGTATCGTTGCCAGCCATGGTGTGACTTAGAGTCGGTCTAAAAATCCATGGATGGTCTCTTTCCAGAGCTGGAGATGAGGGCTACATACCCAGTCAAAACAAATGGGTTTTTCCTATCTCCAATCTCGGGCGATTGCTCAGGGATGGTGGCACCTAGAAGCATGAAGTTCAGGGTGCATGTAGATCAAACCCTACTTCACTTTTTTACACCATTCTCAGGTCTCTAGCCCCCCGGTTCTGGACAACCAGGGGCCCCAGCCCCACACATGGGGTGTCATTGGAAAGGGGGGATCTCCAGCTATGCACCCCTGGGTTGGCTTGCAGATTTGGGGCGACCGTATGGGGCGTGGACCCCAGAGTTCAGGTACCATTGCTGGCCACGTGGGGGGGGGTGAAGAGTCTGTCTAAAAGCCCCCAGGTTCTGGAGAATCATGGCTCCAAAGATGTCTCCCCAAAATCGATGCACCATGCCCGGTGAGGTCATCTTCCGAGCCCCAGTTCTCAGGAACCAGGGGGGGGGGGGGGTCTAGAGACATGACACCGATGCTACATGCACCCTGAGTTTCATGTTGCTAGGTACCACCGAGTAATCAGCCAAGAATAATTATTATTATTATAAGATGTTGAAAAAGTGACTCAACTTGGCCAAGAGCAGAGATAGGAAAATCCCATTCATTTTGGAAAAAAGAGTTATGCGTGATGAAAATAATGACTGTCCAAAATGAATGGGATTTGCCTATCTCCGTTTTCGGCCGAGTTCAGTCACTTTTTCAACATCTTTTTTAAAATGAATAAGATTTTCCTATCTCTGATATTGGCCGATTGCTCTGGCACGGTGGCACCTAGAAACACAAAACTCGGGATGCATGTACATCAAACCCTTCTTCAATTTTTGGTCTCTAGCACCCCTGGTTCCAGAGAATTGGGGCTCAAAAGATGCCACCCTGAAATTAGAGCACCATTCCTAGGGAGGCCCTCTTTCAAGCCCCAGTTTTCAGGAACCAGAGGGGTTAGAGACACAAAACTGGTGCCCAAAATTAAAGAAGGGTTGGATGTTTCTAGCTGCCACTGCCCCCGAGCAATTGTCCGTGAACAGAGATAGGAGAAAAACATTCATTTTGGCACAGGTGCTGAAAAAAAGTCAGAAATGAATGTCATTCTCCTATCTCCGGTCTTGGCTTATTACTCAGGGATAGTGGCACCCATGAACAGCTCTAAATTTGGCAATGTCCCATGTCTCTAGCCCCCCTGGTTCTGGAGGACCGCAGCTCCAAAGAGGGTCCTCCCAGGCAATGTGCACTGATTTCGGGGGTGATCCTCTTTGGGGCCACGATTCTCTGGAACAAGGGGGACTAGGGTTGGGGATACATGCTCCCTGAGTTTGGTGTCCCTGGGTGCCACGTCCCCGATCAATCGGCCGTGAATGGACATTGGAAAATCCCATTAATTTTGAGAAAGATGATAAAAAAATGACTGTCCAAAATGAATGTGATTTTCCTATCTCTGTTCTCTTGGGATATCTCCTGATTCATGGCACCCAGAAGGGGTTAAAACACTTTCAAATGCAATTCAACCCCTAACCGCGAGGCCCCAAAACCGATGGGGTAATATTTTTTCCCCAATATCTCGGCAGGGAAAAGCCGCAGCCTGGATACTCTGAATATTTTCAACCGCAATTCAACCCTAAATCAAATTCGACAGACCGTGAGTTTCTACGACATTTACCCTCCAAGTTGTGGGGGTTCAAAGTTGGGTAACCTCTAACCGTGAGGCCCCAGAAACTGATGGGGTGACTTTGCACCCTAATTAGTAATGACCAAAGTGTTCGTGTACTCGGTCCAAACACATAGCGATATTCGTGCGCTCAGCCAAGCACCCAAGTATAATGGAAGTCAATTGGAGACAACCAGGCACCCCCTGCTCGGATGAGGGGAGGGTGCCTGGTCCATTGGAAAAGGTTAGAAAGTGACAGAAACACCACCGAAATGGATCTGGAACAGTATTGGGACCATGTCTGGGTGCATCTTGGACTCCAATGTTGCTGCTGAGAACCATATTGTCTCAGTTGTCCGCCACTTTTATTTAGAGACAAAATCATGCTCAAAATCCCTCCCCCTAAAAAAAAAAACATTTTTTAGAGGTAAAATTGTTAGGAAACATTCTTTCCTGTACATTCAAATGTATATACAGTGCAAATGCTGCCAACAATTACAAGGAAGAATCACTCCGATACAGCCTGTATATCATATAAAGGAGGGCCTCGTTCACATTGTGCTACAATTGTTCAGGTACACTGCTACACTCATAAAGCCTATGCACTGCACTAAGTGGCACAAATTACAAGGAATCGGCACTCCAATACACCCTTTATTACACATAAAGGAGGGCATCTTACACACCCTTGAAAAATTATGATTGAAGGCCTGCTGGTGACCCTCAAAAACATTTGGAGCAAGGGCCTGCTGGTTACCCTCTAAAACATTATAATAGAGGGCCTGAAGGTTAGTGGATCCTATAATTTTTTTAGTGAGGGCCTGAAGGTGAGGAACCCCATAAAACATTGCAGTGATGGCTTACAGGTGAGCAGACCATATAAAACATTAGAGGTGAGGGCCTGAAGCCGAGTGAACCCCATAAAACATTGCAGTGATGGCCTACAGTTGAGCAGACCGTATAAAACATTGGAGGTGAGGGTCTGAAGCCAAGCGAACCCCATAAAACATTGTAGTGATGGCCTACAGGTGAGCAGGCCATATAAAACATTAGAAATGAGGGCCTGAAGCCGAGCCAACCCCTTAAAACATTGCAGTGATGGCCTACAGGTGAGCAGGCCTTATAAAACATTAGAGGTGAGGGCCTGAAGCCAAGCGAACCACATAAAACATTGCAGTGATGGCCCACAGGTGAGCAGACCATATAAAACATTAGAGGTGAGGGCCTGAAGCCGAGCGAACCCCATAAAACATTGCAGTGATGGCCTACAGGTGAGCAGACCGTATAAAACATTGGAGGTGAGGGCCTGAAGCCGAGCGAACCCCATAAAACATTGCAGTGATGGCCTACAGGTGAGCAGACAGTATAAAACATTGGAGGTGAGGGCCTGAAGACAAGCGAACCCCATAAAACATTGCAGTGATGGCCTACAGGTGAGCAGACTGTATAAAACATTAGAGGTGAGGGCCTGAAGCTGAGCAAACCCCATGAAACATTGCAGTGATGGACTACAGGTGAGCAGACCATTATAAAACATTAGAAATGAGGGCCACAAGCCGAGCGAACACCATAAAACATTGCAGTGATGGCCTACAGTTGAGCAGACCGTATAAAACATTGGAGGTGAGGGTCTGAAGCCAAGCGAACCCCATAAAACATTGGAGTGATGGCCTACAGGTGAGCAGGCCATATAAAAAATTAGAAATGAAGGCCTGAAGCCGAGCCAACCCCTTAAAATATTGCAGTGATGGCCTACAGGTGGGCAGACTGTATAAAACATTAGAGGTGAGGGCCTGAAGCTGAGCGAACCCCATGAAACATTGCAGTGATGGCCTACAGATAAACAGACTGTATAAAACATTAGTGGTGAGGTCCTGAAGCCAAGCGAACCCCATAAAACATTGCAGTGATGGCCTACAGGTGAGCAGGCCTTATAAAACATTGGAGGTGAGGGCCTGAAGCCAAGGGAACCCCATAAAACATTGCAGTGATGGCCCACAGATGAGCAGGCCGTATAAAACATTAGAGGTGAGGACCTGAAGCCGAGCGAAGCCCATAAAACTTTGCAGTGATGGCCTACAGGTGAGCAGACCGTATAAAACATTGGAGGTGAGGGCCTGAAGCTGAGCGAACCCCATAAAACATTGCAGTGATGGCCTACAGGTTAGCAGACCATACAAAACATTAGAGGTGAGGGCCTGAAGCCGAGTGAACCCCATAAAACATTGCAGTGATTGCCTACAGGTGAGAAGATAGTATAAAACATTGGAGGTGAGGGCCTGAAGCCGAGCGAACCCTACAAAACATTGTAGTGAGGGCATATATATTCTGTATGGAAGAGGAGGCGGAGGAGGAGGCAGATGAGAAAACAAGATTCAAACATAGACCCTTTTTTTTGCGGTGAAAAGGGTGCATCTGAATCTTGTGGATTGAGTAAATTATAAAGCATACATTTAAGTTGCGTTTTTGTTCCTCATTAGCTCAGCTTTCCTCTGGTGGAGTAGAGAAGTCAGTCAGCATTGTCAGTGGACAAGCGGATACGCTTATCTATTATAATGCCACCAGCGGCACTAAATACACGCTCAGACAATATGCTGGCGGCAGGGCAGACCAGCACCTCCAAGGCGTAGAACGCAAGGTCGTGCCACATGTCCAGCTTGGACACCCAGTAGTTGTAAGGCACTGAGGGATCATTTAGGCTGCTGACACGGTCTGCATTGTATTCCTTCACCATCTTCCAAATCTTTTCCCTCATTGTAGCACTAGGCCGCACTTCCGGGTGAGGTTGCTGGCAGGGTTTTATGAAGGTGTCCCATGCCTTGTAAAGTGTTGCCCTGCCTCTGTTAGAACTACTGTGTGTTCCCCTTGTCTCCCTTCCTCGGTTGCCTAAGGAAGTACGAACTCTGGCGGCCGCATTGTCAGATGGAAAATTTTGGAGCAATCTGTCAACAATTACCTTCTGGTAATGCACCGTTTTACTCATTCTCTCCACCACAGGAATGAGATATGAGAAGTTCTCTTTGTAGCGGGGTTGAGAAGGGTGAACACCCAGTAATCTGTGTTACCTAAAATGCGTGTAACGCGAGGGTCGGGAGAAAGGCAGCCTAACATGAAGTCAGCCATGTATGCCAGAGTACCAACAGGCAAGACGTCGATGTCAACTTCAGGATGACTCTCCATACCCTCATCCTCCTTCTCCTCTTCTGCCTATCCACGCTGAACAGATGGAATTAAAGTTCATGCATACTAGCCTCTGTAGCAGAGGCAAGTGTCTGCAGCTCCTCCTTCTCCTCTTCCTGGCCAAATTCGCATTGAGAAGATGAATCGGGGGAGGTCTGGCTATCACCCTGTGTCATCTCCTCCCCCATTACCTCGTCTGCCACATTCAAAGCATCCTCCTTAATTGTGAGCAGCGATCGTTTGAGTAGACACAGCAGTGGGATGGTTACGCTGATAATAGCGTTATCGCCACTAAACATCTGTATGGATTTATCAAAGTTTTTAAAACCTCACATAGGTCTGACATCAATGTCCACTCCTCGCTTGTGAATAGTGGCAGTTGACTGGAAAGGCGATGACCATGTTGCAGCTGGTATTCCACAACTGCCCTCTGCTGCTCACAAAGCCTGGCCAACATGTAGAATGTAAAGTTCCACCGCTTGCTCACGTCGCACAACAGTCGGTGAGCTTGAAGCCGCAAGCGCTGCCCCAGCATTGACAGAAATGGGCATACAAGCGGCGCGCCTTCACTAGTAGCTCCTGCAAATTGGGGTAGGTTTTGATAAACCCCTGAACCACTAAGTTTAAAGAGGACCTTTCATCACCCTAACAAATGTAAACTAAGTACACATACATGGAGAGCGGCGCCCAGGGATCTCCCTGCACTTACTATTATCCCTGGGCGCCGCTCCGTTCTCCGGTATAGGCTCCGGTGACTTCAGCTCTGCGCTCAGCTGGGAGGAGCCTGCCCTGTTCTCCTGGGCGTCTCCTTCTCCCAGGCTGTAGCGCTGACCGACCGCAGCGCTCAGCTCATAGCCTGGGAGGTTTTCTTCTCCCAGGCTATGAGCTGAGCACTGAGGTTGGTCAGCGCTACAGCCTGGGAGAAGGAGACGCCCAGGAGAACAAGGGCAGGCTCCTCCCAGTTGAGATGCAGAGCTGAAGTTACCGGAGCCTATACCGGGAGAACGGAGCGGCGCCCAGGGATAATAGTAAGTGCAGGGAGATCCCTTATACCCTGCAACAGCTCTGCGGCGGTGTGCTGTTTGTCCCCTAAGCAGATCAGCTTCAGCACAGCCTGTTGATGCTTAACCACAGCAGTGCTTCACTGCTTCCAGCTAGTGAGTGATGGCTGACTGCTGTTGGAGGTGGAAGTGGAGGAGGAGGCGGCGGATGAGGAGAAGTGGGGGTTGGAACCAGTAACATAGCTGCTGGACATAGGGCCCGCAATCCTGGGCGTGGGTAGCATCTGTGCCATTCCAGGGTACGACTCACTCCCGGCCTCCACAATATTCACCCAGTGTGCGGTCAGGGAAATGTATCGTCCCTGGCCACCAGCTCTTGTCCATGTGTCCGTGGTGAGGAGGGCCTTCCCAGTAAGTGCATTGGTCAGGACCTGGTGATGTTCTGGGACACATGCTGGTGTAAGCTGGGCACAGCACACTGTGAAAAATAGTAGCGGCTTGGTACTGCGTACCTAGGGACAGCCGCCGACATCAGGCTGTGGAAGGCCTCAGTGTTCAGAAACCTAAATGGCAACATTTCAAGGGCCAGTCATTTTGAAAGATGCACATTTAGTGCTATGGCCTGTGGGTGGGTGTATATTTGCGCTCGCGTTCAAATGCCTGTGTTATTGACAGTTGGACGCTGCGCTGGGACAGGGAAGTGGATGTTGTTGCTGACGGTTCATGTGAAGGTTCAGGTGCAGGGCGAGGGGCATCAGGGCCTGCGCCTTCGACAGAGGATTCGTCTGCAGTGCGTAACACAGGGGAAGAGGAGGCATTGGTGGGACCCGCAGAACCAGAGTATGGACCCAGGCGTTCGGCCCACTTATTAGGGTGCTTGGATGCCATGTGGCGGATCATGCTGGTGGTGGTGAGGTTGCTAGTGTTCCCGCCCCAGCTCATTTTGGTACGGCACAGTTTGCAAACTACCACTTTTTTGTCGTCTGCGCTTTCCTCAAAAAAGCGCCATACTGCGGAACACATACCCCTTGGCAAGGTAGATTTACGCATGGGGGTGCTAGATGTAACGGTTGCGGGTCTGTTTGGTGTGGGCCGACGTCTCCCTTTTGCAACCCCACTGCCTCTTCGAGACTGTTGGGGTGCTGCGGATCTCTCCCCCTCTGTACTGCTTTCCTCGCTCGGCTTTTCACCTTCCCATGTTGGTTCAGTGACCTCATTGTCCACCTCCTCTTCCACTTCCTCACTTTGCTCATCCTCCTGACTTGACCTAACCACAGCCTCAGTGATTGACAATAGAGATGGCCCGAACATATGCGATGTTCGGTCCGCCCCCTATACATCATCATTGAGCAAACTTTGACCCTTTAACTCACAGTCAGCAGACACATTCCAGGAAATCAGCAGCATACCCTCCCTCCCAGACCCTCCCATCTCCTAAACAGCATCCATTTTAGATTAATTCAGAAGCTGCAGTCTTAGTGAGAGGAGGGACAGTGTAGCTGCTGCTCATTTAATTGGGAAATCGATAGCTAGGCTAGTGTATTCAGTGTCCACTCCAGTCCTGAAAGACTCATCTGATCTCTGCTGTAAGGACAGCATCCTGACAGCACCCCAAAAAGCCCTTTTTAGGGCTGCTACATTAGTCTGCTTTTAGTCTCTCCATATATATATTGCAGTTGCCTGGCCTGCCTGTTTGTGAAGAGCTGCAGACCCACAGACTGTAGTGTGCCCACTGCCAGTGCCCACCACTCATCCCGTGTGGCACAGGACTTTGCATCAAAAAAAGGCATTTAATTTTTACACTTTAGTGTAATTTCAGTTGCTTGCCTGCTAGTGTGTCAGGCCGACTTCCACTGACTATAGTGTGCCCACTGCCAGTGCTCACCACTCATCCCGTGTGGCACAGGACTTTGCATCAAAAAAAGGCATTTAATTTTTACACTTTAGTGTAATTTCAGTTGCTTGCCTGCTGCCAGTGTGTGTCAGGCCCACTTCCACTGACTGTAGGGTGCCCACTGCCAGTGCCCACCACTCCTCCTGTGTGGCACAGGACTTTGCATCAAAAAAAGGCATTTCATTTTTACACTTTAGTGTAATTTCAGTTGCTTGCCTGCTAATGTGTGTCAGGCCAACTTCCACTGACTGTAGTGTGCCCACTGCCAGTGCCCACCACTCATACCGTGTGGCACAGGACTTTGCATCAAAAAAAGGCATTTAATTTTTACACTTTAGTGTAATTTCAGTTGCTTGCCTGCTGCCAGTGTGTGTCAGGCCCACTTCCACTGACTGTAGTGTGCCCACTGCCAGTGCCCACCACTCATACCGGGTGGCACAGTAACTTGCCGATAAATAAGGCATTTGATTTTTACACATTAGTCTAATTTCAGTTGCTTGCCTGCTGCCAGTGTGTGTCAGGCCGACTTCCACAGACTGTAGTGTGCCCACTGTTAGTGCCAACCACTCATACCGGGTGGCACAGTAGCTTGCCGATAAATATGGCATTTAATTTTTACACTTTAGTGTAATTTCAGTTGCTTGCCTGCTGCCAGTGTGTGTCAAGCCGACTTCCACAGACTGTAGTGTGCCCACTGCCAGTGCCAACAACTCATACCGGGTGGCACAGTAGCTTGCCGATAAATAAGGCATTTAATTTTTACACATTAGTCTAATTTCAGTTGCTTGCCTTCTGCCAGTGTGTGTCAGGCAGACTTCCACAGACTGTAGTGTGCCCACTGCCAGTGCCCACCACTCATCCCGTGTGGCACAGGACTTTGCATCAAAAAAAGGCATTAAATTTTTACACTTTAGTGTAATTTCAGTTGCTTGCCTGCTGCCAGTGTGTGTCAGGCCCACTTCCACTGACTGTAGTGTGCCCACTGCCAGTGCCTACCACTCATACCGGGTGGCACAGTAGCTTGCCGATAAATAAGGCATTCCATTTTCTCACATTAGTCTAATTTCAGTTGCTTGCCTGCTGCCAGTGTGTGTCAGGCCGACTTCCACAGACTGTAGTGTGCCCACTGCCAGTGCCAACCACTCATACCGGGTGGCACAGTAGCTTGCCGATAAATAAGGCATTTGATTTTTACACATTAGTCTAATTTCAGTTGCTTGCCTGCTGCCAGTGTGTGTCAGGCCGACTTCCACAGACTGTAGTGTGCCCACTGTTAGTGCCAACCACTCATACCGGGTGGCACAGTAGCTTGCCGATAAATAAGGCATTTCATTTTTACACTTTAGTGTAATTTCAGTTGCTTGCCTGCTGCCAGTGTGTGTCAAGCCGACTTCCACAGACTGTAGTGTGCCCACTGCCAGTGCCAACAACTCATACCGGGTGGCACAGTACCTAGCACGCATAGTACCACTTATCTAAAAAAAAAATGACAGGCAGAGGCAGGCCACCCCGCAGGGGCCGTCGTGGTCGAGGTGCTGTGATTTCCACTGTCCCTGGAATAATGCCTAGTGTTCAGAGGCCACGTACCCTGAACCCGAAAAATTCTGAGGACATAGCTGACTGGCTTAGACAGGACACCCAATCTTCAACAGCTTCCGCTAAGAACCTTGACGCACCATCCTCCTCCAGCTCAGCTTCGGTCACCTGCTCTCAAGTTACCACGCTCCCGCCCGCCGCCACCACCACCACTACCACCACAGCCACCACAGCCGCTTCACTTGATCCGTCAGAGGAGTTATTTACACATCAGTTGGATGCAATTAGTGATGCGCAACCATTATTGCCAGATGATGTAGATTACAGGGATATGTCTCAGTCAGGCAGGATTACACACATGGACGTACAGTGTGATGATTATAATGATGATGTTGTACCCGCTGCTGCTTCCTTTGCTAAGGTGTCAGATACAAGTGAAGCAATGGATGATGACGATGTGTCCACGGATGTCACGTGGGTGCCTGCTCGAAGAAAAGAAGAAGGGGAAAGTTCAGAAGGGGAGACAGAGAGAAGGAGGAGACAAGTTGGAAGCAGGGGGAGGTCGTTGCAAGGAGTTAGTGGCACAGTCAGACAGCATGTATCAGCACCCGGGGTCAGCCAGACAGCACGCCAGTCAACGCATGCTGTTGCCACCACCAGAATGCCGTCATTGCAAAGCTAAGCAGTGTGGCATTTTTTTGTGTGTCTGCCTCTAATAACAGCAATGCCATTTGCAACCTGTGCCAAAAGAAACTGAGTCGTGGGAAGTCCAACACCCACCTCGGTACAACTGCTTTGCGAAGGCACATGATCTCACATCACAAACGCCTATGGGATCAACACATGAGTACAAGCAACACACAAACTCTCAACCAACCGCCTCTCACCTTCAGCAGTTCCTGCTCATCTGCCCACAGTCAGGTGTCTGTTAAGGAAATGTTTGAGCGTAAGAAGTCAATGTTACAGAGTCACCCCCTTGCCCGGCGACTGACAGCTGGCTTGACGGAACTCTTAGCCCGCCAGCTTTCACCATACCAGCTGGTGGAGTCTGAGGCCTTCAAAAAATTTGTCGCTTTTGGGACACCACAGTGGAAGGTACCCGGACGAAATTTTTTTTCAAAAAAGGCAATCCCAAACCTCTACTATGTTATTAAACAGGAAGTCATGGCATCTCTGGCATACAGTGTTGGGGCAAGGGTCCATCTGACCACTGATACCTGGTCTGCAAAGCACAGTCAGGGCAGGTATATCACGTACACTGCGCATTGGGTTAACCTGCTGACGGCTGAGAAGCATGGAATGCGTGGCTCTGCAGCAAAGTTGGTGACACCACCACGACTTGCAGGCAGGCCTACTGCCACCTCCTCTACTCCTACTCCATCCTCTTCGATATCCTCCTCGGCTGAGTCCTCTTCTGCTGCGGCGTCTGGCTGCACATCAACTGAATCCCCCCAGCTCCCCAGGGGCTATTCCACATCCCGGATACGACAGTGTCACGCTGTCTTGGGGTTGACTTGCCTGAAAGCAGAGAGCCACACAGAACCAGCACTCCTGTCCCCTCTGAACGCACAGGTGGATCAGTGGCTGACCCCGCACCAACTAGAGATCGGCAAAATGTGTGTGACAATGGAACAAATTTGTTGTCGGCATTGAATTTAGGCAAGTTGTTACATGTGCCGTGCATGGCACATGTGTTGAATCTCATCGCACAACGCTTTGTGTCTAAGTACCCAGGCTTACAGGACGTCCTTAAGCAGGCCAGGAAGGTGTGTGGCCATTTCAGGCGTTCCTACACGGCCATTGGGCCTTTTTTCTGATATTCAGCGGCGAAACAACATGCCAGTGAGGCGCTTGATTTGCGACAGCCCAACATGTTGGAATTCAACACTCCTAATATTCGACCGAGTGCTCCAACAAGAAAAAGCCATCAACGAGTATTTGTATGACCGGGGTGCTAGGACAGCCTCTGCGGAGCTGGGAATTTTTTTGCCACGTTACTGGACGCTCATGAGCAATGCCTGTAGGCTCATACGTCCTTTTGAGGAGGTAACAAACCTAGTCAGTCGCACCAAAGGCACCATCAGCGACCTCATCCCATTTGTTTTCTTCCTGGAGCGTGCCCTGCGAAGAGTGCTGGATCAGGCTGTAGATGAGCGTGAAGAGGAAGAGGAAGAGTTGTGGTCACCATCACCACCAGAAACAGCCTTGTCATCATCGCTTGCTGGACCTGCGGCAACGCTGGAAGAGGAGTATAAGGAAGAGGAGTCAGAGGAGGAATGTGGCTTTGAGGAGGAGGAAGACCAACCACAGCAGGCACCCCAGGGTGCTCGTTGTTGTCACCTATCTGGGACCCATGGTGTTGTACGTGGCTGGGGGGAAGAACAGACCGTCAATGACATCAGGGAGGACAAGGAACGGGAAATGAGTAGCTCTGCATCCAACCTTGTTCAAATGGGGTCTTTCATGCTGTCATGTCTGTTAAAGGGACCCTCATATAAAAAGGATAAAGGAGAACGACCTGTACTGGGTGGCTACGCTACTAGACCCCCAGTATAAGCAGAAAGTGGCAGAAATTACCGAAAGTCGGAAAGGATGCGGCAGTTCAAAACCAAACAAAAAAATATGCTTTACACAGCTAATAAGGGGGATGTCACAGCACAACGGGAATCTAACAGGGGAAGAGTTGAATGTAATCCTCCTCCTACCACGGCGGCAAGGACTGGACGATTTACAGATGTTTTGTTGATGGAGGACATGCAGAGCTTTTTCAGTCCTACACATCGCCACAGCCCTTCGGGATCCAGCCTTAGAGAACGACTCGACCGGCAGGTAGCAGACTACTTCTCTTTAACAGCAGATATCGTCACTCTGAGGAGCGATGAACCCCTTCTGGGTGTGCAGGCTTGACCTGTGGCCTGAGCTATCCCAGTTTGCGATAGAACTTCTGGCCTGCCCTGCTTCAAGTGCCTGTCAGAAAGGACCTTCAGTGCAGCAGGAGGCATTGTCACTGACAAGAGAAGTCGCCTCGGTCAAAAAAGTGTTGATTACCTCACCTTCATAAAGATGAATGAGGCATGATGACATGCCTTGGCCTCAAAATAGTCCCCACGCTGCTGTATTTAATGTCTGCATACCGGATGACTTTCGTGAATTCTCCGCCACCACCTAGGGTTCAAGCCGTAATGATTTTGTCACTTTTCTGCCTGGAAAACATCAATTTTCCGGCCGCTGCTACAACTGCGGCTGCAACAATGCCATTATTTTTCAGGCATGTGTACATGCCTAATTTTTCTATCCTATGGTGCAGCACTGTGGCTGCAAAAACAAAACAAAAAAGGCACATACAAGTGTCAATTCCCCTTTGTGATCGTTACCTTGTTGTGGTGAAGGGGCTTGCGTATCACAATGAAGCAATCATCACCTCTATGAGTGTGTTGGCAATGTTGCCACACCCCAGATGATAAGGCCGTTGCTTCATTATGATCAGACTAAAAGCGATTGGACGGCTGGATAATATTTCATAGAAAAAACATAAATTTACCTTTTTTTTTTTTTTAAGTTGTACGGGTTTTTAATACATAAAATAAAAAATCATAATAAAGTCTCTTAATAGTTTATTAGAAATAATGCAGACAATTAAAAAATCCCCATCAATTCCAATACAAAGTAATTACAGAGCTTAGAACTAAATTATTTCATGATGTCGTAATGGTTTGTTAATTCGATAATGGTTAATCAATTCGACACACGTCCCCGGATAGGGTACGTAACAGGGATTAAACTGATAGGAATAGTACTAGTTAAGACACCACTCATATAGGGTGTCACAGCACATTGCTCTGTGCACGCGCAGTGCCCCAATTTGGGAGTAAGAGGACCGACCAAGCTGCTTTTTCCACCTCCCGGTTCCTAAAATCAATTCAGTTTGGTGTATGAGAGTTTGGTCTGTCACTGTGAAGGCAGTTGAAGGTACCCGGCTTAAATTTTTTTTCACAAAAGGCAATCCCTGATATGGGACGTAACAGGGATTAAACTGATAGGAATAGTACTAGTTAAGACACCACTCATATCGGGTGTGACAGTAAATTGCACAGCGCAGACGCAGTGACCATGGATTAAAACAAAGGGGAGGGAGCCAGCGGTTTTTTAACCATCTCCCCGTTCGAAAAATCAATTCAATAAATGGACCCCAGATTGGGGACGTAACAGAGATTAAACTGATGGGAATAGTACTACAGAAAATACCACTCATATCGGGTGTGACAGTAAATTGCACGGCGCAAACGCAGTGACCGTGGATTAAAACAAAGGGGAGGGAGCCAGCGGTTTTTTAACCATCTCCCCGTTCGAAAGATCAATTCAATAAATGGACCCCAGATTGGGGACGTAACAGGGATTAAACTGATGAGAATAGTACTACAGAAAATACCACTCATATCGGGTGTGACAGTAAATTGCACGGCGCAGGCGCAATGACCGTGGATTAAAACAAAGGGGAGGGAGCCAGCGGTTTTTTAACCATCTCCCCGTTCGAAAAATCAATGCAATAAATGGACCCCAGGTTGGGGACGTAACAGGGATTAAACTGAAGAGAATAGTACTACAGAAAATACCACTCATATCGGGTATGACAGTAAATTGCACGGCGCAGACGCAGTGACCGTGGATTAAAACAAAGTTTTTTTTTAACCATCTTCCCGTTGAAAAATCAATTCAATTCACCTTTCGGGGACCCTTGGTGTTGTACGTGGCTGGGTGGAGGAAGAAAGCTTCAATGACATCACCGGGACATGGCTAGCTTGGTATCCAACCTTGTGCAAATGGGGAGTTTGCGGTTGTGCAAATGGACTGTTTGCGGTGCATTAAAAGGGGAATTTGGTCTGTCAATGTCTGTGAAGCGGGCGTAACCCTTACACTACCTGATCGATACAACATCATACCTGATCGTATACACACACTGGATGTTTTAAAGCATGTTATTCCAAACAATTTAGGAATGTTAGTTGATTTATGCCCTTTATGGATTAAAACCCGACTCTGCGTCCACTACGTAATTTTCCATGGGAGTTTTGCCATGGATCCCCCTCCGGCATGCCACAGTCCAGGTGTTAGTCCCCTTGAAACAACTTTTCCATCACTATTGTGGCCAGAAAGAGTGCCTGCGGGTTTTAAAATTCGCCTGCCTATTGAAGTCTATGGCGGTTCGCCCGGTTCGCCTGTTCGCGAACATTTGCGGAAGTTTGCGTTCGCCGTTCGCAAACAGAAAATTTTATGTTCGCGACATCACTAATTGACAACTGTGTCTCATCATTATCCACCTTGTGAACGAATGATTGCCATTCACCACTGTCATCTTTCACAGTCTCAAGAGGTTGGGAATCAGGGCACAATATCTCAGGTACCTCTTCAAGTGTGCTTGGTGAGAGAGCCAAACTAAGTACTGGCGATGAAAAAAGGTCATGTGAATATCCGAGTGTGGGATCACTTGTTTTGCCAGACGCGACATAGTGGGAGGAAGGAGGATCAGAGTGAGGATTCAGTTGACCAGACTCTTGGCTATAGAGACTGGACTTAGTGGAAGAGAGGGTGGTGCTTAACCGACTGGAAGCATTATCTTCTGCAATCCAACCGGCCACCTGTTCGCACTGATCCGACTTGGACAGTGATTTCCTGCACCACCCAGCTGAGTTGGACATGAAGCTGGGTAGGGTGGATTTTTTAGTTTTTTCTGGTGTACTGGCAGCAGGCACAGTTTCATTGCGCCCAGGGCCACGGTCTCTGCTTGCACCATCAGCATCACGCCCAGGGCCATGGCCTCTGCTTGCACCATCAGCATCACACCCACTCCCCCATCCCTTTGTGCTCGCCATCTTCATATTAATGGTTTTGTCCGTAGATGTGGTGCAGATTGTTTTACTGTCCGCTAAAGAAACAGTTTTCTGATGCAAGACAGTACTGGATACAGAAAAATACAGATTTTGGCCACTACCCTAGGCCAAAAATAATGTAATTTTTACGGTACACACTGTATTGACTTGCAGTAAGGTACTGGATACAGAAAAATACAGATTTTGGCCACTACACTAGGACAGGGATAATGTAATTTTTACGATACACACTGTATTGACTTGCAGTAAGGTACTGGATACAGAAAAATACAGATTTTGGCCAATACACCAGGCCAGAGATAACGTAATTTTTACGATATACACTGTATTGACTTGCAGTAAGGTACTGGATACAGAAAAATACAGATTTTGGCCACTACACTAGACAGAGATATTGTACTTTTTACGATACACACTGTATTGACATGCAGTAAAGTACTGGATAGAGAAAAATACCGATTTTCAGAGCTACACTAGACCAGAGATAATGTAATTTTTACAATACACACTAAATTTGCTTCCAGTAAGGTACTGGATACAGAAAAATACTGATTCTCGGCACTAAACTAGGCCAGAGATAATGTAATTTTGACAATGCACACTGAATTGGCTTTCAGTAAGGTACTGGATACATAAAAATACAGATTTTCTGCACTACACTAGCCCAGAGATAACATAATTTTTACAATACACACTGTATTCGGATGTAGTTCTATATTGGATACAAATTTGTCCCAAATAAAATGTATTCTCTTCTGGAATACTGTATATACGGTTGCGGTCTAAACGCACACACAGATGTGCTCAAAACTAGTTAACTATGGCCAAAATATAAATCACTCTCTGCTGGAGTAAGTAATATAACGGTTGTGGATTAAACGCACACACAGATGTGGCACAAGTTAGGTTAATTTCCCCAGAAAAAAATAATTTCTCTGATGGTACAGTGGATATCTCAGGCACACCCTAGTGAATAAGCCCCTTTTTTAATGTCTGCCCAACACTCTGCTTTATGATGGTGCAGTGTATATCTCAGTACCAGGCACACTGTAGTGAATAAGCCCCTTTTTATAATGTCTGCCCAACACACTGCTTTATGATGGTGCAGTGAATATCTCAGTACATGGCATACTGTAGTGAATAAGCCCCTTTTTATAAAATCTGCCCAACACACTGCTTTATGATGGCGTATTGTAAATGTCATTAATCTGAAATCTTTCTGTCTTTTAGAAGTTTGGGTATTTAAAAAAGCGATTTTCAAGCCCTGCACTATCTGTCCCTTCCTGGTGATGCCTGTCCCTGATAGTGCTGAAGCAAACCCCTTCTTAAAAAAAAAAAAAGGTGCTGCACTGCTGTCAAACACACACTAGTCCTAAAAAGCATTGTTAGGTCTTTCAATAAGGTTTTTGGAGTAAAATCTGTAAGTTTAGAGCAAAACGCTATCTGTCCCTGCCTACTGTCTGCTCTTCCTGACGCTGAATGAGCCGAGCGCCGGACCTCAGCTCCTATATGAAATGGTATCATGTCTTCCGGTCAGCCAATCATTGTAAGGCTTACAGCTAACATGGATATGGCCTTACACTGAGGGGAATTACTTACCTGGACCTTGATTGGCTGCTTAGAAGGCACTAAACATGCGGAGAGGAGACTCGAGCAATGCAACGAATACACGTGGTGCTCGGCTGAGTAGAGCCAAGCGCCGAGCATATCGATGCTCGAGCCTAACCAATACTTGGCCGAGCATGCTCGCTCATCACTACCATTGACCACTTCACACTGACTGTACAGAAGGTGCAGCATATGCAAGCTGGAATTCTCTCTGAACGCTAAAAAAAGTCTTACGGTCCCCCGAGAATCGCTCGGGTAATTTCACATGCGGTTCCGCTTGAACGGTGGCAGGGGCAGGAACAGGGGGTGCTCTGATGGATTCCTGTGCATGTAACCTTTCCCCTAATTCCTGGACAATTTGGGCTAGACCCTGCACATGCTCAGTGAGACTCTGTAGAGGGTTCATAATAAGGGCCTGTAATTCTGTCACGACACGGGAAGTAGGGAGGAAGTGCACCCACGTAACTGCCACCCCAACCCTGTCCCTGCCTACTTGCACTACCTGCCCTAGGCGACGGGGCGCAACTGGGCGGCGGTCCTTAACTTGCATAAGTGCAGAGCAGAGAGGACACGAAGGAGACAGAGAGCGGAGACAAGGGAAGATGCTCCTGCAGGAAGCGGACGGGAAGAGAGGAGCGAATACAGGCGAACTCTCCCACAAGGGAAGACAATAGGAGGTCAAACGAGCAGAGGTCAGTCCGAGAGGTTGCGTCAAAAACCGAGAGACAGAGGCAAGAGACAAATCCAATAACGAGCCGAGGTCCAATCCAGGAGGTAGCGAAAGTACAAGGAGCAGGCGGTAGATAGGTAAGGGGACGGTCACTGGTCAATTCCAAAGGTCAAACACAAGCAAGAAAATATGGACACAGCCTGAGTGAGTAATTACAGGCAACCTGTGGTCAGCAGGCTGCCTGTTGATATAGTGCAGGAAAGGGATTATGTGACCTGGCCAGCTTCACATGACCCCCTCTCTCTGCTACTAGCCGAGTGCTGAATACCCAGCTCAGCGCTTTGCCCTACTTGGTTCTCATGGCGACGGAGAACGCCGGTCGCCCCTGCAGGAGGAGCGCAGCTGGGCGCGCCGCATCCCCCGTCGCCATGACAACGGAGAAGCCGGGCAGCCGGAGGCGCCGTCGGGCGCCGCGAGCTTCCCTCCTGCAGTAATATCAGGGGCCGGCGGCAGCGCGGGAGAGCGGAAGCCCGCCGCCTGCCTTCCGTGACAGGATGGCTATCTGTGGATTGGCTGACTGCACAGCATTATGGGTGATATTGTGTTCCCGGGCTTTTCTCCTCTACACGTTCGCTTTGTAAAACGTGCAGCCACCATTTTAGGAAAAATTGATTTGTTACCATGAGGAGCGATAAAATTCGGATTAATTTTGAATCAAATTTTTCCTAAACTTCGGACCAAATTCCGCTTCAATTGCTTCGCTTTACTCTACACTAGCTATAAGAGTGTTTATGAGGCCACATGAATTTTGGGGTCTGATCTGAGTTCTGCAGGGATCTGATGATTTAGGGGGCCACAATAATTTTGGGTCTGATCTGAGGTCTGCATTCAAGGGAAGGATGTTATATGGAGCCACAAGAATTTTAGGTCTGATCTTGTATGCATTTGTGGTCTGTATAAATTTAGGGTCTAGTCTGGAGTCTGTATGAATTTAGACTAATCTGAGGTCTATTTATCTTAGGGTCTGTCAATCATAGTGCAGGGCGAGACATGACAGGCACTAGGGACAGTGTTTAGGAAAAAAGTTATTCACCAAAAAAACTATTGAGCAGTTCAGGAAAAGATTATTCATAGTGTAGGGAAATAATAGGGAGGCATTATCCACACTGTCGGGAGAGAGCAGGGATGAATAGAAGAGTGTAAAGCCTGGTTAATAGGAGTTATTCTATTACACCTTGCTCCACTAATTGGGGATCCAAAGTGCTCCAATACTACTGATTTTAGGTTGTTTGCATTCTTTGATACATCAGTAATTCCAGTAATCCTTGCGTCGAATACAACCAGTTTTGGGGTGTGTTTAGTTGATATAAAAATGGATCCATTCCTCATTGATTAAGGGGTAAAATTGTGTTTCGATACAATCAGTTTTGGGGTGTATTTATTTTCTATATAAGTACTTCCTTTCATCCTTGATTCTGGGGTGAAATTGCAGTATGATACAACCAGTTTTGGGGTGTATTTAGTTGATATATAAGTACATCCATTCCTCTTTAAATGTGGGGTGAAATTGTGTTCTAAATCAAACAGTTTTGGAGTGTTTTTATTTTCTATATAAGTATATCCTGGTCTGTTTATGTGGTTGCCACCCTCACCACTCTGTTACTGGACCACTGTGTTGATTCCTCATGCTGTTACCACCTCACCACTCTGTCACTGGACCACTGTGTTGACTCATCATGCTGTTGCCAACTCACCACTCTACCACTGGGCCACTGTGTTGACTCCTCATGCTGTTGCCACCCTCACCACTCTGTCACTAGGCCACAGTGTTGACTCCTCATGCTGTTGCCACCCTCACTACTCTGTGACTGGTCCACTGTGTTGATTCCTCATTATTTATTTATTTCATTGCTTTCCTGCCTGGCCAATAGATGTTTAGTACGACGAGGGGCATAGTTACCCCAAGGACAACTCTGCTTTTCACCCAAAATGTGGAGAGACTGACCTTTGTGAAGATGAATCAGTCGTGGATCAGCCAGGATTTCCACACGCCAGTGCCTGATGCATCAGAATAGATCATTTTGGGTGCCATGCTCAAAGTTTGTGAAAAGAGGCCTGTTTCTTCTGGCCACCTGCTTCAGCCACTATTTGGATGCTGCCACCTGCCTGATGCTACACACCTGCTGCCATGTGCTCCTACTGCCACCCACCTTCTTGTGCTGTTACTGCCACTGCTTTTGCCCCCCCCCCACCTCCCCACTCTGTGACTGAGCCACTGCGTTGACGTTGACTCCTCATGCTGTTGCCACCTCACCACTCTACCACTGGACCACTGTGTTGACTCCTCATGCTGTTGCCACCTCACCACTCTGTCGCTGGGCCACTGTGTTGACTCCTCATGCTGTTGCCACCCTCACTACTATGTGACTGGTCCACTGTGTTGACTCCTCATGCTATTGCCACCCTCACCACTCTGTCACTAGGCCACTGTGTTGACTCCTCATGCTGTTGCCACCCTCACCACTCTACCACTGGGCCACTGTGTTGACTCCTCATGCTGTTGCCACCCTCACCACTCTACCACTGGGCCACTGTGTTGACTCCTCATGTGGTTGCCACCCTCACCACTCTGTTACTGGACCACTGTGTTGATTCCTCATGCTGTTACCACCTCACCACTCTGTTACTGGACCACTGTGTTGACTCCTCATGCTGTTGCCACCCTCACCACTCTGTTAATAGGCCACAGTGTTGACTCCTCATGCTGTTGCCACCCTCACTACTCTGTGACTGGTCCACTGTGTTGACTCCTCATGCTATTGCCACCCTCACCACTCTGTCACTAGGCCACTGTGTTGACTCCTCATGCTGTTGCCACCCTCACCACTCTACCACTGGGCCACTGTGTTGATTCCTCATGCTGTTGCCACCTCACTGCTCTGTCACTGGGCCACTGTGTTGACTCCTCATGTGGTTGCCACCCTCACCACTCTGTTACTGGACCACTGTGTTGATTCCTCATGCTGTTACCACCTCACTACTCTGTCATTGGACCACTGTGTTGACTCCTCATGCTGTTGCCACCTCACTACTCTGTCATTCGGCCACTGTGTTGACTCCTCATGCTGTTGTCATCCTCCCCACTCTATGACGGGGCCACTATTGTCCCTGTTTGGCCTTGTTGAGATCACCATTTATTTTACCCTTCTTCTGATCAGTCAGAAACACAATGGATCCTGTCTTTGGAGTAGCTGTGAGGCCTGTATTATAAGGTCAATATATACAGATGTAGCAGGGGGTAACACTCAAACCCTTAACTCAAATTTCTTAACTCATTGCGTTATCTTGAAACAAAAGCCATTGAAAAACAATTCCTTAACGCGTTTAATTGCATTTAGTTTAGATAACACGTCTCATAAAGCATGAGTGTTAACCCTACTATATCCGTACATTATGTAGGACCGCGCTGCTTCTCAATTTTCAGGAAAGATTCCTCTTATGTTTAGGTCATAGGCGTAATGCAGACCCAGGAAAAAGAACATCAATCTTCACACGAGACACTGTCACTATGGGTAAGTCGCTCTGTGAAGTATCAGAAGGTCGCATAGATAGTGAAGCACCATCGACAGAATCACGTATAAAGGGTTTTATTTATACTCACAAACGTAGTAAGGTTAAAAGCATATCATCAGTAAAATCACCCTTGTATTCCTGCCCGACCCGGGTTTTGCTCACGCTTCGTCAGGGGTGAATACTCCACCTTCTTTAGGGGCTTTCTTTTTATATCTTCAAATGCATGTCCCCACCTCCTCCCATCCAATATCCATATAAAACAGTTCTCTAAAAATATCAATAGTAAACAGACATTTCATATTTATAAATTTACACTCGATGCGCATACTTTGTCTATCGAAGTTCTAAAAACTAAAAATGTATTTATTTATTTCATTGTTTTATGAACGGGAAAACAATCAAAACAATTAATAAATCAATTTGTTCTATAAAAAAACATTTACCGTACCGAACCCGAGTAAAATTAATTTATAAAGTTATTGCACAAAGTCTTGCGAGACTTCGCGAAGCAATAGCTTCAGTTCATCGGAGCCAATACATTCTAATACTGTACGGAGCTCCTACTCCGTACAGTATTAGAACGAAGTTTTATACAAATCGACTTCAGATGTTTCATCCGAAGTTGATTCGCTCATCCCTAATTATGATAAATACTTTACTCTCATTGTACAAGATTTGCTTTTGCCATGCATTATCAGTGTGAGTGACTTTAGTTCTGAGATTTGTATTAGTGTGTTTTTGTCTTGAAAAACAAAAACAAAGGCTTTAAAAAAAATGTGCATTTACCTACAGTCAAATGTGCAATTACCACAACTATGTACATCAGTGTAACTCAGATATCATTTACTATTGCTGTCATTGTGTTCCAGAGCTTGGGGAGGGGGGATGGGAGAGGGAGAAAGAAAAAAGAAAAGTTTATCTAAAAAGTGGCACACAGTGCCCTAAAAAATAACTGCACCAAGCAGTGTCCCTGACACTAATAGTGTTGCAAACGTAATGTCCCCCAAAAATAATTGTGATAAGCTGATACCAGGGTGCCCATCACAGTAATAGTGCTTCCAAAAGTTCCACTAATAGTAATAATTCTATGCCATAGTAATAGTGCCCCTACAGTGCCCCCAACAGTACTAATGTCCCCACCCTGCCACAGAAGTAATAATACCCCAATGGTCCCTATACTAGTAACCATGTTCCCCATAGTCCCCCAGTAGTAATACATCTCACCAGGGGCGTAACTAGAGTTTTATGGCCCCCAGGGCAAACTTTGAATCCTCATCCGATCACTACAGAAATACAGGGTAATACAGCGCCCCATACCTCTTACATCATGTGCCAGTAACAAGTGCATCTAAACCCCCCAAATCATGTGGCAGTAACAAGTGCCTCTACTCCCCCCTCCAAATCATGTGCCAGTAACAAGTGCCTCTACCCCGCAAATCATGTGCCAGTAACAAGTGCCTCTAAACCCCCCAAATCATGTGCCAGTAACAAGTGCCTCTACCCCCCAAATCATGTGCCAGTAACAAGTGCCTCAACCCCCCCAAATCATGTTCCAGTAACAAGTGCCTCTACCCCCTCCAAATCATGTGCCAGTAACAAGTGTCTCTACCCCCCCCCCCCAAATCATGTGCCAGTAACAAGTGCCTCCCCCCAAATCATGTGCCAGTAACAAGTGCCTCTACCCCCCAAATCATGTGCCAGTAACATGTGCCTCCCCCCAAATCATGTGCCACTAACAAGTGATTCCCCCCCAAATCATGTGCCAGTAACAAGTGCCTCTTCCCTCCTAATCATGTGCCAGTAACAAGTGCCTCCCCCCAAATCATGTGCCAGTAACAAGTGCATCCCCCCCAAATCATGTGCCAGTAACAAGTGCATCCCCCCAAAAATATGTGCCAGTAACAAGTGCCTCTACCCCGCTCCAAATCATGGGCCAGTAACAAGTGCCTCTAAACCCCCCAAATCATGTGCCAGTAAAAAGTGCCTCTAAACCCCCCAAATCATGTGCCAGTAACAAGTGCCTCCCCCCAAATCATGTGCCAGTAACAAGCATGGCTGGCATCAGAAATTTTGGGGCCCCTTACACAGCTCAAGGCCTGCCCCCCCCCTTCCATGGCCTCCTAGACCCCCCGCCACCCCCAAGGACTCACCCCAATTTCATTATTTTTTTTACAACTACAAAGACAGTAAAAAGTGATACTCTGTGATTTCAGTAAGGAATTATGTTTTGACTAAAAAAATTGAAGCCTGCTACCACGAAGAGGTAGACTCTTTTGAGAAGGACCCTACACTAACTACACTACCTTTTCTAATCTGCCCTAGCAATTTCCCCCTGGCACATTTAAGAAAAAACACCTTAAAAACACAAGGTTTACTCTTTTACCCTTTGTTATATCTCCTCAAACAAATCATCTAAGAAAAAAACAAAACTCCTACAATACACAAGGTACTCTTTTGAGAAGGACCTTACACTAACTACACCCTTTTTTCCATGCCTCCCCCAGCCATCTTCCCCATCATCTAGGACAAGAGCCTTTTAGTTAAATGCTTGGGAACTTTCAAATTGTATTAATATAACCACAAACAAAACATTTTACACAGTATCTAGAAATATAAATACAATAAATTACTTAAATATTTAACTATGGTGAGTTGACCATCTCCTAAGTTTTAGGCTTGCAAAGCCTTCAATCAAATCCTTAAAACTCAGTTTATGTGCAAGCTCATGCTCAATGAAGAGAAGTGCAAGACTATTCAGGCGTTGCTCACTCATTGTTGACCGCAGATAGTTTTTAATTAAAGAAAGCTTGCTAAATGCTCTCTCTCCTTCAGCAACAGAGAGTGGAATAGTGGTGAAAATTCTGAGAGCAATACATATTTCTCCAAATATTCCTTCAGGCTGTAATTTATGTATGGAGTTCAGCAAGTCAAGAGGAACTAAGTCTCTTGCAAATGTGGCATCATATACCTTGCGAAGATGCTGAAGTTCGCCTACTAGAGAGCTTGAGAGATAGTCAGAGTAGTAAGAGATCAGGTTTTCTGTGGAGTTTACCAATTCCGCATCTGAAAGAGTTCTTAATTTCAAAATTGGAGTATACAGGTAGCAAACCTTTTCCATTGATTGAAACCGCTGGTTCAACTCACTAATTATAGAATTAAGTGCCACAAAGAAAACGTTGATCTTGAATTCCATTTCAGCTTCTTCTGGTTCAATACATAAATCTAGCTGCTACTTTCTTGACCTATTCAGCTGCCTTGGTGATTTCAGGATCTTAGGTATCCCCATTTCATCTGCCACAAGTTTGGCCTTAGAAAGTAGATCTGTCCTCCTATCATGGATTGCCTGCATTTCCAGGGAAAGGGATCTAATATTGTGTCTTCTGATATCCATTGAAATAGATCTGGATTGGAGAAAACTGGATTTGGATTCTTCAAAACGCTGCAGAACTTTTAACCAGAATGTTGCAAGTATCATAGCCTTAAAAGATAAAAAATAATCTTTCAGTCCTATCGCTTCAGAATGAGCCTCACTTGAAAGTCTTTAGAATGAAATTACTTTTTCTAGGGCTTCAATGATGCCTTGAAGTATTAAAGCAACTGGGCGAACAGCTTCCACTCTAGCACTCCATCTGGTGTCACTCAAGGCAAGCAGTGAACTTCCAATTTCATCCTTCAATATTTTCCACCTTTGTGGACTTCCACTAAACATTACATATAAACGATCCAAAAAACGTAATCACATCAGGGCAGCACGATGAGGCATGTACACCAACAAGGTTTAAAGAATGGGAAGCACAAGGAGAAATTACAGCTTTTTGAAACTTCTTTTGTATGTGTGCTCTAACTCCTTTGTTTTTTTCCGACATATTTGCACCATTGTTAAATCCTTGACCTCTACAATCATCAAGATTTAGTCCATGCTCAGCCAGTCTCAATAACAGCTTTTCTGCTATCATTTTGCCGGTCTTTAGTTGAAAATCAAAAAAACTCAATAAACCTTTCTTGAATAACCCTGTTTTCAGTCTCTGAATTTCTATTCACATACCTTAGAACAATTACATTTTTTTCTGTATGTGAAATATCTGGTGTGGCATCACATATCAGAGAGAAATAAATTGCATTCCTCCTTTCAGACAGAATGGTGTCCAGCACATGTTTTCCACATATATTTATAAACTAATTTTGGGTTGCCCAAGATAGATAATGAGCATTAACTTTTCTTCCACCCTCTTGGCTTCTCTTAACTTTTTTCAAATGTTCATGTAGCATTGGATCATAGTGTGCTATCAATTCCAGTACACCAAGGAAATTCCCATTGTGCAAGTCTCCAAGTTTTTGAGAGTTCCACGAAATGCCAAATTTCTTGATGCCAGAAATAACGTAACATCCAGAAGTCGTTGCAATAAAGCAGAAACTTTTTTGGTTTCATTGTCCAAACTTTTCTGCAATTGTAAGTCCAAACCATGGTCTGCAATAGACATTTGAGCTTCCTCCAACTCAAATAGTGTTGCTTGTGATTGATGGAATTCTCATGTTCTGGCAATCAATTGTACAGAAAAGGCCACTTGTTTTTTGACGGATTAAATCCCTCTTTCCGGCAAACAAAACTAGTAGCTTTGCCACGGTCAGAACAGAATGTAAGGCAAGTCACACAGTACAAAACGTGCTTGCTTGTGCTCCACCTTAGCCAGTCCTGCACTATTTTCTCACGTTCATTTGACGATTTTGCATACAGTAAAAACTCACTGAATGAACGTTCTTTACAATCCTTGTCCATACCTTTTATCTTTTCCTGTAGTAGTTGTTCTTTATCTAAACCACAAATCACAATACTTTCTCTGTGTTTGTCCGTCAACACATCTGGCCAAACTGCTGAATCCGTCCAATCAGGCTCTTCTTCGTTTTCCACAAATGTGCTCAGTCTGAGTTTCATCTTCTTCTTGTGGGTATGTGTCAGTATGACCTTCAGTGTTAGTTACAAAAGATGTGCTGCAGAAAGCAGTCTCCTCTTCTGGTTCAAGAAGAACTTCTTTCTCTGACAGCTCAACACAGACTCTGCAGTGGCAGCTTCATTTGTTGATTTCTGCTTTTAAAAAAACTTTAACAACACATTTTTGTTTTTAAGTTTTTCTTCTTCCTGTTCTCTTTCTTTCTTCTCCTTCCGCTTCACTGAACCAGACTTATGCCGATACATTTTTAAATGTGACCTAAAAGCTTCAAAATTGAGAAACGCTCAGTGTAATGCCCCACCCCCATGCACCAGCTCCATATACAGCTACCATATACAGGGTGACAAAACAGTACACTGATTAGCGATACAACATTGAAAACCGTTGCACTGTTCCACAGATACTGCCCTCAATCCAAATAGGGTTGGAGGGGGGTCTTTCTAAGAGAGGCTATCTCAGTATCCATTAAAGAGTGTGTTAGAAAGAATCCCCTCCAGGTCATATTAGAGACTACAATGGAGTCTAGTAATGGGTCCTGGAGGGGGGTCTCTCCAACCCTATTCACAATATAACAACACAACATAGCTCTCTGATACCTAGGCCAAGTTGGCTCCTACCTTATATAAGGTTGGTAGCTGGCAGACTGTGGCTTGCTGGTTGGCAGGCTGTGGGCTTGCTGGCTGTAAGTCTGTGGCTGGATGGCTCTGGGTCTGGCTTGGGCCTGGCTGGCTCTGGGCCTGGCTGGCTCTGGCTATAATTAAAAAATAAATACCTAAATAACAATAAAACATGAACATCATGGGTATCGCCCATACTATTAAAATGGAACAAAAAAATTTCAATATGGTGACTGGCATAATAGAAAAAAGGGGCAAAATGGCCAATTTGCCATTTTTTCATTACTTTTCTTGCCCAAAAAAATATAATAAAATGTGATCAAAAAGTCACACTCCAAAATGGCATCAATAAAAAGGTCAGATTGTTCCACCAAAAATGAGCCCCTAAACAGCTCAGTAGACATAAAGTTATGGGGGTCAGAATATGGTGATGTAAAAAAAAATATATATATATATTTTTTTAATTAAAGTTTAAATTTATTTTTACACTCTTTTGACATAAAAAACATATACATATGGGGTCTCGTTTTTATCGTACTGATCCAAAGAATGAAGTGCATGGGGTCAGTTTTGCCATAAAACGCTGTGGGAACCAAACCCGTAAAACAGTGGAGGAATTGCTTAGTTTTTCCATTTCCACCCCATTTGGAATTTTTTTAATGCTTCCCACACATTCTATGCTCAACTTGTCCCGCACAAAATACCAGCTCTGATTGGAGAACTAGTATGGAATAGTCTTAACAATAAATGGTGTGCTTAGATGCGATTGATTATGATGTAGAAGATCTTTTACCTGTCCACAAAAGGAATTGATAGATAGTACTTCTAGTCTCTTCAGTGTCGGAGGCTGTTGTCCTCAATGCTTCTTGCTCAACTTTCAAACACACGCGTCGCCCCGGCTGGCAGCAAACGCTGTGCATACATACATGGACCTCTGAGGAAGCTAGCACACGGTCTAGCGATACGCGTGAGGGTGCCCCCCCACCTTGTGGGT
Source organism: Bufotes viridis (assembly GCA_033119425.1). Taxonomy (NCBI): domain Eukaryota; kingdom Metazoa; phylum Chordata; class Amphibia; order Anura; family Bufonidae; genus Bufotes; species Bufotes viridis. The sequence goes on along the minus strand of CM065597.1, from coordinate 119,689,576 downwards.
CTCTATTTGTCTTGGTACTGGCTGCATTTTGCACATTATTTAACCCACTTGGGGGAGTTTGTCCATGCATTGTTGTAGTTGTTTTTAATCTTTGTGTGCTTCAATAAACTACCATTTTATTTATAGAGGTGCGGCCTGTTAGTGGAATTTGTTTTCTTTTGGTTGTGTTTATGCTTATTCTTAATACCAAGGCCGGCACTCTGTTACCATTTATATAGGTGTGCCCCCTGTTGTCTATTTCATTGTCTTGCTAAAGAAAATGAGGGTAAATGTTCTGGACTGGCCAAGCATGTCTACAGACCTAAACCCTATTGAACTTCTGTGGGGCATCCTTAAATAGAAGGTGGAGGAGCGCAAGGTCTCTAACATCCACCTGCTCTGTGATGTTGGCATGTAGAAGTGAAAGATAATTCAAGTGGCAACCTGTGAAGTTCTAGTGAACTCCATGCCCACGAGAGTTAAGGACAGTGCTGGAAAATAATGGTGGCCACACAAAATATTGACAAGGGCCCACTTATCTCTGGGGTCGCGATGCCTGAGCCGATCGCCTTACCTCAACTAACTGGGGGTGCGGCCCTGCCTCTTCCATCTTCTGGAGTTGGTTGACTGGCACAGGAAGAGCAGGGCAGTGTTGTAGGTCTAAACAGGTCTGTGCCGAAGAAAATGACAGCATAGGAAATTTATGGATCCCTGCCCTGCCATAGGTATCAATTCCAATACAGTTAAAAATAATTCTACCACCTCCAGATATAGGGGTATTGTAAATTTGTTTAGTTTTTTACTGATGACCTATACTCTGGATAGGTCATCAATAACTGATCGTGTGTGTGTGTGTGGGGGGGATCAGCTAGTTGAGAAGGCAGCGGTGCTCACAGTAGCACCGCAACCTTCTACAGCTTTGCCTGGACCAGGGATGGGCAAACTGCGGCTCTCCAGCTGTTGTAAAACTACAATTTCCACCGTGCCCTGCTGTAGGCTGATAGCTGTAAGCAGTCTTTGCATGCTGGGAATTTTAGTTTTGCAACAGCTGGAGGGCCGAGTTTGCCCAACCCTGGCCTAGACCATGTGACATCCCTTTAGAAACATAGAAACATAGAATGTGTCGGCAGATAAGAACCATTTGGCCCATCTAGTCTGCCCAATATACTGAATAATATGAAGGATGGCCTTATGCCTATCCCATGCATGCTTAAACTCTTTCACTGTATTTGCAGCTACCACTTCTGCAGGAAGGCTATTCCATGCGTCTACTACTCTCTCAGTAAAGTAATTCTTCCTGATATTACTTTTAAACCTTTGCCCCTCTAATTTAAAACTATGTCCTCTTGTAGCAGTTTTTCTTCTTTTAAATATTCTCTCCTCTTTTACCGTGATGATTCCCTTTATGTATTTAAAAGTTTCTATCATATCCCCTCTGTCTCTTCTTACTTCCAAGCTATACATGTTAAGGTCCTTTAACCTTTCCTGGTAAGTGTTGTCCTGCAATCCATGTGCTAGTTTAGTAGCTCTTCTCTGAACTCTCTCCAAAGTTTAAGCGGCCATATAGCCTAGTCACAGCTCAGCTCCATTGAGGTGAATGGGCCTGAGCTGCGATACCAAGCACAGCAGCTATACAATGTACAGCACTATGCTTGGTGAGCAGAGAGAAGGCCAAGGTGCCACTGTCAGCACCACTGCCTTCTCAGACAGCCAATCAGCTGGGGTTCCATGTGTCAGACCCCCACCAATCAGAAAGTTAAAAACTCTCTGAAAAACCCAATTCAGGAGAACTATCAAGATCTCACCCTCAAATAATAATAATAATAATCAAATATGTAAAGCTGAGTGTATGTATGTATGTCCGCTAAAGGAATCCGTACTGTCACATTTACAATCTCGAAACTTGGCACACAGGTACATCAGGTGTCCGGGAAGGTTTTAGACCAGGTCTCAGCTCTCTGGGACATACCGTTCCTGAAATATTCCCCAAAAATGTATTAGCCAATAGAAGCCTGGTTACATGACCCTTATCAGCCAATAGAAGCTCACTGGCAGTTCGTCTCCACACACACAGCTTTACTCCGGGTAACCATAACAACCCAGCCATCACTGCTATAGATGAGGTTTAAAGTAAATCTGTCACCAGGATAATCGCTATTGAAGTAAAGCCATGGCCTAATAGCACTTTGTACCTTATTTCCTGAGGTTTCCATAACAACTCTGTCGATGACACTGTTAAGGGAGCAGAGTGCTGTGGAGGTCACAGTTCAGGGGGCAGGTAGGGTGGCCATTCAAGTTACCCTTAAAACCCCACCCCCAGGACCTGATAAGCCACACCCTGATCCGGTTAGACCACGCCCTCCCCCACTCCTCAGATGACAGGGATTTAAAAAAATGAAGTTAAAATCCAACTTCTGTCAGCTGCAGAGGTGGGAGGGATGGTGGCTTTTTCCCTGCAGCTCACATTCAGACAGCACAGTACTGCTGACTTAGAGTGAGCTGTTCAAAAGGACACCCTCCCGATCTGGTTAGGCCATGCCCCCTCCCACTCAGCCAACAGGGATTAACATAATAACATAGTAACATAGTATATAAGACAGAAAAGCCGGAATTAGACTTACCGGTATTTCATTTTCCACAAATCCACCATGACGGCCCAGAGAGATTGACCCCTGACCTCTGTAGGGGCAGGAACAGAGATAGGTTAAAAGGACCCCTCCCACCACCATTCAACAGTGAGTTCCAGATTATAGTGCCACAACCACCAGTAAAGAAGTGAAACAACTCAAAAGTTCTTTTTTCCCCCCCTGGTATTAACTCATACCAAGTCCGCATAATAATTTTCTGGGTGGGATATCATGTCGTCATGGTGGATTTGTGGAAAATGAATTACCGGTTAGTCTAATTCCGGCTTTCCACTTCACCACCATGACGGCCCAGAGAGACATAACAGATTATATACGTCTTAGGGTGGGGCAACGGCCTGTAGGACCTTGCGACCAAAGGCCAGGTCGGAAGACCTGGATAAGTCAGGTCTATAATGTTTAACTAAAGTGTTTACACTGGACCAGGTTACGGCCCGGCATATCTGATCTAGGGAAGCTCCTGCTTTTTCAGCGAATGAGGCAGATATGGCTCTCGTAGAGTGAGCCCGAATGACGTCTGGACAGCTGATGCCTTCCATCTTGTAACAGTCCATCTTGTAACTGTAATAGCCTGTTTTACCCATCAGGCAATGGTAGATCGCGAAGCTGCTTTCCCTTTATTTTTACCGCTGAAGAGTACCAGTAAATTGTCCACCTTTCTTAGGTCCTTAGTGACCTCTAGGTTTTTTAGTACTGTGTTCGTTTGACGTCCAGGGTATGGAATCGTTCCTCCCCAGAAATCTTAGTATTCTTGCAAAAAAAGGGAAGAATGATCTCCTGGTTTCTATGGAAGTCTGTTACAACTTTTAGTAAAAAACCCGGATCTAGCCTCAAGGTAATTCGATCTTCCTGGATTGTTAGGTATGGTTGTCTTATTGACAATGCCTGGATCTCGCACAGTCTTTTTGCTGATATTATTGCTACAAGAAAAGCCACCTTCTGAGAAAGGTGCTTTAGGGAGTCCAGGGGTTCGTAAGGCAGACCTGTGAGTCCCCTAAGGACAATGTTTAAGTCCCAGGTAGGCACCCTTGATTTAAGGGATGGTCTTAGTCTAGCTGCAGATCTCAGGAATCTTCAGATCTATCTGTAACGGACCTCCTGGCACCCCGACAGGGTACCTCCATTGATGGATGCTCCTAGTGCTTCCTGAGGGCTCCAAGCACTCCGCTTGACACCCCACGCACTGCAGACCCCTCGTACCACAGCAGCTTGGTTTGGGTCTCACCGTCTCCTACCCACTCTGGACCTACGACAAGGCTCCAGGCTCCGGTGGGTGAACCTCTCTTCCTTCAGAGAGCAGGAACCAGGAACAAGCTCTTAAAAGAGCTAAGTGATTATAGCCAGGGGAGTATACAGCGTATAGCAATCCCCAGGGTAGATGAAGCCTTTTCCCCCACACATGAGGCTCTATGTTGGGGTAAAACAGGAACTCTTTTAATGACCACTCAGGAACTAAGGACATAAACATAGCAGCCAATCGTTTACAGTTTCACATTTTAAACAGAACCCATTCATCAATGTACATTTAACAACCACAATGAGCATTGTCTGTGACCCAATCAACAAACACAATGACATTGTCCATGACACAATCAACAACACAATGGCATTGCCTGTGACCCAATCAACAACACAATGGCATTGCCTGTGATATAATCAACAACACAATGACATTGCTTGTGATACAATCAACTGAATCCAGGCAATACCAGGGGTTCTGTGCAAGCAGGCCTCTCCAGCAACCCCAGTGACGGTTCAGTCCGTCACACCATCTATGGCTGGCTTATTCAGAATCGAAAAAAGCGCTAAGCGCTGAGACCTGGACCTTGAGATGGACGTAACCCTGACTCTAGTCCTTCTTGTAGGAAGTCCAGGATCATCTGTATATTTGGTTTAGCCTGGTCTGGGGCTTCTTCGCCTGACCAGGTGCAGAATCTTCTCCAGATTTTTAAATAGATGGAGTTAGTCACTTTCTTTCTGCTGGTCTTTAAGGTAGATATCACTCCCTCTGAGAGACCTCTGCGTCTACGAAGGTCGGACTCAGGATCCAAGCCGAGAAGTTGAAGATCTCTGGATGTGGATGGAGAACCGGCCCTTGGATCAGGATATCTTTCCTCCTTGGGAGAATGAATACTTCCTGTGGGGAAAGGTTGGTTAGGATCGAGAACCAGCTCCTCTTGGGCCAGTACGGGGTGACCAGGATTATACTGGCTCTGTCCCTAATGATCTTCTGGAGAACCCTTGGGATTAACGGGAACGGAGGGAAGGCATATGCAAGATCCCAGTTGCAGTGCAGGGAGAAGGCTTTGATTGCTAGAGGCCTGTCCCTCGGGTTTAGGGAGCAAAAGGTTGATACCTTTGAGTTTTTCCTTGAAGCGAATAGATCTACCAATGGGAGGCCCCATCTCTGGACAATCAGATTGAAGACGTCGATGTTTAGAGACCATTCTCCCTGGTCTATAGTGGTCCTGCTGAGGAAGTCCGCAGCGCTGTTTAGGCTTCCCTTTAAATAAATCGCAGTTACTGATTTTACATTTTTTTCTGCCCAAGGGAAGATTCTTCTGGACAGAATTTCTAGTTTTTGAGACCGTGTGCCCCCCTGGTGTTTGAGGTAGGACACGGTCATTATATTATTTGTCTGAATAGATTTTTATATGCTGGTCCTTTAGTTTTGGAGCAGCTGCTCGTATTGTCTGCCAAACTGCCCTGAGCTCCCTGTATTTTGAGGACTGGGCTGCAATCTTCGGAGACCAGGCTCCCTGGTAGAGGTCGGAGTATATTTTTGCGCCCCATCCCTTTTGCGCTGTCATCTGTCTGAACATGCACTGCTGGGGTTTTGAGCCAAACCATACCCTTTTTTAGATTTTCTGTGTGAAGCCACCACCGGACTGATGATTTTACGTGGCCTGGGATCAGGATCTTCTTGTCTAGAGATGTTTGTCCCATTTGCTTAGAAGCCAGGACTAAAGGGCCCTGTAATGAATCTGGCACCAAGGGACTGCTACAATACAGACTGTCATTTGACCTAAAAGTCTCATTGTTTCTCTGAAGGAGAAGAAACAACGTCCTAGGAAGGCTCTGATTGATGTCTGAAGGCTTTGAATTCTTTCTGCTGGACAAAGGTTGTCTGTTTTACCGAATCCAGGAATACCCCTAGGAATTTTACCCTGGTATCTGGAACTAGGGATGACTTTTTTAGGTTTATCACCCAACCTAGGGCTGTCAGAAGGGCGCAGAAGGTCTCTCGATCCGCTACTGATTGATCCACAGTGTCTGAAATCAGCAAAAAGTTGTCTAGGTAAGGAACGACAGTCACCCCCTTAGATCTCAGGGAGGCGACCATCTCTACCACCAGTTTCGTTAAATTCCTTGGGGCTGAGGCCAGCCCGAAGGGGAGAGCCACGAACTGGAAATGGTGAACAGAGCCTCTGTGATCCTTCAATGCAAAACACAGGAGCCTCTGACACTGTATGGGAATCAGGTTGATTGTGCAAAGGAACGCGTCTTTTTGAATTAAAGGAATGGTAGAGTTTAGGGATTCCATTTTGAATCTTTTGTAAACTACGAATCTGTTTAACTTTTTGAGGTTTATAATCATGCGAAACTAAGAAAGGGTTGGAGTAGAATCCCTGCCCCCGTTGAAGCTTGGGAACAGGACCCACTACTCCTAAGCCTAGAAGATTCTGGACCTCCTTTCAAATTTGGTTCTGCTGGAATGGGGAAGGGTGGTAAGATACCAGAAATACATTCGGAGGGGAGGAAGATAACTCTATCCTGTAGCCGTTTTTGATCAGATTTTGTGCCCAGGGGTTGGGAGAAGTCGGATGCCACTGGGCAAAAAATTGGGATAGTCTTCCCTTTATCCTGATGTCACTGCTTCTCACCGTCCTTGTTCTGGGGATTAAGGAGGTACCCTCTACCTTTCCCTCCTCTTGGGTAACTCAAACGTCCGGATTTACCTTTACCACGAAGGGAGCTATTTTGGGAGTATTGGTTACGAACGGAGGGTTTCTTTTTAGGGGTTTTCTCTTCAGGGAACCCTTTCTTTTTATCAGTGGCCTTCTCAAGGATTTTGTCCAATACAGGACCGAACACGTATTTGCCCGAGAAGGCTATAGAGCACAGCTTCATTTTTGAAGTGATGTCGCCTGACCAAGATTTCATCCACAGTGCCCTTCGGGCAGCATTGGACAAAGCCGTGTCCTTGGCTGAGAATCTAATTGTCTCGGCGGAGGCATCCGCTCAGAAACCCGTGGCGGATTTTAACAAGGGAATAGAGTCTAATATTTGTTCCCTGGACGTCTTGTTGATTAGATGATTCTCTAACTCATTTAGCCACAGGTGCATAGACCTGGCGACTGAAGTAGCGGCTATGTTGGTCTTAACACTGAACATAGCTGCCTCCCAGGATTTTTTTAATAGACTGTCCGCCTTCTCTCCATGGTGTCCTTTAACTGAGAGGAGTCCTCGAATGGTAGCAACTAGCAAGTTTTTTTTTATTAACTTTGGCCACCTGAACGTCAATTCTGGGAACCTCGTCAAAGATTTTAGAGTCTGACGGGTCAAATACAAGGCGGTTCCTGAACTCCTTGGAAATCCCTAGTTTCTTTTCTGGATGGGCCCATTCGTCCATTACCATCTCCTTAATATTTTCATTTATGGGGAATACACGGGAACATTTGACCTTCAATCCCCCAAACATCTCTTCCTGAACTGAGTGAGGCCTCTGGATGTTTTCCACCCCCATTGTATCCCTGACCGCTTTTAGAAGGTCACTCATTTCGCTAGGAGTGAAGAAGAATTTTCTAGATTCCTCGACGGTTTCGCCTTCTGATAGGGGGTAATCGTATTCCTCCTTTTTGGAAGATGAAGCCTTGTCCTCCAAATCCTCGGAGTCTGAGGAGGAGATGTCCGCCATTCTGGGACGCTTGGGTGGGCGACCCCCCAGGGTGTCCTCACGGAGGGAGGCTAGAGAAGATTTAACTTCCTCCTGAATCATAGTTCTAAATTCCTGCATAATTGAGGGTTGTTCTTCTCTCACAATCTTGGCAATACAATCCTTGCAAAGTTTCTTAGGATAATCATCAGGTAGCCTGACGGAGCACTGGATGCATCTGGCAGTCTTCCTGGGCATTTTCAAAGTTAGTTTGGCCTAAAGTGAGAGAGCAGCCCATCAATTTTGTGCAGATCCAGTATAGGTGCAAAATTTTTAGATGCAGTATACCACAATACCTTAGGGGAGGGGGGGGGGGGGCTCCTCCCAGTGGTTACATGAACAGTAATACTGAGGCTCCCTCCCCATTTCCCCATTGAGGTCCCAGATCAGCATATGTCAAGCTGCCGGCATGCCCAGGTGGGCTACTCACGCAGGGGCGCTCTGGAGCGGTCTGCTCATTCTGCTGCGGCTCCTTCTCCTGGTCCAACATTTCTCGCCCGGTGGCCCGGAAGTGACGTCGGACGTGCGCGCCTGCGCAAATGTCCTCCCGGCCAGCTACCTACACAAGTAGGTAGGCAGCCCCGTGGCAGCTCAGGGCAGGCTTCTGCACAACAGAGAGCGTGACCCTCGCATCTCCCTGTCAGCTTTGGAACGGAGTCCGCGGAGAGCAGTGGACACAGTCCTGGGTGAGAGGCCCGCAAGGGAAGCAAGATTACCGCCGATGCGGTCACCCAGGGGACGGAAATAAAAAATGGTCCTTTATTCACTTCACCTCCCTGAAAGCCAGAGAGGACTTTTCTCTGTCCTGGCCACTATAGGGGCAGGAACACACTGGTGAATGGTGGTGGGAGGGCTCAGTTTAACCTATCTCTGTTCCTGGCCCTACAGAGGTCAGGGGTCAATCTCTCTGGGCCGTCATGGTGGTGAACTGGAAAAAGACATTTGTCCATCCAGTTCGGCCTGTTTCCTACAAATTGATACAGAGGAAGGCAAAAATCCCCTGTGAGGCAGAAGCCAATTTTCCCCAGTTAAGTGGAACAAATTCCTTTCCTACTCCAGTCAGGTAATCAGAATAACTCCCTGGATCAACGACCCCTCTCTAGTAGCTATAACCTGTAATATTGTTACATTTTAGAAATACATCCAGGCCCCTCTTGAATTCCTTTATTGTACTCACCATCACCACCTCCTCAGGCAGAGAGTTCCATCGTCTCACTGCTCCTACCGTAAAGAATCCTCTTCTATGTTTGTGTACAAACCTTCTTTCCTCCAGACGCAGAGGATGTCCCCTCATCACTGTCACAGTCCTGGGAATAAATAGATGATGGGGGAGATCTCTGTACTGTCCCCTGATATATTTATACATAGTAATACTATCTCCTATCTCCCCTCAGTCGTCTTTTTACTAAAGTGAATAACCCTAATTTTGATAATCTTTCAGGGTACTGTAGTTGCCCCATTCCAGTTATTACTTTAGTTACCCTCTCCAGCTCTGCTATGTCTGCCTTGTTCACAGGAGCCCAGAACTGTACTCAGTACTCCATGTGTGGTCTGACTAGTGATTTGTAAAGTGGTAGGACTATGTTCTCATCACGGGCATCTATGTCCCTTTTGATGCAACCCATTATCTTAATGACCTTGGTGGCAGCTGCCTGACGCTGGTTTTTACAGCTTAGTTTGCTGTTTATAAAAATTCTTAGATCCTTTTCCATGTCAGTGTTACCAAGTGTTTTACCATTTAGTATGTACGGGTGACTTGCATCATTCCTTCCCATGTGCATAACTTTACATTTGTCAGTGTTAGGCCCCTTGCACACGACAGTATTTTGCGGACCGTATACTGGCAGTTTTTTCAGTTCAGTATACTGACAGTATACTGAACCATTCACTTCAATGGGTCTGCAAAAAATACTGAAGTGTCTCCGTATGCCTTCCGTTTCCGTTTTTCCGTTTTTTCTGTTCCGTTTAAATATAGACCATGTCCTATTCTTGTCCGCAAATCACGTTCAGTGGCTCCATTCAACTCAATGGGTCTGCAAAAAAAACGGAAAGCATACTGAAGTGCATCCGTATGTCTTCCGTATCCGTTCCGTTTTTTGCGGAACCATCTATTGAAAATTTTAAGACCAGCCCAATTTTCATTATGGAATTAATGTATACTGTATATGCCAAATGGAAAAACGGAACGGAACAACGGAACCGAAACGGAAACAAAACGGAAGCAAAAAACGGAAAAACTGATCCGTTATAAACGGACAGCAAAACACTGGAAAAAAAAATACGTTCGTGTGCAAGAGGCCTTAAACCTCATCTGCCATTTCTCTGCCCAAGCCCCCAATCTATCCAGGTCCCTCTGTAGCAGAAAACTGTCCTCTTCAGTGTTAATTACTTTAAACAGTTTAGAGTCATCTGCAAAAATTGATATTTTACTATGCAAGCCTTCTACAAGATAATTAATAAATATATTGAAGAGAATAGGGCCCAATACTGACCCCTGAGGCACCCCACTAGTGACAGTGACCCAATCTGAGTGTGTGTCGTTAATAACCACCCTCTGTTTTCTATTACTGAGCCAGTTACTTACCCACATGCAGACAATTTCTCCCAGTCTGAGCATTCTCATTTTATTTTATTTTTTTTTTAACCTCTTATGTGGTACAGTGTCAAATGCTTTGGAGAAGTCCAGATATACGACATCCATTGATTCGCCGTTGTCAAGTCTAGAACTTACCTCCTCATAGAAACGGATTAAATTTGTTTGGCATGACCGATCCCTCATGAACACATGTTGATATGGCGTTATTTGCTAATTTTCATTGAGATACTCCAAGATAGCATCTCTTAGAAAAGATTGTAAAAATTAATTTAAAAATTAACTTCTAGGTCCCGCTAAGCCACACCCTGATCCAGTTAGGCCACACCAGCTTCCACTCCTCCACCGACAGGGATTTAAAAATTAAGTTAAAAATCAACTTCTGTCAGCTACAGGGGTGGGAGGGACGGTGACTTTCTCCCTGCAGCTCATACTCAGACAGAACAGTGCTGCTGTCTTAGGGTGAGCTGTTCAAAAGGACACGCCCCCAATCCAGTTAGGCCACGCCCCTCACACCTCAGCCAACAGGGATTGAAAAAACTAAGTTAAAAATCAACTTCTAGGTCACGCTAAGCCACGCCCCTGACCCGGATAGACCACATCCCCCTCCCCTCCGCAGCCGATGGGGATTGCCAAAATTAAGTTAAAATCAACTTCTGTCAGCTGCAGAGGTGGGCGGGACGGTGACTTTCTCTCTGCATCTCACTCTCAGACAGGACAGTGCTGCTGTCTTAGGGTGAGCTGTTAATAAGGCCATGCCCCCTATCTGGTTACGCCACGCCCACTCCCACTCTTCAGCTGACAAGGATTGAAAAATCGAAGTTAAAACTCTACTGCTAGGTCTCGCTAAGCCACAACCCTAACCTGGTTGGGCCATGCCAAAAAGTTGAAGTCCCAATGTGGGACAAAAAATAAAGTGAAAAAAAATTTGAAAAAATAAAGTTTCCCCCCCAAAAAATTAAAAGTTTCAAGTAAAAAAAAAATAAAACGTCATTTTCCCCAAATAAAGTAAAAAAAAATTGGTAAAAAATAGTGAAAAAAAAGTAGACATAGGTATCGCCACATCCGTATTGACTGGATCTATAAACATATCACATGAACTAACCCCTCAGAGAAACACCGTAAAAAATAAAAAATAAAATGTGCTAAATAAACAATTTTTTTGTCCCCTTACATCACTAAAAGTGCAACAGCAAGCGATCAAAAAGGCGTATGCCCACCAAAATAGTACCATTCTAACCGTCACCTTAGCCCGCAAAAAATGAGTCCCAATCTAAGACAAGCACCCAAAAAATAAAAAAACCATGGCTCAGAATATGGAGACACTAAAACATAATTTATTTTTGGTTTTAAAAAGCTTTTATTGTGTAAAACTTAAGTAAATAAAAAAAAGTATATATATTAGGTATCACCGTGTCCGTAAAATCCTTCTCTATAAAAATATTACATGACCTAACCCCTAAGATAAACATCGTAAAAAATAAAAAATAAAAACGGTGAAAAAAATGAAATTTTTTGTCACCTTACATCACAAAAAAAGTAATAACAAGCAAAAAGTCATATGTTCCCCAAAATAGTGCCAATCAAACCGTCATCTCATCCCACAAAAAATGAGACCCTACCTAAGATAAACGCCCAAAAACTGAAAAACTATGGCTCTCAGAATATGGAGACACTAAAACATGATATTTCTTTTTGTTTCAAAATCTGATATTATTGTGTAAAACTTACATAAATAAAAAAAGTATTCATATTATGTATCACCGCATCCGTAGTAACCTGCTCTATAAAAATATCACATGACCTAACCCCTCAGATGAACACCGTAAAAAAATAGAAACCTTGTAAGAAAAAGCCATTTTTGGTCACCTTACATCACAAAAAGTGTAATACCAAGTGATCAAAAAGTCATACGCACCCCAAAATAGTGCCAATCAAACCGTAATCTCATCCCAAAAAAATCATACCCTAACCAAGATAATCGCCTAAAAACTGAAAAAACTATGGCTCTCAGACTATGGAGACACTAAAATAAGATTTTTTTTGTTTCAAAAGTGAAATCATTGTGTAAAACTTACATAAATAAAAAAAAGTATACATATTATGTATCGCCGCGTCCATAATAACCTGCTCTTTAAAAATATCACATGACCTAACCTCTCAGATGAACACCGTAAAAAATTTTTTGTCACCTTACATCACAAAAAGTGTAATACCAAGCGATCAAAAAGTCATATGCACCTCAAAATAGTGCCATTCAAACCGTCATCTCATCCCGAAAAAAATGAGCCCCTACACAAGACAGTCGCCCAAAAAATAAATAAAACTATGGCTTTCAGAATGTGGAGACACTAAAGAATCATAAAAAAAAAATGCTTTGTTATGTAAAACTGAAACAAACGACCAATTGGTATTGTCGCGTCCGTGACAACCTGCTCTATAAAAATACCACATGATCTAACCTGTCAGATGAATGTTGTAAATAACAAAAAATAAAAATGGTGCCAAAGCAGCTATTTCTTGTTACCTTGCTTCACAAAAAGTGTAATATAGAGGAACCAAAAATCATATGTATCCTAAAATAGTACCAACAAAACTGCCACCTTATCCCGTAGTTTCTAAAATGGGGTCAGTTTTTTGGAGTTTTTACTCTAGGGGTGCATCAGCAGGGCTTCAAATGGGACATGGTGTCAAAAAACCAGTCCAGCAAAATCTGCCTTCCAAAAACCATATGGCATTCCTTTCCTTTTGCACCCTGCTGTGTGCCCGTACAATAGTTTACAATCACCTATGGGGTGTTTCTGTAAACTACTGAATCAGGGCAATAAATATTGAGTTTTGATTGGCTGTTAACCCTTGCTTTGTAACTGGAAAAAATTATTAAAATGGAAAATCTTTTGAAATTTTATCTCCATTTTCAATTAATTCTTGTGGAATACCTAAAGGGTTAACAAAGTTTGTAAAATCAGTTTTGAATACCTTGAGGGATGTAGATTCTAGAATGGGGTTTTCTGTGTTGTTTCTATTATATAAGCCTCACAAAGTGACTTCAGACCTGAACTGGTCCTTAAAAAGTGGGTGTTTGAAAATTTCGGAAAAATTTCAAGATTTGCTTCTAAACTTCTAAGCCTTGTAATGTCCCCAAAAAATAAAATGTCATTCCCAAAATGATCCAAACGAAGTAGACATATGGGGAATGTAAAGTAATAACTATCTTTGTAGGTATTACTATGTATTATAGAAGTAGAGAAATTCAAACTTGGAAATTTGCAAATTTTTGGTAAATTTGGTATTTTGTTATAAATAAAAAATATTTTTTTTTACTCCATTTTGCCAGTGTCATGAAGTATATGTGACGAATATGTGACGAAAAAACAATCTGAGTGGCTTGGACAAGTTGAAGCTTTTTAAAGTTATCACCACATAAAATGACACTGATCAGATTTGCAAAAAATGGCCTGGTCCTTAGGCTAAAAATGAGTCCGGTCCCAAAGGGGTTAAAGGGGAAGGCTGTTGTAAAGTTCAAAGTTAAAGGGTTTCTGTCATCAAATTTTGACATTATAAGCTGTCTGACATTAGCTATGTGCTAATGTCAGAGCAGCTTGATAATGTCTTTTTTTTATAAAAATCCGATTTATATTTTGGCTGAAAAACGTACTTTTATAATATGTAAATTAGCCTCTAGGAGCAGGGGGGGTGTTGCCCTGCTCCTAGAGGCTCCGTGCGGCAACCTGCTGGCACGCCCCTTCTTACTTTGAGTGACAGTGGCGGGCTGTCCTTGCTTCCGGGTGTACTCAGAGGTATTCAGCGCAGGCATGGTGAGCTGAGGACAGCAGGCACCAGCGTCCTCTGCTCACCGCGCCTGCGCCAAATACAGAGCGGCGGCGCAGGCGCGGGATTTCAGAAGGAGACAGTGCCGGAGGATCGCTGCCCGGCACTGTCACTCAAAGTAAGAAGGGGCGTGCCAGCAGGTTGCCACACAGAGCCTCTAGGAGCAGGGCAACGCCCCCCCTGCTCCTAGAGGCTAATTTACATATTATAAAAGTACGTTTTTCAGCCAAAATATAAATCGGATTTTTATAAAAAAGACATTATCAAGCTGCTCTGACATTAGCACTTAGCTAATGTCAGACAGCTTATAATGTCAAAACTTGATGACAGAAACCCTTTAAGGGGGTGGGCTGCTGTGGAGGTTCCATTTTAAGGGACGGGGCACTGTCGGGGGTGTAAAGGTCACTGTTAAGGGGCGGTGTGCTGTAGATGTCACTGTTATAGTGGATACTGTCAATATCTTTTAAAAACACACAAAAACATTAAATGAAATAGATTAAATATACCCGGGCGAAGCCGGGACTTTCGGCTAGTAATACTAATAAGAATAAAAATTACTAAATGTATGTAGTCTTGAGAAGAGACAGGAGAAACTTGTATAAGGATTTAAATGAGCTGTACAGAAAATATGTGGAAAAAGCTTTTCCATGAAAAATCCTCTCAAAAGACAAGGGTTACTCTTTCTATCAAGGGAATACTTTCTTCACCTGCAGGAAAAGGGTATAGAGGATTAATTCAATGAGATCTTCACTTAGGATCACGAGGGGGATATTTCCTTTTTGGGGCAGATTGTTTCATGCATTATGGGGTTTTTATCTTCCTCTGGATCAAAAGGATGAATAGATTCCTAAAGTTTCACCATACCCCTTTCATTCATCTACATCCTATCCCCTGATTGAACTCGATAGGCATAGTTTTTTCAACCATACTATAAATGTAAGTTGTACTAGAGGTGCGTTGGTCCTAACCCACTATTTGATGGCATTTTAATTCTATGGTATTTGGCAGTCATTTAGTAGCAAATAGACACTCCTGGTAACTTTAGCTTTCTGACCAATACATAATGCTGATATTTCCATAAGGGGTGATTAAAAATCCATTTTTGTGTTGATTCTAATTGCCACTTTTGGAAAATAAACAATTAGCCTTATTTTCCACCGCAAAACATAATGAGGCGGCTGTCTGCTAAATGTAGCTTCGAGTAGTGCATACGTCATGACTCTCCACATGACCACTCTGTCTTAATTAAATCATTTAAAGTTCAATTATGGGTGAAACACATTGCAAGTGCAATGTGCTGCAGGCATTGAAAACTATATGATTCCAGTATAAAGAGATTATATATATACTGTATATATATATATATATATATATATATATATTGATACAATGATTAAGACGCACTGGACTATAGATTCACCAACCTAGGTGCCCTCGGTTAAGTAGCTTCACCCTGCTACTGATAGGTAATTAAATAATTATAAAGAAACCGGGCACACTAGATGGTAACTGGACACACAATTTATTAGATGACAGAAATGTAATATTAATAAAATCTATCTATAAGAAAAAATATATATATGGCAGCACTAAAACAACAATAAATAGCAGTCATAGTAAGTAGCAACAATAATAGCGTAGCACCGATAGTCTCTATTAATCACTAATCTCTTGGAGTGGCAAAAAGTAATAGCTTTTTCGACTGGTATCAAAGGGTTGTGGAATATAGGTAAAGGAATCCAAAATGACAATCCAATGTTCTTATTTCGCTAGGCAAATGTCCATTATAAATAAGTTGGGTATAGTTCTGTGACTTGAAACATGTATAGCAGCATCCCGCTACTAGTCACACTCAGCGGCGTCCCGCTGAATTTGAATATTTATCCTGTTACTGTAGAGCCGGCATAAAGAAACGAAACAGTCTTACCAGAGATGTGACCGAGTGTTTCACTCAGTTCTGGACCTCGCTATATTTTCAGTAGTTGTCCTCCAAACTGTTTCTTCTTGACCGCGGTAGTGGGTCCTCACACGTGCGCCTCCGTGTTCTGAAGCGGGTTCCGTGCTACATCCACTTCTCACGCGGATTTCACAGTAAGTGGTAGCTATTAGGTCTTGGTCACTTCAATATTCTGGTAACTGGTTAGTGTGGGGGGGTCTGACCAGACGCGTTTCGGGGCTATATACGTCCCCTTCCTCAGCTGAACTAAATTTGATGGTTAAGTAAAAAATGGCACAAAAAGGTTAACTAACTATTTTAATGTATTTCAATGTCTTTTCAGAGTCAATTTTAGCTTCGCTACACCTGTGTGTGTGTGTGTATATATATGGTCATTTATTAAGAATGGCGTTTTAGACGCTGGTCGTAATGAGCTCTTTAGCTGGCGGTGGAGGCAGTGGCCACTAAAACAGGCGTAGAAAATGACCGGCCTGTCCTCTTTTCTGCCCACACCGTGCCCCCTTTTTAGACCTGGTGGGAGTGGGGAAAAGTTGCAGATTGCGGCGCAAATAACTTTGCCTAATATAGTCCTGGGGTAATAGAGGGTGTTATATACTAAGGATGAACAAACCAGTTTGGACCAGACTTTGCTATTTTTCAGATGGCAGACGAACCCGATTATTTTCAGGTTGGTTTCAGACAAATCCACTAGAACAGTGTGTAGACCCATTTTAGTGCACATATCGGCAGAAAAAAAGCACTAGGTATGAAGACCTGAGACCAGGCTCGGACTGACCCACCGGGGAGGCAGGGAATTCCCCGGTGGGCCCCGGCACTGTAAGTGAGCCTTCACGTTTGAAAGCTCACTGTCACTCTCCTTGAGCTGCAGGCACCGCGTACCCAGATGGAGATGCATGGAGGGGCCTGCCTCCTGTCTTCATGGGCCCTGCCATCTGAACATATCCATGATCCCCAGCCACTATCTACAAAGATGTCCATCAGTTGGGGGCCCGCTATGCTGCCCCAAGTAAGTAGAAAAGGCAGTCCTTCCTTACTGAATAGGAAGGCTGATAAATCGGAGGACAGCCTATGAGCACTTTTAGCTTATAGGGGTGCAACCAGCCAGCACTTCCTGTCAGTGAGCTTGTATCCCCGTGTTCTGATTTTCACAAAAATCGCGGCAAAATGCGACGTTTTTTACCGCGATTTTTGTGAAAATCAGAACATGGGGATATAAGCTCACTGACAGGAAGTGCTGGCTGGATGCCCCTATAAGCTAAAAGTACTCATAGGCTGTCCTCCGATTTATCAGCCTTCCTATTCAGTAAGGAAGCACTGCTGCTACAAGTGGGAGGACACAACAGGATGCTGCAGCCACAATACTCAGGGTGAAGCAGGTAAGGGAAATCTATACTATACAGCATGTATTGTGGTGTTAAAGGAAGCCTTCATATGTAAAAGCGTGTATAAGACCATGTCTTCACATGTAGTGTGTATAAGACCATGTCTTCATATGAAAAAGTGTGTATAAGACCATGGCTTCTAGTGTAAAAGTGTGTATAAGACCATGGCTTCTAGTGTAAAAGTGTGTATAAGACCATGGCTTCTAGTGTAAAAGTGTGCCTGCCTGTGAAGTGTGTTAGGACTAGCACTACACACCAACTTTGGCTCACAACACACACTGTGCGGCCAAAAATTACAGCAACACAGTGAATAGGGTTGTGATTCAACAGTCACCCCATTCACTTAAAGGGGTTATCCAAGAATATTAAATTCCCCTCATATGCCGGGCCTTTCACAATAAATATACTTACCTGGCTCCCCTCTCCCTGTGCCGCTCCTGGTCCCCGCACCGCCGCTGCACCTTCTCCCCGTGTGCGGATAAAAACATCCGATGTCCAGAGGGAGCAGCCAATGGCAGCCTAGCGTCACCCGCGATACTAGGGAGGCTCGCCCACGTCACCGCCTGCCATTGGCTGCTCTCACCCCGACACCAGATGTTTTGATACGTGCACGGGGAGAAGCAGCAGCGGTGGTGCGGGGACCAGAAGCAGCGCAGGGAGCCAGGTAAGTAGATTCAGTGTGAGGGGCCCGGCATATGAGGGAATTTAATATTCTTGGATAACCCATTTAACTGTAGTACTGCATTGCTGTGCAACATGTGTCACAGGCCAATGTTGCTGTGTAGCCCAAGCTTTAATGTGTGTCTATGTGGGTAAAAGCGCCTGCCTGTGCATGTTGCATATGAAAGTGTGCCTTTATGTGTAGAAACATAAATTCACTACCATAAAATAGTAGTGTGCTACACTGGTTTTCCAAGTTATTTTTCTGTTTGGGGGAATGGTAGGAACATGAATATAATAATAATTCTTAGGAATGTTTTTTCTTTTTCTTAAAGGAGTTGTCTCATCTAAGACAATGGGGGCATATTGCTAGGATATTCCCCCATTGTCTGATAGGTGCGGGTCCCACCTCTGGGACGCGCACCTACACTAAGAACGGAGTAGGGAAGGTGGTGGCTGGAGGACCCCAGGTCCAGCCACCGCCAAGCGCTCTCCCCTAGGATTGAATGGGAGCACACTGCACTTGCGTGGCCACCGCTCCTATTTATTTCTATGGCGGCTCCATAGAAATAAATAGAGGGCTGCTGCGCATGCTCAGTGCACCCTCCACAACCTTCAGGGGTCCATTCACCTCTGGGACCCGCACCTATCAGACAATGGGGGCATATCCTAGCGACATCCCCCCATTGTTTGAGATGACAGTAACCCTTTAAAAACACACTCTAGTCCTCCTTTTCATCTAAACACATGTAGGGGAAAACAATCTCCCAAATGTGAAGTAAAAGGGAATGTATTTTGGGGATAGACAGAAGCTGCATGCAACTTAGTGATTTCATAAGAAACAAAACTGCATATGATTTGCATGGAACAGTTGACAAATTTCCCATCAAAATGAGACATTTCTGTGGCAGTTGCATACAGTTGAATAGAACACATGTAATCACAGCAGTATCACAAATTTTTATGTGCTGGTTGGTGCGATTGTGCACATATTTCAGACTAACTTCTGTTGCCTTATCTAAATGTGCTCGGTTCTGTTACCGTCTCTATGCACAGAGCTTGGTTCTGTTACCGTCTCTATGCACAGAGCTTGGTTCTGTTATAGTATCTATGCACAGAGCTTGGTTCTGTTACTGTATCTATGCACAGAGCTTGGTTCTGTTACCGTCTCTATGCACAGAGCTTGGTTCTGTTATAGTATCTATACACAGAGCTTGGTTCTGTTACTGTATCTATGCACAGAGCTTGGTTCTGTTACCGTCTCTATGCACAGAGCATGGTTCTGTTACCGTCTCTATGCACAGAGATTGGTTCTGTTACTGTATCTATGCACAGAGCTAGGTTCTGTTACCGTCTCTATGCACAGAGATTGGTTCTGTTACCGTCTCTATGCACAGAGCTTGGTTCTGTTACTGTATCTATGCACAGAGCTTGGTTCTTTTTACTTATCCAGGTACAGAGCTTAGTTATGATCCTATCTGTTAGTGTATGATAGTTCTGAGCATGGTTCTGTTAGCATTTCTTAGTGCTCAGCTTGGTTCAGATAATGTATGTTAGTACTGAGCTTGGTTCTATTACTGGGTCTAAGTACTTGGCTCTTCAGCCATATCATGTTTTAAGCTTATTTGTGTTACCATATCTTAGCATATCTTATTGCTGAGCTTAGTTCTGTTAGCGTATCTAAGTAGCAGCTCGAGATAATATAGATAATGTAGTGTAAATATTATATGAATATGTAGCATGGCATTAACTTTACTAAAATGTACTCCTTTTAGAAATATTACCCCAATCAAAGACAATAATTTATATGTACCTCAAAATGGTGGTAACAAAAACAGTAACTCATGCTGCAAAAAAAAAAACTAAAAAAAAAACTCATTCAACTAACACTGCCAGAAAAATAAAGTTATGGCTCTTGGAATATAAAACACGCTTTTACAGTCCAAAATTGGTAAAATGTGAAATAAACTACACAATTTTTAAAAAAATAAGGTTATCTGCACCGCACATGCAATAAAAAAGCCATATAATGATTGTGGTTTTACTATTTAAAAAGTTATGTGTCCAGGAATTCTGTGTAAAATAGCTATGTGATAAACGCCTAAAGCCTCATTCACACATCAGTGATTTTTTAGCTTAAACCAGGCGCGACTCTAAACACAGAATAGGAGCAGATCTTTCCCTTATAACCTGTGTCTGCGGAGGCTCTAAATCTGGTTTTGGCTCACAATCACTGATGGAAATCACTGACCAAACACTGATGTGTGAATGAGGCTTAACAAGGAACTAGCAATATTTACATGCAACTGTTGGGTGGGCCCCCAAAGTCACTTCTACTGGTGGGCCCTAGGGTTCCCAGTCTGACACTGCCTGAGACTGCACATGACACTGATAGGAAGTGGAGGGGGGCTGCCCTGATTGGCTCCCAGGCTGACAGACAGCCTGGATGGGCAAGTCAGTTCTGCAGCAGGCAAGGAGGTGCCCTAGCAGAATGAGCAGAAGGACATTCAGTGCTGGGCTGTGAATGAGGGTGGTTATGAATCAGTGCTGCCAGGAAAACGATCTTAGTAAGTCAGGGAGTGTCAGAAATCAATCGGGGACATTCGGAAATCAATCAAGCTTATTGTTAGGGAGAGTGAGGGAAAAGGCTAGGATTCCAAAGAAGTATTATGTGTGTTGTGTAAATAGGGCAGCTGACAGACAGTGAGAGAGAATACAGGAGCTGGCTATGCCTGCTATCAGAAGTTCAGGTGCTGCAGTGCAGACCTCAAAAGCAGCTACCTTTAAGCAAATATTTTAATTTTTTCCACCCCATTTTCACATAAATCCATTTTTGTGGGGTTCAATTTATTTAAGCTACATATATACGTGATTACTGCATCAATACCGACATTTTCACACGTCTCTGGCTGATTCCAATAAATAGGTGTCATAGTATGATTCACTGTGACAGTTGTGGCTATGCAGGCTGGCTGCATGCTCTCTCACGTACTGGCTGCGAGCTGACACCTGTGTATGCTGGTTGCTTGGGGCTGCGTGCTAGCTGCAGTGTTGTGTTTGTGAACTGTTGCCCTTGCCCATGTCCATAACTCTGTGGTTCCTGTCACCAGTGCCATGCAGGCTGGCTGAATGCACTTTACTGGCTGTGGCGTTTCCATGTATGCTGGTTCTGTGATGCGTGCGGGTCTGAGTATGGATACAACGTGCGGTTCTGTCAACCCTTGTTGTGTAGGCTGGCTGACTGCAACCACGTACTGGCTACGGGTTATCCTGTGTATGCTGGTTGTTGTTTGGGGCGTGCTGACTGCAGCATTCTGTGAGTGGTCTGAACTGACACTTGTGATTGTTTGTTCTTTGGTTCTTGTTACTCCTGGTTCTGTTGGGGTTAACATTCCCTGGTCTGTTCCTGGGTGTGACTTATCAGGTGCCATCTTTATGCAGCTATTTCTACCTGTGAGCTGTGGGGCTTGGGGTCAGTCTATCTTGTGCCTTGCTGGGTGTAGCCCCTTGCTGCTGACCAAGGCGGTTTTGCCATCTGCCCTTCTGTGTGGTATTGCCTGGTAAAGCATTGGTGTGGTTGGTGTTGTATACTGTCTGTTCCATGTATAGTTGGCAGTGCTAAACTGCTTCTAATCCTGTCTGTTCCATGTCTTGCCTGCAGTGCCTTACTGTTTCTGTTCCTGTCCTGTGTATGTCCTGCCTTCGTGAGAGGGCTCCTGGGTTCTCCAGAGGGAGGATATCTAGTCTGTGTGCAGTTCTGCCTGTGACTGCCATGCTTCTGCTCTGCGTGTGGTCCAGGCATCTGCTTGTGCACGGGTTCTCGTTTGTCGTCTGATCCATGTCCTGTGTTTGAGTTCCAGTCCTTCTGTTGTCTGTTCCGCTGGTGCTTGCACCAGCGTGGTTCCTTGCAGATAGTGGCCAAGTGTACCTGGACCATCCTGGAGGTGCAACCAGTGAGCCCTTGGCCAAGTTCATTCCCACCACCAGGAGCTCTGTAAAGAACAGGGCTCGCTGGTTCTATGCCCTCTGGGTTTGGCCTCCTGCCTGGCCAGTGCATTTGCTTCAGTGGTAGTGCTACCACTATACCCTTGCCTGCTGTTCCTGTTACGGTCATGTTCATTTATTACATGTGTAATAAAGTATTCAGTTAGTCCCTGGTCTGAATCTGCCTATGTCCTGTTTGCATGGGGTTCCGGAGGTCTACCCGAGCCCCTGGAACATTACAATAGGCCTTGCCTTGCTGATGGTGCCCCATCTTAACACTGTTGCTGTCTATTTGCATTAATACCCAAGGTGTAGCATCAATCTACCTGTGTGTATTAATGAGAAATTTAGGGAAAAACATTAATCGTCCATTTCCATTTATTCAGTTTCCACATGGTTGCAATTTTCTTTTTTTGTGGTGAGGATTGTTAAATTTAATTAAACCAGCAGGGGAGGGGGACCCAGGAGCCCATCATGATATCCAACAGTCTGATAAAAGTGGCAAGGAGAGTGAGGACTGTGTGCTGGACAGGACCTGGGAGCTGGATCTGAGTGCTGAGAAGGAGACATCAGTGGACAAGGGTGGTGGCGGCAGCAATGAAGAGGCAACATACTTCCTGAAGAACAACCAGGGCCATGCCTGCTTTGGGATCTAGTGATGCTGCTGACACTGTGGGTGCGTTAGGTCCAAAACATGCTAGAGCTAACCCCAGCTTGGCTGTATGTAGCTCTGTGTAAGCAACTCCCGTACGGGGCTTTTTCTCCACGAGGCGGGTACACAAAACCACAGCAATGTGCAAGATCTGCAGGATTAAAATAAGCCGTGGCCATTCAACCAAAATTATAGGTACCAGAGGTTTATTGCAGCACATGAGGTGGCAGCATCAGATCCTTTAGGAAAATAAAACTGGCCAGCGTTCCCAATCAGAACAAGTCTGTCCTTCTTCTCCTGGTTCTCTTTGTGGCAGCCAACCTACATCCCCAAGCAGTGTGGTATCTTTGTCATTATTATCATCACCATCACCTTTATCTACTGTTATCTATAACAGCCATGAAAAAACTTTTGTCCGCCAGCAATTAGCTTGTCTACAAGCTAAAACCCCACATGATCACGTTGCCGGTGGTGCACTCACTGTAGTACCATTGTAGCAGAGCCTTGAACTCTCACGTACCAGAGAATGCAGGCCACCCCTTGCGATTCTTGCTGAGTATCAAGCTGCACTCCCCGGTGGAGTGAGGATGCCTGAGGCGAAAACTAAAAAGGCACCCCCCATGCCAATTTCTTAACCTAATCCCTTTGCCACAATGAAAGCTCTTATTGCCCATGGCCCTTCTGCTGCCCCCCCCCCCCTTTCCCCCACCTGGTGTTGCCAGAGGCGATTGCCCCACTTGGCCTCATTGGTTGGGCACCCCTGCATACCAGTGAGCAGTTGCTCAAGTACATCAAACAGCAAACATCCCACTGGCTGTCACCTCGCCAACTCCAACTGGGCAAGCTGGTCTGCATCAATGGCCACAACGTCGTGGCCACCCTAAACCTGGGGGAAATAACACATGCTCCCTGCATGGCCTTTTACAAAATGCACTGGCTTGCACAAGGTGCTGGCAATGTACAGGAGACTACAACTGCAAAAAAAAAAAGGGGGTCAGTTAGCACATCCCAATGCGCAGGTGCACGCAGCTATAGAAAATATTCTGGTGCTAATACTACGCTTATGTTGTAAATTTGAGATTCTTGGCAAATACATTTTTTTTTCATTAATAGGTTTTTATTTTCCAAGAAAATCACATACAGCATTAGATATCATACATCAAGGTGTTACATTTATGTAGCCAACATTGGCAACACTAACAAAGGTAACCATATTTCAGAAAAAACATAAATAAATCAAAGAAAAGAAAAGGAAAACTGTCTCTCGAAAGAGCAGCTCTGGTACAGGCACCCTTATATGATATGGGTGGATCAAGACACTGGTATCACAAGACTATATCCAGCCTAGGCGTCACACATCATTACAAATTTTGAGGATGAATGGTTGGCTGTGGCCAAGGTTCGTTCATAAATAATGGTGGTATTGATTCTCATGATAACGTCAGATAGAGAGGGTGTTTTTAAACTCTTCCAATATTGTGTGATGGCTAATTTAGCAGACAAGAAGAGATGCGCTATGACTAGGAATAAGCGAATCGACTTTGGATGAAACATCCGAAGTTGATTTGCATGAAACTTCATTCCAATACAGTATGGAGCAGTAGCTCCGTACAGTATTGGAATGTATTGGCTCCGATGAGCCAAAGTTATCGCTTTACGAAGTCTCACGAGACTTCGCACAATAACTTAATAAATTAATTTGTACTGTAAAAGAAGTTATTGCCTCGCAGTCTGTACAATATTGGAACAAAGTTTTATGCAAATCGACTTCAGATGTTTCATCCGAAGTCGATTTGCTCATTCCTAGCTATGACCAGCTTATGACTGTGAGGGATCTTATCTAAGTCTATGGATAATAGAGCTAATGAAGGCGAGGGAGTTAGCTGGTAGCCTAGAAGGTCTGAAGCTAGAGCAAAGACTTCTTTCCATTATGTCTGTAGTGATGGGCATGCCCAGAGAATGTGAAGGAGTGTACCTCTTTGTCCGCAGCCTCTCCAGCAAAGAGACCCTTAGGAATATATGACAAAGTCTGATATTCCTGTGGATTTAGTAAATGATTATTTGTCATTTAACAAAACATAAAACGGTCGTGGTCGAGCACTTGAAGGGGATGGAAGCGACCGTAATCTAAATATGTTAGAGTTGGCTGAGACTTGAAGGGGATTGCTAGCGTGGAAGAGGTGTCTTATGTGCAGGTACTTAAAGAAATCAGCATTGGGCACCTGGAAGGTGAGATGTAAGTGCTCAAATGTTCTTAGGTCTCCTGTCTCAAACTGTTTGAATATCATATCTATTCCACATTTCTTCCAGGACTCAATCGCAAAGTCAGGGATAAGATATTCTAGCACTGTCAGAGGAGCTTGATGTACAGGCCATTTATATGGATACACCTTAATAAAATGGGAATGGTTGGTGATATTAACTTCTTGTTTGTGACAAATTAGTATATGTGAGGGGGAAACTTTTCAAGATGGGTGGTGACCATGGCGGCCATTTTGAAGTCGGCCATTTTGAATCCAACTATTGTTTTTTCAATAGGAAGAGGGTCATGTGACACATCAAACTTATTGCTTGGTTTTAACATAACTTTATTCTTTTTATGAGTTATTTGCAAGTTTCTGACCACTTATAAAATGTGTTCAATGTGCTGCCCATTGTGTTGGATTGTCAATGCAACCCTCTTCTCCCACTCTTCACACACTGATAGCAACACCGCAGGAGAAATGCTAGCACAGGCTTCCAGTATCCGTAGTTTCAGGTGCTGCACATCTCGTATCTTCACAGCATAGACAATTGCCTTCAGATGACCCCAAAGAATAAAGTCTAAGGGGGTCAGATCGGGAGACCTTTGGGGCCATTCAATTGGCCCACGATGACAAATCCACTTTCCAGGAAACTGTTCATCTAGGAATGCTTGGACCTGACACCCATAATGTGGTGGTGCACCATCTTGCTGGAAAAACTCAGGGAACGTGTCAGCTTCAGTGCATAAAGAGGGAAACACATCATCATGTAGCAATTTCGCATATCCAGTGGCCTTTTGGTTTCCATTGATGATAAATGGCCCCACTATCTTTGTACCCCATATACCACACCATACCATCAATTTTTTTGTTCCAACAGTCTTAGAGGGATCTATCCAATGTGGGTTAGTGTCAGACCAATAGCGGTGGTTTTGTTTGTTAACTTCGCCATTCACATAATAGTTTTGTAAAGCGTAAACTGAGGGTTCCTGTTCCAATTTTTGTTTTGCCCATTCTGCAAATTCAGTGCGCCGATCTGGGTCATCCTCGGAGTTTGTAAGGGTGCCATTTGTGAGTAGCTAATATCCGCCGAAGGGATGTTCGACTAATGCCACTCTCCAGTGACATGCGGCGAGTGCTACGCTGTGGGCTCTTGCTGAATGAAGCTAGGACAGCCACTGATGTTTCGTCATTAGTGACAGATTTCATGCGTCCACATTTTGGCAAATCCAACACTGAACCAGTTTCACGAAACTTAGCAAGCAGTTTGCTAACTGTAGCATGGGAGATGGGTGGTCTCGTAGGGTGTCTTGCATTGAAATATGCTGCAATGACCCGGTTACTGCGTTCACCAGACATCAACACAATTTCTATCCGCTCCTCAAGTGTTAACCTCAATGACATGTCAATGGCTGTAAACAAACAGAAACTTGTAAATAACTCATGAAATAATAAAGTTACGTTAAAAGTCCAAGCACACCATTGTTTTTCTTGTAAAATTCCAAATAAGTTTGATGTGTCACATGACCCTCTCCCTATTGAAAAAAAAGTTGGATTCAAAATGGCTGACTTCAAAATGGCCGCTATGGTCACTACCCATCTTGAAAAGTTCCCCCCTCACATATACTAATGTGCCACAAACAGGAAGTTAATATCACCAACCATTCCCATTTTATTAAGGTGTATCCATATAAATGGCCCACCCTGTAGAAGAGACACAGGGGAGTTGGGACAATGTTTGTGGAATTGGATCCGATTTGCTAGAGCTGTAGATACCAGGAGGGGTACCTGCGGGCACACAAACGAGGGACTCAGGGATAAAACTAGGAGAGATTTTTGGCTATGGAAGGGGGTTAAGGTGGATTCCATGTGAACCCAATGTTTAGAGTGATCTTCCAGCCACCAGTCCCTCAGCTGAGCAATTTGTGAAGCTAGGAAGTAATCATAGATGTTGGGGAGTCCCAGACCACCATAGGATTTTGCTCTCTGTAATACTGTGAATGATTTGCGGGGTCTTTTTCTCCACCAAATAAAGGCGTTTAAGTGTTTGGCACATGTAGTGAAGAAGGATTTTGGTGGGGATATTGATAATGTTTTAAACAAGTATAATAGCTTTGGGAGTGTGAACATCAAGAAGGATGCAATGAGGCCTACCCAAGATATTTCATGTCTTGCTAGGTTAAGGAGCTCTTTCTCTAAGGTGGATAGGAAGGGAAAGTGGTTAGCGCGATAGAGATGAGAAACAACAGACGTCAGATTTATCCCCAGATATTTAATTTGCTTAGTCTGACAATCTAACCTAAATAAGGACATTAGGGGTGTGAGTAAATGGGGGTCAATAATGTTGGTAAGTGCCTGAGATTTGGTAGAGTTACGCTTGTAAAAGGACAGTTCTCCAAACGAAAAAATAATCTCCATTGCTGCTGCTAGAGAATTATAGGGTTCAGTCAGGGAGAGAATTATGTCATCTGCATACAGGCTTATGCTAAGGCATCTGTTGCCAATCGCGACTCCACTGATCCTATTGTCTCATCTGGTCACTTGTGCAAAGGGCTCCTTAGATGGCGGGTGCCATTTGTTGTGTTAAAGGGTTCTGAGAGGGCTCCATTAAACCAAACCCTGGCAGACAGACAGGTGTATAAGGCTTTAATAGATGAGAGGATTGGCCCTGATGCGTCACTAGTACTGTGGGGATTTCCCTATCGGCAGGAAGTCCAAGGCATTCAGAACCAGGCGGGAGTTCTCCTGAATCTGACGGCCTTTGACAAACCAGACCAGATCTGCATGAACAAGAAGGGGGACTAAAGGGGCTAGGCAATTTGCCAGGGCTTTGACAAACACTTTAGTATCTGTGTTCAAGAGCAATATTGAACGATAATGTTTGGGGTCATCCGTGGGTTTGTCTGTTTTAGGGATAGTCACTATGGTTGCCTCCAACATTTCCTTCGGGATTTCTCCTGTGTCCATAGTCAACTTAAAGGTCTGAAGCATGTAAGGGGAAAGTACTTGTTTAAAGGATTTATAATATGCGTTGGACAGGCCATGAGGACCTGGGGCTTTATGATTGGGTAGTTTCTTGATGATGCCCACAATGTTATCTGCTGAGAAGGGAGTATTGGTCGTTGTTTAGGCAAGGGAGATTGATAGAGCCTAAGTAGCTTTGAATAGCTTCCGACGGTAGGGGAGTTGACTCTCTGTACAGGGATTCATAAAAGTCCCTGAAGGAGTTGGCTATTGCCTGCTGTCAGGGGGAAGGCGTCGGCCCTGGCCAAGGTGGAACCCAGTGGCAAATCCAGAATGTACCCTCGAGGAAAACCAAAATGTTAGATATAAAAAAGAAAGTATTGAAAGAAAAAAACAAAACTGAATACAAAAACTATGCAAAACAGAGAACAAAACAAAACATAACATAAATTGCCGACTAACTATATCGGGCATATCTTACGGTTCAAGGCTGGGAAGAAGCTGCTCAGCGCCTCAATACCCAATAACAGTATAAACATGAAGTCAACAGTTGTGCCTCTTCTTCTGTGACACGAACTGCCACTCAGGATGCAACCAGGTGGTAGCCCTCAAGTCTGATCCGATGTCTTCTATAAGGATATTCCAGGAATCCAAAAGCTCCTTTCCCAACTCCAGCGAGCAAATCGAGTGGAGAGTCCCTTAATGTTGGATTAGAACTTTTGTAGGGAACCCCCATTTGTACAGGATGTTGTGCTGTCTCAGGGTTGTGTTGAATGGGCCCAAGGTGCGGCGTTGTTTTAAGGTGTGCTCAGATAAGTCCGCAAACATTTTGATCTGCTCGTAGGGGGGAGGGCAAGGTACCTTTCTTCCTCTCCGCTGCTATTAATGTAATCCCCCAGAGTAGCATTACCACCTCTTTTGGACCTCCACTATCTGTAATGGTTGATCCTGTGTCATCTTGTGCATTCCTTACTATCCTGCAAAGTATGTATTCATTTCATTGTACACCACTGTTAACATGTAATGTGCCTGGTCTAACAGCAGATGGCAGTAAATCTGAGTAGAGATAGTTTCTCTGGAGAGGAACCTTCTCGTTCCTTTCCAGCCTTCTTTAGAGAGGAAGGAGTTTAGTTAGTTCGAGTCAGTCTAGCTTACTCCTTCCTGGGGAAAGGTGTGTTGGCTAGCAGAGCACTGTCTGCTCTGCTAGGCCCAGAGGCCCTGCCTCTGAAGTCTAGATGGTTGCTTGTCCCCTACTGGGTTTGCATTACCTCCCAAGCTTAGAGAGCTTGAAGCCAGGAAGAAGGATACCTAGGATTAAAGTGAGAGACAGCAGAAGAGTAGAGATGAGCGAACTTTAAAAAAAAGTCCGGTGTTCGGCGTTCGGGTTGTGGTAAGTCGCGCATCCCGTTATGGATTCCACTATAGCGGCATATGGAATCCATAAGGGGCGGCTGCCACCAACCCGAACTGTTGAACAGCCGAAGGACCTGGGGTGACGTCACTGTCATGTGATCAGTGCAGGGGGCGTGGCTCAGCACTGGATTTGATCCCGGCTAGGTGGATGGCCCCTCGGAAACTCTGCCAACAGAGTCATCAAAAAGCATAAGTGACTGCTGCATGAGTTAGGGCTCAGCAGGGGTTGAGGTGGAAGACAGATGCTGTGGTGCCAACTCTGCACTTTCAACAGGGGACCAGGTGGGCACTGTCAGCCATTCAATCTGCTACCGCCTCTACTTGTTCTGGCCTCACCATTTGAAGAGCGGTATTCAGGCCTACAAAATGATGTAGTACCTCCTTTCGCCTGGGTGCACCAGAGGAAGGTGTTTCACTTGGGTGCATAGATGGCACAGATAGACAACATCCTCTCCATACATGAGCAGCACCACGACCACGGCTACGTCTCCTAGTTCATGCTCTTCCACCAAATAGGTTGACAGATGAACAATTATATTTTTGAGTCACGGGTGCAAATGAAGTGCTTTGCACCCCACAAAATTGCAATCGGTCACCGACACAATTAACAGACTGATTAACTCTCCAATTACAATTAGATGGATGAAAATGCAGTGCTATGAACCCCCAAAAATTGCTTTATGTCACTGACAGAATTAACAGACTCTGCTATTACAGTAAGACTGATACAAAGGCGGTGTGATGAACCCGAAAAATTTACTTTATGTCAGTGACACTGTTAGCCGAGCTCCCCATACCTGCGATTCTGTCCCGACACGCAGGTAAGGTCATAACAGTTTGCTCCGGCCATGGACCACACTGATCAGAATGCTAGAAGCTTCACTGAATTATACCAGATGGCTCAACAGCGAGAACGTCAGGATCAGATTCTTGCCTATCTGTGCAGTGTTAACAAGCGTCTTAATGATCTGACATCCACCAATCCCGCACCGCCAGCTCCCACTGCATCATCTAACCTGGCTCCTGCTCCGCCATCCTCCTATGTACCCTTATCAGGACCTTGTCTTTCTGCCGCGCCTCGATTCAGTGGTGACCCCAAACAGTGTCGGGACTTTATTACCACCACACAGGCCGTATGACTGCCTGATTGATTTGGATCCTGGTTCCTCACCTCCTCGTGGATGCATCTATCCCCTGTCACCAGCTGGGACTCAGGCCATGTATGAATATGTCAAGGAAAATCTGATAGAGGATTCATCCGCAATTCTTCATCTCCAGCTGGCGCAGGGTTCTTTTTTGTGCAACGATTATAGGGGGCTCAACAAGATCACCATAAAGAACAAATATCCTCTTTCTCTGATGCCTGACTTGTTCAACCGCCTCAGGGGAGCAAAGATCTTCTACAAATTAGACCTACATGGGGCCTATAACTTGATCAGTATCCATCAAGGGGATGAGTGGAAGACCACTTTTAACACTCGAGATGGTCACTACGAGTACTTGGTGATGCCCTTTTGGCTAAGCAATGCCCCAGCAGTCTTCCAAGAGTTTGTCAATGACATCTTCAGAGACTTGCTCTATTCCTGCATTGTGGTGCACCTTGACAACATTCTTGTTTTCTCTACAGATTTGGCTTCCCACCGGAGACAGGTTCGTCAGGTCTTGCAACGATTAAGAGAGAATCATCTATATGCCAAGTTCAAAAAATGTATTTTTGTTAAATATTCCCTTCCATTTCTGGGGTACATAGTATCCAATATTGGTCGACAGATGGACCCTGAGAAGCTTTCTGTGATTTTAAAGTGGCCTCGTCCTTTATCAATCCAGCATTTCCAGCATGAACAAGAAGAGTTACAGACTGGTACAGAAGGAGAGAGGGCCCTACCCATGAGGGCTTACAATCTACAAGGTATGAAGGAAGGACACAGTAGGTGATGGTAAAGCTGGTTATGGCAGTATAGCAGCAGCAGGTTCACTGGTTGTAGGCTTGTCTGAAGAGGTAAGTTTTCAGGTTTCTTTTGAAGGATTCCACTAAAGGTGAGAGTCTGATATGTTGGGATAGAGAGTTCCAGAGTATGGGGGATGCATGGGAGAAATCTTGTAGGCGGTTGTGGGAAGAGGTGATAAGAACAAAGGAGAGAAAGAGGTCTTGCGAGGTTCTGAGATTACGTGTGGGGATGTATCTAGAAAGTAGCTCAGAGATGTATGGAGGGGTCAGGTTGTGGACGTCTTTATACGTTTTTCTTAAAATTTTGAACTGAATTTGCTGGGCAATGGGGAGCCAGTGAGGGGATTGGCAGAGGGGAGAGAGGCAGAGGAGTAACGGAGGGGGGTGGATTAGTTGGGCAGCAGAAAGATGATAAATTCTGTTTTACCCATGTTAAGTTTAAGAAAGACGGTGTCAAAAGTAGAGGACAGGTCAAGTAGGAGGAGAACAGAGTAAGGTTTTTTGGTTTTGTTGACCGTCGTTGGTGACTTTGGTAAGGGCAGTTTCAGTTGAGTGGTGGGGTCAGAAGCCAGATTGTAGCCGGTCAAAGAGGGAGCAGGAGGAGAGGTGAGGGGACAGTTCAGAATGGATATGTTGAAGTAGCTTTGAGGCATATGGAAGAAGTGAAGTGATATGGGGTGATAACTGGACAAAGAAGATGGGTCAAGTGAAGGCTTTTTGAGGATGGGTGTAATGGTAGCATGTTTAAAACCAGAGGGGAAGACACCAGAGGTTAGTGATAGGTTGAAGAGATGAGTTATACTGGGTAAAACACTGTGGTGAGCTTAGGGATGAGGTGGGATGGGATTAGGTCAAATGCGCAGGTGGTGTTCTGTTGGTTCTTGTCATTCTGTGAATAACGTACTTCGGACTATGTTTTACAAACTTTGTCTGATTACCACCGTCGCTGACCCTGATCTACGTTTATAGACTTTGCCCGACTGCTGCCTGTCCTGACTTCTCCCTTCATACCAAAAGTAGTAGATGAACAGCACCCCTTTAATGCGGTAGAATTGGGTGCACGTCTCCCAGGGGATTGTTAAGTTCCCCTAAAAAATGCAACAGTTCAAACAATGAAACAGAAATAAAAAAAGGATGGAGACAGCACGTCCAAGGTGGAATCTTTAATCCAGATGCAATATTTTGGCCAGAGTAGACTTTCTGAAGCATATATATACAACACAAGTGCGGGTTTAAATACCCCTATAGTGACATCATAAGTGATGGAGTGTCTCATTTAACCCCAGGTCAGGTGGTGTGTATATCCATATCATAAAGAAAATAACACATGAACAAAAGAATATATACAGAAACAAAGGGTAGGGTTACCTGTGATGCCAACACCTGACAATTGTGATCATATGCATATAAATAATCATCATATTGATCCAGGTATCTTAAGTAGAACGCTCTGTGCTCCAGGCAATTACTTCCGGTTCACAACTTTCATGAACCGCAGATAAAATAGACAAAAGAGACTCATATATTATATCCCCAATGTGGAGGCATAACTGGTAAACAATAGATGGAAAGTATCATCCAAAGATAAGGTAGTCGGATGCCATTAACTTGAATTTCATTGTAGGTGAATACAGTGGAATGCATATGCGTTCCACCGCTGTGCTTCCCGTACATCACTTCCGGGGTGGAGATGGAAAGTGTCTGTATCTCAGCCGGTTCGTCACATCCGACTCTCTCTTCGTACTCTGACTACGCTTTCGTCTGATCAGCCTCTGGCCTACCAGCATCCACTGGGTGTATTGTGACAATTGGAGGTCAGTCCAGGTTCACTCTCTGGTCCCGATTCCCTCGTGTTCCAATTCCCCTCTGAGGTAACACCTGGTACACCCTTTGGGAAAGTCTCTCCTCACCATCAGAGGTATTGTAACGCTCCAGAGGTGCATTACCACTAGAGTTCAGTGAACACCAGGATGTTCGGGTTCGAGAAATGCGGCTGAACTTCACAAAAATTGAACCCGAACCCCATTGAAGTCAATGGGGACCCGAACTTTTGGGCACTAAAAAGGCTGTAAAATAGCCCAGAAAAGGGCTAGAGGGCTGCAAAGGGCAGCAAAATGTAGGTCAATCTCCTGTAAACAAATGTGGACAGGGAAATGAATTAAAATAAAATAAATAAAAATTAACCAATATCAATTGGCAACTTGGAGGAGGAGGAGATGGAAAAAAATCCAAACAGGATTCATGTCTGCCTGCAGTGCCACAGGCCTCATTCACAGACTCAGGGCCATGGCACCGTAAAGAAGAGAGCAGTACCGTAACAACAACACAGGCCTCAGGTATACCTGCAATGGAACAGGCCATTATCATTTATGTAAGCCCCTGACACCCAGACAGAGGAGAGGTCATTTGACAGTAAAAAGAATTTAATGTCTACCACCAAGACAGCAAGCAATTAAACGAAAAATAGGCCCCTGACACCCAAAAAATGGGGCGGTCATAAGACAGTAAAAAGAGTTAAATATCTCCCACCAAGACAGCAAGCAAGTAAACAAAATATAGGCCACTGACACCCACACAATAGGGCGGTCATTTGACAGTAAAAAGAGTTAAATGTCTGCCACCAAGAAAGCAAGCAAGTACGTGAAATTAAGGCCCCTGACACCCACACAATGGGGCAGTCATTAGACAGCAAAAAGAGATAAATGTCTGCCACCAAGCCAGCAAGCAATTAAACGAAATTTGGGCCCCTGGCACCCACACAATGGGGCGGTCATTAGACAGTAAAAAGAGTTTAATATCTCCCACCAAGACAGCAAATGATTAAACGACATATAGGTGTCACGACCGCTATCCCAGCAGCAGTCGTGTCGCACCAGACGGAGGGGAAGGGGGACCCTTATCTACGGATAGGAAATAGAACGGCCACCCCTGACTAACCCTAACCTGGCACCTGATTGTCCTGATACCCTAGACGGGGTGTGAACCCGTACGGCGAGCAGTATGCCTAAACCCTCAGTCACCCTAAGAAGACTAGACTGGGGAAAGGCAGATGGGAGCACTAGTCACCATCGCTCATGTCTAGGAGAACAACAGGGGAAGACAGCAACAAACAAACAATCTCCAGCAGAGATAGACTTATCCAGTCACGAGCAGAGAAGATGATCCAATAACGACAGTCCACGCCAGACAAGAGCTCCACAGCAATCCCGTCAAACGATCTCCTTCAAAGGTCAGAATAGCACTGGAAGTAAGGACTATATCTGGCAATGACTGCAAGTGAAACTAAAACTAATATAGTAGCTGGGAGTGGCAGACAGGACTCACCTGAGAAGGATGCCTACAAACTCCCAGTCAGGACAAAAAGGTTCACAAGGCAAAACCCGGATGACATACCCTGAACCACGGAGCAAACTCACAAGCTATCGCGAGTAGCAAGTCGCTGCGACCTTCTCCTCCCAGACCTGTCTGGATCAGTCACCGTCGTGACAATAGGCCCCTGACACCCAGACAATAGGGCGGTCATTAGACAGTAAAAAGAGTTAAATGTCTGCCACCAAGACAGCAAGCAAGTATGTGAAATATAGGACCCTGACACCCAGACAGAGTAGAGAGGTCCCATAGCAGCAAAAGAGGCATCATGTCACCCACCAACGGAGAAGGCCACTTTCAGTTATTTAGGCCCCATCACCCAGACAAAGCAGAGAGGTCCCATAGCAGCAAATCTGGCATCATTTCACCCACCAACGGAGAAGGCCACTTTTAGTTATTTAGGCCCCAGCCCCCAGACAGAGGAGAGAGGTCCAATAGCAGAGAATCAGGCTTCATGTCACCCACCAATGGAGAAGGCCACTTTCAGATATTTAGGCCCCTGGCACCTAGGAGAGGAGAGGTTCATTCAACTTTGGGGTGCCCAGCAAAATAATGGTAAAATTAAAAAAAGAGGATTCAATAAAGAAGTGCCCTGGAGTACAAGATAATATGGTTAAGGGGAGGTAGGTATAAATGTCTATTCTGCACGAGGGAGGGACAGGTTCTGTGGGTCCATGCCTGGTTCATTTTTATGAACATCAGCTTGTCCACGTTGGCTGTGGACAGGTGGCTGCGTTTGTCAGTAATGACGCCCCCTGCCGTGCTGAATACACGTTCAGACAAAACGCTGGCCGCCGGGCAGGCCAGCACCTCCAAGGCATAAAATGCTAACTCTGGCCACGTGGACAATTTGGAGACCCAGAAGTTGAATGGGGCCGAACCATCAGTCAGTACGTGGAGGGGTGTGCAGACGCACTGTTCAACCATGTTAGTGAAATGCTCCCTCCTGCTAACACGTTACGTATTAGGTGGTGGTGCAGTTAGCTGTGGCGTGGAGTCAAAACTTTTCCACATTTCTGCCATGCTAACCCTGCCCTCCGAGGAGCTGGCCGTGACACAGCTGTGTTGGCGACCTCTTGCTCCTCCTCTGTCTTCGCCTTGGGCTTCCACCTGTTTCCCTGTGACACTTGGAAATGCTCTCAGGAGCACGTCTACCAGCATGTGCTTGTACTCGTGCATCTTCCTATCACGCTCCAGTTCAGGAAGTAAGGTGGGCACATTGTCTTTGTACCGTGGATACAGCAGGGTGGCAACCCAGTAGTCCGCACACGTTAAAATGTGGGCAACTCTGCTGTCATTGCGCAGGCACTGCAGCATGTAGTCGCTCATGTGTGCCAGGCTCCCCAGAGGTAAGGACAAGCTGTCCTCTGTGGGAGGCGTATCGTCATCGTCCTCTGTATCCCCCCAGCCACGCACCAGTGATGGGCCTGAGCTGTATCGGATGCCACCCCGCTGTGAACCTTCTTCATCCTCATCCTCCTCCACCTCCTCCTCATCCTCCTCGTCCTCCAGTAGTGGGCCCTGGCTGGCCACATTTGTACCTGGCCTCTGCTGTTGCAAAAAACCTCCCTCTGAGCCACTTCTAACAGACTGGCCTGAAAGTGCTAAAAATGACCCCTCATCCTCCTCCTCCTCCTACTGGGCCACCTCCTCTTCCATCATCGCCCTAAGTGTTTTCTCAAGGAGACATAGAAGTGGTATTGTAACGCTGATAACGGTGTCATCTCCACTAGCCATGTTGGTGGAGTACTCGAAACAGCACAATAGGGCACCGGTCTCGCATGGAGGCCCAGTCATTGTTGGGGAAGTGGCGCTGTTCCGCAGTGCGACTCACCCATGCGTGCTGCAGCTGAAACTCCACTATGGCCTGATGCTGCTCGCACAGTCTCTCCAGCATGTTCAAGGTGGAGTTCCACCTGGTGGGCACGTCGCATATGAGGCGGTGAGCGGGAAGGCCGAAGTTACGCTGTAGCGCACATAGACGAGCAGCGGCAGGATGTGAACGCCGAAAGCGCGCACAGACGGCCCGCACTTTATGCAGCAGCTCTGACATGTCGTGGTAGTTGTGAATGAACTTCTGCACCACCAAATTCAGCACATGCGCCAGTCAAGGGATGTGCGTCAAATCGGCTAGTCCCAGAGCTGCAATGAGATTTCACCCATTATCGCACACCACCAGGCCGGGCTTGAGGCTCACCGGCAGCAACCACTCATCGGTCTGTTGTTGTATACCCCGCCACAACTCCTGCGCAGTGTGGGGCTTGTCCCCCAAACATATGAGTTTCAGAATGGCCTGCTGACGTTTACCCCGGGCTGTGCTGAAGTTGGTGGTGAAGGTGTTTGGCTGTCTGGAGGAGCAGGTGCAAGAAGAGGAGGAGGAAGCTGAGTAGGAGGAGGAGGCAACAGGAGGCAAAGAATGATGCCCTGCGATCCTTGGTGGCGGAAGGACATGTGCCAAACAACTCTCCGCCTGGGGGCCAGTCGCCACTACATTTACCCAGTGTGGAGTTAGGGAGATATAGCATCCCTGGCCGTGCTCACTGGTCCACGTATCTGTGGTTAGGTGGACCTTGTCACAGATGGCGTTGCAAACTGCACACTTGATTTTATCGGATACTTGTTTGTGCAGGGAAGGCACGGCTCTCTTGGAGAAGTAGTGGCGGCTGGGAACAACGTACTGTGGGACAGCCACCCCCATCAGCTGTTTGAAGCTGTCTGTGTCCACCAGCCTGAATGACAGCATTTCAAAGGCCAGTAGTTTAGAAATGATGGCATTCAGACCCAGGGCTCGAGGGTGGCTAGGTGGGAATTTATGCTTTCTCTCCAAAGTTTGTGAGATGGAGAGCTGAACGCTGCCGTGTGACATGGTGGAGATGCTTGGTGACGGAGATGGTGGTGTTGGTGGAACATCCTCTGTTTGCTGGTCGCCAGGTGCCAAGGTGACGCCAGAGGTGGAGGAAAAGGCCGAGCCTGTTTGGGCGGCAGGTGCCAACGTTCCTCCCGAGGCAAAGGAAGAGGCCGAGGCAGCAGCAGAAGAGGGAGCAGGAGGAGCATGAGTGAGTTCTTTGTTTTTAAGGTGTTTATGCATGCTTTGCATGTAGATGCATGGTCATGCAGGTTGTGCTAAGGTTTAGAACGTTAATGCCACGCTTCAGGCTCTGATGGCACAGCGTACAAACCACTCGGGTCTTGTCGTCAGCACATTGTTTGAAGAAGTGCCATGCCAGAGAACTCCTTGAAGCTGCCTTTGGGGTGCTCGGTCCCTGGTGGTAGTGGCCAGTAGCAGGCGAACTCTCTTGGCGGCGGCTGTTCTGCTTTTTCCCCCTGCTCCCTCTTTTGCTCGGTCTCACCACTGCCTCTTCCTCTAAACTATGAAAGTCAGTGGCACGACCTTCATTCCATGTGGGGTCTAGGACCGCATCGTCCCCTGCATCGTCTTCCACACAGTCTTCCTCCCTGACCTCCTGTTCGGTCTGCACACTGCAGAAAGACGCAGCATTTGTCACCAGTGTTTCGTCATCATCAGAGATGTGCGCACTCTGATGAGGTGGTATTCCTATGTCCTCATCATCAGGAAACATAAGTGGTTGTGCGTCAGTGCATTCTATGTCTTCCACCGCTGGGGAAGGGCTAGGTCAGGTGGATTCCCTTGGGAAACCCTGCCAGCAGAGTCTTCAAACAGCATAAGAGACTGCTGCATAACTTGAGGCTCAGACAGTTTCCCTGATATGCATGGGGGTGATGTGACAGACTGATGGGCTTGGTTTTCAGGCGCCACCTATGTGCTTTCTGCAGAAGACTGGGTGGGAGATAATGTTGTGACCGTGCTAGACCCACTGTCGGCCACCCAATTGACTAGCGCCTGTACTTGCTCAGGCCTTACCATCCTTAGAACTGCATTGGGCCCCACCAAATATCGCTGTAAATTCTGGCGGGTACTGGGACCTGAGGTAGTTGGTTCACTAGTTTGTGTGGCTGTGGCAGAACGGCCACGTCCTCTCCCAGCACCAGAGGGTCCACTAACACCACCACAACCATGTCCGTGTCTGCGTCCCTTACTAGATGTTTTCCTCATTGTACCATTCACCACAATAAGAAAAAAATTATTTGGCCCAATGTATTGAGTTC
This sequence comes from Bufotes viridis, assembly GCA_033119425.1. NCBI lineage: Eukaryota > Metazoa > Chordata > Amphibia > Anura > Bufonidae > Bufotes > Bufotes viridis. The sequence continues at coordinate 119,650,892 of CM065597.1, read as the reverse complement.
AAATTCAGGCCTTTTTTTTACAGGCACCTAACACTATCTGGCTATCTATTTATGTATGATATTACACTAATACAGGCACAGCAGTAACCACAGATTTATGGGAATATCAATTGTAGGCCTACCTGGATGAAAGGTATACTTTTACGGACATAATTACACTCGGAGATGCACAATAGTGTGTTCAAATGTAGAGGATTATGCTTTCAGCACTTGTTATTTAACACTTAGTGTAATATACCCTTTTTCATACATAGTATAAATATCTACTTTTAATGTACAGCAGTTAAAAACTGCATTTTGGGGTTTTATTGAAAAAAGCTGTGTTTTAGGCCGAAAAAACAGTTGTGCATTCGGCGTATAACCAATTCATTTCAATTTACAGCAGTGAAATACCAATTTTCTGTATGTTATTACAAAAATACTTGTTCTTGTTCCACAAACCACTTGTGCATACAGCTTACCAAAAAAAAAATTTACATTTCCGCATAGAAATTGAGAATCAGTGTATTTTTGGCACAAAAAAACATTATTCTGGGTCCACAGAGAATTTTTATGACACCGGCACTGCCTTAGCGAACGTAATTGTCGACGAGTGGTAGGTGAATTGACACCGGAGAGAGACCAATCTTTCAAATTGATGGGTGAACGCAAATGATGAGTAGAACATCAAATAAGGGACGTGGGCATGGTTGTGGTGGTGTTGGTCGTGCTCCTGTTGCTGGAATAGGACGTGGCCGTTCAGCGCCAACTAACGCTCCAAGTCAAACACCTTCCTCTCTTGCGAGTAGGTGACAGAATCTGCAGCGTTATTCGATAGGCCCAAATGCCGCTTTACAGTTGGTGAAGCCAGAACATGTACAGGCAATAGTAGATTGGGTGTCTCACAGTGCCTCCAGTTCCTTCACAGTATCTAACACCCAGTCCTCTGCAGAAAGCTCAGAGTTGGCACCTGCAGCCCATGCCCATCAGTCTTCCACCTCACCCCCTTGCAAATCAGCCAAGCAGTCAGAGCCTTAAATCATGCAGGAAAGTCTCATGCTTTTTGATGACTCTATTGGCAGGGTTTTCACGGCCCATCCACCAAGCCCTGCCCCAGAAGAGGAAGACCTTGAATGCACTGATGCTCAACCACTTTTGTTGCAGGATGAGGACATGGGAATACTGCCAACTGCTGTGGCTTTCTGCAATGTGCAGACCGACGAGGAGGGCAGGGCTCATGAATGGGTGGAAGATGATGTTGAGGATGATGAAGTCCTAGACCCAGACTGGACTGAAGGTCGTGCTAGTGAGGCATGCAGTTCTGAGGAAGAGGCAGTGGTCACACAGAGGCAACAGCACAGCAAAAGAGGGAGCAGGGTGCAAAAGCGCAGCGGCCGTTCCAGAGACAGTACGACTGCTACTGTCCACCGCACCCAGGCACCGAGCACACCAAGCCCTGCTCCAAGGAATTCATTGGCGTGGCAGTTCTTCACACAATGTCCTGACAACAAGACACGAGTGGTTTGCATGTTGTGCCATCAGAGCCTGAAGCGAGGCATAAACGTTCTTAACCTGAGCACAACCTGCATCACCAGGCATCTACATGCAAAGCATGAACTGCAGTGGAGTAAACACCTTAAAAACAAGGAACTCTCTAATCCTCCTCCTGCTCCCTCTTCTGCTGCTGGCTCGGCCTTTTCCTCCACCTCTGGCGTCACCTTGGCACCTGGCGACCAGCAAACAGAGGATGTTCCACCAACACCACCACATCACCATCACCAAGCATCTCCACCATGTCACACGGCAGCATTCAGCTGTCCATCTCCCAAACATTGGAGAGAAGGAGGAAATACCCACCTACCCACCCTCGAGCCCTGGCCCTGAATGCCAGCGTTTCAAAATGACTGGCCTTTGAAATGCTGTCATTCCGTCTGGTGGAGACGGACTGTTTCAAACAGCTGATGGTGGTGGCTGTCCCCCAGTACGTTGTTCACAGCCGCCACTATTTTTCCAGGCGAGCCGTCCCTTCCCTGCACAACCAAGTGGAGGATAAAATCAAGTGTGCGCTGCGCAACGCCATCTGTGGCAAGGTTCACATAACCAAAGATACATGAACCAGTAAGCACGGCCAGGGTCGCTATATCTCTCTAACTGCACACTGGGTAAACGTAGTGGCGGCTGGGCCCGAGGCGGATAGCGGTTTGGCGCATGTCCTTCCACTACTTAGGATCGCAGGGCATTATTCGTTGCCTCCTGTTGCTTCCTCCTCCTACTCCGCATCATCCTCCTCCTACTCCTCTTCTACCACCCCCACACTGGTCATCGAAAGAACCTCACCCCCAACTTCAGCACAGCCTCGGGTAAACGTCAGCAGGCGATTGTAAAACTCATGTGTTTGGGTGACAAACCCCACACCGCACAGGAGTTTTGGAGGGGCATAGAACAGCCGACTGATGAGTGGTTGCTTCAATAGCCTCAAGCCCAGCCTGGTGGTGTGCGATAATGGGCGAAATCTCGTTTCAGCTCTGGGACTAGCCGGTTTGATGCACATCCCTTGCCTGGCACATGTGTTGATTCTGGTGGTGCAGAAGTTTCTTAAAAACTACCCATGTCAGAGCTGCTGCTGAAAGTGTGGTCCGTATGTGCGCGCTTTCGGCGTTCTCGCCCTGCTGCTGCTTGCCTGTCTGCGATGCAGCGTAACTTCGCCCTTCCTGCTCACCGTCTCATTTGTGACATGCCCACCAGGTGGAACACCACCTTACATATGATGGAGAGATTGTGCGAGCAGCAGCGGGCGATAGTGGAGTTTCAGATGCAGTATGCACGGGTCAGTCGCTCTGTGGATCAGCACCACTTCACCACCAGTGACTGGGCCTGCATGCGAGACCTGTGTACCTTGTTGCGGTCTTTGGAGTACTCAACCAACATGGCCAGTGCTGATGACGCCGTTGTTAGCAGTACAATACCCCTTCTATGTCGCCTTAAAAAAAATATTACGGCGATGATGGAAGAGGATGCGGCACAGGAGGAGGATGAAGAGGGGGCATTTCACAGGGTTTAAGGCAGGTCATACAGAAGTGTCTCAAAGGGTGGGTTCCTGCACCAGCAGAGGCCAGGTACACATGTGGACAGCCAGGGCACACTTCTGGAGGACGAGGAGGAGGGTGAGGTAGAGGAGGAGGAATCGGTTTCACTTCAGGGTGGCACCCTACGCAGCTCAGGGCCATCACTGGAGCATGGCTGGGGGGATACGGAGGACACAGACGATAAACCACCTACAGAGGACAGCTTATCGTTACCTCTGGGCAGCCTGGCACACATGAGCGACTGCATGCTGCAGTGCCTGGGCAACGACAGCAGAGTTGCCCACATTTTAACTTGTGCTGACTACTGGGTTGCCACCCTGCTGGATCCCCAGTACAAGGACAACGTGCCCACCTTAATTCCCGCACTGGAGCGCGATAGGAAGAAGCGCGACTACAAGCGCACGCTGGTAGACGCGCTCCTGAGGGCATTCCCAACTGACACGGGGGGACAAGTGGAAGCACATGGCGAAGGCAGAGGCGGAGGAGGAAGAGGTCGCCAATGCAGCTGTGTCATGGCCAGCTCCTCAGACAGCAGGGTTAGCATGGCCGAGCTGTGGAAATGTTTTGTCACTGCCCAATAGCAAACTGCACCACTAGCTGATAGGGAACGTGTAAGCAGGAGGCAGCATTTCAACAACATGGTGGAACAGTACGTGCACACATGCCTCCAAGTACTGACTGATGGTTCTGCCCCATTCAACTTCTGGGTCTCCAAATTGTCAACATGGCCAAAGCTTGCCCTTTATGCCTTGGAAGTGCTGGCCTGCCCTGTGGCCAGTGTATTGTCTGAACGTGTATTTAGCACTGCAGGGGGCGACATTATAGACAAACGCAGCCGCCTGTCCACAGCCAACGTGGACAAGCTATCGTTCATTAAAATGAACCAAGCATGGATCCCACAGGACTTGTCCGTACCTTGTGAAGAATAGACATTTATAACTGCCTCGCCCTCAACCTTACATTCTTGTACTCCAGGGCACTTCTTTATTGAGTCCAATTTTTTTAATTGTACGATTATTTTGGGGGCAACCCCAAGTTGAATGAACCTCTCCTCTGTCTGGCTGCTGGGGCCTAAATAACTGAAAGTGGCCTTTTCCATTGCTGGGTGACATGAAGACTGATCTTCTGCTATGGTACCTCTATCCTCTGTCTGGGTGCCAGGGGCCTACATTTCAGATAATCACCTGTTGCATTGGTGGGAGACATTAACCTCTTTTTACTGTCGAATGACCTCTCTTCTGTCTGGGTGTCAGGGGCCTACATGAAGTTGACCTGAAGCCTGTGTTGCTGTTACAGGACCGCTCTCCTCTTTGCGGGTGCCATGGTGCCGAATTAGTGAATCAGGCCTGTGGCACTACTGGGTGAAATCAATACAGTCTTGGCGTAATTTCAACTCTCCTCTTTGTGGCTCCCGTGGGTCTGAATGTTTGAATGAGGCCTGTGGCCCTGCAGGCAGACATTATTCCTTCTTGGCTGTGATGACAACTTGAACTCCCATGTATGGTTGCCTTTGGCCTGAGTCTGTGAGTGAGACCTGTGACACTGCTGGCAGACATTAATACTTGTTGGCTGTGATGTGAACTTCAACTCCCATGTATGATTGCCATGGCCCTAAGTCTGTGAATGAGGCCTGTGGCACTGCAGGCAGACATGAATCCTTTTTGGCTGTGATGAGAACTTCAACTCCCATAGCATTCCCACCTGACGCCACCCCAACCTCCTATTCCACCTCCTCCTACAAGTTGCCAGTTGATATTGGTTAATTTTTATTTATTTTTATTTTATTCTAAGTCATTTCCCTACCCACATTTGTTTGCAGGGGATTTTTAGTGCCCAAAAGTTCAGGTCCACATTTACTTCAATGGGGTTTGGGATCAAGTTCGGGTCGAGTTCAGATCCCGAACCCGAACATTTTCGTGAAGTTCGGCCGAACTTCTCGAACCCGAACATCCAGGTGTTCGCTCAACTCTACTGGCCCCCTTCTTAATTTTAAATGTTATATATGCTTAAAAGTATGTGACACGTACAGTAGCACTGGATTTGTAAGTGTATTCGCAAATAAATTAAAAAAGGTATTTGGGATGCTCACACATTACACAGGAGATGCAGCCCTGATAATGTCACACACTAGCATACACCGTCTACGAATAAAGTACAGTATATGTCAGTGAAATGTATTAAACGCACACACGGTAGATGTTATTATTATTATTGTTATTATTATTATTTATTTTTAGAGCGCCATTCATTCCATAGCGCTGTACATATCATAAGCGGTGCACATACATAATACAGGCAATTGCCTTAAGCATGAACGAGACAAGTTACAGACTGGTACAGAAGGATAGAGGGCCCTGCCCGTGAGGCCTTACAATCTACATGGTATGGGGGATGGAGACAGTAACGAGGGTGAAGCTGGTCATGGCGGTATAGAGGCAGCAGTGTCACTGGTCGTAGGCTTGTCTGAAGAGGTGGGTTTTCAGGTTGCTTTTGAAGGATTCCACTGTAGGTGAGAGTCTGATATGTTGGGGTAGCGAGTTCCAGAGTATAGGGGATGCACGGGAGAAATCCTGGAGGCGTGTGTGGGAAGAGGTGATAAGAGGAGAGGAGAGAAGGAGGTCCTGTGAGGATCGAAGATTGCGTGTGGGGATGTATCGGGAAAGTAGCTCAGAGATGTAGGGAGTGGACCGGTTGTGGACGGCCTTGTATGTGTTGGTTAGTATTTTAAACTGAATTCGCTGGGCAATGGGGAGCCAGTGCAGGGACTGGCAGAGGGGAGGGGCAGAGGAGTAACGGGGGGAGAGGTGGATTAGTCGGGCAGCAGAGTTAAGGATAGATTGTAGGGGTGCGAGAGAGCTAGATGGAAGGCCACAGAGGAGAATGTTGCAGTAGTCTAGACGGGAGATGATGTGGGAATGTACAAGCATTTTTGCCGATTCAAAGTTGAGGAAAGGGCGGATGCGGGAGATGTTTTTGAGTTGGAAGCGGCAGGTGGTGGAAAGGGCTTGGATGTGTGGTCGGAAGGAGAGGGCAGAATCCAAGGTTATTTAAATTTGCGCTACAGACAAAGTTTTCTGATGCAGTACAGAATTTGTCACAGAAAGACACACAGTATGGACACTACATTAGGCCCAGATTATTTAAATTTGTGCTACAGATACTGTTTTCGGATGCAGGACAGTATATGTCACAGAAACCCACAGAATATGGACACTATATTAGGCCCAGATTATTGGAATTTGTAATACAGACACTGTTTGCAGATGTAGTACAGAATTAGTTACAGAACACCACAGATTATGGACACTATATTAGGCCCAGATTATTGGAATTTGTAATACAGACACTGTTTGCAGATGTTCTACAGTATTGGTTACAGAACACCACAGATTATGGGCACTATATTTGGCCCAGATTATTGGAATTTGTAATACAGACACTGTTTTCTGATGTATTACTGTATTGATTACAGAACACCACAGATAATAGGCACTATATTAGGCCCGGATTATTGGAATTGTTAATACAAACACTGTTTGCAGATGTAGTTCAGTATTTTTTACACAAAGCCACACAGTATGGACACTAGATGTGGCCCGGATTATTGGAATTTGCAATACAGACACTGTTTGCAGATGTAGTACAGCATTGGTTACAGAACACCACCGATTATGAACACTATATTAGGCCCAGATTTTTGAAAGTTGTAATACAGACACTATTTGCAGATTTAGTACAGTATTGGTCACAGAAACCCACAGAATATGGACACTATATTAGGTCCAGATTGTTGGAATTTGTAATACAGACACTGTTTGCAGATGTAGTACAGAATTAGTTACAGAACACCACAGATTATGGACACTATATTAGGCCCAGATTATTGGAATTTGTAATACAGACACTGTTTGCAGATGTTCTACAGTATTGGTTACAGAACACCACAGATTATGGGCACTATATTAGGCCCAGATTATTGGAATTTGTAATACAGGCACTGTTTTCAGATGTAGTAGTATTTGGAATTTGTAATACAGACAATGTTTGCAGATGTAGTACAGTAATGGTTGCAGAACACCAAAGATTATGGACACTATATTAGGCCCAGATTATTGGAATTTGTAATACAGACACAGTTTGCAGATGTAGTACAGTATTGGTTACAGAACACCACAGATTATGGACACTATATTAGGGCCAGATTATTGGAATTTGCAATACACACACTGTTTGCAGATGTTGTACAGCATTGGTTACAGACCACCACAGATTATGTACACTATATTTGGCCCAGTTTATTGAAACTTGCAATACAGACACTGTTTTCTGATGTATTACTGTATTTGTTACAGAACACCACAGATTATGGGCACTATATTAGGGACAGATTATTGGAATTTGTAATTCAAATACTGTTTGCAGATGTAGTTCAGTATTTTTTACACAAGGCAACACATTATGGACACTAGATGTGGCCCACGTTATTGGAATTTGCAATACAGGACACTGTTTGCAGATGTAGTACAGCATTGGTTACAGAACACCAGAGATTATGGACACAATATTAGGCCCAGATAATTGGAATTTGCAATATAGACACTGTTTTCTGATATAGTACAGTACTGGGTACAGAACACCACAGATTATGGCACTATATTATGTCCAGATTATTGGAATTTGTAATACAGACACTGTTTGCAGATTTTGTACAGTATTGTTTACAGAACACCACAGATTATGGACACTATATTAGGCAAAACCAAAAATTGCATACTGATATAGTACAATTGTTAGGCTACTTATATAGAGATACCAATACAAGACCTGTGCTATTTTAAAACATAACTTTTACTAGTTAAAACCGATGAAAACCCAAATAAAGTGCTCAAATTAACAGTGATTATAACAATATCTCAATGGATACCTGTAGACAGACAGTCCTTATGGTAAAGGAAATGGAAAGATCTTACCCGATCCCAGGATGTCAATCAGTCTGCTACAACCGTCTGTGGAAATCCAGACGGTTTGTATAGTGCAGTTAGGCTTGTATTACTGTAGGAGTAGTTTCATTGAGACAGGGAGCTACATAGTCCTAGGATACACCCTAGATCATATGTTGGGATAGGGGCTATTACTCCCTGCCGATCAGTAATACAGAGCACACGCCCCGTTAGGGTCGACCCCGTCAGGAACCTGTCCCTATTGGGGGCCAAATTCCCTAATTATGTCCCTCTCTAATGTCCCAACATGTTTCGTCCCGTTATACAGGGACTCATCAGGGGAAATGCCATCTTAGAGAGTCAACTAGAGTGGAAATAAAGGGAAACACAAAACAAAAAACTAAATCATAATTAGTTCTGAGTAAAGGATCATATCCAAACATGATCCACCTTTTACTAACAGCTTATTGTCCGAAGATGCCAGGTAAATAGGCAGGTCCAATTATTATGGGGACGGCCGTAGACAGTGGTCCGCGTCCCTAAAATTGTGTGGGGAAGTGTCACCCAACACCCACGTCTCACCGCCCGTGTTTGTGTCTCCGGATGGTAACATAGTAACATGGTAACATAGTATATAAGACCGAAAAAAGACATTTGTCCATCCAGTTCGGCCTGTTTCCTACAAGTTGATCCAGAGGAAGGCAAAAAACCCCTGTGAGGCAGAAGCCAATTTTCCCCACTTAAGGGGAAAAAAATTCCTTCCCGACTCCAATCAGGCAATCAGAATAACTCCCTCGATCAACAACCCCTCTCTAGTAGCTGCAGCTTGTAATATTATTACACTCGAGAAATAAATCCAGTCCCCTCTTGAATTCCTTTATTGTACTCACCATCACCACCTCCTCAGGCAGAGAGTTCCATAGTCTCACTGCTCTTACAGTGAAGAATCCTTTTCTATGTTTGTGTACAAACCTTCTTTCCTCCAGACGCAGAGGATGTCCCCTTGTCACAGTCACAGTCCGGGGGATAAATAGATGATGGGACAGATCTCTGTACTGACCCCTGATATATTTATACATAGTGATTAGATCTCCCCTCAGTCGTCTTTTTTCTAAAGTGAATAACCCTAATTTTGATAACCTTTCAGGGTACTGTAGATCCCTCATTCCAGTTATTATTCCAGTCCTTCCCCCGGACGAAGGTTCGCTGAAACGCGCGTCGGGGTTGACGCCATCCTGGTCCCTCCCTTCCATTTTCTTACTGGTAAGTACCCCTTCGGGTTCTGTTCTAGCACGATTCATGTCTTTTTCTGTTTGCCTTGTACTACCAACATTATCTATATACAAAGACATTTGTCCTTATTATTGTTCCTTTTGTGTGGACTTTTTGAAGGCAACAGCGAGGCTTTGATATACCATACTTATAAAACAGTATAGCGTTTGACTTTCTGTTATATTACCTTCTAACGATGCTAGATACATATATGTTCTTGTACGTTTTTCTATAGGGTCCAGGGTGGCGTCTATGCTTTCTTGCTACCTCCTTCTATAATTTATCATTTTTAATATATGTTCAATAAAATCTTTTTGATACTTTTCTAAATACCTCTGCATGTTGCTTTTTGTTCTCTCTCTCTTTTTCTGTGTTTGTACAGAGTATATGCAGATATACATATTATGGGCATCTCAATAACAAAGGCCCCACCACTGAGTGTACAAATTGTAGTTAGGGCATGAGATACCTCCGGGTTTCTTCTCTTTTTTCATTCGCTGTTAGTATAGAGTCCGTAAATATCAGAAATAATGGTCTGGCTATGACATCACTTAATTCCCTTAGGATACGGGGGTGTATGCCATCCGGTCCTGGTGATTTGTCTATTTTAATCTTTTTAAGTCGCTGTTGTACTTCTTCCTGGGTCAGACAGGACACTTTTAATGGGGGATTTACTTTTACATTCTGCATTTCATCTGACAGTTTATTTTCCTCAGTGAATATAGTGGAGAAAAAAATATTTAATAGTTTTGCTTTATCTTCGTCGCTCTCTGCTATGTAGAGGGCCGACTCCTTCAGATTTATAGTTTTTACTATTTATATAATTGAAGAACATTTTAGGGTTAGTTTTACTCTCTTTGGCAATTAATCTCTCGGTCTCTAGTTTGGCAAATTTTATTAGTTTTTTTTTACATATTCTATTTATTTCCTTATAGTTTATCAGTGCTTCCTGACTCCCCTCCTGTTTTAGTGATTTATATGCTTTCTTTTTGTCATTTATTGCCTTCTTTACGGTTCCATTTATCCACATTGGTTTCTTATTGTTCCTTAGCCTTTTATTCCTATAAGGTATGTACCTCTCACAATTAGATGTTACAATGCTTTTAAAAATCTCCCATTTTATGGTTGTATTTTTATTTTTGAGGACTTTGTCCCAGTTAGTTAGGCCTATGGCCTCGCTTAGTTGGCTAAATTTAGCTTTTTTGAAGTTTGGTATTTTTTTTCCTCCCTTTAGAATCTCTTGTTTGAAGGATAATTGTAAGGTTATAACTTTATGGTCACTATTTCCCAGGTGTCCCCCAACCTGCACATCTGTTGTTCTATCAGGTCTATTGATTAATACTAAGTCCAGTATGGCCGTCCCTCTAGGGGGGTCCTGAACCAGTTGGGAAAGGAAATTGTCTTTGGCTATTGCCAAGAACCTGTTTCCTTTTTGGGATGTACAGCTTTCAGTCTATATCTGGGTAGTTGAAGTCCTCCATGATAACGACTTCATTATGATTTGCCGCCTCGTCTATCTCGTTTAGTAATAGATTTTCTGTGGACTCTGGTATATTAGGTGGTTTATAATACACTCCTATTAGTATTTTATTATTGTTTTTTGCTCCATGTATTTCTACCCACAGTGACTCCACATGTTCATGTCCCTCAGAGATGTATCCTCGAATTACGGGATTTAGACACGACTTTACATAGAGGCAGACCCCTCCACCTCTCCGGTTTTGACGATCCTTTCTAAACAGATTGTAACTTTTTATATTAACTGCCCAGTCATAGCTATCATCCAGCCATGTCTCAGTTATTCCCACTATGTCATAGTCCTCCTCACACATCATTAATTCCAGTTCACCAGTCTTGTTAGTCAGGCTTCTGGCATTAGTATACATACATTTGACAGGTTTAGCGCCGGTTAATGTGCCGGGTTTCCTTTTAAATCCTCCGCTTTCAAAAGCGCCCAGTGACAGCATCTCCCACACTCCCCATACGCTGGAACGCATGTGGACCGCACGCCAAGAACGCCCGCCCGAGTGAGGCAGGAGGAATCAGTCACATGACAATGGGGCAGGTCAGAGGTGTATGACGCTGTGTGTCCACGTCATCCATTGCTAAGCAACAGGACAACGCATAGCACAGCTACTAAGCCTGATAACTTGGCTTGTTTAACAACAGAGCATTGTTGCTCGATCAGTGGATATTTTTTGCAGGGTCAGGGGCGGATTCAATTCTAAAATGATAGATAGCCAGGAGGGCGATCATGTCACAATCGGCTTCTATATGCATATGCCCTGTTATGGGGTCAGATATGTACATTTATAGGCATAGCGGCGCCGGATGTACCCCTGTATATAATAATACAGGATACACCTGTACATATAGATATAGCAATTGTGGTAAGGTGCAAGGTGTCATATGCGATGGCAGGTACGTGTCACCGAGGTTGCTGGCCTCGGTGAGGTGAGAGCCGGGTTTTTGTCTGCAGCAGCTAGTGCTGTTTGACTCTTTTAAATAGCATGGCTGCAAAGCCGATCCGGGCCTGCTCTTACTGGGAGCAGCTAAAGAGTAGGGTGGGTGGCTGCTCCCCACGGTCCAGTCCGAGTTTTGGGCTGGGTATAAAACACAGCCATCAGCTGTGTCTGAGGTGATTATCCTGGAGCCTGCTAACAGGGCTGAGGAGTTCTCTGTGCTGGAGGACGGAGCTCAGCAAGGTGGTGTTTCCCTGCAACCTGAAGGAGAAATCGCCTGCGGCTGAACCGACTGCTAGGTGTGAACCCGCACTTAAAACCACCCAAGGTGACTGGACCCTGTGTTGGCCTGTTTTTGGTTTTGCCACATGATTTCTGTTGTGTGGAACTGTCACCAAGAGACTGTTTTCATTTCTGGTGTGCAAGTGTGAATAAAACACTGTTTGATGCACAATCTGGACTCCTTGTTTTGCCTCTAAACTGCACCCGCACCGCTGTCTACCAGAGCGACTCCCCACATTTGGTGTCGGATGCGGGCATGCGCAGTGAGGCTGGCGTGAACGCCGAACTTTGTTTTTGCTGAGCAAAAGTGAATGTCCTATATTAAGCCGGCAAAGTTGCAGCCTGTGATCCCCGACAAAATGGAGGCGGCTGTGAAAGCCCTCATAGAGGCTAACGTGCAGCAGCGGGAGACCAACCAGCTACTGCTACAGCACGTGATGGCGTTGCAAGCGGCAGGAGCGTCCCACCGCGTCCACGATGCCCGGAAAGCTGTCCGTGCCGCGATCCCTAAGATGACCCCTCGGATGATGTGGAGACCTATCTGGCGGTGTTCGAGAAGGTGGCCGTGAGGAGAAATTACCCGAGAACAGTGGGCAGAGGTCGTCGCTCCGTTCCTGGCGTCTGGACCCCAGCAAGTATTTTTGACCTCCCAGGTGACCAAGCAGCTGACTACCCGACTGTGAAAGGTGAGATCCTGGCAAGACTGGGGGTGAATGTTTTGGTCCGGGCCCAGCGGGTGCATCAGTGGGAGTTTAACCCGGCTGAACCCGCCAGGCCACAATACTATGACTTGCTACAACGGTTGCAAAAATGGCTGCAGCCCGACATACTGACTCCCACTGCTATGCTCGACCGTCTGTTAGCCGATGTCTTCTGGAGGGCTTTGCCTTACCCTCTCCAGCACTGGATCGGCCAGGTATCGCCCACCAATGCCCTGGAGATGGTCGACCTGGTGGAGCGGTATGAGGCCACCAGAAACCTGCAGGGAGTCTTGCTGGGAAGGGGTCAGTCAAACCCCGGAGGCCTCTGCCCCAGTTCCGACGTCCGGCGACAGAGCGGCCTGTACGGAATATACCCCCTGCGAGTCCGCCTCCCGTGGTATGCTGGAGGTGTCAGGAGCCAGGCCACATCAGGGCCGACTGTCCGCATCGGGATGAGCCGATGGAGGTGAACTACGGGGTCGCCACTCCTTGTATGCACGGAAGCTGTGCGCAACTGGCACCCGTGAGGTGCAAGACCATAACCACCTGTGTCAGGTAGAGGTGGGAGATTCGCTGGCGGTGGCTCTGCTGGACTCCGGGAGTTTAGTCTCCCTGGTAAGGGCTGCCCTTGTACGGCCTGTGGAGTATACTGGCCGTAAAGTCGGGGTCCTGTGCATCCACGGAGACCTGAAAGACTACCCCACTGCACTAGTGACTTTGTCCACAGCGGCTGGTAGGTGGACCCACGAGGTGGCTGTCGCTACTAAACTCCCACATGAACTAATACTTGGGAGGGACTTCCCTGGTTTTCCGGCGCTGTGGCCGGCAATAAAGGTATCTGAGGGACCCGAGACAGGGGTGACCCTAGTAGAGTGGCCTGATACCGCTGGAAGGCCAGAACCCTGGGAGCCCGAGTCTGAAGGGCCGGCGGTAGGGGTGACCACTGCTCCAGCGGTAGAGGGAGACAACCCCACTGAGTGTAATGGTGGGAGACACGGAGGACTTGCCACCGGGACCTGAGTTGGCAGACCTCAATGTCTCCGGGGAAAATTTTGGGACCGCACAACACGGGACCAAACCCTAACCAGGGCCTGGGAGAATGTGCTGGAAATTGATGGTAAACCCCAGAAACCAGGGGCTGAATTAATGTTCCCACGATTTATTGTTCTACAGGATATGTTGTATCGGGTGAACCAAGTCCGAGGTGAACCTGTTGAACAGTTGGTGGTGCCCACAGCGTATCGCAAGCTTGTCATGGAGCTTGCCCACCAACATGTTCTTGGGGGACACCTGGGGTGGCAGAAAACCCAGGACCGCATACTGCAGCGGTTTTATTGGCCCAGTGTGTTCAAGGAGGTAGAAAATTATTGTAAGTCCTGTCCAACCTGTCAGATAACTAGCCCCCAGCCTCATTTCCGTAGTCCTCTGGTACCTCTGCCAATTATTGAAGTACCGTTTGAGCGAATCGCTATGGATTTAGTGGGCCTGTACCAAAGTCTGCCAGGGGCCACCAACACATTCTGGTAGTTCTCGACTATGCCACTCGGTATCCGGAGGCGGTGCCTCTGCGACATACCTCAGCTAGGCTCATTGCCAAAGAGTTAATGGAGATGTTTTCCCGTGTGGGCCTGCCAAAGAGGTTCTGACAGACCAAGGGACCCCTTTTATGTCCAAAGTAATGAAGGAACTGTGTAAATTGTTGCGTATAAAGCAGTTACGGACGTCCGTTTACCATCCGCAAACAGACGGTCTTGTTGAGAGGTTTAACCAAACTCTAAAAAATATGTTAAAAGGGTGGTGTCTAGAGATGGGAAGGACTGGGACCTGCTTCTGCCCTATCTCATGTTCGCAGTGCGAGAGGTACCCCAGGCCTCTACTGGGTTCTCGCCCTTCGAACTGCTTTATAGCAGACACCCTCGGGGCCTGTTGGATATCGCCAAGGAAGCATGGGAACAACAGCCTGTCCCCACAAAAGTGTCATTGAGTATGTCACCCAAATGCAGGAACGGATAGAAAGGGTGTTGCCGCTGGTCCGGGAGCATATGGAGGCAGCGCAACAAGCCCAGAGTAGGGTGTATAATCGTCAGGCTCAGGTGCGGGGCTTCCATCCGGGAGATCGGGTTCTGGTTCTGGTACCCACCCTTGACAGCAAGTTCCTAGCTAGGTGGCAGGGCCCTATGAGGTGATCGAGAAGGTAGGGAAGTAAATTACAAAGTACACCAGCCAGGGCGGCGCAAGCCGAGCAGGTGTACCACGTGAATTTACTTAAGCCGTGGAAAGATAGGGACACAGCCGACGACCACAGCCCCCGGCCAGGGCTTCTAGGTGAAAGGGTCCAGCCCCACAGTTCGAGGCCTGTGAAGCAGTAACCACGGTAAAAATTGCAGACAGCCTGTCTTCCAAACAAGTTCAGGAAGTCAGGGAGTTCATCAGTCGGAACACGGATGTGTTCTCGGACCTCCCTGGCCGCACGTCTCTCATCCAACATGACATCGTCACTGAGCCTCAGGCCAAGATCCGGTTAAAACCATACCGGGTACCCGAGGCTCGCGGACGGGCCATCGCGGAGGAAGTACAGTTAATGTTGAAGCTCGAGGTCATTGAGGAGTCGAAAAGTGAGTGGGCCAGTCCCATAGTCCTAATACCCAAGCCGGATGGGACGTTGCGGTTCTGCAACGACTTTCGCAAGTTAAATGAAGTATCCAAGTTTGTCGCGTATCCCATGCCCGAGTAGACGAGCTGGTTGAAAGTTTAGGACAAGCCCGTTATTTTTCTGTGCTGGACCTCACTAAAGGGTACTGGCAGGTACCCTTAACGGAGTCGGCTAAGGAAAAAACCGCATTTGTTACCCCGCAGGGCCTGTATCACTACAAGGTGTTACCCTTTGGCCTGCATGGCGCCCCGCCACTTTCCAAGGTTAATGGACATAGTGCTGCGACCACATCGTCGATGCGCCTCGGCCTACTTAGATGATGTAGTCATCCACAGCACCGACTGGGAAAGCCATTTACCCAAGGTGCAGGCGGTAGTGGATGCCCTGAGGAAAGCCGGACTGACCGCTAACCCAAAGAAGTGCTCCATAGGGTTAGAGGAGACAAAATATCTGGGATATATAATTGGGCGGGAGTCATCAAACCTCAGGTAACTAAGGTAGAGGCCATTCGTAACTGGCCCCGACCGGTCACCACCAGGCAGGTAAAGTCGTTCCTGGGGATTGTAGGTTACTACATGAGGTTTGTGCCCCACTTTGCCACAATAGCAGCGCCATTGACAGACCTGTTGAAGGGGCGAAAGTCTGGGAGGGTTAGCTGGAGTGAGAAGGCGGAGGAGGCTTTCTCCGCGTTGAAGTCGGCCCTGTGTGGGTCCCCGGTTTTGGTGACACCCGACTTCAACAAGGAGTTTGTCGTACAGACCGACGCCTCGGAGGTAGGCCTCGGTGCGGTACTGTCGCAGGAGGTCAACGGGGAAGAACATCCCGTTGTCTTCCTGAGCCGTAAGCTCAGTCCCGCCGAGTCCAGATATAGTATAGTGGAGAGGGAGTGCCTGGCTATCAAGTGGGCACTCGAATCTCTCCGCTACTACCTGTTAGGGAGGAGGTTCCGTCTGGTGACCGACCATTCCCCCTCAAATGGATGAGTCAGGCCAAGGAGAGGAATGCTCGGGTCACCAGGTGGTTCCTATCTCTTCAAAATTTCAAGTTTTCCGTGGAACACAGGGCAGGCCGCTTGCAGGGCAACGCAGATGCCCTGTCCCGCGTCCACTGCCTCACGTGTGTTCACCCCTCAGGGTTGAACAAAGGGGGGTATGTGGTAAGGTGCAAGGTGTCATATGCGATGGCAGGTACGTGTCACCGAGGTTGCTGGCCTCGGTGAGGTGAGAGCCGGGTTTTTGTCTGCAGCAGCTAGTGCTGTTTGACTCTTTTAAATAGCATGGCTGCAAAGCCGATCCGGGCCGGCTCTTACTGGGAGCAGCTAAAGAGTAGGGTGGGTGGCTGCTCCCCACGGTCCAGTCCGAGTTTTGGGCTGGGTATAAAACACAGCCATCAGCTGTGTCTGAGGTGATTATCCTGGAGCCTGCTAACAGGGCTGAGGAGTTCTCTGTGCTGGAGGACGGAGCTCAGCAAGGTGGTGTTTCCCTGCAACCTGAAGGAGGAATCGCCTGCGGCTGAACCGACTGCTAGGTGTGAACCCGCACTTAAAACCACCCAAGGTGACTGGACCCTGTGTTGGCCTGTTTTTGGTTTTGCCACATGATTTCTGTTGTGTGTGAACTGTCACCAAGAGACTGTTTTCATTTCTGGTGTGCAAGTGTGAATAAAACACTGTTTGATGGACAATCTGGACTCCTTGTTTTGCCTCTAAACTGCACCCGCACCGCTGTCTACCAGAGCGACTCCCCACACAATATACATGATTACTTTTATATGTGGCATGATTGTTTAAATGAAACAACCATAATTCAATTGTTCATTGAGGTCATTAGGATACACCGTTTTCAAATAATATATCCATTTTGACTCACATTGCAAAATTCTTTTGTCCCAATTTCCTTTTCTGCCGGATTGTTTTATTAAGTCAATTCCCATAAATTCCAGAGAATCCGGTCTTCCATCATGTTCAAACCTGACATGACGGGAGACTGATGTCTCTCTCTCATTTGTGATGTCACCAATATGTTCTCCTATCCTGCGCCTGAATTCTCTCCTGGTCTTTCCAATGTATTCCTTTCCACATCTGCAGGTAATCTTGTAGATAACACCCCTAGATTTGCAATTGATCATGTCTCTGATGGTGTACAACTTCCCTGTTATATTACTTGTGAATGTTTTTCCACAGTGTACATATTTACAGGTCACACAACCACCACATTTGTAGCAACCAGTGACAGGTTTGTTCAGCCATGTTCTAGGTGCTGGTGGTCCCACAAAGTGGCTTTTTACAACCCTGTCCCGTATACTGGTTCCTCTCCTATAGGTGATACTGGGATAATCCCTGATTACTGCATTGATATCTGAGTCCATGCATAGGATGTGCCAGTATTTTGATATTATATTTTTCACACTCGGGGCTGCCTGATCATATGTTCTGATCAGGCGGATCTCTTTTTTATCATCCTTTTTAATTTGTCCCTTGGCTATACCCTCAGATCTACTCTCTTTCTTAGTCTTGAGGAGGGACGCACGGTCTTTTTCAGAAGCAGATTGAAAAGCTGGCTTCAGAGTGTATAAGGGGTAGCCCCGATCTTGAAATCTGTCTCCCAAGTCGGCCGCCTGTTTTATGAAGTCAGCTTTCTGTGAACAGTTTCTTTTAAGGCGAAGGTATTGACCTCAGGGTATGCCCTTTCTAAGGGGATATGGATGGCTACTTTCTCATCTTAGAAGAGAGTTTGTGGATGTGGGTTTTTGTATAGATGGAGGTGTCTAGTGAGCCTCTTGGATTTTTGATGATATAGATATCCAAGAAGGATAATTTCGACTCACTACATTCTGATTTGAACCGTAGGCCAACAGAATTGTTGTTGAGGCTCTTGGCCCACATAGTAAAAGACTCCATGTCACCCTTCCAGATTACAAAGACGTCGTCTATAAATCTAGACCAAATCTGGATATTCCCACTCTCTGGAAGGGCATAATCACCGAATACATGGGTGTCCTCCCACCAGCCCAGGAACAGATTTGCATACAATGGGGCACAAGAACTCCCCATCGCGGTGCCCCTGAGCTGGTGGTAGTATTTGCTGTTAAATAGAAAGTAATTCTTAGTCAGGGAGAACTCATGGAGTTGCAGGACAAACCGATTATTTAGGGAAAATTGACAACCATGTGTGGATAGAAAATACTCGACTGCCAAAAGACCAAATTTATGGGGGATCGATGAGTATAATGCCTTTACATCGATACTCCCCAAAATAGATCCATTATCCAAGTGGATCCTCTCCAATTGTCTGATGAGATCACCTGTATCCCGTACATGAGATGGGAGAGCTGTCACAAAAGGTGCTAAAATTTTGTCCACATATATTCCCAAGTTTTGTCTCAGGCTACCAATGCCAGACACAATGGGATGCCCTTTTATAGGCTTAGTTCCCTTGTGCACCTTAGGAAGGTAGTAGAATGTGGCAATCTGAGGGCATTGGGGAAGCAAGAAGTCATGTTCATTCTGGTCAATAAGCTTATTCACTTTAGCATTGTGCAGAATGAACTTGAGTTCCCCACTGTATTGATGAAGACCGGATTCTCTGGAATTTATGGGAATTGACTTAATAAAACAATCCAGCAGAAAAGGAAATTGGGACAAAAGAATTTTGCAATGTGAGGCAAAATGGATATATTACCGTATTTGAAAACGGTGTATCCTAATGGCCTCAATGAACAATTGAATTATGGTTGTTTCATTTAAACAATCATGCCACATATAAAAGTAATCATGTATATTGCTATATCTATATGTACAGGTGTATCCTGTATTATTATATACAGGGGTACATCCGGCGCCGCCATGCCTATAAATGTACATATCGGACCCCATAACAGGGCATATGCATATAGAAGCCGATTGTGACATGATCGCCCTCCTGGCTATCTATCATTTTAGAATTGAATCCGCCCCTGACCCTGCAAAAAAAATCCTCTGATTGAGCAACAATGCTCTGTTGTTAAACAAGCCAAGTTATCAGGCTTAGTAGCTGTGCTACGCGTTGTCCTGTTGCTTAGCCCCATTGTCATGTGACTGCTTCCTCCCGCCTCCCTCGGGCGCGCGTTCTTGGCGTGTGGTCCACATGCGTTTCAGCGCATTGGGAGTGTGGGAGGAGCTGTCACTGGGCGCTTTTGAGAGCGGAGGATTTAAAAGGAAACCCGGCGCATTAACCGGCGCTACCATCCGGAGACACAAACATGGGCGGTGAGACGTGGGTGTTGGGTGACACATCCCCACACAATTTTAGGGACGCGGACCACTGTCTACGGCCGTCCCCATAATAATTGGACCTGCCTATTTACCTGGCATCTTCAATCAACTAAACGGACAATAAGCGGTTAGTAAAAGGTGGATCATGTTTGGATATGATCCTTTACTCAGAACGAATTATGATTTTGTTTTTTGTTTTGTGTTTCCCTTTATTTCCACTCTAGTTGACTCTCTAAGACGGCATTTCCCCTGATGAGTCCCTGTATAACGGGACGAAACATGTTGGGACATTACAGAGGGACATAATTAGGGAATTTGGCCCCCAATAGGGACAGGTTCCTGTCGGGGTCGACCCTATCGGGGCGGGTGCTCTGTATTACTGATAGGCAGGGGGTAATAGCCCCTATCCCAACATATGATCTAGGGTGTATCCTAGGGCTATGTAGCTCCCTGTCCCAATGAAACTACTCCTACAGTAATACAAGCCTAACTGCACTATACAAACCGTCTGGATTTCCACAGACGGTTGTAGCAGACTGATTGACATCCTGGGATTGGGTAAGATCTTTCCATTTCCTTTACCATAAGGACTGTCTGTCTACAGGTATCTATTGAGATATTGTTATAATCACTGTTAATTTGAGCACTTTATTTGGGTGTTCATCGGTTTTAACCGTTAACTAGTAAAAGTTATGTTTTAAAATAGCACAGGTCTTGTATTGGTATCTCTACACTATATTAGGCCCAGATTATTGGAATTTCTAGTACAGACACTGTTTGCAGATGTTGTATAGTATTGTTTACAGAACACCACAGATTATGGACACTATATTATGCCCAGATTATTGGAATTTGTAATACAGACACTGTTTGCAGATGTTGTATAGTATTGTTTACAGAACACCACAGATTATGGACACTATATTATGCCCAGATTATTGGAATTTGTAATACAGACACTGTTTGCAGATGTTGTACAGTATTGGTTACAGACCACCACAGATTATGGGCACTATATTAGGCCCAGATTATTGGAATTTGCAATACAGTACCTGTTTTCTGATGTAGTACAGTATTGTTTGCATAACATCGCAGATTATGGACACTATATTAGGCCCAGATTATTAGAACTTGTCATACAAACACTGTTTGCAGATGAAGTAGTATTTGTAATTTGTAATTCAGCCACTGTTTGCAGATGTAGTACAGTATTGGTTGCAGAACACCACAGATTATGGACACTATATTAGACCCATCTTATTGGAATTTGTAATACAGCATTGTTTGCAGATGTAGTACATTATTGGTTACAGAATACTACAGATTATGGACACAATATTAGGCCCATATTATTGGAATTTGTAATACAGACACTATTTGCAGATGTAGTAGTATTTGGAATTTGTAATGCAGACACTGTTTGCAGATGTAGTACATTATTGGTTGCTGAATACCAAAGATTATGGACACAATATTAGGCCCAGATTATTGGAATTTTTAATACAGACACTGTTTTAGATGTTGTACAGTACTGATTACAGAACACCAAAGATTATGGACACTATATTAGGCCCATATTATTGGAATTTGCAATACAGACACTGTTTGCAGATTTAGTACAGTATATGTTACTGAACACCACAGATTATGGACAATATATTAAGCCCATATTATTGGAATTTGTAATACAGACACAGATTAGATGTAGTACAGTATTAGATACAGAACACCACAGATTATGGACACTATATTAGGTCCAGATTATTGGAATTTGCAATACAGACACTGTTTTCAGATGTTGTACAGTACTGATTACAGAACACCAAAGATTATGGACACTATATTAGGCCCATTTTATTGGAATTTGCAATACAGACACTGTTTGCAGATTTAGTACAGTATATGTTACTGAACACCACAGATTATGGACAATATATTAGGCCCATATTATTGGAATTTGTAATACAGACACTGATTTGATGTAGTACAGTATTGGTTACAGAACACCACAGATTATGGACACTATATTAGGCCTAGATTATTGGAATTTGCAATAAAGACACTGTTTTCTGATGTAGTACAGTATTGGTTACAGAACACCACAGATTATGTACACTATATTATGTCCATATTATTGGAATTTGTAATACAGACGCTGTTTGCAGATGTTGTACATCATTGTTTACAGAACACCTCAGATTATGGACACTATATTAGGCACAGATTATTGGAATTTGCAATATAGACACTTTTTTCTGATGTAGTACAGTATTGGTTAAAGAAAACGAGAGATTATGCCCACTATATTAGATATCAGATTATTGAAATTTTTTAAAACAGAGACTGTTTTCTGATGTATTATGTAGTGTCCCACTCCGTGATGGTGGGCACTACAAAAGGGTCAGAAGGGTCACGTTGTTCCCCCCCACCTGTGGGGAGATTGGTACGTCCTTTTATTGCACACTGAAAAACCCTGTTACTGTGAATGTATTGCTATGTACAGGCCTGCTAGGGATGTCATTCCTGCTCTAGGTCAGTAGAGGGAGCTAGGGAGCCCTAGTTTATATTTTCAGGCCCAGTCAGGGAAAAGTGAGTTGAGTCCAGGCCATGAGCCTGTGGAGTTGAGTCCAGGCCATGAGCCTGTGGAGTTGAGTCCAGGCCATGAGCCTGTGAAGTTTAGTCCAGGCCACGAGCCTGTGAAAGTCAGTCCAGACCTGGGAGTCTGAGGAGGACCCTGCTCTGGTAGTAGAGGGAGAACCAGCAGTGCCATCACCAGAAACCAGCTACAAGCAAAGCTGAGAGGCAGAGGAAGGAAAAGTCAGTGCAAGAGGTACTATAGAAACCAGAGGAGGTACTATAATATTCCCAAGGATAAAGCCAGCAATAGGGCATATGGGCCTTGGATGTTTTACCAGTCAGGAATCTGTGGAGTTCAGCCTGTACTGTGAGTTCTGATCAACCCTCTGTCTACCTTGCAAAGAAATACCTGCCTATGTACTGTAAAGCCTGCTGTGTTCCAATTGTCTTCTGTGGAACTGCAAGGAGCGTGTATGTTGTTTCAATTGTTCAGTAAAGAAGATTTCTGTTTCACCTAAAGTGTCTGCACCTCCATTATTCCCACTGTCAATCGATGTGCCACCGTTACCGGCACTGGCGTCACGAACTGTAAGGAACCTAGCTATAGGCACGTTAAATCACGACACCAAGGGCACCTCACCCAACATCTATACTGTATCCGTACAACAAGAGTGTGCCCCAGAGGACCCACGTGTCTGCCTCTCCATCACTGGCATCTCCTGCTGTCCCCTCAGTGGGGATGCTACAATTACAGTATTGGTTACAGAACACCACAGATTATGGACACTATATTAGGCCCAGATTATTGGAATTTGCAATACAGACACTGTTTGCAGATGTTGTACAGTATTGGCTACAGAACACCTCAGATTATGGACACTATATTAGGCCCAGATTATTGGAATTTGTAATACAAACACTGTTTGCAGATGTAGTTCAGTATTTTTTACACAAAGCCACACACTATGGACACTAGATGTGGCCCAGATTATTGGAATTTGCAATACAGACACTGTTTGCAGATGTAGTACAGTATTGGTTACAGAACACCACTGTCACGAGTTGGAGGTCCCGTGAAAGAACTCTGCGTCAATAAACATACGGAAATTTACAGACACACAAGAGTTTATTGCACAAACAAAAGCCAAGGAAGGAAGCGCAGGCAAAACATGAGCTCTATGTACCGTCAGCACAGTGGGAGAAAACCCCCACTGCGCCACTGTCTAGTAATACTCCAGAGGGGCGTGACTAAGCAACTCCTGTTATTCATTAGGGCCCCAGTTGGTGGGGTTAGGCTTTGCAGCAGGAAGTTGCCAGGGTCCACTCCAGAGCATAAACTAGAGACAGTGTCAACAGGATCAAATGGACAACAGTTGCCACAAGGTACCGACGCTACATAGGCAAGCATAACATAGACAGGCAAATACAAACAAGCCAACTAATAAAACAAGAAGGAGCAAGGAAACAGTAGTGGCAATGAGCAGAGAAGGACTTGCTCCACCAGTAGTATACTGCATGTCCTTGCCCATAGCACAATGCAGCAAGGAAAGCTGCTGCAAGGGCTTGCTGAACAGAGTATCCCCTAAAGCAGAGACAGAGTCCTCAATACGGAGGAAAGAACACGAAATAGGGAAAGACAGACACAAAACAAGACAGGCAAGACTAATCAGGGCAGAGGCATAAAGACATAATAATAAACACAAGGTGACTTAAACATAACTGGCTGAACTAATAGCAGAAACACAGGAATAAGGACGACAATGAGCAAGTAGGCGAATCCACAGAACATAGACAGACACGGATCCCATGGGTCAGCACTGCAGCATGGGAGACAGAGTACGAACCAGGAGCAGGACAGGACAGGACAAAAACACACCAGGAGAGCTGAACCAGAACTGAGGGAACATCAGCCTTATATACAGGTTCCATGAGTGCAGCAGAGAGGCAACACCCATGGAGCAGACAGAGAGGATTAACTCCTAATAGGCACACAGGGGAGTTAAGGCTGCATTCACACGTCAGTAATTTTTCTTTCCAGAATCACGGTCCGTTTTTTTGCGGATCCGTTGTTCCGCAAAATGCTTCCGTTTTTTTATTTTAGTGTTACCGTATACCTTCCGTTATTCCGTATGTCCGTATTTCCGCAAAAATCAGGAAGAACTGGGAAAAGATAAAAAAAAAATGGTTCCTATGGTAACTTGATTTAAAAAAAAAAAAAGGGGTTTGAATAGCGGTCATTTTAGATTCCAGGTGCCATGTGCTTGTGGTGTTGTTTGGAGCTGTGTGTGAAATCTCTGCTTGGCTGGCATAGTTTTCCACCGTATTCTCTGCGAACATCATGACTGAAGACATCGATAAAGTCCTTTTTTCTTGGGTTCTCTCTCGGCAATTTGGACAGCCCACATCCATGCTGGACGATGAACCGGGGAGGAAGAGGAGACGGCTTTGGGTCCATCCAATTGTGGCTCAACGGCAACAGAAAGGACAGTTTCATAAACTGTTTAATGATCTCCGTCAAGACTCGAACAAATTTAAGAGCTACTGCCGGATGTCCATCGAAACTTTTGATCATCTACTCATTTGTCTCCATCCTGACCTTAATTTTGTGGACACAAGCATGCGGCGTAGCATTTCAGCTGAACAGCGCTTGTTAGTCACTCTGAGGTAAGGGACACTTCTAATGTTGTACACTATATATGCCTTAGATTTTTTTAAACGTTTATCTGATTGTTTTTTTTTGTTTTTCTCTTTTTAGATTCCTTGCAACTGGAAATTCTTTTGCCTCACTGCATTTTGAGTTTTTGCTTGGAATCTCTACTATCTCTGGGATTGTCTGCCATACCTGTAAAGTGATATGGCAGCGTCTTAGAGAAGCGGTCATGCCCACCCCCACGGCAGCAGATTGGCTTCGGATTGCCGCTGGGTTTAACCAATCTGCGCAGTTTCCTAACTGCATTGGGGCACTGGACGGTAAGCACATTCGTGTAAAGAAGCCGTCACACTCAGGGTCCCGGTATTTTAATTACAAGCAATATTTTTCAGTAGTACTGATGGCTCTTGCTGACAGTGACTACAAGTTTGTAATTGTAGATATCGGGGCCTATGGGAGCACTTCAGACAGCCGCATCTTGAGTGCTTCCAGAATGGGTGAGCGGCTTCGCCAAAACCAGCTTGCCCTGCCAGAGCCCAGTAGGCTACCCGGATCTGCAGGTCCGCCGGCTCCATTTGTGATCGTGGCGGACGAAGGGTTTGCATTGTCCCCCCACCTCATGCGGCCCTTCCCTAGACGCGATCTGGATGACAGGAAGCGCATCTTCAACTATCGATTGACTCGCGCCCGTCGATATGTGGAGTGCGCTTTTGGAATACTGTCCAGTAAATGGAGAGTATTCCAGTCATCCATACAGATGAAACCGGATAATGTCACCCTGGTGATACAGGCTTGTGTCATGCTACACAACTTCACCAGGATCCACGATGCCTCCACAGATGCTGATTTGGGCCTAAATATGACCTCTTCAGTCAGTTTAGACCTGAGCCGGCCTGGACGACCTGGAACAGCTGGACTAGCTGTTCGGGAAATCTTTGCCGACTACTTCAGCAGCCCTGAGGGGGCATTGTCGTGGCAGATGGATGCCATCCGTGGTAGCCGTTGATTTCAGCTGGAATCTGGTTTAAATTTTTGTAAATTTGGAATCTATTTAGATTAGTTAGATCCCTTGTGTTTAGTTTAGCTTAGGGACTCGCAAGAGAATGAGGAGCCTTGACGTGGCTTGCGGGCTGAGGTATTTTGTAAAAACCAAATTTTTGGTATAAATACCTTCTAATCCTCATGTGAAATTTAAAGTACTTTGAAGATAAATCTTAAAATGTATCTTTAATATTTTTTAAGGGAATAATAAAAAAGTCGGCCTGCCACAACCACCCTGACACTTGTGGTGTAATGTTTTCAGGACAGCCAGCTTTTTCATACAATTTGCATGTATAGGGGGAGGGGCAGCTGCAGACAGGACCAGGGTAGATGTTGTTCACAGTAGCTTTATGGTATTCATCCCACACATATATAATTTGTGTGAAATTGTAATTTATGTAATGTACATTTGATCACTGTTGGTCACAACTATGGGAGCAGCCCAGGCCAAGCACCTAGGCACCAAGGAACCATGATTACCAACGTGAAACTGCGAGCAGGAGAGGTCAATGACATTCAATTGTGCAAGGATCCATTTTCTAATGTTGCACTGAGAAAGGTTCCTGCATAATTGAGTTTCATTGTGCGTCATGAGTGGTCAATTTTGCACAACATCCTAGGATGGAACGAAACTAGCAACATGCTGCGGATTTGGCACTAGTATTACAACGGACCTGAATGTATTTTTTGGGACTATGTTCAGTTGGGTCCCCATTGACAATGAATGACATAACTGAACCCAGACAATCTCTTTGACTTTACACACATTATTTGGAACATGCCCAGTGACAAAAGTACTTACGTAAGTACTTACGTCACTGGGCATGTGTTACCATTTGTGACGGCAGAGTTGCAGACAGTAGATGTACTGTAATTTAATATTTCCAAATTCCTGCCTTCAAAGGGTTCCTACAACATCCAAACTGCTTAGGATAACCTATACAGAGTATAGTTTACCTCACACAACTAAAATCTCAAAATGAATAAATAAAAACAAATTTGTTAAATTTCAAAATACTTTATCAGAAAATAAAAACTTTGAATCTTTAAATTCACCTCCATAGAACATTTTGGGAGGGTACTTTTTACATCAAAAATATAACGCATATATAAACATAATAACAGTCACTCATAAATCATACAAATCGCGCATATATGGTCCCAGCTGATGACCACTAGGATGCGAGACTGGTGGAGGCGGTGGTGCTGTTGCTGTTGGTGGAATGTGAAGCATCATGTCTCTGCACCGCAACAGATAGTCCGACAAATAATGAGGCTCTTCAGGGCCCGCAAAGAGATCTATTACAAAATTTATCGCCCCGATACAACGTGTATGCCGCTCCTCTGGCACACGGCGCAAAGCAGGAGCAAGCCCTTTGAGGGCAGTCTCCTCCTTGCCATCCGCTCGATTCCGGTTCAGATACTCCATGACCATTAAATTGACTTGGCCATGGATATCTGCTCCGGAATCGGACCGACGGGCTCGTCTGCCAGAGGAACGGCCTACCTGAGGTATGTCTTAAGGCGTGGAGTGTAAGGGCCCCGCCAACAATTGAGAATCCTCTGCAGAGGGAGGGACATCTGTAATACTGGACAGCTCCGCAGTGGCCTGCGCATCTTCTTCATGCACTGCAACCTGAGAGGTTCCCTCATCCGCCTGTGAGGCAGGAAGTGCATCCTCCACGGAAGCCGAATGAGATGCCTCACTTAAGCTGTCCACAGTTCTGCATGACAAAAAAAGACAAAAACAAAAAAATAAATACAAGCATACTTTAACTTTAACAAGCACTCGTGTAATACCAAAACTATACTTACGGTCTGACGTCCATTATATCTTTGAGAAATGAAAGCTGTCTCGTGTACATATAAGGTTTTTTTGCTTGGGAACACCATCTCCGCTTCTCCTTTTTGCACTAACTCCCTGCGGAATTGGTCCCTGCAGGTATTCCAGCGCTTCTTAACCTGGTCCACTGTCAAAACACAATACATGAATAAAAAGGTTAAAAAGTACATTAACATTAACACACAAGATGTAGCATCATCTGTGTGTACTAGGCCTATGTTTGCCAACCAGCATGCCCCCAGTAGCAGTAAAGGACAACTACCAGCATGTCTGGACAGCGACTCTCTGTGCAGGCATGCTGGGAGTTGTACTTTGCCAACACCTGGAGGAACAGTGGTTGAGAAACACTGTACTAGGTCAAGCATGAGGTAACTTATACTTAAGCATATGTCACCAGAGAAAACTATGACGACACATGCTCAAGCATAAACACTTCATGGCAGGCCGTGTATACAGAAAATGTGCGCAAATATACTTGACATATTACAATTTATGAAAAATACACATTACTTACAAATTTTTTTACGATGCTCTTTGGATGCAGCGGCCCATTCTTCACCCATCAGTGCTGTGCAGACTTCCACCCATGCCTGGTCCTTCAGGGTCCTTTCATGGTAGGACTCACAGCGGGAGTCCCACAACACCGGCCTCTCTTGAATCAGGCAAATTAATTGCTCTACATCCATGATGTCAGCCTTTCTATGTCTGAGGTAGTGATGAGCTGGTTGTCTGCTGTCTAGACAACCTCTGACATGTGAGTTTTTTTTTTTTTAATTTCCTGTGGATCCGTAATTACGGATCCGCAAAAACGGATGACCTGCGGATGACTTTTGTCACCTTTCCGCATGTCATCCTGATTTATGCGGATCCATTCAATTCAATGGGGCTACGGTCCGCAAATTGCGGACAAAAGTAGGACATGCTCTACTTTTTTTACGGTTCCGCATTGCGGAAAAGCTTGGATTTGCGGATGCGGAGAGCATACGGAATGCTCTCCGCATCTTTTGCGGACCCATTGAAATGAATGGGTCCGCATATCTTCCGCATTATTTCATACGGACGTGTGAATAAGGCCTTAAACCATACAGAACCACATACAACACACAGGAATGGAACTGCAGCGAGGAGCTGCAGTACGAGCATAGACAGAAGGTCACAGCCAGAGGTAGCGACTGTGACAACCACAGATTATGGACGCTATATTATGCCCAGATTATTGGAATTTGTAATACAGAGACTGTTTGCAGATGTAGTACAGTATTGGTTACAGAACACCACAGATTATGGACACTATATTAGCCCAGATTATTGGAATTTGTAATACAGACATTGTTTGCAGATGTTGTTCAGTATTGGTTACAGAACACCACAGATTATAGGCACTTTATTAAACCCAGATTATTGGAATTTGTAATACAGACACTGTTTGCAGATGTAGTACGGTATTGGTTACAGAACACCACAGATTATAGACACTATATTAGCGCAGATTATTGGAATTTGTAATACAGACATTGTTTGCAGATGTTGTACAGTATTGGTTACAGAACACCACAGATTCCCTTACGTCCTACCAGCAGCACAGATGGGGTTAACCACCCCCCTTGGACTGGCAGGAGCGGAATGTTTAATGAGCCCAAGACTAATAACTCAATTTAACAATTAAGTATCTCCTTAAAAGGAGGAAGTCAACCCCCAGCCCACTGTGTTTTTTTCTGTCCTCCCGGACAGGTGGACTAGGCGGTTTGTTCCCCCTTTCTTATGGAAAGTGCGGGGAGCCTTCTTTTCGTTTGGGTAACGGCGTTGCCCTTTCCTAGGTACCTTGTCAGTTTGGCCGCAGCTTATCTGCTGCTGGCCCCGCGCAGTTGCGCCTGGCTGGGGTATTTGGGCGGCATCCTCGGTCCAGGATTCTTGGTCCCTGTGCACCGGAGGTGGCACGATTTTTTTCATACTTTCAAAATTTTAAGTATTTTTTTCTTATGCTTCTTCCTGTAGAGGATTTACTGGGGAAAGGGTGGATTGGCTATCCCTCCTCTTTCCCTATTTTAGGAAGCTGTTTGCTCCAGTTCTGTTTCTGGCGGCATATGCTTTTTCAGTTAGCTCCCAGAGTCCTAAAATTGGTGTTGTTCCACTTGTAGTGTTTTTTTCCTCCGGTCCTCAGCTACCTCCGGTCTGTTTTTCAACCTTTCCTGCGTAGATAGGTGGTTTACAAATTTTTTATTTGTCCCGCAGTGATGTCTTCTCCGCGGGATTCTCCCAGGGGGTGTGGCTCAGCACTGGATTGGATAAGAGGTGATCCAGTACTGAGCCACGCCCCCTGCACTGATCACATGACGGTGAAGTCACCCCAGATCCTTAGGGTTGTCCAAGGTTCGGGTTCAATAAAGCAGCCCCTTATGGATTCCAAATGCCGTTATAGTCCCCGGTAGCGGAATCCATAACGGGATGCTACGATAACCCGAACCCGAACTTTGGACGCCGAACTAAAAATCAAAGTTCGCTCAACTCTAGTCAGGGGCCTATATTTAGCATGGCCCTGCAGTCGGCGGCCCATATGCCTTTTTGGCTTAAGCCTTGGGTCACTGACAATTCTTTAAAATACAGCTTATGTGGCCTTCCATCGAGCCCAACCGTTTGTTCGGTTCGGAGCTGGATAAGATCATGGAGGGCCTTTCAGACAAGAAGGTGAAGAGCCTTCCCCAGCAGTCCTTTCAAGGGCAGGGCAGACAAGACCGCGGTGGTAGGTGTGGCCAGAAAAGAAGCTCTCAAAGTGACTGGAGAGCACAGCAAAAGGGTTTGAGGCGATCTCGTGGAGGAGCCAAAGATGGAAAATCTACCTCCTGACTACGGGCCTCTTCAAGGCTCTTGGTTAATTGCCGTTACTCCTGCCATCCTGCCAATAAGCTTCCCCACTCCTATGCTTCATGTGCCCGTCGGGGGTCGTCTCTCCCACTTCTGAGAAGAGTGGATCCGAGAGATCTCGGATCCCTGGGTCCTGAACATCATTTCCGAGGGTTATTTAGTCAACCTCACCTCTATTCCTCTGGACAGGTTTGTCAAGATCAACCTTCTACAAGCTGCCAAGCAGGCGATCCTGGAGGCCTACATTCAGGACTATATTTGCAGGGGGCTCTGGAGGAGGATCCGGCAGGAGAACGGGGCCTAGGGATCTATTCACCAGTTTTTCTCCGGATGATTATCGGATGATTATCGATCTGAGATATTTCAATCGGTTTATAAGGAAGGTGAAGTTTCGTATAGAAACCATCAGGTCAGTAGTTCACGTCCTCAATCCTGGAGACGTGATGGCAACCCTGGACCTCAAGGATGCATATCTGCACATCCCGATCCATCCTGCTTCCAGGAAGAATCTCAGGATCACGGTCCAGGTGTCCGGTGTCGTCAGGCATCTTTTGTTTGTTGCCCTTCCCTTTGGCATTTCTTCGGCCCCTCACACTTTTACCAAGGTGGTGGTTTCTGTGGTGGCGGCTTTGAGGCTTCAAGGACTGACCATCATTCCTTATCTGGACGACTGGCTTTGAAAGCCTCTGCTCTAGTGGTCCTAACCCAACTTCTTCAGGTAACAATCTTCTTTCTGTTCCGCCTAGGTTGGATCATCAGCTGGCAGAAGTCGAACGTGAGCCTGTCAACTTCAGTAAGATATCTAGGCTTCATAATCGACTCCACTGGGATGTCACTCCAGTTGACTCCAGAAAGAAGATCCCGGGTTCAGAACACGGCAAGTTCCTTTCCGTTCCCCGGCGAGTTCCAATCCGGACTCTCATGAAGATGTTGGGGCTCATGTTAGCGTCTGCGGAAGCAGTCCCTTGGGCTCTATGGCACCTCCGCCCTCTACAGTCGGAGGTCCTCTCCAAATGGAATGGCAGCCCTGCTGGGCAAAACTCCCTGTGCTCCCTGTCTTGACGAACTCGGTATTCCCTCAGATGATGGTGCCATCTTTTAGACGGGAAGTCTATGATCCAGCCAACCTGGGTCATATTGACTACGGATGCGTCCCAAGTAGGCTGGGACGCTCACCTAGACGACACTCCAGTTCACGGGACCTTGTTTCTTCAGGAGTGGCTTCTTTCAATCAATCTCCGCGAGATTCGAGCTATCCGGCTAGCCCTCCTTCACTTAGCCCCTCAGATCCGGGGCAAAGCGGTGAAAGTCCATTCAGACAATATGACTGCGGTACTTTACATCAACAAGCAGGGAGGCACGAGATCACTTCTCGTCCTGTCAGAGATCGGGGTGATTCTGGATTAGGCAGAGTTGTACCTTTCCCACTTGTGAAGAAATCCCCCTTTTTCTAAAGTGACCGGCAAAAACACCCAGACTTATGGAACTATTTTGGGCAGCCCACCCAGGGTGAACCGGTCAAAGAAGACTTCCATGTTCTTTGAAAACCCCTAAACCGATCTGGGTGAAATTTGAATATGTTGATCACCCAGATCGGGGCTATCAGGGGACATATGATTTGTGGGGATACCTCATGTATAAAGGGGTGTTCCAGATATTGGGGAAAACTGTGACTTTTCTGCCTAGAGATAATCAAGTTGTTACTTTATCAGGCTTGATTATCTCCAGGACTAGGGGAGGGAATTGTATGTTTATGCTGGAAGGGTTTTATGTTTCCATTGTACTTGATTGGCTATACTGTATCCCTCCCTGTGGGATGTCCCCTTGCATGGGGACTTGCATAAAAGCCTAGGTGTGTTAATAAAGGCGTGTTCTATTTGTTCCCTTCTTCTTGACTTCGGCTGATGTTTGGGGATTCGCATGCTTTATTAAGGGAATCATCTTATAAAGTTATTGGCATTTCGTATGGAATTCGTCAACAACATCTGCAGCCCCTAGAGCCTCCATAAACCACCCACCGCCAGGCTCCGCAGCAACCCCTCGACCCCCTGCAGTGTGCCATTATTGTAAGCAGCCAGGACATTACAAAAACCAGTGCCCTCATTTGAATTGGGGAGGCTGGGAAAGGCAACCACCACAACAACCCAGGGCAGCCGCTCATTGTGTCCAGCAAGAAAGTACAACCTACGTCCCTAATCAAGAAGAGCAGTGGAGTGTACTACACGAGGTTAATCCAGGGCAAGCGGGAGGTGACAACCGAGACCACCACCGGCAATGGATTACAGTGGATGGCATGGGGACACGAGCTATGAGAGACTCTGGGGCCACTCTAACCGTGGTACAACCACATACGGTCAAGGCCCAATACACCCATGCCCATACACAAGTTACCTACAGCCAGTGTCCTTGTGGACTGGGGTTCTGGATCCAAACAGTTGGAGGTTGGCATTATGCAGGAACTGCCGGCAGAAGTCCTACTGGGCAATGATGTAGGCTGTTTAGCCTCCTAACTATTATGGGACACCACCTCAGAAGCATACCTGGTTACCACCCGAGCTGAAGCCAGACTGGAAGCACCGCTACACGCTGAGAAAAGCCAGGTGGGAGTTGAAATACCCCCTTTACCCGACCACCCATCCCCTTTCTGGGATACGCCACAGGGTTTTGAACAGGAACAGAGAACTGACCCCACACTAGAAGGGTATAGAAAGGCAGTAGATGTTACCCGGGGGGAAAGCACCCACGAAAGATTTGAATGGCATAAGGGGTTATTGTACAGAGTGACATGAGGGGTGGGACACGAGGCCACTCATGTCACTAAAAGGCAACTAATAGTACCCCGTAAGTTTCGGGCGGAGTTATTAAAACTCAGTCATGACATCCCCCTAGCAGGACATCTAGGGGTTAAAAAGACAAGGGACCGGTTGACCCAAAAATTCTTCTGGCCTAGGGTCACGCAAGATCTTAAGTATTATTGTAGGACGTGTGACATATGTCAAAAGGTAGACAAAAGGGGTGACCACCAGAAAGCCAAACTCCACCCTTTACCCATTATAGAAGAACCGTTTCACCGAGTAGCGGTGGACTTAATCGGACCCCTCAGCCGACCCAGCCAGTCCGGCAAAAAGTTCATTCTCACTGTAGTGGACTACGCCACTAGATACCCAGAAACAGTAGCCCTTGCAAACATAGAGGCAGAGACTGTGGCGATCTTGTCCGATCGGGGGACTCAGTTCACGGCACTCCTGACACAGCAATTGTGGCAGAGCTGTGGAGTGAAACCCCTATTTAGCGCCCCCTATCACCCCCAGACCAATGGACTATGTGAACGGTTCAATGGCACTCTCAAACAGATGCTAAAGACCTTCGCAGAGTCCCACAGGAGTTGGGAAAAGTATCTTCCCCACCTTCTGCTTGCCTACCACGAAGTGCCCCAGGCATCCACGGGGTTTTCCCCCTTCGAACTCCTGTTCGGGAGAAAAGTCCGGGGCCCCCTGGATCTCGTACGGGAGCACTGGGAGGGAAACACGGATGAGGGGGGAGTACCTGTCGTCCAGTATGTTCTGGAGTTCCGGGACCGATTGCGAGCTCTCACCGAATCCGTTCGGGAGAGCCTGCAGGTGGCCCAGGCATGCCAGAGGAAGTGGTACGATAGGGGAGCCACAGATAGCGTACTAGACATAGGGCAGAAAGTGTTGGCCGTGAGACCCGCTAAAAAGGACAAGCTGCAGGCGGCCTGGCAGGGACCCTTTAAGGTGGTAGAGTGCATAAGCGATACCACCTATATTGTGAGCAAATGTTCAGATGAAAGGCTGACCAAAGCTTTTCATGTAAACATGCTCAAGCCCTATTTTGAGAGAATGGAAGATGTAGGTGCCGTATGTGCCCCCTCTTCTGAAGATAGTGAGAAACTACCCCTCCCTGATTTATTAGACACCTCCCCGTGTACTATTGACCAAGTAAGCTGGGGTCAGAACCTAAACTCCTTAGAGAAAGGTGAGGCATTTCAACTACTTCAGGGATACCAAGAACTGTTTTCGGCCATACCAGGCTATACCTCCACTGCAGTACACGTGTAGAAACCCAGGGAGAAACGCTGTTACGGCAGCAACTATATCGTATCCCTGAGGCAGTACGTGAAAATATGCTCACCGAAATAAGAGAGATGCTCAAGTTAGGGGTTATAGAAACCTCACAAAGTCCTTGGGCTTCACCGGTAGTACTAGTACCGAAGCGCGACTGCACCACACGCTTCTGTGTAGACTATCAGAGACTCAACGATCGCACTATAACTGACGCCTACCCCATGCCCAGAATAGATGAGCTATTAGACCGTATGGCTGGGGGGAATTACTTGACCACCCTGGACTTGTGCAAGGGGTATTGGCAAATCCACTTGGAGCCTGCGGCCATCCCCAAGTCGGCATTCATCACTCCATTCGGGCTATACCAGTTCAAGGTTATGCCATTTGGGATGAAGAGTGCCCTGGCTACTTTTCAGAGGATGTCCGATAGGCTCTTGGAGGGGTTCCAGGACTTCGCATGTGCGTATCTAGATGATATTGCCATCTATAGCCGCACATGGGAGGACCACCTGGGTCACGTGTCCAGGGTACTCAAACGAATTTATCTCGCAGGTCTCACCTTGAAACCGGACAAATGCCATGTAGGCATGGCCGAGGTGCAATATCTCGGCCACAGGGTAGGTTTTGGTAGGCAACGTCCAGAGCCGGCTAAAGTAGAGGCCATAGCTAATTGGCCCCAACCCCGTACCAAAACCCAGGTATTAGCCTTTTTAGGGACGGCCGGTTACTACTGTGGGGAGTTGCTCTGGTAGACAGCGGTGCGGGTGCAGTATAGAGGCAAACAGAGTCCAGGTAGTGCAGCAAACAGTGTTTTATTTCACACTTGCACAAACAAAACTCAAAACAGTCACTTAGTGTTACTTCACACACATAGCAAAAACTTGAGGCAAAACAAAAGTCCAAGACTGGATCAAATTCACCTGTGTGATTTAGGTGCGTGTTCACACCCGGCTGTCAGCCCAGCCGCAGGAAAGTCCAACCTCAGGCTTCCAGGCAGACTGCACGCCTCTTTGTAAGCTCTTGCTCCCAGCCCTGAGAGCTTCACGGAACACCAGCAGTTTCCAGGTTAAATCACCTCAAATCCTAGGTGTCAGTTCACACCTGGCTGAATGCTCGGCAACACAAAAAGTCCACTGACCGTCTTTACATGGCCTGTTCTCCTGACACACGGGTCCCAGCTTTTCAGCCCAGCACAGGGCTCAGATCCCACACACAGAGAGAGAGCTTTGCATAAACCCAGCTGTCTTTTAAAGGCAGCTAGGTATTAACCCAAAATAAACCGGACCGGCACCTAAAATCCGGTCCAGTATTTGCCCTCACCTGGCTGCAATCAACCCAGCAGCACAGGCTGAGAGGAAAATACCTGTTTTTTACCACCAAACCTCTCACTGTGTCACACTACCAAAAATTTGTCCCAGAGTACAGCGCCCTGGCCAAACCTCTCACCGACCTTACCAAAAAGGCCCTACCAAAACAAGTAACCTGGACCCCAGAGTGCGGCGACGCTTTCCAGAAACTTAAAGCAGCATTAAGCGAGGCTCCCGTGTTGGCAGAACCCAACCATACTAAACAATTTCTTGTCCACGCAGATGCCTCCATGTTTGGGTTGGGAGCCGGGTTGAGCCAAGTGGGGGAAGCCGGCATGGAACACCCGGTGGCATACCTCACCCATAAACTTTTGCCCAGAGAGGTCGGCTATACCACCGTGGAGAAAGAGTGCTTAGCCCTAGTTTGGGCACTCAAGAAACTTCAGCCCTATCTGTATGGACGGCCATTTATTCTTATGACTGACCACAACCCCCTTGTGTGGTTAAACCGGGTAGCTGGTGACAACCCCAGGCTATTACGGTGGAGCCTAGCCCTTCAGCCCTACAACTTTACAATGCAATACCGTCCGGGCAAACAAAATAGTAATGCGGACGGTCTGTCTCGACAGACAGAACTGGACTCTTGAAATAACTTTCTCGGACATCCCCAAGCCAACCCGACAGGGTCTAGGCGGGTATGCCGACCTATGGACTTATAGGGGAGCAGTGTAAGGAAATCCCCCTTTTTCTAAAGTGACCGGCAAAAACACCCAGACTTATGGAACTATTTTGGGCAGCCCACCCAGGGTGAACCGGTCACAGAAGACTTCCATGTTCTTTGAAAACCCCTAAACCGATCTGGGTGAAATTTGAATATGTTGATCACCCAGATCGGGGCTATCAGGGAATATATAATTTGTGGGGTACCTCATGTATAAAGGGGTGTTCCAGATATTGGGGAAAACTGTGACTTTTCTGCCTAGAGATAATCAAGTTGTTATTTTATCAGGCTTGATTATCTCCAGGACTAGGGGAGGGAACTGTATGTTTATGCTGGAAGGGTTTTATGCTTCCATTGTACTTGATTGGCTATACTGTGTCCCTCCCTGTGGGATGTCCCCTTGCATGGGGACTTGCATAAAAGCCTAGGTGTGTTAATAAAGTCGTGTTCTATTTGTACCCTTCTTCTTGACTTCGGCTGATGTTTGGGGATTCGCATGCTTTATTAAGGGAATCATCTTATAAAGTTATTGGCATTTCGTATGGAATTCGTCTACTTTAACGGCCGAACGGAGCGCTATATTCACCAGGCTCGGGCGGTTCGGGAGGAAACTACCGAATGTGGTTTAAATATACTTGGTTTCCTTACACCACTTATCTGCGATCCACATCCAAGGCTCCCTCAATATGATAGCGGCTGAGCCGGGGTCTTCCGTCTGTGGATTGGTCTTTACATACGGAGATATTCAAGCAGATAGTCCTCAAGTGGGGTATGCCAGAGGTGAATCTCATGGCAACAAGGATTAATGCCAAGGTGCAGAGGTTTTGCTCCCTTTACAGGAAGGACAACCCCCTGACGTTAGACGCTCTGTCAAGATCCTGGAGGTTCAGGCTGGCATACATCTTCCCTCCGTTTTCCATGATTCCAACAGTATTGATGAAAATCCGTCAGGATCAGGCCTCGGTGATAGCCATCATACTGTTTTGGCTGAAGAGATCCTGGTTTACCTAGCTCACCCAGTTAAGTCGAGGACAATATTGGAGGCTCCCCCCACAGCAGACCCTGGTGTCATGGGACACTCACCTCTGCTCAGATCTGCACAGATTCAAACTGACAGCCTGGAGGTTGATCAGTCCCTTCCCAGAATAGAAGGGCTTTCAGAGTCGGTCCTGAGAACGCTGTCTCATTCTAGAGCGGACTCTACCAAGAGAGCCTACTCTCGTATTATGAGGATATTCTCATCCTGTTGTACCTCAACTGAGGTGGTGTCTGCAGATCCGCCCCTCTCCGCTATCCTTCAGTTCCTGCAAGACGGCCTTGATAGAGGCCTTGCCCTTCTACTCTGAAGGTTCAAGTTTCAGCCATCTCAGCTTGCCTTAACAGGCTTTTTTCTCAGGACCCGCTGATCAAACGGTTCCTTAAAGGAGCTGAAAGATTAAAGACAACAGTATTGAGACCCATTTTTTCAACTTGATTTCCACCTCCTCTAACGGTTCAAAGGGGGAAGATGCTAACCCCTAGCATCTTCCCCCTTTGAACCGTTAGAGGAGGTGGAAATCAAGTTAGTCACTTGGAAGTTTGTGTTTCTCCTTGCAGTGACTTTGGCCAAGAGGGTCTCTGAGCTTCAAACTCTCTCAGCACATGAGCCCTATACCATTTTCTTACATGACCGGGTCCTTTTTAGATTCCTCCTGTATTTTAGGCCTAAAGTTCCTTCCTTCCAGAACATCAACCAGGTGATATCCCTCCCGGTTCTGTCGACATCTACCACCTCCTCCTAGGAACCTGCTAGACATCCTCTGGACGTCTTGAGATGTCTCCGGATCTATGTGGATAGATCAAGGAGTTCAGGAAAGATGAGAGTCTGCTAATCCTGTTGCCGGTAAGTTTAAAGGCTGTAAGGCATCCAAACCTTCCATCAGTCGGTGGATTGAGGAGGCTATTAAGGAATCCTTTGTTTCCCAATCTCTGGACCCTCCGAGATTAGTGAAGGACTACTCTACTAGAGCTGGGGCTACTTCTTTTGCCGAGAGGAGTCTTCTGCCTATGAACATGATTTGTAAAGCTGCCTCCTGGAGCTCTGAATCGACATTCATCTCCCATTATAGACTAGATGCCAGTCTAGCTGAGTTTTCGGCCTTTGGGCAGACTATTCTTAGTTCTGCCAGGCAGGAAGGCCCTCCATAGGGGTTTCTTCTTGCTATCTCCCCATCTGTGCTGCTGGTAGGGGAATCGTTAATTTCTAATGATAATTTGTTTTCCCTTAGTCCTAACAGCAGCACACAAATTTCCCACCCTAGTAAGTGTAGTTTTTTTCTTACTATAAACACAGTGGGCTGGGGGTTGACTTCCCTTTTAAGGAGATACTTAATTGTTAAATTGAGTTATTAGTCTTGGGCTCATTAAACATTCCGCCGGTCCTGCCAGTCCACGGGGGGTTAACCCCATCTGTGCTGCTGTTAGGACTAAGGGAAAACAAATTATCGTTAGAAATTAACAATAATAGGCGCTTTATTAAGCCCAGATTATTGGAATTTGTAATACAAACACTGTTTGCAGATGCAGTTCAGTATTTTTTACACAAAGCCACACATCATGGACACTAGATGTGACCCAGATTATTGGAATTTGGAATACAGACACTGTTTGCAGATGTAGTACAGTATTGGTTACAGAACACCACAGATTATGGACACTATATTAGGCCCAGATTATTGGAATTTGCAATAAAGACACTGTTTGCAGATGAAGTACAGTATTGGTTACAGAACACCACAGAATATGGACACTATATTATGCCCAGATTATTGGAATTTTTAATACAGACACTGTTTGCAGATGGAGTACAGTATTGGTTACAGAACACCACAGATTATAGGCGCTTTATTAAGCCCAGGTTATTGGAATTTGTAATATAAACACTGTTTTCAGATGTAGTTCAGTATTTTTTACACAAAGCCACACACCATGGACACTAGATTTGGCCCAAATTATTGGAATTTGGAATACAGACACTGTTTGCAGATGTAGCACAGTATTGGTTACATAACACCACAGATTATGGACACTATATTAGGCCCAGATTATTGGAATTTGCAATAAAGAAACAGTTTTTAGATGAAGTACAGTATTGGTTACAGAACACCACAGAATATGGACACTATATTATGCCCAGATTATTGGAATTTTTAATACAGACACTGTTTGCAGATAGAGTACAGTATTGGTTACATAACACCACAGATTATGGACACTATATTAGGCCCCTATATATTTGGAATTTGCAATAGACACTGTTTTCTGATGTAGCACAATATTGGTTACAGAACACCACAGATTATGGACACTATATTTTAGGCCCAGATTATTGAAATTTGTAATACAGACACTGTTTACTGATGTAGTACAATATTGGTTACAGTACACAACAGATTATTGACACTTTATTAGGCCCAGATTACAGACACTTTTCTGATTTAGTACAGTATTGGTTACACAACACCACAGATTATGGACACTATATTAGCCCAGATTATTGGAATTTGTATTACAGACACTGTTTGCAATTGTAGTACAGTATTGGTTACAGAACACCACAGATTATGGACACTATATTAGGCCCAGATTATTGGAATTTGTAATACAGATACTGTTTTCAGATGTAGTTCAGTACTTTTTACACAAAGCCACACTCTATGGACACTAGATGTGGCCCAGATTATTAAAGACACAGTCTGCGGATGATGTACAGTATATGTCACTAATAGGTAAAAAATAAAAATATCTTTCTGCTGTCAAATAGACACATTAGTCCTTAAAAGGATTTTGGGGTCTTTGAAAAGCTTTTGGTAGTAAAAACAGCAAATTTCTCTCCCTTCACTATCTGTCCCTTCCGAAGCCCTGTCCCTGAGACTATATATAGCACCGGATGACGCGTTCCAGCCAGCCAGTCACTGTAATGCCAGCAGCCAACATGGCTACTGGCATTATAGTGAGGGCAGTACTTATCTGCACCTTTATAGGCTGCTTGCAACTCGCGTAACGTGCGGGGCGGAGACTCGAGCATTGCGCTAGAGTACATGCGGTACTCGGTCGAGTACAGCCATGTGCCAAGCATAGCGATGCTCGGGCCGAACAGATATTCGGCTGAGCATACTCGCTTATCACTAGTCTCAATGTGTTGACTCCTTATGCGGTTGCCACACTCCCCATACTGTAACTGGGCCACTGTGTTGACTCCTTGTGCTGTTGCCACCTCACCGCTATGTATCAGGGCCACTAGTATCCCTCTTTGGCCTTGTTGACATCACCATTTATTTTACTCTTCTTCTGATCTGTTAGAAGGACGGAAAAATTATAAACACAACAGCTCCTGTCTCTGAGCATCCATAAGGCCTGTATCACTTGGTCCCTATTTTTATCAGGATATCTTCATGATTTGGAAGCCAAGTGCAGGAGTGGGTACAAAACACAGAAGACATGCAAACATTCCAATCATGTGTTTTGGATCCACTCCTGTTTTTTTTTTACCTTAACAATACTGATGGATTACTGACCAAATGATGACCATATGATCCAGCAGGACGTGCAAAAGGACCTGTGCTGATGTCATCGCGCTCACCACGTGGTGAGCATGGTGACATCAGGGCAGGTCCTTTTGCAGTTCCTGCTGGAAGAAGAAAGAAGATGATCCCGCTGTGCGATCAAGTGGATGAGGTGAGTTTATTTATTTATTGTACATTGTACATTTTAACTACCAATCTTTAGCAAGAATGCTATTATTTTCCCTTATAACCATGTTAGAAGGGAAAATAATACAGTGAATTTACCGGGGTTGCTCATCACTATTTAGTATCCTCATCTCCTAGCAACTATGCTATAAAATCACACCAATGCGATTTTCACACAGCGCCATTCATTTCTATGGGGCCTGCGTTGCCTGAAAAAACTGAGAATATAGACCATGCTGTGATTTTCACGCAACGCACAAGTGATGCATGAAAAACATCGCTCATGTACATAGCCCCATTGAAATGAATGGGTCAGGATTCAGTGTGGGTGCAATGTGTTCACTTCTTGAATTTCACCCGCGCTGAATACTTGCCCTTGTGAAAGGGGCCTAAGAGTGACGCCTGTCAACTGCATGCAGACGCAAAGTAACTGTTCCACTATCACAGCAGACTAACTATGCATGTTTCTGCAATGCACAGTGTTGTACACCAATATACAAGCTCTCTGCAGCCAGGAAATAGCTGATTTTTAACGTGATTCGTCACAAATAAATTTGGATCTAATCCAATCTTTTTAGAAAATTCGGCGAATCATCAGTATCTAATTTTTGAACACTTCGCTCATCTCTACGAGTAATTTTCCACAGCTACCATAAGGTTTAAAGAAGAGCATGTTTTGAAGGAAAAGATGATAATTACTTACCGGTAATTTGATTTTCCATTTAGCCTCCACAACGGCACTAAGCAGGAGGGTTACCCCGCCTCCCAGGGACAGGAAACAACGTGGAGAACCAACCTTTAAAAGCCTCCTCTCATGTTCCTTCTCCAGTAAGTATCCGAATAACTCAAAGATGATGCTGAACATAGGAGTTTATTAAAGTAAGGAAACAGAGCACCATGCAAAACCTGTCAAGGTACATCAGAACAAAAAGTCATAAGAAGCCATAAGGGTGGGAAATACCAGTGCCGTTGTGGAGGCTAAATGGAAAATCTAATTACCGGTAAGTAATTATCATCTTTTCCATACGCCTAAGCAGGAGGATTAACAGAGAAGTCATCAAGCCCTATAGGTTGGGACCACCGCAGACAGAACCTTGCGTCCAAAGGAGAGGTCCCTGTTGGAGGCAATGTCCAGCATATAGTGTTTAAAAAAGGTGTTTGGGCAGGACTAGGTGGCCGCCCGACATATTTGATTCAGGGAGGCGGAAGCATTTTCCGCCCACGAGGTAGAGACGGCCTTGGTGGAATGGGCCATAAGCCGTGATGGAGGAGAAGACCCTTTCTTCTCTTCTCTTGGAAATAATTGTTTTTATCCAATGAGAGATAGTCATTTTAGAGGCCCCAAGG
This sequence comes from Bufotes viridis, assembly GCA_033119425.1. Lineage (NCBI taxonomy): Eukaryota > Metazoa > Chordata > Amphibia > Anura > Bufonidae > Bufotes > Bufotes viridis. The sequence goes on along the minus strand of CM065597.1, from coordinate 119,608,102 downwards.
CCCTTATTTTTCCCTGCATACTGGATCAACAGGTGGCTCGACTTCCTAAAGTACGTTGTGGCTTCTATGTAGAGCAGGACACATCTTCTAACGTCCAAGTTATGAAACTTGGCTTCTTGGCCTGTGGACAGAAGGTAGGCAAAGAGATCTGTTGATCGCAGTGAAACTTAGAGAACACTTTGGGTAGAAAAGAGGGTTCATGTTTTAATATTATCCTGTCGTCTAGCACTGTCAAGTATGGAGGGCGACAGGACAGGGCTTGGATTTCGCCTATTCTTCTAGCGGAGGTGATGGCAATTAAGAAGGCGGTTTTCATGGAGAGCAGGCTAAGAGGTATCTCTGAGAGGGGTTCAAAAGGAGGGTCCACCAGAACAGAAAGGACGAGGTTAAGGTCCCAAGAAGGAACCATGGATCTGACTGTAGGCTTAAGTCTACTGGTACCCTTAAAGAAACGCCTGATCAGAGGCACCTCTGCTAGCCTATAGTCCAGAAAGGTACTAAGGGCTGCTATCTGCACTTTCAGAGTACTAACTCTTAGACTGCTTTCAAGACCTTTCTGCATAAATTCTAGGATTGTTCTAATTTTTGGTCTCATTGAAGGATCCCAACCATGCCCTGAAATTCGCAGAAAGGCTTTCCAGATTCTAAGGTAGATTTTTGAGGTGACCAGCTTACGGCTGTACAAGAGAGTGTTGATTACCGAATCTGAAAGACCCTTAGCTCCTAGGAGGCAACGCTCAGTCTCCAGGCAGTCAGGTTCAGCTGCCGGACGTCTGGATGATGAACAGGGCCTTGGAGAAGATCCGGGATCCGAGGGAGCGTCCAGAAGTCCCCTTTGGCTAGCTTTAACAAGAGGGGCAACCATGTCCTTCTTGGCCAGAATGGGTCTATCAGGATTATTTCGCATCTGTGCTCCATTAATTTGGCTAGAGTTCTGGGGATTAGAGGTATAGGGGGGAAAGCATATAGTAGGCCCGATGGCCAAGGGATCGAGAACGCATCCACCCCATTTGGGTTGTCCCGAAAGGACAGGGAAAAGAAATGGTCGACTTGTCTGTTTGATTTTGAGGCAAACAGATCCAGGATTGGTGTGCCCCATTTTTCGCACAGAAGTTGGAAGACCCTCTTGTTCAGGGACCATTCTCCTGACTTTAGGGGCTGTCTGCTCAGGAAGTCTGCCAGCTGATTCTCCTTCTCTCTGAGATGGACCGCTGAGATTGAGTTTACCCAGACCTGAGCCTAGGAGAACAAAAGGTAAGATGTGCGGTTGAGGGTTTTGCTTCTTGTGCCCCCCTGCTTGTTCACATAGGCCACTGCTGTACTGTTGTCCGAAAAAACCTTTACCTCTTTCCGGTGTATGGTTGATGAAAAGGCTTTTAGGGCCAGAAAAATTGCTTGAAGTTCCCTCAAGTTCGAAGACATGGGGAGGTCCAACTGTTTCCAAACTCCCTGTACAACCAGGCTTCCACAATGAGCCCCCCAGCCTGAAAGGCTCGCGTCGGTGGTAATCACAATTGGGTTCTGCGGTCTCCATTGGACTCCTTGGACAAAGTGATCCTTCTTCAACCACCAGCTTAGGGTCGTTTTGATCTGAAACAGGATTGACACTTTCCTGTCCAACGAAAGGGGGCTTTTGTTCCAGGTTGATAGCAGAAAATTTTGTAGAGGCCTGCCGTGGTACTGTGCCCATTTGACAGAGGGAATGGTTGTCCCAAGTCATCAGCCCCAAGACAGCCATAATTTGTCTGAAGGAGACTTTCGGTAACGACCGGAATGACAGGATTCTTATTCTTAGGTCCTGAATTTTCCCCTCGGGGAGAAAAGACGCCATTAGCTGGGAATCCAGGAGAACTCCTACAAATTCTTTCCTCCGGGTAGGAATGAGGTCCGACTTCCCTAGGTTTAACATCCACTCCAGGAAATGCAGTGTATGTCTGACTACCTGTAAGTCGCTGAGAAGGTTTTCCGGAGAATGAGCCGCTATCAGGAAGTCGTCCAGGTAGGGGATGAACAGGATCTTCTGACGATGGACGTAGGCTGATACTTCCGCCATGACTTTTGTGAACACCCGAGGGGCGGATGAGATGCCGAATGGAAGAACCTGGAATTGAAGATGAACAAGACGGCTGTCCATATAGATCGCAAACCTCAAATACTTTTGATGTTCTTTGCAGATGGGGACGTGATAATAGGCGTCGGCCAGGTCGAGAGTCACCATATAGCAGTTTTAGTATAATAGGTTGATAGTGGATTATATTGTTTCCATTTTGAATTTCTTGTAGGAAACATGTCTGTTTAGGTCCCTTAGTTTTATGATACCTCTGTAGGAGCCGTTCATTTTTTTCACCAGAAAGACCAGTGAGTAGAAACCTTCTCCTTCCTGATTCCGGGGCACTGCTATCACCGCCTGTTTTAAGAGCAAGGACTAAATCTGTACTTCTAAAAGGGATTGATCTTTTATGCCAAGCTTCTTGTTTATGTAGAATCTTTTTGGTGGAGGGGAAGTAAACTCTATTCTGTACCCTGAGGATATCCGATCCAAGACCCATGGAGATTTTGTAGTTTTTTCCAAGGCTGGGAGAAAATTTTGAAGTCTTCCCCCCCGGGGTGCTGGCGTCATTGCCCGGGCAGCTTGGTCTACCTTTCTTTTGGGGACGAAAGGACCGGCGGTTATGAAAGAATCTAGCTTCTGATGGAAAACCTTTTTTTCTGTCTGAGGCTTTGTCCAGGATATCATCCAGGACGGAGCCAAAGAGCCTATCTCCTTCACAGGAGATACTACATAATTTGTTCTTAGAGGTGTTATCCCCTGACCATGACCTTAGCCATATAGACCTCCTGGCTGAATTAGCCAAGGCGGCCGATTTGGTTGACAGCTTTACCAGATCAGTAGAGGCGTCTGAGAGAAAATGAGTGGCCTGCTTAAGAACTGGGAGGGAGGCTAGAACATCTTCCGCAGGAGTAAACTCAAGTAGATGTTCTTCCAATTGGGCCAGCCACATTGAGAGGGTTCTGGCAGTACAAGTAGCCGCAATGCTGGGCCGTAACAGAGCGGTGCAAGTATCCCAGGATTTCTTAAGGATTGATTCACATTTTTTGTCCATGGGCTCTCTTAAGAGTCCCACGTCTTCAAAAGGGAGTGAGGGGCATCGAGTGGGGCATCGACTCGTGGGGTTTTATCCCAATGAGCTGAGTCTCATTCGTTGAAGTGGTACTTGCGTTTAAAAACTCTGGAGACCCCTGATCTTTTCTCCGGGTCCTTCCATTCATTAGCAATTAGTTTTTTAATGTTTTCGTGTACCGGAAAAACTTGTCTTTTCTTGTCTGCCAGACCTCTAAACAAGTGATCTTGGACGGATTAAGGTTCTTTAATTTGCTCAATATTGGTCGCTCTAATAGTCTTTAATAATAAGTCAGTATCCTCAACTGAACAGAGGGGCCTCCCGGAGTTATTGTCCGATGAATGAGAATCTGAGAATACTTCACCTTCATCCAAATCAAATTCAGATTCTAGAGGAGTCTCTGGAATGGATTTCAACGTGGATGGAGCCTGAGGGAGGGAGGCTATCCTACTTTCGAAGGCTGAGGAAACTTCTTATTTAATAATGGATCTTAAATTGTCCACTAGAGACGGTGTTTCCTCTGACATCACTTTATCTGCACATCTTTGTCGTTTTTTTGGAGTGCCCTGCAAGCTGTTCTTTTACACATGGCACACTTCTTTTTAATAGAGGATTCCCCCGCCTTGGGTTTTCCCTAAGAATCAAAAGAAAAGTTCCTTTAGGGAGCGTTTTATAAGGGAGATTTTCAAGTAAAAAGAGCCTTCACCCAGAAAAGAGCCCCAGTGAATTTAAACATGGCAGGGGTGTCAGGGAGATATAAAAAAAATTACTCCTATCAGGAGGAGGCTTACCGGTCTCCGGGCCTTTGGAGGGTCTGAGGGCAAATCCGCAGAGAGAGACATGCTGCCGCTCTGGAACTCGCACGCCTCTAGCCGGCTTTTACCCACTACTTCCTTGTCACGTGGTACCGCACGCACGCCAACGTTGCGCGTGTGCACCCACATGACCGGATCTCACGAGACTTCGGCCCGGAAGTTTAGCTCTGCCGGACTTCTCCTACGCAGGCCGAAAATGGACACTGCGTCGCCCGGGGTAGCCTGCTAACCGCAGGACTTATACCTAGATGTCGGAAGGGCCACTCTCTTGCCCCGAGATCAGACATCCTGCTGCAGCCCTCCTGACATGTAGCCAGGGAAAAGAGCGAAGGTAAACAGGCTGCGCGATATGGTAAAGAGCAGGAGAGAACCCCGCTCCGTTCTCCACTTCATCCCAGAGGGACAGGAAACAACTGGAGAAGTAACATTGCAGGAGGCTTTTAAAGGTTGGTTCTCCACATTGTTTCCTGTCCCTGGGAGGCGGGGTAACCCTCCTGCTTAATGCCGTTGGGGAGGCTAAATGGAAAAAGGCCAGGCTTGTCTGGTTAGCTATGTTATTTGTATGTCTGAAAATCAATGCTGTGTCATTGAGTATTATTGAAGGTCTAATGCAAGTTTATGAGAGACCAGAATTGTAACATTGTATTTGTTTGTGCTGAATTTCTCCACTCCACCACTCCCACTAGAAGGTTCTAGTTCAGCCAGAAACTGTATATATGGAAAGCAGTCAGAGCCCCTAGTTAAGGAAAAGCGCTTAGAAGAGGAGACTCTGCCAGACTATTAACCCCTTAAGGACCCATTACGTATGGGTACGTCATGGGTCCGCTCCCTAAGGATGGCACCCGCTCCTGCCCGCTGTGGGCGCCATCCCTGCGGGGATCCGGCTGTTTCCTGTAGCTGATCCCCGCGGCTAATGATTGCGGTCGGCAGCGATGCCGATCGCAATCATTTAACCCTGCAGATGCCATGGTCAATCCTGACCACGGCATCTGCGCGAGCTAAAACCGAAAGTAAATCTTTTGGCAGAGCTCCAGCTCCCCCTAGTGGCGATCGGGGGAATCGCAGCGCTGGATGTAATAGCCTCGAACTCAATGAAGGATTAGAGGCTACTACTTAATATTTCCTATGCAGCCCTTGTTAGCAATAGGGCTTCATAGGAAAGTAGTAAAATCTTCATAAACTCCAATACAAGTGTATTGGAGTTTATGATAGAAGCAATCAGATGACTGATTTTGATTTATATAGGTCCCTATGGGACCTATAAAAAAGTGTAAAAAAAAAGAAAAAGAGAAAAAAAAACTAAAAAAAAACTAAAAATTCAAATTACCCCCCTTTCCCCAAAATGAAAATAAAATAAAAAATTTAACAAAATACACATCATGGGTGTCGCAATGTGCTAAAACGCCCGTAGTATAAAAATATAAAAATATGTCCCCCATACGGTAAACAGAAAAACGGAAAAAGCGCCCAAATGGCGAATTCGCCGTTTTTGGACGCTTCATTTCCTCAAAAAGAAATTAAATAAAAAGTGATCAAAAAGTCCTACACACCCCATAATGGTATCAACTAAAAGTTCAGATCGCCCGCAAAAAATAAGCCCCCATACAACGCCATACACTTAATTACAAAAAAAGTTATAGGGGTCAAAATATGGCGACCAAAAAAATAAATAATACATTTCCCACTTTTGGATTTTTTTTCATTCTCAAAACGCAAGAAAAACTATACATATTGGGTAAATTGGGTAAATGGTCAGTTTTATTGCACATCAAACGTCGTAATTTAAAAACCCGTAAAACTGTGGAGGAATTGCTTTTTTTTTGCAATTTCACCCTATTTGGAATTTTTTTCCCGCTTCCCACTACATCGTATGCAATATTAAATGGTAGCGTTGGAAGTACAACTTGTCCAGCAAAAAAAAAGCCCTCATATGGCCATGTGAACGGAAAAAGAAAAAAGTTATGGCTCTCGAAAGGCAGGGAGCGCAAAACAAAAACGCAAAAATGAAAAAACCCTGAATCCTTAAGGGGTTAAGAAACCAGAAGAAGACGCTGAGATGGGGATACTCTGCCACAGACCCTGGATCACTAGCCTTTGGCCACGGTACCAGCCTTTTGAGCAGGCATGTCCAAACTCCGGCCCTCCAGATGTTGCAAAACTACAACTCCCATCATTCCTGGACAACCTACAGCTATCAACCTACAGAAGAGCATGATGGGAGTTGTAGTTCTGCAACACCTGGAGGTCCAGAGTTTGGACATGCCTGCTTTTGAGAGAGAGGGACAGCTAGCTAAGGCCTTTTCTTAGTATCAAACTCTTCTTCTACTACAGGGAGGAGACTGGAGATGCCAGCCCTGTGCCTTGCCTGTATCGTTTTGCACCTGAATTCCTCCAGTAAAGAAGCACGTTTGATTACTGACTCTCTGGACTTAATTCCCATTGGGGTGCACCATGCTTTACTATCCCTTCTGGAGAGCAGCAACACATGGTGGCCACTCAACGGTGTTCAGGGAACCCAGTGTAGCGTTGGGGCTATTCAAAACCTGGCCACTTCAGAGAGATTAGATGAAAGTCCCAGGAGACCTTACTGTGTCATATACAGCTTTTCAGAGTAATTGGAGCACTTTTGATTCCAGTAGAAGCAATTGAAACATGAATCTAATTTTTTCCTTTCTTCTAATCCATAAGAAGAAAAGAAAAAGAAAGAAAGAAAACAGAACCTTTAAAAAAAACTGATCCTGTGCATCAGTCATGCACATCTGTCATTCTTTTGAGCCATTTCTGTCTGAGATCCGTTTTTTAGACAGAAAAAAGTACTGCAGCATTTGCTATGCCAGCTTTTTAAATCCTATTTTTGTGGGCATTAAAACCCCTTCACACCTGATGACGTAAATCTACGTCATCTGTCCGGTCTTTAAACAGCGGGCACCATAGCCGAAGGGTTTCTGCTATACTTGCGGCACATGTATCCGATCAACTGATCGCCCACATTTTAATACGCTTCGGTGCCTATTTCAGGAATATACCAATACAGGCCACTTGGTTGCAGCATTGTAGTGGTATAGTGCAAATGAAGTGTTCAATGATGTCTATATAGATATCAATAAACACAATGGGCAATCTAATGATTGCAAGTTATTGTCACCCAAGGTGACTTAAAAAATAAGTAAAAAAAAAAAAGTTAAAAAAGTTTTCACATAAAAAAATAAAAAAACATAAAAGTTCAAATCACCCCCCTTTCCTTAAATTAAATACAAAAATACTTAACAAATGCATAAATGGCTAAAGTAGTTGACGGTGTTTTTTTTTTCCCTAGGGGAGGAGTAGGCAGCAAGCAAAGAGTGGGTGGGTAAGGAAATAGATGTATTTGGATGGAATAATCAGGTTAACTATCAGTAATTGTATAATGCTTTATTGATAAAAAATGTACTGTTCGTTTATCACGAGGTAACAATTTTATAAGTTTAATAAAGATGATATAAAAAAAAAAAATACTTAACCAATGAAAAAAATAAACATCATGGGCATCGCCGCGTGCGAAAATGCCCTTATTATTAAAATATAACAATATTAAGGGCTTACGGCAAATGACATAATGAGAAAAAAAATTTAAACTGCCAATTTGCCATTTTTTGTCACTTCAACTACCCAATCATTTTTTTAATAAAAAGTAATAAAAAAAAAACACACACACACTTTTAAAATTAGAACCACTGAAAAGAAGAGGTCGTCCTGCAAAAAAATGAGCCCTTACTCAGCCTCACACATAACTACAAAAAAGTTATAGGGGTCAGAATATGGTTATAAAATGTATTTTTTTTTTCGTCAAAGGTTTTAATATTTTTTCCAGTATTAAAGCGCTTGAAAAATTATACAAGTGTGGTATCGTTGGAACTGTACTGACATCGAGAGTGAAGATAACAGGTCAATTTTACAGTGTGCAGTGCAATAAAAAATAAATAAAAACTTTTATCAGAATTGTGTTTTTTCCCAATGATATCCCACTTGAATTTTTTTTCCCGCTTCCCACTACATGGTATGCCATTAGAAAGCACAATTTGTCCCTCAAATAAATAAGCCCTCATAAGGCTATGTGAACGGAAAAATAAAAAAGTTAGGACTATGGCAAGACGGGGAGTGAAAAACTAAAACGCAAAATGAAAAATGGCCCGGTCCTGAAAGGGTTAAACCAATTTTGGCTTTTAATCTGCCCTAAAGACTCTTATTTTTATTGTTTTTCACCATTGCACATTTCTTAACATAATCACAGGAATTTTCTTTCTTTCTTTCTTTCTTTCTTTCTTTCGCGAATTTGGCCATGAAGAGGAGGAGGAGGAGGGTATAGAGAGTCATCCTGAAGTTGACATCGACGTCTTGCCTATTGGTACTCTGGCACACATGACTGACTTCATGTTAGGCTGCCTTTCCCACGACCCTCGCGTTATACGCATTTTAGGTAACACAGATTACTGGGTTCACCCCACTTGACCCCCACTACAAAGAGAACTTCTCATCTCTCATTCCTGTGGTGGAGAGGACGAGTAAAACGGAGCAATACCAGAAGGTACTTGTTGACAGATTACTCCAAAATTTTTCATCTGACTATTTGGCCGTATTTTCTTAGTCAACCGAGGAAGGGAGACAAGGGCAACACATTCCAAGGCATGGGACACTTTAATGACACTCACCAGCAACCTCACCCTGAACCTCAGCCTAGTGCTACAAGGAGGGAAAAGTTTTGGAAGATGGTGAAGGAATATATTGCAGACCGTGTCAGCGTCCTAAATGATCCCTCAATGCCTTACAACTACTTGGTGTCTAAACTGGAAATGTGACACGAACTTGCGCACTACGCCTTGGAGGTGCTTGCCTGCCCTGCCGCCAGCGTATTGTCTAAGCGTGTATTTAGTGCTGCTGGTGGCATTATAACAGATAAGCGTATCCGCTTGTCCACTGACAATGCTGACAGGTTGACTCAGATAAAAATGAACAAGTCCTGTATTGCCCCTGACTACTCCACTCCAGCAAAGGAAAGCTGAGCAAATGAGGAACAAAAACGCAATTTAAATGTATGCTTTATAATGTTCTCAATCCACAAGATTCAGATGCACCCTTTTCACTAAAAAAAGGTTATATGTTTAAATCTTGTTTTCTCATCCGCCGCCTCCTCCGACTCCTCTTCCATACAGAATACATATGCCCTCACTACAATGTTTTGTAGGGTTCGCTCGGCTTCAGGCCCTCACCTCCAATTTTTTATACGGTGTGCTCACCTGTAGGCCATCACTGCAATGTTTTATGGGGTTCGCTAGGCTTCAGGCCTTCACCTCTAATGTTTTATATGGTCTGCTTACCTGTAGGCCATCACTGCAATGTTTTATGGGGTTCGCTCACCTTCAGACCCTCACTACAATTTTTTATAGGGTCTTCTCACCTTCAGGCCCTCAACTATAATGTTTTAGAGGGTAACCAGCAGGCCCTTGCTCCAAATGTTTTTGAGTCACCAGCAGGCCATCGGTCATACATTTTTCAAGGGTGTGTAGAATGCCCTCCTTTACCCTCAGTTCACACTTGCGCGTTTTACAGCGCGTTCGAACGCGCTGTAAAACGCATAACCGATGCAAACCAATGCTTCCGTATGGGACTGGTTCACATTTTCGCGTTTTACAGCGCGTTCGAACGCGCTGAAAAACGCCCGACGCATAAACAAGTACTTGAGCTTTTTTTGGGGCGTTTGTCGCGCGTTTTGGCCCATAGACTTCAATGGGAACGCGCAGTCAATCACACAAACGCGCGTTTACTATTGCCAAGAACACGCACAAAAAAGCGCGTAAAACGTATATACAATTGAATATACAGGAAAGAATGTTTCCTAACAATTCTACCTCTAAAAATGTTTTTTTTTTTTTTTTTTTTGAGAGGGGCGGGATTTTGGGCGTGATGTAAAAGTGGCCGACAACTGGGGCAATATGGTTCCCAGCAGCGACATTGGAGTCCAAGATGCATCCAGACATCATCCCTATGCTGGTCCAGATCCATTTCGGTGGTGTTTCTGTCACTTTCTGACCTTTTCCAATGGACCAGGCACCCTCCCCTCATCTGAGCAGGGGGTGCCTGGTTGTCTCTCATTGACTTCCATTATACTCGGGTGCTCGACCGAGCACACGAATATCGCTATGTGTTCGGACTAAGTACCTGAACACCCGAACACTTTGGTGCTCGCTCATCACTAGGAACCATTGCTGCCCTGAACCAGGTTGCTCTACCGGATAGGTTTTCCGGGGGAAGTGACAACTTTGTTCGGTTCAGGATATCGTGCAAGTTATATTTCAGACTACGTCCTAACTCTTCCGGGGACGAGAGTCAGAGAGTGGGGATTATTATTGCGTTGTTGAAAGGTGATGCTCAGTCTTGGGCTTTCTCTTTGCCGACCGGTTCACAATCCCTCCGGTCGGTAGATGAATTTTTCAGTGCTCTGGGATTTATCTACGATAACCCAAATCGGGTTTCCCTGGCCGAATCTAAGTTGCGTGGCTTGCGGCAGGGAAAGCGTTCTGCTGAGTCCTATTACTCTGAATTTAGGAGGTGGGCAACTGATATGGAGTGGAATGAAACAGCTCTCCGTAGTCAATTTTGTCAAGGGCTGTCTGAAAACCTGAAGGATGCCTTGGCATTTCACGCAAATCCAGAGTCATTGGAGGCGGCCATGCCTCTGGCTGTGTGTACTGATAGACGCCTGAGGGAGAGATCTAAAGTTCCTCTCGCCCGGAACGTATCATCATACGGGGAAGCGGTCTCTTCTGACACTCTGGGTAAAGAGACACTCAAGCTGATGAGCCAATGCTATTGGGTCAGGTCACACCTGGACCAGGTGATAAAAACTTTAGGCTTAAGAAAAGACTTAGCTTTTTCTGTGGTAAATGAGGACATTTTGTTAGCGTATGTCCTTATGTTAAATATCAAGGTGAAAAGGAAAAAAAAATCCTAATATGTCTAGTCTTTTTCTCAGTCTGGGTAGTGTGGATGGGGAAGTTGAGAATGTACTTTTGTCTTTTACCGGTAGTACCTGATTTCTCCTGCCTGCCAAGGTGGCGCTAGATTCCAAAGCTGTGGAAATAGAAGTATTTATTGACAGTGGGACAGAGGTTAACCTAGTGGATTGCCAGTTTGTCTATATGCATGGTTTGACAACAAGCGCAGTAGACAAAAATATTTCTGTGTTTGCGACTGATTCAACCCCTCTCTCTCAAAAATGTCTGTCTCAGATGGTGCAGAACATTTGCCTAAAGGTGGGAGCATAGGCATGCGCACGGGGTGTGCCGGTTGTGCCTGGGCACGCCCTAATCATCACCTCCGTGCTGCACTGCCCTCTGCCAAATCCTGATCCGATCCTTCACATAGGCTTCAGGCTCTAAAGTCTATGAGACAGTAGAGCACTAGAGATGTCCCAAACTATTCGCCGGCGAACATCGCATGTTTGCGTTCACTGCGGCGGGCGAACATATGCGATGTTCGGTCCGCCCCCTATATGTCATCATTGAGCAAACTTTGACCCTGTACCACAGTCCGAAGACACATTCCAGCCAATCTGCATACCCACCCTCCCAGACCCTCCCACCTCCTATCAAAAAGCAAGGACAGCATCCATCTTAGATTCATTCTGAAGCTGCAGTGTTAGTTAGAGCAGGGAGAGTGCTGCTGCTGCTGAATTAATAGGGAAAGCATTAGCTAGGCCAGTGTGTCCACTCCAGTCCTCAAAGACTCATCTGCTGTAAGGACAGCGTCCTGACAGCACCCCAAAAAGCAGTTTTTAGGGCTGGTACATCAGTCTGGTTTTATTTATTTTTTCTATATATATATTGCAGTTGCCTGCCCGTGTGTGAGAGGCCGATGGCCCACAGACTGTACTGTGTGCCCACCACTCATATAGGGTGGCACAGTACCTTGCAGATAAAAAAGTCATTTAATTTTTACCCTTAAATATAATTGCAGCTGCCTGCCAGTGTGTGTCAGGCCCACAGACTGTACTGTGCCCACTGCCAGTGCCCACCACTCATATAGGGTGGCACAGTACCTTGCAGATAAAAAAGTCATTTAATTTTTACCCTTAAATATAATTGCAGCTGCCTGCCAGTGTGTGTCAGGCCCACAGACTGTACTGTGCCCACTGCCAGTGCCCACCACTCATATAGGGTGGCACAGTACCTTGCAGATAAAAAAGTCATTTAATTTTTACCCTTTAATATAATTGCAGTTGCCTGGCAGTGTGTATCAGGCCCACAGACTGTACTGTGCCCTCTGCCCACCACTCATACCGGGTGGCACAGTACCTTGCAGATAAAAAAGTAATTTAACTGCCTGCCGACCGCCTAACGCAGGGATGCGTCCAGGCGGCAGGTCTATACCTGCTACATGGTCCTCTGGTGGTCCCATTTGCTGGGATCGACCCCCAGAGGACCAGGGAGCTATGTAAAGTAGCACCAAGCACCACACTACACCCCCCCCCCCCTGTCACTTATTAACCCCTTGTTAACCCCTGATCACCCCATCTAGACTCCCTGATCACCCCCTGTCACTGATCACCCCCCTGTAAGACTCCATTCACATTTCCATATGTGTGTTGCAGATCCGCAAAACACGGACACCGGCAATGTGCTTTCCGCATTTTGCAGATCGGCACATTGCCAGAACTATATAGAAAATAAGAATAGGACATGTTCTATATTTTTGCGGAACGGAAGTGCAGACCTGGAAGTGCGGATACGCAATTCCAGATCCGAGCGGGACAAAGTCTGTCCCCATAGAAATTAATGGGTCCGCAATTCCGTTCTGCAAACAGAATTGCGGACGTGTGAATGGGGCATAAGGGTCCCTTATCACCGCCAGTTAGTTAGCTACTTGTTAGGTAGTTAGCGCCCAGCCCACCGCACCGCAGTCACTGATTTTGGCAGAGATTTTTTTCATCCACATTGATCAATGCGAATGAAAAAATATGTGCCGTTCATTTTTTTTAGCCCAGAGGCTGAACGGAAAAAAAAAATCTCATTACCCGTATGCTCAATATAAGGAGAATAGCATAAACTCCTAATGCTGGCCATACGTGTAATGATTGCGGAGACCCTCAAATGCCAGGGCAGTACAAACACCTCACATGTGACCCCATTTTAGAAAGAAGACACCCCAAGGTATTCCGTGAGGGGTATGGTGAGTTCATGTAAAATTTTATTTTTTGTCACAAGTAGAGTTGAGCGAACACCTGGAAGTTCGGGTTCGAGAGGTTAGGCCGAACTTCCGGAAAATGTCCGGGTTCGTGATCCGAACTCAACCCGAACTTCATCCCGAACCCCATAGAAGTCAATGGGGACCCGAACTTTTGGGCACTAAAAAGGCTGTAAAAGACTCCCGGAAAGGGCTAGAGGGCTGCAAAAGGCAGCAAAATGTAGGTAAATCCACTGCAAACAAATGTAGATAGGGAAATGATGACTTAACATAAAATAAATAAAAATTAACCAATATTAATTGGAGTTAGGTCCCATAGCACAGAATCAGGCTTCAAATCACCCACCAATGGAGAAGGTCGCTTACTATTATTTCGACCCCAGCATCCAGACAAAGGAGAGAGGTCCCACAGCAGAGAATCTGGCATCATATCAACCACCACAGGAGAAGGCCACTTTCAGTGACTTAGGCCTTAGCACCCAGACAGAGGAGACATGTCAGATAGCACAAGCATTACATTTATACCATCCAGCACAGGAGAAGGCCACTTTTAGTTACTTTGACCCCTGCACCCAGAAAGAGGAGAGAGGTCCCACAGCACATATTCAGGCATCATATCACCCACCACAGGAGTAGGCCACCATTTAGTTAATTTGACCCTGCACCCATGTCAGATGGTACAAGCATCAGTTTTACATAACCCAGCACAAGAGAAGGCCACTTTTAGAGACTTTGACCCCTGCACCCAGACGGAGGAGAGAGGTTTCACAGCACCCAGACGGAGGAGAGAGGTTTCACAGCAGAGAATCAGGCATTTAGATCACCCACCACAGGAGTAGGCCACCATTTAATGGGACCCCGGCAACCATGTCAGATGGCACAAGTATAACATTTATATCACCCAGCACAGGAGAAGGCGACTTTGAGAGACTTTGACCCCTGCACCCAGACGGAGCAGAGAGGTTTTCACAGCAGAGAATCAGGCATTTAGATCACCCACCACAGGAGTAGGCCACCATTTAATGGGACCCCGGCAACCATGTCAGATGGCACAAGTATAACATTTATATCACCCAGCACAAGAGAAGGCGACTTTGAGAGACTTTGACCCCTGCACCCAGACGGAGGAGAGAGGTTTCACAGCAGAGAATCAGGCATTTAGATCACCCACCACAGGAGTAGGCCATCATTTAATGGGACCCCGGCAACCATGTCAGATGGTACAAGCATCAGTTTTACATCACCCAGCACAAGAGAAGGCCACTTTTAGAGACTTTGACCCCTGCACCCAGACGGAGGAGAGAGGTTTTCACAGCAGAGAATCAGGCATTTAGATCACCCACCACAGGAGTAGGCCACCATTTAATGGGACCCCGGCAACCATGTCAGATGGCACAATTATAACATTTATATCACCCAGCACAGGAGAAGGCGACTTTGAGAGACTTTGACCCCTGCACCCAGACGGAGGAGAGAGGTTTCACAGCAGAGAATCAGGCATTTAGATCACCCACCACAAGAGTAGGCCACCATTTAATGGGACCCCGGCAACCATGTCAGATGGTACAAGCATCAGTTTTACATCACCCAGCACAAGAGAAGGCCACTTTTAGAGACTTTGACCCCTGCACCCAGATGGAGGAGAGAGGTTTTCACAGCAGAGAATCAGGCATTTAGATCACCCACCACAGGAGTAGGCCACCATTTAATGGGACCCCGGCAACCATGTCAGATGGCACAATTATAACATTTATATCACCCAGCACAGGAGAAGGCCACTTTGAGAGACTTTGACCCCTGCACCCAGACGGAGGAGAGAGGTTTCACAACAGAGAATCAGGCATTTAGATCACCCACCACAGGAGTAGGCCACCATGTAATGGGACCCCGGCAACCATGTCAGATGGTACAAGCATCAGTTTTACATCACCCAGCACAAGAGAAGGCCACTTTTAGAGACTTTGACCCCTGCACCCAGACGGAGGAGAGAGGTTTTCACAGCAGAGAATCAGGCATTTAGATCACCCACCACAGGAGTAGGCCACCATTTAATGGGACCCCGGAAACCATGTCAGATGGCACAATTATAACATTTATATCACCCAGCACAGGAGCAGGCCACTTTGAGAGACTTTGACCCCTGCACCCAGACGGAGGAGAGAGGTTTCACAGCACCCAGACGGAGGAGAGAGGTTTTCACAGCAGAGAATCAGGCATTTAGATCACCCACCACAGGAGTAGGCCACCATTTAATGGGACCCCGGCAACCATGTCAGATGGGACATTTATATCACCCAGCACAGGAGAAGGCGACTTTGAGAGACTTTGACCCCTGCACCCAGACGGAGGAGAGAGGTTTCACAGCAGAGAATCAGGCATTTAGATCACCCACCATAGGAGTAGGCCACCATTTAATGGGACCCCGGCAACCATGTCAGATGGCACAAGTATAACATTTATATCACCCAGCACAGGAGAAGGCGACTTTGAGAGACTTTGACCCCTGCACCCAGACGGAGGAGAGAGGTCCCACAGCAGAGAATCAGGCATTTAGATCACCCACCACAGGAGAAGGCCGCTTTCAGTGACTTTGGCCCCCTGCACCCACACAAAGGAGACATGTCAGACAGCACAAGTATAACATTCATATCACCCAGCACAGGAGAAGGACACTTTCATGTACTTTGGCCCCGGCACCCAGACAGAGGGAAGGTTCATTCAACTCTGGGTTGCACCCCAAGATCCTAGTTAATTTTAAAAATTGATTTTTCAATGAAGAAGTGGCCAGGAGTACAAGACAACATGGTTTAAGGCAGTTATTAATAAGGACTACTCTGCACAATGGAGGGTCAGGTCTTGTGGGATCCATGCCTGGTTCATTTTTATAAACGTCAGCTTGTCCACGTTGGCTGCGGACAGGCGGCTGCGTTTGTCAGTAATGACGCCCCCTGCCGTGCTGAATACACGTTCAGATAAAACGCTGGCCGCCGGGCAGGACAGCACCTCCAAGGCATAACATGCTAATTCTGGCCACGTGGACAATTTGGAAACTCAGAAGTTGAATGGGGCCGAACCATCCGTCAGTACGTGGAGTTGTGTGCAGACGTACTGTTCAACCATGTTAGTGAAATGTTGCCTCCTGCTAACACGTTCCGTATCAGGTGGTGGGGTAGTTAGCTGTGGCGTGGAGACAAAATTTTTCCACATTTCTGCCATGCTAGCCCTGCCCTCAGAGGAGCTGGCCGTGACACTGCTGCGTGGGCGACCTCTAGCTCCTCCTCTGCCTTGGCCTTGGCCTTCCACCTATTCCCCTGTGACAGTTGGGAATGCTCTCAGGAGCGCGTCTACCAGCGTGCGCTTGTACTCGCGCATCTTCCTATCACGCTCCAGTGCAGGAAGTAAAGTGGGCACATTGTCTTTGTACAGTGGATCCAGCAGGGTGGCCACCCAGTAGTCAGCACACGTTAAAATGTGGGCAACTCTGCTGTCGTTGCGCAGGCACTGCAGCATGTAATCGCTCATGTGTGCCAGGCTCCCAGAGGTAAGGACAAGCTGTCCTCTGTGGGAGGCGTATCGTCATCATCCTCTGTATCCCCCCAGCCACGCACCAGGGATGTGCCTGCGCTGTGCTGGGTGCCACCCCGCTGTGACCCTGTTTCATCCTCATCCTCCTCCACCTCCTCCTCATCCTCCTCGTCCTCCAGTAGTGGTCCCTGACTGGCCACATTTGTACCTGCCCTCTGCTGTTGCAAAAAACCTCCCTCTGAGCCACTTCTAACAGACTGGCCTGAAAGTGCTAAAAACGACCCATCATCCTCCTCCTCCTCCTCCTTGCCCTGGCCCACCTCCTCTTCCATCATCGCCCTAAGCGTTTTCTCTAGGAGACATAGAATTGGTATTGTCACGCTGATAACAGTGTCATCGCCACTGGCCATGTTGGTGGCGTACTCGAAACAGCGCAACAGGGCACACAGGTCTCGTATGGAGGCCCAATCATTGGTGGTGAAGTGGTGCTGTTCCGCAGTGCGACTGACCCGTGCATGCTGCAGCTGAAACTCCACTATGGCCTGCTGCTGCTCGCACAGTCTCTCCAGCATGTGCAAGTTGGAGTTCCACCGGGTGGGCACGTCGCATATTAGGTGGTGAGCAGGAAGGCCGAAGTTCCGCTGTAGCGCTGACAGGCGAGCAGCGGCAGGATGTGAACGACGGAAGCGCGCACAGACGGCCCGCACTTTATGCAGCAGCTCTGACATGTCTGGGTAGTTGTGAATAAACTTTTGCACCACCAAATTCAGCACATGCGCCAGGCAAGGGATGTGCGTCAAACCGGGTAGTCCCAGAGCTGCCACGAGATTTCGCCCATTATCGCACACCACCAGGCCGGGCTTGAGGCCCACCAGCAGCAACCACTCGTCGATCTGTTGTTCAATACTCCGTCACAACTCCTGCGCGGTGTGGGGCCTGTCCCCCAAACATATGAGTTTCAGAATGGCCTGCTGACGTTTACCCCGGGCTGTGCTGAAGTTGGTGGTGAAGGTGTGTGGCTGACTGGATGAGCTGGTGGAAGCAGAGGAGGAGGAAGCCGAGTAGGAGGAGGAGGCTACAGGAGGCAAAGAATGATGCCCTGTGATCCTTGGCGGCGGAAGGACGTGCGCCAAGGAACTCTCCGCCTGGGGCCCAGCCGCCACTACATTTACCCAGTGTGCAGTTAGGGAGATATAGCGTCCCTGGCCGTGCTTACTGGTCCACGTATCTGTGGTTAGGTGGACCTTGCCACAAATGTTGTTGCGCAGTGCACACTTGATTTTATCGGACACTTGCATGTGCAGGGAAGGCACAGCTGTCTTGGAGAAGTAGTGGCGGCTGGGAACCACATACTGGGGGACAGCCATGGCCATCAGCTGTTTGAAGCTGTCTGTGTCCACCAGCCGGAATGACAGCATTTGAAAGGCCAGTAGTTTAGAAATGCTGGCATTCAGGCCAAGGGCTCGAGGGTGACTAGGTGGGAATTTGCGCTTCCTCTCAAAGGTTTGAGAGATGGAGAGCTGAATGCTGCTGTGTGAAATAGTGGAGACGCTAGGTGACGGTGGCAGTGGTGGTGGTGGTGTCGGTGGCACATCCGCAGTTTGCTGCCCGGCAGGTGGCAACATTCCTCTCGAGGCGGAAGCCGAGGCAGCAGCGCTAGAGGGAGCAGGGGGAGCCTGAGCGAGTTCCTTGTTTTTAAGGTGTGTACTCCACTGCAGTTCATGCTTTGCATGTAGATGCCTGATCATGCAGGTGGTGCTCAGGTTAAGAACGTTAATGCCTCGCCTCAGGGTCTGATGGCACAGCGTGCAAACCACTCTGGTCTTGTCCTCAGCACATTGTTTGAAGAAGTGCCATGCCAGGGAACTCCTTGAAGATGCCTTTGGGGTGCTGGGTCCCTGTTGGCGCTGGCCAATAGCAGGCGAACTCTCTGGACGGCGGCTGTTCTGCTTTTGCCCCCTGCTCCCTCTTTGGCTTCGCTGTTGTCTCGGTCTCACCACTGCCTCTTCCTCTGAACTATTTAAGTCAGCGGCACGACCTTCAGTCCATGTGGGGTCTAAGACCTCATCGTCCTCTGCATCATCTTCCACCCAGTCTTCCTCCCTGACCTCCTCCTGTTCAGTCTGCACACTGCAATAAGACGCGGCAGTGGGCACCAGTGTTTCGTCATCATCAGAGACTCGGTCACTCTGCTGTGGTGGTATTCCCATGTCCTCATCATCTGGATACATAAGTGGTTGTGCGTCAGTGCATGGAATGTCTTCCACCACTGGGTAAGGGCTAGGTGGATGCCCCTGGGAAACCGTGCGAGCAGAGTCTTCAAACAGAATAAGAGACTGCTGCATAACTTGAGGCTCAGACAGTTTCCCTGATATGCATGGGGGTGATGTGACAGACTGATGGGCTTGGTTTTCAGGTGCCACCTGTGCGCTTTCTGCAGAAGACTGGGTGGGAGATAATGTTGTGAACATGCTGGATCCACTGTCGGCAACCCAATTGACTAGCGCCTGTACCTGCTCAGGCCTTACCATCCTTAGAACGGCATTGGGCCCCACCAAATATCGCTGTAAATTCTGCCGGCTACTTGAGGGAGTTGATTCACTACTTTGTGCGCCTTAGGCCGAACGGCCACGTCCTCTGCCAGCAACAGAGGCTCCACGGACACCACCACGACCGCGTCCTCGTCCCTTAATAGAATGTTTCCTCATTGTTGCGATTCAACTCGCACCACAATAAAATATATTATTTTTTAGCCCCAAAATTCCCACACTGGAAGATATAATTCCTTTTTCCGGTATTAATTGCAAGAAAACTGCTAAAAATTGGACACCAGAATTTTTAAAATGCTAGTTTTGGTACATAGTCAAATGTTGTGAATGTGACACACCTTTTAGGATCAAGCTGCAGTTTCCTTCAAGAGAGTAGGTCCATACTCCCAACAAAACCAACAAAACAAATTGAATCCGGAAAACCGCGCTGAAGTTAACTTCAGAAAAAAATCTTAAACAATGTTTTCCCCTCGGCTGTCAGAGGTACCGCAGTTAATTGCAATCACTCATGCAGTATCCCGAGGCAACGGTATTACTCATTCGATGTTGTAGTATGTATGAAGGTGGCCGATTAGTGTGAAGATCCTGTTCAGTTGTTGTGGCAAGGTGGACGTAGCATTCCAGGAATACATACATACTACAACATCGAATGAGTAATACCGTTGCCTCGGTATACTGCATGAGTGATTGCAATTAACTGCGGTACCTCTGACAGCCGAGGGGAAAACATTGTTTAAGATTTTTTTCTGAAGTTAACTCCAGCGCGGTTTTCCGGATTCAATTTGTTTTGTTAGTTTCGGTACATAGATTCCCACACGGGGAGATATAATTCCTTTTTACAGGAGTAAAAACGTGCGGCCTACTGTTTCTGGTGTAACTAACACCACATTGATTAAATTGGCCTTTTTTTCACCAAAATTACAACACTGGACAATGTAATGCCTTTTTCAGGTATTAATTACAAGAAGACTGCTGCTAATTGGACACCAGAATTTTTAAAATGCTAGTTTGTGTACATAAATTCCCACACTGGAAGATATAATTCCTTTTTCCGGTATTAATTACAAGAAAACTGCTGCAAATTGGACACCAGAATTTTTAAAATGCTAGTTTTGGTACAAAGATTCCCCCACGGGGAGATATAATTCCTTTTTACAGGAGTAAAAACATGCGGCCTACTGTTTCTGGTCTAACTAACACCAGATTGATTAAATTGGCCTTTTTTTCACCAAAATTACAACACTGGACAATGTAATGCTTTTTTCAGGTATTAATTACAAGAAGACTGCTGCTAATTGGACACCAGAATTTTTAAAATGCTAGTTTGTGTACATAAATTCCCACACTGGAAGATATAATTCCTTTTTCCGGTATTAATTACAAGAAAACTGCTGCAAATTGGACACCAGAATTTTTAAAATGCTAGTTTTGGTACATAGATTCCCACACGGGGAGATATAATTCCTTTTTACAGGAGTAAAAACGTGCGGCCTACTGTTTCTGGTGTAACTAACACCAGATTGATTAAATTGGCCTTTTTTTCACCAAAATTACAATACTGGACGATATAATGCCTTTTTGCCGTATTAATTACAAGAGGACTGCTGGTATTTCAGACACCGGAATTTTTAAAATGCTAGTTTTGCTAGATAAATTTCCCACACTGGGAGAAATATTGCCTAAGCCTTTTTACAGTATTAATTACAACAGGAGTGCTTCTTCTGGTCTAACACCAGAATAATTTTATTATTACGGTGAAAGCTTTTTTTAATTTATATTTCTGGCACATAAAAAAAAAATATATTTCTGGCTGACAGTATTGGACTTGGCAGTAGTGGCACTGGCTAGCCTAGCTGGAACAGCACATTCATGGGATTTGCTATCCAAGTGGGTTACTTTCAGTTTCACCACTGATATATTAAATATCTTTGCAGTTAGTAGGGGTGACACAAGCACAGCCAAACCCCTGATGTAGTATATCTATGAAAAAATCGACTATTACATGAGATTAAAGGACGTTGTGGCAGCTTTTGCTGTAACACCACAAGTCCCAAAATGGACGCCGCCTATCAGCCCAGTAACATATGCCAGAAAACGGTCTGTCCAGCCAGAAAAAAAATTGACTTTGACTGAGCAGCTGAATCGCTGTTGTTCTGATTCACAGGTGTAGATTTTTCACTTCTTTGGAGCTTTGGTTTAGACTCTGTGGCAACTTGTGCTGGCGCACCACAAGTCCCAAAATGGCCACCGCCGGTCAGCCCAGTTACATGTGCCAGTAAAAATCGCTCTGGCCAGTCTAAACAAAATAGTGACTTTCAGTGAACAGCTCAGCTGAGTTGTTCTGATGCACAGGTATAGAAAGGTAGATCATTCACTCCTTTATCCCTGCCTATCTCGCCCTCACAGAAGCTGCGTCCTCTCCCTACACTAATCAGAGCAGTGTGACGTGCGGCGCTACATGACTCCAGCTTAAATAGAGGCTGGGTCACATGCTGCACTTGGCCAATCACAGCCTTGCCAATAGTAGGCATGGCTGCCATGGCATCTTAGGGCAAGTAGTATGATGCATGTTGATTGGCTGCTTTGCAGCCTTTCAAAATGCGCCATAAAACATGACGAACTATTATGAAAATGTCCGGGTTCGGGTCCGTGTCACGGACACCCCAAAATTCGGTACGGACCCGAACGATTCTCGAACTGTTCGCTCAACACTAGTCACAAGTTAGTGGAATATGAGACTTTGTAAAAAAAAAAAAAATCAATTTCCGCTAACTTGTGCCAAATTTTTTTTTTTTTCTGTGAACTCGCCATGCCCCTCACGGAATACCTTGGGGTTTCTTCTTTCCAAAATGGGGTCACTTGTGGGGTATTTATACTGCCCTGGCATTCTAGGGGTCCTAAAGCGTGAGAATCCAAATGCGTAAAAATGCCCTGTGAAATCCTAAAGGTACTCATGGGAATTTGGGCCCCTTTGTGCATCTTGGCTAGAAAAAAGTGTCACTCATGTGGTATCGCCGTACTCAGGAGAAGTAGGGCAATGTGTTTTGGGGTGTATATTTACATATACCCATGCTGGGTGTGAGAAATATCTCTGTAAATGACAACTTTTTTAATTTTTTTATACAAAGTTGTCAGTTTACAGAGATATTTCTCTCACCCCACATGGGTATATGTAAAAATAAACCCCAAAACACATTGCCCTACTTCTGAGTACGGCGATACCACATGAGTGACACTTTTTTGCAGCCTGGGTGCGCAAAGGGGCCCAAATTCCAACGAGTACCTTTAGGTTTTACAAGGTTGCTCACAATTTAGCCCCACCCAAAATGCCAGAACAGTAAACACACCGCACAAATGACCCCATTTCGGAAAGTAGACACCCCCACGGTATTCACTGAGGGGCATAGTGAGTCTGTGGGAGATTTTTTTTTTTTTTGCCAGAAGTTAGCATTAATGGAAACTTTATTATAATTTGTTTTCCTCAAAGTGTAATTTTCCGCTAACTTTTGAAAAAAAATGAAATGATACATGAACTCATCATGCCCCTCCGCGAATACTTTGGGGTGTCTTCTTTCTAAAATGATGTCATTTAGGGGCTATTTATACTATCCTGGCATTCTAGCACCTGAAGAAACATGACAGGTGTTCAGAAAGTCAGAGCTGCTTCAAAATGCGGAAATTCACTTTTTTGCACCATAGTTTGTAAACGCTATAACTTTTACCCAAACCAATAAATATACACTTATTGGATTTTTTTTTTTAACAAAGACATGTAGAACAATAAATTTAGAGAAAATGTATATAGAAATGTAGTTTTTTTAAAAAAAAATTACAACAGAAAGTGAAAAATAATTTTTTTTTAGCAAAAATTTCGGTCATTTTTGATTAATAGCAAAAAAAAGTATATATCAGCAGCAATGGAATTCCATCAAATGAAAGCTCTATTAGTGAGAAGAAAAGGAGGCAAAATTAATTTGGGTGGTAAGTTGTATGACGGAGCATTAAACGGTGAAAGTAGCGTAGTGTAGAATTGTAAAAAGTGGCCTGGTCATTAAGGGTGTTTAAGCTAGGGGGGCTGAAGTGGTTAATTTTTACCCTTTAATATAATTGCAGTTGTCTGCCAGTGTGTGGCAGGCCCACTGACTGTACTGTGCCCACTGCCCACCACTCATATAGGGTGGCACAGTACCTTGCAGATAAAAAAAGTCATTTCATTTTTACCCTGTAGTATAATTGCAGTTGCCTGCCAGTGTGTGTCAGGCCCACAGACTGTACTGTGCCCACTGCCCACCACTCATATAGGGTGGCACAGTACATTGCACGGAACACGCGCAGTGACCTAACAGTTAAACGGAGTGGACCGAGCATGGGTCTTTTTCCATCTCCCGGTTCCAAAAATCTATTCACTACACTGGCCCTGGCCCTGATAAGGGACAAAACAGAGATTGAACTGATAGGAATAGTACTTAGTTAACACTAGTTGCATTGGTGGCAAATTCCATTGCAAGTGCCCAAAATTAGAAGGAAGCGGACAGAGCAAGCTTTTTTTCTCTATCTCCCCATGCAAGGATTCAATTCAATACACGTCCCCTGATAGGGGACTTAACAAAGATTAAAATGGTAAGAATAGTAGTTCACACTATTTGTATTGGTGGCACAGTACATTGCGTGGCGCAAGCGCAGTGCCCCAAATTGGAAGTAAGAAGACCGACCAATCATCTTTTTCCATCTCCCGGTTCCTAAAATCTATTCGATACACGTCCCCTGATAGGGGACGTAACAGGGATTAAACTGATCGGAATAGTACTACTTAACACACCACTCATATAGGCTGGCATAGTACATTGCACGGCGCACGCGCAGTGCCCCAAATTGGGAGGAAGAGGACCGACCAACCATCTTTTTCCATCTCCCGGTTCCTAAAATCTATTCCATACACTGGCCCCTGATAGGGGACAAAACAGAGATTAAACTGGTAAGAACAGATTTTTTTTATTTAAAAAAAAAAAAGGGCAGCCTCTGCGGAGCTGGGTATTTTTTGGCCGCATTACTGAACGCTCATACACAATGGCTGTAGGCTCATGCGTCCTTTTGCAGAGGTGACAAACCTGGTCAGTCAAACCCAAGGCAACATCATCGACCTCATCCAATATGCGTTTTTTCTGGAGCGTGCCCTGCGAAGAGTGCTGGATCCTCTTCAGGCATGAAGAGGAAGAGTTGTGGTCACCATCACCACCAGAAGCATGTAGTAAAGGGTCTGAAACCGCGCTGCTTCTAAATCCGTCGTACGGAGCACAGGTGAATATATAAGGGTATTAGCCTTTGTCCTCCTCTCTCAAAGGGGTTTGATCCTCCTCAGACCGTCTCCTCTGTAAGATTAAACGACCGGCATATAGTGAAGTACCCTCTTAGTAGTTGGTAAAAATGGTTTTATTCTACTCACAAACACAGGTAGTTTTCAGGCATATCACAAAGATAAAATACATCAGGTTCCTGCCCGACTCGGGTTTCGCTCTCTGGCTTCCTCAGGGGCGATCACTGAGGAAGCCAGAGAGCGAAAACCGGGTCGGGCAGGAACCTGATGTATTTTATCTTTGTGATATGCCTGAAAACTACCTGTGTTTGTGAGTAGAATAAAACCATTTTTACCAACTACTAAGAGGGTACTTCACTATATGCCGGTCGTTTAATCTTACAGAGGAGACGGTCTGAGGAGGATCGAACCCCTTTGAGAGAGGAGGACAAAGGCTAATACCCTTATATATTCACCTGTGCTCCGTACGACGGATTTAGAAGCAGCGCGGTTTCAGACCCTTTACTTCATGAATTTTCCAGTGTGAATTACCCACCACACTACATTGGAACCAGCACCGCAAGTAACTGTCCGGGTTTTTGGGATACAAGACTGACACTTTCTTTTTATCTTATATACCACCAGAAGCAGCCTTGTCGTCGTCGATTGCTGGACCTGCGGCAATGCAGAGAGAGGAGTCTGAAGAAGAAGAGTCAGAGGAGGAAGGTGGCTTTGAGGAGGTGGAAGACCAACCACAGCAGGCATCCCAGGGGGCTTGTTGTCACCTTTCAGGGAACCCTTGGTGTTGTATGTGGCTGGGTGGAGGAAGATACCTTCAATGACGACAGTGAGGACAAGGAACGGGACATGGCTAGCTTGGTATCCAAACTTGTGCAAATGGGGAGTTTGCGGTTGTGCAAATGGACTGTTTGCGGTGCGTTAAATGAGGAGTTTGGTCTGTCAGAGTTAGGTCTGTCACTGTGAAGCGGGCGTAACCCTTACACTACCTGATCGATACAACATTATACCTGATCGTATACACACACTGGATGTTTTAAACCACGTTATTCCAAACTATTTAGGAATGTTAGGTGATTTAAGCCCTTTATGGATTAAAACCCGACTCTGCGTCAACTACGTAATTTTCCATGGGAGTTTTGCCATGGATCCCCCTCCGGCATGCCACAGTCCAGGTGTTAGTCCCCTTGAAACAACTTTTCCATCACTATTGTGGCCAGAAAAAGTCCCTGTGGGTTTTAAAATTTGCCTGCCTATTGTAGTCTAAGGCAGTTCGCCCGTTCGCAAACATTTGCAGAAATTCGCATTTGCCGCTCGCGAACGGAAAATTTTATGTTCGTGACATCTCTATAGAGCGCTAGAATAGAGTTGCTCCAGGGAGGTATGATGTCGGAGAAAGAGGCGGAGTCTCTTCATATAGGGGGCGGGGCCTCAGTCTCTTCATATAGGGGGCGGGGCCTCAAGATGTGCAGAAGATTCAACAGAGCAGGTTGTTGGAGAGAGGAGCAGAAGCTGCAGGTCAGTATGTGGAAGATTGACTGTTATGTTCACTTGGGGGGCTTTTTGCAGTGGCTGAAGGGAGGAGGAATAATCCTTGTACTGCAGACTGTATGTTAGAGGGGTCTGAAGAGAGGGGGGTAAAGTGATATTATTTTCATGGGGACTGTATGCTGGAGGGGCTGAAGGCAGGAAGAGTGATAAATTTTACATGGGACTGTATGTTGGAGGGGCTGATGGCACGGGAGTGATGTATTTTACCTGGGACTGTATACTGGAGGGGATGAAGGGCGCCATACTTATTACTATTAGGGTACATTCACACGTCCGTAGTGTTTTGCGGATACGCAATACACCCGGCCGATACCCCATAGAACAGCCTATTCTTGTCTGCAGCTGCGGACAAGAATAGGACATGTTCTATTTTTTTCTGGAGCCGTGAACCGGAAGTTCGGCGGGCCACTCCGGAAAGGCGGATGCAAAGAGCACACTGTGTGCTTTCCGCATCCATTCTGTCCCGCACCCGTCCGCACAATTGCGAAACGGATGCAGAAACATTCTGCGGACGTGTGAATGGAGCCTAATACAGAGGGGACCATTATAATATTAAGAATAATAATAACACAGAGGGTCCATTATATATTATAATTATACAGAGGGCATTATACTTATGGGCACTACAGGGGGAAGGGAGGTCTGTTATCTGATGATTATAGTAAAATGAGAAATCTAAAAAATGTTCTTCTTTTTCTTATCTCCGAATGAAGACATTGAGGAAAGTCTACATCACAGGAGACAACGTCACTGGATGTAACAGGTATGTGCTGCTGTATTCTACTGTATATTGTGTACCATTATATCTAATGTCCATCCACATATCTGTTTGGGGTGGGGGGGTGCTATAGGATTTGGCCCACACTGCCGAAGCCTGGCCCCAGACTTCAGGTTACACTGTACGTGTTCTGAATTCTGGGGCCTCACACCCATCTACTACATCAGGGGTGCTCAACCTGTGGCCCGGGGGCCACATGCGGCCCTCAATACCATTCTGTGCGGCCCCCAACCATCTGGTGACACGCATGTATGTCTATGTATTGTGGCTGCTCACGTATATTTTTCATGAATTCTCCCATTTGATGGGAGTACCAGAAATGTAACCACACATTTATAGTAAACTGTATGTGCAATAAGCCATATATTACAGTATTTAAGTTGTTAATACCTATTTAAATGTTATTTTCGGCCCTTGTCGTTGGTTCAGTCTGTGAATGTGGCCCCCAACCAGAAAACGTTGTGCACCCCTGTACTACATTATCTGTACTCAGAGAGTTATCACTGTTTTATCTGTGGTGTTACATAGGACTGCAGGTGACATGTACTGCATTATTTGTGGCAACCCACGCTACGCCACTGGAACTCTATTTACCCCTGTATAATGTACCCTGATACCCCTCAGTTATAGGATACCGTATAACTGAAGGGTATCAGGGTAAATTACAGGGGGTAATATAACTGAGGAGGGCTATCGGGGCATTATATAGGGGGTAATAAAACTGAGGGATCAGGGTAAATTATACAGGGGGTAAAACTAAGGGATATCAGGGTACATTATTATACAGGGGTAATATAACTGAGGAGGGCTATCTCAGGGGACATGATAAAGGGGTAATATAACATATAATATAAGTTATATTACCCCTGTATAATGTCCCTGATAGCCCTCCTCAGTTATATTAACTCTGTATAATTTACCCTGATACCCTTTAGTTATACCCCTGTACAATAATGTACCCTGATACCCCTCAGTGTATTTGTGTATATATATGTGTATATAATATATATATTACACATACATACATACATACATACATATGCGCGCAGCGTGTGTGTTTGTGCTTTAGGGGGCACACCCTAATAGGCCTGCAATAGGCTGCGCACGCAGTGGTGTAACTAGGGTGTTATGGGCCGCAGTGCAAACTTTGAATCGCCCCCCCCCCCCCCATTTTTACAAAGAAGCGGCAGATTTTTTTTACCAAGGGATCTTTCCCGTGGGGCTAATCCACTGCGTCAATGAGAGCCAAGCCCTGTTCTGGACAACAGAGACACTGAGCAGTAACATGATTGACTGTGATCTTTTTACTACAAAATCACAGTGACAACTTTATCTCACAGTTATTTTGTAGTAAAAAAATCACAGAGAGGCACGGAGCATTATCATGTCAATGCTCCGTGTTTTTGCTGTCCGGAACGGGGCTTGGCACTCTTTCATGCAGTGGATTATCCGCACAGGATCCGCTCGTGTTAAAGAGCCCTAAGGCCTAATTCACACGTCCGTAGTGTGTTGCGGATCCGCAACACACCTTGCCACCAGCCCTATAGAGATGCCTATACTTGTCCGCAATTGCGGGCAAGAATAGGACATGCTCTATATTATTGCGGAGCCGCCGGCCGGAAGATCGGCGGCGCGCTCTGCAAATGCGGATGCGGAGAGCACAGTGTGTGCTCTCCGCATCCATGACGTCCCCATTCAAAATAAATGGGTCCGGACCCGTTCCGCAGATTTGCGGAACGGGTGCGGACGAACATTGCAGACGTGTGAATAGGGCCTAAGACCAATGCACAGCTACACTCACCCAGTCCTAAAAAAATCTGGTCCTACCTTATCCAGGGTGTCGCTGGCGTTGGCATGATGTCCACTGGATGCAGAACAAGGTCCCTGTGGTGATAGAGAAAAAAAGAATAATGACATAAGGAAGGAATGGTGATGGTGTGCTGGTCTGGTAGACTGTTATGCCAATGTATACAGGGGAGTAGCTTGGGGGGGGGGGGCGTTTCCCCGGGCGCCAGACTGCAGGGGAATGCTAGCCACTAGAGGAAGAAAATCTGAAATCGCTGTTGTTTTTTGCACTGCCGAGAGCAGGGAGACAAGGGCGCGCACCGTGCGGCGTACGGCAGTACGGCACTTCAATGATAGGCTGGCTCCGCCCACCTTCCAGGCGGGAAAGACAGTGCAGAGCAAGGAGAAGATCATTGCCGCACTTCCGCTTCAGATGTTCAGAGCAAGACACAACAGGCAGCTGCCCTACCGTAGACTGCTGTGCTGCCTGTGACCGAGGGTTAGTATGTGTCACTCGGCTCCCTGACCCTGAGTGTTACGCTGGGTTCAGACCTGAGCGTTTCTGAGACGCGCGTTTTACGCACGTTTTTGTGCGCGTTTTTGGCAATAGTAAACGCGCATTTTATGCGCGTTTGTGTGATTGACTGCAGTGTTGTCCAATGACCAAATATCCCTGTCTATATGAAGTTTGGCCTTTCCAGCATGTTGCCAATTCATAAACGCGCGTTCGAACGCGCGTTTTCAGTGTCAAAAACGCGCAACATACAAGCGTTGCGCGTTCCCATTGAAGTCTAAGGGCCAAAATGCGCGACAAACGCCCCAGAAAAAGCTCAAGTACTTGTTTATGCGTCGGGCGTTTTTCAGCGCGTTCAAACGCACTGTAAAACGCGAAAATGTGAACCAGTCCCATAGGGAAGCATTGGTTTGCATCGGTTATGCGTTTTACAGCGCGTTCGAATGCGCTGTAAAACGCGCAAGTGTGAACTGAGGGTTAGGCCTCTTTCACACGGGCGTCACGTTTGACGCCCAGATAAGAGGCGGGAGGGTTGCGGGAAAATGCGCGATTTTTCCGTTCGTGTGCAAACTTTTGTAATGTGTTTTGCACGCGCGTGTGAAAAATCCGCATGTTTGGTACCCAGACCTGAAGCCGGACTGCATCACTGAAGTCCAGTTTTGGGTTGAGTATTCTGTATATTTTTTTATTTTTCCTTTTAACATAGTTAGAAAGGAAAATAATAGCATTCTCAATAGAGAATGCAAAGTAAAAAGGGCAAGTGAGGGTTAAAAATAATAAAAAAAAACTAACTCACCCCCTCCATTTGATCGCGTAGCTGCCGGTTACCGGGTTTCTGTTCTGTCTTCAGCCCGGCAGGGGGTTATGGACCTTCACTAACGTCGATAGGTCACATGGTCCAATCACCTGCTGGGACCATGTGACCCAGTGACGTCACTGAAGGTCCTTCACCCCCTGCCCAGCTGAAGACAGAACAGGAGCCCGGTAACCGACAGCTACGCGATCAAATGGAGCGGGTGAGTTAGTTTTTTTTTATTATTTTTAACCCTCTTGCCCTTTTTACTTTGCATTCTCTATTGAGAATGCTATTATTTTCCTTTATAACTATGTTATAAGGGAAAATAATAAAGATCGGGTCCCCATCCCGATCGTCTCCTAGCAACCATGCTTGAAAATCGCACCGCATCCGCACTTGTTTGTGGATGCTTGCGATTTTCCCGCAGCCCCATTCACTTCTATGGGGCCTGCGTTGCGTGAAAAACGCACAAAATAGAGCATGCTGCGATTTTCACGCAACGCAGAAGTGATGCGGGAAAATCACCGCTCATGTGCACAGCCCCATAGAAATGAATGGGTCCGGATTCAGTGCGGGTGCAATGCGTTCACCTTACGCATTGCACCCGTGCGGAAAACTCACCCGTGTGAAAGGGGCCTTAGGTGTAGTGGGGTGGGCAGGCGCCGCAGTATATGAATAATGAAAGGCCAACCATAATTGCAGAGGTACTGGGGGCACTATGGGGGAGGGGGGAAGCAGAGGGGAGGACCACCTAGCTGAGGACATCATACTAAGAATGGCCACTATATTAATAACAAAGAGGGGCTAATACACAAGTAATAAAGAGGGGGCCATACATACTAATAGAGGGCCCCTCTATTATTAATGTATGGCCCCCTCTTTATTACTTATGTGATAGCCCCTCTTTGTTATTAATGACTAATAGAGGGTCCCATTATATTACTAATAGAGGGGGGCCATTATATGACTAATAGAGGGGGCCATTATATGACTAATAGAGGGGGCCATTACATTACTAACAGAGGGGGGCCATTATATTACTAATAGAGGGGGCCATTATATGACTAATAGAGGGGGCCATTATATTACTAATAGAGGGGCCCATTACATTACTAATAAAGGGGGCCATTGTATGACTAATAGAGTGGCCCATTATATGACTAATAGAGGGGGGCCATTATATGACTAATAGATGGGGCCATTATATGACTAATAGAGGGGGGCCATTATATGACTAATAGAT
The DNA here is from genome assembly GCA_033119425.1 of Bufotes viridis. NCBI lineage: Eukaryota > Metazoa > Chordata > Amphibia > Anura > Bufonidae > Bufotes > Bufotes viridis. The sequence goes on along the minus strand of CM065597.1, from coordinate 119,576,894 downwards.
GGGGCCATTATATGACTAATAGAGGGGGGCCATTATATGACTAATAGAGGGGGGCCATTATATGACTAATAGATGGGGCCATTATATGACTAATAGAGGGGGCCATTATATGACTAATAGAGGGGGGCTATTATATGACTAATAGATGGGGCCATTATATGACTAATAGAGGGGGCCATCATATGACTAATAGAGGGGGCCATTATATGACTAATAGAGGGGGCCATCATATGACTAATAGAGGGGGCCATTATATGACTAATAGAGGGGGCCATCATATGACTAATAGAGGGGGCCATTACATTACTAATAGAGGGGGCCATTACATTACTAATAGAGGGGGCCATTACATTACTAATTGAGGGGGCCATTATATTACTGATAGAGGGGGGCCATTATATGACTAAAAGAGAGGGCCATTATATTACTAATAGAGGGGGCCATTACATAGTAACATAGTAACATAGCAACATAGTACATAAGGCCGAAAAAAGACATCTGTCCATCCAGTTCGGCCTGTCATCCTGCTAGTTGATCCAGAGGAAAGAGGTACTCCCTGGATCAACAACCCATCTCTAGTAACTATAGCCTGTAATATTATTACACTCCAGGAATACATCCAGGCCCCTCTTGAATTCCTTTATTGTACTCACCATCACCACCTCATCAGGCAGAGAGTTCCATAGTCTCACTGCTCTTACCGTAAAGAATCCTCTTCTATGTTTGTGTACAAACCTTCTTTCCTCCAGACGCAGAGGATGTCCTCTCGTCACAGTGACAGTCCTGGGGATAAATAGATCATGGGAGAGATCTCTGTACTGACCCCTGATATATTTATACATAGTTATTAGATCTCCCCTCAGTCGTCTTTTTTCTAAAGTAAATAACCCTAATTTTGATAACCTTTCAGGGTACTGTAGTTGCCCCATTCCAGTTATTACTTTAGTTGCCCTCCTCTGAACCCTCTCCAGCTCTGCTGTGTCCGCCTTGTTCACAGGAGCCCAGAATTGTACACAGTACTCCATGTGTGGTCTGACTAGCGATTTGTAAAGTGGTAGGACTATGTTCTCATCACGGGCGTCTATGCCCCTTTTGATGAAACCCATTATCTTTTTGGCCTTGGCGGCAGCTGCCTGACACTGTTTTTTGCAGATTAGTTTGCTGTTTATTAAAATTCCTAGATCCTTTTCCATGTCAGTGTTACCGAGTGTTTTACCATTTAGTATGTACGGGTGACTTGCATTATTCCTTCCCATGTGCATAACTTTACATTTGTCAGTGTTAAACCTCATCTGCCACTTCTCTGCCCAAGCACCCAATCTATTCAGATCCCTCTGTAGCAGTATATTGTCCTCTTCAGTGTTAATTACTTTACACAGTTTAATGTCATCTGCAAAAATTGATATTTTACTATGCAAGCCTTCTACAAGATCATTAATAAATATATTGAGAAAAATAGGGCCCAGTACTGACCCCTGAGGTACCCCACTAGTGACAGTTGCCAAATCTGAGTGTGTACCTTTAATAACCACCCTCTGTTTTCTGTCACTCAGCCAGTACACTTACCCACTTACATACATTTTCTCCCAGTCCGAAAATCCTCATTTTATATACTAACCTTTTATGAGGTACAGTGTCAAATGCTTTGGAGAAGTCCAGATATATGACATCCATTGATTCGCCGCTGTCAAGTCTAGAACTTACCTTCTCATAGAAGCTGATTAAATTCGTTTGGCATGACCGATCCCTCATGAAGACATGCTGATATGGCGTTATTTGCTTATTTCTGTTGAGATCCTCTAAGATAGCATCTCTCAGAAAAAATTCAAACAGTTTCCCCACAACAGATGTTAAACTTACCGGCCTATAGTTTCCGGGCTCTGTTTTTGGACCCTTTTTGAATATTGGCACCACATTTGCTATGCACCAATCCTGTGGGATTTAAATTGCTTAAATTGTTTAAAAAAATTTAAAAAGTTGTCATTTACAGAGATATTTCTCACACCCAGCAGGGGTATATGTAAAAAATACACCCCAAAACACATTGCCCTAGTTCTCCTCAGTACGGTGATACCACATGTGCGACACTTTTTTGCAGTCTGGGTGCGCAAAGGGGCCCAAATTCCAATGAGTACCTTTAGGATTTCACAGGGCATTTTTAAGCATTTAGATTCCAGACTTCTTCTCACGCTTTAGAGACCCCTAAAATGCCAGGGCAGTAAAAATACCCCACAAGTGACCCTATTTTAGAAAGAAGACACCCCAAGGTATTCCGTGAGGGGTATGGTGAGTTCATGTAAAATTCTATTTTTTGTCACAAGTTAGTGGAATATGAGACTTTGTAAAAAACAAAAATAAAAAAAAATCAAATATCAATTTCCGCTAACTGGTGCCAAAAAAAAATAAATTCTGTGAACTCGACATGCCCCTCACGGAATACCTTGGGGTGTCTTCTTTCCAAAATGGGGTCACTTGTGGGGTATTTATACTGCCCTGGCATTTTAGGGAACCTAAAGCGTGAGAATCCAAATGCGTAAAAATGCCCTGTGAAATCCTAAGGCCCCTTTCACACGGGCGAGTTTTCCTCGCGGGTGCAATGCGTGAGGAGGACGCATTGCACCCGCACTGAATCCGGACCCATTCATTTCTATGGGGCTGTGCACATGAGCGGTGATTTTCACGCATCACTTCTGCGTTGCGTGAAAATCGCAGCATGTTCTATATTCTGCATTTTTCACGCAACGCAGGCCCCATAGAAGTGAATGGGGCTGCAGGAAAATCGCAAGCATCCGCAACCAAGTGCGGATGCGTTGCGATTTTCCCGCATTGTTGCTTAGCAACGGGACCCAATCTCTATTATTTCCCCTTATAACATGGTTATAAGGGGAAATAATAGCATTCTTAATAAAGAATGCATTGTTAAATGAAGAGGGAGGGGCTAAAAATAATAAAAGTTAACTTACCTTAGCCACTTGATCGCGTAGTCGCGATCTCTCCTCTCTTTCCCTGCAGCATCTATGATCTAAAGGACCTGTGATGACGTCACATCACATGGCCCAATCACATGCTCCATCACCATAGTGATGGAGCATGTGATTGGGCCATGTGACATCATCACAGGTCCTTTTCCTAGTAGCAAGCTAACGGAGAGGATGCCGGGCTTCGCGATCAAATGGACCAGGTAAGTTATTATTAGTTTATTATTTTTAACCCATTCTGCACCGGTTTAAACATTAGGAAGATGGCCAAGGGTATTATTTTACATTATAACTATGTTATAATGTGAAATAATACCAGCGGGAGAATTTCTGACCCAAACATGCACTTCTGTGAAGAAGTGCAGGTTCGGGTCTGGGTACCAAAAGTGCCGATTTTTCTCCCGCACGTGCAAAACGCATGACAGCGCTTTGCACTCGCAGGGAAAAATCGCGGCGATTCCCGCAACGCACCCGCACTGTTTGACGGAGTGCACCCGCAACGCCCGTGTGAAAGAGGCCTAAAGGTACTCATTGGTTTTAGGGCCCCTTTGCGCACCCAGGCTGCAAAAAAGTGTCACTCATGTGGTATCGCCGTACTCAGGAGAAGTAGGGCAATGTGTTTTGGGGTGTATTTTTATATATACCCATACTGTGTGTGAGAAATATCTCTGTAAATGACAACTTTTAAAAAAATGTTATACAAAGTTGACAATTTAAGGAGATATTTCTCTCACCTAGCATGGGTATATGTAAAAATACACCCCAAAACACATTGCCCTACTTCTCCTGAGTACGGCAATACCACACTTGTGACACTTTTTTGCAGCCAAGATGCGCAAAGGGGCCCAAATTCCAATGAGTACCTTTTAGGAGGGCATTTTTACGCATTTTTCTTCTCACGCTTTAGGGCCCCTAAAATGTCAGGGCAGTGTAAATACCCCACATGTGACCCCATTTTGGAAAGAAAACACCCCAAGGTAGTCCGTGAGGGGCATGGCGAGTTCATAAAAGATTTTTTTTTTTGCACAAGTTAGCGGAAATTGATTTTTTATTGTTTTTTCTCACAAAGTCTCCCTTTTCGCTAACTTTTGACAAAAGTTCAATTTTTCATGGACTCACTATGCCCCTCAGCGAATACCTTGGGGTGTCTTCTTTCCAAAATGGGGTCATTTGTGGGGTGTTTATACTGTTCTGGCATTTTGGGCGGGGCTAAATTGTGAGCAGCCATGTAAAACCTAAAGGTACTCGTTGGAATTTGGGCTCTTTGCGCACCCAGGCTGCAAAAAAGTGTCACTCATGTGGTATCGCCGTACTAAGGACAAGTAGGGCAATGTGTTTTGGGGTGTATTTTTACATATACCCATGTTGGATGAGAGAAATATCTCTGTAAATTGAAAACTTTGTATAAATTTTTTTTAAAAAGTTGTCGTTTACAGCGATATTGCTCACACAAAGTATGGGTATATATAAAAATACACCCCAAAACTCATTGCCCTACTTCTCCTGAGTACAGCGATACCACATGTGTGCCACTTTTTTGCAGCCATGATGCGCAAAGGGGCCCAAATTCCCATGAGTACCATTAGGATTTCACAGGGCATTTTTACGCATTTGGATTCTCACGCTTTAGGACCCCTAAAATGCCAGGGCAGTATAAATACCCCACATGTGACCCTATTTTAGAGAGAAGACACCCCAAGGTATTCCGTGAGGGGCATGGCGAGTTCACAGAAAAAAAAAATTTTTGGCACAAGTTAGCGGAAATTTTTTTTTACAAAGTCTCATATTCCACTAACTTGTGACAAAAAATAAAATTTTACATGAGCTCACCATACCCCTCACGGAATACCTTGGGGTGTCTTCTTTCTAAAATGGGGTCACATGTGAGGTGTTTGTACTGCCCTGGCATTTGAGGGTCTCCGCAATCATTACATGTATGGCCAGCATTAGGAGTTTCTGCGATTCTCCTTATATTGAGCATACGGGTAATGAGATTTTTTTTTTCCGTTCAGCCTCTGGGCAAAAAAAAATAAAATGAACGGCACAGATTTTTTCATTCGCATTGATCAATTTGGATGAAAAAATCTCTGCCAAAATCAGTGACTGCGGTGCGGTGCGGTGGGCTGGGCGCTAACTACCTAACAAGTAGCTAACTAACTGGCGGTGATAAGGGACCCTTATGCCCCATTCACACGTCCGCAATTCTGTTTGCGGAACGGAATTGCGGACCCATTCCTTTCTATGGGGATAGACTTTGTCCCGCTCGGATCCGGAATTGCGTATCCGCACTTCCGGGTCTGCACTTCCGTTCCGCAAAAATATAGAACATGTCCTATTCTTGTCCGCAATTGAGGACAAGAAAAGGCATTTTCTATATAGTTCTGGCAATGTGCAGATCTGCAAAATACGGAAAGCACATTGCCGATGTCCGTATTTTGCGGATCCGCAAAACACATATGGACATCTGAATGGAGCCTTACAGGGGTGTGATCAATGACAGGGGGGTGATCAGGGAATCTAGATGGGGTGATCAAGGGGTTAACAAGGGGTTAATAAGTGACGGGGGTAGTGTAGTGTGGTGCTTGGTGCAACTTTACATAGCTCCCTGGTCCTCTGGTGGTCGATCCCAGCAAATGGGACCACCAGAGGACCAGGTACTAGGAATATCAGACGCTGTTAACAAAACAGCGGCTGATATACCTGTTTGATGCCTTTTATTTTACTTCTACAGCCTGCCAGCGATGGATCATCGCTGGCAGGCTGCAGTATAACTGCCGAGACACGCGCCACTCTGAACGTGCGCGCGCTTTCACAGCAAATCTCGCGTCTCGCGAGATGACGCACGGATGCGTCCAGCCAGAGCAACAGGACCGCCGGCCAGTTAGTTAGGCCTATGGCCTCGCTTAGTTGGCTAAATTTAGCTTTTTTGAAGTTTGGTATTTTTGTTCCTCCCTGTAGAAATGCTCTTTTGAATGATAATTGGAAGGTTATTACTTTATGGTCACTATTTCCCATTTCTATCTGCACTATCTTCCCCCCCTATAATGTATGTACCCTCCCCCCAGTCCCTAGTTTAAACACTCCTCCAACCTTCTAGCCATCTTTCTCCCCAAAACAGCTGCCCCTTCCCCATTGAGGTGCAGCCCGTCCCTACGATAGAGCCTGTAGCCGACAGAGAAGTCGGCCCAGTTCTCCAGGAACCCAAAACCCTCCTTCCTACACCAGTTCATGAGCCACTTGTTAACCTCCCTAATCTCCCACTGCCTTTCTTGTGTGGCTCTTGGTACAGGCAGTATCTCGGAAAATACTACCTTTGAGGTCCTTGCCCTAAGCTTTTGACCTAAATCCCTGAAATCATTTTTAAGGACGCACCACCTACCCCTAACTTTGTCATTGGTTCCGATATGGACCATGACCGCTGGATCTTCTCCAGCCCCTCCCAGTAATCTGTCAACCCGATCCGCGATGTGCCGAACTCTAGTGCCGGGAAGACAGCACACTGTTCGGCGATCACGGTCTTTGTGACAGATTGCCCTATCTGTTCCCCTAATAATGGAGTCTCCCACTAACAGCACCTGTCTGGCCTGCCCTGCTCTCCTATTCCCCTGCTTACTGGAGCCGACATTCCCCTGACTGGCAGAGGAAGTGTCCTGCTGCAGCCGTGCTGTCCCTGAACTGACATCCCCCTCATTTGCCAAACGTGCAAACTTGTTGGGGTGTGACAGATCAGGGCTAGCCTCCCTGGCACTCTTCCCTCTACCCCGCTTTCTAACTTTCGTACATTAATAATAGAGGGGGCCATTATATTACTAATAGAGGGGGGCCATTATATTACTAATAGAGGGGGCCATTACATTACTAATAAAGAGGAGGCCATTACATTAATAATAAAGAAGAGGCCATTACATTACTAATAGAGGGGGATATTATATTACTAATAAAGAGGAGGCTATTACATTAATAATAAAGAGGGGGCATTTTACTAATAATAAAGAGGGTAGCTATTATAATATACAGGGGGAATAATATTATGGGGAATGGGGGGTCTATCTAGCTGAGTACATAATGTGTAAGCTGGATACATGTTATATGGGCTGAGTACACTGGGCTGAATACATAAAGTGTAGGCTGGGTACATAATGCATGGGCTGAGTGCATATACATTGAGTGCAGAGGCTGAATATAGATATCTGCCCAATAGGGGCTATGGACGAACAATATGTCATTAGGGTACGTGTCTGGATATATATATATATGTCTAAAACAGCATAATTTAAAGGGATAAAGGAATGTCCCTGTGGATGTAGCCCATGGGTGGCAAGGACAATATGGGTCCTTGGTTACATGGCAACACAAAAGGGAATGGAGCATACGTGGTAGTTCTGTAAGAGGGGTAAGTACCCTACAGTATTGTGCTAGCTGTAAAAATATATGCCCCAGAAGGTGTGTGTGTGTGTGTGTGTGTGGGGGGGGGGGGGTTCAGTTAATCAATAGGTGGGTGGGTTCCATACAGAGCCCTTTACATTATACCAAGGCATAAATCCCATCTGGGGCCAGGGAAGTACTAGGAGCAGTCACCGATAGATCAGAGGGATAGCTAAAACCGTTAATAAGGTATAGTAGCAGTATGTGTACTTACTGTGAGCATGCTTATGGAAGCAGGCAGCCGGCGTGGACAGAGGGGAGGAGCGGGGTGCAGCCCGGCCGAGATGACAGGAGGCGGGCCGAGTGTGTAAGGGAAACCTGCGCATGCTTATTATAGTTTAGGTGAATGGGCGGCCATCTTTGAAAAGGTCAAAAGGAATAGATGTAAGCCCATAAATGGAATGTATTGGCTACATAGGTTAAATATATTAGCTGGAAATAGACCAAAGGACCAAAGGAAGGAGGGATTGACCATAGAAGGAGGATGAAATGACCATGTACAAAGATGATAGATGATAGAAGGTGATAGTATATATGTATATCAGTACATATGTTGATGTGGTGATAGATACGCCAGAGAAAAATATTAAAATGAAACAGATCAATATATCACAGATCCATATAACACATCACCAATGGCATATATCCCAGAGCTGCTGAGGAGAAGATATGGACCAAGGAGTGTGATTCACAGGTGTCGCCACCTGTTATTAGACGACTTCGGCCCTGTGGGGAGTCAAGACAAGAGAACAAACATTAATATTTGGTGAACGAGAAACAATAAGTGCATGAGATCAAACACAGTACAGGAAAATAAGAAACATTATTTAGTCAGTCCAATATATATTCTCTATTTAATCCGTTTGGCTGCAGGGTATTAAGGAGTCGGATCCACGACATCTCTCTCTTCTGTAGTAGCAGTTCGCGGTTACCGCCCCGTCTGGGTTGGGGTATCCAGTCAATCACTTGAAATCGAAGTTGGCTTACTGTATGTTTGAATTTGGTAAAATGTTCCACGAGAGGAGCGTCTATTTTTTGGGTGCGTATGTTTGACTTATGTTGGGATATGCGCTCTTTAATCCTTTGTGTGGTTTCGCCCACATATCCTAAACCACAGGGGCATTTCATTAGGTAAATCACGTAGCTGGAATGGCATGAGTAATGACCCTGGATAAAAAATATTTTTCCGGTGGTGGGATGTGTAAACGTTGGGCCTTTAGAGACGTTGCCGCATTGGGCACACGAGAGACATGGGTATGTGCCCTTGATGGGTGTCCCTGTGATGGTGCTTTGAATGTTATGTTTTTTGTTGGAGCCAAGATCATACTGTACCAGTTTATCTCTGAGATTTTTTGCTCTCTTGTATGACATAAGAGGTTCCTCACCAAATATCAAGGGGAAGTTATTTGACAGAATGGGCATGGGATGCAGGCTTTTTCATTACTAGTATTCAGTGTTTTTTTACTGAGGAGGTCTGCTCTGGGAAGTGTATGGATTCTTTTAACATGTTCCTGTAGGTTATGGTCCGGGAATCCCCTTGTGAGGAATTTACTTGATATCTCGGACAGACGAGAGTCGGTGGTGTCCGGGTCTGAGACGATACGTTTTACCCTCATCAGTTGGGAGCGGGGAAGGGAGCGAATTAGTCCAGGAGGGTGGAATGAGTCATATTTTAGCAGACTATTTTTGTCGGTTGGTTTGGAATATATATCGGTGATAATGGTATTGTCTCTTACCTTTAAGAGGATGCCCAAGAATAAAATTTCGGTAGCGCTGTACTCGAGGGAGAAAGAGATGGATTTCGTGGCCGAGTTGATGACATTATAGAAAGTGAGGAGGTCTTCTTGAGTGCCCTGCCAAATACAAAAGATGTAATCTATGTATCTATACCAACATTTGATATATTGATGAAACATGGGGTTAGTGTACACAAATCGGTCTCCAAAGTAGTTCATATATAAAACCGCAAAGGTGGGTGCCACGTTGCATCCCATATCGGTCCCGGAGACCTGAAAATAGAATTGATCCTCAAAAAGGAAATAGTTTCGCTTCAATACGAACGTCAGCAGGGACAGGATGAATTCTTGTTCTGAACAAGAGAATTCTGCCTCTTCATGGATAGACTGCCTAACACATGCAATGCCTTCCTCTGTGGGGATGTTAGTATAGAGGCTGGCTACGTCCATAGTAACAAGAAAAACCTCGTTCTCCTCCAGGGAGAGGTTCAGGATTTTGTTGAGAAAATCTGTGGTGTCCTGGATGTAAGACTGACCTTTTTGGGCATAGGGTCTTAGTAAATTGTCTAGTAATTTGGCTGCGGGTTGAAAGATCGAGTCACAGCCTGAGACAATGGGTCTACTTGGGGGGTGTTCCCTATTCTTGTGGACCTTTGGAAGTGTATAATTCACTGGAATACGAGGGTGTTTAGGGGACAGGTAATCAGCGACCTTTTTATTGATGATGCCCTTGTCAAGTGCTGACTCAACAAGCGCTAACAGTTCATTAGAGCACTTACTGGTCGGGTCATAGTCTATATGTAGGTAAACCCCTTGGTCGCTAAGTTGACGAAGGATCTTTTCTCTATAGTCTGCTTTGTTCATAACCACAATCCCCGAGCCTTTATCAGCTGGCTTGATGATTGTGTCCTTATCCTGGCTTAGTTGTTTAATAGCAAATAGCTGTACTTTAGATAAGTTGTGTCTTACCTTGATGAATGAGGATCTTTTTTCTAGGCTCTAGACCCTTGTACCACATAAGAAGACACACAAAGCACTGAGGCAAGGGGGGCCCAAGCTGAACTCTTACACCAGGGCCCATGAGCCGTTAGCTACGCCCATGGGTGGTACCATCGTTTTCCATGGTCCATGTAGGTTTCTCGATCTGGATATATGCCCGTAATCTGATAGCTCTGAAGAATTTTGACATCTCTTTGTCCAAGAGAAAGGGATCCGTAAAATTAGTGGGGACGAAACCAAGGCCGAGATTAAGCGCAGATATTTCCTCATCCATCAAGGATTTGTTGGATAAATTGATGTTGGGCGGATCTTGTCCTGATGGGTTCCCTCTGTTGCTGAAAAAATTGATATCGCAGCTGGTGGTCGAGGAGCCGGAGGTATGAGTAGTGGAGGGACCAGGCCTAGGGTAGTTCTAAGTAACCGTGCGGTAGACCTGGTTAGTGGCGTAGTCTTGGACGTCTCTAAGGTATTTAGAATTCTTGTGATCCTCTAGGTTGCGTCTAAAGAAGTTGTTTTTTGTGTGATGTTGTTCCTAATTGATGTTGCTTCCTCTCCAGGTATTTCTTGAAAGAACTTTTGTTCCAGGGAGTTGATTTCTTCCTTGGTTTTCCTTAGTTCTGTACTAGCTCGCTCGAGGGTAAGAAGGATAATATCAAAGGATGCTTTGTTTAGTATTTTTTTAAATTGTAGGCAGAAATCAGAATATTCAGAGAATAGTGTAGGTGGTAACCGCAAACTGCTACTACAGGAGAGAGAGATGTCGTGGATCCGACGCCTCAATACCCTGCAGCCAAACGTATTAAATAGAGAATATATATTGGACTGACTAAATAATGTTTCTTATTTTCCTGTACTGTGTTTGATCTCATGCACTTATTGTTTCTCGTTCACCAAATATTAATGTTTGTTCTCTTGTCTTGCCTCCCCATAGAGCCGAAGTCGTCTAATAACGGGTGGCGACACCCGTGAAGCACGCGCCTTGGTCTATATCTTCTCCTCAGCAGCTCTGGGATATATGTCATTGGTGATGCGATATATGGATCTGTGATATATTGATCTGTTTCATTTTTATATTTTTCTCTGGCATATCTATCACCACATCAACATATGTACTGATATACATATATACTATCACCTTCTATCATCCTTGTACATGATCATTTCATCCTCCTTCTATGGTCAATCCCTCTTTCCTTTGGTCCTTTGGTCCATTTCCAGCTAATATATTTAACCTATGTAGCCAATACATTCTACCTATGGGCTTACATCTATTCCTTTTGACCTTTTCAAAGATGGCCGCCCATTCGCCTAAACTATAATGAGCATGCGCAGGTTTTCCTCACACACTCGGCCCGCCTCCTGTCATCTCGGCCGGGCCGCACCCCACTCCTACCTCTGTTCCAGCAGGAACTGGAGCGTGAACACCCTCACCCGTGCCGCTTCTGCCCAGCGTGCTCAACCTATTTAAACATGGCGCCTTGGCGACATTTCCATGCCGGCTGCCTGCTTCCATTAGCATGCTCACAGTAAGTAGACATACTGCTACTATACCTGACAAACGCTTTAGCCATCCCTCTGATCTATCGGTGACTGCTCCTAGTACTTCCCTGGCCCCAGATGGGATTTATGCCTTGGTACAATGTGCAGGGCTCTGTATGGAACCCACCCACCTATTGAGGAACTGCTAATCCCCCCCCCTCTTCTGGGGCATATATTTTTGCGAATATAACATTATAACATTATACTGTAGGGTACTTACCCCTCTCACAGAACTACCACGTATGCTCCATTCCCTTTTGTGTTGCCATGTAACCAAGGACCCATATTGTCCTTGCCACCCATGGGCTACATCCACAGGGACATTCCTTTATCCATTTAAATTATGCTGTTTTATATATATATATCCAGATACGTACCCTAATGACATATTGTTCGTCCAGCCCATATATGGACATAGCCCCTGTTGGGCAGATATCTATATTCAGCCTCTGCACTCAACGTATATGCACTCAGCCCATGCATTATTTACCCATTATACACTTTATGTATTCAGCCCAGTGTACTCAGCCCATATAACATATATCCAGCTTACACATTATGTACTCAGCTCACACATTATGTACTCAGCAGTAGAGTTGAGCGAACACCTGGATGTTTGGGTTCGAGAAGTTTGGCCGAACTTCCCGAAAATGTTCGGGTTCAAGATCCAAACTCGACCCGAACTTCATCCCGAACCCGAATCCCATTAAAGTCAATGGGGACCCGAACTTTTGGGCACTAAAAAGGGGCTGCAAAGGGCTGCAAAAGGCAGCAAAATGTCGGTAAATGCCCTGCAAACAAATGTGGATAGGGAAATGAATTAAAATAAAATAAAATAAATTAAAATTAAGCAATATCAATTGGAGAGAGGTCCCATAGCAGAAAATCAGGCTTCAAGTCACCCACTAATGGAGAATGTCACTTTCTGTTATTTCGGCCCCAGCACCCAGACATAGGAGAGAGCTCCCATAGCATAAAATCAGGCTTCATGTCACCCATCAATGGAGAAGGCTACTTTTACTTATTCAGGCCCCAGCACTCAGACAGAGGAGAGAGGTCCCATAGCAGAGAATCAGGCTTCAAGTCACAGAACAATGGAGAAGGTCACTTTCTATTATTTCAGCCCCAGCACCTAGACAGAGGAGAGAGGTCCCACAGCAGAGAATCAGGCATCATGTCACCCACCACTGGAGAAGGCCACTTTGAGTTATTTAGGTCCCAGCACCCAGACAGAGGAGAGAGGTCCCACAGCAGAGAATCAGGCGTCATGTCACCCACCACTAGAGAAGGCCACTTTCAGTTATTTAGGCCCCAGCACCCAGACAAACGAGAGAGGTCCCATAGCACAGAATCAAGCTCCATATCACCCACCACTGGAGAAGGCCACTTTCAGTTATTTAGGCCCCAGCACCCAGACAGAGGAGAGAGGTCCCACAGCAGAGAATCAGGCGTCACGTCACTCACCACTGGAGAAGGCCACTTTCAGTTATTTAGGCCCCAGCACCCAGACAGAGGAGAGAGGTCCCATAGCAGAGAATCAGGCTTCAAGTCACAGAACAATGGAGAAGGTCACTTTCTATTATTTCAGCCCCAGCACCTAGACAGAGGAGAGAGGTCCCACAGCAGAGAATCAGGCATCATGTCACCCACCACTGGAGAAGGCCACTTTGAGTTATTTAGGTCCCAGCACCCAGACAGAGGAGAGAGGTCCCACAGCAGAGAATCAGGCGTCATGTCACCCACCACTAGAGAAGGCCACTTTCAGTTATTTAGGCCCCAGCACCCAGACAAACGAGAGAGATCCCATAGCACAGAATCAAGCTCCATATCACCCACCACTGGAGAAGGCCACTTTCAGTTATTTAGGCCCCAGCACCCAGACAGAGGAGAGAGGTCCCACAGCAGAGAATCAGGCGTCACGTCACTCACCACTGGAGAAGGCCACTTTCAGTTATTTAGGCCCCAGCACCCAGACAGAGGAGAGAGGTCCCACAGCAGAGAATCAGGCGTCATATAACCCACCACTGGAGAAGGCCACTTTCAGTTATTTAGGCCCCAGCACCCAGACAGAGGAGAGAGGTCCCACAGCAGAGAATCAGGCATCATATCACCCACCACTGGAGAAGGCCACTTCCAGATATTTAGCCCACAGCACCCAGAGAGAGGAGACAGGTCGCATGGCAGAGGTTCAGGCTTCATGTCACCCACCATTGTAAGAGGCCACTTTCAGTAATTTAGGCCCCGGCACCCAGATTGAGGAGAGGTTCATTCAACTTTGGGTTGCACCTCAAGATCATGGTAAAGTTAAAAAAATGAGGATTCAATAAAGAAGTGCCCTGGAGTACAAGAATACATGTTTGAGGGGGAGGCAGTTATAAATGTCTATTCTGCACAAGGGAGGGACAGGTTCTGTGGGTCCATGCCTGGTTCATTTTTATGAACATCAGCTTGTCCACGTTGGCTGTGGACAGGAGGCTGGTTTTGTCAGTAATGATGCCCCCTGCCGTGCTGAATACACGTTCAGACAAAACGCTGGCCGCCGGGCAGGCCAGCACCTCCAAGGCATAAAATGCTAACTCTGGCCACGGGGACAATTTGGAGACCCAGAAGTTGAATGGGGCCGAACCATCAGTCAGTACGTGGAGGGGTGTGCAGACGCACTGTTCAATCATGTTAGTGAAATGCTCCCTCCTGCTAACACGTTACGTATTAGGTGGTGGTGCAGTTAACTGTGGCGTGAAGACAAAACTTTTCCACATTTCTGCCATGCTAACCCTGCCCTCAGAGGAGCTGGCCGTGACACAGCTGTGTTGGCGACCTCTTGCTCCTCCTCTGTCTTCTCCTTGGGCTTCCACCTGGGCTTCCACCTGTTCCCCAAGCGTGCGCTTGTACTCGTGCATCTTCCTATCACGCTCCAGTTCAGGAAGTAAGGTGGGCACATTGTCTTTGTACCGCGGATCCAGCAGGGTGGCAACCCAGTAGTCCGCACACGTTAAAATGTGGGCAACTCTGCTGTCGTTGCGCAGGCACTGCAGCATGTAGTCGCTCATGTGTGCCAGGCTCCCCAGAGGTAAGGACAAGCTGTCCTCTGTGGGAGGCTTATCGTCATCGTCCTCCGTATCCCCCCAGCCATGCACCAGTGATGGCCTGAGCTGTGTCGGATGCCACCCCGCTGTAAACCTTCTTCATCCTCATCCTCCTCCACCTCCTCCTCATCCTCCTCGTCCTCCAGTAGTGGGCCCTGGCTGGCCACATTTGTACCTGGCCTCTGCTGTTGCAAAAAACCTCTCTCTGAGCCACTTCTAACAGACTGGCCTGCAAGTGCTAAAAATTACCCCTCATCCTCCTCCTCCTGGGCCACCCCCTCTTCCATCATGCTGTTCCGCAGTGCGACTGACGCGTGCTGCAGCTGAAACTCCACTATGGCCTGCTGCTGCTCGCACAGTCTCTCCAGCATGTGCAAGGTAGAGTTCCACCTGGAACCATATGAGGCGGTGAGCGGGAAGGCCGAAGTTACACTGTAGCGCAGACAGGCGAGCAGTGGCAGGATGTGAACGCTGGAAGCGCGCACAGATGGCCCGCATTTTATGCACTAGCTCTGACATGTCAGGGTAGTTGTGAATGAACTTCTGAACCACCATATTCAGCACATGCGCCAGGCAAGGTATGTGCGTCAAACCGGCTAGTCCCAGAGCTGCGACGAGATTTCGCCCATTATCGCACACCACCAGGCCGGGCTTGAGGCCCACCAGCACAAACCACTCGTCGGTCTGTTGTTCAATACCCCGCCACAACTCCTGCGCGGGGTGGGGCCTGTCCCCCAAACATACTAGTTTTAGAATGGCCTGCTAACGTTTACCTCGGGCTGTGCTGAAGTTGGTGGTGAAGGTGTGTTGCTGACTGGATGAGCTGGTGGAGGCAGAGGAGGAGGAAGCCGAGTAGGAGGAGGAGGCTACAGGAGGCAAAGAATGATGCCCTGCGATCCTTCGTGGCGGAAGGACGTGCGCCAAGGAACTCTCCGCCTGGGGCCCAGCCGCCACTACATTTACCCAGTGTGCAGTTAGGGAGATATAGCGTCCCTGGCCGTGCTTACTAGTCCAAGTATCTGTGGTTTGGTAGACCTTGCCACAGATGGCGTTGCGCAGTGCACACTTTATTTTATCAGACATTTGGTTATGCAGGGAAGGCACGGCTGTCTTAGAGAAGTAGTGGCGGCTGGGAACAACATAATGTGGGACAGCCATGGCCATCAGCTGTTTAAAGCCGTCTGTGTCTACCAGTCTGAATGACAGCATTCCAAAGTACAGTAGTTTAGAAATGATGGCATTCAGGCCCAGGGCTCGAGGGTGGCTAGGTGAGAATTTACGCTTTCTCTCCAAGGTTTGTGAGATGGAGAGCTGAACGCTGCATGTATGACATGGTGGAGATGCTTGGTGACGCAGGTGGTGGTGTCGGTGGCACATCCTCTTTTTGGTGGGCGGCAGGTGGCAACATTTCTCCCGAGGCGGAGGAAGAGGCCGAGGCAGCAGCAGAAGAGAGAGCAGGGGGAGCTTGTGTGAGTTCCTTGTTTTTAAGGTGTTTACTCCACTGCATTTCATGCTTTGCATGTCGATGCCTGGTCATGCAGGTTGTGCTAAGGTTCAGAACGTTAATGCCTCACTTCAGGCTCTGATGGCACAGCGTGCAAACCACTCAGGCCTTGTCGTCAGCACATTGTTTGAAGAAGTGCCATGCCAAGGATCTCCTTGAAGCTGCCTTTGGGGTGCTGGGTCCCTGTTGGCGCTGGCCAGTAGCAGGCAAACTCTCTTGGCGGCGGCTGTTCTGCTTTTGCCCCCTGCTCCCTCTTTTGCTTCGCTGTTGGCTCGGTCTCACCACTGCCTCTTCCTCTGAACTATGAAAGTCAACGGCACGACCTTCATTCCATGTGGTGTCTATGACCTCATCGTCCTCTGCATCATCTTCCACCCAGTCTTTCTCCCTGACCTCCTCCTGTTCAGTCTGCACACTGCAGTAAGATGCGGCAGTTGGCACCTGATTTTCGTCATCATCAGAGACTTGCTGACTCTGATGAGGTAATATTCCCATGTCCTCATCATCAGGAAACATGAGTGGTTGTGCATCAGTGCATGCTATGTCTTCCACCGCTGGGGAAGGGCTAGGTGGATGTCCTTGGGAAACCCTGCCAGCAGACTCTTCAAACAACATAAGAGACTGCTGCATAACTTGAGGCTCAGACAGTTTCCCTGATATGCATGGGGGTGATGTGACAGACTGATGGGCTTGGTTTTCGGGCGCCATCTGGGCGCTTTCTGCAGAAGACTGGGTGGGAGATAATGTTGTGAACGTGCTGGATGCACTGTCGGCAACCCAATCGACTAATGCCTGTACCTGCTCAGGCCTTACCATCCTTGGAACGGCATTGGGCCTCACCAAATATCGCTGTAAATTCTGGCGGGTACTGGGACCTGAGGTAGTTGGTTCACTACTTTGTGTGGCTGTGGCAGAACGGCCACGTCCTCTCCCAGCACCAGAGGGTCCACTGACACCCCCACGAGAGCGTCCGCGTCCCTTACTAGATGTTTTCCTCATTGTTGCTGTTCACCAAGCACCACAATAAGAATGTGAATGTGAAATGTGAAGATGTAAAATTCAGGCCTTTTTTTAAAGGCACCTAACACTATCTGCCTAGTTATTTATGTACCGTAGTACACTAATCCAGGCACAGCAGTAACCACTGATTTTGGGGAATATCAATTGTATCCCTAGTATTTTGGCCCAGACAGATTTCAAATAGGCCTGCAACTGCTGGAACACTAGATTTATGGAATTGCTATTTTAGCAATTATATTTTACCACAGACAGAAATATACCCTTTTACTGACTGATTTAAACAAGGCTTGCAACAACTGGAACACTAGATTTATGGAATTGCTATTTTAGCAATTAAATTTCACCATAGAAAGAAATATACCCTTTTACGGACAGATTTCAAATTGGCCTGCAACAACTGGAACACTAGATTTATGGAATTGCTATTTCAGCTATTAAGTTTCACCACAGAAAGAAATATACCCTTTTACGGACAGATTTAAACAAGGCCTGCAACAACTGGAACACTAGATTTATGTAATTGCTATTTTAGCAATTAAATTTCACCATAGAAAGAAATATACCCTTTTACGGACAGATTTCAAATAGGCCTGCAACTGCTGGAACACTAGATTTATGGAATTGCTATTTTAGCAATTAAATTTCACTATAGAAAGAAATATACCCTTTTACCGACTGATTTCAAATAGGCCTGCAACTGCTGGAACACTAGATTTATGGAATTGCTTTTTAAGTTATTAAATTTCACCATAGAAAGAAATATACCCTTTTACGGACTGATTTCAAATAGGCCTGCAACTGCTGGAACACTAGAATTATGGAATTGCTATTTTAGCAATTAAATTTCACCACAGACAGAAATATACCCTTTTACGGACAGATTTCAAATAGACCTGCAACTGCTGGAACACTAGATTTATGGAATTGCTATTTTAGCAATTAAATTTCACTATAGAAAGAAATATACTCTTTTACGGACTGATTTCAAATAGGCCTGCAACTGCTGGAACACTAGATTTATGTAATTGCTATTTTAGCAATTAAATTTCACAATAGAAATAAATATACCCTTTTATTGACTGATTTCAAATAGGCCTGCAACTGCTGGAACACTAGATTTATGGAATTGCTATTTTAGCAATTCGATTTCACCACAGACAGAAATATACCCTTTTACGGACAGATTTCAAATAGGCCAGCAACTGCTGGAACACTAGATTTATGGAATTGCTATTTTAGCAATTAAATTTCACCATAGAAAGAAATATACCCTTTTACGGACAGATGTAAACTAGGCCTGAAACAACTGGAACACTAGATTTATGGAATTGCTATTTTAGCAATTAAATTTCACCACAGAAGGAAATATACCCTTTTACGGACAGATTTAAACTAGGCCTGCAACATCTGGAACACCAGATTTACTGTATTTTTATTTTTGGAACTGTATTTCACCACAGAACAAAATCTATCCTTTGACTGACACTAGGAAAATTATCCAGTCACCGCTGGAACACCAGATTCTGGGAATTGCTATTTGTGCAATTAAATTTCACCCCAGAAAAAAAAATATATTCTTTGACAGACAGCAGACAGTATTACACTTGGCTAGCCACAGCTGGAACACCAGATTCAGGGGATTGCTTTTTGGCAATTATTTTTAAGCCCAGAAAAAAAAAATATATATTTTGGCTGACAGTTTTACACTTGGCTAGCCACAGCTGGAACACCAGATTCAGGGGATTGCTTTTTGGCAACTAAATTTCGACCCCAGAAAAAATATATATATATTGGCTGACAGTTTTATACTTGGCTAGCCACAGCTGGAACACCAGATTCAGGGGATTGCTTTTTTTAAATTAAATTTGAACCCCAGAAAAAAAAATATTCTAGCTGACAGTTTTACACTTGGCTGGCTAGCCTAGCTGGAAGATTCAGGGGATTGCTTTTTAAGTGAATTTCAGTTTAACCACTCAATAATATATAGAAAAATCTTTCCTGAGTTACTAGGGGTGACAAAATAAGCACAGCCAAGCCCCTGATGTAGGATATAGCAAAAAAAAAAAAACTACTATTGAGGGATTAATGGACTTTGTGGCAGCTTGTGCTGGCGCACCACAAGACACAAAATGGCTGCCGCCGATCACCCCAGAAAAAAGTGACAGAAAAACTGTGCCCAGCCTAAAAACAGTGAGCAATTCACTAGCAGTAGTTGAATGATTCACAGCTGTAGATCTTTCACTTCATTAAGTGTTTTTGATGAGTTAATCCCTGCCTATCTCACCCTAACGCAGCAGCTGCATCCTATCCCTACACTAATCAGAGCAGAGTGACGTGCGGCGCTCCGTGACTCCAGCTTAAATAGAGCCTGGGTCACATGCTGCACTTGTCCAATCACAGCCATGCCAATAGTAGGCATGGCTGTGACGGCCTCTTGGGGCAAGTAGTATGACGCATGTTGATTGGCTGCTTTGCAGGCTTTCAAAATGCGCCATAGAAATCCCCGAACAACGAACCCGAACTTTTACGAAAATGTACGAACTATGCTCGAACTGTTCGCTCAACACTACTCAGCAGTTGTTTTGTACTTAGCTTATACACCATGTACCCAGCTTATGTATTCAGCTTATATACCATGTACTCAACCAATCATTTTCTCATCCCTTCGCCTAAGCACTGTGGACCTCATCCACCTACTTATTGTCCACACACACTTACTTTTAGTGGTGATAGATACCCCCTCTCTCAGTTGTTGTCCACGCATTACTTGTATGGTGGTTTTGTTATGTCAATGCATTTCTCTGATGTACTCAGCCCTTGCAGCGCATGTATGTACCCCCTTACGTCAAGGGAATTGTCACCAATCTGGTGTTCGCACAAGCCTTATTGTTCTGTTCAATTAATGCCATATATGTACTTTCATATGTATCACACGTGTTTTTTTCTTTTTCTTTTTTCTCTTTTGTACATCAGCCTGATGAAGGGCACTCATTATGCCCGAAACGTTGTAATATTGAATTGCACCACCATGTGCGGCTGAATAAATTCACTTAGCATACTACTAATCTGGAGTCTCATCTATCCTGTATTATAGGACTGTAGGTGACATCTACTACATTATCTGTACTTATGGAGTTATCCCTGTGTTTTTGGTAGTGTTACATAGGACTGCAAGTGACATCTACTACAGTATCTGTACTCAGAGAGTTAGAACTGTGTTATCTGTGGTGTTACATAGGACTGCAGGTGACATCTACTACATTATCTGTACTCATGGAGTTATCACTGTGTTTTTTGTAGTGTTACATAGGACTGCAAGTGACATCTACTACATTATCTGTACTCATGGAGTTATCACTGTGTTATCTGTGGTGTTACATAGGACTGCAGGTGACATCTACTACATTATCTGTTAAAAGGAGTGTGCCCACAGCATGGGGTGGGGGGGGGCGCACATTTTTGTC
This sequence comes from Bufotes viridis, assembly GCA_033119425.1. Taxonomy (NCBI): domain Eukaryota; kingdom Metazoa; phylum Chordata; class Amphibia; order Anura; family Bufonidae; genus Bufotes; species Bufotes viridis. The sequence continues at coordinate 119,556,143 of CM065597.1, read as the reverse complement.
TTGCCACGGGTGCTGGCAACCCACGCTACACCACTGAATGTATAGCAGGGTAATCTAGGACATTTCCCCTAAGTGCTACCACACAGTACTAATGCCCACCTTATGGCCCCTCACAGTACTAATGCCCACCTTGTGGCTCCTCACAGTAATTAAGCCCACCTTGTGGTCCCTTCACAAAAGTTATGTCTTCCTTTCGGCCCCTCACAGCAGTTGTGCCTACTTTTGTGTCCCCTCACAGTAGTAATGCTCAGATATGTGTCTCCTTCACAGTAGATATGCCAAATATGTGTCCCCACACAGTAGTTATGCCAAATTCATGCCCCCTCACAGTAGTTATGCCGGATATGTGACCCCTCACAGTAGTTATGCCGGATATGTGACCCCTCACAGTAGTTATGCCAGATATGTGCCCCCTCACAGTGGTTATGGCCATATATATGCCCCCTTCACAGTATTTATGCCAGATATGTGCCTCCCTCACATTGGTTATGCCAGATTATGTGTCCCCCCACAGTAGTAATGCCAGATTATGTGCCCCTTCACAGTATTTATGCCCAGTTATGTGCCCCCTCACTGTATTTATGCCCAGTTTCTTGCCCCCTCACAGTATTTATGCCCAATTTTGTGCCGCCTCACAGTAGTTATGCCAAATTATGTGCTCCTCACAGTAGTTATGCCAGATTATGTGCACCTCACAGTAGATATGCCCAGATATGTGCCCCCTTCACAGTATTTATGCCAGATATGTGCCTCCCTCACATTGGTTATGCCAGATTATGTGTCCCCCCACAGTAGTAATGCCAGATTATGTGCCCCTTCACAGTATTTATGCCCAGTTATGTGCCCCCTCACAGTATTTATGCCCAGTTTCTTGCCCCCTCACAGTATTTATGCCCAATTTTGTGCCCCCTCACAGTAGTTATGCCAGATTATGTGCTCCACACAGTAGTTATGCCAGATTATGTGCACCTCACAGTAGATATGCCCAGATATGTGCCCCCTCACAGTAGTTATGTCAGATTATGTGCCCCTTACATTAGATATGCCCACATATGTGCCCCTCAGAGTGGTTATGCCAGATTACATGCCCCCTCACAGTAGTTATGCCTTCATATGTGCCCCTCATAGTTAGGGATTCATATGTGCCCCCCTCACAGTAGTTATGCCAGATTGGGAGCCCCTTAGTAGAGATGCCCACTTTTGTACCCCCTCACTCTAGTAGTGCCCATCAAACACCCCCTCCCCTTTGCCCCTAGTCCGCAGGGTTAGAAAAAAACCCCCAAAAAAACAAAAACCACATACTTACCTTGTTCCCTGAAGTTGTGCTCCCACACTCATCTCGCTGCTGGCTGTGCTGAAGGCAGAGCTCCGGCTTCACTGATCTGGAGTGGAGACAGCCCAGCAGTGACAAGAACTGCCGGGCCCGGGCGTGTGTGAGTTAGTGCGTGCCCCCCCGCCCCCCTCTTTCTGCCTCTACGCTAATCTCCCCCACCTTGCCTAATATTATACATGTAACGTAGGCTATGGAGTGCTCTGACGAGGCCCAGAATTGTCACTGTACTTCATGCCAGGCCAAGACAGAGCACTCCATTATATGTGAGTACAGCGGGCCCACTCCCCCTGCTGGGCCCATTCGCAATGGCACCCCCTGCGACCGCGGTTGTTACGGCCTTGTGCACACGCCTATGGGTGGGAGATTCTCATACTAAATCCATTTCCTGTTTTGTTATAGAGGGTTTGCCTGCTCCTCTAGTGTTAGGGTTACCATGGTTAATCAAATATAACCCTATCACTATCGATTGGCAAGTGAGACAGATTCTTGATTGTTGTGATTTCTGCCTTGACAACTGTCTTAGCACGTCGCTTTCTGTTGTAACTACTAAAATGTTACCCCCTTTTCTTTCGGATTTTTCTGATGTATTCTCTAAAGGTGGAGACATCAAAGGTGGGAGTATGATTTCCCCGTCAATCTTATTCCCAGAGCTAGATTGCCAAAGTCTCGGTTGTATAATCTTTCTGAACCCGAAAGAGTAGCTATACGAGAGTATATCACCAAAAGTTTGGCTAAAGGTCATATTAGACCATCCAAATCACCATTGGAGGCTGTGTTCTTCTTTGTTAAAAAAAAGGATGGAACTCTTAGGCCATGTTTGGACTTCCGTGAGCTTAATCGCATCACTATCCGTGATCCCCATCCCTTTCCTTTGATCCCAGATTTATTCAAATCAGACTGTCGGCACCAAGGTGTTCTCTAAGTTGGATTTGAGGGGGGCATATAATCTGATAAGAGTCAAGAAAGGGAAACAATGGAAAACAGCCTTAAGGGTCATTTTGAGAATCTGGTCATGCCTTTTGGTTTGTCCAGTGCTCCTGCGGTTTTTCAACACTTCATCAATGACATCTTTCATGATCTGGTGGGCAGATTTGTGGTGGTTTATCTGGATGGTATTTTAATTTATTCTCCTGATATGGAGATGCATAAGGATCACGTGAGACAGGTGATCCTAAGGGAGAATAAATTGTATGCCAAAATGGAAAAGTGTGTATTTGCGGTCCCAGAAGTGCAATTCCTGGGGTACCTACTCTCATCTTGGGGTTTTCGTATGGATCCGGAAAAAGTCCGTGCTGTGTTGGACTGGGATCGACCCGAAGATCTGAAGGCACTAATGCGATTTTTGGGGTTCACAAACTACTACCGTAAATTTATCTTGAATTACTCAACTGTTGTTAAACCATGAACTGATATGATTAAGAAAGGCGCATATTTCTCAGTCTGGTGTGAAGAAGCATTGCATGCTTTTTCAGCAATAAAGGAATTTTTTTTTTCGGCTCCTATTCTGGTGCAACCGGATATGTCACAACCATTTATTGTGGAAGTTGACGCATCAGAGGTAGGGGTTGGAGCAGTCTTGTCGCGGAGTTCTTCTCCTAGCAAATGGCGCCCTTGTGCTTTTTTCTCTAAAAAAACTCTCTTCTGCCGAAAGAAATTATGATGTAGGTAATAGAGAGTTGTTGGGCATTAAATTGGCTTTTAAACAGTGGCGTCATTGGTTGGAAGGAGCGATTCATCCCGTTACGGTAATTACTGATCACAAAAATCTGGCCTACCTGCAGTCGGCTAAATGTCTGAACCCAAGACAGGCCAGATGATCGTTGTTTTTTACTAGATCTAATTTCATTGTCACTTATCGTCATGGGATTAAAAACGTCAAGGAGGATGCCTTGTTGCGTAGCTTCCCCAGATGGGGGGGGTTTAATTCGGAGGATCCTGCTCTGATATTGGCTGATAGGGTGGTTATATCCGCCCTTTATCCTGAACTTGAGGCAGAGGTGTTGTAGGCCCAGGGAGAGACACCCGATTCCTGTCCTCCAGGGAAGTTGTTTGTCCCTTCGGAACTACAATGCAAGGTGTTTAAGGTACATCACAATACTTTTCTTATGGGACACCCTGGGTGCAGATCCACTCTGGATCTCATTTCTCACTGGAGCATGATTGGAAGATGCACGAGTACAAGCGCACTCTGGTAGACACACTGCTGATGGCATTCCCACCTGACACCGGGGACTCAGTGGAAGCACAATGCAAAGGCAGAGGAGGAGGAAGAAGCCGCCAACGCAGCTGTGGCACCACAGAAGGGAGCGTTAGCATGGCCGAAATGTGGAAAATCTTTGTCAGCACGCCATAACAACCAGCACCACCAGCTGATATGAAACGTCTTAGCAGGAGACAGCATTTCAGCAACATGGTGGGACTGATGGGTCTGCCCCATTTAACTTCTGGGTCTCCAAATTGGGCACATGGCCTGAGTGTGCCCTTTACGCCTTGGAGGTGCTGGCCTACCCTGCGGCCAGTGTATTGTCCGAACATGTGTTCAGCACGGCGGGGGTTGATCACAGACAAGCACAGCCGCCTGTCCACAGCCAATGTGGACAAGCTCACGTTCTTTAAAATTAACCAGGCATGGACTTGTCCCTACCTTGTGTTGAATAGACAAGTATACCGGCCTCACCAAGCCATTGTTATACTCCAGCACACTTTCTCTCAGTTTTTTTTATATTTTCCAATGTTTTGGGGTCTTCCCAAATTTATAAAAAAAAATTTTTTTTACATTTTTTAAAAAACTACAAAAATAGTGTTGGCTACCTCCCCTGCTCCACCACCGCTTCCCCCTACCCCGCCATATCCACGGCCTCCTCAACCTCCTAGTCCATTTTGACCTCCACCCTTTAGTTCAAGATCATTATTTTTTACTTTTTAAATTCTATGTTATTTTAATTCATTTCCCTATCCACATTTGTTTGCAGGGCAATTGTCCTTCTCTTGCCCCTATTTTGCTTCCTTTTGCAGCCCTCTAGCCCTTTCTATTACTTTTTTAGAGCCATTTTAGTGCCCCAAAGTTCGGGTCCCCATTGACTTTAATGGGGTTCGGGGTCAAGTTCGGGTCCCGAACCTGAACTTCCAGGTGTTTGATCAACCCTAATGAGTAGTTGTTTGAGAAGGTACCAGCACTCGCAGTAGCAGTGCAGCCTTCTCTCAACTCACCAAACACAGCGCCATACATTGTACAGTGGTTTTCCTTGGTAGTGTGCTCAGCCCTATTCATTCAATGGGTCTGAGCTGCACCTAGGTCATGTGACCAATGAACGTAACATCACATGGCCAAGGCTAAGCTGTAATAAGACCGCGGCGCTACTGCAAGTGCAGGTGCATTCTCAAACAGCTCATCGGCAGTCCCAGGTGTTGGAACCCCACAAATCGGATCCAGAGTTCAGTCATCAGTGTGAAAGTCTAGAAAAACCCATTTAACTCCTTCCCGACTGCTCACTGTAAATTTACAGCAGATGCCTGCCCCCTTTAGCTCAGCTTGTGCGGCTGGAACGACTCCCCCTAGTGGCAATTGGGGGATCAATTAATTCCCTGTGGCAGCCTCGGTCCCCAATGAAGAGCCTGCCTGTGGCAGAGCTCCATAGGAAGATAGTGAAATGCTTATAGACTCCAATGCTAATGCATGTAGTCAAGTTCCCTAGGGGAACTATTAAAAACTCTATAAGAAAGAAAAATACGCTTATAAAATATATACATATCCCCCCCCCCTTTCTCAAAAATGTAAATGAAATTACATCAACATCATGAGCATTGCCGCGTGCTTGAAAATATAAAAATATTTATCCCATATGGTATAATAAAAAAAAAAATTATCAAAATTGCTGATTTGCTTTTTTAGCCACTTCTCCTAAAAAAAAAAAAAAAAAAGTATTAAAGCTCAAGAAATACTTTATGAATTTAGCAATTGTATTGACCTGGAGACAGAAGGTAATAGGTCAGTGTAAGTGCATAAGAAATGCTGTAAAAACAAAACCCATTAAATTGTGACGGAATTGTGTCTTTTTTCTAATAACCCCATTTGATTTTTTTCCAGTTTCCATTCTAGGTGCCATTAGTAAGTACAACTTATCCCGCCAAAAAGCTGTCAAGCAGCTTTATGAATGGAAAAATAAAAAAAGTTATGAAAGATGAAAATGAAAAAATGGAAAATGGCACGGTCCTGAAGGGGTTTATTGAAGGAAGCTTAAAGAAGACAAGTATGGATTTAAAACTGTATCTCCCTGTTACTACAAAATGTAAAAAGTTACATATACATATTAATAAAATGGATCTTACATTACGATGATACATGACATTTCACAAGCCTGAGGCCCTGTAATTAATAAAGACAAGGTTTATTGCATGACAAGCAAATGCCTTTTACATTAAGTATTCCTGCTGACATTTTTCAGTCACGCTTCTATTCTGTTTCTTATATCTAAGTAGCAAAATCCTGCACATGTCAAGTAGGCATTAGGCTTAGTATGTTTTTTTAATCTTCCCCTTCACACTACCCTAACTTCTCATGGTTTATAAAGCCACTGTCTAATTAAATGCCTGTCAAGCTGATTCTGCCTGCAGTTTACAGAATGTCCAGTATCACTAAACTCAATTTCTCGCTATCGACAACGTTTTAGAGACAGATTAAATGCAATGAATTTCTATTGCATGCAAGATAAGAACTGACACAACATATACCTGCTCTTTTATCCCATTCACGAGTTGACCAATTTAAAATAGTATTCATGTAGCTCTTTTTACTTAATATTAGCTCAGTTTTAAGAAATTTACATCAAAAATACTTAGAGAGTTGTAGATTATAGAGTATAATAGTACAAACTTTAGATAGATCCATAACACAAGCAAATAGAAGGAACACTCTTAGTATATCTTATTAAAAAAAAATGCCTCCTTTTCCATATATTATTACCCCCCACTCCCCTCCATCCTGAACTGATAATTTACCCATGAGACTTAGGCTGAGTTCACACTTTATTTCCCACAGTTAGTGAGAGGCAAATCCAGTAGTGAAGCCTACTCAGAGATCAGGTATAATCGAAAGATCTGCGCCAGTTCTGTGTTTTTGACCCGCACCTGGTTTTGTCTCACAATAACTGATGGAAATAACTGATCAAATAACTGAAGTGTGACCTCAGCCTCACTATAGCCATAGTAGCCATAACACTTGCTATGGAGCCCAGATATTGGGGGCCCAATCAGGTGCAAGAACAGTGTACCTTTTTGTGGGGAATAACAATACAATAAATAATCTTTATTTATATAGTGCCACCATATTCCACAGTGATTTACAAATTCATTGAGTTTCTGTACAAAACAAAAAGAGGATCTAGTTCAGGCCAGAGGAGTTGGTGGGTAAGAGGTTTACTTGGGGAATAGTAATTTTAAGTAGCTTGATAAGCCTGCCTGAAAAGATGTGTTTTTAAGGCACGGTTGAAGGTGGAGAAGTTGTGAATTGACCTGATATTCCAGGGCAGAGAGTAGGTGCAGCTCAAGAAAAGTCTTGAAGACAGGATTGAGAGGTACGAATTATAGAGGATGTTATTCTTAGGTCACTAACAGAACGGAGAGCACAAGTAGGGTGGTAGACAGAAATGAGGGAGGAGATGTATGGAGGTGCAGCACTGTGGAGAGCTCTGTGGGTGAGGATGAGAAGTTTGAACTGTATTCTGTGGTGGATGGGCAACCAGTGAAGTGACTGCCACAGACTAGTAGCATCAATGTAGTGGTTGGTTGGATAGATAGATGAGCCTGGCTGCAGCATTAAGGACAGACTGATGGGGGGAGAGTTTAGTGAGAGGGAGACCGATTAGTAATGCGTTACAGTAGTCAAGACGAGAATGAATCGAGGCAACAACAAAAGTTTTTGCTGTTTTCACCATAAGAAAAGGGCAGATTTTGGTGATATTCTTGAGGTGCAGACGATAAAAGCGTGCAAGTGATTGAATATGGGGAACAAAGGAAAGATCTGAGTCAAATGTGGCCCCAAGACAGCGGGCATGTTGCACAAGAGTTATGATAGTGCTGCAGACCGAAATTGAAATATCAAGTTTAGGTGGGTTAGTAGATGGGCGAAAGACAAGAAGTTCAGTTTTAGATACAGAGAGAACATGATTTTAGAGACAGCTTCCAGACAATTACAGTACGGGTGTTTTGGAGTAAAGCAGGGGTGATATCAAGGGATGAAGTGTATAGTTGGGGGTCATCAGCATACAGATCTTGGGATCGCGGGCGTATCTAGATTCCACTCAGTCACGAGGGGAATGAAGACAAGAGGAGGGGTGGGGAGCGCACAATAGGGTAGTATGTCCAACACAATTGTATATTGGATAATTAAAGGAAACCTTACCTTTTGAGGTTGTGCTATAAATAGGCACAACCCTACTGTAGGCTTTTTAGGGTAATTAACCCTTTTTACCAGGACTGCAGCCGCAGAACTAATTTCTTTGGGATCGGAGGCCCAATCCCCCAAAGGATGCTTATAGGAAAAAGGTGTTCTGGTCAGGTGCGAAATCACTGGGATAACCAGTCCTTGAAGAGCAGTTCTTCTTTATTTTTATGTACAAACAATGCGTTTCAGGGCTCAAGAAGTCCCCTTCATCAGGTTTTTAGGTAATAGATAAAATTGGTGATAAGCACATATACACTTAAAAGACCGCCAAAAACAGATTACCTGTAAGTCCGCCCATAGATGGGAGGGGCTAACTCCAGGTATAGTAAAGAAAATACATACACAATGCGATTTTATTTTTCATTAAAATATTCCTACATACTCTATTTCTAGATGCACAATCTGTCTATGTATCGTTAGATATAAAACTAGTGTAATTTATAATCATTGGAGTGGCCAAACTGGAAGGCCTAGGGGGAGGTCACATGACTGCTTTCGCTCGATCACATGACTACTCACGTGATGTAGGCGGGGTCTCGGTGTGTGTTGCTCCTCAGAAAGTCATATAATTTTATCAGCCGAAGTGTGGGGGTCACATGACTGCTATTTTATAGTCATGTGATTGGTCACATGTTGGAAGCGGGGTGTCGTGATGGCACTACATAGTCAAACGCGGTGGAATTGGAAAGAAAAAAAGCAATTTGGCAACAGGTTTATTTTTTATTTTTTACAGAATTCCCTATGCCTTAAAATTAATGTTAGCTTTATTCTGCAGGTCTATACAATTACAGACAATATATATATTGTTTTTGTTCTGTGTTTTAATTAAAAAAATGCAAAACTTTGGAAAAAAAATTCTTCTTTGCACCACCATATTCTGAACCCTTAACTTTTTTATAGTTATGTCTATGGAGCTGTATAAGAGCCCATATGTTGTGGGACGATCTGTACTTTCATTGATAGTTTGGTAGAAATGGCACAATCTTCAGCACTCGATTCAAATCCATATTATTTATTAATCTATCTTTAAAACATTCCATATGTCCCCTAGAGATTCTTACATGTTTTGGATGGTGTAGTTACATCTTACTATAACTTGCTATAAGTAAGGATGGAACTACACTATCCAAAACATGTAAGCAACTCTAGTCAAGGAGATTTTTTCATTTCTATAAAACTGCAAGTTTGCCTGAGTCTGACACAGGTGTTGTTTCTTCCCTGCACCTTTTGCAAGTGTCGTGACCCTACATCTTATCCAGGCTTTACGGTGAGTGTACTACATTTCTTTATTTCTTTTTCTTAAACAATATTTGAGGGTGTATGAATTTTTGATTTTTTTTCCTAAAAAATTTTGGGGAGGTGAACTAACAAAAAAATTAATTATAATTAATTATTAATTATTTTTCTATTACAACATTTACTATATGGAATAATTACATTTAATTTAAATTACATTTATTTTTATGTTTTGAGACTCGACAGTGCAAATAATAATAATTTTTTTTTTTTAAATATGGGGAAAGGGACTAGTTAGAGTTTTTTTTTTTTTTTCACTTTTTTAAAGTCATCCTAGGGGATATTAACATGCAAACATTAGACTTTATTTATTTTTTTATTCAGGGTTGCCCACTGCCCTCATGAGCAAGCTTCAGCTTTAAACACATAATACTGGCCATTACACTTTAATCCTTATACAGGAGTTTGGACTCCGCTGCAAGGGAACCACCCAGCCACTGCTTCATAGAGTAGTCTTTGTTAAGTGGCTGCTGATCCAATAAGATACCAATGTGGAGGACTGAGGGATCAGGCAAAACCATAGTCAGCAAACAAGCCAAGCTCCAAACCAGTAAACAATCCAAAGTTAGGGAGGGCAGTACATGGTCAATACGAGGAACATGGAGAAGTCAGGTCAGACAGGGAAGAGTCAAATCCAGTTAACAGACAGATGTCTGTATACAGGCAAATGAGCAGAACACTGTGTGCCTTATCAGGAAACTAGCAACTACAAATTATTGCTTAGGCACCTTCCCTTAGTAGAGTGTACCTTTAATGCTCTAAGGAGCATTTAGGCCACCAACTGGCCCTTTAAGAGCTAGAGCACTCCTGTGCATGCCTTATGGGCTACCAGAGGCACTACAGTCAAAGAGCAGGCCGCAGACCAGAGTGGACAAAGCAGCAAGACACTGACAGCTACAGACCACCGGAGCACAGGAGAGGGGAATCATGTTAGCATTGTGGCGGCTGTCCAAGCTTGGTTTATTTTGACAAATTTTGTGACCTCTTCTAAGGCCTTCAGCAACCAACAGACACCTCGAAAGAACTGCCACTGCCTCACCTCGAAACAACATATGCTCCCTGCTGAAGTGGTCTGGTACATAACAAATCATTTACTGCTTTCCACTGCTAGTACAGAGGATTTACCATGTGCAATGTTGAATTCAAGTAAGTTGCAACTTTACAGAATAAGCAGTTTAACAGCAGACCATTCTGTCACAGTAATCCCAGGAGAAGGTTCCTCGCCATATAAAAATGGCTGAAATGTGAGGACAGTCTCCTGGACATTGCCAGCACCTTGTGCAAGCCAGTGTACTTTTTTTAGACTTTTATTGAAAATAACATAAGTACAAAATGAGCTGAACGCAGGTGACTATAAACTTTCAAGTTGTAAATCACCCTCAGTTCCAGCAGTGTAAAATAGTCCCTTAAGATGACACCTTGTCCAGTTGTTGGTAATGTCACATGTTGATGACTAGGACATTCGAAGAGAAGATCTGCATCCATTGCGGGAATAAGGGCAATCAGCTATAAATAATCAGCGCTCTATGCTCACTACATATAAGCTAGAACATCTGCCTCACAATGGACACCTTTGCATGGACCCCCAGGCGAACGGGGATTGGAAACACTTAAAACAGAAAAAGAATTGCAACCTTTGAAAAAAAAGAGTAAGTATGCAAAACAATACGAGTTAAGAAACAGTATCATCAGGTATACTGCACTGAATAATTACAGAAAGGTGACATAACTTACGATAAACTCTCCAGGGCAACCAGATTTGCAAAAAGCACTTATGTCCGAGTTCAATCCAAGAGGTAAGTTCCTTAAATCTACAGATTTGGTCAACCCTATCCAGCCATTTAATATGTGATATAGTCCCTGGGTCAGTTACATCTCCAACATAAGTCCCTGTCCACCACATCCCTCATATATAAGTATCCAGGTGTCCTATACCATCTAGAAATCATCTTATTTGAATTTTCCTGCACAAATGCACCTAGAGAATCCATGTGACCGAGATAGGATCTGTTGGACTTCTATTTCAGAAAAGTTGATATGCATTTCCTCCTCCCAATCTGTCAAAAACACGGGTACCAAAGGAGAGATGGGAATTAGTAGCAACTTGTATAGTTTCAACATTGCCTTCGGTAATGGTTGAGTAGAAAAGAGAGCATTCTCAAATTCCATGATTTGTCAAGTGACAGGGTTAGAGACGAGAAATTTATAGTAGACTTGAAAGTGGGAATATTGTAGGATGTGTAAAGGGGCCACAGATAGTCTCTGTGATAACAAGGAAGAGGATAGGAAGTAGAACTGAAATAGGACAAGAGCATAATTGGTCCCATAAGTCCCTGGCATGTGTCGGTAGCGGGGAATCCCCAGACAGGCACGGCAGGTAGTATGCTGGTGTTTGAGGAGAAGGGAATGGCGCAATAGATGGATGATTGCGTACCCCATGCCAGGCCTGCAAAAGGCCCATGGTCATGATATTGGAGATGTCTGTTGGAGCTTGTGGTCATGGGGAAGACCACATAAGATGCATGAATGAGTGATCTAGGCCATTTCTCGCCAACAAAGCAGACAGAGAATTTCTTATATACAGTCGTGGCCAAAAGTTTTGAGAATTACATAAATATTGGAAATTGAAAAGGCTGCTGCTTAACCTCTTAAGGACACAGGGCGTACAGGTACGCCCTAATGTCCGAGTCCTTAAGGACACAGGGCGTACATGCACGCCCTGTGTTTAAACTGCTACTGCACCCGATGTGGGCGCGGTAGCAACATGGTTCCTGCTGATGTAGATCAGCAGGAACCATGTTCTAATGCCGAGGGGGGTCATGTGACCCCCCCCGTATCGGCGATCGCTGCAAACCGCAGGTCAATTCAGACCTGCGGTTTGCAGCGTTTTAGCGATCTCAGAGAGTTAATTGCCCCAAAGTTAAAAATTTTAACCCCCCCTGCAGCCCCCAATCTTGTTATGGCGCCCGCCTCCCTTGTAAAAATTCCCTGGTGTCTAGTGGTTCTATCAGAGTGCCAGCACATTGCTGGCACTCTGATAGAAAACGGCTGGCATCTGTGCTGCAGATGCCAGCCGTTTAACCCTTCCTTACCGCGGTCCGGACGGACCGCGGTATGGAAGGTGTTAACAGGGAGGAGCTCCCTCCCTCTCCCATCGGGGGCTGCTGTGCCTATGCAGCCCCCTCCAGGATGGGATAGCAGAGGGAGGGAGCTCCCTCCCTCCCCATCCATCACCCACTGCTCTCTAATGGCAGTGGGTGATGGTTACCATGGCAGCAGGACGCTTTCAGAAGCGTCCTGCTTGCCATGGCATAGTAACTCTGGTCAGACTTCTGCTAAAGGCAGAAGTCTGACCAGGCTGTGAAAAGTAAAAATACAGTGCAGTACACTATATAGTGTACTGTACTGTATTATATAGACACCAGATCCACTGGATCTACAAGAACCAAGTGGGTCTGGGTCCAAAAAATGTAAAAAGTGAAAAAAGTAAAAATAAAAAAACACAAATCATTGAATAAAAAGTAAAAAAAAAAATACACTACACATATTAGGTATCGCCGCGTCCGTAAAAAACAGCTCTATAAAAATATCACATGACTGAACCCCTCAGGTGAACGCCATAAAAAAAAAAACCAAAAATGGTGTAAATAAGCCATTTTTGGGCACCTTACATCACTAAAAGTGTAATACAAAGCGATCAAAAAGGCATATGCCTCCCAAAATAGTACCAATCTAACCGCAATCTCATCCCACAAAAAATGAGCCCCTTAATAAAACAATTGCCCAAAAAATAAAAAAACTATGCCTCTCAGACTAAAACATGATTTTTTTTGTTTCAAAAATGCTTTTAGTGTTAAATGTAAAAAATTTAAAAAAGTAGACATATTGGGTATCTCCACGTCCGTAAGAATCTGCTCTATAAAAATATCACATGACCTAACCCCTCAAGTGAACACTGTAAAAAAAAATAAAAAACTTTGTCAAAAAGCCATTTTTTGTCACCTTACATCACAAAAAGTGTAATAGCAAGCGATCAAAAAGTCATATGACCCCCAAATAGTGCCAATCTAACCGCCACCTCATCCCGCAAAAATTATACCCAACCTGAGACGATCGCCTTAAAACTGAAAAAAATATGGCTCTCAGACTATGGAGACACTAAAACATGTTTTTTTGTTTCAAAAGGATATTATTGTGTAACACCAAAATAAATAAAAAAAAGTATACATATTGGGTATCGTCAGCGTTCAGTAACGACCTGCTCTATAAAAATATAACATGACCTAACCCCTCAGGTGAACGCTGTAAACATAAAAAATAAAAACGTTGTAAAAAAGTAATTTTTTGTCACCTTATATCACAAAAAGTGTAATAGCAAGTGATCAAAAAGTCATATGCACCCCAAGATAGTACCATTCAAACCGCCATCTCATCCCGCAAAAATGAGCCCCTACATAGGACAATCGCAAAAAAAACAAAAAACTATGGCTTTCAGAATGTGGAGACACTAAAAATCATTTTTTCAAAAATGCTTTATTATGTAAAACTGAAACAAAAAACCCCAAAAAGTAGTCATATTTGGTATTGTCGCGTCAGTAACAACCTGCTCTATAGAAATAGCACACAATCTAACCTGTCAGTTCAACGATGTAAATAACAAAAAATACAAAACTGTCCCAAAACAGCAATTTTTTTGCAAATTATCCATTTTAATCCATTTTTCCAGTAACAAAGCAAGGGTTAACAGCCAAACAAAACTCAATATTTATTGCCCTGATTCTGTAGTTTGCAGAAACACCCCATATGTGGTTGTAAACTGCTATATGGCCAAACGGCAGGGCACAGAAGGAAGGGAACGCCATATGGTTTTTGGAAGGCGGATTTTGCTGGACTGTTTGTTTTTGAGACTATGTCCCATTTGAAGCCCCCCTGATGCACCCCTACAGTAGAAACTCCCAAAAAGTGACCCCATTTTGGAAACTACGGGATAAGGTGTCAGTTTTGTTGGTACTATTTTAGGGTAAATATGATTTTTGGTTGCTCTATATTACACTTTTTTTGAGGCAAGGTAACAAAAAATTGAAATTCTGAAATTTCATCTCCATTTGCCATTAACTCTTGTGGAACTCCTAAAGGGTTAACAAAGTTTGTAAAACTAGTTTTTAATACATTGAGGGGTGTAGTTTCATAGATAGAGTCACTTTTATGGAGTTTCTATTCTAGGGGTGCATCGGGGGGCTTCAAATGGGACATGGTGTCAAATAACCAGTCCAGCAAAATCTGTCTTCCAAAACCCATATGGCGTTCCTTTCCTTCTGCGCCCTGCCGTTTGGCCATACAGTAGTTTAGGACCACATATGGGGTGTTTCTGCAAACTACAGAATCGGGGCAATAAATATTGAGTTTTGTTTGGCTGTTAACCCTTGCTTTGTTACTGGAAAAAATGGATTAAAATGGAAAATTTTCCAAAAAATTGAAATTCAGAAATTTTATCTTTATTTGCCATTAACTCTTGTGGAAAACCTAAAGGGTTAATGACGTTTGTAAAATCAGTTTTGAGTACCTTCAGGGGTGTAGTTTCTAGAATGGGGTCATTTTTGGGTGGTTTCTATTATGTAAGCCTCGCAAAGTGACTTCAGACCTGAACTGGTCCCTAAAAAGTGGGTTTTTGAAAATTTCAGAAAAATGTCAAGAATTGCTTCTAAACTTCTAAGCCTTGTAATGTCCCCAAAAAATGAAATGGCATTCCCAAAATGTTCGATACATGAAGTAGACATATGGGGAATGTAAATCAATAACTTTTTTTGGCAGTATTACTATGTATTCTAGAAATAGAGAAATTGAAACTTGGAAAATTGCAAATTTTTCTAAATTTTTGGTAAATTTGGTATTTTTTTATAAATAAAAATGAAATTTTTCGACTTTATTTTACCAGTGTCATGAAATACAATATGTGACCTAAAAACAATCTCAGAATGGCTTGGATAAGTAAAAGCGTTTTAAAGTTATCTCCACATAAAGTGACACTGGTCAGATTTCCAAAAAATGGCCTGGTCCTTAAGGTGAAATAGGGCCGTGTCCTTAAGGGGTTAAAGTATAACTGTCAAATTTTTTTTTTTTTTACTATTGGATTTTGGTGATCAATATTACCTTGTTGGCCCTGTTTTAATTTCTGATTGTTTAATAAATAACCCCTAAAAGCCACCTAAAAGTCCCCAGTATTGGCTATTGTTACCTGAGATAAAATCAGGTTGCTATGCTCCTTCCGTCTACCAGATAGCACGCTGCGTGCACTGGGAACTGATAGTGAGTCAACATTGTAAGGGAATGTATAAAAAGCCAGATTCTTCCTGACAGGAGATAACAGTGATGGGCTGTGTGTGTGAACTTCTCCACATGCCTGTGCTTGGCAGACATTCCCTTAGCAGTTCTGGAGAATGTACATATGCCGGCTGCTCAGTGTATAAATGACAGCCTTATCTGATAAGAGGAGAGCTTGTAGAAGGACTACAGGCTTCAGCCAGACCTGGAAACTTCACTGCAAGACCCCCCTATACAGAGCTGGTCTTCACTAACTTCACTGCAGGTGTCCTATGGATTAGCCTCAGGGCTGAGGGCGGCCATCTTAACAGAATAGTGAAATTGCAGTTTTATGCAGACTAGTTGCTAAGGGCTGAATCTTATTAAATAAGGGGTAAGTAAGTCTAATAGTTATTGATTCAGGTATATTATCATATTAGTAACTACATATATGAAAACTGAAATTTGGGTCTAAATGTGACAGTTATCCTTTAAGTTTTTATAATAGCAATTTGCATATACTCCAGAATGTTTTGAAGAGTGATCAGATGAATTGCATAGTCCTTCTTTGCCATGAAAATTAACTTAATCCCCAAAAAAACCTTTCCACTGCATTTCATTGCTGTCATTAAAGGACCTGCTAAGATAATTTGAGTAATCATCTTGTTAACTCAGGTGAGAACGTTGACGAGCACAAGGCTGGAGAATATTATGTCAGGCTGATTGGGTTAAAATGGCAGACTTGACATGTTAAAAGGAGGGTGATGCTTGAAATAATTGTTCTTCCATTGTTAACCATGGTGACCTGCAAAGAAACGCGTGCAGCCATCATTGCGTTGCATAAAAATGGCTTCACAGGCAAGGATATTGTGGCTACTAAGATTGCACCTCAATCAACAATTTATAGGATCATCAAGAACTTCAAGGAAAGAGGTTCAATTCTTGTTAAGAAAGCTTCAGGGCGTCCAAGAAAGTCCAGCAAGCACCAGGATCATCTCCTAAAGAGGATTCAGCTGCGGGATCGGAGTGCCACCAGTGCAGAGCTTCCTCAGGAATGGCAGCACGCAGGTGTGAGCGCATCTGCACGCACAGTGAGGCGAAGACTTTTGGAAGATGGCCTGGTGTCAAGAAGGGCAGCAAAGAAGCCACTTCTCTCCAAAAAACACATCAGGGACAGATTGATCTTCTGCAGAAAGTATGGTGAATGGACTGCTGAGGACTGGGGCAAAGTCATATTCTCCGATGAAGCCTCTTTCCGATTGTTTGGGGCATCAGGAAAAAGGCTTGTCCGGAAAGAAAAGGTGAGAGCTTCCATCAGTCCTGTGTCATGCCAACAGTAAAGCATCCTGAGTCCATTCATGTGTGGTGTTGCTTCTCATACAAGGGAGTGGGCTCACTCACAATTTTGCTCAAAAACACAGCCATGAATAAAGAATGGTACCAAAACACCCTCCAACAGCAACTTCTTCCAACAATCCAACAACAGTTTGGTGAAGAACAATGCATTTTCCAGCACGATGGAGCACCGTGCCATAAGGCAAAAGTGATAACTAAGTGGCTCGGGGACCAAAACGTTGACATTTTGGGTCCATGGCCTGGAAACTCCCCAGATCTTAATCCCATTGAGAACTTGTGGTCAATCCTCAAGAGGCGGGTGGACAAACAAAAACCCACTAATTCTGACAAACTCCAAGAAGTGATTATGAAAGAATGGGTTTCTATCAGTCAGGAATTGGCCCAGAAGTTGATTGAGAACATGCCCAGTCTAATTGAAGAGGTCCTGAAAAAGAAGGGCCAACACTGCAAATACTGACTCTTTGCATAAATGTCATGTAATTGTTGATAAAAGCTTTTGAAACGTATGAAGTGCGTGTAATTATAATTCACTACATCACAGAAACAACATAAACAAAGATCTAAAAGCAGTTTAGCAGCAAACTTTGTGAAAACTAATATTTGAGTCATTCTCAAAACTTTTGGCCACGACTGTACAGTATTTTTTAACCACTACAGGACCGCCTAACGCACGGATGCGTCCGGCGGGCGGTCCTGTAGTTCTGGGTTGACGCATCGGCGCGTCATCTCGCGAGACACGAGACTTCCTGTGAACGCGCGTTCACAGTGCCGCGCGTCTCAGGAGTTCTACTACAGCCTGCCAGCGATGATCAATCGCTGGCAGGCTGTAGATGCGAAATAAATCGCATCAAACAGGTATATCAGACGCTGTTTTGTTAACAGCGTCTGATATACCTGCTACCTGGTCCTCTTGCTGGGATTGACCACCAGAGGACCAGGTAGCTATGTAAAGTTGCACCAAACACTACACTAACTCCCCCCCCCTCACTTATTAACCCCTTGTTAACCCCTTGATCACCCCATCTAGATTCCCTGATCACCCCCCTGTCACTGATCACCCCCCTGTCACTGATCACCCCCCCTGTCACTGATCAACCCCTGTCATTGATCACACCCCTTGTAAGGCTCCATTCAGACGTCCATATGTGTTTTGCGGGTCCGTGGATCCGAGGATCCGCAGATCCTTAAAACACGGACATCGGCAATGTGCTTTCCGCATTTTGCAGATCCGCACATTGCCAGAAATATATAGAAAATGCTTTTTCTTGTCCGCAATTGCGGACAAGAATAGGACATGTTCTATATTTTTGCGGAACGGAAGTGCAGACCCGGAAGCGCGGATCCGTAATTCCGGATCCGAGCGGAACAAAGTCTGTCCCCATAGAAATGAATGGGTCCGCAATTCCGTTACGCAAACAGAATTGCGGACGTGTGAATGGGGCATAAGGGTCCCTTATCACCGCCAGTTAGTTAGCTACTTGTTAGGTAGTTAGCGCCCAGCCCATCGCACCGCAGTCACTGATTTTGGCAGAGATTTTTTCATCCACATTGATCGATGCGAATGAAAAAATCTGTGCCGTTCATTTTTTTTTTTTTTTTCAGCCCAGAGGCTGAACGGAAAAAAAAAAATCTCATTACCCGTATGCTCAATATAAGGAGAATAGCAGATACTTCTAATACTGGCCATACATGTAATGATTGCGGAGACCCTCAAATGCCAGGGCAGTACAAACACCTCACATGTGACCCCATTTTAGAAAGAAGACACCCCAAGGTATTCCGTGAGGGGTATGGTGAGTTCATGTAAAATTTTATTTTTTGTCACAAGTTAGTGGAATATGAGACTTTGTAAAAAAATATATATATATATATCAATTGTGCCCAAAAATTTTTTTTTCTGTGAACTCGCCATGCCCCCTTACAGAATACCTTGGGGTGTCTTCTTTCCAAAATGGGGTCACATGTGGGGTATTTATACTGCCCTAGCATTTTAGGGGCCCTAAAGCGTGAGAATCCAAATACGTAAAAATGCCCTCCTAAAAGGAACTCATTGGAATTTGGGTCCCTTTGCGCATCTTTGCTGCAAAAAAGTGTCACACATGTGGTATCGACATACTCAGGAGAAGTAGGGCAATGTGTTTTGGGGTGTATTTTTACATATACCCATGCTGGGTGAGAGAAATATCTCTGTAAATGGATAGCTTTGTATAAAAAAATTTAAAAAGTTGTCGTTTACAGCGATATTTCTCACACAAAGTATGGGTATATGTAAAAATACACCCCAAAACACATTGCCCTACTTCTCCTGAGTACGGTCATACCACATGAGTGACACTTTTTTGCAGCCAAGATGCGCAAAGGGGCCCTAAAACCGATGAGTACCTTTAGGATTTCACAGGGCATTTTTACGCATTTGGATTCTCACGCTTTAGGGCCCCTAAAATGCCAGGGCAGTATAAATACCCCATAAGTGACCCCATTTTGGAAAGAAGACACCCCAAGGTATTCCGTGAGGGGAATGTCGAGTTCACAGAAGTTGTTTTTTTTTTGGCACAAGTTAGCGGAAATTGATTTTTATTTTTTTTTGTTTTTGTTTTTTTACAAAGTCTCATATTCCACTAACTTGTGACAAAAAATAAAATTTTACATGAACTCACCATACCCCTTACGGAATACCTTGGGATGTCTTCTTTCTAAAATGGGGTCACATGTGGGGTATTTATACTGTCCTGGCATTTTAGGGGCCCCTAAAGCGTGAGAAGAAGTCTGGAATCCAAATGCGTAAAAATGCCCTGTGAAATCCTAAAGGTACTCATTGGAATTAGGGCCCCTTTGTGCACCCAGGCTGCAAAAAAGTGTCACTCATGCAGTATCGCCGTACTCAGGAGAAGTAGGGCACTGAGTTTTGGGGTGTATTTTTATATATACCCATACTTTGTGTGAGAAATATCTCTGTAAACAACAACTTTTTACATTTTTTTATACAAAGTTGATAATTTACAGAGATATTTTTCTCACCCAACATAGGTATATGTAAAAATACACCCCAAAACACATTGCCCTACTTCTCCTGAGTACGGCGATACCACATGGGTGACACTTTTTTGCAGCCTGGGTGTGCAAAGGGGCCCAAATTCCGAGTACCTTTAGGTTTTACATGGCTGCTCACAATTTAGCCCCGCCCAAAATGCCAGAACAGTAAACACACCCCACAAATGACCCCATTTCAGAAAGTAGACACCCCAAGGTATTCACTGAGGGGCATAGTGAGTCCGTCTGAGATTTTTTTATTTTTTTTGCCAGAAGTTAGCAGAAATGGAGACTTTATTTTTATTTTTTTTCCTCAGAAAGTTTCATTTTCCGCTAACTTGTGAAAAAAAATGAAATGATACATGAACTCACTATGCCCCTCCGCGAATACTTTGGGGTGTCTTCTTTCTAAAATGTTGTCATTTGGGGGGTATTTATACTATCCTGACATTCTAGCACCTGAAGAAACATGACAGAGCTGCTTCAAAATGCGGAAATTCACTTTTTTGCACCATAGTTTGTAAACAGACCATGTGATTGGACCATGTGATGTGACGTCATCACAGGTCCTTTAGAATACAGCTAAAGCTTGAAGTAAGAAGAGAGATCGCTAACTACGCGATCAAGTGGCTAAGGTAAGTTACGTTTTTTTATTTTTAACCCCTTCATCCTCATTTTACAAAGCATTCTATATTAAGAATGCTATTATTTTCCCTTATAACCATGTTATAAGGGAAAATAATAAAGATCCGATCCCGTTGCTAAGCAACCATGCGGGAAAATCGCACTGCATCCGCACTTGCTTGCGGATACTTGCGATTTTCACGCAGCCCCATTCACTTCTATGGGGCCTGCGTTGCGTGAAAAGCGCAAAATATAGAGCATGCTGCGATTTTCACGCAACGCAGAAGTGATGCGTGAAAATCACCGCTCATGTGCACAGCCCCATAGAAATGAATGGGTCCGGATTCAGTGCGGGTGCAATGTATCCACCTCACGCTTTGCACCCGCGTGGAAAACTCGCCCGTGTGAAAGGGACCTAACTCTGGCAGATGGGGAAGTATAGAAGGAGAAAATGGCAGTGAGAAAAGAGGCCGGAAGGCCTAACTTAAGCATGGTCTCTTTCATAAAGATCCAGTCTACTTTGTTAAAGGCCTTCTCGGCATCTGTGCCGAGAAGGACCATAGGGATCTTGAAAGACTTAGCGAAATGAATAGCAATTAACACCCTGTTAGCATTATCCTTACCTTCTCTAGAAGGAACAAAACCTGTCTGTTCTTTAGGTATCAGGGAGGGGAGAAATGCCTGCAGTCGTCGGGCCAGAATCTTGGTCCATAACTTGACATCGCAGTTAAGGAGTGAGATGGGGCAGTAGTAGAGTTGAGCGAACACCTGGATGTTCGGGTTTGAGAAGTTCGGCCGAACTTCCCGAAAATGTTCGGGTTCTGGATCCGAACTCGACCCGAACTTCACCCCGAATCCGAACCCTATTGAAGTCAATGGGGACCCAAACTTTTGGGCACTAAAAAGGCTGTAAAATAGCCCAGAAAAAGGGCTAGAGGGCTGCAAAAGGCAGCAAAATGTAGGTAAATCCCTTGCAAACAAATGTGGATAGGGAAATTACTTAAAAATAAAATAAATAAAAATTAACCAATATCAATTGGCAACTTGGAGGAAGAGGAGGAGGAGGTGGAACAGGAGGTTGGGGTGGCATCAGGTGGGAATGCTATGGGAGTTGATGTTCTCATCACAGCCAAAAAGGATTCATGTCTGCCTGCAGTGCCACAAGCCTCATTCACAGACTCAGGGTCATGGCACCCGCAAAGAAGAGAGCGGTCCCGTAACAATTTGAAGACCCAGAAGTTGAATGGGGCCGAACCATCAGTCAGTACGTGGAGGGGTGTGCACACGTACTGTTCCACCATGTTAGTGAAATGCTGCCTCCTGCAAACACGTTCTGTATAAGGTGGTGGTGCAGTTAGCTGTGGAGTGCTGACTAAACTTTTCCACATCTCTGCCATGCTAAGGGTTCTTTCACACTAGCGTTGTTTCTTTCCGTCCTAGAGTTCCGTCCTCGGGGCTCTAGGACGGAAAGAAACTGATCAGGATAATCCTAATGCATCCTGAATGGAGAGAAATCCGTTCAGGAGGCATCAGGATGTCATCCGTTCAGTATGTCAACGTTCTTTGGACGTTGACAAAAGCGCAGCATGCTGCGGATTTGTCTCCGTCCAAAAAGCCGGAAGACATGCCGCAATGCCGGATCCGGAATTAATGCCCATTGAAGAGCATTATTCCGGTTCCGGCATTAAGCTAAACGTCGATTTGGCGCATTGCCGGATCCGACGTTTAGCGCTGCGCATGGGCAGCAGCCGTTCCGATCGGGGCCCTAGTGTAAGCTGGGGCTCCGATCGGTTACCATGGCAGCCAGGACGCTACTGGAGTCCTGGCTGCCATGGTAAGTACAACGCAGCAGTGTACTTACCTGCGCTGCGGCCACCGGGCGCTCCATTATGACATCATAGGTCCAGGCGGCACATTGATCTATGCGCCGCCCTGAGCTGTGACGTCATTAAGGAGCGCCCGGCCGCCGCAGCGCAGGTAAGTACATCGCTGCTGAGTACCATGGCAGCCAGGACTCCAGTAGCGTCCTGGCTGCCATGGTAACAGTGAAAGCATGTTGAAGACTGATCAGGAAACTGATCAGTTTTCAAATGCTCTCCGGCCACTTGCGTTTTGATGGATCCGGCGGGACGGAAGTGCCCGCCGGATCCTCAGAACGCAAGTGTGAAAGAGGCCTAACCCTACCCTCAGAGTAGCTGGTCGACAGCTGGTCTGCCTTCACCTTGGGCTTCCATTTGTTCCCCTGTGACATTTGGGAATGCTCTTAGTAGCACGTCTACCAATGTGCACTTGTACTCGCGCATCTTCGTATCACACTCCAGTGCAGGAAGTAAGGTGGGCACATTGTCTTTGTACCGGGGATTAGAGATGAGCGAACACCTGGATGTTCGGGTTCGAGAAGTTCGGCCGAGCTTCCCGAAAATGTTCGGGTTCAGGATCCGAACTCGACCCGAACTTTATCCCGAACCCCATTGAAGTCAATGGGGACCCGAACTTTTAGGCACTAAAAAGGCTGTAAAATAGTCCAGGAACGGGCTAGAGGGCTGCCAAAGGCAGCAAAATGTAGGTAAATCCCCCGCAAACAAATGTGGATATGGAAATGAATTAAAATAAAATAAAATAAATTTAACCAATATCAATTGGAGAGAGGTCCCACTGCAAGGAATCATGCGTCATATCACTCAACACTGGAGAAGGCGACTTTCAGTTATTTCGGCCCCAGCACCCAGACAGAGGAGAGAGGTCCCACAGCAAGGAATCATGCGTCATATCAACCACCACCGGAGAAGGCCACTCTCAGTTATTTCGGCCCAGCACCCAGACAGAGGAGAGAGGTCCCACAGCAAGGAATCATGCGTCATATCAACCACCACCGGAGAAGGCCACTTTCAGTTATTTCGGCCCCGCCACCCAGACAGAGGAGAGGTTCATTCAACTTTGCACCGCAAGATCATGGTAAAGTTAAAAAAATGAGGATTCAATAAAGAAGTGCCCCGGAGTACAAGAATACATGGTTGAGGGGGAGGCAGTTATAAATGTCTATTCTGCACAAGGGAGGGACAGGTCCTGTGGGATCCATGCCTGGTTCATTTTTATGAACGTCAACTTGTCCACGTTGGCTGTGGACAGGCGGCTGCATTTGTCAGTAATGACGCCCCCTGCCGTGCTGAATACACGTTCAGACAAAACGCTGGCCGCCGGGCAGGCCAGCACCTCCAAGGCTCCAAGGCATAAAATGCTAACTCTGGCCACGGGGACAATTTGGAGACCCAGAAGTTGAATGGGGCCGAACCATCAGTCAGTACGTGGAGGGGTGTGCAGACGCACTGTTCAATCATGTTAGTGAAATGCTCCCTCCTGCTAACACGTTACGTATTAGGTGGTGGTGCAGTTAACTGTGGCGTGAAGACAAAACTTTTCCACATTTCTGCCATGCTAACCCTGCCCTCAGAGGAGCTGGCCGTGACACAGCTGTGTTAGCGACCTCTTGCTCATCCTCTGTCTTCTCCTTGGGCTTCCACCTGTTCCCCTGTGACACTTGGGAATGCTCTCAGGAGCCCGTCTACCAGCGTGCGCTTGTACTCGTGCATCTTCCTATCACGCTGCAGTGCAGGAAGTAAGGTGGGCACATTGTCTTTGTACCATGGATCCAGCAGGGTGGCAACCCAGTAGTCCGCACACGCTAAAATGTGGGCAACTCTGCTGTCGTTGCGCAGGCACTGCAGCATGTAGTCGCTCATGTGTGCAAGGCTCCCCAGAGGTAAGGACAAGCTGTCCTCTGTGGGAGGAGTATCGTCATTGTCCTCCGTATCCCCCCAGCCACGCACCAGTGATGGGCCTGAGCTGTGTCGGGTGCCACCCCGCTGTGAACCTGCTTCATCCTCATCCTCCTCCACCTCCTCCTCATCCTCCTCGTCCTCCAGTAGTGGGCCCTGGCTGGCCACATTTGTACCTGGCCTCTGCTGTTGCAAAAAACCTCACTCTAAGCCACTTCTAACAGACTGGCCTGCAAGTGCTAAAAATGACCCCTCATCCTCCTCCTCCTCCTCCTCCTGGGCCACCTCCTCTTCCATCATCGCCCTAAGCGTTTTCTCAAGGAGACATAGAAGTGGTATTGTAACGCTGATAACGGTGTCATCGCCACTGGCCATGTTGGTGGAGTACTCGAAACAGCGCAACAGGGCACACAGGTCTCGCATGGAGGCCCAATCATTGTTGGTGAAGTGGTGCTGTTCCTCAGTGCGACTGACGCGTGCGTGCTGCAGCTGTAACTCCACTATGGCCTGCTGCTGCTACCACAGTCTCTCCAGCATGTGCAAGGTTGAGTTCCACCTGGTGGGCACGTCACATATGAGGCGGTGAGCGGGAAGGCCGAAGTTCCGCTGTAGCGCAGACAGGCGAGCAGCGGCAGGATGTGAACGCCGGAAGCGCGCACAGACGGCCCTCACTTTATGCAGCAGCTCTGACATGTCGGGGTAGTTGTGAATGAACTTCTGCACCACCAAATTCAGCACATGCGCCAGGCAAGGGATGTGCGTCAAACCGGGTAGTCCCAGAGCTGCGACGAGATTTCGCCCGTTATCGCACACCACCAGGCCAGGCTTGAGGCCCACCGGCAGAAACCACTCGTCGGTCTGTTGTTCAATACCCCGCCACAACTCCGGAGCGGTGTGGGGCCTGTCCCCCAAACATATGAGTTTCAGAATGGCCTGCTGACGTTTACCCCGGGCTGTGCTGAAGTTGGTGGTGAAGGTGTGTGGCTGACTAAATGAGCTGGTGGAAGCAGAGGAGGAGGAAGCCGAGTAGGAGGAGGAGGCTACAGGAGGCAAAGAATGATGCCCTGCGATCCTTGGCGGCGGAAGGACGTGAGCCAAGGAACTCTCCGTCTGCGGCCCAGCCACCACTACATTTACCCAGTGTGCAGTTAGGGAGATATAGCGTCCCTGGCCGTGCTTACTGGTCCACGTATCTGTGGTTAGGTGGACCTTGCAACAGATGGCGTTGCGCAGTGCACACTTGATTTTATTGGATACTTGGTTGTGCAGGGAAGGCACGGCTGTCTTGGAGAAGTAGTGGCGGCTGGGAACAACATACTGTGGGACAGCCAAGGACATCAGCTGTTTGAAGCTGTCTGTGTCCATCAGCCTGAATGATAGCATTTCAAAGGCCAGTAGTTTAGAAATGCTGGCATTCAGGCCCAGGGCTCGATGGTGGCAGGTGGGAATTTACGCTTTCTCTCCAAGGTTTGTGAGATGGAGAGCTGAACGCTGCCGTGTGACATGGTGGAGATGCTTAGTGACGCAGGTGGTGGTGTCTGTGGCACATCCTCTGTTTGGTGGACGGCAGGTGCCAATGTTACTCCCGAGGCGGAGGAAGAGACCGAGGCAGCAGCAGAAGAGGGAGCAGGGGGAGCCATAGTGAGTTCCTTGCTTTTAAGGTGTTTACTCCACTGCAGTTCATGCTTTGCATGTAGATGCCTGGTCATGCAGGTTGTGCTAAGGTTCAGAACGTTAATGCCTCGCTTTAGGCTCTGATGGCACAGCGTGCAAACCTCTCGGGTCTTGTCGTCAGCACATTGTTTAAAGAAGTGCCATGCCAGGGAACTCCTTGAAGCTGCCTTTGGAGAACTCTCTTGGAGGCGGCTGTTCTGCTTTTGCCCCCTGCTCTCTCTTTTTTTCTACGCTGTTGGCTCGGTCTCACCACTACCTCTTCCTCTGAACTATGAAAGTCAGTGGCACGACCTTCATTCCATGTGGGGTCTAGGACCTCATCGTCCCCTGCATCGTCTTCCACACAGTCTTCCTCCCTGACCTCCTGTTCGGTCTGCACACTGCAGAAAGACGCCGCAGTTGGCACCTGTGTTTCGTCATCATCAGAGACGTGCGGACTCCGATGAGGTGGTATTCCCATGTCCTCATCATCAGGAAACATCAGTGGTTGTGCATCAGTGCATTCTATATCTTCCACCGCTGGGAAAGGGCTAGGTGGATTCTCTTGGGAAACCCTGCCAGCAGAGTCTTCAAACAGCATAAGAGACTGCTGCATAACTTGAGGCTCAGACAGTTTCCCTGATATGCATGGGGGTGATGTGACAGACTGATGTGCTTGGTTTTCAGGTGCCACCTGTGCACTTTCTGCCGAAGACTGGGTGGGAGATAATGTTGTGAACATGCTGGATCCACTGTTGGCCACCCAATTGACTAGCACCTGTACCTGCTCAGGCCTTACCATCCTTAGAACGGCATTGGGCCCCACCAAATATCGCTGTAAATTCAGGCGGGTACTGGAACCTGAGGTAGTTGGTTCACTAGGACGTGTGGCTGTGGCAGAATGGCCACGTCCTCTCCCAGCACAAGAGGGTACACTAACACCACCACGACCGCGTCCGCGTCCCTTACTAGATGTTTTTCTCGTTGTTACCGTTCACCAAGCACCACAATAAGAAAAAAAATATTTGGCCCAATGTATTGATTTCAAATTCAGGCCTTTTTTTACAGGCACCTAACACTATCTGCCTATTTATTTATGTAGCATATTACACTAATCCAGGCACAGCAGTAACCACTGAT
The DNA here is from genome assembly GCA_033119425.1 of Bufotes viridis. Classification (NCBI taxonomy): domain Eukaryota; kingdom Metazoa; phylum Chordata; class Amphibia; order Anura; family Bufonidae; genus Bufotes; species Bufotes viridis. The sequence continues at coordinate 119,529,193 of CM065597.1, read as the reverse complement.
TTAGGGGAATATCTCTTTTAGGGCTAGTATTTAGGCCCTGGATGAAAGGTATCCTTTTATGGACAGATTTACAATTGGCCTGCAACAGCTCGAACATTAGATTCAGGGTATTGCTATTTTGCCAATTGAATTTCACCCCAGAACAAAATATATGTTTTGGTGGACACTATGAATCTTGGCCTGCAACAGCTGGGACACCAGATTCAGGGTATTGCTATTTTGGCAATTGAATTTCACCCCAGAACAAAATATATGTTTTGGCGGACACTATTAGATTTTGCCAGCCACAGCTGAAACCACTGATTTATGGTATTGCTATTTTGGCAATTGAATTTCACCTGTCGGGCATTTTTATGAGTGTATATGATACCTGATCATATTATAGTCCAAAATAGATGCTCATTGTCTTTAAGAGACAGGCTGAACCAAAGTTTTGCTACACGCCTGGAACAGGCCAAGATTTGAAGTCACACAGCGTTCAGTCTGTGTAAAAAGTTTACTGAATACTAAATACAAAGAACATTGTATTTTAAAAGTTATTGCCACAGATGTGGGCTTAACTGTTGGGAGTACACTGGATTCTCCAGACATGTCCGTCTGAAGAGAACAAGGCCCATTCATATTATTATGGTCCATAGATCAACAGTGTGAGAAACATTTAGAGAGACGCCTAGAGGTCTATCTTTAGTTATTTCAGTGTCCAAACTAATCCTCATTTCTAATTTACGACGACGAGGGTCAAAGGTATATAATACAAGAGTGCCATAGTTAACTCTTTATTGTGTCGCGCTAATAGCTTGCACAAGAGTGCCATCCGGAGACAGATGGATATCATGATACCATCCTCCATAGTTGCATAATGGGTAAATATGATCTCATGGGATCATTACCATATGAGCGTATGATTGGAAGATCTTAATCCAGGGGGAAGGTAATGTAAGATAAGGATTGGGATATTTACTGTTGGAAGAAGGGGATTTGGAGGAAGCGAACAAGCAAAGAACATTCCAGGATAGAGCATCAGGATCATCATCATAGCCAGAACACCCAAGAGAGAGGGGTCTATCAATATGAAAGTCACGGTGAGACATGCGATGATGGACCACCCAGCTTTCCTAGGAGCAGAAGTGTGATTCCTGCTAGGACTTGGTAAGAGACATAAAGAATGATATTTCATTTTATTAAGACTAATTGGATAATGTGGGTGAAACCATATCACCCAGATTGGCAAATACATAAACACATTAATTAATTGATCATCTCAATATTGATCTGTAGTCTTAGGATATTGTGAGGCTTCATTCTACCTGCAGAAGAATCAAGACTCATAATCTATCAAAGTATTAAATGATTGTATATATATACATATATAATTATATTGATAGTAGCATTCTTCGCCAAGCTAGGTGATAAATTCCCACTGGAAAGATTTGTTCCAAGTTCTTCCCATTTCTGTTGTGTGTCTTAATAGTCTTACCAAATCATACATGTGAAAATAGTCCAGGATGGGGCGGAAGATTACAGTTATCTCTTCTAAGTTATATCCTTGGATGGATTTGCCCATTCCTGATGTCATGTGAGGTGTAGTTGGTTAGAGGGGGGCAGAATGTATTCACCATTCCATATTAGTGTCTAGGATTAGACATGCCCATCCTGATATCATGACTCATGAGGTTTCCTCTGAACAGAAGTGATGTATATAAATTAACTTCTTGTTTTGATATCCTAACCAAATAATAGCTTTGTTATAATGTGACAAGTTGCTTCTACCCACATGTATTGCTAAGCTTATATTGCTTTATATCGATGATAACATTGTGTTTATTTACTTATTTTAAACTCGTAATGCTTTATATCAACTCCGTATATATTCATTGGCATATATCATTGTGTTTATTTACTTATTTATGTTTAGAACCTTGTAACCAATAAATCTGCATGTTTTTATAATACCTGCGTATTATTATTTAATGTCAAAACTATATCTTTAGCATTAATGTCATCTCACATGAAAAGAACTTATTATCTGAGGAAATAGTCGGCCTCAGATGTGAATTGTATCGATTGGGTTATCTACAATTCACCAGGTCATAATTTCGAGAAGTTATGGAAAATTCATGATTAATTATTTTATGACCATAATTAATAATTCTTAATTTAATTATTATTATTATCCCGACACACCCCAGAACAAAATATATGTTTTGGCGGACACTATTATATTTTGCTAGCCACAGCTGAAACCACTGATACTGTATATGGTATTACTATTTTAGCAATTGAATTTCACCCCAGAACAAAATATATATATTGGCGGACACTATGAATCTTGGCCTGCAACAGCTGGGACACCAGATTCAGGGTATTGCTATTTTGGCAATTGAATTTCACCCCAGAACAAAATATATGTTTTGGCGGACACTATTAGATTTTGCCAGCCACAGCTGAAACCACTGATTTATGGTATTGCTATTTTGGCAATTGAATTTCACCCCAGAACAAAATATATGTTTTGGCGGACACTATTATATTTTGCCAGCCACAGCTGAAACCACTGATTTATGGTATTGCTATTTTGGCAATTGAATTTCACCCCAGAACAAAATATATGTTTTTGCGGACAATTAGCACAGCCAAGCCCCTGATGTAGGATATAGCAAAAAAAAAAACTAGTATTGATGGATTGATGGACTTGGTGGCAGCTTGTTCTGGTGCACCACAAGTCACAAAATGGCCGCCGATCAACCCAGAAAATAAGTGACAGAAAAACGCTCTGTGCAGCCTAAAAACCAGTGAGCAAGTAACTAGCAGAAGTTCAATCATTCACAGCTGTAGATCGATCCGTTCATTAGGTGCTGTTGCTGACTTTATCCTGCCTAATCTCGCTCTGACAGAAGCTGCGTCCTCTCCCTACACCAGGGACGTAACTATAAGTGACTGGGCCCCACAGCAAATTTTTGTATGGGGCCCCCCGCGGTTCGCAGCCAGTGGGGGAACAGATAAGGGCCAGGGCCCAGGGTGCAGACAGGAGCCAGGGAGGTGCAGACAGGGGCCAGGGGGGCACAGAAAGGGCCAGGGTGGCGCACACTGGGGCCAAGGGGGCAGAGACAAGGGCCAGGGAGGCACAAACAGGCACCAGGGTGAGCCCAGATAAGGGCCAGGGCCCAGGGTGCAGACAGGGGCAGGGGAGAAGCAGACAGAGGCCAGAGGGGCTCAGAAAAAGCCATGTTGGCGCACACAAGGACCAAGGGGGCAGAGACAAGGGCCAGGGAGGCACAGCCAGGGGTGGGCACAGATAAGGGCCAGAGGGGCACACGCAGGGGCCAAGGGGGCAGAGACAAGGGCCAGGGAGGCTCAGCCAGGGGTGGGCACAGATAAGGGGCAGGGGGGCACACGCAGGGGCCAAGGGGAGCAGAGACAAGGGCCAGGGAGGCGCAGCCAGGGGTGCGCACAGATAAGGGCCAGGGGGGCACACGCAGGGGCCAAGGGGAGCAGAGACAAGGGCCAGGGAGGCGCAGCCAGGGGTGGGCACAGATAAGGGCCAGGGGGGCACACGCAGGGGCCAAGGGGAGCAGAGACAAAGGCCAGGGAGGCGCAGCCAGGGGCACAGACAAAGGCTGAGAGGGCACAGATAAGGGCCAGAGGGGTGCAGACAGGGGCACAGACAAATGCTGGGGGGGGGGGGCACAGAAAAGGACCAGGGGAGTGCAGACAGGGGCCACAGAGGCACAGATAAGGGCCACGGGGGAGCACAGATAAGGGCCAGGGGGTGCAGATAGGGGCCATGAGCAGAGCTAGCTGGTGGGTGGGTCCATGGGGGGCGTTTCTGGCCAGGCAAACTTTGCTAGAAAATCAAATCATCTCTGAACTCTCAACTGACTGTGTGAGAGTCAGGAGAGGTGAATAGAGCAGCGGCAGCACGAGCTGACAGGGGGCACACAGGCAGCGCAGAGAGCACACACACATCATCACATTCTTTACATACCTGAAGCTCGGCACAGTGAGTGATGTGCGGGTGCTGCTCTGCTGCTCATCTCTTGCCTGTGTCTCAGGTCAGCAGTTGGACTGACTCGGGGGGCGGGGCTAAGTAAGGCTCCGATGATGGACAGGTCGGCACTGCAAGGGGCCCGGGCTGGCCTGAGAAACTTTATTCATTATTAACTCCTTGGTGCTATGCTGCCAGGCGCCGGGCCCCTTGTCAGCCCGGGCCCCGAAGCAGCCGCTTCCCCTGCTTCCCCTGTAGTTACGCCACTGCCCTACACTAATCAGAGCAGTGTGACGTGCGGCGCTACGTGACTCCAGCTTAAATAGAGGCTGGGTCACATGCTGCACTTGGCCAATCAAAGCCATGCCATTAGTAGGCATGGCTGTGATGGGCTCTTAGGGCAAGAAGTAAAACGCTAGCTGATTGGCTGCTGTGCAGCCCTTCAGAAAGCGTGAAGTAATTGACGAACAACGAACCCGAATCCGAACTTTTTTGAAAGTTCGGTACGAACTCGAACGATGCTCGAACTGTTCGCTCAACACTACCGGGTATCTAGCAGGGTGGCAACCCCCTAGTCCGCACATGTTAAAATGTGGGCAACTCTGCTGTCGTTGCGCAGGCACTGCAGAATGTAGTCACTCATGTGTGCCAGGCTGCCCAGAGGTAAGGACAAGCTGTCCTCTGTGGGAGGCGTATCGTCATCGTCCTCCGTTTCCCCCCAGCCACGCACCAGTGATGGGCCCGAGCTCCATTGGGTGCCACCCCGCTGTGAACATGCTTCATCCTCCTCCTCATCCTCGTCCTCCTCGTCCTCCTCGTCCTCCAGTAGTGGGCCCTGTCAGGCCACATTTGTACCAGGCCTCTGCTTTTGCAAAAAACCTCCCTCTGAGCCACTTCCTGAAGTGGCCTGAAAGTGCTAAAAATAACCCCTCTTCCTCCTCCTCCTCCTCCTTGGCAACCTCCTCTTCCATCATTGCCCTAAGTGTTTTCTCAAGGAGACATAGAAGTGGTATTGTAACGCTGATAACGGCATCATCGCCACTGGCCATGTTGGTGGAGTACTCGAAACAGCGCAACAGGGCACACAGGTCTCGCATGGAGGCCCAGTCATTGGTGGCGATGTGGTGCTGTTCCGCAGTGCGACTGACCCGTGCGTGCTGCAGCTGAAACTCCACTATGGCCTGCTGCTGCTCGCACAGTCTCTCCAGCATGTGCAAGGTGGAGTTCCTGGATTCCTGATAGGAATGTAGAAAAACAAAGCATTAACCTATGGCAGGTGCACACATTATAACACAGCAATGTGAACTGCAGCCATAAGCAGTACCTCCAAGTAAAAGAGGATTACACACATTCAGTATTGAGTGAAATATCTGATTCCTTCCCTGATAATTTTAATGGGACTGGGTGTATAAATAAATGTATCAGCTTTTATAAAAATAAAATAAAGGTTGCGTTTTAATATCTATATTGTAACCCCTTAAATGATTTAGTAGGTCTATGTGACCTTTTTGTAAATAAACCTGGTGGGCACATCGTATATGAGGCGGTGAGCAGGAAGGCTGAAGTTACGCTGTAGCGCAGACAGGCGAGCAGCAGCAGGATGTTGAACGCCGGAAGCGCGCACAGACGGCCCACACTTTATGCAGAAGCTCTGAAACATAGTAACATAGTAACATAGTAACATAGTATATAAGACCGAAAAAAGACATTTGTCCATCCAGTTCGGCCTGTTTCCTACAAGTTGATCCAGAGGAAGGCAAAAAACCCCTGTGAGGCAGAAGCCAATTTTCCTCACTTAAGGGGAAAAAAAATTCCTTCCCGACTCCAATCAGGCAATCAGAATAACTCCCTGGATCAACGACTCCTCTCTAGTAGCTGTAGCCTGTAATATTATTACACTCCAGAAATAAATCCAGTTCCCTCTTGAATTCCTTTATTGTACTCACCATCACCACCTCCTCAGGCAGAGTGTTCCATAGTCTCACTGCTCTTACAGTGAAGAATCCTTTTCTATGTTTGTGTACAAACCTTCTTTCCTCCAGACGCAGAGGATGTCCCCTTGTCACAGTCACAGTCCTGGGGATAAATAGATGATGGGACAGATCTCTGTACTGACCCCTGATATATTTATACATAGTTATTAGATCTCCCCTCAGTCGTCTTTTTTCTAAAGTGAATAACCCTAATTTTGATAACCTTTCAGGGTACTGTAGATCCCTCACTCCAGTTATTACTTTAGTTGCCCTCCTCTGAACCCTCTCCAGCTCTGCTATGTCTGTCTTGTTCACAGGAGCCCAGAACTGTACACAGTACTCCATGTGTGGTCTAACCAGTGATTTGTAAAGTGGTAGGACTATATTTTCATCACGGGCATCTATGCCCCTTTTGATGCAACCCATTATCTTATTGGCCTTGGCAGTAGCTGCCTGACACTGGTTTTTTCAGCTTAATTTGCTGTTTATTAAAATTCCTAGATCCTTTTCCATGTCAGTGTTACCGAGTGTTTTACCATTTAATATGTACGGGTGACTTGCATTATTCCTTCCCATGTGCATAACTTTACATTTGTCAGTGTTAAACCTCATCTGCCATTTTTCTGCCCAAGCCTCCAATCTATCCAGATCCTCTGTAGCAGAAAACTGTCCTCTTCAGTGTTAATTACTTTACACAGTTTAGTGTCATCTGCAAAAATAGATATTTTACTGTGCAGGCCTTCTACAAGATCATTAATAAATATATTGAAGAGAATAGGGCCCGATACTGACCCCTGAGGTACCCCACTAGTTACAGTGACCCAATCTGAGTATCTACCGTTAATAACCACCCTCTGTTTTCTGTCACTCAGCCAGTTACTTACCCACATACAGACATTTTCTCCCAGTCCGAGCATCCTCATTTTATATACTAACCTTTTATGAGGTACGGTGTCAAATGCTTTGGAGAAGTCCAGATATACGACATCCATTGATTCGCCGCTGTCAAGTCTAGAACTTACCTCCTCATAGAAGCTGATTAAATTTGTTTGGCATGACCGATCCCTCATGAAGCCATGCTGATATGGCGTTATTTGCTTATTTTCATTGAGATACTCCAAAATAGCATCTCTTAGAAACCCTTCAAACAGTTTACCAACAATAGATGTTAAACTTACCGGCCTATAATTTCCAGGCTCTGTTTTTGGACCCTTTTTGAATATTGGCACCACATTTGCTATGCGCCAATACTGTGGAACATTCCCTGTTATTATAGAGTCCGTAAATATCAGAAATAATGGTCTGGCTATGACATCACTTAATTCCCTTAGGATACGGGGTGTATGCCATCCGGTCCTGGCGATTTGTCTATTTTAATCTTTTTAGTCGCTGTTGTACTTCTTCCTGGGTCAGACAGGGCACTTTTAATGGGGGATTTACTTTTACATTCTGCATTTCATCTGACAGTTTATTTTCCTCAGTGAATATAGTGGAGAAAAAAATATTTAATAGTTTTGCTTTATCCTCGTCGCTCTCTGCAACACCCCTCATTGCTATGTAGAGGGCCGACTCCTTCAGATTTATATTTTTACTATTTATATAATTGAAGAACATTTTAGGGTTAGTTTTACTCTCTTTGGCAATTAATCTCTCGGTCTCTAGTTTGGCAAATTTTATTCGTTTTTTACATATTCTATTTTTTTTCCTTATAGTTTATCAGTGCTTCCTGACTCCCCTCCTGTTTTAGCGATTTATATGCTTTCTTTTTGTCATTTATTGCCTTCTTTACGGTTCCATTTATCCACATTGGTCTCTTATTGTTCCCTAGCCTTTTATTCCTATAAGGTATGTACCTCTCACAATTAGATATTACAATGCTTTTAAAAATCTCCCATTTTATGGTTTTTATGGTATTTTTATTTTTGAGGACTTTGTCCCAGTTAGTTAGGCCTATGGCCTCGCTTAGTTGGCTAAATTTTGCTTTTTTGAAGATTGGTATTTTTGTTCCTCCCTTTAGAAACTCTCGTTTGAAGGATAATTGGAAGGTTATAACTTTATGGTCACTATTTCCCAGGTGTCCCCCAACCTGCACATCTGTTGTTCTATCAGGTCTATTGGTTAATATTAAGTCCAGTATGGCCGTCCCTCTAGTGGGGTCCTGAACCAGTTGGGAAAGGAAATTGTCTTTGGCTATTGCCAAGAACCTGTTTCCTTTATGGGATGTACAGCTTTCCGTTTCCCAGTCTATATCTGGGTAGTTGAAGTCCCCCATGATAATGACTTCATTATGATTTGCCGCCTCGTCTATCTCGTTTAGTAATAGATTTTCTGTTACCTCTGGTATATTAGGTGGTTTATAATACACTCCTATTAGTATTTTATTATTGTTTTTTGCTCCATGTATTTCTACCCACAGTGACTCCACATGTTCATGTCCCTCAGAGATGTATTCTCGAATTACGGGATTTAGACACGACTTCACGTAGAGGCAGACCCCTCCACCTCTCCGGTTTTGACGATCCTTTCTAAACAGATTCAGCACATGCGCCAGGCAAGGAATGTGCGTCAAACCAGCTAGTCCTAGAGCTGCGACGAGATTTCGCCCATTATCGCACACCAACAGGCCGGGCTTGAGGTCCACTGGCAGCAACCACTCGTCGGTCTGTTGTTCAATACCCCGCCACAACTCCTGCGCGGTGTGGGGCCTGTCCCCCAAACATTTGAGTTTCAGAACGGCCTGCTGACGTTTACCCTGGGCTGTGCTGAAGTTGGTGGTGTGTGGCTGACTGGATGAGCAGGTGGAAGAAGAGGAGGAGGAAGCCAAGTAGGAGGAGGAGGCTACAGGAGGCAAAGAATGATCCTTGCGATCCTTGGTGGCGGAAGGACGTGCGACAAAGAACTCTCCGCCTGGGGCCCAACTGCCACTACATTTACCTAGTGTGCAGTTAGGGTGATATAGCATCCCTGGCCGTGCTTACTGGTCCACGTATCTGTGGTTAGGTGGACCTTGCCACAGATGGCGTTGCGCAGTGCACACTTGATTTTATTGGATACTTAGTTGTGCAGGGAAGGCACGGCTCTCTTGGAGAAGAAGTGGCGGCTGGGAACAACATACTGTGGGACAGCCATGGACATCAGCTGTTTGAAGCTGTCTGTGTCACCCAGCCTGAATTACAGCATTTCAAAGGCCAGTAGTTTAGAAATGCTGGCATTCAGGTGCAGGGCACGAGGGTCGGTAGGTGGGGATTTACGCTTTCTCTCCAAGGTTTGTGAGATGGAGAGCTGAACGCTTCCGTGTGACATGGTGGAGATGCTTGGTGACGCAGGTGGTGGTGTTGGTGGCACATCCTCTGTTTGGTGGGTGGCAGGTGCCAACATTCCTCCAGAGGCGGAGGAAGAGGCCGAGGCAGCATCAGAAGAGGGAGCAGGGGGAGCCTGAGTGAGTTCCTTGTTTTTAAGGTGTTTACTCCACTGCAGTTCATGCTTTGCATGTAGATGCCTGGTCATGCAGGTTGTGCTAAGGTTCAGAACGTTAATGCCTCGCTTCAGGCTCTGATGGCACAGCGTGCAAACCACTCGGGTCTTGTCGTCAGCACATTGTTTAAAGAAGTGTCATGCCAGGGAACTCCTTCAAGCTGCCTTTGGGGTGCTTGGTCCCTGGTGGCGGTGGCCAGTAGCAGACGAACTCTCTTGGCGGCGGCTGTTCTGCTTTTGCCCCCTGCTCCCTCTTTTGCTACGCTGTTGGCTCGGTCTCACCACTGCCTCCTCCTCTGAACTATGGAAGTCAGTGGCACGACCTTCATTCCATGTGGGGTCTAGGACCTCATCCTCCCCTGCATCGTCTTCCACACACTGCAAAAAGACGCAGCAGTTGGCACCTGTTTATCGTCATCATCAGAGAAGTGCAGACTCCGATGAGGTGGTATTCCCTTGTCCTCATCATCAGGAAACATAAGTGGTTGTGCATCAGTGCATTCTATGTCTTCCACCACTGGGGAAGGTCTAGGTGGATTCCCTTGGGAAACCCTGCCAACAGAGTCTTCAAACAGCATAAGAGACAGTTTCCCTGATATGCATGGGGGTGATGTGACAGACCGATGGGCTTGGTTTTCAAGCGCCACCTGTGCGCTTTCTGCAGAAGACTGGGTGGGAGATAATGTTGTGAACGTGCTGAATCCACTGTCGGCCACCCAATTGACTAGCGCCTGTACTTGCTCAGGCCTTACCATCCTTAGAACTGCATTGGGCCCCACCAAATATTGCTGTAAATTCTGGTGGGTACTGGAACCTGAGGTAGTTGGTTCACTAGGACGTGTGGCTGTGGCAGAACGGCCACGTCCTCTCCCAGCACCAGCAGGTCAACTAACAACACCATGACTATATCCGCTTCCCATACTAGATGTTTTCCTCATTGTCACCGTTCACCACAATAAGAAAAAAATTATTTGGCCCAATGTATTGAATACAAATTCAGGCCTTTTTTTTTTTTTTACAGGCACCTAACACTATCTGGCTATCTATTTATGTACCGTATTACACTCATCCTGGCACAGCAGTAACCACAGATTTAGGGAATATCAATTGTAGGCCTTGTATTAAGGCCCTGGATGAATGGTATCCTTTTACGGACAGATTTACACTTGGAGATGCACAGTAGCGTGTGAAAAAATATATAGGATTATGCTTTCACCACTTGTATTTTAACTCTTTGTGTAATATACCCTTTAACGGAAAGAAATACACTTAGAGATGCAAAACAGTGTGTGCAAATGTAGAGGATTATGCTGTATTTTAACACTTACTATAATATACTCTTCAATGGAAAGAAATACACTTGAAGATGCACACTGAGTGTAACATACCCTTTAACGGGCAGATTTACACTTCGCCTGCAACAGCTGGAACACCAGATTTTGGGTATTGCTATTTTGGCAATTGAATTTCACCCCAGAAAATAATATATCCTTTGCTTGACACTATTAAACTTGGCCAGCCACTGCTGGATCACCAGATTTACGGTATTGCTATTTTGGCAATTGAATTTCACCCCAGAACAAAATATATCCTTTGCCGGACACTATTAAACTTGTCCAGTCACAGCTGGAACACCAGATTTACGGTATTTCTATTTTTGCAACTGAATTTCACTGCAGAAGATAATATATCCCATGACGGACACTATGAAACTTGTCCGGTCACAGCTGGAACACCAGATTTACGATATTTCTATTTTTGCAACTGAATTTCACCCCAGAAAAAAATGTATCCTTTGACGGGCACTATTAAACTTGGCCAGCCACAGCTGAAACCACTGATTTATGGTATTGCTGTTTTGGCAATTGAATTTCACCCCAGAACAAAATATATCCTTTGCCGGACACTATTAAACTTGTCCAGTCATAGCTGGAACACCAGATTTAGGGGATTGCTATTTTGGCAATTGAATTTAACCCCTTAATAAAATATAGAAATTTCTATCCTGAGATTCTAGGGGTGACAATAAGCACAGCCAAGCCCCTGATGTAGGATATAGCAAAAAAAAAAAAAAAAACCCTAGTATTGATGGATTGATGGACTTGGTGGCAGCTTGTGCTGGTGCACTACAAGACACAAAATGGCCGCCAATCAAAGTGACAGAAAAACACTCTGTGCAGCCTAAAAACCAGTGAGCAATTAACTAGCAGAAGTTGAATAATTCACAGCTGCCTAATCTCCAGCAGCTGCGTCCTATCCCTACACTAATCAGAGCAGAGTGACATGCAGCGCTACGTGACTCCAGCTTAAATAGAGGCTGGGTCACATGCTGCACTTGGCCAATCACAGCCATACCATTAGTAGGCATGGCTGTGATGGCTTCTTAGGGCAAGAAGTAAAACGCTAGCTGATTGGCTGCTGTGCATCTGGGGTAATATTAGAGGTAAAGTAATTAGATATTTTCTCACCCAGTGATGAGATGGTGGAGTTATCCCTCAGGAGGGTTTCATTAAGCCTCCATGACCAGGCTTTACGACAGAACATCGGCAGTTATAATTAGAGATGAGCAAATCGAAGCTGACGAAGTGGAATTCATTTAGAATTTCAGGAAAAATTTGATTCGCAACCAATGCGAATTTCCACGCTCTTCGTGGTAACGAATCGCAATTTTCCTAAAATGGCAGCTACCCGTGTGAGGACTGAGGACATGGGTCAAGGAACAATTGTGGAAAAAATAGACAGAAAAAATTATTTATAAGTGTAGAGAAAGGATAGGGATGAATAATTCCACAGCATCTTAGTGCAGGGAGAGATGTCAGAAGACGCTAGGGATATTGATAGGAAAGTGATTTACAAGGGCAGGGAAAGATTATTTGGGGATCCAAATAGTCACTAGACAGCTCTGTAATTCCAGCTTTTTGTTATTGGGCTGCAAGTGTTATGTTGAAAATCCTTTAGTGGCTTATATCTTAGTATCCTTTTCAGTACTACAAGAAAAATATATTCTCAGTTCACTTCTGTAGTTATTTCTGTTGAATGCGTATAGGGGCGTATTTCAGTACAACAAGAAAAATATATATCCACTCCAATGTTGCAATTATTTCTGGTGAAAGCATATAGGGGCATATTTCAGTGCAACAAGAAAAATGTATACGCACTGCACTGTTGCAGTTATTTCTAGTGAAAGCGTATAGGGGCACTTATATCTTGAAAAACCTTTATTGACATATATCAGTAGAAAAATAAAAATATATTCAGCGTTCACTGTTGCTGTTATATGTGGTAAAGCCTTTAGTGGCGTATTTGAGTAGAAAAATAAAGATATATTCAGAGTTCAGCACTGGTTATATGTATATATGTATACCTTTTTGCGATATGGACCGTTGTGGTGAAATTTTTTATTTACATTTCACACACTGCACGCTTACGTGACGACGTCAATAAGAGCGGAGTACCAATACAGGTGAATACACTATGCACTAACCCTGCACAAAAATGCGAACTAATTCACACCAGCCCGCATCTATCTGCGGTATTGCTTATTGGACACTACGGGGACTTTTCTGCAGCACAGAAACCGCACGAGTACCGCGTCCATCTTTTCCAGCGCAGACCTTCTTCCTCCGATACATCCCATTCACTTCAGATCACTCTGCCTCTGCCAAGCTATATATATATATAAGAGGTGCCAGCATGATCAGGGGCGAATAAAGGTAAATGACACTGCTAGCCTGTTAAAAGGGATTACAGCATGATGCCACAATACGTTTGATATGACATTTAGCAATGGTTTAAAGTGCCCACATATAGCACATAGTGGGACACTGCATCAAGATGAATCAGGCGTGGATCAGCCAGGATTTCCACATACCAATGCCTGATGCATCAGACTAGATAATCCATGGTGCCACACCAATAATTTGACAAAAGAGACTGCTTTCTTCTGACTACCTGCCTCAGCTACCATTTTGATGCTGTTACCCACCTGATGCCAAGTGCTTCTTGTTTCACCCACCATCTTCAGTGGGTACTGATATTGCCACCCACCTCCACAGTATGTCACTTTCTGATGCTGCCACCACCTCCAGACTCTTTCATTGTGCCACTCTGTGGCCTCCTCCTAATGCTTTTGCCGCCACCTCCAGACTGTCATTGTGCCGCTCTGTGGTCTCCTCATGCTGCCGCCACCTACAGACTCGGTAGTGTGCCACTCGGTTGCCTCCTCATACTGCCGCCACCTCCAGACTCTTTTATTGGGCCACTCTGTGGTCTCCTCATGCTGCTTTCACCTCACCACTACAGTTGTGTTCCAAATTATTCAACCCCCACTGGAATTGAGTGTTTTGGCCAGTTTGACATTGATTTTGATCATTTCAGTCATCTTGTTTACAATTAAATCAAAGAGGCACTTGTAAGTCAGACAAATATAACATAACATTTATAATGAAATAACCACAAATGTCTTTTCTGTGCTCACATCATTATCAGTTTTATTCAACCCCCAAGTGACATTCAATCTTAGTACTTAGTACAACATCCTTTTCCAGTTATAACAGCTTTTAAACGTGAAGCATAGCTTGACACAAGTGTCTTGCAGCGATCTACGGGTATCTTCGCCCATTCTTCATGGGCAAAAGCCTTCAGTTCAGTCACATTCTTAGGCTTGCGCGTTGCAACTGCTTTCTTTAAGTCCCACCAGAGGTTCTCAATCGGATTTAAGTCTGGTGACTGCGATGGCCACTTCAAAATGTTCCAGCCTTTAATCTGCAACCATGCTCTAGTGGACTTGGAGGTATGCTTGGGATCATTGTCCTGTTGAAAGGTCCAACGTCTCCCAAGCCTCAGGTTTGTGACGGACTGCATCACATTTTCATCCAATATCTCCTGGTACTGAAGAGAATTCATGGTACCTTGCACACACTGAAGCTTCCCTGTACTTGTAGAAGCAAAACAGCCCCAAAGCATGATTGACCTCCCGCCATGCTTCACAGTAGGCAAGGTGTTCTTTTCTTCATAGGCCTTGTTCTTCCTCCTCCAAACATAGCGTTGATCCATGGGCCCAAGCAGTTCTAATTTTGTTAGTCCACAGAACACTATCCCAAAACTTTTGTGGTTTGTCCACATGACTTTTGGCATACTGCAGTCGACTCTTCTTATTCTTTGGAGACAGCAAGGGGGTACGCCTGGGAGTTCTGGCATGGAGGCCTTCATTACGCAGTGTGCGCCTTATTGTCTGAGCTGAAACGTCAGTACCCGCATCTGACAAATCTTTTTTCAGTTCCTCAGCAGTCACACTGGGACTTTTCTCCACTTGCGCTTCAGGTAGCGCACAGCAGTCGAAGTCAGCATCTTCTTTCTGCCACGACCAGGTAGCGTTTCAACACTGCCCTTTGCCTTTAATTTGTGAATGATGCTTCCCATGGTGTCTCTTGGTATGTTTAACATCTTTGCAATCTTCTTATAGCCATTGCCCTTCCTGTGAAGAGAAATCACCTCTTTTCTTGTCTTCCTGGACCATTCTCTTGACTTCACCATGTTTGTAAACACACCAGTAAATGTCTAGAAGGAGCTGAGTATCACAGTCATTTTACATCTGCCTAATTGGTGCTTATTATGCTGGATTGCTGCTCCTTGACATCCACAGGTGTTTTTAATACCTGATCGAAAACACTTGAATGAACCTCTGTTCTTAAGAGTGGTAGTCTTTAAGGGGTTGAATAATTGTGTCAATGAAGAAATCACAAAAAAAAATGTAATACTGTATTACAAAAACAATTGATGTCATTTTAGTTGCATTTGGTTCTTTAAAAAGTCCTTGTAAGATTTCATTCTGAACACAATTACAAATTTACACTAAATTCCCTAAAACCCTTTACAGCATTGGGGGTTGAATAATTTTGAACACAACTGTATGTCATAGGTCCACTCTGTGGACTTCTCATGCTGTTCCCACCCTCCCCACTTGATGACTGGTCCACTATTTTGGCATTCAGCCTGGCTGACAATATAATTTTTTTGACACTTCTTCTGATCCGTCACATGGAAGGAAAAACAAGACGCACGGCGGCTCTTGTCTGTGTAGCAGCTTTAAGGCCTGTATGGTCCCATCAGAATTGGCTTATGATTTGGTAGCCAAAAGCAGGAGTGGGTACAAAACACGGAAGACATGCAAATATTCCATCATCTCTGTTTTAGATCCACTCCGTTTTTTTGCCTTTAGCAATACTGATGGATTATTGAGCAAATGCTGACCGAGTAAAGGTGTATGCTCCACGGACAGGATCCATTTTTTCTGGGTAATTGTTCTGATGAATCAGAGAATGGGGAAAATGAATCAGTGAAGTCAACACTAAAGTGGTGGCTCTACTTGTATAAGTGTTTAATAGAACTGGTTCTGTAAACATCTGTGTGAAATCAGCTGGCGAGTGTGTAAAAGGAGTGCTCTTCTTCTTAATACCAACATCTACCTGTAAGGCTGAGTTGATACTTGAGTTATTTGGTCAGTTTTGTGTAAAATTTATTTTTATTGAGTTTTTGAATTTTTCATAGATACAAAAGGTTCACTTGTTACATTGTGCAATTAACACATGCATATACAGCTGTAACAGTAGTATACAATGGCGTACATAACCAAAAGCAAAATCAGTTGTACTCGGCATATAGTTTGCAATATGTGAATCGGAGACCACTTCATGAGGTCTAGTTTGAGTGGTTGACCGAGTTTACCAGGATGAGACACGAATTGACTAAGTGTCAAGTTGAAGTAGAAGAGAGAGAACATGACAACTGTGAAATGAAACGGAACAGACATTAACAGTTGAGTAGATATAGATATACTAGCAAGCAGATAAATGGTAAAGGCGTATGGAACGTGTGGGGACCGGGCACCAACACCATCAACTCGGGTCAGCAGAAGCCATCAATCTGAGAGGTTCCCTTCCAGGTCGACTCTATAAGGGGAAATGTTTGAACTCTGGGCAAAGGCTTTTTGATTTTTGCCTTTTGTAAATGAGCATAATTCTTCTAGTCGTGCGATTTGGCTTATTTTTGTAAGCCAGTGAGATATTGGAGGAGCGGAAGTTTGCTTCCAGTATAAGGGTATCATGGCTTTTGCTAGTAGGACTAAGTGGCTCCAGAGAGTTTTATTGTATTTCTTCTTCCAAATCGGTATGAGGTTGAGGAAGATGACCTTTTGAGATAAGGGAGGAGCATATCTTAGATATTATTTCCACTGAGGTCCAGAACGGTTTCACCTTTGGACAGTCCCACCACATGTGGTTGCACGTTCCCACATGGTCATTGCATCTCCAGCAACTGCTAGGGATCAATGGGTTCATACGATTCAGCACCAACGGGGTCTTGTACCACCTACTAATCAATTTGTAAGAAGTTTCATGTAATAGGACACAACTTGAAGGCCCCATACACAAGACCTGTAAATCAGCTTGATATCATCATCTGTGAAGGTAGTAGAGAGTTCCCTCTCCCAAGCTGAGCTATACGGTGAGGTCTCGACCCTACTATTGTTTAAACGCATGCCCTCATTGATTTTAGAAAGCCCTGCTGATCACCGAGCGTTGCGCCGCTAGTTTCTCAAGCCACATTAGATCTCTTGCGATATCCTCTAGTTTAATCTGTTTTTTAAAGTTCAGGTATAATTGATTATACAAGAGATCATCTATCGCGATCCTGGTGATAGTTGATTGGAGGGTGGATCTGTCTGGGAAAGAACCAACTTGTAATATCTCCCCGAGGAGGTAGTCTCTGAGTTTTTGCTGTAGAGGTAGCCAGTGAGAAGCATGTCAATCATAGAGGCCTAGTAGTAAGTCACCTAGGCTAGTTAGAGGGGAAGGCGTGGGCCATAAATCACGTATCTCTGATTTTTCCAATCGAGCATAGGGGCTTTTGCAGTGTCCCAGGGGGTCAGTAGTGTAGCTTTAGGTACGCATGGCCTGGGCTTAACTGCCTTTCCCTTCCTTGACTGGGCCTATATATAAACTATGGCTCCCCAGCTCCCTCTAGCGTCTTAGAGCTGGAATGACACCCCTAGCAGGCCTGCACATGGCAAATATCACAGTAACAGGGAAATAGACAGCATTGCATTACATTAAGATGTTTTACACCAACCTCCCCATAACTGAGGGGAACGACTGCACACAAGTGACCCTTCTGTAGTGACGGGCATTACAGCTCCCGTACACTACACTTTCGTTAGTAGATTATGTTGTAGGATGGGACCAGTGTGAGGGACAGGCTTGATTAGTGCTTGAGTCAATGAGAAATTATTCGCTTCCTCTTTAATAGGGACGTAAAGTTTTGGTGTAGGCCTTTTGTCCCTTTCGAGGACTCTCATCAATTGTATGTTGCCATAAACGGACTTCATGTCTGGTAATCCAATCCCCCGTCCTTCTTCCGTTTAGTCAAGGTACCAAACGCCACTCTGTGATGCGAAGATCCCCAAATATTTTTCAGGAATATTCTGCAAATCTTAAGAAAGAAAGAGTGAGGAAGGAAGATCGGGAGGGCTTGCATTATGTAGGTGACTTTAGGGATGAGTATCATTTTTAGTAGGTTAGAGCGGCCCAACCAGGATATGAAGGGAACCTTCCAGGAGGAAAGAGTGGACTCTATAGTTTTCAGTAAGGGTATGTAGTTAAGAGAGTACCATTCTTTTGGGGATGGTGAGATAAAAAGCCCTAGATATTTAATGGAGGATGTTGACCATGGGAAGGGATTTGGTCAGTTTTGGCACCGTGACCGCCCAAATAAGTGAAGTATGCAGTGATTCTAAGAGTGACACCTGTCATCTGCATGTTATACGGACTCACAGTATTATTTTACTATCAAAGCAGACTCCCTATGCGTGTTACAATACAATATTTATCGGCCCATGGTCTGAAACAGAGATTGACTATGCCCAAGGACCTCACACCAGGTAAAGAAGCTTGAGAAATAAAAAAGTAATCAGTACATTGATAAGAGTGGTGTACATGTGAAAAGAAAGAAATATTTAGTATTTGGGTGTAGGATTCTCCAAGCATCTACTAAATGGAGACTCTCCAGAGAGGTCTTCAACCTGCTCAAATTTTCAAAGGAGATGGGAGAGAAAGAAGAAGAGGAATCAAGTAAGAGCTTCAGAGTCACATTAAAGTCCCCACCAAGCAACACCATTCCCTCTACAAACAAGCACAGTTACTGAATAGTGTTGATCAGCCAATTTACCTATCCTGTGTTGGGGTCATACACATTTTCCAAAGTGATAGGTACATCATTGCGTTTCCCTTTTACAAAGATAAGCCTGCCACCGGGGTCAGATTTGGTTTGTAGACATGTAAATTCTACTCCTCTTTTAATAGTGATGCTAGCCCCCGTGGATTCCCGAGCCCCATTGCAGCTGTTTGGAGATCTTATGGGCTTTAAAATGCGTCTCCTGTAGGAAGATTATCGAGGGTGAGCTCTTACGCAGCAACGCAAATATCTGAGACCTTTTTTGCGGTACATTAAACCCCTTAACATTAAAGGAGTAAATTACATGTTGTGTCATGTCACAAATTGAGAAAAAACTAAACACATAAGAATAGTGAGTCCCCAAATGGCGCCCGAGGGTCCCTGCAAGAAAATAGAACTGAGCAAAGCCGAACTTTACAGTTTTCTGCATGGACACCCGCACATTTCTGTAAAAGTTCGGGTTCATTGTTCGGCGATTTCTTCACGCTTTTTGAACGGCTGCAGGGCAGCCATTTAAAAAGCGTTTCACTACTTTGCCCTAAGAAGCCATCACAGCCATGCCTACTATTGGCATGGCTGTGATTGGCTAAGTGCAGCATGTGACCCAGACTCTATATAAGCTGGAGTCACGTAGCGCCGCACGTCACTCTGCTGCTCTTAGTGTAGGGACAGATTGCTGCCGCTGCTGTGAGAGAGAGATTAAGTAAGAAATCTGTTGAACTTGGTGGTGTTAAATCTTCAAACTACAGCAATTATTGAGGGCGCTATGCTACATATTTGTACCCAGCCCTGAGCCCAGTGATACGGCAAGATAATTTTTAATCCATCTGTTACTGAGGTGGGGGTCAGCGGTCATTTTAGCAACTGCAGTGTCCTTGGAACTGCATGTGACCTGCATGAGTGCCAGCCAGCCAGGGACATCAGTCAAATTATTTTTTGGTAACTCAGTGGAGGAAAAAATCCTTTTTTCTGGCAGGTCAAGTCCCCCTACATTACCAATTTTTTTAATTATGGGTGAAAAACTGCACTTCTGTAGTTGGGTGAATAAACCCGTATTGTTGTGCTACAGAGCCTTTCTGTAGTTTGTTGCAATAAATACTGGTTTTGTGCTACATAGCAGATCTGAGGCCTACCCTGTATTTCAGTCATTTTAAGTAACCTGGGAAACTCAGCATTTACATAGTTGGTTGCAAAAACACCGGTTTTGTGGTAGATGGTACATTTGCAGTGTACGCTGCATTTCTGACAGTCAAATTAAACCGTTAACCTCTGCTGTTACATTGTTGGTTTGAAAAATCAAATTTTTGTTGATAGTGAAGTAATTGTATTGAATTACTCTGTTACACTGTTGTGTGACCTAAAGAAATGTATTCTGTTTATGACACGGGCACTGCCTTACTGTTAGTGAACTTAATTGTTGACTTTTGGCAGGTAAATTGACACCTGAAATAAACCATCTGTTAGTTTGGTGGGTGAATGCAAATAATGAGGAGAACATCAAATAAGGGACGTGGACATGGTCGTGGTGGTGTTGGGGGAGCGTCTGTTGCTGGGAGAGGACGTGGCCATACTGCGCCAGCTACAGGTCCAAGTGAAGCACCTGGTAATGAAAAAACACAGGTGCCAACTGCTGCGGCTTTCTGCAGTGTGCAGACCGATGAGGAAAGCAGGGATCAAGAATGGGTAGAAGATGATGTGGAGGACAATGAGGTACTATACCCCGAATGGACTCAAGTTCATGCTAGTTCATGCTAGCGGAGCGGCCATCCCTGAGACAGTACGCCTGCTACTGCCCACCTCACCCAGGGACCTAGCACACCAAAGCCAGCTCCAAGGAGTTCATTGGCGTGGCAGTTCTTCACAAAATGTCCTGACGACAAGACACGAGTGGTTTGCACGTTGTGCCATCAGAGGCTGAAGCGAGGCACAAACGTTCTAAACCTGAGCACATCCTGCATGACCAGGCATCTACATGCAAAGCATGAACTGCAGTGGAGTAAACACCTTAAAAACCAAGAAATGTCTCAGGCTCCTCCTGCTTTCTCTTCCGCTGCTGTCTCTGCCTCTTCCTCCACCTCTGAAGTCACAGTGGCACCTGCCTCCCAGCAAACACAGGATGTGCCACCAACACCACCACCTCCGTCATCATCACCAAGCATCTCCACCATGTCACACGCAAGCGTTCAGCTGTCCATCTCACAAACACTGGAGAGAAAGGGAGAATACCCACCTACCCACCCTTGATCCCTGGCCCTGAATGCCAGCATTGCAACATTACTGGCTTTTGAAATGCTGTCATTCCATCTGTTGGAGACTGACTGTTTTAAACAGCTGATGGTGGTGGCTGTCCCCCAGTACGTTGTTCCCTGCCACCACTACTTTTCCAGGCGAACCTTCCCTTCCCTGCACAACCAAGTGGAGGATAAAATCAAGTGTGCACTGCGCAACGCCATCTGTGGCAAGGTCCACTTAACCACAGATACATGGACCAGTAAGCACGGGCAGGGACGCTATATCTCCCTAACTGCACACTGGGTAAATGTAGTGGCGGCTGGGCCCGAGGCGGATAGCAGTTTGGCGCATGTCCTTCCACCATCGAGGATCGCAAGGCATTATTCTTTGCCTCCTGTTGCCTCCTCCTTCTACTCCGCTTCCTCCTCCTCCTCCTCTACCACCTCCTCATCCGCTCAGCAAAAGACCTTCACCACCAACTTAAAGGGAATCTGTCACCAGCATAGATCCCGAAATCTCGCGCAGGCACGTGCCTGCGCGCTTCCTTCTCAGGCAACATCGCTCTGGAAAGCATCACTGGGCTCGGCGCATGCCCAGTGATGCTGTTGCCCTTAGTATCCAGATGATCTCGCCGGCACTGCGCCTGCGCGAGATTTCAGGATGCAGGCGAGAGCCGGAGCGGGGATATTTGCCGCACAGAGAGGAGCTGGCGGGGGAGGGGGGGGCCGAGTATTTAGCCTCGCCTCTGGGAGGCGATTTTACAGGGTATAGGCGTTCGTTTTTTAAATTTTAGGCGGGCACGGCACATCAGGTGGGCGTTCCTGGGCTCCTTGCTAAAGGAGGAACGCCCCTCTGGGCTCCTAAGACCTTCATTTGCATATCTGAATAAGCGGTTTTTACAAGAAATGACAAGACGAAAAAGAAAACCACCAACAGTTATGGAAATAAGGTACTTTATTAAACAAGGATTCATGAAAAAAAAATTATGCTACTATGCTGGTGACAGATTCCCTTTAAGCACAGCCAGGGGTAAACGTCAGCAGGCGGTTTTAAAACTCATGTGTTTGGGAGTCAAACCCCACACCTTACAGGAGCTTTGGAGGGGCATAGAAGAACAGACCAATGAGTGGTTGCTGCCAGTGAGCCTCAAGCCCGTCCTGGTGATGTGCGATAATGGGCAAAATCTCGTCGCAGCTCTGGGACTAGCCGTTTTGACGCACATACCTTGCCTGGCGCGTGTGCTGAATTTGGTGGTGCAGAAATTCCTTAAAAACTACCCAGACATATCAGAGCTGCTGCAGAAAGTGCTGCCTGTCTGTGCGCACTTTCGACGTTCTCACCCTGCTGCTGCTCGCCTGCTTTCCCGCTTACCGCCTCATATGTGACGTGCCCACCAGGTTAAATCCCGCTCATGCCCAGTAATATCTTACTGGCATCAGCCTCATCTGTTCGCTCCGCGCCTGCGTCGGATAAGGTCCCTGGCACCCTCCAGCTCCAGTAGAAGATAGTACTGGGCATGTGTGGGATTTCACCGCATCGGGAGAAAGAAAAGCCGCCCAGTGCAGTGAATACTAATGAGCTGGGCGGCACTAGGAGACGGCAGTTGGGGCGCTGCTGGGCACAGAGCTGAATGAGGGACAGCCCCTTGGGCACAAAGACAGGTAATTTGCATATCAATAAAAACGTTTTTTATAAGTATAGGAAAGGCAGCCAGGGGTGATAATGGTAAAATTGGACTCAGCATATTAAGACCAATAGTAGCATATAGAACACTTTTTATGCTGCAACGGCCTTTCAGTGTCCCTTTAAACTTGAAAATGTACAACTGTTCACTAAAAGTGATTTTTCACCACAAATTAACCATGTTGCCCTTGATACATTTATGAATGCTGCGAAATCTGATTTGTAACAGTTAAAGTTATTTGGTAATAATAAGGAAACATATAAAAGGAATTTAGCAGCTATTGAGGCCAATGCCCTTTAGGAACTTTCCGATAACCCTCATCTGACCATTAAACTAGCAGATAAGGGTGGGAAGGTGGTTATCATGAACACTGTGGATTACTTGAATGAAATAACTAATCAACTTAATGATGAAAATGTGTACCGTAAATTAGCAGGTGATCCTAAGTTTGAGTTTCTGAGGCTCATTCGGGGGATATTGGATTCAGCCAGAGATAAGGGGATAATTGATGACAAGTTATTATTTTTTTTTGTATGTAGATCGCCCCAGAACCCCTGTGGTATATGTATTACCAAAAATACATAAACCTCTTACATCCCCACCAGGTCACCCCGTGTAACAGATCAACGGGTGTGGACCCACTGTGCCACTTACCGGTTTGACTTTGGGCCAAACTTGGAAGCGGAGTCTAAGTGTCCCCCTGGTTTTCACCCTTTATCCCGTTCCAGGATGCGGAAGCTGGACTCAGCTGCAGGGGAGACACCAGGTCGCTACCGCAAGAGTGGTCCCGGTTAAGTGGCAGCTGGCCGAGCAGGCCAGAAAGCCCCAATGCTAGCACCGGGGAACAGGCAATATAGCAGACAGCCGCAGGAATGATGCTGAGCTGAACAAGCGGTATAGCAGAGCTGAGTTAGTCCAGGTGGAGCTGGTGTAACGATCTGCACAGCAGACAGAGGCGTGGTCGACAGTCCGGGTCTTTAACTTGAGAGCAGCGAGGTACAAGAGGATCAAGCAGAGACGAGGTCAGGATACAGGCAGAGGTCATAAGCAGGATATCGAATGCAGGAACAGCAGGAGCCTTAGCTGCAGTGGCGGATTAAGTGCATGATAGGCCCGGGGCTGTCTACCCAACTCGGGCCCCTCCATCCATTTTAGTTTAATTTTTTTCTGTATGAAGAGGCTGAGGTGCTTCGTGAGCATCACAGTCTCTTTCTAGGCCATATGACATCACATTCATCGTTCACATGGTCTAGGTGTAGCTCAGTCCCATCTAAGTGATTGGGGATGATCTGAAATACCAAGCACACTGCTATCAAATGGACAGCGCTGTGCTTGTTAAGTAGCAAAGAGGCTGCGGCGCTCACTGGAACATCGCGGTCTCCTCAAACAACGGATTGGCAGGGGTGCCAGGAATCATACCCCCACCATCTCATAACTCTCTGAGTACAGATGTCATAGATGTTACCTGCAGTCCTATGTAACACCCCACATAACACAGTGAACTATTGTGTTATGTGGGGTGTTACATAGGACTGCATGGAACATCTACTACATTATCTGCACAAAGAAAGTTATGACTATTATCTGGGCTGTTACATAGGACTGCAGGTGACAAATTAAAATTTTAGTTGCCAAATTTAAAATACATATGATTATGATAAAAAAAACTAGGAGGAGAAGATGAGAGGCAGGTCACAGTAGTGAGCCAGCTCTACATGTAGGAGAATACAGCACCACATACCTCTTACATCCAGGGACATCTCCTGTCATGTAGACTTTCTCTTTCCTCTTCTCCTCCGTTTGACTTAGTACGGCATGACAAATTCTTTCCGCCACATCTCGTCTCTACAGAGTTTGTTACACAGACACATTAGATTTCTCATAATTGGGGTCATTTATCAAACTGGTGTAAAGTAGAACTGGCTTAGTCGCCCATAGCAACCAATCAGATTCCACCTTTCATTTTCCAAAGGAGCTGCGAAAAATGAAAGGTGGAATCTGTTGCTGTGGGCTACTAAGCCAGTTCTACTTTACACCAGCTTTATAAATTATCCCAAAGGTCCCTATAGTGTCTACAGCAGTTATAATGTCCCCTAGAGTGCCCCCAGTTATAACAACAACACCCTATCTTGTGCTCCAGGTAATAATGCCTGTATAGTGTCCCCAAAAATAATGTCCCCTAATAGCAATGCCCCTAATTTCCCCCACACTGCTCCCACATAATAATTTCCCACACACTGCCCCCACATAATAATTTCCACTACACTGCTCCCATATAATAATTTCCCCTACACTGCCCCATACAATAATTTTCCCCACACTGCCCCATATAATAATTTCCCCACACTGCCCCATATAGTTATTTCCCCCCACACTGCCCCCATATAATAATTTCCCCTACACTGCCCCATATAATAATTTCCCCACACTGCCCCATATAATAATTTCCCCACACTGCCCCATATAATAATTTCCCCACACTGCCCCATATAATAATTTCCCCACACTGCCCCATATAATAATTTCCCCACACTGCCCCCATATAGTAATTTCCCTATACTGCTCCATATAGTAATTTCCTCCACACTGCCCCATATAGTAATTTCCTCCACACTGCTCCCATAAAGTAATTTGCCTCCACACTGCCCTCCCATGAAAATATTTGCCCCACACTGCCCCCATGAAGTAATTTTCCCCACACTGCCCCCATAAAGTAATTTGTCATCACACTGCCCCCATAAAGTAATTTGCCCCCACACTGCCCCCATGAAGTAATTTGCCCCCACACTGCACCCCTATGAAGTAATTTGCCCCCATGTAATAATCTGCTCCCAATGAAATTATTTGCCCCCATGTAATAATCTGCACCTATACTGCGCCCCACACTGCCCCCATGTCCTCCTCTGGCCCCCAAAGGCACACACAGAAAAAAAAACAACAACTAAAAGCTAATACTTACCTGGGTTTGGGATGGTGAGACAGGCCGCAGGCGCGCAATCCTCATTGTCCTGCGTCCCGGCGCAGGCACGTGATGATGTCATCACGCACGCCTGCACCGGGAATATACTACCACATAGGCCTCAGGCCTACTAGGCCTAAAGCCTATGGTGTTGATCGGCGGCGGAGCAGGGAACTATGCGCTCCTGTGCCCCGCCGCAGTATGTGGGCGCTCGGGTCGGCATTGGGCCCCCCAGTGATGCCGGGCCCGGGGCTGCCGACCCGAACGCCCCTATGTTAATCCGCCACTGCTTAGCTGTAGGAAGT
Organism: Bufotes viridis; assembly: GCA_033119425.1. Lineage (NCBI taxonomy): Eukaryota > Metazoa > Chordata > Amphibia > Anura > Bufonidae > Bufotes > Bufotes viridis. The sequence goes on along the minus strand of CM065597.1, from coordinate 119,503,353 downwards.
ACAAAATTGCTCAGGCATTGCAGGAAGGGGGAAGCACCCTTATAAAGGTGGTGCCTGGCCAGGAATGGCGAGAGGGCGGAATCAGGGGCGTGCATTAACCCAGCGCAGGAAAGCGGGTCCGGAGCCTGCAGCGAAGAGGAGGAGCCCCGCGTGCAGCTCGACTGAGGTACGTAGTCGGACGCACTGCACGCTGGCGGCTGCTAACTGCCATTATTACACCCCGATTGTCTCGGGGGTTGAATCTCTTCTTGCAGATGGCGCTTTTCCTGGACAAAATACTATCTCCATAAGTGAACATGGCAAAATCATTTATATGTGATACTACACATTTTTTTTAACATGATTAGTGAGATCTAACTTCCCGGACAAGTTATTTTCGCATTGTTTGATGTCGTTAGTCTGTACACCACGATTTCCCACATGATAGGCATTGACTCAATTAGGGCCTGTCTTGTTGACACTCCCTACTCTACACAATGCAAAGAATTCCTGATTTCATTGCTTACTGTAATACTTACCTGTAACTACTTCATGTTCCAAGTTGATTTCTATATTCAATTGCTTGGTCCCGCAATGGGGTCAAATGTAGCGCCAAATTACGCTAATATTTTTATGGCATACATAGAGTTCATCTATGTGAGCCATCACTTAACACATGTTCTGGGGTATTGGAGTTACATATATTACATTATTTTTCTCTGGATGGGTGCGGCATTGGAATTACAGGACTTTGGAGACTTCTTTATTGCTATAGATACAGAGCTGAAATTTACATTTGTCTCATCAGAAACTGAAGTTCAGTTTTTGGATGTGAAAGTGAGAAAGGTTGGCAGAAATCTCAGCACTGATTTGTACATAAAGGCAACAGACGAAAATACACTACTCAGGTATGACAGCTGTCACCCGAAGAGTATGCTAAAATCATTACCCTATAGTCAACTGCTTAGGGTCAAGAGGATTGTACAGAATGATGAAGACCTAAAGAAAGACTAGGGGATATGATTAGTACAGGCAGATGTGGGTACTAAAAAAAAAATGCACATTTCGGTCCTGTTTCAGTGCATCGAGAACGGGATGCTATCCGTGCCACGATTATGTGATCATGTTGAGAGGTGCCTCTTTCACACATCCTGATTAAGGGATGGATTTTAAGATTAAACATTACTTAACCTGTGATTCCACACATGTGGTATATTTGCTAGAGTGTCCCCGTCACCTCCTTTATGTAGGAGAAACAAAGTAGGATGTTAAAACAAGGCTCAAGCAGCACAGATACACTATTCGGGAAAAAAAATAACTTGATTTACCAGTATCTAAACACTTCACTGAAGCCAAGCACACTTAAAGAGACCTGCATTTTAGGATAATTGATCATGTTGCCATTGGAGTTGAGCGAACACCTGGAAGTTCAGGTTCGCTGGGTTCGGCCGAACTTCGCCGCAAAGTTCGAGTTCGGGACCCGAACTTTACCCGAACCCCATTTAAGTCAATAGGGACCCGAACTTTTAGGCACTAAAATGGCCCTAAAAATGTAATGGAAAGGGCTAGAGGGCTGCAAAAGGCAGCAAAATTTGCTTAAGAGCATGGCAAATGCTCTGCAAACAAATGTGGATAGGGAAATAATTTAAAATAAAACAAATAAAAATTAAAAATTATTAACCTGCAACTCGGACTAGGAGGTGGATGTGGAGTCAGAGGTTGAGGAGGCGGTAAATGTGGTGTTGTAAGTGGAAGCGGCGATGGAGGAGGAGGAGGTAGCTAGCTAACAATTATTTTTGTTTTTGTTTTTTTTAAATTGGGGTAGCCCCCAAAATAATGGGACAAATAAAAATAAAGAAAACTAAGAATAATTGCACTTGCTTACAAGAATGTATGGTTGAGGCCTCATGTACACGACAGCTGTTATTAGCGGTCCGCAAAATGGGGTTCCGTTGTTCCGTGATCCGTGTCCGTTTTTGGTTCCGTTGTGTTTCCGTGGTCCGCCAGCAAAAAAAGAATAAAAAAAAAAAGTGTAATATTAATATCTCCACCCAGGATAATGGAATATATATGCAGGTCACGGACGCGGACACGGATGGCAGTCGGATGTGCCTCTGCATTCTTTCAAGGTCCCATTGACTTGAATGGATCTGCGAACCGTTTTTCGCAGACAAGAATAGGACAGGTTATATTTTTTTGACGGACAGTAATCACGGAGGACAAACGGTGCATTTGACGAGTTTTCCACGGACCCATTGAAAACCAATGGGTCCGCAGAAAAGCACGAAAAACGGCTTAACGGACACAGAATCAAACAACGGTCGTGTGCATGAGGCCTGAGGCGGGTATAAATGTCTATTCTACACAAGGTACAGATAAGTCTTGTGGGATCCAAGCCTGGTTCATTTTAATGAACGTGAGCTTGTCCATGTTGGCTGTGGACAGACGGCTGCGTTTGTCTGTAATGATGCCCCCTGCCGTGCTAAGGCAAGTGCACACGTACTGTTCCACCATGTTGTTTATATTGCTGCCTCCTGCTAAGACGTTCCCTATCAGCTGGTGGTGCCGGTTGCTGTGGCGTGATGACAAAACTTTTCCACATGTCGGCCATGCTAACTCTGCCTTGTGAGGTTCTGGCCGTGACCCAGCTGCGTTGGCGACCTCATCCTACTCCGCCTTTGCCTTGTGCTTCCACTTGTCCCCCAATGTCAGTTGGAAATGCCCTCAGGAGCATGTCTACCAGTGTGCGCTTGTAGTTGCGCATCTTCCTATCACTCTCCAGTGAGGAAATTAAGGACGGCACATTGTACTTGTAACAGGAATCCAGCAGTGGAATCCAGTGGTGGAAGGACATGCACCAAACCGCTATGCGCCACGGGCCCAGCCACCACTACATTTACCCAGTGTGCAGTTAGGAAGATATAGCGTCCCTGCCCTTGCTTACTGGTCCATGTATCTGTGGTTATGTGGACTTTGTCACAGATGGCGTTGCACAGTGCACACTTGGTTGTGCACGGAAAGGACGGTTCGCCTGGAAAAGTAGTGGCGGCTGGGAACGACGTACTGTGGGACAGCAACCACCATCAGCTGTTTAAAATAGTCTGTCTCCACCAGACGGAATGACAGCATTTCAAAGGCCAATAATTTTGAAATGCTGGCATTCAGGGTGGGTAGGTGGGTGTTTTCTCTTTCTCTTCAGTGTTTGTGAGATGGACAGCTGAACGATTGCGTGTGACATGGTGGAGATGCTTGGTGATGATGACGGAGGTGGTGGTGTTGGTGGCACATCCTGTGTTTGCTGGGAGGCAGGTGCCACTGTGACTTCAGAGGTGGAGGAAGAGGCAGAGACAGCAGCGGAAGAGAAAGCAGGAGGAGCCTGAGACATTTCTTGGTTTTTAAGGTGTTTACTCCACTGCAGTTCATGCTTTGCATGTAGATGCCTGGTCATGCAGGATGTGCTCAGGTTTAGAACGTTTGTGCCTCGCTTCAGCCTCTGATGGCACAACGTGCAAACCACTCGTGTCTTGTCGTCAGGACATTTTGTGAAGAACTGCCACGCCAATGAACTCCTTGGAGCTGGCTTTGGTGTGCTAGGTCCCTGGGTGAGGTGGGCAGTAGCAGGCGTACTGTCTCAGGGATGGCCGCTCCGCTTTTGTAGCCTGCTCCCTCTTTTGCTGTGCTGTTGCTTCTGTGCGAGCACCGCCTCTTCCTCAGAACTGCACACGTCACTAGCATGAACTTGAGTCCAGTCGGTGTCTAGGACCTCATCATCCTCCACATCATCTTCCACCCATTCTTGACCCCTGCCCTCCTCGTCGGTTTGCACACTGCAGAAAGCCACAGCAGTTGTCATCTGTGTTTCGTCATCGGAGACATGCTGAGGTGGTATTCCCATCTCCTTATCCTGCAACATAAGTGGTTGGGCATCAGTTCATTCAATGTCTTCCACTTCTGGGGCAGGGCTATGTGGATGGCCCAGGAAAACCCTGCCAGCAGAGTCATCAAAAAGCATAAGATTCTGCTGCATGACTTGGAGCTCAGACTGCTTTGCAAGAGGGTAAGGTGAAAGACTGATGGGCATGGGCTGCAGGTGCCAACTCTGAGCTTTCTGCAGAGGACTCGGTGGGAGATACTGTAAAGGAACTTGCGCCACTGTCAGCCACCCAATCTACTATCGCCTGTACTTGTTCTGGCCTCACCATCCGTAGAGCGGCATTAGGGTCTACCAAATAACGCTGCAGGTTCTGTCGCCTACTCGCACCTGAGGAAGATGTTTCACTTGGACCTGTAGCTGGCGCAAAATGGCCACGTCCTCTCCCAGCAACAGGAGCTCCACCAACACCACCACGACCATGTCCACGTCCCTTATTTGATGTTCTCCTCATTATTTGCGTTCACCCAGCAAACTAACAGATGGTTTATCTCAGGTGTCAATTTAACTGCCAAAAGTCAACAATTAAGTTCACTAACAGTAAGGCAGTGCCCATGTCATAAACAGAATACATTTCTTTAGGTCACACAACAGTGTAACGGAGTAATTCAATACAATTACTTCACTATCACCAAAAAAATTCATTTTTCGAACCAACAATGTAACAGCAGAGGTTAACGGTTTAATTTGACTGTCAGAAATGCAGCGTACACTGCAAATGTACCATCTACCACAAAACTGGTGTTTTTGCAACCAACTATGTAAATGCTGAGTTACCCAGGTTACTTAAAATGACTGAAATACAGGGTAGGCCTCAGATCTGCTATGTAGCACAAAACCATTGTTTATTGCAACAAACTACTGAAATGCAGTATGTCATCCTATGGCACAACAGTACGGGTTTATTACCCAACTACAGAAATGCAGTATGTGACCCCTGGCTGGCTGGCAAACATGCAGGTCAGATGCAGTTCCATTGACACTGCAGTTGCTAAAATTGTCGCTGACCCCCACCTCAGTAACAGAAGGATTAAAAATTATTTTGCAGTATCACTGGGCTCAGGGCTGGGTACAAATATGTAGCATAGCACCCTCAATAATTGCTGTAGTTTGAAGAGTTAACACCACCAAGTTCAATAGATTTCTTCCCTAATCTCTCCCTCACAGAAGCGGCAGCATCCTATCCCTACACTGAGAAGAGCAGAGTGACTTGCGGCGCTACGTGACTCCAGCTTAAATAGAGGCTGGGTCACATGCTGCACTTAGCAAATCACAGCCATGCCAAAGGTAGGCATGGCTGTGATGACTTCTTAGGGCAAAGTAGTGAAACGCTTGTTGATTGGCTGCCCGCAGCCTTTCAAAAAGCGTGAAGAAATCACTGAACAACCAACCCAAACTTTTACGGAAATGTTTGGGTCCGGGTGTGAAAAACCGTTATGTTCGGTACGAACCTGAACTTTACAGTTCGGGTTCGCTTAACCCTAATGGAGACATTTAAAAAAACTAATGGCGGTGTCTGTCCTACAGTATAAGGTTCCCAGCCGTCACTACTTTTCCTCAGGCGAGCCATCCCTTCCCTGCACAACCAAGTGCTGGACAAAATCAGGTGTCATCTGTGGCAAGGTCCAAATAACCACCAATATGTGGACCGGTAAGCACGGGCAGGGAAGCTACATCTCTCTAACAGCACACTGGGTAAATGTAGTGGTGGCTGGGCCAGAGGTGGATAGCAGTTTGGCGCATGTCCTTCCGCCCCCGAGGATTGCAGGGCATTTCTCTTTGCCTTCTGTTGCCTTCTCCTCCTACTCCACTTCCTCCTCCTCTACCACCTCCTCATCCCCTTAGTGTAACACCTTCACCCCCAACATCAGCACAGCCAAGGGGAAACGACAGCAGGCTGTTCTGAAACTCATCTGTTTGGGGGACAAACCCCACACCGCGCAGGAGCTGTGGAAGAGCATGGTACAACAGACTGATGAGTGGTTGGTGCCACTGAGCCTCAAGCCGGCCTGGTGGTGTGCGATAATGGGTGAAATCTCGTAGCAGCTTTGGGCCTAGCCAGTTTGACACACATCCCTTGACTGGCGCATGTGCTCGATTTGGTGGTGCAGAAATTCCTGAACACCAGACAGTGAAAATCAATTTAGTTAATCCATCTCTTAGATTCTGGTGGGACAAATTCACTTCTATTGGTGCTCAAGGACCCCTGCGGCCTGAGCTGCAGATGTGACAGGCAAATAATTTTATAAAATTTGTCGGTTAGATTGTTGGGTAACATTTCCACGGTTATCAGGACTTTTTATTATAAATCGTAACAAAAACTATACAATGAATATTTGAAAAAGAGAAAATTAACGCGGATGGAACAGCTGCCGGGCCTGGTCTGAGATAGCGATCTTTAGTAGCCACAGGAATGGAGGCGGCATGAAAGGAAGGGATTGCGAAAAAATTACTGGGGGAGGAGGCCCGATTCAAAAATTTGCTGTTAGGCCGAGTCATTTCTAGCTACGCCACTGGGTCTGTGTCACAATGGAGAGTGGGGGAAACCCCAAACTGTACAATGTCCGCGACCACTAGGACAGGATGCAGGGAACATGGAGCTGGTAACCTCCTATAGCGTCCCTATAGCTACCCCTAGACTCCTGGCAGTATGAGCGGACCCTGATGGTAGGACGGCTCATATCCACGAACCTAGGGCAGAGACCACCCGCTCATTCTAGACCACGGATGAGCAGGCGTCTCCAGAGGCCCAGTAGCAGCCAGAGACCAGACTATGTGCAAGCCTGCACGACAGATAAGTGAACAGGGAAAACCAATAATCCAAAATACCCACACTTACCTGCCGCAGCATAGAAGACCACCAATGCCAGATATACCTGGCCCCCATGCGGACACCAGATGCATGGGGGACTCCAGGCAGGGCAGCACACTGTCTGGATATTGCTTAGACCCCTCCGGGAAAACAACCCCCTTCCGAAGGAGACAAACCACCAAACAAACCTCCAAATAAACCACACCAGAAATGACACATGAGGTGGGGAAGGGAAAAGGAGGGACACAACCAGAGACTAGTGATGAGCGGGAGGTGCCATATTCGATTTCGCGATATTTCGCGAATATTCGATTGAATATTCGTCATATATTCGTCGAAATCGAATATTCGTCATGATTTTATATATTGCGAATTTTACGCGAATATATATTCGCGTCGCGAATGAAACTTAGATCTGAGTTCCTAATGGTTAACTTGTATTGCTAGAATTGACAAAGATAACGAATATCTCACGAATATAGCACTATATTCTCAATCTTCGTTATATTCTAGCAATACAACCATTAGGAACTCAGATCTGTTTCATTCGCAATGCGATTAATACAGGTTATATTAATCGCATTGCGAATGAAACTTAGAGCTGGGTTCCTATTCTCAATCTTCTTTTATTCTAGCAATACAACCATTAGGAACCCAGCTCTAAGTTTCATTCGCAATGCGATTAATATAACCTGTATTAATCGCATTGCGATTACAACTTAGATCTGAGTTCCTAATGGTTGTATTGCTAGAATACAACGAAGATTGAGAATATAGTGCTATATTCGTGAATTCGAGATATTCTCAATCTTCGTTCTATTCTAGCAATACATCCATTAGGAACTTAGCTCTAAGATCAATTCGCAATGCGATTATATGTTAGCCTCGCGAATGAAACTTAGAGCTGACCGAGTTCCTAATGGTTGTATTGCTGGAATATAACGAAGATTGAGAATATAGTGCTATATTCGTGAATTCGAGATATTCTCAATCTTCGTTCTATTCCAGCAATACAACCATTAGGAACTCAGCTCTAAGTTTTATTCGCGAGGCGAACATATACTCGCATTGCGAATTGATCTTAGAGCTAAGTTCCTAATGGATGTATATTGCTAGAATAGAACGAAGATTGAGAATATCTCGAATTCACGAATATAGCACTATATTCTCAATCTTCGTTATATTCCAGCAATACAACCATTAGGAACTCGGTCAGCTCTAAGTTTCATTCGCGAGGCGAACATATAATCGCATTGCGAATTGATCTTAGAGCTAAGTTCCTAATGGATGTATTGCTAGAATAGAGCGAAGATTGAGAATATCTCGAATTCACGAATATAGCACTATATTCTCAATCTTCGTTGTATTCTAGCAATACAACCATTAGGAACTCGGTCAGCTCTAAGTTTCATTCGCGAGGCGAACATATAATCGCATTGCGAATTGATATACAACTCATTAGGAACTGAGTCAGCTCTAAGTTTCATTAGAGGCGAGACATATAATCATATTACATAGCAATTGATCATGAAACTAAGTTCTAATGGTTGTATTGCTAGAATAGAATAAATATCGCAATGCGAATAATTCAGGTTATATTAATCGCATTGCGATTACAACTTAGTCAAATTTGTGAGATCGTGATTCTCACATCCGACAGTACACTTTAGCATGGAGGCGTTCCCATGCACATGGGAAGTCAGCAGAAGCGGCAACGGGCAATGACTGAAGCGGGCAGGGAGCCAGGAATCCTCCGGACAGGTAAGAACAGCTTTTGGGAAGTGGGAACTGGGAAGACAACCAGAGAGCAACAAGAATTAACAACTAAAAAAAAAAAAAAAAAACGAATATTCGAAATTGCGAATATATAGCGATATATTCGCAATATTCGCGAATTATCGAAGTTGCGATATTCGCGATAAAAATTCGAAATTCGAATATTCGCGCTCAACACTACCAGAGACCACGCTGACAATGCCAGGGGACCTTGATGATAACCAAGGGTGGCTCACACAGGTAGGGAACACTCAGCCAGGGAGCAGAGCTCCTATACCAAGCTGACAAACAGCATGACCTCTGGCTCTAACACACTAATATATAAAGAGACCTGAGGTCACACCCACCACACCTAGCACACCCACCAAAACATTAACCCTGTGCACACCAAAATGGGGAAACCACCAAATAAAAGGGAAAGAGACTCGCATGCAAAACCACCATGTTGCCAGCGGCAACTGCACATGAGGCTACCATGTCACAGCCCACACATGCGGCGACCACCAAACCTTGCCGCTGGCAACAGCATGCGAAGCCACTAAGTCACGACCTCACCAAGGGTCGTGAACGTCTGCCGCATTCAACATCTGGGTCTCCGAATTGGGGACATGGCCTTTAAAGAAAGAAGGGCTACAGATCACCCAACAATCTGAAGGCCACCTAATTTACTGAATATATTTCCAAGTCCGGTATGCAGTGCAGGGGTACTTTGAAAGAAAGAAGGGGTACAGATCACCCAACAATCTGAAAGCCACCTAATTTACTGAATATATTTCCCAGTCAGGTATGCTCCATGCAGTGCAGAGGTACTTTGAAAGAAAGAAGGGGTACAGATCCCCCAACAATCTGAAGGCCACCTAATTTACAGAATATATTTCCCAGTCAGGTATGCATTGCAGGCTTACTTTTGGAGAACGAAGGGGTACAGATAACCCAACAATCTGAAGGCCACCTAATTTACTGAATATATTTCCAAGTCAGGTATGCAGTGCAGGGGTACTTTGAATGAAAGAAGGGGTACAGATCACCCAACAATCTGAAGGCCACCTAATTTACTGAATATATTTCCAAGTCAGGTATGCAGTGCAGGGGTACTTTGAAAGAAAAAAGGGGTACAGATCAACCAACAATCTGAACGCCACCTAATTTTCTGAGTATATTTCCAAGTCAGGTATGCAGTGCAGAGGTACTTTGAAATAAAGAAGGGGTACAGATGCACAACTGCATTTTTGGGTTAAGCACATCCTGCTTAATGCCACCTTTCAGTTGGTTTGTGTATATAATTTTTTGAAGGTGTATAAACTCCCATGTAAATGTATCTTGTTTTCCATCCACAGGCTACATTTAGGTGCACCTGTGAGGCCTGGGCCATATCAGCCAGTCTTGGGTGGGGCTCACAGCCCTCTCCCTCCTCCCATTGCAGGCATGGCTACATGCTGGAGGTAACTGGGGAGTTTGCTGCGAGTCGGCCTAATACATTACTGTAATTTTGACCACTGGCCCCTGGTATTGCCCATATCGTACAGGTAGGTGAGTGTTAGGTCTCGAGCTACTTGAGAAACCTTGGCGTGGTGCTCGGGTTTAAGACATGTCCTCCACTGTAGGACATGTTGACTAATCTCTCAATTTTAACATTAGTTTGAGGGCTTAGTAAGGGTGCTTTCTCACTAGCGTTTTTACTTTCCGGCGTAGAGATCCGTCGTCGGGTCTCTACGCCGGAAAGAAACTGATCAGGATTATCCTAATGCATTCTGAATGGAGAGAAATCCGTTCAGGATGCATCAGGATGTCATCCGTTCAGTATGTGAACGTTTTTTGGATGTTGACAAAACCGCAGCATGCTGCAGATTTGTCTCCATCCAAAAATCCGGAAGACTTGCCGTAATGCCGGATCCGGAATTAATGCCCATTAAAGTGCATCAATCCGGATCCAGAATTAAGCTAAACGTTGTTTCGGCGCATCTCCGGATCCGACGTTTAGCTCTGCGCATGCGCAGCAGCAGTTGCGATCGGGGCCCCAGTTTAAGCTGGGGCTCCGATCGGTTACCATGGCAGCCAGGACACTACTGAAGTCCTGGCTGCCATGGTAAGTACTCCGCAGCAGCGTACTTACCTGCGCTGCGGCCTTTGGGCGCTCTTCGTGATGTCACAGATCCGGGCGCCGAATTGATCTATGCGCCTTGGGGACCTGTGACGTCATGAAGGAGTGCCCGGTGGCCACAGCGCAGGTGAGTACACTGCTGCGGAGTACCATGGCAGCCAGGACTTCTGTAGCGTCCTGGCTGCCATGGTAACCTGAAAGCATTTAGAAGACTTATCAGGATCCTGATCAGTCCTCAAATGCTTTCAGGCGACTTGCGTTCTGACAGATCCGGCGGGACGGAAGTGCCTGTCGGATCCTCAGAACGCAAGTGTGAAAGCACCCTAAGACCGCAGTGTGCACCTGTTTTTGTCATTTGTTATTGCTATATTGTTATATTATTTATCACATCCACACAATTTCCATCTTGTATAGGATGTCTATTGTGGTACTTGTGGTCCGCTGCAGGCATCCTCCACCGTATACATCTTTGCTGGGGATCGCCATTAGCAATGGGCGACAAGTGCAGGATCTGCTCCCCTGTATATATATATGCACAACTGCATTTTTGGGTTGGGCACATCCTGCTTCATGCCACCTTTCAGTTAGTTTGTGTATATAATTTTTTGAAGGTGTACAAACTCCCATGTAAATGTCACGGATGAAGTTGCAGATAGCTAGAACTTATAAATAAATGACTGACTGTCTTGATCCGAAACTAAGGAGCAAAAAGGTGAGCCCTTTAAAACCTTAAGAGCTCTCCCTAACTGCTACGCATGCAAAAGCCTGAATGGTAGACGATTGCATGCCCATATACCTAAGACTGTGTGACAACTGAAAACCCTATAATAGTGAGGGGACACGACCTTCGGCTCCCTGCACTGAATACGGAGGGAGTCAGGGTCACCTAGAATCAAGCCAGCAAGGAAACACAATAAAGGAAAAAGACGTATCTGAGCAGACAGCAGCAGCAGCCTGCAGCAGTGAACACTTCATCCAGGAAGTAGTATAAACCGCAAGGTGAGAAGTATGGGAGGGAATATAAAGGAAGACGATTAGTCTAAATAAGTGACACCTGGCAGAAGGAAAGGAGCTGACGAAGTGAAACCAAAACAAAGAACGTCATACAAAAGGTAGGGAAGAAAGTCTGTCTGACCTTCTCACCGAACTGGCGGTGACAGTAAATGTAGCCTGTTTTCCATCCACAGGCTACATTTAGGTGCACCTGTGAGGCCTGGGCCATATTAGCCAGTCTTGGGTGGGGCTCACAGCCCTCTCCCTCCTCCCATTGCAGGCATGGCTACATGCTGGAGGTAACTGGGGTGTTTGCTGCGAGTCGGCCTAATAGATTACTGTAATTTTGACCACTGGCCCCTGGTATTGCCCATATGGCACAGGTAGGTGAGTGTTAGGTCCCGAGCTACTTGAGAAACCTTGGCGTGGTGCTCGCGCTTAAGACATATCCTCCACTGTAGGACATGTTGACTAATCTCTCAATTTTAACATCAGTTTGAGGGCTTAGTAAGACCCCAGTGTGCACCTGTTTTGTCATTTGTTATTGCTATATTGTTGTATTATTTATCACATCCACACAATTGCCATCTTGTGTAGGATGTCTATTGTAGTACTTGTGGTCTGCTGCGGGCATCCTCCACCGTATGCATTTTTGCTGGGGATCGCCATTAGCAACGGGCCACAAGTGCAGGATCTGCGCCCCTGTATATTTATGCACAACTGCATTATTGGGTTGAGCACATCATGCTTCATGCCACCTTTCAGTTGGTTTGTGTATATAATTTTTTGGAGGTGCATAAACTCCCATGTTAATGTAGCCTGTTATCCATCCACAGGCTACATTTAGGTGCACTTGTGAGGCCTGGGTCATATCAGCCAGTCTTGGGTGGGGCTCACAGCCCTCTCCCTCCTCCCATTGCAGGCATGGCTACATGCTGGAGGTAACTGGGGTGTTTGCTGCGAGTCGGCCTAATACATTACTGTAATTTTGACCACTGGCCCCTGGTATTGCCCATATGGCACAGGTAGGTGAGTGTTAGGTCCCGAGCTACTTGAGAAACCTTGGCGTGGTGCTCGCGCTTAAGACATATCCTCCACTGTAGGACATGTTGACTAATCTCTCAATTTTAACATCAGTTTGAGGGCTTAGTAAGACCCCAGTGTGCACCTGTTTTGTCATTTGTTATTGCTATATTGTTGTATTATTTATCACATCCACACAATTGCCATCTTGTGTAGGATGTCTATTGTAGTACTTGTGGTCCGCTGCGGGCATCCTCCACCGTATGCATTTTTGCTGGGGATCGCTATTAGCAACGGGCCACAAGTGCAGGATCTGCGCCCCTGTATATTTATGCACAACTGCATTATTGGGTTGAGCACATCCTGCTTCATGCCACCTTTCAGTTGGTTTGTGTATATAATTTTTTGGAGGTGCATAAACTCCCATGTAAATGTAGCCTGTTTTCCATCCACAGGCTACATTTAGGTGCACTTGTGAGGCCTGGGTCATATCAGCCAGTTTTGGGTGGGGCTTACAGCCCTCTCCCTCCTCCCTTTGCAGGCATTGCTACATGCTGGAGGTAACTGGGGAGTTTGCTGCGAGTCGGCCTAATAAATTCCTGTAATTTTGCCCACTGGCCCCTGATATTGCCAAATGGCACAGGTAGGTGAGTGTTAGGTCCCGAGCTACTTGAGAAACCTTGGCATGGTGCTCGGGCTTAAGACATGTCCTCCACTGTAGGACATGTTGACTAATCTCTCAATTTTGACATCAGTTTGAGGGCTTAGTAAGGCCGCAGTGTGCACCTGTTTTGTCATTTGTTATTGCTAGCAGCAGCAGCAGCCTCCTATCCCTACACTGAGAAGAGCTGAGTGACGTGTGGCGCAACATGACTCTAGCCTTTATAGACGCTGGGTCACATGCTGCACTTGGCCAAACACAGCCATGCCATTAGTAGGCTTGGCTGTGATAGCTTATAAGGGCAGACTAGTGAAACGCTTGTTGATTGGCTTCCCTGCAGCCTTCCAAAAAGCGCCAAGAAATCGACGAACACCGAACCCGAACACTAACTTTTATGGATATGTCCAGGTTCGGGTCCAGGTACCAAAAACCCTAAAGAGTTCGGGTTCGCTCGACCCTAGTTTCCATGCCTAGACATGGTGGGGACAGAACTGCCATGCTGAAAAAACGTGAACTTTATTGGATATATCATTTGCAGACTCTTAAACCTAAAGGGTTGAATGTAGAATTTAGGGTGGTCTAACCTCGTAATACTATACTAGTTAGGAATCCAGTCCTAACTGTACTGTAAAGAAAAGATCAGTGCTCTACATTACATTATGTTTTTTCTTATATATTTTTCTCTTTTATATTTTAGGAGATTTTAAGAAAATTGTCGGAGGGAGTCCTTGTGAAGACATCATTTAACATGAAGCCCCCATGTGGTTACATTATTTTGTGTTATGTTATCCATGATGTATACATTTTTTAACTTTTGCTGCACTGACATAGCGGACCGCAATTTATGATAATTTACATTAGTCCCCCTCCCTTTTTATATGTTCTTTTCCCTGTCTTCAAAAGCCGACTCCTAGTTGAAGGATGAGTGACTCTTAATTGCGCCACTAGCTGTTCTCTGGGTTTATTGGGGAGTATTCCTTGCTTTGCCTGATCTCCTTCCCATGAGGGCTTATTGGAGGGACAGTGACCCACACGGCTTGTCCATATTGAATATGGTCTCCATCGTTTTTACTGGTGGCTGGACATACCCCTATATAGACATCCCGATTTTCAATGCATTAGGGTGGTTATACTTTAATATTTTCTGCCGTTGTCACTTTAAATGAATTTTTTACTCGATCACTATCGTTACAGAAAGATAAATATTGTGGTCCGCGTGATCATGCGCACTCTATAACCCATAACCAGCAAACCAGCTATAGTATGGGCAGAGACACGGCCTTGTCCACGCGGCGCATGCTTGGGCATGACGCCACATTCTCGCGTTGGCTGGATGTATACTTATGCTAGCGCAGGCGCATTGTACATCATGGGACGCCTGTTTAATCACACATGGTCGAAATCATGGTGGGTGTATGCCTTATGAATCAATCTATATGTATTTTTAACTAGCACAAGTGCACTTTATTTAATTTATTATCCTTATTGAGACACTATTATGGGTTTTACTATATTTAATATCGCTGTTCACTTAGTATATGTATTTTTGGATAATAGACATGAGTTGATCACTGGATTACTATACTTCGATATGAAAAGATTTTTAACAAGAATCACATTTTGTTAAGTCACGTTTATTTATGAATTGATGCTAATTATGTAAATTTTCATACACAGTCCTTTATATATGTGTGTGTTCAGAGCACAGTGGTCACTGCTTGACAAAGGCTCCATTGAGATGAGCTGAAACGTTACATTTGCATTGGGTGTAATAAAGATCCACTTTGTTTCACTGAATACCGGAGGTCTGCCTTGTTATCTTCCCTATAAATATATATATAATCCTAACACATTGCAGTCAGTATTCAGCCTCACAATGGGCAGCACATGCCTGTGGCTCTGTTCATTCTCAGTTGTATTGAGCTGAAATCTGGGAAGCTTATTGTGTGTGTGAATGACTCCAAGTTCATCCAGAGGCTTGGAGAGAGGTTTTCTGTTGTATTCATGCAGTATGTAATACAAGGAAAGAGAATATTTCCATGTTCAGCAGGATGACATTGTGTGACGCCACAGCTCACAGGCTCCAACAATAAAACGCCCATTTTATTAATAGAAATATCTACTGTGGCACATCGGCAGTCTGTTGCGTGCACAGGCAGTTATTTCACTCACTGCTTGTAGTCACCAGGAGAGGAATCCAAGCATAAAGATGAGTTAGGGCAGAACATTATAGCTGTCCCTGAAAAGAAATTAGAAGGGGGTTGAATGTTCCAGGATGTGTGTTACAGATACATCCACAGCAATCACACAGCACAAGCACATTGTATAGTAATACATCACACTGTCCGGTACGGGCACGCGGTCAGCTTTCCTGATGCCGTTCTGGAAGCCAGAATCAGGAGTGGATCATAAAAGGAGAGAAATATAAAGGACAGATACGAAGTTAAAAAATGTGTTTTTAATACAAAAAATAAAGTTTCAAGTAAAAAAAACGAAAAAAAAAACACCCCTTTCCCCAGATTTTATAATAAATAATAGAACAAAAAAGAAAAAACACACATTATGTATCACTGCATCCGTAACGACCAGCTCTAAAAATATATCACATGATCCACCCCATCTGATAAATACCGTAAAAAATATAAAACTGTATAAAAAAAGCCATTTTTGTCACCTTACATCACAAAAAGTGCAACACCAAGCGATCAAGAAGGCCTATGCCCCCCAAAATGGTACCAATAAAACAGTCAAACCCGCAAAAAAAGAAGCCCCTCCATAAGACAATCGCCCCAAAAATCTAAAAACTATAGCTCTCAGAATATGGAGAAAGTAAAACATCATTGTTTCAAAAATGCTATTATTGTATTAGGTATCGCCACACCTGAAACAACCTGCTCTATAAAAATATCACATGACCTAACCCCTCAGATGAACACCGTAAAACTGTGCCAAAAAAGCCATTTTTTGTCGCCTAACATCACATAAAGTGCAACACCAAGTAAATAAAAAGGCGTAAGACCCCAAAATAGTTCCAATGAAACCGTCATCTCATCCCGCAAAAAATGAGACCCTACCAAAGAGAATCGGGCAAAAAATAAAAAAAGTTATGGCTTTCAGACTATGGAGACACTAAAACATATTCTTTTCTTTAAAAAATGCTATTATTGTGTAAAACAAATAAATAAGAAAAATTGCACAAATTAGATATTGCCGTGTCAGTAACTACCTGCTCTATAAAAATATCACATGACCTAACCCCTCAGGGGACCACTGCAAGAATAAATAAATAAAAACTGTCAAAACTACAAATTTTTTGGTCACCTTGCCCCATAAAGTGTAATAATGAATGGTCAAAAAATCATATGTACCCAAAAATGGTTCCAATAAAAATGTAAACTCTTTCTGCAAAAAAAAAAGCCCCTGCACAAGACGATCGGCCGAAAAAAATATGGCGTTCAGAAAATGGAGACACAGAAACATAATTTTTTTTCAAAGATGCTTTATTATGTAAAAAACAAACAAAAAAAGTAGACATATTTGATATCATTGTGTCCATAACAATCTGCTTTATAAAAATAGCACATAATCTAACCTGTCAGATAAACTTTGTAAAAAAACAAAAAATAAAAATTGTACCAAAACAGACATTTTTTTGGTTACCTTTCCTCACAAAAAAACGTAATATAGAGTGACTACAAATCATATGTACCCCAAAATAGTACCCATAAAAATGTTACCTTATCCAGTAGTTTCCAAAATGGGATCAATTTTGGGAGTTTCTACTGTAGGGTGCATCAGGGGGGCTTCAAATGGGACATGGTGTCTAAATACCAGTCCAACAAAATCTGCCTTCCAAAAACCATACGGCGCTCCTTTTTTTCTGCTCCCTGCATGCGCCCAGACAGCAGTTTATGACCATATATGAGGTGTTTCAGTAAACCGCAGAATCAGGGTAATACATATTGAGTTTCGTTTGGCTGTTATCCATCGATGTGTTAAAGAACAAAAAGGATTAAAATGGAAAATCTGCCAAAAAAATGAAATTTTGAAATGGTATCTCCATTTTCCTTTTATTCTTGTGGAACACCTAAAGGGTTAGCAAAGTTTCTAAAGTCAGTTTTGAGTAACTTGAGGGGTGTAGTTTCTACAAGAGGGTCATTTATGGGGGGGTTTCTACTATGTAAACAGCACAAACTGAACTGGTCCTTAAAAAGGGGGTTTTGGAAATTTTCCTAAAAATTTTAAGAATTGCTTCTAAAATTCTAAGCCATCTAACGTTCTAAGAAAATAAAATGACTTTTTCAAAAGGATGCCAACATTTTGATTTGATCCCGTGCTGAGCCATGCCCCCTGCACTGATCACATGACAGTGACGTCACCCCAGGTCCTTCGGCTGTGCAACAGTTCGGGTTGGTGGCAGCCGCCCCTTATGGATTCCATATGCCGCTATAGTGGAATCCATAACGGGATGCGCGACCTACCACCACCCGAACGCCGAACAACGGACTTTTTTTTAATGTTCGCTCATCTCTAATTACTACCCACGGGAGCCAGGCCACTCTATACCACAAGAGTCGGGCCACTCGGTACCACGGGAGACAGGCCACTCTGTGCCACGGGAGATTGGCAGCTCTGTACCTAGCTTGGCCACAGGTCCAGTTTTAGGCCAGACAGTCTGGCTTTCTGACCCCCTGTGCCTGGATGCAGGAATGTCCTTTTAAACAGCTCATGCTCAGACAGCAGCACTGCACTGTCTGAGACTGAGCTGCAAGGAAAAAGTCACCATCCTACCCACCCCCTGCAGGAAACCTGAACTTGGGTCTGCATTTTATTTTTTACATCTGTCGGCTGTGCACGAGAAGGGGTGTGGCCTAATGGGATCAGGGTGTGGCCTAACAGGATTGGGGTGTGGCTTAGCGGAGGGTGGGGGAGTTGTAAAGTCCACTGTACCTCAGGATCCAGGCAGCTATATCGCACCGGAGCCGCACACATGGTGTCATAGATCGCAATTGTAATTATAATTTATTAGCCATTTGTAAATAATGATTAACCACCTTAAATTTGTTAAATCTTTTATTAGTGGAAAGATATTGGCCTCAGTGCTTAATGTTACCTATTATATAATATAACTAACCAATTAAATTATCCATATCCAATAAACACAATAACTTAACCAACAACATAGTCCACTTGAAGAGTGACTTAACCCCATTCTCAGCACTGTGACATATGGTATTTTCATACTGCGTAATCTGTGAGCACAACCCCTTCACTTCCCTGGAAACAGGAGGGGTTGTAAGGAGACTGTACCTCAGCTATAAGGCACTTTCAGGCTGTGCCCCGTGTGTTTCTTGAAGCCATGTAGGGTATTTCAACAATAACGTTACTTAGACACGAACAATATAACAAAGGTTATAAACTGTCATATCTATATAGCCTATAGGTGGCAAAAAACATGTTAACAAGTATAACTCCTAACATCCTCCCTTTCTTGTGAAATCAAGTAATATATAACATAAGATGATAGGATAACACAATACATTCCAAAGGTGACAATATTTTATATTTTCTATGATGTATCTAGCATACAAAATCCTTATATCTTGTTGGTGTTCTAATAACTAGTGTTGAGCGCAAATATTCGAATAGCGAATTTTTTTTTAGCGAATATCGGCACTTGGCTAATTCGCGAATATTTCGAATATAGCGCTATAAATTCGCTATTTCGAATATTCGTTTTTTTTTTGTTTTGTTTTTTGTTATATTTTTTTTCTTTCCCACTTCCCAAGAGTAGTTCTTAGGGCTCTTTCACACTTGCGTTTTTGTTTTCCGGCATAGAGTTCCGTCGTCGGGGCTCTATGCTGGAAAAATCCTGATCAGGATTATCCCAATGCATTCTGAATGGAGAGAAATCCGTTCAGGATGCATCAGGATGTCTTCAGTTCAGGACGTTTTTTGGCCAGAGAAAATACCGCAGCATGCTGCGCTTTTTGCTCCGGCCAAAAAACCTGAACACTTGCCGCAAGGCCGGATCTGGAATTAATACCCATTGAAAAGCATTAATCCGGATCTGGCCTTAAGCTAAACGTCGTTTCGGCGCATCGCCGGATCCGACGTTTAGCTTTTTCTCAATGGTTACCATGGCAGCCAGGACGCTAAAGTCCCGGCTGCCATGGTAAAGTGTAGTGGGGAGTGGGGGAGCAGTATACTTACCGTCCGTGTAGTTCCCGGGGCGCTCCAGAGTGACGTCAGGGCGCCCCACGCGCATGGATCACATGATCCATGTGCATGGGGCCCTCTGACGTCATTCTGGAGCGCCCCGGGAACTGCATGGACTGTAAGTATACTGCTCCCCCGCTCCCCACTACTACTATGGCAACTAGGACTTTAATAGAGTCCTGGCTGCCATAGTAACCTCAAAGCATTTCGAAGACTGATCAGGATCCTGATCAGTCTTCTAATGCTTTCAGGCGACTTGCGTTCTGACGGATCCGGCGGGACGGAAGTGCCTGCCGGATCCTCAGAACGCAAGTGTGAAAGAAGCCTTACTTGTCCTGAGGATTCCTGGATTCCTGGCTGCTCCAGTCAGTGCCCGTTGCCGCTTCTGCCGACTTCCGTGCTTATGGAGCGTCCCCATCATCATGGGAACGTCTCCATACTAAAATGTACTGTCGGATTTGAGAATTATGTTGAAATCGCAATGCGATTAATATTACTTGAATTAATCGCATTGCGATTTCAACTTAGACCTGGTTTACTATGGTTGGCTTGGTAGAATTAGCGAATATGACGAATGTATACTTGATAATTATTATAATTATTCTATTTATTAAAAAAATAATAATAATATAATCGCATAGCGAATTAAACACAGCTGTCTCTATAGTGAACTTTCCTATTTGATTGCTAGAATTAGCGAAGTTGACGAATAGGTAGCTAAAACGAAGATGGAGAATACTTAGTTATCTTCGTTTTGAGGAATTTGACGAATACATTCGTCATATTCGTCATCTTCGCTAATTCTAGATATCAAACCAATAGGAAAGTAGCCTTAAGTTAAAATCGCAATACGCGATTATTTAAATCGCATATTAATCGCGATAACTAGAATAATGACAAATATTCGATTTCAACGAATATGAAACGAATATTCTATCGAATATTCGCGAATTTTGTCGAAATCGAATATGGCACCTGCCGCTCATCACTACTAATAACCCTTGTTCTAGTGCGTCTTGGTGTGGCAGGAGCTTAAAGAGGACCTTTCACTAGTTTAAAAACTAAAAACTAACTATATCTGTGGGCAGAGCGGCGCCCAGGGGTCCCCCTGCACTTACTAGTATGTCTGGGCGCCGCTCCGTTCGCCGGTATGGCTCCGGTGTCTGCAGCTCTCTCTGTTGTACTGGGTGGAGTTTTGTATTAGGCGTGTCCCTGCTGCAGTGCTGGCCATCGCAGAGCACAGCTCATAGCCTGGGAGTCCCAGGCTATGAGCTGTGCGCTGCGATTGGCCAGCACTGCAGCAAGGGACACGCCTAATACAAAAACTCCGCCCAGTACAACAGAGGATGCTGCAGACACCGGAGCCTATACCGTGCGAACGGAGCAGCGCCCAGACATACTAGTAAGTGCAGTGGGACCCCTGGGCGCCGCTCTGCCCACAGATATAGTTAGTTTTTAGTTTTTAAACTGGTGAAAGGTCTTCTTTAAGATTGTTGCATATGATCATCCATCCCTGTTTCTTCGGGAGTTGTCTCATCTGGAGATATACCTGGTGTAATCACTTCACTTATTTCCATGTCAGATTTGTCATCCACAGTCTTAGGAAACTTCCTGTTTCTTCTGTACAACTGTCCATTTGCTTCCACTTTATAAGATCGTGGAGCAACTTTCTCCAAACAAATACCTTGTCACCAAATTCCATCTGTTGACGACGGCGACGGTTGTATTCGTACTGGCTGACCAATGCTTAGTTCGGGACGTTCCTTGGCTCCTTTATCATAATATGCCTTTGCTTTTTTGCGTCTTTCAGTTTCTGAGCATTCGGAAGTAAAGTCCTGGTCCTTCTTGACATTAGCTCTCTTATAGGACTACTGCTGGTGCGTTCTGATGGGGTATTTCTCCAGTCAAGAATTGCTTTCCAGATATCCTTGTCATCTCGTTTAGCTTTCTTTATAAGTGTTTTTGAAATTTTTACAGTAGCTTCTGCTTTACCGTTGGACTGACTGTGATATGGGGATGATGTAATATGTTCAAATTCCCACTCTCTACAAATTCGTGCAAACTCTGTGCTGACAAACTGTGGTCCGTTATCTGTTATTACAGAATCAGGGATTCCATGTCTGCTAAGATGTTCTTTGCAACAATCTATAATTGTTTTAGAGGTGGAATCAGAAACTAAATCAATTTCCCAGAAATCTGAATAATAATCAACAATTATTAAGTAATTTTGTCCTGTTTAGGAAAGTTAGTCCATGCCTAGTTTGCTCCAGGGTAGAGTGGGCAATTTGTGAGTCATCAGTGGTACTTTTGTTTGTTTACGCATATACTCATTGCAAGTATTACAGTTCTTTATTGCCTCTATAATCTCTGGGCCCATGTGTGGCCAAAAGATGACATCCTTGGCCTTGCGAAGGCATGCTTCTATTCCTAAGTTGCTAGAATGAGTCCTCGCTATCATTCCTGGGCGCATATTTTTTTGGTATGATTAATCTGTGTCCTTTTTACCGAATTCCATTTTGTATGCTTATTTCATCTCTAAAGTAGCGATGAGTGGCAGGGGCAATATTCGAATTCGTGATATTTTGCGAATATTTGGGCAAATGTTCGCCATATATTCAAAAATTCTCCAGTCATTATTTTCTTGATTGCGGAAAATCGGCAATTTAAAAATTCGCATTACGAAAATTCGCATTCAACACCTAAAATCAAAGATATTGCAGCCTTCTCATTGACCCACAAGCTAGAAGCCGTGAGGGATCATGTGTACTGGTGAAAAAAGCCCCAGTAGTCCCTGATACAAATCTGTATTTTTTCTTTCTGGTCAGGCCATCCTGTAAGAACAGTCATTTTTAATGCTTGTAAGACTTCATCTTGTTCTGTGAACTTCTGAATTTGTTGTAGGCGCAAATCCGACACTCTTAGATATTCTGCAAAGTTT
Source organism: Bufotes viridis (assembly GCA_033119425.1). Lineage (NCBI taxonomy): Eukaryota > Metazoa > Chordata > Amphibia > Anura > Bufonidae > Bufotes > Bufotes viridis. The sequence goes on along the minus strand of CM065597.1, from coordinate 119,480,920 downwards.
ATCTCTTCCAGTTCCTTAGAAAAGGCATCCTCTGATTGCATCAGGAAAATCTCATAATCTGGGGTGTCCTTGTCCATTTTTTTGTGAGGTAATGCTGCTCTTGATAAGAATTCTGCAATATACATACATTTCTGATCTTTTTTTGTAAACCATATTCAGGTTGCATTTTTGTAGCATCATGCGCTGTAGACATTTTGGTGCTACTAGGAGAGGTTTTTTAAACATGCTCTCTAGTGGCTTATGTTCAGTCTCAATGCTAATAATATTTTTTTTAGTTATTTGGACAGTTTTGGCCCCGTGACTGCCCAAATAACTTAAGTGTGCAGTGATTCTAAGAGTTAGGTAGTCGACATCTCTATGGTCCACCACCAGTGGGTGGTGGGAGAGAGAGAACAGAATGCGGGTGCGCACAATTGGGTGATAACGTTTGGGTTCTACATACTTTTTAAAAAAATATATATGCTCACCTTAGGGAGTTGTGCAATGATTAGGCACAACTCTATTTGTAGCGTGTATTAGCTCAGAACTGACTTAGGGATGCAGCCGTGTAAGTAGTTTATTCGTCCGTACTAGATGTGCAGTCCTTCGAAAACTAGGAATTCAGTGTGGTCGTGTTTTTGTTTAAAAGTTGTTTCCTCTTTTAATATTAAAAAAAGAGTTCTACACACACATATATATATATATATATATATATATATATAAACAAACATAAAAAAAGAAGTACTACTCGTTTCGGAGTACAATGGATATGAGTTAGGTGACATACATAAATACTTAAAAAACCCGCAAAAAATCTGGGGTGGTCCCGCCCTAAAGGGGGTGGGTCTTGCACCAGATGCCGTGTATATGGCATAGAAGATCACTATAAGATAACTTTTATTTAGGAAATGTATTTATAAAAGGAAGAGGCATTTAGTACTTTTATAATCAAATACATGGCTTATCCGACATATAACACTAATATGTAATGGAATAGTAGGTGTAAGATTGTTTCTTCGTCCTCTAGATGGGCGCTCTGTATTTGCCGGGGTCATGTGACCGTACTTGCGGTCACATGCTACACAGTCTGAGCAGTAAAGACAATATAAAGGGACACCTATCATTGATAGTCATGATCATATCCGGAAGAATATAAGTGCACTGCATATTCGATATTGATTTAATTATTATTTAGCCTGAAAGCGTTAGGGTGAGGCGGTCATGTGATCGCTATTGCGATCACATGATCCGGAGTCATAGCAACCAGTGCCACTCTAAGGTCCTGCGGCTAGCTGGTTGTATCGGTAGCCCTGCCCACTTTAGTTTGGAGTATCAGAGGTTGTCAAGTCTGACAAGAGGGGATGGTATGTGTACTGCAGAGGTCAAGTGACCACAGGAGCTGATCACATGGCCTGGTGCAAATGATGAATGTATGGAAAGGGGATTCCAACTATATTATAAGGATAGGGACATACAGTGTTGGTCAATATAAAAAATGATAAAAAATTAAGGCCCCTAGTGATGAAAGTAAACAGAGCTGGTAAAGTGACACGAAGTATATATATTTACATATTGATGTGAATGGTTATTAAAAGAGAAAGTGAGTAGGGATATGAATGGTTATTACAAGGGATAGTAGGTAACCTACAGAGTGATTGAATCGCAATACATATGGATATGAGGATCTGCCTAATTAAGATAATGGGTCGGAGTGTTCTGTGGGGATTGGATTACTTGATAATAGAAATCAACATAGGAAGTAGATACACACGGGAAAATAAATCTTTTTGATTGTGATAAATATAGTGAATAGTTGGTGTATCTTAGGAAGGATCTGTCCTCAATGTGGTGGATCATAAATTGAAATAATATAAGAAATATAAACAAATACAATTATTAATATAGAGGATAGTAGGTGTATTTTGGGAGGAATCCAGCTCCGGTATGGTGGATTCTCCTGTAGGTACATATATTAAAAACATATACATATATTAGAAAGCGGAAAAATGATGGGGAAACATATAAAATAATGTATGTCATTAAATCCGCGTTATTAACTCAAACCCCATCCAATATAAGTAAGGTCCCTCTACTTAAAATATGTGGCCCATATAATAGCTTTATCTCAAAGGCCTTATTGAGTCCGTAAGGGTTTAAGCTGTTTAATTTAAAAATCCAGAACATCTCTCGGCGCCTAATGTAATTGATGTCTCTGCGCTGGTGGACCGGAATCTGTTCAATTGGTGTTATGGTGAATCCATCGTGACTTCCGTCATGATGTTCTGCTGCGTGTCTCGATACTCCATGTTTATTGTATTTTTTCCTAATGTTAGAACGGTGTTTGTTAAGTCTTTTTCATAATGTTTGTATTGTCCGGCCAACATATTGTAGTTTGCATGGACACTCAATTAGATATATGAGGTGTGTAGAATCACAACTCAAAAAGCTCTGAATAGGGAAAGATTCCCCGCTAGAGCTGTAAAAGCTGGAACCTTGTTTGATGCTGGCGAAAACACATACATCTAGAGCGACCACATCTGTGGCTTCCCTGGGCGGTGGTTTTGCTCTGGAGTATGCCAGTGTCCTGTGATGGTTTGAGTTTACTAGGTGCTAAAATGTTTTTTAGAGTTTTTGACGCCTATATGTTAATTGAGGGAAATCCGGGAGAATACGGTTAAGAATAGGATCTCGCTTAAGTATGTGCCAATGTTTGTTTAGAACAGTCTTTATGGCTTCATAATTCTGGCTATAGGTGGTAATAAAGCTGAATGAGTGTTTATTGCCATCAGAGGTGGTGTTCTTCTTTCTTTTTTCAGTAGGAGCTAGGCATTCTTGTTGGGTGTAACTTGCTGCATTCTTACGGGCGCCAAGGATCATGTTATCTGGATACCCTTTTTTCCTTAAATCTTGTTGCCAGGGTATCACATTGTTTGTTGAAGTCCTTTTCCGTTGTGCAGTTTCGTCGTATCCTCTTAAACTGACTGAAAGGGATATTCACTTTCCATTTCCTGTAATGAGTACTATTAAAGTTTAGATAGCTGTTGCTATCAACCTTTTTGAAGAAGGTGCGGGTTTCAATTTCATTATTCTCAATGAAGATTTCCAGATCCAGAAATTTTATTCTTTTGCGCCAGCAAAGTGGAACCTTTTCTTTTTCACGCTGTGATTCTAAGAGTGACGCCTGTCATCTGCATGTCATACTGACTCACAGTATTATTCCACTACCAAAGCAGACTCCCTATGCGTGTTACTGCAAGGCACAGTGTTTTACACCTCTATAAAGGCTCTCTGCAGCCCGGAAATAGCCATTTTTTAACACAATTCGCCGCAAAAGAAATGTTTGAGAAATTCGCTCATCTCTAACCACAGCCATACACCAATAGATCGTCTGCAATAACTTCCACTCCGGGCAGGCCTTCTACTGCTTCATGTTGTCTACGTTGATACTGCGTCTTCTGGCGCAGTAGCAATCCCAAAAGGCATGCATAGCCATCGGCAACGCCCAAATGGAGTCCGGAATGTGGTGAGATAACTGCTTTTAGTGTCCAGTTTTACTTGCCAGAAGCCATCCTTAGCATCTAAGAAAGAAAATACTTTTGCATTTGTTAAACTTGGCAGGATTTCCTCTATAGTGGACACTGGATAATGTGAGCGTTTTAGTGCTTTATTTAAGTTTTTGGGATCGATGCATATTCGCAGCTTGCCTGGTTTATTTACAGCAACCATGCTACTTATCCATGACGTAGGTTCTGTGACCTTTTTTATCACTCCCAGTGTCTCTAATCTCTCTATTTTCGCCTTTAAGTCTGCTTTAAGTGGAGTCGGCACTCTACGTGGTTGGTATTGAACAGGAGGTATTGATTCATTCATTTCTAGGTGATACTCTCCAGGTAAACACCCTAGTCCTTTGAAAATGTCTCTATTTTCAGTTTTGATTATTTCATAAGACAAGGGTGAAGTTGTAGTTGTTTGCTGGTCATCATGTAATAATACATTATGTTCTACATTTAGTGTAAGGAGGCCCATTTTCTGACATGTTTCTGCTGAGAGAAGTGGTTTGTGCTTACCTTGGACAACTTGGAATTGTAGTGGATATGTTTTATCTTTGTATTTACAATTAAGATTACATTGGCCCATAGGTATCATATAGGTATCATTGCACCATTTTAATTTCATAGTACTCTCCTGTAATGATTGCTTTCCTTCTCTCACAATTTTGTAATCGTCTTTGTATGTCATAAGGTTGCAGGTGGCCCCACAGTCTAACTGACAGTATCACCTTTTCCCTGCTTCTCTGCCAATGCTGAGTTTTAGTGGTACAAACCACTGTGATCCAGGACTGCTTACTGCACCGATTTGATGAATATTAGTGAATGCTGATTCTTCTGAGCTGCTGCTCTTGATCTGTGCAGCCATATGTATTCTGGCATTTGCTTTTTGCCTGCATACTCTAGAAAAATGGTTTAGCTTTTTGCATTTACTACATGTTTCTCCATATGCTGGACAGTGGTCTCTGCCCCAGGGGTGGTTCTCTGAGCATTCTCTTTCTAGTATTAATGTCTTTTGATCCCAGAACTATTCTGTCTCTGATAAGTTCATTATGAAAGGGTACTTTCACACTTGCGGCAGGACGGATCCGGCAGGCGCCGTGCACTGCCGTGCTGCCAATCTGTCCCCATTGACTATAATGGGGTGGGGGGCGGAGCTACGGCACAGCACAGCAGTGCGCGGCCAGAGATCGCCGGACTAAAAGTCCTGCATGTCCGACTTTTCAGCCGTACTGCGCCGTACCTCCACCCCCCGCCCCATTATAGTCAATGGGGATGGAGCAGCAGCACGGCAGTGCACGGCCACTTGCGGCAGGACAGATCCTGCAGGCTGAATAGCCTGCCGGATCCGTCCTGCCGCAAGTGTGAAAGTACCCTAATACTCCAAATTAACATGTAGTGGCAAGTTGCCTCAGCTTAGTCACATACTGATCTATAGTTTCCAATGGGCCTTGGTTAGTGGTATTGAATATGTACCTCTCATATATGATGTTACGTGAAGGCATAAAATGACTCTGTAATGCATCCAGAGTTTTCTCTATGTCCTGCTTGTCGCCATCAGGAGGGAGAGGTGCTGATAAATACGCAGACAGTCTCTCCCCATCACTGAGTGCAGTGTCGCGATCCTTACCTTGGAGTCTTTCTTATCAAGTTCAGTTGCTAACTCATAATCCTCCCACTGGGATTTGAAGTATGACCAGTTAACTGCCAGGTCCCCTTTACAGTCCATGGGAGATGGCACAGGGAAATAGTTTGTAGCCATTTCTGTAACGCTGTATTTCTCATTAATAAATTACCAGAGAAACAATTCTTGTTGTTTTTAGTTCTGATAATTTTAGTGGTTTCTAAAACACCAAAGACCTCTCCACTTCTAACACAGTGTTTCTTGAAGCCATGTAGGGTATTTCAACAATAACTTTATTTAGACACGAACAACATAACAAAGGTTATAAACTGTCATATCTATATAGCCTACAGGTGGCAATAAACATGTTAACAAGTATAACTCCTACCACCGTGCCCACTGGGGAGACCTCAGGCTACCGCACCTGTCTACATGGTCCCCTGCAGTGTTCTCATGGTTTCTACCTCACAGTGATCCCGGTGTGCTGCCATGACGAGGCTTTCCTGGTTCTCCTTACCGTACGCTTCTAAACCCTTCAGGAGAGCGCTTCAGTTTTCCCCGCGTTTCATGGCTTAACTAACATCTCGTCACTTTTCCGCAGGGGCTTAAATATCGATGACATTGGAGTCTTTGAGAAGAACACGAAGTATGAAGCGGAGTCCCAGAGCCTCACGGTGAAAGCCCTGCTGATAGTCGCCTACTCCGCCATCTTCTCCATTTCTCTGTTTGGGAACATTCTGGTTTGTCACGTCATCATTAAGAACAAGAGGATACAGTCAGTCACCAGCTTATTCATCGCTAACCTGGCAGTGGCCGACATAACGATAACCCTGCTCAACACCCCCTTCACCCTGGTGAGCCATTATAGGGATGAGGGTAGCACTGCAAACCCCTCGTCACTACTTTGTATAGTAGTATTCTGTGTGCATAGCTATAATACAGGGTAACTGTAAAGGGGGAATATTAATTTCCAATATTAAGCGAATATCAGTAATTAATATTCATAAATAGGCGTAAGCCGTCTATAGATAGTCACGCCTATTTATGTCCTTAACAACACACTTCTATTGCCTAGCACGTCACCAAGTCGCTTACACTTACTATCTGCATGCGCCTAACTCATTACGCTAAACGCTAATAAATACACGCTACACAATTCTACCAGTAAAACGGTATTTATTAAAGCTTGACGCACACAGATATATACTAAATAACACAACACTACAAATACAATACTAACTACACTACACAATCCCAAATTCCACCCACAACACTAGCTAATACAGATCACACACATCCATACACATTTACAGCCCAGCCAACCTAGCTCTAAGCTATCCCTATGGGAGTAACAAAGGGTTAACACACACTCAACTGCTGCTGGGCTATAGGCAGGGCAGCGGTGGAGGGGTTAACACAAGGTGCAGGGGACTGTGGGTAGCAGGGCTTGCTGGGACCTGCAAGGGTTAATGCAGGCCACAGATACACTGGGCTGAGCAGGGGTTCAGGGATGGCAAGGTAGGGGTAAATGCAGGGATAATGGGTAGGGAGGTACAGGTCTACAGGGGTTACACCAACAGGGGTTGATGCTGCTGGGCAGGGAAGGGGTACATGGGACTGTAGGGCTATGGGAAATCAGGGCAGGGGTTGAGGGTACTCAGCCATCTTCGGGTCCCATCTGTGTCCTTCTCAGTCAGCAGCCGAGTTCAGAAGCCACCTCCTCTGTAGAGGCATGCCCTAATATCTGGATTTGGGATATGACCTCACTCCACTGAAGACAAATCTACCTTGTGAGCCCTCCCCCCAGGTATTTTTGCCATGGACAAAGATGGGGGAGAAGGAAACAGGTTTAGCATGTAAGCCATGTGCTGATCAAAAGGTGCCATAAAGTCTGCAATTTCCTGTCCTGGACCCACATCCTAGTTAGCATATCTATACTAACTACCCCCCAGGGACAGTTGGGCGATTAACAGATAACAATGCAAGCCATGGCCTACAGGCTAAACACTGGCCTGTATCAAGTTGAAAAGGAGCCATGGGAAGAGGGGGCATATATGGGATATATATATGAAAGGGGACATATTCTATAAGGGGACATATATATATATATATATATATACGTATATTTCAACCCTTCCTCAACAGTAACATTACAAACTAATTATCACTAGTCTTTATAGGGGTATTCTGTGTGCATAGCAAAGGCCGGGGTCAGCATCCGGCATACCCGGGCAATACTGCGGGGGCCGACAGCTGCCAGAGGCCAGAAGCAATGAACCCTCCCTCAGGCTGGTGGCACTCTATATCGTGAAGCAGGAAGATTTCTTCCTGCTCCACCATTCAGCCTGCAGACATAGATAGCACTGCCGGCCTGTAAGGGTGGAGCCTGCAGCCCAGTAATCTGCATGAGCTCCGCCCACACAGTGCTGCAGAGCAATCTGTGTCTGCAGGGGGAAAGAGGACTGTGAGCTTCAGGAACAGGAGAAGGTGTAATTACCGTGTTTTTTTGTTTTTAATACAGAGGGGTCACAGAGGACTTTGTTACTATGGAGGGGGCACAGAGGATTTTAATACTATGGAGGGGGCGCAGAGGACTTTATTACTATGGAGTGGGCACAGAGATATTTATTACTATGGAGGGGGCACAGAGGGCATTTCTACTATGGAGGGGGCACAGAGGGCATTACTAATGTGAACTGGACATAATGGGCATTTCTACAATGTAGGGGCCACAGAGCCAGAGGGCATTACTACAATGAAGGGGGCACATTTGGCATTATTACTGTGAAGGGGGCACAATGGGGATTATTACTATGAAGGGGGCTAGGAATAAGCCTCTGCTCCTCCTACACAGCAGCGCGATGTGTCACAGTATCCTGCTGCTGCTGGTGGGGAGCGCAGATCATGGGAGGAGCCAGGTGAGGAGTATTTTTATTTTTTATTATTATTTTTTATTTATTTTTTACTTTCTGTGAAGGGGGCACATCTGGGCATAACCACTGTGAAGGGGGCACTGGGCACATATCTTGGCATATCTACTGTAAAGGGGGCACACATCTTGACATATCAACTGTGAGGGGGCACATATTTTGGGATATTTACTGTGAAAGGGTCACATATCTTGGCATATGTACTGTGAGGGGGCACATATCTTGGCATATCTACTGTGAGGGGGGCACATGTCTTGGGACATCTACTATGAAGGGGGCATATCTTGGCATATGTACTGTGAGGAGCACATATCTGTGAGTAGAACTGAGGGACTGAAACACTGGGTAGAAAATAAGAGTAGGCACATAAGGATGGATTCACATATATCCGCTCTGTAGAATGCTCTGGGTAAGGTATTTTATCTATAATACATGCAGCTTCAGTGGTCTTCTGTGTGCATAGCTATAATACAGGGTAACATTACAAGCTCCTCTTCACTAGTCTGTATAGGGGTGTTCTGTGTGCATAGCTATAATACAGGGTAACATTACAAGCTCCTCTTCACTAGTCTGTATAGGGGTGTTCTGTGTGCATAGCTATAATACTGGGCAGTGGCGTGCCTGGGGGAGGGGGGGGGGCTGGGCGGAGGGTGCGGTCCGCCCCGTGTGCCGGCTCTCAGGGGGGTGCCAGAAGCAATGAGCTATTCCATCGTTTCAGATGGAAGCGCTCATTGCTGGAGAGCTGACGCCCACATACTGCGGCAGGCCACAGGAGCGCATAGTTCTCTGCCCCGCCATAGGCTTCAGGCCTAGTAGGCCTGAGGCCTATGCGGTAATGAAATCCCGATGCAGGCGTGCGTGATGACGTCACAGCGAAGTGTGCGTGCCTGTCCTTGCGTGCCTAGACATAGGTGAGTATTTAGCTTTTATATATTTTTATTTTATATGCTAACTTTGGGGGAAATGAGGGGGGACAGTTCATCGGGGAGAAATTACAGTATGGGGCAAGTTACTATGTGGGGGCAAATTATTTATGGGAGGGATTATATAGTAACATAGTGCAAAGCGCAGAAAAAAGCCATCTGTCCATCCAGTTCAGCCTGTCATCCTGCTAGTTGATCCAGAGGAAGGCAAAAAAAAACCTGTGAGGCAGAAGCCAATTTTCCCCACTTAAGGGGAGTAAAAAATTCCTTCCCGACTCCAATCTGGCAATCAGAAGAACTCCCTGGATCAACGACCCATCTCTAGTAACTATAGCCTGTAATATTATTACACTCCAGAAATACATCCAGGCCCCTCTTGAATTCCTTTATTGTACTCACCATCACCACCTCCTCAGGCAGAGAGTTCCATAGTCTCACTGCTCTTACAGTGAAGAATCCTTTTCTATGTTTGTGTACAAACCTTCTTTCCTCCAGACGCAGAGGATGTCCCCTTGTCACAGTCACAGTCCTGGGGATAAATAGATGATGGTAGAGATCTCTGTACTGACCCCTGATATATTTATACATAGTTGTTAGATCTCCCCTCAGTCGTATTTTTTCTAAAGTGAATATCCCTAATTTTGATAACCTTTCAGGGTACTGTAATTGCCTCATTACAGTTATTACTTTAGTTGCCCTCCCCTGAACCCTCTCCAGTTCTGCTATGTCTGCCTTGTTCACAGAAGCCCAGAACTGTACACAGTACTCCATGTGTGGTCTGATTTGTAAAGTGGTAGGACTATGTTCTCACCACAGGCGTCTATGACCCTTTTGATGCAACCCATTATCTTATTGGCCTTGGCGGCAGCTGCCTGACACTGCTTTTTGTGGCTTAGTTTGCTGTTTACTACGTGGGGGTAAATTATTATAGTAGGGATTACTATGTGGGGGCAAATTACTATATGGGGCAATGTGGGGGAAACTACTCTGTGGGGGCAGTGTGTGGAAACTACTGTGTGGGGCAGTGTGGGGAAAACTACTGGATGGGGGCAGTGTGGGGGAAACTACTGGATGGGGGCAGTGTGGGGGAAACTACTGGATGGGGGCAGTGTATGGAAAATTACTGTATGGGGGTAGTGTGGGGGAAACTACTATATAACAAATCACAGAAAAAACTATATATATATATAAACCATCCTGCATGGTATGGTACATTTACAAAGTCACAGAAAATAATGCACTATAATAGTAGATGCAAGCATAACATATGGACTAAGCCCTCACTCTATTGTTAAATATGAGACACTTGGTCAATACATTTTAATCAAAATACATCTAAGCCCACCTACCAATGAAGTGCCAAAGAAAAGACTCGCCCCGAGTGCAAAACACCCTAGGCAAGCTCCTCTTCCCTAGTCTGTATAGGGGTGTTCTGTCTGCATAGCTATAATACAGGGTAACATTACAAGCTCCTCTTCCCTAGTCTGTATAGGGGTGTTCTGTCTGCATAGCTATAATACAGGGTAACATTACAAGCTCCTCTTCACTAGTCTGTATAGGGGTGTTCTGTCTGCATAGCTAAAATACAGGGTGACATTACAAGCTCCTCTTCACTAGTCTGTATAGGGATGTGCTGTGTGCATAGCTATAATACAGGGTAACATTACAAGCTCCTCTTCACTAGTCTGTATAGGGGTGTTCTGTCTGCATAGCTAAAATACAGGGTGACATTACAAGCTTCTTATAACTATTCTGTATAGTGGTATTCTGTGTACTTGGCATCAATACAGGGTAACATTACAAGCTCCTCTTCACTACTCGGCACAGTCTGTGATCACAACCCCTTCAATTCCCTGGAAACAGGAGGGGTTGTAAGGAGGCTGTACCTCAGCTATTAGGCGCTTCCAGGCTGTGCTCCGTGCACACTGGGAAGATCTCAGGCTACCGCACCTGTCTACATGGTCCCCTGCAGTGTTCTCATGGCTTCTACCTCACAGTGATCCCGGTGTGCTGCCATGACGAGGCATGCCTGGTTCTCCTTACCGTACGCTTCTAAGCCCTTCAGGAGAACTGACTTGGCGAACGCTTCGGTTTTCCCCGCGTTTCACGGCTTTCCTAACATCTCGTCACTCTTTAGCGGAGGCTTAAATATCGATGACATTGGAGACTTTGAGAAGAACACGAAGTATGAAGCGGAGTCCCAGAGCCTCACGGTGAAAGCCCTGCTGATAGTTGCCTACTCCGTCATCTTCTCCATCTCTCTGTTTGGGAACATTCTGGTTTGTCACGTCGTCATCAAGAACAAAAGGATACAGTCAGTCACCAGCTTATTCATCGCTAACCTGGCAGTGGCCGACATAATGATAACCCTGCTCAATACACCCTTCACCCTGGTGAGCCATTATAGGGATGAGGGTAGCACTGCAAACCCCTCGTCACTACTCTGTATAGTGGTATTCTGTGTGCATAGCTATAATACAGGGTAACATTACAAACTAATTATCACTAGTCTGTATACGGGTATTCTGTGTGCATAGCTATAATACTGGGAGACATTACAAGCTCCTCTCCACTACTCTGTATAGTGGTGTTCTGTGTGCATAGCTATAATACTGGGAGACATTACAAGCTCCTCTCCACTACTCTGTATAGTGGTGTTCTGTGTACATAGCTATAATACAGGGTAACATTACATGCTCCTCTCCACTACTCTGTATAGGGGTGTTCTGTGTACATAGCTATAATACAGGTTGACATTACAAGCCCCTTATCACTAGTCTGTATAGGGATGTTCTGTGTACACTGCTATAATACAAGGTAACATTACATGCTCCTCTCCACTACTCTGTATAGTGGTGTTCTGTGTACATAGCTATAATACAAGGTAACATTACATGCTCCTCTCCACTACTCTGTATAGGGATGTTCTGTGTGCATAGCTATAATACAAGGTAACATTACATGCTCCTCTCCACTACTCTGTATAGGGATGTTCTGTGTGCATAGCTATAATACAGGTTGACATTACAAGCTCCTTGTCACTACTCTCTATAGCGGTGTTCTGTGTGCATAGCTATAATACAGGGTAACATTACATGCTCCTCTCCACTACTCTGTATAGGGGTGTTCTGTGTACATAGCTATAATACAGGGTAACATTACAAGCTCCTCATCACTAGTCTGTATAGGGATGTTCTGTCTGCATAGCTATAATACAGGGTAATATTACAAGTCCTCATCACTAGTCTGTATAGGGGTGTTCTGTGTACATAGCTATAATACAGGGTAACATTACAAGCTCCTCTACACTACTCTGTATAGGGGTGTTCTGTGTGCATAGCTATAATACAGGGTAACATTACAAGCTCCTCATCACTAGTCTGTATAGTGGTGTTCTGTGTACATAGCTATAATACAAGGTAACATTACAAGCCCCTTATCACTAGTCTGTATAGAGGTGTTGTGTGCGCATAGCTATAATACAGGTTAACATTACAAGCTCCTCTTCACTAGTCTGTATAGGGATGTTCTGTGTGCATAGCTATAATACAGGGTAACATTACAAGCTCTTCTTCACTACTCTGTATAGGGGTGTTCTGTGTACATAGCTATAATACAGGGTAACATTACAAGCTCCTCTTCAATAGTCTGTATAGGGATGTTCTGTGTGCATAGCTATAATACAGGGTAACATTACAAGCTCCTCTTCACTACTCTGTATAGAGGTGTTCTGTGTACATAGCTATAATACAGGGTAACATTCCCAGCCCCTTATCACTAGTCTGTATAGAGGTGTTGTGTGCGCATAGCTATAATACAGGGTAACATTACAAGCTCCTCTTCCCTAGTCTGTATACGGGTATTCTGTGTGCATAGCTATAATACAGGGTAACATTACAAGCTCCTCATCACTAGTCTGTTTAGGGGTTTTGTGTGCATAGCTATAATACAGGGTAACATTACAAGCTCTTCTTCACTACTCTGTATAGTGGTGCTCTGTGTGCATAGCTATAATACAGGTTGACATTACAAGCTCCTCTTCAAAAGTCTGTATAGAGGTGTTCTGTGTGCAAAGATATAACACAGGGTAGCATTACAAGCTTCATATCACTAGTCTGTATGGTGGTGTTCTGTGTGCATAGCTATAATATAGGGCGACATTGTAAGCTCCTCTTCACTACACTGTATAGGGGTGTTCTGTGTAGTTAGCATCAATACAGGGTAACATTACAAGCTCCTCTTCACTAGTCTGTGAAGCAGGGTTCTGTGTGCATAGCTATAATACAGGGTAACAGTACAAACTTTTCTTCACTACTCTGTATAGGGATGTTTTGTGTACATAGCTATAATACTGGGGAACATTACAAGCTACTCTTCACTAGTCTGTATAGGGATGTTCGGTGTGCATAGCTATAATACTGGGGAACATTACAAGCTCCTCATCACTAGTCTGTATAGTGGTGTTCTGTGTACATAGCTATAATACAGGGTAACATTATAAACTCCTCTCCACTACTCTGTATAGGGGTGTTCTGTGTGCATAGCTATAATACCGATTAACATTACAAGGTCCTCTTCAATAGTCTGTATATTGGTGTTCTGTGTGCATAGCTATAATACCGGGTAACATTACAAGCTCCTCATCCCTAGTCTGTATAGGGGTTTTGTGTGTGCATAGCTATAATACCGGGTAACAGTACATGCTACTCTTCACTAGTCTGTATAGGGGTGTTCTGTGTGCATAGCTATAATACAGGGTAACATTACAAGCTCCTCTTCACTAGTTTGTATAGGGGTGTTCTGTGTGCATAGCTATAATACAGAGTAACATTACAAGCTCCTTATCACTAGTCTGTATAGTGGTGTTCTATGTACATAGCTATAATACAGGGTAACATTACAAGCTCCTCATCACTACTCTGTATAGCGGTGTTCTGTGTGCATAGCTATAATACAGGGTAACATTACAAGCTCCTCATCACTAGTCTGTATAGTTGTGTTCTGTGTACACTGCTATAATATATGGTGCCATTACAAGCTCCTTATCACTAGTCTGTATAGTGGTGTTCTATGTACATAGCTATAATACAGGATAACATTACAAGCTCCTCTTCACTACTCTGTATAGCGGTGTTCTGTGTGCATAGCTATAATACAAGTTGACATTACAAGCCCCTTATCACCAGACTGTATAGCTTTGTTCTTTATGCAGAGATATAATACAGGGTAACAGTACAAGTTCCTCATCACTAGTCTGTATAGGGGTTTTGTGTGTGTATAGCTATAATACTGGGTAACATTACAAGCTCCTCTTCACTAGTCTATATAGGGGTGTTCTATGTACATAGCTATAATACAGAGTAACATTACAAGCTCCTCATCACTAGTCTGTATAGTTGTGTTCTGTGTACACTGCTATAATATATGGTGACATTACAAGCTCCTCATCACTAGTCTGTATAGGGGTTTTGCGTGTGCATAGCTATAATACAGGGTAACATTACTAGCTCCTCTTCACTAGTCTGTATAGGGATGTTCTGTGTGCATAGCTATAATACAGGGTGACATTACAAGCTCCTCTTCCCTAGTCTGTATAGGGGTGTTCTGTCTGCATAGCTATAATACAGGGTAACATTACTAGCTCCTCTTCACTAGTCTGTACAGGGGTGTTCTGTGTACATAGCTATAATACAAGGTAACATTACAAGCTCCTCTTCACTACTCTGTATAGGGGTGTTCTGTATGCATAGCTATAATACAGGATAACATTACAAGCTCCTTATCACCAGACTGTATAGCTTTGTTCTTTGTGCAGAGATATAATACAGGGTAACAGTACAAGCTTCTCTTCACTAATCTGTACAGGGGTGTTCTGTCTGCTTAGCTATAATACAGGGTGACATTACAAGATCATTATCACTAGTCTGTATAGAGGTGTTCTGTGTACATAGCTATAATACAGGGTAACATTACAAGCTCCTTATTAGAGTTCAGCGAACCCGAACTATATAATTCGGGTTCGTACTGAACTTTATGGTTTTTCACACCCGGACCCGAACTTGAACATTTCTGTAAAAGTTCGGGTTTGGGTACATTGTTTGCCGATATACTCCCACTTTTTGAAAGGCTGCAGGGCAGCAATTCAACAGGCATTTCACTACTTTGCCCTAAGAAGCCATCACAGCCAAGCCTACTACTGGCATGGCTGTGATTGGCTAAGTGCAGCATGTCACCCAGCCTCTATATAAGCTGGAATAACGTAGAGCCGCACGTCACTCTGCTGCTCTTAGTGTGGGGACAGGCTGCTGCTGATGCTCTCAGGGAGACATTAGGGAACAAATCTTTTGAACTTGGTGGTGTTAAATCTTCAAACTACAGCAATTACTGAGGGTGCTATGCTACATATTTGTACCCAGCCCTGAGCCCAGTGATACTGCAAAATAATTTTTAATCCATCTGTTACTGAGGTGGGGGTCGGCGGCCATTTCAGCAACTGCAGTGTCCTTGGAACTGCATGTGACCTGCATGTGTGCCAGCAGGCCAGGGACATCAATCGAATTATTTTTTGGTAGCTTAGTGGATTAAAAATTCCTTTTTTCTGGCAGGTCAAGTCCCCCTACATTACTTATTTTAAAATTTTGGAATTACATAGTGCATTTGTGTTCTGTCGTACCACAGAGCATGTTTGCATACACCGCTGAAAAACCTATTTTAAAATTTTGCGATGACATAGTGAATTTCTGTAGTTGGTGGAATAAACCCGTACTTTCATACCACAGAGCATGTTTGCATACACCACTGAAAAATCTGTTTTATAATTTTGCGGTGAAACACTGCATTTCTGTAGTTGGTGGAATAAACCCGTACTGTCGTACCACAGATCACGTTTGCATACACCTCTGAAAAAACTACTTTAAAATTTTGTGGTGACATAGTGCATTTCCGTAGTTGGTAGAATAAACCCGTACTGTCGTACCACAGAGCATGTTTGCATACACTGCTGAAAAACCTGTTTTATAATTTTGCGGTGACATAATGCATTTCTGTAGTTGTTGGAATAAACCCGTACTGTGGCACCACAGAGCACGTTTGCATACACCGCTGAAAAACCTGTTTTATAATTTTGCGGTGAAACACTACATTTCTGTAGTTTGTGGAATAAACCCGTACTGTCTTACCACAGATCACGTTTGCATACACCGCTGAAAAAGCTACTTTAAAATTTTGCGGTGACATAGTGCATTTCTGTAGTTGGGTTAATAAACCCGTACTGTCGTACCACAGACCATGTTTGCATACAACGCTGGAAAAACTGTTGTAAAATTTTGCGGTGACATAGTGCATTTCTATAGTTGGGGGAATAAACCCGTACTGTTGTGCCACAGAGCACGTTTGCATACACTGCTGAAAAACCTGTTTTATAATTTTGCGGTGACATACTGCATTTCTGTAGTTGGTGGAATAAGCCCGTACTGTCGTACCACAGATCACGTTTGCATACAACGCTAAAAAACCTATTTTAAAATTTTGACACCTGAGATAACGAAGGTTGTAGAGTAGATGGAGTTGCACTGCATATAATGTGAGTCCCTTTTGTAGTGGAGATACGTCACCGGAGTACTTGACGGAGATTGTATTGCATTAACTGCTGACAGTGGTGCTCAGCCCAACATGTAACTAGATTGTTACTGTTGCATTATATTTGTGAAAAGAAAGACAAGGGCGGCACTCACTGGTACTTGCAGAAGTGTTTTCTTTATTCCAATTCAAGGTAGGGAGTAGACAAAATATACAGGTGCACCAGCAGTACTAGGCTAGTCAAGTGATGTATTTCACCTGCTTTTAAAACCCTGCTGTGACGTGCTACGCTCTGCACCGCGCAGGTACATCGCTCACCTGGCACTCACCTGTGCGTCACAGAGAAGGAGCCGCGTCACTTGTGAAAGATTCATCAAAAATAACTAAAATTTTTGCAAAAAAATGAAATTTTTCACTTTCTGTTGTAAAATTTTTCAAATAAAACTACATTTCTATATAAATTTTTCTCTAAATTTATTGTTCTACATCTCTTTGATAAAAAAAAATCCAATAAGTGTATATTTATTGGTTTGGGTAAAAGTTATAGTGTTTACAAACTATGGTGCAAAAAAGTGAATTTCTGCATTTTGAAGCGGCTCTGACTTTCTGAGCACCTGTCATGTTTCTTCAGGTGCTAGAATGCCAGGATAGTATAAATGCCCCCCAAATGACACCATTTTAGAAAGAAGACACCCCAAAGTATTTACGGAGGGGCATGGTCAGTTCATGTATGATTTCATTGTTTTTCACAAGTTAGCGGAAAATTACACTTTCTGAGGAAAAATAAATAAATAATAAAGTTTCCATTTCTGCTAACTTCTGGCAAAAAAAAAAAATAATTTCCCACGGACTCACTATGCCCCTCAGTGAATACCTTGGGGTGTCTACTTTCCGAAATGGGGTCATTTGTGGGGTGTGTTTACTGTTCTGGCATTTTGGGCGGGGCTAAATTGTGAGCAACCCTGTAAAACCTAAAGGTACTCGTTGGACTTTACGCCCCTTTACGCACCTAGGCTTCAAAAAAGTGGCACACATGTGGTATTGCCGTACTCAGAAGAAGTAGGGCAATGTGTTTTGGGGTGTATTTTTACATATACCCATGTTGGGTGAGAGAAATATCTCTGTAAATTGTCAACTTTGTATAAAAAAATTTAAAAAGTTGTCATTTACAGAGATATTCCCTTACGTCCTACCAGCAGCACAGATGGGGTTAACCACCCCCCGTGGACTGGCAGGACCGGCGGAATGTTTAATGAGCCCAAGACTAATAACTCAATTTAACAATTAAGTATCTCCTTAAAAGGAGGAAGTCAACCCCCAGCCCACTGTGTTTTTTTCTGTCCTCCTGGACAGGTGGACTAGGCGGTTTGTTCCCCCCTTTCTTATGGAAAGTGCGGGGAGCCTTCTTTTATTTTGGGTAACGGCGTTGCCCTTTTTTCCTAGGTACCTTGTCAGTTTGGCCGGCAGCTTGTTTGCTGCCGGCCCCGCGCAGTTGCGCCTGGCTGGGGTATTTTGGCGGCGTCCTTGGTCCTGGATTCCCTGTCCCTGTGCGCCGCCATCTTCCGGAGGTGACGCTGGGACTCTCCTTTTGCATCACCTCCGGGTAATCCGGCCGTGATTTTTTCACGGGCACGATTTTTTTGATAGATGCGATTTTTTTTTTTATGCATCTTCCTGTGGAGGATTTACTGGGGGAAGGGTGGATTGGCTATCCCTCCCCTTCCCTTATTTTGGGAGGCTGTGTGCTCCAGTTCAGTCTCTGGCTACATTTGCTTTTTCAGCTAGATCCCAGAGTCCTAAAATTGGTGTTGTTCTACTTGTGGTGTTTTTTTCCTCAGCTGCCTCCGGGCTGTTTTTCTACCTTTCCTGCATAGATAGGTGGTTTACAAATGTTTTATTTGTCCCTTTTTTTCCCGCAGTGATGTCTTCTCCGCGGGATTCGGAAGGCAGGAAAGTGGATTCCAAGAGGAAGCATCGATCCACCATTGCAGCAGTCAATGGTTATTGTAAGCTGATCATACCTGCACTCGTGAGATCGCAGAAGCTAAACAGCTTAAGGCTGGGCTAAGACCAGCTTGGGAGAACGGTTGGGAATCCCTGGGTCCGTTGACTTAACCTACACCAGGTTCTCTCCTCGAATGAGGAGGAGCTGACTTTGTGTTTTCTCCCCTGGAAAGACACAGAAGTTGCTCAAGTCCATCAGGTCAGGGGACCATGATGTTGACTGTGGGGAGCCTCCCGTTCCCGCTACTCGGGCACATCGTGTCTTTAGCGGATGAGACCCTCCTCTCTATCATGATATAGAGTGGAAAAAACCTGGAAAAGGTCCGGTTTTAACAAAGAAGTTTAAATCCATGTTCCCGATGGCTTAACCCTTGGTGGATTCGTGGGGATCCATTCCCAAGGTGGACATGGCTATTGCCAAGTTGTCCAAGCGCACTCTGGTTCCTGCAGACGATGGGTCTAGCTGCAGGACCCCCTTGCAGAGTGCACACTAAGATGGGGTGTTACGGCAGCTGCGGCTTCCGCTTCCACAGCCATAGCGGCTTTTGAAGTCCCTACGTTCCTCCGATCTCGCCTGGATCAAATTCAAGTTGATGTGAACCAGAGGTTTTTTCCAGGACGACATACTGGCTGCTTTCAAGACCATCAACCTGGCTACGGACTTCTTGTGCGATACCGCACAGCTCCAGTTGAAGCTAGCGAGGGAGCTTCCTTGCTAGTAAAGCAAATCCTGGGAACAAGGCCAAACACAAATCCTTACTATTGAAGCTAAGCAGCAGGTCTGTGGCTCATGGGAGACCAAGTGCGCCTTTGGCACCCTGTAACAATACTATCAAATAACATCAGGGGCCTATATATAGCATGGCCCTGGGATCAGCGGCCCATATTCCATTTTGGCTTAAGCCTTGGGTCCCTGACAATTCCTCAAAATACAGAGTGACTGGAGAGCACAGCGAAAGGGCTTGAGGTGCTCTCGTGGAGGAGCCAAAGATGGAAAATCCACCTCCTGACTACGGGCCTCTTCGAGGCTCTTAGTTAATTCCCGTTACTCCTGCCGCCCTTCCAATAAGATTCCCCATTCCTAAGCTTCATGTACCCGTCGGAGTCGTCTCTCCCACTTCTGAGAAGAATGGATCCAAGAGATCTCGGATCCCGGGGTCCTGAATATCATTTTCAACGGTTATTTAGTCAACAACACCTCTATTCCTCTGGACAGGTTTGTCAAGATCAACCTTCTACAAGCTGCCAAGGAGGCGATCCTAGAGGCCTACATTCAGGACTACATTTGCAAAGGGGCTCTGGAGGAGGTTCCGGCAGGAGAACGGGGCCTAGGGATCTATTCACCAGTTTTTCTGGTTCCCAAGGTTTCAGGAGATCTCCGGATGATTATCGATTTATAAGGAAGGTGAAGTTTCGTGTGGAAACCATTAGGTCAGTAGTTCACGTCGTCAATCCTGGAGACGTGATGGCAACCCTGGACCTCAATAACGCATATCTGCACATCCCGATCTATCCTGGTTCCAGGAAGTATATCAGGATCACGGTCCAGGTGTCCGGTGTCGTCAGGCATCTTCTGTTTGTTGCCCTTCCCTTTGGCATTTCTTCTGCCCCTCACACTTTTACCAAGGTGGTGGTTCTGTGGTGGCGGCTTTGAGGCTTCAAGGACTGACCATCATTCCTTATCTGGACGACTGGCTTTGAAAGCCTCTGCTCTAGCGGTCCTAACCCAACGTCTTCAGGTAACAATCTCCTTTCTGTTCCACCTAGGTTGGATCATCAGCTGGTAGAAGTCGAACGTGAGCCCGTCGACTTCAGTAAGATATCTAGGCTTCATAATCGACTCCACTGGGATGTCGCTCCAGTTGACTCCAGAAAGAAGATTCCGGGTTCAGAACACGGCAAGTTCCTTTCCCGGCGAGTTCCAATCCGGACTCTCATGAAGATGTTGGGGCTCATGTCAGCGTCTGCGGAAGCAGTCCCTTGGGCTCTATGGCACCTCCGTCCTCTACAGTCGGAGGTCCTCTCCTAATGGAATGGCAGCCCTGCTGGGCTAAACTCCCTGTGCTCCCTGACTTGGCAAACTCTGTATTCCCTCAGATGGTGGTGCCCTCTTTTAGACGGGAAGTCTATGACCCAGCCAGTCTGGGTCATATTGACTACGGATGCGTCCTAAGTAGGCTGGGACGCTCACCTAGATGACTCTCCAGTTCACGGGACCTGGTTTCCTCAGGAGTGGCTTTTTCATCCAATCTCCGCGAGATTCAAGCTATCCGGCTAGCCCTCCTTCACTTAGCCCCTCAGATCAGGGGCAAAGCGGTGAAAGTCCAGTCAGACAATGTGACTGCGGTACTTTACATCAACCAGCAGGGAGGCACGAGATCACTTCCCCTCTTGTCAGAGATCGGGGTGATTCTGGATTAGACAGAGTTGTACCTTCCCACTTATCTGCAATCCACATCCAAGGCTCCCTCAATATGATAGCGGCTGAGCCGCGGTCTTCCGTCGGTGGAGTGGTCTTTACATCCGGAGAATTAAGCAGATAGTCCTCAAGTGGGTATGCCAGAGGTGGGTCTCATGGCAACAAGGTTCAATGCCAAGGTGGAGAGGTTCTGCTCCCTCTACAGGAGGACAACCCCTGGCGTTAGTCGCTCTGTCAATATCCTGGAGGTTCAGGCTGGCTTACATCTTCCCTCCCTTTTCCATGATACCGAGGGTATTGATGAAAATCCGTCAGGATCAGGCCTCAGTGATAGCCATCATACTGTTTTGGCCGAAGAATTCCTGGTTTACCTAGCTCACCCAGTTGAGTCGAGGACAATATTGGAGGCTCCCCACAGCAGACCCTGGTGTCGTGGGACACTCACCTCTGCTCAGATCTGCACAGATTCAACCTGACAGCCTGGAGGTTGATCAGTCCCTTCCCAGGATAGAAGGGCTTTCAGAGTCGGTCCTGAGAACGCTGTCTCATTCTAGAGCGGACTCTACCAAGAGAGCCTACTCTTGTATTATGAGGATATTCTCATCCTGTTGTACCTCAACTGAGGTGGCGTCTGCAGATCCGCCCCTCTCCGCTATCCTTCAGTTCCTGCAAGACGGCCTTGATAGAGGCCTTGCCCTTCTACTCTGAAGGTTCAAGTTTCAGCCATCTTAGCTTGCCTTAACAGGCTTTTCTCTCAGGACCCGCTGATCAAACGGTTCCTTAAAGGAGCTGAAAGATTAAAGCCTACAGTACTGAGACCTCTTTTTTTCAATGGGTTTTTCAGTAGGGGGGGTTTCTCAGGGGGTTAGCATCTCCCCCCTTTGAACCGTTAGAGGAGGTGGACATCAAGTTCGTCACTTGGAAGTTTGTGTTTCTCCTTGCAGTGACTTTGGCCAAGAGGGTCTCTGAGCTTCAAGCTCTCTCAGCACATGAGCCCTATTCTTACATGACCGGGACCTTCTTAGATTCCTCCCGTATTGTAGGCCTAAAGTTCCTTCCTTCCAGAACATCAACCAGGTGATATTCCTCCCGGTTCTCTCGACATCTACAACCTCCTCCTAGTAACCTGCTAGACATCCTCTGGACGTCGAGATGTCTCCGGATCTATGTGGATAGATCAAGGAGTTCAGGAAAGATGAGAATCTGCTAATCCTGTTGCCGGTAAGTTTAAAGGCTATAAGGCATCCAAACCTTCCATCAGTCGGTGGATTCAGGAGGCTATTAAGGAATCCTTTGTGTCCACAATCTGGACCCTCCGGGATTCGTGAAGGCCCACTCTACTAGAGTTGTGGCTACTTCTTTTGCCGAGAGGAGTCTTCTGCCTCTCAACATGATTTGCAAAGCTGCCTTCTGGAGCTCTGAATCGACATTCATCTCCCATTATAGACTAGATGCCAGTCTACCTGAGTTTCGGCCTTTGGGCAGACTTTTCTTAGTTCTGCCAGGCAGGAGGGCCCTCCCTAGGGGTTTCTTCTTGCTATCTCCCCATCTGTGCTGCTGGTAGGACGTAAGGGAATCGTTAATTTCTAACGATAATTTGTTTTCCCTTAGTCCTAACAGCAGCACACAAATTTCCCACCCTAGTAAGTCTAGTTTTTTTCTTGCTATAAACACAGTGGGCTGGGGGTTGACTTCCTCCTTTTAAGGAGATACTTAATTGTTAAATTGAGTTATTAGTCTTGGGCTCATTAAACATTCCGCCGGTCCTGCCAGTCCACGGGGGGTGGTTAACCCCATCTGTGCTGCTGTTAGGACTAAGGGAAAACAAATTATCGTTAGAAATTAACGATTTCTCTCACCCAGCATGGGTATATGTAACAATACACCCCAAAACACATTGCCCTTCTCCTGAGTATGGCGATACCACATGTGTGACACTTTTTGCCTAGGTGCGCAAAGGGGTCCAAATTCCAATGAGTACCTTTTAGGAGGGTATTTTTACGCATTTGGATTCCAGACTTCTTCTCACGCTTTAGGACCCCTAAAATGCCAGGGCAGTATAAATACCCCATATGTGACCCCATTTTGGAAAAAAGACACCCCAAGGTATTCCGTGAGAGGCATGGCGAGTTCATAGATTTTTTTTTTGGCACAAATTAGCGGAAATTTACTTTTTTAGTTTTTTTCTTACAAGATCCCATATTCCACTAACTTGTGACAAAAAATAACATTTTACATGAACTCACCATACCCCCCACAGAATACCTTGGGGTGTCTTCTTTTTAAAATGGGGTCACATGTGAGGTGTTTGTACTGCCCTGGCATTTGAGGGTCTCTGGGCTGAAAAAAAAAATGAACGGCACAGATTTCTTCATTCGCATCAATCAATGTGGATGAAAAAATCTCTGCCAAAAAATGTGTAAAAAAAAAAAAAAAGTAAGGCCGGCGGTGATGCGGAGAGCACACTATGTGTTTGCCGCATCAGAATTTGCGGAGCTGCGGCCCCGAAACATCTGGCCGCAGCAAAAGATAGAGCATGTCCTATTCTTGTCCGAAATTGCGGACAAGAAAAGGCATTTTCTATATAGTTCTGGCAATATGCAGATCCGCAAAATGCGGAAAGCACATTGCCGGTGTACGTGTTTTGCGGATCCACAGATTCGTCGATCCGCAAAACACATACGGACGTCTGAATGAGCCTTACAGGGGGGTGATTAGTGACAGGGGGTGATCAGGGGGATCACATGGGGTGATCAGGGGTTAATCGGGGGTTAATAAGGGGTTAATCAGTGACGGGGGGTGGATGGGGGGTCTGTGTGGTGATTGGTGCACTTACATATTACATATGTTTCCTCTGGTGGTCCCAAGCAAAAGGGACCACCAGAGGAGCAGGCAGCAGGCATATCAGACGCTGTTAACAAAACAGCGTCTGATATGTGATTTCTTTTTTTTCAACTACTACAGCCTGCCAGCGCATGATCAGCGCTGGCAGGCTGTGGTTTAACTTCCTCCCGACGCGATCCTGTGAGCACGTGCGCTCACAGAAAATCTCGCCTCTCGCGAGATGATGCGTCAATGAGGAATAACCCGGCCACCCGCAGGACGCATCCCTGCGTTAGGCGGTCGGGTAGTGGTTAAGCAAGTACACAACATATTTGCTTGGTGAGGAGGGTGTTAACCCTATGTTGGACCACTCCAAAATCCAGGGTATCCCATTGTGGATTGAGCTTACAACAAGAGCAATGACCGCATCTACGGTTGCCCTTGGGGCCCCAGCTTTGGAGCCACATTTCAGGTTTTGTTTCCCAGTATCTACTTCTGACCAGTTTGTCCTTTAGAGTATGGCATTTTCTAAAGGCAACAATTGGTGCAATATTTTTAATTCCTATAAGGGATTCGTCTCTTTCAAGTATGTTCCAGTTATCCTTTATGACCTTTTTTTATATAGGGAGCCATTGGTCCATACTTGAAAGAGAAGACAACCTGAGATAAACCATCTGTTAGTTTAGTGGGTGAACGCAAATAATGATGAGAACATCAAATAAGGGACGTTGGACATGGTCACGGTTGTGTTGGTGGACCTCTTGTTACTGGGAGAGGACGAGGCTGTTCTGCGCCAGCTACAGGTCCAAGTGAAACACCTTCCTCAGGTGCGAGTAGGTGACAGAACCTGCAGCGTTATTTGGTAAGCCCGAATGCTGCTCTACGGATGGTGAGGCCCGAACAAGTACAGGCGATAGTAGATCGGGTGGCTGACAGTGGCGCCAGTTCCATCACAGTATCTCCCACCCAGTCCTCTGCAGAAAGCTCAGAGTTGGCACCTGCAGCCCATGCCCATCAGTCTTTCACCTCACCCCCTTGCAAAGCAGCCAAGCAGTCTGAGCTCCAAGTCATGCAGCAGACTCTTATGCTTTTTAATGACTCTGCTGGCAAGGTTTCCCCGGGCCATCCACATAGCCCTGCCTCATAAGTGGAAGACATTGAATGCACTGATGCCCAACCTCTTATGTTGCAGGATGAGGACATGGGAATACCACCGCAGCACGTCTCTGATGATGACGAAACACAGGTGCCAACTGCTGCGGCTTTCTGCAGTGTGCAGACCGACGAGGAGGGCAGGGGTCAAGAATGGGTGGAAGATGATGTGGAGGATGATGAGGTCCTAGACACCGACTGGACTTAAGCTCATGCTAGCGACATATGCACTTCTGAGGAAGAGGCAGTAGCAACAGCACAGCAAACGAGGGAGCATGCTGCAAAAGCAAAGCGGCCGTCCCCGAGACAGTACGCCTGCTACTGCCCACCGCACCCAGGGACCTAGCACACCAAAGCCAGCTCCAAGGAGTTCATTGGCGTGGCAGTTCTTCAGACAATTACCTGATGACAAGACACGAGTGGTTTGCACACTGTGCCATCAGAGCCTCAAGCGAGACATAAACGTTCTAAACCTGAGCACATCCTGCATGACCAGGCTTCTACATGCAAAGCACGAACTGCAGTGGAGTAAACACCTTAAAAAACGAGAAAGGTCTCAGGCTCCTCCTGCTTCCTCTTCCGCTGCTGTCTCTGCCTCTTCCTCCATCTCTGGAGTCACAGTGGCACCTGCCACCCAGAAAACAGAGGATGTGCCACCAACACCACCACCTCCGTCATCATCACCAAGCATCTCCATGTCAGACGCAAGTGTTCAGCTGTCCATTCCCCAAACACTGGATAGAAAAAGAAAACACCCACCTACCCACCCTCGATCCCTGGCCCTGAATGCCAGCATTTCAAAATTACTGGCCTTTGAAATGCTGTCATTCCGTCTGGTGGAGACAGACTGTTTTAAACAGCTGATGGTGGTGGTTGTCCCACAGTATGTCGTTCCCAGCCGAGCCATCCCTTCCCTACACAACCAAGTGGAGGATAAATTAAGTGTGCACTGCGCAACGCCATCTGTGGCAAGGTCCACA
Organism: Bufotes viridis; assembly: GCA_033119425.1. Taxonomy (NCBI): domain Eukaryota; kingdom Metazoa; phylum Chordata; class Amphibia; order Anura; family Bufonidae; genus Bufotes; species Bufotes viridis. The sequence continues at coordinate 119,454,960 of CM065597.1, read as the reverse complement.
TAACCACAGATACATGAACCAGTAAGCATGGGCAGGGACGCTATATCACCCTAACTGCACACTGGGTAAAGGTAGTGGCGGCTGGGCCCGAGGCAGATAGCGGTTTGGTGCATGTCCTTCCACCACCAAGGATGGCAGGGCATTATTCTTTGCCTCCTGTTGCCTCCTCCTTCTACTCCGCTTCCTCCTCCTCCTCCTCTACCACCTCCTCATCCGGTCAGCGAAAGAACCTCACCCCCAACTTCAGCCCAGCCAGGGGTAAACGTCAGTAGGCGGTTTTAAAACTCATGTGTTTGAGGGTCAAACCCCACACCGGACAGGAGCTGTGGAGGGGCATAGAAGAACAGACCGATGAGTGGTTGCTGCCAGTGAGCCTCAAGCCCGGCCTTGTGGTGTGTGATAATGGGAGAAATCACGTAGAAGCTCTGGGACTAGCCGGTTTGACGCACATCACTTGCCTGGCACATGTGCTGAATTTGGTGGTGCAGAAATTCCTTAAAATCTACCCAGACATGTCGGAGCTGCTGCAGAAAGTGCGGTCCGTCTGTGCGCACTTTCGGCATTCTCACCCTGCTGCTGCTTGCCTGTCTGCGCTGCAGCGTAACTTCGGCCTTCCCGCTCACTGCCTTATATGCGACGTGCCCACCAGGTGGACCTCCACTTTGCATATGCTGGAGAGACCATGCTAGCAGCAGCAGGCGATAGTGGAGTTTCAGCTGCAGCACGCACGGGGCAGTCGCTCTGTGGAACAGCACCACTTCACCACCAATGAGTGGGCCTCCTTGCCAGACCTGTTTGCCTTGTTGTGGTATTTTGAGTACTCAACCAACATGGCCAGTGCCGATGACGCCGTTCTTAGCGTTACAATACCACTTCTATGTCTCCTTGAAAAAACACTTAGGGCGATGATGGAGGAGTATGTGGCACAGGAGGAAGAGGAGGAGGAAGAGGGGGCATTTCACAGGGTTTCAGGCCAGTCATTCAGAAGTGGCTCAGAGGGTGGGTTCCTGCACCAGCAGAGCCCAGGTACACATGTGGCCAGCCAGGGCACAATTCCGGAGGAGGAGGTAGAGGAGGAGGAGGAGGAGGAACCGGGTTCACAGCAGGGTGGCACCCAACGCAGCTCATGGCCATCACAGGAGCGTGGCTGGGGGGATACGGAGGACACAGACAATACGCCTCCTACAGAGGACAGCTTATCCTTACCTCTGGGCACCCTGGCACACATGAGAGACTACATGCTGCAGTGCCTGCGCAACGACCAAAGAGTTGCCCACATTTTAAATTGTGCTGACTACTGGGTTGCCACCCTGCTGGATCCCTTTTACAAAGAAAACGTGCTGTCCTTAATTCCCTCACTAGAGCGTTATAGGAAGATGTGCGACTATAAGCGCACGCTGGTAGACGCGCTCCTGAGTGCATTCACAACTGACATCGGGGGACAAGTGGAAGAACAAGGCGAAGGCAGAGGAGGAGGAAGAGGTTGCCAACGCAGCTTGGTCACGGTCAGCACCTCAGAAGGCAGGGTTGGCATGGCCGAAATGTGGAAATGCTTTGTCACCACGCCACAACAACCGGCACCACCAGCTGATATGGAACGTCTTAGCAGGACGCAGCATTCAAACAGTATGGTGGAACAGTACGTGTGCACACGCCTACACGTACTAACTAATAGTTCTGCCCCATTCAACTTCTGGGTCTCCAAATTGTCCACATGGCCTGAGCTTGCCCTTTATGCCTTGGAGGTGCTGGGCTGACCTGCAGCCAGTGTGTTGTCTGAACGTGTATTTAGCACAGCAGGGGGCGTCATTACAGACAAACGCAAGCCTGTCCACAGCCAACGTGGAAAAGCTAACGTTTATTAAAATGAACCAGGCTTGAATCCCACAAGACTTGTCTGTACCTTGTGCAGAATAGACATTTATACCCAGGCTCAGACTGGCCCACAGGGGTACAGGTGAATCCCCTGGTGGGCCATTGAGCAAGGTGGGCCCTTAGTCTCCTACCCCCTGCACAAGTGGCACATAAAACATTAGATTTACTGCGCTACATACATATATTCAATGTACAGCACCTCAACCTAGTCTGTATAGTGGTGTTGTGTGTGCATATATATAATACAAGGTGACATTTCAAGCTCCTTATAACTAGTCTGTATAGGGCTGTTCGGTGTGCATAGATATAATACAGGGTGACATTACAAGTTCCTTTTACCTTCTCTGTATAGTGGTTTTCTGTGTACAAATCTATAATACAGGGTGACATTACAAGCTCTTTATCACTAGTCTCTATAGGGGTTTTCTGTGTACATATCTACAATAGAGGGTGACATTGGAAGCTGGTCCTTACTTGTGTTCAGTAGAGGCCTAGCTAAATGAGTGGGCAACACTGAAAGCGCCTGTCATATTGTATTTGTACTGTGTGCAGAACTACAGCAGCCATGTATGCTTCGCCAATATGTGAGTCATGGAAGTTATGATTCACTTACCTTGTAGAGAAAACTTGTGGGCGTTACATTCGTATGAAACGTTTTTGTTAATATTTGCACTGACCTGTAGGTAAATCTTTCTAAACTAATCAGATTTGTTACAAATTTCTGAAAGAAATCTAAAGTCCTGACAATTCATTTTGGCTGAATTGCGCGAAATGGTGCCCGCCATTTTACTTATAAAATTCCAGGGAAATTGGTCTGGGAGGCTGAAGGCTGAGGATCACATGACCCTGGGACCTTGGCCGGTGGATTTGTCTGTAATGCTGTGTAGGCAGCCTGACATTAATCAGGAGGCAGGATATTTGCTGGTCATTCTACATGTGAAGCACAGACTCCATTGTGATCCCTGGCAGGGATTTTTGTGGCAGACACGAAGTACAGACACAAGCCAGCGATATTAGGGTCTTTCAGGAATATTGTAGTGGTTGGGAATAAGATATATTTAGTCAGATTGGATTACTAGATAGAAAGTCAGGTGTTATCAGTAGGGAGGGAGACAATCCATTAGTGTTTTATAGGCATATTCCAAGCACCACCAGCAGAATATATCGTGCTATATAAGCTGCACAGTTGCAACTTTTTCCCAAAAACAGTTTCATATTTGCTATAGCTCATAAGTGTGCATTTTTGTGTGTCAATATAATATTGTAAATTCAGTGCATGTTAGTGCTTCAGTAAACTACTGTAAATTAATATACCAGTGTAAATTCAACATATTTTATGTCAATATACCAGTGCAAATTCAGCACAGTTTAGTACAACAATATACCAGTGTAAATACAGCACATGTTTCAATATACCAATTTAATGCATCAGTATAGCAGTGTAAATTTTGCCTATCTTTACTCCCCCCAAAAAAAACTGTAGCAAAGTTGTTACCTATTAACAATCGGCCTTATAAGAAAATGTCTGGTAAATGACTGACTAGAAGATTATAAACGTGTACCTTGTCATCTGCGAGTGAAAATGTGGGCAGTTGTAGTAGTGCAATCAGCATTAGCACTACTATTGGCACCACACGTCCAGCCAGTAGCAGTAGGCCTCAGTTATCCCTCACTTCCGGTAAGCATCAGATTATTATGGAGGACAAAGAGGATGACATTGTGAACTGAAAACTCACTCATTATCACAGCAAGATAATGTTGATGTCGAGTCTGACACCATGCCTTTGAGTCAGGTCATTCATCCAAATCCTTGTGGGCCCAAGGAAGACTTTTGTCATCTCTGTCTTCATTGCCCTCCTCCTAGTGGGCGCCTTTTTTTTTTTTATAGAAGATTCCCTAACATCCCATGTGCTTAGAAGATACTCAAGATGGTCTTGACTGTCAAGCCACAGTTTTTTCCCCCATAACACTTTGTGTCTTTAAACACCATCAGCCCCCAATAAAGGACCATTTATGGAACGTTTTTAATTTTAAAAAGCATAATAATTCCAAGAAGCCGGAAACCCAGAACGAGGCACTTCACAAGCAGGAATGCACGAACCCCCCCCCCCCCCCCCTGCAGATATCTGGGAAGGTTTTCTTGAAAGTAATGAGCCTGAGCTGTGTATCTAATCCTGTCCTGGGTGATAACATCTGCTGAGCTGTGTATCTAATCCTATGTTGTGTGATACTGGCGGCTGAGCTGTGTATCTAATCCTGTCCTGGGTGATACCATCTGCTGAGCTGTGTATCTAATCTTATGTAGTGTGATACTGTCTGCTGAGCTGTGTATCTAATCCTAGCCTGTGTGATACTATCTGTTGAGCTGTGTATCTAATCCTTTGTTGTATGATAATGTCTGCTAAACTGTGTATCTAATCCTATCCTGTGTGATACTGTCTGCTGAGCGTGTATCTAATATTCTATCCCATGAGATACTATCTGCTGAGCTGTGTGTCTAATTCTATCCTGTGTTATACTGTCTGCTTAGCGTGTATCTAATATTCTATCCTGTGTGATACTGTCTGCTGAGCATGTATCTAATATTCTATCCTGTGTTATACTGTCTGCTTAGCGTGTATCTAATATTCTATCCTGTGTGATACTGTCTGCTGAGCTGTGTACCTATTAGTCGATTTTTAACTTTATTTTTTCAATCCCTGTTTGTTGAGTGGGAGGGGGAGTGACCTAACTGAATTGGGGCGTGTCCTTTTGAACATCTCACTGTAAGACAGCAGCACTGTCCTCTCTGAGTGTTAGCTGCAAAGAGAAAGTCACCGTTCCTCCCACCTCGGCAGCTGACAGAAGTTGATTTTTAACTTCATTTTGTCAATACTCATTAGCTGCAGAGGGGGAGGGTGTGTGTTCTAAACGTATCAGGGGTGTGGCTTAACGGACCTAAAAGTTGATTTTTAACGTTATTTTTTCAATCCCTGTTTGCTTAGTGAGAGGGGGCGTGGCCTAACAGGATCGGGGGCATGTCCTTTTAAACAGCTCAATCTAAGACAGCAGCACTGTTCTGTCTGAATATGAGCTGCAGGGAGAAAATAACCATCCCTCCCACCTCAGGAGGGAAGGGGGCATGGCCTAACCAAATCAGAGGTGTGGCTTATCTGGACCTGGGGGCGGGGGTTTTAAGGGTGACTTGAATGGCACTCCGCTCCCTTAACAGTGTCATCCACAGCACCCTGCCCCTTTAAAGCTAACCTGCAGCAGGGTAGAGAAATGGCCAAGTTGTTATGGAAACCTCAGGAAATAAGGTACTAAGTGCTATTATGCCATGGCTTTACTTCTATAGCAATCATTTTGGTGACAGATTTCCTCATCTCATCTATAGCATTGAACATGGCTGGGGGTTGTTATGGTTACCGAACTGGCAGGGAGCAGTAAATGACAGCTGGATTTAAGTGAAAGGCTTGCAGGCTTGTATTTCACAATAGAAAAAATACCACTGCGTTTGCTGATGCATGATTGGCTTCGCAGACCTCCGAGTAATGTGGGTCACAATCACAAAGTCAAATCCAATTTCAAAGTTAGTCGCGCTGCCTGGCATACGTCCCAATTCACACTCTCACCGCCACACTCTCTCCAAGGAAGCGGTAATCTCCTTCAACCCAGCCAGTACACTTGAGTCCCATAGGATAGTCACCTTTCTTCAAAGCAACCTTCCTATAGAATCAGAGTATCGGCTACATAGTGAAGGGCCGTATGGTCTGAATACATTTATTTTTATACTCACAAAAGAGTCGTGCAAATACGCATTAAAACTACTCTCCACTCTCAGATATCACCTTTTCTATACTCCTCACTGTCTTATCACACTTGGTGCGGTTCCTGCTTGCAATGCAGAAACCGCACCATGTGAACCGGTCTTTCCCTCTCTTCCCATCTTCCACTGGGATATAGCTCCGCACTAGAGTATTCTTCAAATTTGGAGCCCTCCGATAAAACACTTCTGGTTTGTTTGGAATAATCCCCCCCATAACAGGGTCATTTTTTAAAACTGCCCAATTTTTCCTCAGTGTGTTTCTTATGGGGCCCGTAATGGCGCTAAACTGTGTGAAAAAGGTGAATCTATGGTCTTTTCCTTTTTTTTTTTCCTTTCTCTTTTCACACCCTCACTTCCTTTTTCCTTTTCTATAGACCCACTTATTTTTTCCAATTCTTCTTTCTCATACCCCTTCTCCTCAAACCTTGCCTGTATAATCCTAATCTGCTTTTTCACACAGTTTAGCGCCATTGTAGGCCCCATAAGAAACACACTGAGGAAAAATTGGGCAGCTTTAACCACTTCAGCCCCCCTAGCTTAAACACCCTTAATGACCAGGTCACTTTTTACAATTCCGCACTACGCTACTTTCACCGTTTATTGCTCCGTCATACAACTTACCACCCAAATGAATTTTACCTCCTTTTCTTCTCACTAATAGAGTTTTCATTTGGTGGTATTTCATTGTTGCTGACATTTTTACTTTTTTTGCCATTAATACAAATTAAACGACATTTTTGCAAAAAAATGAAATTTTTCACTTTCTGTTGTAATTTTTTTTTTTTTAAAAACTACATTTCTATATAAATTTTTCTCTAAATTTATTGTTCTACATGTCTTTGATGAAAATAAAAGTCCAATAAGTGTATATTTATTGGTTTGGGTAAAAGTTATAGCGTTTACAAACTATGGTGCAAAAAAGTGAATTTCGGCATTTTGAAGCAGCTCTGACTTTCTGAGCACCTGTCATGTTTCTTCAGGTGCTAGAATGTCAGGATAGTATAATTACCCCCCAAATGACACCATTTTAGAAAGAAGACACCCCAAAGTATTCACGGAGGGGCATGGTGAGTTCATGTATCATTTCATTTTTTTTCACAAGTTAGCGGAAAATGACACTTTCTGAGAAAAAAAAAAAAAGGTTTCAATTTTTGCTAACTTCTGGCAAAAAAAAAAAAAAAATCTCAGACGGACTCACTATGCCCTCAGTGAATACCTTGGGGTGTCTACTTTCCGAAATGGGGTCATTTGTGGGGTGTGTTTACTGTTCTGGCATTTTGGGCGGGCTAAATTGTGAGTCGCCATGTAAAACCTAAAGGTACTCGTTGGAATTTGGGCCCTTTGTGCACACAGGCTGCAAAAAGTGTCACTTATGTGGTATCGCCGTACTCAGGAGAAGTAGGGCAATGTGTTTTGGGGTGTATTTTTACATATACCCATGTTGAGTGAGAGAAATATCTCTGTAAATTGTCAACTTTGTATAAAATTTTTAAAAGTTGTCGTTTACAGAGATATTTCTCACACAAAGTATGGGTATATATAAAAATACACCCCAAAACTTATTGCCCTACTTTTCCTGAGTACGGCAATACCACATGTGTGCCACTTTTTTGCAGCCTGGGTGCGCAAAGGGGCCCTAAAACCAATGAGTACCTTTAGGATTTCACAGGGCATTTTTTCGCATTTGGATTCCAGACTTCTTCTCACGCTTTAGGGGCCCCTAAAATGCCAGGACAGTATAAATACCCCACATGTGACCCCATTTTGGAAAGAAGACACCCCAAGGTATTCCGTGAGGGGTATGGTGAGTTTATGTAAAATTTTATTTTTTGTCACAAGTTAGTGGAATATGAGACTTTGTGAAAAACTAAATAAAAAAATATATCAATTTCTGCTAACTTGTGCCAAAAAATATAAATTCTGATGAACTCACCATGCCCTCACAGAATACCTTGGGGTGTCTTCTTTCCAAAATCGGGTCACTTGTGGGGTTTTATACTGCTCTGGCATTTTAGGGCCCTAAAGCGTGAGTATCCAAATGTGTAAAATGGCCATGAAATCCTAAAGGTACTCATTGGTTTTAGGGCCCCTTTGCATCTTGGCTGCAAAAAGTGTCACTCATGTGGTATCACCGTACTCAGGAGAAGTAGGGCAATGTGTTTTGGAGTGTATTTTTACATATACCCATATTGTGTGTGAGAAATATCTCTGTAAATTGACAACTTTGTATACAATTTTTATTCAAAGTTGTCAATTTACAGAGATATTTCTCTCACCAAGCATGGGTATATGTAAAAATACATCCCAAAACACATTGCCCTACTTCTCCTGAGTACGGCGATACCACATGTGTGCCACTTTTTGCAGCCTAGATGCGCAAAGGGTCCAAATCCAATAAGTACCTTTAGGATTCCAGGGCATTTTTACGCATTTGGTTCCAGACTTCTTCTCACGCTTTAGGGCCCCTAAAATGCCAGGACAGTATAAATACCCCACATGTGACCCCATTTTGGAAAGAAGACACCCCAAGGTATTCCATGAGGGGCATGGTGAGTTTATAGTAAGATTTTATTTTTGTCACAAGTTAGTGGAATATGAGACTTTGTAAAAAACTAAATAAAAAAAAATATATCAATTTCCGCTAACTTGTGCCAAAAAATATAAATTCTGTGAACTCGCCATGCCCCTCACAGAATACCTTGGGGTGTCTTCTTTCCAAAATCGGGTCACTTGTGGGGTTTTCATACTGCCCTGGCATTTTAGGGGCCCTAAAGCGTGAGTATCCAAATGTGTAAAAATGGCCTGTGAAATCCTAAAGGTACTCATTGGTTTTAGGGCCCCTTTGCGCATCTTGGCTGCAAAAAAGTGTCACTCATGTGGTATCACCGTACTCAGAATAAGTAGGGCAATGTGTTTTGGAGTGTATTTTTACATATACCCATACTGTGTGTGAGAAATATCGCTGTAAACGACAACTTTTTACATTTTTTTATTCAAAGTTGTCAATTTACAGAGATATTTCTCTCACCCAGCATGGGTATATGTAAAAATACATCCCAAAACACATTGCCCTACTTCTCCTGAGTACGGCGATACCACATGTGTGACACTTTTTTGCAGCCAAGATGCGCAAAGGGGTCCAAATTCCAATAAGTACCTTTTAGGAGGGCATTTTTACGCATTTTTCTTCTCACGCTTTAGGGCCCCTAAAATGCCAGGGCAGTATAAATACCCCACATGTGACCCCATTTTAGAAAGAAGACACCCCAAGGTATTCCATGAGGGGCATGGCAAGTTCATAGAAGATTTTTTTTTTGGCACAAGTTAGTGGAAATTGATTTTTTATTGTTTTTTCTCACAAAGTCTCCCTTTCCGCTAACTTTTGACAAAAAGTTTAATTTTTCATGGACTCATTATGCCCCTCAGCGAATACCTTGGGGTGTCTTCTTTCCAAAATGGGGTCACATGTGGGGTATTTATACTGCCCTGGCATTTTAGGGGCCCTAAAGCGTGAGAAGAAAAATGCGTAAAAATGCCCTCCTAAAAGGTACTCATTGGAATTAGGGCCCCTTTGCGCATCTTGGCTGCAAAAAAGTGTCACTCATGTGGTATCGCCGTACTCAGGAGAAGTAGGACAATGTGTTTTGGGGTGTATTTTTACATATACCCATGCTGGGTGAGAGAAATATCTCTGTAAATTGACAACTTTGAATAAAAAATTTTAAAAAGTTGTCGTTTACAGCGATATTTCTCACACAAAGTATGGGTATATATAAAAATACACCCCAAAACACATTGCCCTACTTCTGCTGAGTACAGCGATACCACATGAGTGACACTTTTTTGCAGCCAAGATGCGCAAAGGGGCCCTAATTCTAATGAGTACCTTTATGATTTCACAGGGCATTTTTACGCATTTGGATTCTCACGCTTTAGGACCCCTAAAATGCCAGGGCAGTATAAATACCCCACAAGTGACCCCATTTTGGAAAGAAGACACCCCAAGGTATTCCGTGAGGGGTATGGCGAGTTCACAGAAAAAAAAAATTTGGCACAAGTTAGCGTAAATTTTTTTTTTTTTTTTTTACAGTCTCATATTCCGCTAACTTGTGCCAAAAAATAAAATTTTGCATGAACTCCCCATACCTCTCACGGAATACCTTGGGGTGTCTTCTTTCTAAAATGGGGTCACATGTGGGGTATTTATACTGCCCTGGCATTTGAGGGTCTCCGCAATTATTACACGTATGGCCAGCATTAGGAGTATCTGCGATTCTCCGTATATTGAGCATACGGGTAATGAGATTGGGGTGATTAGCCTCTGCGCTGAAAAAAAAAAAAAAATGAACGGCACAGATTTTTTCATTCGCATCGATCAATGTGGATGAAAAAATCTCTGCCAAAATCAGTGACTGCGGTGCGGTGGGCTGGGCGCTAGCTACCTAACAAGTAGCTAACTAACTGGCGGTGATAAGGGACCCTTATGCCCCATTCACACGTCCGAAATTCTGTCTGCGGAACGGAATTGTGGACCCATTCATTTCTATGGGGACAGACTTTGTCCCACTCGGATCCGGAATTACGGATCCGCGCTTCCGGGTCTGCACTTCCGTTCCGCAAGAATATCGAACATTGCGGACAAGAAAAAGCATTTTCTATATAGTTCTGGCAATGTGCGGATCTGCAAAATACGGAAAGCACATTGCCGGTGTCCGTGTTTTGAGGATCTGCGGATCCGCGGATCCGTGAATCCACGGATTCGCAAAACACATATGGACGTCTGAATGGAGCCTTACAAGGGGTGTGATCAATGACAGGGGGGTGATCAGGGGGTCTAGATGGGGTGATCAAGGGGTTAAAAAGGGGTTAATAGGTGTGTGTGTGTGTGTGGGGGGGGGGTTAGTGTAGTGTTTGGTGCAACTTTACATAGTTACCTGGTCCTCTGGTGGTCGATCCCAGCAAATAGGACCACCAGAGGACCAGGTAGCAGGTATATCAGACGCTGTTCACAAAACAGCGTCTGATATAGCTGTTTGATGCGATTTAATTCGCATCTACAGCCTGCCAGCGATGGATCATCGCTGGCAGGCTGTAGGAGAACTCCTGAGACGCGCTTCACTGTGAACGCACGCGCGCTCGCGTGCACGTTCACTGGAAGTCTCGGCTCTCGCGGGATGACGTGCCGATGCGTCGTCTCAGAACTACAGGACCGCCCGCAGGACGCATCCCTGCGTTAGGCGGTCCTGTAGCGGTTAAAAAATGACCCCGTTATAGGGGGGATTATTCCGAACAAACCAGAAGTGATTTATCGGAGGGCTCCAAATTTGAAGAATACTCTAGTGCGGAGCTATATCCCAGTGAAAGATGGGAAGAGAGGGAAAGACCGGTTCACACGGTGCGGTTTCTGCATTGCAAGCAGAAACCGCACCAGGGGTGATAAGACAGTGAGGAGTATAGAAAAGGTGATATCTGAGAGTGGAGAGGAGTTTAGAATCAAGGGTGAGATTGGTTGCGAACATATGGGGGTGGTGTATATGTTAGGGTGCCCCTGTGGACTGGTTTATATAGGGAAAACACTGGGTAAACTTAAAACCAGAATATAGGAGCACATTAACAATATTAAAAAGGGATTGGAAAGTCATAGCGTATCAAGTCATTTTAAAAAACAACATGGTAAAGACCCAAGTGGCTTATGGTTCGCAGGTGTGGAAAAGGTTAAACCGGATTGGAGGGGAAGTGACCCCATAAAACAGATCAATCGACGTGAAGTCGAATGGATATTTAAGATGAAGACACTACAACCCCAGGGTCTGAACATAGACTTCGATTTAAAACCCTGTCTGTTAGAATAAAATTGCTTTGGTTGGAATTTTTACGTCAATGGCAAATTGAGAGAGAAGGGGGAAGTTATAGTGGATGCTCATTGGTCACTTCTGGTCTTGTGATCGGGAGGAAAAACATGAATGAAATGGAGACCAAGGGGATTTGATTGTTTTTTATGAATGAGCACTGTAGAACTATCATCATTTATATGAGCCTTGCGATACAATGTCTATTTATTTGGATTGGTGATATATGATGTTAAGAAGGGGTGTTTTAAAAAAAATTGATTGTAAGTCTCTGGTACGTATTTATATGCTACAAAAGGATGTTTTCTTATGGAAGTTGAAGTATATAAATGATTTTTATTATGTATTGTTTTGTGGGATGTTTCATTGGAGGTCCAAGGGAGGGTGTTTGAAATCAGCACACACCCTAGGAAGGGGTTGGACTGCAACAAAGAGGGGGAGGGGAAGTTGCAGACCAACCGCATATAAATAGAAAAGGTAGAAGAGGGTGGTATATTCGCTCCTGAAGAAGCCTCATCCGCGAAACCTAGGTCGGGCTGACTGGAACAAATGGACCTGACTGTTTGATCTGTTTTAATGCGTATTTGCACTACTCTTTTGTGAGTATAAAAATAAAAATAAAATGCATTCAGACCATACGGCCCTTCACTATGTACCCGATACTCTGATTCTATAGGAAGGTTGCTTTGAAGAAGGTGACTATCCTGTGGGACTCAAGTGTACTGGCTGGGTTGAAGGAGAGAGTGTGAATTGGGACGTATACCAGGCAGCGCGACTAACTTTGAAATTGGATTTGCTGGCTTGTATTGGCTATAATGCAGGCCATCTTTTGGGAATATCTCAGGAACGGTAAGTCATAGAGAGCTGAGACCTGGTCTAAAACCTTCCCAGACACCTGATGTACCCGTGTGCCAAATTTGGTGAAGATCAGTCCAGTCGTTTGGTCTCGCATAAAGAATAGACAGACGTCTAGACAGAAATTCATTTTTATACTGTATATATATATATATCTGACTAGCAGAAGGACCCGGCTTCGCACGGGTATATTTCATCTATTTCGTTTCATGTTTCCGTGTGTCGTAAAAATATATCAACAGTATCCCCCATAACAGTGACCTCTATATTACCCGCCCCACTGTCTGCTGAGCTGTGTATCTAATCCTGTCCTGGGTGATACCATTTCTGAGCTGTGTATCTAATCTTATGTTGTGTGATACTGTCTGCTGAGCTGTGTATCTAATCCTATCTTGTGTGATACTGTCTGCTGAGCTGTGTATCTAATCCTTTCGTGTGTGATACTGTCTACGGAGCTGTGTATCTAATCCTAGCCTGTGTAATACTATTTGATGAGCTGTGTATCTAATCTTATGTTGTATGACACTGTCTGCTAAACTGTGTATCTAATCCTATCCTGTGTGATACTGTCTGCTGAGCGTGTATCTAATATTCTATCCTGTGTGATACTGTCTGCTGAGCATGTATCTAATATTCTATCCTGTGTGATACTGTCTGCTGAGCATGTATCTAATATTCTATCCTGTGTTATACTGTCTGCTGAGCTGTGTACCTAGTAGTTGATTTTTAACTTTATTTTTTCAATGACCTGTTGGTTGAGTGGGAGAGGGCGTGGCCTAACTGGATTGGGGCGTGTCCTTTTGAACATCTTAATCTAAGACAGCAGTACAGTGTGAGCTGCAAAGAGAAAGTCACCGTCCCTCCCACCTCTGCAGCTGACAGAAGTTGATTTTTAACTTCATTTTGTCAATACTCATTGGCTGCAGAGGGGGAGGGGTGTGTCCTAAACGTATTGGGGGTGTGGCTTAGCGCAGTGTTTCCCAACCAGTGTGCCTAGAGCTGTTGCAAAACTACAACTCCCAACATGCCCACACAGCCAAAGGCTGTCCGGCCATGCTGGGAGTTGTAGTTTTGCAACAGCTGGAGGCACACTGGTTGGAAAACACTGGCTTAGCGGACCTAAAAGTTGATTTTTAACTTTATTTTTTCAATCCCTGTTCGCTTAGTGGGAGGGGGCGTGCCCTAACAGGATTGGGGGCCTGTCCTTTTAAACAGCTCTCTCTAAGACAGCAGCAATGTTCTGTCTGAATGTGAGCTGCATGGAGAAAATCACCCTCCCTCCCACTTCAGGAGGGGAGGGGGCATAACCGAATCAGAGACGTTGTCTTTCAACAGCTCACCCTAAGACAGCAGCACTATCTTCTCTGAGTGTGGGCTGCAGAGATGAAGTCACCGTCCCTCTCATCTCTGCAGCTGACAGAAGTTGATTTTTAACTTCATTTTTCACTGTTTGCTTAGTGGGAGGGGGGGTGGCCTAACAGGATCGGGGGCGTGTCCTTTTAAACAGTTCACTTTCAGACAGCAGCACTGTTCTGTCTGAATGTGAGCTGCAGGGAGAAAATCACTGTCCCACCTCTGGAGGGGGTGTGGCCTAACCAAATCAGAGGTGTGGCTTATCTGGTCCTGGGGGCAGGGTTTTAAGAGTGACTTGAATGGCCACCCTACTTTGCCCCTGAACTGTGACCTCCCTAGCACTCTGCCCCCTTAACAGTATCATCCACAGCGCTCTGCCCCTTTAAAGCTAACCTGCAGCAGTGAAGAGAAATGGCCGAGTTGTTATGGAAACCTCAGGAAATAAGGTACTTAGTGCTTTTAGGCCATGGTTTTACTTCTATAGTGATTATCCTGGTGACAGATTTCCTTTAAACGTCATCTAGAGCAGTGATGAGACTTGGCTGAGTTGTTATGGTTACCTGGAGTAAAACTGTGTGTGTGGAGATAAACTGTCAGGGAGCAGTAAGTGACAGTTTGAATTCAAGTTAAAGGCTTTGCTGCCTTGTATTGTTTATAAGCAGGTCATTTTTTGGGAATATCTCGGGAACGGTACGTCCGAGAGAGCTGAGCCCCGGTCTAAAACCTTCCTGGACACCTGATGTACCCGTGTGCCAAATTTGGTGAAGATCGGTCCAGTCGTTTGGTCGCGCATAAAGAATGTCCGGACGTCTAGACCAGGGGTAGGCAACCTTTGGCTCCCAGCTGTTTTGAAACTACAACTCCCAACATGCATAGTTGCTCTGTTCTTCTAAGAACTTACATAGAAATGAATGGAGCATGCTGGGAATTGTAGTTTCACAACATCTGGGAGCCGAAGGTTGCTGATGCCTGGTCTAGACAGACAGAAATTCATTTTTATATATATAAGAGATAAGAGATATAAGAGACTAGCAGAAGGACCCGGCTTCGCACGGGTATATTTCATCTATTTCGTTTCATGTTTTCGTGTGTCGTAAAAAGATATCAACAGTATCCCCCATAACAGTGACCTCTACACATGGGCGTAGCTATAGGGGGTGCAGAGGTATTAGTCGCTACCGGGCCCAGGAGCCTGAGGGAGCCCAAAGACCGTTTTGCCGCATAAGAAGACACACAAAGCACTGAGGGAAGGGGGGCCCAAGCTGAACTCTTGCACCAGGGCCCATGAGCCATTAGCTACGCCCCTGCCTCTACTGCACCCCACCCCACTGTCTGCTGAGCTGTGTATCTAATCCTGTCCTGGGTGATACCATCTGCTGAGCTGTGTATCTAATCTTATGTTGTGTGATACTGGCGGCTGAGCTGTGTATCTGATCCTAGCCTGTGTGATACTATCTGCTGAGCTGTGTATCTAATCCTTTGTTGTATGATAATGTCTGCTAAACTGTGTAGCTAATCCTATCCTGTGTGATACTGCCTGCTGAGCGTGTATCTAATATTCTATCCTGTGTGATACTATCTGCTGAGCTGTGTATCTAATCCTATCCTGTGTGATATTGTCTGCTGAGCGTGTATCCAATATTCTATCCTGTGTGATACTGTCTGCTGAGCTGTGTATCTAATCATATCCTGTCTGCTGAGCTGAGTACCTAGTAGTTGATTTTTAACTTTATTTTTTCAATCCCTGCTGGCTGAGTGGGAGGGGGCGTGACCTAACTGGATTGGGGCGTGTCCTTTTGAACATCTCACTGTAAGACAGCAGCACTGTCCTCTCTGAGTGTGAGCTGCAAAGAGAAAGTCACCATCCCTCCCACCTCTGCAGCTGACAGCAGTTGATATTTAACTTCATTTTGTCAATACTCATTGGCTGCAGAGGGGGAGGGGTGTGTCCTAAACGTATAGGGGGTGTGGCTTAGTGGACCTAAAAGTAGATTTTTAACTTTATTTTTTCAATCCCTGTTCGCTTAGTGCAGTGCTTCTCAATTATTTTCTGTCATGCCCCCCTAGGAAGAAGAAAACATTTCGCGCCCCCCGTGCGACTGTAAATAGTATCATTTGTCTATAAAATTGTTATAAGTACACCAATCTCCCCACAGGCGAGGGCCATTAACCACCCCCCCCCCCCCCATATCATGTGCAGGCTCCATTAACCCCCCTACCCAATCATGTGCAGGGTCCAGGCTTCCCCTCCCCCAAATCATGTGCAGGCTCTCTCCCCCAAAATCATGTGCAGGCTCCATTAACCCCCTCCCCAAATCATGTGCAGGCTCCATTAACCCCTCCCCCAATCATGTGCAGGCTCCATTAACCCCCTCCCCCAATCATGTGCAGGCTCCATTAACCCTCTCCCCAAATCATGTGCAGGCTCCATTAACCCCCTCCCCAAATCATGTGCAGGCTCCATTAACCCCCTCCCCAAATCATGTGCAGGCTCCATTAACCCCCTCCCCAAATCATGTGCAGGCTCCATTAACCCCCTCCCCAAATCATGTGCAGGCTCCATTAACCCCCTCCCCAAATCATGCGCAGGCTCCATTAACCCCCTCCCCAAATCATGTGTAGGCTACATTAACCCCTCCCCCAAATCATGTGCAGGCTCCATTAACCCCCTCCCCAAATCATGTGCAGGCTCCATTAACCCCCTCCCCAATCATGTGCAGGCTCCATTAACCCCCTCCCCAAATCATGTGCAGGCTCCATTAACCCCCTCCCCAAATCATGTGTAGGCTACATTAACCCCTCCCCAAATCATGTGCAGGCTCCATTAACCCCCTCCCCAAATCATGTGCAGGCTCCATTAACCCCCTCCCCAAATCATGTGCAGGCTCCATTAACCCCTTCCCCAAATCATGTGCAGGCTCCATTAACCCCCTCCCCAAATCATGTGCAGGCTCCATTAACCCCCTCCCCAAGTCATGTGTAGGCTACATTAACCCCTCCCCCAAATCATGTGCAGGCTCCATTAACCCCCTCCCCAAATCATGTGCAGGCTCCATTAATCCCCCTCCCAAATCATGTGTAGGCTACATTAACCCCTCCCCCAAATCATGTGCAGGCTACATTAACCCCCTCCCCAAATCATGTGCAGGCTCCATTAATCCCCTCCCCAAATCATGTGCAGGCTCCATTAACCCCCTCCCCAATCATGTGCAGCCTACATTAACCCCCTCCCCAAATCATGTGCAGGCTCCATTAACCCCCCCCCTAATCATGTGCAGGCTCCATTAACCCCCCATCCCCCAATCATGTGCAGGCTACATTAACCCCCCTCTCCCCAATCATGTTCAGGCTCCATTAACCCCCCTCCCCAATCATGTGCAGGCTACATTAAACCCCCCCCCCAATACTTACCTCCCTGGAAGTGCTGGATGCAGGCCTCTTCCGGCCTGTGTCCTGCTCTGCTCAGGCGGTGCGATGACGATGAGGAGCAGGGGAGGGAGACGCCTCTTCCTCCACTGCAGCACAGCACAGCGATCTGTATCGCTGTCCAGAGGACGGCGATACAGATCACTATGGAGATGAACGCTTCCACAGTGGAAGCGTTCATCTCCTGTGACCTGGAGCCCCCCTTTACGGAGCCTCGCGCCCCCCCGGGGGGGCGCGCCCCACTATTTGAGAAACACTGGCTTAGTGGGAGGGGGCATGACCTAACAGGATTGGGGGCGTGTCCTTTTAAACAGCTTTCTCTAAGACAGCAGCACTGTTATGTCTGAATGTGAGCTGCAGGGAGAAAATCACCGTCCCTCCCACCTCAGGAGGGGAGTGGGCATGGCCTAACTGAATAAGAGGTGTGGCTTATCTGAACCTGGGGGCAGGGTTTTAAGGGTGACTTGAATGGCCACCCTACTTTCCCCCTGAACTGTGACCTCCATAGCACTCCGCTCCCTTAACAGTGTCATCCACAGCGCACTGCCCCTTTAAAGCTGACTTGCTGCAGGTAAGAGAAATGGCCGAGTTGTTATGGAAACCTCAGGAAATAAGGTACTAAGTGCTAATAGGCCCTGGCTTTACTTCAATAGTTATTATCCTGGTGACAGATTTCCTTTAAACCTCATCTAGAGCAGTGAGGAAACATGGCTGAGTTGTTATGGTTACCTATGAGTAAAACTGTGTGTGTGGAGATAAACTGTCAGGGAGCAGTAAATGACAGTTTGGATTTAAGTGAAAGGCTGGCTGGCTTGTAATGGCTATAATGCAGGCCATTTTTTGGGAATATCTCAGGAACGGTAAGTCATAGAGAGCTGAGAATCTTCCCGGACACCTAATGTACCTGTAAGCCAAATTTGGTGAAGATCGGTCCAGTCGTTTGGTCGCGCATAAAGAATGTCTAGACAGACGTCTATAAGTCTAGACAGAAATTCATTTTTATATATATAAGAGATAAGCGAACACCTGGAAGTCCGGGACCCGAAATTGACCCTGAACCCGAACCGCATTGAAGTCAATGGGGACCCGAACTTTAGGGTACTAAAATGTCTGTAAAATAGTCATAGTAAGGGCTAGAGGGCTGCAAAAAGAAAGAAAAATGGGGGTAAGAGCAGGACAATTGCCCTGCAAACAAATGTGGATAGGGAAATTACCGTATTTTCCGGCATATAAGACAACTGGACATATAAGACGACTTCCTAGTTTTCCTGGTAAAATATGGGGTTTGGGCTATACTTGCCTTATAAGACTACCCCTCTTCCAACGCACACCAAATAAAAATTAAACAGATGATCCAAGCATGAGAAAACCACTGAGCAGGGAGAGGGGGCTGCAACAGAAGCGACTGGCCGGGATGCAGCGCATGGTGGCTCAGCTAGAGGGCGCCTGTCCCTGAAGCTGGAGAAGGACAGCTTCTCCAGTCTGGCTGTCACGACCATGTGTATGGTCGTGACTTGTTTCCCCGTTGTGTTTTGGCAGTGTAGCAGCCTGAGCTTGGTGCTAGGCGGCTCGCTGTCAACGCATGCGGTTGCCTTTGGCAACATGTGGTGGTACATGTGGGTTTCCCCGTTGTGATGTTGGCAGTGTAGCAGCCTGAGCTTGGTGCTAGGGGCTCGCTGTCAACGCATGCGGTTGCCTTTGGCAACGTGTTTGTATGTGTGCACTTCCCCTGTTTGGTGTTTTCTGTGTTTCTGTGGAGTGCACAGGGTTAAGTTGTGGCTGCTTTGTATGGTGGGTGTGTCCTCAGGCCTCCTTAAGTGTCTGTGTTGGAGCCTGAGGGTCAGTCTTGTTTGTCCAGCCGTGGTGTGAGCATGGCTGGAATTTGGCTGTATGTTTCCACCTTGATGTCTGCCTGAGCCACCCTTATTTGTTATATTGTTTGCTATGTTGTTCCTTCCCTGGTGAGTGTCTGTGTATCCCTTCCCCACCTGGTTGCTGTTGTATGGTGTGGGTATGTTTGGTGTTTGTTGACACGGTGTGACGCTCCGAAAGGGGCTTGCTTACCCGGAGGGGTATAGCGAATACCGGATGGTGTGCTGCTCAGCCAGGTCTCCCCCCAGGCATCTGATGTCCGCCTGGGGGTCCGAGAGGTCCTGGCGCTGCTCCTCTATCTTCAGCACGGCAGGTAAGTGTGTGTTTCTTGTACATGTTTCCTATGTTACTTGCCTGCCGTGCGGGCACACACTGTTCGGGTCCCGGCAGCCGAGGACAGTGCGCGACGGGGAGTTTCCCCCATTCCCTGCCGTGACACTGGCTTGGAAGTAAAGAGGACCTTTCACTGGTCCAACAATTGTTAAATAATGATATATACCATATGTGTAGACCGGCTCACAGGGATAATAGTAAGTGTAGGGAGATCCCTGGACGCCGCTCTACACATACATATCATTATCCAACAATTGTTGGACCAGTGAAAGGTCCTCTTAAGTTTCAGCACGCAGTATACCGGCGTATAAGATGACCCCCGACTTTTGAGAAGATTTTCATGTGTTAAAAAGTAGTCTTATACGCCAGAAAATACAGTACATAAAATAAGATAGAATAGAAAAAAATTCAAAAATAATAATCTTGAACTAGGAAGCAGAGGTCAAAGTGGAGTAGGAGGTTGAGGAGGTGGTGGACGTGGCGGTGTAGGTAGAAGCGGTGCTGGAGAAGCCAACACTGTTTTTATAGTTTTTTTTATTTTTATTTTTTTTCCTTTACTTTTTATTTTTTTATAAATTTGAGAAGACGCCAAAATATTGGGAAATAGAAAAGAGAATGCAAAGAGAAAGTGCACTGGAGTATAACAATGGCTCGGTGCGGCCGGTATACTTGTCTACTCAGCACAAGGTAAGGACGAGTCCTGTGTGATCCATGCCTGGTTCATTTTAATGGACGTGACCTTGTCCACATTGGCTGTGGACAGTTGGCTGCGCTCGTCTGTGATCACCTCCATCCCCCCCCCCCACCCCCCCCGCCATGCTAAACACAGTTTGGACAATACACTGGCCGCAGGGCAAGCAAGCACCTCCAAGGCGTTAAGGGCAAGCTCAGGCCATGTGCCCAATTTGGAGACCCAGAAGTTGAATGGGGCAGACCCATCAGTCAGTACGTGTAGGCGTGTGCACACATACTGTTCCACCATATTGGTGAAATTCTGCCTCCTGCTAAGATGTTCCATATCAGCTGGTGTTGCTGGTTGTTATGGTGTGCTGACAAAGCTTTTCCACATTTCGGCCATGCTAACCCTACCTTCTGAGGTGCTGGTGGTGCCTCAGCTGCGTTTGCAACTTCTTCCTCCTCCTCTGCCTTAGCCTTGTGCTTCCACTGAGCCTGTGCTGTCAGGTGGAAATGCCATCAGCACCGAGTCTACCAGCATGCTCTTGTACTCGTGCATTTTCAGATCACGCTCCAGAGAAGAAGAGAGAGGTCCCACAGCAAGGAATAAGGCATCATATCATCCACCACTGGAGAAGGCCACTTTCAGTTATTTAGGCCCCAGCACCCAGACAGAGGAGAGAGGACCCACAGCAAGGAATAAGTCGTCATATCACCCACCACTGGAGAAGGCCACTTTCAGTTATTTAGGTCCCAGCACCCGGACAGAGGAGAGAGGTCCCACAGAAGAGAATCAGGCGTCATATCACCCACCACTGGAGAAGGCTACTTTCAGTTATTTAGGCCCCAGCACCCAGACAGAGGAGAGAGGTCCCACAGCAAGGAATAAGGCGTCATATCACCCACCACTGGAGAAGGTCACTTTCAGTTATTTAGGTCCCACAGCAAGGAATAAGGCGTCATATCACCCACCACTGGAGAAGGCCACTTTCAGTTATTTAGGCCCCAGCATCCAGACAGAGAAGAGAGGTCCCACAGCAAGGAATAAGGCGTCATATCACCCACCACTGGAGAAGGCCACTTTCAGTTATTTAGGCCCCAGCACCCAGACTGAGGAGAGGTTCATTCAACTTAGGGTTGCAATGCAAGATCATGGTAAAGTTTAAAAAAATGAGGATTCAATAAAGAAGTGCCCCGGATTACAAGAATACATGATTGAGGGGGAGGCAGTTATAAATGTCTATTCTACACAAGGGAGGGACAGGTCCTGTGGGACCCATGCCTGGTTCATTTTTATGAACGTCAGCTTGTCCACGTTGGCTGTGGACAGACGGCTGCGTTTGTCAGCAATGACGACCTCTGCCGTGCTAAATACACGTTCATACAAAACGCTGGCCGCCGGGCAGGCCAGCACCTCCAAGGCATAAAATGCTAACTCTGGCCACGTGGACAATTTGGAGACCCAGAAGTTGAATGGGGCCGAACCATCAGTACGTGGAGGGGTGTGCAGATGTACTGTTCAACCATGTTAGTGAAATGCTGCCTCCTGCTAACACGTTCCATAACAGGTGGTGGTGCCATTAGCTGTGGCGTGGAGACAAAACTTTTCCACATTTCTGCCATGCTAACCCTGCCCTCAGAGGAGCTGGCTGTGACACAGCTGTGTTGGAGACCTCTTGCTCCTCCTCTGCCTTCGCATTGGGCTACCACCTGTTCCCCTGTGACATTTGGGAATGCTCTCAGGAGCGCGTCTACCAGCGTGCGCTTGTACTCGCGCATCTTCCTATCACGCTCCAGTACAGGAAGTAAGGTGGGCACATTGTCTTTGTACCGGGGATACAGCAGGGTGGCAACCCAGTAGTTCGCACACGTTAAAATGTGGGCAACTCTGCTGTCATTGCGCAGGCACTGCAGCATGTAGTTGCTCATGTGTGCCAGGCTCCCCAGAGGTAAGGACAAGCAGTCTTCTGTGGGAGGCGTATCGTCCTCGTCCTCCGTATTCCCCCCCCAGCCAAGCACCAGTGTTGGGCCTGAGCTGTGTCGGGTGCCACCCCGCTGTGAACCTGCTTCACCCTCATCCTCCCCCACCTCCTCCTCATCGTCCTCCAGTAGAGGGCCTTGGCTGGCCACATTTGTACCTGGCCTCTGCTATTGCAAAAAACCTCCCTCTGAGCCACTTCTAACAGACTGGCCTGAAAGTGCTAAAAAGGACCCCTCATCCTCCTCCTCCTCCTCCTGGGCCACCTCCTCTTCCATCATTGCCCTAAGCATTTTCTCAAGGAGACATAGAAGTGGTATTGTAACGCTGATAACGGTGTCATCGCTACTGGCCATGTTGGTGGAGTACTCGAAACAGCGCAACAGGGCACACAGGTCTCGCATGGAGGCCCAATCATTGGTGGTGAAGAGGTGCTGTTCCACAGTGTGACTGATGCGTGCGTGCTGTAGCTGAAACTCCACTATGGCCTGCTGCTGGTCGCACAGTCTCTCCAGCATATAAAAGGTGGAGTTCCACGAGGTGGGCGCGTCGCATATGAGCCGTGGAGCGGGAAGGCCAAAGTTCCGCTGTAGCGCAGACAGGCGAGCAGCGGCAGGATGTGAACGCCGGAGGCGCGCACAGACGGCCCTCACTTTATGCAGCAGCTCTGACATGTCGGGGTAGTTGTGAATGAACTTCTGCACCACCAAATTTAGCACAAGCGCCAGGCAAGGGATGTGCGTCAAACCGGCTAGTCCCAGAGCTGCGACTAGATTTCGCCCATTATCGCACACCACCAGGCCGGGCTTGAGGCCCACCGGCAGAAACCACTCGTCAGTCTGTTGTTCAATACCCCAACACAACTCCGGCGCGGTGTGGGGCCTGTCCCCCAAACATATGAGTTTCGGAATGGCCTGCTGACGTTTACCCCGGGCTGTGCTGAAGTTGGTGGTGAAGGTGTGTGGCTGACTGGATGAGCTGGTGGAAGCAGAAGAGGAGGAAGCTGAGTAGGAGGAGGAGGCTACGGGAGGCAAAGAATGATGCCCTGCGATCCTTGGCGGTGGAAGGACGTGCGCCAAGGAACTCTCCGCCTAGGGCCCAGCCGCCACTACATTTACCCAGTGTGCATTTAGGGAGATATAGCGTTCCTGGCTGTGCTTGCTGGTCCACGTATCTGTGGTTAGGTGGACCTTGCCACAGATGGTGTAGCGCAGTGCACACTTGATTTTATCGGATACTTGGTTGTGCAGGGAAGGCACGGCTGTCTTGTAGAAGTAGTGGCGGCTGGGAACAACATACTGTGGGACAGCCATGGTCATTAGCTGTTTGAAGCTGTCTGTGTCCACCAGCCTGAATGACAGCATTTCAAAGGCAAGTAGTTTAGAAATGCTGGCATTCAGGCCCAGGGCTCAAGGATGGCTAGGTGGGAATTTACGCTTTCTCTCCAAGGTTTGTGAGATGGAGAGCTGAACGCTGCCATGTGACATTGTGGAGATGCTTGGTGACGCAGATGGTGGTGTCGATGGCACATCCTTTGTTTGTTGGGCGGCAGGTGCCAACATTCCTCCCGAGGCGGAGGAAGAGACCGAGGCAGCAGCAGAAGAGGGAGCAGGGGGAGCCAGAGTGAGTTCCTTGCTTTTAAGGTGTTTACTCCACTGCAGTTCATGCTTTGCATGTAGATGCCTGGTCATGCAGGTTGTGCTAAGGTTCAGAACGTTAATGCCTCGCTTCAGGCTCTGATGGCACAGCGTGCAAACCACTCGGGTCTTGTCGTCAGCACATTGTTTAAAGAAGTGCCATGCCAGGGAACTCCTTGAAGCTGCCTTTGGGGTGCTCGGTTCCTGGTGGTGGCCAGTAGCAGGCGAACTCTCTTGGCAGCGGCTGCTCTGCTTTTGCCCCCTGCTCCCTCTTTTGCTACGCTGTTGGCTCGGTCTCACCACTGCCTCTTCCTCTGAACTATGAAAGTCAGTGGCACGACGTTCATTCTATGTGGGGTCTAGGACCTAATCGTCCCCTGCATCGTCTTCCACACAGTCTTCCTCCCTGACCTTCTGTTCGGTCTGCACACTGCAAAAAGACGCAGCAGTTGGCACCTGTGTTTTGTCATCATCAGAGACGTGCGGACTCCGATGAGGTGGTATTCCCATGTCCTCATCATCAGGAAACATAAGTGGTTGTGCATCAGTGCATTCTATGTCTTCCACCACTGGAGAAGGGCTAGGTGGATTCCCTTGGGAAACCCTGCCAGCAGAGTCTTCAAACAGCATAAGAGACTGCTGCATAACTTGAGGCTCAGACAGTTTCCCTGATATGCATGGGGGTGATGTGACAGACTGATGGGCTTGGTTTTCAGGCGCCACCTGTGCGCTTTCTGCGGAAGACTGGGTGGGAGATAATGTTGTGAACGTGCTGGATCCACTGTCGGCCACCCAATTGACTAGCGCCTGGACCTGCTCAGGCCTTACCATCCTTAGAACGGCATTGGGCCCCACCAAATATCGCTGTAAATTCTGTCGGGTACTGGAACCTGAGGTAGTTGGTTCACTAGGACGTGAACTTCCTCTCCCAGCACCAGAGGGTCCACTAACACCACCACGGCCGCGTCCCCGTCCCTTACTAGATGGTTTCCTCATTGTTACCGTTCACCAAGCTCCACAATAAAAAAAAAAAATATTTGGCCCAATGTATCGATTTCAAATTCAGGCCTTTTTTTACAGGCACCTAACACTATCTGCCTATTTATTTATGTACCGTATTACACTTAATCCAGGCACAGCAGTAACCACTGATTTAGGGGAATATCAATTGTAGGCCTAGTATTTAGGCCCTGGATTAAAGGTATCCTTTTATGGACAGATTTACACTTGGAGATGCACAGTAGCGTGTGAAAAAATATGTAGGATTATGCCTTCAGCAATTGTATTTTAACACTTTGTGTAATATACCTATTAACGGACAGAAATTCAATAGGAGATGCACGGTAGCGTGTGAAGTTATTGAGGATGACCCTCTCAGCACTTGTATATACACCTTGAGTGTAATATACCCTTTTACGGAGAGATTAACACTTGGCCTGCAACAGCTGGAACACCGGATTCAGGGTATTGCTATACTGGCAAGTGAACTTCACCCCAGAACAAAATCTATCCTTTGACGGATACTATTAAACTTGTCCAGTCACAGCTGGAACACCAGATTTACTGTATTTCTATTTTGGCAACTGAATTTCACCCCAGAAAAAAATATACCCTTTTACGGACAGATTTGAACTAGGCCTGCAACAGCTGGAACACAAGATTTACGGTATTGCTATTTTGGCAATTAAATTTCACCGCAGAAAAAATATACCCTTTTACGGACAGATTTAAACGAAGCCTGCAACAGCTGGAACAACAGTTTTACTGTATTTCTATTTTTCAACTGAATTTCACCGCAGAAAATAATATATCCTTTGCCGGACACTATTACACTTGGCCAGCCACAGCTGAAACCACAGATTTATGGTATTGATATTTTGGCAATTGAATTTCACCCCAGAACAAAATATATCCTATGCCGGACACTATTTAACTTGGCCAGCCACTGCTGGGACACCAGATTTACGGTATTGCTATTTTGGCAATTGGATTTCACCCCAGAAAAAAATATATATATATTACCGTACACTATTAAACTTGGCCAGCCACAGCTGAAACCACTGATCTATGGTATTGCTATTTTGGCAATTGAATTTCACCCCGGAAAAAATATATATATTTTGCCAGACACTATTAAACTTGGCCAGCCACAGCTGAAACCACTGATCTATGGTATTGCTATTTTGGCAATTGAATTTCACCCCGGAAAAAATATATATATTTTGCCAGACACTATTAAACTTGGCCAGCCACAGCTGAAACCACTGATTTATGGTATTGCTATTTTGACAATTGAATTTCACCCCAGAAAAAAATATACCCTTTTTCGGACAGATCTAAACTATGCCTGCACCAGCTGGAACACCAGATTCAGGATATTGCTATTTCGGGAATTAAATTTCACCCCAGAACAAAATCTATCCTTTGCCGTAAACTATTAAACTTGGCCAGCCACTGCTGGGACAGCAGATTTACTGTATTTCTCTTTTTGCAACTGAATTTCACCGCAGAAAATAATATATCCTTTGCCGGACACTATTAAACTTGGCCAGCCACAGCTGAAACCACTGATTTATGGTATTGCTATTTTGGCAAATCTATTTTGGCAATTGAATTTCACCCCAGAAAAAAATATATTCTTTGCCGTACACTATTAAACTTGGCCAGCCACAGCTGAAACCACTGATTTATTGTATTGCTATTTTGGCAATTGAATTTCACCCCAGAACAAAATATATCCTTTGCCGGACACTATTGAACTTGGCCAGCCACTGCTGGGACACCAGATGTACTGTATTTCTATTTTTGCTACTGACTTTCACCCCAGAAAATAATATACCCTTTTACGGACAGATCTAAACTAGGCCTGCAACAGCTGGAACACCAGATTCAGGATATTGCAATTTTGGGAATTAAATTTCCCCCCAGAACAAAATATATTCTTTGCCTTACAGTATTAAACTTGGCCAGCCATAGCTGAAACCACTGATTTATTGTATTGCTATTTTGGCAATTGAATTTCACCCCAGAACAAAATATATCCTTTGCCGGACACTATTATACTTTGCCAGCCACTGCTGGGACACCAAATTAAGGGATTTGCTATTTTGGCAATTGAATTTCACCATAGAAAAAAATCTATCCTTTGCCAGACAGCAGACAGTATTACACTTGGCTAACCACAGCAGGAACACCAGATTTGGGGGATTGCTATTTTGGCAATTGAACTTAACCCCCACCACAAGTCACAAATGGCCGCCGATAACCCCAGAAAAAAGTGACAGAAAAACGCTCTGTGCAGCCTAAAAACCAGTGAGCAATTAACGAGCAGAAGTTGAATGATTCACAGCCATAGATCAATCACTTCATTAGGTGCTTTTGCTGACTTTTCCCTGCCTAAACTCGCCCTCACAGAAGCTGTGTCCTCATCCTACACTAATCAGAGCAGTGTGACTTGCGGCGCTACGTGACTCCAGCTTAAATAGAGGCTGGGTCACATGCTGCACTTGGCCAATCACAGCCATGCCGTTAGTAGGCATGGCTGTGATGGCTTCTTAGGGCAAGAAGTAAAACGCTAGCTGATTGGCTTCTGTGCAGCCCTTCAGAAAGCGGGAAGAAATCGCCGAAAAACGGACCCGAACCTGAACATTTTTGAAAATGTCCGGGTCCGTGTCCCGAACACCCCAAAATTCAGTACGAACCCAAACTATGCTCGAACTGTTCGCTCAACACTAATTATTATATTTCTTTGTCAGGGACGCAAACTGGTGTATAGCACCCACAAAAAATTCACTATAGGTCGCCAACAGAACAAATAGCCATATGAGATTCCTAACACTGTCCCTTACTTCAGCTGCCTGCTTCCTGTCCCTGCACTATTCAGAGCTGATGGATGGTGCTACACGTGATCCAGCTTTTATAGAGGCTGGGTCACATGATGCACTGGCCTAAGTGCCTACAGCTTAAAAGCTTGTTGATTGGCTGCTCTGTAGCCTTTCAGCAAGCTTTATTAAATGCCCGAACACCGGGTAAGTTTGGGTTCTGGTCCGGATACCCAAAATCGTAATCGGGTTCGCTCAACACTATATATAAAGGATTAAGTGAAGATTCTTCACTTGTTTGATGTTCCAGCAGGATTAGTAACACAATCGATATCCGCAATCTATATAATTGGCATAAATAAAGATACAGAAACAAAATAATGTTGAATTCATACATGCATTATGGGAATAAAATAAGGGAATGTTAAAAAGAGTCTGTTAAAGGATAAGCAGCTTCAAGGTAGTAAAAAATCAAGAATTGGGGAAAGTTAGTAATGGCTATTTGGTTGGTCAGGCATGTTAGACACATAAAGACATTTGTTGCAAGCAATAGTTCATCCAACAATCATAAAAAGATGTAGATTAATGAGATTTCTGTACACCACCACTGAACAAGAAGCAGGTTAAGTTCCGAAATGCATTCAGTATTAGAATCTGGTAATTTGTATGGTATTTGGTTGTCAAGAAAAGGCTATCAACATTGCTCGCATTCAGCTTGATGCAAAGATTTCCATTTATCTGGATATAAAGCCTTCCATCCATTTATTCTGCTACAGTGTCTCTGCTAAGTATCAACAGTTGGATGAATTACTATTTACAAGAGCCTGATTGTTGGATGAACTATCGCTTGCAACCAGTGTTCCCTCTAAGCCTTGGTAGCTGCCGAGTGGGGTGGGCTTAGAGATGGGCAATGCTTAGTCAAAGGTGGGCAATTGGACAATCAAACAAGAGATCATCGTCGACACACTGGCCAAATATCAAATCTAGCATGCTAAGTAAGACAAGATAAAACAGTTACTCTGCTTACCATAGAAAGTAAAACTTTTTATTCTTCATGTCATAAAATGTCAGTCTGACAATTTCCTTTTGAAAGTATATCATGTAGGCAACACCAAACAACCAATATATAGCATCTGAAATGTCAGTATCTTCAAAAAACATGCTTGGAACTAAGGCAATCCTATTAACTCCTTCTTCCATTAAACCTAGTGGAAGACAAGAGGTACATATGTGATGCAAATCCACTAGTACAGACAAAACCAGCCAAACATCAAGAAGCTATAGCCTCTCAATCTACTTACCATTCCACATGAAGTACTTATCTTGTATTATTCCTCTCATGTCATAACATGTCAGTCATCTGCCAATTTCGTTTTGAATGTATATCATGTAGGCAACACCAAGCAACCAATATATAGCATCTGAAATGTCAGTATCTTCAAAGAACATGTTTGTAACTAAGCCAATCCTATGAATTCTTTCTTCCATTTAATCTGGGAGAAGTAAACCTAGTGGAAGACAAGAGGTACATATGTGATGCAAATCAACTAGAGGAGTCAAAAAAATACAGTAAAACTCTTACTGTACTTACCAATACATGTGAAGTAACAAACTTCAACTGTTCATACTTTGCAACATCTATCTTTTGCTGTGGCCCATTTTGAAAAGACTTTGTCTAGGTCAATCCTTTGTCCAGAATTCATGAAGAATTTGATCTTTATGAGCATTTACAAGTGTGGCACTTCCAAACGATTGCGACTTTTTGTCTTGGTCATATTCATTACACTGAATCCACGTTCACAGTTACAACTGGAGGCAAGGAAAGTTCCACAGATATCTGCTAGGACTGCAACATATTTAAATTGCTCCTCTTTTAACACAAATTGCACAATATCTTGAAAGGACTGCATCAAGCCACATTTTGTTTTCTTGGCTATAACAAATCTTAAATCCTGGTATTGTTCTGTTACTGCCTTCACTATATCTTGTTCATCATGTTTGTATGGCAAACAATCTCCAGAGTATCTTGAAACAAGTGTTGCAATTTCCTGACAACCTTTTTCTCATTTTCTGAAAAACGCCATTCCAAATGTAGACATAAGCACTCCACAAACCTAATAAACAGAGTCATATTGACTTCATTTTCACTATCTTCCATTATTTTACACACTTGCTCACTCCGATGTACTGTCTCACCCAAAAACTGTGAACGTGGCTTACTTATTTTAGCCCTAACATATTGGTATGCTTCGAGAGTAGTAAGATGGTTAAGTAAGATTTTACAAAAAAACTCTGCCAGTTGGTCGGAATAAACATGCAGAGCAGCACAAAACTGTGGGTCCAACTTTTTCTTCTGACAGTTTTTAGCAATTGGATCGTTCTGTTTCTCTACTTGCTTGTTGTAATACGCAAGTATCACACCCAGATTTCTCATTACTGCCCGTAAAGCCATGTGTATAGATAACCAACAAACTTCATTTAATGCCTTAAAAGAGTGTCTCAGATTCCAGAACTTCTGAGAGTTCTTTTAACTCTGCTTTCTTGACAGATGACCTGTATAATCTGTTCTAAAAAACATCTCAATGTCGCCCATAAGTGAAACTTTCTTACATGCATCCTCAATTCCCAAATCCTCTCGATGAGCTACACAATGTTGATCAAGCAAATGAGGGATGTCGTTACGAAGTCGAGCAGCTACATCATTTTGCTTTCCAAGCATAACAGAGGCTCCGTCAAATGTGAACATCACCATTTTCTGCAAATCCAAGTGATTATAAGAATAAAACTGCTCAATAGCATCTGTCACTGAACTGCTATTACAGCTGGATAATTTTGTAATGCCTGCAAAAATTGTCTTGTTACATCAGTGTTAAAAGGATGGAATTTTGCATACAAAATAAGCATTTTGCTTATTGGTATATCAGTGTTCTCATCAACTACAAGTGTATAAGAAGTAGCACTGCATAATTCAGCCATCATTTCAGCTTGAACTGCCTCATTAATACATTCTACAAATTAAAATGCATAGTTTTTCCCACGCCAGGAATTTGGAATTGCTAGATACTTTGCCATGTGATCATGTATGTCTTAGACAGAAAAATTCCTTTTTTTCTGGCAGGTCAAGTCCCCTGCATTACCTATTTTATAATTTAGGGGTGGCATAGTGCATTTCTGTAGTTGCTGTAATAAACCCATACTGTCGTACCACAGAGCACGTTTGCATACACCGCTGAAAAACCTGTTTTATAATTTTTGCGGTGACATAGTGCATTTCTGTAGTTGAACCCGTACTGTTGTGCCACAGAGCATGTTTGCATACAACTGTTTTATAATTTTGCGGTGAAAAACTGCATTTCTGTAGTTGGGTTAATAAACCCGTACTATTGTGCCACAGAGCACTTTTGCATACAACGCTGAAAAAACTGTTTTATAATTTTTGAGGTGACATACTACATTTCTGTAGTTGGGTTAAAAACCCGTACTGTTGTGCCACAGAGCACGTTTTGTGCTACATAGCAGATCTGAGGCCTACCCTGTATTTCAGTCATTTTAAGTAACCTGTGGAACTCCACATTTACATAGTTGGTTGCAAAAACACCGGTTTTGTGGTAGATTTGCCGTGTACGCTGCATTTCTGACAGTCAAATTAAACTGTTCACCTCTGCTGTTAAATTGTTGGTTTAAAAAATCAAATTTTTGTTCATAATGAAGTAATTGTATTGAATTGCTCCTTAACACTGCTGTGTGACCTAAAGAAATTTATTCTGTTTATGACATGGGCACCGCCTTACTGTTAGTGGACTTAATTGTTAAATTGGCAGTTAAATTGACACCTGAGATAAACCATCTGCTAGTTTGGTGGGTGAACGCAAATAATGAGGAGAACATCAAATAAGGGACATGGACATGGTCGTGGTGGTGTTGGTGGAGCTCCTGTTGCTGAGAGGGGACGTGGCCATTCTGCGCCAGCTACAGGTCCAAGTGAAACACCTTCCTCAGGTGCGATTAGGCGACAGAACCTGCAGCGTTATTTGGTAGGCCCGAATGCCGCTCTATGGATGGTGAGGCCAGAACAAGTACAGGCGATAGTAGATTGGGTGGGTGACAGTGGTGCCAGTTCCTTCACAGTATCTCCCACCTAGTCCTCTGCAGAAAGCTCAGAGTTGGCACCTGCAGCCCATGCCCATCAGTTTTTCACCTCATCCCCTTGCAAAGCAGCCAAGCAGCCGGAGCCCCAAGTCACGGAGCAGACTCTTGTGCTTTTTGATGACTCTGCTGGCAGGGTTTCCCTGGGCCATCCACATAGCCCTGTCCCAGAAGTGGAAGACATTGAATGCACTGATGCCCAACCACTTATGTTGCAGGATGAGGACATGGGAATACCACCACGGCACGTCTCTGATAATAACGAAGCACAGGTGCCAACTGCTGCGGCTTTCTGCAGTGTACAGACCGACGAGGAGGGTGGAAGATGATGTGCAGGACGATGAGGTCTTAGACCCCAACTGGACTCAAGTTCATGCTAGTGACGTGTGCAGTTATGATAAAGAGGCAGTGGTCGCACAGAGGCAACAGCACAGAAAAAGAGGGAGCAGGCTGCAAAAGCGGAGCGGCCGTCCCCGAGACAGTATACCTGCTACTGCCCACCACACCCAGGGACCAAGCACACCAAAGCCAGCTCCAAGGAGTTCATTGGCGTGCCATCAAAGCCTGAAGCGAGGCATAAATGTTCTAAACCTGAGCACAACCTGCATGACCAGGCATCTACATACAAAGCAGGAACTGCAGTGGAGTAAACACTTTAAAAACCAAGAAAGGTCTCAGGCTCCTCCTGCCTCCTCTTCTGCTGCAGTCTCTGCCTCTTTCTCCACCTCTGGAGTCACAGTGGCACCTGCCACCCAGCAAACAGAGGATGTGCCACCAACACCACCACCTCCGTCATCATTACCAAGCATCTCCACCATGTCAGAAGCAAGCATTCAGCTGTCCATCTCCCACACACTGGAGAGAAAGAGAGAATACCCACCTACCCACCCTTTATCCCTGGTCCTAAATGGCAGCATTTCAAAATTATCTCCCTGACTGCACACTGGGTAAATGTAGTGGCGGCTGGGCCCGAGGCGGATAGCGGTTTGGCGCATGTCCTTCCACCACCGAGTATCGCAGGGCATTGTTCTTTGCCTCCTGTTGCCTCCTCCTCTTCCTCTACCACCTCCTCATCCGGTCAGCGAAAGACCTTCACCACCAACTTCAGCCCAGCCAGGGGTAAACATCAGTAGGCATTTCAAAATTACTGGCCTGAAATGCCTTGAAATGCTGTTATTCCGCTGGTGGAGACGGACTGGTTTAAACAGCTGATGGCGGTGGTTGTCCCACAGTACGTCGTTCCCAACCGAGCCATCCCTTCCCTGCACAACCAAGTGGAGGATAAAATCAAGTGTGCACTGCGCAACGCCATCTGTGGCAAGGTCCACATAACTACAGATACATGGACCAGAAAGCATGGGCAGGGATGCTCTATCTCCCTAACTGCACAATGGGTAAAGGTAGTGGCGGCTGGGCCCGAGGCGGATAGCGGTTTGGTGCATGTCCTGCCAGCATCAAGGATGGCAGGGCATTATTCATTGCCTCCTCCTCCTACTCCACTTCCTCCTCCTCCTCATCCGGTCAGCGAAAGACCTTCACCACCAACTTCAGCCCAGCCAGGGGTAAACGTCAATAGGCGGTTTTAAAACTCATGTGTTTGAGGGTCAAACCCCACACCGCACAGGAGCTGTGGAGGGGCATAGAAGAACAGACCAATGAGTAGTTGCTGAGCCTCAAACCGGTCTGGTGGTGTGCGATAATGGGCAAAATCTCGTAGCAGCTCTGGGACTAGCCGGTTTGACGCACATCTCTTGCCTGGGGCATGTGCTGAATTTGGTGGTGCAGAAATTCCTTAAAAACTACCCGGACATGTCAGAGCTGATGCAGAAAGTGCAGCCCATCTGTGTGCACTTTCTTGGTTCTCATCCTGCTGCTGCTCGCCTGTCTGCGCCACAGCGCAACTCCGGCCTTCCCACTCACCGCCTCATATGTGACGTTCCCACCAGGTGGAACTCCACCTTGCATATGCTGGAGAGACTGTGCGAGCAGCAGCAGGTGATAGTGGAGTTTCAGCTGCAGAACGCATGGGTCAGTCGCTCTGTGGAACAGCACCACTTCACCACCAATGAGTGGGCCTCCACGCGAGACCTGTGTGCCTTGTTTCGACTACTCAACCAACATGGCCAGTGCCGATGACGCCGTTCTTAGCATTACAATACCACTTCTATGTCTCCTTGAAAAAAACACTTACAGCGATGATGGAAGAGGATGTGGCACAGGAGGAAGAGGAGGAGGAAGATGGGGCATTTCACAGGGTTTCAGGCCAGTCATTCAGAAGTGGCCCAGAGGGTGGGTTCCTGCACCAGCAGAGGCCAGGTACACATGTGGCTTAATGGAAATCATTTGGTAGGCACTCTGTCCCAATGCCTAGGGGGGGTCCTGTGACCCCCAAATATCGGCGATCGCAGAAAACGGCAGGTCAGTTCAGACCTGCGGTTTCCTGTGTTTCAGGGTTATTCGGGTCCCTGGTGACGCGATAACCCGAAATAGGATGGTGATCAGTGGTGTGATAAAATCACCTCACAGGATCGATTCCTATTGGCTACACGGGCGGGTGGGGGTTAACTCCCCCTGCTCTCCTCCTCCTCCATTTTGTGTCCGAGGAGCGAGGAGAGAAGAGCCATTAGGAGTGACCAACACCCCAGCACCCAGCCTTAGCCCCCCAGCACCATCCTGTGCCCATCCAGAAGGTTAGGGACAGCTAAGGGCAAGGTTTCGTTCAGGCAGGGAGAGTTAGGGATAGTTTAGAGTAAAAAAAAAAAACTTTGTGTACTGCATCACCTTCTTAGGGTGTCAGGGGTGCTGTAGCTTTCCCCCTTGTCCCCCCCTCCACCCTTTTCTGGGGCGCAAGCATTTTTGTTTTTTTCCTGTCCGCTGAGAGTGGCCGGCACTCTTTAGCTTCCGGGCACTGTTAGCGCATCGCCCACCCCACCACTGATCAGCACCGGATGGCTGATCACCGTTTTTTTTTTTTTTTTTTTAACCCTTTTAACATTTTTGGGCTTTTTTTTTTTTTTTTTTTTTGGTCAGTTTTTTCTTTCTTCCCCTGTTAGCTTTAGGGACAAGTCGGGAACACCTGTGCCCCCACACACACGCACATTGAATGAAGTTTTTCACGCACGCACATACACGCACACACACACACTCCCCTATGGCCCGCCGGACGTTCTCGGCACCGAGCTTGCCTCCGAGTCAGAGAGCCCCAGTGAGGACGAGGATGACCCCACGTTCCTTTTGTTATCCACGTACTCCTCATTATCTAGCTATGATGAGCCCCCAAGGTGGCGGAGATGTCACCCGGCAGAGCAAGGGGACCGCCATGCTAGGTACCCTCTCGCCCACACTAGTACAAGCAGCTCTGGGCTCGTACTAGTTTTCCGGCCCACCAGATAAGTTCACCTGGGGGGGGGGGGGCATCAGGGGGGGCTTCAAATCGAACATGGTGTAGATAAACCAGTCCAGCAAAATCTGCCTTCCATAGAGTAGTTTACGACCACATATGGGGTGCTTCTGCAAACTACAGAATCAGGGCTATGAAAATTTGGTTTTATTTGGCTGTTAACCCTTGCTTAGATACTGGAAAATTATTAAAATGGAAAATTTGCGAAAAAATCCAAATTCTGAAATGTTTGCCATTAACTTTTGAGAAACACCTAAAGGGTTAACGACGTTTGTAAAATCAGTTTTGAATACCTTGAGGGGTGTAGTTTCTAGAATCGGGCGGTTTCATTTTTGGGCGGTTTCTATTATGTAAGCCACACAAAGTGACTTCAAACCTGAACTGGTCCTTAAAAAGTGGATTTTTGAAAATTTTCAAGATGTGCTTCTAAATTTCTAAGCTTTGTAACATCCCCCAAAAATAAAATGGCATTCCCAAAATGATCGATACATAAAGGAGATATATGGGAAATGTAAATGTATAACTTTTTTTGGCGGTATTACTATGTATTATTAGAGAAATTGAAACTTGGAAAATTGCAAATTTTTCAAAATCTTTGGTAAATTTGGTATTTTTTTATAAATAAAATGAATTTTTTTTACATAATTTTACCAGTGTCATGAAGTACAATTTGTGACGAAAAAACAATCTCAGAATGGCCTGCATAAGTAAAAACGTTTAAAAGTTATCACCACATAAAGTGACACTGGTCAGATTTGCAAAAAATTGCCTGGTACTTAAGGTGAAATATGTGTCTTTAAGGGGGTTAAGGACTATTGTTTTATCTGGCTGCAATATATATTATTAGCGCAACCTGCGCTAAATTGCGTGCAATTGTTTGGCCGCTGTTGACAGTGACACAACCTCTGCGACATCTGTTGTGTTACATTTGCGCATCCTAAACATCTGTGACATTCAGCGCAATTGTTTGGCCGCTGCTGACAGCGACATAACCTGAGCTACATCTTTTGTATAACATTCGCGCATCCTAAATATCGGAGACATTCAGCGTAATTCTTCCTTTGCCGCTGGTGACAGCGACATTACCTGTGCTACATCTCCCTTATAATTTCCGGGCATCATAAATATCTGTGACATTCAGTATACGTTTTTCCTAGGCGCTGGTGACAGCGACATTACCTGCGCTACTTCTCCTGTATAACGTTTGCGCATTCTAAATATCTGTGACATTCAGTGTCATTTTTTCTTAGCCGCTGGTGACGGTGACATTACCTGTGCTACATCTCCTGTATAACGTTTATAGAAGGAAAAAAAGAGGCATTCACCATCTGTATCATAGGTACAAAATAAATTTATTGTAAAACACATCTACTAGTTAAAAAACATACCTTTTCGA
This sequence comes from Bufotes viridis, assembly GCA_033119425.1. NCBI lineage: Eukaryota > Metazoa > Chordata > Amphibia > Anura > Bufonidae > Bufotes > Bufotes viridis. The sequence goes on along the minus strand of CM065597.1, from coordinate 119,418,536 downwards.
TAAAATACCCAATAAAATATTATACTACTTTGCCAGAAGATGGATTACATCTATTAGTTCATCCAAAAATCTATTAAATCCAAATGAGCGTTTTTACGTTCATTAGATCGTGAATAGTAGACCCATATATCCTATATATTATAGTAAAATTCCGTAATAATAATACTTTTCCAAAAATTACAGGGGATTAGGGATGAGCGAACCTGAACTGGATAGTTTGGGTTCGTACCGAATTTTGGGGTGTTCGGGACCTGGACCCGAACATTTAAAAAAAAGTTTGGGTTCAGGTCCGTTGTTCGGCGATTTCTTCCCGGTTTCTGAAGGGCTACACAGTAGCCAATCAGCTAGCGTTTTACTTCTTGCCCTAAGAAGCCATCACAGCCATGCCTACTAATGGCATGGCTGTGATTGGCCAAGTGCAGCATGTGACTCAGCCTCTATTTAAGCTGGAGTCGCGTAGCGCCGCACGTCACGCTGCTTTGATTAGTGTAGGGAGAGGACGCAGCTTCTGTGAGGGCGAGATTAGGCAGGGAAAAGTTAGCAAAAGCACCTAATGAAGTGATCGATCTACTACAGCTGTGAATCATTCAACTTCTGCTACTTAATTGCTCACTGGTTTTTAGGCTGCACAGAGCGTTTTTCTGTCACTTTTTTCTGGGGTGATCGGCGGCCATTTGTGACTTGTGGTGGGGGTTAAGTTCAATTGCCAAAATAGCAATACCCCAAATCTGGTGTTCCAGCTGTGGCTAGCCAAGTGTAATACTGTCTGCTGTCTGGCAAAGGATAGATTATTTTCTGTGGTGAAATTCAATTGCCAAAATAGCAATCCCCTAAATCTGGTGTCCCAGCAGTGGCTGGCAAAGTATAATAGTGTCCGGCAAAGGATAGATAATTTTCTAGGTGAAATTCAATTGCCAAAATAGCAATACCGTTAATCTGGTGTTCCAGCTGTGACTGGACAAGTTTCATAGTGTCCGCATAGGATATATTATTTTCTGGGGTGAAATACAGTTGCAAAAATAGAAATACCGTAAATCTAGTTTTCCAGCTGTGGCTGGACAAGTTTAATAGTGCCCGGCAAAGGATAGATTTTGTTCTGGGGTGAAATTTAATTGCCAAAATAGAAATACAGTGAATCTGGTGTTCCAGCTGTTGCAGGCCTAGTTTAAAACTGTCCTTAAAAGGGTATATTTTTTTTCTGGTGTGAAATTCAATTGCCAAAATAGCAATACCATAAATCAGTGGTTTCAGCTGTGGCTGGCCAAGTTTAATAGTGTCTGTCGCAGGATAAATTTTGTTCTGGGGTGAAATTTAATTGCCAAAATAAACATACCCTGAATCTGGTGTTCCCGCTGTTGCAGGCCTAGTTTAAATCTGTCCGTAAAAGGGTATATTTTTTCTGGGGTGAAATGTAATTGCCAAAATAGCAATACCCTAAATCTGGTGTTCCAGCTGTTGCAGGCCTAGTTTAAATCTGTCAGTAAAAGGGAATATTTGTTTTCTGCTGTGAAATTCAATTGCCAAAAAAGCAATACTATAAATCAGTGGTTTCAGCTGTGGCTGGCCAAGTTTAATAGTGCCCGTCACAGGAAAGATTTTGTTCTGAGGTGAAATTCAATTGCCAAAATAGCAATACCATAAATCAGTGGTTTCAGCTGTGGCTGGCCATGTTTAATAGTGTCCGGCAAAGGATATATTTTTTTTCTGGGGTTAAATTCAATTGCCAAAATAGCAACACCCTGAATCTGGTGTTTCAGCTGTGACTGGACAATTTCCCTAGTGTCCGTCAAAGGATATATTATTTTCTGGGGTGAAATACAGTTGCAAAAATAGAAATACAGTAAATCTGGTGTATTTTTTCTGGGGTGAAATGTAATTGCCAAAAAAGCAATACCCTGAATCTGGTGTTCCAGCTGTTGCAGGCCTAGTTTAAATCTGTCAGTAAAAGGGTATATTATTTTCTGCTGTGAAATTCAATTGCCAAAATAGCAATACCATAAATCAGTGGTTTCAGCTGTGGCTGGCCATGTTTAAATAGTGTCTGTAACAGGAAAGATTTTGTTCTGGGGTGAAATTCAATTGCCATAATAGCAATACCATAAATCAGTGGTTTCAGCTGTGGCTGGCCATGTTTAAATAGTGTCCGGTAAAGGATATATTTTTTTCTGGGATGAAATTCAATTGCCAAAATAGCAATACCGTAAATCTGGTGTCCCAGGAGTGGCTGGCAAAGTTTGATAGTGTCCGGCAAAGGATATATTTTGTTCTGGGGTGAAATTCAAATGCCAAAATAGCAATACCATAAATCAGTGGTTTCAGCTGTGGCTGGCCAAGTTTAATAGTGTCAGTCACAGGACATATTTTTTTCTGGGGTGAAATTTAATTGCCAAAATAGCAATACCCTGAATCTGGTGTCCCAGCACTGGCTGGCAAAGTATAATAGTGTCCGCCAAAACATATTTTGTTCTGGGGTGAAATTCACTTGCCAATATAGCAATACCCTTATTCTGGTGTTCCAGCTGTTGCAGGCCAAGTGTTAATCTGTCCGTAAAAGGGTATATTTTGTTCTGGGGTAAAATTCAATTGCCAAAATAGCAATGCCCTGAATCTGGTGTTCCAGCAGTTGCAGGCCTAGTTTAAATCTGTCCGTAACAGGGTATATTTTGTTCTGGGGGGAAATTCAATTGCCAACATAGCAATACCCTGAATCTGTTGCTCAAGCAGTTGCAGGCCTAGTTTAAATCTGTCCGTAAAAGGGTATATTTTTTCTGGGGTGAAATGTAATTGCCAAAAAAGCAATACCCTGAATCTGTTGTTCCAGCAGTTGCAGGCCTAGTTTAAATCTGTCAGTAAAAGGGTATATTGTTTTCTGCTGTGAAATTCAATTGCCAAAATAGCAATACCATAAATCGGTGGTTTCAGCTGTGGCTGGCCAAGTTTAATAGTGTCCGTCACAGGAAAGATTTTGTTCTGAGGTGAAATTCAATTGCCAAAATAGCAATACCATAAATCAGTGGTTTCATCTGTGGCTGGCCATGTTTAATAGTGTCCGGCAAAGAATATATTTTTTTCTGGGGTGAAATTCAATTGACAAAATAGCAATACTGTAAATCTGGTGTCCCAGCAGTGGCTGGACAAATTTAATAGTGTCCGGCAAATGATATATTTTTTTCTGGGGCTAAATTCAATTGCCAAAATGGCAATACCCTGAATCTGGTGTTTCAGCTGTGACTGGACAATTTCCCTAGTGTCCGTCAAAGGATATATTATTTTCTGGGGTGAAATACAGTTGCAAAAATAGAAATACAGTAAATCTGGTGTTCCAGCTGTTGCTGGACAAGTTTAATAGTGTCCGGCAAAGGATATATTTTGTTCTGGGGTGAAATTCAATTGCCAAAATAGCAATACTATAAATCAGTGGTTTCAGCTGTGGCTGGCCAAGTTTAATAGTGTCAGTCACAGGATATATTATTTTCTGAGGTGAAATTTAATTGCCAAAATAGCATTACCCTGAATCTGGTGTTAAAGCTGTGACTGAACAAGTTTAATAGTATCCGTCAAAGGATAGATTTTGTTCTGGGGTGAAATTCAATTGCCAAAATAGCAATACCCTGAATCTGGTGTTCCAGCTGTTGCAGGCCAATTGTTAATCTGTCCGTAAAAGGGTAAATTACAAAAAGTGTTAAATTACAATTGCTGAAAGCATAATCCTGTAAATCTGCACGCACTATTGTGCATCTCATAGTGTATTTCTGTCCGTAAAAGGGAATATTACACTCAAGGTGTATATACAAGTGCTGAGAGGGTCATCCTTAATAACTTCACATGCTACCATGCATCTCCCATTGTATTTCTGTCCGATAAAGGGTATATTACACAAAGTGTTAAAATACAATTGCTGAAGGCATAATCCTACATATTTTTTCACACGCTACTGTGCATCTCCAAGTGTAAATCTGTCCATAAAAGGATACCTTTCATCCAGGGCCTAAATACTCGGCCTACGATTGATATTCCGCTCTCACAATGGTTAATGCTGTGCCTGGATTAGTGTAATACGCTACATGAATAAATAGGCAGATAGTGTTAGGTGCCTGTAAAAAAAAAAAGGCCAGAATTTAAACTCAGTACATTGGGCCAAATAATTTTTTTTCTTATTGTGGTGTACGGTAGCAATGAGGAAAACATCTAGTAAGGGATGCGGACACGGACATGGTCGTAGTGGTGTTAGCGGACCCTCTGGTGCTGGGAGAGGACGTGGCCATTCTGCCACAGCCACACAAACTAGTGAACCAACTACCTCAGGTCCCAGTACCCGCCAGAATTTACAGCGTTATTTGGTGGGGCCCAATGCTGTTCTAAGGATGGTAAGGCCTGAGCAAGTATCTCCCACCCAGTCTTCTGAAGAAAGCGCACAGGTGGCGCCTGAAAACCAAGCCCATCAGTCTGTCACATAACTCTCATGCATATCAGGGAAACTGTCTGAGCCTCAAGTTATGCAGCAGTCTCTTATGCTGTTTGAAGACTCTGCTGGCGGGGTTTCCCAAGGGAATCCACCTATCCCTTCCCCAGCGTTGGAAGACATAGAATGCACTGACGCACAACCACTTATGTTTCCTGATGATGAGGACATGGGAATACCACCTCATCAGAGTCCGCACATCTCTGATGACGAAACACAGGTGCCAAATGCTGCATCTTTCTGCAGTGTGCAGACCGAACAGGAGGTCAGGGAGGAAGACTGTGTGGAAGATTATGCAGGGGACGATGATTTCCTAGACCCCACATGGAATGAAGGTCGTGCTACTGACTTTCATAGTTCAGAGGAAGAGGCAGTGGTGAGACCGAGCCAACAGCATAGCAAAAGAGGGAGCAGGGGGCAAAAGCAGAACAGCTGCCGCCAAGAGAGTTCGCCTGCTACTAGCCACCGCCACCAGGGACCGAGCACCCCAAAGGCAGCTTCAAGGAGTTCCCTGGCATAGCACTTCTTTAAACAATGTGCTGACGACAAGACCCGAGTGGTTTGCATGCTGTGCCATCAGAGCCTGAAGCGAGGCATTAACATTCTGAACCGTAGCACAACCTGCATGACCAGGCATCTACATGCAAAGCATGAACTGTAGTGGAGCAAAGCATAAGCTACAGTGAAACTTCGGCCTTCCCACTCACCGCCTCATATGCGACGTGCCCACCAGGTGGAACTCCACTTTGCACATGCTGGAGAGACTGTGCGAGCATCAGCACGCCATAGTGGAGTTTCAGCTGCAGCACGCACGGGTGCGTCGCTCGGCGGAACAGCACCACTTCACCACCAAAGACTGGGCCTCCATGCGAGACCTGTGTGCCCTGTTGCGCTGTTTCGAGTACTCCACCAACATGGCCTGTGGCGATGACGCCGTTATCAGCGTTACAATACCGCTTCTATGTCTCTTTGAGAAAACACTTAGGGCGATGATGGAAGAGGAGGTGGCCCAGGAGATGGAGGAAGATGGGTCATTTTTAGCACTTTCAGGCCAGTCTGTTAGAAGTGGCTCAGAGGGAGGTTTTTTGCAAAAGCAGAGGCCAGGTACAAATGTGGCCAGCAAGGGCCCACTACTGGAGGACGAGGATGAGGAGGTAGAGGAGGATGAGGATGAAGCATGTTCACAGCGGGGTGGCACCCAACGCAGCTTGGGCCCATAACTGGTGCGTGGCTGTGACAAAACGAAGGACGATGACGATACGCCTCCCACAGAGGACAGCTTGTCCTTACCTCTGGGCAGCCTGGCACACAGGAGTGACTACATGCTGCAGTGCCTGCGCAACGACAGCAGAGTTGCCCACATTTTAACGTGTGTGGACTACTGGGTTGCCACCCTGCAGGATCCCCGGTACAAAGACAATGTGCCCACCTTACTTTCTGCACTGGAGCGTGATCGGAAAATTTGCGAGTACAAGCGCACGCTGGTAAACGCGCTCCTGAGAGCATTCCTAAATGTCAAAGTGGAAGCCCAATGCAAAGCAGAGGAGAAGCAAGAGGTCGCCAACGCAGCTGTGTCACGGCCAGCTCCTCTGAGGGCAGGGTTAGCATGGCAGAAATGTGGAAAAGTTTTGTCACCACGCCACAGCTAACTGCACCACCACCTGATACGGAACGTGTTAGCAGGAGGCAGCATTTCACTAACATGGTTGAACAGTATGTGTGCACACCCCTCCACGTACTGACTGATGGTTCGGCCCCATTCAACTTCTGGGTCTCCAAATTGTCCATGTGGCCAGAGCTAGCCTTTTATGCCTTGGAGGTGCTGGCCTGCCCGGCGGCCAGCGTTTTGTCTGAACGTGTATTCAGCACGGCAGGGGTCATCATTACTGACAAACGCAGCCGTCTGTCCACAGCCAACGTGGACAAGCTAACGTTCATAAAAATGAACTAGGCATGGATCCCAAAGGACCTCTCCGTCCCTTGTGCAGAATAGACATTTATAACTGCCTCCCCCTCAACCATATATTCTTGTACTCCGTGGCACTTCTTTATTGAATCCTGTTTTTTTAATTTTACCATTATATTGCAGTGCAACCAAAAGTTGAATGAACCTCTCCTCCGTCTAGGTGCCAGGGGCCTAATTATCTGAAAGTGGCCTGTTCCAGTGGTTGGTGACATGATGCCTGATTCTCTGCTATGCGACATCTGTCCTCCATCTAGGTGCCAGGGTCCAAATTATTGAAAAGTGGCCTTCTCCATTGGTGGGTGACATGACACCTTATTCTCTGCTATGAGACCTCTCTCCTCCACCTTGGTGCCAGGGGCCTAATTATCAAAAAATGGCCATCTCCATTGGTGGGTGACATGACGCCTGATTCTCTGCTATGCGACCTCTGTCCTCTCTCTGGGTGCTGGGGCCTAAATAAATGAAAGTGGCCTTCTCTATTGGTGGGTTACATGAAGCCTGATTCTCTGCTATGCGACCTCTCTCCAATTGATATTGCTTAATTTTTATTTATTTTATGTTATTTTAATTCATTTCCCTATCCACATTTGTTTGCATGAGATTTACCTACATTGTGCTGCCTTTTGCAGCACTCTAGCCCTTTCCTGGACTATTTTACAGCCTTTTTAGTGCCCAAAAGTTCGGGTCCCCATTGACTTCAATTGGGTTCGGATTCGGGAAGTTCGGCCAAACTTCTCGAACCCGAACATCCAGGTGTTCGCTCAACTCTACAGGGGATAATTCCAAACCTAAGTGATAAAAAAGTTCAGAACATAAAGTGTTATAAAATGAAAGTGGCAAAATTAAAGATAGTCTCTTGTTTTATTAGATTGTGATGAGCACATGTGATTTTGTGTTCGCTGCATATATAGAAGCTGTATATGTGTACATAAACGCTGAGTACATAGGAATATTCAGAGGTACATCAAGGTGTCCTTTTATATTTGATCAAACTGAGGCAAGACAATGTAATATTGGCTAATTGAAAGCTGAATATATGCAGGTCAGTTCAGGAAGTTCAGAATATAAAGTGTTCAAAAATGATAGTGACAAAACGGAAGATAGTCTCTTGTGTTTTATCAGATTGAAATGAACACATGTAACTTTGTGTTCGCTGAAAATATACAGTTGTGTTCAAAATTGTTCAACCCCCACTGAAATTGAGTGTTTTGGCCAGTTTGACATTGATTTTGATCATTTCAGTCATCTTGTTTACAATTAAATCAAAGAGGCACTTGTAAGTCAGACAAATATAACATAACATTCATAATGAAATAACCACAAATGTCTTTTCTGTGCTCACATCATTATCAGTTTTATTCAACCCCCAAGTGACATTCAATCTTAGTACTTAGTACAACATCCTTTTCCAGTTATAACAGCTTTTAAACATGAAGCATAGCTTGACACAAGTGTCTTGCAGCAATCTACGGGTATCTCCGCCCATTCTTCATGGGCAAAAGCCTTCAGTTCAGTCACATTCTTAGGCTTGCACGCTGCAACTGCTTTCTTTAAGTCCCACCTGAGGTTCTCAATCGGATTTAAGTCTGGTGACTGCGATGGCCACTTCAAAATGTTCCAGCCTTTAATCTGCAACCATGCTCTAGTGGACTTGGAGGTATGCTTGGGATCATTGTCCTGTTGAAAGGTCCAACGTCTCCCAAGCCTCAGGTTTGTGACGGACTGCATCACATTTTCATCCAATATCTCCTGGTACTGAAGAGAATTCATGGTACCTTGCACACGCTGAAGCTTCACTGTACCTGTAGAAGCAAAACAGCCCCAAAGCATGATTGACCCCCCGCCATGCTTCACAGTAGGCAAGGTGTTCTTTTCTTCATAGGCCTTGTTCTTCCCCCTCCAAACATAGCGTTGATCCATGGGCCCAAACAGTTCAAATTTTGTTTCATCAGTCCACAGAACACTATCCCAAAACTTTTGTGGTTTGTCCACATGACTTTTGGCATACTGCAGTCGACTCTTCTTATTCTTTGGAGACAGCAAGGGGGTGCGCCTGGGAGTTCTGGCATGGAGGCCTTCATTACGCAGTGTGCGCCTTATTGTCTGAGCTGAAACTTCAGTACCCGCATCTGACAAATCTTTTTTCAGTTCCTCAGCAGTCACACGGGGACTTTTCAACACTTTGCGCTTCAGGTAGCGCACAGCAGTCGAAGTCAGCATCTGCCATGACCAGGTAGCGTTTCAACAGTGCCCTTTGCCTTGAATTTGCGAATGATGCTTCCTATGGTGTCTCTTGGTATGTTTAACATCTTTGCAATCTTCTTATAGCCATTGCCCTTCCTGTGAAGAGAAATCACCTCTTCTCTTGTCTTCCTGGACCATTCTCTTGACTTCACCATGTTTGTAAACACACCAGTAAATGTCTAAAAGGAGCTGAGTATCACAGTCATTTTAAATCTGCCTAATTGCTGCTTATTATGCTTGATTGCTGCTCCTTGACATCCACAGGTGTTTTCAATACCTGATCGAAAACACTTGAATGAACCTCTGTTCTTAAGAGTGGTAGTCTTTAAGGGGTTGAATAATTGTGTCAATGAAGAATCACAAAAAAAACATTTAATACTGTATTACAAAAACAATTGATGTCATTTTAGTTGCATTTGGTTCTTTAAAAAGTTCTTGTAAGATTTCATTTTGAACACAATTACAAATGTACACTAAATTCCCTAAAACCCTTTACAGCATTGGGGGTTGAATAATTTTGAACACAACTGTAGAAGCTGAGTACATAAACACTGAGTATATAGGAATATTCAGAGGTAATTGAGACCACATCAAGGTGTCGTCTTATACTTGATCTAACTGAGACAAGCCAATGGAAATAACCCTTATTTTCGATAAAACTTCAGAACAATCACTTTTAGGTTAAAAAAAACTTCAGAAACAACAACAGAAAAAAACAAGCAAATAGTGGGGGTGGACACTTTATTTGACCTTTCATTTATATTTTTTATGTATTCTTTTATGTATTTTTGTCTTTAAATGGGATATGTGTAAGGTATGTCAAAAATAGGCACCCCATAAAAATAAACTAATACCTATTCCATTTCAAGCTTCAGCAATCCAAGAGTATGGCTTTGAAAATAGAAATCAAACTCATAGCAATTCTACTAAATCACCAGTAGATGGCAGCAGAGTGTTTAAAGCCTGAATGACACAGCACTACAAATAGCAGGGGGAACTTAAAATACAGACCTTTTGTTTCTGGTTTGTCTGAAAATACTGTTAGGCTACATGCACACAACAGTGTAAAAAAAGTCCGTTAAAAACGGACATTTTTCACTGACGTTTTTTTCACAGATGCCTTTCTGAGAGATGGACGTGAAAAACGGACAAGATAGAGCATGTTCTATATTTTTTACGTCCGTTTTTCACTGACAGTCAAAAAAACTGCTGTGTGAATAACCCCATAGACCCCAATAAACCTAATTGGTCCTAAAATATACATTTCATGGCCGTTAAAAAAATGTACATAACATGTCAGTTTTTCATTGTCGTGTGCATGTAGCCTAACTATCCTGTCTACCAGACTGAAGGTTATGGTTTGTCATTGCAGGTAAGAGAACACACATTAAGGGCAGTAAACAGGGTAAAATGTTTTAATGCACATCCCTGTAATCAGCTAAGGCTGCTGGTGATGCAGTGTGAGTAGATAAACCCTGCACAAATGTTAGTGAAGTAAACTGTGTCACATGGCGCTAGTGTATCGTGAATGCGGCTGTTATAGGAGCTGATGTTAATATATATGATTATACTGCACTATTTGCTTACTGTGACGCAGGTTCAGTAATAACAGAGCTGAACATGGTAATGGGTTATCTCTTATAAGAATGTTATAGCTGAATTTGTGAATGTCAGTATTGAATAAATAGATGTGTATTAATCTATAGGGACAGAAAATACTGTTACTATCCTGTCTACCAGACCGAAGGTTATGGTTTGTCATTGCAGAAAAATGTTTAATAAAAGCACTTCTGGTTTCACCCAGCCCGCTCCCTTCGCACATTGGAATTATTGACCATACTTTCAGCATACATTGATACCTTTATCAAGCTATTCCATTTAAAGACAAAAATACACCAAAATACATAAAAAGAAGAAATATAAAATGTAAAATATAAATGTAAGGTCACATAAAGTGTCCATCCCACTATTTGCTTGTTTTTTCTGAAGCTTTATTGAAGCTAAATTTTTATCGAAATTAAACCTTATTGCCCTCATAAAAACCATAGAAAATGAATTTCGTATATGAGAAGTCGCGATAAAGATGCAATAGCGTTTTTAGCGTCTTTAATCTCTCAATGTAACTTTTTTATTGTGGGTTATTTTACTCTATTATATTTTATCTTACATACAGCCTGTGATATAAAAGTATAAAAAGGGGGTAGATCCAGTCCTAGTTATGGCCACTGAGGAAGAGGTTGAAATACCTCGAAATGTGTCTGGCAAAGCCATAGGACAGAACTACCCATCATGATTCATCTGACGTCAGCTTTTATGTAAATCTAAAGGATTGGAAATATACTCTTCTTTTGAAAATTCTATAAACCATTTGCCGGCTGCGCATTACAAGTAAGAATATCACATGACCTACCCCCGTATCACGTGACTCATTACAAACCACGTGGAACGCCATCCTTGCTTCAGCATCAGCATTTGCAGCACATACTGACCGGCATATAGAAGCGGTGTCTCACGGAAGAACACGACCGGGTGAGTGGCTGTACAACGGGTGTGATGCCCCCGCTGTCAGCCTACATATGAAATAGTCTCCTGTGAGTAGAGACTTACAACTAATTTACTAACAACTCACTATACGGCACATTAGATAGAGAATCGGTCTACATATTGTTTTGGGCATGCCTTGATCCTTGATCCCTAATCATAAAGACTAGACATTCATATATTCAGCTTTCAGTCAGCCAATATAAAGTTACATTGGCTTGTCTCAGTTTGATCAAGTATAAGAAGACACCTTGACGAGGTCTCAATCACCTCTGAATATTCTATGTACTCAGTGTTTATGTACTCAGCTTCTATATATTCAGCGAACACATAATCACATGTGCTCATCACAATCTGATAAAACACGAGACGAGCTTTCATTTTGCCACTGTCACTTTGGAACACTTTATATTCTGAACTTCTTTATCACTTAGGATTGGAAATATCCCCTGTCATCTTTGGAAAAGTATTATTACGTGATTTTAAACTATAATGTATAAGATATATGGGTCTACTATTCACTATCTAGTGAACGTAAAAATGCACATTTGGATTTATAATGTTTTTGGATGAACTAATTGATATCCATCTTGTAGCAAAGTAGTACAGTATTTTATTGGGTATTTTATCTAAAAGTATGTTTTTAAACTATTAGACATGTTTTACAAAAAATTTATTTGTATATTTTGTACCTATAATACAAATGGTGAGTGCCTATTTTTTCCTTCTATAATCATTTTCTGTATGCCGTGTCGGTGAGTCACTTAAAAACAGAGCACCTCTACCATAGTTAAAAAAAAAAAGGGGGGGGGGGTTGTGTATGTTACACATAAAATTAACCAATCACTAGTGATGAGCGAGCATGCTCGGCCGAACTATTGTTCGGCTCCAGCATTGCCATGCTCGTGTTCAGCCGAGTATTCGGCCGAGTATTCAGCCGAACACTGGATGTGCTTGTGTGCCATTGACCACAATGTAAGTCAGTGGGAGAACCCCAGGCACCCTCTGCTTGGAAGAGGAGAGTGTGAAAGGTATATAGGAAACCAGCTCTCCTGCTATATTCGGAATAGCTAAATAGGCTGTAGTGCACGGATCATTCAAGCAGAGACTTGTACGGCATCATGAATCAGGAAAAGAAATCCAGCACTGGAGTCACCAATTGAAAAAGCCATGGAAAAAGCCTTGACACATGGAAACGCTCCCGGTCTACGCGTTTCAGACAAACCTGTCCTTAATCATGACCACATCATCACTTCTGCTAGCAATGGCATTTAAACTCTGCTACACCAATCATTTACCTTAAGCATTGAGGATATTAACCCTCACCTGGTGTTCAAACACACCCTGCTAGAAGTTGATTCAATGTCATTAAGTTACATATGTTGCATTAAAATGTTCCACATTAGGATCGGGAGTACCTAATCCTCACCCAACAGTGATACATGTTCAGGTAACTTCATACTCCCACATTAAGTATCGTTCTGAGTTCCACCCTGCCATTTCCTCCTCAGAAAAAAACGCAAGGTGTGAACCCATGTGTAACACAAAATCCAAAGAAACCTGCTTATGGCACACGCTGATGTTATAAGATGTGGAAAAACTTATGCTAGACTGTTCTTTATCAATAGTAGTTCATGAACTCTCTTTTATAATTCAAACCTTTGGGATATCTTGTTTTGCGATTATAAATCCAAAAGGCTTCTCTCTGCAGCACTTTTTTCTTGATGTCCCCTCCCCTTTGAGATGGAAGGATTCTTTCTATACCATACACTCGAAAATGACATGCATCTCGATTATATATGGAGATAAAATGTTTCGCTGCACCTGACACATTCATATAAGAAGGATTGTTTATATTATTCAAATGCTCCAAAATTCTATTCTTTAACTTTCTAGTGGTACTTCCTACATAGAGCAAATTGCACTGTGTGCATTTTATGACATAAATCACATTATTACTGTTGCAATTTATGTATGTTTTTATGTCATACTCCCTGCTTTGCTCTGAATCACTAAATTTCTTGACCGGAGATGCGTAGCTACACATTTTACAAGGATGACTTCCACACTGACTAAAGCCTGTATATTAAAGCCATGTCTTGATATTTTTGTTTGTATCTAATGGCTGAAAATAAGAAGGGGACAACGTAGAGGAAAGAGTGGATGATCGTCTGGGTACAACTCTAATGCCTTCCTTACATATCTGATACAATGTTTCATTTTCAAAGAGGATAAAAACACTATCCTTAATAACATGTTTGATGTTCTCAAAATGTCTACTGTATGTAAGCACTACTGTGGGAAGAGCTGACAGTGTCTTGACATTGTTTTTATTGACACTGCCAAATAGCAACTGTCGTTTGTATTCTAATGCAACGGAATAAAGGTAATTTTGGCTTTTTCAATTGGTGACTCCAGTGCTGGATTTCTTTTCCGGATTCATGATTTCGTACAAGTCTCTGCTTCAATGATCGTCTGAAAACTCACAGGTTTATGCGGCGCATTGCTGAAGGTTTCAGGAAATGCAATACATTGCCAGAATGGAGGAGATATCTTCGGAAAGCAACTGATCAGACTTCCAAATATTTGAAGGCGTGGGCAAGCTGGTTAGCTGCCTAAACCATTGTATCAAGTTGGTGAGACTCGGCACATTACTGAAGGGTGTTAGAATATACCGTCGGATTGGAGAACATTCCGATTCGATGGTATATTTTAACTTCAAGCGTCCCCATCACCATGGGAACGCCTGTGTGTTAGAATATACCATCGTATCTGAGTTTTCACGATCGTGAAAACTCAGATCTGAAAAAGCTGGCTGCTTTTTGGGGAACCAGACACCCTCTCTTCTTCCGAGTAGGGGATGCCTGGGGTTCTCCCATTGACTTACATTGTGCTCGGGTGCTCTTTGATGCTCACGCATCACTACAAATCACCCATATATAGTGGAGCTCCCTTCGCCTTTTTACTATGGACATCTGGATTTATATAGAAAATCAGAAACAAAGAGTAGAAATGTTCTCTTTTGATGAAAATAATGGAACAAATGGGGAAAGACAAAAAAAGAAATCCATGACAGAAACATTTAGAGAACTGGAGACCATATTAATCAAACAATTAAAACAAAGGTGGGAAATTAAATCCCTAAACCATTATTTGGAAAACGACAATATACCGAAGGGTCTCCAGTTAACTAAAACTCCTGCACAGGATTTATGTAATGATCTGTTTAACCACTTCAGCCCCCCTAGCTTAAACACCCTTAATGACCAGACCACTTTTTACAATTCTGCACTACACTATTTTCACCGTTTATTGCTCCGTCATGCAACTTACCACCCAAATGAATTTTACCTCCTTTTCTTCTCACTAACAGAGCTTTTAATTTGGTGCTATTTAATTCTTGCTGACATTTTCACTTTTTTTGATATTAATCCAAAATGACCGAAATTTTTGCCAAAAAATGAAATTTTTCACTTTCTGTTGTAAATTTTTTTTAAAAAAAACTACATTTCTATATAAATTTTTCTCTAAATTTATTGTTCTACATGCCTTTGATTAAAAAAATGCAATAAGTGTATATTTATTGGTTTGGGTAAAAGTTATAGCGTTTACAAACTATGGTGCAAAAAAGTGAATTTCCGCATTTTGAAGCAGCTCTGACTTTCTGAGCACCTGTCATATTTCTTCAGGTGCTAGAATGTCAGGATAGTATAAATACCCCCCAAATGAGACCATTTTAGAAAGAAGACACCCCAAAGTATTTGTGGAGGGGCATGGTGAGTTCATGTATCATTTCATTTTTTTTCACGAGTTAGCAGAAAATTACACTTTCTGAGGAAAAATAAATAAATAATAAAGTTTCCATTTCTGCTAACTTCTGGCAAAAAAAATAATTTCCCACGGACTCACTATGCCCCTCAGTGAATACCTTGGGGTGTCTACTTTCCGAAATGGGGTCATTTGTGGGGTGTGTTTACTGTTCTGGCATTTTGGGCAGGGCTAAATTGTTAGCAGCCCTGTAAAGCCTAAAGGTACTCTTTGGACTTTCGGCCCCTTTATGCACCTAGGCTGCAAAAAAGTGGCACACGTGGTATCGCCGTACTCAGAAGAAGTAGGGCAATGTGTTTTGGGGTGTATTTTTAGATATACCCATGCTGGGTGAGAGAAATATCTCTGTAAACTGACAACTTTGCATAAAAAAAATTAAAAAGTTGACATTTACAGAGATATTTCTCACACCCAGCATGTTTATATGTAAAAATACACCCCAAAACGCATTGCCCTACTTCTCCTGAGTACGACGAAACCACATTTGTGACACTTTTTTGCAGCCAAGATGCGCAAAGGGGCCCAAATTCCAATGAGTACCTTTAGGATTTCACAGGGCATTTTCACGCATTTTGATTTCAGACTTCTTCTCAGGCTTTAGAGACCCCTAAAATGCCAAGGCAGTATAAATACCTCACAAGTGACCCCATTTTAGAAAGTAGACACCCCAAGGTATTCCATGAGGGGTATGGTGAGTTCATGTAAAATTTTATTTTTTGTCACAAGTTAGTGGAATATGAGACTTTGTAAAAAAAAATATATAAATTTCTGCTAACTTGTGCCAAAAAAAAAAAAAATTCTGTGAACTCGCCATGCCCCTCACGGAATACCTTGGGGTGTCTTCTTTCCAAAATGGGGTCACATGTGGGGCATTTATATTGCCCTGGCATTTTAGGGGCCCTAAAGCGTGAGAATCCAAATGCGTAAAAATGCCCTGTGAAATCCTAAAGGTACTCATTGGAATTAGGGCCCCTTTGCGCATCTTGGCTGCAAAAAAGTGTCACTCATGTGGTATCGCCGTACTCAGGAGAAGTAGGGCAATGTGTTTTGGGGTGTATTTTTACATATACCCATACTGTGTGTGAGAAATATCTCTGTAAATGACAACTTTTTAAATTTTTTTATACAAAGTTGTCAATTTACAGAGATATTTCTCTCACCCAGCATGGGTATATGTCAAAATACACCCCAAAACACATTGCCCTACTTCTCCTGAGTACAGCGATACCACATGAGTGACACTTTTTAGCAGCCAAGATGCGCAAAGGGGCCCTAATTCCAATGAGTACCTTTTAGGAGGGCATTTTTACGCATTTGGATTCCAGACTTCTTCTCACGCTTTAGGATCCCTAAAAATGCAAAAAAGTGTCACACGTGGTATCGCCGTACTCAGGAGAAGTAGTGCAATGTGTTTTGGGGTGTATTTTTACATATACCCATGTTGGGTGAGAGAAATATCTCTGTAAATTGACAACTTTGTATAAAAAAATTTAAAAAGTTGTCGTTTACAGCGATATTTCTCACACAAAGTATGGGTATATATAAAAATACACCCCAAAACACATTGCCCTACTTCTCCTTAGCACGGTGATACCACATGTGTGCCACTTTTTAGCAGCCAAGATGCGCAAAGGGGCCCAAATTCCAATGAGTACCTTTAGGATTTCACAGGGCATTTTTACGCATTTGGATTCTCACGCTTTAGGGCCCCTAAAATGCCAGGGCAGTATAAATACCCCACATGTGACCCCATTTTGGAAAGAAGACACCCCAAGGTATTCTGTGAGGGGCATAGCGGGTTCACAGAATTTTATTTTTTTTTTTGGCACAAGTTAGCGTAAATTGATATATATATATATATATATATATATATATATATATATATATATATATATATTATTTTTTTTTTTTTTTTTTTTTTTTTACAAAGTCTCATATTCCACTAACTTCTGACAAAAAATAAAATTTTACATGAACTCACCATACCCCTCACGGAATACCTTGGGGTGTCTACTTTCTAAAATAGGGTCACATATGGGGTATTTATACTGCCCTGGCATTTTAGGGGTCTCCGCAATCATTACCTGTATGGCCAGCATTAGGAGTTTCTGCTACTCTCCTTATATTGAGCATACGGGTAATGAGATTTTTTTTTTTTCCGTTCAGCCTCTGGGCTGAAAGAAAAAATGAACGGCACAGATTTCTACATTCGCATAAATCAATGTGGATGAAAAAATCTCTGCCAAAAAATGTGCAAAAAAAAAAAAAAGTAAGGCCCCATTCACACGTCCACAAAAATGTCCGCATCTATTCCGCAATTCTGCGGAATAGATGCGGACCCATTCACTGTGTGATGCATTCACCGGCGGTGATGCAGAGAGCACACTATGTGCTCGCCGCATCAGCATTTGCGGAGCTGCGGCTGCGAACTTCCGGGTTTCGCAAACTTCCGCAAAAGATAGAGCATGTCCTATTCTTGTCCGCAATTGCGGACAAGAAAAGGCATTTTCTATATAGTTCTGGCAATGTGCGGATCCGCAAAATGCAGAAAGCACATTGCCAGTGTCCGTGTTTTGCGGATCCATGGATCCGCAAAACACATACGGATGTCTGAATGAGCCTTACAGGGGGGTGGTTAGTGACAGGGAGGGTGACAGGGAGGGTGACAGGGGGTGATCAGGGGGGTGACATGGGGTGATCAGGGGTTAATCGGGGGTTAATCAGTGACGGGGGGGGTTGGATGGGGGGTCTGTGTGGTGATTGGTGCACTTACATAAGTTTCCTTTGGTGGTCCCAAGCAAAAGGGACCACCAGAGGAACGAGCAGCAAGCATATCAGACGCTGTTAACAAAACAGCGTCTGATATGCGATTTTTTTTTTTTTTTTAACTTCTACAGCCTGCCAGCGCATGATCAGTGCTGGCAGGCTGTAGTTAAAGTTCTCCTCGACCAGGGGCGTAGGAAGCCCCAAAAATCTGGGGGGGACAGCACTTATGGGGCCCCTGTGTCCCCGCCCACCCTCAAGCCACACCCACATTTCTCTGCCCCCCCCCCCCAAGTGCCAAAAATCTCTCCCCTCCCCTCCTTATGGGCCAGTGGGTCCGGTTAAAAAAAATAAAAATAAACACACACACAAAACAAGACACTTATACTTACCTCCATCCGTCACAGTGATGCAGGCCTCTTCCGGCCTGTGTCCCGCGCTGTATGGCTCACAGACGGCGCGATGACGTCATCGCGCCGCCTGTACCAACATCTGATAGGCTGCCGGCCTAGTGCCGGCAGCCTATCAGAGGAGCAGGAAGGGAGACGCCTCTCCCTCTCCTGCACCGCAGCACAGCCATCTGTATCGCTGTCCTGAGGATGGCGATACAGATGGCTATGGAGATGAATGCTTCCACAATGGAAGCGTTCATCTCCCTGTGCCCCGCAACCGCCGCACACATTGCCCTGCGAAAGCTGGGGGGGATTTTTGCATACCCGTCCCCCCCGCATTATTTCTTGGGGGGGATCCGACCCCCCCCCCCTGCCTCCTACGCCCGTGTCCCCGACGCGATCCTGTGAGCGTGCGCGTGACTACGCGCGCATTCACAGGAAATCTCGCGTCTCGTGAGATGATGCGCGGATGCGTCCAGGAGGAGTAAACCAGCCGCCGCCTGGACGCATCCGTGCGTACAGCGGTCCGGAGCTGGTTAAAGAAGAATGGGATAATTTCCTGACAGCACAACTAATCCAACTCATTATCAAAAGGAGAACCTAGATTTTGAAGAAGCTACAGAAAAAATAAACAAATTAAGGGAAGTAATAGATAAATTTCCCCAAAATTAAGAATTCAAAAACTGGCAAGAAAAAATTTGTAAAAATTTAGGTACAATTGAACAGGAAATAATCACTAATAAAATTGGCAATTTTATTAAAACGGATGTACAAAAAATACATGAAAATAATCAACAACAGGAACAACACCGTGTCTAAGATACACAAAAACATAATGAAAATTGGGGAAAAAATTGTTATAATGTCACAGTCACAAACAGATATGAAACTCTCTCTAATGCTCATTTTTTAGATCGTACACCGCCACACCACAAAATCCGAACTCGTCAAACAAGACAATAAACACCGGAACCAAGATATTATCAATCACCCCCAATGGGACATAAATACAACTTGAGACGCAGAGAGACCAAAGAGGAGGGGAATTGGAGAACACAATCACTGAAAACTCACTATGGGATAAACACGCAAAACACAATCAAGGAAGAGGAAACACACACACCTCCAATCACCATTATCACCAATATACACAGGATACAAGAAGAAGAAAACAAGAAGAGGGCAGGGAAGAAAGAGAAAAAGGGTCAGTTACAGAAACAAATAGAAGATATTAATAACAATGCTATAATTAATTTAAGTTTGGTAAAATTTACATCGGCACAAACAAGTTTACTAAATAAAGGCCTAAAGTTCGTACCAACTGTTTGACCAAATAAATTTGATATATTTATTGGAGTAGAAAAATTTATTAGAAAATTATGCCTTAAAAAAAAAAAATTTTAAATCCAATAGTCAGGAATTATACAAAAGAGGCTGTTTATATACATACCAATTTAAAACAAAAATCCACAATTTATCCCAGGCAGGAAATTGGACATGAGATGGAAGCTTTTAAAAATTTTTTTAGAAATGGAGATAAGAAAATTGAAAGACAGTTCAACAAATATAAATAATTTACGTACTCGCGCTATCAAGCAGTTACAAAAACAAGAGGATATAGTTATTAGGCCCGCAGATAAAGAGGGGAGGGGGGCTATAGTAATCTTAGGAGCTCAAAATTATGATGCAGAATGTTTAAGACAATTATCAGATACTACCACGTACATAAAATTAAATCGAAATTCTACTGAAGAATATAATGATGCACTTGAAAAATATGCCAGAGATGGTTGGGATAGAGGTATCCTACAGGAAAAAGAATATAAATTTATAACGGGTACCCAACAATGATTACTTGCATTTTACTGTATTCCTAAGATCCATAAGGACCAAGAGAATCCCCCTGGTAGGCCTATCATTTCTGGCATAGCTTCAATAACATCAAATTTATCACAATACATAGACAAAATGTTACAGCCAACAGTAAAAAGATCTTTTTCTTATATCAAAGACACAACTTAAATTATAAAAAATTGTAGAAAATGTAAAATACCAATCACATTGGATTCTAGGAACATTCTAATTAATTGTATACGATCATTAACCATGATCAAGGAATAGAGGTCCTTAAAACACAACTAGAAAGGAATAGCCAAATACATTTTTTAACAAAAGGAGGAGTTCATTTTACCACACAATTATTTTATTTATGGAACAGATTTTTTTTTGAAAACAAAAGGGACTGCCATGGGTACCAGGTTCTCCCCCAGTTATGCCAATTTATTTATGGCACAATGAGAGGAGCAATATATAACTGGGAGAAGAGCTGGTACTCTGGAATCGGTTTACTGACAATATTTTTTTATTTGGAACAAAACGGAAGTTGAACTCAATGTGTTTTTGGAATCAATCAATAATAATCAGAATAACTTGAAATTTTCTTCAAACATTAGTACACAACAAGTAGAATTTTTAGACTTAATGATTAAAACACAAACAAATCAGTTAATCTGTAACACTTACCAAAAGTCAGTTTCTAGAAACAGCTATTTTCTCTACTCAAGCTGTCACCTGTCAAGATGGCTCCTTAACATTCCGACGGGACAGTTTGGACAATTGAAAAGGAACTGCGCAAATAAAGAAGATTTTGAGAGATAAGCATTGGAAATTAAGGAACAATTTTTAGTCAAAGAATATCCGTTACAAATACTAGATTAATCACTTTCTAAAGTTAGAAATATGAAAAGGGAACTCTTTTTTGAATCTGAAGACACAAGCTTTAATGAAAATAAAAACCAGGATGAAGTAATTAGGATGATATTACCCTATAATGCACAATATAGGAAAATAGAAGCCATCATAAAGAAACACTGGGATCATGTATTAAAAGATAGGGTGATTGGCCCATTACTTACCGATGTCCCATGCATTACTTACACAAAAGCACCAAATTTATCCTTCAAAGTAGCGCCAACAATAAAATCGAAAAAATCTAGGGACTCTATTTCACATGGATGGTTTAATTTAAAAGGATTTTACAAATGTGGTCGCTGCAACCATTGTAAAATTACAAAATTCCCCCCTAAAAACACAAAGATCTGTTCATCTAAAAATACCTTCTAATGGGAAATAAGAGAATTCCTAACGTGTAATATACCTAATAGAATGTCCATGTAAAAAACAATATGTGGGGAGGACTAAAAGATCCCTAAAAAAAAGGAATCTCCGAACACTTAACAAATATTAAAAACTGTTATGAAAAACGTTCATTATCCTTACATTTTAAACAATATCACAATAAAAACCCCAGTGGAATGACATTCGCAGCTCTTGAAAAAATAGATGCACATTGGAGAGGTGGAAACCACATCTCAAGAATGTCAAGACAGGAATCCAGGCGTATCTATGAATTTGAAACTTTGATACCTGGAGGCCTCAACTCAGAGTTTGAGATTTTTGGTGTCCTTTAGAAATCGGGGTGAGGGTCCCCCACTGATGGGACATCGTGAGTCTGGCCGATTTCTTGACACCGCGATCTCCCCTCAGAGGGAGACCAACACCCCCTTTCTCTACATTTATCAAGATATCCCATTTAAAGACAAAAATACACAAAAATACATAAAAAGAAGAAATATAAATGTAAGGTCAAATAAAGTGTCCACCCCACTAGTTGCTTGTTTTTTTCTGTTTTTTCTGAAGTTTTATTGAACCTAAAAGTGATTGTTCTGAAGTTTTATCAAAAGTAAAGGTTATTTCCCTTAAGAAAACCATAGAAAATGAATTTCATATATGGATGCAATTAAACAACAAAAAATGCATCAAATTTAAAAGAAAACGCATAGGAGTCCCGATAAAGATACAATAGCGATTTTTAGCGTCTTTTATCTCTCAATGGAACTATTTTAGTGTGGGTTGTTTTATTTTATATGTATTTGTCTATGAATTGGTGATTTAATTATCTAAAAGCCCTGGATATATTGAAATGCAAGCAATCAATGTAAAAGGGGATGAATACATAAACTAACATTGAAAAATCCATTACGGATCTTATATACAGCCTGTGATATAAAAGTAAAAAAAGGGGGTAGATCCAGTCCTAGTTATGGCCACTGTGGAAGAGGTTGGAATACCTTGAAACGCATCTGTCAAAGCCATAGGACGGAACTACCCATCATGTTTCATCTGACGTCAGCTTTCATGCAAATCTAAAGGAATTGGACATATACTCTTCTTTTGAAAATTCTATAAACCATTTGCAGGCTGCGCATTACAAGTAGGAATATCACATGACCTACCCCCGCATCACGTGACTTATTACAAACCACGTGGAACGCCATCCTTGCTTCAGCATCTGCAGCACATACTGACTGGCATAGAGAAGCGGTGCCTCACGGAAGAACACAGCCGGGTGAGTGGCTGTACAACGGGTGGGACTCCCCTGCTGTCAGCCTACATATGAAATAGTCTCCTGTGAGTAGATACTTACAACTAATTCACTAACAACTCACCATACGGCACATTAGATAGAGAATCGGTCTATATATTGTTTTGGGCATGCCTTGATCCTTGATCCCTAATCATAAAGACTAGACCTGCATACATTAAACTTTTAGTTAGCCAATATAAATTTACATTGGTTTGCCTCAGTTTGATCAAGTACAAGAAGACACTTTGATGTGGTCTCAATTACCTCTGAATATTACTATGTACTCAGTGTTTATGTACTCAGCTTCTATATATTCACCGAGCACAAAATCACCTGTGTTCATTTCAATCTGATAAAACACGAGACTATCTTCCATTTTGTCACTATCACTTTGGAACACCTTATATTCTGAACTAATAATAAAGACTAGAGCTGCATATATTCAGCTTTCAGTTAGCCAATATAAAGTTACATTGTCTTGCCTCAGTTTGATCAAATATAAGAGGACACCTTGATGTGGTTGGTCACAATTACCTCTGAATATTCCTATGTACTCAGTGTTTATGTACTCAGCTTTTATATATTCAGTGAACACATAATCACATGTGCTCATCACAATCTGATAAAACACAAGAGGCGAGCTTTCATTTTGCCACTGTCACTTTGGAAAACTTTATATTCTGAACTTTTTTATCACTTAGGATTGGAAATATCCCGTATCATTTTTGGAAAATTATTATTACGTAATTTTACTATAATGTATAAGATATATGGGTCTACTATTCACCAGGTAATAAACGTAAAAACGTGCATTTGGATTTAATATGTTTTTGGATGAACTAATAGATATAATCCACCTTGTGGCAAAGTAGTATAGTATTTTATCTAAATGTGCCCGTTTTTTCCTTCTATAAACATTTTCTGTATGCTTTGTGACAAGGTGAGTCACTAAAAAACAGAGCACCTCTACCATAGTTCAAAAAGGGGGGGGGGGTGAGCCACTATATAGGTCTGTTATGCATAACATTACTTAAATCTCCTGTATAACGTTTGCGCATCCTAAATATCTGTGACATTCAGTGTAATTTTCTCTTAGCCGCTGGTGACAGCGACATTACCTGCGCTACATCTTCTGTATAACGTTTGCGCATCCTAAATATCTGTGACATTCAGTGTAATTTAATTGCGCATACACTTACAAAATCTCCGCTACTGTACGTGTGACATACTTGCAAGCATATATACCATTTAATATGCTCAAGGCGAGCAGTACGGGACAGGGAAGAGGCCGTAGCGCGGTGAAACTGTGCCTGCTGCCAGAGCACAAGAAACACACTCATCCACGATACCTAGCTTCATGTCCCAGTTTGTAGGGCGTCGCAGGACACCACTCTCGAAGTCACACCAGTGTGACCAGGTGGTCAGTTGTTTTAGATGGTCAGATCAGCAGCAGGCACTCACCCCTAATGTTTTAGAGGGTCAGCTCAGCAGCAGACCCTTACCCCTAGTGTTTTAGATGGTCAGATCAGCAGCAGGCCCTCGCCCCTAAAGTTTTAGAGGGTCAGCACAGCAGAAGACCCTCATCCCTAATGTTTCAGAAGGTCAGATCAGCAGCACGCCCTCGCCCCTAATGTTTTAGAGGGTCACCAGCAGGCCTTTGCTCCTAATATTTTGAGGGTCATCAGCAGGCCATCAATCATAATTTTTCAAGGGTGTGTATGATGCCCTCCTATATATGTAATAAAGGGTGTATTGGAGTGCCAGTTCCTTCTAATTTTTGGCAGCCCTTTCACATAGTGCATAGGCTTTATGAGAGTAGGAGTCCCACTACCTGAACAATTGTACCACAATGTGAATGAGGCCCTCCTTTAGGTGATATACAGGTTGTATCGGAGGGAGCCTCTTCCTTCTGATTTTTCCTCTAAAATCGATTTCATCTTCGGTTTTGTGCGCATTATTGTCAGTCTGTAAAAGTGGCATACTACTCGAAAAACATCATTCCCAGCCGCGACCTGGGAGTCCAAGATGCATCCAGACATCCTCCGCATGCTGTTCTCGAACCATTTCAGTGGTGTTTCCATCAATTGCTGACCTTTTCCTGTGAACCAGACACCCTCCCCTCTTCAGAGCAGGTGGTGCCTGGTTTAATGCTCTGGTTCTCCCATTGACTTCCATTGACTCTGCCGAGCATCCCAGAGTGTTCTACTCGAGCACCCAAGCACTTTGGTGCTCGATCAACATTATTAACCCCTTAAGGACCCATGACGTACCGGTACGTCATGAGTAGTTCCGATCACTGCTGCTCAGCCCGCAGTCAACGGAACAAGGTACCTGCTGAAATCATTCAGCAGGTACCTTGTTACAATGCCCAGGGGGTCCTGTGACCCCCCCATATCGGTGATCGCTGCAAACCGCAGGTCAATTCAGACCTGTGGTTTGCAGCGCTTTGTGCGATCTCTGATTGGGGATCAGAGAATAATGCCTCCAAAGTGTTAATTTTTAACCCCCCCTGCAGCCCCCAATCATATTTTGGCTGCGGGGGTGCAGAGGGGGTGGTTGCGGTGGCCCACCCCCTCTGTGATATTCCCTGGTTCCTAGTGGATCTATCAGAGTGTCAGCACATTGCTGACACTGTGATAGAAATGGCTGGCATCTGTGCTTTATCAGATGCCAGCCGTTTAAGCCCTTCCATTCCGCGGTCCGTACGGACTGCGGTATGGAAGGGTTAACAGGGAGGGAGGGAGCTCCCTCCCTCTCCCATCGGGGGGCTGCTGTGCCTTTGCAGCCCCCCAAAAGGATCGGATCGCAGAGGGAGGGAGCCCGCCTCCCTCTCCATCCATCACCCGCTGCTCTCTTATGGCAGCGGGTGATGGTTGCCATGGGAGCAGGACGCTTTCAGAAACGTCCTGCTCTCCATGGTGCTGAAAGTCTGAATAGACCTGCTAAAGGTCTGTTCAGACTTTGTAAAGTAAAAAATACAGCACAGTCCACTATATAGTGTACTGTACTGTATTATACAGACACCAGATCCACTGGATCTACAAGAACCAAGTGGGTCTGGGTCAAAAAAATGTAAAAAAGTGAAAAAATAAGTAAAAATGAAAAAAAAATCACATATCACTGAATAAAAATTAAAAAAAATTAAATACACTACACATATTATGTATCGCCGCGTCCGTAAAAAACTGCTCTATAAAAATATCACATTACTGAACTCCTCAGGTGAATGCCATATAAAAAAAAAATAAAAAAATTGTGTAAATAAGCCATTTTTTGGCACCTTACATCACTAAAAGTGTAATACAAAGTGATCAAAAAGGCGTATGCCTCCCAAAATAGTACCAATCAAACCAACATCTCATCCCGCAAAAAATGAGCCCCTACCTAAAACAATTGGCCAAAAAATAAAAAAACTATGCCTCTCAGACAAAAACATGATTTTTTTTTTTCAAAATGCTTTTTAGTGTTAAATGTAAAAAAAAAAAACAAAAAAAAAGACATATTGGGTATCTCCACATCCGTAAGAATCTTCTCTATAAAAATTTCACATGACCTAACCCCTCAAGTAAACACTGTAGAAAAAATTAAATAAAAGCTTTGCCAAAAAGTGTAATAGCAAGCGATCGAAAAGTCATATGACCCCCCAAATAGTGCCAATCTAACCGTCACCTCATCCCTCAAAAAATGAGGCCCTACATAGGACAATCGCCCAAAAAAAAATATATATGGCTCTCAAACTATGGAGACACTAAAACATGATTTTTTTTAGTTTTCAAAAATATTATGTGTAAAACTTATATAAATAAATAAAAAGTATACATATTATGTATCGCCGCGTCCGTCACAACCTGCTCTATAAAAATAACACATGACCTAACCCCTCAGCTAAACACAACAAAAAAAATTAAAAATATGGTGTCAAAAGCCATTTTTGTCACCTTACATCACAAAAAGTGTAATAGCAAGCGACCAAAATGTCATATGCACCCCAAGATAGTGCCAATCAAACCGCCATCTCATCCCTCAAAAAATGAGCCCCTACATAAGACAGTCGACCAAAAAAAAAAAATTATGGCTTTCAGAATGTGGAGACACAAAAAAATAATTTTTTTCAAAAATGCTTTATTTTGTAAAACTGAAACAAAAACCCACAAAAAGTAGTCATATTTTGTATTGCCGTGTCCGTAGCAACCTGCTCTATAGAAATAGACACAATCTAATCTGTCAGTTCAACGATGTAGTAAATAACAAAAAATTAAAACGGTCCGAAAACAGCTATTTTTTGCAAATTTTCCATTTTAATCCATTTTTCCAGTAACAAAGCAAGGGTTAACAGCCAAACAAAACTCAATATTTATTGCCCTGATTCTCTTGTTTGCAGAAACACCCCATATGTGGGCGTAAACTGCTGTATGGCCAAACGGCAGGACACAGAAAGAAGGGAACGCCACATGGTTTTTGGAAGGCAGATTTTGCTGGACTGTTTTTTTGACACTATGCCCCATTTGAAGCCCCCCTGATGCACCCCTACAGTAGAAACTCCAAAAAAGTGACGCCATTTTAGAAACTACGGGATAAGGTGTCAGTTTTGTTAGTACTATTTTAGGGTAAATATGATTTTTGGTTGCTCTATATTACACTTTTTTTGAGACAAGGTAACAAAAAATAGAAATTTCATCTCCATTTGCCAATAACTCTTGAGGAACACCTAAAGGGTTAACAAAATGTGTAAAACTGGTTTTATATGCCTTGAAGGGTGTAGTTTCTTAGATGAATTCACTTTTATGGAGTTTCTACTCTAGGGGTGCATCGGGGGGCTTCAAATGGGACATGGTGTCAAAAAACCAGTCCAGCAAAATCCACCTTCCAAAAACCATATGGCGTTCCTTTCCTTCTGCGCCCTGCAGTTTGGCCATACAGCAGTTTACGACCACATATTGGGTGTTCATGCAAACTACAGAATCGGGGGAATAAATATTAAGTTTTGTTTGGCTGTTAACCCTTACTTTGTTACTGGAAAAAATGGATTAAAATGGAAAATTTTCCCAAAAATCGAAATTCTGAAATTTTATCTCCATTTGCCATTAACACTTGTGGAAAACCTAAAGGGTGAATAATGTTTGTAAAATCAGTTTTGAATACCTTGAGGGGTGTAGTTTCTAGAATGGGGTCATTTTTGGGTGGTTTCTATTATGTAAGCCTCACAAAGTGACTTCAGACCTGAACTGTTCCCTATAAAGTGGGTTTTTGAAAATTTCTGAAAAATTTCAAGATTTGCTTCTAAACTTTTAAGCCTTGTAACGTCCCCAAAAAAGGAAATGGCATTCCCAAAATGATCGATACATAAAGTAGACATATGGGGAATGTAAATCAATAACTTTTTTTGGCAGTATTACTATGTATTATAGAAGTAGAGAAATTGAAACTTGGAAAATTGCAAATTTTTCGAAATTTTTGGTAAATTTTGTATTTTTTTATAAATAAAAATGAAATTTTTCGACTTCATTTTACCACTGTCATGAAGTACAATATGTGACGAAAAAACAATCTCAGAATTGCCTGGATAAGAAAAAGCGTTTTAAAGTTATCACCACATAAAGTGACACTGGTCAGATTTGCAAAAAATAGCCGAGTCCTTAGGGTGAAATAGGGCTGAGTCCCTAAGGGGTTAAGTATCCTTACAGCTTCTGTATATCTGTTTTAGAATCTGGAGATGTATATTTAGGACCAAGGGTAGGATCCTATGAGTAGGAAAGCATCTCTTAAAGGGTGGGATTCATCATCAAAGCTAGTTTTTCTTCAGTGAGAGCAGCTCTGTAGTAACAAGCACCCTCTCTACTACAATGTTGACAACGACGGTATATTTAATTACTTAGTTGGTCATTGTGCAGCCGATCTGTTATAAATATAGCCAGTAGTGTATTAGGCAGTCCTACAGTGATCACACATGTGCTTCTTACCAGGCTCCTGGCGGGCAACGCTTAGCGGTCAATCTAGCATGCATGTGATGTGGTATGTCCTGGATGTTTGAATACTGCTTGGGAAATTTCAGGTTCGCATGCAGGACATCTGGCTTCACTGTACTTTAATCCATACAGAATAGAATCCAGTTGTCTGAATAAAAATAAATACAGTTTCCCTAGAGGTAGCCTGATTTGGAATATTTGATTTTTGCTCAGTTACAGTCTAGAACCGTTCCAGTTTATATAGCAATATACACAAAAAAAAAAAACATTTTGGCATTTACTCCTCTCCTTCCCAAAATGCTATTTTCAAAATTCCAAAATTTAAAAAAAAAATAAAATATCTAATAAAATATCTATTTTTGCAGATGACACTAAACTGTGTAAAGTAATTAACACTGAAGAGGACAGTTTTCTGCTACAGAGGGATCTGGATAGATTGGAGGCTTGGGCAAAAAAATGGCAGATTAGGTTTAACACTGACAAATGTAAAGTTATGCACATGGGAAGGAATAATGCAAGTCACCCGTACATATTAAATGGTAAAACACTCGGTAACACTGACATGGAAAAGGATCTAGGAATTTTAATAAACAGAAAATTAAGCTGCAAAAACCAGTGTCAGGCAGCTACTGCCAAGGCCAATAAGATAATGGGTTGCATCAAAAGGGGCATAGATGCCTGTGATGAGAACATAGTCCTACCACTTTACAAATCACTAGTCAGACCACACATGGAGTACTGTGTACAGTTCTGGGCTCCTGTGAACAAGACAGACATAGCAGAGCTGGAGAGGGTTCAGAGGAGGGCAACTAAAGTAATAACTGGAATGAGGGATCTACAGTACCCTGAAAGGTTATCAAAATTAGGGTTATTCACTTTAGAAAAAAGACGACTGAGGGGAGATCTAATAACTATGTATAAATATATCAGGGGTTAGTACAGAGATCTGTCCCATCATCTATTTATCCCCAGGACTGTGACTGTGACAAGGGGACATCCTCTGCGTCTGGAGGAAAGAAGGTTTGTACAATGTGGGGAGTCGCTCTGGTAGATAGCGGTGCGGGTGCAGTACCGAGGCAAAACAAGGAGTCCAGAATGTGCAATAAACAGTGTTTTATTCACACTTGCACAACATAAATGAAAAACAGTCTCTTGGTGATAATTCACACACAACAGAAACACTGTGGCAAAACAAAACAGGCCAACACAGGGTCCAGTCACCTGGGAGGTTTAGGTGCGGGTTCACACCTAGCAGTCGGCCCAGCCGCAGGAGATTCCACCTTCAGGTTGCAGGGAAAAACACCACCTTGCTGAGCTCTTTCCTCCAGGTCAGAGAACTCCACAGAACTGTTAGCAGCTCCAGGACAATCACAGCACCCAGCTGCTGGTGCTGGCTGAGTTTATAAACCCAGCCCAAAACCTGGACTGGGTCGTGGGGAGCAGCCACCCACCCTACACTTTAGCTGCTCCCGGTAAGAGCCGGCCCGGATCGGCTTTGCAGCCATGCTATTTAAAACTATATCAGTAGCACTAGCTGCTGCTGACATCAACAAAAAACGGCTCTTACCTCACCGAGGCTACGAACCTCGGTGACACATACCTGCCATCCACGACGGCACCCTGCACCTTACCACACACCCCCCCCCCCTTTGTTCAACCCTGAGGGGGTGGACACATGTGAGGCAGTGGACGCGGGAAAGGGCATCTGCATTCCCCTGCAAGCGGCCTGCCCTATGTTCCACGGAGAACTTGAAGTTCTGCAGGGATAGGAACCACCTGGTGACCCGAGCATTCCTCTCCTTGGCTGGCTCATCCACTTGAGAAAGGAATGGTCGGTCACCAGACGGAACCTCCTCCCTAACAGGTAGTAGCGGAGAGATTCGAGTGCCCACTTGATAGCCAGGCACTCCCTCTCCACTATGCTATACCTGGTCTCGGCGGGACTGAGCTTACGGCTCAGGAAGACAACAGGATGTTCTTCCCCGTTGACCTCCTGAGACAGCACAGCACCGAGGCCTACCTCCGAGGCGTCGGTCTGTACGACAAACTCCCAGTTGAAGTCGGGTGTCACCAAAACCGGGGACCCACAGAGGGCCGACTTCAACGCGGAGAAAGCCTCCTCCGCCTTCTCACTCCAGCTAACCTTCCCAGACTTTCGCCCCTTCAATAGGTCTGTCAACGGCGCTGCTATTGTGGCAAAGTGGGGCACAAACCGCATGTAGTACCCTATCATTCCAAGGAAGGACTTTACCTGCCTGGCAGAGACCGGTCGGGGCCAGTTACGTATGGCTTCCACTTTAGTTACCTGCGGCTTTATGACGCCCCGCCCAATTACATATCCCAGGTATTTGGTCTCTTCCAACCCAATCGCACACTTCTTTGGATTGGCGGTTAGACCAGCTTTCCTCAGGGCATCCACTACCGCCTGCACTTTGGGCAAATGGCTTTCCCAGTCGGTGCTGTGGATGATTACATCGTCTAAGTAGGCCGAGGCGTACCGACGATGAGGTCGCAGCACAATATCCATTAACCTTTGGAAGGTGGCGGGGGCGCCATGCAGGCCAAAGGGTAACACCTTATAATGATACAGGCCCTGCGGGGTAACAAAAGCAGTTTTTTCCTTGGCTGACTCCGTTAAGGGTACTTGCCAGTATCCTTTAGTGAGGTCTAGCACAGAAAAATAACGGGCTTGCCCTAAATTCTCAACAAGCTTGTCTAACCGGGGCATGGGATACGCATCGAACTTGGACACTTCATTTAATTTGCGAAAATCGTTGCAGAACCGCAACGTCCCATCCGGCTTGGGTATCAGGACTATGGGACTGGCCCACTCACTTTTCGACTCCTCAATGACATTGAGTTTCAACATTACTTGCACTTCCTCCGCGATGGCCCGTCGCCGAGCCTCGAGTACCCGGTATGGTTTTAACCGGATCTTGGCCTGAGGCTCAGTGACGATGTCATGTTGGATGAGAGACATGCGGCCAGGGAGGTCCGAGAACACATCCGTGTTCCGACTGATGAACTCCCTGACTTCCTGAACTTCCTGACTTCTTGTTTAGAAGACAGGCTGTCTGCAATTTTTACCGTGGTTACTGCTTCACAGGCCTCGAACTGTGGGGCTGGACCCTTCTCACCTAGAAGCCCTGGCCGGGGGCTGTTGTCGTCGGCCATGTTCCTATCTTTCCACGGCTTTAGTAAATTCACGTGGTACACCTGCTCCGGCTTGCGCTGCCCTGGCTGGTGTACCTTGTAATTTACTTCCCCTACCTTCTCGATCACCTCATAGGGGCCCTGCCACCTAGCTAGGAACTTGCTGTCAAGGGTGGGTACCAGAACCAAAACCCGATCTCCCGGATTGAAGTCCCGTACCCGAGCCTGACGATTATACACCCTACTTTGGGCTTGTTGCGCTGCCTCCATATGCTCCCGGACCAGCGGCAACACCCTTTCCATCCGTTCCTGCATCTGGGTGACATATTCAATGACACTTTTGTGGGGGACAGGTTGCTGTTCCCACGCTTCCTTGGCAATATCCAACAGGCCTCGAGGGTGTCTGCCATAAAGCAGTTCGAAGGCGAGAACCCAGTAGAGGCCTGGGGCACCTCTCGCACTGCGAACATGAGATAGGGCAGAAGCAGGTCCCAGTCCTTCCCATCTCTAGACACCACCCTTTTAACATATTTTTAAAGTTTGGTTAAACCTCTCAACAAGACCGTCTGTTTGCGGATGGTAAACGGACGTCCGTAACTGCTTTATACGCAACAATTTACACAGTTCCCTCATAACTTTGGACATAAAGGGGTCCCTTGGTCTGTCAGAACCTCTTTTGGCAGGCCCACACGGGAAAACATTTCCATTAACTCTTTGGCGATGAGCTTAGCTGAGGTATGTCGCAGAGGCACCGCCTCCGGATACCGAGTTGCATAGTCGAGAACTACCAGAATGTGTTGGTGGCCCCTGGCAGACTTTGGTACAGGCCCAATTAGATCCATAGCGATTCGCTCAAACGGGACCTCAATAATTGGAAGAGGTACCAGAGGACTACGGAAATGTGGCTGGGGGCTATTTATCTGACAGGTCGGACAGGACTTACAATAATTTTCTACCTCCTTGAACACACCGGGCCAATAAAACCGCTGCAGTATGCGGTCCTGGGTTTTCTGCCACGCCAAGTGTCCCCCAAGAACATGTTGGTGGGCAAGCTCCATAACCAGCTTGCGATATGCGGTGGGCACCACCAACTGTTCAACGGGCTCACCTCGGATTTGGTTCACCCGATACAACATATCCTGAAGAACAATAAATCGTGGGAACATTAATTCAGCCCCAGGTTTCTGGGGTTTACCATCAATTATTACGATACTTTCCCAGGCCCTGGTTAGGGTTTGGTCCCGGTGTTGTGCGGTCCCAAAATTTTCCCCGGAGACATTGAGGTCTGCCAACTCAGGTCCCGGTGGCAAGTCCTCCGTGTCTCCCACCATTACACTCAGTGGGGTTGTCTCCCCCTCTACCGCAGCAGTGGTGGTCACCCCTACCGCAGGCCCTTCGGACTCGGGCTCCCAGGGCTCTGGCCTCCCACTGGAACCAGGCCACTCTGCTAGGGTTACCCCTGTCTCAGGGCTATTAGTCACTTTCACCTCAGGCCATAGTGAAGGAAAACCAGGGAAGTCTCTCCCAATTATTAGTTCATAAGGTAGCTTTGTGGAGATCGCCACTTCATAAGTCCATGTGCCGGCCGCCGTGGACAGAGACATTACAGCAGTGGGATAGTCCTTTAAGTCTCCGTGTATGCACACCACACCAACTTTCCGGCCCGTATACTGGGTGGGCTGTACCAGGGCAGCACTTACCAAGGTTACTAGGCTCCCTGAGTCCAACAGCGCCACTGCCAGGTTATCACCAACTTGCACCTGGCACAGATGACGATTGTCTATTATCTCGGGGTTGCCGGTCGCACACAGTCTCCGGGCATACATGGAAGCCCGGTACCCATAATTAGTCTCCATGGGCTCTCCCCGGCGTGGACAGTCGGCCCTTATGTGTCCAGGCTCCCGACACTGCCAGCAGACCACTGGGGATGGGTCTGCAAGGGGTACATCCCAGGCGGGTTTGGCCGGCCGCCGGGTCTGGGGTGGAGATTTCCTGGGTTTGACTGGTCCCCTCCCAAAAGAACCCCCCTGCAGGTTTCTGGTGGCCTCATATCGCTCCTGCAGCTTGTAAAGCCATCATCTGCTGAAGTAGTAGCTGGTTGGTCTCCTGCTGCTGCTTGTTGGCCTCCCGCTGCTGCAAGTTAGCCTCCACAAGGGCTTTTACAACCGCCTCCATTTTGTCAGGGATCACAGGCTGCAACTTTGCCGGCCTAATATAGGACATCCAGTCGTGCCCAGCAAAAACAAACTTCGGCGTTCACGCCAGCCTCACTGCGCATGCCCGCATCCTCCACCAAATGTGGGGAGTCGCTCTGGTAGATAGCGGTGCGGGTGCAGTACCGAGGCAAAACAAGGAGTCCAGAATGTGCAATAAACAGTGTTTTATTCACACTTGCACAACATAAATGAAAAACAGACTCTTGGTGATAATTCACACACAACAGAAACACTGTGGCAAAACAAAACAGGCCAACACAGGGTCCAGTCACCTGGGAGGTTTAGGTGCGGGTTCACACCTAGCAGTCGGCCCAGCCGCAGGAGATTCCACCTTCAGGTTGCAGGGAAAAACACCACCTTGCTGAGCTCTTTCCTCCAGGTCAGAGAACTCCACAGAACTGTTAGCAGCTCCAGGACAATCACAGCACCCAGCTGCTGGTGCTGGCTGAGTTTATAAACTCAGCCCAAAACCCGGACTGGGTCGTGGGGAGCAGCCACCCACCCTACACTTTAGCTGCTCCCGGTAAGAGCCGGCCCGGATCGGCTTTGCAGCCATGCTATTTAAAACTATATCAGTAGCACTAGCTGCTGCTGACATCAACAAAAAACGGCTCTTACCTCACTGAGGCTACGAACCTCGGTGACACATACCTGCCATCCACGACGGCACCCTGCACCTTACCACAACACAAACATAGAAAAGGATTCTTCACTGTAAGAGCAGTGAGACTATGGAACTCTCTGCCTGAGGAGGTGGTGATGGTGAGTACAATAAAGGAATTCAAGAGGGGACTGGATTTATTTCTGGAGTGTAATAATATTACAGGCTATAGCTACTAGAGAGGGGTCGTTGATCTAGGGAGTTATTCTGATTGCCTGATTGGAGTCGGGAAGGAATTTTTTTTCCCCGTAAGTGAAGAAAATTAGCTTCTGCCTCACAGGGGTTTTTTGCCTTCCTCTGGATCAACTTGTAGGAAACAGGCTGAACTGGATGGACAAATGTCTTTTTTCGGTCTTATATACTATGTTACTATGTTATGTTACTCAATACCACAACAATGAATATGATTTGAATAGAATATAGAAGAGCCAATTACCTGCACTAGTACTGTGATATCTTCAATTCCATGTTCATGCAGGAAGCACTATTTTGGAAGGACTTTAAGAACCTTTAAAAAAGAGAATGTAAGAATACATACATCAAGTTATCAGAAGCACAGTATCGCAATATTTAAAAAATATCACAACAGTGACCCCCACAGAACTTAGCTTTGTAGCACTCTGTCTTTCCTCTGCCCCAGGTGTTCTGCCTGGCTGCCTTGGTGGGAGGTAGAGAATGAACAACTACAGGAGGGGATTTTCACAAGGTTGGATACCAAGCTAGCCATGTCCAGTTCCTTGTCCTCACTGACGTCATTGAAGGTCTCTTCCTCCACCCAGCCACGTACAACACCAAGGGTCTCCGAAAGGTGACAACAAGCCCCCTGGGGCGCCTGCTGTGGTTGGTCTTCTACCTCCTCAAAGCCACCTTCCTCCTCTGACTCCTCCTCTTCAGACTCCTCTCTCTGCATTGCCCCAGGTCCAGCAATCGACGACGACAAGGCTGCTTCTGGTGGTGATGGTGACCACAACTCTTCCTCTTCATGCTCATCTATGGCCTGATCCAGCACTCTTCGCAGGGCACGCTCCAGAAAAAACGCATATGGGATGAGGTCGATGATGTTGCCTTGGGTTTAACTAACCAGGTTTGTCACTGCCGCAAAAGGACGCATGAGCCTACAGCCATTGTGCATGAGCATTCAGTAACGCGGCCAAAAAATATCCAGCTCTGCAGAGGCTGTCCTCTTTTTTTTTTTTTTTTTTTTTTTTTTTTTTTTATTAAAAAAATCTGTTCTTACCAGTTTAATCTCTGCTTTGTCCCCTATCATATAGAGATAGAGAAAAAAGCTTGCTCTGTCCACTTCCTTCTAAATTTGGGCACTTGCAATGGAATTTGCCACCAATGCAACTAGTGTTAATTAAGTACTATTCCTATCATTTCAATCTCTGTTTTGTCCCTTATCAGGGCCAGGGCCGGTGTAGTGAATAGATTTTTGGAACCGGGAGATGGAAAAAGACCCATGCTTGGTCCACTTCATTTGAATTTTAGGTCACTGTGCGTGCGCCGTGCAGTATACTGTGACACCCTATATGAGTGGAGGGCAGTGGGCACGGTACAGTCTGTGGGCCTGACACACACTGGCAGGCAACTGCAATTATATTAAAGGGTAAAAATTAAATGACTTTATCTGCAACGTACTGTGCCACCCGATATGAGTGGTGGGCACTGGCAGTGGGCACAGTACCGTCTGTGGGCCTGACACACACTGGCAGGCAACTGCACTTATATTAAAAGGTAAAAATTAAATGACTTTTTTATCTGCAAGGTACCCTATATGAGTGGTGTGCACACAGTACGGTCTGTGGGCCTGCGACCTCTCACACACGGGCAGGCAACTGCAATATATATATAGAAAAAATAAATAAAAGCAGACTGATGAACCCTTTCACACAAGCGAGTTTTACTCGCGGGTGCAATGCGTGACATGAACGCATAGCATCGGCACTGAATCCTGACCCATTCATTTCAATGGGTCTCTGTACATGAGCGTTTTTTTTCACGCATCACATGTGCGTTGCATGAAAATCGCAGCATGTTCTATATTCTGCGTGCGGGTGCGTTGCGTTTTTCACTGATGGTTGCTAGGAGATGTTGTTTGTAAACCTTCAGTTTTTTTATCACGTGAGTGAAAAACGCATCAAAACGCATTTCACCCGCATGGAAAAAAACTGAACAACTGAGCGCAATCGCAGGCAAAACTGAATGAGAAAAGGTATGTATAATAGCATAACCGGCGTCGGCGTGATGGCGTGAATACCTCACGTTGCGTTCTCCTCCTCCTGCTCTCCCTCCCTCCTCGTCTTCCGGCCAGCACCCGGGGCGTGAAGTTTGAATCCGAAGTACGCCGACCCCCTGGTGAACTTCCCCGACTGTGTGTGCGCTCCCGGACGGTTTCCTGCCTCCTGCTTGCTGCTGTTTGTGGTGAGGTGCGGACCTCTGGGTGGCCGCGGTCTGCTGTTTGGCGTGTCCCTCTCCTCCTGGCGTGTCCTTTTCCTCCTCGTGTGTCCCTCTCCTCCTGCCGTGGCTCTATCTGGCTCTCGCCTGCCTTCTCCGCTCCTCTATTGGTCCTGCCTCCTCCCCCTGCTGGAGCCGTGCCGTGTCGGCTTTCGCCTGCTCCTTTCCGCTGCTGGGTCGTGTCTCCTGCTCCTGTCTGGACTTGTACTTATCAGGCGAAGACATCTGACATGTGAGAAACTTGAGGGGAGAAAGTGTGTTTGATACATTTGTCCCTGTCCCTTTGTCTGCCCACATGTAAGTCCCTTGTGTGGTCCTCTATTGAGACTATTGATTTGGGCATTTGAAGTATAAGGACATAAATAAAAAGGGAAAGAGGGGGAAAAAGGAAAAAAAAAAAAGTTAAAGGTTAAATAAGAAGCTTAACCAGCAAAAGCAGAATAAAGGCGGGAGCGAAAGGAAAGAAAAAAGGAAAGAAGAAGGGGGGGAAAAGAGAAAAAAAAATCCTCAAAAAGAAGAGAGGCGAAAGCCCAAAAAGACTTTTTAAAATTTGGAAGAAAAAGGGGGGGCCTTAAGGAAAAAAGAGGGAAGAAGAGTGGGAAAGGAAAAGAAGGGAAGAAAAAAGGAAAATAAGGAAAAGGGGGGGGAAAAAAACCATATATATAAAAAAAAAAAAGAAAACTATATATATAAAAACAATATATACATATAAATTGAGAAGAGGCCTTAAATAAGAAATGGCTCCAAAGCGGCGCTAAATTGACTCTTCTGGAACAAAGCTGGGGTCCAAGACACTAGAGTAAAATCGACAAGTTTTTGAAATCTCCCTCTCTAAATGAAAAGGACTTACCTAAAGGGAAACTGTGTGTCAATCCTAAGAAAATTGTTAAAATCTCCCAAGCTGAAGAATTTTCTGAGGACGGGTCTTCAGAGGTAGGCCAGGAAGGAGGGGAGGAAAGTCTGCTAATGCAAACAGAAACTGAACATGACCCCTTTGGAAAAAATCCTGTGCGCGGTGTGGGGAGTCGCTCTGGTAGACAGCGGTGCGGGTGCAGTTTAGAGGCAAAACAAGGAGTCCAGATGGTGCATCAAACAGTGTTTTATTCACACTTGCACGCCATAAAAGAAAAGCAGTCTCTTGGTGACAGTTCACACACAACGGAAATACTGTGGCAAAACGAAAACAGGCCAACACAGGGTCCAGTCACCTTGGGTGGTTTAGGTGCGGGTTCACACCTAGCAGTCGGCTCAGCCGCAGGCGATTCCACCTTCAGGTCGCAGGGAAACACCACCTTGCTGAGCTCCTTCCTCCAGCACAGAGAATTCCTCAGCCCTGTTTGCAGGCTCCAGGATAATCACACCCCCAGACACAGCTGCTGGCTGCGTTATATACCCAGCCCAAAACATGGACTGGACCATGGGGAGCAGCCACCCACCCTACTCTTTAGCTGCTCCCAGTAAGAGCCGGCCCGGATCGGCTTTGCAGCCATGCTATATAACAGAGCAGCACTAGCTGCTGCAGACCAAAAACCCCGGCTCTTACCTCACCGAGGCCAGCAACCTCGGTGACACGTACCTGCTATCAAATACAACACCTTGCACTCTCTTACACACCCCCTTTGTTCAACCCTGAGGGGTGAACACACGTGAGGCAGTGGACGCGGGACAGGGCATCTGCGTTGCCCTGCAAGCGGCCTGCCCTGTGTTCCACAGAGAATTTGAAATTCTGAAGAGATAGGAACCACCTGGTGACCCGAGCATTCCTCTCCTTGGCCTGACTCATCCATTTGAGGGGGGAATGGTCGGTCACCAGACGGAACCTCCTCCCTAACAAGTAGTAGCGGAGAGATTCGAGTGCCCACTTGATAGCCAGGCACTCCCTCTCCACTATACTGTATCTGGACTCGGCGGGATTGAGCTTACGGCTCAGGAAGACAACGGGATGTTCTTCCCGTTGACCTCCTGAGACAGTACCGCACCGAGGCCTACCTCCGAGGCGTCGGTCTGTACGACAAACTCCTTGTTGAAGTCGGGTGTCACCAAAACCGGGGACCCACACAGGGCCGACTTCAACGCGGCGAAAGCCTCCTCCGCCTTCTCACTCCAGCTAACCCTCCCAGACTTTCGCCCCTTCAACAGGTCTGTCAACGGCGCTGCTATGGTGGCAAAGTGGGGCACAAACCTCATGTAGTAACCTACAATCCCCAGGAACGACTTTACCTGCCTGGTGGTGACCGGTCGGGGCCAGTTACGAATGGCCTCTACCTTGGTTACCTGAGGTTTGATGACTCCCCGCCCAATTACATATCCCAGATATTTTGTCTCCTCTAACCCTATGGAGCACTTCTTTGGGTTAGCGGTCAGTCCGGCTTTCCTCAGGGCATCCACTACCGCCTGCAACTTGGGTAAATGGCTTTCCCAGTCGGTGCTGTGGATGACTACATCATCTAAGTAGGCCGAGGCGTACCGACGATGTGGTCGCAGCACTATGTCCATTAACCTTTGGAAAGTGGCGGGGCGCCATGCAGGCCAAAGGGTAACACCTTGTAGTGATACAGGCCCTGCGGGGTAACAAATGCGGTTTTTCCTTAGCCGACTCCGTTAAGGGTACCTGCCAGTACCCTTTGGTGAGGTCTAGCACAGAAAAATAACGGGCTTGCCCTAAACTCTCAACAAGCTCGTCTACCCGGGGCATGGGATACGCATCAAACTTGGACACTTCATTTAACTTGCGAAAATCGTTGCAGAACCGCAACGTCCCATCCGGCTTGGGTATTAGGACTATGGGACTGGCCCACTCACTCTTCGACTCCTCAATGACATCGAGCTTCAACATTAACTGTACTTCCTCCGCGATGGCCCGCCGCCGAGCCTCGGGTACCCGGTATGGTTTTAACCGGATCTTGGCCTGAGGCTCAGTGACGATGTCATGTTGGATGAGAGACGTGCGGCCAGGGAGGTCCGAGAACACATCCGTGTTCCGACTGATGAACTCCCTGACTTCCTGAACTTGTTTGGAAGACAGGCTGTCTGCAATTTTACCGTGGTTACTGCTTCACAGGCCTCGAACTGTGGGGCTGGACACTTTTCACCTAGAAGCCCTGGCCGGGGGCTGTGGTCGTCGGCCGTGTCCCTATCTTTCCAAGGCTTAAGTAAATTCACGTGGTACACCTGCTCCGGCTTGCGCCGCCCTGGCTGGTGTACTTTGTAATTTACTTCCCTACCTTCTCGATCACCTCATAGGGGCCCTGCCACCTAGCTAGGAATTTGCTGTCAAGGGTGGGTACCAGAACCAACACTCGATCTCCCGGATTGAAGCCCCGTACCCGAGCCTGACGATTATACACCCTACTCTGGGCTTGTTGTGCTGCCTCCATATGCTCCCGGACCAGCGGCAACACCCTTTCTATCCGTTCCTGCATCTGGGTGACATACTCAATGACACTTTTGTGGGGGACAGGCTGTTGTTCCCATGCTTCCTTGGCGATATCCAACAGGCCCCGAGGGTGTCTGCCATAAAGCAGTTCGAAGGGCGAGAACCCAGTAGAGGCCTGGGGTACCTCTCGCACTGCGAACATGAGATAGGGCAGAAGCAGATCCCAGTCCTTCCCATCTCTAGACACCACCCTCTTTAACATATTTTTTAGAGTTTGGTTAAACCTCTCAACCAGACCGTCTGTTTGCGGATGGTAAACGGACGTCCGTAGCTGCTTTATACGCAACAATTTACACAGTTCCCTCATTACTTTGGACATAAAAGGGGTCCCTTGGTCTGTCAGAACCTCTTTGGCAGGCCCACACGGGAAAACATCTCCATTAACTCTTTGGCAATGAGCTTAGCTGAGGTATGTCGCAGAGGCACCGCCTCCGGATACCGAGTGGCATAGTCGAGAACTACCAGAATGTGTTGGTGGCCCCTGGCAGACTTTGGTACAGGCCCAATTAAATCCATAGCGATTCGCTCGAACGGTACTTCAATAATTGGCAGAGGTACCAGAGGACTACGGAAATGTGGCTGGGGCTAGTTATCTGACAGGTCGGACAGGACTTACAATAATTCTCTACCTCCTTGAACACACTGGGCCAATAAAACCGCTGCAGTATGCGGTCCTGGGTTTTCTGCCACCCCAGGTGTCCCCCAAGAACATGTTGGTGGGCAAGCTCCATGACAAGCTTGCGATACGCTGTGGGCACCACCAACTGTTCAACAGGTTCACCTCGGATTTGGTTCACCCGATACAACATATCCTGCAGAACAATAAATCGTGGGAACATTAATTCAGCCCCTGGTTTCTGGGGTTTACCATCAATTTCCAGCACATTCTCCCAGGCCCTGGTTAGGGTTTGGTCCCGGTGTTGTGCGGTCCCAAAATTTTCCCCGGAGACATTGAGGTCTGCCAACTCAGGCCCCGGTGGCAAGTCCTCCGTGTCTCCCACCATTACACTCAGTGGGGTTGTCTCCCCACTACCGCTGCAGCAGTGGTCACCCCTACCGCTGGCCCCTCAGACTCGGGCTCCCAGGGTTCTGGCCTTCCAGGGGTATCAGGCCACTCTGCTAGGGTTACCCCTGTCTCAGGGCTATTAGTCACTTTCATCTCAGGCCACAGTGACGGAAAACCAGGGAAGTCTCTCCCAATTATTAGTTCATAGGGCAGCTTTGTGGAGATCGCCACTTCACAAGTCCAGGTGCCGGCCGCCGTGGATAGAGACATTACAGCCGTGGGATAGTCCTTTAAGTCTCCGTGTATACACACCACACCAACTTTCCGGCCCGTATACTGGGTGGGCTGTACCAGGGCAGCACTTACCAGGGTTACCAGGCTCCCTGAGTCCAACAGCGCCACTGCCAGGTTATCCCCGATTTGCACCTGGCACAGATGTCGATTGTCTATTGTCTCGGGGTGCCGGTCGCACACAGTCTCCGGGCATACAGGGAAGCCCGGTACCCATAATTAGTCTCCATGGGTTCCCCCACTGTGGACAGTCGGCCCTTACGTGGCCAGGCTCGTGACACCGCCAGCAGACTACTGGGGAGGGATCTGCAAGGGGTACATCCCGGGCGGGTTTGGCCGGCCGCCGGGACTGGGGTGGAGGTTTCCGGGTTTGACTGGCCTCCTCCCAAAAGAACCCCCTGCAGGTTTCTGGTGGCCTCATATCGCTCCACCAGGTCGACCATCTCAAGGGCATTGGTGGGGGATACCTGGCCGATCCAGTGCTGGAGAGGGTAAGGCAAAGACCTCCAGAATACATCTGCTAACAGACGGTCGAGCATAGCAGTGGGAGTCAGTATGTCTGGCTGCAGCCATTTTTGCAACCGATGTAGCAGGTCATAGTATTGTGGTCTGGCGGGTTCAGCCGGGTTAAATTCCCACTGATGCACCCGCTGGGCCCGGACCAAAACATTCACCCCCAGTCTTGCTAGAATCTCACCTTTCACGGTCGGGTAGTCAGCTGCCTGGACATCTGCCAAATCGAAAAAACTTGCTGGGGTCCGGCTGCCAGGAACGGAGCAACCACCTCGGCCCACTGGTCACGGGGTAACTTTTCCCTCACGGCGACCTTCTCAAAGACGGCTAGGTATGTCTCCACGTCGTCTGCGGGGGTCATCTTTGGGATCGCCGCACGGACCGCTTCCGGGCATCATGGACGTGGTGGGACGCTCCTGCCGCCTGTAAGGCCATCACCTGCTGTAGTAGTAGCTGGTTGGTCTCCTGCTGCTGCTTGTTGGCCTCCCGCTGCTGCAAGTTAGCCTCCACAAGGGCTTTTACAACCGCCTCCATTTTGTCCGGGAACCCAGGCTGCAACTTTGCCGGCCTAATATAGGACATACACTTTTACTCAGCAAACAAAGTTCGGCGTTCACGCCAGCCTCACTGCGCATGCCCGCATCCGACACCAAATGTGGGGAGTCGCTCTGGTAGACAGCGGTGCGGGTGCAGTTTAGAGGCAAAACAAGG
This sequence comes from Bufotes viridis, assembly GCA_033119425.1. Lineage (NCBI taxonomy): Eukaryota > Metazoa > Chordata > Amphibia > Anura > Bufonidae > Bufotes > Bufotes viridis. Next base: position 119,375,507 of record CM065597.1, on the reverse strand, counting down.
AGTCCAGATGGTGCATCAAACAGTGTTTTATTCACACTTGCACGCCATAAAAGAAAAGCAGTCTCTTGGTGACAGTTCACACACAACGGAAATACTGTGGCAAAACGAAAACAGGCCAACACAGGGTCCAGTCACCTTGGGTGGTTTAGGTGCGGGTTCACACCTAGCAGTCGGCTCAGCCGCAGGCGATTCCACCTTCAGGTCGCAGGGAAACACCACCTTGCTGAGCTCCTTCCTCCAGCACAGAGAATTCCTCAGCCCTGTTTGCAGGCTCCAGGATAATCACACCCCCAGACACAGCTGCTGGCTGCGTTATATACCCAGCCCAAAACATGGACTGGACCATGGGGAGCAGCCACCCACCCTACTCTTTAGCTGCTCCCAGTAAGAGCCGGCCCGGATCGGCTTTGCAGCCATGCTATATAACAGAGCAGCACTAGCTGCTGCAGACCAAAAACCCCGGCTCTTACCTCACCGAGGCCAGCAACCTCGGTGACACGTACCTGCTATCAAATACAACACCTTGCACTCTCTTACAGCGGTTAAAAATAATGGTGTTCTAATGCAGGGGATGTCCACTCAGTTGGGGTCAATGCAGAGTGATATATCCTTAATAAGAGAAGACCTGGCAAAAATCCGTGATCAAGTTCTTAATGTGGAAAAAATGGTTGACTCTCTGCAAACCGATATTGTCATGTTAAAAACTAAGACTTTGTCCCTGGCTTCAGAAAACCACCTTTTACAAAATAAGCTGGAGGATTTGGAAAACAGATCAAGGCGGTATAACATCCGCATAGTTGGATTTCCAGAAGGAGTTCAAGGTCGGCAGCTAGATGATCAACTTAAGGATCTGATTGCGGAAAACTTGGGTAGTGAACATTTTTCGTCTATGTTTCAAATAGAAAGAGCCCACCGGATTCCAGGGGGGAATCCCATCCCAGGGAGGCCGCCGTGAGTAATCTTAATGAAGCTGTTGTTGTCCATGGACAGAGACATGATATTGAGAAGAGTAAGAGAATGCTCACCTATTGAATATCAGGGTACTAAATTGCTATTCTTTCCTGACTTTGCTCGGCAGACTCAAGAAAAAAGAAGAAGTTTTACTGAGATAAAAGCGAAATTAAGATTGATTTACAATAGGACTTCACAATTTTTTGAAAAACCGCAACAAGTGCTGGACTGGATGGAACAACTGGGCATATGAAATATTTTTTGAAATGAAGTGATGGAGGGGATGGAGGGGGGATGGGACTAGTGGGGGGGAGAACGGCCGGAAGATAGAGGTTTGCTGACTAGATCGGGCAGACCAGTAGAGGGGGGGAGGGGGAGAGGGGATGGGTATTGCCTTGCAGGGAAGGTTTTTTTTTTTCTTTCTGCTTAACTGATGTCTGTTAGAATCGTCTCTTGGAATGTTAGAGGTCTCGGGGAAAGGGTTAAGAGGCAAGCTATTATGGATGCACTAAAAAGATATCTTCCTGCAATGATCTGTATAGTGGAAACCCATCTCACTGAAGAGACTGTGACCCGCTTGATGACGGAATGGCATTCCCAATCCTACCATTCAACCTTTAGTAGTGCCTCTAGGGGTGTATCGGTTCTGATTCATAATTCTACAGATTTTTCTTATTAGAATCTTAAATAGATGATCAGGGTAGATTTATTTTTTTGTATGGCAGGCTCTATGGTTACAGTTATATTCTTGCCTTTTTTTATATACCTCCGCCATTTTTGATGTATCCACTTATCCAACTACTGTGTTTCTTGGAAAAGAAACCAGAATGTCGGCTTGTCCTGATGGGAGACTTTAACGCTGTTATGGATCCTAAAAAGGACAGACTGACTTTAGATGCAGATCGGAGAAGGAACATTTGTAAATCTTCACTGCCCCAGATTTGCTTGGAAGTTGGACTGGTTGATATATGGGAATATGTTGGCGGAGGAAAGAGAGTATACTCCTGTGTTAACAGGGGGGGTAGAGCCATGTCCAGGATCGATTTGGCGCTTACTAATGAGAGTAACTTGAATAATAGCAGAAGGATACGATATGGAGTAAGAACAGTTTCAGACCACTCACTAGTATCAATTGAGGTTCGCATTGGGGAGAACAAAGATAATAGGGGGCTTGGTTTTAAGCTGAATCCATATTGGCTCACCATTATGGATAATTATCAGTCTATTAAATTACATGTATCCTCCTTTTGGGAGGTGAATCTCCCCTCTGCCAACATCAATTCAGTTTGGGACGCTCTGAAAGCATATTTGAGGGGGGTCCTTATAAGCGATATTACTGCTGTGAGAAGAACATTTAGGAAAAAAAGAGGAGGATTTGGTTGAGACCGTGGCATCCACAACGGAGCGATTTATTAATCAACCCACTGAACATAATAAGGAAGAGATGCAGAGGGCTAGCTGTTCTCTGAAGGACTATGTAATCGAGAAAGCAAACCATAGATTATTTTTTAAGGGACAGAAGTACTTTTCAGAGTCCGGACGCCCTGGTAAGCTTTTAGCTAGAAGAGTCTCACAACAGGATAAGAAAAAAAAAGCTATTACTCTGATACGTAACTTAGATGGGGTAATTATATCAGATCCAGAGGGAATTAGAGACACTTTTTTGCAATACTTTTCTCAGATATATAGAGCTTCTCCTGGTTTGCCACCTGACCTGGTGAGGCAGTTCCTGGAGAAAATCTCTCTTCCAATATTAACGGAAGTCCAAAAAAAATTCTTGGAAAGAGAATTATCTCTTCCGGAGATCCAAGAGGCCTTGAAGTCTATCTCTGGGAACTCATCACCAGTATCAGATGGTTTTCCGTACGAATTTTATCGCAAGTATATTAGTGATGCTATCCTTCCGCATCTATTGGAAGTGTTTTCTCAAGCCTCGCAGGGAGGAGCTCTCCCACAGTCCATGATGGAAGCTTTGATAGTCCTAATCCCTAAAAAAGATAAAGATCCGATGGATCTGAGTTCATATAGACCTATTTCCTTACTAAATTCTGACGTTAAGTTATTATCAAAAGTTTTTGCTAAGAGGCTTTCCGGGGTCATGTCCTCTGTTATCCACCCAGATCAAAATGGCTTTATGCCAAAAAGGGGCACCCATCATAATCTGCATAGGCTTTTCACTAATATTCAATCTCCTGGGAGTGACACCCGCTCTATCCTGTCACTGGATGCCACTAAGGCATTTGACAGAGTCGAGTGGGTGTTCCTCTGGGAGGTGATGAAAAAAATGGGTTTTGGCCCCAAGTTTATGGCGATGGTGCAGTTGCTATATAAATGCCCAGTAGCCAGGATCAGGATTAATGATACGCTGACAGAGCTTTGTACTGGGAAGAGGTACTCGTCAAGGATGTCCTCTTTCCCCTCTCTTATTTAATATCTATATTGAACCTCTGGAAGCTAGTATTAGGCATGACTTGAGATTGGCTGGTTTTGGTGTAATGGGGAAGCAGGACTGTATATCCCTTTATGCAGACGACATCTTGTTTTTCATCCATCAAATAGAAAACACACTTCCTCGAATAATGGAGTTGGTTAACTTATTTTCTGTTTCTTCTGGTCTAGAGGTTAATTGGGAGAAAACTGCTCTTCTCCCTGTAGATGAATTGTGAGGATCGATGGAAAATTCTACTACTAATCGGTTACTGATTTATGATTCAATAAAATACCTGGGGATAACAGTTTCTGCCAAAATTCAAGATTAACTACAACTTAACTTGTTTCCCTTATTGTCAAAAGTGAGATCCAAAATTTGGATTTGGCAAAACATTCTGCCCGCAAGAGCGGACAGAATTTCAATAATAAAAATGGTGGTGCTGCCCCAGGGTAGGCAAACAATATAATCCACCGCAGCACTCAGATTCGTAGCAAAAATTCCTTCTTTAATAGGCACCAAAGTGTTACAGCAACGTTTCAACCTCTCGGTCTTTGTCATGCTGCCCCAGGTTCTTTATGTTCTCCGCAATTCGCCTGTATGGATTGAAGATAAGTATTTTAGATTGATAGAGCGGATGATTAATGATTTGCTATGGGGGAGGAAGTGTGTGAGATTAAAGGCGCTCTACTTTTCTTTGCCCTATAATCGGGGAGGTCTTAACCTCCCCTACTTTAGGGGTTACTTTATGGCCTCTCAACTTTGCTTTTTCAATGACTGGGAAAATTGGTGAAAGACTCAAGTTTTTCGGATTTATTTACAATACTAGAGTCTGATTATTTAATTAATACACAGACCGGCTATAAACCTTTCTGCAGAATGGCTATATAAGCCTGGCTGGTAATAAAGAGCTGGTTTAAAGTTGAGGCATCACTTATTTGTACTCCACTATTGCATAACCCAAAGCTTTTGAATTTAGATGACCCAAATTGTCGGCAATACTGGAGGATGAAAAATATTCAATATTTGTATCAGGTGGTTAACGATGGGCAAATCCTGTCGCTTATGGAGCTAAAACAAAAGGTAAATGTAGGTGAGGTGGCTTGGTATGCATACTTTCAACTGAGGTCGGCACTTCTTAGCACCGCTGTTAGTCATTCACTTAATGTAGACACTCCTGAATTTTTGCACAACTTGATTAGAAGAAAGGTGGTATGAAAGTTAAACTATCACACTGTTATAGACACTTGATGAAAAAAAAAAATTTGGAATGTCTTTCTCCAGGACAGAGATCCTGGTCTGTTTCACTGTCAGAGGTGGGGTCCCCGGATTGGGGGAATATAGGTGATAGCTTAAGTCAGGTTTCGCACAATTTTAATCATATTGTTGTACAGTTTAATATTATGCACAAAATATATGTGACACCCTTATGGCTCCACAGGAGGGGATTTAGAGCCTCCTCTGACTGCCCTTGCTGCTGGGACCCCAGGGCAGATCATTTACATCTATTCTGGGACTGCCCGATAGTGAGTAAGTATTGGAGAACAGTTCAAACAACTTTGGCTCAGAGACTTAACACTGATATTCCTCTATCCCCCAAAGTATGGGTCCTGGGGGATCTATCGGAAGTTAATTGTCAGCCCCTGAAGCGTCAATTGTTGATTAAAGTGATGTTTTTGGCCAGGCTTCTCATATCCAGAGAATGGTGTTCCCCCTCTGCCCCAGATTGTAACAACTGGCTATGTCTAGTTAAGAAGGTGAAAAGTTATGAGAGGGTCTTTTATAGACAAAGAGGGTCCTATGCAAAGTGGGGTAGTGTTTGGAAGGATTGGGACGATTAAGTGATTCCGTTTTTTTTTTTCTTCCTGCAGGGTCGGGGTGGGGGGGAGTTGCGGGGTGGTCAGGAATGATTTTGTAATTTTGTCTTTTTATGGACTGTATCTTTCAAGATGATTAAAATAAAAAAATATAAAAAAAAAAAGTATAATAGCATAACAAATAATAAAACAGACTATACCTTTAATTTACTGTCAAACATAACCTACACATTGGTACTGCAAAGGTTAGACTATTGTGATCCACCAAGGTCCACTCTACGCATGTATATAGCATTGGACGACCATCCTAAATGCTCACAGAAGAATAAAGTAACAATAAATCGCGCACAACATGATAGACTACAGAAAGGATGAAAAGGTAAATCCCTCATTGAGGCCTTTCAGACTCTAACTGTCCAAACGATAAATCCACCTCGCTTCTTCTTGATATAGGACCTATCTGGATCCTATCTAAGTCTGGATACATGCGCACTATGCTATGAACTTCCCCGCTCTGCGGCTAAGTTCATACGCAGCCGCAGTGGTGCAGACACTGACAGAGTCGGATCGCATATAAGTCTTAGCGCAGCCGCACAGGATCTAATCATGCCGACAGTCAGGTAAGTGTGTGCGCACACTATATGTGCGCATCAGACGCAATGGACTTCATCCATTTAGAATAAAGGTCAGGCCCTAATGCCTGTTACCCATTGGTTTTTACTGCTGTCATTTACACACATGACGGAGCCATTTGTCGCTATTTGCTACAATTGCATGTGTCAGTGGCGACACAGTCTATATAAGGTTGCACTTGGCGTCCATCTTCAAGTCTGTCCAAGCCCCTGAAGAAGCCAGTTCTACTGGTAAAACATGTTGGTGGACAGCTGCTAATTTGGTTTTAATCTCTGTTCCTACTATTAGTGTGGATGGCTGACTAGATTTCACAATCGGATAGCCAACATTGAGAATTTATCACTTTTAGTTCTGTTGGTATTAGCCAGCAACTCATACTAAATCTATTACTGCTGGATCAAGACCTCAGCACAACTGCCCTGCTTCGGAAGCAGCAGTGTGGGGAGTGCACCCCCACCTGCGGGGCTTACCAGCATATGACAATATCTGCATTTTGCACTTTAGAGGGACAGTACATTTTAACATTTATTCTTTTTCTCACTTTACTTTTGATCTTATTATATCACAATAAAAGTTATGTTTTAGGGTCTGGGACAAGAGAGGTCATTAGCCCGTTTTGGGCAATTTGTAGTGATAAGTGAAATAACCCCTTCCCAGATTGGGTCCCCCATTTTTTGTTAGCAAAATGTAAAGTTATGCACATGGGAAGGAATAATGCAAGTCACCCGTACATACTAAATAGTAAAACATTCGGTAACACTGACATGGAAAAGGACCTAGGAATTTTAATAAACAGCAAACTAAGCTGAAAAAACAGTGTCAGGCAGCTGCTGCCAAGGCCAATAACATAATGGGTTGCATCAAAAGGGGCATAGATGCCCGTGATGAGAACATAGTCCTAACACTTTACAAATCAGTAGTCAGACCACACATGGAGTACTGTGTACAGTTCTGGGCTCCTGTGAACAAGGCAGACATAGCAGAGCTGGAGAGGGTTCAGAGGAGGGCAACTAAAGTAATAACTGGGATGGGGCAACTACAGTACCCTGAAAGGTTATCAAAATGAGGGTTATTCACTTTAGAAAAAAGACGACTGAGGGGAGATCTAATAACTATGTATAAATATATCAGGGGTCAGTACAGAGATCTGTCCCATCATCTATTTATCCCCAAGACTGTGACGAGAGGACATCCTCTGCGTCTGGAGGAAAGAAGGTTTGTACACAAACATAGAAAAGGATTCTTCACTGTAAGAGCAGTGACTATGGAACTCTCTGCCTGAGGAGGTGGTGATGGCGAGTACAATAAAGGAATTCAAGAGGGGACTGGATTTATTTCTGGAGTGTAATAATATTACAGGCTACAGCTACTAGAGAGGGGTCGTTGATCCAGGGAGTTATTCTGATTGCCTCATTGGAGTCGGGAAGGAATTTTGTATTCCCCTTAAGTGGGGAAAATTGGCTTCTACCTTTTTTTTTGCCTTCCTCTGGATCAACTTGCAGGATGACAGGCTGAACTGGATAGACAGATGTCTTTTTTCGGTCTTATGTACTATGTTACTATGTAATGGAGTTCTGACAGAGACAGCAGTGCGATTGCTGTGCTCTGTGCTTTGCTGTATATACATTAGACAGTTAACTTAGATATATAATTCAGATAGTTAGTGGGAGATAGTCAGTGTAGGTTACATTGATTTATAGTGTAGCTCAGGCATGCTCAACCTGCGGCCCTCCAGCTGTTGTAAAACTACAACTCCCACAATGCCCTGCTGTAGGCTAATAGCTGTAGGCTGTTCGGGCATGCTGGGAGTTGTAGTTTTGCAACAGCTGGAGGGCCGCAGGTTGAGCATGCCTGGTGTAGCTGATAGGTTCGAGTGCAGGATGTTAGGTAGTGTGATAGTTTTGGCTGTTTATACATACATAGCGCTGTGATGTCACCCAGTTGCACGTTTTGCAATCGTGAATATATATTGGAGCACTCTACCTTCATATATAAAGCTATTGTAATGTTCTGCCGTGCCAACCATTATCTCCAGTCTCTGTAAACTTCTAGCAGCTTGAAAAATGTACCCAAAGTGACCCACACCTGTATTGCTCGCGCATTACGCGAATATAACATTGCCGATTTTTCGCAATCAAGAAAATAACTGAAAATTCACGATATATATGTATATGATACATATATTTGCGAAATTTTGCGAATTTAAATATAGCCCCTGCCGCTCATCACTAGTCATGAAGTACAATATGTGAAAACAATTTCAGAATGGCTTGGATAAGTAAAAGCATTTTAAAGTTATTACCACATAAAGTGACACATGTCAGATTTTCAAAAAATGGCCTGGTCCTTAAGGTGAAAAATGGCAGGGTCCTGAAGAGGTTAAAGATTGAGGATCCCTGTGGGCATATGAGTTTCTTCTGGTCATCTCAGAACAGTGGCTCAGCCCTGTTTTACTAGGATACGTTCACGGGAGCCTACTAGGCCCAGCGTACTTGGAATGCCAGTGCACCTGCCTCTCTGTTGAGCCGGAAAGGCAGGAGAAGCCGTACAAACTGCGCATGCGCCCGTTCTCAAATACCATCTGTGGGCTGAGCACTACCTGTACAGTGATGGTAGAGATGTCCAGCAATAAATCTTCAAGTCAATTCCAGTGAAACCAGTATACCATTAGCAACAATTGTTGACTATATTAATGTTAACTGGGCATTCTCTAATATTGAGAACAATATTGATTGCACTTGTAGTGAAATTAATATTTATTAAAATAACTTAGGTTAGAGAACTTCAATTCATAATATTAGCTCCTAGTCATCAATCATGAGAAGCGACATAAAAACACCCAATATCCACTAATAACAGGGGTATCCTTCTCCAAAAGTGATCTCCTCCAATTGGTTAGTTAATATTGCTGTTGTGCATGCCAGTATATCTGATACACGCACCAATACTTCGTAGATCTTTGATGAATACTGCTGCAGTGCGTGACTGTATATCTGGTATGGACACCAATAGTTCACAAATCTGTATCCAATATACTGTCCTTGTTACATACAGTCTTTCTTAACTGTTAAGTATAAGTAGGTACCCACTTATAGATATTAACTTTGGATGATAAGGTACCAACTTGTAGGTCCGCACTTGGGAAAGTTATTCCACTAGTGGCGTCCCGCTATTTACAAATACTCAGCGGCGTCCCGCTGAATGAAGCTGTTCGATTCTCCAATAGCCGGCAATAGAGTTAGAACGGTCTTACCCGAGGGTGCTGAGAGTAGTGTGACTCTGCTCTGGCACGGCGAATGTACTCCTTGAGTGGGGTTGCAGTGCCCGATAAGCTGTTCCCGTCTGTAGTCCACGCTAGCAGGTTAGCGTTACACGTGGGCCGATGCTTCTCTTTCCTCAGCGCAGTGTGTCCCTGATACTGCTTTTGCATGTGGCAGACGGTATCCAAACTTGTCCCAGCACAACTTCCCTAGGTAATACTCCGATACTGATCGATATAGTGGGGGGATTGCGACCACGTGCAAAAGCAGTATCGGAGACACACTGGGCTGAGGAAAGAGAAGCATCGGCCCACTTGCAACGCTAACCTGCTAGCGTGGACTACAGACGAGAACAGCTCATCGGGCACCGCAACCCCACTCAAGGAGTACATTCGCCGTGCCAGAGCAGAGTCACGCTACTCTCAGCACCCTCGGGTAAGACCGTTCTAACTCTATTGCCGGCTATTGGAGAATCGAACAGTTTCATTCAGCGGGACGCCGCTGAGTATTTGTAAATAGCGGGACGCCGCTAGTGGAATAACTTTCCCAAGTGCGGACCTACAAGTTGGTACCTCATCATCCCTAGTTAATATCTATAAGTGGGTACCTACTTATACTTAACAGTTAAGAAAGACTGTATGTAACAAGGACAGTATATTGGATACAGATTTGTGAACTATTGGTGTCCATACCAGATATACAGTCACGCACTGCAGCAGTATTCATCAAAGATCTACGAAGTATTGGTGCGTGTATCAGATATACTGGCATGCACAACAGCAATATTAACTAACCAATTGGAGGAGATCACTTTTGGAGAAGGATACCCCTGTTATTAGTGGATATTGGGTGTTTTTATGTCGATTCTCATGATTGATGACTAGGAGCTAATATTATGAATTGAAGTTCTCTAACCTAAGTTATTTTAATAAATATTAATTTCACTACAAGTGCAATCGATATTGTTCTCAATATTAGAGAGTGCCCAGTTAACATTAATATATGCACTTCAATCTGATAGACTGGTGAATCTATTTACCTGAGAGCACCTCATTTTGGTCATTGGCTGATCCTGTGCGACACATCACCATAGTATACCTTTTTGACCAATTGTTGACTATAGATTAAAGTATCTACAGGCTGTCAGCTTACTTAGATTAAGTGGTTATTAACCACCTCAGCCCCCCTAGCTTAAACACCCTTAATGACCAGACCACTTTTTACAATTCTGCACTACACTACTTTCACAGTTTATTGCTCGGTCATACAACTTACCACCCAAATGAATTTTGCCTCCTTTTCTTGTCACTAATAGAGCTTTCATTTGGTGGTATTTCATTGCTGCTGACATTTTTACTTTTTTTTATATTAATCAAAAATGTATATTTGTGCAATGGGTGGCTCACTCTGCAAAGGAGATAGGAAAATGGGTGCACTAACGTCCAAGTATGGGTACTCACCGGACCCACAAAAATAATCTATGGATTCAACAAAAAAATGGACAGGCACACCAAATCTGGTCAGGAGAAATTTGACATTCACAATCTAGTCCGTACTTTAAATTTATTATATGTAAGATAAAATACAAAAGATAAAAAGGAGACCTAAAGTAGTATGCAAGTATCCGGTTTCAGATAAAATATGGAGAGACGGATAAGACGACCGTATTCAAAGTCCATCCATCCGTCCGTCCATTGGTCATCCAAGCCAGTGTATGCTGCACACTCCAAATAATCAAATTTCACAATAGCTCACCAAATTTCATCAATATTGCACAAAATTCCCAGGAAAGTGCCGATGCAAGAAAGCTTTAAATAAAATAATATTAAAAATACATATAGTTCATACAAAATTAATCAATAAAAATCCTCAAGTAATTAATGTCTAAAGTTCATCCCAGACCTGAACCAAATAGTCATTCAATAGTACCAGTTGTTCAGTCAGGTCTATCTATCCCTTTTTGTTATCCTCTGTTCATTTATTAATCAAAAACGACTGAAATTTTTGCAAAAAAATGACATTTTTCGCTTTCTATTGTAATTTTTTTTTTTAAAAACTATATTTCTATATAAATTTTTCTCTAATTTTATTGGTCTACATGTCTTTGGTAAAAAAAAAATCCAATAAGTGTATATTTATTGGTTTGGGTAAAAGTTATAGTGTTTACAAACTATGGTGCAAAAAAGTGAATTTCCGCATTTTGAAGCAGCTCTGACTTTCTGAGCACCTGCCATGTTTCTTCAGGTGATAGAATGCCAGGATAGTATAAATAACCCCCAAATTACACCACTTTAGAAAGAGGACACCCCAATGTATTCGCGGAGGGGCATGGTGAGTTTATGTATCATTTCATTTTTTTTCACAAGTTAGCAGAAAATGACACTTTCTGAGGAAAAAATAGAAAAAACTTTCTATTTCTGCTAACTTCTGGCAAAAAAAAAAAAATCTCCCACGGACTCACTATGCCCCTCAGTGAATACCTTGGGGTGTCTACTTTCCGAAATGGGTCATTTGTGGGGTGTGTTTACTGTTCTGGAATTCTGGGCGGGGCTAAATTGTGAGCAGCCCTGTAAAGCCTAAAGGTACTCGTTGGACTTTACGCCTCTTTACTTACCTAGGCTGCAAAAAAGTGGCACACATGTGGTATCGCCGTACTCAGAAGAAGTAGGGCAATGTGTTTTGGGGTGTATTATTACATATACCCATGCTGGGTGAGAGACATTTCTCTGTAAACTGACAACTTTGTATAAAATTTTTTAAAAAGTTGTCATTTACAGAGATATTTCTCACACCCAGCATGGGTATATGTAAAAATACACCCCAAAAAACATTGCTCTACTTCTCCTGAGTACGGCAATACCACATGTGTGACACTTTTCTGCAGCCTAGGTGCGCAAAGGGGCCCAAATTCCAATGAGTACCTTTTAGGAGGGCATTTTTACGCATTTGGATTCCAGACTTCTTCTCACACTTTAGGGCCCCTAAAATACCCGGCCATTATAAATACCCCACATGTGATCCCTTCTTGGAAAGCAGACACCCCAAGGTATTCCGTGAGGGGCATGGCGAGTTCATAGAAGATTTTTTTTGGCACAAGTTAATTGATTTTTTTTTTTTTTCACAAAGTCTCCCTTTCCGCTAACTTGTGACAAAAAAGTTAAATCTTTTATAGACAATACCTTGGGGTTTCTACTGTCTAAATTGGGGTCACATGTGAAGTGTTTGTACTGCCCTGGCATTTGAGGGTCTCTGCAATCATTACATGTATGGCCAACATTAGGAGTTTCTGCTATTCTCCTTATATCGAGCATACGGGTAATGAGATTTTTTTTTTCCGTTCAGCCTCTGGGCTGAAAGAAAAAATGAACGGCACAGATTTCTTCATTCGCATCAATCAATGTGGATGAAAAAATCTCTGCCCAAAAATCTGCAAAAAAAAAAAAAAAAGAGGGGAATGGACATAGGAGTGCCTGTGTCCATTCACACGTCCGCATCTATTCCGCAATTCTGTGGAATAGATGCGGACCCATTCAGTGTGAATGGGGCCGGCGGTGATGCGGAGAGCACACTATGTGCTCTCCACATCAGCATTTGCGGAGCTGCGGCCGCGAACTTCCGGGTTTTGACCCCGAAACATCAGGCCGCAGCTCCGCAAAAGATAGAGCATGTCCTATTCTTGTCCACAATTGCGTGATGCTGTGTGGTGATTGGTGCACTTACATATGTTTCCTCTGGTGGTCCCAAGCAAAAGGGACCACCAGAGGAGCAGGCAGCAGGCATATCAGACGCTGTTAACAAAACAGCGTCTGATATGGGATTTTTTTTAACTATTTCAGCCTGCCAGCACACAATCAGCGCTGGCAGGCTGTAGTTATAGTTCCTCCCGATGTGATAATGTGAACGCACGCGCGCTCACAGGAAATCTCGCCTCTCGCGAGATGAAGCACCGACGCGTCAAGGAGGAACATCCCGGCCGCCCGCAGGACGCATACCTGGTGGGATCTGGTTAAATTAGGAATGGCCAGATAATACAATAATACCCATGGGGATGGTGAAATGGGAGATACCACTAGAGTGAGCTCTATTCACACATAAAGTTAAAAGGGGCATTGCCCTCATATCAGTCATATCTCAATAAGGTTCGTGAATCAGTTTATCGGGGTTGTGTCCTCCACATCAATGTAGGGGGTATCGCCTCTGCCCCATCATCCACACCATTTTTCATACCCAAAGGGGCGTAATCCTCATAAATACGAGAGCAACGGATCCGCTAAATGGACATGCGAACCACTCACTGGCTGGGGGCGTGTCCCTACTGTTAAGGAGACGCCACCGGACCTATATGCAGCCATAATAGACTGTGTCCACTAGCCAGATGGGTTGCCTGTAAGGTCCCCAACTCGGCTTTGGGAGTGTCCCATTCATCTCAGCCACTCAATTGATAAAAAAATGTATGATAGTAACATATTGGACACTGTCTATTATGGCTGCATATAGGTCTGGTGACGGTTCCTGAACAACAATAGAGACACGCTCCAGCCAGTGAGTGGTTGGCATCTCCATTTAGCAGATCCGTTGCCTTAATTTTTTGAGGGTTACGCCCCCTTTGTGTATGAACAATGATGTGGGTGATGGGGCGGAGGTGATGCTGGATTACAGGGTGTATAATGTGTTGGAAAATTATTCTAGTCAGCAAAGGGAGCAATATGGAGAATCTCAATACTTTAGTAAGTTCCTTGTATTAACTTTGTCTACATGATAAATGCTATTTTCTGAAGTGAGAGAACCGCTTTAAGGACAAAGAGGCATAAGTAAATGTCCTTCCATTTCTACAAACACTCTTAAGTCATTGCTATTGACAATTTACTTTGGAAATAATGCAGTATCAGCTCCACACATTTGGACCTAATGTCTTATGTGTGTTCAAATATGCCAATTCTGAAAAAAAGTTTCTCTTGTGTCACACAAGTTGTCAACCTACTATGCAATTACTTTCCCCACACACCAACACTTGTCTGGAGATGCCCTGTTCAGAATTGCAGCCTACTATTTCAGATATTTCAGATTTAAAATGGTACCCTTTGGTGTGTAAAACATGCGTAGTACACTTGTATTGCTATTTTTGTGCCCCACAAAAGCACTTGAACTGTCTGGAAATGCCCTCTCCTGTCAGATTTCGGACTACTATTTCAGGTGTTTTCACTCAGATTAAAAAAGGTAAACTCTGGATTGTGAAACACGTGTTGTACACTTGTATTGCTAACTTTACACTTCACACCAACATTTGAACTGATTTGAGATGCCCTGTCCCAGATTTCAGAATACTATTTGCAGTGTTTTTCTCGGACATTTACAATGGTACGCTCTGGAATGTAAAACATGCGTTTCACTCTTCTATTGCAGGTTATCTTCCCAGCCCGCAACCCCCTTCCTTCCCCCATCAACACTTGAACTACGCAAGGAAGGCAGTTTGCATTCTGTGTATGGCGTAATTTACGTTCATTTTTACTGGTAGAAAAATGGCGCTGTATGTTTTGCTATGATGCAACGTTTATAAAAAATACAGAAACGATGCAATGAAAAATCAATTGCTCAGCAGAGTCAGCATCAGGTGGCATTAGTGTCATAAAATGCTTCTGCTACAATGCATAGCGTTTAGTATGGACAGATATGATGCATTGAAAAAACTAATAGTTCAGCATTCCAGCATAATAAATGATAAAAAAACAGCTGTCTTTCTAGTCGAATGAGAAGAAAAAAAAGAAATGTTCTTGTATGTGGCTGCTGTTGAGGTTCTGCTGCAGCAGTAACTGTAGTTAAAAGGCACTGCCTGTGCCAGACACACCCAGCCTCAGCTCCTTGCTCCCTCCCTTTCCCTGCCCTTCCCTATTCTACCCAATTCTTATTCTGTCTAGTCGTTCCCTACACTGACCTGGGCACCAGAATACAAGCTTGATTACGACTACACTGTCTCTACGATTGTTTTGTCTCAGAGATTGGCACACCCCTCCACTCTCATTGACAGCCCAACACAGAAGTTCTGCTTGTTCTGAAAGGGACCTCCCTGTCTGCTGCCCCACTGATTGGCCGATCCAGGTTGTCTGCCAGCCTGTGAGTCAATTAGGGCAAGTCCTCCCCCCTGAGTCCTCCTCTCAGGCTCTTGTAAGCATCCTCCTTCTTCCTCCCTCATGCTTTGTCCCGCTGACATGTGCAGTAAAAAGGCACTGCTCGCCGTTTTACTGGATTCGTCCTAAGGGAACCTGAAAAGCTTTGGGTTCATCTTGCGGTCACATTTTTGGGAGGTTTTTAACGAACCCAGTTTGTTATGAACTGATTCGCTCATCTCTAGTTGATACTTTTTAATTGACAACTGAAAAGATGATGAAACCCTTGCAATCTTTCGAGACTACTCTTGACTCTTCCTCATGCATCTTTTAAAATACTTTAACAAAATGGAGGATATCAGATATTAGCACACATATTCTCATTGGATCTTTTCTTTTATCCTTAGGTTCGATTTGTGAGTAGCACCTGGGTTTTTGGAAAACTCATGTGTCACGTGAGCCGTTTTGTACAGTATTGCTCAGTCCACGTCTCTGTTCTTACTCTAACAGCTATTGCTCTGGACAGACACCAGGTGAGATACAAATACTTTAGTATGGTTTTCAGTTAAGTATATATGTTGATAAATGTCACTTTTCTGTATGAATTTACAGAGATATTTCTCTCACCCAGCATGGGTATATGTAAAAATACACCCCAAAACACATTGCCCTACTTCTCCTGAGTACGGCCATACCACATGTGTGCCACTTTTTTGCAGCCTGGGTACGCAAAGGGGCCCTAATTCCAATGAATAACTTTAGGTTTTACACGGCTGCTCACAATTTAGCCACACCCAAAATGCCAGAACAGTACAAACACCCCACAAATTACCCCATTTTGGAAAGAAGACTCCCCAAGGTATTTGCTGAGGGGCATAGTGAGTCCATGAAAAATTGAACTTTTTGTCAAAAGTTAGCGGAAAGGGAGACTTTGTGAGAAAAAACAATAAAAAATCAATTTCCGCTAACTTGTGCCAAAAAAAAAATGTTTTATGAACTCGCCATGGCCCTCAAAGAATACCTTGGGGTGTCTTCTTTCCAAAATGGGTTCACTTGTGGGGTATTTATACTGCCCTGGCATTTTAGGGGCCCTAAAGCGTGAGAAGAAAAATGCGTAAAAATGCCCTCCTAAAAGGTACTCATTGGAATTTGGGCCCCTTTGCGCATCTTAGCTGCAAAAAAAGTGTCACTCATGTGGTATCGCCGTACTCAGGAGAAGTAGGGCAATGTGTTTTGGGGTGTATTTTTACATATACCCATGCTGGGTGAGAGAAATATCTCTGTAAATTGACAACTTTGTATAAAAATTTTTAAAAAGTTGTCATTTACAGCGATATTTCTCACACACAGCATGGGTATATGTAAAAATACACCCCAAAACACATTGCCCTACTTCTCCTGAGTACGGCAATACCACATGTGTGCCACTTTTTTGCAGCCAAGATGCGCAAAGGGGCCCTAAAACCAATGAGTACCTTTAGGATTTCACAGGGCATTTTTACGCATTTGGATTCTCACGCTTTAGGGCCCCTAAAATGCCAGGGCAGTATAAATACCCCACATGTGACCCCATTTTGGAAAGAAGACACGCCAAGGTATTCCGTGAGGGGCATGTCGAGTTCACAGAATTTTTTTTTTTTTGGCACAAGTTAGCGGAAATTGATATATATATATATATATATATATATATATATATATATATATATTTTTTTGTTTTGTTTTTACAAAGTTTCATATTCCACTAACTTGTGACAAAAAATAAAATTTTACATGAACTCACCATACCCATTACGGAATACCTTGGGGTGTCTTCTTTCTAAAATGGGGTCACATGTGGGGTATTTATACTGTCCTGGCATTTTAGGGGTCCTAAAGCGTGAGAAGAAGTCTGTAATCCAAATGCGTAAAAATGCCCTGTGAAATCCTAAAGGTACTCATTGAATTAGGGCCCTTTGCACCAAGCTGCAAAGGTGTCACTCATGTGGTAGTCATGCTCAGGAGAAGTAGGGAAATGTGTTTTGGGATGTATTTTTATATATACCCATACTTTGTGTGAGAAATATCTCTGTAAACGACAACTTTTTACATTTTTTTATACAAAGTTGACAATTTACAGAGATATTTCTCTCACCCAACATGGGTATATGTAAAAATACACCCCAAAACACATTGCCCTACTTCTCCTGAGTACGGCGATACCACATGAGTAACACTTTTTTGCAGCCTGAGTGCGCAAAGAAGCCCAAATTCCAACGAGTACCTTTAGGTTTTACATGGCTGCGCACAATTTAGCCCCACCGAAAATGCCAGAACAGTAAACACACCCCACAAATGACCCCATTTCGGAAAGTAGACACCCCAAGGTATTCACTGAGGGGCATAGTGAGTCCGTCTGAGATTTATTTATTTTTTTTGCCAGAAGTTAGCAGAAATGGAAACTTTACTATTTTTTCTTTTTTTCCTCAGAAAGTGTCATTTTCCGCTAACTTGAGAAAAAAAATGAAATGATACATGAACTCACCATGCCCCTCGGCGAATACTTTGGGGTGTCTTCTTACTAAAATGGTGTCATTTGGGGGTTATTTATACTATCCTGGCATTCTAGCACCTGAAGAAACATGACAGGTGCTCAGAAAGTTAGAGCTTCTTCAAAATGCGGAAATTCACTTTTTTGCACCATAGTTTGTAAACGCTATAACTTTTACCCAAACCAATAAATATACACTTATTTTTTTATCAAAGACATGTAGAACAATAAATTTAGTGGAAAATTTATATAGAAATGTAGTTTTTTTTTAAAAAAAATTTACAACAGAAAGTGAAATGTCATTTTTTTGCAAAAATGTCATTAAATTTTTATTAATAGCAAAAAAAGTAAAAATGTCAGCAACAATCAAATACCACCAAATGAAAGCTATATTAGTGATAAGAAAAGGAGGTAAAATTCATTTGGGTGGTAAGTTGCATGACAGAGCAATAAACGGTGAAAGTAGTGTAGTGCAGAATTGCAAAAAGTGGCCTGGTCATTAAGGGTGTTTAAGCTAAGGGGACTGAGGTGGTTAAGGGCGATGGGGTTCAAGTGGAGTGGAAACTGGTGCAATTAAGGGGGTTTATAGTACAGATCCAGGTGTATTCTGAGGGCCATGATGTGTGTGTCTGTCTGTCCATGTGTGTGTGTGTGTGTCAGTCTGTTTGTCCCTGTGTGTGTGTGTCCGTCCCTGTGTGTGTGCCCCTTTCTGTGTCTAAGGCCTCATGCACACGGTCGTTGTGCACCTGCATACGGGAGGTTCGCAATACACAGAGCACCAGCCGTATGCATCATGGATGCTGACCCATTCACTTGAACGGAATGGAAGCACGGATGGGAAGCACTACAGAGCGCTTCTGTGGTATTTCTGGCCGTGCCTCCGCACCGCAAAAAAATAGAACATGTTCTTTTTTTTCCCGGTGCGGACAGATCATGGACCTATTCAAGTTGAATGGGTCTCGATCTGTCCCGGCCACCGCACGGATGCTGCCAGTGCATTGGGGACCACAAATGCATGGAATGGACGCATAACGGCCGTGTGAATGAGGCCTAAGGCATTATTCAGACTCCATACCACAGTCTAGCCAGTGCCTAATGGGTTACAGTTTAGACCACTTTCTGGTACATGTTGACAATTCCCTTCTTAACCCCAGTCCATGTCCCCTGGGAGTCATATTAGAAGGTAACAAAAGGTTGAAGCATAACTAAAGGTGGAATTCCCTTTTGATGCCCCCTTAAGGTGGCCACACATTAGATAGAAGTTGGTTGACAATCGCACAGGTGTCTGTCTATATGTATGTGTCTGTCCCCGTGTGTGTCCCTGTCCCTGTGTGTGTGTGTCTGTCCACGTGTGTGTGTGTCTGTCCCCAAGTGTGTGTCTGTCCCCGTGTGTGTGTCTGTTTCTCCCTGAGTGTGTGTGTGTCTCTCCCTGAGTGTGTGTGTGTCTCTCCCCGAGTGTGTGTCTCTCCCTGGGTGAATCACCATGCGCACAGTGTGTCTATGTCTTGACGCAGCTTCATCAGGACGTTCTGTGCGGGGCAAGAAGAAGATGAAAGAGGAGGCAGGGCCGCCAGCATGGAGTCCGTGGGAGAGACATAGGGAGGCACACTAAGGATGTAGGTAACACTACCACATGATCTACACTAGTGTTAGCTGTGGTCTTACATAGGACATCAGGTAACACTACCACATTATCAGCACTAGTGTCATCTGTGGTTTTACATAGGACTGCAGATAACACTACTACATTTTCTGCACTCAGATAGCCATGACTGTGTTATCTGTGCTGTTACATAGAACTGCAGGTGATATCTACTGTATTATCTGTAGAGAGTTATCACTGTGTAAGGGGGCCCACTGAGACTTTATTGCCCAAGGGCCCACATGAACCTGGAGCCGGCCCTGCCAATAAACGCCATAAGGAATGGGCTGTTAATTAGCAGAATTAACCAAGTCTGTTCAAGAAAGTAACCCAGTGTCTCGTTCGGGGTTTCTGTCACCAGTTTATGCTTTCCTCACATAGGGCACTGATGACTAATTCACTTTAAAACAGGAATGGTGTTTTAGACATGTTCTTCCTACTATAAGCTAGAACAAAAACTGTGCACGTAGTCTACAAGTTATCCATCTCATGTATAATTCATATACACTTCCCTGTGTTCTCCTAAAATGTATTTTTCAGGCAGTGTACTGTATGTTGAATCAGATCTTTTATCTCAATATGCTTTCCGATGTTAAGGCAGCATATTACAGATACAGGTCCATTTTTCTTAACCACTACCCGACCGCCTAACGCAGGGATGCATCCTGCGGGCGGCCAGGTTATTCCTTATTGACGCGCCGATGCGTCATCTCGCAAGAGGCTAGATTTCATGTGAACGCGCATGTTCAAAGGATCGCGTCCGGAGGAACTTTTACTACAGCCTGCCAGCGCTGATCATGCACTGGCAGGCTGTAGATGTCAGAAAAAATCGCATATCAGAAGCTGTTTTGTAAACAGCGTCTGATATGCCTGCTGCCTGCTCTTCTGGTGGTCCCTTTTGCTTGGGACCACCAGAGGACACAGGCAGCTAAAGTAAGTGCACCAATCACAACACCACACCCCCCGTCACTGATTAACCCCTGAATAACCCCCGATTAACCCCTGATCACCCCATGTCACCCCCCTGATCACTCCTGTCACCCCCCCTGTCACTAATCACCCCCCTGTAAGGCTCATTCAGACGTCCGTATGTGTTTTGCGGATCCACAAAACACGGACACCGGCAATGTGCTTTCCGCATTTTGCGGATCCGCACATTGCCAGAACTATAAAGAAAATGCCTTTTCTTGTCCGCAATTGCGGACAAGAATAGGACATGCTCTATCTTTTGCGGAGCCCGGAAGTTCACGGCCGCAGCTCCGCAAATGCTGATGCGGAGAGCACATTGGGGCTGGCGGTGATGTGGAGAGCACACTTTCACACTGAATGGGTCTGCATCTATTCCACAGAATTGTGGAATAGATGCGGACATTTTTGCAGACGTGTGAATGGGGCCTTACTTCGCAAGCACTCCTATGTCCTTTCCCCTCTTTTTTTTTTTGCACATTTCTTGGGCAGAGATTTTTTCATCCACTTTGATTGATGCGAATGAAGAAATCATTTGCATCAATTACATGTAATGGCCATACATGTAATGATTGCGGAGACCCTCAAATGCCAGGGCAGTACAAACACCTCACATGTGACCCCATTTTAGAAAGAAGAAACCCCAAGGTATTCCGTGAGGGGTATGGTGAGTTCATGTAAAATTTTATTTTTTGTCACAAGTTAGTGAAATATGAGACTTTGTAAGTAAAAAAAAAAAAAAAAAGTCAATTTCCGCTAACTTGTGCCAAAAAAAAAAAATCTTCTATGAACTCACCATGCCCCTCACAGAATACCTTGGGGTGTCTTCTTTCCAAAATGGGGTCACATGTGGGGTATTTATACTGCCCTGGCATTTTAGGGGTCCTAAAGAGTGAGAAGAAGTCTGGAATCCAAATGCGTAAAAATGCCCTCCTAAAAGGTACTCATTGGAATTTGGGCCCCTTTGCGCACCTAGGCTGCAAAAAAGTGTCACACATGTGGTATCGCCATACTCAGGAGAAGTAGGGCAATGTGTTTTGGAGTGTATTTTTACATATACCCATGCTGGGTGAGAGAAAATATCTCTGTAAATTGACAACTTTGTATAAAAATTTTTAAAAAGTTGTCATTTACAGAGATATTTCTCACACATAGCATGGGTATCTGTAAAAATACTCCCCAAAACACATTGCCCTACTTCTCCTGAGTACGGCGATACCACATGTGTGACACTTTTTTGCAGCCAAGATGCGCAGCCGAAAGTCCAACGACTACCTTTTAAGAGGGCATTTTTACGCATTTGGAAACATCATATCCGTTCGACATCATATGCAGACAGGAGCTTAATCCCTTTAGAACAGATTTGTGCTGCCGCCTCTTGGAGTACGCAAAATACTTTTATTTCCCATTACCGCCTAGAGAGTAGGCGTTCAGAGGGAACAGCCTTTGGACTTTCTGTTCTAAGTGCTGCTCTTCTATAGACAGATTGCCTAATTCCCAGGGGATATTTCAAGTATGTTAGTAGTAAGATCTTAGCCCTCCCAAATTGTGCGAGGTTCTTGCTACTTCCCCACTTGTGCTGCTGGTTAGGACGAAAGGGAAGCGTCAATTTTGACGTAAATTTGTTTTCCCTTAGTCCTAACAGCAGCACATAAATCTCCCTCCCTCTATGCTGTCATTATTTACTTGTTAAAAAAGCAACCTGTTGGGGACGGACTATATAGGGGGGGGGGAGGGGGGAGTTAATTATTTAATTAAGTAATAATGCAGAATTTTATTCAACAAAAATTCCGCCTGTCCTGACCAGCTTCACAGAGGCAAATACCCACTTGTGCTGCTGTTAGGACTAAGGGAAAACAAATTTACGTCAAAATTGACGCTTCTTGAAGTCTGGCTTGCAGTTATTGCACATGTTATTCATGTCCGTTTTGACATGTCTTGCTTTTATCCGTTTGGATTATTTTTTCTAAACCATAGGCTGTGCTTTGCTCAAGTCTGTATTGAGCCTCTTTTCCATCTGTGTGTGTCAGATTTGTCTTTTCTATGTTTTCTGAACAGTGTTCAGGTTTCTGAAATCTATTCTTTAAGTCTGTTCTAGAACTCAGAGTGCTCTAGTTCCTGAAGTCCATTTCAGAAGTCTGTGTGTTCTAGCTCCTGCAGTCTGTTTATTTTTTATTTATTTTTTTTTGTTAAAGGCTGGCTGTTCATGTACAGAAAAAATGAGGTTGATGCAGGATTTTGGTGATCACATTAAATTGCATGAAGATTTCCACTTGCAGCACATTCCCTCAGTAAAATAAACACACAACTCTGACCGTATGCTTTCCCTGAGTGTTGAAAGCCTGACTTTTCTACCTATTCATTTAAACTATCTAACTAAACATGTCTATAAAGTACCCCTACAACACCCTAAGCTTGCTTGTCTGTAATTGCTGTTTGCCAGACACAACCTGCACACGTCTCCTCACATTGCAGACTATGCTCAGAATGGCATCTCTCCTGAGCTAGTCCAAAGATTAAAGGACCTTACAAAATCCTCCTCCCTGATAGACTCCTCTGTCAGCTCTGAGCCAATCAGTAAAAGCTCCTGGGTCATGTGATCTTCCATCCTCATCCTCCCTGCCGGGGACCTGAACTTTGGGGCACTAAAATGGCTGTAAAAAAGTAATGGAAAGGGCTAGAGGTCTGCAAACGTAAGCAAAATGGGGGTAAGAGCTGGACAATTGCCCTGCAAACAAATGTGGATAGGGAAATTACTTAAAATAACATAAAATACATAAAAATGAAAAATAATAATCTTGAACTAGGAGGAGGAGATCCATATGGAGGAGGAATTCCATATGGAGTAGGAGGTTGAGGAGGCGGTGGACGTGGCGGTGTAGGTGAAGGCGGTGGTGGAGGAGGTAGTTGCCAACAACACTGTTTTTTGTTTTTGTTTTTTCCTTCTATATTTGTTTATAAATTTGGGTAGACCCCAAAACATTGGGAAATATAAAAAGAAAACAAAGGGAAAGTGTGCTGGAGTATAACAATGGCTAGGTGAGGCTGGTATACATGTCTATTCTGCACAAGGTAAGGACAAGTCCTGTGGGATCCATGCCTGGTTCATTTTAATGAACGTGAGCTTGTCCAAATTGGCTGTGGGCAGGCAGCTGCGCTTGTCTGTGATAACGCCCCCTGCCATGCTAAACACACATTCAGACAATACACTGGCTGCAGGGCAGGCCAGCACGTCCAAGGCGTAAAGGGCAAGCTCAGGCCACATGCTGGACCTAACCTGGGGGGAAAACATCACCGCTACCCAAAGAAAGGTGCAACAACTCCTCTATTTCCTTCGCCAACTAAGAAGAATCGACACAGCCAAAGTGCTCCTAAGGTTATTTTCCTCAGCAACCGTAGAATCGGTCCTGAGCTCATCCATCCTAGTTTGGTATGCTGGCTTCTCCACCGGTGATGACCAGAAAAAAATCCAGCGGGTCATTCGCTCTGCGGAACATATCATCGGCGAATCCTTCCCACCTCTGTATCCTATCCACGACAATAGGGTGCGCTCACAGGCATGGAAGATCGCAGGCGATCAGTCTCACCTGGGGCATCGCCTTCTCAGCAGACTTAAATCAGGTCGTAGGTTTCGGGCCATCGCCGCCAGGACCACCAGGCAGAGGAACAACTTCTTCCCTGCAGCGGTCAGGCTTCTGAACTCTACCAACACTTTACCCCCCAAATGTGCCGCCCACTTACCCGTGGAATCCTACCCGGACTAGACTATCTTATCGACACCCCTACACCACCCAACCCCCCCTCTCCCAGACTACTAACCCCCCACCAATTGTAAACTTGATCATTGTAAGTGTAAACTTGATCCGTGTAAACACTGTTCTTTTATGTCATTGTGCCATACCAAATTCCGGACATGACCCTGTCGTGTTTGGCGAAATAAACCTGATTCTGATTCTGAATGGGGCAGACCCATCAGTCAGTATGTATAGGCGTGTGCACACATACTGTTCCACGATGTTGCTGAAATGCTGCCTCCTGCTAAGACGTTCCATATCAGCTGGTTGTGCTGGTACTTGTGGCGTGCTGACAAAGCTTTTCCACATTTCGGCCATGCTAACCCTGCCTTCTGAGGTGTTGACGGCACCCCAGCTACGTTGGCAACTTCTTCCTCCTCCTCTGCTTTCGCCTTGTGCTTCCACTGAGCCCCCGCTGTCAGGTGGGAATGCTCCAGTGACAGAATTAAGGACACCACATTGTCCTTTTAACGGGCATCCAGCAGGGTGGCCACCCAGTAATCAGCACTGGTTAGAATGTGGGCAACTCGGCGGTCATTGCATAGGCACTGCAGCATGTAGTCGCTCATGTTGCCAGGCTGCCCAGAAGCAACAACGAGCTGTCCTTTATGGGAGGTGTATCGTCTGTGTCCTCCGTATCCCCCAAACCACGCTCCAGTGATGCCCATTAGCTGCTTTAGGTGCACGGTTCACGGTGCACGGAACACGGTTCCTCCTCATCCTCCAGAACTGTGGCCTGGCTGGAAAGTTGTGTACCTGGCCTCTGTTGGTGCAGGAACCAACCCTCCGAGCCACTTTTGAATGACTGGCCTGATAACCATGGAAATGATCCCTCTTCCTCCTCCTCTTCCTCCTGTGCCACATCCTCTTCCATTATCGCCCAAAGCGTTTTTTCAAGGAGACAAAGAAGTGGGATAGTAACGCTGAGAACTGCATCATCGGCACTGGCCATGTTGGTGGAGTACTCGAAACAGCGCAACATGGCACACAGGTCTTGCATGGAGGCCCACTCATTGGTGGTGAAGTGGTGCTGTTCAGCAGAGCGACTCACACGTGCATGCTGCAGCTGAAACTCCACTATTGCCTGTGTCTGCTCGCAGAGTCTCACCAGCATGTGCAAGGTGGAGTTCCACCTTGTGGGCACGTCGCCTATCAGGAGGTGACCGGGATGGACGAAGTTACACTGCACCGCAGACAGGCGAGCAGCAGCAGCGTGAGAACGTCTAAAGCACGCCCACATTTTCTGCAGCAGCTCTGACATATCAGGGTAGTTTTTCAGGAATTTCTGCAGCACCAAATTCAGCACATGCGCCCAGAGCTGCTACGAAATTTCGCCCATTATCGCACACCACCAGGCTGGGCTTGAGGCTCAGTGGCACCAACCACTCATTGGTCTGTTGTTCCATGCCCGTCCACAGCTCCTGCGCGGTGTGTGGTTTTTCCCCCTAACAGATGAGTTTCAAAACAGCCTGCTGTCATTTCCCCCTGGCTGTGCTGAAGTTGGTGGTGAAGGTGTTACGCTGAGTGGATGAGAAGGTTGTAGAGGACGAAGCGGAGTAGGTGGCAAACAGAAGGCAAAGAGAAATGCCCTGCAATCCTGGGTGGTGGAAGGACCAGCTTCACAGGGGCAAATATCCAATTGTGCTGCTGTTAGGACAAAAAAACCAACCGGTCCTGTTGGATGAACAAAAATTCCGCCTGTCCTAACCAGCTTCACAGGGGCAAATACCCACTTGTGCTGCTGGTTAGGACGAAAGGGAACCTATACATACATGCAGACTTTAAGAGACTATTCAAACATGACAAGAGCCTCAGAAACTGTTCATACAGAACAAGAGACTCAGTAGCTTTAGGAGACTGTTCAGACACAAAAGGGGCATTAGAAAGCTGTACAGACTTGGCAGGCGCCACAGGAAACTGAACAGACTCAAAAACAGCATCACAAACCCATACATGCACAGAAGATGCTTCAGGAACTTTTTTATACCCGGCAAGAGTAGCAGGGACCCGTTCATACCCAGCAGGAGCTGCAGGAATCTGTTCAGACTTGGTTGATACTGGATGACTGGGGTCAAGACGACTAGATGAAAGATGCACATGATGCTCACACTGACGTTACAGGACACAGAACAGACAAACTGACACACAGACAGACAAGGCTCAATTTAGACTCACTCAAACTACAGTTGCAAGTACATAAGCAAAGACGGTAGATAATAAACATGTTAAACCAAGACAGGGTATAGAACTCAAGACGCACATAAAAAACAGACACAGAGCTCGGCAACATACAGAAGTCTGAGACAGAACTAGGAATAACTCACTGACACAGAGCACTGACTACAGGTGCAGAATCAGACAAGATGGAAATTTACCCCATGAGAACCAGATTGAGGAGAGAAACAAGTCACAGTGGAGCAATTCACATGAAACCGCTGTCAGCACGCTAGACCAAAGCAAAATGCACTGCCATGCTGAGAAATGACCGTAGCTACACATCTACAAGTATCTGGCAAACTGCCAATACAGCAACAATGGTAATTAGGCATGTAAAAGATCGATTTTCTATATACAGTTGTGTTAAAAATTATTCAACCCCCAATGATGTAAAGGGTTTTAGGGAATTTAGTGTACATTTGTAATTGTGTTCAGAAAGAAATCTTTTTAAAGAACCAAATGCAACTAAAATGACATCAATTGTTTTTGTAATACAGTATTAAATGTTTTTTTTTTGTGATTTCTTCATTGACACAATTATTCAACCCCTTAAAGACTACCACTCTTAAGAACAGAGGTTCATTCAAGTGTTTTCGATCAGGTATTGAAAACACCTGTGGATGTCAAGGAGCAGCAATCAAGCATAATAAGCACCAATTAGGCAGATGTAAAATGACTGTGATACTCAGCTCCTTCTAGACTGGTGTGTTTACAGACATGGTGAAGTCAAGAGAATGGTCCAGGAAGACAAGAGAAGAGGTGATTTCTCTTCAAAGGAAGGGCAATGGCTATAAGATGATTGCAAAGATGTTAAACATACCAAGAGACACCATAGGAAGCATCATTCGCAAATTCAAGGCAAAGGGCACTGTTGAAACGCTACCTGGTCATGGCAGAAAGAAGATGCTGACTTCGACTGCTGTGCGCTACCTGAAGCGCAAAGTGGAGAAAAGTCCCAGTGTGACTGCTGAGGAACTGAAAAAAGATTTGTCAGATGCAGGTACTGATGTTTCAGCTCAGACAATAAGGCGCACACTGCGTAATGAAGGCCTCCATGCCAGAACTCCCAGGCGCACCCCCTTGCTGTCTCCAAAGAATAAGAAGAGTCGACTGCAGTATGCCAAAAGTCATGTGGACAAACCACAAAAGTTTTGAGATAGTGTTCTGTGGACTGATGAAACAAAATTAGAACTGTTTGGGCCCATGGATCAACGCTATGTTTGGAGGAGGAAGAACAAGGCCTATGAAGAAAAGAACACCTTGCCTACCGTGAAGCATGGCGGGGGGTCAATCATGCTTTGGGGCTGTTTTGCTTCTACAGGTACAGGGAAGCTTCAGCCTGTGCAAGGTACCATGAATTCTCTTCAGTACCAGGAGATATTGGATGAAAATGTGATGCAGTCCGTCACAAACCTGAGGCTTGGGAGACGTTGGACCTTTCAACAGGACAATGATCCCAAGCATACCTCCAAGTCCACTAGAGCATGGTTGCAGATTAAAGGCTGGAACATTTTGAAGTGGCCATCGCAGTCACTAGACTTAAATCCGATTGAGAACCTCTGGTAGGACTTAAAGAAAGCTGTTGCAGCGCGCAAGCCTAAGAATGTAACTGAACTGGAGGCTTTTGCCCATGAAGAATGGGTGAAGATACCCGTAGATCGCTGCAAGACACTTGTGTCAAGCTATGCTTCACTTTTAAAAGCTGTTATAACTGGAAAAGGATGTTGTACTACTGTAAGCGCTAAGATTGAATGTCACTTGGGGGTTGAATAAAACTGATAATGATGTGAGCACAGAAAAGACATTTGTGGTTATTTCATTATAAATGTTATGTTATATTTGTCTGACTTACAAGTGCCTCTTTGATTTAATTGTAAACAAGATGACTGAAATGATCAAAATCAATGTCAAACTGGCCAAAACACTCAATTTCAGTGGGGGTTGAATAATTTTGAACACAACTGTAGATATGAACAGAGGGCAGACACTCAAAAGTATCCATGGCCAGTGGACAGTGGGGAGACACTCAAAAGTCTCTGTGGCCAGTACGCAAGGAACACCGCAACTAACCCACATGGTATACAATGGTGCCCAGTGCACAATTTCGCCACTGTTGTAATTGCACATTTCAGTGCATCAGTTTACAGTTATTGAACCTATTTTATGGCATCAATATACCAGTTTAATTCAATGCATTTAACTGCTTTAATATACTATCCAGCTTAATTCAACTCCTTCTTAATTTACCGCCCAGTTTAAGTCAACACATTTTACTGCATCAATATACCAGTTTAATTCAATGCATTTAACTATATATTAACCATTTTGTTGTGCAGTGTGTTTTTATAAAGGTAGGTATATTTAATTGTGCCTCTGTGGCAATTTTGCTATCATTTAATCATTGTTAAAATAGAACACCTAAATATTTCCTTCTCATATGTATAAATATATTAATAAAAACCACTATAAGGAGCAGAATAACAATGAATACACAAATACCCAACCCATAAAAAACACTAAAATCATTACAAAAAGGATGCATGCGCTGCATAAGACTAATACAGTATAGTGATGATTACAGATATAGTATTATTATATATTATAAATTTCAATTAGAATATCAATAGAAATATCAGTACATTAACCCCTTCTACCCCGGGCCAGTTTTCACCTTCCTGCCCAGGCCATTTTTTGCAAATCTGACATGTCACTTTATGTGGTAATAACTTTGGAAGACTTTTACTTATCCAAGCCATTCTGAAATTGTTTTCTTGTGACACATTGTACCTCATGACAGTCATAAGTTGGAGTCAATATGTTTCACCTTTATTTATGAACAAAATACATTTACCAAAAATTTGAAAAATTTGCAATTTACAAAATTTCTCTGCTTTTAAAACAGAAAGTTGATACCTCATAAAATATTTATTACTTAACATTGCCCATATGTCTACTGTATGTTGGCATTGTTCTCAAAATGTCATTTTATTTTGTAGGACATTAGAAAGCTTAGAATTTTAGAAGCAATTCTTAAAATTTTTAAGAACATTTCCAAAACCCCCTTTTTAAGGACCAGTTCAGTTCTGAAGTCACTTTGTGGGGCTTACATAAGTAGAAACCACTCATAAATGACCCCTTTTAAGAAACTACACCCCTCAAGTTTTTCAAAACTGATTTTACAAAGTTTAACCCTTTAGGTATTCCACAAGAATTAAAGGGAAATGGAGATGATATTTCTAAATTTCACTTTTTTGGCAGATTTTCCATTCTGATAAATTTTTCTTTGTAACACATCAAGGGATAACAGCCAAACAAAACTCAATATCTATTACCATGATTCTGCAGTTTACAGAAACACCCCATATGTGGTGGTAAACTGATGTAAGGGCACACGGCAGGGCGCAGAATAAAAGGGGCGCCGTATGGTTTTTGGAAGGCAGATTTTGCTGGACTGGTTTTTAGACACCATGTCCCATTTGAAATCCCCCCTTATGCACCCTACAGTAGAAACTCCCAAAAAGTTACCCCATTTTGGAAACTACAGGAAAAGGTGACAGTTTTATTGGTATTATTTTGGGGTACAAATGGCTGTTCTGGCACAATTTTTATTTTTTGATCACCTGACAGGTTATATCATGAGTTATTTTAATAAAATAGGTTCTTATGGACGCAACAATATCAAATATGTTAACATTAGCAGATTGTCTTATGTAGGGGCCCATTTTTTGTGTGATGAGATGGTTTGATTGGTACTATTTTGGAGAGCATAAGCCTGTTTGATCACTTGGTGTTGCACTTTTTGTGATATAAGTTGACATAAAATTGCTTTTTTGGCACAAGTTTTTTTTTTACGGTGTTTATCTGAGAGGGTAGATTAGCTATTCAGCTGTTCAGATGTGAGCAAGCTGCACTCCTACCTGACCAAATTCCTGGAGGTGCAGTGGCTGCCATACCATTTAGTTCTGGTAATTTTAATGCAGTTCTGTGCCTTTACCAAAATTTAACTCTGCAGGCATTACTGCTAGCTAGCTGTCCGTAAAACATGCCTTATCATTCTCATAATTTAGGGCGCTTACGCAACTTCACCAAACTTTAATTTAGCAAGCAGGCATTACTCCCTCTGGCCAGCTGTCTAAAATGAATAATATGGATCTTATTTTCCCACACCTCCAACTGATGACAATAAATACATCTGCAGTTGCTAATGGTTAGAGATGAGCGAACACCTGGATGTTCGGGATCGAGAAGTTCGGCCGAACTTCCCGAAAATGTTCGGGTTCGGAATCCGAACTCGACCCAAACTTTATCCCGAACCCGAAGCCCATTGAAGTCAATGGGGACCCGAACTTTAAGACACTAAAAAGGCTGTAAAATAGTCCATGAAAGGGCTAGAGGGCTGCAAAAGGCAGCAAAATGTAGGTAAATGCCCTGCAAACAAATGTGGATAGGGAAATTAAGTAAATTAAAATAAATTAAAACTAACTAAAATCAATTGGAGAGAAGTCCCATAGCCGAGAATCATGCGTCATATCACCCACCACTGGAGAAGGCCACTTTCAGTTATTTAGGCCCCAGCACCCAGACAGAGGAGAGAGGTCCCACAGCAAGGAATAAGGCATCAGATCACCCACCACTGGAGAAGGCCACTTTCAGTTATTTAGGCCCCAGCACCCAGACAGAGTAGAGAGATCCAACAGCAAGGAATAAGGCGTCATATCACCCACCACTGGATAAGGCCACTTTCAGTTATTTAGGCCCCAGCACCCAGACAGAGGAGAGAGGTCCCACAGCAAGGGGGAATAAGGCTTGATATCACCCACCACTGGAGAAGGCCACTTTCAGTTATTTAGGCCCCAGCACCCAGACAGAGGAGAGAGGTCCCATGGCAGAGAATCATGCGTCATATCACCCACCACTGGAGAAGGCCACTTTCAGTTATTTAGGCCCAGCACCCAGACAGAGGAGAGAGGTCCCACAGCAAGGAATAAGGCGTCATATCACCCACCACTGGAGAAGGACACTTTCAAGTATTTAGGCCCCAGCACCCAGACAGAGGAGAGAGGTCCCACAGAAAGGAATCATGCGTCATATCACCCAGCACTGGAGAAGGCCACTTTCAGTTATTTAAGCCCCGGCACCCAGATTGAGGAGAGGTTCTTTCAACTTTGGGTTGCACCGCAAGATCATGGTAAAGTTAAAAAAATGAGGATTCAATAAAGAAGTGCCCCGGAGTACAAGAATACATGGTTGAGGGGGAGGCAGTTATAAATGTCTATTCTGCACAAGGGAGGGACAGGTCCTGTGGGATCCATGCCTGGTTAATTTTTTTGAACGTCAGCTTGTCCACGTTGGCTATGGACAGGCGGCTGCGTTTGTCAGTAATGACGCCCCCTGCCATGCTGAATACACGTTCAGACAAAACGCTGGCTGCCGGGCAGGCCAGCACCTCCAAGGCATAAAATGCTAACTCTGGCCACTTGGACAATTTGGAGACCCAGAAGTTG
Organism: Bufotes viridis; assembly: GCA_033119425.1. NCBI lineage: Eukaryota > Metazoa > Chordata > Amphibia > Anura > Bufonidae > Bufotes > Bufotes viridis. Next base: position 119,343,664 of record CM065597.1, on the reverse strand, counting down.
AATGGGGCCGACCCATAAGTCAGTACGTGGAGGGGTGTGCAGACATACTGTTAAACCATGTTAGTGAAATGCTGCCTCCTGCTAACACATTCCGTATCAGGTGGTGGTGCAGTTAGCTCTGGCGTGGAGACAAAACTTTTCCACATTTCTGCCATGCTAACCCTGCCCTCAGAGGAGCTGGACGTGACACAGCTGCATTGGCAACCTCTTGCTCCTCCTCTACCTTCTCCTTGGGCTTCCACCTGTTCCCCTGTGACATTTGGGAATGCTCTCAGGAGCGCGTCTACCAGCGTGCGCTTGTACTCACGCATCTTCCTATCACGCTCCAGTGCAGGAAGTAAGGTGGGCACATTGTCTTTGTACCGAAGATCCAGCAGGGTGGCAACCCAGTAGTCCGCACACGTTAAAATGTGGGCAACTCTGCTGTCGTTGCACAGGCACTGCAGCATGTAGTCGCTCATGTGTGCCAGGCTCCCCAGAGGTAAGGACAAGCTGTCCTCTGTGGGAGGCGTATCGTCATCATCCTCCGTATCCCCCCAACCACGCACCAGTGATGTGCCTGAGCTGTGTCGAGTGCCACCGTGCTGGGAACCTGCTTTATCCTCATCCTCCTCCACCTCCTCCTCCTCGTCCTCTAGTAGTGGGCCCTGGCTGGCCACATTTGTACCTGGCCTCTGCTGTTGCAAAAAACCTCCCTCTGAGCCACTTCTAACAGACTGGCCTGAAAGTGCTAAAAATGACACCTCATCCTCCTCCTGGGCCACCTCCTCTTCCATCATCGCCCTAAGCGTTTTCTCAAGGAGACATAGAAGTGGTATTGTAACGCTGATAACTGCGTCATCGCCACTGGCCATGTTGGTGAAGTACTCGAAACAGCGCAACAGGGCACACAGGTCTCGCATGGAGGCCCAATCATTGGTGGTGAAGTGGTGCTATTCGGCAGTGCGACTGACGCGTGCGTGCTGCAGTTGAAACTCCACTATGGCCTGCTGCTGCTCGCACAGTCTATCCAGCATGTGCAAGGTGGAGTTCCACCAGGTGGGCACGTCGCATATGAGGTGCTGAGCGGGAAGGCCGAAGTTCCGCTGTAGCGCAGATAGGCGAGCAGCGAGAGGATGTAAACGCAGGAAGCGCACACAGATGGCCCGCACTTTATGCAGCAGCTCTGACATGTCGGGGTAGTTGTGAATGAACTTCTGCACAACCAAATTCAGCACATGCGCCAGGCAAAGAATGTGCGTCAAACCGGCTAGTCCCAGAGCTGCGACGAGATTTCGCTCATTATCGCACACCACCAGGCCGGGCTTGAGGCCCACCGGCAGAAACCACTCGTCGGTCTGTTGTCAATACCCCGCCACAACTCCTGCGCGGTGTGGGGACTGTCCCCCCAACATATGAGTTTCAGAATGGCCTGCTGACGTTTACCCCGGGCTGTGCTGAAGTTGGTGGTGAAGGTGTGTGGCTGACTGGATGAGCTGGTGGAAGCAGAGGAGGAGGAAGCCGAGTAGGAGGAAGAGGCTACAGGAAGAAAAGAATAATGCCTTGCGATCCTTGGCAGGGGAAGGAATGCGCCAAGGAACTCTCCGCCTGGGGCCCAGCCGCCACTACATTTACCCAGTGTGCAGTTAGGGAGATATAGCGTCCCTGGCCGTGCTTACTGGTCCACGTATCTGTGGTTAGGTGGACCTTGCCACAGATGGCGTTGCGCAGTGCACACTTGATTTTATCGGATACTTAGTTTTGCAGGGAAGGCACGGCTGTCTTGGAGAAGTAGTGGTGGCTGGGAACAACCTATTGTGGGACAGCCATGGACATCAGCTGTTTGAAGCTGTCTGTGTCTACCAGCCTGAATGACAGCATTTCACAGGCCAGGAGTTTAAAAATGCTGGCATTCAGGCCCAGGGCTCGAGGGTTGCTAGGTGGGAATTTACGCTTTCTCTCCAAGGTTTGTGAGATGGAGAGCTGAACGCTGCCGTGTGACATGGTGGAGATGCTTGGTGACGCAGGTGGTGGTGTCGGTGGCACATCCTCTGTTTGGTGGGTGGCAGGTGCCAACGTTCCTCCCGAGGCGGAGGAAGAGGCCGAAGCAGCAGCAGTAGAGCAAGCTCGGTCCCTGATGGCGGTGGCCAGTAGCAGGCGAACTCTCTTGGCGGCGGCTATTCTGCTTTTGCCCCCTGCTCCCTCTTTTGCTACGCTGTTGGCTCGGTCTCGCCACTGCCTCTTCCTCTGAACTATGAAAGTCAGTGGCACGACATTCATTCCATGTGGGGTCTAGGACCTCATCATCCCCTGCATCATCTTCCACACAGTCTTCCTCCCTGACCTCCTGTTCGGTCTGCACACTGCAGAAAGACGCAGCAGTTGGCACTTGTGTTTCGTCATCATCAGAGACGTGCGGACTCTGATGAGGTGGTATTCCCATTTCCTCATAATCAGGAAACATCAGTGGTTGTGCATCAGTGGATTCTATGTCTTCCACCACTGGGAAAGTGGATTCCCTTGGGAAACCCTGCCAGCAGAGTCTTCAAACAGCATAAGAGACTGCTGCATAACTTGAGGCTCAGACAGTTTCCCTGATATGCATGGGGGTGATGTGACAGACTGATGGGCTTGGTTTTCAGGCGACACCTGTGCGCTTTCTGCAGAAGACTGGGTGGGAGATAATGTTGTGAACGTACTGGATCCACTGTCGGCCACCCAATTGACTAGCGCCTGTACCTGCTCAGGCCTTACCATCCTTAGAATGGCATTGGGCCCCACCAAATATCGCTGTAAATTCTGGCGGGTACTGGAACCTGAGGTAGTTGGTTCACTAAGACATGTGGCTGTGGCAGAATGGCCACGTCCTCTCCCAGCACCAGAGGGTACACTAACACCACCACGACCGCGTGCCTTACTAGATGTTTTCCTCATTGTTACCGTTCACCAAGCACCACAATAAGAAAAAAATTTTTGGCCCAATGTATTGATTTCAAATTCAGGCCTTTTTTTACAGGCACCTAACACTATCTGCCTATTTATTTATGTAGCGTATTACACTAATCCAGGCACAGCAGTAACCACTGATTTAGGGGAATATCTCTTTTAGGGATAGTATTTAGGCCCTGGATGAAAGGTATCCTGTCATGGACAGATTTACCCTTGGAGATGCACAGTAGCGTGTGAAAAAATATGTAGGATTATGCCTTTAGCAATTGAATTTTAACACTTTGTGTAATATACCCTTTAACGGACAGAAATACAATGGGAGATGCACAGTAGTGTGTAAAGTTATTGAGGATGACCCTTTCAGCACTTGTATATACACCTTGAGTGTAATATACCCTTTTACGGACAGATTAACACTAGGCCTGCAACAGCTGGAACCCCAGATTCAGGGTATTGCTATACTGGCAAGTGAATTTCACCACAGACCAAAATCTATCCTTTGACGGATACTATTAAACTTGTCTAGTCACAGCTGGAACACCAGATTTACTGTATTTCTATTTTGGCAACTGAATTTCACCCCAGAAAAAAATATACCCTTTTACGGACAGATTTAAACTAGGCCTGCAACAGCTGGAACACAATATTTAGGGTATTGCTATTTTGGCAATTAGATTTCACCCCAGAAAAAAATATACCCTTTTACGGACAGATTTAAACGAAGCCTGCAACAGCTGGAACACCTGATTCAGGGTATTGCTATATCAGCAAGTGAATTTCACCCCAGAACAAAATATACGGTTACCCTGTTACGGACAGATTTAAACTAGGCCTGCAACTGCTGGAACAACAGATTCAGGATATTGCTATTTTGGCAATTGAATTTCACCCCAGAACAAAATATACCCTATTACGGACAGATTTAAACTAGGCCTGCAACTGCTGGAACAACAGATTCAGGGTATTGCTATTTTGGCAATTGAATTTCCCCCCAGAAAAAAATGTACCCTTTTACAGACAGATTAACACTTGGCCTGCAACAGCTGGAACACCAGATTCAGGGTATTGCTATATTGGCAATTGAATTTCACCCCAAAACAAAATATACCCTGTTAGGGACAGATTTAAACTAGGCCTGCAACTGCTGGAACACCAGATTCAGGGTATTGCTATTTTGGCAATTGAATTTCACCCCAGAACAAAATATACCCTTTAACGGACAGATTAACACTTGGCCTGCAACAGCTGGAACCCCAGAATCAGGGTATTGCTATATTGGCAAGTGAATTTCACCCCAGAACAAAATATATGTTTTGGCGGACACTATTATACTTTGTGTGGGGAGTCGCTCTGGTAGATAGCAGTGCGGGTGCAGTACAGAGGCAAAACAAGAAGTCCAGAAAGTTGTAAGGATACGGTGGTTTGCGCTCCAGCCTGGATCCATGCCCTGTGTAACCATGACAACGATCGCTGTTTGCCTCCCAGGCTGGAAGCAGTGGCCGCTGGGCCGTCTAAGGTGGCTCCGCCCATCCACACTTGGTCAATAAATAGGAGCCAGGTGCTGCACAGGGTGTTCCACTAATGGAGTGCGCACCCTGCCTGCTCCATTCACCACGAGGACGCAAGCTTCTAACTACCTGCAACTCTGAACCTCCAGGAGAAACCCTCACCTACCTTACCCGGCTCCACCACTGCAGGATCCCTGCATGACTTCTAACAGCAAGTATCAGCCTGTCATTTTGTTCACTGACATTGCTCACTGAAAGGAAGGGACTTGCGCTGGTGACTATTAGTACTGCAGGCCTGGGATTTCTGAACATTGCCTAGAGCTGTTATTCATGAACTTTAATCTGTACTCTGATTCCTAAAACGAACTCTCCTCACTATTAGTTTTACACTCTATCTTTAGTACGCGGTACATGATTTTGTTACCCCATACTCTCCGCTTAAGACTGAGAGAGCCGCCTGGGGTACACACTGAGCAGCCGCAAAAGACTCCATCAACACTCAAGTAGTGTGATAGGAGTGGATGTCAAAGGACTCCGCAGTTGAGATCCTAACTGATCAATTTGGTGCGTTACAAAAGTGCAATAAACAGTGTTTTATTCACACTTGCACACAATAAACGATAAACAGTCTCTTGGTGTTAATTCACACTCAGCAAACACAAAAAAGCAAAACCAAAGAGTCCAAAACCAGGTTCAATCACCTGTGAGATGTTTAGGTGCGCGTTCGCACCTGGCGGTCGGCCCAGCCGCAGGATAATCCACCTTCAGGCTTCCAGGACGACTGCACGACTCCTTGCTGGGCTCATCCTTCCAGCCCAGAGAGCAACACAACACTAGCAGCAGCTCCAGGATAATCACAGCCACACCTGCTGATGTGGCTGCCTTTAAAAAGCCCGGCAAAGTCCGGCCTGGACCGTGGGGAGTAGGCACCCACCCAACTCTTTGCCTACTCCCAGTAAGAGCCGGCCCGGATTGGCTTTGCAGCCAAACTAACTATCAATGTCAAGCAGCACTAGCTGCTGCTGACACATAAAACCCGGCTCTCACCTCACCGAGGCCAGGAACCTCGGTGACACGTATCTTCCGTCCATGACGGCACCTTGCGCCCTCTTACATTTGCCAGCCAGTGCTGGGACATCAGATTCAGGGTATTGCTATATTGGCAATTGAATTTCACCCCAGAACAAAATATACCCTGTTAAGGACAGATTTAAACTAGGCCTGCAACTGCTGGAACACCAGATTCAGGGTATTGCTAATATGGCAATTGAATTTCACCCCAGAACAAAATATATGTTTTGGCGGACACTATTATACTTTGCCAGCAAGTGCTGAGACACCAGATTCAGGGTATTGCTATTTTGGTAATTGAATTTCACCCCAGAACAAAATATATGTTTTGGCGGACACTATTATACTTTGCCAGCCAGTGCTGGGACACCAGATTCAGGGTATTGCTATACTGGCAATTGAATTTCACCCCAGAACAAAATATACCCTTTTACGGACACTATTATACTTTGCCAGCCAGTGCTGAGACACCAGATTCAGGGTATTGCTATTTTGGTAATTGAATTTCACCCCAGAACAAAATATATGTTTTGGCGGACACTATTATACTTTGCCAGCCAGTGCTGAGACACCAGATTCAGGGTATTGCTATTTTGGTAATTGAATTTCACCCCAGAACAAAATATATGTTTTGGCGGACACTATTATACTTTGCCAGCCAGTGCTGGAACACCAGATTCAGGGTATTGCTATATTGGCATGTGAATTTCACCCCAGAACAAAATATATGTTTTGGCGGACACTATTATACTTTTCCAGCCAGTGCTGGGACACCAGATTCAGGGTATTGCTATTTTGGCAATTGAATATCACCCCAGAACAAAATATACCCTGTTACGGACAGATTTAAACTAGGCCTGCAACTGCTGGAACAACAGATTCAGGGTATTGCTATTTTGGCAATTGAGTTTCCCCCCAGAACAAAATATACCCTTTTATGGACAGATTAACACTTGGCCTGCAACAGCTGGAACACCAGATTCAGGGTATTGCTATATTGGCAATTGAATTTCACCCCAAAACAAAATATATCCTGTTACGGACAGATTGAAACTAGGCCTGCAACTGCTGGAACACCAGATTCAGGGTATTGCTTTTTTGGCAATTGAATTTCACCCCAGAACAAAATATACCCTTTTGCGGACAGATTAACACTTGGCCTGCAACAGCTGGAACACCAGAATCAGGGTATTGCTATATTGGCAAGTGAATTTCACCCCAGAACAAAATATATGTTTTTGCGGACACTATGAATCTTGGCCTGCAACAGCTGGGACACCAGATTCGGGGTATTGCTATTTTGGCAATTGAATTTCACCCCAGAACAAAATATACCCTTTTACGGACAGATTAACACTTGGCCTGCAACAGCTGGAACACCAGATTCAGGGTATTGCTATATTGGTAAGTGAATTTCACCCCAAAACAAAATATATGTTTTGGCGGACACTATTACACTTTGCCAGCCAGTGCTGGGACACCAGATTCAGGGTATTGAGATTTTGGCAATCGAATTTCACCCCAGAACAAAATATACCCTTTTACGGACAGAATAACAATTGGCCTGCAAGAGCTGTAACATCAGATTCAGGGTATTGCTATATTGGCAATTGAATTTCACCCCAGAACAAAATATACCCTTTTACGGACAGATTAACACTTGGCCTGCAACAGCTGGAACACCAGATTCAGGGTATTGCTAATTTGGCAATTGAATTTCACCCCAGAACAAAATATATGTTTTGGCGGACACTATTATACTTTGCCAGCCAGTGCTGGGACACCAGATTCAGGGTATTGCTATTTTGGTAATTGAATTTCTCCCCAGAACAAAATATATGTTTTGGCGGACACTATGATACTTTGCCAGCCAGTGCTGGGACACCAGATTCAGGGTATTGCTATATTGGCAATTGAATTTCACCCCAGAACAAAATATACCCTTTTACGTACAGATTAACACTTGGCCTGCAACAGCTGGAACACCAGATTCAGGGTATTGCTATATTGGCAAGTGAATTTCACCCCAGAACAAAATATATGTTTTGGCGGACACTATTATACTTTTCCAGCCAGTGCTGGGACACCAGATTCAGGGTATTGCTATTTTGGCAATTGCATTTTACCCCAGAACAAAATATATTTTTGGCGGACACTATCATACTTTGCCAGCCAGTGCTGGGACACCAGATTCAGGATATTGCTATTTTGGCAATTGAATTTCACCCCACAACAAAATATATGTTTTGGCAGACACTATTATACTTTGCCAGCCAGTGCTGGGACACCAGATTCAGGGTATTGCTATTTTGGCTATTGATTTTCACCACAGAAAATAATCTATCCTTTGCCAGACAGCGGACATTATTACACTTGGCTAGCCAAAGCTGGAACACCAGATTTATGTGATTGGTGCTTTGGCAATTGTATTTAACCCCTTAATAAAATTTAGAAATTGCTATCCTGAGTTTCCTGGGGTGACAATAAGCACAGCCAAGCCCCTGATGTAGGATATAGCAAAAAAAAATACCTAGTATTGATGTATTGATGGACTTGGTGGCAGCTTGTTCTGGTGCACCACAAGTCACAAAATGGCCGCTGATCACCCCAGAAAAAAGTGACAGAAAAACGCTCTGTGCAGCCTAAAAACCAGTGATCAAATAACTAGCAGAAGTTGAATCATTCACAGCTGTAGATCGATCAGTTCATTATGTGCTGTTGCTGACTTTTCCTTGCCTAATCTCGCCCTCACAGAAGCTGCGTCCTCTCCCTAAACACTAATCAGAGCAATGTGACATGCGGCGGTACGTGACTCCAGCTTAAATAGTGGCTGGGTCACATGCTGCACTTGGCCAATCACAGCCATGCCATTAGTAGGCATGGCTGTGATGGCTTCTTAGGGCAAGAATTAAAACGCTAGCTGATTGGCTGCTGTGCAGCCCTTCAGAAAGCGGGAAGAAATTGCCGAATAACGGACCCGAACCCGAACTTTTTTGAAAATGTCCGGGTCCGTGTCCCGAACACCCCAAAATTCGGTACGAACCCGAACTATGCTCGAACTGTTCACTCAACACTACTAATGGTGTATATTTATTGTGGTCCTGATCATGTTGTTGCTGTCTGCCTGCCTACCATCTTGTTCAATACGTTATGGCTTCCACTACCATTACTCCTACTCTACACAGCTGTACATCTACTACTACTACCCCTATACAACTGCATATCTACTGCTTTGTCTGTTCTATGCTGTGTTGCTAATGCTGTGGCTTTTATTCCTGCCACTATCACCTCTACACAGCTTATCCCTTACACATCCACAATGTACTGCTTCTGCTCCCTCAAAAAAGGGAACATTTCCCAGGCTTGTTCAGAACAAGTCACTGTTTATTCTGACATTTACACTTATGTGCATATAAACAGGGGTAGGCATCTATCCCTGTTAACGCATAGTTTTTAGACCACTTGTTCAGGACAAGCAACTGTTTTTTTTACCGATAACAAAGTGTGTGTTTAAACAATATCTGCCCCTGGTATGGGACAATGTTTGAAATTTTTTTTATTTTAAAAAGATTAACAAATATGATAGCGCAATGTAATTTTGAACAGTCTGTTTGTTAACACCATCAACTATGCATTTACCCATAACTGTATGTCAGTGTTAGATTATTTGCTATTGCTGTCATTGTGTAAAAGAGTTTAAAAATAAGACGGGGGAGTAAAAATTCAAAATAAATAGAGAAACAAAAAGAGGTTAAAAAATATAGGTCCTAGGAAACCTCAAAGTGTGATTATCCAAATTTTAGGGTGATTGGGGCACTCCTGATTCGGGTAGAATTGATTTGTGCCCAAATAGATTTTTTTTTGTCTAAAAAAACCTGTTAAAAAATTTGCTCATCTCTAATTTTAACCCCTTCCCCATTGCCCACTGGGTATATTCGTCCTATGTGCACGTACCCCATGCATATAGCACGTATATACACATGCAGGCAGCGCTTTAATCGCAGTGCTGATCAAGTTGCCTGGGCATTCAGGCCTTTTTTAGGCCCTTGAAAGGGTTAATCTTTTAAATTTTAGGAGAAAAAAAGCAAAAGGATTCTTCTCTAAATTTTAACTTGCATATTTTATTTGAGAGATACGAAATCTATTTTCAAATTAAGAAAGTCTGAATACTCAACACCACTTGATAGTCAAACTATTGCCCACTTTTAGAACTTTTATGTCAACTCGAAGCTAATATCCATGATAAATTTGTCATGTAGAGGAGCTTTTGATCTTTCATATTTAATCTTTATGCCGGAGCAGACTCCAAGATTTTGGAAAAATTAAAAAAAATTAAAAAAAAGAACATGGGCATAGAACTAATTTTAGTTTTAGTAATTACCAATATGAAAGCCTTTGATTTCTATATTTAAAAAAACTTGCATTGGAGTTGGTGTATGGCAAATTAACCCACACCCTACATTTTAAACAAAAGACAAATTATTATCAAAAGCTGAACTAAATAGTTCCATTCTACACAGTCAATGGCTTTGTAATATAGTATTGCACGATTATCATAATCTAGTTTGGATTTCTATATTAGTTTATAACTGTCTAGTGTTCAATGTTGTCTGTTTTTTGTTATTCATTATTAAGGGTGTAAATAATGCCTCTTATTTACAAGACAATGCCTCTTATTTACGAGACAAACATTCAATTCGATCTGAATTTATACGTGAAAAAGGTAAGCTATTTCCTGGCTGAAGAAAGCTGGTATACTGCTGTAGAACACTGTGATTTGTAGAAGCATGCATAGGTAGTCTGCTGTGGTAGTGAAACAGTTACTTTGTGTCTGTATGACAGGCAGTTGACAGGCGTCACTCTTAGAATCACTTCACACTAAACTTATTTAGTCAGTTACGGAGCTAAAACTGACCAAATAATTTAAGTGTGAACTTATCCTTATATGTCAATGTTAGCGTCAGGTATAAAGAACCATGCCCAAGATTGTACTATAGAGTGAAAGAGCGCACTCCTTGCATACCGTCAGCTGATTCCACATAGATTTCTACAGAACCTGTTCTATTACACGCTCATACAAGTGGTGCCCCTATGACAGAGTGGAGAGGGTGTCAGCAGTTTCTGTTGACGTCACTGTTTATTTTGGAATGGTAGCGAGGGTCTAACATTGGGGAGAGCCAGTAGTCATACCTCTGCCAAATAGTGATAATACGGCTGTCACTACGCAAGCAACTCAGCATGGCCAGGAGCAGCTTCTGCGCTGTTGGATGAGTGCACATATACTGTTGTCTTTTTGAAATCGCATCAGTTATCGATTTGCTGACAAAAGAAGTGACGAGGAGTGGGAGGAGCAGGAGCATCAGGACCAGTAGGTGATGGTGAAGTGGGGGTGCCTTGACTGCTGGAGAGGGAATGCGGGCCACTGGGTAATACAGCGTCAGGCTTTTACCACTACATTAGCACTATGGTTTTCCCAGTCCACTTTATGGTGACGTTGCATATGTTGACGCGAGGCCGTGGTGCCAAGATTGGCACCCTGGCCATGCTTTACTGTCTGCCCACAGATTGTACAAATGGCCACGCTGACGTCCTGCGACGGCTTGATGAAAAATTCCCACATTGCCGATTATAGCATTTTACCCCCACCACTCCATGCTGACTGCCTGTCTGCCCCTGCCTTTGTGAACCCCTCCACCGCTAGTTCTTTCTGGACAGATTGCCTCCTGTGTAGTAGATGGTCTGCACCGGGCACGTTTGGCTCCAGACCTAACACTGCTGCCACCCTGCTGACTCACCTGCTGCGTCACACATAAGCTGCCACCCTCTTCCCCTGATGATGATGGTGATGATGAAACACCCTCTTCACCCTGCTCCCATGTGCGATCGGCTACATAATCATCCAGTGCTGTTTGCATGTCACTGATGTCACCTTCAACAGTCTAAGGGCCACGTGCCTGACCGCTCGCAGCACCAGCTCTCATGCGACTCTCATCATCGCTATTTGCCCGCCTACCGGAGAAAGCAGCGGATCTCTCCTCCACATCTTGGCTGGGCAGTAGCTGCTGACTGTCCTCTAGATGCTCGTCCTCGCTGAAAAGCAGAGCCGAGCTGACAGCATACAATACATAACGAGCAGAAGGAATAGAAAAGAGGCAGGGTCAGGACAGGTGGGGGGGAAGATCTTGCTCCCAGGCCATGCCAACTAAGGCAGAGGAACCCACCATCTCCTGGCTGGGCGTGTGTTATATCACTTGAGATGAAGTAGAAGACCGAGTCAACCATTAAAGGACAGCTGGATTGCTGATCAAAATACGGCCCCTGAATGGCAGCTCTGGCCTGTCGCTGCGAGTGCTGCTACCACCCCCCTTCTTCTGCTGCTACTTCTGCCAGCTCCAGAAACATTTTGGCCACTGCTGGTTCCCGTAGAATGGCCTGTCACTTGTCTGTCGGACATTTTGTACTGTAACAATAACCGTAAGGGTAAAATAGCAGTAGTATCAGACTGCAATTTCACCTCAATTAGACAATTGGGGATTAACAGATAAACTCATGTATGATAAAACTTGAATAGCCTAAAATCTGTAGTATCAAGTCGCAATTTCACCACAATTAGACAATCAAGGATTACCGTATTTTTCACCCTATAAGACGCACTTTTTCCCCCCAAAAGTGTGTGTGTATGTGGGGGGGGGCAGTGCGTCTTATGGGGTGAATGCTGCAATTCACACTGATATACCACCGACCGCATGCTCCACAGCGCGGTCAGCGTGTGTATCAGTGGGGAGGGAGGAGGGGCTGGAATCTAGTTTTGTAATGGCAGCGGGGCCCGGTGCAGTCACTGTATTCTATTACACTGGGCCACACTCACTGTATTAATCCTATCTATAACTGTAGGCATTGTTTAACTATAATAATCTTCAATACAATCCATTAATCTTCACTTACTAACGTCCGTATCAGGCAGGAGGCAGGGTGGGTGGGCGGACACTGGCAGCGTAACTCACTACGTCACGCACCTGCTCCGCCCACTTTATGAATGAAGCAGGCGGCGTGGGCACGTGACGTAGTGAGTTACGCTGCCAGTGCCCGCCCAGCCTCCTGCCTGATACGGACGTTAGTAAGTGAAGATTAATGGATAGGATTGAAGATTATTATAGTTAAACAATGCCTACAGTTATAGATTGGATTACTACAGTGAGTAGGGCCCGGTGCAATTGAATACGTTGACTGCACCGGGCCCTGCTGCCATTAAAAAACAAGATGCTGGCCCCCACCCCCTGTATTGGGGGTCATTCACACTACACAGGGACACTGTTATGGGGGGGGGGGGGGCTGTGGATGACACATAGCATAAGATGCTATTCATGTGTCATCCACAGTTCCCCCCCCCCATAACACTGTCAGCCACAGACCCCCATAACAGTGCCATCCACAGACCCCCTATAACAGTGTAAGCCACAGACCACCATTAGTTCAAAATCCACCAAAAGCACACCTTTTGGTTCAAATTTTTTTTTTTCTTATTTTCCTCCTCAAAAACCTAGGAGCGTCTTATGGGCCGGTGCGTCTTATAGGGCAAAAAATACTGTAAGTGATTGTATTATATATAAAAGAATGCGGACACCCTAAAATCTGTATTATCAGACAACATTTTCACTCCAATAACAGAATCAAGGATTACTGGAATTACTGATGTATCAAAGAATGCAAACAACCTAAAATCTGTAGTAACCCCAATTAGTGCAGCAATGTATAATAGAATAGCTTCTCTATTAGCCAGGCTTTACATTGTTCAATTGTCCCTGCTCTCTCCCTATAGTGTAGATAATACCTCTCTATTATATCCCTCCACTTTCTAGCTGTCCCTGAACTGCTCAATAGTAATTTTTGGTGAATAAAGTGGGTGGGACCCATACCTATAAGACAATGGGGGCATACCCTAGCGATATGCTCCCATTGTCTGTGATGAGACAACCCCTTTAAGTTCACTACATGAATACAGCACCAGAACCAAGTTCACTACATACATACAGCACCAGAATCAAGCCTTTAAGTCAAATACAACACCAAAACCAAGTTGACTACACAAATACAGAACCCAGAATCATGTGCAGTACCTATATACATCACCAGATTAAAAAAGTGCAATACATATACAATTTGAGTAGTCAGGTCAGCCCTTATAATATAAGCTTGTACAATATGAAACTATGGCTTCTAGTATGGCCGGAACCAGCGTAAAGGTATGTTGGCATGCTACCACCCATCGTTAGCAGTAGATCATCCAGATGATTACAGCACTCGTGATATGCAGTCAGTGACAGAATAAACACTAGAATTTAGTGACTTACAGGTGACATCTCCTCCTGAGTTCTTCTCCATCCGATTCAAACCACTATGATGATATTTCTCGGCCACCACTTGTGTCTGTAGATATTTTCTAGAAGATCTCTTTAAGCTTTTCACTTTACCATCACATCAGTACCTTCTGCACTAAGACCATGAATATAATAAGCATGGTCATAAATATAATAGCAGCATACATTTTGCCCCAGAATACAGCCATGTCACATACTATCCCCCTGGGAAATAAAGTGCCACAAACAGTGGCCCTAATGGTAGTGCCACACACTCTGGTCCCTCTGTATACAGTGCCACACAATATGTGCCCTCTGCATATAGTGCCACACACAGTGCTCCTAATTGTAGTTCCACATGCTCTATGTCCCCTGTATATAGTGTCACACAGTCTGTGTCCTCTGTATATATCACCACACACAGGGCTCCTAATGGTAGTTCCACATGCTTTGTGCCTCACATGCTTGGCACCCCTTATAAATAGTGCTATACAATCTGTGAAACCTCATGTCCGAGTGTGTGTATATACTGTATATTGCCTCCACCATGTGCTCCTTAAGTACAGAACCTCTTACTTGCTACTTTATGTATAGCACCTCTTATGTGTGCCCCTTTTATGTATAGCGCCTCTTAAATGTGCCCCTTTATGTATAGCACCTCTTATATGTGCCCCCTTTATGTATAGTATCCCTTATATATGCCCCCTTTATGTATAGCGCCTGTTATTTTGCCCCCCCTCATGTATATTGCCTCTTAGATGGCCCCCTTTATATATGGTGCCTCTTTGCTTTGCCATCTGAATACAGCGTACACACACTACAGTATATTATAATACTCAGTAGAAGCAAGAATGGTGTGGATAACAGAAGGTGTGATGTCACAGGTCCTATGTTGCTGATGGTCACATGATAAGAGGTGATAATAGATGCAGTGGGTATATATAGTACATACAGCAGTGTACTGATACACACATATTTCACAAATTAGTACTAGCGTTTTACTTCTTGCCCTAAGAAGCCATCACAGCTATGCCTACTAATGGCATGGCTGTGATTGGCCAAGTGCAGAATGTGACCCAGCCTCTATCTAAGCTGGAGTCACGTAGCGCCGCACGTCACACTGCTCTGATTAGTGTAGGGAGAGGACACAGCTTCTGTGAGGGCGAGATTAGGCAGGGAAAAGTCAGCAAAAGCACCTAATGAACTGATCTACAGCTGTGAATGATTCAACTTCTGCTAGTTAATTGCTCACTGGTTTATAGGCTGCACTTTTTTCTGGGCTGATTGGCGGCCATTTTGTAACTTCTGGTGCACCAGAAGAAGCTGCCACCAAGTCCATCAATCCATCAATACTAGTTTTTTTATGCTATATCCTACATCAGGGGCTTGGCTGTGCTTATTGTCACCCCTAGGAACTCAGGATAGCAATTTCTATATTTTATTTAAGGGGGTAAATACAATTGCCAAAGCACCAATCCCATAAATCTGGTGTTCCAGCTTTGGCTAGCCAAGTGTAATACTGTCTGCTGTCTGGCAAAGGATAGATTATTTTCTGTGGTGAAATTCAATAGCCAAAATAGCAATCCCCTAAATCTTGTGTCCCAGCAGTGGCTGGCAAAGTATAATAGTGTCTGACAAAACATATATTTTGTTCTGACGTGAAATTCAATTGCCAAAATAACAATACCCTGAATCTGGTGTTCCAGCAGTTGCAGGCCTAGTTTAAATCTGTCCAAAACAGAGTATATTTTGTTCTGGGGTGAAATTCAATTGCCAAAATAGCAATACCATAAATCAGTGGATTCAGCTGTGGCGGGCCAAGTTTCAAAGTGTCCTGCAAAGGATATATTTTTTTTCTGGGGTGAAATTCAATTGCGAAAATAGCAATACCCTGAATCTGGTGTTCCAGCAGTTGCAGGCCTAGTTTAAATCTGTCCGTAACAGGGTATATTTTGTTCTGGGGTGAAATTCAATTGCCAAAATAGCAATACCATAAATCAGTAGTCTCAGCTGTGGCTGGCAAAGTTTCATAGTGTCCTGCAAATTATATATTTTTTTCTGGGGTGAAATTCAATTGCCAAAATAGCAATCCCCTAAATCTGGTGTCCCAGCAGTGGCTGGCAAAGTATAATAGTGTCCGGCAAAGGATATATTTTGTTCTAGGGTGAAATTCAATTGCCAAAATAGCAATACCCTGAATCTGGTGTTCCAGCAGATTCAGGCCTAGTTTAAATCTGTCCGTAACAGGGTATATTTTGTTCTGGGGTGAAATTCAATTGCCAAAATAGCAATACCATAAATCAGTAGTCTCAGCTGTGGCTGGCAAAGTTTCATAGTGTCCTGCAAATTATATATTTTTTTCTGGGGTGAAATTCAATTGCCAAAATAGCAATACCCTGAATCTGGTGTTCCAGCAGATTCAGGCCTAGTTTAAATCTGTCCGTAACAGGGTATATTTTGTTCTGGGGTGAAATTCAATTGCCAAAATAGAAATACCATAAATCAGTGGTTACAGCTGTGGCTGGCCAAGTTTTTTATAGTGTCCTGCAAAGGATTTATTTTTTTTCTGGGGTGAAATTCACTTGCCAATATAGCAATACCCTGAATCTGGTGTTCCAGCTGTTGCAGGCCAAGTGTTAATCTGTCCGTAAAAGGGTATATTACACTCAAGGTGTATATACAAGTGCTGAGAGGGTCATCCTCAATAACTTCACACGCTACCGTGCATCTCCCATTGTATTTCTGTCTGTTAAATGGTATATTACACAAAGTGTTAAAATACAATTGTTGAAGGCATAATCCTACATATTTTTTCACACGCTACTTTGCATCTCCAAGTGTAAATCTGTCCATAAAAGGATACCTTTCGTCCAGGGCCTAAATACTAGCCCTACAATAGATATCCCCCTAAATCAGTGGTTACTGCTGTGCCTGGATTAGTGTAATACGGTACATAAATAAATAGGTAGATCGTGTTAGGTGCCTGTAAAAAAAGACCTGAATTTGAAATCAATACATACGGCCAAATATTTTTTTTCTTATTGTGGTGCTTGGTGAATGGTAACAATGAGGAAAACATCCAGTAAGGGACGCGGACGCGGTTGTGGTGGTGTTAGTGGACCCTCTGGTGCTGGCCGAGGATGTGGCCATTCGGCTACAGCCACACATCCTATAGAACCAACTACATCAGGTTGCAGTACTTGCCAGAATTTACAGCGATATTTGGTGGGGCCCAATGCCGTTCTAAGGATGGTAAGGCCTGAGCATATACAGGCACTTGTCAATTGGGTGGCCCGACAGTGGTTCCAGCACGTTCACAACATTATCTCCCACCCAGTCTTCTGCAGAAAGCGCACAGGTGGCGCCTGAAAACCAAGCCCATCAGTCTGTCACATCACCCCCATGCATATCAGGGAAACTGTCTGAGCCTCAAGTTATGCAGCAGTCTCTTATGCTGTTTGAAGTCTCTGCTGGCATGGTTTCCCACAGGATTTTCGGACTCTATACTGACAGGGAATGTCCCACATGATTGGCGCATAGCAAATGTGGTGCCAAAATTTAAAAAGGGTCCAAAAAGAGAGCCCAGAAACTATAGGCCGGTAAGTTTAACATCTGTTGTGGGGAAACTGTTTGAAGGTTTTCTGAGAGATGCTATACTAGAGTATCTCAACAGAAATAATCAAATAATGGCATATCAGCATAGCTTCATGAGGGATCGGTCATCCCAAACGAATTTAATCAGTTTCTACGAGGAGGTAAGTTCTAGACTTGACAGCGATGAATCAATGGATGTCGTATATCTGGACTTCTCCAAAGCATTTGACACTGCACCACATAAAAGGTTAGTGTATAAAATGAGGATGCTCGCACTGTGAGAAAATGTCTGTAAGTGGGTAAGTAACTGGCTGAGTGACAGAAAACAGAGGGTGGTTATTAACGATACACACTCAGATTGGGCAACTGTCAATAGTGGGGTACCTTAGGGGTCAGTACTGGGCCCTATTCTTTTCAATATATTTATTAATGATCTTGTAGAAGGCTTGCATAGTAAAATATCAAGTAATTAACACTGAAGAGGACAATACACTGCTACAGAGGGATCTGGATAGATTGGAGGCTTGGGCAGAGAAGTGGCAGATGAGGTTTTACACTGACAAATGTAAAGTTATGCACATGGGAAGGAAAAATGCAAGTCACCCGTACATACATAGTAACATAGTAACATAGTATATAAGGCCGAAAAAAGACTTTTGTCCATCCAGTTCGACCTGTTTCCTGCAAGTTGATCCAGAGGAAGGCAAAAAACCCCTGTGAGGTAGAGCCAATTTTCCCCACTTAAGGGGAAAAAATTCCTTCCCGACTCCAATCAGGCAGTCAGAATAACTCCCTGGATCAACGACCCATCTTTAGTAGCTATAACCTGAAATATTATTACGCTCCAGAAATACATCCAGACCCCTCTTGAATTCCTTTATTGTACTCACCATCACCACCTCCTCAGGCAGAGAGTTCCATAGTCTCACTGCTCTTACCGTGAAGAATAGAGATGAGCGAACACCTGGATGTTCGGGTTCGAGAGGTTCGGCCGAACTTCCGGAAAATGTCCGGGTTCGTGATCCAAACTCAACCCGAACTTCATCCCGAACCAGAACCCCATAGAAGTCAATGGGGACCCGAACTTTTGGGCACTAAAAAGGCTGTAAAAGACACCCAGAGGGATAATATACCGCAATAAACGCATTGCGATTACAACTTTGAGCTAACGATCACCATGGGAACGCCTCCTTCAGTAGAATGTACTGTCGGATCTGAGAATTAAGTTGAAATCGCAATGCGATTCTTATATATTTGCTTAATCGCATTGCGATTTCAACTTAGCATTGCTAAATAATTCCATCCATATCGTTAACTTACTGAGTCAGTAAGTTAACGAATATGGATGGAATTATTTAGCAATGCTAAGTTGAAACGGCAATGCGATTAAGCAGATATATAATAATCGCATTGCGATTTCAACTTAATTCTCACATCCGACAGTACATTCTACTGGAGGAGGCGTTCCCATGGTGATCGGTAGCTCAAAGTTGTAATCGCAATGCGATTAGGCAAATACATAAGAATCGCATTGCGATTCCAACTTTTTAGTACTCAACTTTTAAAATCGTACACCACTTTAAGTTCCAAAGTTGCAATCGCGTTCGAATAGAACTTAAAGCTGTCTCTTAGTCAGTTTTAGTATTGGTGTGCTGTAATAGAAGTTGCATTCGTACGCGAATATAACTTAGAGCAATACAGTCAACTTTACACTGTTAGTTTTATCGCGATAATACAACTATTCAAGAATCGTGTACGTGCGTCTGTACGTGTGTGCGTTACCTCGGACACTATTCTATTTTGCCAGCCACAGCTGAAACCACTGATTTATGGTATTGCTATTTTGGCAATTGAATTTAACCCCAGAAAATAATCTATCCTTTGCCAGACAGCAGACAGTATTATACTTGTCTAACCAAAGCTGGAACACCAGATTTAGGGGATTGGTATTTGGGCAATTGTATTTAACCCTTAATAAAATATAGAAATTTCTTTCCTGAGTTTCTAGGGGTGACAATTAGCACAGCCAAGCCCCTGATGTAGGATATAGCAAAAAAAAAAAAAACTAGTATTGATGGATTGATGGACTTGGTGGCAGCTTCTTCTGGCGCACCACAAGTCACAAAATGGCCGCCGATCAACCCAGAAAATAAGTGACAGAAAAACGCTCTGTGCAGCCTAAAAACCAGCGAGCAAGTAACTAGCAGAAGTTCAATGATTCTCAGCTGTAAATTGATCCGTTCATTAGGTGCTGTTGCTCACTTTAAACTGCCTAATCTCGCCCTGACAGAAGCTGCGTCCTCTCCCTACACTAATCAGAGCAGTGTGACGTGCGGCGCTACGTGACTCCAGCTTAAATAGAGGCTGGGTCACATGCTGCACTTGGCCAATCACAGCCATGCCATTAGTAGGCATGGCTGTGATGGGCTCTTAGGGCAAGAAGTAAAACGCTAGCTGATTGGCTGCTGTGCAGCCCTTCAGAAAGCGGGAAGTAATCGACGAACACCAAACCCGAACCCGAACTTTTTTGAAAATGTCCGGGTTCGGGTCCGGGTCCCGGACACCCCAAAATTCGGTACGAACCCGAACTATTCTCGAACTGTTCGCTCAACACTAGTGAAGAACCCTTTTCTATGTTTGTGTACAAACCTTCTTTCCTCCAGACGCAGAGGATGTCCCCTCGTCACAGTCACAGTCCTGGGGATAAATAGATGATGGGAGCGATCTTTGTACTGACCCCTGATATATTTATACATAGTTATTAAATCTCCCCTCAGTCGTCTTTTTTCTAGAGTGAATAACCCTAATTTTGATACCCTTTCAGGGTACTGTAGTTGCCCCATTCCAGTTATTACTTTAGTTGCCCTCCTCTGAACCCTCTCTAGCTCTGCTATGTCTGCCTTGTTCACGGGAGCCCAGAACTGTACACAGTACTCCATGTGTGGTCTGACTAGTGATTTATAAAGTGGTAAGACTATATTTTCATCACGGGCATCTATGCCCTTTTGATGCAACCCATTATCTTATTGGCCTTAGCAGCAGCTGCCTGACACTGGTTTTTACAGCTTAGTTTGTTATTTATTAAAATTCCTAGATCCTTTTCCATGTCAGTGTTACTGAGTGTTTTACCATTTAGTATGTACGGGTGACTTGCATTATTCCTTCCCATGTGCATAACTTTACATTTGTCAGTGTTAAACCTCATCTGCCATTTCTCTGCCCAAGCACCCAATCTATCCAGATCCCTCTGTAGCAGAAAACTGTCCTCTTTAGTGTTAATTACTTTACACAGTTTAGTGTCATCTGCAAAAATTGATATATTACTGTGCAAGCCTTCTACAAGATCATTAATAAATATATTGAAGAGAATAGGGCCCAATACTAAACCCTGAGGTACCCCACTAGTGACCGTGACCCAATCTGAGTGTGTACCGTTAATAACCACCCTCTGTTTTCTATTACTGAGCCAGTTACTTACCCACATACAGATATTTTCTCCTAGTCCAAGTGTTCTCATTTTATATACTAACCTTTTATGTGGTACAGTGTCAAATGCTTTGGAGAAGTCCAGATATACGACATCCATTGATTCGCCGCTGTCAAGTCTAGAACTTACCTCCTCATAGAAACTGATTAAATTAGTTTGACATGACCGATCCCTCATGAAGCCATGCTGATATGGTGTAATTTGCATCTCTTACAAAACATTCAAACAGTTTACCCACAACAGATGTTAAATGTACCGGCCTATAATTTCCAGGCTCTGTTTTTGGACCCTTTTTGAATATTGGCACCACATTTGCTATGGAGTATGGAGTCCGTGAATATCAAAAATAAGGGTCTGGCTAGGACATCACTTAATTCCCTTAGGATACGGGGGTGTATGCCATCCGGTCGCTGCTGTACTTCTTCCTGGGTCAGACAGGGCACTTTTAAAGGGGAATTTACTTTTACATTTTGCATTTCATCTGACAGTTTATTTTCCTCAGTGAAAACAGTGGTGAAGAAAATATTTAATAGCTTGGCTTTATCCTCGTCGCTTTCTGCAACTCCCCCCTCATTGCTATGTAGAGGGCCGACTCCTTCAGGTTTATATTTTTTACCATTTATATCATTGAAAAACATTTTAGGGTTAGTTTTGCTCTCTTTGGCAATTAATCTCTCGGTCTCTAGTTTGGCAGTTTTTATTAGTTTTTTACATATTCTATTTTTTTGCTTATAGTTTATCAGTGCTTCCTGGCTCCTCTCCTGTTTTAGTGATTTATATGCTTTCTTTTTGTCATTTATTGCTTTTTTTACGGTTCTATTTATCCACATTGGTTTCTTCTTATTTCTTAGCCTTTTATTTCTATAAGGTATGCATTGATCACAATTAGATGTTACAATGCTTTTAAAAATCTCCCATTTTGTGGTTGTATTTTTATTTTTGAGGACTATGTCCCAGTTAATTGGGCCTATGGCCTCTCTTAGTTGGCTAAATTTTGCTTTTTTGAAGTCCGGTATTCTTGTTCCTCCCTGTAAAAACTCTTGTTTGAAGGATAATTGGAAGGTTATTACTTTATGGTCACTATTTCCCAGGTGTCCCCCGACCTGCACGTCTGTTGTTCTATCAGGTCTATTGGTTAATATTAAGTCCAGTATGGCCGTCCCTCTAGTTGTGTCCTGAACCATTTGGGAAAGGTAATTGTCTTTGGCTATTGCCAAGAACCTGTTTGCTTTATGGGATGTACAGCTCTCAGTTTCCCAGTCTATATCTGGGTAGTTGAAGTTCCCCATAATAACCACCTGATTATGGTTTGCCGCCTTGTTTATCTCGTTTAGTAATAGATTTTCTGCGGACTCTGGTATATTAGGTGGTTTATAGTAAACTCCTATTAGTAATTTATTATTGTTTTTGGCTCCATTTATCTCCACCCACAATGACTCCACATTTTCGTGTCCCTCACAGATGTCTTCCCGGAGTGTGGGCTTTAGACAGGACTTTATGTAAAGGCAGACCCCTCCCCCTCTCCGGTTTTGACGATCATTTCTGAACAGATTGTAACCTTGTACATTAACAGCCCAGTCATAGCTATCATCCAGCCATGTCTCAGTTATTCCCACTATGTCATATTCATCCTCACACATCACTAATTCCAGTTCCCCAGTTTTATTAGTCAGGCTTCCGGCATTAGTATACATACATTTGAGAGGTTTATGCATATTTTTTGCCCTATACCTTTCCTTCTGAACTTTTCTAGTTTCTTCTTCCATTTCTCCCCCAGTCCCACTACCTTGTCCCCGGTCTCTATCTGCACTATCTTCCCCTCCTGTAATGTAATTTCCCTCCCCCCCAGTCCCTAGTTTAAACATTCCTCCAACCTTCTAGCCATCTTTCTCCCCAACACGGCTGCCCCTTCCCCATTGAGGAAAGTCGGCCCAGTTCTCCATGAACCGAAAACCCTGCTTCCTACACCAGTTTTTGAGCCACTTGTTAACCTCTCTAATCTCCCGCTGCCTCTCTTGTGTGGCCCGTGGTACAGGCAGTATTTCGGAAAATACTACCTTTGAGGTCCTTGCCCTAAGCTTGTGACCTAAATCCCTGAAATCATTCTTAAGGACGCTCCACCTTCCTCTAACTTTGTCATTGGTTCCGATATGGACCATGACCGCTGGATCTTCTCCAGCCCCTCCCAGTAATCTGTCAACCCGATCTGTGATGTGTCGAACTCTAGCGCTAGGAAGACAGCACACTGTTCGGCGATCACGATCTTTGTGACAGATCGCCCTATCTGTTCCCCTAATAATTGAGTCTCCCACTACCAGCACCTGCCTGGCCTGCCCTGCTCTCCTGGTCCCCTGCTTACTGAAGCTGACATTCCCCTGACCGGCAGAGGAAGTGTCTGGCTGCAGCGGTGCTGTCCCTGAGCTGCCATCCCCCTCATCTGCCAAACGTGCAAACTTGTTGGGGTGTGTCAGATCAGGGCTAGCCTCCCTTGCACTCTTCCCTCTACCCCCCTTTCTTACTGTCACCCAGCTAGCTACCTCACTTTCCTCAGCCTCCTTTCTGTCACCCTCCCCCACATCTAACCCAAAGACTGCTTGCTCGGTGAGCAGCAAACTCTTTTGCAAATTGTCAGTGGCTCTCAGTGTTGCAATATGCCCGTTTAGAGACTCGATGTGCGATTCCAAACCGGTAATTTGCTCACATTTTGAACAAAGATATGCACCCTCAAACGGCTGTTCCAGGACTGCATACATCATGCAAGATGTGCACTGGACGACATTGTCAATTGTGCAAGACATACTAATGGGGATTACACCACAAAAAAAAAAAAATATATATAATCTAGTTACAAGAACTGACGAATTTCAGTCCCCCACTGAAGTCCCTGAATCTGAAGTCACTTAATCTTAAGTCACACTTACACAACCACACACTTAATCAACCACGCGTCGCGACCAACCTCGCGTTATATATATATCTACTTATATAAGTATGCTGTAAATGAAACTCAAATACACCAGCCTGTTTTTTTTTCCTCTGGATACTAAATGGTAAAACACTAGGTAACACTGACATGGAAAAGGATCTAGAAATTTTAATAAACAGCAAACTAAGCTGCAGAAACCAGTGTCAGGCAGCTGCCGCCAAGGCCAAAGGAATGAAGGTCGTGCCACTGACATTCATAGTTCAGAGGAAGAGGCAGTGGTGAGACCGAGCCAACAGCGTAGCAAAAGAGGGAGCAGGGGGCAAAAGCAGAACAGCCGCCGCCAAGAGAGTTCGTCTGCTACTGGCCACCGCCACCAGGGACCAAGCACCCCAATGGCAGCTTCAAGGAGTTCCCTGGCATGGCACTTCTTTAAACAATGTGCTGACGACAAGACCCGAGTGGTTTGCACGTTGTGCCATCAGAGCCTGAAGCGAGGCATTAACGTTCTGAACCTTAGCACAACCTGCATGACCAGGCATCTACATGCAAAGCATGAACTGCAGTGGAGTAAACACCTTAAAAGCAAGGAACTCACTCTGGCTCCCCCTGCTCCCTCTTCTGCTGCTGCCTCGGCTTCTTCCTCCGCCTCGGGAGGAATGTTGGCACCTGCCGCCCACCAAACAGAGGATGTGCCACGACACCACCACCTGCGTCAACAAGCATCTTCAGCATGTCACACGGCAGCGTTCAGCTCTGCATCTCACAAATCTTGGAGAGAAAGCGTAAATTCCCACCTAACCACCCTCGAGCCCTGGGCCTGAATGCCAGCATTTATAAACTTCTGGCCTTTGAAATGCTGTCATTCAGGCTGGTGGAAACAGACAGCTTCAAACAGCTGATGGCCATGGCTGTCCCACAGTATGTTGTTCCCAGCCGCCACTACTTCTCCAAGACAGCCGTGCCTTCCCTGCACAACCAAGTATCTGATAAAATCAAGTGTGCACTGCGCAACGCCATCTGTGGCAAGGTCCACCTAACCACAGATACGTGGACCAGTAAGCACGGCCAGGGACACTATATCTCCCTAACTGCACACTGGGTAAATGTAGTGGCGGATGGGCCCCAGGCGGAGAGTTCCTTGGCGCACGTCCTTCCGCCGCCAAGGATCGCAGGGCATCATTCTTTGCCTCCTGTAGCCTCCTCCTCCTACTCGGCTTCCTCCTTCTCTGCTTTCACCAGCTCATCCAGTCAGCCACACACCTTCACCACCAACTTCAGCACAGCCCAGGGTAAACGTCAGCAGGCCATTCTGAAACTCATATGTTTGGGGGACAGGCCCCACACCGCGCAGTAGTTGTGGCGGTGTATTGAACAACAGACCGACGAGTGGTTTCTGCCGGTGGGCCTCAAGCCCGACCTGGTGGTGTGCGATAATGGGCGAAATCTCGTCGCAGCTCTGGGACTAGCCGGTTTGATACACATCCCTTGCCTGGTGCATGATATGAATTTGGTTGTGCAGAAGTTCATTCACAACTACCCTGACATGTCAGAGCTGCTGCATAAAGTGCGGGCCGTCTGTGCGCCCTTCCGGCGTTCACATCCTGCCGCTGCTCGCATGTCTGCGCTACAGCGGAACTTCGGCCTTCCCGCCCTGTTCCCTGCTGCGCTGTTTCGAGTACTCCACCAACATGGCCAGTGGCGATGACACCGTTATCAGCATTACAATACCACTTCTATGTCTTCTTGAGAAAACGCTTAGGGCGATGATGTCAGAGGAGGTGGCCCAGGAGGAGGAGGATGAGGGGTCATTTTTAGCACTTTCAGGCCAGTCGGTTAGAAGTGGCTCAGAGGGAGTTTTTTTGCAGAGGCCAGGTACAAATGTGGCCAGCCAGGGCCCACTACTGGAGGACGAGGAGGATGAGGAGGAGGTGGACAAGGATGAGGATGAAGCAGGTTCACAGCAGGGTGGCACCCGACACAGCTCAGGCCCATCACTGGTGCGTGGCTGGGGGGATACGGAGGACAATGACGATACACCTCCCACAAAGCACAGCTTGTCCTTACCTCTGGGGAGTCTGGCACACATGAGCGACTACATGCTACAGTGCCTGCACAAAGACAGCAGAGTTTCCCACATTTTAACGTGTGCGGACTACTGGGTTGCCACCCTGTTGGATTCCCGGTACAAAGACAATGTGCCCACCTTACTTCCTGCACTGGAACGTGATAGGAAGATGCGCGAGTACAAGTGCACGCTGGTAGACGCGCTCCTGAGAGCATTCCCAAATGTCACAGGGGAACAGGTGGAAGCCCAAGGAGAAGGCAGAGGAGGAGCAAGAGGTTGTCAACGCAGCTGTGTCACGGCCAGCTCCTCTGAGGGCAGGGTTAGCATGGCAGAAATGTGGAAAAGTTTTGTCTCCACGCCAGAGCTAACTGCACCACCACCTGATACGGAACGTGTTAGCAGTAGGCAGCATTTCACTAACATGTTTGAACAGTAAGTCTGCACACCCCTCCACGTACTGACTGATAGTTCGGCCCCATTCAACTTCTGGGTCTCCAAATTGTCCACGTGGCCAGAGTTAGCATTTTATGCCTTGGAGGTGCTGGACTGCCCGGAGGCCAGTGTTTTGTCTGAACGTGTATTCAGCACGGCAGGGGGCGTCATTACTGACAAACACAGCCGCCTGTCCACAGCCAACGTGGACAAGCTGACGTTCATAAAAATGATTCAGGCATGGATCCCACAGGACCTGTCCCTCCATTGTGCAGAATAGACATTTATAACTGCCTCCCCCTCAACCATGTATTCGTGTACTCCGGGGCACTTCTTTATTGAATCCACATTTTTTAACTTTACCATGATCTTGCGGTGCAACCCAAAGTAGAATGAACCTCTCCTCAATCTGGGTGCCGGGGCCTACATAACTGAAAGTGGCCTGTTACAATGGTGGGTGACATGAAGCCTGAACCTCTGCCATGCGACCTCTCTCTTCTGTCTGGGTGCTGGGGCCTAAATAACTGAAAGTGGCCTTCTCCAGTGGTGGTTGATATGACGCATGATTCTCTGCTGTGGGACCTCTCTCCTCTGTCTGGGTGCTGGGACCTAAATAACTGAAAGTGGCCTTCTCAAGTGGTGGGTGATATGACGCATGATTCTCTGCTGTGGGACCTCTCTCCTCTGTCTGGGTGCTGGGGCCTAAATAACTGAAAGTGGCCTTCTCCAGTGGTGTGTGAAATGACGCATGATTCCTTGCTGTGCGACCTCTCTCCTCTGTCTGTGTGCTGTGGCCTAAATAACTGAAAGTTGCCTTCTCCAGTGGTGGATGATATGACACCATATTCCTTGTTGTGGGACCTCTCTCCTCTGTCTGGGTGCTGGGGCCTAAATAACTGAAAGTAGCCTTCTCCAGTGGTTGGTGATATGACGCATGATTCCTTGCTGTGGGACCTCTCCTCTGTCTGGGTGCTGGGGCCTAAATAACTGAAAGTGGCCTTCTACAGTGGTGGGTGATATGACGCATAATTCCTTGCTGTGGGACCCCTCTCCTCTGTCTGTGTGCTGGGGCCTAAATAACTGAAAGTTGCCTTCTCCAGTGGTGGATGATATGACGCATGATTCTCTGCCATGCGACCTCTCTCCTCTGTCTGGGTGCTGGGGCCTAAATAACTGAAACTGGCCTTCTCCAGTGGTGGGTGATATGACGCATGATTCCTTGCTGTGGGACCTCTCCTCTGTCTGGGTGCTGGGGCCTAAATAACTGAAAGTGGCCTTCTCCAGTGGTGGGTGATATGACACATAATTCCTTGATGTGGGACCCCTCTCCTCTGTCTGGGTGCTGGGGCCTAAATAACTGAAAGTGGCCTTCTCTAGTGGTGGGTGATATGACACATGATTCTGTGCCTTACAGCAGTACAATGCTGTTTATACTAAGGTTGTCATAATACCAAAATTTTGATTAGATTTCGATACCATAAAAAAGTATTGCGATACTCAATACTATTTGATACCACGTTAAAAAAATAAAACACCAAAAAAGCCAAGTGCATTCCGCATTTTATGGAACATCTGGCCCATAATCGAACAGTCCAATCCTATTTTTTGGGTGGACAACGTGACTAAAAATATGGCGAATCACGCGGTTTTTATTTTTTTCTGTTATGGCATTCACCGCATAGGAGATTTTCTTTTATATTTTAATAGTTTGGATTTTTTCGGACGTGGTGATATGTAATATGTTTATTTATTGTTTATATATTTTATATGTAAGATTGGAAAAGGGGGTGATTTAAACTTAATATTTTGGTGTTTGCTTTTTTTAAACTTTTTATTTAATAACTATTAGCCCCCTTAGGGGCAAGAACCTGGGATATTTTAATACCTTGTCCTATTCACCCTATTAGAGATCTATTAGGGTGAATAGGACTTCACACTGTCCCTGCTGCCCTGTGCCTAGTGCATACGGCAGCAGGGAGCTCACTATGGCAGCCAGGGCTTCAGTAGCATCCTGACTGCCATGCTAACCGATAAGAGCCCCAGGATTACATTATAATTCGATACCCAGTGCAACCCTAGTTTATACTGTATATCTGTACCCACTGCATCTGTTATACCGCATACCTGACATATAGCATATACGGAACTGTATTGATAAGTGAGGTATGAGGTATTATAGATTCAGTGGGTGCAAATATATAGTAAATACAGCAGTGGAAAAAAGGGCTCCACTGTATATATTATAGTGAAAAAGTTTTATTGAAGGGCAAAAATTTCCAGTGCAGGTAAGAACAAAAACTGTCTACTGTCTGCTGACCTTTACATAGTGGTCCTTAATCATGACACTAAGATATACAAAACATGACTGATTTATAAAGGGCTCCAAACTACCCATAATGCTCTACAGCAAAATCAGCCTTAATTAAAACAACACCTGTGCCCACATTTAAGAACAATGGAGAGAATGGTTAAACAAACCGTATTTGCATTACACATACAAGCAACAGGCTATAGGTCAAATAGGGAATTGTTTGTTACGTTTTTTCCAAGTCTCTGGTCGGATGATGGTTCATACAGCGCTGCGCCCAATGGAAGTGGTTGGTGATCGCATTGAAAAAATGAATGCGATATTTGATGTTCCCGATCAGATTGTGCAGGAAGATTTAAGTTTGAATACCCTTATGTCTACACTTGAACAATCATTAATTAAAGAGATGCGGATATGGTGGGACTCGACCTCTCTACAAAAGTATGTGGACAAATCGATGATTCCCAGAGGTCTGAGAATAAAAAAGAAGCCCACAACCCATCTACTCTGATTTGTTTTTATCTCAGTGGGAGAATGCTTTATCTGAATGTTCTTTTAAACTCATGCGTTTAATCATACAATATGAACAACAGGCACTTTTGGATCTTAGAGTGGAAATCAAAAAAACACAACAGACCCTGATATCATATATTGAAAGGCCTGCGTTTATAACATGGGACAATAAACTTAAAACGTAGTTGGCAAAGATGTAAAATTATCTAATGCAATTTAAACAAATAAAATATAACCGTGACCTGATGGACTATAGTGGGAACACGGTATATACGTGGGCGGAACAGAGGGCTAACAAGCCTAAATCTCAATATCAAACTTGAGGAGAAACCGCTCTAGGAGAAGGCATACATCTAGAGTCTCCTTCAGCTCCACGGAGATCGATTCCTCTGACTCCGCTACAGAGGCGAACGATTCTCAGGCTTGTAATAGGATTGCTTCCATGCCTCTGGGAAATCTACCTCATCATAAGCAGGCGTCAAAAAACAAAGAGCGGGGAGGAAACACCGCAAAACCACAGCGGTATCCTCTCCAATACAAGAGGGACTAAAGGACTTGCAGGTGGTTAATCTCTCTGCAAAAATATTATCGCAGGATCAATGTTCTTCAAAGAGGACTCACATTTTCTCCTACCTCACATTTTAACCTATACAGAACTATTCTTGACGTCAATAAACTAGCTCCCAATTTAACTCTGAGGAGGCAATTTCAGAATGAATGTGCCAGTGATTCTGATGGTATGAAGGTGGGGGCGGTTAGTGTTAATGAATGCAATAACCAAGGTCCTGATGATAATCATGTCTCTCATATTAATGATACTACGAGTTTTGTGGAACTTTTGCATACTTGTACTCTGCAGGAGTTACAATCACAGCATAGGGACCTTGAATTGATTAATACATCAGTATCATTCAAAACCATGAACAGGGATTTTTATCCCCTTCAATCAAGGTCCCCTGCTTTAGACCATTTCCAGGAGTTGTTGGAGGGTGAATTATGCACTCTATATGAATGTATGGAGAGTGAAAGAAAGACCTCCCAACAAGTAGTGTCAAAAAAATCCAACATGACACGTGTAGAATCTAGGGCCCTGAGAGAACTCAAAGAAATGCAGGATCTGATTATAAAATCTGCAGATAAGGAGGGAGCTGTTGTCATACTCGATAAGGAGGTCTATAGGCAGCAGATTTTGATAGATGCCAACCCCCTCCCTTCATTTCAATCTATACTTACCAAGATGCTCTCCAGAGGTTTAGAAATAGGAGTCCTTAAACAAAAAGAGGTGGATTTTATTTATGTAAATAATCCTATTATGGCTATTTTTCATGCACTGCCAAAAATTCACAAAAATGTTTTTCCACCCCTATTACGTCCTATTGTAGCTGGCATAGGATCCTTCTCTGAACAACTCTCTGAATGGATGGACTCGTTGTTACAACCACTTGTTCCACATTTACCTGGCTACCTGAGAGACACGAGATCAGTCCTGCAGGCTTTTTCAAATTTAATTTGGGAGGAGAACTTTGTTTGGATCACTGCGGATGTAACCTCCTTGTATACCAACATTCCTCATAATCTGGCGCTTGTGTCTCTCAGGTGGTTTTTGTATACCTACAGTTCATATACTCCATCACTTACAAGGTTCTACCTTCAGGTATCAGGTGTGTCGATGGGAGCTAGGTTCTCTCCCTCCATAGCCAATATCTTTATGGCGTGGTGAGAGAGGTACTCTCTTCTAATCGACACAAACTCTTTTGCTGTCTACTTGCGCTGGTATAGCCGCTATATCGATGACCTGCTGTTTTCGTGGTCGGGCGATGTGGCGGCCATACCAGAGTTTGGGGACTATCTTAACTCAGCTGTGGAATCCATCTCCTTCAATCTACAACATGATACCCAGAGAATGGCTTTTCTGGATTTATACCTGGAGGCAGATGTTGCCCATCATAGAGTCAATACCTTTACATACTTGGAAAGAGACAGCAGGGAACACCACTCTGTTGGCATCTTCATGCCATCTGCCCCACGTAATTAGAAACATACCCAAGGGGCAACTAGTTAGGCAAGACGCAAATGTTCTAATGATGATCTTTTCTCTGCAGAAGCTAAAAATGTGCTCCAAAGGCTTACTAGGAGACAATATTCAAAAAGAGCTGTAGAGAGATCCATCAGTATAATGGCCCCTATTTGTAGGGATGCTCTGATATTCCCAAGTAAAGAAACTAGGAGAACAGCTAAATTAAATATCACAACTCCGGTCACGTTCAGCACACAGTATAGCACAGAATATCGTGATGTTTGTAGAGAAGTTACTAAATACCTACCTGTGCTACAATCACTGACAAGGATTGGTCTGCAGTCCTGAGTGGAGGAGTGTGTTGTGTCGCTTGAAAGACCCTTACTTTTGGTAATCACTTGAGCCCTAGTTTGTTTAGAAAGCAAGGTGATAAAAAACCAACTTGGTTGACAAACACAGGTAATTATCGGTTTGAACACACTAGGTGTATATGTTGTAGATTCATGAAGGTGACCAAACATTTTAAGTCCTGTGCAAATGGGGTTGAGCATGCCATGCAATCGTATGTGAATTGTATTACCAAACATGTAGTCTACTTGGTGACATATAACCCCTGCAGTGTCCAATATGTTGGCTGTACAACCAATACTTTGAAAAAAAGAATCAGAAAACATCTCTCTGATATACCTTATCATGAGAAACGCACTGTTTCTGCCGTAAGTTTACACTGTTATACATGGTGGTAATACTAACAACTTTCCATTCAGGGCATTGAAAGGGTTACACCTTCACACAGGGGTGGAGACCATAGACGCAAGTTACTGAATAGAGAAGCCTTCTGGATTTTTCAATTGGAGACCAGACAGCCCAAAGGTTTAAATAAAAGACAGGATCTCTTTCTACAATATTGAGTCCTTAATTCCCTATTTGACCTATAGCCTATTGTTTGTATGTGCAATGCAAATACAGTTTGTTTAACCATTCTCTCCATTGTTCTTAAATGGGGGCACAGGTGTTGTTTTAATTAAGGCTGATTTTGCTGTAGAGCATTATGGGTAGCCCTTTATAAATCAGTCATGTTTTGTATATCTTAGTGTCATGATTAAGGACCACTCCGTAAGGGTCCGAAACATGTAGACAGTTTTAGTTCTTACCTGCACTGGAAATTTTTACGCTTCAATAAAACTTTTTCACTGCACCGGAGGAGCTGGAGCCCTTTTTTCCATTGTTCATTTGTTGCCAAATCAGCTGTTTCGAGAAGCCGTGGTTCCGTGCTCATGGGTCAAGCAGGAAGGTGAGAGCTGCCATTTGCAACTTTTGTTCCCTATATACAGCAGTGTACTGATATGTGAGTAGTGTTGATCACGAATATTTGAATTGCGAATTTTTATCGCGAATATTGGCACTTCAAGAATTCACGAATATTTTGAATATAGTGATATATATTCATAATTTCGAATATTTGAGATTTTTTTTTAAACAGTACACATGATCCCTCCCTGCTTCTAGCTTGTGGGTTAATGAGAAGGCTGCAATATCTTTGATTTTAGGAGTAGTGTTGAATGTGAATTTTCGTAATTTCGTAAATTGTAAATTTCCGCAATTAAGAAAATAATGACTGGAGATAACGAATTAGTATTAGGGTTAGGAGCCAGTATTGGGGTCAGGGTTATGATTGGTATTAGGGTTAGTAGGGTTCATACCGGACTTTAGGAATTTGTGTACCCAAACTTGAACATTTTCATAAAAGTTTGGGTTCGAGTTCGGTGTTCGGCGATTTAACAGCGTTATGAAGGGCAGCCAATCAACAAGCGTTTAACTAGTGTGTCCTTAGAAGCCATCACAGCGATGCCTGCTAATGGCATGGCTGTGATTGGCTAGTGCATCATTGCTTTAATCCTGTTCTGATAGCTCAGTGGGTGACATCTAGCCATTTTTTAAGGACACCTGCACTGCATATGTGCCAGGGGAAGGGAAAATAATATAGGTAATCCGTCTAATCCCACTTTTTTCTGTGAACTACCCCTGTGCTGAATATCTGACAGGGAAAATCTATTCATTAAATCCATCTGTTAGATTCTAGGGGGACAAATTCCATTTTTGGCGGTCAAGTACCCCTGCGGCCTGCAGTGCATACCTGGCAGTGAAAATAATTCAATTACATTAGTCTGTCACATATTTGTGTGACCTAAAGTGATTTTTTTCTCTTTCTGACACCGACACTGCATATCTGACAGGCAAATAAAACCAGTAAATACTGCTGTTACATTGTCGCTTTTGTGCTAGATAGTACATTTGCAGCCTGCACTGCATTTCTAAAAGTCCAATAAAACCGTTAAATACTGCATTTACATTGTTGGTAGAAAAAAACACTTTTTGTGCTAGATAGTACATTTTCAGCCTGTGCTGCATTACTGAGAGTGCAATATACCCAGTAAATACAACTGTGACATTGTTGGTGAAAAAAAACACTTATTTTTTGCCATAAAGTACATTTGCGGCCTGCACTGCATTTCTGAGGGTGAAATTTAATCAGTAAATCCAGCTATTAGATTGTGGGTGGACATTTCCACGGTTATCAGACCAGTCATTCACAAGTGGCTTGGAGGGTCTGTTCCTGCTATACTGCATACCTAACAAATTTGGCGGCGTTTAGATTGTTAGGTGATCTATACCCCTTTTTTCCTTTCACACTACCCCTGTCCTGCATACCTAACTGGGAAATGTATTCTGTAAATTCGGCGGCGTTTAGATTGTTGGGTGATCTATACCCCTTTTTTCTTTCAAACTACCCCTGCATTGCATACCTCACTGGGAAATATATTTTGCAAATTCGACGGCGTTTAGATTGTTGGGTGCTGTAGTTATATGCTGTAAAATCTTCATGACCCCATTTTTCTTCTAAAGTACCCCTTCCCTGAATACCTGACTGGGAAATATATTCTGTAAATTCAGTGGCGTTTAGATTGCTGGGTGATCTGTACCCTTTTTTTCTTTCAAAGTACCCCTGCACTGCATACCTGACTGGGAAATATATTCTGTAAATTCGGCGGCGTTTAGATTGTTGGGTTATCTATACCCATTTTTTCTTTCAAACTACCCCTGCACTACTTACCTGACAGGAAAATATATTACAAGTGCACGCTGGTAGACGGGCTGCTGATGGCATTCCCACCTGACACCTCAGTGGAAGCACAAGGCGAAGGCAGAGGAGGAGGAAGAAGTCTCCAACGCAGCTGGGGCACTGCCAGCACCTCAGAAGGCAGGGTTAGCATGGCTGAAATGTGAAAAAGCCGTGTCAGCACGCCACAAGAACCAGCACCACCAGCTGATATGGAACGTCTTAGCAGGAGACAGCATTTCAGCAACATCGTGGAACAGTATGTGTGCACACGCCTACACGTACTGACTGATGGGTCTGCCCCATTCAACTTCTGGGTCTCCAAATTGGGCACATGGCCTGAGCTTGCCCTTTACGCCTTGGATATGCTAGCCTGCCCTTCAGCCAGTGTATTGTCTGAACGTGTGTTTAGCAAGGCAGGGGGCATTATCACAGACAAGCGCAGCTAACGTTCATTAAAATGAGCCAGGCATTGATGCCACAGGACTTGTCCGTACCTTGTACAGAATAGACAAGTTATACCGGCTTCACCCACCAATTGTTATACTCCAGCGCACTTTCTTTTGTTTTATTTTCTATATTTTCCAATGTTTTGGGGTCTACCTCCTCCACCACCGCTTCCACCTTACAGGTCCACGTACACCGCCTCCTCAACCTCCTACTCCATATGGACCTCCTCCTCCTAGTTCAAGATTATTATTTTTAATTTTTATTTATTTTATTTTAAGTCATTTCCCTATCCACATTTGTTTGCAGGGCATTTGTCATGCTCTTACCCACATTTTGCTACCTTTTGCAGCCCTCTAGCCCTCTTTTAGAGCCATTTTAGTGCCCCAAAGTTCGGGTCCCCATTGACTTCAATGGGGTTCGGGTTTGGGGTCAAGTTCGGGTCCCAAACCCGGACATTGCGGGGAAGTTAGGCCGAACTCGGCGAACCCAAACTTCCAGGTGTCCGCTCAACTCTAAGTTAGCATTAGTCTTAGGGCCAGTATTAGATTTAGGGGTAGTATTAGGGTTTGGGGTTAATTTTAGAGTTAAGGAAAGTATAAGGTTTAGAGGTGAGTATTAGGGGGAGGATTAGTATTAGGGTCAGTATTACGGTTAAAGGCTAGTATTAGGGATCAGGAGTTAGTGTTAGAGACCAGTATTAGGCCTTTTTCAAACTGAAGCATAGATACAAAATTACATATAATGACACAGAGTATCTATATCAGGGATATCCTCCCTTGTTCCCGCCCATGGAGACTTTCACCTCTTATTATGGGCTTCACTCTTCGTCTGATTGAAAATCGATCTCACCTCCCATGGAACTATGTATTTAGATTTCCTATGTTCTCAACAACAGTTATCCGAAATGTAAAGACAATCAGCAGCAGCGATGTGAAAAGCATATGCAATATATTGTACATATATGGATGATGTTTTGGGCCCTAAAAATGATGTTATGTATATACACCTTTCATCTTGATGTCATGTTATACTAATTGACACCACATTATGTCATGATGTATGATTAACGGTACTCATCGTATGTAATTTTGTGTTTATGCTTCAGTTTGAAAAAGGCCGCATAAAGCCGAAAAGTCACGTCTAAGTCTCATATCAAATAAAATTCACTAAGCAAGAAGACAAGATAAATTGTTGTTATGAGAATTTATTGCATAAAGTGAATCGGGGTAGGAACCCTATTCTAGGTGACCAGTAATCACGAACTGCAGCTGCCACCCAAGCTATCTTCTGCATTAGTCCAGTATTAGGGTCAGGGGTCAGTATTTGGGTCAGGGGTCAGTGTTAGGGTTATGGCACATGAAGAGAAAAGGGGATGACAGTGTCTATTCACGTGTCTGCCGCATGGTCCCGCGATGCAGACCCTGCATCTTCTGGCAGGGCTACTCTTGTGAAATGTCGCAGGCTGTGCAATGACGTAATTGCGCTTCCTACATCACAGAGAAGCCGCCGGGAATGGAGGGGCAGGGAACCCCTGGTTTCCGTGTTTCTCCAGCTCTGCCAAATGCACAATTGTATCTGTGTCCAGTGGATGCAGATATTGAGTTTAAGGACTTCAGAAACTAGGTGAATTCACCTGGTTGCGATGGGCCCTCTAGTAGTGGTGCACTGCAGGGCCTGGAGCACTTGCTCCATGTGCACTATAGTTAGTCGGGCCCCGTGCATGAATCTTATTTGTCACAAATTTGCCAAAGGTTTCAGATTTTAGCAAATCCAAAACTTTGGGAATCTATCCTGCGCGTGTCCTTCTAAATGGTGTCCACCCTTGTACAGATACGAAGGATCACCTAACTTCAGATGGCAGCTTCATGGGCTTCCCCATAATGACTTTCAGGCAACTCTACCACTCCAACAGTCAATAATGAGGGGCTATTGGTGGAAGTCACTAATGACTCTGTGGATGCATCATAGCTACTATAAAACCTGGAAATGCTGCTTATTGGAGATACACATAGTAGAGGGAGGGTGTCAGACAGAGAATGGTGTCTCAGTGGTTAGCACTGGTGTCCCGGAGCACTGGAATTCTAGGTTTACTTCTGACCAAGGACAACATCTGTATGCAGTTTTCATGTTCTTTCTGTATTATTTTCAGTATCCTCTGTGTACTCTAGTTTCCTCTCACACTCCAAAGACATACTGATAGGGAATTTAGATTGTGAGCTGCACTGGGGACAGCAATTTATATTAATGTCTCTGAAATGCTGCAGAATATGTTAGTGGTATATAAACACATCAAATAGAATAAGAGATAATGAAACGGGTTACAGGTAGATAGTGGATTATTGTTACTGAACGTTTTAATAGTAGGGGAAGAGAACGGATGGATTGAAGAGTCAGACTCAGTCGGTGTGTTAGGCAGGCACAGGCAGCCGGTGCTGCTTCAGCTGTACGATTTTTTTTTTTACTTTAATTTGTGCCGCTGCCTTCTGAAACAGATGTGACATCACTTATTGTTTTACATATATTTAGTAGTGCCACCAAAATCTGACGTATTGTTCTGGGTCTAATTTATTCGGTCCAAATTGAGTTTTACAGCTGAATTGGACAAATCAGACCTAAACAAATTTTGGGAAATGAATGATCTACATTCCCTAAATTCTCTAACACTCATCTCTATTTGTAATATTCTAAGCAACACAATCTCTGTAAAGTTCACTGGGTTTGCAAAGATCCATGTAAAAATGAAGGTACTGTAACTGTAATCATACACCTAATCCAAGTACTGAACTAAGATGAAAAGCAAAGTGCTACTAATGGAGGATGATTGTATTTGGCTGAACCTTACATCTACAAAATGCATTTGTGTTGTAGGTTATAATGCATCCCCTGAAACCCAGGATGTCCACAGTGAAAGGAATCATTTGTATTATTGTCATTTGGTTTATGGCAAGTGGATTCTCGTTACCCCATGCTGTCTACCAGAAGCTAGAACAGTTTTACATTGGGTAAGATTACTCCACAATTATTTTTCTACTTTGCATGCCAGTACTTCAGGTTTTCAAGATGTCTACTTGTTGTAATTTAGAAGGAACCTTGTTTTCTTCTGTTTGGTTATCCTTCCATATGTGTGTGAGGAGCATAAACTGACAGACTTAGCAACTCAGACTCAGGAGCAATGTCCAATTTCAACTTTTATTGTAAGGATAGAGTGCAGCTGAGGAACAGTAATAAAATGTGCTTACCTGGCAATAGGCTATATAACACATTACTGTACAAAGCTATGGGAACACAGACATGTGCATCAAATATAGCTTCCATACAGCATATTAATCTGCATGAACATATAATCCTGTAATGCTAAATGATAACATCAACATTTCAGCGATGCCATATTAAACCTGGGCGAGGAGGATGATTATAGATGAAGCTTGTCCTTCAGTAGATCTCGCAAAGGATGACTGCCATGAGCTGACTTGATGTGACCATGTTATCTGTGATGGGTTGGCTGGCCGGGATTTTCAGGATTCGTGGTGTGCTACCACTGCTAG
This sequence comes from Bufotes viridis, assembly GCA_033119425.1. Lineage (NCBI taxonomy): Eukaryota > Metazoa > Chordata > Amphibia > Anura > Bufonidae > Bufotes > Bufotes viridis. The sequence goes on along the minus strand of CM065597.1, from coordinate 119,305,342 downwards.
TGCTCCATCTATTATTTTCCTGCAAAAAAGAGGCCTTTCTGGAAGACTTTCTATTGTTCATCTGCAGCAGTTCTAAATCCCTGCACCCTATAAATCCTAATCCCTGTCCCTATCCCTCTTTCTCTTCTCCCCTGTGTCCGTCCAATCCCAGATACCAAATTATCCATGTAAGTTGTTTTTTTTCTTGTTTCCAGTCCTGCACCAGTTTTTCTGTGTGCGAGCTGTGAGTGTATGAGTAAGGGGCTTAGGCAGGGTGCTGAATCTCCTTAAAGGTCTCCTTAAAAGTCCTGTATGGAGACTTATTAGTAATACACCATGGAAAATAAATATGCATCGCACCAGCACCACCTATTGGAAGTGGCCCCCTATGACTCAAGACCAGAATTTCCAACAAGCCTTTGGATTTGACAAGGGAATATAGCCAGGCTACATATTCATCTGTAGACAGCTGTTTCAGGGTGCTTGCTTCTCATCAGCATGGAGTAGGATTCTGGCTGGCTGAGTGGGATGCCTTGAATGTAGCTTAGGCAGATTGCTGAATCTCCTTAGAGACCAGTCCTGTATGAATACTTAATGGAAGTACTCCAGGGTATGGAGACTTTTTGACAATATTCCATGGAAGGAGATTCAGCACCCTGCCTAGGCCTGTTCCAAGGCACTGCACTGAGCAAGACAGAATTCTACTCCATACTAATGAGTAGCAAGAACCCAGAAACGGCTGTATACAGATGGATATCTGGCCTGGCCATATTCCCTTGTGAAAAGTGGAATCTTGATTTGTAGGGGGCCACTTCCAAAAGGTGGCACTGGCAACAGGGGCATAGCTAAAGGCTCATGGGTCCTGGGGCAAGAGTTTTGCTTCGGCCCCCCTTTCCTCAGTGCTTTGTAGCCAGGGACAGGGAAGTACATTGCCTTCATGCTGACTAAGGCAAAAATAGAAAAGGCACTTTGGATTGCTCTGTTGAGACTCTTAAATGAGGCTCCGCTGTATTTCTGTAGTTGGTCTCCCTGAGATCAGCTGTTGTTTTGTTTGAGTAGTCTCCAAGGCATTGCTCCCGGTTAGCCAGAATTCTACTCCCCACTGATGAGGTGCAACACCCTGAAACAGCTGTCTGTGGATGGATAACTGGCTTAGGTTTCCCTGTCACATCCTTAAAGCTTGTAAAAAAGCAGGATCTTGACATAGGGGCCACTTAATATGGTGGATTTGGTGATCTCTGTAATTGAGACACCCCTTTGCTTGGTTTTCCTTCCTTTGAGGGATATCTGGCTTTCATTGTGTTGTAGACCCAATACTGGGGCTCCACATTTATTTAGCAAAAAAGTAGTTAGACAGGGTTAGTTACCTAGGCTCTGTGGCCAAATATCCCCTGTCTCAGCGTCTTCTTCTGGTTACTCATGCAGTCTAGCAGAGTCTCTCCTACTAAGCACTGGTTCCTATCTACACCCAACTAGGGGCTCTGACTGTTCTCCTCATAGAAGATTTCTAGCTGAACTAGATTCTTCTAGTGGGAGGCATGGAGTGGAGAAGCACAGAATAAGGCCCGTTTCACACTGGCGTTTTTCCTTTCCGTCCTAGAGTTCCGTCCTCGGGGCTCTAGGACGGAAAGATACTGATCAGGATTATCCCAATGCATCCTGAATGGAGAGAAATCCGTTCAGGATGCATCACGATGTCTTCAGTTCAGTACTGAGATGTTTTTTGGCTGTAGCAAAATCCGCAGCATGCTGCAGATTTTGCTCCGGCCAGAAATCCTGAAGGCATGCTGGAAGGACGGATCCAGAATTAATGCCCATTGAAAAGCATTAATCCGGATCCGGCTTTAAGCTAAACGTCGTTTCGGCGCATCGCCGGATCCTACGTTTAGCTTTTGTGAATGGTTACCATGGCAGCCAGGACGCTAAAGTCCCGGCTGCCATGGTAAAGTGTAGTGGGGAGGCAGGGAAGAAGTATACTTACCGTCTGTGCGGCTCCCGAGTCCCTCCACAATGACGTCAGAGCGCCCCATGTGCATGGATCACATGATCGCATGGATCACGTGATCCATGCGCGCGGGTGCTCTGACGTCATTGTGGAGCGCCCCGGGAGCCGCACGGACTGTAAGTATCTACTCCCCTGGCTCCCCACTACTTACTATGGCAACCAGGACTTTAGTAGCGTCCTGGCTGCCATAGTAACACTGAAAGCATTTTGAAGACTGATCAGTGTTCAGATGCTTTCAGTTGTCTTGCGTTGCGACGGATCCGGCAGGCATTTCCAGTGACGGAAGTGCACGCTGGATCCACACAACGCAAGTCTGAAAGAGGCCTAACCTGAAAGCATATTGAAGACTGATCAGTCTTCAAATGCTTTCAGTTGTCTTGCATTGTGACGGATCCGGCGGGCATTTCCGTCGACGGAAGTGCACGCCAGATCCTCACAACGCAGATGTGAAAGGGGCCTAAGGCTAATTTCACACTAGAGCTAACAGAGGAACAGCCTGCCGGAGTTCATGGTATCTGGCATAGCCAGATACTACCTTTCCTCACCAGAGCCCATTGACTATAATGGGATCCGACGGGGATACGGCCATTAATGCCAGCATTTGGCCAGCCAAAAAATGATGCTTGCATCTGCATAGAAGAGGTCCTTATACATTTTAAAGGAAGGGAAAATTATGTCAATACCTGCCCAACAAGAGGGCAAGTTATGGCATTAAAATGTATAAGCTGTTCGACAGTACTTCAAGGTACACCCACAGCTAAATGGGTTAACTAAGGAAAGGACACCCAGAATGAACCCCCAGAATACAACTCCAGTATAAAGTATGCGTTTCAAAAAAAATATCTGCGACATCCAGTGTACTTTTTCCATAGACGGTGTCTCCTGTGGACAGTGACATTACCAGTGCTACATCTAAAGTGTAACGTGTGAGCTTAAAAAATGTATCTGTGACATACAGTGTACTTTTTCAATAGACGGTGTTCGCTTCTGACAGTGACATTACCAGTGCAACATCTCTAGTGCAACCTATCCGCATAAAATTTTTATCTATGACATACAGTGTACTTTTTCCGTAGACGCTGCGGACAGTGACATTACTGGTGGTACCTCTCCTGTATAATGTTTCCTCATCCCAAATACCTGTGACATTCCCTGTAATTATTTTATTAGCCGCTGGTGACAGCATTGACATTATCTGCGGGATATCTCCTGTGTGATGTTTTCACATTCCAAATACCTTTTTACATATTTTTGCGCATACACTTCCAAATCCTACGCTAATGTACGTGTGACATACTTTCAAGCATATATAACATTTAATATGAAGAAGGCGAGCAGTAAGGGACGGGGAAGTGGCCGTGATGCTGATGGCGCATGCAGAGGCCATAGCCCTGGGCGTGTTAAAACTGTGCTTGCTGCCCCAGAGAACAAGAAAAACAATCATCCACGATAGCTAGCATCATGTCCCAGTTTGCAGGGCGGTGCATGACACCACTCTTGAAGTCAGACCAGTGCGACTAGGTGGTTGGTTAGATTGCAGCAGATAATGCTTCCAGTAGGTTAAACACCACCCTGTCTTCCACCAAGTCCAGTCTCGCATATAATTTTTTACAGGGTCAGCTCACCAGCAGACCCTCACCTACAACCTTTTAGAGGTTCAGTTCACCACCAGGCCCTCACCTACAATCTTTTACAGGGTCAGCTCATCTGCAGACCCTCGCATATAATTTTTTACAGGGTCCGCTCACCTGCAGGCCCTCGAATATAATATTTTACAGGGTCAGCTCACCTGCAGGCGCTCACCTACAATCTTTTACAGGGTCAGCTCACCTGCAGACCATCGCATATAATGTTTCACAGGGTTAGCTCACCTACAGGCCCTCACCTACAACCTTTTAGTGGGTCAGCTTACCAGCAGGCCCTCACCTACAATCTTTTAGAGGGTCAGCTCAGCAGCAGACCCTCGCCCCTAATGTTTTAGATGGTCAGATCAGCAGGCCCTTTCTCCAAATGTTTTTGAGGGGCACCAGCAGGCCATCAATCATAATTTTTTACAGGTGTGTATGATGCCCTCCTTTATGTGTAAAAAAGGGTGTATCAGAGTGCCGGTTCCTTGTAACTTTTGGCAGCCCTTTCACTTAGTGCATAGGCTTTATGAGTGTAGGGTTCCTAACAATTTTTCCTCTAATATCGATTTTATCTTTGGTTTTGTGTGTATTACTGTCAGTCTATAAAAGTGGCGTACTACTCGGACAACATCATTCCCAGCAGCGACCTGGTGGTGGTTCCATCAATTTATGACTTTTTCCTGTGAACCAGGCACCCTCTCCTTTTCAGAGCAGGCAGTGCCTGGTTTAATGCTCGGGTTCTCCCATTGACTTCCATTATACTCGGGTGCTCTGTAGGGCACCGAAGCATCCCAATGTGTTTGGCCCCAGCACCCGAGCACTTTGGTGCTCAATCAACACTAGTTGTTTGTAAACATTCAGTTTTTTATCACGCGTGTTCAAAGCGCATTAAATCGCATTGCACCAGTGCGATAGAAACTGAACAACTGAACGCAATCGCAAACAAAACCGAACGCATCCGCAACACTTCCGGACCTAATCCGCTCACGCTCATCTGCAAGGGGCCTTACTCCTGAGCCCTGTTGTATATCCAGATAGCAGATTATGCCCACATGTAGGGTGCATGTACAATCAGGAAACACTGTATAATGATTAGAGAGCTGACTTATCACAGTGGCACAAATTGGGCTAAACATATTGGGCACTGAAATTGCACATCTGTGAAAAAACTGCAGTTTTCACCTTTGACCATCCCCTATACCAGGGGTGCAAAACCTTTTGTGGGGGCAACATTGTCAGACTGAACAAATCCAAGAGGCTAAAAATAAAACTTAAAGGGGTATTACCAGCTGAAACGTCTATAACATATCAATTGTTTATTCCATAAATTGCTAATAGGTTCTGGTTACACATCCAGGACAGCCATCTGAGAACACATGACAGTACATGTGAACACAATTACTACACAATTATTTCTATAAAACACATGTTTGGTAAAAGTGCTCACTGAACCCCTTAACAAATTTCTTGGGGGCTGTACTTTCCAAATTGGGGTCACTTCTTGGTAGACTCTTTTATTTACCATCAGAGCCGCTACAAATATTAACCAATACCTTGTAAGGCTCCATTCACATGACCATATTTTTAGTCTGCATCCAATCCATATTTTTTGCCAATTGGATGTAGACCCTTTCATTTCAATGGGTCCGCAAAAAATGCGGACAGCATACTGCGAGCTGTCCGCATCCGTATGTCTGTAACAGCTCCACAAAAAAAGATAGAACATGTTCTATTTTTGTCTGTTTTGCCGACAGTGATAGGCATTGTTACAATGAATCCGCAAAATAAATGGATGCACCATGGACATCATCCGTGTTTTTTGCAGATCATTTTTCACCATCCAGTACATATTAATTTCTGGAAAAAACCTGTTGGGTCAAAATACTCACTACACCCCATATCCTAAGAGAATTAAGTAATGTCATAGTCAGACCCTTATTTCTTATATTTATGGACTCTATACTGACAGGGAGTGTTCCACAGGATTGGCGCATAGCAAATGTGGTGCCAATATTCAAAAAGGGTCCAAAAACAGAGCCCGGAAACTATAGGTTGGGAAGTTTAACATCTGTCGTGGGTAAACTGTTTGAAGGTTTTCTAAGAGATGCTATCTTGGCGTACCTCAATGAAAATAAGCAAATAATGGCATATCAGCATGGCTTCATGAGGGATCGGTCATGTCAAACTAATTTAATCAGTTTGTCTGCATGTGGGTAAGTAACTGGCTGAGTGATGGAAAACAGAGGGTGGTTATTAACGGTACACACTCAGATTGGGTCACTGTTACTAGTGGGGTACCTCAGGGGTCAGTATTGGGCCCTATTCTCTTGAATATATTTCTTAATGATCTTGTAGAAGGCTTGCACAGTAAAATATCAATTTTTGCAGATGACACTAAACTGTGTAAAGTAATTAACACAGAAGAGGACAGTATATTGCTACAGATGGATCTGGATAGATTAGAGTGGCAGATGAGGTTTAACACTGACAAATGTAAGGTTATGCACATGGGAAGGAATAATGCAAGTCACCCGTACATACTAAATGGTAAAAAACTGGGTAACACTGACATGGAAAAGGACCTAGGAATTTTAGTGAACATAGATGCCCGTGATAAGAACATAGTCCTTCCACTTTATAAATCACTAGTCAGACCACACATGGAGTATTGTGTACAGTTCTGGGCTCCTGTGAACAAGGCAGACATAGCAGAGCTGTAGAGGGTTCAGAGGAGGGCAACTAAGGTAATAACTGGAATGAGGGGACTACAGTACCCTGAAAGATTATCAAAATTTGGGTTATTCACTTTAGAAAAAAGATGACTGAGGGAAGATCTAATAACTATGTATAAATATATCAGGGGTCAGTACAGAGATCTCTCTCATCATCTATTTAGCCCCAGGACTGTGACTGTGACAAGGGGACCTCCTCTGCATCTGGAGGAAAGAAAGTTTGTACACAAACATAGAAGAGGATTCTTTACGGTAAGAGCAGTGAGACTATGGAACTCTATGCCTGAGGAGGTCGTGATGGTGAGTACAATAAAGGAGGAAGCCGCCCCTTATGGATTCCATATGCCGTGATAGTCCGCGGTAGTGGAATTCATAACGGGATGCAGCGATTACAACAACCCGAACGCCAAACTTTTTTTTAAAGTTCGCTCATCCCTAGTTACCACTAGTGTTGAGTGAATCAAAGTTCACGAAGTAGAATTTGATCCGAATATCAGGAAAAATACGATATGGCACAAATATGAATTTCCTTGCACTTCATAGTAACAAATAGTTTTTTTCTTTAAAATGGCAGCTACACGTGTTAAGTGAAAGTAAGAAGCCCGGGAAAGCGATATGACCCATAATGACCCATAATGCCGTGCAGCCAGTCAATATATAACACTGCCGCCTCTGCAGAAGATAGTCCATGTATAAAACACGTGTTAAATAAAGTATCACAAAATGGTGGTTCAACTGTTCAATCTTGTTATTCAACATAAAATGGATATATTTCTCTCTTTAGTACTCTCACATTAAGTTATTTAAGCTCTTTATGATATCTCTGAGAAGTATATCTGAGGATTAACCAATAGTTGCATCATTCCGCATGCCACACCAAAACTTTGCGAACTTTGCCCACCTACATACTTGCAGCCCCCACCATCTTGTGCTGTTACTGCCACTGCTTTTGCCCCGCATCCCCCAACTCTCTGACAGGGCCACTATGTTGACTCCTCATGTTGTTTGCCAACCTCACCACTCTGTGACTGGGCCATTGTGTTGACTTCTTAATCAGTTGCCTCCCTCACGACTCTGTGACAGGGCCACTAGTGTCCCTGTTTGGCCTTGTTGATATCACCATTTATTTTACCCTTCTTCTGATCTGTAAGGCCTCTATCACACCGTCCCTATTTTGCATCAGAATATGCTTGTGATTTGGAAGCCAAAAGCAGAAGGGGATGCAAAACACATAAGACATGCAAATATTCCAATCACGTGTCATATCTATTTTGGATCCACCCGTTTTTTGTGTTTATTTGGCTATAGCAATACAGATGGATTGCTGACCGTGTGAAGGTGAAGACTCAAAAGACAGGATTCTTTTTTTTTAGGTTTTTCAGATCAGAAAAAGGGACCCAAACAGTGAAGTCAACTCAAAATGACTGCTGACACCTTCTCCAGTGTGTCACGGGACCTCTGTTTGTATCAGCGTGTAACAGAATATGTTCTGTAAAAATCTATGTGGAATCAGCTGACTGTGTAAACAGAGTGCCCTTTTTCCCTCTATAGTAGAATTTTGGGCCATCCATTTTAGTCGGTTGGTCGTGTTGCCTATGTGCGCCATCGCTCATCCTCATGAAGGTCTAACCAGGGGGTCCCTCTTAGCTCACGCGCCACTGCCATGACTGATGTAGGGCTGGGGGGGGGGGGGTGCTTTAGGCAGGAGCAGCTCCAGCTCCATTAGCAGCAACCTAAGGCTTGAGTCTCTAATGAAAAATTTTCTTCAGCAGCCTACTAAAGAAACCACCTAACAGCAGCAGACATGGAGCAGAACCTGAACCAGCAGGGGGTGTCATACTTGGACTGCAACCTGTCATCCCAGATCCAAGATCCCCTGGACCACTGGGCATCCAAACTTGAATTGTGGCCGCAACTGGCTGACTTTGCCCTGGGCAAGCTTTCCTGCCCGAACAGTAGTGTGTTTAGTGCAACAAGTGGCAAGTTTCCCAAAGAGAACTCGCCTTTCAACACAAAATGTTAAGTCTAACCTTTATAAAGATGAAACAGGCATGGATCAAACAGAATTTCCAGACACTGGTGCCTGATGCAACAGATTAAATCATTCTGGCAGTAATGATCTTACTGTAGTGTGGTGCCATATCAGAACATTGAGACAAATGGCCTGTTACTTCTGGCGACGTGCTACTGCCACTATTCTGATGATGCCACACGCTTGATGCTACACGCCTGCTGCTGCCATCTGCTCCTACTGTGATCTGCCACCACCTTGTGCTGTTACTGCCACTGCTGTTGCCCCCCCCCCCCCTCCCTATTCTGTTTTGGGGCCACTATTGTGACTCTTTATGCTGTTGCCTCCTTCACCACTCTGTTCCGGGGCCACTATTGTGACTCTTCATGCTATTGCCACCCTCATCACTCTGTCCCTGGGCCACTATTGTGACTCTTTATACTGTTGCCACCCTCACCAGTCTGTTGACAGGGACACTGTGTTGACATATCCGTTTATTTATAAAACATAATAACATAGTATATAAGGCCGAAAAAACACATCTGTCTATCCAGTTCAGCGTGTTATCCTGCAAGTTGATCCAGGGGAAGTGATATATCTTAGCAGCAACAGCAACAACCAAAAGGAGGGAACTCAAGACAACATGGATTTAACTGAGAGGTTTATGCACAGTGTGAACAACCATCACCATTGCAGTTTTTAAAGTTAGTTTTATTTATGTTTGTGATTCAGCAACACATGGGTTAACACTGATTTAATGCAGTCTGTGCAGAGCAGGGCTAATTAACTAACATCCCTTGCAGAGGGGAGGGAGGGGGAGGTTTCAATTCCTTCATCAATCACTTCCCCTTTTTAAAGGCTGTGTTCAGACTGCACTACAGTTTTGAAAAAGAACGACTGTTTTAAACGCGTCACTGTTGTGGTGGAGGTGGAGTTTTTTGTCTGTACTTGCTACCGCTGTTTGGAGAATTGAATATAAAGTGCAACTACAAATACATTTGAACCGTGCTGGAGTATACTTGCTTCAATTTGTTACAACTAGTGTATGGACTGACTCGACCAACTCCGTATATGGGGGCTACAAAAATTGGAAGGTGAGCTGGAAAACAACCTTTTGCTTCTCTACTATGACAGAGTCATTTTTCCTGTGTCTCACCGGTAGCTTTGCATAATGCTAAAATTATTGCACTACAGCGATATTCTGCAAGTTTGAATAGAACAGAATCGATTTTTATTATAACTCCCCTCCACCGGCAACTCATTTACAATAGCATTTGTTGGGTTAACAGACCGCAAATTAAAAGCGGAACAGGTTTTGTCTATGCAAAATACACAAGGTCTGAACACGCTGGAGTTGAAAAACAAAATGCATGATTTAGAAAGACTGATGACCCAAGAAATAAAACTCTGGTGGGATCGGACCACGCTAGAAAAATATCTAGAAAGATCCATTATTCCACGGGGTCTGAGGATAAAAAAGATCTCAACCGGTAGTTTCTGAAACATTTGTTATTGAATGGAACAACATTTTGTCACGATGCTCCATGGATCTAATGGCATTAATAATCAAATATGAAAATGAAAAGTTACCTCACATCCAAGCTGAGATTAATGAATGCAAGGAAATACTAGAAACATACAAGAGCAACACAGAATGGACTGATATGGAACAAAAAATACTTACATCCATTAAAGACCTGGAAGAAAATATCATGTCCATAAAACAAAGTAAATTTCAGAGGGACTTGTATGATTGTTCACATGATCAGATATATGAGTGGGGCAGAAGGGAACATATGCCTCATACACCTAATTCTATTTTAAAGAAATATCCTAAAAAAAAGGTGTCAGGTGTCACCAAGAAAACTGCACAGCATGGGAACCAGATGCAATTTCGAAAAATAGACACTGCTTTCCAGAACACAGAAAAATTAGATGTACTGAACCTGTCTGATCATATTTTGACACAAAACCAACAAGAAGTGTTATCATTAGGTCTTAATTTTTCAACTATTAATGACTTTGATTTGTTTTTTACATTGCTAGATATAAACAAATTTATCAGAGATCTGACGGTCAAAAAACATTTCTGTGAACCGGATGGTTAGGCTGGACATGTTCAGACAGATGCGGAATTGCAACCACTTCCCAATGAATTTGTGGGACTATCTTTTAAAGAACAAATAGCACTGCTATGTCTGAATGATCTCCAATCTGAAAACCCGACTCCTCGCTTTGAAATGACAGGTGGAGCTTTCAAAATTACCAACCCCAGGTTTTATCCACTGGAGTCACGCACTCCAGAGGTCTTTCAGGAGGTATTGGAAAGAGAATTAACCTCCTTGCATGATGCGTGACTTCACTGTGATAAAAAGGAACACAATCTGAGTCTCAAACAAAGAGCTGCCTTATCCGAACTAACCAATATGAGGGATATAATAATTAAGATGGCGGACAAGGGGGGGAGTGTGGTGGTGGTGAATAAATTAGATTATCAACAACAGATGATAGAGTTGCTGGGTTATGAAACTGTATACGAAAAACGTAGTGGTGATCCCCTAATCAGGTTTTGCAAAGTATATAATGACCTGGTAGCTAAAGGTACGAATAGGGGAATATTCACACAGAGACAATCTGAGTTTTTGGATATTGAATCACCAGTAACTCCGATCATCTATGCACTACCTAAGGTGCATAAAGGCACCAACCGCCCCCCCCCCCCCTTCACCCTAGATTATCAGGGATAGGGTCGCCTAATTAAGTATTGGGGGAATGGCTGGATGCAATTTTGCAGCCCCTTGTGAAAAAGATCCCAGGGTATATTCGTGATACCTCTGATCTTTTGAAAAAAAAATTCGATAAAAAATGGCATTGTAACTATGTATGGTTGACATGTGATGTCACAGCTTTATATCCCTCGATACCACATAGGATAGCAATGCTGGCATTAGAATACCATCTATATAAGTATAGAGATATTCAGAGGAATTCATAGATTATATAATAGAAATAACAGAATATTTGTTTACTCACAATTATTTCTCCTTTAATGGTCTCTTCTATTTGAAGAAAAAAGGAGTTTCAATGAGGGCAAAATTCTCCCCATCACTAGCAAATTTAGTGATGTCCTATTGGGAGGAGAGAGATATATATTCTGATACCAATCCACATGGGGACATGATAGTCTGGTGTGGCAAGTACATAGATAACCTGCTAGTGATATGGGGGGGGGGGGTTTGTACCTGCCATACCAGACTTCACAGTATTTAGATGACAACTCATATAATTTGAGATTCACTCACAATTATGATCCTGTTACGATAAATTTTTTGGATCTAAAATTAACTGGAGAAGTGCAGGAAATCATACAAACTCAAACTTATAGAAAAGAAGTTACTAGGAATACCATATTAAGAGCAAATAGCGGACATATAGTGTATACTATTAAATGAATACCGGTAGGCGAACTAATAAGGGCTCGACACAATTGCAGTTCATACCAGGCGTTTGTTGAGGACAGCATGGTTATTATGACTAGATTACGGAAAAGAGGGTATTCGGAATGGATGCTAGAACATGCGGTCAAAATAGCCAAAAATAAGGACAGGAAGGATCTTCTATTTAAAACTAGAGTTGAGCGGACACCTGGATGTTCGGGTTTGCCTCCTGCTAAGACGTTCCGTATCAGCTGGTGGTGCAGGTTGCTGTGGCGCGGTGATAAAACTTTTCCACATGTCGGCCATGCTAACCCTGCCTTCTGAGGAGCTGGCCATGACACAGCTGCGTTGGCGACCTCTTGCTCCTCCTCCTCCTCTGCCTTCACCTTGGGCTTCCACTTGTCCCCCCGTGTCAGTTGGGAATGCCCTCAGGAGCGCATCTACTAGTGTGCGCTTGTACTCGCGCATCTTCCTATCACGCTCCAGTGGGGAATTAAGGTGGGCATGTTGTCTTTGTACCGGATCCAACAGGGTGGCAACCCAGTAATCAGCACAAGTTACAATGTGGGCAACTGTGCTGTCGTTGCGCAGGCACTGCAGCATATAGTCGCTCATGTGTGCCAGGCTGCCCAGAGGTAAGTATAAGCTGTCCTCTGTAGGTGGTGTATCGTCTGTGTCCTCCGTATCCCCCAGCCACACTCCAGTGATGGCCCTGCAATGAAACTGGTACCGCCTCCTCCTCTACGTCATCCTCCTAATCCGCCAGAACTGTGCCCTGGCTGGACACATGTGTACCTGGCCTCTGCTAGTGCATGGAACCCACCCTCTGAGCCACTTCGAAATGACCGGCCTGAAACCTTGTGAAATGCCCTCTCTTCCTCCTCCTCCTCTGCCACACCCTCTTCCATTATTGATGTAATTGATTTTTCAAGGAGACATAGAAGTGGTATTGTAATGCTAACAATGGAGTCATCAGCACTGGCCATGTTGGTTGAGTACTCAAAAGACGCAACAAGGTACACAGGTCTCGCATGCAGGTCCAGTCACTGGTGGTGAAGTGGTGCTGATCCGCAGATCGACTGACCCATGCATGTTGCAGCTGAAACTCCGCTATCGCCTGCTGCTGCTCGCACAGTCTCTCCAGCATATGCAAGGTGGAGTTCCACCTGGTGGGCAAGTCGCATATGAGGCGGTGAGCTGGAAGGCCGAAGTTACGCTGCAGCACAAACAGGCGAGCAGCAGCAGGGTGAGAACTCAGAAAGTGCGCACAGACGGACCGCACTTTCAGCAGCAGCTCTGACATGTCTGGGTAGTTTTTAAGAAACTTCTGCACCACCAGATTCAGCACATGCGCCAGGCAAGGGATGTGCGTCAAACCGGCTAGTCCCAGAGCTGCAACGAGATTTCACCCATTTTCGCACACCACCAGGCCGGACTTGAGGCTCACTGGCAGCAACCACTCATCGGTCTGTTGTTTTATGCCCCTCCAAAGCTCCTGTGTGGTGTGGGGTTTGTTACCCAAACACATGAGTTTTAAAATCGCCTGCTGACGTTTACCCCTGGCTGTGCTGAAGTTGGGGGTGAGGTTCTTTCGATGACCGGATGTGGGGGTGGTAGAAGAGGAGGAGGAGGAGGATGCAGAGTAAGAGGAGGAGGCAACAGGAGACAAAGAATAATGCCCTGCGATCCTCGGTGGTGGAAGGACATGTGCCAAACCGCAATCCGCCTCGGGCCCTTCCGCCACTACATTTACCCAGTGTGCAGATAGGGAGATATAGTGGCCCTGGCCGTGCTTACTGGTCCATGTATCTGTGGTTATGTGGACCTTGCCACAGATGCCGTTGAGCAGCGCACACTTGATTTTATCCTCCACTTGGTTGTGCAGGGAAGGGACGGCTCGCCTGGAAAAGTAGTGGCCTGGAAAAGTATTGGCGACTGGGAACTAAGTATTGTGAGGCCACAAGCATTCTTAACAGTAAGGTCCGTGATTCTCTGGAAAAGTTTTCTACAGGAGCTGGTCACAGCAGATGGCTTCAAAAAAGTGTTAGATGACTTTTTAATTCAAAATTACATTGGGGCTTATGAAAATGTATCGAAATCTTGTTCTACACACCCTTTCCCTTTGTCCCAACCCCTTTTTAAAAGGAAGATGGACATTGATCCAGGGATTTGGACTTGATGGACTTTTGTCATTTTCCAACCTTAAAAACTATGTAACTATGTAATTGAACATGTAATGCTTTTCAAAAGTGTGTCACCTTCTTCATCAGACACGAATCAGGAAAAAATGCATAAGAAATGATGGAGTACTTTTTCTCCTGTAATGAAAAGGTTAGGTTTAAAGAAAATTCCTTGGCAGTGTCGTTTCCAAAATGGAGTCACTTTTTGGAAGTTTCCACTGTAGGGTCTATTCAAATGCAACATAGCGCCCAAAAATCATCCTAGCAAAATTTGCCCTCCAAAAACCATATGATGCTCCTTCCCTTCTGAACCCTGTGGTATGCCCATACAGCAGTTTACAACCACATATGGGGTGCTTCTATAAAATACAGAATCAGAGTAATAAATATTGTAGTTTGTTTTGCTGTTAACCATTTGACATTTCACTTTTTTGCTTGAATTCCTGTGGAACACCTAAAGGGTTAGCAAAGTTTATAAAGTGAGTTTTGATTAATTTGAGGGGCAATTTGAGGGGTTTCAAAAATCGGATCATTTATGGATGGTTTCTATTATATACACACTGTGAACTTAATTGGTCTTTAAAAAAGTAGTGGGTTTTGAAAATGTGAAGAATTGCTTCTAAAATTTTAAGCCTTCTAAAAATAAAATGACATTTACAAAATGATGCCAACATAAAGTAGACATATGGTAAATGTTAAGTATTTTGTGAGGTGTCACTGTTTTTAAAAGCAGAAATATTCAAATTTAGAAAATATAGGATTTTTCCAAATTTTCTGTAAATTTTAATGTTCCTTATGAATAAAGGTAAAAGATATTATACCCAAATTTCAAATTTATCACTAATAGAAAAAATGTATCTCTTGAAAACAATCTCAGAATTGCTTGCATAAGTAAAAGCATTCCAAATAAAGTGACGTGTCAGATTTGCAAAAAACTGGATGTGTCTTGAGAGGGTTAAGGTGATAAAGGGAATGATCTGTAAATATACAATATAAAGTATTTTCTTTCTAAAAAAAAAAAAAAAAAAGCAATTTCCCTATTCATTTTATTTTATTTTTTCTTTCAGAAACACAGTAAGAATGGTCTGTCTTCCAAGTTTCCCATATCCAGCTGATCTCTTCTGGAAGTATCTGGACTTGGCCACATTTGTACTTTTGTATGTCCTGCCCTTAATTGTTATCTCTATCACCTATACCATGGTCGCAAAAAAACTGTGGCTGAGAAATGCCATTGGTGATATTACCATGGAACAGTATTATGCCCATCGACGAAAGAAAAAGATGACTCTCAAGATGTTGATGCTGGTTGTTGTGGTTTTCGCAGTTTGCTGGTTTCCATTGAACTGCTACCTCGTCCTAATGTCCAGCAAAGTCATCAGCAGCAACAATGCATTATATTTTGCATTTCACTGGTTTGCTATGAGCAGTACCTGTTATAATCCATTTATCTACTGCTGGCTGAATGAGAGCTTTCGTTCAGAACTTAAGACACTGCTTTGTGTGTGCAGGAAAAGAAGCACTGGCCAGAGCCGTGCCCTACAGTCCATCTCACTCCCCTTTCGCCATGCATGGACTGAAAATTGTACCTTTAAACAAGGTAAAAGCTCTCAGACTGCTGAATCTGCTACAAATGTTACCTCAGGGAAGTCTGACATCTCTAGTGTGGAGCCCATTGTTACAGTCAGCTGAAATTTATTTGATGCCTCGATATGGCAAAGGAATCTCAGCAAAGGAATTAGGAGAGAGCTAATCTCAGTGCTTTTCTTTAATTTACTATCTCGAAAGACAAACATAGATATGAGATTCTGAGACCTTTTGTTACAGCCACTGTTTGATGGTTCTTCTTAAACTGTGAAGTGAGCCTCATTTATGAGGCAACTCCCAGTTGTTGTCGGGGTGCAGTTGGGGAGGCAATTTTGACAAAAAATTTGTATATTCTGTAGTGACCTTGGGCACAGTGTTTCAGTGCCAAGGTCCTAGGTTCTAATCCGAACAAGAATATTTGCTTAATTTTTATGTTCTCCCTGTGTTTACATGGGTTTCCTCCCACACTCCATAGGTAATTTGGATTGTGAGCTCCACTGGGGACAGCTGGTGATGATAATGGCTGTAAAGCGCTGCAGAATAAATTGGCACTATATAAGCACATAAAATAAAGAATACCTTTCTGTGGCTGTACCAGGTCTGGTTTAGCAACATACAGTAACTAAGTACTTTTGTGAACATTTTAATGTCCTACCAGGTTCAGGAGACAGTTTAAGATGGATGAGGTAATGTTGATATACTGTATTTTGGACTTTAGTCAGTGTGGGCTAGGCATCACCATATTCTGCCTTGTGTGGCCAAAGTAGAAAAATATTGAGAAGAAGAGGAGTGTAAATGTCTGTGCAAGTAAATATATTAATAATGGCTAATATAGTTCACAAAACAGTGGCCAAAAAGATCTATAAATTATTCCTGGTAAACTGCTACAGTATAAATTAACCACTGTGGCTCCATAGGTGGGAAAAGGCAGTTGTACAGTGTTCATTTTAGGGCATGTTCAGAGATCATAGTCAAATATCAGAATAATGTCAGTTTAGAGAGGACCTTTCACAATAGCTTAATGCATTCCCCATGGATTAACACTTCTGGAGCATCTATTCTTATGGCTCTATGTTGTGCTGTTCCTTTATTATTTATGCTTGAAGTTATGAATTAATTGCTATTGGCCTTCAGTAAGGGTACAGGGGGGAGGTAACCAGTTGGGGGTGTGTACCTGCACTTCTAGAAGGAATAATAAAGGGATGGCACAACATAGAGCTATAAGAATAGATGCTCCAGAATTGTTATTACATGGAGAATGCATGAAGCTATTAATACAGACATGTCAGGAGCAAATTAAGCCAAATTACTCTTCCTGATAACTGACTCTAAACCCTAACTCTGAAATCTGATACCTGACTCTCTGATATCTGACTCTATGTGACTACTCAATACCTAAACATGTGTAGGCTTGTTGTTTGCCTATTGTATGTTACCACCTGAATATCTAACCAGGCAAGCAGTAAGTATATGGCTAAATGGTAAAGCATCTATCTCATACCTAATAAGTTTTGGGTTCAAATCCTGGCAGCAGGTAATTTAGATGACAAATTCAAATGATATTTGAATTTGATGTTAGGTTAAAATGAGTTTCAGATATATCATATATTTGCATGCTAAATCACATAGCCAAAGAAAATCTCCACCCAACCATAGCTGAGCCTATGGCTCAATGACAAGGCCTGTGTCTCACTGACATCAGCTTTTGGGTTCAAAACCTGGTAGTGAACATAAAAAAGAAATAAAGGGGGAGATTTATGAAAACTGCTGTAAAGCAAAACTGTCTTAGTTGCCCACAGCAACCAAAATGAAAGGTGGAATCTAATTTGGTTGCTATGGGCAACTAAGCTAGTTGTAAATATCCTAGCCAGAAGTCAAATTCAAATGATGTTTGACTTTGATATTGAATTTTCCTCACAGGTCAGGGTCAGTCATAATGAATATTAACTGTATTGTGGAGAAGCTAGAAGTGGGGTGTGCTGTGAAGGTAATGTGCTTTTGGAGCATGGACTAGGATAAGATGATTTGAGTTTAACAGCAGTATTTTGTAAGTAGAATGCAAAAATCAAAGTGTTCCCACAGAAGCTTAACTGGTTTCAAGTCTGGGGAAGTTACAGGGCCAGGATAGTACATAGAAGTCTTGGTCATGCTATTCCAACCAATGTCGGACATTTATAGTCATGTGAAATGTCTTGCTGGAAGATCTTATCCACCCCAGTATGTATGGGTGTATGTGATCTGCAAGGATGGATTCTTCATACCCAAATTAGTTGAGATTGCCTTCCACATAGAGTGGTCCCAGATATTGCTACAAAAACATTCCCCAGACCATAACGCTCCCACCACCAGCTTGTGTTCTTCCAGCAAGGTGTTAGCTCTCTGATATTTCTCACATGACACACCAATTTCCATTTGATGAAGAATAAAATATGACTTATCGGAGAACGCAAGTAGGCAACCCAATCAGGTGAACTGCATCTTTGTAGTGTGTCAGTCCACCCTTGTACACCTACATACCTTACGTTCACCTCTCTCATCAATGGCACATGTTGCTTCACAATAAACGGGTAATCCAAATCAAGTAGGAAGATGGAGACAGCACTTCCCAAAGGGATAGTGTTAATTTCTTTCAGATTGAATTCCGGATGCAACAGCCTTTACCAAGCCTGATAATGGCTGTTTAGCAGAAACGTCGCTTCTTGAAGTTAATCTGGAATAAAGTATCTTTGAGGTTACAATGGGAAGTGCTGTCTCCATCTAGTTATTTGATTTGGATTATCCGCAGTGGTGCCATTTGTTAATTCACAATACACTTTCACCAGAGCAGCACGCGAGTTTCTAAACTGAGAAGTTTCAGAAATAAGGCCGCCCTTTGCCCAACCTATGACCATCCCTTTTTGCAAATCTATGCAGGCAACCTATCGCACACCTCATATACCCACCAAACTCGCTCATGATTCGTGACTTCTTTCATTATTATTTATTATTAAAGCACCATTCATTCCATGGCACTGTACATACATACATAATACAAAACAATTGCAGTAAGCATTTATACATACATAATACAAAACAATTGCAGTAAGCATTAACAAAATAAGTTACAAACTGGTACATAAGAGAGAGAGGAGAGAGGACCCTGCCTGCAAGGGCTTACACTCTTCATTAGCTATGTTCTGCTGATGTTGAAAGTAGGAAATGGTCATAATAAAATGACTTGACTGTGTAATAGGCAAACAATAAACATACGTGTACACGTTTAGGTATTAAGTAGTTACATTTCAGAGTCAGATATCAAAGTTGGATTTCAAAGGCAAGTATCAGAATCATATGCTAGAGCCAGATGTCACAGTAAAATATCATTGTCAGATGTTGGAGTCAGCTGTCAAAGTCAAATGTCAGAGTCAAGTATCACAGTCTATAAGAGAGAATATTTTGCCTCAAACTGACATTATTCTGATATTTGACTGATATCTGATCATGTCCTAAAATGAACACTGTACAGTTGAGAATGTGCTACCCCATTTCAGCTACTGTACATTCTCTAAATTACACAAATGTCTAATAAAAATTCCATTAATATTGAGCTGTGCCTAAATCTTATATATGAATATGGCTTTAAATACATTTGCGTTTGGATTTGTACACATATTTCTCATTTAATATTACTAAATAGTAAAATTATTGATGGTTAAAATTGGATTCTGTTTTCCTATAGTACCAACATACAGCTATTCTTTAAACAGTTATTTGTTGTCTAGTCTTTATAAGTGAACCCTAACCTGTGGCTACCAGGTACCAAGGTACCACTTGTAACTGAGCCCGAGTTCGATACAAAATTGTTTTACGGCAGAAATAAATTTTCGAAGTTATTACACAAAGTCTTGCGAGACCTCGCGAAGTAATAACTTCGGCTCTTCGGAGCTAATACATTCTAATACTGTATGGAGCATCTGAAGTTGATTCGCTCACCCCTAATTACTAGCTTTTTTTAATGACTATGTGCTACTCTGTCACAAGCTGTTTATCTTATGTAAATATATGTGAGGTCACCTAGTGATTGTGATGGGATTTGCAGTCTGTAAACTGGTTTTGCTTACATGTCACTATATTGTATAATATTTGTTTAGTGAAAAATTGGAGTCCTTAGCCATATTAAAGATAAGGGTTGACACATACTGTATATAGAGTATTGCAAATCATTTGTGAAATCTAAATATGGAATATGAGTGGCATTGATTAAACTGAATATGAATTAACAAGCAATTTTACAGTGACATGCAAAAGTTTGGGCACCCCTGGTGAAAATTTCTGTTACTATTAACACCACCCCTAAAACATAGCTTTTGATATCACTTTTAAAACAAAAGACCCTCCAAAACAACCCCAAAATTAATTAGAACAAAAGATAGTGATAACAAAAAAGCTGGTACTTGATATATCTGGCTTAGGAAGGCAGATGCTGGGCCAAATATGTAGCTATGGGCTCTAGCCCTACAGCTGACCCTGTCGCTATTCATGCCCTGCCTATAATAGGGGCGATCCCGTATCAGGAACCTCATGACCGCCGTCGGATGGCCCTGAATAGGGATGTCCCTGGTAGCTAATATGTGCTGTCCTACACAATAGTCGTTACAATGGTGGCTAGCAACTAGGATATCAAAAAAAACAATATACCAAGGAAAAATAATAAATGATGTTAAAAGATAGATCATAAAATAATCAGTCCATCTCTTGATTTCGATTGTAGATACATATTATCAATTTTCAGATACCACAGAAGCCCATCTCATTGTGTCAACAACAACAGTGACGTCATCTAAGTTAGTGACATCAGCGTCCCGATGCGTTTCACCCTTGCTGTAATGGGGTTCATCAGGGGACAAGACTTACAAAACCCAAGATGCGGATAATACCTTAGTATCTACACAAAACCTAATATCACCACCGGGTTTAAGATATAGTTTGATGTTGGTGATTACGAAGACATTAATAGATAGTTGTCTACTTGCGTGTCACCGAGGTAAAACATGGACGTTATTGTCATGCCCAATATCTCGATGTGGACTATAATTGCAGCCACCTATAATATAGAATGAGATAAAACGAGATGACATGAGCAACCATTTTCCCTGTGAATTAAGTTGTGACTCCACAGTTTTATAGTTAAATATCTATTTAGGACGTGGCCTTATAGTATATTCCAGCCTACAGGGGAGACCAGCGAGTCAGTGTCTTTCTTCAGTGATGTATTAGCAAGAACTGGCATATAGTTCCCAGCGCCCAGTATATATTAAAGGCTAGATAGTCCTTCAATGGTCTCTCAGCAAAACATAGTTGGCGTATATATATTAAAGCCCAGTACATGTATGAAAGCTGAGTATATGGGACGCAGTAATCTAGATAAAAATAAAAATGATAGCCATAAGATATAGAGTCCCATTTGTATAATGGAATCATTCGCGTTCCGTCCAACTAGGGCTAAGGCGCGGATCGCTCCAACAATGAGATAACACTGCATATTACCGAGGGTAGCTGATATCTGCGTACGCTCTGCGTCTCCTCCTGATAGCCTCCCGGCGTCTGCAAAGATACAAAGCGCCGGTCAGCTGTGTTTGGCACTTTCTTATTCCCGCCGGCTGCCTACGTCACATAGACGTGTGATCGAGTCCGGTTCATCACATGACCGCAGTCAACTAAAAGGTCCTTTTCCCTTGCGCTCCCCATACAGATGTAGGCAATATTTATGCTAACTATTGCAGTGGGCCAATTTTAAATACTAGTTAGATAGAAGTAAAATAAGGAAAAAAAAATTTATTTGTTTACATCAACAGTGGCATTATTTTATTTTATTTAATGTCAATTATAAATCCCATGGTGTAATGGAATAAGGAAGCATTTAACATATGATACCAGAACCTACTGGTAAAAGATGGTGCTAAATCGTTCATCCATATATGGAAAAAGACTGGGTTAGCTACAGGACCCTCCTATCAATTAATTACTCCATATATACTGAAAGATATGGGTGTCCCTGTATCAGATAATGGGTGCGGATTATAAAAAACACGCAAAGTCGATTCCATCATTCATACCATGCGGGACCGAAGTTCTGACGGTAAAGATCCACCTTGATTCTTTTTGTCTCAGGATCTTATCCAGATCCCCCCTTTGTATTGATGGTTTTGATCATTTAAAGGGTACTTGAAATGTAAAACTTTATATTTCCATTATGGTGCAATGGTGCAATAAAATATGTCTATATGCTCCAAAATCCGTTTTTTTAATGCTCTGCAGGTTTTTCCTACATATTTTAAACCACAGTCACATTGTGTCAAATATTCCACTCCCATCTTGTTGCAGTTGGCAAAGCTGCGTGCTGAGTACATATTATTCCCTGAGCTATCCATGAACGTATTGCCTACATTGATAAAAGGGCATGCCTTGCATTTCCCACATCGGAATGTACCCAAACTCCTGTTTTGGAGCCACGTATTACTCTGCTGGGGTTCTAGATGGCTATAGACCAATGTGTCCCCAATGCTGCGACCCCACCTGTAAGTAATAGCTGGACTCTCGGGTAGACACTTGTCTAAATCAGGGTCTATTTTCAACAATGACCAGTACAGGTCCATTATGTCCCATATTTGTTTGCTTTCAGTATTATATGTGCCAATGACTCTGATTAGCTCCTGCGATGTGTTTTTTCTTTTAAGTTGGAACAGTGAAGACCGGTTCACTGATGTGCATGCGCCCAAGCCTCAAAGAGGCAAGAATCAGGAAAGCCTCTATTTTTGAAGCGGTAACATAATTTTTGTGCTTTCACAGTAAAGTCATCTTGTTCAGAGCAATTCCTGCGGATTCTCAGGAATTGCCCTTTTGGTATACCCCTTTTTAGTGGGACTGGGTGAAAACTGTCCCACCTCAAAAGGCTGTTTGAGGACGTTTTTTTTTCAAAAGAGAGTAGTCTTAATCGAATTGTTCTCCCCTCGTTTAATTTGAATATCCAAAAAAGTAAGTTTATGTTGTAGCTCAGACGTGAAATACAGGTCTATATGGTTACAGTTCAGATCATTCATGAATAGATTAAAATCCACTTCCGTACCTGCCCACAACAACAGAATATCGTCAATAAATCTGGACCAAAGTAGTATATACTTTGTCCAGTGATTTAGTGGGTCGGAAAATACCGCCATGTCCTCCCACCAGCCCAGGAGTAAGTTAGCATACGTGGGGGCACAAGGGCTCCCCATCGCGGTACCCTTGAGCTGGTGGTAGAAGTGGCCCTCAAACACGAAATATTTATGTCTGTGTAAGTATAAAATCTAATAATTGGATAAAAAAGTGGTTGTGTTCTGACAGATCTTTAGACCTTATATTTGGGATCCGTTTTTTTTTACAGGATACCCTTTTTATTGCATCTTAGGCTGGGCCAGTGACGGTATGTTTATTCGTCACATGATCTGGGGGCAGCTCACCCACATAGAAGTAAATGGGGCTGAGCTGCAATACTATGTATAGCCATTATACAATTTACCGTGCTGTGCTTGGTGCGCTTTTAAAAGTGCTATCTTGAGCGACAAGGCATCTTGAGACAGCTGTTTGGCGGGCCCATAGAAACAGCTTGAAGCACTTCTGTGGGCTTTCTGGTCTGTGTCTCTGCACTGCAAAAGATATGACATGTCCTATTTTTTGCCTATTTGGTGCATGGTGGACCCATTAAAATCAATGGGTCCATACCCCGATGTGAAGTTCACAATGCTGGTGCCCATGTTTTAAGGACCCCAATTTGCGGTCCACAACATGGGCAAGGTGACCATATGGTCGTGTATAAAGTAAGTGCATGCTCTTTCAGTCTGGTTGCTTAGTGTGTATTAGACAGTAAGAAAATAAACATATAGCTGGAGAAAACACTGTTATACCTGAGACAAGTGTGTATCTGACTTTTGTGATATCAATAAAAAGTCCATTGCTCATCAGAGCTATATATTCACCACTTTTATCCCTGACATAAAACTTGACTTTTAATGGTATTTTTTAAAAATAGTGATAAGTGAGCAAATTTAAAATTAAAATTACTGCCTAAGCTACAAACTAGAGCATATATTGGCAATAAAGACAGGGGTTGCTGTGGGTGTGCACAACCCACTAAGATTGCCCTCTATCAGTCATAGAATTGTACTCATTCTAATGCTGATAACTGTAGCTCAATTTGTAGTCGTTGAGAGTTACTACCTCTCTACACTAACAGCTAAATCACTGCCACGGAACTGTAAATAGCCGCTCTAGAGTATATTAGGCATAGCTAAAACCATTAGGATCCGTTCCCCAACATGTTTCACCAGTATACTCTGGCGTCTTCAGGGGTATGGACAGACTTGAGTTCAAAACGCCAAGTACATATATTTATAGCCTAACCATCTGGCCATTATCCAATAATAATGCGTGTATACTGCTGACAGCTCATATACCCAATGAAAAAGGTTTGTTGTCAGACAGCTGATATGCCGATAGGTGCTTCCTGAATGATGCGCTGCGCACTAGTAGCTTGCGCGTACACTTACCGTAAATCAAGGTATTAGGTGACTGAGTGCGCTTGCGCTAGTACTTAGTCTCTGTGATAAAGAGATCTAGAGCTAACTGCGGCTGTGTAAATACTTAGAGTCCAGTAGACGAAAGCCTTCAGTGCGCATGCCCTGGGACTTAGTCTTAGATTGTGTATGATTGCCTATATTGCGGCTGCGTGAGTACTTAGAATAAAGGAGAAGAGATCTTCTATGCGCCTGTCCATGGACTTAGTCTCAAATAGTGTAAAGCAGCCTATGTTATGGCTACATAGGTACTTAGAATTTGGGGCAAAAAAGTGTTCAGTACGCATGCCCACAGACTTAGTCTCAAATTGAAAGCAGCAACCTTCAGGTATAACTACTCAAATTCATAGTCTCTATCATCGATTATATATACATATTACGAATACGCAAGTACTTCAATACAGAATTGACTAAACATATGTTCAGGTGCGATTGCGCATGGACTTAATGGGTGATAGTATCCTCAATCCTCATTCATACAGCTCTTATACAACATAGGAGGCATCCTAAGATCTCTAATGCGCTTGCACACCTGCTTAGGCAGCCGCATACTAGAAGTACTGAAATATGCAGCCATTTAAATTCTAATATGCTGGAAATGTCAATAAGCCAGGAAGACAACAATAGCCATTAGTATATGTCTGAATGCTATTACTATGTGTATGACCTGCTAAAGACCCTAGATTCATAAGGGTTGGCATACAAGAATATTATAATTCTTCTCTGCCCTACTGACTAATCAGCTGGAAAAATGCAATTAACTACTCTTAGAGTGAAAACAGAAAAACTCTTAACCATTAGGTACAGGTAAATATTCTGTCAAAAATGGTCCTAACTGGAGTCATCTAATTTTAATGTACCAAGCGTTAGGAAATGAGCTCACATAGCTCACATAATTAGAGGTGAGCGAACACCTGGATGTTCGGGTTCGAGAAGTTCGGCCGAACTTCCTGAAAATGTTCGGGTTCGGGATCCGAACTCGACCCGAACTTCACCCCGAACCCCATTGAAGTCAATGGCGACCCGAACTTTTGGGCACTAAAAAGGCTGTAAAATAGCCCAGGAAAGGGCTAGAGGGCTGCAAAAGGCAGCAAAATGTAGGTAAATCCCCTGCAAACAAATGTGGATAGGGAACTGACTTAAAATAAAATAAATAAAAATGAACCAATATCAATTAGCAACTTGGAGGAGGAGGAGGTGGAATAGGAGGTTGGGGAGGCATCAGGTGGGAATGCTATGGGAGTTGATGTTCTCATGACAGCCAAAAAGGATTCATGTCTGCCTGCAGTGCCACAGGCTCAGGGCCATTGCACCCGCAAAGAGGAGAGCGGTCCTGTAACAGCAACACAGGCCTCAGGTCAACTTGCAATGGAACAGGCCATTATCATTTATGTAGGTCCCTGACACCCAGACAGAGGAGAGGCAATTTGACAGTAAAAAGAGTTTAATGTCTCTCACCCAGACAGCAAGCAATTAAACGAAATATAGGCCACTGACACCCAGACAATGGGGCGGTCATTAGAAAGTAAAATGAGTTTAATATCTCCCATCAAGGTTTTAGCTGGGAGTTGCTTGGGATTGTTCTGGGAGCAGCTGTTTACATTGTCTATTGTGTGTGTAGAATTTGGCAAGAAGCTAGGGCAAGGGGCCAGAAGCCCAGAGAGGTTTTGGCTTTAAAGTAACACAGAAGTACACCTGAGAAGATGGGGAAGCTTCTGTGGGAAAAGTAACACAGGAGGTACACCTGAAAGATAGGATGGAGAAGCCTTTGTAGGTACACCTGAAAGATACAGTGGGGAAGCCGCTGTGGGAGAAAATAGACGTCTAGGTTCCCCCTAGTAAGCACAGATTCAGGAATAGACAATGGGTAACCAGAACAGCGTTTCCGAAGATTATGAGACAGCTCAACAACTGGTAGAGAAGAGAGGTGGCAAAGATGAGTTAAAGAAAGTAGATAAGTTGTTGGAAAAAGCAGGTATGAAGCATGGAAACCTCAATCTAGAGCAGGGATGCCCAACCTGCGGCCCTCCAGCTGTTGTAAAACTACAACTCCCACAATGCCCTGCTGTAGACCGATAGCTATAGGCTGTCCAAACATGATGGGAGTTGTAGTTTTGCGACAGCTGCAGGGCCGAAGGTTGGGCATCCCTGATCTAGAGGTTTGGGAAGCTTTAAGCACACCCACAGTGGGTGGATTAAGGATCATGCATGTGAAGATGTAGTTAGCATCTGGATTAAGGTAGCAAGAGAGATCGAAACCAAAGGTTGGAAGCCACAAGTTTGCAGGGGAAAGTTGTACTACAAACCTCCTGAAGAGGAAACTGAAAAGGTTAAATCTGGAGGTCCACCCCCTTATAGTCCATCAAGGGTGCATGCCTCTCCCATGGCCACTGCATAGGGACGGGAGGGATGGATATGCAGAACCTGCGGGAATCAGAATCCAGATTGAACTGAAACCTGCAGAGCATGTGGTGCCCCCAGATACCGTACTGGATTATATCCAGTGCTATTGTGAACTGGAATGATACCACAGATTTCTCAGGCACCCGTCGCCGATGGAGTTGGTGGTGGAGATGTCCAAAACGGTTGACAGGCAGCACAATCTCCTCAGGCTCTCCATTTCCTCCCACAACACCTGGTACAGTATGTTCCACGGAGTCCTAATGACCAATTGGGACTATTGTCAAGGATCCCTGACCCACTGACGCGACCCATGTCCACCTCCAGAATGTTACAGATACAGGCCACTTACAGAGCAACATGGGCAGATTTAAATGACTTGGTAGCCCTGAAGTTAGGGGAGGCTCAGTATAATCCGGTTAAGAATGCCCTAGAGGGCGACAGAGTGAAAAATGACCCAAATGTGACCTGGAGGGATTGGGAGAAGATAGAAAAGTCAGGGGCAGAGTACTGCAGGACTTTTTACACATGGGCCTTGACAAAGGAAGATGAGCATTCACAGAGCCTGAAGGACATATTGCAGGAGACCAAAGAACATGTAGTCTCCTTTGTGGCAAGACTTAGAACTGTCTGGACTGACATGGGATGGGATGCCACAGGGCAATTGGGAGAAAAACTACTTACGTCTGCCTTCATGTAAGGACTGAAACCAGCCTTAAAGGCTAAACTCAAAGCCTGTAAGCCTGAGTGGAGGGTGACACCACTGCCTCAACTTGTTGCTGCTGCCAAGGGTCTGGAATTGGACATGTCTAGCTCCAGACCTGCCAAAGTAAACATGGTCCAAGGTGAACAGAAAACATGGTCAGGTCCGCAGGGACAGGGAAGGCAGAAGAGGAATGATTTCAGATGTTAGAATTGTGGAAAGTCAGGACACATTAGAATAAATCTCCGTGCCCCTCCCCAGCAGCAGCAGGAGAATCAACAGACCAAGGGAACCTCAGACAATAACCCTGTCTCTGCTGCTTCACAATAGGAGACCGGCAACCATGGCAGATGAGTGGAGACTATGCACCTGCAGCAGATTTCACAGTGGAGACCTTTTTTGTTCAAGAAACTGTGCGATTGAAATTGAGAATTAAAGATAGCACAGTTGCAACTCAATTGTTGGTCAAAGAAAATATTCCTTATAATTTGTTGGGTACTCATGTGTTACAAGCCCTAGGGGCACATACACATTTCAATGAGGATGGCACCACTCGATATTGGAGCTTCGGATGAGGTTCTGTGTCAAGTTATGGCCTTGTACCTAGAGCCTGAGTCAGGATGCCAGTTACATTTCAAATATTGTGAGGAGTTGCAGGTGGTCCCGAGTAAGTTGGACATTGGAAAACGTAATGTTACCCCTTTCATGGTTCACCTCAAACCAGGTTGCCAACCACCCCGTGTTAAGCAGTACCCATTGAGTCATGCCCAAGAACAAGCAGTAGCCTTACAGGTTAAGCAGTATGAGCGAATGGGGGTCTTAGTAAGGACCAGTTCACCAGCAAACACTCCCCTGTAAAGGGAAGCCAGTAAAGGGACAACCAGTAACATACAGGATAGTTCATGATCGTAGGGAGGTCAATAAGGTCACGGTGCTGCAGACTCCCATTGTACCAAATCCACACACTTTGTTATCCCAAGTGCCACCAACTGCCACACATTGCACAGTGCTAGACTGTCAGTTTTATCTGGCTGGTCCATTCCTGATGATGTTCTGTTACTCCAATATGTTGATGATTTTCTCCTGTGTGCAGAAAACTGGAAATGCTGCAGGGAAGCCACACTGTCATTGTTAATATTTCTTGCAGAAAGTGGTTGCAAAGTTTCCAGAGACAAGCTGCAATATTGCCAATCAAGGGTAACATTTCTGGGACATTATCTCTCAGAGGATGCAAGGCACCTTACTGAGGAGAGAAAACAAGCGGTAAAGGACATAAAACCTCTCAGGATGTTTTTGGGTCTGGTCTCGTACTGCAGACCCTGGATAAGACATGCATCCATGCTTATGCAGCCTTTGTATGATTGCCTGTCATCAGAACCTTTTTGTCTGACAGAACAGGCAATTGAGTCCTTTTCCACTCTGAAACTGGCAATATTGTCTGCACCAGCATTAGGCATCCCAAACTATGAACAACCGTTTAATCTGTTTTGTTCAGAGCTCCAAGGACATTGTACAGCAGTACTGACCCAGAAACATGTCCCGAGGAGCTCCTTCATGTGTAAGGGCTGTAGCGGCTGTTTAGCTCATGGTGGAAAAAGCATCGGAGATCGTCCTAGACTACCACATGACATCCAGGGTATTCTCAGTCAGGTTCAGCCAAAACACATTTCCATGTCCTGACAACTAAGAGTACAATGTTCCCACCTCATGCC
This sequence comes from Bufotes viridis, assembly GCA_033119425.1. NCBI lineage: Eukaryota > Metazoa > Chordata > Amphibia > Anura > Bufonidae > Bufotes > Bufotes viridis. The sequence goes on along the minus strand of CM065597.1, from coordinate 119,276,380 downwards.
AGAAACTATTACTTTTAGAAGGTGTGCAACTCAGAATCCTACTACATTGTTACCAATCACAGATTCAGAAATGGGGGAGGGAGGTACAAGTCCATTGCTTGCAGAATTAATGGACACAGAAGATCATGATTTGATCTAACAAGAGACCTTTGGTTTTTCACATGCTCATGATAACCCTGATTTTGAGTATTTTGTAGATGGAAGTAGGTGCATGGGAGAAGATGGCCGGTTCCACACTGGATATGCGGTGGTCACACGGCACGAGGTAGTACTTGCCGAACCACTCCCTCCTCACATGTTAGTACATGAGGCTGAGCTGAAGGCAATCACTGAATTGTGTAAAATGGCTAAGGACAAGAAGGCGAACATCTACACAGATTCCAGTTATGCCTCTGGTATTGCACATGATTATGGACCAATTTGGCGGGCCAGAGACTTTTTGGCATCAGCAGGCTATCCCATTAAGAATAAAGACTCTGTATTTGAACTTATGAATAGAAATGTCGCGAACATAAAATTTTCTGTTCGCGAACGGCGAACGTGAACTTCTGCAAATGTTCGCGAACGGGCGAACAGGGCGAACCGCCATAGACTTCAATAGACAGGCAAATTTTAAAACCCACAGGGACTCTTTCTGGCCACAATGGTGATGGAAACGTTGTTTCAAGGGGACTAACACCTGGACTGTGGCATGCCGGAAGGGGATCCATGGCAAAACTCCCAAAATTACGTAGTTGACGCAGAGTGTGGTAAGTGGAATTTGCAATGCGATTAATATAACCTGTATTAATCGCATTGCGAATTCAACTTAGAGCTGGGTTCCTAATGGTTGGCTTGCTAGAATATAACGAAGATTGAGAATATAGTGCAATATTCGTGAATTTGTGATATTCGTCAATTCTAGCAATACAACCATTAGGAACTTCCACTCTAAGTTGAATTCGCAATGTGAGTATATGTTCGCATTGCGAATTCAGCTTGAGCTGAGTTCCTAATGGTTGTTGCTAGAATATAACAAACATTGAGAATATAGTGCTATATTCGTGATATTCGTTTTATTCTACCAATACAACCATTAGGAACTCAGCTCTAAGTTGATTTCGCAATGAGATTAATACAGGTTATACTAATCGCATTGCGATTACAACTACTAACACTGCAGCTTCAGAATGAATCTAAGATGGATGCCATCCTTGCTTTTTGATAGGAGGTGGGAGGGTCTGGGAGGGAGGGTATGCTGATTGGCTGGAATGTGTCTGCTGACTGTGAGGTACAGGGTCAAAGTTTGATCAATGATAAAGTATAGGGGCGAACGCGAACATCGCATATGTTCACCCGCCGCGGCGTTCGCCGGGAACCGTTCGCTGGTGAATAGTTCGGGACATCACTACTTATTAACTCTCTGTTGTTACCTGAAGAAGTGGCTATTGTAAAAATATGAGGCCATACCAGACAAAGTACTGATGAGGCAAAAGGACAGGGCTGATAAAGCTGCCAAACTAGATACCCTCAAGCCCAGAGACACTGAGACTGTACCAGTGAACCTTCTTGAGCCTCAGGAGATGTCAATGGAGATTTTGGTAAAACTGTCTGCTCAGGCAGATGAAGAAGTAAAAGGATCTTGGACTAAGAAAGGTGCCACCCTAAATGAGCAGGGACTATGGAAGGCTCAAGGAAAGATCTGCCTGCCCAGAGCCTTGTATCTGATGATGGCCCAAGAAGCCCATGGGATGACGCACCAGGCAAAAGGTCCTATGATCAACACTGTGGCCAAAAGGTGGATCGCTCCAGGGTTTTCCACCATGGCAAGAGGGTTTGTACAAGGTTGCATGATATGTGCTTTGAATAATCCAGGTCAAGTGGTAAAGCCTCCAAGCAAGCACACTCCTAGGCCATTTTACCCGTTCCAGAGACTGCAGATAGACTATATACAACTGCCTAAGGTAGGAGTATATGAGTTTGTTCTTGTGTGTATTGATCTCTTTTCAGGGTGGCTGGAAGCTTATCCCATGTCTAAGGCAAATGCAAAGAACACTGCAAAGAAACTGGTCAGTGAACTGATATGCAGGTATGGTGTTCCTGAAGTTATTGAGTCAGATAGAGGTTCCCATTTTACAGGTGAAGAGATGAGAGAGGTTATGCAAGCATTAGGGGTGACCCAAGCCTTCCATACAGCAAACCATCCCTAGCAGTGGCCGAGTTTAGTGCCTGAGCGACTGCACATTGAAAATAAAAATACAGAAGGCCATGCAGGAGACCCAGAGGCCCTGGACAGAGTGTTTGCCTCTAGCCTTATATTCCGTAAGAACCACTCCAAACAAGAAGAGAGGGTTGTCCCCCTTTGAGGTGTTGTTTGGCAGTGCCCCAAGGCTAGGGCTGTATTTTCCTCAACAACTGCAGTTAAAGGCTGATAGTATGGTCAACTACATGCCCTTACTGAAAAGTTAGATCACACTCATAAACAAGTGTTTGCTTCCATTCCAAACCCTGATTCAGTAGAAGACACACACAGTCTTGAGCCTGGAGATTGAGTGGTTAAAAAGAGGCATGTGAGCAAAACCCTTGAGCCCAGATTTGATGGTCCGTTCCAAGTCCTGTTGAAAACTGCAACCTCTGTAAAGGTGGAAGGAAAGCGTAACTGGATTCACGCCTCACATTATAAGAAAGTGCCCAACCCTGAGGATGGAGATCCTTGCAATGCTACTCCTGGCCCTGAGCATTCAAGCTCTACATGTGAACTTAAAAAGTGACTGGGACAATGCCTTTATTAGGCATCATCAGGTTATGTTGAAGAACACGACAAATGCGGACAATTATGTGTTAGGCCTTGTAAACCAAACTAATGATATACAATCTCAGTTAATCATAGTTACTAACCAACATACTCTAGTTTTAGAGTATCTTACTGCTAAGGAAGGAGGAATGTGTCAAATAATTGGATCTGCTTGTTGTCATTACATAGATCCAGAAGGTAACCTTCAAGTAAGAGCAGGTGTCGAAAAGATTAAGGAAATGAGATAAATGGCTGGATGCACATAGTGTTGACAAGGACTCTTGGTGGTCAGATACCTTCTCTTTCTTGAATCCAGCAAACTGGTTTAAAAATGTTGGTGGGTGGCTTATGGGTATAGTACAGGGAATAATACAGATTTTGTTGATTGTTGCTCACATTGATGTTCTTGAGTAAAATGGGTAACAGGGACCGAAACAGGAGAGATTATGAAATGTGTTGAGATTATCCCTCACACAGGTGCTGATATGCAGAATCTTGGAAACCAGCAGCAAGGGAAATGTCTGGCTGAGGTATGTGTATCTGGCACCTGCGGTGAGTGAATATCTCAAAATGGGGGAATTGTGAGGGGTGAAACTACATCTTTTCTCTTGTTGAGCCATGTTTGTGCCTTGAGCAGCCATTTAAAATTTATATATATATATATATATATATATATATATATATATATACCTTAATTAAGGCATTTCAGTGGAGAATTTACTATGAGCTCAGGGTCACGCTTATCAATACTTCTTTTTCCAATTAGGCATTTGCAGGTGTGAGTAGATGCGTATGAGAAACTTCAATGTTCTGGGCGTACAGCCAAGAGACATTCTGCTTATCTTCAAGGTTTTTGGTGTGTAAATGTGAGAATATTAAAATCCTATATAGTGTTTTACCTCTCTTGGAATAAACCAGAAGAACTTGACTCACAGCAAGGAGTCTGTGGTCTTTAGTTTTTTCTCCTGAGTACTTAGACATCTGCTAATTCAGAATCCACTGCTCATCCAGCAATGGGGTTTTTGCCCTAACACAATCATGAATTTATGGCGAATATTTGGCCAAAAATTCATGAAATATTGTGAATTTGAATATTGCCTATGCCGCTCATCACTAGTAGGAACCAGCTATATTTATACTCTAGTCTAAATTTCCTTGCAGTAAGTTTGGAGGGTAGCTCCATCTTTTAGATTGAGCACTCCCCACCCATCTGCCCAGGGCTTCTGAACATAGTATAAATATAGCTGGTTCCTACACTGCCCTGAACACTGTAGGCTTAGGTTAGGCTCAGGAGAGGCAGTTCTGGTTGCGTTAGGTACCCATCTGCAGAAGCCATCTTGATGTCAGTAGATGGGCCCAACACACATTTGATCAAAAATGAGCGCACAAAGCTTCCATTTTTTATGTATAGTAGGTATAGTACCACTTTAATCCAGAATAATCCCTAATCCTTAGTTCTATTGTTTGCATGTGTAATGGTGTGCTGCCATACTGTTGTATTTTTGTATATGTAAGCAATGTTTGGGGTATTGAAGTCAATAGAGGGTTAATGTTTTCTCTTTATATAGACTTTGAGTGGTGGATGTAATATGTATTGGTAAATATATACATATATATATATATATATATATATATATATATATATATTTGTTCTATTGGTAGGGAAATTACATGGCTAATATAGGAAGTGTAAGGAGGATGGCACTCACAACATTCGTTTAGGTATGGAGTATTTATTCAGATAAAAGATGGTTGATTATAATATATTAAAATACTAAAAAGTAATTATAAATAGTATGTAAGACATGCAATTGGTATTATGTATCCTAATGAGGCCTCATATGTGTAAGGATATATACAAAAATATTCAAATAAAAATATTTAAGATTCAGAGAGCAAAAAAACAATGAGTAAAAATTGAAAAAATTAAAGAAATTTCATTAAGATCTCTGAGAGGAATTTCCAAGGTAGCATTCGTCGCAGATGTTAGATCATAGTGTCTCTTAGCGTATTATCAGTGATCTATGATGACGTATACAGTCTCTCAAAAAGATGTTTCCATCTGAAGGTTCATAGGTAGTGTTGAGTGAACAGTTCGAGAATAGTTCGGGTTCGTACCGAACTTTGGGGTGTCCGTGACACGGACCCGAACCCGGACATTTTCAAAAAAGTTCGGGTTCGAGTTCGGAGTTCGGCATGTTCTCTCGGCGCATTAGGAAAGTACTATATAGCAGAATAGTACAGGCTTAAAGCTGAAATCGCATTGCGATTACAACTTTGAGCTACCGATCACCATGGGAACGCCTCCTCCAGTAGAATGTACTGTCGGATCTGAGAATTAAGTTGAAATCGCAATGCGATTATTAGAACTCAAATAAATCGCATCACACTACACGTTCTAATTGCATTCGAGTTTAACTTTACTGTTTGGTTTTGTATCGCGATAATACAAAATTTGAATAATCGTGTGCGTGCTGTTCTAGCACGCAGTGCTATTCGTATCCCACTATTAAGTTCTAATCGCATTCGATGTTAACTTATGCATTTTTTTTTTGCCAGGCATCAAATAGAATGCGATGCCTGTCAAAAAAGCATAAGTTAAAATCGAATGCGATTAGAACTAAGAGTGAGATACTGAATAGCACTAGTGTTGTGTTGTTGAGCGCACATTTCGAGAATAGTTCCGGTCCATACAGAATTTTGGGGTGTTCGTGACACGACCCGAACCCGAACATTTTCATAAAAATTCAGGTTCGGTTTTGTAGTTCGTCATTTTTTGTGGCGCATTTTGAAAGGCTGCAAAGCAGCCAATCAACATGCATCATACTACTTGCCCTAAGATGCCATCGCAGCCATGCCTACTATTGGCAAGGCTGTGATTGGCCAAGTGCAGCATGTGACTCAGCCTCTTTATAAGCTTGTGCGCACGTCGGGACGTGCTCACTCCCGATGTGAATAGAACAGGGATAGATGCAGCTGCTGTGAGGGCGAGATAGACAGGGAATAATCGATAATAAACCTGAGAAGAAGTGAATGATCTAAACCTGTGCATCAGAACAACTCAGCTGAGCTGTTCACTGAAAGTTTATTTTTTTTTACACAATGGCCTGATCAATTTTTACCGGCACATGTAACTGGGCTGACCGGCGGCAGCCATTTTGGGACCTGTGGTGGGCCAGCTCAAGCTGCCACAGAGTCCAAAGAAAAGCTCCAAAGAATTGAAAAATCTACTCCTGTGACACAGAACAACAGCGATTCAGCTGCTCAGTCAAAGTCAATTTTTTTTCTGGCTGAGCAGACCATTTTCTGGCACATGTTACTGGGCTGATAGGCGGCGGCCATTTTGGGACTTGTGGTGCTACAGCAAAAGCTGCCACAGCGTCCATTAATCTCATGTAATAGTCGATTTTTTCATAGATATACTACATCAGGGGTTTGGCTGTGCTTGTGTCACCCCTACCAACTGCCAATATATTTAATATATCAGTGGTGAAACTGAAAGTAACCCACTTGGATAGCAAATCCCATGAATGTGCTATTCCAGCTAGGCTAGCCAGTGTCACTACAGCCAGGTCCAATACTGTCAGCCAGAAATTAAATTTTTTTTTTTTTGCCAGAAATATAAATTAAAAAAATCTTTCCCTGTAACAAACATAATTCTGGTGTTAGACCAGAAGAAGCACTCCTTCAGTAAATAATACTGTAAAAAGGTTTAGGCAATAATTCTCCCAGTGTGGGCAATTTATGTACCAAAACGAGCATTTTAAAAATTCCGGTGTTCTGAAATACCAGCAGTCCTCTTGTAATTAATACCAGAAAAAGGCATTATAGTGTCCAGTGTTGTCATTTTGGTTCCAAAAAGGCCAATTTAATCAATCTGGTGTTGGTGACACCCGAAATAGTACGCCGCACGTTGTTACTCCTGTAAAAAGGAAATATTTCTCCCACTGTGGGAATTCATTTAACATAAGTAGCATTTAAACAATTCTGGTGTCCAATTTGCAGCAGTCTTCTTGTAATTAATACCAGAAAAAGGCATTATAGTGTCCAGTGTTGTCATTTTGGTTCCAAAAAGGCCAATTTAATCAATCTGGTGTTGGTGACACCCGAAATAGTACACCGCACGTTGTTACTCCTTTGAAAAGGAAATAGTTCTCCCACTGTGGGAATTCATTTAACATAAGTAGCATTTAAAAAATTCTGGTGTCCAATTTGCAGCAATCTTCTTGTAATTAATACCAGAAAAAGGCATTATAGTGTCCAGTGTTGTCATTTTGGTTCCAAAAAGGCCAATTTAATCAATCTGGTGTTGGTGACACCCGAAATAGTAGGCCGCATGTTGTTACTCCTTTAAAAGGAAATAGTTCTCCCACTGTGGGAATTCATTTAACATAAGTAGCATTTAAAAAATTCTGGTGTCCAATTTGCAGCAGTCTTCTTGTAATTAATACCAGAAAAAGGCATTATAGTGTCCAGCGTTGTCATTTTGGTTCCAAAAAGGCCAATTTAATCAATCTGGTGTTGGTGACACCGAAATAGTAGGCCGCACGTTGTTACTCCTGTAAAAGGAAATAGTTCTCCCACTGTGGGAATTCATTTAACATAAGTAGCATTTAAAAAATTCTGGTGTCCAATTTGCAGCAGTCTTCTTGTAATTAATACCAGAAAAAGGCATTATAGTGTCCAGTGTTGTCATTTTGGTTCAAAACAGGCCAATTTAATCAATCTGGTGTTGGTGACACCCGAAATAGTAGGCCGCACGTTGTTACTCCTGTAAAAAGGAAATAGTTCTCCCACTGTGGGAATTCATTTAACATAAGTAGCATTTAAAAAATTCTGGTGTCCAATTTGCAGCAGTCTTCTTGTAATTAATACCAGAAAAAGGCATTATAGTGTCCAGTGTTGTCATTTTGGTTCCAAAAAGGCCAATTTAATCAATCTGGTGTTGGTGACACCCGAAATAGTACGCCGCACGTTGTTACTCCTTTAAAAAGGAAATAGTTCTCCCACTGTGTGAATTCATTTAACATAAGTAGCATTTAAAAAATTCTGGTGTCCAATTTGCAGCAGTCTTCTTGTAATTAATACCAGAAAAAGGCATTATAGTGTCCAGTGTTGTCATTTTGGTTCCAAAAAGGCCAATGTAATCAATCTGGTGTTGGTGACACCCGAAATAGTACGCCGCACGTTGTTACTCCTTTGAAAAGGAAATACTTCTCCCACTGTGGGAATTCATTTAACATAAGTAGCATTTAAAAAATTCTGGTGTCCAATTTGCAGCAGTCTTCTTGTAATTAATACCAGAAAAAGGCATTATAGTGTCCAGTGTTGTCATTTTGGTTCCAAAAGGCCAATTTAATCAATCTGGTGTTGGTGACACCCGAAATAGTACGCCGCACGTTGTTACTCCTGTAAAAGGAAATAGTTCTCCCACTGTGGGAATTCATTTAACATAAGTAGCATTTAAAATATTCTGGTGTCCAATTTGCAGCAGTCTTCTTGTAATTAATACCAGAAAAAGGCATTATAGTGTCCAGTGTTGTCATTTTGGTTCAAAAAGGCCAATTTAATCAATCTGGTGTTGGTGACACCCGAAATAGTACGCCGCACGTTGTTACTCCTGTAAAAGGAAATAGTTCTCCCACTGTGGGAATTCATTTAACATAAGTAGCATTAAAAAATTCTGGTGTCCAATTTGCAGCAGTCTTCTTGTAATTAATACCAGAAAAAGGCATTATAGTGTCCAGTGTTGTCATTTTGGTTCCAAAAGGCCAATTTAATCAATCTGGTGTTGGTGACACCCGAAATAGTAGGCCGCACGTTGTTACTCCTGTAAAAAGGAAATAGTTCTCCCACTGTGGGAATTCATTTAACATAAGTAGCATTTAAAAAATTCTGGTGTCCAATTTGCAGCAGTCTTCTTGTAATTAATACCAGAAAAAGGCATTATAGTGTCCAGTGTTGTCATTTTGGTTCCAAAAAGGCCAATTTAATCAATCTGGTGTTGGTGACACCCGAAAAAGTACGCCGCACGTTGTTACTCCTTTGAAAAGGAAACACTTCTCCCACGGTGGGAATTCATTTAACATAAGTAGCATTTAAAAAATTCTGGTGTCCAATTTGCAGCAGTCTTCTTGTAATTAATACCAGATAATGGCATTATAGTGTCCAGTGTTGTCATTTTGGTTCCAAACAGGCCAATTTAATCAATCTGGTGTTGATGACACCCGAAATAGTAGGCCGCACGTTGTTACTTCTTTAAAAAGGAAATAGTTCTCCCACTGTGGGAATTCATTTAACATAAGTAGCATTTAAAAAATTCTGGTGTCCAATTTGCAGCAGTCTTCTTGTAATTAATACCAGAAAAAGGCATTATAGTGTCCAGTGTTGTCATTTTGGTTCAAAAAAGGCCAATTTAATCAATCTGGTGTTGGTGACACCCGAAATAGTACGCCGCACGTTGTTACTCCTGTAAAAAGGAAATAGTTCTCCCACTGTGGGAATTCATTTAACATAAGTAGCATTAAAAAAATTCTGGTGTCCAATTTGCAGCAGTCTTCTTGTAATTAATACCAGAAAAAGGCATTATAGTGTCCAGTGTTGTCATTTTGGTTCCAAAAAGGCCAATTTAATCAATCTGGTGTTGGTGACCAGGGCTGTGGAGTCGGTAGATAAATTGTCCGACTCCGACTCCGACTCCTCAGATTTTGAAACTTCCGACTCCGACTCCTCGACTCCGACTCCTCTGTATTTAATATGCAAATACGAAGCTGTTCCACCAAGTTCTTCTAATCTTCTCTAGCACAGAGAGGTAGTTGAGCAGAAGCTGCTGCCTTCTCCTTTGTGTGCTGATCTTCTGCTGAAGATAGAGCAGTGGGAGGATCCAGGAAGGGGCAGGGGAAGGGGCATTTATTTTAAAACATGATTTTCCTAGTAGAATCCCATAGTCATGTTTAAAATTTAAGCTGACAATCTGAGTTTACATGTTTTATAGCCTTAGCTGAATGATAGCAGTTTTTCAAATGGTTTACAGCTTCAGTCTTGAACTATTGACTATCCATTCCCTTCACTTATACAAGTGTCTCCAGTCCTAATCAGTTATCAGTGAGAGGCGAGGATAACCATGGGTTCCCTGTAACAGCAGACCACAAGACAATGGAAAGTGTAAGTATTGCCGCTCCTTAAAGGGACACTGACAGGCTGATTTTCCAGCTAAAGATATATATATATATATATACTGGTATTCATCAGAGAATTAGGAATAAAACTATACTAATGTTACCCCCAGTTAAGCTGTACTTGTGTTTAAAAAACATTTTAATCTGTATGCAAATTCACTATCTTTGTGCCCAATGGGGCAGCGTCTCCTGCGGCTTTGTGCCCAGCCGCGCCCAGTACAGCTTCCCAGCGCTGTTCCCCTCGTTATTATTCACTGCACTGGCCTTTTTTTCAGGCTAGCCGAACGCTGAATTCCTGCGCAGGCGCACGTGTAGAGTGCTGGCAGCAGCCTCGTCTGGCTATGCTGAGGCTGATCCAGCTTTCTCTCTTCCTCCTCGCTACCTAGTCCTGTCTAGTGCTGCCAGTACTCTACATGTGCGCCTGCCCCTTGGGCACAAAGGTAGAGAATTTGCATATTGATTAAAACGTTTTTAAACACAAGTAAACCTCAACTGGGGGTAACAGTCGTCTAGTTGTATTCCTGATCCTCTGATGAATACCAGCAGATATATCAGCCTGTCAGTGTCCCTTTAACTGCACAGTAAAGCATATGAAAAGCATGCTTCTTCACGGTCACTAACGTCTTTGTTTAGCGGTAACGTGACGCACTGCATGCATTGGCCTTTATTCTTACAGTAGAGAAGTAATTAATTATAACTTTATCTGAATTGGGACATTTAAACTTGCTTTTTTTTTATTCCAATTTTTTTTTATTCCAATTTAAATCTAGTAGGAGTCGAGTCGAGTCGGTCCATTTTTGCCGACTCCGACTCCGACTCCAGGTACCCAAAATTGCCTCCGACTCCGACTCCTCGACTCCGACTCCGACTCCACAGCCCTGTTGGTGACACCCGAAATAGTACGCCGCATGTTGTTACTCCTTTGAAAAGGAAATACTTCTCCCACTGTGGGAATTCATTTAACATAAGTAGCATTTAAAAAATTCTGGTGTCCAATTTGCAGCAGTTTTCTTGTAATTAATACCGGAAAAAGGAATTATATCTTCCAGTGTGGGAATTTTGGGGCTAAAAAATAATATATTTTATTGTGGTGCGAGTTGAATCGTAAAAATGAGGAAACATTCTATTAAGGGACGAGGACGCGGTCGTGGTGGTGTCCGTGGAGCCTCTGTTGCTGGCAGAGGACGTGGCCGTTCGGCCTCAGGCGCACAAAGTAGTGAACCAACTCGCTCAAGTAGCCGGCAGAATTTACAGCGATATTTGGTGGGGCCCAATGCCGTTATGAGGATGGTAAGGCCTGAGCAGGTACAGGCATTAGTCGATTGGGTGGCCGACAGTGCTTCCAGCACGTTCACCACATTGTCTTCCGCCCAGTCTTCTGCGGAAAGCGCACAGGTGGCACCGGAAAACCAAGCCCATCAGTCTGTCACATCACCCCCATGCATATCAGGGAAACTGGCTGAGCCTCAACTTATGCAGCAGTCTCTTCTTCTGTTTGAAGACTCTGCTGGCAGGGGTTCCCAGGGGCGTCCACCTAGCCCTTCCCTAGCGGTGGAAGACATACCATGCACTGACGCACAACCACTTATGTATCCAGATGATGAGGACATGGGAATACCACCACAGCAGAGTGACCGAGTGTCTGATGATGACGAAACACAGGTGCCCACTGCTGCGTCTTATTGCAGTGTGCAGACTGAACAGGAGGAGGTCAGGGAGGAAGACTGGGTGGAAGACGATGCAGAGGACGATGAGGTCTTAGACCCCACATGGACTGAAGGTCGTGCCGCTGACTTAAATAGTTCAGAGGAAGAGGCAGTGGTGAGACCGAGACAACAGTGAAGCCAAAGAGGGAGCAGGGGGCAAAAGCAGAACAGCCGCCGTCCAGAGAGTTCGCCTGCTATTGGCCAGCGCCAACAAGGACCCAGCACCCCAAAGGCATCTTCAAGGAGTTCCCTGGCATGGCACTTCTTCAAACAATGTGCTGAGGACAAGACCAGAGTGGTTTGCACGCTGTGCCATCAGACCCTGAGGCGAGGCATTAACGTTCTTAACCTGAGCACCACCTGCATGATCAGGCATCTACATGCAAAGCATGAACTGCAGTGGAGTGCACACCTCAAAAAAAATGAACCCGCTCAGGCTCCCCCTGCTCCCTCTACCGCTGCTGCCTCGGCTTCCGCCTCGAGAGGAATGTTGCCACCTGCCGAGCAGCAAACAGCGGATGTGCCACCGACACCACCACCGCCACCGTCACCTTGCGTCTCCACTATTTCACACAGCAGCGTTCAGCTCTCCATCTCTCAAACCTTTGAGAGGAAGCGCAAATTCCCACCTAGTCACCCTCGAGCCCTTGGCCTGAATGCCAGCATTTCTAATGCCAGCTGATGGCCATGGCTGTCCCCCAGTATGTGGTTCCCAGCCGCCACTACTTCTCCAAGACAGCCGTGCCTTCCCTGCACATGCAAGTGTCCGATAAAATCAAGTGTGCACTGCGCAACGCCATTTGTGCCAAGGTCCACCTAACCACAGATCCGTGGACCAGTAAGCACGGCCAAGGACGCTATATCTCACTAACTGCACACTGGGTGAATGTAGTGGCGGCTGGGCCCCAGGCGGAGAGTTCCTTGGCGCACGTCCTTCCGCCACCTAGGATCGCAGGGCATCATTCTCTGCCTCCTGTAGCCTCCTCCTCCTACTCGGCTTTCTCCTCCTCCTCTGCTTCCACCAGCTCCTCCTGTCAGCCACACACCTTCACCACCAACTTCAGCACAGCCCGGGGTAAACGTCAGCAGGCCATTCTGAAACTCTTATGTTTGGGGACAGGCCCCACACCGCGCAGGAGTTGTGGCGGGGTATTGAACAACAGACGGACGAGTGGTTGCTGCCGGTGGGCCTCAAGCCAGGCCTGGTGGTATGCGATAATGGGCGAAATCTCGTGGCAGCTCTGGGACTAGCCGGTTTGACGCACATCCCTTGCCTGGCGCATGTGCTGAATTTGGTGGTGCAGAGGTTCATTCACCACTACCCCAACATGTCAGAGCTGCTGCATAAAGTGCGGGCCGTCTGTGCGCGCTTCCGGCGTTCACATCCTGCCGCTGCTCGCCTGTCTGCGCTACAGCGGAACTTCGGCCTTCCCGCTCACCGCCTCATATGCGACGTGCCCACCCGGTGGAACTCCACCTTGCACATGCTGGAGAGACTGTGCGAGCAGCAGCAGGCCATAGTGGAGTTTCAGCTGCAGCACGCTCGCGTCAGTCGTACTGCGGAACGGCACCACTTCACCACCAATGATTGGGCCTCCATGCGAGACCTGTGTGCCCTGCTGCACTGCTTTGAGTACTCCACCAAAATGGCCAGTGGCGATGACACTGTTATCAGCGTTACAATACCAATTCTATGTCTCCTAGAGAAAACGCTTAGGGCAATGATGGAAGAGGAGGTGGCCCAGGTGGAGGAGGAGGAGGAGGGCTCGTTTCTAAGACTTTCAGGCCAGTCTGTTAGAAGTAGCTCAGAGGGAGGTTTTTGAAGCAGCAGAGGGCAGGTTCACAAGTCGCCAGCCAAGGCACTCTAATGGAGGACGAGGAGGATGAGGAGGAGGTGGAGGAGGACGAGGATGAAGCAGGTTCACAGCAGGGTGGCAGCCCACACAGCTCAGGCCCATCACTAGTGCGTGGCTGGGGGATACGGTGGACGATGACGATACGCCTCCCACAGAGGACAGCTTGTCCTTACCTCTGGGGAGCCTGGCACACATGAGCGATTACATGCTGCAGTGCCTGCGCAACGACAGCAGAGTTGCCCACATTTTAACGTGTGCTGACTACTGGGTGGCCACCCTGCTGGATCCCCGGTACAAAGACAATGTGCCCACTTTACTTCCTGCACTGGAGCGTGATAGGAAGATGCGCGAGTACAAGCGCACGCTGGTAGACGCGCTCCTGAGAGCATTCCCAACTGTCACAGGGGAACAGGTGGAAGGCCAAGGCCAAGGCAGAGGAGGAGCTAGAGGTCGCCCACGCAGCAGTATCACGGCCAGCTCCTCTGAGGGCAGGGTTAGCATGGCAGAAATGTGGACAAGTTTTGTCTCCACGCCACAGCTAACTGCCCCACCACCTGATACGGAACGTGTTAGCAGGAGGCAGCATTTCACTAACATGGTTGAACAGTATGTCTGCACACCCCTCCACGTACTGACGGACGGTTCGGCCCCATTCAACTTCTGGGTTTCAAAATTGTCCACGTGGCCAGAGTTAGCATGTTATGCCTTGGAGGTGCTTTCCTGCCCGGCGGCCAGCGTTTTATCAGAACGCGTATTCAGCACGGCGGGGCGTCATTACTGACAAGCGCAGCCGCCTGTCCACAGCCAATGTGGACAAGCTGGCGTTCATAAAGATGAACCAGGCATGGATCCCACAGGACCTGTCCCTCCCTTGTGCAGAGTAGTCCTTAATAACTGCCTAAAACATGTCTTGTTGTACTACGGGCCACTTCTTTATTTAATACAAATTTTATGTAACCCACAGTTGAATGAAACTCTCCTCTGTCTGGGCGCCGGGGCCTAACTAGATGAAAGTGGCCTGTTAAACTATCGGGTGACATAAAGCCATAACCTCTGCCATGCTACCTCTGTCCTCTGTCTGGGTGCTGAGGCCTAAGTCAAATAAAGCGGTCTTCTGCTGTGCTGGGGGATATGAAGCTAATCTCTGACCTCTCTCCTCTGTCTGGGTCCAAAGGCCTAAGTCACTGAAAGAGGCCTTCTCCTGTGGTGTGTGATATGATGCCTGAATTTGTGCTGTGGGACCTCTCTCCTCTTCCTGGGTGCAGGGGTCAAAGTATCTAAAATTGTCCTTCTCTTGCGGTGGTTGATATGATGCCTGAATATGTGCTGTGGGACCTCTCTCCTCTGTCTGGGTGAAGGGGTCAAAGTAACTAAATGGTGGCCTACTCCTGTGGTGGTTGATATGATGCCTGATTCTCTGCTGTGGGACCTCTCTCCTCTGTCTGGGTGAAGGGGTCAAAGTAACTAAATGGTGGCCTACTCCTGTGGTGGTTGATATGATGCCTGATTCTCTGCTGTGGGACCTCTCTCCTCTGTCTGGGTGAAGGGTCAAAGTAACTAAATGGTGGCCTACTCCTGTGGTGGTTGATATGATGCCTGATTCTCTGCTGTGGGGCCTCTCTCCTCTGTCTGGGTGAAGGGGTCAAAGTAACTAAATGGTGGCCTACTCCTGTGGTGGTTGATATGATGCCTGATTCTCTGCTGTGGAACCTCTCTCCTCTGTCCTGGGTGCAGGGGTCAAAGTAACTAAAATGGTGGCCTTCTCCTGTGGTGGTTGATATGATGCCTGATTCTCTGCTGTGGGACCTCTCTCCTCTGTCTGGGTGAAGGGGTCAAAGTAACTAAATGGTGGCCTACTCCTGTGGTGGTTGATATGATGCCTGATTCTCTGCTGTGGGGCCTCTCTCCTCTGTCTGGGTGAAGGGGTCAAAGTAACTAAATGGTGGCCTACTCCTGTGGTGGTTGATATGATGCCTGATTCTCTGCTGTGGGACCTCTCTCCTCTGTCTGGGTGAAGGGGTCAAAGTAACTAAATGGTGGCCTACTCCTGTGGTGGTTGATATGATGCCTGATTCTCTGCTGTGGAGCCTCTCTCCTCTGTCTGGGTGAAGGGGTCAAAGTAACTAAATGGTGGCCTACTCCTGTGGTGGTTGATATGATGCCTGATTCTCTGCTGTGGGACCTCTCTCCTCTGTCTGGGTGAAGGGGTCAAAGTAACTAAATGGTGGCCTACTCCTGTGGTGGTTGATATGATGCCTGATTCTCTGCTGTGGGGCCTCTCTCCTCTGTCTGGGTGAAGGGGTCAAAGTAACTAAATGGTGGCCTACTCCTGTGGTGGTTGATATGATGCCTGATTCTCTGCTGTGGGACCTCTCTCCTCTGTCTGGGTGAAGGGGTCAAAGTAACTAAATGGTGGCCTACTCCTGTGGTGGTTGATATGATGCCTGATTCTCTGCTGTGGGGCCTCTCTCCTCTGTCTGGGTGAAGGGGTCAAAGTAACTAAATGGTGGCCTACTCCTGTGGTGGTTGATATGATGCCTGATTCTCTGCTGTGGGACCTCTCTCCTCTGTCTGGGTGAAGGGGTCAAAGTAACTAAATGGTGGCCTACTCCTGTGGTGGTTGATATGATGCCTGATTCTCTGCTGTGGGACCTCTCTCCTCTGTCTGGGTGAAGGGGTCAAAGTAACTAAATGGTGGCCTACTCCTGTGGTGGTTGATATGATGCCTGATTCTCTGCTGTGGGACCTCTCTCCTCTGTCTGGGTGAAGGGGTCAAAGTAACTAAATGGTGGCCTACTCCTGTGGTGGTTGATATGATGCCTGATTCTCTGCTGTGGGACCTCTCTCCTCTGTCTGGGTGAAGGGGTCAAAGTAACTAAATGGTGGCCTACTCCTGTGGTGGTTGATATGATGCCTGATTCTCTGCTGTGGGACCTCTCTCCTCTGTCTGGGTGAAGGGGTCAAAGTAACTAAATGGTGGCCTACTCCTGTGGTGGTTGATATGATGCCTGATTCTCTGCTGTGGGGCCTCTCTCCTCTGTCTGGGTGAAGGGGTCAAAGTAACTAAATGGTGGCCTACTCCTGTGGTGGTTGATATGATGCCTGATTCTCTGCTGTGGGGCCTCTCTCCTCTGTCTGGGTGAAGGGGTCAAAGTAACTAAATGGTGGCCTACTCCTGTGGTGGTTGATATGATGCCTGATTCTCTGCTGTGGGACCTCTCTCCTCTGTCCTGGGTGCAGGGGTCAAAGTAACTAAAATGGTGGCCTTCTCCTGTGGTGGTTGATATGATGCCTGATTCTCTGCTGTGGGACCTCTCTCCTCTGTCTGGGTGAAGGGGTCAAAGTAACTAAATGGTGGCCTACTCCTGTGGTGGTTGATATGATGCCTGATTCTCTGCTGTGGGGCCTCTCTCCTCTGTCTGGGTGAAGGGGTCAAAGTAACTAAATGGTGGCCTACTCCTGTGGTGGTTGATATGATGCCTGATTCTCTGCTGTGGGGCCTCTCTCCTCTGTCTGGGTGAAGGGGTCAAAGTAACTAAATGGTGGCCCTACTCCTGTGGTGGTTGATATGATGCCTGATTCTCTGCTGTGGAGCCTCTCTCCTCTGTCCTGGGTGAAGGGGTCAAAGTATCTAAAATGGTGGCCTTCTCCTGTGGTGGTTGATATGATGCCTGATTCTCTGCTGTGGGACCTCTCTCCTCTGTCTGGGTGAAGGGGTCAAAGTAACTAAATGGTGGCCTACTCCTGTGGTGGTTGATATGATGCCTGATTCTCTGCTGTGGGACCTCTCTCCTCTGTCTGGGTGAAGGGGTCAAAGTAACTAAATGGTGGCCTACTCCTGTGGTGGTTGATATGATGCCTGATTCTCTGCTGTGGGACCTCTCTCCTCTGTCTGGGTGAAGGGGTCAAAGTAACTAAATGGTGGCCTACTCCTGTGGTGGTTGATATGATGCCTGATTCTCTGCTGTGGAACCTCTCTCCTCTGTCCTGGGTGCAGGGGTCAAAGTATACTAAATGGTGGCCTTCTCCTGTGGTGGTTGATATGATGCCTGATTCTCTGCTGTGGGACCTCTCTCCTCTGTCTGGGTGAAGGGTCAAAGTAACTAAATGGTGGCCTACTCCTGTGGTGGTTGATATGATGCCTGATTCTCTGCTGTGGGACCTCTCTCCTCTGTCTGGGTGAAGGGTCAAAGTAACTAAATGGTGGCCTACTCCTGTGGTGGTTGATATGATGCCTGATTCTCTGCTGTGGGGCCTCTCTCCTCTGTCTGGGTGAAGGGGTCAAAGTAACTAAATGGTGGCCTACTCCTGTGGTGGTTGATATGATGCCTGATTCTCTGCTGTGGGACCTCTCTCCTCTGTCCTGGGTGCAGGGGTCAAAGTAACTAAATGGTGGCCTTCTCCTGTGGTGGTTGATATGATGCCTGATTCTCTGCTGTGGGACCTCTCTCCTCTGTCTGGGTGAAGGGGTCAAAGTAACTAAATGGTGGCCTACTCCTGTGGTGGTTGATATGATGCCTGATTCTCTGCTGTGGGACCTCTCTCCTCTGTCTGGGTGAAGGGGTCAAAGTAACTAAATGGTGGCCTACTCCTGTGGTGGTTGATATGATGCCTGATTCTCTGCTGTGGGACCTCTCTCCTCTGTCTGGGTGAAGGGGTCAAAGTAACTAAATGGTGGCCTACTCCTGTGGTGGTTGATATGATGCCTGATTCTCTGCTGTGGAACCTCTCTCCTCTGTCTGGGTGCAGGGGTCAAAGTAACTAAATGGTGGCCTTCTCCTGTGGTGGTTGATATGATGCCTGATTCTCTGCTGTGGGACCTCTCTCCTCTGTCTGGGTGAAGGGGTCAAAGTAACTAAATGGTGGCCTACTCCTGTGGTGGTTGATATGATGCCTGATTCTCTGCTGTGGGACCTCTCTCCTCTGTCTGGGTGAAGGGGTCAAAGTAACTAAATGGTGGCCTACTCCTGTGGTGGTTGATATGATGCCTGATTCTCTGCTGTGGGGCCTCTCTCCTCTGTCTGGGTGAAGGGGTCAAAGTAACTAAATGGTGGCCTACTCCTGTGGTGGTTGATATGATGCCTGATTCTCTGCTGTGGGACCTCTCTCCTCTGTCTGGGTGAAGGGGTCAAAGTAACTAAATGGTGGCCTTCTCCTGTGGTGGTTGATATGATGCCTGATTCTCTGCTGTGGGACCTCTCTCCTCTGTCTGGGTGAAGGGGTCAAAGTAACTAAATGGTGGCCTACTCCTGTGGTGGTTGATATGATGCCTGATTCTCTGCTGTGGGACCTCTCTCCTCTGTCTGGGTGAAGGGGTCAAAGTAACTAAATGGTGGCCTACTCCTGTGGTGGTTGATATGATGCCTGATTCTCTGCTGTGGGACCTCTCTCCTCTGTCTGGGTGAAGGGTCAAAGTAACTAAATGGTGGCCTACTCCTGTGGTGGTTGATATGATGCCTGATTCTCTGCTGTGGGGCCTCTCTCCTCTGTCTGGGTGAAGGGGTCAAAGTAACTAAATGGTGGCCTACTCCTGTGGTGGTTGATATGATGCCTGATTCTCTGCTGTGGGGCCTCTCTCCTCTGTCTGGGTGAAGGGGTCAAAGTAACTAAATGGTGGCCTACTCCTGTGGTGGTTGATATGATGCCTGATTCTCTGCTGTGGGACCTCTCTCCTCTGTCTGGGTGAAGGGTCAAAGTAACTAAATGGTGGCCTACTCCTGTGGTGGTTGATATGATGCCTGATTCTCTGCTGTGGGACCTCTCTCCTCTGTCTGGGTGAAGGGGTCAAAGTAACTAAATGGTGGCCTACTCCTGTGGTGGTTGATATGATGCCTGATTCTCTGCTGTGGGGCCTCTCTCCTCTGTCTGGGTGAAGGGGTCAAAGTAACTAAATGGTGGCCTACTCCTGTGGTGGTTGATATGATGCCTGATTCTCTGCTGTGGGACCTCTCTCCTCTGTCTGGGTGAAGGGGTCAAAGTAACTAAATGGTGGCCTACTCCTGTGGTGGTTGATATGATGCCTGATTCTCTGCTGTGGGACCTCTCTCCTTTGTCTGGGTGCTGGGGTCGAAATAATAGTAAGTGACCTTCTCCATTGGTGGGTGACTTGAAGCCTGATTCTGTGCTATGGGACCTCACTCCAATTAATATTGTTTAATTTTTATTTATTTTATGTTAACTCATCATTTCCCTATCTACATTTGTTTGCAGGGATTTACCTACATTTTGCTGCCTTTTGCAGCCCTCTAGCCCTTTCGGGTGTGTTTTACAGCCTTACCAAAAACCTTACCAGATCTAGCACATAAACCAGTTGAACTTGAAACCCTTGAAAGATTACAGTAATGAAAAATAATTATTAATATGGGCAACACTATCTGTACCCTTTGTTTCCAATCAAACAAAAGCATAATAAATTTGATTTAACATTATAGTTTTATAAAATAATCTTTAACAAAATAGAATTATTTTTAACATAAATATATAAATAACCAAAAAAATTAGGGTAATTTTTAAATTTTCTCTGCTCCTCCAGCAGATCATCGATGTCCTTAAGATGAGCCTCCTCCATGGCTCGCATTTGGTGGGAGAACTGCATCTTGAGCTGCCTCATCTTCCTGGTTTGCTGCTCCCTGAACTGCTGCATTTGCAGCTGGTGCTTCCGTCGCATTATTTTTATTTTTTTAACATGATGTTGTCAGCTGTAAAATAAATGAAATAAAATATGGAAATGTACATTAAAATACAATCATTAATTGTTATATAAAGCAGATGATATTTTTTTCTTGAAAATCACTGGTTAGACCACACATGGAGTACTGTGTACAGTTCTGGGCTCCTGTGAACAAGACAGACATAGCAGAGCTGGAGAGGGTTCAGAGGAGGGCAACTAAAGTAATAACTGGAATGAGGGATCTACAGTACCGTAAAAGGTTATCAAAATTAGGGTTATTCACTTTAGAAAAAAGACGACTGAGGGGAGATCTAATAACTATGTATAAATATATCAGGGGTCAGTACAGAGATCTCTCCCATCATCTATTTATCCCCAGGACTGTGACAAGGGGACATCCTCTGCGTCTGGAGGAAAGAAGGTTTGTACACAAACATAGAAAAGGATTCTTCACTGTAAGAGCAGTGAGACTATGGAACTCTCTGCCTGAGGAGGTGGTGATGGTGAGTACAATAAAGGAATTCAAGAGGGGACTGGATTTATTTCTGGAGTGTAATAATATTACAGGCTATAGCTACTAGAGAGGGTCGTTGATCCAGGGAGTTATTCTGATTGCCTGATTGGAGTCGGGAAGGAATTTTTTCCCCTTATGTGAGGAAAATTGGCTTCTGCCTCACAGGGGTTTTTGCCTTCCTCTGGATCAACTTGTAGGAAACAGGCCGAACTGGATGGACAAATGTCTTTTTCGGTCTTATATATGTTACTATGTTACTATGTAAATCTGTTATATATTGGTTTAGGTAGGATTAATAATAGTTCCTTTTAGTTTTGGGTTATTGACTTAGTAGTTACGTTAATGGTTTTGATGTTGATCAATTACTTTTTAGTGTTTATTTTTATATTACTGTTATCTGTTGTACTTTATTTGTTGCCTGTTTTATTATATTTTCTTCATTTAAAAAAATAATATAGTTTGTTAAAATATATTCTTAGAAAAATTTATATATTGCATGCTTGTTATATCGTACTTCCAAAAATGGATGTGGCAGTTAGATACGTTATGGAAATCAGTACTCCCACCCGTAACATTAGCTTTCTGGGACACTGAATAAATAAAAATATCCACATCATCCATTTACCTTCTTGTCGGGGGTAGTGACCATCTCCTCTTCTGCCTCCTCAGAGTCATCACCCTCCTCCACTGCAGCAGGTGGGCTATGGGCCCGATAGCCTGATGGCCCTGCCTCTTCCTGCTCGTCCGAGTGGTCTGTCTCCTCCTCCACCTCCACCGCCTTCTTCTTTTTAGAGAGCTTGGCTCTCACTTTGGGAAGCGGAGCATCTGTAATGATGATGATGACCAAATTTTTAAAAATGCCAAGATAAACAAGTAAAGCCAAATTACAGTTAAGGGTACACAAATTAATCTATGGTAGTGTCTGGATGGCATAATAATTAACTACACCTATCTTTCTTCTCCTTTTGGCTTAGATCAAGTGTAGTATCATCAGTGTCTGCCTTGACCTGCCGGACCAGGACCCTGTGGGTACCCCTGCACTCTGCCTTTGAGCATCGTTGATTAAGTTCAGCTTCAACTCACTGCTGCTATTGGGTGATGGGCCACTCCCCAGGGAACAAGAGTGATTCGAGTCTATGACTTCATTTGGGCATGTGGCCTAATTGTCCTGATCGATGCTTGTTGTCTACACTCGTCCAGACGTGCGAGGAGTTTGGACAAGCTTCAGGGGCCAAAGTCAACTGTGTAAAGTCAAAAAACATATGTGGCCCAGAAAGAGGTCTCATATTGCCACTTTTAGCACCCTTTCCCATCAGTTCAACACCACTGTACTAAGTGATTTATTGTAAAGGGTTAAAAAATACTTATTTCTCTCACCAACATATTGTGTTATCTATCTGCTCAGTTATGCAAATAAGTATTGTACCTGGAAGAGATTTATCTCGGATCTTAGTGATCAGATCCATCCGGTGGCGCTTCAGATCTGACCACTTTTTTAGAATCGCATCCTTCCGATGAGTGCACCCATTCTTCTGCCACAGATGGAAAGCAATTCTCCGCACTATGGCCTGCTTTTCGCCCCTTGACCTTCTGCGGTCGTACCCCTTCTCCAACATTTCCTGCAAGATAACAATTAAATCATGTAATCCCACAGTTCTAAAATACAATTATTAGTTATCATAGTCATAAGAACCATCAAAAATAACATTTAATATCAAAACAGTCAAAGAGTAGAACATCGCCATCCCTTTAAAAGTGACTTGAACATTGCCGCCCCTTTAAAAGTGACTTGAACATCGCCATCCCTTTAAAACTGACTTGAACATCGCCATCCCTTTAAAAGTGACTTGAACATTGCGATCCCTTTAAAAGTGACTTGAATATTGCCGCCCCTTTAAAAGTCACTTGAACATCGCCATCCCTTTAAAAGTGACTTGAACATTGCGATCCCTTTAAAAGTGACTTGAATATTGCCGCCCCTTTAAAAGTCACTTGAACATCGCCATCCCTTTAAAAGTGACTTGAACATCGTCATCCCTTTAAAAGTGACTTGAACATTGCCACCCCTTTAACAGTGTCTTTCACTAATCACTCATGTAGTTGTGCAGTCTGCTAAAGCCTGTGATGAGTTTATGTCACCAAGCAGTAGGACATGTGACAGTGTAAGGCAGTTATGAGATCAGTGAAGGCCTGCAGGCTTCTTGGCTAATAAAAATCATTAATAAATAAGTTTAAATCACATTACTGAATTACACACTAACTAAGTTCAATTACTTTTTACTTACAGTTATTAAGAAATCCAGCTCTTCTTTAGAGAAATTACTTTTCGCCATAATCGCTGGGACAGTCACCCATCTCCACTCTCGTCTCTCTCAATCCGATCCGAGGTAACGCACACACGTACAGACGCACGTACACGATTCTTGAATAGTTGTATTATCGCGATAATAAAACTAACAGTGTAAAGTTGACTGTATTGCTCTAAGTTATATTCGCATACGAATGTAACTTCTATTACAGCACACCAATACTAAAACTGACTAAGAGACAGCTTTAAGTTCTATTCGAACGCGATTATGCGATTATTATATATCTGCTTAATCGCATTGCCGTTTCAACTTAGCATTGCTAATTCTAAATAATTACATCCATATTCGTTAACTTACTGTTACTGACTCAGTAAGTTAACGATATGGATGGAATTATTTAGCAATGCTAAGTTGAAATCGCAATGCGATTAAGCAAATATATAAGAATCGCATTGCGATTTCAACTTAATTCTGATCCGACAGTACATTCTACTGGAGGAGGCGTTCCCATGGTGATCGTTAGCTCAAAGTTGTAATCGCAATGCGTTTATTGCGGTATATTATCCCTCTGGGTGTCTTTTACAGGTTAATTTTTATTTATTTTATGTTAACTCATCATTTCCCTATCTACATTTGTTTGCAGGGGATTTACCTACATTTTGCTGCCTTCTGCAGCCCTCTAGCCCTTTCCGGGAGTCTTTTACAGGCTTTTTAGTGCCCAAAAGTTCGGGTCCCCATTGACTTCTATGGGGTTCGGGTTCGGGATGAAGTTCGGGTTGAGTTCGGATCACGAACCCGGACATTTTCCGGAAGTTCGGCCGAACCTCTCGAACTCGAACATCCAGGTGTTCGCTCATCTCTATTCATAGGACATTCACAGGATGGATCCACTATGTTCAACAGAGGATCCAAATGGGGCATTAAATAATTCCCCCTTTAAGTTAATAGGTAAATGTCATAGGGCCTTCAAAAGTTCCTCAATATTTTTTGTAGGATATGCCCTTTTAAACAGTTTATCCCACTGGTGGGGTTACATTCAGCAATTGAACCCTTTGTCTGTGCAAAAATCAGCTGGTAGATAATTCAGTACCTTTTCCTGATGTCCTCAGTGATCTTACCGCAGTCAGCCGGTGGGTGCCGCTGGGATCGCTGGTGTGTGCGCGTGTTGACTCGCGCATGTCTCTGGAGGAGCACGCTAAGACGCGCGGTTACTTCCGGTGATGCGGTGCTACGTCACTTCCGGTTGGGTGACGGCACGGCGTACCTCGTGTTTTGAAGCAAGAAAAGAGAAGGCGCCTTCTCACTGTGATGATTCTTGAAAATCCGGACTAGAAATAGTAAATCCTGTATAGTTGTTGATGTTAAAATAGATTAGAACGCTACTTTAAAACCCAAACGCGTTTCAGAGCTAGCTGCTCCTTCTTCAGTAGGATTGGTAGCGTCTATTAGTGTATCCCTCCTATATTGAGTTCCCATAATCAGGGGGAGGAGTTTCTCAAGTTCATGGTAGGAGATAAAATAAGGACTGGATCCTATCAGAAGTGTCAGAGATTATACTAGACATAAAAAAATATATATATAAAATAAAATATAAAATATATAATACAGAATAGGTAATAAAAGATGTAAAATAGATAGATAATGAGCCTATCGAGAAAGTATGAGATATCATTTTATATATCAGATGGTTAGCCGCATAAAATCTCCTGATATTGGGATAGTAAATAAATTTATTCAATGATAGTCAGATATTCTATTGCTTCACAGGTAGTATAATATTCCCACGTCTGTGGATTGTTTTCTGGGTAAAAAAATCTTAAGGATTGTTTTCTGGGTAAAAAATCTTAATTGGTGGATATATATGAAAGGGTACATATTGGAATATGTACCCTTTCATATATATCCACCAAAAAGCACACTTTTTTGCTAGATAGTAAATTTATGGGCTATGCTGCATTTCAGACAGTCCAATTAAACTGTTAAATACGGCAGTTACATTGCTGCTATAACAAAGCACATTTTTTTTCCGGCTAGATAGCAAATTTGTGTGCTACGCTGTATTTCTGACACTCCAATGAAACTGTAAATTGGTGCTCTAAAAAAAACACACTTTTTGTGCTAGATCGGGGACAGGGAGGTAAATTTGTAAAAATCGTCTGTTCCATTGGTGGGTGACATTTTACCATTTTTGCAGTATACTAACCCCTGCTCTGCATAGGTGACAGGGAGGTAAATTTCTAAAAATTGTCTGTTACAGTCAAGGTGACATTAACCCAGTTTTGCCATATACAAACCCCTGCTCTGCATAGGTGACATGTAGGTAAATCTGTAAAAATCGTCTGTTACATTGTTGGGTGACATTTTACCATTTTTTCCGTATACAAACCCCTGCTATGCGCATAGGTTACAGGGAGGTAAATTTCTAAAAATCATCTGTTACATTCTTGGGTGACATTAACCCAGTTTTGCCGTATACAAACCCCTGCTCTTCATAGGTGACAGGGAGGTAAATTTCTAAACATAAAGGGTACCTTTGAAAGATCCAATTGACCCCTCCATTTTTGATATATGATCTGTGGTGTATGATATATGCCAAACAGTGTATGTGATTTTATAATTTATTTTATGGTTTATTGAATTTTAATGTGAATCGGGTTGTAATGAATTCTAGGTATTTTATGACATACCAGTGCATTCTATTTTCCTTGTGATACGGTGTTAGTAGAGTGCCTTCCTCTTCATACAATATATTTTATACGATTAACACGGTACAGGGGTGGACCAAGGGAAGTGCACCACGATCATACTTGGAGGTTTTGGGTGTAGCCGCTGTACACACTTTTTTGTTCTAAATTTCTAAACATTGTCTGTTACATTCTTGGGTGACATTCAGCCAGTTTTGCAGTATACAAACACCTGCTCTGCATAGGTGACAGGGAAGTAAATTTCTAAAAATCATCTGTTCCATTGGTGGGAGACTTTAACCCAGTTTTGCAGTATATAAACCCCTGCTCTGCATTGCTGACAGGGAACTAAATTTAGTAAAAACGTCTGTTACTTCAGTGGGTGACGGCAAAAAATAAGGAAAGCGTCAAATAAGGGATGTGGCCATGGTCGTGGTGCTGCTGGTGTTGGTAGAGCTCCTGTTGCAGGGAGAGGACGTGGTCGATCTGTGCCAGCTACACGCCCAAATGTGCGCATAGGTGCGTGTAGACGACAGAGCCTTCAGCGTTATTTAGTAGGCCCGAAAGCCACTCTACGAATGGTAAGGCCAGAACAAGTATAGTCACTAGTAGATTGGGTGGCTGACAGTGCCTCCAGTACCTTCACATTGTCTCCCACCCGGTCCACTGCTGAAACCTCAGATTTGGCACCTGCAGGCCATGGGCATCTATCTTGCACCTCACCCCCTTGCAAATCAGCCAAGCAGTATGAGCCTCAAGTCATGCAGTAGTCTCTTATGCTTTTTGATGACTCTGCTGGCATGGTTTTCCACGGCCATTCATCTAGCCATGCGCCAGAAGTGGAAGGGATTGAGTGCACCGATGCCCAACTACTTATGTATGAGGATGAGGACATGGGAAGACCACCGCATCACATCTCTGATGATGAAAAAACATGATGATGATGAAAGCTGCGGCTTTCTGCAGTGTGCAAACCGACAAGGAGGGCAGGGGTGAAGACTGGGTGGAAGATGATGTGGAGGACAAGGAGGTCCTAGACCCCACATGGAATCAAGGTCATGTGAGTGACCTGTGCAGTTCGGAGGGAGAGGCGGTGGTCGCACAGAGCCACCAGCACAGCAAAAGAGGGAGCAGGGTGAAAAAGCAGAGCGGCCATCCCCTAGACAGTACGCCTGCTACTGCCCACGGCACCCGGGGACCGAACACAAAGTCAGCTCCAAGGAGTTCCCTGGCATGGCAGTTCTTCCGACAATGTGCAGATGACAAGACACGAGTGGTCTGCACGCTGTGCAATTTGAGCCTGAAGCGAGGCATAAACGTTCTAAACCTGAGCACAACCTGCATGACCAGGCATCTAACTGTAAAGCACGAGCTGCAGTGGAGTAAACACCTCCAAAAGCAAGAAAGTCTCAGGCTCCTCCTGCTCCCTCTTCTGCTGCAGTCTCTGTCTCTTTTTCCACCTCTGGAGTCACAGTGGCACCGGCCACCCCGCAAAAAGAGGATGTGTCAGCAACGCAACCACGGTCGTCACCTTCAACAAGCAGCACCACAATGTCCCATGGCAAGGTTCACCTGTCCATCTTCCAAACAATGGAGCGAAAGAGGAAGTACCTCCCTACTTACCCGCAATCCCTGGCCCTGAATGCCAGCATTTCAAAATTACTGTAACAATGGCAGTTGGCAGCCACCAGCGTGCAGCGCACCCTGCTATGTACCTCAGTCTAACTGCACACAAGTCTCCCCCTCTCCGCTGCAGGCTCCTCCGCTTTCTTAGCACTGTCGCAGGCGGCGACAACTTCTGTTGTACCTTGTAGGAGCCACAGGTGTCCTGGTTCTTTAAGGGTTCGTACACGCCCCTGATTCCGCCCTCTCTCCAATCCCGGCCAAGCACCACCTTTATAAGGGGGCTTCCCCCTTCCTGCAATGCCTGAGCAATATTGTAGTTTACTACAGCGAAGGTTCTTGCTTGTTTCCGTATCGTTATCCTGCTACCGACCTTGGCCTGTATCCTGACCTCGTCTCTGTCTGAAGTAAAGTTATCCATGGCACTCCGATAATTTTGAGTTGAAATTATATTTAATGGAAAACACATGGAAGAAATCCATATCAATCATCATTCCATACAGTGTTATATAAATCCAGGCGAAGAGAAAAGGTAATAGCCACAAGATTTTACGAACGTTTCGGTCGCTACACCTTCATCAGGGGAATCTTTAAAGCGAACCTGTCACCTGCTTTTTACCTCTTAAGCTGTTAACTGTACCTTATAGATCATTGTAACCTTGTTTCCAAACAGGTGTTCTTCGTTTTTCTGGGGTTTATATTCCTGAAAAAATCACTTTATAATCTGCTCTGCTGCGTCTGAAGTCACCAGACAAGTCAAGGAGGCAGACCCTCCTTGACTGCTGGATGCGACTCCCCCGTCCTAACCCCGCCTCTCATCCCTATGATTGACACTAGGTCTTCTGCCCGGGACCGCGCTGGTCTCGGCGGCGCATGCGCCGTCTGCCTTCATAGCAGCGCGATCCCGAGCCTCGCGCTGAGTGATCTGCATTTCACCAGCGGCCCGGCTAGAGAGGAGAGAAGTGCGCAAGCGCGATCTAGCATGGGGATCGCGCTTCACTCAGCGCGAGGCTCGGGATCGCGCTGCTATGAAGGCAGACGGCGCATGCGCCGCCGAGACCAGCGCGGTCCCGGGCAGAAGACCTAGTGTCAATCATAGGGATGAGAGGCGGGGTTAGGGCGGGGGAGTCGCATCCAGCAGTCAAGGAGGGTCTGCCTCCTTGACTTGTCTGGTGACTTCAGACGCAGCAGAGCAGGAGATTATAAAGTGATTTTTTCAGGAATATAAACCCCAGAAAAACGAAGAACACCTGTTTGGAAACAAGGTTACAATGATCTATAAGGTACAGTTAACAGCTTAAGAGGTAAAAAGCAGGTGACAGGTTCGCTTTAAGGTGGCAATATGTGAATGGATGTACTGGATGCCGTCTCTGTCTGATCCTCCTGTACCTCATTGCTCTCAAGTATATGACCCGGATTGTCGACTACGCTTCTGTCTGCTGTGCAGATGGTCACACCGGCTGCACCTGGGCTACTCAGCTCTACTGTTCTAAAAGCTCTAGCTCTGCTTTACCACTTACTCAGCTCTGCTTCATCCAGCAGCAGCTTGCTCCCCCTGCCTGTTCTGGCCAGCTGCCACTTAAACGGGACCACTCTTGTGGTGGCGACCTGGTGTCTCCCCTGCAGCTGAGACCAGCTTCCGCATCCTGGAGCAGGATAAAGGGTTATATGCAGAAAAAACGCTATGTGGCTCTTATAGGGGACAACACAGTCAGTTAGCAGCAGTCCCACACAAGTCGTGTGGATCCTAATCACCGTTTTTAGAAACACATAAAAGATAATAATGGTGGTGCCGCGCTTTCAATCCAGAGACCACTTGCAGGGAACAGTGGTGCCAGTGAGCATCAAGCCCAGCTTGGTGGTGTGCGATAATGGGCAAAATCTCATAGCAGCTCTGGGCCTAGCCGGTTTGATGCACATCCCTTGCCTGGCGCATGTGCTGAATTTGGTGGTGCAGAAATCCCTGAAAAACGATCCCGATATTTCAGAGCTGCTGCAGAAAGTGCAGGCCGTCTATGCACGCTTTCGGCATTCTCACCCTGATGCTGCTCGCCTGTCTGCGCTGAAGAGTAACTTCGGCCTTCCTGCTCACCGCCTCATATGCGACGTGCCCACAAGATGGAACTCCACCTTGCACATGCTGGAGAGACTGTGCGAGCAGCAGTGGGCGATAGTGGAGTTTCAGCTGCAGCATGCACGGGTGAGTCGCTCTGCGGAACAGCACCACTTCACGCCACTGAGTGGTCCTCCATGCGAGACCTGTGTGCCTTGTTGCGCTGCTTCGACTACTCCACCAACATGGCCAGTGACGATGACGCCGGTCTCAGCGTTACTATCCCACTTCTATGTCTCCTTCAAAAAACACTTTGAGCGATGATGGAAGAGGATGTGGCACAGGAGGAAGAGGAGGAGGAAGAGGGATCATTTCCACGGTTATCAGGTCAGTCATTCACAAGTGGCTCAGAGGGTGGGTTCCTGCACCAACATAGGAAAGGTATACAATTGTCCAGCCAGGACACATTTCTGAAGAATGAGGAGGATGAGGAGGAACCATGTTAACAGCAGGGTGGCACCCAAAGCAGCGTGGGTGGGGGGATACCGAGGACACAGACCATACACCTCCCACAGAGGACAGCTTGTCGTTGCCTCTGGGCAGCCTGGCACACATGAGCGACTACATGCTGCAGTGCCTGCGCAACGATCGCCGAGTTCTAACTTGTGCTGATTACTTGGTGACCACCCTGCTGGATCCCCGTTACAAGGACAACGTGGCATCCTTAATTCCATCACTGTAGCGTGATCGGAAGATGCACGAGTACAAGCGCACGCTGGTAGACACGCTATTAATG
Source organism: Bufotes viridis (assembly GCA_033119425.1). NCBI lineage: Eukaryota > Metazoa > Chordata > Amphibia > Anura > Bufonidae > Bufotes > Bufotes viridis. Next base: position 119,246,218 of record CM065597.1, on the reverse strand, counting down.
GCATTCCCACCTGACACCGGAGTAGAAGCACAAGGCGAAAGCAAAGGAGGAGGGAGAGGTCGCCAATGCAGCCGGGGCACCTCAGGAGGCAGGGTTAGCATGGCGGAAATGTGGAAAAGCTTTGTCACCATGCCACAACAACCAGCACCACCAGCTGATATGCAACGTCTTAGCAGGAAGCAGCATTTCAGCAACATGGTGGAGCAGTATGTGTGCACACGCCTACACGTACTGACTGATGGGTCTGCCCCATTCAACTTCTGGGTCTTCAAACCGGGCACATGGCCTGAGCTTGCCCTTTACGCCTTGGAGGTGCTGGACTGCCCTGCAGCCAGGTTATTGTCTGAACGTGTATTTAGCATGGCAGGGGGCTTTATCACAAACAAGCGCAGCTGCCTGTCCACAGATAATGTGGACAAGCTCACGTTCTTTAAAATGAACCAGGCATGGATCCCACAAGACTTGTCTGTACCTTGTGCAGAATAGACATTTATACCAGCTTCAACCATTTATTCTTGTACTCAAGTGCACTTATTCTTTGTTTTATTTTTTAATATGTCCCAATATTTTGGGTGCTACCGCAATAAAAAAAAAAAAAAAAAAGAAACTGTTGGCTACCTCCTCTACCTCCACTCCCGCTTCCACTTACACAGCCACCACCTCCTCCTCCTAGTTCAAGATAGTTATTTTTTATTTTTATTTATTTTATTTTAAATTATTTCACTATCCACATTTGTTTGCAGAGCAATTGTCATGCTCTTAAGCACATTTTGCTGTCTTTTGCAGCTCTCTAGCCCTTATCATGACATTTTTAGAGCCATTTTAGTGCCCGAAAGTTCGGGTCCTCATTGAGTTCAATGGGGTTCGGGGTCAAGTTCGGGTCCCAAACTCGAACTTTGCGACGAAGTTCGGCCGAACCCAGCGAACCCGAACTTCCAGGTGTTCGCTCAACTCTATTGACGACTTATTTGTTATCTGGAAAGGGGACCCCGATTTACTAGAAACATTTTACATATCTCTTAATGACAACTATTGGGGCATTTCTTTATCATTGGATTATCTTTTAAATCATATACATATTGCATTTTTAGACATTGATATTTCTCACAATAACAAACATTGTATTACATCCACACATTTTAAAACAGTTGATAGCAACAGCTATCTTCACTACATGAGCAATCATTACAAGAAATGGCTTAACAATTTCGTACAATCAGTTCTCATACGCAGTAAGGCCCTTAGTCAGACACAGTGTTTAATATCTCGGACTAAAGAAGGTGAAGAATATAAGGATGGTTTTAGCTGAAACAGTGTTATAATATGTCTTTATTAGAGATGAGCGAACACCTGGATGTTCGGGTTCGAGAAGTTCGGCCGAACTTCCCGAAAATGTTCGGGTTCAGAATCCGAACTCGACCCGAACTTTATCCCGAAACCGAACCCTATTGAAGTCAATAGGGACCCGAACTTTTAGGCACTAAAAAGGCTGTAAAATAGTCCAGGAAAGGGCTAGAGGGCTACAAAAGGCATCAAAATGTAGGTAAATGCCCTGCAAACAAATGTGGATAGGAAAATGAATTAAAATAAAATAAATAAAAATTAACCAATATCAATTGGAGAGAGGTCCCATAGCAGAGAATCATGCGTCATATCACCCACCACTGGAGAAGGCCACTTTCAGTTATTTCGGCCCCAACACCCAGACAGAGGAGAGAGGTCCCAATGCAAGGAATAAGGCGTCATATCACCCACCACTGGAGAAGGCCAATTTCAGTTATTTAGGCCCCAGCACCCAGACAGAGGAGAGAGGTCCCACAGCAAGGAATAAGGCATCATATCACCCACCACTGGAGAAGGCCACTTTCAGTTATTTAGGCCCCGGCGCCCAGATTGAGGAGAGGTTCATTCAACTTTGGGTTGCACTGCAAGATCATGGTAAAGTTAAAAAAATGAGGATTCAATAAAGAAGTGCCCCAGAGTACAAGAATACGTGGTTGAGGGGGAGGAAATTATAAATGTCTATTCTGCACAAGGGAGGGACAGGTCCTGTGGGATCCATGCCTGGTTCATTTTTATGAACGTCAGCTTGTCCACGTTGGCTGTGGACAGGAGGCTACGTTTGTCAGTAATGACGCCCCCTGCCGTGCTGAATACACGTTCAGACAAAACGCTGGCCGCCAGGCAGGCCAGCACCTCCAAGGCATAAAATGCTAACTCTTGCCACGTGGACAATTTGGAGACCCAGAAGTTGAATGGGGCCGAACCATCAGTCAGTACACGGAGGGCTGTGCAGACGTACTGTTCAACCATGTTAGTGAAATGCTGCCTCCTGCTAACACGTTCTGTATCAGGTGGTGGTGATGTTAGCTGTGGCGTGGAGACAAAACTTTTCCATATTTCTGCCATGCTAACCCTGCCTTCAGAGGAGCTGGCCGTGACACAGCTGCGTTGGCGACCTCTTGCTCCTCCTCTGTCTTCGCCTTGGGCTTCCACCTGTTCCACTGTGACATTTGGGAATGCTCTCAGGAGCGTGTCTACCAGCGAGCGCTTGTACTCGCGCATCTTCCTATCATGCTCCAGTGCAGGAAGTAAGGTGGGCACATTGTCTTTGTACCGGGGATCCAGCAGGGTGGCAACCCAATAGTCCGCACACATTAAAATGAGACATAGAAGTGGTATTGTAAAGCTGATAAGGGTGTCATCGCCACTGGCCATGTTGGTGGAGTACTCGAAACAACGCAACAGGGCACACAGGTCTCGCATGGAGGCCCACATTATTGGTGGTGAAGTGGTGCTGTTCCGCAGTGCGACTAACGCGTGCGTGCTGCAGCTGAAACTCCACTATGGCCTGCTGCTGCTCGCACAGTCTCTCCAGCATGTGCAAGGTGGAGTTCGACCTGGTGGGTACGTCGCATATGAGGCGGTGAGCGGGAGGGCCAAAGTTACGCTGTAGCGCAGACAGGCGAGCAGTGGCAGGATGTGAACGCCGGAAGCGTGCACAGACGCCCCGCACTTTATGCAGCAGCTCTGACATGTCGGGGTAGTTGTGAATGAACTTCTGCCCCACCAAATTTAGCACATGCGCCAGGCAAGGGATGTGCGTCAAACCGGCTAGTCCCAGAGCTGCGACAAGATTTCACCCATTATCGCACACCACCAGGCCGGGCTTGAGGCCCATCGGCAGAAACCACTTGTCGGTCTATTGTTCAATACCCCAGCACAACTCCTGCGCGGTGTGGGGCCTGTCCCCCAAACATATGAGTTTCAGAATGGCCTGCTGACGTTTACCCCGGGCTGTGCTGAAGTTGGTGGTGAAGGTGTGTGGCTGACTGGATGAGCTGGTGGAAGCGGAGGAGGAGGCTACAGGAGGCAAAGAATGATGCCCTGCGATCCTTGGCGGCGGAAGGACGTGCGCCAAGGAACTCTCCGCCTGGGGCCCAGCCGCCACTACATTTACCCAGTGTGCAGTTAGGGAGATATAGCGTCCCTGACCGTGCTTACTGGTCCACGTATCTGTGGTTAGGTGGACTTTGCCACAGACGGCGTTGCGCAGTGCACACTTAATTTTATCGGATACTTGGTTGTGCAGGGAAGGCACGGCTGTCTTGGAGAAGTAGTGGCGGCTGGGAACAACAAACTGTGGGACAGCCATGGACATCAGCTGTTTGAAGCTGTCTGTGTCCAACAGCCTGAATGACAGCATTTCAAAGGCCAGTAGTTTAGAAATGCTGGCATTCAGGCCCAGGCCTCGAGGGTTTTGAGATGGAGAGCTGAACGCTGCCGTGTGACATGGTGGAGATGCTTGGTGACGCAGGTGGTGTTGTCGGTGGCACATCCTTTGTTTGATGGGCGGCAGGTGCCAATATTCCTTCCGAGGCAGCAGCAGAAGAGGGAGCAGAGGGAGCCAGAGTGAGTTCCTTTCTTTTAAGGTGTTTACTCCACTGCAGTTCATGCTTTGCATGTAGATGCCCGGTCATGCAGGTTGTGCTAAGGTTCAGAACGTTAATGCCTCGCTTCAGGCTCTGATAGCACAGCCTGCAAACCACTTGTCGTCAGCACATTGTTTAAAGAAGTGCCATGCCAGGGAACTCCTTGAAGCTGCCTTTGGGGTGCTCGGCCCCTGGTGGCGGTGGCCAGTAGCAGGCGAACTCTCTTGGTGGCGGCTGATCTGCTTTTGCCCCCTGCTCCCTCTTTTGCTACGCTGTTGGCTCGGTCTCACCACTGCCTCTTCCTCTGAACTATGAAAGTCAGTGGCATGACCTTCATTCCATGTGGGGTCTAGGACCTCATAGTCCCCTGCATCGTCTTCCACACAGTCTTCCTCCCTGACCTCCTGTTCGGTTTGCACACTGCAGAAAGACGCAGCAGTTGGCACCTGTCTTTCATCATCATCAGAGATGTGCGGACTCCGATGAGGTGGTATTCCCATGTCCTCATCATCAGGAAACATCAGTGGTTGTGGATCAGTCCATTCTATGTCTTCCACCACTGGGGAAGGGCTAGGTGGATTCCCTTGGGAAACCCTGCCAGCAGAGTCTTCATTTTTTGAATGGATACTCGTCTGGACTGGAGTCTTTTGACGAGGAGGACAACGGCGCAAGAACAACCCAGGTGGCGAAGTAGAGGAACTTTTATTTGCAAAAGACGACGCGTTTCGGGGTCACGCCCCTTTATCAAGTCTACAAAAATAGTGATTAACGGAAAATGTATAAAATAATCTTATAAGATAAAGCGTAAATAAACATTAATAAAAAAAGTTTGTGTACATGTACTATTTTGTTAAAATATATGCATATATATATATAAAAAAAAGACATATGTAGCCTGATTAAGACTATATAATTACGTTACTAGCTCATAATAAAAAAAAACCTGGGTGGGCTTAAATAATAGATTATCTAGAAACCAGTTGGTGCTAATAATATATATATATATATATATATATATATATATATATATATATATATAAAATAGCATACTATGTCATTACATGAATAAAACATGTAAAAATATATATGTATGAGCACAATAAAACCACAAAGCGAAACAAACTCATGACTTCAACTTGAATACTTATTAGGTTACCTGAATGTTCTTCAATAAGTGCTCACTATATGGAGGACCATTGGAGACAGCCCCTCTGTGTGCTGCGTGATGAGTGTAGCGCTAGAATAGAGAATTGAACAAGCTAAAGTAGTGTATAGGGAGGGAAAGTTATATATAATTGCCCCTATCTATCAAGATGATGTTTGACATACTATATGGACTGATTATAATTGCTGTCCATTCTACTTAAGTTAGTGTACTTTCTCCAATAATAAATAGGAACCGAACTGGAGGGCTACATAGAAGTATTGCTGGGCCAGTGATTGCTGTGCGGGTGTATGGTGAGCCCTTACCTGATGGTCTGTGGACACCCAGTGTGCCTTGCTGCGGCAGCGCTTCTGGCACGCTGCAAGTGCGGCGTGTCTGGTGAGGAGAAAGCGCGCGCTGCGGGCACTGCCTTAGAGGCTAGGAGCGGGAGGAGGAGCGGCCGTGACGTGTTCTGAGGGGTGTGGCTGGGCATACCTGGTGTGTAGCGCCTTATCGCGCCGTACTGCTGATGCTAGAACGGAGACAGGGGAAGGAGAAGTGGAAATGTTGTGTGTAAAGGATGATAGTAGCATTAATGTAAAATAAGGATTGAAGAGGTTCGCAATTGGATATGATGGAACTGAGTGTTATGTGGGGATAAATTGCATGGCTGGTAGATATTTGATGAAAAATTATGTGATGATCTGTGGTTTATGAATAAATGTATACTTAAATAAACAAATGAAATACAAATGAAATGAAAATGAAAATAAATATCAATATAAAAAAATATATAAATGTAAAAATAGAATAAAAATAATAATAATATTAAAATATATATATATAAATAAATAATAAAAAATAAAATAAAAAAATTATAAAAATTAAAAAATAATAATAAAAATAAAAAAATTAAAAATTAAAAAATAAATAAATGTAAATATAAAAATCTGACGGGCTTGATCTAGTCAAAAAACTGGAATTGTACGTGTTGAAGCAAAGGGGGGGATCAAAGAAATGAAGATGGGCAGTTTGGGGAGTGGGGGATAGGGGGATACCGCAATTATTCCACATTTGGAGTGGATAAGAGGGGATAGGTAGGTATGATTCCAGGACAGATGATGGGTACTGGAACTTATAGCTGTAGGTGAATCTGGAACGGATACTAATATACATGAATTGCGCTAAAAGCATTGGTTTTCTAAACTTTCGTTCAGTCCATATGGTTCGAGTGTATGGAGTTTGAAAATCCAATACATCTCCCGTCTTTCCAGGTTCCTATATCTGTCCAGGCAATCTTCTTTGATATGTTCTATTGGAGTTATCTGTAATTTAGATGGATCCTTGTCATGAGTCATGGCATGATGTCGGGATACGCTGTGTTTTACGTAGCCATTGTTAATATTGGATCTATGCTTATTAATCCTTTCTCGTAATACTTGGATCGTTCTGCCGACATATTGTAAGCCACATCCGCATTCGAGCAAATATATCACATACGTTGTTGAACAATTGATATGACTCTTAATTAAAAATTCCTCGCCTGTGATATTACTCCTGAAGGTTCTGATCCTGTTAGAAATATTGTTACAACATTTACACATTGCGTGTCCACATTTGTAGCTCCCTAATTGTTCTGGAAACCACCAGTTCTCTTTGTTTTTGTTTCTCTTTCGCTTTTTTAATTTGCTGGGGGCTAGGATGTTGTTTAATGTTTTTGCCCTTCTAAACGTTAGTTGCGGTTTTTTGGGTATATTCGGTCTCAGATAGGGATCATTAGTTAAGATATGCCAATGTTTTGACAAGATTTTTCTTAGAATTCCATGGTACGGATTAAACGTGGTGATCAATGTCGTTTCGTATTTCTTCTGGTCTTCCGTTCCACTAGTTGTTGTTTTCGTCTATAGACATTCTTCTTGGCTGAGGATTTTAGCTCTATCGATGATTTTGCTGGGATATTTTTTGTTTCGGAATCTCTCCCGCAAAATCTGGCTTTGTTGGATGAAGTCGTGGAACAGTTGCGCCTTATCCGTTTGAACTGACTGTAGAAAATATTGTTCTTCCATTTGCGGTGATGGGCACTTCTAAAGTCTAGGTAATTGTTTCCGTCGACTTTTTAATAAAAGGTTTTAGTTTGAATCGTTTTATTGGTAGAGAATAATAGAAGGTCTAGATATTCGATGGAGGTCGTAGAGCTGTTAGATGTAAACGTCAGGTTCCACGAGTTGTTATTGAGATGCGTGCCATATATAAATTGGCAAAACTCGGCGCGAAGCGCATACCCATTACAGTGCCATTCCGTTGTCTGTATAGGCCCGTTTCGAAGGAAAATGTGTTATGTGTTAGAAAGAAACAAATGGCTTCTGCGATGAATGATCTATGTTCAGGAGACAGTTGTCATCTGTTTCAAGGTAAAATTTAGAGGTTGCGATCCCTTTTTCGTGTGGGATGTTAGAGAATAATCAGGAAACGTCCAATGTTAACCAACGGTATGATGGATCCCATTCTATATCGCTCAGGAGGGAAATGAGTTGGGCTGAATCTCTCAAATGGGACCGGAGACTGGTGACGTGTTTTTGTAAAAGAACATCTACATAATGAGACAAGTTGCTGGTGAGGGAGTTAATCCCAGAGATTATTGGCCTCCCGGGTGGATTCTTCGTGTTCTTGTGGACTTTCGGTAAATGATAAAAGATTGCCATTACAGGATGTTTTTTTTTATTATGAGCTAGTAATGTAATTATATAGTCTTAATCAGGCTACATATGTCTTTTTTTATATATATATATATATATACATAAATTTTAACGAAATAGTACATGTGCTGTACACAAACTTATTTTATAAGATTATGTCATACATTTTCCGTTAATCACTATTTTTGTAGACTTGATAAAGGGGCGTGACCCCGAAACGGTCCCCCGCCGAAAGGTTGAACAGGACACCTCTGGCAGCATCAACCCATCTGGAAAAGTCAAACTTAGCCTTCACCCACAATAGAGAGCCCCGAGACAAGGGCAGCTCAATCAGGTGAGTATTATTAACTCAACCTTGGCGGGAAAAAACGTTCAAAAACCCACGATATCCGCTACCACCTAAGAGCGCCTTCTCTTCTCCCCTTTTTGGCCTTTTTTAGGAGCAGAGTCTTCAAACAGCATAAGAGACTGCTGCATAACTTGAGGCTCAGACAGTTTCCCTGATATGCATGGCGGTTATGTGACAGACTGATGGGCTTTGTTTTCAGGTGCCACCTGTGCGCTTTCTGCAGAAGACTGGGTGGGAGGTAATGTTGTGAACATGCTGGATCCACTGTCGGCCACCCAATTGACTAGCGCCTGTACCTGCTCAGGCCTTACTATCCTTAGAACGGCATTGGGCCCCACCAAATATCGCTGTAAATTCTGGCGGGTACTGGAACCTGAGGTAGTTGGTTCACTAGGACGTGTGGCTGTGGCAGAATGGCCACGTCCTCTCCCAGCACAAGAGGGTACACTAACACCACCACGACCGCGTCCGCTACTAGATGTTTTCCTCATTGTTACCGTTCACCAAGCACCACAATAAGAAAAAAAATATTTGGCCCAATGTATTGATTTCAAATTCAGGACATTTTTTACAGGCACCTAACACTATCTGCCTATTTATTTATGTAGCGTATTACACTAATCCAGGCACAGCAGTAACCACTGATTTAGGGGAATATCTCTTTTAGGGCTAGTATTTAGGCCCTGGATGAACGGTATCCTTTTATGGACAGATTTACACTTGGAGATGCACAGTAGCGTGAGAAAAAATATGTAGGATTATGCCTTCAGCAATTGTATTTTAACACTTTGTGTAATATAGCCTTTAACGGACAGAAATGCAATGGGAGATGCACTGTAGCGTGTAAAGTTAATGAGGATGACCCTCTCAGCACTTGTATATACACCTTGAGTGTAATATACCCTTTTACGGACAGATTAACACTTTGCCTGCAACAGCTGTAACACCAGATTTAGAGTATTGCTATATTTGCAATTGAATTTCACCCCAGAACAAAATATATGTTTTGGCGGACACTATTATACTTTGCCAGCCACAGCTGTGACACCAGATTTATGGTATTGCTATTTTGGCAATTGAATTTCACCCCAGAACAAAATATATGTTTTGGCGGACACTATTATACTTTGCCAGCCACAGCTGTGACACCAGATTTAAGGTTTTGCTATTTTGGCAATTTAATTTCACCCCAGAACAAAATATACCCTTTTACAGGCAGATTAACACTTGGCCTGCAACAGCTGGAACACCAGATTCAGGGTATTGCTATATTGGCAATTGAATTTCACCCCAGAACAAAATATATGTTTTGGCGGACACTATTATACTTTGCCAGCCACAGCTGTGACACCAGATTTATGGTATTGCTATTTTGGCAATTGAATTTCACCCCAGAACAAAATATATGTTTTGGCGGACACTATTATACTTTGCCAGCCACTACTGGAACACCAGATTCAGGGTATTGCTATTTTGGCAATTTAATTTCACCCCAGAACAAAATATACCCTTTTACGGACAGATTAACACTTGGCCTGCAACAGCTGGGACACCAGATTCAGGGTATTGCTATTTTGGCAATTGAATTTCCCTCCAGGTCAAAATATATGTTTTGGCAGACACTATTATACTTTGCCAGCCACTACTGAAACACCAGATTCAGGGTATTGCTATTTTGGCAATTGAATTTCACCCCAGAACAAAATATATGTTTTCGCGGACACTATTATACTTTGCCAGCCACAGCTGTGACACCAGATTTATGGTTTTGCTATTTTGGCAATTGAATTTCACCCCAGAACAAAATATATGTTTTGGCGGACACTATTATACTTTGCCAGCCACTGCTGGAACACCAGATTCAGGGTATTGCTATTTTGGCAATTGAATTTCACCCCAGAACAAAATATACCCTGTTACAGACAGATTTAAACTAGGCCTAAAACTGCTGGCACACCAGATTCAGGGTATTGCTATTTTGGCAATTGAATTTCACCCCAGAACAAAATATATGTTTTGGTGGACACTATTATACTTTGCCAGCCCCAGCTGTGACACCAGATTTATGGTATTGCTATTTTGGCAATTGAATTTCACCCCAGAACAAAATATATGTTTTGGCGGACACTATTATACTTTGCCAGCCACTACTGGAACACCAGATTCAGGGTATTGCTATTTTGCCAGATTAATTTCACCCCAGAACAAAATATATGTTTTGGCTGGCGGACACTATTCTATTTTGCCAGTCACAGCTGAAACCACTGATTTATGGTATTGCTATATTGGCAATTGAATTTCACCCCAGAACAAAATATATGTTTTGGCGGACACTATTATACTTTGCCAGCCACTACTGGAACACCAGATTCAGGGTATTGCTATTTTGGCAATTGAATTTCACCCCAGAACAAAATTTACCCTTTTACGGACAGATTAACATTTGGCCTGCAACAGCTGGGACACCAGATTCAGGGTATTGCTATTTTGGCAATTGAATTTCAGCCCCGAACAAAATATATGTTTTGGCGGACACTATTATACTTTGCCAGCTACAGCTGTGACACCAGATTTATGGTTTTGCTATTTTGGCAATTGAATTTCACCCCAGAATAAAAAATATGTGTTTTGGCGGACACTATTATACTTTGCCAGCCACTGCTGGAACACCAGATTCAGGGTATTGCTATTTTGGCAATTGAATTTCACCCCAGATCAAAATATACCCTGTTACAGACAGATTTAAACTAGGCCTGCAACTGCTGGAACACCAGATTCAGGGTATTGCTATTTTGGCAATTGAATTTCACTCCAGAACAAAATATATGTTTTGGCAGACACTATTATACTTTGCCAGCCAGTGCTGGGACGCTAGATTCAGGGTATTGCTATTTTGGCAATTGAATCTCACCCCAGAACAAAATATACCCTTTTACGGACAGATTAACACTTGGCCTGCAACAGCTGGGATACCAGATTCAGGGTATTGCTATTTTGGCAATTGAATTTCCCCCCAGAACAAAATATATGTTTTGGCAGACACTATTATACTTTGCCAGCCAGTGCTGGGACACCAGATTCAGGGTATTGCTATTTTAGCAATTGAATTTCACCCCAGAACAAAATATTCCCTTTTACGGACAGATTAACACTTGGCCTGCAACAGCTGGGATACCTGATTCAGGTTATTGCTATTTTGGCAATTGAATTTCACCCCAGAACAAAATATATGTTTTGGCAGACACTATTATACTTTGCCAGCCAGTGCTGGGACACCAGAATCAGGGAATTGCTATTTTGGCAATTGAATTTCACCACAGAAAATAATCTATCCTTTGCCAGACAGCATACAGTATCACACTTGGTTAGCCAAAGCTGGAACACCAGATTTAGGGGATTGGTGTTTTGGCTATTGTATTTAACCCCTTAATAAAATATAGAAATTGCTATCCTGAGTTTCCAGGGGTGACAATAAGCATAGCCAAGCCCCTGATGTAGGATATAGCAAAAATAAACCTAGTATTGATAGATTGATGGACTTGATGGCAGCTTGTTCTGGTGCACCACAAGTCACAAAATGGCCGCTGATCACCCCAGAAAAAAGTGACAGAAAAACGCTCTGTGCAGCCTAAAAACCAGTGAGCAATTAACTAGCAGAAGTTGAATCCTTCACAGCTGTAGATCGATCAGTTCATTAGGTGCTGTTGCTGACTTTTCCCTGCCTAATCTCGCCCTCACAGAAGCTGCGTCCTCTCCCTACACTAATCAGAGCAGTGTGACGTACGGCGCTACGTGACTCCAGCTTATATAGAGGCTGAGTCACATGCTGCACTTGGCCAATCACAGCCATGCCATTAGTAGGCATGGCTGTGATGGCTTCTTAGGGCAAGAAGTAAAACGCTAGCTGATTGGCTGCTGTGCAGCCCTTCAGAAAGCGGGAAGAAATCGCCGAACAACGGACCAGAACCCAAACTTTTTTGAAAATGTCCGGGTCCGTGTCCCGAACACCCCAAAATTCTATGCTCGAAATGTTCGCTCAACACTAGTCTTTATTAATTTCTAACAATAATTTACTTACCATATAACCCATCTTTTATTCTGTACATGCCTCTACTGACCTCTAGTGGCCATTTATAGCAGAGACGGGCTGTCAGTGAATACTCATCAGAATAATACAATTCAAATGTAATTTTACATCATGTCTATTGTTTTTACAAAATATTTTTATGTGCTATTAATCATGTATCATTATCCTATTTATCATGTAATTTTTATCATGTATTTTCATTTATATGTGACTGTCAGGAATAAGGACCTCCTTATTCCTAGTTATAATGTTTGCTGTGATATTATATGTTTTATGGGTATATGTCGTAGTGCAACATAGTCCAGTGTGATTCACATTCATATACGTATGTATTCATGTATTTGTATTGCCAGGCCAGCAGCCATTGATGAATTGATTGAAGGTTGCATCTAGTGCTGAGATGTCTGCCTCATACCTGTGAAAACAGCAAACTGCTCTACGGGGGCTTAGTCAGAACATAGATTCTAACGAGGATGGCCCGTTTGCTGGTCACACCTGAGGATAGGGAGCTTCAGACTGTCCGGCTCCTTTTTGTCATGGGGGCTTCCTAACCAGAGAGTGAACAATAATTTGTAAGCCCTCATAACTGGTTCAGAAGGGGGCGGATGTCTCCACAATCCAGCTTATCATCTCTGGTATGATGGGGGCATCGCATGGACACCAGACATACCAACTCGCCTTTATCTTCTTAAAAACAAGATTTTTGTATAACTTACCAGTAAAATCTTTCTCTCTCTTCCTTGGGGGACACAGAAGACCTTGGGTATAGCTCAGCTCCCTAGGAGGCGTGACACTAAGTAGAAACTGTTAAGCCCCTCCTCCATCAGCTATACCCTCAGCCTGGAGTGAGAGACCGCCAGTTGCGTGTCCAAGTAGTGAGAAAAGGCAATGTCCAACAAGTGGAAACAACAAGCCAACTACCCGACGGGGTAAACCAAGTCCGGAAACCGTGTAGAAAAACAATGAATGGGTGGGTGCTGTGTCCCCCAAGGAAGAGCGAGACAGAGATTTTACTGGTAAGTTATACAAAAATCTCGTTTTCTCGCCCATTTTCCTTGGGGGACACAGAAGACCTTGGGACGTCCGAGAGCAGTCCAAGAGGGGAGGGACCACAGCTCCAAGGCGAAGCACCCAAAGGCATCAAGGAACTGCCGCCCGCAACACCAGCCCAAGGCAGCAACTGCCGAAGCCCAAGTATGCACCCTGCAGAACTTAGTAAGGCACGCAAGGAAGACCGGTGGCTACCTCGTACAATTGCGCGACCGAAGCCCAATGTCTCCGGCCCAGGAGGCATTGACCGCTCCGGAGGAACGAACGGTGCCACCGAAGGCAGAACCCTGCCCCTGGTTTGGTAACCTCAGCCACAGCTATTATGATGAAGCGGGCGAAAGCCACCTTGGAGGCCGGCAAACCGTTGTGCAGACCTCCTGGAACCACCAAGAGTCCAAGCGCCGAAAAAAACTGCAAGGCTCGAACAACGTCCAATCGGTGAAGTGTCCGTTCCCAGGGATGGAAAGGGAGGACGATGGCCTTGTCGAGATGAAAGGCAGGTACCACCTGCAGAAGGAAGAGACGGGATAGAGAACAGCGCTGTCCTGGGGAAGGACAGAAGACTCTGAGCAAAAAAAGAGCCGCAATTCAGACACCGTCCGAGAATGAAGGCCAAAAGAAACACAACTGTACAGAACAGAAGGAGTAGAGAACACTTCTGTAACGGCTCCAAGGGAAAGCTAGGAGCGCAGAGAGCACAGGATGTAGTTCCCAGGTCGGTACCGGGGAACGGTATAGAGGAACCAATGAGCCACTCCGTGAAAGAAGGTCTTGACAGACCCAAGAGGGGCCAGGGAACGCTGGAAGAGGATAGACAGCGCCGACGCATGACCCTTCAGGAACAGAGTCCCAGTCCCAGGGCCAGGCCGGACTGGAGAAGGGACAGAACCATGGGGAGAGAAGGGCAGGGTGGGGGAACGCCAGCTTCCCACAGAACCACAGGTAAGATCCCGGACGAAGCACGGTCGGGAGCGAACACTAGCGTGCCCGATGGAATCGCCTGGGCAAGCGGTAAAAAACCCAACGTGATCAGGCACAGACCAATAACACGAGAAGAAGAGTCCAGCAAAACTGGTCCCGTCGTCCCCCAAGCAACTTCGGCCCGCAGCCACCCGCAGTGGGGGAGCGGAAGGGCAGACGGAAGGAACTGAAGGGGTCCGCCCAGCATCCGACAGATGCCAGGAGAAGACGGGCCAAAGGCCATGTTGATGTTGCCTCCAGAGGAAGGGGTACTACCGACCCGGTGCGGGAGGTCCGAGGACAATCTTGACTGAAGGGTAGTCCTCAGGCAAGGACAACATCAGGAAGGGATGAAGGAAAACCAACCCTGAGACGGAAGGTCAACACCGCAGATCCGAGAAACGGATTAACAGAAACGGGAATTAGAGGCCACGGCCTACCCGACAAGGGCGAATATGGCAAGGAATAGAAGGCAAGTGTTGAAAACACTACAGAGACCAAATGTAGGGACCCAGATCCAAGCCTGAAAGCAAAGTTACCGAGAAGCTAAGTCTACAGCATGACCATCGCTCAGAATGGAAAAAACGTAATCTGCACTCCAGCAGGAGGACAGGACACGGTAGATTCGGTAAGTGGACGCACAGCTAGTACAGCCGATGCGAACGAGGGAGACGGTATGAGGCCACAAGGAACACCGGAACCATCCACGTAAACGACCATGCTCTCCCCCGAGGGGAGGGCAGCGAACCCCTGAGGCCTGGCCGGGGCGGAGCCACATAGAGGGATATGCCCCGACGGGAGCCAAAACACAGCCGGCGAGAAGAAGCAGTCGAGAAAGAGGCTGGCATAATACCCTCCGACCAAAAGGAGGAGCGGGTAACAGAGAAGTCATAGTAGGACAGCTCAAGGCTAAACACCCGCTACTCTGAGTCGCCCAGATCACCGCCTCGCAGAAGGCGTGAAGACCCCAGAGCGGAGGTCCCTGGACCTGAATAATCGAACACCCAAGAGAAGATAGGTGACAGTTTTGAGGAGGGCAGCCCGACCTGGCAGCAGAGCGAACTAAAGCGCAGCGGGCGCCCATGGGAAGGACTCATACTACACAGCATCCGAAGAGGAGGAAATGGTAGTAGGTGAGGGAACCGTAGTCCCGCCAGAGCCAACGCAGAATTCGAGGGGTGCTGCAGACACCACTCTCGTCCATGCGACCGCTTGCTCAGGAAAGTAAGACAGCGGGAGGACGAATGGTTACGCATCCAGGAACCACGAACACTCCCCAGACAAAAAGGCCAACGAACCTGGCGGAGCCCGCCCGGGTCAGGTGGAGCAATATGATCTCGTCAGAGAAGAGCATAAAGGCCTGCGGCTAGCATCGTATGTCGCAGGAGGAAGGGAAGCATACGTACGAGCGGCCCCGTAAGCAGTGCGAAGGCCAACCACCACGGGAGGAGAAGGCCCACACGGCTCAAACCGCATAAGAGCACACAAGAACGTTTACTCACTGCAAAATAGTCACTCAGTGAAGGTGGCCAGCCACGGAGTCCCACATAGTGCAAAGTGCCTGGAAGGGAGCGATGCACAAGACCAGTACGGTATGCGATGGAACACAAGCAGTCCGCCTGGCAAGGGGGGAGTGTACCCGGCAAACATTGCCTGTGGCAGGAGTGCAAAGGCCCGCCCTAAAGAGGGGGATGCATAAGGCCAGTACTAACTTCATAGAAGTAGGAGATACCGTACTCCGCCCAGAAGGGGTTCATGCATATGGCCGCACAGTAACTAGCAGGAATGCACAAGGTCCGCCTAGTGAAGGGGGACAAGCACAGGGTTATCCTCGTATTAAGTAACGGTACAATAATCCGCCCAACACCAAATTTCATGAGAGAGCAACTACTCCGCCAATGAAGGGGGACATGCACGAGTCCAGCACAGCATGTACAGGACAGCCGTGAGGACCCTGAGCGTGCAACACACAGCCCATGGAATGAGGGGTGGTCATGCAGAAGGCCAGAGCAGTTAACCCATGGAAGAGGGTATGCTCATGGTCAGTAAGGTATACACGAGAATGCAGTATTCCGCCCCAAAAGGGTGGTAATGCACAAGGCCAGCATCGCATCCAGTGAGAGTGCCAGCACCCCGCCAATGGAGGGGGGCATGCACATGGACAGCCACTCACCGGCGAGAGAACAACCACAGTCCGTGGGAGTTTTGTATGCCGCCAGAGGAACGAGGCATGCCCATGGCCGGAAGCGAAACCGGGGAGAGTGCAGCATACCGCCCATGTAAGGAGGTTCGCACATGGCCGGCAGCGACTCCATTGAGAGTGCAGCATTCCGTCTATGGAAGGGGGAAATGCACATAGCCGGCAGCGAATCCAGTGAGAGTGCAGCGTCCGCCTAAGGAAGGGGGGACGTGCACATGGCCAGCACCGTATCTGGTGAGAGTGCAATATTCCGCCTATGGAAGGGGGTCATGCACATGGTCAGCCCTCAGTCAGGGAGAGTGCAGCGTCCGCCTATGGAAGGGGGTCATGCACATGGCCGGCGGTGAATCCAGAGAGAGTGCAGCGTCCGCCTAGGAAGGGGGACGTGCACATGGCCAGCACCGTATCCGGTGAGAGTGCAGTATTCCGCCTATGGAAGGGGGTCATGCACATGGCCAGCCCGCAGTCAGGTGAGAGTGCAGTATTCCGCCTATGGAAGGGGGTCATGCACATGGCCGGCAACAAATCCAGAAGAGTGCAGCGTCCACCTATGGAAGGGAGGCGTGCACACGGTCAGCACTGTATCCGGTGAGAGTGCGGCTTTCACCTATGGAAGGAGGACGTGCACACGGCCAGCACTGTTTCCGGTGAGAATGCAGAGTTCCGCCTATGGAAAGGGGGTCATGCACATGGCCAGCACCGTAACCGGGGAGGGGCCGTATCCCGGGAGAGGGTAAGGGTTGCACCTGGCGCAGCTGGGGGGCGTGACATGCCACCTATAGAGGGGGGGGCATGCAGACGGCCAACACTACCGTTATTCATTTTTTTTTTATTTTTTTAGAACACAGCCCCATTCAGGCAGGAAGGGGCCAACTATAGGGCACAGCCTCAGAAAGGCAAGAAAAAAAGGGGGGCCACCATACAGGCCCCTGTATAGGAACTAGCCCCAGGAGATGGCCGGTAGCAGAAGGGTTAACCGGCGGGATCCAGCCTGCGGGCAGAGTCGCGATCCCCTGGGGGAGGAGGAACCTCCGGCAGGAAGAACTCGCGCCTGAAGGAGGTCCCGCCCCCCCCAAAGAAAGTATGGAAGTTGCGGCCTACTAAGCCGCAAAAGCCGAGGCCTAAATTAGTGGCGCCCGGCCGACCGAATGAGAAACGGTCGGCCGGGTCCTGCAGGAACCTGGAGCGGGAGGCGGAAGGCACCCGCTGGTACATACCAGCCCAGGTACCCGTCCAGAGGGGGAGGCCGAACCGGATCCGGGCGGGTGAAGGATGCGGGCAGCATGCAGGCCGTGGGCCCATGCGGTGCGGCGGTGTTGGGGAGTGGGCCTCCAGGTAGCGGCACGAGATGTCCTCCTGTACATGCCGGCCGCGGGTGCCCAACCCGCGGGCCGGGAAGGTAGGGACCGGAGGAAGGAGGCCTGGACTGCGGTCTAGTACTAGGCCGCGGAGCCGGGGCCTAAATTTGCATCACCCGGCCGACCAGGAGTAAGGGGGGAAGGTGGTTAAGGAGGCGCTACAATCTGCCCTGCGGTGCGAGGTGTCTGTGGACACAGGAGGCGCACTGCAGCCGGCAAGGCAGGCCGGCCATTGTAGAGGTGCGGCAGGGTAATGGTGATCCCCAGAAGCCGGGGCCTAAGAGACATGGGGCCCCCTGGGGAAATGGCACTTGCGCCCAGCCATTGGAAGAGGAGTGCCCTGTTCTGGAGGAGAGACCTGCTGTAAATGTGCAGCTAAAATGGGTCAGAGCCCAGGCTGCTGTCCTGTCCACCATGCTTTACACTGCATAAGGGCATAGTGGTAGGTGTCTCCTAATAAGGGGGCCTATGGGATCCGTCAGGAGCGCCATATTAAAGGAGCCTTATGCTCCCAGATCCACCTGTCGCCCGGAGAGGGGAGAGGGAACTTCAGGCAGGATCCTCAGAGTCATGTCTTTGAGCCCCCAGGTCCTGTAGAGGGGGGAGACGTAGGGCTGGAGAAGCCACTCTCTCACCATCAGCCGTCTTCACCCTCGGTCCGTTCCAGCAGGGTCGCCCCTTCAGCTACTGGCACCGCAGTGGCAGGAAGCCGGGGGAGGGACTTGGCGGGCGACCCTTGCGCTAGCGGGATGTAGGGGAGCTAGTGCTGCCCAGATCCACCTTGCCTTCTGTGGGGGAGGCAGCAGTGCGGTTTACCGGCACTGGCACAGCTCAAACCCGGGAGAACAGAGAGGTCTAGTGCACCTCTGTTATCCCTGATGATCTGGAAGAAAAGGAAAAAATAAAATAAATCAAAAATAAAATGACAAGGCGAAAACAGCCCTGCAGAGCAGGGAGTGTCTTGCCTCCTTGGACACTAAGCAAAAACTGGCAGTCTCTTTCTCCAGGCTGAGGGTATAGCTGATGGAGGAGGAGCTTAACAGTTTCTACTTAGTGTCACGCCTCCTAGGGAGCTGAGCTATACCCAAGGTCTTCTGTGTCCCCCAAGGAAAATGGGCGAGAAATAAGGATCTCATATTCCGAGCGTCCTGGACATAGTAACATAGTAACATAGTACATATGTCGCGTTTGATATGCTAGGGCTCGTAACGATTAGATATGAATTATGAAGAAGGGCTGGGGCCTGTATTGTCACCAGGGCAACTGGGAAAATATCTAAGTAATGTAGCTCCTCAGGTCTGCCCGTGGAGAAAATATATAAAAATGTAATTTCTGGAATATTTGGTGTCACAAAGTGGGAGATCCAATCGAATTGGTTTGTGCGCTAGTATTCTGCCCAAATCTCCTGGGAGGAAAGGACTTTTACCACACAAATGTTAAGTATTAGAACTTTCTTTGTTTTCTCCTTTTTATTTTACAATTGTTTGCCATTTATGTATGTCTCTTGTTAATAATTTTTTGTAACCAAGTACTGTCTATTTTTTATACATTAAACCTAAAAGTTTGATGGTTTGTCTTGTAACCTTAAGAACCTGTTAGCTGCATGAAGAGTGTGTGTGCAGTCGGAGTCTGTATGTTGTTTTCTGTAAGGCTTGCTATCGGGTGTGTGTGTCTCTGCTTGTGAGTGGAACATGCAGGGGTGTCCTGTCGGCCTTATAACGAATGGGTGGTGGAAGTGAAAGTTCCGTGTTAGTGCGTGGGTGTGCTTGGAGGCTTCAGGTGGCGATTTATGCTCGAGTTACGGCCCGGCGCAGCGTGCGAGGGCGTGAAGTGAATCGGCCTGACAGTGATTTAGTATTTATCAATTCATTCATGCACTGACATTGATTTACATACTCCACCCCCTGGCTGTTTTTTCCGCCAGAACACCTTTTTAAACGTATGTGCTTACCTATGTGAATACCTATGCGTCTCTACATAACTTCGACAGATCCACCACCAGCACAGGGCCTTATTAAGTCTGGCGTCTAAAATGTCATTCTTAATTAATGTGCCCCATACTGTTCCCTGGTCTGGTGAAGGGGCTAGTCTGGCCCCAAAACGTGTCACCATCTGTAAAGAGATAAAGATGCTTTTCAAACAACTACATTTTGGACTTACCTGGTCGCACCACTGCCTATCCTGCATCCTCTTCTGGTTTTCCAACCTGAAGGGAGAAGCCTGGCCGCACCAACATTATCAACACATTCTACATGCTGAGAGTCTCTAATCTATGTAATCCTAATCATTTACCTAACAATCCCACCAATAAAGCACTGCTCTCCCTTCTGCTTCTTTAACCAATTCCAATCCGGGCCATTTTCCCCTTCCTGACGAGGCCTAATTTTGCAAATCTGACATGTGTCACTTTATGTGGTGTTAACTTTAGAACACTTTTACTTATCCAAGCCATTCTGAGATTGTTTTCTCGTGACATACTGTACTTCATGATAGTCATAAATTTGAGTCAATAAATATTTCACCTTTATTTACGAAAAAATCCCAAATTTCCCTAAAAATTTTGAAAAATTCACGGTTTTCAAAATTTCAATTTCTCTGCTTTTAAAACAGAAAGTGATACCTCATAAAATGTTGATTACTTAACATTCCCCATATGTCTACTTTGTGTTGGCATCATTTTATAAATGTCATTTTTTTTTTTTTCGGACGTTAGAAGTTTAGAAGAAATTCTTAAAATTTTTAAGAAAATTTTCAAAACCCACTTTTTAAGGACCAGTTCAGGTCTGAAGTCACATTGTGGGGCTTACACAGTGGAAACCCCCCATAAATGACCCCCATTGTAGAAACGAAACCCCTCAGGTTACTCAAACTGATTTTACAAACTTTGTTAACCCTTTAGGCGTTCCACAAGAATTAAAGGAAAATGGAGATGAAATTTCTAAATTTCACCTTTTTGGTAGATTTTCCATTTTAATCCATTTTTTTTCTTTAAAACATCAAGGGTTAACAGCCAAACAAAACTCAATATTGATTACCCTGATTCTGCGGTTTACAGAAATACCCCACATGTGGTCTTAAACTGTTGTAAGGGCACACAGCAGGGCGCAGAAGGAAAGTAACGCCATATGGTTTTTGGAGGCCGGATTTTGCTGAACTCGTTTTTAGATGCCTTTTCCCATTTGAAGCCCCCCTGATGCACCCTGACAGTAAAAACTCCCCAAAATTGACCCTATTTTGAAAACTAGGGGATAAGGTGCCAGTTTTATTGGTACTATTTTGGGGTGAATATGATTTTTAATTGCTCCATATTACATTTTTTGTGAGGCAAGGTGTGGTGTCTCACAGGGTGAGGTAATTGAGGGTGTATATGTGTCTCCCAGGTTCCTAGCATGGGCTGAAGAAAGCTATTTAGGGAAAGGGTTAAAAACCTAAGCCTGGGTCCTGATGAGCTGCACATGGGGAGTTGCTAGATAACTGGGCTGGCAAAAAGGTTTGCTCAGAACTCCCCAGGACCTGGAGAAGCCACATCTCACTGAGGAACCTCTGAAGGTCCAGAGCCGGAAAACTGCAAGTATCACAGGTTGCTGTTCAGACTGTGTGGTTATTTTGCGTGGGCTGAGGTTAGCACAGCCACGTCCTAGAGAGGGAACTATTGTTTAGTTAGAGCCTGGACAAGGCTAGGTGTTCTGTTTATGATTTGTGTTTTGTTCAACCTGTGAAATAAAGCTGGCAGGATGCCAGTGTAACTGCACTTCGGGCTCCTGAGGTCTCCTTGCGGTAGATATCTGACTAATCCCCTGCCTTTTCACCCCTGGAAAGGGGAGCTGGGCAACAGACCACCACAGTTGGTGTCGGATGCGGGCAGCGACACCTCAGAAAAGCTGGATACTGCAGTGTTGTTGCTGGGTGCGAACTTAAAGGAACAGAAGCCTGTTTGATCGCTGGAGCAGGTTGCTGCTGAATACTGCTATATTACAAAAAACCTGTGTGGGTTTAAAGTGGACTGGTGGCTGGGCAGCCGGTTGCTAAGGGTAACGGCCGCCTACTTTTTGGTTTCTGGGACTTGATAACCGGTTTATGTCCTGGGTAAAACCTGCTACATTGCTGCCCAGAGAGACTCCTGGCATGGAGGATATGTTAAAAGCTTTGCTGCAAGCCACTGCAGCCCAGCAGCATGCAACCAAAGTGCAGCAAGAAGCAAACCAGCAGACAGGGGATCTGACGCGGTCTATGGCCATGCAACTTACCGCTCTGAAGGTTGCTTTGACTGAGGTGGTGCAGCGCTTTGCAGAGCAGACCCCTGGGTTGACTGAAAGTGGCCTCATGGGAAAAAAGGACATATGTGCTGGGAACTACCTACAAAAGATGGCTGCCACGGATGATGTGGAGGCTTACTTGATGACCTTTGAGCGCACTGCGGAGCGTGAAAGGTGGCCACCAGAACAGTGGGCAGGGTTAATAGCCCCCTTTCTGAGTGGAGAGGCTCAGAAGTCTTATTATGATTTGGATCCTGCTGACGCTCAGGATTACTGTAAGCTGAAAGCCGAGATTTTGGCCCGTTTGGGAGTCACTTTGTCAGTTCGGGCCCAAAGAGTGCACCATTGGGTGTTTCAGGCAGACAAACCGGCTCGCTCCCAAATGTACGACCTAATACACTTAACCAAAAAGTGGTTACAACCAGATGTTCTATCAGCTCCAGAGGTTGTCCAGCGTGTGGTAGTGGACAGATATCTTAGAGCTCTTCCACCAGAATTATGCAAGTGGGTTACCCACGGTGACCCTAACAGCGCAGATGAGTTGGTCTCTCTGGTGGAAAGATATGCGGAGGACCTGATACGGAGGCCCCACCTGACACAGGAAAGTGGTCGGCAGGGGGTGCTCCTGCGAGGGTGCGGCCCCTAAAAGGGATACAAAGTCCAAAGCTGAAGTCTGGCCAGAACGCACCGAGAGGGCCAAGACTGATTTATTTAGACCAGAACCTATCAAATGCTTCCGGTGTAGGGGACCAGGACATATTGCGGCTAACTGCCCGTTAAACTCTGAACCCATGCAGTGTGATATGAGTACTATGCCAACCATGAAATCGCTGTTTGCCAAAGTGGTTTGTTCTACTGAGACCCCTGAAAAGGTTGATAAACATCTGTGTCCGGTGTCCGTAGAAGGGAGAGAGGTGCAGGCTCTCCTTGATACTGGCAGTATGATCACATTAGTCAAAGCCAGTTTGGTAAACTCCGATAGCTTACAGACCCAAACAGTAGGGGTCACCTGTATTCATGGAGACACTCGCAAGTATAATACAGCGCTGGTTACCATAGGAACTGTGCTCAAACGGGTAACCTGTCAGGTAGCGGTAATGCCCACTCTCTTGTATGATGTAATACTGGGGAGGGATACTCTTAAGGAGGTTCTGTCGTCTCCTAATGGAGCTGTTTTCCCTTTTGATGTAATGTCCGGGGATACCGAAACCACGGATGTAAGTGGGGAGCCAGAGGAGAGGGTTGACAATGTCTTAGCGGATATAAAGGTTTCACACGACAATTTTGCCACAGCGCAGCTGAATGACCCTACTTTGGTTCGGGCCCGGGAAAATGTAAAAATAATAAATGGAGTACTGGTTTACCCAGATGTCATGCTTGCTTATCCCCATATGGCGATGCAAAATAACTTGCTGTATCAGATGGTCAAGCAAGGTGAAGACATCGTTGAACAACTGATAGTTCCCAAGCCATTTCGGAAGACTGTCTTGGATCTAGCCCACAGTCATTTGTTGGGGGGACATCTTGGGATGGAAAAAACTAAAGAACGAATTTTAATGCGTTTCTTTTGGCCAGGGCTAGTAGCAGAGGTACGGGATTACTGTGCGTCTTGTCCGGAGTGCCAATACACAGCTCCGTCCCCTAACTTTAGAAGCCCACTGGTACCCTTGCCCATTGTAGAAGTGCCATTTGAACGAATATCTATGGATCTGGTAGGCCCTATTGTGAAATCAGCTCGGGGACATCAGAACATACTGGTGATCCTAGACTACGCCACCCGATATCCAGAAGCTATTCCGTTAAGAAATATGACGGCAAAGACCATAGCCAAGGAGCTGGTCCAGGTGTTTAGTAGGGTTGGGATTCCTAAAGAGATCTTAACGGATCAGGGCACCCCATTTATGTCCCGGGTGATCAAAGAATTGTGTCGGCTATTCAGGGTGAAGCATATCCGAACCTCCATCTACCATCTACAAACGGATGGATTGGTGGAAAGATTCAATAAAACCCTTAAAAACATGTTGAGAAAAGTAATTGCTAAGGATGGGAGGGACTGGGATTGCCTACTTCCTTATTTAATGTTCGCCATACGAGAAGTACCACAATCATCTACGGGGTTTTCACCCTTTGAACTTCTGTATGGTAGGCAGCCCCGAGGGCTACTCGACGTAGCTAAAGAAACATGGGAGCAAGAATCGACCCCCTACCACAGTGTAATTGAGCATGTATCGATGATGCAGGACCGAATCAAGGCAGTCATGCCCTTGGTTCGAGAACATATGCAGCAAGCTCAGCAGGCCCAAAGTAGAATATATAACAGAGGGGCAAAACTGCGTCATTTTAGTCCAGGGGACCGGGTGCTCGTGTTAATACCCACCGTAGAGAGCAAATTCTTAGCAAAATGGCAAGGGCCCTTCACCATTATTAAAAAAATAAGCGAGGTGAACTATCTAGTTCATCAGCCTGGGAAGAGAAAACCTGAACAGAACTATCATATTAACCTGATAAAGCCCTGGAAAGATAGGGAAGCTTTGGTGGTAAACTCAGTACCACAAAGCTACACTGTACCCGAGGTTAGAATTGCAGAGTCCCTGTTTCCCCATCAAAAACAGGAGTCGCAGGAATTCATAATGAGGAATAAAGATTTCTTCTCGGAACTGCCTGGCCTTACTAATGTGATAAAACATGATATAGTCACAGAACCCAGGGTTAACCCCTTAAGGACCGGGGGTTTGGGGATTTTTGCGTTTTTGTTTTGCGCTCCCTGCCTTCCAAAAGCCATAACATTTTTATATTTCCGCTCACATAGCCATATGACGGCTTATTTTTTGCGGGACAAGTTGTACTTTTTAACGCTACCATTTATTTTTGCATGTGATGTAGTGGGAAACGGGAAAAAAATTCCAAATGGGGTGAAATTGCAAAAAAAAAGCAATTTCACCACAGTTTTACGGGTTTTTAAATTACAACGTTCGATTTGCGATAAAACTGACTGGTTAATTTTATTCTTCAGGTCAGTACGAATCCGGCAATACCTAATATGTATAGTTTTTCTTGCGTTTTGATAGTGAAAAAAAAATTTAAAGTGGGAATTTTTTATTTTATTTTTATGTCGCCATGTTTTGACCCCTATAACTTTTTTGTAATTATGCGTACGGAGCAGTGTAGGGGCTCATTTTTGCGGGGCAATCTGAACTTTTAATTGATACCATTATGGGGTGCGTATGATGTTTTGATCACTTTTTATTCATTTTTTTAGGAAATGAAGCGTCCAAAAATGGCGAATTAGCCATTTGGACGCTTTCTTTCCGTTTTTATGTTTACCGTATGGTAAATATTTTTAATATTATTATAGTATGGGCGTTTTCGCACATTGTGACACCCATTATGTGTAATTTTTTTATTTTTTATTTATTTTATTTTCATTTTGGGGAAAGGGGGTGATTTGAATTTTTATATTTTTTTATTTAATTTTTATTTTTTAAACTTTTTTTTTTTTTTACCACTTTCTTATAGTTCCCATAGGGAACTATAAGATGCAATCATCAGATTGCTATTCTCATATATTCCAATGCAATAGCATTGGAATATATGAAAAAATCACATATTTCCTATGGAGCCTATTACAGTCATAGGCTCCATAGGAATACTATGTAGTACCCTAGGTTTCATTCACAGAAACCTAGGGTACTACATGCATGCTCCGGCTCCCCTTGTGGCCATCAGGGGCCGAGCACAGCCGAGTGAAACTTTCGGTTTTGCGCTGATCAGATGCCGTGGTCAGGATTGACCACGGCATCTGAGGGGTTAAATGTCCGCGATCGGCATCGCTGCCGGTCGCGGACATGAGCTGCGGGTGTCAGCTTGATGAATCAAGCGTTTACCCGCAGCTCGGGCGCCCGCTCCGTGCGGGAGCGGGCGCCATCTTTAAAGTGCGGACGAAGGGCGTACATGTACGCCCTTCGTCCTTAAGAGGTTAAGGTCAAGATTAAGCCCTACCGGGTCCCCGAAGCGAGGCGCGAGGTCATTACGCAAGAGATTAATAAGATGTTAGACCTAGGGGTAATAGAAGAGTCCGTAAGTGAGTGGTCCAGCCCCATCGTTTTAATTCCCAAACCCGATGGGACCATCAGGTTCTGTAATGACTATCGCCAGTTAAACTCGGTCTCGAAGTTTGACGCCTACCCAATGGCGAGAGTAGATGAGCTAATTGACAAGTTGGGTAATGCTGGGTACTTAACAACACTAGATTTGACAAAAGGGTACTGGCAAATTCCGCTAACTGAAAGGGCCAAGGAAAAGACTGCTTTTTCCGCACCCAGCGGTCATTTCCAGTACAATAGGTTGCCATTTGGACTCCATGGAGCCCCAGCGACATTTCAGCGTATGATGGATAGGGTCCTAAGGCCACATATTAGTTATACATCAGCGTATCTGGATGATGTAATAATCTACAGTAGCGACTGGGAGTCTGAAAGGGTCTATCACAGCTGTATTACAGTGGAGGGTCTATTTTTTATAAGCTTTAAGTTTCAATATATAGACAGAAGGTTGCAGTTTGTATGGAGTGAACTTTGGACTGCAATGTAGCAGTAAAACTGGTTATATTGCAGTCCAATATCTATAAGCTGTACATCTTATCTGCATGTCACTGTAACAGGCACATGCGGGTTCTATTATGTGAAAACAAACTATTTTGTTGACATATAGGCACATGCGGGTTCTATTACGTGAGAACGAACTATTTTGTTGACATATGATGAGATGACAGAAAATACACGAAAAGGCGTATGTTACTCTGTGATCTGTGATTGGTTAAACTTAAACATCATGCCATTCATTACTGCTATATATACCTCATGCTGTTAAATAAAGATTTTAGAGAGGATTTGAATCAACACGAAAAAGCGTGTCTTGATTGGGTCTCTCTCTCCTGACGTCAGAGAATCTAAAATGATGCCGAACACCAGAATCTGCTAATAGGGGTCTCAATCAGAAAGGATAGTCCTAACAGAGTCCCATCTACAAAAAGTGCAGGCGGTCGTAGATTCACTGAGACAGGCAGGCCTCACTGCAAACCCAAAAAAGTGTGCCATCGGCTTGGAAGAAGCCAAGTATTTAGGATACACCATTGGGCGTGGTCTGATCAAACCCCAGCTAAACAAAATGGAAGCAATACAAAACTGGCCTAGACCCTTAAACAAGAAGCAAGTGAAATCATTTCTGGGTATTGCAGGGTATTACAGAAGGTTTATCCCTAATTTTGCATCTAGGGCGGTGCTCTTAACCGATCTTACAAAAGGGAAAAATTCGGTAATGGTAAAATGGAACCCAGAGGCCGAGAGGGCGTTCCAATCCTTGAAGCAAGCCCTGTGCTCCCAGCCGGTACTGATATGTCCGGATTTTAAAAAACCATTCTTGGTTCAAACTGATGCTTCAGAGGCGGGGTTAGGAGCAGCGTTGTCACAAATAATTGATGGGGAAGAATACCCTGTCTTATACATAAGTCGGAAGCTGAATGATCATGAAAAGAGGTATGCCACTGTAGAGAAAGAGGGTTTGGCCATTAAGTGGGCCCTGGAATCTCTCAAATACTACCTACTGGGGAGAGAATTCACCCTCATTACAGATCATGCACCCCTAAAGTGGATGCAGAATAACAAGGAAAAGAATAGTAGGGTTACCAGGTGGTTTCTGTCCCTCCAGCCTTTTAGGTTCACAGTACAACACCGAGCAGGTAGCCTCCAAGGAAATGTGGATAGTCTGTCTCGTACCTACTGTTTGTCAAGCCAAGGTGCCCCAACCCATAGGTTAGTGCAAAGGGGGGGGGGGGGAATGTGGTGTCTCACAGGGTGAGGTAATTGAGGGAGTATATGTGTCTCCCAGGTTCCTAGCATGGGCTGAAGAAAGCTATTTAGGGAAAGGGTTAAAAACCTAAGCCTGGGTCCTGATGAGCTGCACATGGGGAGTTGCTAGATAGCTGCGCTGGCAAAAAGGTTTGCTCAGAACTCCCCAGGAGCTGGAGAAGCCACATCTCACTGAGGAACCTCTGAAGGTCCAGAGCCAGAAAACTGCAAGTATCACAGGTTGCTGTTCAGACTGTGTGGTTATTTTGCGTGGGCTGAGGTTAGCACAGCCACGTCCTAGAGAGGGAACTATTGTTTAGTTAGAGCCTGGACAAGGCTAGGTGTTCTGTTTATGATTTGTTCAACCTGTGAAATAAAGCTGGCAGGATGCCAGTGTAACTGCACTTCGGGCTCCTGAGGTCTCCTTGCGGTAGATATCTGACTAATCCCCCTGCCTTTTCACCCCTGGAAAGGGGAGCTGGGCAACAGACCACCACAAAGGTAACAAAAAAATGGCTGTTTTGAAACTGTTTATTTTTTTAAACATTGATCTGACACAGTAGATCATGCCCTATTTTTATAGAGCAGGATGTTACAGACAAAATGATATAAAAAATGTCTACTTTCTTTTTTGGTTTGTTTGTTTGTTTCAGTTTTTACATAATGAAGCATTTTTGAAAAAAAAATTATGTTATTGTGTCTCCATTTTCCGAACGCCATATTTTTTAAATTTTTCTGCCGATCGTCTTGTGTAGGGACTTGTTTTTTGCAGGAACAGTTGATGTTTTTATTGGTACCATTTTTGGGTACATATGCTTTTTTGGGCATTCATTACACTTTAGGGTGCAAGGTGACCAAAAAATTAGGTGTTTTAGCACAGTTTTTAATTATTTATTTTTACAGCGTTCACCGAAGGGGTTAAATTTGTGATATTTTTATAGAGCAGGTTGTTTACGGATGCAGCAATACCTAATATGTATAATTTTTCTTATTTATTTAAGTTTTACAGAATAATAGCAATTTTGAAACCAAAAAATTTATGTTTTAGTGTCTCCATAGTCTGGTAGCCATAGCTTTTTTATTTTTTGACCGATTGTCAAAAAAAATTTTGTGGGATGAGGTGACTGTTTGATTGGTACTATTTTGGGGGGAATATGCCATTTTGATTGCTTGGTGTTGCACTTTATGTGATGTTAAGTGACAAAAAATTGCTTTTTTGACACTGTTTTTATTTTATTTTTATTACGGTGTTCATGTGAGGGGTTAGGTCATGTGATACTTTTATAGAGCTGGTTTTTACGAATGCGGCGATACCTAATATGTATACTTTTTTAAATGTCTTTCACTTTAACACAATAATAGCTTTCTTTAAACAAAAAATTATGTTGTAATGTCTCCATGTTCTGAGAGCAATAATTTTTTAATTTCTTGAGCGATTTTCTTATGTAGGGGCTCATTTTTTGCGGGATGAGGTGAAAGTTTCATTGGATTTATTTTGTAGGACATATGCATTTTTGATCGCTTGTTGCTGCACTTTTTGTAATATAAGATGACAAAAATGTTTTTTTTTTTTTTTTTACAGTTTTTTTTATTTTTATGGTGTTTATCGGACGGGGTTGATGTGATATATTTATAGAGCCGGCCGCCATGGAAGCGGCAATACCAAATATGTCTTTTTTCTATTTTTAACTTTTTTTTTTATTAATTAATTGGGGATTTTTTTTTTTATGTAAAACCGTGTTTTTTTTTTTTTAAACACTTTGTTTTTTATTTTACACTTTGCGCCCCCCATAAGGTCATACAAGACCTCTGGGGGACATTTAATTTCACTTTTTTTTTTTTTTATCACTATTGATTTCTCCTGTAACTGGGGCTGATATAGTAGCCCCAGTTACAGGTGAAATACACCCACCCAGAGAGGCTGTACAGCAGAATACTATGCTGTACAGCCTCAGTGCAGGACTGATCGAGGTCTGTGAGAGACCCGACAGCTCCTGCACACTGCCGGCCCCGGCGGTCACATGACCACCGGGCTGGGAGCAGGAAGCGCATAGCGCTTCCTTCAAAGCAGACACAGCGCTAACTGAGTGCTGTGTCTGCGGCAAATTTAGAAGGCAGGGATACTTGGGCACTGTCCCTGCCTTCTCTCTGGCTTGCCCTGCTGTCACTGACAGCAGGCAACCCGCTCAGCATCTGCACGATTAGCGTGCAGATGCCGTCTCTGAATGGACGTTCTAAAACGTCCATTCAGAGATAGACAACCGCCCATAGGACGTTTATAGTCTATGAGCGGTCGTCAAGTGGTTAAATAAATGATGGGACATATCTCTGTACTGACCCCTGATATATTTATACATAGTTATTAGATCTCCCCTCAGTCGTCTTTTTTCTAAAGTAAAAAACCCTAATTTTGATAACCTTTCAGGGTACTGTAGATCCCTCATTCCAGTTATTACTTTAGTTGCCCTCCTCTGAACCCTCTCCAGCTCTGCTATGTCTGCCTTGTTCACAGGAGCCCAGAACTGTACACAGTACTCCATGTGTGGCCTGACCAGTGATTTGTAAAGTGATAGGACTATGTTCTCATCAAGGGGCGTCTATGCCCCTTTTGATGCAACCCATTATCTTATTGGCCTTGGCGGCAGCTGCCTGACACTGGTTTTTACAGCTTAGTTAGCTGTTTATTACAATTCCTAGATCCTTTTCCATGTCAGTGTTACTGAGTGTTTTACCATTTAGTATGTACAGGTGACTTGCATTATTCCTTCCCATGTGCATAACTTTACATTTGTCAGTGTTAAACCTCATCTGCCATTTCTCTGCGCAAGCCTCCAATCTATCCAGATCCCTCTGTAGCAGTATATTGTCCTCTTCAGTGTTAATTACTTTACACAGTTTAGTGTCATCTGCAAAAATAGATATTTTACTATGCAAGCCTTCTACAAGATCATTAATAAATATATTGAAAAAAATAGGGCCCAGTACTGACCCCTGAGGTACCCCACTAGTGACAGTGACCCAATCTGAGTGTGTACTGTTAATAACCACCCTCTGTTTTCTGTCACTCAGCCAGTTACTTACCCACATACAGACATTTTCTCCCAGTCCAAGCATCCTTTTATGTGGCAATGCTGGATCCAGATGGCTCAACACCTTAGAAACAGCCTGGCGGAACTATGCCGTCAGTGTGAAACAAGCCAACTGTACATATTGCGGAATACTTCCATCTTTTCTGTGCAGATTCATGTGTGGAAAAAACGCAGCATAGTACAGTATCAAACACCAAAAAAATAGTGACACAATGGTCACCACCTGCGTGAATAACATCACACACCTATCAACAAAACACAACGCAGGTAATATAAACAAATACCTTTATTAATTCACCAATATGTAAAAACATGATCCACAATATCAACTACAATGAGAGTTCATAGGCACGAACAGAGATGGGGAGAAAAAGCTCCCTAAAAATGTATGGTCAGCAGTGTCACAATGATATTAGATAGGCTTGGGAGGCAGAGTAAGCCACAGCAATATACAAAATAAAGTGCAAAGTGCAATAGCTACAGAGATAACAACAGCATGTGCTTGTCTCCTCCCCATAAGTAAACATGTATACCGACCACAAAATGCCTGACGATCGTTTCGAGAGGCTGCATTTTCTAGGGCGTCTGACCAGCATGTGTTTCCTGCACATATTTATACCTCCAAGAACTCCTCCCTACCACTCAAATCCACTCGCTGTGGACCCCTATACCAATCAGCAGTTGTTGTTTAAAAAGAGTGACAGGTAAGTCCTCCATACAAGCATCCTTCCTGGTCTCTTTAATTGACTTCAATTCATACCTCCTGGTGCAGTCACCTACCTCATCCATTGTGCGCCTCTTACATCAATAATATTCGCCCTATCTTATGTAACCGCCTAGTCACATGATCGGAAAAACATAAACAGCGCAATATCACCACAATCGCATAGTATCGCAAGATGCGCATAATCGCCATTTATCGCATATCCGCCCGGTCACATGGCCGGAGCGTGCCATAAGCCGCGACTCCATGCTAGATAGCAATGCAGGATGCGCATAATCTCCACTTATCGCATATTCGCATCATCGAAAAATTTTAAGAAGCGCATAATCGCCACACATCGCAAAAAAATCGCAAGATGAGCATAATCGCCACACATCACATAATATCGCAGAATGTACTTAATTGCCACTTCTTGCATGTCCGCCCGGTCATTTGACTGGAGCGTGCCATAGGCTACACTTCAATAATATATAGATGCCTCAAAGCTATCTGCGGAATGCGCCCAACGTCACAAAACTGAGGCATATAATGTACAACAATACATAGTGAAACAACCATACCACAAAAATAATAACAGTGAAGTAGTGCAACAAGTGACCGAGTGCGAAGTGAATGAAGTGCCAGTGCAAAACCATCCAAATATGATGCCAAGATCAAGGAAGCTTGATTTAGGACCTTGGCATCATATTTGGAGTTTATATCACAGCTATTATCTACAGCCTTCACATCTTCATGATCAAGATTTTGTTATTGCACTATATCATATATTTACGGTCATAACTAAATTGTGTATTAGGTCATGTTTTTCAAACAAATTTTTTTTTAGCACTTGTCATATTTTGTCATATGGTTTTGCACTGGCACTTCATTCACTTCGCACTCGGTCACTTGTTGCACTACACTCTTATTTTTGTGGTATGGTTGTTTCACTATGTATTGTTGTACATTATATGCCTCAGTTTTGTGACGTTGGGCGCATTCCGCAGATAGCTTTGAGACATCTATATATTATTGAAGTGTAGCCTATGACACGCTCCAGTCAAATGACCGGGCGGACATGCAAGAAGTGGCAATTAAGTACATTCTGCGATATTATGTGATGTGTGGCGATTATGCGCATCTTGCGATTTTTTTGCGATGTGTGGCGATTATGCGCTTTCTGCGATGCTATCTAGCATGGAGTCGCGGCTTATGGCACGCTTTGGCCATGTGACCGGGCGCATATGCGATAAATGGCGATTATGCGCATCCTGGGATACTATGCGATTGTGGTGATATTGCGCTGTTTATGTTTTTCCGATCATGTGACTAGGCGGTTACGTAAGATAGGGCGCATATTATTGATGTAAGAGGCGCACAATGGATGAGGTAGGTGACTGCACCAGGAGGTATGAATTGAAGTCAATTAAAGAGACCAGGAAGGATGCTTGTATGGAGGACTTACCTGTCACTCTTTTTAAACAACAACTGCTGATTGGTATAGGGGTCCACAGCGAGTGGCTTTGAGTTGTTGGGAGGAGTTCTTGGAGGTATAAATATGTGCAGAAAACACATGCTAGTCAGACGCCCTTGAAGAAGCAGCTGGCGAAACGATTGTCGGGCATTTTGTGGTCGGTATACATGTTTACTTATGGGGAGGAGGCGAGCACATGCTATTGTTATCTCTGTAGCTATTGCACTTTATTTTGTATATTGCTGTGGCTTACTCTGCCTCCCAAGCAGGGGCGGACTGGGCCGGGGGGCAGGGGGGCAATTGCCCCCCGGGCCCCTCTGTTGCCTCTGTAAAGGGGCCCCTCTGTAGTGCATGTGCCCTGCCGCGGCCCTGGTGACAAGTGGGGGCGGCCGGCGGCAGGGCACAGGGAGATGAACGCTTCCACTGTGGAAGCGTTCATCTCCATAGTCATCTGTATCGCCGTCCTGAGGACGGCGATACAGATGGCTGTGCTGCGGCAGAGCAGGGAGAGGCGTGTCCCCTCCCTGTTCCTCTGATAGGCTGCCGGCCTAGTGCTGGCAGCCTATCAGAGGCTGGTGCAGGCGGCGCGATGACGTCATCGCGCTGCCGGAGCGGTACAGCAAGGGACACAGGCCAGAAGAGGCCTGCATCGTATCGCTGGAGGTAAGTACAACTGTTATTTGTATGTTTTTTTTTTTTGTGTTTTTGGGGCTACTGGCACATAAGATAAGGGGGAATCTACTGGCACATAAGATAAAGGGGGGTCTACTGGCACATAAGGTAAGGGGGAGGAATCTACTGGCACATAAGATAAAGGGGGAATCTACTGGCACATAAGATAAGGGGGAATCTACTGGCACATAAGATAAAGGGGGAATCTACTGGCACATAAGATAAAGGGGGAATCTACTGGCACATAAGATAAGGGGGAATCTACTGGCACATGATAAAGTGAGGGGGATTCTACTGGCACATGATAAGGTGAGGGGGATTCTACTGGCACATGATAAGGTGAGGGGGATTCTACTGGCACATAAGGAGGGCGACTGGCACATAAGGAGGGCTACTGGCACATAAGGGGTGCTACTGGCACATAAGGGGGCTACTGGCACATAAGGGGGCTACTGGCACATAAGAGGGCTACTGGCACATAAGGGGACTACTGGCACATAAGAGGCGGCTACTGGCACATAAGGGGGACGGCTACTGGCACATAAGGGGGACGGCTACTGGCACATAAGGGGGACGGCTACTGGCACATAAGGGGGACGGCTACTGGCACATAAGGGGGACGGCTACTGGCACATAAGGGGGACGGCTACTGGCACATAAGGGGGACGGCTACTGGCACATAAGGGGGACGGCTACTGGCACTTAAGGGGGACGGCTACTGGCACTTAAGGGGGACGGCTACTGGCACTTAAGGGGGGGGGGGGGCTATAAGCGATGTGAGTGGCCAACATCTATCCTCTCCGCAATGCTCAGCCTCCTGTGACAGATCAGGAGAGCGGAGGTTTGGGGGCAGAGATAGCTGTCAGTGCTGTCAAAGGAGGCTCTCCTCCCGCAGCTCCCCGCCCAGCCTCTTGTGACAGCGAATCAGGAAGTAGAGTGGGGCTCAGTGGGCCTCTGGGTGTTACTTGCCCCCTGGGCCAAAAGTTGCCAGTCAGCCCCTGCTCCCAAGCCTATCTAATATCATTGTGACACTGCTGACCATACATTTTTAGGGAGCTTTTTCTCCCCATCTCTGTTCGTGCCTATGAACTCTCATTGTAGTTGATATTGTGGATCATGTTTTTACATATTGGTGAATTAATAAAGGTATCTGTTTATATTACCTGCGTTGTGTTTTGTTGATAGGTGTGTGTGATAGTACAGTATCAGCAAAGTGTATGAAATTACACAAATCTCATGTATACTTTGCAAAAAAAATTCTGCAAAGAAATTGACCTAAGATTTCCAAATCCGCAGCATGTCAATTGCGTTTGCAGTTTTAGGTGCGGATTTCACCCTTTTCTAATGAAGGGTGAGATCTGCTGCAAAACCGCATCGGATCTGTGCCAAAAACAGCTGTTGCGGATTTTGGTGCAAATATGGTGCAGAAATGCACCATTTTTATGTGGATC
Source organism: Bufotes viridis (assembly GCA_033119425.1). NCBI lineage: Eukaryota > Metazoa > Chordata > Amphibia > Anura > Bufonidae > Bufotes > Bufotes viridis. The sequence continues at coordinate 119,210,951 of CM065597.1, read as the reverse complement.
TTATGTGGGTTCTTCCACATTCGTGTGCAGGTAGCCCAAGGCAAACAGGTTGAGGGTGCATTTACACATGTGTCATCCACTTTTTGTGGTCCTCATATTACTGAGTCATTTTGCATTTTTATTTTGTTATGTTTCCGCATAAGTTCGCATTGTACGTCTGTATGTTATCCGTGTGTCATCTGTGTTTTGCAGTCCGCATGAAAAATGGAAGGAGGAAATTGTCATAGTTGTCTAGGTATTCTATATGGTAAGGTCACATGATTGCATAGGCTCCATTTTCTTGTGCTTCTCTGGTCGGATAGAGCTTTGTGAGACTCCATTGCTTGGCTGGCACTGGATTCTTACATTTTCTGTATGACAATAATGCCAAAAGACATCGAGAGTGAGCTTCCCCTGAACTGGCTCCTTTCTGGGCGATTTGGACGTCAGTAAAGAATCGGAGAGGAGAAGGAGGAAGTGGGTTCATTCCATTGTCTCTCAATGGCTCAGGAAGTGTCACTTTCTAAGCTGATCTGCAGCAGGACTCTGCAAAATTCGTAAGCTTCTGTCATATATCAGGGGAAACGTTCGATTGCTTGCTTGCATTTCTGTGTCCTCACCTTCCAACATACCACTGAGGAAAGACTCATAGTCACGTTGAGGTAAGAATATTTTCACTTGTTTTTTCATTTTAATTAATATTTCTGTATTCTAAATAACATTTTTTTTTTTCTACAGATTCCTTGGACCTGAAAATTATTTTGCATCGTTGCATTTCGAGTTCCTGCTGGGGATCTCAACTATCTCTGGGATCATCTGTGAAACTTGTAAAGTGATCTAGAAGTGTATTTATGTATCACTGACACTTAGTCCATCAAGTCCTGTACCTTAGTTGCGCTATCCTTGCGCTGATTTACTTACTTGGGGGGATTGATGTGACTAATGCTGGGTCTACTCACCTATGAACCTTTTATCCCCTGTGGCTGGTTACCGTAAGGGCACATAGTAGGCCCACTAGCTCTTTCTTTATTTGGATATACCCGCTTAGTGTCGGTTTTTACCGACCCCTTAGGTGACTGGTCCCCTCTGGCGTGAGGTAGGCACACCGCTTTCCTCCCACACATTGTAGACAGCGCACATCTCAATAGGCATCTGCATTAATAGGAGGATACCTTTCCGGCAGTCACTTACCTACAATGTCCAGAGGTCATCTCGATCGACCTTTCCCTTCCATAGGGATACACACTGAGGTATAGCCACGTGTTGTTGTCTCTTTAGTGCCCTGCGCACCGTGTTTTTAAGCGTCTTCTTCTTTTTTGTGTTATTTGATCTAGAAGTCTCCAGAGAAGCATTGATGCCCGCACCCAAGGCGGGAGATTGACTTTGTATTGTGAGGTAATCTATTATTCTGCGCAGGTTCATGTATGGCAAATACACACTGGAAGCCAGCTAACTCGGGGTCAATAGTACTTCACTTACAAGCAATAGATTTCAGTGGTGCTGTTAGCCTTGGCTGATAGTAACTAGTATTGAGCAACGCATTCAAAGCAGAATTTAGTCGGAAGTTTTAGGAAAACTTTGATTCGCAACAAAGCCAAATTTACTTGTGCTTTATGTTAGGAATCAGTTTTTCCTAAAATGGAGTCTGCACGTGTTACAAAGTGAAAGTAAGAAACCTGGGAATGCGAGATTGCCCATAATGCTGTGCACCCAGCCAATCCACACACAGTCATCCCTTGTGATGTCACAGTTCTATAAAACCCTCATCCCACGCAGTCTCCGCCATTGTCATGTGAGCTGAGCATAGAGAGAGATATGACAAGCGCTCATGCGCTAGGGACAGTGTTGCTGCAAAGTGTTAGTAGGACAATAATGGAGAGGGAAAGTGCAGGGAGAATTACTGTGCAATGCACCAACATTCATAGTTCATCCGTTCTGTTAAGGATACAGGTAGTGTGCCTCAGAATTAAAGACAGATGTAATACATCACTGTGTGCATCAATGTGCAGCGCACCGACATTTAGAGTTAATCCGTTATTTTAGTGATACAGTTACAGTGCCTCAGTATTAGGGTGGGTTCACATGATGTTATATGCTTCCGTTAGACGTATACGTTACCAAAAAAAGGATAAAAAATGCAGCAGACCATGTTCTTGTATTCTGCACAGTCTGGTAAAAAGAAAGCATATGTTTTTTTTTACAATGGTAAATTTTACCATGAAATGGATGACACTGTATAGCATCAGTCTGAGGCATCCATTTAACGTATACTTTTTTTTTTCTATATGTTAAAAGGATCGAAAAACGTGATGTGAACCCACACTAAAAGACAGGTGTAATAAATCGTGTGCATCACTGTGCAGTGCACTAACATTTATAGTTAATCTGTTCGGTTAGCGAAACAGTTACTGTGTGTCACAATTAAAGGAAGGTCTAATATATTGCCGTGTGCATCACTGTGTAGTGCACCGACATTCATAGCTAATCCGTTCTATTAACTGTAGCATTACGTTGTATCTGTATTATGGCCAGGTGCAATTCATCATCCTGTACATTAGTGTGCAGTGGAGTAAAATATATAATAGCTAATCTGTTCTGTTAGCTGAAGTGTTCCGCTGCTTCTGTATTATAGGACGGTGTAATTTATTGCCCTTTTAATAAGTGTGCAGTGGAGTGAAATTTATCATAGCTATTCTCTTCTGTTAGCGTTACGTTAAGTCTGCATTTATTGGTGTCATTTATTGCTGCCCGTATCTATCGGTATAATTTATTGCCCCATACATAAGTGTATCATAGCCAATCCCTTCTGTTAGCTATAGTGTTAAGTCCGTATTATGGACAGGAAAAATTTATCATCCTGTACATAAAGCTACTTTCACACTAGCGTTTTTTGCAGATCCGTCATGGATCTGCAAAAACGCTTCCGTTACAATAATACAACCAAATGCATCCGTAATGAACAGATCCAGTCTTATTATGTCTTCTATAGAAATGACTGAAAGTCAATGGGGGATGGATCCATTTTCTATTGTGCCAGATTGTGTCAGAGAAAACGGATCCATCCCCATGGACTTACATTGTGGGCCAGGACAAATCCATTTGGCTCCGCTTCGTCAGGCAGGCAGTGTTTTGGTGTCCGCCTCCAGAGCATAATGGTGACTGAACGGAAGCAAACTAATGCATTCTGAGTGGATCCTTTTCCATTCAGAATGCATTAGGGCAAAACGTATCCGTTTTGGACCACTTCTGAGAGCCCTGAACGGATCTCACAAACGGAAAGCCAAAACGCTAGTGTGAAAGTAGTAGTAAGTGTGTAGTGGAGCGAAATATATAATTGTTAATCTGTTCTGTTAGCTGTAGTGTTAAGTTGTCTGTATGATGGGCAGGTGTAATTTATTGCCCTGTACATAAGCGTGCAGTGGCGCAAAATTTATCATAGTTAATCCCTTCTGTTAGCGATACAGTTGTTATGCACTATGGCAAAACTAAGTCGCCTGGATCCTCCAAAGGAATGGGTAGTGGCAAAAATGTTGCTATAGCCGGTATAGGTAGCAGCAGAAGAAGTGGGGGAAGTAGCAGCCGCAGCAACAGCCCAGAACTGCCACTGTTATCCAGAGGTCATGTTTTGACCATTAATCGAGTTGTATTGGAATAGTTAACTCGCTCGTCAACATCACCTCAAGTGACAACAGATACACACAACTAGGAATTGGTGGGTTCCTCTGACACCACTCTTAGTTCGCATTGGCCCAGGAACTGCCTCTATGCCCTCACCTATCCTGAACCGGCCTATTGCTTTTGATATTCCTTCTGCTAGCCAAGTAATGATAACAGCCAGCTCTGCTCTTCTTGTCAGCGACAATGAACTTTGTGAGGACTGTTAGCAGTTACAGGCTAGCCAAGACTTGGAGGAAAGGTCTGCTGCGGAATCCTTTGGGTGTGCAACTACAGATGATGACAGGTGGGAGCGCATCTTGCGAAAGGCTAGGGATGTGCGCAAGAGACAGGTGAGGGTGACAAGTGACTCGCAGACGTTTGTAGATGATGTAGCCGATCGCACATGGGAGCCAGATGAAGAGGGTCCATCATCATTATCGTCAAGGGTTTAGGGTGGCAGCATGCCCGTGAGACAGCAGGGTGGAAGCAGTGGGAGACCTGGAGCCAAAGGCAGGAGGGGTATACTGTCTACTACTTAAGAGTCTACCTGTGAGGACCACACTAGCAGTGCACAGGTTAATAAAAGCAGCGGCAGGCATCACGCAGTGGTGGAGTAAAAATACCATACTCGGCACTGGGAGACGCTAGCGTGCCAGTATGCAAGATGTGTGGGCAGAAGGTGAGGTCGCGACCAGGGTGCTAATGTTTACTAAGAATCCATTCTTTGGGCTATCACTAGGCCTACTAACTGCACTTGACGTGTAATATTTGATGTATAATATGTAACAATTATTGACTTTATTTTTTGTGTGTGGATATATACTTCCCTCCAACTGCGTGGGGATCCATTTTGGCTTTGGCCTTTTTGTTGTATCTTTTTAGACTTGAAAAAGGAGTTATAAACTCCGAAACGCGTTGTCTACTGAACATAATAAATAGCATCTTTAACAAAAGTCTCTGAATTGAGGTCGTCTTTGTGCGCCAAAGAGGTACCCACACCATGTGCTAGCACACAAACCATTGATCACGACCAGGGTGCTTATGTTTACATGGCAGCCCTGCGTCAACACATGGAGTGTAACCATAAAGTGGCATGGGAAAACCACTGATTTAGTCTTACAGCCTATGCAGAATACACTGCATCTCCCATCAGCCCACACCCCCTCTCAAGCAATCAGGGCTCGTCAACAGCAGCAAAAGGAAGCTGCAGTTCCTTCCCATCAACTTCAATGTCGTCTATTGCTCCTAATGCTCCTCCACCTCCCACTCTGTGTTACTTGTTTTGACAGCAATCGATCACAGAGGTGATTGCAAAAAGGCAACAGTATGCGTGCACTGAGCCAGCAGCGCAGAAGCTGAATGGCCACCTAGCCACATTGCTGCTACTATAGCCCCCTTTCCTTGTAGTTGACTCTGCACACTTCAGAGAATTGATGGCTTGGGCCCAGCCAAGGTGGAGAGTCCCAAGCCAACTTTACTTTTCCAAAAAAGCTGTACCAGCCCTGCACACATACGTTGAGAAGAAGGTGGGACAGTCCTTGGGCCTCTTGGTGTCTGGTAAATTCATGCCAGCGCTGACGTATGGAGTTGTAACTATGGTCAAGGACAATATACTGTATGTTCTTCACAGCCCACTCGGTAAATATGGTTCTGGCACAGGCTCTCAAGCAACTTGGCCAAGTGACGGCATTGCTGCCTTCACATTGTAATGCTGGGATTTCCGTGCCAATGTCCTACTCTGCCTCTTCACCCTCCACCTTGTCCTCTCCCTACCCCCTAGGCACAGTTCACAGTGGTCCTCCAGCATTATCATCTATGCCAGTGGTGCCCAACCATTTTTCATCTGAGGGCCGCACTAGACATGATATAAATTTCGCGGGCCAGAACGAGGTAACTTTTCCAGAAAGAAATGCAAACACTGTGAGGGGGCACATGTGAGCATTACTACTGTGAAGCGGCAACTATCTGGGCATTTTTTCTGTAAAGGGGGCACGTGAGCATTACTATTGTGAAGGGGGCACATGTGAGCATTACTACTGTAAAGGGGGCACATCTGGGCATTACCACTTTGAGTGGAACATGTGGAGTATATATGGGTGGCACACTGTTATGGGGTATATATGGGTGGCACACTGTTATGGGGGTATATATGGGTGGCACCCTTCTCACTCTGTATTTATTTGATTTTGCCTTTTCTCACTCTGTATTTATTTGATTTTGCCCCTTCTCACTCTGTATTTATTTGATTTTGCCCCTTCTCACTCTGTATATATTTGATTTTGCCCCTTCTCACTCTGATTTTGCCCCTTCTCCCTCTTTATATATTTGATTTTGCCCCTTCTCACTCTGTATATATTTGATTTTGCCCCTTCTCACTCTGTATATATTTGATTTTGCCCCTTCTCCCTCTTTATATATTTGATTTTGCCCCTTCTCACTCTGTATTTATTTGATTTTGCCCCTTCTCACTCTGTATATATTTGATTTTTTTTTGCCCCACACGAGGGATCAGCGGCTGGTGCCATCAGCTATCCAGGGAAATAATGGAGACAATAGTCACCACTGCTACAGGGCACCTTCTACCACCTGCAACTAGATGAATGCCCCTGCATGCTGTCATGTATACACAAGTGTTCATACTCGGCTCTCAGCCGCAGCAAACTGCCTCCCCGAGAGAGAACACAGCAGACACAGCGCAGCGCCTCAGACCAGCTGTTCCCCAGGATGCAGAGTGCATGCTTCCTGGTTCCGGGGTAACATGTGACTGGTGCCTTTCCAGCACTTGCGGCCCCTCCCTCCTGGGCCCGCAAGTGAGTGCTAACGGACCCTAACCCTGTACCACAAGGAGGAGTCCTGGCTGTCCGTCCTGGCCTGCACGGGGAGTGCAGACCCATTTGCCCTGCTGTCCCCCCTCCTCACTCTGTTATGAAGCCACTATTGTCCCGATTCACATAACTATTCATGCTTCCATTCATATGATCTGTATTTTGAGCATCTGTAAGGCCTCTTTCATAAGGTCAGTATTTGATAAGTATTTGTAAGCTAAAAGCAGGAGTGGGTCCAAAACACAGAAGAGATGCAAATATTTCCATTACATTTTATCTCTGTTTTAGACCCTATCCTGTTTTTTCTGTGTAAAAAATAAATAAATAACATAAAAAATAAAAAAAAGTTTCAGATGTAAATGAACAAAACGGATGCAAATTGAGCATAAGGCCTCTGTCGCAGGACTGTATTTGCACTAAACCAAGACCTAAAGAAAGTCAAGACAACCACAATCGGAATGCACATCCACCAAAATCATATACGTAAAACCAAAAATGTATTATGCAAAAACACTAACACATAGACAAATTAAAAATTGTTTACAATAAGGCAGAGTGTTGGTAACAATTGGACCAACACAATAGCAGGGTCCACACAAGTCCAGAATATATGGACCTCAAACATCACCGCCAGCTATATCATGAAATGCAATCAAAACATACAGCAGCAAATACATGTGCAATATGGCAACATCAATGTGAGCAGGACCCAATGTGGTCAATACAATTGCGCCATAACTTGTATCCTCGCTGGCATGTGGACCCCAGCAATACGAAAGAATGTCCCACGCATTTCACCGGTAACGTCCGGCTTCGTCAGGGGTACAAAGTCAAATGTGAGAAGTGTATCTTACATATATGTATCCATAAATATTGAATGAATCTCACCTGCTTGAGTAGCCTGGGTCTGCTGGCACAGCGTGCCTGGCGCTGGACTTCGCCTGTGTCAAGAGGCTGTGGTATACTTAATCATGTGACCGAAAGTGTGGTCACTATCTTTGAAGCGCAAATGAGTCTCAAATGCAGGAAGTTTGCTTGATCATGTGACCAGAAGTGCCTTCACTGTCTCTGAAGCGCAAATGCGTCTCAGATACAGAAAGCAATGAAGAACCACTTCCGGACGTATCGTCACTACCTTGGAACGCAAATGCGTGTGAAAATGCAAAAAATAAAGGGCCAATGATATAAAAGGGGCGGTAGAGCCGCAGTGGAACGCAACCTGCGATCCAACCATATTATGCCAATGCAAAAACTATCAATCAACCTAGTGTGACTGATATGATGTAAGCCCAGTTTGATAATAAAACTTATCTATTAGACCAATTGTATTAATCACATTTATGGCAAAAATCAATTCCAAGTATATGGGCAAACATAATGATACATATAAGATATACAGTCCAATCATGTAAACTAACAAATGTATGAACATGGTAGATAATGAGATATATTAGATAATAAATAATTAAAAAAGTGAAAAATTCATATTATATGTTTATTGGCCAATAAACAAAAAAAAGTGCAAAAACTGTGAAAAAAGTATGTGAAAAAGTTTTTTTTTTAAATGAGTGACAAACACAATGATACTAAGGGGCTTCAACTGTAGAAACCCCCAAATGTAAGTTCCTCGTTGAGGCCCTGTGGTGCCAATGAATTCAAAGCAAAAATCCATTTAGATTCCAAGTGCAACAAGTGCGAAGTGACAGAACCACCTCTTATATTCGTGTGTACTGATGCAAGACCTACAATCCTCAAACCCTGAATGTTGCTTTGGTTTTGGTCAAGAAAATGTGTGGCCACTGAGATGAGAGATTTTTCACCACACTCCCTATCCCGTCTGGCCAATGAAATTGTAGACAGATGTTGTTGGATACGTTTCCTCAATTCCTTGCCCGTCTGGCCAACATAAAGTTTGTCACATTTGCATAGAAGTGCATAAACAACGTTCCTGGCAGTTAATATACTGCCTAAGGCAGATCTTTTCTCGGTTGCCAGGGGTGGTAAAAGAATCACTGCCAATCATCAAATGACAGATATTACAATAAGTCCCACATAGTCTCAAACCCCTTCCCAGACGTTGGGTGGGCCTCTGAAAGTGACTCCATGTCAGTTTTTCCCTCAAGATTCTTTTGCGTACTCAAATGCTTGAGCTACAACTTTCTTCGGATATCCTCATGCTCGAAAGCGGGTTGTCAAATCCTTTGAAGCCTTCTTAAAATCCTGCATTGTCATGCAATTACGGTGTAACCTTAAAAATTGTCCCTTAGGGATACTCCTATGTAGATGAGAGGGATGAAAACTGCTGAAGTGCAGTAGGCTATTGGTAGCCATCTGTTTTCTGTGCAATGATGTCCGAATTCCAATGCGTTGTTCAAATCAAGGAAATCCATGCCAGTGTCCGAGATCCTGTGAGTAAGAAGAATATTATGAGAATTGTTATTCAACATCGACACAAAATGAAGGCACTGATCATGTGTGCCATGCCAGAAAATCAGCAAATCGTCGATGTAACGATACCAGCCTATTACATGTTTACTAAACTCAGAAGAGGCGTACACCTGTGCTTCCTCCCACCACCCTAAAAATAGGTTTGCGTAGGAGGGCGCACAACGTGCCCCCATGGCAGTCCCCGAAACCTGCTTGTAGAAAGTGCAGTCAAACACAAAATAATTGTGATGTAACACAAAATAAAGAAGGCTCACAAAAACGTGTGATGAGCCGGATCACCAGTCTGGGATTTGGAAAAGAAGTATTTGACCGCCTTGATACCATCCTCATGGGAAATATTGGAATACAATGACTCCACATCACAGGTCAGGATCAGGGTGCCAGAAAGTAGCCGGAGTCCCTCCAGGATCTCAATCAACTGCATGGAATCCCTCAAATAAGATTTCTATCCAAAAACAAATGATTGTAAGAAGAAATCTAAACAAAAACTGGCCTGTTCGCATAAACCCCCAACACCTGGTACTATGGGGCATCCTGGAGGGTTGACCAAATCCTTATGCACTTTTGGCAACATGTAGAATGTGGGCACCACAGGAAATTTGACCTCCAGGAAATCTCTCTCCTTGGGGGTAATGATGTTCATCCGTGCTGCAGAATCAAGGAGCCTTGCCAGTTTATTCTGAAAGACCTGTGTGGGATCAGAGGTGTATAAAATTTGCGGTTACCCAACTGCTTTTTTGGCTTCCTGCTGTGGTAAGGTGCAGGGTGCCGTCGTGGATGGCAGGTATGTGTCACCGAGGTTCATAGCCTCGGTGAGGTAAGAGCCCGTTTTTGTTGATGTCAGCAGCAGCTAGTGCTACTGACAGAGTTTAAATAGCATGGCTGCAAAGCCGATCCGGGCCGGCTCTTACCGGGAGCAGCTAAAGTGTAGGGTGGGTGGCTGCTCCCCACGACCCAGTCCTGGTTTTGGGCTGGGTTTAAAAGCTCAGCCAGCTCAGCAGCTGGAGGTGGTGATTATCCTGGAGCCTGCTAACAGGGCTGAGAGGTTCTCTGTCCTGGAGGACAGAGCTCAGCAAGGAGGTGTTTGTTCCTGGCTACCTGAAGCTGGATTCTCCTGCGGCTGGGCCGACAGCGTAGGTGCGAACCTGCACCTACACCTCCCAGGTGACTGAACCTGTGTTGGCCTGTTTTTGTTTTGCCACGTTATTTCCGTTGTGTGTGAACTGTCACCAAAGAGACTGTTTTTCATTTATGGTGTGCAAGTGTGAATAAAACACTGTTTGTTGCACAATCTGGACTCCTTGTTTTGCCTCTAAACTGCACCCGCACCGCTGTCTACCAGAGCGACTCCCCACATTTGGTGGCGGATGCGGGCATGCGCAGTGAGGCTGGCGTGAACGCCGAAGTTTTGTTTTCTAAAGTGCATGGAATATATTAAGCCAGCAAAGCTGCAAGCAGGAGTTTCTGGCAACATGGAGGCTGCTGTGAAGGCTCTCATAGAGGCTAACGTGCAGCAGCGGGAGACCAACCAACTACTGCTACAACATGTGATGGCGTTACAGGCGGCAGGAGCGTCCCACCACGTCCATGATGCCCGGAAGCGGTCCGTGCGGCGATCCCAAAAATGACCCCGCAGGCGGCGTTGAGGCGTACCTGGCGGTTTTGAGAAGGTCGCCGTGAGGAAAAGCTACCCGTGACCAGTGGGCCGAGGTGGTTGCTCCGTTCCTGGCATCCGGACCCCAGCAAGTTTTTGATTTGGCAGACGACCAGGCTGCTGACTATTCCACGGTGAAGGGGAGATCCTGGCCAGACTGGGGGTAAGCGTGTTGGTCCGGGCTCAGCGGGTCCACCAGTGGGACTTCAAAGTGGCTGAACCCGCCAGGCCGCAGTACTATGAGTTGCTGCACAGGTTGCAAAAATGGCTGCAGCCTGAGGTTCTAAGTCCGACTGCTATGCTGGACCGGCTGCTGGCTGACATGTTTTGGAGGGCCTTGCCTTACCCCCTTCAACACTGGATTGGCCAGGTATCCCCACCGATGCCCTTGAGATGGTCGACCTGGTGGAGCGATATGAGGCCACCAGAAACCTGCAGGGGGTTCTTTTGGGAGGGCCAGTCAAACCCGGAAATCTCCACCCCAGTCCGGCGGCCGGCCAAACCCGCCCGGGATGTACCTCTTGCAGATCCGTCCTCAGTGGTCTGTTGGCAGTGTCGGGAGCCTGGACACATAAGGGCCAACTGTCCACAGTGGGAGGAACCCATGGAGACTAATTATGGGTACCGGGCTTCCATGTATGCCCGGAGACTGTGTGCGACCGGCATCCCGGGACAATAGACAATCGTCATCTGTGCCAGGTGCAAGTCGGGGATAACCTGGCAGTGGCGCTGTTGGACTCAGGGAGCCTGGTAACCCTGGTAAGTGCTGCCCTGGTACAGCCCACCCAGTATACGGGCCGGACAGTGGGTGTGGTGTGCATACACGGAGACTTAAAGGACTATCCCACTGCTGTAATGTCTCTGTCCACGGCGGTCGGCACCTGGACTTGTGAAGTGGCGATCTCCACAAAGCTGCCCTATGAACTAATAATTGGGAGAGACTTCCCTGGTTTTCCGTCACTGTGGCCTGAGATGAAAGTGACTAATAGCCCTGAGACAGGGGTAACCCTAGCAGAGTGGCCTGATACCCCTGGAAGGCCAGAACCCTGGGAGCCCGAGTCTGAAGGGCCAGCGGTAGGGGTGACCACTGCTGCAGCGGTAGTGGGGAGACAACCCCACTGAGTGTAATGGTGGGAGACACGGAGGACTTGCCACCGGGACCTGAGTTGGCAGACCTCAATGTCTCCGGGGAAAATTTTGGGACCGCACAACACCGGGACCAAACCCTAACCAGGGCCTGGGAGAATGTGCTGGAAATTGATGGTAAACCCCAGAAACCAGGGGCTGAATTAATGTTCCCACGATTTATTGTTCTGCAGGATATGTTGTATCGGGTGAACCAAATCCGAGGTGAACCTGTTGAACAGTTGGTGGTGCCCACAGCGTATCGCAAGCTTGTCATGGAGCTTGCCCACCAACATGTTCTTGGGGACACCTGGGGTGGCAGAAAACCCAGGACCGCATACTGCAGCGGTTTTATTGGCCCAGTGTGTTCAAGGAAGTAGAAAATTATTGTAAGTCCTGTCCAACCTGTCAGGTAACTAGCCCCCAGCCACATTTCCGTAGTCCTCTGGTACCTCTGCCAATTATTGAAGTACCGTTTGAGCGAATTGCTATGGATTTAATTGGGCCTGTACCAAAGTCTGCTAGGGGCCACCAACACATTCTGGTAGTTCTCGACTATGCCACTCGGTATCCGGAGGCGGTGCCTCTGCGACATACCTCAGCTAAGCTCATTGCCAAAGAGTTAATGGAGATGTTTTCCCGTGTGGGCCTGCCAAAAGAGGTTCTGACAGACCAAGGGACCCCTTTTATGTCCAAAGTAATGAAGGAACTGTGTAAATTGTTGCGTATAAAGCAGATTACGGACGTCCGTTTACCATCCGCAAACAGACGGTCTTGTTGAGAGGTTTAACCAAACTCTAAAAAATATGTTAAAAGGGTGGTGTCTAGAGATGGGAAGGACTGGGACCTGCTTCTGCCCTATCTCATGTTCGCAGTGCGAGAGGTACCCCAGGCCTCTACTGGGTTCTCGCCCTTCGAACTGCTTTATAGCAGACACCCTCGGGGCCTGTTGGATATCGCCAAGGAAGCATGGGAACAACAGCCTGTCCCCCACAAAAGTGTCATTGAGTATGTCGCCCAGATGCAGGAACGGATGGAAAGGGTGTTGCCCTTGGTCCGGGAGCATATGGAGGCAGCGCAACAAGCCCAGAGTAGGGTGTACAACCGTCAGGCTCGAGTGCGGGACTTCAATCCGGGAGATCGGGTTTTGGTTCTGGTACCCACCCTTGACAGCAAATTCCTAGCTAGGTGGCAGGGCCCCTATGAGGTGATCGAGAAGGTAGGGAAGTGAATTACAAGGTACACCAGCCAGGGCGGCGCAAGCCGAGCAGGTGTACCACGTGAATTTACTTAAGCCGTGGAAAGATAGGGACGCGGCCGGCGACCACAGCCCCCGGCCAGGGCTTCTAGAGTGAAAAGGGTCCAGCCCCACAGTTCGAGGCCTGTGAAGCCGTAACCACGGTAAAAATTGCAGACAGCCTGTCTTCCAAACAAGTTCAGGAAGTCAGGGAGTTCCTCAGTCGGAACACGGATGTGTTCTCGGACCTCCCTGGCCGCACGTCTCTCATCCGACATGACATCGTCACTGAGCCTCAGGCCAAGGTCGGTTAAAACCATACCGGGTACCCGAGGCTCGCGGCGGGCCATCGCGGAGGAAGTGCAGTTAATGTTGAAGCTCGATGTCATTGAGGAGTCGAAAAGTGAGTGGGCCAGTCCCATAGTCCTAATACCCAAGCCGGATGGGACGTTGCGGTTCTGCAACGACTTTCATAAGTTAAATGAAGTATCCAAGTTTGGCGCGTATCCCATGCCCCGAGTAGACGAGCTTGTTGAAAATTTAGGACAAGCCCGTTATTTTTCTGTGCTGGACCTCACTAAAGGGTACTGGCAGGTACCCTTAACGGAGGCGGCTAAGGAAAAACCGCGTTTGTTACCCCGCAGGGCCTGTATCACTACAAGGTGTTACCCTTTGGCCTGCATGGCGCCCCCGCCACTTTCCAGAGGTTAATGGACATAGTGCTGCGACCACATCGTCGGTACGCCTCGGCCTACTTAGATGATGTAGTCATCCACAGCACCGACTGGGAAAGCCATTTACCCAAGGTGCAGGCGGTAGTGGATGCCCTGAGGAAAGCTGGACTAACCGCCAATCCAAAAAGTGTGCGATTGGGTTGGAAGAGACCAAATATCTGGGATATGTAATCGGGCGGGAGTCATCAAACCTCAGGTAACTAAGGTAGAGGCCATTCGTAACTGGCCCGACCGGTCACCACCAGGCAGGTAAAGTCGTTCCTGGGGATTGTAGGATACTACATGAGGTTTGTGCCCCACTTTGCCACAATAGCAGCGCCATTGACAGACCTGTTGAAGGGGCGAAAGTCTGGGAGGGTTAGCTGGAGTGAGAAGGCGGAGGAGGCTTTCGCCGCGTTGAAGTCGGCCCTGTGTGGGTCCCCGGTTTTGGTGACACCCGACTTCAACAAGGAGTTTGTCGTACAGACCGGCGCCTCGGAGGTAGGCCTCGGTGCAGTACTGTCGCAGGAGGTCAACGGGGACGAACATCCCGTTGTCTTCCTGAGCCGTAAGCTCAGTCCCGCCGAGTCCAGATATAGTATAGTGGAGAGGGAGTGCCTGGCTATCAAGTGGGCACTCAGATCTCTCCGCTACTACCTGTTAGGGAGGAGGTTCCGTCTGGTGACCGACCATTCCCCCTCAAATGGATGAGTCAGGCCAAGGAGAGGAATGCTCGGGTCACCAGGTGGTTCCTGTCCTTCAAAATTTCAAGTTCTCCGTGGAACATAGGGCAGGTCGCTTGCAGGGAAATGCAGATGCCCTTTCCCGCGTCCACTGCCTCACATGTGTCCACCCCCTCAGGGTTGAACAAAGGGGGGGGTGTGTGGTAAGGTGCAGGGTGCCGTCGTGGATGGCAGGTATGTGTCACCGAGGTTCATAGCCTCGGTGAGGTAAGAACCCGTTTTTGTTGATGTCAGCAGCAGCTAGTGCTACTGACAGAGTTTAAATAGCATGGCTGCAAAGCCGATCCGGGCCGGCTCTTACCGGGAGCAGCTAAAGTGTAGGGTGGGTGGCTGCTCCCCACGACCCAGTCCTGGTTTTGGGCTGGGTTTAAAAGCTCAGCCAGCTCAGCAGCTGGAGGTGGTGATTATCCTGGAGCCTGCTAACAGGACTGATGAGGTTCTCTGTGCTGGAGGACAGAGCTCAGCAAGGAGGTGTTTGTTCCTGGCTACCTGAAGGTGGAATCGCCTGCGGCTGGGCCGACTGCTAGGTGTGAACCCGCACCTAAACCACCCAGGTGACTGGACCCTGTGTTTGCCTGTTTTTGTTTTGCCATGTTATTTCCGTTGTGTGTGAACTGTCACCAAAGAGACTGTTTTTCATTTATGGTGTGCAAGTGTGAATAAAACACTGTTTGTTGCACAATCTGGACTCCTTGTTTTGCCTCTAAACTGCACCCGCACCGCTGTCTACCAGAGCGACTCCCCACACTGCTCATACAAATCTGTACCCCACAGTACCACATTTCCTCCTTTATCCGCCTCCTTGATAAGAAAGGCCGTGTTACATTGCAGGTCCCTAAGAGCCCGATGTTCCTCAACCATCAAGTTCGTATGTCTGATGGTATTGCTCTGTAATCTCTATATCTCCATAAGCATAGCCTGAAAAAATAGGTGAATATTTGGAAATAGGCTTAAAGGTGGGAGGAATACTAGATTGTCTTCTCAATGTAAATTGTCGCCTACCTGAGCTATGTTCATTCTCCTGAAGCAGATCCATCAGGTCCATAAGGACTCTCCTTTCATCCTCCGGAAACATCTGTAAAGATGAGGGCTGGGCATACAGTTTCCTGAAGCATAGTTGTCTACAAAATGAATTCAAATTTATCAAGCCTATTCATAGGCAAAAAGGAGAGACCCTTAGAGAGCACTGAATGTTCCACCTGTGTAAGTGTGTGGGAGGGTAAATTAATAATCTTCAGGACTGTATTTGGTCATTATTTTGCTTCAGTATTTGACCAATATTTGTAAGCCAAAATATAAATTAGACCTTATGGTAACAGTGACCTGTAATACTGAATCACAGTAACTCAACAGTTTACAGAAGGGATCAAAAGGCATGTTTTTGGATTGCAACAACATGGATTTCACCACTACTTTATTGGTGCTGCCTCCATTTCCTAATTTTGTTTCACTAAAAAGCCATTTGGACACAGCTCCTGTAGGGGCACACCATGTTTTATGCTTTACTGAAGGGTGCTGTATGAATTTCTGTTTGTTTAACAGAAGGAATAAGCTGTAAATCTTGGTGCACACTGTTACTGCCACTGCTGCTGACTACTTGAATCTTGGTGCACTGCATAGTTTATGTACATGGCAGGGTTAAAAATAGATGACTTTTTTAATGTCTGTGAAAAAAAATAGATGTGTCCATTATTTTATTTTTAGGCTGGGGGTACTTGACTAGATTATTTTGACTAGATTACAGCTCACAGTAAATGCTGGTAATGTAGTGTTATATATTGAGCTATAGACATGTATTACTGATAATTAATCTTTATCATTCATTATGGTTTTCCAATTTGTCCATAAAAATGTTGGCTGTCCATGATTTTGGGATAAATTGCCCAGAAAAAAGAAAAATCCTGGTTGACAAACCTGGTACACAGCGATTAATTAGACCTCACAGCACAGTAACTACAGCTAAAGCTACTTTCCGTTTGTGAGATCCGTTCAGGGATCTCACAAGCAGTCCAAAACGGATCAATTTTGCCCTTAATGCATTCTGAATGGATAAGGACCCATCGGTGGTTGTAAACTTTAAAATAAACGCAGTTTTAATTTTTGTTTTCCCTATCGTCAGAGTCAGCTTGAAGTCAAGGGGGCAACGGCTTCCTTGCTTCAAGTCAAGCTAAGCCCGTCCCTTACCAGTCCTCCCTTCACTTTGATTGACATCCTGCTGTGGGGCCGGGATCCTTGTAACTGCGCAATCCCGTCTCCCACACTCACCGGCCGCTTTCCTCTCTGTACGCATGCGCCGAAATCATTTAACGTGCGCGCACGCCCAGCGATTCTTCTTCTCAGCGTGAGCATGGCCACTGGCTTGTGTTCTCCTGCACCAGAAGCCAGTGATCACGTTCACGCTGAGAAGAATCGCTGGGGCCGCGCGCTCGCACGTTGAAAAATCCCAGCACATGCACACACAGAGGAAAGCGGCCGGTGAGTGCGGGATTGCGCAGTGACAAGGAAAGCACTGCGCATGCGCGAGACTTGCGCTATCCTGGCCTCAAAGCAGGATGCCAATAACAGTGAAGGGAGGATGGTAAGGGGCGGGCTTAGCTTGACTTCAAGCTGACTGACCATAGGAAAAACCAAGATTAAAACTGCGTTTTTTTTAAAGTTTACAACCACCGATGGAGGAAAGAAAAACACGTTTAGGAACATACTGGGGGCCACTGTAAGGTAATGATGGCGGATTAATATGTGTTTTGGAGGTGACAGGCTCCCTTTAACCACCTCAGCCCCCCTAGCTTAAACGCCCTTAATGACCAGGCCACTTTTTACAATTCCGCACTACGCTATTTTCACCGTTTATTGCTCTGTCATACAACTTACCACCCAAATGAATTTTACCTCCTTTTCTTCTCACTGAGCTTTCATTTGGTGGTATTTCATTGTTGCTGCCATTTTTACTTCTTTTTGATATTTTGCTTTTTTTGACGATTTTTTTGCAAAAAAATGACATTTTTCACTTTCTGTTGGAAAATTTGTCAAATAAAACTACATTTCTCTATAATTTTTTCTCTAAATGTATTGTTCTACATGTCTTTGATAAAAAAAAATGCAATAAGTGTATATTTATTGGTTTGGGTAAAAGTTATAGCGTTTACAAACTATGGTGCAAAAAAGTGAATTTCCGTACTTTGACTTTCTGAGCACCTGTCCTGTTTCCTGAGGTACTACAATGCCCAGACAGTAGAAACACCCCATAAATGACCCCATTTCGGAAAGTAGACACTTTCCGAATATCCCTAAGATATTCACTGAGGGGCATAGTGAGTTCATGTAAGTTTTTATTTTTTGTCACAAGTTAGCGGAAATGGATTTTTATTTTTTTTTTCCAAAAATTTCATTTTCCGCTAACTTGTGACAAAAAATAAAAACTTCCATGAACTCACTATGCCCATCAGCGAATACCTTAGGGTGTCTACTTTCTGGAATGGGGTCACTTGTGTGGTATTTTTACTGCCCTGGCAATTTAGGGGCCCCTAAAGCGTGAGAATCCAAATGTGTAAAAATGCCCTGTGAAATCCTAAAGGTACTCATTGGATTTAGGGCCCCTTTGCGCATCTTGGCTGCAAAAAAGTGGCACACATGTGGTATCGCCGTACTCGGGAGAAGTAGGGCAATGTGTTTTGGGGTGTATTTTTACATATACCCATACTGTGTGTGAAAAATATCTCTGTAAATGACAACTTTTTCCTTTTTTTTATACAAAGTTGTCAATTTACAGAGATATTTCTCTCACCCAGCATGGGTATATGTAAAAATACACCCCAAAACACATTGCCCTACTTCACCTGAGTACGGCGATACCACATGTGTGCCACTTTTTTTGCAGCCAAGATGCGCAAAGGGGCCCCAATTCCAACGAGTACCTTTAGGATTTTACAGGGCATTTTTAGGCATTTGGATTCCAAAATCCTTCTCACGCTTTAGGGGCCCCTAAAATGCCAGGGCAGTATAAATACCACACAAGTGACCCCATTTTGGAAAATAGACACCCTAAGGTATTCGCTGATGGGCATAGTGAGTTCATGGAAGTTTTTATTTTTTGTCACAAGTTAGGGGAAATGGAACTTTTTTTTTTTTTTTTTTTTACTAAGTCTCATATTCTACTAACTTGTGGCAAAAAATAAAATTTTACATGAACTCACCATACCCCTCACGGAATACCTTGGGGTGTCTGCTTTCTAAAATGGGGTCACTTCTGTGGTATTTTTACTGCCCTGGCATTTTAGGGGCCCCTAAAGCGTGAGAAGGAGTTTGGAATCCAAATCCGTAAAAATGTCCTGTGAAATCCTAAAGGTACTCATTGGAATTTGGGCCCCTTTGCGCATCTTGGCTGCAAAAAAGTGTCACACATGTGGTATCGACATACTCGGGAGAAGTAGGCCAATGTGTTTTGGGGTGTATTTTTACATATACCCATGCTGGGTGTGAAAAATATCTCTGTAAATGTCAACTTTTTCCATTTTTTTTAAACAAAGTTGTCAATTTACAGAGATATTTTTCACACCCAGCATGGGTATATGTAAAAATACACACCAAAACACATTGCCCTACTTCTCCCGAGTACGGCGATAACACATGTGTGACACTTTTTTGCAGCCAAGATGCGCAAAGAGGCCCCAATTCCAATAAATACCTTTCAGGAGGGCATTTTTACGCATTTTTCTTCTCACGCTTTAGGGCCCCTAAAATGCCAGGGCAGTAAAAATACCCCAAACGTGACCCCATTTTAGAAAGAAGACACCCCAAGGTATTCTGTGAGGGGCATGGCGAGTTCATAGAAGTTTTTTTTTTTTTTTTTTTGGCACAAGTTAGCGGAATTTGATTTTTTTTTGTTTTTTCTCACAAAGTCTCCCTTTCCGCTAACTTGTGACAAAAAGTTCAATCTTTCATGGACTCAATATGCTCCTCAGCAAATACCTTGTGGTGTCTTCTTTCCAAAATGGTGTAACATGAGGTTTTTGTACTGCCCTGGCATTTGAGGGTCTCCGCAATCATTACACGTATGGCCAGCATTAGGAGTTTCTGCTATTCTCCTTATATTGAGCATACGGGTAATGAGATTTTTTTTCCGTTTAGCCTCTGGGCTGGAAGAAAAAATGAACGGCACAGATTTCGTCATTCGCATTGATCGATGTGGATGAAAAAATCTCTGCCAAAAAATATGCAAGAAGAAAAAGAGGGGCCTGGTGATTGCCAGGACATAGGGGCTCTGCCCAAACATCCATACCCACTCAGCTCCTATGTCCTGGCAAACGTGATTTCTCCATTCACATCGATCAATCGATCGTTGTGGAGGAAGACCTCTTTGCCAGATTTTTGATACAAAGTGTTTGCCAAAGCATATGAACTCCAACACCTCTCCTCAGCTAATATGCCTGGGTAAACGTACCTGTACTGCAGAGGAGATATCTCGTCTTGCAGCGCCGCATACACCGACTTCATGTGTCTTCTGACAGCAGCGCAATGCTTCTCTCAGAATTCACATCAGTGCTGCGGCGTTTTCATCGGTTGGTCCGTTGGTCTACCTGGAAAATAAAGGGTGGTTAGGGGGAAAAAAAAAAAAAAAAGAAGAAAAAACAGGCAGCAGGCTCATAAACTTGAACGTTACAAACTTTATCAAACCTGAACATCAAAACTTTTAAAACCTGAACTAACTCAAGATTTCTTTTTCTTGCTACCTTTTTTTAACCATTTCACTCTATTTTCCTAGCAGAAACCTCTTCTTTCCCATGGGACAATGTGTAAAGTGTAAATCACACAGAGATGGTGCGAAGTACATTATGCACTTTATCCCAAGTGAAAGGAGAGGTTTCTACCGTTTCACATTTCTGCTGTAGCACACCAGCACCCCTATGTGTTAGGGTCTCTCAAAACCTAGTATCCTGAGAGACCCTACATCCTGAGTGGATAAACTACCTGTGTTGTGCTGTCCCTACGTCCCTAAGTGTACCTGAGTGTGGTACTTCCGGAAACACTCCCCTAGGCATAGGGCAGGGTGGTCAGGACAGTCAGGACAGAAATAACGCGCTTGCTTGGATGTACTGTTTGAAGCCAAGGCGCCCGGTAAAATGTATCAGGGACTCGTCTACACAGATGTTTTGTGCGGGGGTATACAAATCTGCAAATTTCAGGTTGAAGTGGTCCATGAGGGGCCGAATTTTGTGGAGCCGGTCAAAAGCTGGGTGGCCTCTGGGACGGGAGGTGGTGTTGTCGCTAAAGTGCAGGAAACGCAGGATGGTCTCAAATCGTGTCCTGGACATGGCAGCAGAGTACATGGGCATGTGATGAATTGGGTTCGTGGACCAATATGACCGCAATTCATGTTTTTTTGTCAGGCCCATGTTGAGGAGAAGGCCTCAAAAAAGTTTTATATTCGGAAACTTGGAGTGGTTTCCACCGGAAAGGCTGGGCATAGAAGCTTTCCGGGTTGGCGTTTATAAATTGAGAGGCATACCGATTTGTTTCTGTCACGACTAGGTCAAAGAGCTCCGCAGTGAAGAACAGCTCAAAAAACCCCAGTGCCAATCCGATCTGAGCTGTCTCCACCCAAACTCCTGACTGGGCGGGGAAAGGGGGAACTAATGGTGCGGCTGAAGTTGGGGGCTGCCAATCAGGGTTTGCCAGCACCTCAGGGATTCTAGGGGCTCTACGGGCCTGTCTGCGCGGTGGCTGCAACGGGGGAACTACTGCACGTGCCACTGTACCAGCTTCAACTGCCCTTCTGGTGCTCGCCACTTCACCATGTTGTACGGCAGTGCTGGTAGAAGGTCCAGAATGGGCTGCGCTGCTGGTGTATGCCTCACCACGTAATCTGGCAGCGCCAGCCCCACTCTGCTGCCCTTGAAACTGATCCTGCGCTACCTGTGGTCTAGCGACATGGGGCCGGGTACGCCTGGTGCTATCAGGGACCTCAACCTCCTCGTCCGAACTTTGGGTCAGACTGCCACTGCTCTCTACAGGTTCGTATTCTGACCCGCTAGATTCGTCAGATGAGGGTTCCCATTCCTCATCCGACTGGGTCAGAATCCTGTAGGCCTCTTCAGGAGAATACACCTTATTTGACATTTGGGTGACTAAATTTAGGGGGTATTCACTGAGACTACCCAAGAAAAAGAACAAGCCTGTCTTACAAATGGGAGGCTAGCGAAGTACAGGAAGCCGCTGCGATTGATTAAAAAGATCAAAACTGATTTTTTTTATCGCCGCAGCGCTTGTGAAGTGATTGTGCAGTGATTAAAAAAAAATAAAAAATGTTATCACTGCGGCGGGGTGGGCGAACGCACGTGTGGGCGACCGATCAGGCCTGATCAGGCAAACACTGCTTTTTGAGTGGGGGGCGAACTAAGGTGACACTAATACTATTAAAGATCTGACTGTGATCAGTTCTGATCACTTATAGATACTATAAAAATACAAATGCTGATTAGCTCTATGCTATTCAGCGAATCGGTGACTGCGGTGCGGTGGGCTGGGCGCTAACGGAAGCTAACTACCTACCAAAGGGGCCTAAACTAACCTAAACCTAGCAGTCAATACTAGTGAGAAAAAAAAAGTGACAGTTTACACTGATCACTTTTTTCCCTTTCACTAGTGATTGACAGGTGATTGAAAGGGCTGATCAAGGGGTTAATTGGGGTGATAGGGGTTGATCAGGGCCTGAAGTGCGGTGCTTGGTGTACTTACAGTAGATGTGTGCTCTCTCCTGGGTCCAACCGACGAAAAGGACCCAGGAGAGTGCACAGAAGCCATTTAACACATTATATTTATAAATATAATGTGCTAGATGGCTTGCGATTCGTTTTTTTTTTAAATCATCAGCCTGCCAGCGATGATCATTGGCTGGCAGGCTGATGACCTCTTCTTAAACTTGTCCTTTAACTTTTCACGGCCGCGCAGTGCGCATGCGCGGCGGCATCAGTGCGAAATCTCGCGAGATGACGCGCCGATGCGTCTAGTCAGAACTACAGGACCGCCCGCCAGACACATCCGTGCGTTAGGCGGTCCTGTAGTGGTTAAATATTTTTCATTGCTTGTTTACAGAGCATGTTACCCTCTTAAATACTGGGCCCATTTTTTAGGTTTAGAATTTCCATCTCCCCACATTCTAATAGCAATACCTTTTTTAATTTTCTGTTCATATATCCATATGAGGGTTTGTTTTTGGAGGGATAAGTTGGATAAGTTTTTATGGGCAACATTTAATTTACCATGTCTGCTATTGGAAAATGGGAAAAAAATTCTCGGTGGGGTTAAATAAAAAAAATTCAGCAAAGGTTTTGACATCACAGCATTTACTGTGCACTAAAAATGACATGACATCCTTATTCTGCTGCTCAATACGAATATGGCAATACAAAAATTTAATACAGCCGGCACCGCCACATATGGAGCAGGCTCACTGCAGCAGCCACCATATATTCCCTCAGCCACAGTGACATATAGGTATATCTGATTTATAGCGATTTGTGACAAATTAATTCGTAACAAATCAAATTTCTTGGCAATCTTAGGTGAATCAGCTGAAATAGAATTTTTCAAAACTTCGCTCATCTCTAATAGTAACTACAGGTTTGTAATTGTTGATATCTTATGTACTTCTAGAATGGGTGAATGGCTTTGTGCCAACCAGTTAGTCCTGCCAGAACCCAGAAGACTTCACGGATCTGCAGGTCCACTGGCTCCCTTTCTTATCCTGGCTGACGAAGCGTTTATATTAGCAACAATTCGATTTGGACGCTTCGCTGAATTATATAAAAAAAAAGTGTTTCGTTCTGAATTAATTTGTCACAAAGTTAATTTAGCTATACCCGGAATTTCAGGGAGAGTGTATCTTGGTGTACATCAGTGTGCATTGCAGCAATATGCATAGCTAGTCCTTTCTGGTAATGAAACAGTTACTGTGCGTTCAGGCAGGTCATATATAGTATATGGATGGGCGCATCAGCGTGCGTCACTATTATGTCCCTTATTTGGTCACTTACAAGTCCAAAACACAGAACCAGGGCAGATCTTTTCATGATACCTTATTTGAGAGTAGGATTGGCTCCTGTTTTGGACTCATGTTCTGCCCCAGCAGAGATTCTGAGTCATTTCTAATTCAATCTGTAACGCTGGGTTCAGACCTGAGCGTTTCTGAGACGCGCGTTTTCCGCGCGTTTTTGTTGCGCGTTTAACGCACGTTTTTGTGCGCGTTTTTGGCAATAGTAAACGCGCGTTTTACGCGCGTTTGTGTGATAGACTGCAGTGTTGTCCAATGACCAAATATCCCTGTATATATGAAGTTTGGCCAATCAGAGCTGGGGTTTGGCCTTTCCAGCATGTTGCAAATTCATAAACGCGCGTTCGAACTCGCGTTTTCAGTGTCAAAAATGCGCAAAATACAAGCGTTGCGCGTTGCCATTGAAGTCTATGGGCCAAAACGCGCGACAAACGCCCCCAAAAAAGCTCAAGTACTTGTTTATGCGTCGGGCGTTTTTCAGCGCGTTCGAACGCGCTGTAAAACGCGAAAATGTGAACCAGTCCCATAGGGAAGCATTGGTTTGCATCGGTTATGCGTTTTACAGCGCGTTCGAACGCGCTGTAAAACGCGCAAGTGTGAACTGAGGGTTAGAGTTCCTGTAGTTATAGCACCATCTAGCTGTGTTAACTCCTTAAGGACACATGACGTATGGGTACGTCATGTGTCCAGTCCCTAAAGATGGCGCCCGCTCCTGGCCGCTGCGGGCACCATCGCTGCGGGGGTCCGGCTGATTCCTGTAGCTGACCCCCGCAGCTGATGATCGCGGTCGGCAGCGCTGCCGACCGCGATCATTTAACCCTGCAGATGCCGTGATCAATCCTGATCACGGCATCTGCATGCGCTAAAACCGAAAGTAAAACTTTCGGCAGCGCTCCGGCTCCCCCTAGTGGTGATCGGGAGAATCGGAGCGCTGTAAGGGATAGCCTCAAGCCTTTCATTCAGCATGAGGCTATCACTTACTATTTCCTATGGAGCCCTTGTTAGCAATAGGGCTTCATAGGAAAGTAGTAAAATGCTCATAAACTCCAATACAAGTGTATTGGAGTTTATGATAGAAGCAATCAGGTAACTGATTTATATAGGTCCCTATGGGATCTATATAAAAGTGTAAAAAATAAAAAAATAAAAAAATAAAAAAATAAATAAAAAACCTAAAAATTTAAATCACCCCCTTTCCCCAAAATTAAAATAAAATAAAAAAATACAAAAATACACATCATGGGTGTCGCAATGTGTGAAAACGCCCATAGTATAAAAATATAAAAATATATTTCCCATACGGTAAACAGAAAACGGAAAAAGCGCCCAAATGGCCGATTTGCCGTTTTTGGACGCTTCATTTCCTCAAAAAAATTAAATAAAAGCGATCAAAAAGTCCTACACACCCCATAATGCTATCAACTAAAAGTTAAGATCGCCCGCAAAAAATAAGCCCCCATACAACGCCATACACTTATTTACAAATACGTTATAGCGGTCAAAACATGGCAACAAAAAAAAATAATTTTTTTCCCACTTTTGAATTTTTTTTCACTATCAAAACGCAAGAAAAGCTATACATATTGGGTATCGCTGGATTCGTACTGACCTGTAGAATAAAACTAAATGGTCAGTTTTATCGCAAATCAAACGTCGTAATTTAGAAACCCGTAAAACTGTGGTGAAATTGCTTTTTTTTTGCAATTTCACCCCATTTGGAATTTTTTTCCCGCTTCCCACTACACCGTATGCATTATTAAATGATGGCGTTGGAAAGTACAACTTGTCCTGCAAAAAATAAGCCCTCATATGGCCATGTGAACGGAAAAATAAAAAAGTTATGGCTCTTGGAAGGCATAGAGCGCAAAACGAAAACGCAAAAATGTAAAAACCCTGTGTCCTTAAGGGGTTAAAATGTACTACACTTTAATTTTCTGTTAATAAAGATTATTGTATTGTGGGAGTGTAATGCATTCTGGGAAAGAGAAGCCCAGTCTCCAGTCATCAAGGACACACCAGCAGAGCTGTCCTTCTGCATATCTTAAACTCCACCATCCTTGTACAAGCATATCTGGTAAGAAATCTACCTCTGTCTCGGGAATATATTGTTATGCAGAGTTTTCCAGCTAGTTCTAATCAATACTCAAAAAGTTGTTCTGTTTGTTAGCTATGCAATCGTATGTATAGGCAGCCATTTTGGACATATGCTTTCTCTGTTATTGTAATATTACTGTACATGCCATTCTATATATTTTACTTATACAATCTATTTGTATTCTTCTAGTTTTACCAATCGAATACTCCTGTTTTCCAATCACATCAAATACTTTTGTTTTACCAATAAACAAGTTAGACTACAGAGAACAGTCCTCTTATTTGGAAGACAGCAATGGTTTATACTAAATGTCAGACTGCACACTGTGTGAACGTGTATGAAGACAGAACAACTCACCATACAGCAACTGCTGAAATTAACTGACCAAATAACTGGTGTGAACTCAGGTCAATATTTGCATCAGGTATACTGTACTTAACTGTGCAATGGCCCAAGATTCTACTATAGAGTGGTCTCTTTTTACACCAGCGAATATGGCATTCCCGTCCACTGCATTATGACTGCCTGCTGCGAACCTGTGCACCGCTAGTTGTTTCTGGGCAAGTAGGCTCCTGAATAGCAGACGGTCTACCCCGGCATGTTTGGCTCCAGACCTCACACTGCTTCCACCCGGCTGGCTCACAGCCACGCTTACACCCTGCTGGCTGAGCCACATGCTGCCACACAGGCAAGCTGTCACCCTCAACCCCGATGGTGATAAAGCCCCCTCTTCATCCGACTCACACGTGTGATCGGCTACATCACCAACTACTGTCTCCACACAGGGATACACCTAGCCTTTCTGCTGCCTGAGGAAAAAAAATGAAACTAAATAATTCCTCCTATAATGTGTGCCTGTACAAACAATGAACCCTTATAATGTTTGACAGTAAAATAATTCCCCCTGCAATACGTGCCAATACAAAAAATGCTCCTTTTAGTGCCTCATTTAGAACATATCCCCATAGGAACGAGGACTAAAGCCTATTAGAGAAAACGGTGGGCCAGGGAGACCCTGCTCCCATACCCCTTGCAGCAGCGATGCAGTTCAATATGTAGAGATTAGTGTTGAGCGAACTTGTTTTTTAAGTTCTGCGTCCAAAGTTCGGGTTATCGAAGAATCCAGTTATGGTCTGTGGTAGCGGAATCATAACGGGATTTTTCGATAACCCGAACTTTGGACGCAGAAATAAAAAAACAAGTTCGCTCAACGCAAGTAGAGATGAGTGTTTCCACAATGGAAGCGCTCATTGCCCATGGCCCTTGCACTACCCCCCTCTTGCCCCTACCTGGTGCTGCCCAAAGCAGTCGCCTCACCTCAATGGCGGTGCACCCCTGCTTATATGACCCCATTTTAAAAACTGAAACATTGGTATGTATGTAAAACATGTCCTAGTCATGTCCATTTTGCAGACAAGAATAACCATTTTTCAATGGAGCCCATGAAAAGTGTATAATGCACATAGTCTGCAGCACACATCTAAATGCACCCAGCCAAAACTTTTCACCTACTGTGGGACTCCCACCAGATCGTCCACAGGATGGGAGTTGTAGTTTCACAACATATGAAAAACCACAGGCTACAGACCATTGGTGTTCCATAAAGTGTTGGGACTATGACTCCGTGGAACACTGCATAGCAACAACTCTCCTAAACACCGTGCAATGTACCCTTCCCCCAATCCTCCCGCCTTTCCTCCTGCAGCCCTCACAAGAAGTGCATGAAAGGGGCGGGGCCCTGAGTTCTTGCTCCAGCAGTCGGAGTATCAGGTTCGGTATGTGGGCGGGGCTCGTCTTCCGGAAGTGCGCTGTCTTGTGTGTTTACGTAGTTTCTCCTGCTCGTCCGTTTTCACTAGTATCTGGGGAGTGTGGTCCGCCGACAGTATGAAGGAGCCAAGCACTTCTGTGGGATCTCCTCCGGTTCCTGCCTTCCTCATGAAGCTCTGGGCGCTGTTGGAAGACCCTAGTAACAGTGATGTCATCACGTGGAGCTGGGTAATAACACCGCTGGTCTGCTGGGGGGGGGGCGGTCAGGTCAGGGGACACACCCACTGAGCAGAGAGAGAGGTGCAGACATGTGCCTGGACCTCCTGTCTAATTTTTCGAGTTTCACCTGTATGTCCTAGTTCGGGACATATAGATAAATATGCTATGTACTGTATAACCGCCAGACACGTTTCGGGGCACCTGCTCCATACAGTACATGCGATATCGCCGTCTTATTATAGCGTATTGATTACCAGATATCCTGTAAAGGTGGCCTGGATCCACCCATAATTGGGCTGTATGTAAAGCCCGTATATGGGTCACTTTGAGTTTATAGTTTTTGTTTCCACTATAACATCTTAGCATTTCAGTATTACATTTCTTTTACTTCTTTTATCTGCATTTAACACCTTAACTTATCGATTCAACAAAGTACTGTTCCGTGAAATTTATCAACCCCTGCGGTTTTTTTTCTATGTGTGTGTGTATATATATATATATATATACGGATAAAAGTCGAGCAGCACTTCCAAATGTGTTCATATAGTAAATGTGTCTTTATTCACCCATCGGCGTGGCAACGTTTCAGCTCCTACTAGAGCCTTTTTCAAGCTGGCTTGAAAAAGGCTCTAGTAGGAGCTGAAACGTTGCCACGCCAATGGGTGAATAAAGACACATTTACTATTTGAACACATTTGGAAGTGCTGCTCGACTTTTATCCGTCTACAATTGTTGGAGTGGGTTTACTCCACAGGTGAGCGCTGCACCCGCCATTCACTTTACTAGGTGGTGCTGCCTCAATTTTTATTCTGTGTGTGTATATATATATATATATATAATACTAATTTCTAAAAATAAAATACATCGATACACATTAAAAAAATCAATGATATCATTTATGAACAGAAAGGGCCGTATGGCTGATTAGTGGGGTTGAGCGAACTTGTATTTTAAGTTTGGCGTCTAAAGTTCGGGTTATCGAAGAATACTGTTATGGATTCCGCTGCCACGGACCATAATGGAATTTTGAATCCATAAGGGGATTCTTCGATGAATCTGAACCTTGGACAACACTAAGGACCTGGGGTGATGTCACCGTCATGTGATCAGTGCAGGGGGCGTGGCTCAGTACTGGATTGGATAAGAGGTGGTAAAGGGCCTGGTATAATGATCATGTGACATGAGGGGCGGAGCTCCTGTGCTCTGTGTGGAGGAGAAGAAGGAAGTAGAGCGGTGAAGGACGGTTGCGCGAACTTGTTTTTTTAAGTTCAGCGTTGGGGTTTATTAAAGAATCCCCTTATGGATTCCAAACTCCGTTATGGTCCGTGGTAGAAGAATCCATAACGGGATTCTTCGATAACCCGAACTTTCGGCGCCGTTAAAATACAAGTTTGCTCGACCCTACTGATTAGCTCTCATGTCTATACATTTTCAGACCTATTCAAATCCATATCTTCTATTTTTAGTAATGAAATATATGTGATCCAGCCAAATATTATTCTATAGAAGGTACCGTAATCTAACTTTTAGCCCCTGCAGTTTTTATGCTGCTTTCATGCATTTCTTTCTCTTTAACATGCGTTTTTTTTTTTTTTTTCATTTTGCATGCATTTCATATATACATAGGAGGAGGATGGTTATTATAAAGTCTTCTGCTTTAGTGCCCAGGCTGCGGGTAGAATTGCTGTGCTGCGACTGGTTGCAACATCAGCTTCTGCTGGAACCCGATTTCCATTAAGGCTTTGAGATAATTTTGTCAGAATGATAATCGGTATCGGTTGTAGGTCCTCACTATACTCTCATTGTAGGCCCTGTCTGATGAATACAGGTTGACAGGGGCTGCCTTGCAATTCCAATACAAGGTTCCTGATGGGTAAACATTAGGAATTTGATTTTCCAAAAATAGATCAAAATTGTTACCATGTAAGCTCCTAGTTGGGGATGACTGGTATAGAGGATGATGTAACCTCACTAGAACTTGAGGCCAGGTTGGCCTTCAATCTCGCAAAGTAAAGGTCTCACCACTGCCAAGCCTTACCCTGCAATGCTCTTCCACAAGAGAAGCTCCATTTTCCGAGGAAACTGTACATGTCCATTGTCTGAATCCCAGAATTCCCGTTGTCTTCCTCGTGACATAATCTCGTCTGCCATTGGGACATTTACATCCTGCAGTTATATGTCTTGTTTCTTTTACAGAATGGGCAGAACTTTTGTATCCTGGATGAACAGAGGTTCTCTAAAGAGATTCTGCCCAAGTATTTCAAGCACAACAACCTGTCCAGCTTTATTCGCCAGCTCAACATGTGTATGTATAATGTCTGTTTTTTAATTTGCGTCCACGTTCCTTTTTAGAAATGAGCTTCAGAAAGTTGTGTTTTTCCAACACTAGACTGGAATAGAACAGGACCGTTCTTTTCAGAGCACAGCTCATGATGACTGTTCTTTTCTGAACCCCAGATGTGTCTGCATAACCGGACACGAAGAAGAGGATGGCACACTAAACGTTCAGCTTGTGTCATTTAGATGTGCAATATCATTCATTCCTTCTCACCCCACATCTATGATGAGGAGGAGCTGGAATGGAGTGGTGGTCAAGTGCTCTGCTGCTCCATTCCAACTTTATGGGACCGATGGAAGTAGCCAAATGAGCGCTATATATATATATATATATATATATATATTAACCTCACAGTATCAGATGTTCTGAATAATTGTCTGTAAACGTCTAAATTCTTTCCAATTTTTGTACCCATGTAATTTACTTTACATCCTTCTAGATGGCTTCAGGAAAGTGATGAGTCTGGAGAGTGGACTTTTAAAATCTGATCATGGCTCCTGCATTGAGTTTCAGCATCCGTTTTTTAAAAAGGGAAAGGCAGAACTTTTGGAAAACATCAAACGAAAGGTATGTGTGATTATCATTTTGGGTTAAAATCACTTTTTCACTTGGTATTTATTTAAAAATTTCTAGCGGTTCTTGTACTACAGGGGTTAAAAGAGTATCTGCCGACTATCAGTTTCTGCTTACCTGGAGTCCCATCATCAATCAGAGTTGCAACTTTGAACTTTTGACGGCTCAATTCTTGTCACACTGGTAATAATTATAAATATGTAAAAATTGTGTTTTATGAGCTTCAGGAGATCACAGATAATGAATTCTCAGGAGCCGCCGGAGGATGGGATTCAGTGTAATTTTCTCTGACTGGCTCTCAAGATGTGCCAAAAGCTTGGCTTTTCAGGCAGATTACTATAACAGGCCTGGGAGCCTTTATAAGCTGTGATCCCCGTTTCAACCCGCAATGCACATGGGCTGCACTTGTGCACTCAGGCAGTCTCAGGTGCTGCAGTGGGCACATGGTCCCAGAAGTGCCCACTACAGATTCACACCAGCAGCACAGTGCTCGTCCAGTAAGGATAAAAAATTATCATGAGCTAATTTTAACAAATTAAGTAAACACAAAGAATAGAAAATGTACAAAAAATAAGAGTTCGATTAAAGACAACACATAATTACATCCACACTTCATCTAGATTCCTGATTACGAAGACTTGATTGGGAAAACACCAATTTTTCTACTCGGAGTTGTCTCTCCCATAGGTGAACTCATGAGCTTTACCCCCTAATGCAGTGCTTCTCAATTATTTTCTGTCATGCCCCCCCTAGGAAGAAGAAAACATTTCGTGCCCCCCCCCCCCCCCCGTGCGACTGTAAATAGTATCATTTGTCTATAAAATTGTTATAAGTACACCAATCTCCCCACAGGTGAGGGCCAATCATGTGCAGGGTCCAGGCTTTCCCCCTCCCCCCAAATCATGTGCAGGCTCTCCCCCAAAATCATGTGCAGGCTCCATTAACCCCCCAATCATGTGCAGGCTCCATTAACCCCCTCCCAAAATCATGTGCAGGCTCCATTAACCCCTCCCCAAATCATGTGCAGGCTTCATTAACCCCTCCCCAATCATGTGCAGGCTTCATTAACCCCCTCCCCAATCATGTGAAGGCTCCATTAACCCCCTCCCCAATCATGCGCAGGCTCCATTAACCCCTCCCCCAATCATGTGCAGGCTACATTAACCCCCTCCCCCAATCATGCGCAGGCTCCATTAACCCCCTCCCCCAATCATGTGCAGGCTCCATTAACCCCCTCCCCAATCATGTGCAGGCTACATTAAATTAAACCCCCCAATACTTACCTCCCTGGAAGCGCTGGATGCAGGTCTCTTCCGGCCTGTGTCCCGCTCTGCACTCTGCTCAGGCGGCGCGATGACGTCATTGCGCCACCTGAACCGCTCTGATAGGCTGGGGGCCTTGTGCCCGCAGCCTATCAGAGGAGCAGGGGAGGGAGACGCCTCTCCCTCCACTGCCGCACAGCACAGCGATCTGTATCGCTGTCCAGAGGACGGCGATACAGATCACTATGGAGATGAACGCTTCCACAGTGGAAGCGTTCATCTCCTGTGACCTGGAGACCCCCTTTACGGAGCCTCGCGCCCCACTATTTGAGAAACACTGCCCTAATGGAACATAGCCAGCTTATGCAGTACATACTGGTCACTGTGTATATCTTGTTTATCTGTTATTATTTTGGACCTTGGAGTGGCCAGTTCCCAGATTCACAATAATTCAGAATCCCAGGATAACCTTAGCAGACAGTTGTTAACTCTCTTGCAAACAGATCTTGTTGTTCAGTTTTAGGTCACAAGAATTTGGTCAAATAAGTGTACACTTATTTCAGACATGTTCAGTCGATCAGATTTCAGACATGTTCAGTCGATCAGATTTCAGACATGTTCAGTCGATCAGATTTCAGACATGTTCAGTCGATCAGATTTCAGACATGTTCAGTCGATCAGATTTCAGACATGTTCAGTCG
Source organism: Bufotes viridis (assembly GCA_033119425.1). Lineage (NCBI taxonomy): Eukaryota > Metazoa > Chordata > Amphibia > Anura > Bufonidae > Bufotes > Bufotes viridis. The sequence continues at coordinate 119,178,566 of CM065597.1, read as the reverse complement.
ATCAGATTTCAGACATGTTCAGTCGATCAGATTTCAGACATGTTCAGTCGATCAGATTACAATGGACAAGGTCTTGCACAAACAGTTGAGACAGTCTTCAATTCATTTATAGGTGAGGATAGTTTAATCAGACACAATGAATTGCAGATGATCAGAGACTCCATATTTACACTTCAATCCACCCTTCATCATTTGGAATACATTTGGTAACTCAAAGGTATCTTTTTGGAAGTCTTTGGTATTAAAATCTTATAGGGGCTTTCTGTGATATGATCCTCAGGATAGGCCATCAGTATCTTATTGTTGGTGGTCTGACACCCGGGACTCCCGCTGATCAGCTGTTTGAGAAGTCACTGGCGCCCCAGTGAGCACTGCAGCGTTCTCAGTGCTTGCCAAGCACAGCGCCGTACATTGTATAGCGGCTGTTCTTGGTATCCAACTGTTGTAAAGTAGCAACCTATCAGATTCCACCTTTCATTTTTCAAAGGAGCTGTTAAAAATGAAAGGTGGAATCTGATAGGTTGCTACTTTACACCAGTTTGATAAATCTCCCCCTATCATATTCCACCTTTCATTTTTAACAGCTCCTTTGGAAAATGAAAGGTGGAATCTGATAGGTTGCTATGGGCAACAAAGCCAGTTTTACTTTGCACCAGTTTGATAAATCTCCCCCTCCGTCTAGATCAGTCTCTTGCCCCTTTTTCCATGTATGAGAGGTGTAATCTCAGCAGGTTTCAGTGCCTCCTTTCAGCATTGTAGGACACTGGCTTCCTCCCATCACTGGTTTTACAGGTCATTGTACAAAGTCTTCAGCCCTGCTGCTTTGTTGATGTACTGCAGGAAACCACGGGCAGACAATTACCTTGGCGATCAACCATCGGACAACAGAAGTGCGAGCAGCAGGGTAAATACTTTCTGGGTGGCAGACCAATATACAAAGTCCTTTCTTGTTGGGTGGCATCTTACCACAGCTGGTGTTATTTACTTGGGCAGCACCCGGGCACTGTTGAGGCTCTTAGTCCTGGCTCTGTTAAACAGCTGATACAGCTTGCACGTAGGGAGAATAATTGCAGATTAACTTTCACCTTAACCACTTGCCGCCACGCTAACGCCGATGGGCGTCAGCTCTCTCAGGTCTCACTGCCGCCTATCGGCGTCATCTCGTGAGACCTGAGATTTCGCATGAACGCGCGCGCGTTCATGTGATCGGAGCCGGGACAACTGAAACTACAGCCTGCCAGCGCTGATCATGTGCTGGCAGGCTGTAGATGCGGAAAAAAACGCATTTAAATCGCATATCAGACGCTGTTTTGTAAACAGCGTCTGATATGCCTGCTGTCTGCTCATCTGGTGGTCCCTTTGTTTGGGACCACCAGAGGAAACATAGGTAAAGTGCACCAATCACTACACACACACCCCCCACCCCCCATCACTGATTAACCCCTGATCACCCATGTCACCCCCCCTGTCACTAATCACCCCACTGTAAGGCTCATTCAGACGTCCGTATGTGTTTTGCGGATCCATGGGTCTGCGGATCCGCAAAATACGGACACCGGCAATGTGCTTTCCGCATTTTGCAGATCCGCACATTGCCAGAACTATATAGAAAATGCTTTTTCTTGTCCGCAATTGCGGACAAGAATAGGACATGTTCTATATTTTTGCAGGGCGGAAGTGCAGACCCGGAAGCGCGGATCCATAATTCCGGATCCGAGCGGGACAAAATCTGTCCCCATAGAAATGAATGGGTCCACAATTCCTTTCCGCAAACAGAATTTCGGATGTGTGAATGGGGCATAAGGGTCCCTTATCACCGCCAGTTAGCTAGCTACTTGTTAGGTAGTTAGCGCCCAGCCCACCGCACCGCAGTCACTGATTTTGGCAGAGAGTTTTTCATCCACATTGATCGATGCGAATGAAGAAATCTGTGCCGTTCATTTATTTATTTTTTTCAGCCCAGAGGCTGAACGGAAAAAAAAAATCTCATTACCCGTCTGCTCAATATAAGGAGAATCGCAGAAACTCCTAATGCTGGCCATACGTGTAATGATTGTGGAGACCCTCAAATGCCAGGGCAGTACAAAAACCTCACATGTGACCCCATTTTAGAAAGAAGACACCTCAAGGTATTCTGTGAGGGGTATGGTGAGTTCATGTAAAATTTTATTTTTTGTCACAAGTTAGTGGAATATGAGACTTTGTAAAAAAAATAAAAAAAAATATATATTAATTTCCGATAACTTGTGCTAATTTTTTTTTTTTTCTGTGAACTCGCCATGCCCCTCACGGAATACCCTGGGGTGTCTTCTTTCCAAAATGGGGTCACTTGTGGGGTATTTATACTGCCCTGGCATTTTGGCATTTTAGGGGTCCTAAAGCGTGAGAATCCAAATACGTAAAAATGCCCTGTAAAATCCAAAAGGTACTCATTAGTTTTAGGGCCCCTTTGCGCATCTTGGCTGCAAAAAAGTGTCACACATGTGGTATCGCCGTACTCAGGAGAAGTAGGGCAATGAGTTTTGGGGTGTATTTTTATATATGCCCATACTTTGTGTGAGAAATATCGCTGTAAACGACAACTTTTTAAATTTTTTTTATACAAAGTTGTCAATTTACAGAGATATTTCTCTCACCTAACATGGGTATATGTAAAAATACACCCCAAAACACATTGCCCTACTTCTCCTGAGTACGGCGATACCACATGTGACACTTTTTTGCAGCCAAGATGCGCAAAGGGGCCCAAATTCCAACGAGTACCTTTAGCTTTTACAAGGCTGCTCACAATTTAGCCCCGCCCAAAATGCCAGAACAGTAAACACACCCCACAAAAGACCCCATTTTGGAAAGAAGACACCCCAAGGTATTCGCTGAGGGGCATAGTGAGTCCATGAAAAATTGAACTTTTTGTCAAAAGTTAGCGGAAAGGGAGACTTTGTGAGAAAAAACAATAAAAAATCAATTTCCGCTAACTTGTGCCAAAAAAATCTTCTGTGAACTCGCCATGCCCCTCACAGAATACCTTTGGGTGTCTTCTTTCCAAAATGAGGTCACATGTGGATATTTATACTGCCCTGGCATTTTAGGGGCCCTAAAGCGTGAGAAGAAAAATGCGTAAAAATGCCCTCCTAAAAGGTACTCATTAGAATTAGGGCCCTTTAGCATCTTGGCTGCAAAAAGTGTCACACATGTGGTATCGCCGTACTCAGGAGAAGTAGGGCAATGAGTTTTGGGGTGTATTTTACATATACCCATGCTGGGTGAGAGAAATATCTCTGTAAATTGACAACTTTGTATAATTTTTTTTTAAAAGTTGTCGTTTACAGAGATATTTCTCTCACCCAGCATGGGTATATGTAAAAATGCACCCCAATACTCATTGCCCTACTTCTCCTGAGTACGGCGATACCACATGTGTGCCACTGTTTTGCAGCCAAGATGCGCAAAGGGGCCCTAAAACCAATGAGTACCTTTAGGATTTCACAGGGCATTTTTACACATTTGGATTCTCACGCTTTAGGGCCCCTAAAATGCCAGGGCAGTATAAATACCCCACATGTGACACCATTTTGGAAAGAAGACACCCCAAGCTATTCCGTGAGGGGCATGGCGAGTTCACAGAATTTTTTTTTTTTTGGCACAAGTTAGCGGAAATTGATATTTTTTTTTATTATTTTTTTTTTTTTTTTTTTTTTTTTACAAAGTCTCATATTCCACTAACTTGTGACAAAAAATTAAAATTTTACATGAACTCACCATACCCCTCACGGAATACCTTGGGTTGTCTTCTTTCTAAAATGGGGTCACACATGTGGTATCGCCGTACTCAGGAGAAGTAGGGCAATGTGTTTTGGGGTGTATTTTTATATATACCCATACTCTGTGTGAGAAATATCTCTGTAAACGACAACTTTTTAATTTTTTTTTATACAAAGTTGACAATTTACAGAGATATTTCTCTCACCCAGCATGGTATATGTAAAAATACACTCTAAAACACATTGCCCTACTTCTCCTGAGTACGGCGATACCACATGTGTGACACTTTTTTGCAGCCTGGGTGCGCAAAGGGGCCCAAATTCCAACGAGTACCTTTAGGTTTTACATGGCTGCTCACAATTTAGCCGTGCCCAAAATGCCAGAGCAGTAAACACACCCCACAAATTACCCCATTTCGGAAAGTAGACACCCCAAGTATTCACTGAGGGGCATAGTGAGTCCGTGAAAAATTGAACTTTTTGTCAAAAGTTAGCGGAAAGGGAGACTTTGTGAGAAAAAACAATAAAAAATCAATTTCCGCTAACTTGTGCCAAAAAAAAAATCTTCTGTGAACTCGCCATGCCCCTCACAGAATACCTTTGGGTGTCTTCTTTCCAAAATGGGGTCACATGTGGGGTATTTATACTGCCCTGGCATTTTAGGGGCCCTAAAGCCTTTTTTTGCCAGAAGTTAGCAGAAATTGAAACTTTATTATTATTTTTTTTTCCTCAGAAAGTGTCATTTTCCGCTAACTTGTGAAAAAAAATGAAATGATACATGAACTCACCATGCCCCTCCGTTAATACTTTGGGGTGTCTTCTTTCTAAAATGGTGTGATTTGGGGGGTATTTATACTTTCCTGGCATTCTAGCACCTGAAGAAACATGACAGGTGCTCAAAGTCAGAGCTGCTTCAAAATGCCGAAATTCACTTTTTTACACCATAGTTTGTAAACGCTATAACTTTTACCCAAACCAATAAATATACACTTATTGGATTTTTTTTATCAAAGACATGTAGAACAATAAATTTTTTTGAAAAATTTATATAGAAATGTAGTTTAAAAAAAAAAAAATTACAACAGAAAGTGAAAAATGTCATTTTTTCCCAAAAATGTCGTTACATTTTTATTAATAGCAAAAAAAGTAAAAATGTCAGCAACAATGAAATACCACCAAATGAAAGCTCTATTAGTGAGAAGAAAAGGAGGTAAAATTCATTTGGGTGGTAAGTTGTATGACCGAGCAATAAACGGTGAAAGTAGTGTAGTGCAGAATTGTAAAAAAGGGCCTGGTCACTAGGGGGGTATAAACCTGTGGTCTTCAAGTGGTTAAGGACTTGGCCATTTTTTGCAAATCTGACCAGTGTCACTTTTTGTGGTGATAACTTTAAAATGCTTTTTCTTATCCAGGCCATTCTGAGATTGTTTTTTTCGTCACATATTGTACTTCATGACAGTGGTAAAATGAAGTTGGAAAATTTCATATTTATTTATAAAAAAAATACAAAATTTACCAAAAATTTTGAAAAATTTGCAATTTTCCAAGTTTCAATTTCTTTACTTCTACAATACATAGTAATACCGCCCAAAAAAGTTATTGATTTACATTCCCCATATGTCTACTTCATGTATCGATCATTTTGGGAATGCCATTTAATTTTTTGGGGATGTTACAAGGCTTAGAAGTTTAGAAGCAAATCTTGAAATTTTTCAGAAATTTTACAAAACCCACTTTTTAGGGACCAGTTCAGGTCTGAAGTCACTTTGTGAAGCAGACTTGCATAATAGAAACCACCCAAAAATGACCCCATTCTAGAAACTACACCCCTCAAGGTATTCAAAACAGATTTTACAAATGTCATTAACCCTTTAGGTTTTTCACAAGAGTTAATGGCAAATGGAGATAAAATTTCAGAATTTCGATATATTTTTTTTTGAACATTTTCCATTTAAATCCATCTTTTCCAGTAACAAAGCAAGGGTTAACAGCCAAACAAAACTCAATATTTATTGCCCCAATTCTGTAGTTTGCAAAAACACCCCATATGTGGTCGTAAACTGCTGTATGGCCAAACGGCAGGGCGTAGAAGGAAGGGAACGCCATATGGTTTTTGGAAGGCGGATTTTGCTGGACTGGATTTTTGACACCATGTCCCATTTGAAGCCCCCCGATGCACCCCTAGAGTAGAAACTCCATAAAAGTGACTCTATCTAAGAAACTACACCCCTGAAGGTATTTAAAACCGATTTTACAAACTTTGTTAACCCTTTAGGTGTTTCACAAGATTTATTGGAAAATGGAGATGAAATTTCAGAATTTCTATTTTCTGTAATATAGAGCAACCAAAAATCATATTTACCCTAAAATAATACAAACAAAACTGCCACCTTATCCCGTAGTTTCCAAAATAGGGTCACTTTTTTGGAGTTTCTACTGTAGGGGTGCAACAGGGGGGCTTCAAATGGGACATAGTGTCAAAAAACCAGTCCTGCAAAATCTGCCTTCCAAAAACCATATGGTGTTCCCTTACTTCTACGCCCTGCCGTTTGGCCATACAACAGTTTACGACCACATATGGGGTGTTTTTGCAAACTAGAGAATGAGGGCAATAAATATTGAGTTTTGTTTGGCTGTTAACTCTTGCTTTGTTACTGGAAAAATGGATTAAAATGTAAAATTTGCAAAAAAATTGCTGTTTTGGGATCGTTTTTATTTTTTGTTATTTACATCGTTGAACTGACAGGTTAGATTGTGTGCTATTTCTATAGAGCAGGTTCCTATGGACGCGACAATACCAAATATGACTACTTTTTGGGCGGTTTTGTTTCAGTTTTACATAATAAAGCATTTTTGAAAAAAATGATTTTTTTGGTGTCTCCGCATTCTGAAAGCCATAGTTGTTTTTTTTTTTTTTTTTTTTTTTTGGGAGACTGTATTATGTAGGGGCTCATTTTTTTGTGGGATGAGATGTCTGTTTGATTGGCACTATCTTAGGGTGCATATGGCATTTTGGTCACTTGCTATTACACTTTTTGTGATGTAAGGTGCCAAAAATGGCTTTTGACACCGTATTCATTTAATTTTTTTTGTTGTGTTCACCTGAGGGGTTTGGTCATGTGTTATTATTATTAAGCACGTTGTGACGGGCGCGGTGATACCTAATATGTATACTTATCCAAAAATTGAAGCAGCACTCCAGAGATGTGAAAAGCAAGTGGATCGACCTTTATTCCCCTGCAACGTTTCAACTGCTCAATGCAGTCTTTCTCAAGCATGGACATGGAAAGACTGCATTGAGCAGTTGAAACGTTGCAGGGGAATAAAGGTCGATCCACTTGTTTTTCACATCTCTGGAGTGCTGCTTCAATTTTTGGATATGTATACCTGGTAAACAGCTGAGCCAGCTGATTTGGAAGGATTGCACCCGTTTTCATTTTTTGAGTGCTGCTGTTTTTTTCTTTGTTTTTTAATATGTATACTTTATATTTAAGTTTTGCACAATATCATAATTTTTTAAAACAAAATAAATCATGTTTTATGGTCTCTATAGTCTGAGAGCAATATTTATTTATTTAATGGGCGATTGTCCTATGTGGGGTATCATTTTTTGCTGGATGAAATGACTGTTTGATTGGCACTATTTTTGGGTGCATTGCTATTACAGTTTTTGAGATGTGAGGTGACAAAAATGTGTTTTTTTTACATTGTTTTTATTTATTTATTTTAACGGTATTTTCCTTACGGGTTAGATCATGTAATATTTTTATAGAGCAAGTTTTTACGGACGCGGCAATACATAATATGTATACTTTTTTATTTATTTATTTATTTTCCTTTAACAGAATAATAGCATTTTAGAGTCTCCATAGTCTGAGAGCCATATTTTTTTATTTTTTTGGACGATTGTCCTATGTAAGGACTCATTTTTTGCAGGATGAGATGATGGTTTGATTGGCACTATGCACTAATATTGGGTGCATATAACTTTTTGATCACTTGGTATTACACTTTTTGTGATGCAAGGTGACAAAAAATGGCTTGGGTTAGGTCATGTGATATTTTTATAGAGCAGATTTTTACGCGGCGATACCTAATGTGTAGTGTATTTTATTTTTTAAATTTTTATTCAGTGATATGTATTTTTTTTATTTTTACTTTTTTGTTCACTTTTTTTACATTTTTTTTGACCCAGACCCACTTGGTTCTTGTAGATCCGGTGCATCTGGTGTCTATATAATACAGTAAGTACACTATATAGTGTACTTATTGTATTTTTTACTTTACAAAGTCTGAATAGGCTTTTGCCTTTAGCAAAAGCCTATTCAGAGTTTCAGTGCCATGGACAGTGGGTGCCATAACTGAGCAGTGGGTGATGGGGAGGGAGGGGAGCTCCTCCCTCTGCAATCCCATCCTGTCGGGGGGCTGCAAAGGTACAGAAGCCCCCCGATGGGAGAGGGAGGGAGCTCCCTCCCTGTTAACCACTTCCATAAGGCGGTCCGTACGGACCGCGGTATGGAAGGGGTTAAACTGCTGACATCTGTACGGCACAGATGTCAGCAGTTTATAGCAGGGGGTCAGCAATGTGCTGACCCACTGCTATACCCACTAAACACCAGGGAAATCACTGCAGCACCGCCCGCAATTGACCTGCGGTTTGCTGTGATCGCCGACATGGGGGGGGGGGGGTCACAGGACCCCCCTGAGCATTGTGCCAAGGTGCCTGCTAAAATTTTTTAGCTGGCACCTTGTTCCGATCACCGCCATGTGCATGAACCTGAATACCATATATACATAATGCACTTGATAGACTAAAATACTGAGTACATGTGTTATATCAAATACAGACGCACCTAGGTTTTAGAGGAGGACAATAAGAAAAAAATATTTTTTCTTTTTTCTTTTCTGCCCTGCTACGGCGGGGTGTCACCTGCTAGACCGGAGGTCGGTTCCGGTGTCCGACTCTTCCCTCCTCCAGGCACGGTCTATGCCCGGGTCACCCTTATTCATGGTGACCCCGGCGAAGTTCCCTCTGTGGAGGCCCAGAGGTCACTATTCACCCTTATTCCTGGTCCTGAAATAGAATGGCAATTTTCGGACGATCATAAATTTAAAACCCCTGAACAAACACATCACCTACCACAAGTTCAGGATGGAGACAGTCAAGTCGGCTGTGAAGCTCATCAAAAGAGGGTCTATGATGGCTACAATGGACCTCTCCGATGCATACTTCCATATCCCAATACAGGTCCGTTCCAGAAGATATCTAAGGTTCGCGGTGGAGCAAGGTGGGACAGTCCGCCACTATCAGTTCAAGTGCCTCCTGTTCGGCATATCATCGGCACAGGTTATGGCAAAGGTCGTAGCCTCCCTAAGCAAAGGGGATTATAATCGTCCCTTACCTAGACGACCTGCTAATAGTAGCAGAATCCTCAGATCTTCTCAGACACATCCAAGTGGTTCTCTTGCGCCTCCAGAGCTTGGGCTGGTTGGTCAACCTGAAGAAGTCCGACATGCTCCCAGACCATCGGAAGGTATTCCTGGGTATCCTCTTGGATTTGGCTCTTCAAAAATCCTTTCTCCCTCCGCTAACGGTACAGAACCTGAAGTTAAGGGTCCTCCACTTCACCAAGCAGTTGCTCAATAAGGCAGGGCATGGAGATGCCCGGCCATCTCACCTCCTGCATCCCTGCGGTTGCCTGGGCTCAATTCCATATGAGGCCCTTACAGAAGCTGGTCCTGAAACAATGGAACAGGTCTCAATTATCCTTGGACCAAGAGTTGTCTGTGTCCTGGGAGGTAAATGCTTCACTGGGCTGGTGGCTCAAGACCAAGAACCTGGAAACGGGAGTTCTGTGGAGACAGAAGGGTGTGCTTTCCCTCACAACGGACGCCAGCTCACGGCTTCAGAAACTTTTCAGGGGATTTGGTCAGAGGACCAGAAGGATGTCCTCCAACTACAGAGAACTCAGTGCAGTTTGGGAATGCCTCAGGTCCATCCAAATACAGGCCAAATATCGCCACGTCCTGGTCCACTCGGACAACTCCCCAGCTTTGGCGTTTATCCAACACCATGGAGGAACAAAACACGGTCACCTCCAGAGGCTCTCAGACCAAATCTTCCTTTGGGCAGAAAAAAATCTACAATCCCTCGCGGCAGTTCATCTGAAGGGATCCCTGAATCTCCAGGTGGATTACCTCAGTCTGCAAAGTCTGGATCCAGGAGAATAGTCTTTGTCCCAGACAAATGGGGGAGTCCCATCCTAGACCTGTTTGCCTCAGCAAGAAATCACAAGATTCAGGATTTCTTTTCCCTCAACCGAAGGGACCCATGTGTGGCAATAGACGCTTTTACCCAGAGCTGGACGACGGGCCTGGTGTAGGCCTTTCCCCCTATAACAGTAATCCCAAGAGTGCTCCAAAAGTTTCAGTCCGAAAGGTGCAGACTGATTCTGGTGGTCCCATTCTGGCCCAGGAGAAGTTGGTTCGGGCTCCTCGGGTCCCTCAGCCTGGAAGATCCCATCAGATTCCGGCCAGGGAAGGGTCTTCTAACCCAGGTTCCCATACGGCACCCCAATATCAACCTCCTCAAGCTGTTCGCCTGGATTCTGAGCAATCCCTCTTGCTAGGGCTAGGGCTTTCTGAAAGTGTAGTTAAGACCCTCTTACTCAGTAGGAAGTCCAAAACCTCCAAAGCGTACCTTAAAATTTGGAGGAAGTTCGCCTCCTGGGGCGGAGTCAGGTTTAACCAGTCCACCCCTAATATCCCTCTTATCTTGGAATTCCTCCAGGATGGGTTGGATTTGGGCCTTGCTCCTAACACATTGTGTGTCCAGGTATCGGCCTTGGGGGCCCTCTATAATACCAGCCTTTATGAGGTCCCCTGGGTAGCAAGATTCCTGAAAGCGGCAGATCGACTAAATCCCCGAGTCAGGAATATGGTCGCACCATGGAATCTTAACACCGTCCTGTCAGGGCTGTCAGGTGTACCGTTTGAGCCTCTTCTCTCCCTATCTATTAGGTGTCTCACTCTGAAAACCATCTTCCTAGTGGCCATATCCTCAGCGAGGAGGGTTTGCGAGCTTCAGGCCCTATCCATACAGGAACCCTTCCTCAAGGTGCTGGACGACAAGCTCGTTTTCAAATTAGACCCCTGTTTTTTTCCTAAAGTGGTCTCCTCCTTCCACAGGTCACAGGATATAGTTATCCTGTCCTTTTTTTCTAACCCTAAAGACGAGCAGGAATCTATATTCCTCAATTTAGATGTTAGGCGTTCAGTTCTTCATTATTTACACGCCACAGAGGGGTGGCGTATCGACAAAAATTTATTTGTCCAGTCTGCAGGTTCAAACGGGGATAAGAAGGCAGCTAAGAGCTCTATTTCCCGTTGGATTAGATACTCCATCTCCGAGGCCTATAAAGCCTCCGGTAAGGAGGCTCTTCCATCCCTTACAGCCCACTCAGTTAGATCAGTCTCCACTTCCTGGGCTGAGAGAGCCTCTGCTTCATTAGAACAGATCTGCAGGGCGGCCACCTGGAAGAGGGCCCACACCTTCACCAAGCATTATAGGGTGGGCGTGTTTGCTGACGAGGACTTGGCCTTTGGACGTAAGTTCCTAGGTGCTGTAGTCAACCCGCCCCCCCCCCCTAAGTTTCTTTGTTAGTTCTCAGTTTGTGCTGTCATGGAGACGACTGGGGAAATTAGTTTTTCCTGTCCTATCAGAGGAAGGCAATCTCAGTTTGTGGCGCCCTTACCACGCTGCTTCAAGCCCCCCTGGGCCGCCGCAGAGGGAACTTCGCCGGGGTCACCATGATGCAGAGGATGTCCCCTCATCACAGTCATAGTCCTGGGGATGACTAAATGATGGGAGAGATTTCTGTACTGACCTCTGATATATTTATACATAGATATTAGATCTCCCCTCAGTCGTCTTTTTTCTAAGGTGAATAACCCTAATTTTGATAACCTTTCAGGGTACTGTAGTTGCCCCATTCCAGTTATTACTTTAGTTGCCCTCCTCTGAACCCTCTCCAGCTCTGTCTGTCTTGTTCACAGGAGCCCAGAACTGTACACAGTACTCCGTTTGGTCTGACTAGTGATTTGTAAAGTGGTAGGACTATGTTCTCATCACGGGCATCTATGCCCCTTTTGATGCAACCCAATATCTTATTGGCCTTGGCAGTAGCTGCCTGACACTGGTTTTTACAGCTTAGTTTGCTGTTTTATTAAAATTCCTAGATCCTTTTCCATGTCAGTGTTACCGAGTGTTTTACCATTTAGTATGTACAGGTGACTTGCATTATTCCTTCCCATGTGCATAACTTTACATTTGTCAGTGTTAAACCTCATCTGCCATTTATCTGCCCAAGCCTCCAATCTATCCAGATCCCTCTGTAGCAGTATATTGTCCTCTTCAGTGTTAATTACTTTACACAGTTTAGTGTGATCTTAACTCTGTTAAGGCTGTGTTAGACAGCCCGATAGTGCTGGCGATTGTCAGGAAGTACAACTTGTACCGCAAAAAACAATTCCTCATACGAATTTGTGAATGGAAAAATAAACATAGTTAAGGCTGTTAATGTATTGTTTAATGGTTGCTCTATCAATGTGCTACGTTTCACTGCACGACACGTGTTATGTTGCACAGGAGAAGCAGAGTCCCTACAGCAGAATTCACCCCCAACAAGGCATCCACCAGAAACATAAGGAAGGGGCAAGGTTCAAGCCCCTCCCCTGGGTGAGCACACTGTCGCATTGAGAAGTGTGGTCTCACCAGCAGACTCGGGGTGCAAGCTCAAATTTACTGCAACCTGTTTGTCGAAGGCTAGCTTAGGCTACATCCAGATACAGTAAATCCAGTAGTCTTTTACTGCAGAGGAGCAGACTACTGGAATTATCGTATCCGATATAGCTGGACAGTGCCTGGGTCCACCAGATCTCCATTCACTCTTATGGGATACGTCGGGTTTCTGGCAAAAATGACGTCTTTCTACCGGAATAAAATGCAGCATGCTTGTTCTATGAGGAAGGTTTTTTTCCCATCTTTGTTTAACCTACTTTATTACTATGCCAAGCTTCTAGCCATGGTAAGTGAGTTAATAGATCTTGACTTGTTTGCATTACAGATGTCTACAGTGAAGTCAGAAGATCCTCATCTGACACAGGAAGATTTGCAGAAAGTAGTTACAGAGTTAAAAGATATGAAAGAAGTACAAAGTGATATGGATACAAAGTTGGAAAATATGAGAAGGTACTTGCTAGTCTAGCTAAGGGCCCTTTCACACTTGCATTTGGAAGATCCGGCATAGAGTTCCTTCGTTTGGGCTCTATGTCTGAATGAAACGCTTCAGTTCTAGATAATACAACCGCATGCATCTGTTTGAACGGATCCGCTTGTATTAACTTTAACTATTTTTTTAACATTGCCAAAACGGATCCATTGAAAGTCCATGGAGGACGGATCCGTTTTGTGCCAGAGAAAACTGATCCGTCCCCATTGACTTGCATTGGGGGTCATGACTGATTAGTTTTGCTCCGCATCCCAGGACGGAAAGAATACCGCAGCATGCTGCAGTAATTTTTCCGTCTAAAAAACGTTCAGTGACTTAACTGAAGACATCCTGATGCATACTGAACGGATTTCTCTCCATTTAGAATGCATGGGGATAATCCTGATCAGGATTCTTCCGGCATAGAGCCCCGACGACGGAACTCTATGCCGGATCTTCCAAACGCAAGTGTGAAAGGGCCCTAAAAGAGATAATTTTATAAAATTCAGTCACCAGTGGATTGACTAGTTCTAAAGTTTCTGGGCCAGATTTATCATTACACTTCCATCTTACTCCAATTTCACATAAGTCCAAAGTCACTTTTGGCTCATTCAGATTTATTAATGGTCCAGTAATACTGTGATAAATGTGGTTTGATGGCAGCAGTTCATCCTTCAGTAAACGGCTTTACAAAAGTCGCACATATTTACAAAAAAGTCGCATGTTCTATTAAAAAGTCGCATAAGATAAGCATGGTTCTCACTGGAGTGAAATTGGGACTTTTTTGCGACTTTTTTAAAAAGTCCCAATGATAAATCTGGAGTGAAACTCATTCACATGGCTAACCACGCCCATTTTTACAAAACTGATTTGAAGAGGACCTGTCGCCACAAAATGCATTAAAATTTTGTGGGAAAAGATTCAGCCAAACTTGTAAATTATATATTTATATCTCTGCCTTTTCTCAACTTAAGATCACCACTGTGCACATTTCTCAGTGACTGACAATCATCTCTGTATACACACATACACCAGGAATGCTATCCGTCACCTCCCACTTATACAGAGAGCTGTTCATGCGGGTGGTCTTAGAGTCCCTGTACTTTCACACAATTTCATTTAATGGAGAATGGTGTAAATAACAAACTTCTACTAATTCATAAAAAAAATATGCCTGCATCCACCAGGAAAAGTCTGGAAAGTCATGGCCATTTTGGGGGGTCTCACTTTTACCTAATTTACAGTCCACTACCTGTAGTCAGGCGAGATCCATCCCTAGTAGAGTTGTTTCGGTACCAAAATTTTGATTCGGTATCGATACCATAAAAAAGTATTGCGATACTCGATACCATTCGATACCACTCGAAAAAAATAAAAATGCCCAAAAAATCCGCGTGCATTCCACATTTTATGGAACCGCCGGCTCATAATACAACAGTCCTATTCTACTTTTTTGTGGGGACAAGGCGACTAAAAGAAAATGGCGAATTGTGCATTATTTTTTCTTTTACGGCATTCACCGCATAAAAGTGGATTTTTTAATAGTTTGGACTTTTGAGATGCGGCGATATGTAATATTTTATTTATGTATTGTTTATATATTTGATATGTAAAATTAGGAAACGGGGTGATTTATAATTAATATTTTGGTGTACTTTGTTGTTTTTTTTTTTTTTTTTTTTTTTTCAGTTTATTTATTAACTATTTCCCCCTTAGGGGCTAGAACCTGGGATCTTTTCATCCTATTCACCCTGATACAGCTCTATCAGGGTGAATAGGATCTCACCCTCTCCCTGCTGCCCTGTGCTTTGTGCACACAGCAGCAGGGAACTGACTATGGCAGCCAGGACTTCAGAAGCGTCCTGGTTGCCATGTTAACCGATCGGAGCCCCAGAATTAAACTGCTGGGGCTCCGATCACTACCACTACCACCAATGAGAAGGAGGTGAGGGGACCCTGTGGCCACTGCCACCAATGATTTTATTACTGGGGGGGAGGGAGGAGTGGGGGATGGGGGGCGCACTGGCCACCAATAATGTATTTAATACTGGGGGGACAGGGGGGCACACTGCCCACTAATGTTTTAATACTGGGAACAGGGGGGCCGAACTGTCCACCAATGTTTTAATACAGGGGACGAAGGCGGGGGGAGGGGGGCGGGAGCACTGGCCACCAATGCCTACTAACGTTTCATATATAAATGCAGGCAGAAGACACATGCTGCCGGCACCTGCCTGTGACAGAGCGCTGCGATCTGCAGCAATTAACCTGAGGGGTTAATAGACTCTGATCGCAGCGCTGGGTCACAGGCAGATGCCGGCAGCATGTGTCTTCTGCCTGCATTTATATATGAAACGTTACTAGGCATTGGTGGCCAGTGCTCCAGCCGCCGCTCCGCCCCCTCTCTCTCCATTTGTTGCAGCGGCAGCACAGGGAGAGGGAGAGACTGCCTCCTTCTCCCCGTGCTGCCGAGGAAAACATGGCCGCGCTGAGGGCGGCGCATCCATGTTCTCTAAAACTGGGCTGTGCAGTAGCGCAGCCCAGTATCGATAAAATTCTAATCCTGGTATCGAGCTTGATACCAGAAAAAAGTATTGATTGGGTATCGAAACTTCGATACCCGAAACAACCCTAATCCCTAGTAACATAGACACAGAACGAAGACAACCACTGCTTGTGATAGTAATGCATCTAGCTGTGCAGCTGACGAGGGGAATAATTAGGCTGAAAAAGACATCAGGGAAGCCCAAAAAAGACATGTTACTTCAGTTATGTTTGTACAAAGACGCTTAGCCAGTGTTTAAACTCAGTGATGCTTTCAGTTAGAAAAAGTAGGGAAATAAATGTATAAATTACCATTTTTTTTTTCTATCATCATCCTCCACAACGGCACTTACTTTGGGATGACCCGCCTCCTACCAGGTAGAGACATGAAGAATAAATTTGACCCTCCTCCATCTCCTCCTCCTTTTCTTCCTGTCCCTTCCAGGTGGGGATCACCAGCACCACCTCAATATCTATGAGGCCGTTTCAAAGGGTCTATAATAATATGCCTACCATGCACGGGGTATTGCTGTTACCTGGCTGTGGCGTCAGTCAGCAATTATGCGCGTGGTGACTGGACAATCATGGAGTCCATCCAGTCCTACTAAGCCCCTGTTGTAACTGATGTGTTCAGCTCTTGCATGTTACATCAGGGGGGCCTGATTGCAGTGGCTATGCTATGCCTACGGGCCCTTTCCAGGGTGAGTCTGGCACAAAGTTCAAGGAGAATGTCGCCCGCTTATCTGAGGTAGGAAATTCGTATATACAGTTAGGTCCAAAAATATTTGAACAGTGACACAAGTTTTGGCATTTTAGCTGTTTACCAAAACAAATTCAGCAAATAGCAATCATAATTTAGAGAAAGTTAATAGAAGACACTTACTAATGTATTGTGATTGTCTGTATTGCTTCCTTTACTTTTGGGGTTTATTTTTCCATCACATTATACTACTCGTTTCCATGGTTACGACCACCCTGCAATCCAGCAGCGGTTGCCGTGCTTGTACACTGTAGGGAAAAAACACTAGCCTCTGTGTACTCCAACGGTCCTGGCCACCAGAGAGGCCGATGCTTTTTCCTATAGTATGCCATTACGACCAATACTAGAGGATTGCAGAGTGGTCGTAACAATGTAAACGAGCATTGTATAATGTGATGGAAAAAATCACAATGAAGTGAGACAACCCATTTAGTAACATAGTTTATAAGGCTGAAAAAAAGACATCTGTCCATCCAGTTCGGCCTTGTATCCAGCAAGTTGATCCAGAGGAAGGCAAAAAATAAACCCCTGTGGGGTAGAAGCCAATTTTCCCCACTTTGGAGTCCGGAAGGAATTTTTCCCCCTAATCAGGCAATCAGAAGAACTCCCTGGATCAACGACCCCTCTCTAGTAGCTATAGCCTGTAATATTATTACACTCCAGAAATACATCCAGGCCCCTCTTGAATTCCTTTATTGTACTCACCATCACCACCTCCTCAGGCAGAGAGTTCCATAGTCTCACTGCTCTTACTGTAAAGAACCCTCTTCTATGTTTGTGTACAAACATTCTTTCCTCCAGACGCAGAGGATGTCCCCTCGTCACAGTCACAGTCCTGGGGATAAATAGATGATGGGACAGATCTCTGTACTGTCCCCTGATATATTTCCACATAGTTATTAGATCTCCCCTCAGTCGTCTTTTTTCTAAAGTAAAAAACCCAAATTTTTTATAACCTTTCAGGGTACTGTAGTTGCCCCATTCCAGTTATTACTCCAGTTGCCCTAACTCTGAGCCCTCTCCAGCTCTGCTATGTCTGCCTTGTTCACAGGAGCCCAGAACTGTACACAATACTCCATGTGTGGTCTGACTAGCGATTTGTAAAGTGGTAGAACTATGTTCTCATCACGGGCGTCTATGCCCATTTTGATGCAACCCATTAGCTTATTGTCCTTGACAGCAGCTGCCTGACACTGGTTTCTACAGCTTTGTTTTCTGTTCCCTCAAATTCCTAAGTCCTTTTCCATGTCAGTGTTATCCAATGTTGTACCATTTAGAACGTACGAGTGACTTGCATTATTCCTTCCCATGTGCGTAACCTTACATTTGTCAGTGTTAAACCTCTTCTGCCAATTCTCTGCCCAAGCCTCCAATCTATCCAGATCCCTCTGTAGCAGAAAACTGTCCTCTTCCGTGTCAATTACTTTACACAGTTTAGTGTCATCTGCAAAAATTTAGATTTTACTGGGCAGGCCTTCTACAAGATTATAAATAAATATATTGAAGAGACTAAGGCCCAGTACTGACCCCTGAAGTACCCCACTAGTGACAGCGACCCTATCTAAGTATCTACCGTTAATAACCACCCTCTGTTTTCTGTCACTCAGCCAGTTACTTACCCACATACAGACATTTTCTCCCAGTCCGAGCATCCTCATTTTATATACTAACCCTTTATTTGGTACAGTGTCAAATGCTTTGGAGAAGTCCAGATATACGACATCCATTGATTCGCTGCTGTCAAGTCTAGAATTTACCTCCTTATTTAAGATAGAAAGACTTAAAAACAAGTAACAATTGAAGACAACTGCAGTAAAGGCCTGGAAAAGCACCACAAAGGAGGAAACCCAGCGTTTGGTGGTGTTCATGGTTTCTAGACTCCATGCAGTCATTGCTTGCAAAGGATTCTTTAGAACGTATTAAAAAGGCACATTTTATTTTTTTGTAATCTTACTTTGTCAAATTACTTTTGAGCCCCTGAAATGATTGGGCTTTGTAGAAATTTTTTTGGAATTCCTAAACATTTCACAGGATATTTTTATTAAACCCCTTGAATTAAACCAGAAAGTCTACACTTTAGAGCTGTAACGATTACTCGATTAAATCAAGTAATTCGACATAAAAAATATCTTTGATGCAAATTTTTTGCACCAAGGATTCGTTTGTGTCATGTGACCACGGAGCAGGAGTGAAGCTCTCACTATTACTTACCGCTTCGTGGTCACCCGCCAGCCCACACCTCTCTGCACTTTCTTCCTGACGTAAGCACGCATTATGACACGACGCTGTGTGAGCGGCGCCCCTACAGGAAAGGTAAGTACTGTCGCTGGGGACATGGTGGCACTGGGAGGGCAAGCTGGTGGCACTAGAAGGGCAAGCTGATGGCACAGGGGGATAGTGGAGCTGATGGCATTTGGGCTGATTGCACAGGGGGTAACAAAGGGTGTTGGGGACTGATGGCAGGGGGTCTTTTGAGTTTTTATAAAGGGAAAACAGTCTATTAATTCATTTTTTCTTATTAGATTACTCGATTAATCTTAAAAAATTATCTATGGAATACTCGATTTCTAAAATAAGTTTCCGTCAGCCCTACTACACTTCAATTGCATCTCAGTTGTTTCATTTCAAATCTAATTTGGCAGCACGCAGAGCCGAAATCATGATGATTGTGTCACTGTTCAAATATTCTGCACCTAACTGTAAAGGTTGTTATTAGAAGGGCAGATTCATATGAAGGCTCGTTAGCGATCATATTGCAGTGTAATTCTGCTGCCGATCGATGAACGAGCAAACAATCAGGATTGCCGGAGGCAGATTGTGCTGTCTAATTACAATCTGCTGTTGGCAAATCACTGTACAGTATAGGGACAATTGATGGCATAGCGCCAGCTCCTCCCCATGTTGTTGAGATAGCTGGATGTAATAGCAGCAGTCTCCTCAGCAAGCAAGCAGACGATTAAAAGGAGCAATATTGATAAAAACAGTTTCCTTTATGAGATTCAGAGGTGTGGGTTTTCTTGTACCCAGGAAAAGACTTACTTTGGCGCCTCCTCTCTCTCCCAATTTAAGGGTTATACAGTTAAGCAAAAGGCTTTATGGAGGCCAGAGAGTGAAATAGGCAGTCATGTCAGAAGCTTCCATCAGGGTGAGAGTCCACAAGACCAGATCCAGGAAGAATAAAAAGGCAGAAACGACCAGCTAGGTCAGAAAAAAAAGCATCTTCTTGTAATTTCACCACATCTTGAATGGATGCCCTCAGAGTCTGCTGCACTGAGGCTGGAGGGCAGAGTCATGATCTGTAGTATTTCATTGGACTTTGCACTCTTAATGCTCTTCCTACATTTAGTGTCTTGAGTATTTATTGTATGCACCATTAAAGTGTGTGGATGTATAGATATTGATAAATATCTATTAACATGGAGATGCCGCTCCACATTATTGGTCTGTGCAACACATGTGCCAGTAGCTTTCCCGACACATAGAATATATGGATGCTCGATGCAGTGTGAAAAGAGCCTTGCCTCTTCATCTTGGCAATGACCACCAATTCGATCCCCAGCAGCTGAGTTTGTCAGCTAAGTAGAACAAAACAGCTAAAGCTGCTCTGTTTGTCGAGCGCCTGTCCTCCTTACCCTTTCTCAATGTGTCCTTTCTTACCCTTTTTCTTGGTTTGACATATCCCAAGATGGGCTGCAGAAGATGGCTCGGTTTGAAAAATCTTAGACTACTCACAGTGCCCTACAGAGTAATGAAAATATTTTTTCTTCAAAGTTGATCATCTCGACACTCAGGATATCTCAAGCGCAGAGGAAAAGCAAGGAAGCACGCTGACAGATAATCTGTTGAATAAAAGTGCTGACTGCTCAGCCAGTAATTACCTGCATGTGGAGAAACTAGTGGGAACCTAGGAAGCATCCGAATGGTATTCGAGAAGTAGCAAAGCTTCATTCAGAACCTAAAAACTCCACTAATTCCACTAATCCCTTTATCCCTCTGCCTTGCATGACATAATCGACCATTGAGTTTTCCCTTTTAGCCTCACTTGACATACATACATCAGAGGTACTTGTTGGGAGTATTCCTCGTGCCACTGGATAGCTATACAGTTCCATACGTCTGGCATTGGCTAATTGACATTTAAAAATATATATATATACCCCAAGTCTGTATAGGTAAAAAAGGAAAAAGATTGACAGGCGCTGCTTGGCTGGAAACAGAGGACTGGAGTAGTACTGGAATTACTGCTTTATGTCACGGCTTGAGGTTTGCTTCTCGTCAGGACAATGTGAAAATGCAGCTGCATTTTTCACATTGTCCTGACGAAGGGGAAGCAAACCCCGAACGCGCTGACATAATAAAAGCAGTAATTCAGTACTACTCCAGTCCTCTGTTTCCAGCCAAGCAGCGCCTGTCAATCTTTTTCCTTTTTTATTTACTTTTTTATCTACTCATTACCGCTCTACCAGTGGGAGGAACAAGAGGCTGCAGCAAGGCAAAACCCCGGACGCTGGTCAGGCAATACCAGCAGAGCACTACAAGCGGTTGTGACTTCCTCACAACCGCATCTGGTAAGGACATTTTATTATTTTTAGACTCCCTATACCAAACGGTCCCACACAGGAGGCGCTGTTCCCCTCTCTCCCTTTTTTCTATTTATTCCAAGTCTGTATAGAAAAGAAAGGTATGCCTGATGAAGGCCAAAAGGTGAGCCCCTGTTGTAGTGTAGGGTAAAAACAGCCTTAAGCCTCGTGCACACAACCATATCGGTATTACAGTCTGCAAACCACAGATCCCCAAAATATGAATACCTTCCTTGTGCAATCCACATTTTTCTCACTCCGATTACTAGAAATGACTATTCTTGTCTGCAATATGGACAACTAGGATGTGCTATAATTGGTGGAATGTTTGCTGTCTGTTTTTTCTTGCAATTCCATAGAAATGATTGGGTCCGTGTGCAATCTGGAAGAAATGCAGTTGTGTGCATGAGCCTGTAGTTGGTCTAAATTGCTCATAACTGATGTCTGTAGCCTGTTAAAATCTAATGCTGTTTCCGCTAACATCAGGATTAGTGATCAATTCACAATACCAACTAGAATACTAACGTTTTCATGTATAAAATTATAGAATAACATAATGTTTGTTTATAGGGAAAATAAAGCTCTCTGGAAAGAAGTGTCTTCACTCAGGCGAAGACACACTCAACAGCAGAAGCTTCTGTCAAAGGTGAGTTACACAGCTTTTTTACTGAGCTGCTACAAAGCATAGCAAAGTATGAAGTTATTGAGCATCTTTCAGGTTTTCTTGCTTTCCTGTAGAGGTTTTCCAGTACTTAAAGGGGTTGTCCTACAAAAAAACATTCTACAGTTTTCAAATACTTTTATAATTGCATGTAACTTAACATTTAGCATAGCTACTGAGTTATTCAGTAAAATGTATCTGTATAGCGCCACCTGCTGTTTGTTTTTTATGTATTTCTTTGTCCTACTTACTGAAAAGGCCGCACATGCTCCGTTCCATCCTTCAACTGCCTCCTGAGCAAGAAAGACAGACACACTCCCTGAGAAAGTACTCCCTTTGATTTGCCATCTTGAAATAAATCTAGCAGAGTAATGGATAGGGAGATCTCCGGATCCATATAAGGTTCAGGGCTGGTTGTAGGTTTTTAGAAACAGATTGCTGTGTACTGTATGGTGGCATGGTTCTTACATGAATCATAGGATAACCCATTTAAAGGGTATCTATCAGCAGATTTGTACCTATGAAACTGGCTGACCTGTTGCATGTGCACCTGGCTGTTGAAGGCATCTGTGTTCATGTGGCCGCATTGTTGAGAAAGATGATGTTTTAGTATATGCAAGCAAGCCTCTGTGTGCTATGGCGCTCTCTCCTCTCTTGAGCAGGCGCCATCATTTAAAGATCTGACATCTGCTGTGTATATACGGCGAATGTCGGGAAAGGGTTAAAGGGAATCAACAGTCACCAGTGACTTCCCTATTAAACTGTTTGGATAGACACTTAGCTGTAGTTCACTAAAATGCTGGTTTCTTTTCATTCATTCCTGAGTTAAAATGCTTTGCTTTTTTTTTTTTTTTAAGTCGGGGCTTGGGTGCAATGAGGGCAACTTTATTGCTCTTGTTGCACCTAAGCTCCACTCTTTTCTGTGACTAGCCCCTCCTTGGCTGCATCCTGGGTGGAGTGGCCGGATGCGGAGCTAGATTGCAAAAAACCTATCAAATTGTTAGCAAATAGTCTGTCTGACATTGTCGGCTCTTGTTAATAAAGACCATCTGGGATTTGTGAGGTCAGTACAAACGTTTGATAGTACTAGGCAATTTATTAACCTCATTCATGTGGTGAGATCCAGTCGAACGCCTTTTCTGCTCCTTTCTCTGGATGCAGAGAAATCATTCAACCGGGTACATTGGAGGGACTTGCACAAAGTCTAAATTTGGCTTTATGGGAAATATGCAATTTCCGTTCTTTATTCGAAACTCTCTGCTAAATGGAATAATCAATTCTTTATAATTAATGGAACAAGACAAGGGTGTCCACTCTCTCCTCTAATTTTTGCACTGATGAAGGAAACCCTTACAGATAAAATTATATACCACACATCCATTACATGTATCAAAATAGGTGACATTGACCATAAAATTGGACTATTTGTAGATTACGTTATTTCAACCTGATCTGATGCTGCCACTTCCTCTGTATACTAATACAAACTTTATGTTCTTTCTTATTCCTTATTAAAACTATTCCCTAGTAATAAATCTTCCCCCTAAAATTAATCTGGCACTTGAATTGTGGAATTTATTGACTACAAAATTGAAGACTATCACCGTTCCGTTGTTAAATATGCCACTGGAAGGTTTGGAGAGATTTATCCCAGATGTCCACTTGAATTTTTAGATCCATTTAGGAAATAGAATTATTGATCTCTTTGGTAATAAGGATTTATTATCGGTTTCTGCCCTGAGGACTATATAATATTCCTGAATTTATTAGTTTAGAAGGTATACAAAGTATGACAATGAAACATACATTTCTTAACCAACAACAGACATGTTAAACTAACATAGGATTCCAGGTTAGCATAGTTTAAAAGGGGTTATCCAAGATGCACCTCGATCCCATGTGATCGCCCACTTCCGGGATCACGCGCCATACATTGGGCACGTGATCACAGCCTGGACTTACAACCCACAGCTCAGGCACAAGTCTGATTTTTCTCTCCAAAGCACTTGCATGAGGTTCATACGCTGCGGGTTATAGCCCCAGGCTTGGGATCATGTGCCCGGCGCTGGGCTTGTGATCCCGGAGGTGGTGGCAGCACAGGATCGTAGCGCATCTGGGTCGGCATTTATTCAGCCCCCTGTATTATGTGAACAGGTGCACTCAAGCGTTTTGCTCACACCCAGTTAGTGTCCCTTGATTCGTGCTCACAGGGCTGGCAATTTGGCATCTGTTTCATACACATGAACAGGTGTGCTATTTCATGCAGCCTACCCTAGTGAGTAGATGTTTATCAATGGATTAGTCTGATTAAAGGGATTATCCAAGTTCTATAAAGTTAATCTAAACTTCTTTGTATATCTGTATCAGCACAGCTTACCGAGCCGTGCAGACAGATTCATCAGCGTCCAGGCTTTGGTGCCCGCCCCTTCTCTGTCTCTCCTCAATCAGCACAGCTCTGGTAAGGATCGCGAATGCCCGATCCTTACCCGACCCGTGATGAATGAAGACCGAGAGGCAGAAGGGGCGAGCACAAAATCCAGTGACGTCTCGTTTACAGGCAGGGCCAGTCGCTCAAGCAGGGAGCAGCATGTAAACAAACGGAGCAGGGAGGGTGATGTCAGTGGTCCAATGACCACATTCTGTAATATCTAAATGGCGCATTATTTCTAAAGCAAGTAATTTACAAAAATGTTTTATACAGATATACAAAGAAGTTTAGATTAACTTTATAGAACTTGGATAACCCCTTTAATTTAGTCCAGGGCCATCTATACTGGGTGACTGAGCTGAGCACCTTGTCCGTGCCACGGTGCGCATACTTGGTTGTGGACAGATCACTACAGCCTTTTTGGCGTGTTGCTGCAACCTGTGTACTGCACCTTAAGAGGATTTCCTGGTGACTGCATCCACACCTGAGCGGTACCGCAGACTGTTGTTTTCCACGCAATATCGCGGTCTGTCTCAGGGTTTGTGGATAGTATTTGGTCACTCGGAATTTTATATATTTGGTAGGTTACTTTTCCTTGCACATTTTTTGTAGTGTTTGCATATTTAATAAAGTATTAGTTTTACTTAATCTTCATAGCGTTCCTATCCACAGTGAATTATTGCAGCTGAGGTTTAACACTGACAAATGTAAGGTTATGCACATGGGAAGGAATAATGCAAGTCATCTCTACATACTAAATGGTAAAAGACTGGGTAACACTGACATAGAAAAGGACTTATGAGTTTTAGTGGGCTGCAAACTAAGCTGTATCTCTAAATTACTAAAAGGTCATAAACACTTATTTAAGCCACATTCTCATCAGTGAGATAAGAATTGAGCTATAATGAATGTTTATAAGGTCAGAGATTAGGAGCCTGTCTGCTGAGCTGCCTGAAGAGAGAAAATTCAGACCCTGCTACTAGAGAAACTCATTCATGTACAGAGAAAAGGGCTTCAAATTTATAATAAACTGAAAAAATGAATTTACATTTCAAATGAGTACAATGCAATAATAAAAAATGCCCCCAGTAAGGGAATATAGCCTTTTAAGGGCTCCCAGCATTTCTGAAGAAAAGTCACTAGACAACTCCTTTAAGTCTGATCGCGGTTGTTGAAGCAGGGTTTTAAGTTGGATGGTACAGCTGACACCTGCTATGGAAGGAAGGCATGGCAGGTACAGAAAGTGGTTAATAAAGAGTTAATCTGTTTCTTTCAGAAGCACAATATAAAGGAGTGCTGGTATTAATGTAAAATGATGATCCAGGGATCTGTCGCTAGTATTGCTAGGGTCAGGTAGCAAGTTCAGTCATTTAGATTTAAAGAATAGATTTTGGTACAGTGTGATGGATTTAAAGGGGTATTCTGGTTAGAGACAGTTATCCCCTATCCATTAGGTGGCATCGCTGGATCGCTGGAACCCCACCGATCACAAGAACGGGGCCTCACACCCCGTGGAGCCCCCCTGAAATGGACAGTGCAGCTGGTCGGAAAGTAATGCTGCCATTCCATAAATTTCTGTGGGAGAGCCGGAGGTGGCCAAGTACAGCAGCACGCTATCCCTGGCGCTTCCATAGAAATGGACAGAGCGGCTGCGTGCATTTCTGACCCGCCACTCCGTCCATTCAGGGGGCTGCACATGGGAACCCCCACCGATGTAATAGAAAAAGTTAGGAGGTAACTAACTCGAATACTGCTTTAAGTCTTCTTAACCTACTAACTATGTAAGTTTGCTTTTTTTTTTTTTTTTTTTTTTTTTTAAGAGTATCACAATGTTTATAGTATCACAGTATTCACTTTATACAGTAATTAATATTTAAAAAATTTTGGATCATTTTCTAGGTGCTTCAGTTTATCATGAGCTTAATGAGGGGAAATATTGTTATGGCGCCTAAAAGGAAAAGGTATTTCTAGACTGCAACTTTTTGCTTGT
This sequence comes from Bufotes viridis, assembly GCA_033119425.1. Classification (NCBI taxonomy): domain Eukaryota; kingdom Metazoa; phylum Chordata; class Amphibia; order Anura; family Bufonidae; genus Bufotes; species Bufotes viridis. The sequence goes on along the minus strand of CM065597.1, from coordinate 119,152,573 downwards.
GCATGTTTCTTTTGCCCTTATTCATTGATTCTCTTTAGAGTGTTGAATTTTGTGTAGTCAATACATTTTTTGTTTCATTTTTGTTTTGCTTGCAGACAGTTAACGCTAGAGTCAACACAGTCCCCCCCACCAAAATACAGTCGCCACATCTTACAAATTCCAGAGGGGGTGCAGGAAGAGGTGAGAAATCAACCTTGTATAATTTATTAAAGGGGTTCTGCACTTTGTTTAAACTGATGATCTATCCTCTGGAGAGCGTAGAGCTTAGCTGCGCCCAGGCCTGTTGATACTAGTCGTGACATCACTGGGCCGGTGGTAAACAGTGATAACGTCAAACTGCTGATCGGCAGAGGTCCCAGGTGTTGGACCCCTGCTGATCAGATGCTGATGATCTATTTAGAGGATAGATCATCAGTTTAAACAAAGCGCAGAACCCCTTTAAATCATGTTATCATTTTTGGGCTATTTTAGCCGCCTGATATTTTTTATAATGTAGCTATAATTGCATAGGAATTTCCAGAGTCAATCTTTCTGTCTGCTTGAGTATTATAGGGTTTATCAGAGATTGTAAAAATGTGTGCAGGTAGGCAATGTGATTAAATGGCAAATCAACTAATACTATGTCATCCTCTTTGTCCTCAATAATAATCCGCTATATATCGAAAGAAAGTTGAGAACTAGGGCTTGCTTCTTTTTCTACTACTACTGGCTGGATGGCTAGTGCTGCTACAGGTGTTTGCACCGCTACAACCACTGACATTTTCACTCATGGATGACAAGCCCACAGGTCTTTCATTTTCCTGTTGTTTACCAGACATTTTATTATGAGGCCTGTTTCCCCAATGGTATAACAGTGGAAGACCAGTAGAAAAATAGCTTTTTTTCCCCCATAATTAAGACAGAGGCACAATTAAACATCCCTTCTTTACTACAAACACAGTGCACACTGGTATTGACAATCTACAATGGTATATTGACGCAGTCCACTGCATTGAATTTAACTTGTATATTAACTCAGTAGTATGATGCATTGAATTTTCCTGGTATATTAGCACAGCAATCTAATGCAACTACCGTATTTTTCGCCCTATAAGATGCATCGGCCCATAAGACGCACCTGGTTTTTGGGGAGGAAAAAAAAATATTTTTAACCAAAAGGTGTGCTTTTGAATTAATGGTGGGCTGTGGATGGCACTATTATGGGGGATCTGTGGATGAAACACTGTTATGGGGGGATCTATGGGGGCACTGTACTGTGGATGACACCGTTATGGGGGATCTGGGGATGGCACTGTTATGGGGATCTGGGGATGGCACCGTTATGGGGGATCTGTGGATGTCACCGTTATGTGGGGATCTGGGGATGGCACTGTTATGGGGAATCTGTGGATGGCACAGTTATGGGGGATCTGTGGATGGCACCGTTATGGGGGATCTGTGGATGGCACCGTTATGGGGGATCTGTGGATGGCACCGTTATGGGGGATCTGTGGATGGCACCGTTATGGGGGATCTGTGGATGGCACCGTTATGGGGGATCTGTGGATGGCACCGTTATGGGGGATCTGTGGATGGCACTGTTAAGGGGGATTTGTGGATGACACTGTTATGGGAGATCTGTGGATGGCATTGTTATGGGGGATCTGTGGATGGCACTGTTATGGGGGATCTGTGGATGGCACTGTTATGGGGGATCTGTGGATGGCACTGTTATGGGGGATCTGTGGATGGCACTGTTATGGGGAATCTGTGGATGGCACTGTTATGGGGGATCTGTGGATGGCACAGTTATGGGGGATCTGTGGATGGCTCAGTTATGGGGGATCTGTGGATGGCACTGTTATGGGGGATCTGTGGATGGCACTGTTATGGGGATCTGTGGATGGCACAGTTATGGGGGATCTGTGGATGGCACAGTTATGGGGGATCTGTGGATGGCACAGTTATGGGGGATCTGTGGATGGCACAGTTATGGGGATCTGTGGATGGCACAGTTATGGGGATCTGTGGATGGCACAGTTATGGGGGATCTGTGGATGGCACAGTTATGGGGATCTGTGGATGGCACAGTTATGGGGATCTGTGGATGGCACAGTTATGGGGGATCTGTGGATGGCACAGTTATGGGGGATCTGTGGATGGCACAGTTATGGGAGATCTGTGGATGGCACAGTTATGGGGATCTGTGGATGGCACAGTTATGGGGGATCTGTGGATGGCACAGTTATGGGGGATCTGTGGATGGCACAGTTATGGGGGATCTGTGGATGGCACAGTTATGGGGGATCTGTGGATGGCACAGTTATGGGAGATCTGTGGATGGCACAGTTATGGGGGATCTGTGGATGGCACAGTTATGGGGGATCTGTGGATGGCACAGTTATGGGGGATCTGTGGATGGCACAGTTATGGGGGATCTGTGGATGGCACCGTTATGGGGGATCTGTGGATGGCACCGTTATGGGGGATCTGTGGATGGCACCGTTATGGGGGATCTGTGGATGGCACCGTTATGGGGGATCTGTGGATGGCACCGTTATGGGGGATCTGTGGATGGCACCGTTATGGGGGATCTGTGGATGGCACCGTTATGGGGATCTGTGGATGGCACCGTTATGGGGGATCTGTGGATGGCACCGTTATGGGGGATCTGTGGATGGCACCGTTATGGGGGATCTGTGGATGGCACCGTTATGGGGGATCTGTGGATGGCACCGTTATGGGGGATCTGTGGATGGCACCGTTATGGGGGATCTGTGGATGGCACTGTTATGGGGGATCTGTGGATGGCACTGTTATGGGGGATCTGTGGATGGCACTGTTATGGGGGATCTGTGGATGGCACTGTTATGGGGGATCTGTGGATGGCACTGTTATGGGGGATCTGTGGATGGCACTGTTATGGGGGATCTGTGGATGGCACGGTTATGGGGGATCTGTGGATGGCACGGTTATGGGGGATCTGTGGATGGCACGGTTATGGGGGATCTGTGGATGGCACGGTTATGGGGGATCTGTGGATGGCACGGTTATGGGGGATCTGTGGATGGCACTGTTATGGGGATGGCACTGTTATGGGGATCTGTGGATGGCACTGACATTTATACCTGTTAATTCAATTAACCTAACAAAATATATCCCTAAACTAACCCTTCAACACATTAAGGCCACTGGTGTGGGCTGTCTTGCAGAAGTTCTGTATGGATTTCTGTGCATCTCGGCACCAAAAACTGCATGTGTTACTTACGGCTTTTGTGGTGCAGATTTTATGCGGTTTTGCCACAGATCTCGCCCTTGCCTTGAAAAGGGTGAAATCCGCACAAATAATTGGCAAGCTGTGGGTTTCAAAATCCATACGGCAGATAAATTTCCACATGGAATGAAAAAGCAGCGTGTACATGAGATTTGTCTAATCTCATACTCTTTGTACTGTACTGTATTGCGATGCTGTTTTTCCGCATGAGCATCCATGCAGAAAAAATCTGCATAATCCACAACTTGTGCCCAATATGGCTGACTTGCATCTGTAATTGCTGTCTGCCAGACACATCTGACACACATCCTCACACAGCATATTAATATTAGAATGGCGTGCTTCTGAACTGCCCTCTGATTGGCTCACAGACAAGCCCCTCCCTCCCAGTGTGATCCTCAATCTTCATCCTCCCCTCCCTGTTTCACTCCAATTTTTATAGTAAAAAAGCAGAAGGTGCTGCCATTTTGCTTGATTTGTCCGAAGTGAATTTCCAGAACTTCAACATTGCGACAGCAGAATTTTTGTGAAATCGGCTTCGTTTTAGGGATAGCTGCTGGTCCCAGAGGTGGGACCTGCACCTGTCAGACAATGGGGGCATATCCTAGCGATATGCCCCTATTGTCTGAGATGACGCAACCCCTCTAACGGGGTTAGTGCAGCTATTTATATTCATGACCTATCCTTTGGATAGGTCATCAGTATCTGATCGGTGGGAGGTCTGACGCCTGGCACCTCTGCCGATCAGCCAGTAAACAATGTACAGCACCATGCTTGGTAAGCTGCGAGAAGGCTGAGGTGCTCACAGGAACCCTACCAATCAGATACAGGAAAATCTCAGAAAACCCTTTTAAATCATCATTAATGCCCCCAACTTGAATAGAGCAGTGAGGGAGCTGTTGCACTGGCTTATAGCACACAGCACAACAACTATTGCTGGTTCAACAGGGGCTGTGGTGGACGATTGTGTTTGTAAAATGCCCATCTCAATTTGGGAATGTACATGTTGTAAACTCTCCATACCTTCAGGCAAAGCATCCCCATCATTGTCTGACTTTCCACCATCCTCCGTGTAAGCAGACTAAGCAAACTTTCTGTCTGTTAGCTTGCGTGAGCAGGATTGACAGGCATGGCGCCCTCTTGAGTCTCCTTCTCAGATCCCTTACGCTGGGTTCACACTTGAGTGTATTTGATATGCGCGTTTTTGTCGCACATATTACAGCATGTTTTTGGAAATGGGAAACGCGCGTTGTACACGCGTTCGTGTGATTGACCACTTTGGCGTCAATCACAATACGCGCGACAAAACGCCCCAAAGAAGCTCCTGTACTTCTTTGGGTGTAGGGCGTTTTACAGGGCGTTCGTACGCGCTGTAAAACGCTCAGGTGAGAACCATGCCCATAGGGAAACATGGATTTTCGCCTGTTGAGCGTTTTACAGCGCGTAGGAACGCGCTGTAAAACGCTCAGGTGTGAACCCAGGGTTACAGGCTTATCCTTTGGTCATAGTGCCTGCAGACAAGATGATTTTGCCACCTGCAGCAGGGACAATGGTCTCGGCTTCCAGAGCAGCACAGAAACGGCGTACTCCGTGCACTGCGGCCCCATTCATGAACTGTAGACTCCGTACACCGCTGAGAAGTGAGCCGTGTGCAGAAAAGTGGATTTAAGGCACACAGGGAAAGGTGCGCTTTAGGGAGGGAAATGCATTAATAAAGTATATTTAGAAAAAGTATTATTAAGGCATTTAGGACATTTTACAAAAAACTTGATTAAAAGTTTAGTTACTCTTTAAGGACAAAAGTGATAACTGTCTGGATTTTTTCACGGATGCTCGCAGGTGCCACGTGCTCTCACATTGCCTTCTAGTCATGCTCCCCTCCACCCAACCCTGTCATGTACATTTATGATTATAAGAAATTATTTATAAAAAAAAAAAAAAAAAAAAAAGGGTGCAGCAAAACTAACACAAAAACAGTGTAAAAATATGAAACAAAAACTAACAATCTATTTTCTGAATAAAATAATAATACATACAACCACCTTCATACAACTTTGGAGCAAACCGTGATTACAAGAAAAATTGCATGTATATTCAAATTTGTGATTTATAATGTCATTATGTAAATGTGAAAAAAAAAGGTAAGACGTGAGGTGTTCATACTTACCACATGTCTGCATTCACTGCTGGAGATATTAAAGAAATAGAAAAACCGCAGGAATGCACAAAACAACTTTTGCAAATTTTGGGAATTATGTGGGTATGTAATTTTCCTTTCCCCTATACAAACTGTAATCGTAATTTTAAAAAATGTCTAAATTCTTAAACCTAATATAATCTGTTAAATAAGGTCGGTTTCAAATGGGTATAATACAGATGCTTTTTTGCTCCCATATTATGGACACAACACCTTTGTCTCTCAGAACTGTAGTTAGTGCCATAAATCTGGTTTTAATGTACAATGGGAAGTCTGGGTGGTGCATCCATAATATGGACATAAAAAGGTCTCTGTATTAACCTGACTGCAAAGTGTCCATACTGCACCTGCCCATAAGATGCACCTAGGTTTTAGAGGGTGCAAATAGGAAAAAAATATTTTAAACCAAAAGGTGTGCTTTTGGTGAGTTTTGAACTAATTGTGGTCTGTGGGTGACACTATTATGGGGGATCTGTGGATGACACTGTTATGGAGGGGATCTGTGGATGACACACTGCTATGGGGGGGGGGGGATCTGTGGATGACACTATTATGGGGGATCTGTGGATGACACACTATTATGGGGGATCTGTGGATGATGCACTGCTATGGGGGATCTGTGGATGATGCACTGCTATGGGGGATCTGTGGATGACGCACTGCTATGGGGGATCTGTGGATGACGCACTGCTATGGGGGATCTGTGGATGAAACACTGTTATGGGGGATCTGTGGATGACACACTGCTATGGGGGATCTGTGGATGACGCACTGTTATGGGGGATCTGTGGATGACACACTGCTATGGGGGATCTGTGGATGACACACTGTTATGGGGGATCTGTGGATGACACACTGCTATGGGGGATCTGTGGATGACGCACTGCTATGGGGGATCTGTGGATGACGCACTTCTATGGGGGGGGGGATCTGTGGATGACGCACTGCTATGGGAGATCTGTGGATGACACTGTTATGGAGGGGATCTGTGGATGACACACTATTATGGGGGATCTGTGGATGATGCACTATTATGGGGGATCTGTGGATGATGCACTGCTTTGGGGGATCTGTGCATTACACTGCTATGGGGGATCTGTGGAGGACACTGTTATGGGGGATCTGTGGAGGACGCTGTTATGGGGGATCTGTGGAGGACGCTGTTATGGGGGATCTGTGGAGGACGCTGTTATGGGGGATCTGTGGAGGACACTGTTATGGGGATCTGTGGAGGACACTGTTATGGGGGATCTGTGGAGGACACTGTTATGGGGGAATCTGTGGAGGACACTGTTATGGGGGAATCTGTGGAGGACACTGTTATGGGGGAATGTGTGGGTGACACTCTTATGGCCGATCTGTGGATGACACATATATAGCATCATCCAGAGATCCCCCCCCCCCCCCCATAACAGTGCCCCGTGTAAATACTGACCCCCAATACAGGGGTTGGAGGCCGGCAAGTAATGTCATAATTGTGGCGAGGCACGGTACAGTCACTGTATTCTATTACACCGGGTCCCGTTCACTGCAGTCTTTAAATGTAAACTGTAGACCTGGGAGGTTTGTTAAAGTATGTCAATTCTATACAGTATTAGCGCAATCCCCTGTAGTACTCACAAACTGTGGTAGCAGACAGGCCGGTAGCGTAACGTCACTACGTCATGCGCCTGCTCCTCCAACTTAATGAATGAAGCAGGCAGAGCAGGCACGTGACGTAGTGAGTGACGTTACGCTCCCGGCCTGTCTGCTACCGGAGTTTGTGAGTACTACAGGGGATTGCCCTAATACTGTATAGGATTGCCATACTTTAACAAACCTCCTAGGTCTACAGTTTACATATAAAGACTGCGGTGAGTGACTGTACCAGGCCCCGCCGCGATTCCAACATCACTTGCCGACCTCCAGCCCCTCCTCCCTCCCCGCTGATACACAGCAGGTCACGCTGTGCAGCATAGCAGCCGGCTGTGTATCAGTGTAAAAATGACAGCATTCGCCCCATAAGGCGAACTAACTTCCCCCGCCCCCAAACTTTTGGGAGAAAAAGTGTGTCTTATAGGGCGAAAAAGTATTTGAATGGGCCATTAATTCCATGGTGCTGTACATCTATGAGGCGATGCACATATATAATATATAAACACAATAAGCATGAGATGGTTAACAGACTGGTATAGAGGGAAGGGAGACCCTACCTGCAAGAGCTTACAATCTACAAGGCAAAAGAGAAGAACACTGTAGATGAGTGTAAAATCTGCTCATCTGACTGTGTGGTGGCAGCATGCTATTGCAGGTTGTAGGGTTTCCTGAAGAGGTGGGTTTTCAAGTTACTTTAGAAGGTTTGGATGTTGGGGGAGAGTCTGATGTGCTGGGGTAGTGAGTTCTAGAGTATGGGAGATGCATGTGAGAAATCTTGTAGACGATTGTGTGAGGAACAGACGAGAAGAGAACAAATGAGGAGGTCCTCTGAGAATCGAAGATTACGGTTGGGGAAAGCAGGTTTAAGATTTAAAGGGAGGACAAATTGTGGAAGGCCTTGTACGTAGTTGTAAGTTATTATTTATTTATTTTTTAACAGAATTTGCTGGGCAATGGGGAGACAGTGAAGGGACTGGCAGAGGAAAGAGGCTAACGAGAAATGAGGGGAGAGGTGGATTAACCAGGCAGGAGATTTGAGAATAGTATGTTAATTAGACCACAGATCAGACCCCTAATGTTAATTAGACCTCACCTGAGACCCCCAAAATGACCTTAGATCAGACTCCCAATGTTAATAAGACCCCCAATCAGACCTCAGATCAAACACGCAGTGCTATTCAGACCTCAGATGAGACAAATAAATCAACTCCCCTGTTCTGGATGCCACCACTGCTCCTGAGATCCAGCGCTTTCCTGCCATGCTGTGCTGTGACCCAACGTGACAGCATGAGGTCGCAGAGCATGCTGATGTCCTCCCACTGAATGCTGCCTCTGCAGAAGAACAGGGAGTGGTGAGTACAGAGTCTGCACAGGGAGCGCTGCATTCACCGCTCCCCTTTCCTACTGTACTAATGAGCAATTCCACAATGGAAGCGTTTAGTAGTATTCACCCCATAAGATACACCAACATTTTCCCTCAACTTTTAGGTAATAAAGTGCGTCTTATAGGGCGAAAAATGTAATAATGTATAATTATATTATTCAGATGCTGGTAATTGGGTTTTAGCATCAAACTGCCTAATTAGGTACAGATAAACAAGTGTTCATGTTTTTACCCACCCCACATGTGACAGAGAAGTATGTGTAGCAGCTAGAGATATGAGACCGGTCTTGCTTTGAAACACACCCATCTGAAAGCGGCCTTCGTTAACAAATTATACTAGGTTTAGGAATTTAGAAACTTTCATTTTTTTTTCCCGTTTACTTTGATTACAGTTTGAAGGGGGGGGGGGTAGGGGTGGGAGAAAATGATATACCGCACATCGCCGGCACTATATAGAGAATGCCTTTTCTTGTTCGCAATTGCGGACAAGAATAGGACATGTTCTATTTTTTTCGGGAACGCGATTGCGGACCCGGAAGTGCGGATTCGCAATTGCGGATCCGGGCGGGACATCATCTGTCCCCATTGAAATGAATGGGTCTGTAATTCCGTTCCGCAAAATGCAATGGACCCTTAAACTGGTGCATAATTGATCCGGATCTGATGATATTTTGAATTTCTGATATTAGTTTTGTATAACATTATAACACTCTCCTAATGTTGCTTCACCTATTCACTGACACTTATTTTAATTTACAAAGGTGTACTTCTCATCTCTAAACCCTGAGAACTCTAGAAACAAGGTGCTAGAGATCCATGAGATCTTCAGTCCTGGGGAGGGCACCTCAGAAGATTATGTTGATGTTGTAGAGCCAGCACAGAGTGTGACCGTCATTCCAGGAACCTCAATAAACCCTGAGTAAGCACCATTTTCTGTGGGAGGGTGTTGTCACTATATAGTCAGGATTATTCCATGTCTTGCTTTTCTCTCCATCCACAGTGGTTCAGTACGAGAAGTTACTGCTGATTCAGTTGGGCAGTTGGAGTCATTGGCAGGTCCAAACTTAAATCCAGGCAATTCTAATGCAAGTAATGAGCTGGCACTAGATGTTATACAAGCAAACACACCTGAAGACCCGGAGAGTGTCATTAACGCAATTCTAAATGAGAACTGTACCACAGGCAATGCTGATATTCTGGAGCGGTACGTATATACTGTTTTGGAGTATATTCAGATAAAGGAGGTCATTTATCAAACTGGGGTAAAGTAGAACTGGCTTAGTTGACTTCCCCAAAAAATCAAGTGGTTTTTTTTTTTTTTTTTTTTTTTTTGTGACAATACTACTTGTTAAATGTGTCCCTTGGCAATGAGCTCTTTTTCGGACTTGTATGCAGCTAGGGCGGCATTCTTCATCTCTCGCTTTAGTAGCGATCTGACTTGAATTACAACAGGTTGTAGTGAGATCCGCGTCACGTTAGCCTGTGTGAATGGGGGCCTGGGAAGATGAGCTTGCAGTTTGGGGAGAGAGGTGGAGAATGACAGACCTTCCTCTTATCTCTGTATGGGTTTAGATCATCCCAAGGATAGGGGTGAATTTGAAGGGGTTGTCTCCGTTCAGCAAGTTGCATTTATAATGAAGAGAAGTGAGAGAGGGAGTTAATATAAGCCACTGTCTAATGTATTGGGGGGGGGGGGATCCTTACCGATTCTAATCAGGCAATCACAATAATTCCCTAGATCAACAGACCTTCTTCAGATTTCTAGTAGCTATAACCTGTAATATTATTACACTCCAGAAATACATCCAGGCCCCTCTTGAATTCCTTTATTGTACTCACCATCATCACCTCCTCAGGCAGAGAGTTCCATAGTCTCACTGCTCTTACCGTAAAGAATCCTCTTCTATGTTTATGTACAAACATTCTTTCCTCCTGATGCAGAGGATGTCCCCTCGTCACAGTCCTGGGGATAAATAGTTCATAAAAGAAAAAAACAGAGCATGCTTCATTAGAAGGATCGTTTTAAACACTGTGTTAGAGCTTGTCACCTGGATGGGTTGCGTTGGAAGTGCAACACCCAAATCAGGCCTGTAGTGTATTTGTAGAGACTGGAGCTTCTCCCTCCCGGCACGGCGTGCGAGGCTGAAGATCCAAAGAAGAAGAGAATACGGGATACAACGGCGGCTCAGTCCAGATAAGTTGTATCATTTGAATATTTCTTTATTGAAGTTTGCTTTACAGATAATTCGTTTCAGGGCCAAACCCACCCATTCATCTGACCAAAAAGCAACGTGTTCACAAGAAGGTAAGTATGTACATTTAAAAGGCATTTTGACAGGAAACAATAAAAAAACTGGGGGGTCGGGATATGAAAATAAGGGGCCATCATACATATAGATAATCAAATACTAGATTTCATAAATTGTTAAAAATTAAAAATACATATTTTAAAGTGGGTGGTTAATAATACATAGATAGCAGTAATAAAGTGTATCACTAAAACCTAAACAATTGGTTATATTGTCACCTATTCTGCAGAGTATTCACTGGAGGCCCTGTCTTGCTAAGGCTACTTTCACACTAGCATTTTTGCGGATCCATCATGGATCTGCAAAAACGCATTCATTACAATAATACAACTGCATGCATCCATCATGAACAGATCCGGTTGTATTATGTCTGCTATAGCCCTGACGGATCCATTGAAAGTCTTTGGGGGACGGATCAGTTTTCTATTGTGCCAGATTGTGTCAGAGAACTGATGTGTGCCAAGACTGATCCGTTTTGGCTCCGCTTCGTCAGGCGGTTTTGGTGTCCGCGTCCAGACCGGAATGGTGACTAAACGGAAGCAAACTGATGCATACTGAGCAGATCCTTTTCCATTCAGAATACATTAGGGCAAAACTGATCCGTTTTGGACCGCTTCTAAGAGCCCATGACGGATCTCAGAATTGGAAAGCCAAAACGCTAGTGCGAAAGTAGCCTAAGATTGGCCACAAAAGGTCAGTAGAGTCTTGTCTTCTATAACACTGTTTCAGCTACTTCATTGAGTCTGTAGGGACTAATGGATCCCAATTTGCATATCCAATAAAATTCTCTAGGTTTAGTTCCTCCAATAGGGATGACAGTAATGCAGTCCCATTCATTCTAAGGCTACTTTTACACTAGCATTTTAGTTTTCCGGTATTGAGATCCGTCATAAAAAAACGCTTCAGTTTTGTCCCCGTTCATTGTCAACAGGGACAAAACTGAACAAAATGGAATGCACCAAAATGCATTCGGTTCCGTTTAGTTGCGTTCCCATACCGGAGAGCAAACCTGGGATGCCGAGCAAGACTGATCCGGCATGACCCCCAATGCAAGTCAATGAAGACGAATCCGCTTTCACTAATACAATAGAAAACGTATCCGTCCCCCATTGACTTTCAGTGGAGTTCATGACAGATCCATCTTGGCAATGTTAAAGATAATACAACCGGATCAGTTCATAACGGATGCAGATGGTTGTATTATCAGTAACGGAAGCGTTTTTGCTGAACCCTGCCGGATCCAGTAAAAACGCTAGTGTGAAAGTAGCCTCATGCTTTCATAAGCAATGTCTGGAAAATCCTTGTTTCATGTAGCCTTTTTTTAAATTTTATGTCGATGCTGATTTATTGTGGTGTGGCCTACGTACTGCAGGGCACGTTTACATTGGACAAGGTAAATGATATAATCCATTTTGCAATTGAGATGAAATTTAATCTCAAACGATATATTGTGGGTAGTTAAACTGAAGGTATTGATGTTATGTGCATTAATTAGACAGCAAAGACCTCTCACTCCTGAGCAAGCACACAAACACAAACACACCGATAGCTGTCCAGATCTGTCGTTTGGGATGCATGTTTGCTATTAAGAGGTTTGTATTGTTTTAAGGAGCTTGAGAGCTAAAATAGGCAGCTATCGCGGGGTTGGGGGTTAGATGTCTTTGCTGTCAAATTATTGCAGATAACATGAATACCTTCAGTTCAACTACTCACAGCACATCTTTTGAGATGAAGTTTAATCTCCGTTGCAAATTGGATGATGTCATTTACTTTGCCCAATGTAAATGTGCTATGCAGTACGTAGGCCGCACCACCCAAGTACGTCATAACAGAATGAATCAGCATCCACGTAACATTAAAAAACCCTACATGGAACAAGGGCTTTCCAGACATTGCATGCTGAAGCATAAGAATCAATGGGACTGCTTTACTGTCATCCCCTTTTTTCATGTACCCCCAGATATGTACAACCGTTTGAAGGTACTCAAACATAGAGAAATTTATTGAATGTATAAATTGGGATCCATTAGCCCCTACGGATTCAATAAAGTAGCCGAAACAATGTTATAGAAGTAATAACAGCGCACTACTTCTTCCCCCTTTTTTTTTTTTTTATCAGATATTTATTTTTTTATTGGCAGGGTGTACAATACAAATATGTAACAAACCACACCAATGCCCACGTTGTACCCTCAGGGAACTACACATTTATTTACAAAAAGGTCACATAGACCTACTAAATCCTTTTAGGGGTTACAACATAGATATTAAAACGTAACCTTTATTATATCTAACATGGAGAAAAACAGTCCGCGGCACTCACCATCCGATGTTCATGGTATGTTTATTGCAGAGGTACTGCATGTACAGGGGCACAGACTCACATGGAGAAAGAACAAACAGCGACGGCCGTTTCGCGGGGCGACCGCTTCTTCCGGCTGTTCAGCATGTTCCAAGCGTCACGTCTGCGCCTAATATGTGCGTCACCAGAAGGGAGGGGTAAAACCAACCCATCTCCTAGCAACTGGTAGACGCATAGTAGGCCGCTCTGTGCGCTATAGGACTATAGGGAACATAAATAAAAGCAAGTACAAAAGACATACATTATTAATCAAAATGTAAGGCTGAGATTGTGACGCACCTAACTCCTACGTCTCCACTAAGAGGCAACATTGTATATACAAAGATACATATTCATAAAGGAAAGCAACATAGGCAGCTAAATGAAAACCGACATGTCATTGCGTTCATTAAGGCCCAAATGGCCCGTGGCATCTGTCCTTATAATATGCCGGGCCTCCTTCTGGAGTAGCACGCGATGTCTATCGCCCCCCTGTATTGCCGGGGGTACATGCTCTAGACCCGCAAATTTCAAAACATTTGTGTCACCACCATGTTGGCATCTAACGTGCTCAATTAAGCGTGTTCTTCCTTTACCTGTTTTAATTGAGTTACGGTGCTCGCGAATACGCTCCAGAAGGGGTCTTTTTGTCTTCCGAACATAAAAGGAGCCACATATACAAATCAAGGCATAGACAACAAAGTTGGTTCTGCAAGTTATAAAATGGTTGATATAATACTCCACACCTCCAATGAAAACATGCTGACCTTGTAATATATATTTACATACAGAGCAATTCCCACAACGGTGGTTACCAATTGGTTTCCCTAGGGATAACCAATCCTTTCCTTTTTGTTCACTATAACGGCTCCTGACTAGGATGTCCCTGAAAGTTCTGCACCTTTTGAATGCTATCATGGGTTTTTGTTCAGTAAGTCGACCTAAACCTTCCTCCGATTTCAATATCTCCCAGTTGTTCAAAATAGACTTCATGTTCTCAGCCATCGGGCTATGTTGGAACACAAAAATAAATCTATTTTGATCACCTTCATCATTCTTCCTCCTATGGCCCCTAGACCTTAGTAGTTCTCTCTGTGTATGGTTACTAGCCTTTTCCAGGGCCCTATCCAGGCTCTCTTGTTGATAACCACGTTGAATGAGTCTATTCTTCAATTCATTTGCTTGTTTCAGAAAGACTTCAAAACAGTTGTTGATTCGCCTTAATCTCAAAAACTGTCCATATGGGACAGATTCCCTTACGCTACGTGGATGATAACTGTCATAGTGTAGGAGGGTATTGGAAGCAGTGGGCTTACTATACCCTTCGGTACGCAAAGACCCATCTATCACAGTGACGCGAACGTCCAGGAACTCAATGGTCTGCCCCCCAAAATTAAGGGTGAATCCCATGTTCATGTCGTTCGCGTCATTTAGATGGGATACAAATTGCTCACACTGCTCCCGCGTCCCAGCCCACACCATGAAGACATCATCCACGTAGCGCAAAAATAGGCGTATATACTTAAGGAAGGGATTAGACGTCGTAAAGACGTATCTATCCTCGAATCTCCCCAAAAATATGTTCGCAAAAGTGCATGAGACAGGCGTCCCCATGGCAGTTCCAAAAATCTGCCTATACCATTGGTTATTAAACTGGAAAACATTGTTCTCAAGAACAAACAGTAGGGATTCCTCCACAAACTGTCCAAACAAGGGGTTCCTCCCTGAGTGTTCAATAAGTTCGAGAACGGCGTCCACCCCCGCTTTCTGGGGAATACGTGTATATAGGCTCACAACATCCAGGGACACCAAACTCCAGCCGTCCTGCCACTGGAAATTATCCAGTGCCAGTAGGAAGTCGTTGGTGTCACCTAGATATGTTGGGCTAAATACCTCGACAAGGGCTCAGTCACTGACCCAACCCCCGATACGATGGGCCGCCCAGGGGGATGGGTCAGTGACTTATGCACCTTGGGGAGAAAATACCAAGTTGGTCTTTTAGGATAAGTGGGGACCAATTTATCAATGGTCCTGCCATGGAGGACGCCTGCCCCCACATACTTCTGCAACAGTGCCACCAATTTGGCACTGATCCCTGGAATAGGATCCGCGGGGATTTTTTCGTAGGTAGAGATGTCATTCAACTGTCTTCCTGCCTCCATGGTATAGAAGTCACTAGACATCACAACTATATTGCCCCCCTTGTCCGCTGGCTTGATGACGAGGTCTGAGTCGCGCAACCATTGTATTGCGGCTAACTGCTTCTTATTCAGATTCCCTTTTTCTTTAGGGTAAATCAGAGCCTTTGTATCTCTCAAGACCCTGTTACTAAAAACGTCAATCAACGAGCCAGCGGGCATAGGGGGACAAAAGGATGACGGCACTCCCCCACAGAAATCCCTACTCGTATCCATGGGCATCGAGTCAGGGGTTAAATCAGTATCCGCAAGAAGTTCTAGGCATCTCACTTCCTGTGCACTAAAGGGTTCAGACACATTATATCCCATGGGGTTTAGGCTCACCGGCCTGTCCCCTTCTTTTCTGTCAGTCTGGTGCGTTGGAACACCACTATAGTGTTTCTTCAAATACAATTTGCGGACATTCCTGAATAGGTCAATTTCAAACACTGTTCTGTCGAACTGCATCGTCGGACTGAACCCCAGTCCTAAATTCAGGACTGAGGTGCAGTCAGAGGGCAGCTCGACATTACTAATGTTAATCACGAGATTTTGAGCGGCATGATCAGATTCATTTAGTCCCTCCAAGAAACCTGTTTTTTTCTTCGCGTCGACCTGCGTACGTCTCCTCCCCCGCTTGCGGCCCCCCCCCTCCTAAAGGGGGATTGCTCTGCGGCTTCGATGGTTGTTTACTGGAATCATCAGATGCACTCTATTCTGAGTCCGTTGTCCAGTAATCACTTTTTGGTTTCCTGAAGGGGCGTCGTCTTCTCTGTTTCTTTTTTTGCCAATCGAATACTCGACCTGAGTCGTAGTCCATCTTATCTCGTAGGAACTTATCTTTCTTTTTTTCTTTTATCTCTGCTTGAATTATGGTCAGTTTTTTATTCATACGTTTCTCAAAAGATATGAATTGAATCTCGGACAAACGGGTCTTCAGTTCCTCCATTGCTCGCTGGAGGTCCTCATTAATGAGGGTATACTCTTTTTCATTCCTGTCTGTTACCGTCTGTAGGATCCTTAAAGAGAAGTCCATGTGCAGTTCTTTCCATTCAGCTGCAAATGTAGAATCATCCTCGTATTGCGCCAATTCCTTGTAAATGCGGAGACCACGTGGGACACGCCCACTATCTTTATATGATCTGAGTGAGTTTAATGTCCAGAATAAACGGACTTCCTTTTCAGCCAATTGAAGGACTTTATTTTCTAGAGTCCTCGTACTGCAAGATTGTAATAAGTCTTTTGAATTGCAGTCCATGAAAAACGAGTCTGCCCCTTCTCTGCCTGTAACCAAACTCGAGGTCTCATCTTCGGCCATGGTGTCTCAAAGTGTCAAGGGTCGTATGTCAGAGCGTGCTCAACCCGAGGTAAGACAAAGCAATATAGGAGCAAGAGGAAGAAATGGTGGCACTGCTCAAACCCAATACAAAAAGAGACTCTCAAATTCCGGCCTTAGCGACCTCACTGGACCGGGGTGCCTGGCGAGTATAGATACCAAACATCTAACATGGAGAAAAACAGTCCGCGGCACTCACCATCCGATGTTCATGGTATGTTTATTGCAGAGGTACTGCGTGTACAGGGGCACAGACTCACATGGAGAAAGAACAAACAGCGACGGCCGTTTCGCGGGGCGACCGCTTCTTCCGGCTGTTCAGCATGTTCCAAGCGTCACGTCTGCGCCTAATATGTGCGTCACCAGAAGGGAGGGGTAAAACCAACCCATCTCCTAGCAACTGGTAGATGCATAGTAGGCAGCGTCTGTGCGCTATAGGACTATAGGGAACATAAATAAAAGCAAGTACAAAAGACATACGTTATTAATCAAAATGTAAGGCTGAGATTGTGACGCACCTAACTCCTACGTCTCCACTAAGAGGCAACATTGTATATACAAAGATACATATTCATAAAGGAAAGCAACATAGGCAGCTAAATGAAAACCGACATGTCATTGCGTTCATTAAGGCCCAAATGGCCCGTGGCATCTGTCCTTATAATATGCCGGGCCAAATATAGTTGTGATGTCTAGTGACTTCTATACCATGGAGGCAGGAAGACAGTTGAATGACATCTCTACCTACGAAAAAATCCCCGCGGATCCTATTCCAGGGATCAGTGCCAAATTGGTGGCACTGTTGCAGAAGTATGTGGGGGCAGGCGTCCTCCATGGCAGGACCATTGATAAATTGGTCCCCACTTATCCTAAAAGACCAACTTGGTATTTTCTCCCCAAGGTGCATAAGTCACTGACCCATCCCCCTGGGCGGCCCATCGTATCGGGGGTTGGGTCAGTGACTGAGCCCTTGTCGAGGTATTTAGATTGGCTTCTACGTCCTATCCTATGTAGGTTCCCAACATATCTAGGTGACACCAACGACTTCCTACTGGCACTGGATAATTTCCAGTGGCAGGACGGCTGGAGTTTGGTGTCCCTGGATGTTGTGAGCCTATATACACGTATTCCCCAGAAAGCGGGGGTGGACGCCGTTCTCGAACTTATTGAACACTCAGGGAGGAACCCCTTGTTTGGACAGTTTGTGGAGGAATCCCTACTGTTTGTTCTTGAGAACAATGTTTTCCAGTTTAATAACCAATGGTATAGGCAGATTTTTGGAACTGCCATGGGGACGCCTGTCTCATGCACTTTTGCGAACATATTTTTGGGGAGATTCGAGGATAGATACGTCTTTACGACGTCTAATCCCTTCCTTAAGTATATACGCCTATTTTTGCGCTACGTGGATGATGTCTTCATGGTGTGGGCTGGGACGCGGGAGCAGTGTGAGCAATTTGTATCCCATCTAAATGACGCGAACGACATGAACATGGGATTCACCCTTAATTTTGGGGGGCAGACCATTGAGTTCCTGGACGTTCGCGTCACTGTGATAGATGGGTCTTTGCGTACCGAAGGGTATAGTAAGCCCACTACTTCCAATACCCTCCTACACTATGACAGTTATCATCCACGACAGTTATCATCCAGGTAAAGGAAGAACACGCTTAATTGAGCACGTTAGATGCCAACATGGTGGTGACGCAAATGTTTTGAAATTTGCGGGTCTAGAGCATGTACCCCCGGCAATACAGGGGGGCGATAGACATCGCGTGCTACTCCAGAAGGAGGCCCGGCATATTATAAGGACAGATGCCACGGGCCATTTGGGCCTTAATGAACGCAATGACATGTCGGTTTTCATTTAGCTGCCTATGTTGCTTTCCTTTATGAATATGTATCTTTGTATATACAATGTTGCCTCTTAGTGGAGACGTAGGAGTTAGGTGCGTCACAATCTCAGCCTTACATTTTGATTAATAATGTATGTCTTTTGTACTTGCTTTTATTTATGTTCCCTATAGTCCTATAGCGCACAGACGCTGCCTACTATGCGTCTACCAGTTGCTAGGAGATGGGTTGGTTTTACCCCTCCCTTCTGGTGACGCACATATTAGGCGCAGACGTGACGCTTGGAACATGCTGAACAGCCGGAAGAAGCGGTCGCCCCGCGAAACGGCCGTCGCTGTTTGTTCTTTCTCCATGTGAGTCTGTGCCCCTGTACATGCAGTACCTCTGCAATAAACATACCATGAACATCGGATGGTGAGTGCCGCGGACTGTTTTTCTCCATGTTAGATGTTTGATATCTATACTCGCCAGGCACCCCGGTCCAGTGAGGTCGCTAAGGCCGGAATTTGAGAGTCTCTTTTTGTATTGGGTTTGAGCAGTGCCACCATTTCTTCCTCTTGCTCCTATATAACCTTTATTATATTTTTATAAAAGCTGATACATTTATTTATACATCCAGTCCCATTAAAATTATCAGGGAAGGAATCAGATATTCCACTCAATACTGAATGTGTGTAATCCTCTTTTACTTGGAGGTACTGCTTATGGCTGCAGTTCACTTTGCTGTGTTATAATGTGTGCATCTGCCATAGGTTAATGCATATGTTTTTCTACATTCCTATCAGGAATCCAGCGCATTCGTTGCCCAACATTGTGCTTGATGGCAACCTACAACTTTGTTGCAACACTGGAATGTGTAGCCAATTGCTCCCTCTTTGAAGCTTCTTGGCAGTCAGATTCTGATTGTAAGTCAGTGTTACTTGCAACAATGTGATTGTATATTAGAGCAGATTTCTATTTGCTCCTACTGCCCTTATATTATGGCGCTGGAACCACTTGAGTAATTCCTATGTTTGTGCACACATGCTTTGTCACACTATAGCTCATGAGAGAGGAAATAGATTCCTACAAAATTACCAGGGAATGGTTTCCCTATTTTATCATAAAGAGGGCGCCCACTGCTCACCCCTCTTTACTATGAGCCATATCACACCAACTTTCTCAGCCACGCAGATACACGCTGTTTAGCGCTTACCAACCCCACATTCATTCATACAATTGTATGCTTCCGATTCGGTCCCTGTCTAAAAGCCAGCAGGCACTAACCCTCCTGCGTGTGACAAAGCATGTGTGCACAAACATAGGAATTAGTCAAGAGCAACAGATGCGCTGGATTCCTGATAGGCTTGTAGAAAAACATATGCATTAACCTATGGCAGATGCACACATTATAACACAACAGTAAACTGCAGCCATAAGCAGTACCTCCAAGTAAAAGAGGATTACACACATTCAGTATTGAGTGGAATATCTGATTCCTTCCCTGATAATTTTAATGGTACTGGGTGTATAAATTAATGTATTGGCTTTTATAAAAATATAATAAAGGTTACGTTTTAATATCTATGCTGTAACCCCTAAAAGGATTTAGTAGGTCTATGTGACCTTTTTGTAAATAAATCAATACAAATATGTTTACTTGTACAATTTCTTGATAACAAAATAAAGCATTTATCAAAGTCATCTGAGTCCGTCTGATTCTTAAGCGAATGCATAAGGTGCAATTGATTCAGAACAGTAATACGGTTCAGAAGTGACCGTCATCACAGTGTGCCATGTACAATTGTACAAGACAACTTGAACTATACCTTTTTTGTCTTCATATAGCAAACAAACAAACTAACGACCACACCCTCCCCCCCAGGCGGTGGGATGGGAACAAGGCCTCTACCGATGTATGATGCTCACAAGTTAAATAATCCGTACCGCTCTCAACTAATAACCGCACCGGTCTTCATCGGTATTCTTTTTCCTTCTGTACTGTAAAACTCTACTGACCTTTTGTGGCCAATCTTAGCAAGACAGGGCCTCCAGTGAGTACTCTGTAGAATTGGTAACAATATAACCAGTAGTTTAGGTTTTAGTGATACATTTTATTACTGCTATTTATATATTATTAACCATCCACTGTAAAATATGTATTTTTTTTTTAACAATTTATGAAATCTAGTATTTGATTATCTATCTATATGTTGGTCCCTTATTTGCATATCTTGACCCCCCCCAGTTGTTTTTCCGCCAAAATACCTTTTAAATGTACATACTTACCGTCTTGTGAACACATTGCGTTTTGCTTTGATGAAGGGGCCAGTTCAGCCCGAAACACGTCAACTGTAAAGAAAACTTCAGTAAAGAAATATTCAAATGATACAATGTATCTGGACTTACCTGGTTGCACTGCTGCTGTATCCCGTATTCTCTTCTTTTATAAATAGATGATGGGACAGATCTCTGTACTGACCCCTGATATATTTTTACATAGTTATTAGATCGCCCCTCAGTTGTCTTTTTCTAAAGTGAATAACCCTAATTTTGATAATCTGTCAGGGTACTGTAGTCCCCCCATTCCAGTTATTACTTTAGTTGCCCTCCTCTGAGCCCGCTCCAGTACACAGTACTCCATGTGTGGTCTGACTAGCAATTTGTAAAGTGGTAGGACTATGTTCTCATCACGGGCATCTGTGCCCCTTTTGATGCAACCCATTAACTTATTGTCCTTGGTAGCAGCTGCCTGACACTGGTTTCTACAGATTAGTTTGCTGTTCACTAAAATTCCTAAATCCTTTTCCATGTCAGTGTTATCCAGTGTTTTACCATTTAGTATGTACTTTATCTCCCTCATATCGATTAGAGAGCATACTTGTTCTCTGTCACATGTTGGACTTAAGGAATCTTTTTTTTTTTTTTTTTTTTTTTTTAACCCCTTAACCGCTTCAGCCCCCCTAGCTTAAACACCCTTAATGACCAGGCCACTTTTTACAATTCTGCACTACACTACTTTCACCGTTTATTGCTCCGTCATGCAACTTACCACCCAAATGAATTTTACCTCCTTTTCTTCTCACTAATAGAGCTTTCATTTGGTGCTATTTCATTGCTGCTGACATTTTTACTTTTTTTGCTATTAATCAAAAATGACCGAAATTTTTGCAAAAAAATGACATTTTTCACTTTCTGTTGTAAATTTTTTTTAAAAAAACTACATTTCTATATAAATTTTTCTCTAAATTTATTGTTCTACATGTCTTTGATAAAAAAAATCCAATAAGTGTATATTTATTGGTTTGGGTAAAAGTTATAGCGTTTACAAACTATGGTGCAAAAAGTGAATTTCGGCATTTTGAAGCAGCTCTGACTTTCTGAGCGCCTGTCATGTTTCTTCAGGTGCTAGAATGTCAGGAAAGTATAAATACCCCCAAATCACACCATTTTAGATAGAAGACACCCCAAAGTATTCACGGAGGGGCTTGGTGAGTTCATGTATCATTTCATTTTTTTCACAAGTTAGCGGAAAATGACACTTTCTGAGAAAAAAAAAAAAAAAAAAGTTTCAATTTCTGATAACTTCTGGCAAAAAAAAAAAAAATCTCAGACGGACTCACTATGCCCCTCAGTGAATACCTTGGGGTGTCTACTTTCCGAAATGGGGTCATTTGTGGGGTGTGTTTACTGTTCTGGCATTTTGGGCGGGGCTAAATTGTGAGCCGCCATGTAAAACCTAAAGGTACTCATTGGAATTTGGGCCCTTTGCGACCCAGGCTGCAAAAGTGTCACTCATGTGGTATCGCCGTACTCAGGAGAAGTGGGGCAATGTGTTTTGGGGTGTATTTTTACATACACCCATGTTGAGTGAGAGAAATATCTCTGTAAATTGTCAACTTTGTATAAAATTTTTTAAAAGTTGTCGTTTACAGAGATATTTTTCACACAAAGTATGGGTATATATAAAAATACACCCCAAAACACATTGCCCTACTTCTCCTGAGTACGGCGATACCACATGTGTGCCACTTTTTGCAGCTTGAGTGCGCAAAGGCCCTAATTCCAATGAGTACCTTTAGGATTTCACAGGGCATTTTTACGCATTTGGATTCCAGACTTCTTCTCACGCTTTAGGGCCCCTAAAATGCCAGGGCAGTAAAAATACCCCACATGTGACCCCATTTTGGAAAGAAGACACCCCAAGGTATTCTGTGAGGGGTATGGTGAGTTCATGTAAAATTTTATTTTTGTCACAAGTTAGTGGAATATGAGACTTTGTAAAAAAAAAAAAAAAAAAACAATTTCCGCTGACTTGTGCCAAAAATAAAAATTCTGTGGACTCACCATGCCCCTCACAGAATACCTAGGGGTGTCTTCTTTCCAAAATGGGGTCACATGTGGGGTATTTATACTCACCTGGCATTTTAGGGGCCCCTAAAGTGTGAGAATCCAAATGCGTAAAAATGTCCTGTGAAATCCTAAAGGTACTCATTGGTTTTAGGGCCCTTTGCGCACTCAGGCTGCAAAAAGTGGCACTCATGTGGTATCGCCGTACTCAGGAGAAGTAGGGCAATGTGGTTTGGGGTGTATTTTACATATACCCATGCTGCGTGTGAGAAATATCGCTGTAAACGACAACTTTTTAAATTTTTTTATTCAAAGTTGTCAATTTACAGAGATATTTCTCTCACCCAGTATGGGTATATGTAAAAATACACCCAAAACACATTGCGCTACTTCTCCTGAGTACGGCGATACCACATGTGTGACACTTTTGCAGCCAAGATGCGCAAGGGGCCCAAATTCCAATGAGTACCTTTTAGGAGGGCATTTTTACGCATTTTTCTTCTCACGCTTTAGGGGTCCCTAAAATGCCAGGACAGTATAAATACCCCACATGTGACCCCATTTTGGAAAGAAGACACCCTAAGGTATTCCATGAGGGGCATGGCGAGTTCATAGAAGATTTTTTTTGGCACAAGTTAGTGGAAATTGATTTTTATTGTTTTTCTCACAAAGTCTCCGTTTCCGCTAACTTTTGACAAAAAGTTTAATTTTCATGGACTCATTATGCCCCTCAGCGAATACCTTGGGGTGTCTTCTTTCCAAAATGGGGTCACATGTGGGGTATTTATACGGCCCTGGCATTTTAGGGGCCCTAAAGCGTGAGAAGAAAAATGCGTAAAAATGCCCTCCTAAAAGGTACTCGTTGGAATTTGGGCCTTTGCGCATCTTGGCTGCAAAAAGTGTCACTCATGTGGTATCGCCGTACTCAGAGAAGTAGGGCAATGTGTTTTGGGGTGTATTTTTACATATACCCATGCTGGGTAAGAGAAATATCTCTGTAAATTGACAACTTTGAATAAAATTTTTTAAAAAGTTGTCGTTTACAGCGATATTTCTCACACCCAGCATGGGTATATATAAAAATACACCCCAAAACACATTGCCCTACTTCTCCTGAGTACGGCGATACCACATGAGTGACACTTTTTGCAGCCAAGATGCACAAAGAGGCCCTAAAACCAATGAGTACCTTTAGGATTTCACAGGGCATTTTTACGCATTTGGATTCTCACGCTTTAGGACCGCTAAAATGCCAGGGCAGTATAAATACCCCACAAGTGACCCCATTGTGGATAGAAGACACCCCAAGGTATTCTGTGAGGGTATGGTGAGTTCACAGAAAAAAATTTGGAACAAGTTAGCGGAAATTGTTTTTTTTTGTTTTTTTACAGTCTCATATTCCACTAACTTGTGACAAAAATAATATTTTCCATGAACTCACCATACCCCTCACGGAATACCTTGGGGTGTCTTCTTTCTAAAATGGGGTCACATGTGGGGTTTTTGTACTGCCCTGGCATTTGAGGGTCTCCGCAATCATTACACGTATGGCCAGCATTAGGAGTTTCTGCGATTCTCCGTATATTGAGCATACGGGTAATGAGATTTTTTTCCGTTCAGCCTCTGCGCTGAAAAAAAAAAATGAACGGCACAGATTTTTTCATTCGCATCGATCAATGTGGATGAAAAAATCTCTGCCAAAATCAGTGACTGCGGTGCGGTGGGCTGGGCGCTAGCTACCTAACAAGTAGCTAGCTAACTGGCGGTAAAAGGGGCCCTTATGCCCCATTCACACGTCCGAAATTCTGTTTGCGGAGCGGAATTGCGGACCCATTCATTTCTATGGGGACAGACTTTGTCCCGCTCGGATCCGAATTACGGATCTGCGCTTCGAGTCTGCACTTCCGTTCTGCAAAAATATAGAACATGTCCTATTCTTGTCCGCAACTGCGGACAAGAAAAAGCATTTTCTATATAGTTCTGGCAATGTGCGGATCTGCAAAATGCGGAAAGCACATTGCCGGTGTCCGTGTTTTGAGGATCCGCGGATCGGATCCGCGGATCGGATCCGCGGATCCGTGAATCCACGGATCCGCAAAACACATATGGACGTCTGAATGGAGCCTTACAAGGGGTGTGATCAATGACAGGGGGTGATCAGGGGGTCTAGATGGGGTGATCAAGGGGTTAATAGGTGAGGGGGTGGGGGGTTAGTGTAGTGTTTGGTGCAACTTTACTGTAGTTACCTGGTCCTCTGGTGGTCGATCCCAGTAAATGGGACCACCAGAGGACCAGGTAGCAGCTATATCAGACGCTGTTCATAAAACAGCGTCTGATATAGCAGTTTGATGCGATTTTATTCGCATCTACAGCCTGCCAGCGATGATCCATCGCTGGCAGGCTGTAGCCGAACTGCTGTGCCGCGCTTCCCTGTGAACGCGCGCGCGCGCACGCGCGCGTTCACAGGAAATCTCGGCTCTCACGAGATGACGCGCCGACGCGTCAACTCAGAGCTACAGGGCCGCCCGCAGGACGCATCCCTGCGTTAGGCGGTCCTGTAGTGGTTAAGGACCGGGGGTTTTGGGATTTTTGCGTTTTTGTTTTGCGCTCCCTGCCTTCCAAAAGCCATAACATTTTTATATTTCCGCTCACATAGCCATATGACGGCTTATTTTTTGCGGGACAAGTTGTACTTTTTAACGCTACCATTTATTTTTGCATGTGATGTAGTGGGAAACGGGAAAAAAATTCCAAATGGGGTGAAATTGCAAAAAAAAAGCAATTTCACCACAGTTTTACGGGTTTTTAAATTACAACGTTCGATTTGCGATAAAACTGACTGGTTAATTTTATTCTTCAGGTCAGTACGAATCCGGCAATACCTAATATGTATAGTTTTTCTTGCGTTTTGATAGTGAAAAAAAAATTTAAAGTGGGAATTTTTTTATTTTATTTTTTTGTCGCCATGTTTTGACCCCTATAACTTTTTTGTAATTATGCGTACGGAGCAGTGTAGGGGCTCATTTTTTGCGGGGCAATCTGAACTTTGAATTGATACCATTATGGGGTGCGTATGATGTTTTGATCACTTTTTATTCATTTTTTTAGGAAATGAAGCGTCCAAAAATGGCGAATTAGCCATTTGGACGCTTTCTTTCGTTTTTATGTTTACCGTATGGTGAATATTTTTAATATTATTATAGTATGGGCGTTTTCAGCATCATTGCGACACCCATTATGTGTAATTTTTTTATTTTTTATTTATTTTATTTTCATTTTGGGGAAAGGGGGTGATTTGAATTTTTATATTTTTTTATTTAATTTTTATTTTTAAACTTTTTTTTTTTTTTTTTACCACTTTCTTATAGTTCCCAAAGGGAACTATAAGATGCAATCATCAGATTGCTATTCTCATATATTCCAATGCAATAGCATTGGAATATATGAGAAAATCGCATATTTCCTATGGAGCCTATTACAGTCATAGGCTCCATAGGAATACTTAGTAGTAACCTAGGTTTCATTCACAGAAACCTAGGGTACTAAATGCATGCTCCGGATCCCCCTTGTGGCCATCAGGGGAGCCGAAGCAAAAACCGAAAGTGAAACTTTCGGTTTTTGCGCGATCAGATGCCGTGGTCAGGATTGACCACGGCATCTGAGGGGTTAAATGTCCGCGATCGGCATCGCTGCCGGTCGCGGACATGAGCTGCGGGTGTCAGCTTGATGAATCAAGCGTTTACTCGCAGCTCGGGCGCCCGCTCCGTGCGGGAGCGGGCGCCATCTTTAAAGTGCGGACGAAGGGCGTACATGTACGCCCTTCGTCCTTAAGGGGTTAAAGATGAGCATGGCACTCCCATATGCAATCTTTTATTCAGAACAAATAATTAAAAAACAAACAGCATCTGTAAGGAACCATACTATAAACTTAAAGGGGTTGTCTCATCTCGCCATTACTCAGGTGAGATTAGATATAGTCCCGACTACCAGTCGGCCGGGAAACAGCAGAGCGTTCCGGTGCTCTCTGTTTCAGTATCCCCTATTGCAGTTCATGAGAGCTACAGAAACAACGTAGCACAACAAACTCTGCGGTTTCTGAGTTGGGAAATTATCATGGCTTACTGTGCTACGCTGTTTCTGGATCTCTCATGCACTGCAATGGGAGCTACTAAAACAGCCAGAGCCGGAGCAATATATTGTGATTGGCCCTATTGCCTTCTTTGCTGGCTTCATTCACTTTTCCCAAATGTACAAGCACAAGTTGGTAGACGCGCTACTGAGAGCATTCCCAAATGTCACAGGGGAACAAGTGGAAGCCCAAGGCGAAGGCAGAGGAGGAGCGAGAGGTCGCCAACGCAGCTGTGTCACGGCCAGCTCCTCTGAAGGCAGGGTTAGCGTGGCAGAGATGTGTAAAAGTTTTGTCACCACGCCACAGCTAACTGCACCACCACCTGATACGGAACGTGTTAGCAGGAGGCAGCATTTCACTAACATGGTGGAACACACGTGTGAACACCCCTCCACGTACTGACTGATGGTTCGGCCCCATTCAACTTCTGGGTCTCCAAATTGTCCACGTGGCCAGAGCTTGCCTTTAATGCCTTGGAGGTGCTGTCCTGCCCGACAGCCAGCTTTTTGTCTGAACGTGTATTCAGCACGGTAGGGGGCGTCATTACAGACAAACGCAGCCGCCTGTCCACAGCCAATGTGGACAAGCTGACGTTCATAAAAATGAACCAGGCATGGATCCCACATGCCTGTCCATCCCTTGTGCAGATTAGATATTTATAACTACCTGCCCTTAACCATATATTCTTGGACTCCAGGGCACTTCTTCATTCAATCCTCTTTTTTTAATTTTACCATTATATTGCGGGGCAACTCAAAGTTGAATGAACCTCTCCTCCGTCTGGTTGCCAGGGGCCTAAATATCATAAAGTGGCCTGTTCCAATGGTAGGTGACATGAAGCCTGATTCTCTGCTATGCGACCTCTCTCCTCAGTCTTGGTGCCGGGCCTAAATATCTGAAAGGGGTCTGTTCCATTGGTGGGTGATATGAAGCCTGATTCTCTGCTATGCGACCTCTCTCCTCAGTCTTGGTGCTGTGACCTAAATAACTGAAAGTGGCCTTTTCCATTGGTGGGTGAGATGAAGCCTGATTCTCTGCTATGGGACCTCTCTCCTCTGTCTGGGTGCTGGGGCCTAAACAAGTAAAAGTGTCCTTCTCCATTGGTGGGTGACATGAAGCCTGATTCTCTGCTAAAGGACCTCTCTCCAATTGATATTGGTTAATTTTTATTTATTTTATTTTAATTCATGTCCCTATCCACATTTGTTTGCAGGGCATTTACCTACATTTTGCTGCCTTTTGCAGCCCTCTAGCCCTTTCCTGGGCTATTTTACAGCCTTTTTAGTGCCCAAAAGTTCGGGTCCCCATTGACTTCAATGGGATTAGGGTTCGGCCGAACTTCTCGAACCCGAACATCCAGGTGTTCGCTCAACTCTAGTTGTGACAGAAAATAAGCAAGTCTACACAGGATACAAATCCTTTAAAGTATTCACAGAAAGGCACTTAATTCATACTAACGATTGAGGCCCTTTGGTTCCAAGGTCTGCAACTTGTGAATCCAAAAGGCCTCAAGTTTTTTGAGTAATTGCATTCTATCACCACCTCTCCGTTTTGGCAGCACTTGCTCTATGATCTGAAAGCGGAGCTGAGAGACGCTGTGGGAATGAAAGGGGATAGCTAATAATACATTTTACTTTCCAATAGTAGACTTGTGTTTGCAAAGTCTATCTTTCATTCTGGTCGACGTTTCCCCAACATATACTAATCCGCAAGGACATTTCAAGAGTATATCACAAAATTGCTATTGCAGGTGAAAAATCCTTTGACTGGAAATTTTTGTCCTGTGTGAGGATGAGTAAAAAATTGACCCCTGCTCAAACTGGAAACATCCCAAACAGGGGAATGTCCCTCTTTTTGGTGTGGATAATGACATTTGGCTTGATAATCTCATGTTACTCCCAATGTCAAAAAGAACAGGGGGATGATCCAAAGTATAGAAAACTTGCTAAGTACATAAAACTTAACCCAGGGCTCGACAAATCCCAGGCGCCAGGTCGCCTGGGTATTTGTCAGCCCGTTCTCTCAGGTGCCAGGGCGCAGGGCCGGCGCGTCCTATAGACGGACTAGGAGCGCCGGCCCCCTTCATGCTGCAGCCGCCCGAGCGCTCTATATAGAGCCTCAGACTGCTGCAGCACTGCCCGGGCTGGCACGTCCATGAGGGCGCACCTCCCAGGCGCAGCATGAAGAGAGGGACTGGCAGGAGGGAAACGCTCAGCGCTCCCTCCTGTCAGTTTCTCATTGTAGCGTGGCTGAGCCCTGTATGGTCCGCGGGTACAGGGAGCATCTGTCTCCTGTACCCGGCCGGACTGACAAGAAGTGCGCACACAGTGTGCACTTCCTGTCAGTCTGCCCGGGTACAGGAAACTAAAGTGAATGACAAGGGGGGGGGAGAAAGTGAATGTCAAGGGGGGAAAGTGAATGACAAGGGGGGGGGGGGGGGAGTGAATGCCAAGGGGGGAAAGATAATGACAAGAGGAGGAAAGAGAATGCCAAGGGGGAAAAGTGAATGACAAGAGGGGGAAAGAGAATGACAAGAGGGGGAAAGAGATTGACAAGACAAGAGGGGGAAAGAGAATGACAAGAGGGGGAAAGAGCTGGGCGTTGTAGTGATGCGGGGACTGCAGAGGCTGAGCACCAGCTGGGGGTTGTAGTGCTCAGTAAAATGTCATGGTGCCCGCTGTGTTTGTACCCTCCGGACCCCTCTGCCCTCCCCTCCGGACCCCTCTGCCCTCCCCCCCGGACCCTGTAATCCTTGTAAGGGTTTCCACATGTCATGGCGGCTGCAAGTGGCGATCACTTAGACGCTGGCAGCATCTGACGTGTCATATAACCTATTGAAGAGGGGAAGCATTATTGGGGGCCCTATATACTCGCACATTATGGGGGGCGCTATGGAGAACAGGGGAAGGAACACTATGGGGGCATCTACTAGGGGCCCTATGTACTGGCATGCATTATTGGGGGGCTGTATGGAGAAGTGGGGGGGGGAGCACTATGGGGGCATCTACTGGGGGCTTTATGACGCGGCTCCGCCTGGCTCCTAACTTTTTTAGCTGGCTCCTAGATTCCAAGGAAATTTGTCAAGCCCTGACTTAACCTTTAATCATTTCCATAAAATAAGGTCCCTTTGATACACAATAAACACAATACAGTTCAAACCATAACAGAGGAAAAATCCACAATATTTTGTGCGCGGCGGCACCAAAAATAATGATAACCATAGGTCCTACCGCACAATGTGGTTCCCTTCTGTGGGTAAAGAAGCTCCCCTTGACATCCAAGGAGGCTTATAGGAATATACCCGCTGGTAGGTATTAGGGTGAAGCGGGTCAAGG
This sequence comes from Bufotes viridis, assembly GCA_033119425.1. NCBI lineage: Eukaryota > Metazoa > Chordata > Amphibia > Anura > Bufonidae > Bufotes > Bufotes viridis. Next base: position 119,122,294 of record CM065597.1, on the reverse strand, counting down.
CTAGCTTGCCCTGTATGTCCCTACACCCTACAATAGTCCTGGTTGCCAGGAAACGGATCCCCGTGGCCAGGTACCGATAGGAACCTACCCCAGGAATTTGTGCGCCCTAATTGGGCCTCTGCTGCCAGGTCCCTACATGCACGTTTCGGTTCTGGGAAAACTGAAGCTCATCAGGGGAAGCTCTTGGAGCTTGGGGCTGACACTCTGGAGCGCACAGAATGATGCACAGTGTGTTCCACTTTGCTAATTGCCCAGGTTACTAATGGCAGCAGTACACTGGGACATGCACAGGGTAAAGGAGGATAACTGATAAGGCTACCCCTACAGCGCATCCGGATTGATGTGGCCTGCGGCGGCGCCGTGAAGCCCTCTGATAAGGGGGGTAACACGATGATCCTGGATTCGGACATGTATAGATCCATGTGCGAACATATCCTCTGTGATAGTAGTAGTTATGAAAGGATACCATCTAACCCTACCGAACTGTATCTAGCAGAACTCGGGGACATACTACAGGACGCTAAAACCCTAAAGCTCATCTCCCAAGATAAATATGATTTTTTGTATCCAAAAAACCCAGTGACCGCAACATTCAACAGTCTTTCCAAAATCCATAAAGGGACCAGCCCTTTAAGGGGGAGACCCATAGTCTCGGGCATTGGGAGTATTGGCCAAAACATTGGCGTATACATTGATAAAATCCTAATGCCCTTCGTAGTGTCCCTCCCATCCTATATGAGGGACACTATGGACCTCTTGAAAAAACTGGAAAACATCAATGTGGAGGAACAGGTAGTTCTGGGGAGTATAGACATCAAGGCCCTGTATTCCTCTATCCCACATGCGGCAGGTGTGAGAGCAGTGGGATATTATCTGAGTATGACAGTTTGTAGTGCACAATAACTTCATACTGAGACTCCTAGAATACCTGCTGACCCATAATTTTTTTCTTTTTGGCACCAGGCTTTACCACCAGCTCAGGGGCACGGCGATGGGCTGTTCTTGTGCGCCGGCCTACGCCAATTTGCTCCTGGGCTTGTGGGAGGCCACTAGGGTGTTTATGGATGGGATGTCGTCATGTGCCGGGCCCATAGCATTGTGGGCCCGGTACATAGACGACATATTTGTCATCTGGACCGAGACGGAATCCACCTTCTCGAGCTTCGCTGATAACCTGAACCATAACGACATTGGGCTTAGGTTAACTTATGAGGTCAGTGCAGATACTCTCCCTTTTCTGGACATTGTGATATCCCATAAGGGAAGGGATGAACTGTCAACCACAGTATTCAGGAAACCCACTTCCACTAACTCAGTCTTACATTGGAGCAGCAATCACCCCACCCCCCTAAAGAGAGGGATTCCAGTGGGACGGTATTTGCGCCTGAGGCGCAACTGCTGCGAAAAGACGGAATTTAGGAGGCAAGCGGATGACCTTAGGAAGAGATTCCTCAGAAGAGGGTACCCAGATGAGATTCTCAGAAGAGCGTACTACAGAGCAATCACGACAGACCGCTCATATCTACTAGTTCCTAAAGTCAGGCCAGATAGCGATCATAAAATCTGCATGATTGCTACATTTGACCGCGGATCGCATGAGGGGGATCCTTAAAAAACATTGGCCATTGCTCACGATGGACCCAGACATCAGGGATGTTATCCATAATTATCCCCAGATTACATTCAGGAGGGGCACTAGCTTAAGGGACTCCCTTGTCCATAGCCACTTCACCGCTGCACCAAAAAGGGGGACCTGGCTAGAACGTAAGACTGGAGGTTGCTTCAAGTGTGGAAGCTGTGTTGCTTGTAAAATAATACAAAATGGTAAAACATTCTATAGCACAAACCTACAGCGTACATTTCCTATAAAGGTGTTTATCAATTGCAATACCCAGGGTGTGATATATAAGATCACTTGTGTGTGCAATAAGGAATATATAGGGAAGACAAAAGAGAATTGCGTCGGAGACTGGGAGAGCACATTGGTGACATTGTGAACAGGAGGGACACGGCTGTGTCCAGACATGTTCACGAATGTCACCAAGGCAATGCCAATTGCATTAAGGCATTGGGGATTGAGAAAATCGCCCCTCCAGTATGTGGAGGAGACTGGGATAGGCTCCTGTTGCAACGGGAGACTCATTGGATTTTTTTTATTACGGACAGTCTCACCCTTGGGTCTAAACGAGCAAATCAATTATAGTCCCTTTATTTGATTGCCAATTCATTGATTAAAACTGTCCCTGCAATCGGGTTAAATTAAAGTATCTGTTATACCCCTCTCTCCGTAATACCTCCACACATAAATCAGGCATCTGTTTGGGACCGCTATATGTTAGTAGTGTTATAACATCTTTACTGCATTAAATGCCAGCTTGAGCCCGCAGCACGCCCCCGCATCAGGAGACGTGCGTGTGACAGGAGCTAGGGGAAGCGTCCTGGTCGCCTGGTTACCTGTTTAGTGGGCAAGTCTCGCGAGAAAGAGCGGGACTGCACGCGGCAAGATCATCTCACTTGCCAGCGTCTTCGCCATACAGCGAGTGCTTGAAGCGTCTGCGCATGCGCCGATTTGAGACGCAGCGCTTCCTGGAATTGGCGGGGCGCTGGTCAAGCCTCGTTCTGGGGCTTTCAGTTAAAATGGTGGCGGTATTTGGCACCGCCGCAGGCCCCATCAAGCCGGATGGGCTGTAGGGGGACCCTTATCAGTTATCCTCCTTTACCCTGTGCATGTCCCAGTTTACTGCTATTAGTAACGTGGGCAATTAGCAAAGTGGAACACACTGTGCATCGTTCTGTGTGCTCCAGAGTGTCGGCCCCAAGCTCCAAGAGTTTCCCCTGATGAGCTTCAGTTTTCCCAGAAGCGAAACGTGCATGTAGGGACCTGGCAGCAGAGGGCCAATTATGGTAGGTTCCTGTCAGTACCTGGCCACATAGATCCGTTTCCTGGCAACCAGGACTATTGTAGGGTGTAGGCAGGGACATACAGGGCAAGCTAGCCTTGACCCGCTTCACCCTAATACCTATGAGCGGGGATATTCCTATAAGCCTCCTTGGATGTCATGGGGGGCTTCTTTACCCACAGAAGGGAACCACATTGTGCGGTAGGACCTATGGTTATCATCATTTCTCATGCATTCCATTGGGGGCACAGACCATGGGTACAGCTTAGAGGTCACTAGGAGGGACACTATGCAAAAAAAGGAGCTCCTCCTCCTCGGGTTATACCCCCAGGCTCCATCAGGAGGACTTCAGTCTTTGCTTAGTGTCCGGTGAAGGAGGTTGACACTAGCTCTTTTTTTCCAGATGGGGACGCAAGTCAGCACTGCGCTTTCCTGGCCCCCGTGGAGGAATGGGCTACCTCCCATTCCCCCCAAAAGAAGAAAAGTGGACCCGGGCTCGACCTGTCCGCTCCGGCATCCCACCAGCTACTGGGACACCTGCTGCCACCCTCCACCAGAGCACTGTTCTCCTGGGTAAGGAGTCAGAGATCTGAAGAGGTGCATCCCTGCTGGTCCTGGAATCGAGGGAGAAGACTGCAGGAGCAGATAAGTATTGCCTGCATCCCTGCCCTGTTGCCCCCCCCCTCCTCCTCTCTCTTAATACCTGTGGCTGCTTGGGTGAGCTAATAAGGAGGATTCCTTCGGGGGGCAAGTTTTTTTCTGGCAGCTTCATTGCGGGCACATGTTACCTGCCTTGTCAGGATCGCACTAGTCCTCCCACTCCTATGCAGGCACAGTGGCGTCTCTGCATGGCGCCGCTCCTTTGATGAGGACCGAACTCTGCAGCACCCGCCGACGGCGCCCTCCTCCATTATATTCAAGGGCCGCTGGCCCTTATCATGCTCCATTAACCCCCGTTACGCCGCGTTTGTCAACGGGGTGCTACATTTTCATAAAGCGCGCACGCGCTTTTTTCGCGCCGGTATGACGGGTCCGGGCGGCGGAGCCTCTGCGCTCTGCTCTGGCACTTCCTCCTCTTGCTGGGTGGCGGCTGTGCAGCTCCTCACACGTGTGGCTTCTCCCCTGCTCTTCTCCGCTGGACGCCCTTATGCTGTTGCCTGGGTGGTAGGACGCATTTAGCTCTCCTTGCACAACTGGTAGGAGATCTTGTTCTCTTTTTTGATAGCCATCATGCCTAAACCTGGGGTTCCCACTAAGTCTGCCACGGCCTCTTCTCAGGACCCACTGGGGTCCTGTAAGGTGTGCCTTCTGCCTCTTTCTGTCACTGGTACCTGTGACTCGTACCCTGCCCCCGGACAGGATCATCCTCCTTCTCTTGCTCAGCACAGTCCTCCCTCTGCCCCTGAGGAGCCAGCGGTACCCGCCTGGCATCCGCCATGTCTAGTGTGGCGGCAGATCTGGCCTATACGCCAAGGCAGCCATGTCCTTTATGGAACGTATGGCGGCTACCAATCCTGTGGCGCCCACCACTCCATCTCCTCTCAGTGATTCCCACAGGGGACGCCTGACCACTAAGAGGCAGCGTGAGCGGCAGCGTTCCTACTCGGATGACTCCGCTTCTCCCCCCCGCCTAGAGGCGCGTCCGGACGATTCTCCCCCTCTCAGGGAGCGCAAGTCTGACGAGGAATTGTCCGGCTCGAACGAAGTCATGGAGCGGGACCCCCCGCCTAAGATTTCCACCATGGTAGCTGACTTGGTGGCGGCTGTCCGTGACACCTTTAATCTCCAAGGGGATTCTCCTCCCTCCACTAGTCAGGAGTTTGCCCTTTTTCCGCCCAAGAAACCGGAGTCTGCTGTTTTTCCCGTCCATGGTGAATTCAACGCGGTCATATCCAAAGCTTCTACCGCCCTAATCAAAAGTTTTCGGCCACCAAACACTTTACCCTTTTCCTTCTAACTCTGTGGAAAAGTGGACTTGTCCCCCTAGGGTAGATCCTCCGGTGGCCAGGTTAGCCAAGAACACGGCCCTTCCTGTCTTAGGCGGCTCCTCTCTACAGGACGCGGTGGACAGACGCCTGGATTCTCTCTCCAAATCCATTTTTTCCCTCGCAGGCACATCACTGCGGCCTGCCTTTGCATCTGCATGGGTCGCCAGAGCCCTCTCGGTGTGGTTGCAGCTCCACCACCAGGAACTGACGGAGCAGGATGCACCTGCAGACACCCTGGATTTGATTCTCCAGATGTCTCAGGCTTCCAAATTTCTCTTTGAGGCTTCTATGGACATCGGTTCCCTCTTTTCCGGTATTTCGGCCCTCTCCGTCATTCAGCGCAGGGAGGTCTGGTTGAAAGTTTGGGACGCCGATGCTTCTTCCAAGCATTCTCTCGCTAACCTCCCCTTTGAGGGGTCCAGACTATTTGGGGCCAAGTTGGACGAGTTCATTTCTGCCGCAACGGGGGGCAAGAGCACTTATCTGCCCCAACCCAGGGCCAAGCGCCTTTTTCAAACTAGGCCTTCCGGTTCCCGGTACCAGTCCTTTCGCCGCTTCTCCACTGCCAGGACGTCAGCGGCTCCATCCGCCGGGGGATCCCAGAACTCCCGCAAGAAACCCTCCTTCAAGCCCCAGCCCTCCGGGCGCCCGCGGGCTCAATCAGCCCGTCCTGCTGCCCCCAAGCAGTCCTCCGCATGAAGGGGCCCCCCCACCCCTCGCGGTGGGGGGCTGCCTGCTCTCCTTTCAGCAGGTTTGGAGAGCTCACGTTCAGGACGCCTGGGCTCTGGAAATAGTAACATCCGGTTGCAAGATAGAGTTTGCGTCCAGACCACCGGAACGTTTTTTCCCTTCTCGCGTTCCGGGGGATCCGACCCGGGCCTCGGACCTCTTTATGGCGGTTTCCTCTCTCCTGGACCACAGTGTTATTTTCCCCGTTCCCCTAGACGAACAAGGCACAGGTTTCTACTCAAACCTGTTCGTTGTTCCAAAGAAGGAGGGGTCAGTGCGTCCAATCCTGGATCTGAAGCTTCTCAACAAGTCCCCCGCTCCGTTATTGTTTCTCGGCTTCCAGGGGAATTTCTCGCGTCTGTGGACATTCAGGACGCCTATTTGCATGTCCCTATCGCAGACTCTCACCATCGATTTCTGCACTTCTTCATCGGGGGTCGTCATTACCAGTTCGTCACCCTTCCTTTCGGGTTGGCGACCGCCCTGCGAGTTTTTACCTAAGTCCTGGCGCCTCTCATGGCGCTTCTTCGTACCAGGGGCATTTCTTTGTTGTCCTACCTGTGCTTCCACAGGCCGAGGACAGTGTCCGGATCACTGTTCAGACTCTAGAACGGTTCGATTGGCTGATCAACTTCCCAAAATCCTCTCTCCTTCCCTCCCAAAGACTCTCCTTCCTGTGAATGGTCTTGGAAACCTCGGTTTCTCGGATATTTCTTCCAGACTCCAAGTCCTCCCAGATCCAGAAGGCAGTGTCTCTCCTTCTGTGCTTCCCGTGTTACACCATCCGGGAGTGCATGCGGGTTCTGGGCCTTATGGTCGCCTCTTTCGAGGCCATAGCGTATGCCCAGTTCCACACGTCCACTGCAACAGGCGATCCTTTCCCTCTGGGACAAGACCTCGCGGGGTCTGGACACTCGCATCCGCCTGTCTCGGCGAGTTCGGGCGTCTCTCCCTTGGTGGCAGTCCCCCCTGAACCTGACGTCGGTAAAGTCCTTCCTTCCGTTCTCCTGGACGATAGTCACCACCGATGCCAGCCTCTTGGGCTGGGGCGGCGTTCTCCGGAACCACACAGTTCAGGGGGTTTGGTCGGCAGCGGAATCCCGCCTCCCAATAAACATCTTGGAACTGAGGGCGATTTTCCACTCCCTCTCCCATTGGACTCCTCTCTTCCCGTCCAGTGCGAATTCAGTTGGATAATGCCACGGCTGTGGCTTACATCAACCATCAAGGCGGGACCCGCAGTCGGGCGGTGATGCAGGAGGTGGAGAGGATCCTCCGATGGGCGGAGTCTCATGTTCCGGTGTTGTCCACGGTGTACATTCCAGGAGTCGACAACTGGACTGCGGACTTTTTGAGTCGCAACAAAGTGGATTCAGGCGGGTGGTCTCTACATCCGGTTTTCAAAGACATCTGCCACCAATGGGGCTGTCCGGACGTGGACTTGATGGCGTCCCGGCTCAACAACAAGGTGCCTCTGTTCCTGGCTCGTGCCCGGGACCCGCAGGCGTACGGTGTGGATGCGCTGGTGTCTCAGTGGCAGCAATTCAGCCTCCTCTATGTCTTCCCTCCACTTCCTCTGCTGCCCAAGGTACTACGCAAGATCGAGGCAGAGGGGATCCTGACCGTTCTCATCGCCCCGGATTGGCCTCGCCGCGCCTGGTTCTCCGACGTCGCGCACATGGCCTCTTCCCGACACAGAGCATCTCCTGTCTAAGGGACCACTCTTCCACCAAAATTTAGTCGCCGCGACTTATCATGCTCGTGGCAAGGTTCCCCTGTCTTGGCGGTAGGAGCTTCCTGGGCAAGACTCAACCGCGCCTCTGCGTCCCAGTTGTGTAAGGCGGCCACCTGGTCGTCCTTGCATACCTTCACGAAGTTCTATCAGCTACACTCGCTGGCCTCGGCTGATGCTGTCCTTGGGCGCGGGTTATTGCAGGCTGTGGTTCCTGTTTGACTGTTGGATGTTCTTTCCTGGCGGTGTTGCTGTTTTCTTTTTCATGGACTGCTTTGGGACGTCCCATGATCTGTCCCCCCCAATGGAATGCACGAGAAAAGGGAATTTTTGTGAAACTCGCCTGTAAAATCTTTTTCTCGTCTTTTCCATTGGGGAACACAGCTCCCGCCCTTTCGTGCTGTTTGCAGAGGGGATTTTCAGTTTTGCTTTTCGTTTAGACCTTATGGTTTATGGTGTGATGGTTTCCATTGTTTTTGCATTTTCTCCTACTGCTTTTGCATGACTGAAGTCCTCCTGATGGAGCCTGGGGGTATAGCCCGAGGAGGAGGAACTCCTTTTTTTTACATAGTGTCCCTCCTAGTGATACCTCTAAGCTATACCCATGGTCTGTGTCCCCCAATGGAAAAGACGAGAAAAAGATTTTACAGGTGAGTTTCCCAAAAATCTCCTTTTTTGGTGCCGCCGTGCACAAAATATTGTATATTTTTCCTCTGTTAAGGTTTGAACTGTATTGTGTTTATTGTGTATCATAAGATTCTTATTTTATGGTAATGATTAAAGGTTAAGTTTTAAGTACTTAGCAAGTTTTCTATACTTTGGATCATCCCCCTGTTCTTTTTGTCCTATAGATTGATAATCAAATTACACGTCTGTATCGGTTTTTGTTGTTTGTTACTCCCAATGTCAGCCTTAACTATGGTGTCGCTGATGTTCTTAGACCTCTTATAACACACCATGGGCCTCTCCTTGAACTCTTTGATAGTCGGATATGCCTTATCTAATATGTTCCAATTTTTGTTGGTGACATGACAAAATTTATTCATCCAGGGGTGATATTTAATTATAAATGGAATGCGTGTTTTTTTCCTCCACTGACTGTTGTCTTGGCCTGCATTTTTTCACGTTCTTCTTTTTTTTTTTTTTTTTTTTTTTTTTTTAACAAAGATGCAGGCTAACCTCTGGATAAAAAAATATTTCTCATGTCATAAAACTGTATTTCTTTAGTAGTACTTTCACTCACCAACCTACCTACCCGCTGATATTGTGAAAAGGGCAATGATTTCTTCACAGTGATCGGATGATTGCTAGAAAAATGTAACAAACTATTTCTATCTGTGCTCTTCACATAGAGGGCAGTTTGTAAAGAATTATCCATACCTTTTATAATCCAAGTGTCAAGGAAATTAATCCTTTGGTCATCACAATGCATAGTGAAATTTAATTCGGGACAAACTGAACTTAAATACGAGCAAAACTCCGACAGGGATCACATGTCGCCCCGCCACACGCAAAAAATGCTGTTGATAAAACAACGCCATAAAATGCAATTTTCTATGTATCCAAGCCATATAGCTATTTACGTATAGCAGTTCTGCATGCGATCCCATCGCGGTACCCCGTGTCCTGAAAAAGAAAATAACTTTCAATCAACACCAGTTCCAAAAGTCGCAGAAAAAAATCTTTTTCTAAGGATCTATAAGGAGAAGATTGCAAAATCCATTGAGTAGCAAAAAGACACTTGGTATGCTCTATTGAAGTATATAAACTGCAAACATCTAAAGTAACTAATAAATCTTCTTTACATATGGACAAGGTCTAAATGTCTCTCAAGAACTGATTGGTATCAAGCAAAAATGATGGTGTATTTTTAGTCAAAGGAGTCAAAACCTTCTCTAACAATTTATGTCTTCAAAGAAATACCGTAGTTGTTTCACGTCAGTTGATGCTGAAAATTGCAAAATTGGAATACCCCTTTAAGGCTAAAATTAGTTATGTCACTAAAGGGTTAAAATTCACGTAAAATGAGTGTGGCAGCATAATGTAGTGACAGACGCTCTTCACTCCTGTAATAACATTAAGCAGCTTTAGAGAACCGAGCTTTAAAAGGGAGAGATGAGACCTATGTGATGCTTGTTATTTGCACTTCCGGCCCCTGAATTTCACCACAGCTTAACTGTCAATCATCACTCGGGGATAGGGAGCAAAACAAAGCCCCTCATCGGACTCGTCTCTCTCAGCGCTTGTGCACACTGCACTCTTTTGATGGTCCGTTCTCTACAGCTGCTTAATTTTATCACAGGTGTGAGACTGCTGAAATCAGCAGGTCTGTCACTACCCAGTGTTGGGTATAAGTTTGTGAGGTTCCATGGCACCTGAGTTGTGCACCAACTGTTTCTTTGAAGACATAAATTCAAAATCTATAATAAAAAAAGTGAGTTTTTTTTTTTCATTTTTAAAATGAACGTTAGGGTTCAATAATTAAAGTTCCAATGAAGCTTCTGGTTGTATAAGCTGAAATTGTGTTACTATGTACTACTACTACTACTACTGCATGGCATTTTGGCACTGCAAGGACCTCCACAGACACCTCTTTCTGGATACAACAATATGAGAACCTCTGCTTTAGAGAATAGACATGTGCGATGTTGATGAACCTATCTTCTGGATTGGTCATGAATTTCAGCTCAGTGTGTTACAGGATCAGCTGTTTAAAGGGGCCATGGCACTTTGATTAGTGCTGCGGCCTTTTCATTGTGTACGGAATACAGTGCTGTGCATTGTAGCTTAATCCTATTCTTCTGAATTCTCTGTTGACCAATGGACATGATGTCACAGACTGAGTAAGGAAGATTTGGACCCACTCCGATCAGATATTGTTGACCTTCCTGAGTTGTGAAGTGAAGTTGCATTAAAGAGGTTCTTCTGGCTTTTTATATTGATGACTTATCCTTAGGATAGGTCATCAATATCAGATTGGCGGGGGTCCGACACCCGGCACCCCTGCCCCTCAGCTGTATGAAGGGAAGGGGAACGCAGTGTGAACATGCCATCTCCCTTCTCTTTTCCTGCTCACTGCTGCTTTGCCATAGACTTAGCAGACACTGCACGTGCGCCTTCCCTTCATACAACTGATCGTGGGGCTGTTGGACCGCCGCCGATGATCTGATATTGATGATCTATCCTGAGGAAAAAGCCCAGAGAACCCTTTAAGTATTGGCATCTTTGGTTAAATATATTGTTTTCTTTCTACTTTGGTTTTATTTAATTCATGATTTTGGGTATAAATCATAGGCATAAATACATTCTAGTCTGTTGTAGAGAATGGATAGAAATCCTTTGTATTTTTTTTCCTCATTGCACACTTTAAAATCATCTTATTTTACAGCCTTTTTCATAACATTCTCTGTAAAGGTAGATGTGCACAACTTTTATGTATTTAAATATCATTGGAGTACTCCTCTATGGTAGTATATGTCTTACTTTTGATCGTTTCCTGTCACTTGATTAGGAACTGATCTGCAGTATGCCAGGCCATCCATTTAGGGTACACAGAGCCTTCTGGCTCCATCCCATGTTATATTTCTGGTGCTGATGGCCACTGGAGCCAGCTTAATAGTGCTGCTCTCTAGTATCTTCATCAATATCTAAGAGGTCGAAAACCCCTTTAACATGCATTACATTCAAAACTGATAAAATTGTATTTTCATTTTTTTTAGAGATGAAATCCAGGATTTCCTCAGTTGCATTGATGCCAGTTTGGAAGAACTACAAAGCATGTTGTCCAGAAAGAAGCTAAATGTTGAATCGGATGTTATTGATGAGGTAAGACCAGTGTTGGCAAAAAATATATATTTTTGTTTATCTTGTGAAACGCATGGTCTTGTTATGGGTGACTTTAACATCCCCATTGAAAATCCAATCTCCCCATCTAGCTCTCAGTTTCGATTAATAAGGTGTACCAAATCTGACATGTCACTTTATGTGGTGATAACTTTAAAACACTTTTACTTATCCAAGAGATTCTGAGATTGTTTTCTCGTCACATATGGTACTTCATGACTGTCGTAAATTTGAGTTAAAATATTTCATTTTTATTTATAAAAAAAATACCAAATTTACCAAAAACTTCAAAAATTCACAATTTTCAAAATTTCAATTTCTCTGCTTTAAAAATAGATAGTGATACCTCCTAAAATAAATTTCCAAACCTAATTTTTAAGGACCAGTTCAGGTCTGAAGTCACTTTGTAGGGCTTACATAATTGCCCCATTGCCCCATTTTAGAAATTACACTCCTCAAGGTATTCAAAACTGATTCTACAAACTTTAACACTTTAGGTGTTCCACAAGAATTAAAGGAAAACACAGATAAAATTTCAGAATTTCACTGTTTTGGCAGATTTTCCATTTGAATCCATTTATTTCCGCTAACAAAACACCCCAGAAAAGCACCATGTGGTTTTTGGAGGGCAGATTTCACAGGGATAATTTTAAGTTGCCATGTCACATTTGAAGACCCCCCATGCACCGCTAGAGTAGAAACTCCAAAAAAGTGAGCCCATTTTGGAAACTACAGTATAAGGTGGCAGTTTTGCTGGTACTATTTTAGGGTACATATAATTTTTGGTTGCTCTATATTACACTTTTTGTGAGGTAAGGAAACCAAAAATAGCTGTTTTGGCACCGTTTTTTATTTTTTTATTTTTACAGTGATCATCTGATAGGTTAGATCATGTGCTTTTTTTATAGAGCAGATTGTTACGGACACGGCAATACCAATTTTGTTTTACATAATAAAGCATTTTTGAAAAAAAATCATGTTTTAGTGTCTTCATATTCTGAGAGCCATACTTTTTTATTTTATTTGGGGCGATTGTCTTAGGTAGGAAAATGATAGAAGAAGAAAGGTCCAGCTTCCCATCGATCATTAAAAAGCTTTATTCACATATTGCGGTACAAAATAAAAGTAAAACAGCGGGCAGAAACGTCTACCGGTTTCGGATCCAAATATAGCGATCCTTCCTCATGACATAAAGGAAGGATCGCTATATTTGGATCCGAAACCAGTAGACGTTTCTGCCCGCTGTTTTACTTTTATTTTGTACCGCAATATGTGAATAAAGCTTTTTAATGATTGATGGGAAGCTGGACCTTTCTTCTTCTATTGGATTCCTGTGGATGCCGTTGGTTCCTCGGCGTGGTCACGTGCCTCCCTGCTGAGTGAGCTCACCCCATCTGCGCTTTCTACTTAATTGTCTTAGGTAGGGTCTCATTTTTTGCAGGAATCGGATGATGGTACTATTATGGGGTGCGTGTGACTTTTTGATTGCTTGGAATTACACTTTTTGTGATGTAAGGTGACAAAAAATGGCTTTTTTTTACACCGTTTTTATTATTATTTTTTTTACAGTGTTCATCTGAGGGGTTAGATCATGTGCTATTTTTATACATCAGGTCGTTACGGATGTGGCAATACATAATATGTATACTTTTTTAAATTTAGTTTTACACAGTAAAACCATTTTTGAAACAAAAAAATTATGTTTTAGTGTCTCCATATTCTGAGAGCCATAGTTTTTTTTATTTTTGGGGGATTGTCTTAGGTAGTGTCTCATTTTTTACGGGATGAGAAGGCTGTTTAATAGGTTCTATTTTAGGGTGCATATGACTTTTTGATCGCTTGGTATTGCACTTTTTGTAAGGTGACAAGAAATGGCTTTTTTGACACCATGTTGTTTTTTTTTTTTTTTTTTTTTTTTTTTACGGTGTTAACCTGAGGGGTTAGGTCATGTGATATTTTTATACATCAGGTCATTATGTATGTGGCAATACATAATATGTATACTTTTTTAAATTAAAATTTACACAGTAAAATCATTTTTTAAACAAAAAATTATGTTTTAGTGTCTCCATATTCTGAGAGCCATAGTTTTTTTTATTTTTGGGGGATTGGCTTAGCTAGGGTCTCATTTTTTAAGGGATGAGATGACTGTTTAAGGCCTCTTTCACACGGGCGTCATGTTTGACGCCCGGATAAGAGGCGGGTGCGTTGCGGGAATATGCGCGTTTTCCCGCGCGGGTGCAAACGGTTGTAATGCGTTTTGCACGCACGTGAGAAAAATCGCCATGTTTGGTATCCAGACCCAAAGCCGGACTTCATCACTGAAATCCGGTTTCGGGTCTTCTGGAGAATTGATTATTTTCCCTTATAACATGCTAATAAGGGGAAATAATAGCATTCTGAATAAAGAATGCATAGTAAAATGAAGTGGAAGGGGTTAAAAATAATAAAAGTTAACTTACCTTAGCCACTTGATCGCGTAGTTGCGATCTGTCCTCTCTTTCCCAGCATCAGCTAACAACTAAAGGACCTGTGATGATGTCACATCACATGGTCCAATCATCATGGTCCATATTTTTAACCCCTTCCACTTCATTTTACTAAGCATTCTTTATTGAGAATGCTATTATTTCTCCTTATAACCATGTTATAAGGGAAAATAATAAAGATCGGGTCCCGTTGCTAAGCAACCATGCGGGAAAATCGCAACGCATCCGCACTTGCTTGCGGATGCTTGCGATTTTCCCGCAGCCCCATTCACTTCTATGGGGCCTGCGTTGCGTGAAAAACGCACAATATAGAGCATGCTGCGATTTTCACACAACGCAGAAGTGATGCGTGAAAATCACCGCTCATGTGCACAGCCCCATAGAAATGAATGGGTCCGGATTCAGTGCGGGTGCAATGCGTCGTCCTCACGCATTGCACCCGTGTGGAAAACTCGCCCGTGTGAAAGGGGCCTAATAGGTACTATTTTAAGGTGCATATAACTTTTTGATCGCTTGGTATTGCACTTTTTGTGATGTAAGGTGACAAAAAATTTATTTTTGACACCGTTTTTTTTAAGGTGTTAACTTGAGGGGTTAGGTCATGTGATATTTTAATAGACCTGGTTGCTACGGACACGGCGATACAGAATATGTCAACTTTTTTTTTTTTAACACAATAAAAGCATTTTTGAAACAAAGAAAATCATGTTTTATTGTCTCCATATTCTGAGAACCATATTTTTTTATTTTTGCCCGATTGTTTTATGAAGGAGCAAATTTTTTGCGGGATGAGGTGACTGTTTTATTTTGGGGGGCATACCCCTTTTTGATTTGTTTAGCACAGTCTCTGACACACCCCCTTTCTCCATGTTGTTGTATAAGGGATGGCTGGTGTAATCTCAATCCTAAATGTAGGTTTCAACCTCTTTTTAGTGGTTGTAGGACAATCCATAACCTTGTCTGTGGGAGCAGACTGCTGGTTGGTTGGTATACTGCAGGAAGTCTTGGCATATGATTACCTTAGCAGTCCACCCCCGGACAACAGTAGTGCAAGCGTTCAGCATGGTGGTTGAAGTCTTTTCTTGTTGGGTGACAGGAAGGCCACAAAAAGCGGTGTCTTACCACACCTGGAGATGTAAACTTGGACAATACCTGGACACTTCTGTCAGTCCTGGCTCTGCTAAACTACTGATACAGCCTCTACTGGAATAACTTTGTTTCAAAATAAATTTAATTTTAGTCTAGCAATTTAGTCTAGCATAAATCTAGTCTAGCAATTTGAGTTGTCGATAGGGTGAAGTACATTTTAAACATCCTTGTGTGTCATTTACTTCCCATCATGCCCACATCAGATGGATTAAACCAAAACAAATGTCCCATTATAACTCTTGCCAACATTACCTTTAAATAACATCTCAATGGAACCAAAAGATCCCTTTCAAGGCAAAAACTTTGCTAAATCCTGTACCCAGTCTTATTATAACTTACATATACTATTCTCAATTATTTGTTTAATGTTTGGCCCAGTTTGTGATAACATTTCCAAAATAAAAACTTATATATAAAGAAGTTTGCACTTTTTAGTGGTCTTCATCTTTACTCTTAACATGTTAAATAAACAATAGCAATCAATATTTTTCTATGGCCTTGGGTGGCCTTTATCACATGACAACACTAACATTTCGTTACTCCTAATACATTGTGGTGTAAAATAAAAACAAATTAATTTATATATCTTTATTTGTTGATATCTTCAATATAAACATTTTAACCAGTAATATCCGTTTGATTATATGCCCTGGCCTTGACCATTAATATTACACGTTTATTCAGGAATCTTCTAAAATACAGTGTTGTTTATTGGTTCATACTTTATATCCTTTGGTGATTTGTTGGCAGATGTAGCCAGTTTTCCCTATTTTATATCATCAGTAACTCTAAGTTTTGTCCTTTTCCATAAGAACACATATAATATTATAGATATGTTCACAATTCACCTGACACACATATAAAACAAAATCTTTCTTCATGGCTGGTGCTTGTAGTCAGTGTGTACAACAAAGGACCCAAGATGCCTTCTGCTCCTCACTTTTCTCCTCCGTCCTCTCTATGTCATCTAAGTCCACCCCTCCAGGTTGGGCTATGTGAACCAGTCATTGGTCACACACACACATCTGAGTTCTTTAAACTCATAAAAAATCCCTTGGAGCTCCTGTAAAACAAAACATCCGTGCGCATTCCCTAAAAGTGTAAGCGGTTTCTCTCCACACACTCAGTACCTCAATTTATACATTCACTATTTCCTTGCAGTTAGTATGTCTTGTTGTTAGTATTGTTAGTATGTAGACACACTTTAATTGCCAACTCACATTCTTTTGTCGCAGCTAAGCAGCCCCCGCTGTCTGCCTTCATAGAAGTACCCAGCTTTTCTATACCTCAGCAACCCATTCACACAGCTATTCATAGCCACACCCAAACTTGCACAAGAGAAGGAGAGTCACATTATAAACGCAATTGACTGTTTCTGTCTAATAATGCACATTCTTCTTATCTTCTCTCCTACAAATAGATGGAAATCCAGTTGTTCAAGACAGAACATTGACCCTGTGACCGTATACAGGTACAGCTCCTGCACCCGCCCGATCAGCAGACGGGGCCCGGTAGTCACTGAAAGCCAAACCCCTGCTGTATACACCGATGCCGGCGCTTTAACCATTTGTATGCTGCGGTCAGCGCTGAAGCGCTGACCGCAGCATGTACAAGGTTAGTGGAGGGAGGGGTCTCCCTCCCCGCCCCCAACGGGTCCCCGGGCTGCGGTGACAGGGACCCAATGGCTGTGAAGACAGCGAGCTGGGCTTTATGGCTGCCCTCTACGGACCCCTGTAGTCAGTGTATTACACCAGTAATACACTGACAACCAATGCATTACAGTAAATATGTATTGTAATACATTGTAGAGGGGATCAGACCCCCAAAAGTTAACGTCTCACAGTGGGACAAAAAAGGTGTTTTACATAATATGAAAGTTCCAAGTTAAACAAAAAAAGCAATATTTTCCGAGTTATATAACATTGTAAAAAAAAAATCACATGATCCATCCCATCAGATGAACGGTGTAAAAAAATAAATAAATAAAAACCATGCTAAAACAGCAATTTTTGTCACCTTCTCTACAAAAAGTGTAATATCAATCAATCAAAAAAAAAATCTTTACCCCAAAATGGTACAAATTAAACGGTCATCTCATCCCGAAAAAATGAGACCCTTCATAAGACAATTGTTCAAAAAATAAAAAAATATCGCTCAGAAAATTGCATCACAGAAACAAGATATTTTTATTTTCAAAATGCTTTTACCGTGTAAAACTTAACAAAAATTAAAAAAATAGACATATTGTGTATCGCTGCGTCCGTAACAACCTGCTCTATAAAAATATTACATGATCTATTCTGTCTGGTGAACGCTGTAAAATTAAAGAAATTAAAAAGTGCTAGTCATTTTTTGTCACCCTCCCCCCTTACAAAATGTATATCAAGTGATCGAAAAGTCATAAGTACCCCAAAATGGTACCAATTAAACATCACCTCATCCCGCAAAAAATGAACCCCCACATAAGATAATCGCTCAAGAAATAAAAAACAATGGTGCCCGTAAACCAATCTATCAGAATCTGCGCTGCAAAAGCCATATAGAGCTCCTTGCCGTCTTGCCATGTGCCCCTAGAGCAGTTTACCACCACATATGGGGTGTTCCCGTATTCAGGAGAAAATGGGTAACACATTATAGGGGGCTTTTTCTCCTGTTACCCCTTGTGAAAATGAAAAATTTGGGACTAAAGCAACATTTTATTGGAAGAAATTAAACGCTCAATTAATTTCATTTTCACAGCCAAGTGTTTCTAAATTCCGTAAGATGCTTAAAGTACTCAGTACACCCATAATACATTCTTTGAGGGGTGTAGTTTTCAAAATTGTGTCACTTTTTGAGGGTTTCCACTGTAGGCGTACGTCAGGGTCTCTTCAAATACAAAATGGTGCCCAAAAACTGCATTCTAGCAAAATCTGTCTCCAAAAACCATATAGCGCTCTTCCTTCTGACAACATGTGCCCCGACAGCAGTTTACTACCACATATGGGTTATTTCTGTAAACTGCCGAATCAGATATTTTGCTGTTAACCCTTGCTGTGTTGCAAGAAAAAAAAATTATTAACATGAGAAATCGGCAAACGAAATGAAATTTTGAAATTTCACCTCCGTTTTCCTTTAAGGTTAACAAAAAGTTTATAACATCCGTTTTCAGTAATGTGAGGGGTGTAGTTTCTAAAATGGGGTCATTTATGGGTGGTTTCCATTACGTTAGCCCCTCAAAATCACTTTATAACTGATAACTATTTTATGAGGCATTACTATCTGTCGTAACCTCTTAAGGACATGTCCTGTGTCCGCTCCCTAAACATGGCGCCCGCTCCTGGCTGATGCGGGCGCCATATAGCCGTGGTGGCCGCCTGCTTCTTGAAGCAGACACCCGCGGCTCATGTCCACGACCGGCAGCGAAGCCGATCGCGGACATTTAACCCCTCAGATGCCGAGGTCAATCCTGACTATGGCATCTGAGCACGCGCAAACCGCAAGTTTTTTTTTTTTAAACAATTTTTATGGACGGTAAGCAGATCGATACAAACATGAATCATCACATTAGGTACAAGAAGCGTTACATCAAGAAAAAGTAACAATACTTGTGCAGGTTATCATTTAATTTGTCAAATGGTCACAACTTGATCAAGAATAAAGACATTTTTCAACTGCAATCTGCCCGTCTATTTTATTAATTT
Organism: Bufotes viridis; assembly: GCA_033119425.1. Lineage (NCBI taxonomy): Eukaryota > Metazoa > Chordata > Amphibia > Anura > Bufonidae > Bufotes > Bufotes viridis. The sequence continues at coordinate 119,103,781 of CM065597.1, read as the reverse complement.
TCTCCCCAACATTCCCACCCCACCCCTAACACCTTCAAACCAACAGTGCTCCATCATATAATGGTTAGGCTAATCATATAGTGTGTCATATCTACATATCTGTCACATCATCTATCAATTTCTAAATTCCCAAGAGTACCTTTCACTTTTTCCAGTAAGTACCGCTGCGTACCTTTAACCACTACAGGACCGCTGGCAGGCTGTAGATGCAAAATAAATCGCATCAAACAGGTATATTAGATGCTGTTTTGTTAACAGCGTCTGATATACCTGCTACCTGGTCCTCTGGTGGTCCCATTTGCTGGGATCGACCACCAGAGGACCAGGTAGCTATGTAAAGTTGCACCAAACACTACACTAACCCCCCCCCCCCACACTTATTAACCCCTTGATCACCCCATCTAGATTCCCTGATCACCCCCCTGTCACTGATCACCCCCCTGTCACTGATCACCCCCCCGGTCATTGATCACACCCCTTCTAAGGCTCCATTCAGACGTCCATATGTGTTTTGCAGATCCACGGATCCGCAGATCCTCAAACCACGGACACCGGCAATGTGCTTTCCGCATTTTGCAAATCCGCACATTGCCAGAACTATATAGAAAATGCTTTTTCTTGTCCGCAATAAGGACATGTTCTATATTTTTGCGGAACGGAAGTGCAGACCCGGAAGCGCGGATCCGTAATTCCGGATCCGAGCGGGACAAAGTCTGTCCCCATAGAAATGAATGGGTCCGCAATTCCGTTCCGCAAACAGAATTGCGGACGTGTGAATGGGGCATAAGGGTCCCTTATCACCGCCAGTTAGCTAGCTACTTGTTAGGTAGTTAGCGCCCAGCCCACCGCACCGCAGTCACTGATACTTTTGTGTGAGAAATATCGCTGTAAACAACAACTTTTTTAATTTTTTTATACAAAGTTGTCAATTTACAGAGATATTTCTCTCACCCAACATGAGTATATGTAAAAATACACCCCAAAACACATTGCCCTACTTCTGAGTACGGCGATACCACATGTGTGACACTTTTTTTTGCAGCCTGGGTGCGTAAAGGGGCCCAAATTCCAACGAGTACCTTTAGGTTTTACATGGCTGCTCACAATTTAGCCCCACCCAAAATGCCAGAACAGTACAAACACCCCACAAATGACCCCATTTTGGAAAGAAGACACCCCAAGGAATTCGCTGAGGGGCATAGTGAGTCCATGAAAAATTGAACTTTTTGTCAAAAGTTAGCTGAAAGGTAGACATTGTGAGAAAAAACAATAAAAAAATTTCCGCTAACTTGTGCCAAAAAAAAAATCTTCTATGAACTCGACATGCCCCTCACGGAATACCTTGGGGTGTCTTCTTTCCAAAATGGGGTCACATGTGGGGTATTTATACTGCCCTGGCATTTTAGGGGCCCTAAAGCGAGAGAAGAAAAATGCGTAAAAATGCCCTCCTAAAAGGTACTCATTGGAATTTGGGCCCCTTTGCGCATCTTGGCTGCAAAAAAGTGTCACTCATGTGGTATCGCCGTACTCAGGAGAAGTAGGGCATTGTGTTTTGGGGTGTATTTTTACATATACCCATGTTGGGTGAGAGAAATATCTCTGTAAATTGACAACTTTGTATAAAAAAAATTAAAAAGTTGTCGTTTACAGCGATATTTCTCACACACAGTATGGGTATATGTAAAAATACACCCCAAAACACATTGCCCTACTTCTCCTGAGAACTGCGATACCACATGATTGACACTTTTTTGCAGCCAAGATGCGCAAAGGGGCCCAAATTCCAATGAGTACCTTTTAGGAGGGCATTTTAAAAAAAAAATTACAACAGAAAGTGAAAAATTAAATTTTTTTTGCAAAAATGTAATTAAGTTTTTATTAATAGCAAAAAAAGTAAAAATATCAGCAGCAATGAAATACCACCAAATGAAAGCTCTGTTAGTGAGAAGAAAAGGAGGTAAAATTCATTTGGGTGGTAAGTTGCATGACAGAGCAATAAACGGTGAAAGTAGTGTAGTGCGGAATTGTAAAAAGTGGCCTGGTCATTAAGGGTGTTTAAGCTAAGGGGGCTGAGGTGGTTAAAGGGCGTCATCAATTCTAAAATCTCCTCACAGGAGAATGTGTAACTTATACATTTTTTCCATTTATGGAAGAACGCTTTCGTGGCCTTTCCCTTATTGTGTTCTGCCTCTATTCTTTCCAAATGTAGCATCTGTTTTGTTATACCCAAAATCTCTTCCGATGTCGGTACTGTGGGGAGTAACCAGTGCCTCAATATACCCTTTTTCACCGAAAGTAGTATCACATGTAACCCCTTAATATTTACTACCTGTGTGGAGTTGCCTGTCGGATCAACCGGTATATAATGAAAGATGCATTGCTGCGGAGAGAGATCTAGCTCTACATTCCATATTGATTTTATAAGTACAATTGTCTCCCGCCATATCGTAGATACCGAAGGGCAATCCCATAAGCCATGCATAAGGTTAGCCTTAGGTAATGCACATTTGGGACACGCTCGGAGGTAGGGAGATGGCGCATCCCTATATGATAAGTCAAAAGCATATGTAGCTTTGTGAAGAATTCTGAATTGCATTTATCTCCATGTTTCACTGCAGACTGCTTGGCGCACCCTTTCTAGCCCCGCTCTCAGTTTGTGCGTCAATGAATTATCCTTCAACTCTCTCTCCCAGTGTCTAAATACTGTTTTACAAAGGCCTATTGATTGTATGCTTTGAATTCTTCTATACAATTCTGCTAGTGAGCTAATTGACTGATCCCTACCTATCAGTCCTTCAAACCAAGCCAATCTCTCTACGTCACCCAGGTTACTAGCTTGTTTTGTACAATAGGATTGTACTTGGGCGTAGGCCAGAAAATGGGATTGCAGTAACTGAGATTGAGATTGCAATTGAACCCAGGAAAGCAATTTATGATCTGAGGGAGTCAGCAATTGTTTGAGGGTTGTAATCTCCTTTTCTCTCCAGTTATGGAAAAGAACAAACCGAAAGTTTTACTTTCGGTTTGTGCTCCAGCTCCCCCGTGTGGCGATCGGAGGAGCTGGAGCGTGCCTGCAGCAGCCTGGGTCTCTATGAATGAAACTCAGGCTGCTGCACAGTATTTCCTATTGATCCATAGCCTGTAATAGGCTCCATAGGAAATATGTGATTTTCTCACATTCCAATGCAATAGCATTTGAATATATATGAGAATAGCAATCATACCATTGATTGTTATAGTTCCCTATGGGAACTATAGGAAAGTGAAAAAAAAAAAAAGTTCAAAGTTCAAATTTTGCCAAAATGAAAATAAAATAAATAAATAAAAAAAATACACATCATGGGTGTTGCAATGTGCGAAAACGCCCATGCGCTAAAAATCTAAAAAAATATTTCCCATACGGTAAACAGAAAAACGGAATGGCCGATTCGCCATTTTTGGACGCTTCAGTTCCTCAAAAAAATAAAAGGTGATCATAAAGTCATACACACCCCAGAATGGTATCAATAGAAAGATCAGATTACAACGCAAAAAATGAGCCCCCATACAGCTCTGTAAACATAATTATTAAAAAGTTATAGGGGTCAAAATATGGCGACGAAAAAGTAAAACTTTTTCCCACATTTTATTTTTTTGTTTTTATTTTTTTACTAATAAAACGCAAGAAAACCTATACATATAGGGTATCACCGGATTCATACTGACCTGTAGAATAAAACTAACTAGTCAGTTTTATCGCACATCGAACGTTGGAATTTAAAAATCTGCAAAACTGTGGTGGAATTGTTTTTTTTTTATTTATTTTTTTGCAATTTCACCCCATTTGGAATTTTTTTCCCGCTTCCCACTACATCATATGCAATATTAAATGGTGGCGTTGGAAAGTATAACTTGTCCTGCAAAAAACAAACCCTCATATGGCCATGTGAACTGATAAATAAAAAAGTTATGGCTCTGGGATGGCAGGGAGCGCAAAACGAAAACGCAAAAAAAAAAAAAACCTCCGGTCCTTAAGGGGTTTTAAAGTAGTGAATTTTTCCAAACTTTTGGTAAATTTGGCATTTTATTTATAAATAAAGGTGAAATATATCAACTCAAATTTACCCCTGTGTACAATGTGTCACAAGAAAGCAATCTCAGAATGGCTTGGATAAATCACAACATTCCAAAGTTATTACCACTTAGTGACCCAGGTCAGATTTGCAGAAAATGGCCTGGGCAGGAAGGTGAAAACTCTCCGGCTAGTAGGTCATAGTATCCAGCTATGCTGGATTCGGAGAAACCTCTTTGCCGTGGATGTGAAACTAGCCTTAGCTTACATATGCTTTCAGTGGGGAGAATGGAGAAAGCCACTGCCAGATATGGCTGGACCATTGTGCAAAACACTTATCTATGCATTTCTAGACATAACAAAATAAAACCTGTGGCCAAATCTTTTATCTCTTTAACTTACCTTTGCAGCTATTTAAACCTGACTTGTCATCCTCAGATATTCCAGAAGTTGACACCAACGCCAGCATAATTGACGTGAGTACATTTCTCAGTTGTTTTGTGTGTTTCATGCTGTTTGTCTGAGAATGGATTTTATCTTTATTTGACCTGTAAGCATGTGCATGTTTATTTGTCTTTTTGTAGGATGTAAAACAGGACCCAGCAGACACTTTAGTGTTGGGAAGCGATGACCATTTGAATAAAGGTTTGACTTTATTTGTGAAGTAATTACTTGACATTTAACACCTTCAAGACACAGACAATATTTGTTTTTTCTAAGCTTTTTTCATTTTCTGTTCACGTAGCTGGCTGAAGGCTTGTTTTTTGTGGGACATTTTCTGTTCACGTAGCTGGCTGAAGGCTTGTTTTTTGTGGGACATTTTCGGTTCACGTAGCTGGCTGAAGGCTTGTTTTTTTGTGGGACAAGTGTTATCTTTAATTTACTGTATCAAGTACTGAAACTTAAAGGGGTTCTGCACTTATTTTAAACTGATGATCTATCCTCTGAAAAGATCATCAGCATCTGATTAGCAGGTGTCTGAAACCCTGGACCCCCGCCGATCAGCTGTTTGAGAAGGCAGCGGCACTGCAGTAGTGCCGCGGCCTTCTCGCTGTTTACCGCAGGCCCAGTAACGTCACGACTAGTGTCACTGGACTTGGCGCGGCTAAGCTTCATTCGAGTGAACAGAGCTTAGCCCCGTCCAGGCCACTGATACTAGTCGTAACATCACTGGGCCTGTGTTAAACAGGAAGGCCACGGTGCTACTGCCAGTGCCGCTGCCTTCACAAACAGCTGATCGGGGGGTGGTGGGGGGTCCGGGGTGTTGGTCCCCTGCCGATCAGATTTCCGATCAGATGCTGATGATCTATCCAGAGGATAGATCATCAGTTTGAAATAACTGCAGAACCCCTTTAACAGTTGGTATGGCAGGTCTAGGAGCCTTCGCAAGGCGCCATGCTGTTATAGCAACTAATTGTAACCGGACAGTTTCACCGTGGGGGTTCTGATTGGAGGTCAGATACCTCTGAAGAGATTAACTGACCGGTGGTTGTCACCTGTATAATACAGCCAGCACCTGCCAGGAAGGAAATAGGCTTAGCTTATGCCCGCCATATGCAAGGACGTACAATTATGTCCAGTGGCCAGAAGAGGCTGAGCGACCATTTTTTTAATTTCTTGAATCATACCAATTTTAATTTATCTCCTCTCTCTGGCAATGACGCATGTGTAAAAAAATCCATACTTCTCCTTGCTGCTTTGTTCCTGCTCTGTGCCTCCCTTCGCTGGACTTCTAGTCGCTGTCATGTTCCACACAGATGGGGTCTTTATGTCGCTGCAGCCAGTGATAGGCCTCAGTAGTGACATTTCCAAAAGCAGCACGTCACTGCTGGGTCATATCCCGCTTGGGAACATGTCATCACTGAGTATGGTCATTGGCTGCGGTGTCATACATGACTCCAATCATGCAGAAGTTAACAGATGGGTACCGGAAATAAAGTTAAGAGAGCCACTGAACAGAGAGTTGGAAAGCAGAATTTCATCACTGGTGCCGTTTCCTGGGAGCAAAATTATAAGATAAAACCTGGAGAGCCCCTTTAAGGTGCCCATGCACCTTCAATAGCTGTTGGCTGAATGCTTGCTCTGCTCCGCTGACCATGTATGTGTTTTAAGGGGAGGTAGGTTAACCCCTTAGTGACCACCCATACGTGTTTTTACGGCGGTCACTAAGGGGCCTTAGGCTGGGCCGCCGCTTTTTTTACAGCAGCCCAGTCTGAGCGCTGCATGGGTCCCCAGCTCTCACTTGAGAGCCGCGGCCCTGCTTTAACAGCCCAGACCGGAAGGGCTGTTAAACACTTTAAGTGCTGACTGAGGGAGCGGACTCCCTCATTCTACCATCGGCACCCCGCAAATGCAATTGAGGGGTGCCGATGTGTGTGAAGGCTGGCAGGGGTCTGATGTAGGCCCCAGACCAGCCTTCAGTAATTTCCAGCAGGCTGCGCCTCTCTGGCGTAGCGTGTTGGTCAATGTTAGAATAGCATTGCCATTAAAATGCATTGCACAACAGGGATAGTGCATTGCATTTTAAAAGCAATCAAAATACTGTCTGTTATAGTCCTTGTGGGACTATTAAGTGGTAAAAAAAAACATATTTATTAAATAACAAAAAATTCTATTAAAAAATGACTTTTTTCAGTGAAAAAAATTGAAAAAAAAAATCTCCCCCATATGTTTTGTATTTCCGTGTCCGTAATGACCCAGACTACATAAATATCACATAAATTATCTGCTACGGTGAACGCTGTAAAAAAAATAATACAGAATTGCTAATTTATTCTTATACCAAAAAAACGTAATAACAAGTGATCAAAAAGTGCCATTTACTCCGAAATTATACCAATGAAAAATACAAGTCGCCCTACAAAAATCAAGCCTTCACACAACTCCATAGAAAGAAAAATAAAAGTTATGGGTCTTGGGAAGCGGCAATGCAAAAACATTTTTTTCTTTAAAAAAAGGGGGGGTTTTATTGCAAAAAAGTAGTAAAACGTAAAAAGACTATAGGTATTTGGTGTCACTGTACTCGTACTTGCTGAAAAAGGCTTATCGCCGAAACGCGTCCAGGACCTTATTTGAAATAAAAGAGCAATAGAAAAAGAGCACGGCTGCTGGGATTTTTCCTGTTACTGTACTCGTACTGACCCAAAGAATAAAGATATTTTGTTTTTTATACCGAAAAATTAACGCTGTATAATTTATAACGTAAAAACGCAGTGGCAGTATTGCTGTTTTTCCCATCTCCCGCCCAGAAAGAGTTAATAAAAGTTAATCAGAAAGTTATGTGTACCCTAAAATAATGCCATTAAAAACTATAACATGTCCCGCAAAAAACAAGCCCTCATAAAACTATATAGATGGAAATATAAAAAAGTTATAGCTCTTGGAAGGTGTCGATGAAAAAAGGAAGAAAAACGCTTGGTCGGTAAGGCCCAAAACAGGCTGGTTAAAAAACCACTGCCAGACTCCTCTGGCAGAGGTTAATCCACCATGGGAGCAAAATGATTGGATTTTGCAATTTAACACTCACAATCCTTCTTTTCCCCAACATAGGGGGAAGTCAGGAGCATTCCATGCACATTAACTTCTTGGTTGATCCTGCCAAAAACAGCAAGTTCAGCCAAAAACATCCTAATGTGTATTGAGGCCTTTAGAATTAGTATGTAGGTTCACCTTTTGAACTCTAGATGATCTGTATAATCTTAATGAATGTCATTTGTCTGTAATGCCAGGTTTTAGTAAATGTATGACTAGTTAAGTCACCAACCCAATGACTTATAAAGGGTCTATTTCAGATGTCAAAGAGCAATGTAAACCGTAGCAATAAGAGCCAACCCAAAGTCTTTGTTACAGTACTTTAATTGGTAAATATTTCACGTGTCATTAGTCATGCATGTAGGTTGGTAAAGGATCTGTAGACTGCCCATATTAACATGATGTACAGTGCCAGTCAAAAGTTTGGGCACACCTTTTCATTACATGTTTTCTTCTCTTTTTTTTTTTTTTTTTTCTATATTGTAGATTCATATTGAAGACGTTAAAGTGATGGAGGAACACACAAATAATTAAGTAGTAAACAAAAAGTGTTAAACCAGAATGTTATATAATTTAGATTCTTCAAAGTAGCCCCCTTTTGCTTTGATGACCTCTTTGCACACTTTTTCACTTTCTCAATCCTCTTCATGAGGTAATCACCTGCAATGGTTTTTAGTTAACAAGTATGCCTTGTCAACAGTTAGTACATGGAATTTCTTGCTTTCATAATGTGTTTATGACTATCATTTGTGTTGCGCAGAGGTAGGATTAGCACACACTTCCATACGGTGTTTAGCCATATTCTACTACTGCTCTAATACAAGTTATGGCAAGAACGACTCAAATAAGTAAACAGAAACAATGGTCCTTTATTACTTTACAGTCAATCCAGAAAATTTCCAGATCTTTGAAGGTATCCTCAAGTGCGGTCATGAAAACAATTAAACGCTATGATGAAAGTTGCTCTCATGAGGACTGCCCCAGGAAAGGAAGACCAAGAGTTTCCTATGTTGCAGGGAATAAGTTCATTAGCGTTACCAGCCCCAGAAACCGCAAATTAACAGTACCTCAGATCAACCCTACATAAATGCTTTAGAGAGATAAAGTTCCAGACACATCTCAACATCAATTGTTCAGAAGAGATTTCAAGAATCAGGTATTTATGGTTGAATTGCCGCAAAGAGGCCACTACTGAGAACAAGAAGAAGACAATTGCTTGGGCCAAGAAGCACAAGCAATGGACATTAAACCAGTGGAAATCTGTACTTGGAGTTAAAATTTGAGATTTTTTTTGTCTTTGTGAGATGCAGAAAAACTGAGCAGATGATTTCTACTTGTGTAGCTTCCACCCACGTGGAGCTTCGAGGAGGAGGTGTGATGTTGTGGACGTGCTTTGCAGGTGACACTTAATGATTTACTAAAATTTCAAGGCTCACTTTACCAGCATGGCTACCACAGCATTCTGCAGCAACATACCATCCCATATGGTTTGCACTTTGTGGGACCATCATTTGTTCTTCAACAGAACAGTGACCCCAAACACACCTCCTGGTTGTGTAAGGGCTATTTGACCAAGAAGGAGAGCAATAGAATGCTGCATCAAATGAAGTGGCCACCACAATCACCCAACCGTTACCCATTTAAGATAGTTTGAGTTGAGTTGTACCACAGAGTGAAGGAAAAGCAGACAAGTTCTCAGCACCTCTGGAAACTCCTTCAAGACTGAGAGAAAACCATTTCAGGTGACTACCTCATGAAGCTGATTGAGAGAGTGCCTAAAGTGTGCAAAGCCATCATCCAAGCAAAAGAGGTCTACTTTGAAGAATCTAAAATATTGTTGTTTGTTTTAAGGGGCTTTTCGGCTCATCAGTATCTGATAGTATCCGCCGATCAGCTGTTTGAGAAGGCACTGGCACTCTTGTGAGTGCAGCAGCCTTCTCCGTGCTTACTAAACACAGTGCTGTACATTGTATAGCAGCTGTGCTTGGTATTGCAGCTCAACCCCCTTCACTTCAGTGGGGCTGAGTGCGATAGCAAGCACAGCCGCTATAGATCGTATGGTGCTGTGCTTGGTAAGCACAGAGAAAGCCATGTTGCTCACAGGAGCGCCGCTGCCTTCTCAAACAGCTGATCAGTGGGGTCCCGGGTGTGGGATTTCCACCAATCAGATATTTATTTAACCAATCAGAAAACCTCTAACAATTTTTAGCTTACTACTTAATTCCATTTGTGTTCTTTCATTGTTCTCATGTCTTCAATATGTAGAAAATATACAATGTAGAAAGTAAAAATAATTAAAAAAACGTATTGAAAAGGCTCCAAACTTTTGACTGGTATTGTACGTGTAAGCTTATATATTGATTAAATGCAATACTTAGTTTGATGTATAATCATTTGTCCTTTGCTTATAGACAAGCAGCTGATGCAGTACATCGGGAACCCTGTACTGTCTCTCTTTGAACTTCCATCAAACAATTCTGAGGCGACATCTATAGATCCGGGGTCATTACTAACCACTTTAGAAGATGGCTTGTATCCCTGCAGCTCAGCTGCACAGAATAACACAACTCTTCAGACTAACTCCAGCCAAGCAGCAGACCTATTGGTAGAAGATTTGAGTGGCTCTAATGAGCTCCTACCCATGTTTGTCCTTAGCCCTGTAAACAAACTTATAGAAGAAGTCACAGACTCAGAAACACTTTAATGGCCGCAAGATTGTAATGGACCTGCCGTGTGTTCACTGATGTACTGAAATACAAGTATCTGCAATATGGACTCTTACATGAATCTCCTGCAATAAGTTCTTGTTATGGGTGAAGTAAGCAGATTGTATGTTTGTATCCTCTTTAAAAAAAAAAATGTATCCAGGGGGATTGTGAAGACTGGTGGATGCTTATGTGCCAAGATGTACAGCTGTTCCCTTTATTTTAAAGAAAATAAAATGAGAATGTCTCAGTACATGTACACTTGTACATACAATGTGTATGTGGCACATGTTCCTTTGGTGAGATCCTAGCTTGCAGTCCCTCTTCTGTAATGAGTATGAAACCATCTCAACTATAGCTCCTTTAGAGACTCACTGAGGCCCTTATGTAATAAGATTTGTTCCCTTTAAACTTCTCATTTTATATGTTTGGTTTTCATTTTATATGCCGTCCATCTGCACACTCTAATGTATGAATACAAAAGGCCAGTATACATGAGATATAAGGGAATAAAAAAATCCATCACAGAAAAATCACTATGTATAAATGTCTGAAGACCCCTGTTCAAGCCAAGGTGAAAGTTAAAGGGGTTGGCCACTTTCTGGTTACTGTTAAACGATGTATTTGTAAGATTATTATATGGCACTTACTAATATAGCCTTTTGTTGAAATTCGGCATCATTTTCTAAGGCATACTCTCTTGTTTATAAAGTCTTTTGTGCTGTCCACACTGAGGTGCTGCCCATAAGATGGCCGCTGATGGAGGGTCATGTGACCAGGCAAATCATCTCAATGTGATGCCTCTTCCTTTCAAATACAATGCACTTGTTGTGGTGAGAGTTTAGTACAAGTGTAGTGTCTAAATGGAGGGAACATCACATGGAGGTGATATTCCTGGTCACATGGCCCGCCATCAGCGACCATCTTATGGACAGGACCTCTGTGTGGACAGCACGGAAGACTTTAACACGGGAGTATGCCTTTAGAAAATGGTGCAAAATTTCAACAAAGGCTATATTAGTAAGTGCCATATAATCATGTTACAAACACATTGGTCAACCGTAACCAGAACGTGGCCAACCCCTTTAAGCACAGTGTGTGCTTGTTAAGATGCTTCATTGCCCACATAGACCACCATTTAGACAGCTGGTGGATATGACATAAATGCCTGTTGAAAATCCAAGTTTGTGATACCTTGCAATTGGTTCATTCTCTTTAGTTTTGAGTCTAACACTGTTTTTGAGACAATGAATGGGGACAAAAGGGAACGTTTTCCCCGCTATTGAGATCCTATGACGGATCTCAATAGCGGAAAGGGAAAGCGCGGATGTGAAAGCAGCCTAATACGCTAGTGGTGCTTGCTCAGTTATGACACAGCCACGGTGGTGTACCAGGGTATGTGTTAGAGAATCTGTTACCACAAAATGCAGTGCAATCTGCAGGCATTATGTTATAGAGCAGGAGGAGCTGAGCAGATTCATATATAGTAAAACTTGTAATTTATACATTTAATTCTTCTTTTCTGACTTGTACACGGGGGGGGGGGGGAATCAGTGATTGATAGCGTTCCCTGTGTAATTGTATATACAGAAATAGCTGTCAGTCACTGATAGTTGTGTACGAGGTCTAAATGTATAAATTACTAGCTTTACTGAATCTTTTCCCACAAAACTTTGGGGTGATTTATCAAAACTGGTGCAAAGGAAAACTGCCTTAGTTTCACATAGCAGAAAGTTGGATACTGAGCATTCATTTTCCAAAGGAGCTCTGAAAGATGAGAGGTGGAATCTTATTGGTTCCACCTCTCATCTTTCAGAGCTCCTTTGGAAAATATAGGATCAATAGCTAATTGGTTGCTATGGGCAACTAAGGCAGTTTTGATAAATCTCTCCTTATGTATCAGTATGCTCAGTTTCCCCTGCTTTGTAATATGCTGCCTGCAGACTCTATTGCATTTTGTGGTGACAGGTCCTCTTTAAGGCCTCTTGCACACAGCCGTCGGCCGGACGTTCCCTGCATTGGGGACCGCAATTTGCAGTCTCCAAAGTACAGGCACCGTCTGTGCTGCTGCCGCCGCAACGGATCCAGACCCATTCAACTTGAATGGGTCCATGATCCGTCCACACTGCAAACAGATAGTACAAGTTCTATCAAATAAATGGGTCTACATCCATGGTGAGCAACACGGCCGGACCCACTGTTTATGGGCAACGGCAATGTGCATGAGGCCCAAGACTGGGTGGCATGGTGTTTCATAACATGTGACTCGGTGAACACTTGCTTTTGTCAGCTGCACTGTCCATGACATTTAAGGTAATGCATTTTTTCTATTTTAGACAATATTTTTCACATCTTACATCCATATTATTGATAGAAACTGCTTGTCCACATTTTTTTCTCTCCCCCAGTTACAAATCCAATGATATTGCTAAGATTCAGTAGCTACCAATAAGCATTTACCGTCTGGAGACTTCAGCCTCCATCTCTTGCATATGTAAAGTTTATGCAAGTTTGGGATTGGGTGTAGTGAGAATGCTTTTTTGCTTAGCGTGGGATTGCAGCACGGAAAAATGCAAGCTGTATTCATCAAATATAAGCAGTATACACAATGGCCTAGAATAAAACACAGTAATCAGTAAGTAGCATAGTTCTAGCCCACTCACTATGCAGCACCACAAATGCTAATGAACTTGTACGTATTGTTCTCTCTACTTATGAATAGTGGAGCATAGTACATATACAGATGAAGCAGGGGTAACACTCAATCTCTTAACTAAGCAATTGCTTTTCAAGCCATTGAAAAGCAATTGCTTAACGCATTTAGTTGCATTTAGTTTAGATAACACGTCTCATAAAGAGTGTTAACCCTACTACATCCGTATGCTTTTTTTTTTTATAAATTATGTTTGTTTTTGTTTCCTAATAGCCTTGATTGACCGTGAGAGTTTGGTATCTACAGCTGAAATCAAATTACTTGTATTTATCTAAATAATAATGTTTTTAGCCACTTCAGCATATATGCTTTCTACTCTGTATTGTTCAGCTCATTAAAGCCTATTTATATAAACTTGGAGGGTGTCTTTTAATAAGTGTGTCTCTGCATTATTTATTCCATGAATAAAGTATGTGTACTTAACCCCTTTAGGACACATGACGTACCGGTACGGCATGTTTCCCGAGTCCTTAAGGACACATGACATACCAGTACGTCATGAGTAGTTCCGATCACTGCTGCTCAGCTGGCAGTGATCGGAACAAGGTACCTGCTGAAATCATTCAGCAGGTACCTTGTTACAATGCCCAGGGGGGTCCTGTGACCCCCCCCCCCCCCATATGGGCGATCGCTGCAAACCGCAGGTCAATTCAGACCTGCGGTTTGCAGCGCTTTGATCGGGATCAGAGAGTTAATTCCCCCAAAGTATTGATTTTTAACCCTCCCTGCAGCCCCCAATCATATTATGGCGGCGGGGTTGCGATCCCCCGCCCGCCTCCTCTGTAATGTATCCCTGGTGTCTAGTGGGTCTATCAGAGTGTCAGCACATTGCTGACACTTTGATAGAAACTGCTGGCATCTGTGCTTGATCAGAAGCCAGCCGTTTAACTCCTTCTATAACGCGGTCCCCCAACAGGATGGGAGTACAGAGGGAGGGAGCTCCACTCCCTCCCCATCACCCCCTGCTCAGTTCTGGCAGCGGGTGATGGTTGCCATGGAGACAGGACGCTTTCAGAAGCATCCTGTCTCCATTGTGCTGAAAGTCTGAATAGACCAGCTAAAGGTCTATTCAGACTTTGTAAAGTACAAAATACAGCACAGTGCACTATATAGTGTACTGTACTGTATTATACAGACACCAGATCCACTGGATCTTTCAGAACCAAGTGGGTCTGGGTCAAAAAAAAATGTAAAAAAGTGAAAAAGAGTAAAAATGAAAAAAACACATATCCCTGAATAAAAAAATAAAATAAAAAAATACACTACACATATTAGGTATCACCGCGTCCCTAAAAACCTGCTCTATAAAAATATCACATGACTGAACTCCTCAGGTGAACGCCATAAAAAAAAAAATGGTGTAAATAAGCCATTTTTTGGCACCTTACATCACTAAAAGTGTAATACAAAGCGATCAAAAAGGCGTTTGCCTCCCAAAATAGTACCAATTAAACCGCCATCTCATCCCGCAAAAAATGAGCCCCTAACTACAACAATTGGCCAAAAAATAAAAAAACTATGCCTCTCAGACTAAAACATGATTTTTTTTGTTTCAAAAATGCTTTTTAGTGTTAAATGTGAAAAAATTTTTAAAAAGTAGACATATTGGGTATCTCCACGTCCGTAAGAATCTGCTCTATAAAAATATCACATGACCTAACCCCTCAAGTAAACACTGTAAAAAAAAATTTTATAAAAACATTGTCAAAAAGCCATTTTTTTGCCACCTTACATCACAAAAAGTGTAATAGCAAGCGATCAAAAAGTCATATGACCCCCCAAATAGTGCCAATCTAACAGTCACCTCATCCCGCAAAAATGATACCCAACCTGAGACAATTGCCTAAAAACTGAAAAATATATGGCTCTCAGACTATGGAGATACTAAAACGTTTTTTTTTTATTCAAAAAGGATATTATTGTGTAAAACCAAAATAAATAAAAAAAGGTATACATATTATGTATCGCCGCGTCCGTAAGGACCTGCTCTATAAAAATATAACATGACCTAACCCCTCAGATGAACGCCGTAAACATAAAAAATAAAAACGTCAAACAAGCTATTTTTTTGTCGCCTTACATCACAAAAAGTGTAATTGTAAGCGATCAAAAAGTCATATGCACCCCAAGATAGTACCATTCGAACCGCCATCTCATCCCACAAAAAATGAGCCCCTACATAGGACAATCGCCCAAAAAAAAAATATGGCTCTCAAACTATGGAGACACTAAAACATGATTTTTTTTTGTTTTAAAAAATATTATTGTGTAAAACTTTTATAAATAAATAAAAAGTATACATATTATGTATCGCCGCATCCGTCACAACCTGATCTATAAAAATAACACATGACCTAACCCCTCAGCTGAACACAGCAAAAAAAAATACGGTGTCAAAAGCCATTTTTGTCACCTTACATCACAAAAAGTGTAATAGCAAGCGACCAAAATGTCATATGCACCCCAAGATAGTGCCAATCAAACTGCCATCTCATCCCGCAAAAAATGAGCCCCTACATAAGACAGTCGCCCAAAAATATAAAATAAAACTATGGATTTCAGAATGTGGAGACACAAAAAAAATTTTTTTCAAAAATGCTTTATTATGTAAAACTGAAACAAAAAACCCCCAAAAGTAGTCATATTTGGTATTGTCGCGTCCGTAACAACCTGCTCTATAGAAATAGCACACAATCTAACCTGTCAGTTCAACTATGTAAATAACAAAAAATAAAAACAGTCCCAAAACAGCTATTTTTTTGCAAATTTTACATTTTTCCAGTAACAAAGCAAGGGTTAACAGCCAAACAAAACTCTATTTATTGCCCTGATTCTCTTGTTTGCACAAACACCCCATATGTGGTCGTAAACTGCTGTATGGCCAAACGGCAGGGCACAGAAGAAAGGGAACGCCATATGGTTTTTGGAAGGCAGATTTTGCTGGACTGGTTTTTTGACACTATGTCCCATTTGAAGCCCCCCTGATGCACCCCTACAGTAGAAACTCCAAAAAAGTGGCCCCATTTTGGGAACGACGGGATAAGGTGTCAGTTTTGTTGGTACTATTTTAGGGTAAATATGATTTTTGGTTGCTCTATATTACACTTTTTTTGAGACAAGGTAACAAAAAATAGAAATTCGGAAATTTCATCTCCATTTGCCAATAACTCTTGTGGAACACCTAAAGGGTTAACAAAGTTTGTAAAACTGGTTTTGAATACCTTGAGGGGTGTAGTTTCTTAGATGGAGTCACTTTTATGGAGTTTCTACTCTAGGGGTGCATCGGGGGGCTTCAAATGGGACATGGTGTCAAAAATCCAGTCCAGCAAAATCTGCCTTCCAAAAACCATATGGCGTTCCTTTCCTTCTGCGCCCTGCAGATTGGCTATACAGCAGTTCACGACCACATATTTGGTGTTTGTGCAAACTGCAGAATCGGGGGAATAAATATTAAGTTTTGTTTGGCTATTAACCCTTGCTTTGTTACTGGAAAAAATGGATTAAAATCGAAAAGTTTACAAAAAATTGAAATTCTGAAATTTTATCTCCATTTGCCATTAACTCTTGTGGAAAACCTAAAGGGTTAATGACGTTTGTAAAATCAGTTTTGAATACCTTGAGGGGTGTAGTTTCTAGAATGGGGTAATTTTTGGGTGGTTTTATTATGTAAGCCTCACAAAGTGACTTCAGACCTGAACTGTTCCCTAAAAAGTGGGTTTTTGAAAATTTCTGAAAAATTTCAAGATTTGCTTCTAAACTTCTAAGCCTTGTAACATCCCCAAAAAATAAAATGGCATTCCCAAAATGATCGATACATAAAGTAGACATATGGGGAATGTAAATCAATATTTTTTTTTGGCAGTATTACTATGTATTATAGAAGTAGAGTAATTGAAACTTGGAAAATTGCAAATTTTTAAAATTTTGGGTAAATTTGGTATTTTTTTAATAAATAAAAATGAAATTTTTCGACTTCATTTTACCAGTGTCATGAAGTACAATATGTGACGAAAAAACAATCTCAGAATGGCCTGGATAAGAAAAAGCATTTTAAAGTTATCACCACATAAAGTGACAATG
Source organism: Bufotes viridis (assembly GCA_033119425.1). Lineage (NCBI taxonomy): Eukaryota > Metazoa > Chordata > Amphibia > Anura > Bufonidae > Bufotes > Bufotes viridis. The sequence goes on along the minus strand of CM065597.1, from coordinate 119,086,701 downwards.
GTCAGATTTTGAAAAAATGGCCTGGTCCTTAAGGTGAAATAGGGCCATGTCCTTAAGTGGTTAAAGAGGACCTTTCACCACTCCTGACATGTCTGTGTTAACAGCTTCATGCATTCCCTACGTACTAACCATTCTGGAACATCTATTCTTCTGTCTGTATGTTGTCCCATTCCTCTATTATTTCTACTAGAAGTTATGAATAATTTCTAGCTGTCTGCAGTAAGGGTACAGAGGGGAGATAACAAGTTGGGGAGGGGGGTATCTGCACAGTCTAAAAATGGCAGCACTGATTGGATAGAGTGAATCTGTGCAGGTACAACCCCCCTCCTCCCCCCTTCCCAACTGGTTACCTCCCCCTGTACCCTTACTGAAAGCTAATAGCAATTCATTCATAACTTCTAGTAGAAATAACAGAGGAATGGCACAACATACAGACATAACAATAGATTCTCCAGAAGTGTTATTACATGGGAGATGAATGTAGCTATTAAAACAGACATGTCAGGAGCGGTGAAAGGTCCTCTTTAATCTTTGTCGTGTTGAATCAAATTGAAAGAGCTGGGGCAAAAGAAACAAAGGAAGTATTAGTGTAGTACTGAATCTGGAATAGTGTTGGCTTAGGGCTCGTTTACATCACCGTTTGTCTTTTCCGTTCTCCGGCTCCGTTAAGGAGCAGGAGAACAGAAAGGACGGATGCTGTACATAACTGACACCAACGGTGCCTAAAGACCCCCTAGACTTTAATGGGGTCCGTTTGGTGTCCGCTCAGAACATGTTTTTTGAGCGGACACGAAAGTTCTGCATGCAGTAGCTCCGTAGGTGTCAGTTATGTACAGCATCCGTCCTTTCCGTTCTCCCTTAAAGGGGTTTTGCCAGGAATGATAATCAGGAGAACAGTGGTCAATAGTTTCCTCCTGATCACACAACCGCAGTGAGGAGAAGTTTGAATGGAGCGCCAGCCAATTTATAGGAGGATCCTCCAATATATACCATATAATATGTCTGTTACTAGGGATGAGCGAACCCGAACTGCATGGCTGTGATTGGCCAAGTGCAGCATGTGACCCAGCCTCTATTTAAGCTGGAGTCACGTAGCGCCGCATGTCACTCTGCTCTGATTAGTGTAGGGATAGGACGCAGCTGCTGTGAGGGCGAGATTAGGCAGGGAAAACTCAGCAAAAACACCTAATGAAGTGATAGATCTACAGCTGTGAATCATTCAACTTCTGCTATTTAATTGCTCACTGGTTTTTAGGCTGCACAGAGCGTTTTTCTGTCACTTATTTTTCTGAGGTGATCGGTGGCCATTTTGTGTCTTGTGGTGCACCAGCACAAGCTGCCACCAAGTCCATCAATACTACATCAAGGGCTTGGCTGTGCTTATTGTCACCCCTAGAAACTTAGGATAGAAATTTCTATAGTTTATTGAGGGGTTAAAATCAATTGCCAAAATACCAATCCCCTAAATCTGGTGTTCTAGCTGTGGCTAGCCAAGTGTAATACTGTCTGCTGTCTGGCAAAGGATAGATTTTTTTTTCTGTGGTGAAATGCAATTGCCAAAATAGCAATCCCCTAAATCTGGTGTCCCAGCAGTGGCTGGCCAAGTTTAATAGTGTCCGGCAAAGGATAGATTTTAAATTGTTGGGTGAAATATTACCATTTTTGCCAGGTACAAACCCCTGCACTGCATAACTGACAGGGAACTTACAATTGGCGGTTACATTCTTGCATGAACTAAAGCCTTTTTGGGCTGTGAAGTCAAAGGTAGTCGCCCATAACAGTATTTTTTATTTTTTCATGCCGCTATTCCTGTGGCTACTAAAGATCTCTCTCTCAGACCAGGCCCAGCAGCTGTTCCATTCGCTTTCTACACTGTCTATACTGCCACTGTATATAATTTCATTGTATAATACTGTTAGTTCTCCTCCTCCTCCTGGAGGGGCCCTTTCTAGGTCACGGCCCCAAAGCAGTTGCTTCCCCTGTAGCTATTCCCCTAGGCAGACGTCCTTGTAACGGGGATGCAGCAGGGTGGCCACCCAGTAATCAGCAAAAGTTAGAATGTGGTAGTAACTAGGGGTCGACCGATTATCGTCCGATATTCATGATTTGCACAGTTATCGGTATCGGCCCCTAACCAGGCCGATATACAGATAACTGTGCTATCACAAAACATGAGCGCGCTGCTCTCATCGTGGCCATGTTCCCTCAGCAGCACAGGGGAGAAGGAGGCAGTGTCTCTCCCTCCCCCTGTGCCGCGCTGTCAGTGGAGAGAAGAGGAGGGGCTGAGGGCACACTGGCCACCAATGAGAGAAGAGGAGGCGGGGCTGAGGGCGCACTGGCCACCAATGAGAGAAGAGGAGGAGGGGCTGAGGACGCACTGGCCACCAATGATAATAAGGTTTAAGATATTACAAACGCAGGCATTAGAAGCACATTGCCCAGACCCTGCCTCTGATAGAGAGCTGCGATCCGCGGCAATTAACCCCTCAGGTGCCGCACCTGAGGGGTTAATTGCCGCGGATTGCAGCGCTCTATTAGAGGCAGGGTCTGGGCAATGTGTTTCTAATTCCTGCGTTTGTAATATCTTAAACCTTATTATCATTGGTGGCCAGTGCGCCTCAGCCCCTGTCCACAGTATAAAAACATTGGTGGCCAGTGCGTCCTCCCCATCCCCCTCCTTCCCCCATCCCTTCAGTATTGATATCATTGGTGGCAGTGGCCACAGGGTCCCCCACCTCCTCTCTTCTGATCGGAGCCCCAGCAGTGTAATGCTGGGGCTCCGATCGGTTACCATGGCAGCCAGGACGCTACTGAAGCCCTGGCTGCCATGGTTCCTGCTGCTGTGTGCCCATAGCACAGGGCAGCAGGGACAGTGTGAGGTCCTATTCACCCTGATAGATCTCTATTAGGGTGAATAGGACAAGGGATGTAAAGAGCCCAGGTTTTACACCTAAGGGGGGAAATAGTAATAAAATAAAAAGTAAAAAAATTTAAAATAGTAAAAAAACACCAAAATATTAAGTATAAATTAACCCTTTTCCAATTTTACATATAAAATATATAAACAATAAATAAAAAAACATATCGCCGTGCCCAAAAAGTCCAAACTATTAAAATATTTTATTTTTAAAAGCGTTGGACACTGTAACAGAAAAAAAGAAAATCCAAAAATTAAAATGCGCAAAATATCGGTATAAAATATCGGCTATCGGCCTGAAAGTTCACAGAATATCGGTATCGGCTCTAAAAAATCTATATCGGTCGACCCCTAGTAGTAACTGGGCAGTCGTTGCGCAGGCACTGCAGCATGTAGTCGCTCATGTCTGCCAGGCTGTCCAGAGGCAAGGACAAGCTATCCTCTTTGAGGGAGGTATATCGTCTGTGTCCTCTGTATCCCCCAGCGTTCCTCCTACTCCTCTTCCTCATCCTCCAGAACTGTGCCCTGGCTAGACAATTGTGTTCCAGGCCAGGGCCTATGTTGGTGCAGATGCCCACCCTATCCTTTTGTATTTGGTTGGACTTAAGTTAAGGATAAGGCGTGTATATAGTTTTGTTTCTTTATATGGTTAGTTTAGCTGCATTATAGTTATTTTAATATGTTTTTAAGTAAATTTGTAAATAGTTTGTTAATGGTTTGAGTGAAAGGGGGGGGGGGGGGTTTGAGCAGGGCCGCCATCAGGGGGGTACAGCCCATACCCCAGGAGGGGTCCGGACCCTGGGGGGGGCCCGGCCGGTCCAGAGCTTTTTTTTTTTTTTTTTTGTGGCCGCTAGACCTGGGGCCATGGGCATAGGTAGCGGGGGGGACAGGCATGGTCAAATCCCCCCCAGCGGGGCAATGTGGTGTAGATATAGCCCGGCTCCCCAGAATCAGATCAGCACCGCCGGGCCCGGACAGCAGCGAGCACGGCGGACGGCGTCAATCCCGCGAGACCTGTGAACTCTCGCGGCAAATCTCATGGGAACATGAGCGCGCCGTGCGCGCCAGAACTTCAACTAAGAGACTCGGAGGCCGGAGTGCAGGAGAGTCTCATCATCCAGACAGAGCCAGCCCAGGACAGGAGGAGCTGGTAAGTTTATTACAATTACTGTGGGGGCAAATTAATTAATATGGGGGCAGTGTGGGGACAAATGAATTATTATGGAGCAATGTGGGAGCAAATTAATTAATATGGGGGCAGTGTGGGGACAAATTAATTATTATGGAGCAATGGGGGGGGGGAATGAATTAATATGAGGCAGTGTGTGGAGGCAAATGAATTAATATGAGGCAGTGTAGGGAGGCAAATTAATGAATATGAGGCAGTGTGGGGGGCAAATTAATTAATATGGGGGCAGTGTGGGGGCAAATTAATTAATATGAGGCAGAGTGGGGGGCAAATTAATTAATATGGGGGCAGTGTGGGGACAAATTATTATGGAGCAATGTGGGGGGAAATCAATTAATATGGGGGCAGTGTGGGGGCAAATTAATTAATATGAGGCAGATTGGGGGGCAAATTAATTAATATAAGGCAGTGTGGGGGGCAAATAAATTAATATGAAGCAGTGTGGGGGGCAAATTACTTTACACCAGTTTGATAAATTACCCCAATTATGAGAAATCTAACATGTCTGTGTAACAAACTCTGCAGAGACGAGATGTGGCTGGAGGAATTTGTCATGGTGGTCAGGGTCAAACGGAGGAGAAGAGGAAACTGGATGTAAGAGGTAGGTGGTGCTGGATTCCCCTATATGTACAGCGGGCTCACTACTGTCTCATCTCCCCCCCCCCTCCCCCCAAGTATTTATCATAATCCTATGTATTTTAAATTTGGCAGCTACATTTTAATTTGTCAACTGCAGTCCTATGTAACAGACCAGATAACAGTGATAACTGTCTGTGTGCAGATAATGTAGTATATGTTCCCTGCAGTCCTATGTAACACCCCACATAACACAATAGTTGTGTTATGTGGGGTGTTACATAGGACTGCAGGTAACATCTATAACATCTGTACTCAGACAGTTTTGAGATAATGGTGATCCGGCGGGTTGGGGGGGGGGGTCGTCGACGAAGAGGGGGCCCCATAGATTGTGTGTACGCCACTGGGCATCTCCATAGTGATCTGTTTGTATCGCCGTCCTCAGGACAGCGATACAAACAGAAGGCTGTGCGGAGGAGCAGGGGAGAGGTGTGTCCCTTTCCTGTTCCTCTGATAGGCTGCCGGCACTAGGCGGGGGGGATAATGGAGGGCTGTCTGGGGGCAAAATTAACTTGTGTGGGGGCAAATTACTTAGTGGGGGGTCAGTGTGGCGGGCAAACTACATAGAGGGCCGTGTGGGGGCAAAATTACTTAGTGTGGGGGAAAATTACTTAGTGGGGGCAATTTATATAATGCAGGGCTGTCTGGGGGTAAAATTAACTTGTGGGGGAGGGGCAAATTACTAATTGGGGGTCAGTGTGGCGGGCAAAATACATACTGGAGGGCCATGTGGGGGCAAAACTACTTAGTGTGGGGGCAAATTACATAATGCAGGGCTGTCTGAGGGCAAAATTAACTTGGGGGGGCAAATTATTCAGTGGGGGGCAGTGTGGCGGGCAAACTACATAATGGAGGGCCGTGTAGGAGACGTCCCTGGATGTAAGAGGTATGGGCGCGATATATGGGTGGGGCTGTGTGTGGTTGTGGCTTGAGGGTGGACAGGGACACAGGGGCCCCATGATCTCCTATTCCTGGGGGAAGTGCCCCTCCAAAGACCAGGCTCTGGATCCGCCACTGGGGTAGTGTCGGGGAGGGGGCGGCGGCGGGGGGGGGCCAGGCCTTGAGCTGTGTAAGGGGCCCCCAAAATTTCTGATGGCAGCCCTGGGTTTGAGTGTGTAGGGTGTGAGGGTTTATTTTCCATCCGCTTTCTACACTGTCTATATTGCCACTCTTATCTAATTTCATTGTAAAATACTGCTGAGGGGGCCCTGACAAAGTCTTTTAGTCCTCCTCCTGGATGGGCCCCTTCTAGGTCAGGGACCCAAAACAGTGTACTTCCCACGCTTCCCAACCCATCAGTAAGTACGTGTACTCTTCCACCATGTTGCTGAAATGCTGCCTCCTGCTAAGACGTTCCAGATCTGCTGGTGGTGCAGGTTGTTGTGGCGTGATGACAAAGCTTTCCCACATTTCGTCAATGTTAACCCAGCCTTCTGAGGTGCTGATGGTGACCCAGCTGCCCGTGAGCTGGCTTGGGTGCCACCCTGCTGAGAACACAGTTCCTTCTCACCCTCCCCATCCTACTTATCCTCCTCATCCTCCAGAACTGTGCCCTGGTTGGACAATTGTGTTCCAGGCCAGGGACTATGTTGGTGCAGGAACCCACCCTTTGATCCACTTGGATGTCACTCAGCTCCCCTAGCTTAAACACCCTTAATGACCAGGCCACTTTTTACAATTCTGCACTACGCTACTTTCACCGTTTATTGCTCATACAACTTACCACCCAAGTGAATTTTACTTCCTTTTCTTCTCACTAATAGAGCTTTCATTTGGTGCTATTTCATTCTTGCTGACATTTTTACTTTTTTGATATTTAATTTTTTTGACAAAATGTTTGCAAAAAAATAACATTTTTCACTTTCTGTTGGAAAATTTGTCAAATAAAACTAAATTTCTCTATAAATTTTTCTCTAAATTTATTGTTCTACATGTCTTTGATAAAAAAAATGCAATAAGTGTATATTTATTGGTTTGGGTAAAAGTTATAGCGTTTACAAACTATGGTGCAAAAAAGTGAATTTCCGCACTTTGACTTTCTGAGCACCTGTCCTGTTTCCTGACGTACTACAATGTCCAGACAGTAGAAAAACCCCACAAATGACCCCATTTCGGAAAGTAGACACCCTAAGATATTCGCTGATGGGCATAGTGAGTTCATGGAAATTTTTATTTTTTGTCACAAGTTAGTGGAAATTGATTTATTTATTTTTGTTTCTTACAAAGTCTCATATTCCACTAACTTGTGACACAAAATAAAATTTTACATGAACTCACCATACCCCTCACGGAATACCTTGGGGTGTCTACTTTCTAAAATGGGGTCACTTGTGTGGTATTTTTACTGCCCTGGCATTTTAGGGGCCCCTAAACGTGAGAAGTGGTTTGGAATCCAAATGCGTAAAAATATCCTGTGAAATCCTAAAGGTACTCATTGGATTTAGGGCCCCTTTGCGCATGTTGGCTGCAAAAAAGTGGCACACATGTGGTATTGCCGTACTCAGGAAAAGTAGGGCAATGTGTTTTGGGGTGTATTTTTACATATACCCATGCTGGGTGTGAAAAATATCTCTGTAAATGACAACTCTTTCCATTTTTTTATACAAAGTTGTCAATTTACAGAGATATTTCTCTCACCCAGCATGGGTATATGTAAAAATACACCCCAAAACACATTTCCCTACTTCTCCTGAGTACGGCGATACCACATGAATGACACTTTTTCGCAGCCAAGATGCTCAAAGGGGCCCTAATTCCAATGAGTACCTTTTAGGTTGCCATTTTTACGCATTTTTCTTCTCACGCTTTAGGGCCCCTAAAATGCCAGGGCAGTAAAAATACCCCAAATGTGACCCCATTTTAGAAAGAAGACAGCCCAAGGTATTCTGTGAGGGGCATGGCGAGTTCATAGAAGATTTTTTTTTTTTTGCAGAAGTTAGCGGAATTAGATTTTTTTTGTTTTTTCTCACAAAGTCTCCCTTTCCGCTAACTTGTGACAAAAAGTTCAATCTTTCATGGACTCAATATGCCCCTCAGCGAATACCTTTGTGTGTCTTCTTTCCAAAATGGGGTCACATGTGAGGTTTTTGTACTGCTCTGGCATTTGAGGGTCTCCGCAATCATTACATGTATGGCCAGCATTAGGAGTTTCTGCTATTCTCCTTATATTGAGCATACAGGTAATGAGATTTTTTTTAAGTTCAGCCTCTGGGCTGAAAGAAAAAATGAACGGCACAGATTTCCTCATTCGCATCGATCGATGTGGATGAAAAACTCTCTGACAAAAAATATGCAAGAAAAAAAAAGAGGGGCCTGGCGATTGCCAGGACATAGGGGCTCCGCCCAAACATCCATACCCACTCAGCTCCTATGTCCTGGCAAACGTGATTTCTCCATTCACATTGATCAATCGATCGTTGTGGAGGAAGACATCTTTGCCAGATTTTTGATACAAAGTGTTTGCCAAAGCATATGAACTCCAACACCTCTCCTCAGCTCATATGCCTGGTGTGGGGGGTTAGCTCTGGTCTCGGGGATCATTCACACAAACTTCCTTCTGGACAACGGATTTCATGTCCAAACAGTGCATTTATTTGGCAGTCTTTTCAAACAAAACAACAGGTACAAAACAATAAACACTGGCCCAGCTAGGCTCTAACTAAACATATTATTTTAATCCCTCACTCACCTAGTGGGTACAGTTCACACCCTGTGAACTGATGCGGCTTTCTCCAGCCCAATGTCCCACAGCCTCCTGGCTGTTCAGAGCACTGTTCACACACAGTCTCAGTTCAAAGTCCGTTGGGGAATTCAGGCTCACCAGTCCTCATGACTGTGGCCCTGCGACCCTTCCAGGCGTCGCTGTGTCCCCCAATTCCAGGCTATCGCTTAGCCCTGTGGCCCCTCAGCCAACTTGGCCGAGACCACTCACGCAGAGCCTCTGCCAAACTCTGTCTCAAACAACTCTCTCCAGAGTGGGACCCCACCCATGTCCAACAAGAGGATTAAATAGCATTCCCTGGACATGGGCGTTGTCAAAAACCCCGGACTGGAGCATGGGGAACAGGCACTCACCCAGCACATTGCCTGTTCCCAGTAAAAGCCCGCCCTGGACTAGCTGGAGCCAGCTAAGCTAGTTATCTTGGTGACCACCAACTAACTTAGTGGCCACCCATCTCTAGACTAGGGCCTTTACTTCACCAAGGCCGGGCCCCTTGGTGACACGCTCCTGGTGCAAACAACACCCCTTGTTATTCACATTGCCACACTGGGCAAACGTACTTGTACTGCAGAGGAGAAATCTCGTCTTGCAGCGCCGCATACACCGACTTCATGTGTCTTCTGACAGCAGCACAATGCTTCTCTCAGAATGCACATCAGTGCTGCAGCATTTTCGTCAGTTGGTCCGTTGGTCTACCTGGAAAATAAAGGGTGGTTGGGGGGGCGGGGAATGAAGAAAAAACAGGCAGCAGGCTCATAAACTTGAACGTTACAAAGTTTATAAAACCTGAACATAAAACTTTTTTTATCAAACCTGAACATTAAAACTTTTAAAACCTGTTTAATTTATTTTTATTTTTTCCTTTTCACTCTATTTTCCTTGCAGAAACCTCTCCTCTCCCATAGGACAATGTGTAAAGTGTAAATCACACAGAGATGGCGCGAAGTACATTATCCACTTTATCCCAAGGGAAAGGAGAAGTTTCTACCATTTCACATTTCTGCTGTAGCACACCAGCACCCCTATATGTTAGGGTCTCTCAAAACCTAGTATCCTGAGAGACCCTAGAGCCTGATTGTAAAAACTACCTGTGTCGTGCAATCCCTACGTCCCTAAGTGTACCTGAGTGTGGTACTTCCGGAAACACTCCCCTAGGCATAGGGCAGGGTGGTCAGGACAGTCAGAACAGAAATAACAGGTGTTACGCCTTATTCCACTCCTGCTACAGACACAACATTTTTTTCGGGTTGGCGGATGGGTTGAGGTACTAGCAACGACATTGGGGAAATGTCGCTCGTGTAGACGGCTCACTACACTGGTGGTTGGGGCCACGGAACCTCTTGGAGATAGGAGGTTCTCGATGATCTCTTCCTGAAATTTGAGGAAGGATCCTGTTCTCCCAGCCTTACTGTAGAGAACAAAACTATTATACATAGCCAATTGAAATAAATATACAGACACCTTCTTATACCAGCGTCTGGTGAGGCGGGAAATCAAATACGGGGCCAACATCTGGTCATTGAAGTCCACCCCTCCCATGTGGAGGTTATTGTCGTGGACTGAGAGGGGCTTTTCAACGACACTGGTTGCCCATTCAATTTGTATTGTCGTGTCTGCGTGAATGGAGGAGAGCATGTAAACGTCACGCTTGTCTCTCCATTTCACCGGGAGCAGTTCTTGGTTACACAAGGCAGCCCTCTCCCCCCTTGCGAGACGGGTGGTAACGAGCCGTTGGGGGAAGCCCCGGCGACTAGTTCGCACGGTGCCACAGCAGCCAATCTGTTCTAAGAACAAATGCCTGAAGAGGGCAACACTTGTGTAGAAATTGTCCACATAAAGATGGTACCCCTTGCCGAATAAGGGTGACACCAAGTCCCAGACTATCTTCCCACTGCTCCCCAGGTAGTCAGGGCAACCGACCGGCTCCAGGGTCTGATCTTTTCCCTCATAGATCCGAAATTTGTGTGTATAGCCTTTGGCCCTTTCACAGAGCTTATACAATTTGACCCCATACCGGGCGCGCTTGCTTGGGATGTACTGTTTGAAGCCATGGAGCCCGGTAAAATGTATAAGGGACTCGTCTACGCAGATGTTTTGTGTGGGGGTATACAAATCTGCAAATTTCAGGTTGAAGTGGTCTATGAGGGGCCGAATGTTGTGGAGCCGGTCAAAAACTGGGTGGCCTCTGGGACGGGAGGTGGTGTTGTCGCTAAAGTGCAGGAAACACAGGATGGTCTCAAATCGTGTCCTGGACATGGCAGCAGAGTACATGGGCATGTGATGAATTGGGTTTGTGGACCAATATGACCGTAATTCATGTTTTTTTGTCAGGCCCATGTTGAGGAGAAGGCCCAGAAAAGTTTTACATTCGGAAACTTGGAGTGGTTTCCACCGGAAAGGCTGGTCATAGAAGCTTTCCGGGTTGGTGGTAATAAATTGAGTGGCATACCGATTTGTTTCTGCCACGACTAAGTCATAGAGCTCCGCAGTGAAGAACAGCTCAAAAAACCCCAGTGCCGATCCGATCTGAGCTGTCTCCACCCGAACTCCTGACTGGGCGGTGAAAGGGGGAACTAATGGTGCAGCTGAAGTTGGGGGCTGCCAATCAGGGTTTGCCAGCACCTCAGGGATTCTAGGGGCTCTATTTTATTTTTTGTCACAAGTTAGTGGAATATGAAAAAAAAAAGTCAATTTCCGCTAACTTGTGCCAAAAAAAAATCTTCTATGAACTCGCCATGCCCCTTATGGAATACCTTGGGGTGTCTTCTTTCCAAAATGGGGTCACTTGTGGGGTATTTATACTGCCCTGGCATTTTAGGGGCCCTAAAGCGTGAGAAGAAGTCTGGAATCCAAATGTGTAAAAATGCCCTCCTAAAAGGTACTCATTGGAATTTCGGCCTCTTTGCGCATCTTGGCTGCAAAAAAGTGTCACACATGTGGTATCGCCGTACTCAGGAAAAGTAGGGCAATGTGTTTTGGGGTGTATTTTTACTTATACCCATGCTATGTGTGAAAAATATCTCTGTAAATGACAACTTTAAAAAAAAAATTATACAAAGTTGTCAATTTATAGACATATTTCTCTCACCCAGCATGGGTATATGTAAAAATACACAGCAAAACACATTGGATCCGCAAAACACATACAGACGTCTGAATGAGCCTTACAGGGGGGTGATTAGTGACAGGGGGGGGGGTGACAGGGGGTGATCAGGGGTTAATCAGTGACGGGGGGGGGGGGGTGATTGGTGCACTTACATAGCTTACATAGCTCCCAAGCAAAAGGGACCACCAGAGGTGCAGGCATATCAGATGCTGTTTACAAAACAGCGTCTGATATGCGATTTAGATGGCGTTTTTCTAACATATACAGCCTGCCAGCGCATAATTAGCGCTGGAAGGCTGTAGTAAAACTTCCTCCTGACGCAATTCCGTGCGCGTTCACAGGGAATCTCGCCTCTCGCGAGATGACGCGCTGACGCGTCAAGGGGGAAAATCCCGGCCGCCCGCAGGACGGATCTCTGCGTTAGACGGTCGGGATGTGGTTAAGGATAAAGCGTGTATATAGTTTTGTTTGTTTATATAGTTAGTTTAGCTGCATTATAGTTATTTTAATATGTTTTTAAGAAAATTTGTAAATAGTTTGTTAATGATTTGAGTGAAAGGGGGGGTGGGGGTGTTGTGTGTGTTCGATTAAGGCCTCATGCACACGGCCGTTGTTGTGGTCCGCGTATGAGCCGCATATTTTGCGGCTCGGGCGCGGACCCATTCACTTCAATGGGGCCGCAAAAGATGCGGACAGCACTCCGTGTGCTGTCCGCATCCGTTGCTCCGTTCCGTGCCCCCGCCCAAAAAATAAAGCATGTCCTATTCTTGTCCGTTTTGCGGACAAGAATAGGCATTTCTATAATGGGCCGTGTTCCGTTCCACAAATTGCGAAACGGAACACGGAGCAGCTTCCGTGTTTTGCGGATCCGCGATTTGCGGACCGCAAAACACCAACGGTCATGTGCATGTAGCCAAACTGAATTGATTTTCACTGTCTGGTGAATTCCTGCACCCCAAATTCAGCACATGTGGCAGGCAGGGGATATGTGTCAAACCGGCTAGGCCCAGACCTGCTAGTATATTTTGCCCATTAGCGCACAACACCAGGCCGGGCTGGATGCTCAGTCGCACCAACCAATGGTCGGTCTGTTGTTCCATGCCTGTCCATAGCTCCTGCGCGGTGCGGGGTTTGTCCCACAAACACACAAGTTTTAAAACAACCTGCTGTCGTTTCCCCCTGGCTGTGCTGCTGTGGGTGGTGAAGGTGTTATGCTGAGTGGATGAGGAGGAGGTAGAGGAGGAGGAGGTAGAGGAGGAGGTAGAGGAGGAGGAAGCTGAGTAGGAGGAGGTGGAGGAGGTAACAGGATACAAAGAGAAATGCCCAGCAAACCTCAGGGGCGGAAGGACATTCGCAAAAATGCTATCCGCCTTTGGCCCAGCCGCTACATTTACTGACTGTGTTGTTGGTTATGTGGACATTGCCACAGATAGCGTTGCGCAGTGCACACTTGATTTGTCTGCCACTTGGTTGTGCAGGGAAGGGATGGCTTGTCTGCAAAAGTAGCGGTGGCTGGGATATACGTACTGTGGGATAGCCACCGCCTTAAGGTTTTTAAAACTGTCCACCAGACAGAATGACAGCATTTCAAAGGACCAGGAAGTTTGAAATAAGACATTCAGAGCCATGGGTAGGGGGGTACTTCCTCTTTCTATTTCTTTTTCTCTCCAGTGTTTGGGAGATGGACAGCTGATAGCTGAACACTTCCATGGGATTTGGTGGAGATGCTTGGTGACAATGACAGATGTGATGGCGTTGCTGCCATTGTCACTCACTTGGGCTCAAGTTTAGAATGTTTATTTATTATTTTTCTATATTTTATTTTAAGTCATTTCCCTATTCACATATGTTTGCAGGGCATTTACCTACATTTTGCTGCCTTTTGCAGCCCTCTAGCCCTTTCCAGGGCTATTTTACAGCCATTTAAGTGCCCAAAAGTTCGGGTCCCTATTGACTTCAATGGGGTTTGGGTTCGGGGTGAAGTTCGGGTCGAGTTCGGATCCCGAACCCGAACAGTTTCATGAAGTTCGGCCGAACTTCTCAAACCCGAACATCCAGGTGTTCGCTTAACTCTATCTGTTACCCCCTTATGATAGATATGTATATATTTTGGCATCCAAATGAATACATCCGGTTCTGGTTTTTCCAGACACCACAAATATAGAACACACATATTTAGCCAACCACTTTAAATATCTGACTTTATCTATCAATCTTGGATGCCTAAAAACTAAGGACTTGGCTTTCTACATACTATACACTGATTACTAGTGTATTACTAGCCTAAATCAGCTATTTTCCCACCCACCCAAGTACCTGCCTATTTAAATGTGAGTTTTAGATGTGTGTACATGCTTGTTTATATTGCTCCTGAGGAAGGGGACTTAGAGTGGATATAAAAAGTCTACACACCCCTGTTAAAATGTCAGGTTTCAGATCCAGATGGAGCCGGGGCCTCTATTCCATCAAAGGCCCGCACGGGCGAAGACACTCCGCCACCCTACCATCTCCTACCTGCTGTGACTACCCGGGCTCTGTGCCCGTCTTGCGGGTGGATCGCCGGGGCTTGGAGTAGCGGGCTTTCTACCGGCTCACCGGGACAGACCTTCTCCACGAGGAGGACCAGGACACCGCAACTGCAGCCACCGCTCCATTGCCGGCACTACAGAGTGTTATTGGAGGGTCGTGGGCTCCGGCGACACTGACACTGGCAGAGAGAGAGACCCTGCTGTGTGTGGGGCCCCCGGGACGCCCCCTGTTCAGGCGGCCATATTGGACATATACATTGTCCTTCTTACATTGGGGCTGTGCACTCTCTACAAGAGGGACTGGACTCCCTACAAAATTAACAGGCATAGCCTAAATGTTTAGGACCTCCTAGATCCAAGCGACGTCTACCCTTTTCCACTCATTTAAAGGGCCAGTGGTCTAATTTTTCCTTGGGGCAGCTTTGCAGCTGCTCCCATCAGTTCATCATAATGTTTGCTTCCTCTCAACTACTCCAATAGCCTGTGGGGTGAGGGATAGCACTCCATGGACTGCCGCCCTAACAATTGGGCTACTTAGTAGGACGACCCCTCGGAGGTGCATGAGCGTGATTCGCATGGTACTGTTGGCCATGTAGGTCCTGCTCCACCTGCCGGATCATCCCTGACTCAGCACCACAATAAGGCTCCACTATTTATCTACATTCATGCTGGGGCCCCAGACAATGACCCGCAATAAGGGCAGATCCAATATTACGAGTACACCCACGCCATCTCAGACGATTCCTGAACTGTCACAATCCATTATGAGTGACTCCGCTGCATCGCCTACGGGCTCGTCCTCATCTAGTGGCGGAGTTGCAATGGCCACTCAAGCTACATCAGCCCCAGATCAGGCAGAACTTTACAAAAATATTGCTTCCTTATTTCATTCGGAACTTTCACAAGCGGTAGCCGAGTTCCCCCGCCAAATTCAAGATATCGGCAATAGTGTCTCGGACCCATGCAGATAGGGATGACATCAACTCCCATACCGAGCAACTCGCTGCATTGAAACTTAAGATTGAAGACCTAGAAAATAGGTCAAGAAGAGGCAATTTTAGAGTCCGAGGTTTCCCGGAATCATTTACTGATTTACCATCTACGTTGCTCTCCCTCTTTAAATCTTTGCTTCCCCAAACTGCAGTTGATCAATTTCGCATGGACAGAGTTCATCGATCTTTGGGCAAACCCAAATCGTCCGACCTACCAAGAGATGTGATCCTGAAATTTCACTATTCCGAAATAAGAGACCAAATCCTGGCTGCAGCTAGGAATATCTCTAATTTCCCGGGACTTCCTTCATCGGTCCATTTATACGCTGACCTAGCGCCATCTACACTACGTAAACGCAGAGAAATGAGACCAGTAACGCAGGTGCTCCAAAAAGCTCAAATTCGATACCGATGGGGTTTCCATTACCTCTGTCTTTCCAATTGAACTCTCGTACACCCATACAGTGCATTCAACTGAAGAGGGCTGTGAGATACTACGACGAGCTGGAATCCAGATGGATCATCAACCTCCACCAACAGCGCCACCTAGGCCCCAACGTCCAGCTAGGGTGTGGACCAAGGTCCCCACTCACATCTCAACCTCTCCACATTCCCCTACCTGATGGGGAACTATACTGACTTCCTCTTCAAAGGAAATGAAGAAAGATCGGCACTCCGCATTAGGATATAAGTGAATTGCCTTTATTCGTCACCTATAAGCATAGTGTGACGCACGTTTCGGCGCGATAATGCGCCTTTGTCAAACACAAGGTGAGGGGTGGTACATACACAGAGAAAAAGCAGGTTTAAATAGACCGCTCGCGACGTCACGTGATCGTGACGTCACGTGATCAAGATTAACACATCGACAGTTGTATCTATAATGCGGTTAGTGAAAAGACATGATACATAAGTACAATGTAACAAAGTGAATACACACTGAGAGCGTACATGGCAGTCTACCACAACATGTTTTATATGAGTATATGTTGACAAAGGAAAGTGCCAGCATTTAGATATCCCATCCCCAGTGTCACGTGTTCGTGACGTCAGGTTGCTGGGGTAACGTATCAACAGTAGAAAAAAAGGGGGTAGATTATCGGACATTTAAGCCATGTACGTTCTATTACAAAAAACATAAAGTCAAAAAACAATAAAATAAAGAAATGCAACGAGATAATCATCTCCGCAAACATATCGGAAAACTTTAGAGCAATAATGGCGATCAGAAAATCGCAAAGCCATGGACATTTCCACGTACATATCACATTGTACTATAATGGTTTCACTGTATCAAATAAAACTATTTAATGTATATTCTTTATTCAATCCCATGGGGGTCAGTGTCTGCAGTCGATGTATCCAGTATGCTTCCCGTTGATGCAGCGTCACGGATTCTGTCTCCCCACGACGAGGCATGGTCACTTCCTCTATAATTTGAAAACGCAATTGCGAAATTTGGTGGTTTTTCAATGAAATGTTGAGGACAGGTAACAGAGTATTTCCTTTTCTAATGGTGGACTTATGTTTCCCCACACGATCTTTAACACGCATAGTTGTCTCACCCACATAACATAATCCACACGGGCATTTCAATAAATAGATCACAAAATTACTGTTGCATGTAAAATATCCCCGTACAGGGATTTGTTCACCCGTTTGTGGATGTGAAATGTGGGAACCTTTTATTATGCTAGAGCAATGGACACAGTTCAGACACGGGAAGGTACCGTTCCTTTTAGTAGTCAATGTTAATTGGCGTGGCCCTGTCTTACTACTGCCTATGTCAGCCCTAATTATTTTATCTCGAATATTCTTGTTACGTTTGTAACAGATCATGGGGGAACTTTCAAATTCTTGGATGGAGGGGTAGGCACGATGTAAAATACTCCAATGTTTATTAATAACAGATCTCACCCGATCCATCCAAGGATGATATTTCACTATTAGGGGAATTCTCTGTGACCTGCTGACGTTGTCCTGTTCTCTAGGTTGTTCAGTCTTTCGTTTCTGTTCCTGCAGTAATTGTGGTGGGTAACCTCTCTCGATCACGTGACGTCGCGAGCGGTCTATTTAAACCTGCTTTTTCTCTGTGTATGTACCACCCCTCACCTTGTGTTTGACAAAGGCGCATTATCGCGCCGAAACGCGCGTCACACTATGCTTATAGGTGACGAATAAAGGCAATTCACTTATATCCTAATGCGGAGTGCCGATCTTTCTTCATTTGCATTGACCTGGGATTCCACCCACTGATCGTGCACCTGCAACTACAAGCACAGTGCCGCCCACTTCTCTACTTTGATTTCCTTGGCTTTTTGGAGCGTGCACGTGCAAACAAGAGGATTATACCTATGACTACATACAGCTACAATGATGAGGAGGCCCGTGAGATTGTGGCACGCATCGACGCATCTGCGGATTTCTTGAAAATATCATCAAGTGAGTTAAAATGCCGTGATTTAGAACGCACATCTAAACAATTGGTCTCACTACAATTACATGCGGTCACATTAGCTGAGTATCACCGCATGCAACGCATTCCACGTGGACTACGTGTTAATCTACGACCTAGGCTATTCAGCGATAATGTGGACTATTGTACCCGATTCTCCAGTATCCTAAACAAGTGCTCGCTGGACATTATTACGCTAACCATTGAATACTTGTCGAAGGCTATTACGGACTGTGAGGAGAATATTTCCTCTATTGAACGCCAACTACAAGACTGCTTACGGCAGGAGGACTTTGATAGTTTGAAGACTAAAGTCCAGAAACAGTGCGCTGAGCTCCAAACCTCCATCCAAGCTACTAAAAGATCTAAGTACATGAGAGATACTGAAGATTACCAGAAGAACCAAGTATACAGATGGCAGGACAAGTCAGGCACAGCAGTACCGCAACAACGACGGTTTGGCCGCAGAGCAGGTTCAGCATCCTCCGATTCTGGGAGCGACATTATCACTGGCCGAGGACCCAATTTTTTAGGGATACGCCGACGCCCAAGAAAGCCAGCACCAGGAGGGCAGGCCGACACCATCATCGGGGACGCAGAAGCACCACGCCAAACCAGGTCACAGGTACCCCACAGACTTTAGTCTTGAATCTATCTTCTAAGAGTCTCACTCCTCTTCAAATAAGACTTCTCGAAAGGGGACTTTCTTTCAGTCCCACGACCGGTCTTGACACATTTGAATTGGACAGGGACCTACACCGTTTTTTCCGTAATATACGGTTAAAAACTCATTTTTCCAGCGGGACTTTAGAAAAAAAGATACCTGATGATGACACACAATCCATGTTGTCACTACGACAATTTGATTTAAGGGTTAAAAGCCAGTACATGCCTCCTAAGATGTATCATCCCACAGAAACATACATACAATTAGTACAACGCGACATCATGAAGTTAATCTCTGATTTTAGGAGGGGGGGTTATCATATACATCATAACCTCACTATTGAAGAGAGACAAATAGTCAATCATCTATTGGATGATGACTCCTTGATCTATAAACCAGCTGACAAGGGGGGAGCCCTTGTGATTCTAGATAAACGATATTATGTCGAGGAAATCATGAGTCAATTATCTGATGTCAGTACCTACGAAACACTGCAGGGGGATCCAACATGGGCTATTAAGCGGGAACTACAGGATTTGATCGATGAAGGTTTAAAACAAAATGTCATTGATAAAAAATTAGCAGAGTTTCTGATCAATCAACATCCTGTGGTTCCTGTTTTTTATACTTTGCCCAAGATACACAAATCCCTAGAACGCCCACCTGGGCGTCCTATTGTTGCAGCAACGGATTCTATTCTTTCACCCCCAGCAGTGCTTCTCGATAAAGTATTGACTCCTTTAACCAAATTAGCCCCCTCCTACCTGAGGGATACACACCACTTTTTGGAACAACTGCGGGACATTCATCTATCGGACGACTGTCTCCTAGTTACCCTAGATGTCTGCAGCTTGTATACGAGTATTACACACGAGAAGGGACTTCAGGCGGTACGGATGCTTTTGGAACAGAGTACATACACAGATAGGGAGAAAGATTTTTTTCTTGCCCTGCTGACTGTTGTCTTGCGCCGAAATTACTTTTTGTTTCAGGATACGTTTTTTCAACAGCGCTGCGGGACCGCGATGGGGTCTAATGCCGCACCGCCATACGCAAACTGCTATATGGCACAGTTCGAAAATGAATACATCTATCCCAATATGCAATACCAAGAACACTGTTTACTCTGGAAGCGTTTCATAGATGACATATTTTGCGTATGGCGGGGCGGCATTGAGACCCTACACGGCTTTGTTAATTACATTAATCAGGTGAGAACGGAATTAAAATTCACCCTGCACTCTGATTCACGACGTGTCCCTTTTTTAGACACGTGGGTCATCCGAGGACAGGATGGACACATAGAGACCGATCTACACGTCAAAAAGACAGATAGAAATAGTCTGCTCTCGTTCACTAGTAACCATCCACCAGCGGTAAAAAAATCAATACCGTACTCTCAATTTAGACGTGCTGGGATCGTATCCCGAGACACGCACATACAGAATGCAGGAGATGACAAATAAATTCCTCGAGAGAGGTTACCCACCACAATTACTGCAGGAACAGAAACGAAAGACTGAACAACCTAGAGAACAGGACAACGTCAGCAGGTCACAGAGAATTCCCCTAATAGTGAAATATCATCCTTGGATGGATCGGGTGAGATCTGTTATTAATAAACATTGGAGTATTTTACATCGTGCCTACCCCTCCATCCAAGAATTTGAAAGTTCCCCCATGATCTGTTACAAACGTAACAAGAATATTCGAGATAAAATAATTAGGGCTGACATAGGCAGTAGTAAGACAGGGCCACGCCAATTAACATTGACTACTAAAAGGAACGGTACCTTCCCGTGTCTGAACTGTGTCCATTGCTCTAGCATAATAAAAGGTTCCCACATTTCACATCCACAAACGGGTGAACAAATCCCTGTACGGGGATATTTTACATGCAACAGTAATTTTGTGATCTATTTATTGAAATGCCCGTGTGGATTATGTTATGTGGGTGAGACAACTATGCGTGTTAAAGATCGTGTGGGGAAACATAAGTCCACCATTAGAAAAGGAAATACTCTGTTACCTGTCCCTCAACATTTCATTGAAAAAAACCACCAAATTTCGCAATTGCGTTTTCAAATTATAGAGGAAGTGACCATGCCTCGTCGTGGGGGAGACAGAATCCGTACGCTGCATCAACGGGAAGCATACTGGATACATCGACTGCAGACACTGACCCCCATGGGATTGAATAAAGAATATACATTAAATAGTTTTATTTGATACAGTGAAACCATTATAGTACAATGTGATATGTACGTGGAAATGTCCATGGCTTTGCGATTTTCTGATCGCCATTATTGCTCTAAAGTTTTCCGATATGTTTGCGGAGATGATTATCTCGTTGCGATTTCTTTATTTTATTGTTTTTTGACTTTATGTTTTTTGTAATAGAACGTACATGGCTTAAATGTCTGATAATCTACCCCCTTTTTTTCTACTGTTGATACGTTACCCCAGCAACCTGACGTCACGAACACGTGACACTGGGGATGGGATATCTAAATGCTGGCACTTTCCTTTGTCAACATATACTCATATAAAACATGTTGTGGTAGACTGCCATGTACGCTCTCAGTGTGTATTCACTTTGTTACATTGTACTTATGTATCATGTCTTTTCACTAACCGCATTATAGATACAACTGTCGATGTGTTAATCTTGATCACGTGACGTCGCGAGCGGTCTATTTAAACCTGCTTTTTCTCTGTGTATGTACCACCCCTCACCTTGTGTTTGACAAAGGCGCATTATCGCGCCGAAACGCGCGTCACACTATGCTTATAGGTGACGAATAAAGGCAATTCACTTATATCCTAATGCGAAGTGCCGATCTTTCTTCATTTGCATTGACCTGGGATTCCACCCACTGATCGTGCACCTGCAACTACAAGCACAGTGCCGCCCACTTCTCTACTTTGATTTCCTCTTCAAAGGAGTCTTGGTGTTAGACGGTGGGTGATATTCCTTTATTGCTATACATCGCCTGCCTTTTCATGTTCCTGTTTTAAATATTGTTTATTAACCCTTTTGTCTTTGCAGGGATCCGGCAGATTGGACTGCCATGTTGCCATTGTTTTTGATGCCCCTTGGTGGAGTGCGGCTGGTTTGTTTTCGCAGTCGTGTTCCTCCATCTTGCCCACTTTTTTGTGCCTTCATACAAAGGCACGTTTGTTTTCTTTGTTTAATACTGTTCTATTGTTACATGTTTACTGTTCCCCTTCGAGATGTATCATATGGGAAATCAACATTTTTCTCTCAACGTATAAAATGGTGGGAGGATGGAGGTGGAATTCCGGTGAGCTCCTGGAGACGAAATATTTGGGTCCTTTATACTCTCTCAGCTTTTTACCAATTCGGTCACTATGTGTAAGATCTTAACTCACAATGTAAGGGGTTTTAACTCCCCACAAAAACGGAAAATAGCTTTTCTTATCTATAAAAAACACATGCCTGATCTCCTGTGTCTTCAGGAGTCCCATTTTACTGCCTCCTCACATCCGAAATACTTCCATCCACATTTTTCCATGTATTTTTCCTCTATGTAACACACCAAAACCAGGGGTGTAATCACGTTACTTAGAAACTCCTTTTCGTTTAATGTAACTAAATCTATATTAGATCACGATGGTCGCTATGTGATTCTAGTTGGCACATACAGAGATGAAACCTTGTGTATTGCGAATGTGTATGCTCCAAATTAGGACCCTATCACCTTTTACAAACATGTAGGGTCTATACTTGAATCTCTTAATTACCATAAACTTGTTTGGAGCGGGGACTTTAATTTTGTTCCCAATGCATCTCTGGATCACTCCTCACCCCCCCCCAAACTCGCCTTGCGAGTGTAACCAAAACTAATCGCCAGGTTATGGGGTCCTTGTCATTAGCAGATACATGCACGAGCACAATGGCTCCCAAAGGGGTTACACCTACTTTTCCCCGGCGCACCGTACATATACCCGTATTGATATGATTCAGGCATCCACCTCTTTACTTCCCAGCCTGCTCTATGCCAGACATGTGGTTTCTTCCTGGTCCGACCATGACATGGGTCTAGCTGAATTCGACCTATCCAATCCAAATCCTTCTCCCTATTCCTGGAGACTCAACGAGTCGCTCATAACTCGCCCAGCTATACTTCACAGTCTCCAAGACGATTTGAAGAATTTCTTTAATGACAATACCTCCTCTGATACTGACTTAATGCTGCTATGGCTTACTCATAAGGCCTATGTTAGGGGTAAAATAATTAGCTTAGCTAGTAAAACAAAAAAAGAAAGGTACTCAACACAGTTAGCATTATTAGTCAAATTAGGTAAACTAGTCAGGGCCCATCAGAGGCAACCTTCTCTATGTCTACTTAAGGCAATTAAAGACGTTAAACTCCAGTTAAACGTGATTTTGTCCGATAAAACAGAAAATGTTCTGAGATGCACGGCCTCTTATTATTTTAAATACGCTAATAAACCTGATAAAATGTTAGCCAGTCAATTGAGAGCCAAACAAACTATTAATCAGGTTCACCAAATCTCCACCAGAACGGGACACACCACCTCTAATCCAGATATGTATTCCGAAAATATTACCAGCAGTTATATGCTACACTTCAACCAAAACCGGGGGACACTAATGGAGACTTTTTGGAGTCGACCTCCCTCCCTAGAATATCCTCAGAAGCTATTTCCGACCTCAATGGAGATGTCACCCCGGCGGAGGTGGAGTATTCCATCCAGGCGTTGAAACTAGGAAAAGCTCCGGGACCTGGTGGGTTCTTGGCACTATATTATAAGAAATTTTCTGACCTGCTGACACCTTATATTGTCAATTATTGTAACCAATTGCTGGCGGGTACTGCCCCTCCTCCGGAATTCCTTTTGGCCAAAATTACGGTAATTCCCAAACCTAATAAGGACCCGCTGCAACCTACCAACTATAGACCCATTTCGTTACTTAATTTGGATAACAAGCTCTTTACATGAATCATAGCACGTCGTCTTAATAGACTACTACCAGACATTGGATATAAAGATCAAGTGGGATTTATCCCAAACAGAGAGGCTCCTGATAATATCAGGAAAATTTTAAATACTATTCATAAAGCATAACAAAACTCAAACACCTCTAGCGATTATGGCTTTGGACATAGAGAAAGCCTTTAATACCCTGGATTGGGATTTTTTATCCAAAGTTATGGGTTTCCTGGGCCTTTTTTCCAAGCTATTCGTTCCTTGTACTCTACCCCTGAAGCCTACTTAAAACTCCCAACTTCCCGACCATCACCAATCAAAATTCACAGAGGTACGAGACAAAGTTGCCTCCTATCCCCAGCTCTATTTGCGTTAGCTATAGAGCCTTTGGCCATACATATTAGATCCCACCCAGATATTAAGGGTCTAACCATAGGCAGCCTTGAATATAAGTTGAGTCTATTTGCGGACGACCTTATACTAACCGTCACTAATCTGTTAGTTTCTTTTCCGTCGTTAATGAGAGTGTTGGAGACTTTCTCTGTAACCTCGGGTCTCAAGATAAATCACTCTAAATCAGATCCTCTAGCCTGTAATATACCGACCCAAACCCTATCCATTTTGCAGCAGCACCTCCCATTCCAAATTAAAACAAACTTTATCCCCTATCTAGACATTTCCCTACCGAATAACATTGATAACTACTAACTACCCCTCTCTTTATCGCAAAATAAAGAATGACCTACAAACTTGGCAATCCCTGCCAGTCTCCTGGATGGGAAGAATCCATATTATCAGGATGGTGACTCTACCTAGACTGCTGTATCTTTTCAGAACATTACCTATCCCCATCTCTATCGTAGAATTACGAAAATTGCGAACCGATATCCGGAAATTTATTTGGGCGAATTAGCGTCCTTGTATTGCTTTTAGCATAATGTGCAGGCATAAATGACAGGGAGGACTCTCGGTACCTAATTTGCATAACTATTATAAGGCTGCTAGGCTAGAGCAATTGTTTCTCCCCTACCTCAGCCCCAGGGAGCAGCCCCTTTGGGTTGATATAGAGAGATCCCTTTTTGCCCCCTTTTCATGGCAGGCACTGATTTGGGCAACCAGTCCTCTGCCCTCTATTGTCAGGACGAGTTCACTGTTGACTCACTACGATTTATTGTTATGGCGGTCAGTCCGCTTTAAATCTTCCCTGCAATCTAACCCTTCCCCCTTCACATATCTACTAGAGAACCCCAAATTTTTGCCTGGCCTTCAATATTGAACCTTTGCTTGGTGGTCTTCCAATAATCTTTGCACACTTAATAAGTTTTTAACTCGAGATAGGCTTATGTCTCTTACTGATTTTAGGGAACAATTCAGACCTCCAGCGAATGAACTTTTCAATGTCAATCAGATTTTCTCTTATCTTCACTCGATCCAGGCCCCCTCTGATACCTACAACTATACTGCCTTTGAGCGAACAATAGCTTACTCATTTTATAGGCAGAGACTCTTATCTAGAATAAATGGAATGCTAAACTCTCTATCTAGTGACTCTAAAATGCCTTATGTGATAGCCTGGGCGAATGACCTAGGGGTTGAACTCTCTGCATCTAGATGGTCCCAATGCTCCCAGACCCTCACCAAAGGTTCCTGGCAAACCACTCTGGCTCTGGCTGAAACCTCGGTCAAAATACTGCATCAAACCTACATGGTCCCTTGTAGGTTACACCATATCTACTTGGAGATCTCCCCTAAATGCTTACGAGGTTGTAATGCGGAGGGGAATATGTTACATATATGGTGGACTTTCCCAATAGCTAAATAATTTTGAGAGAAAATATGTTCTCTCATCTCAGAAGTTCTTAGGTGCCAATACCCCGCTACCTTATCCTATTGTCTGCTGGGAGACAAACCGTCCTGGTTACCCTTTGCAAAGTTTAAACTATCCCAATTCATTTTAATGGCCGCTAGAATACATGTGGCGTTAAAATGGTGCTCGGTTTCCCTTAGCTACCAGGTGGTTCTTGAATCACAAAATAAACGTGGCCTAAATGGGTGGGACTGCTCCAGACCCCAAACACTGTGGCGTGTTTCTAACTGGGGGGGCAGTTCCTCCGCATGTGGTTCGCAGCGAACGGCTATCCCCAGCAAAAATTGCATACAATGGAGGATGCCGGCGCGAACCACAAGCACCACACAAACATCCTACACAAAATAAAACATGTGCGGATGAAAATATATAAACACATAACTCACAGAAAAAAGATGCACCACATGGATAAGCAACTGACAACACTGGCTAATCCCTCACTCTGGTGTTAAAAGCTGAGAGATTCGCCAATATTTCCAATCAGGAACATATCGGAGCCCCTTTAGGCACCACTACACGGTATCTCAGCATGACATGGGGTCCTACCACTAGACTACCTATGGTGTGTGAACAAGGTCTGAACAGGTATTAAGCAGCCTACAGCCCCATCCCACTCACCTGCACTGCAGGACCAACAATGCAATGGGGAACAAATGAGGCCGCAAGCTACACCTACAACAGACCATGTGACACCGGCTTCCAGGTGCAACAGAATGTTTACCAGCCATATGCAATGGCACATTCAATACATATAAAACAAGAATCACAAAAATAAGCGTGGCCTAAATGGGTGGGACTGCTCCAGACCCCAAACACTGTGGCGTGTTTCTAACTGGGGGGGCAGTTCCTCCGCATGTGGTTCGCAGCGAACGGCTATCCCCAGCAAAAATTGCATACAATGGAGGATGCCGGCGCGAACCACAAGCACCACACAAACATCCTACACAGGTGAGTGGGATGGGGCTGTAGGCTGCTTAATACCTGTTCAGACCTTGTTCACACACCATAGGTAGTCTAGTGGTAGGACCCCATGTCATGCTGAGATACCGTGTAGTGGTGCCTAAAGGGGCTCCGATATGTTCCTGATTGGAAATATTGGCGAATCTCTCAGCTTTTAACACCAGAGTGAGGGATTAGCCAGTGTTGTCAGTTGCTTATCCATGTGGTGCATCTTTTTTCTGTGAGTTATGTGTTTATATATTTTCATCCGCACATGTTTTATTTTGTGTAGGATGTTTGTTTGGTGCTTGTGGTTCGCGCCGGCATCCTCCATTGTATGCAATTTTTGCTGGGGATAGCCGTTCGCTGCGAACCACATGCGGAGGAACTGCCCCCCCAGTTAGAAACACGCCACAGTGTTTGGGGTCTGGAGCAGTCCCACCCATTTAGGCCACGTTTATTTTTGTGATTCTTGTTTTTATGTATTGAATGTGCCATTGCATACAGGTGGTTCTTGACAGAATGAATAAGATTTTAGTGTTCGAGAGACTCAGTGCTATCTGTACTGATACTTATGCTGCCTTTGAAAAGCTCTGAGAACCGTGGCTGTCAACCCCACATTCTGCTAATTTACGATATAGTAATTCTTTGTGATATTATACCATCATCTAGATCCTGTATGATATTATGTTCTAAGATTATATACCTGATATTTGTTATCTTTTTGCGGTACTGTTTTGTACATTATTGATACATCCATATATTGACATATCTAAATCTTTCCCAAGTGATATGTATACTATGATCGTTATTTTTGTATTTCTTTTTCTGTTATTGCAAAAACCAAATAAATCTCTTTTGAAACTAAAATGTCAGGTTTCTGTTCAGTAAAAAAATAAGACAAAGATAAATCATTTCAGAACTTTTTCCACCTTTAATGTGACCTATAAACTGTACCACTCAATTGAAAAACAAACTGAAATCCCCTCTTATAACTGGGGATGTAGCTGTGTTCAGAATTAAGCAATCACATTCAAAATCATGTCAAATAGGAGTCAGCATACACCTGACATCATTTACAGTGCAGCTGATTAACCCCAAATAAAGTTCAGCTGCTCTAGTTGGTCTTTCCTGAAATTTTCTTAGTCGTATCCCACAGCAAAAGCCATGGTCCACAGAGAGCTTCCAAAGCATCAGAGGGATCTCATTGGTACAAAAGAATTTCCAAGACATTAGATATTGACCTCATGCACACGACCGTTGGTGTTTTGCTGTCTGCAAACCGTGGATCCGCAAAACACGGAAGCTGCTCTGCGTTCTGTTCCGCGGCCCATTGTAGAAACGAACAAGAATAGGACATGTTCTATTTTTTTGCGGGGGCACGGAACAGAGCAACGGATGCGGACAGCACACGGAGTGCTGACCGCATCTTTTGCGGCCCCATTGAAGTGAATGGGTCCGCGCCCAAGACGCAAAATATGCGGCTCAGACGCGGACCACAACAACGGCCGTGTGCATGAGGCCATACCATGGAACACAGTGAAGACAGTCATCATCAAGTGGAGAAAATATGGCACAACAGTGACATTACCAAGAACTGGACGTCCCTCCAAAATTGATGAAAAGACGAGAAGAAAACTGGTCTGGGAGGCTACCAAGAGGCCTACACCAACATTAAAGAAGCTGCAGGAATATCTGGCAAGTACTGGCTGTGTGGTACATGTGACAACAATCTCCCGTATTCTTCATATGTCTGGGCTATGGAGTAGAGTGACAAGGCGAAAGCCTTTTATTGCGAAGAAAAACATCCAAGCCAGGCTACATTTTGCAAAAACACATCTGAAGTCTCCCAAAAGCATGTGGGAAAAGGTGTTCTGGTCTGATGAAACAAAGGTTGAACTTTTTGGCCATAATTCCAAAAGATATGTTTGTCACAAAAACAACACTGCACATCACCAAAAGAACACCATCGCCACAGTAAAGCATGGTGGTGGCAGCATCATCACTTGGGGCTGTTTTTCATCATCTGGAACTGGGGCCTTAGTTAAGATAGAGGGAATTATGAACAGTTCCAAATACCAGTCAATATTGGCACAAAACCTTCAGGCTTCTGCTAGAAAGCTGAACATAAAGAGGAACTTCATCTTTCAGCATGACAACGACCCAAAGCATACATCCAAATCAACAAAAGAATTGCTTCACCAGAAGAAGATTAAAGCTTTGGAATGGCCCAGCCAGAGCCCAGACCTGAATCCGATTGAAAATCTGTGGGGTGATCTGAAGAGGGCTGTGCACAGGAGATGTCCTCACAATCTGACAGATTTGGAGTGTTTTTGCAAAGAAGGGCGGGCAAATCTGGCCAAGTCAAAATGTGCCATGCTGATAGACTCATACCCAAAAAGACTGAGTGCTGCAATAAAATCAAAAGGTGCTTCAACAAAGTGTCAGTTTAAGGGTGTGCACTAGTGTTGAGCGAACAGTTCGAGCATAGTTCAGGTTCGTACCGAATTTTGGGGTGTTCCGGACCCGAACTTTTTCAAAAAAGTTCGGGTCCTTTGTTCGGCGATTTCTTCCCGCTTTCTGAAGGGCTGCACAGCAGCCAATCAGCTAGCGTTTTACTTCTTGCCCTAAGAAGCCATCACAGCCATGCCTACTAATGGCATGGCTGTGATTGGCCAAGTGCAGCATGTGACCCAGCCTCTATTTAAGCTGGAGTCACGTAGGGCCGCACGTCACACTGGTCTGATTAGTGTAGGGAGAGGACGCAGCTTCTGTGAGGGCGAGATTAGGCAGGGAAAAGTCAGCAACAGCACCTAATGAACTGATCGATCTACAGCTGTGAATGATTCAACTTCTGCTAGTTAATTGCTCACTGTTTTTTAGGCTGCACAGAGAGTTTTTCTGTTACTTTTTTCTGGGGTGATCGGTGGCCATATTGTGTCTTGTGGTGCACCAGAACAAGCTGCCACCAAGTCCATCAATCAATCAACACTAGTTTTTTTTTTGCTATATCCTACATCAGGGGCTTGGCTGTGCTTATTGTCACCCCTAGAAACTCAGGATAGCAATTTCTATATTTTTTTAAGGGGTTAAATACAATTGCCAAAACACCAATCCCCTAAATCTGTTCCAGCTTTGGCTAGCCAAGTGTGATACTGTCTGCTGTCTGGCAAAGGATAGATCATTTTCTGTGGTGAAATTCAATAGCCAAAATAGCAATACCCTGAATCTGGTGTCCCAGCACTGGCTGGCAAAGTATAATAGTGTCTGCCAAAACATATATTTTGTTCTGGGGTGAAATTCAATTGCCAAAATAGCAATACCCTGAATCTGGTGTCCCAGCTGTTGCAGGCCAAGTGTTAATCTGTCCGTAAAAGTGTATATTTTGTTCTGGGGTGAAATTCAATTGCCAAAATAGTAATACCCTGAATCTGGTGTTCCAGCAGTTGCAGGCCAAGTGTTAATCTTTCCGTAAAAGGGAATATTTTGTTCTGGGGTGAAATTCAATTGCCAAAATAGCAATACCCTGAATCTGGTGTTCCAGCAGTTGCAGGCTTAGTTTAAATCTGTACGAAACAGGGTATATTTTGTTCTCAGGTGAAATTTAATTGCCAAAAAAGCAATACCCTGACCCTCAGTTCACACTTGTGCGTTTTACGTTTGAACGCGCTGTAAAACGCCCTACGCTCAAAGAAGTTCTTGAGCTTCTTTGGGCCTTTTTGTCGCGCGTTTGCACCCATAGACTTCAATGGGAACGCGCGTAAAACGCGCGTAAAATGCACGTTTAACACGTGTTAAAGTGTAGATATGCCTTTTTCAATTGATCTCCAGAGTCACGAACGCACGTATGACGCGCGTTTCCTATTTGCAAAAACGCGCTGAAAAAGGCGCGTAAAACGCGTGTCTCAGAAACGCTCAGGTGTGAACCCAGGGTGAATCTGGTGTTCCAGTAGTGGCTGGCAAAGTATAATAGTGTCCTCCAAAACATATATTTTGTTCTGGGGTGAAATTCAATTGCCAAAATAGCAATACCATAAATCTGGTGTCACAGCCGTGGCTGGCAAAGTATAATAGTGTCCACCAAAACATATATTTTGTTCTGGAGTGAAATTCAATTGCCAAAATAGCAATACCATAAATCTGGTGTCACAGCTGTGGCTGGCAAAGTATAATAGTGTCCGCCAAAACATATATTTTGTTCTGGGGTGAAATTTAATTGCCAATATAGCAATACCCTGAATCTGGTGTTCCAGCTGTTGCAGGCCAAGTGTTAATCTGTCCGTAAAAGGGTATATTACACTCAAGGTGTATATACAAGTGCTGAGAGGGTCATCCTCATTAACTTCACACGCTACCATGCATCTCCCATTTAATTTCTGTCCGTTAAAGGGTATATTACACAAACTGTTAAAATACAATTGCTGAAGGCATAATCCTACATATTTTTTACATAAGTGTAAATCTGTCCATAAAAGGATACCTTTCATCCAGGGCCTAAATACTAGCACTAAAAGAGATATTCCCCTAAATCAGTGGTTACTGCTGTGCATGGATTATTGTAATACGCTACATAAATAAATAGGCAGATAGTGTTAGGTGCCTGTAAAAAAAGGCCTGAATTTGAAATCAATACATTGGGCCAAATATTTTTTTTTCTTATTGTGGTGCTTGGTGAACGGTAACAATGAGGAAAACATCTAGTAAGGGACGCGGACGCAGTCGTGGTGGAGTTAGTGTACCCTCTGGTGCTGGGAGAGGACGTGGCCATTCTGCCACAGCCACACGTCCTAGTGAACCAACTACCTCAGGTTCCAGTACCCGCCAGAATTTACAACGATATTTGGTGGGGCCCAATGCCGTTCTAAGGATGGTAAGGCCTGAGCAGGTACAGGGGCTAGTCAATTGGGTGGCCGACAGTGGATCCAGCACGTTCACAACATTATCTCCCACCCAGTCTTCTGCAGAAAGCGCACAGGTGGCACCTGAAAACCAAGCCCATCAGTCTGTCACATCACCCCCATACATATCAGGGAAACTGTCTAAGCCTCAAGTTATGCAGCAGTCTCTTATGCTGTTTGAAGACTCTGCTGACAGGGTTTCCCATGGGAATCCACCTTGTCCTTCCCCAGTGGTGGAAGACATAGAATGCACTGATGTACAACCACTGATGTTTCCTGATGATGAGGACATGGAAATACCACCTCATCGGAGTCCGCACGTCTCTGATGATGACGAAACACAGGTGGCAACTGCTGCGTCTTTCTGCAGTGTGCAGACCGAACAGGAGGTCAGGGAGGAAGACTGTGTGGAAGACGATGCAGGGGACAATGAGGTCCTAGACCCCACATGGAATGAAGGTCGTGCCACTGACTTTTATAGTTCAGAGGAAGAGACAGTGGTGAGACCGAGCCAACAGCGTAGCAAAAGAGGGAGCAGGGGGCAAAAGCAGAACAGCCGCCGCCAAGAGAGTTCGCCTGCTACTGGCCACCGCCACAGGGACCGAGCACCCCCCTGCGTCACCAAGCATCTCCACCATGTCAAACGGCAGCGTTCAGCTCTCCATCTCACAAACCTTGGAGCGAAAGCGTAAATTCCCACCTAGCCACCCTCGAGCCCTGGGCCTGAATGCCAGCATTTCTAAACTACTGGCCTTTGAAATGCTGTCAATCAGGCTGGTTGACACAGACAGCTTCAAACAGCTGATGTCCATGGCTGTCCTACAGTATGCTGTTCCCAGCCGCCACAACTTCTCCAAGACAGCCGTGCCTTCCCTGCACAACCAAGTGTCCGTTAAAATCAAGTGTGCACTGTGCAACGCCATCTGTAGCAAGGTCCACCTAACCACAGATACGTGGACCAGTAAGCGCGGCCAGGGACGCTATATCTCCCTAACTGCACATTAGGTAAAGGTAGTGGCGGCTGGGCCCCAGGCGGAGAGTTCCTTGGCGCACGTCCTTCCACCGCCAAGGATCACAGGGCATCATTCTTTTGCCTCCTGTAGCCTCCTCCTCTTACTCGGCTTCCTCCTCCTCTGCTTCCACCAGCTCATCCAGTCAGCCACACACCTTCACCACCAACTTCAGCACAGCCCAGGGTAAACGTCAGCAGGCCATTCTGAAACTCATATGTTTGGGGGACAGGCCCCACACCGCGCAGGATTTGTGGCGGGGTATTGAACAACAGAACGACGAGTGGTTTCTGCCGGTGGGCCTCAAGCCCGGCCTGGTGGTGTGCGATAATTGGCGAAATCTCGTCGCAGCTCTGGGACTAGCCGGTTTAACGCACATCCCTTGCCTGGCACATGTGCTGAATTTGGTGGTGCAGAAGTTGATTCACAACTACCCCGACATGTCAGAGCTG
This sequence comes from Bufotes viridis, assembly GCA_033119425.1. NCBI lineage: Eukaryota > Metazoa > Chordata > Amphibia > Anura > Bufonidae > Bufotes > Bufotes viridis. Next base: position 119,054,347 of record CM065597.1, on the reverse strand, counting down.
CTGCATAAAGTGTGGGCCGTCTGTGCGCGCTTCCGGCTTTCACATCCTGCTGCTGCTCGTCTGTCTGCGCTAAAGCGGAACGTCGGCCTTCCCGCCTCATATGCGACGTGCCCACCAGGTGGAACTCCACCTTGCACATGCTGGAGAGACTGTGCGAGCAGCAGCAGGCCATAGTGGAGTTTCAGCTGCAGCACGCACGCGTCAGTCGCACTGCGGAACAGCACCACTTCACCACCAATGATTGGGCCTCCATGCTAAACCTGTGTGCCCTGTTGCACTGTTTTGAGTACTCCACCAACATGGCCAGTGGCGATGACACCATTATCAGCTTTACAATACCACTTCTAGGTCTCCTTGAGAAAACGCTTAGGGCGATGATGGAAGAGGAGGTGGCACTGGAGGAGAAGGAGGAGGAGGATGAAGGGTCATTTTTAGCACTTTCAGGCCAGTCTGTTAGAAGTGGCTCAGAGGGAGGTTTTTTGCAGCAGCAGAGGCCAGGTACAAATGTGGCCAGCCAGGACCCACTACTGGAGGACGAGAAGGATGAGGAGGAGGTGGAGGAGGATGAGGATGAAGCAGGTTCACAGAGGGGTGGGCCCCGACACAGCTCAGGCCCATAACTGGTGCCTGGCTGGGGGGATACGGAGGACGATGACGATACGCCTCCCACAGGAGACAGCTTGTCCTTACCTCTGGGGAGCCTGGCACACATGAGCGACTACATGCTGCAGTGCCTGCGCAATGACAGCAGAGTTGCCCACATTTTAACGTGTGCGGACTACTGGGTTGCCACCCTGCTGGATCCCCCGTACAAAGACAATGTGCCCACCTTACTTCCTGCACTGGAGTGTGATAGAAAGATTCGCGAGTACCAGCGCACACTGGTAGACGCGCTCCTGAGAGCATTCCCAAATGTCACAGGGGAACAGGTGGAAGCCCAAGGCGAAGGCAGAGGAGGAGCAAGAGGTCGCCAACGCAGCTGTGTCACGGCCCGCTACTCTGAGGGCAGGGTTAGCATAGCAGAAATGTGGAAAAGTTTTGTCTCCACGCCACAGCTAACTGCACCACCACCTGATACGGAACTTGTTAGCAGGAGGCAGCATTTCACTAACATGGTTAAACAGTACGTCTGCACACCCCTCCTGATGGCCTGATGGTTCGGCCCCATTCAACTTCTGGGTCTCCAAATTGTCCACGTGGCCAGAGTTAGCATTTTATATCTTAGAGGTGCTGGTCTGCCCAGCGGCCAGCGTTTTGTCTGAACGTGTATTCAGCACGGCAGGGGGCGTCATTACTGACAAACGCAGCCGCCTGTCCAAAGCCAACGCGAACAAGCTGACGTTCATAAAAATGAACCAGGCATGGATCCCACAGGACCTGTCCCTCCCTTGTGCAGAATACACATTTATAACTGCCTCCCTCTCAACCATGTATTCTTGTACTCCGGGGCACTTCTGTATTGAATCCTCATTTTTTTAACTTTACAATGATCTTGCAGTGCAACCCAAAGTTGAATGAACCTCTCCTCAATCTGGGCGCTGGGGCCTAAATAACTGAAAGTGGCCTTCTCCAGTGGTGGGTGATATGACGCCTTATTCCTTGCTGTGGGACCTCTCTCCTCTGTCTGGGTGCTGGGGCCTAAATAACTGAAAGTCGCCTTCTCCAGTGGTGGGTGATATGACGCCTTATTCCTTGCTGTGGGACCTCTCTCCTCTGTCTGGGTGCTGGGCCTAAATAACTGAAAGTGGCGTTCTCCAGTGGTGGGTCATATGACACCTTATTCCTTGCTGTGGGACCTCTCTCCTCTGTCTGGGTGCTGGGGCCTAAATAACTGAAAGTGTCCTTCTCCAGTGGTGGGTGATATGACGCCTTATTCCTTGCTGTGGGACCTCTCTCCTCTTTCTGGGTGCTGGGCCTAAATAACTGAAAGTGGCCTTCTCCAGTGGTGGGTGATATGACGCCTCATTCCTTGCTGTGGGACCTCTCTCCTCTGTCTGGGTGCTGGGGAGAGCCAACGCGAACAAGCTGACGTTCATAAAAATGAACTAGGCATGGATCCCACAGGACCTGTCCCTCCCTTGTGCAGAATAGAAATTTATATCTGCCTCCCTCTCAACCATGTATTCTTGTACTCCGGGGCACTTCTGTATTGAATCCTCATTTTTTTAACTTTACCATGATCTTGCAGTGCAACCCAAAGTTGAATGAACCTCTCCTCAATCTGGGCGCTGGGGCCTAAATAACTGAAAGTGGCCTTCTCCAGTGGTGGGTGATATGACGCCTTATTCCTTGCTGTGGGACCTCTCTCCTCTGTCTGGGTGCTGGGGCCTAAATAACTGAAAGTGGCCTTCTCCAGTGGTGGGTGATATGACGGCTTATTCCTTGCTGTGGGACCTCTCTCCTCTGTCTGGGTGCTGGTGCCTAAATAACTGAAAGTGTCCTTCTCCAGTGGTGGGTGATATGACGCCTTATTCCTTGCTGTGGGACCTCTCTCCTCTGTCTGGATGCTGGGGCCGAAATAACTGAAAGTGGCCTTCTCCAGTGGTGGGTGATATGACGCCTCATTCCTTTCTGTGGGACCTCTCTCCTCTGTCTGGGTGCTGGGGCCTAAATAAATGAAAGTGCCATTCTCCAGTGGTGGGTGATATAACATCTTATTCCTTGCTGTGGGACCTCTCTCCTCTGTCTGGGTGCTGGGGCCTAAATAACTGAAAGTGGCCATTTTTTCTATGTTTTTTTGGTATGTTGTAACTGTTATGTACTTTGCTTGTGGAGGATGTCATCAGGAGGTGTGTCTTGTACCTGATTGCGATCACCTGTTTTTTGGTGGTTTGCTATTTAGTCTCGACTTCACCTCTCACTGATGCACATCATGACTAAGGGTCCGCACTTATAGTGATCTGAAACGGTCGATTTTTTGCATTGCTGTATGTTGGTTTTTATCTGCACGGGATCCAATAAAGCCTCAAGTATTTTTTCAGTGAAGCTGGACTGTTTTTCTCTTCATTCTGGGATTTGTTGTGCGCCAAGGTTCAGGGCGAGGTCCGGGCTCCTGGCTTCCTGTGGATGAGCGCGACACCCTCCAGCGTTGTTTTAAATAACTGAAAGTGGCCCCCTCCAGTGGTGGCCTTATTCCTTGCTGTGGGACCTCTCTGCTCTGTCTGGGTGCTGGGGCCTAAATAACTGAAAGTGGCCTTCTCCAGTGGTGGGTGATATGACGCCTTATTCCTTGCTGTGGGACTTCTCTCCTCTGTCTGGGTGCTGGGCCTAAATAACTGAAAGTGGCCTTCTCCAGTGGTGGGTCATATGACGCCTTATTCCTTGCTGTGGGACCTCTCTCCTCTGTCTGGGTGCTGGGGCCTAAATAACTGAAAGTGGCCTTCTCCATTGGTGGGTAATATGACGCCTTATTCCTTGCTGTGGGACCTCTCTCCTCTGTCTGGGTGCTGGAGCAGAAATAACTGAAAGTGGCCTTCTACAGTGGTGGTTGATATGATTCTCTGCTATGGGACCTCTCTCCAATTGATATTGGTTAATTTTTATTTATTTTATTTTATTTTAATTCATTTCCCTATCCACATTTGTTTGCAGGGCATTTACCTACATTTTGCTGCCTTTTGCAGCCCTCTAGCCCTTTCCTGGACTATTTTACACCCTTTTTAGTTCCTAAAAGTTCGGGTCCCCATTGACTTCAATGGGGTTCGGGATAAAGTTCGGGTCGAGTTCGGATCCCGAACCCGAATATTTTCGGGAAGTTCGGCCGAACTTCTCGAACCCGAACGTCCAGGTGTTCGCTCATCTCTAGTGTGCATACTTATGCAACCATATTATTTTTTTTGTATATTTTTTCTTCTTCTACCTAAAAGATTTCAGTTTGTTTTTCAATTGAGTTGTACAATTTATAGGTCACAGTAAAGGTGGAAAAAGTTCTGAAATTATTTATCTTTGTCTCATTTTTTTACATCACAAAAAACAGACATTTTAACAGGGCTGTGTAGACTTTTTATATCCACTGTATATACTTCCCTGAAACATGTCAAGCTTATGTTTTAATTGGAATAAAGAAATCTTTGATACTGCACCTTTTGAAGTCCCTGCGAACACTCTGGAATAAAATTATCCACTACACTCTATTCGGCGAGGGAGGAGAGGGTTCAACTGTATTAATTTTATCTTGTACCTGCCCTTCCCATCCTGGTAATTGACTACCTACTCTCCGACTATCTCTCGACTTTCATAAATATTTATTTTATTATATTTATTCCTTTAATCTGGATTGGCCACACATCCTTAAGACCTCTCTTTTGGCATTTTTGTGGCTTCCCTACCCATCCTGTACACCTCGGTTTGTTCCCCCTTCCCCTATTTATCTCCTTCACAATCTTGCTGTTCACCCCTTTGTTTTGGTTGAACTGATTTTAGGGTGCAGCCTGCTGACCAATTTTTCTAAAAACCATAGTTTTCCTTTGGCCCTTGTTACTACCCCTTCTTCCCCCTCCTTCACCATCCTCTCTGTACCCCCCCCCTTTTTAACTGTATTCTTTTTAATCAGTACAATCCTGGCGCTGAGCATACATCAGCTTCTGCAATGAATGGGCTGCACGGTTTACTGCTGCCCAGTGGTCTTCTCTGAGAAGCTTGTACTCTGGCCTCTGCAGTGTACCGACGATATATACTGTATAAAAAATATATACTATATATATTTATAATATAGGGGGATTACAACATTAGAGAAAAAGAATGTTTATCGGAGAAAATGTTTCAATTAAGAGAATGCTCTAGTGGCATATTTTGCCGACTCTCGCCTGGATATAGGATGAGATACAGTCGAGTGTGGAGTAATACAGGTTCTGTATAGTTTCCTGCAGCAGATTTGCGCACAGATATGGCAGCTGAGCCTGTAGATCCTATGCACTCATACGTTGCTGAAGCTGGAGTCCCAACTGGTCCCTAAAATGCTTAATTGAAAATAAATCTGGTGACCAGGCATCCCAAGGAAGTGTTGTAATCTGGCAGGGACATTACTTTGAAACTCTTGATGTGTTTCGGCAATGCATTCACTTGCTGAAAAGTGCCACTTTAAAGCCCTGCCATGAGAGACAACACCTGTGGCTGCAGGATGTTCTTCGTATATCGCTGAGCTGTTAGTGTCCCTTCTATCATTACTAGGGGTGATCGACTATAGTATGCGATGGCTCCCCAGATCACACCAGCAGTTGGGTCAGTGTGTCGCTCCACAGCAGAGAAAGGATTGAAGCACTCACCACTAGGCCTCCATACTCAAACGACTGACCGTCGTTGCATCTCAAAGAGAATCTAGATGTCTCTAAAGACAATAGGGTTCCAGTCTGTAGCAGTTCAGATTTTTTGTTCACGTTGACACTTCGAACGAAGGAGATAGTGGGTGGCCATGACACCAAATTATTTATTCTAAGCCCCTGAAATTGGTTTGGGCAGAGACAGGGTTATAATGAAGGTGCCACTTGTGTCTGGATGGTGGGCAACAAAACTATGGGAGCTGCTTCTGCTTGTCAGCAGATCAAACAATCTTCTCTATTGGTGGTCTGTCTGGGCCATCCAGAGCCTGTTAGCCATGTGGGCATGCGCTCATGTAACCACTGCTCCCAACACCTCGTAACAGCTTGATCAGAATAGCTTTGATGGTGGGCAGTTCATAGAAACGATCATCCACAACCATTTTCTCAGTCCAGTAATGCCCTCTCTCAAAAATGTCTGAGTTTATTGTTGAGACATTTTAAGTAGTCAATGATATCTCACCAAGTGTTACACTGCCCAAAAGTAGCCTCTGAGAGCCTTTTTACTGGAGCAGCAGGAGAATTAATTTTACATTATCTTGTGGCATGATTCAGTGTCTAATCAGACCACACCTGTAATCATTTATATATATCCCGAAGACATAACTGCAGACAGAGTTTAGCAGCATTCAAACAGTTCATATTTTTTATATCTTTTTTGGAATTTGTGGAAACATTTTTACCTGCCACTTTGAAATCTGCCATATTAATTTCAGCTCAGGTTTTTCCAATGGGAAGAGGGACATGTGACATATCAGCCTTGGCTAGAATTTACTCACAAACACACTGGAAGTGTCACTTATTACTTACCTATATTTAACCTGTTTAGTAGTTAAGGCCCCTTTCACATCTGCATTTTTCCTTTCCGTCCTAGGGTTCCGTCCTTGGGGCTCTAGGACGGAAAGATACTGATCAGGATTATCCCAATGCATTCTGAATGGAGAGAAATCTGTTCAGGATGCATCAGGATGTCTTCAGTTCAGTACTGACACGTTTTTTGGAAGTAGCAAAATCCGCAACATGCAAAATTCTGAAGACATGCCGCAATGACGGATCCGGAATTAATGCCCATTGAAAAGCATTAATCCAGATCCGACTTTAAGCTAAACGCCGTTTCGGCGCATCGCCGAATCCGACGTTTAGCTTTTAAGAATGGTAACCATGGCAGCCAGGACACTACTAAAGTCTCGGCTGCCATGGAAAAGCAGCGGGGAGCCGGGGGAGAAGCTACTTACCTTCCGTGGGGCGGCTGGGGAGTTCCTCGATGATGTCACCAGGTCCCTGCATCGCATGGTTGCATAGCTATGCTATGTGAGCAATGCGCCGTATGGATCGTACAGTGCATTGCTCACATAGCATAGCTATGTAATCCATGTGACGCAGGGTTCCGGTGACGTCATCGAGGAGCGCCGCAGCTGCTGCACGGAAGGTAAGTAGCTTTTCCCCCGGCTCCCCGCTTTTTTTCCATGGCAGCTGGGACTTTAGTAGCGTCCTGGCTGCCAGTCTTCAAATGATCAGTCTTCAAATGCTTTCAGTTGCTTTGCGTTGTGACGGATCCGGCGGGCATTTCTGGCGACGGAAGTGCACGCCGGATCCTAACAACGCAGATGTGAAAGGGGCCTTAGTGAAGTCAAACTTTCCTAAAATGTTTTACAGGATGTGCCAGATGCACAATTTTTCTCACTTGAAATGGCAAATCCAACAGTGCTATGTAGAAGTATTATCTGTGGTTCTTCAGCATGTTCATGAAGATTGAATTAAACATTTAACCATGTGCAGCTTCCTTACCAATAAATATTTTCATACATTGGAAGTACATTTTTGTGTCCAGACTTTTGCCTTACCCTGTAGATAAATTAGATCTATATACAGGGAAAGGCAAAATTCTAAACAAATGCAAATAAAATCAAATATTGATATAATAGATATAAATAGGGGTGTGTATATATATGTGTATGTGTATATATATATATATATATATATGTATATACAGTATCTCACAAAAGTGAGTACACCCCTCGTATTTTTGTAAATATTTTATCATATCTTTTTATGGGACAACATTGAAGATATCACACTTTTATTCAATGTATACAGCTTGTATAAGGCCTCATGCACACGACTGTTGTTTGTTTCCACGTCCGTTCAGTTTTTTTTTATGGATAGGATGCTTCCCCATTCATTTCAATGGGTCCATCAAAAAAGCAGTCAACCGTTTTTTGTTCCGCATCCGTGGTCCGTGTTTACATTCCGTCAAAAAAATAGAGCGTGTCCTATTTTTTTCACGTTTGCGGACAAGGATAGGCATTATTACAATGGTTCTGCCCAAAAAATGGATCCGCCAAACAAAAGATCCGTCATCCGTTTTTTTTGACGGACGCAAAATTTGTGGACAGAACGGACATGGAAACAAACAACGGTTGTGTGCATCACGGTGTAAATTTGCCTTCTGTGACAGAGTGTCTGGAGAAGTGGTGGACGGGGTCTATGTGTGTCCAAGATTCCTCACTTCTGTCATTTAAAATGCAACCAGGGAAATGTTCAGAGGTCTATGCAGGCGTGTCTGCAGTTCGGGTTTGTATAAAAACCTGGTTTTAGGGCCTGTGTTGCTGGAGTGGGGAGAGAAGGGTGGGCCCCCACTCCATCCGGACAGTCCGGGTTTTGGGCTGTCAGGTAATCACTCCTCAAGAGTGCTAGTCTGATATAAGGCTGAGAATACAGACACAGCTTGCTCCACCTGGGAACAGGTTACATGCTTAGAGCCTGAGAGAGCACTCCTAGAGGTATGGACCTTGCTATTTTGTTTGGTTCCCGGTATTAGGCCGGCACTTGTGCAGTTAGGTTTTCCTGCTGTACAGTTAGAGCCGGTCAGGCTTAGAATTTTGTTTGTTATATTTCTTTTTGTGGTCTGTACCCCACCTATCAGTAAAACTGTCTGAGGCCAGTTAAAGAAATATAATGCTGTTTGGACTGCAATTTCTACGGTGTGCCTGTTAAACGGTGCCTGTCTACCCAGGAGACGACACCTTGCTAACTGATCCCTTACACCTCAAAATAACTCAGCACACAACCATTAATGTCTAAACCACTAGTAACAAAAGTGAGTACACCCCTAAGTGAAAATGGCCAAATTGCGCCCATTTGCGGAACTGGTGCGGACACTAAATGCGGACGTGTGAATGGACCCTTAGGACGTGGATTACTGGAACCATATTCTGTGGTCTGAGACCAAGATTAACTTATTTGGTTCAGATGGTGTCAAGCGTGTGTGGCAGCAACAAGGTGAGGAGTACAAAAACAGGTGTGTCTTGCGTACAGTCAAGCATGGTGGTGGGAGTGTCATGGTTTGGGGCTGCATGAGTGCTGCTGGCTGTGGGGAGCTACAGTTCATTGAGGGAACCATGAATGTGAACATGTACAGTGACGTACTGAAGCAGAGCATGATCCCCCTCCCTTCAGAAACTGGGCCCCAGGGTAGTATGCCAACATGATAACGACGGCAAACACCCCTCCTCGATGACCATTACCTTGCTAAAGAAACTGAGCGTAAAGGTGTTGGAATGGCCAAACATGTCTCCAGACCCAATCCCTATTGAGCATCTGTGGGGGATCCTCAAACGGAAGGTGGAAGAGCGCAAGGTCTCTATCATCAACCAGCTCCATGATATCATCATGGAGAAAGATTCTAGTGTCAACCTAAAAAGCTGTAGCAAACTCCATGCCCAAGACAGTTAAGGCAGTGCTGGAAAATATAGACTTTAATGGCTGCGTGTTGAGTTATTTTCAGGGCACACCAAATGTACACTGTTATACAAGCTGTACACGGACTACTTTACATTGTATCAAAAAGTGATATCTTGAGTGTTGTCTCATGAAAATATACACTAAAATATTTACAAAATGTGAGGGATGTACTCAGTTTTGTGAGATATAGTGTGTGTGTAATATATATATATATATATATATATGAATATATATATCATCTACACACACACTACTCACAAATCGGGATGAGCGAACCCGAACTGTATAGTTCGGGTTCGTACCGAATTTTGGGGTGTTCGTGACACGGATCCGAACCCGAACATTTACGTAAAAGTTCAGGTTCGTTGTTCGGCGATTTCTCTGGCGCATTTTGAAAGCTTGCAAAGCAACCAATCAACAAGCGTCATACTATTTTCCCCAAGAGGCCATCACAGCCATGCCTACTATTGGCATGGCTGTGATTGGCCAAGTGCAGCATGTGACCCAGACTCTATTTAAGCTGGAGTCACGTCGCGCCGCACGTCACCTTGCTCTGATTAGTGTAGGGATAGAATGCAGCTGCTGTTAGGGCGAGATTAGCCAGGGATTAACTCGGCAAAAACACTTAATGAAGTGATCGATCTACAGCTCTGTCTGAATCATTCAATTTCTGCTAGTTAATTGTTCACTGTTTTCAGGCTGCCCAGAGCGTTTTTCTGTCACTTTTTTCAGGGGTGATCGGCGGCCATTTTGTGCCTTGTGGTGCGCCAGCACAAGCTGCCACCAAGTCCATTAATCCATCAATAGTAGGATTTTTTGCTATATCCTACATCAGGGGCTTGGCTGTGCTTATTGTCACCCCTAGAAACTCGGGATAGCACTTTCTATAGTTTATTGAGAGGTGAAATTCACTTAAAAAAATAGCAATCCCCTAAAATTTGGTGTTCCAGCTGTGGCTAGCCAAATGTAATACTTTCTGGCAAAGAATATATTTTTTGTTCTGGGGTGAAATTCAATTGCCAAAATAGCAATACCCTAAATCAGTGGTTTCAGCTGTGGCTGGACAAGTTTCATAGTGTCTGTAAAAGTATGACTTTTGTTCTGGGTTGAAATTCAATTACAAAAATAGCAATACCGTAAATCTGGTGTTCCAGCTGTGACTGGACAAGTTTAATAGTGTCCGTCAAAGGATATATTTTGTTCTGGGGCAAAATTCAATTGCCAAAATAGCAATACCCAAAATCTGGTGTTCCAGCTGTTGCAGGCCAAGTGTAAATCTGTCCGTAAAAGGGTATATTACACTCAGCGTGCATCTCCAAGTGTATTTCTTTCCATTAAAGGATATATTACAGTAAGTGTTAAAATACAGCATAATCCTCTACATTTCCACACACTGTTTTGCATCTGTAAGGCCCCTTGCAGACGAGCGTTTCTCACGCAGTGAGTCCGCAACGGAGCTCCCGGCCTGACCTCCCAGCACTGCCAGGGATCACATAGCATTATATTGATTTATGATGCTATGTAACCCTTACAGTTCTGGAATGTATTGGTTAACACTGGCACAGTATGTTGTTCCCAGCCACCACTACTTCTCCAAGAGAGCAGTGCCTTCCCTGCACAACTAAGTATCCGATAAAATCAAGTGTGCACTGCGCAACGCCATCTGTGGCAAGGTCCACCTAACCACAGATACGTGGACCAGTAAGCACGACCAGGGACGCTATATCTCTCTAACTGCACACTGTGTAAATATAGTGGTGGCTGGACCACAGGCGGAGAGTTCTTTGGCGCACGTCCTTCCGCCGCCAAGGATCGCAGGGCATCATTCTTTGCCTCCTGTAGCCTCCTTCTCCTACTCGGCTTCCTCCTCCTCTTCTTCCACCTGCTCATCCAGTCAGCCACACACCTTCACCACCAACTTCAGCACGGCCCGAGGTAAACGTCAGCAGGCCGTTCTAAAAACTCATATGTTTGGGGGACAGGCCCCACACCGCGCAGGAGTTGTGGCGGGGTATTGAACAACAGACCGACGAGTGGTTTCTGCCGGTGGGCCTCAAGCCCGGCCTGGTGGTGTGCGATAATGGGCGAAATCTCGTTGCAGCTCTGGGACTAGCCGGTTTGACGCACATCCCTTGCCTGGCGTATGTGCTGAATTTGGTAGTTTGGTGGTCCTGGTCTATTTTACAGCCTTTTTAGTGCCCAAAAGTTCGGGTCCCCATTGACTTCAATAGGGTTCGGGTCGAGTTCAGAACCCGAACATTTTCGGGAAGTTCGGCCGAACTTCTCGAACCCGAACATCCAGGTGTTCGCTCAACTCTACTCACAAAAAGTTAGTGATATTTGACTTGTTGAATGCACCTGTTCAATGTTTCAGTACTTTTTGCACAACTTGCTGCTGAATGTTGACTAAAACATACAGTAACATACTAGGCTCTCACTCTCTTTAACTCACCTGAAATGAATCCTAGAAAATTTGGGTTCATTAGAATCTCAACTATTTAGGAAATTCAGTGCAAATTCCGAACTGGTAGAATTAATTCACTCAAAATATATATTTTATTTTACAGTTTTTTTTCCAAGCATTTTTTTTTAACCCTTCGTATACCGGGTTCATTTTTGCTTTTTAATTTTTCTTCCCCATTTTCTTTGAGCCATACTTTTTTTATTTTTCCCCTCACCTCATGACGGCACCCACTGTGACCTAGGACCTCCCATCTGGACAGGAAACCTGAGAAGATAAAAGGGAACACCCCCTATCAAACACCAGTTCAGGTTTCCTGTCCTCTGGATGGGACATCCTGTGAAGCTGTGCAGCGGGTTCCGCTGCAGGAAGATTAGAACTTACCAACACCAGGCGCTGGGGGAGGTCAGGGCTGAGGCTGTGAGGTTTCCTTTCCCTGGGGAGCGGTAGTTCTGTGGCCGTGCCGGAAGCCACTACCCACAAGTCGGCCTGTTACCCGGAACTAGGATCCCGGAAGTAGGGGCCGAGGTGCGTCCTTTTAAAATATAAAAGCGGCAGCAGAGGGAGGCAGCTAGCGCAGAGGCACACAGTGTTGTGCTGAAGACCCAGACTCCTGGATATTGCAGTAATGGAGCAACCTGAAGGACGCGCCGAACCTTTGGAACCCTCGAGGCCTGCAAGTCTGGTATTTGACCTGAGGAGTGGGGAAAGAAAATAGTCGCTTCATGGTGAGAGCGTTCCTTTTTTCTTACTAATTGGATTTCTTGTTATGTGGTTTCTTTTGTAGACCGTAAAACCAGCTAAAAAGTCTACTAGCAAAACTAAACATAAGGAGTGCGCAGGATGTAAATCGGCCCTCTCCGCCTCCTATCCTAAGCCATTATGTCAATCCTGTATTGAGAAACTAGTGGCGGAAGAATCCCCGAGCCTAAACAGTGTAACGCACCAAATTGATCAGTTAGGATCTCAACTGCGGTGTCCTTTGACATCCACTTTTGGCACACTGATTGAGTGTTGGTGGTGTCTTTGCGGCTGCTCAGTGTGTACCCCAGGCGGCTCTCTCAGTCTTAAGTGGAGAGTATGGGGTTAACAAAATCATGTACCGCGTACTAAAGATAGAGTGTAAAACTAATAGTGAGGAAAGTTCGTTTTAGGAATGAGAGTTCAGATTAAAGTTCATGTGAATAACAGCTCTTGGCAACGTTCAGGAATCCCAGGCCTGCAGTACTAATAACCACCAGCGCGAGTCCCTTCCTTTCAGTGAGCAATGTCAGTGAAACAAAATGACAGGCTTGATACTTGCTGTTGGAAGTCATGCAGGGATCCTGCAGTGGTGGAGCCGGGTAAGGTAGGTGAGGGTTTCTCCTGGAGGTTCAGAGTTGCAGGTAGTTAGGATCTTGAGTCCTCGTGGTGAATGGAGCAGGCAGGGTGCGCACTCCATTAGTGGAACCCCTGTGCAGCACCTGGCTCCTATTTATTGACCAAGTGTGGGTGGGCGGAGCCACCTTAGACGGCCCAGCGGCCACTGCTTCCAGCCTGGGAGGCAACCAGCGATCGTTGTCATGGTTACACAGGGCATGATCCAGGCTGGAGCGCAACCCACCGTATCCTTACAGTACCCCCCCCTTAAGGGGACCCTCTCCGGGGTACCCCAGTAGGGGAGGGTCGGTCGGGAAATCTCCTGTGAAACAACCTTTGGAGTCTGGGTGCATGGACGTCTCGCACATCTTCCCAAGAGTCATCCTGAGACCCGTAACCCTTCCATCTAACGAGGTACTGGATCCTCCCCCGTCTTCTTTTGGAGTCGAGAAGCTGCTCAACCTCAAATTCCTCCTCACCTCGGACATTTATCGGGGGGAGGGTTGAGGAACCCGTGAGGGGAACGGGCTAGGTCTAAACGGTTTTAGCAACGATACATGGAATGTGGGATGTACCTGTAGTCGAGGAGGAAGGGTAAGTCTCACCGTGTTGGGGTTGATAATTCTTTCTATCAGAAAAGGACCCAAAAATTGCCTACCCAGTTTCTTAGCAGGTACCCCCAACTGAAGGTTTCTTGTTGACAGCCATACCGAGTCTCCAACCTGATAAGGAGGATTTTCTCTTCTGTGACGATCGTAGTAGATCTTCTGCCTTTCCTTTGCCCGTTGGAGGTTGTCTTTCAGCATCCTGAGGGTTGTTTGCAAGGTAGTTACAAAATCATCTGTTGTAGGAACGTTTGTAGGAAGGTTGATTTCAGGGAGAGACCTAGGGTGGAATCCATAATTAGCAAAGAATGGACTATTTAAAGTGGAGGAATTCACAGAATTGTTGTAAGCGAATTCAGCAAGAGGGAGTAGGCTTTCCCAGTCATCTTGAAGGAATGAGCAGTGACATCTGAGAAATTGTTCCAGACATTGGTTCACCCTTTCCGTCTGCCCGTTAGTTTGGGGGTGGTAGGCGGTAGACATTCTATGGTCGATTTGGAGTCTAAGACAGAGTGCTCTCCAAAATTTGGATACAAATTGTGAACCCCTGTCTGATATAACTTGGCTAGGGATTCCATGTAGTTTTATGACATTGGACAGAAAGGCCTCGGCAGTTTCACTGGAGGAAGGTAATTTTTTGAGGGCGATGAAGAGTGCCATCTTAGTTAGTAGGTCTACTACCATGATGGTGTTGTTTCCTCTGGAGCGGGGGAGTTCTACAATGAAGTCCATTGAAACCCATTCCCAGGGTCTGTTAGGGATAGGAAGACTCATAAGAAGGCTATATGGTCGATTTCTATCACTTTTGCATGAGGCACATGTCTCGCACGTGGAAACATATTGCTTAATTTCTTTGGTCATTTTTGGCCACCAGAAGTTCCTGCGTATCAGGTTTATGGTTTTGGCAATGCCAGGGTGTCCCGCGAGGGGTGAGTCATGGCAGAGTTTGATTACCTGGGTGGTGAGAGGAGTTGGTATGTACAGTAGGTTGTTTTTGTAGAGGAAACCCCGTTGGTCTTTCAGAAGTCCCGGGGATGTTAGCACAGTCAATTTTCAGAGCATCCTTAAGCTGGGTTTCCAATTCGATGGTGGCGAAGATAATTTTGTTAGGTGGTATAATGCATGTGGGGGCTGTGACTGCGGCGTGGCATTCAGCCAGACGTGATAAGGCATCAGCCTTCCCATTTTTGAGCCTGGTCGGTAAGTAATTTGAAAGTCAAATCTGTCAAAACAAAAACTCCACCGTACCTGACGTGCTGACAGTGTTTTACTGGTTTTCAGGTATTGTAAATTACAGTGATCCGTGTATATTGTGATGGGGTGTGTTGAACCTTCAAGTAGGTGCCTCCAGTTCTCTAGGGAACATTTTATGGCAAGAAGTTCCTTTTCCCCTATGGGGTAGTTGATTTCAGCGGTGTTTAGAGTCTGGGAGTAGAACCCGACAGGATGTAATGGGGATGAGAAGGAGCTCCGCTGGGACAGAACAGCTCCTATGGCTGCCTGTGATGCATCTACTTCCAACACAAAGTGATAGTTTGGATTCGGAATGGTCAGAATTGGTGCTGAAGTGAATTTGTCTTTAAGTAACTCAAAAGCTGATTGGGCCTCCATGGACCAAACAAATTTCGTGTTGACACTAGTTAATCTGGTTAGGGGTTTGATGGTAGCGGAGAAGTCTTTGATGAATTTCCTGTAGAAGTTCGAGAACCCTATGAAACGCTGGAGGGCTTTCCTGGAGTCCGGAATCGGCCAGTTTTGGATGCAAGTGATCTTTGACTGATCCATCTGAATTCCCTTGGGTGAGATTATATAACCAAGGAACGGAAGGGTAGTAGTCTCGAATATACACTTTTCTGGTTTGACATATAAGTGATGGACGCTTAATCGCGCAAGTACCCAACGGACGTGTTTCCTGTGATCTTGTAGGTTATCGGAGTAGACCAATATGTCATCTAGATAGATGACAACACATACATCTAGTAGATCCCTAAATATGTCGTTGATAAAGTTTTGGAAAGTGGCAGGGGCATTGCACAAGCCGAAAGGCATTACCATGTACTCAAAGAGTCCGTACCGGGTGCGGAAAGCAGTTTTCCATTCATCCCCGGTTCTAATCCTATTCAAGTTGTATGCGCCTCTCAAGTCCAGTTTAGTGTAGATAGTTGATGTTTGAAGTCTTTCAATAAGCTCGGATATTAGCGGCAGGGGTACCGGTTTTGATTGTTATTTTATTTAATGCTCTGTAATCAATGATGGGTCTGAGGCTCAAGTCTTTGTTCCTTACGAAGAACATACCCGCGGCTGCAGGGGAGGTTGAAGGCCGAATGAATCCCCTTCCTTAAGTTCTCTTCGAGATACTGTTTGAGGTGGTCAAGTTCTGGTTGTGCCAATGGGTAGATTCTTCCTGTGGGTATTTCACTGCCCGGCAGCAGGTCTATGGGGCAATCGTAGGGTCTATGGGGCGGTAGGGATTCCGCCATCTTTGCACTAAATACCTCCGAGAACTCTGAGTATTGGGTAGGGACCTGGTTCACCCCTACATGCATGAGCGTTTTAATAGGAAGCAGGTCTCCCTGCAATAACGTGAGGTAAACCCAATTCTCCCCTGTTCCCATAGGAGAACTGGTTGATGTAACCGAGCCATGGCAAGCCTAAAATGATGGGGAACGAAGGGGAGTGTATGACATCAAAGGATAAAAATTCTGTGTGGCTATTTTCGCTTGTCACCAAAAGGGGTTGAGTCTGGCTATGGATAGGTCTAGAGGTGGTACCATCAATAAAACTCACGGATATCGATACATTTTTCCTTGTATGGGAATTTTATTTCTCTCTACTAGATGCTTATCGATAAAATTCCCGAAGCTCCCGTGCCCACCATTGCATCAACGATAGTTCGGTTTTGGTCCCACTGTAAGGTAAGAGACGTATAAATGTAACCACTTGTGTTGTTATTTTTCTGCCTAAGTTACAGAACGTCATCATTTTACCTTCATGTTTCTTTCTTATGGCAGGACATCCATCAACCGAATGGTCAGCCAACGCACAGTATAAGCAGAGGTTGAGGTTCCGTCTCCGGGTCTTCTCTCTCTCAGTCAGAGGACCACGAATTGCCCCAATCTCCATCATCTCTGCTACAGGAACTGGGCTGGTCTGTCTCGGGGTGGGTGTAAACCCTGAGACTCTCTCAGCCCTGCGTTCCCTTAAGCGTCTGTCAATGGTGGTGACCTTCTGCATCATGGCGTCGAGTGTATGTGGCAGCTCTCCGCGGGCTAACTCATCTTTCAGGGCCTCAGATAGACCAAGACGGAACTGATTTCTAAGAGTGAGATCATTCCATTCCGTCTCACGGGCCCAACGAGTGTATTCCGCAATAAAGTCGTCTACGGGTCGTCTCCCTTGCTTTAGGGTGCGAATGGCGGTCTCCGCAGTCAGCTGCTTGTTGTGGTCCTCGTAAAGGAGGGCTATTGTTTCAAGAAATTGCGGAAAGGAATTCAAGACCGGGTCTTCCTTTTCTAAATAGGTGTTAGCCCATGCTCTGGGCTCCCCCCTGAGGTACGAGATCATGGTGAGTACTTTGGTTCTATCGGTAGGATAGGTCCGGGGACGTAACTGAAACATCAGTTTGCACGCATTCAGGAATTCGCGGAACTGCTTCCGGTCTCCTGAGAAAAGTTCAGGTGGACTGACCTTGGGTTCCGGTCCATCGTGGGGGTGTCCTGTGCGCGACGTGACGAGATCTCGCAACGTCTGATTTTCCAATTGGAGATTCTGTACGGTCACGTTAAGGGTTTCCACCCTCTTAGCGAGGGCGACCATATGCCGCGCGAACTCCGCTGGATCCATGGGGGTTCCACTAATATGTAACGCACCAAATTGATCAGTTAGGATCTCAACTGCGGTGTCCTTTGACATCCACTTTTGGCACACTGATTGGGTGTTGGTGGTGTCTTTGCGGCTGCTCAGTGTGTACCCCAGGCGGCTCTCTCAGTCTTAAGCGGAGAGTATGGGGTTAACAAAATCATGTACCGCGTACTAAAGATAGAGTGTAAAACTAATAGTGAGGAAAGTTCGTTTTAGGAATGAGAGTTCAGATTAAAGTTCATGTGAATAACAGCTCTTGGCAACGTTCAGGAATCCCAGGCCTGCAGTACTAATAACCACCAGTGCGAGTCCCTTCCTTTGAGTGAGCAATGTCAGTGAAACAAAATGACAGGCTTGATACTTGCTGTTGGAAG
This sequence comes from Bufotes viridis, assembly GCA_033119425.1. Lineage (NCBI taxonomy): Eukaryota > Metazoa > Chordata > Amphibia > Anura > Bufonidae > Bufotes > Bufotes viridis. Next base: position 119,036,628 of record CM065597.1, on the reverse strand, counting down.
TCATGCAGGGATCCTGCAGTGGTGGAGCCGGGTAAGGTAGGTGAGGGTTTCTCCTGGAGGTTCAGAGTTGCAGGTAGTTAGGATCTTGAGTCCTCGTGGTGAATGGAACAGGCAGGGTGCGCACTCCATTAGTGGAACCCCCTGTGCAGCACCTGGCTCCTATTTATTGACCAAGTGTGGGTGGGCGGAGCCACCTTAGACGGCCCAGCGGCCACTGCTTCCAGCCTGGGAGGCAACCAGCGATCGTTGTCATGGTTACACAGGGCATGATCCAGGCTGGAGCGCAACCCACCGTATCCTTACAAACAGATCCATAAAAACTCTAATTAGATCGGAGGTCAGAGCTTCACTTAAAGCATTTGGTAAAGGCCGTACTAGATCCCCGGATATTATCCGCTTTTCAGCTAAATCTTCTGCCTTGTCTAACGCGGCCAGAAGAGCCATATGGCTTAAATCATGGAAGGGAGACCAAGGTTCCAAGGCTAGGCTATGTGCGCTACCTTGTGAGGGAGACAGGCTTTTTGGCTCCTGCCTAGACGAAATATTGGAAAAAGCCTCAGATAAGAAAAAGGGATTTCCTTTCCCACAGAAAAATCCTTTTTTTTTGTAAACCCCAGCAAAGTTTTAGGAGACAAAAGGGTAAACCATATGACAGGAAAGATAGAGAAAGATTCCAGAAGAAATCTAGTGGACTTCTTTTCAAAACCCAGGAGAACAGACAAAAAGACAAGCAACAATGACGCCAATCTCCAGGTTGGGGGAAGGCTAGTTTCCTATCTCCCGGCTTGGTCCAAGATTACCAAAAACAAATGGGTCCTGGGGGGGATAAGGAAGGGATTCTGGTTGGAGTTCCTTTCTTATCCTCAGAATTTTTTCACATGTACTCCAACACCAAGAGATGCTCAAAAAGCAGAGATTCTTCAGTCAGAGGTCCGTCTTTTACTAGACAAAGGAGTAGTATGTCAAGTTCCAATAGGGGAGGAAGGCACAGGATTCTATTCCCCTCTCTTTTTAGTCCGAAAACCAAACTGATTCTTTCGAAAGATTCTCAATCTAAAGAGACTAAACAAAAATCTGAGATACAAAAAATTCCGCATGGAGACAATAAAATCCACTCTAGACCTATTATACAAGGACTGCTGGATGGCAAGCATCGACTTGGAGGGTGCGTATTATCATATTCCAATGCATCCAGACTCCCAGAAATTTTTAAGAACAGCAGTCCAGATTCAGGGACAAATGTTACACCTCCAATACAGAGTCCTTCCTTTTGGTGTTTCTCAAGCACCAAGAATTTTTACGAAAGTAGTAGCAGAGATGGTTGCCTTCCTCCGATTATCCAGGATTATGTTAGTTCCATATCTGGACGACTTCCTGCTCATAGCTCGTTCAAAAGACCAGCTTCAGGAAGACCTGAACCAGGCACCTGGTTAAGAAACCTTGGATGGAAGATACATCTCAACAAATCTCAGCTGATTCCATCCCAAACTTGTACCTTTCTAGGAATCGAACTGGACTCCAAGCTTCAAAAGACAGTCCTGCCACAAAAGAAAATATCGTCCACCATAGATCATGTTTGGGCTCTTTTTCATTCCTACCTATGTTCCTTCAGACAAGCGATGACAGTTCTAGGGTATCTAACGGCTACAATTCCTGCGGTGCCCTTTGCGCAGATCCACACGAGACCATTACAAGCAGACATATTACAGAATTGGAATGGTCTCCCACAAACATTGGACAGACAATTCCATCTATCCTTCACAGCACGAGCATCTCTTCTGTGGTGGACTCACCGAGAAAATCTCGCTGTAGGTATGCCTTGGATCTTTATAGATCCCCTCAGGATAACTACAGACGCCAGCCCCTGGGGGTGGGGTGCCCATGCAGGGGAAAGAGTATGGCAAGGAAGATGGGATCTGAGATCAAGAAGGTACACTTCAAATTACAAGGAACTCAAGGCGATAGAGATGGTCTTAAGATACGCGATACCCGAAATATCAAACAAAAAGCTGATCTTTTATTCAGACAACACGACAGCAGTCGCTTATATAAATCATCAGGGCGGCATGAGAATTCCAACCCTCCTCTCCCTTTGCCAGGACATGTTTCAATTAGCAGAACAGAGGAACCTCTTTTTAACCGCAGTCCATCTAAAAGGGAAAGAAAATACGTTAGCAGACTTCCTCAGCAGAATCAAACTAAATCAAATGGAATGGAGCCTGAACGAGGAAGTCTTTGCTCAGATAGTTTCCAGGTTCGGGCATCCAACAGTGGATCTCTTTGCCACTAAGAAGAACAAAAAGGTACAGAGGTTCTTCTCCCTAAATTATTCAGAAGGTCCCACAGCGGTGGACGGGTTGGCTCAAGACTGGAGTCAGGAGTTCGGCTATGCATTCCCCCCCTTTCTCTAATTCCTCAGATCCTGAAGAAGGTTCAGCAGGAGGGAGCCACAATTATTCTAATTGCCCCAAGATGGCCAAAAAGGCTCTGGTTTGCATCCCTACTAAGCCTGTCCTCGGGTCCTCCCTGGATAATCCCTCCAAGGAAGGATCTGCTTTCACAGGGACCAGTGTTCCATCCCAATCCAGAAATTCTCCAGTTAGCAGTGTGGAAACTGACAGGGAGATCTGGCTAAAGAGGGGTCTTTCGAGTAAGGTAGTAGCCACTATTTTAGTCAGTAGGAAGACAACCACTGCTAGGAAATATAACAGAGTCTGGAATACCTTTTCTTCCTTCCTAGGTTTCAGTCCTGACCCATTTGGCCCTCCAGAAATCCCCAAGATCCTGGATTTTCCTCAAGCAGGGTTGGACAAGGGGCTTAAGGCTTCCACTTTGAAGGTTCAGGTGGCAGCCTTCAGTTACTTCTTTGACTTCCAGTTAGCCTCCCATCCCTGGGTTAAACGTTTTTTAAATGCAGCGGCCAGACTCCATCCCTCTCTTAGGCCTCTCTCCCCACCCTGGGACCTAAACAAGGTTCTAACGGCTCTTACTCAGGAACCTTTTGAGCCTCTTTCGGAAGTCCCTATAGATATCCTTTCTATAAAGATGGCCTTCCTCCTCGCTATCACCTCTGCTAGGAGAATCTCTGAGATACAGGCTTTCTCGGCCTTCCCTCCATATACAGTTATTCAAGAAAATCAGATTATTATCAGGCCTCTCCCTTCCTTTTTACCTAAAGTGGTATCTGATTTTCACAGAAGCCAAGATATAGTTTTACCATCTTTTTTTCCGAACCCTTCTAACAAGCTAGAACAGTCCTTTCACTGTTTAGACGTTAAGAGGTGCCTGCTGGCCTATTTGGAGGCTTCTTCTTCTTGGAGGAAGGACGAGAATCTTCTGGTTCAATTTATGGGTAAGAACAAGGGGTGTAGAGTTTCCCATTCCACCAGGGCGGTCTCCACTTCATGGGCTGAGAAGGCAAACATATCCTTAGACCAGATCTGCAGGGCAGCCACTTGGAGCTCTCCTCACACTTTCCTCAGACATTATAGATTACAGCTCCATTCTGATGCATCCTTTGGAGAAAGGGTTCTTCAGGCTGTGATCCCCCCCCTAAAAAAGTCAGAGTTTATAGTCTATCTCGCAGTGGGTGCCGTCATGAGGTGAGGGGAAAACAACGTTGCTTACCGGTAAGCGTTTTTCTCGATACCCATTACGGCACCCCTCATAAATCCCCCAAAAAAAAAAAAAATATATATATATATATATATATATATATATAGTGGATAACAGCATCCGCATTAGATCTATATGAAGGAATATGGATCCTCTTGGTTGAATTGAATGAATTATGTTAGGTCCTGACTGAGGACAGTTTATTTCTTCCACTGGTGTTTGGTAGGGGGTGTTCCCTTTTATCTTCTCAGGTTTCCTGTCCAGATGGGAGGTCCTAGGTCGCAGTGGGTGCTGTCATGGGTATCGAGAAAAACGCTTACTGGTAAGCAACGTTGTTTTCCTTTTACATAGCTGAATGATGGCTTATTTTTTGCGGGACAAGTTGTATTTTCTAATGCCACCATTAAATATGGCATACAATGTAGTGGGAAGCAGGAAAAATTCCAAATGTGTTGGAATTGGGAAAAAAATTCTTCCACCGTTTTACGGGTTTTGTTCCCACAGCGTTCCCTTTGTGGCAAAACTGACCTGTTCTCTTCATTCTCTGTGTCAGTACGATTACAACGATACAACATATGTAATTTTTTTTTTTATGTCTAAATAGTGTAAAAATAAATTTAATCTTTGAATTTTTTTTTTCTTTACATCACCATATTCTGACCTCCAATGGACCCATTTTTATAGTTATATCTACTTAGCTGTGTGGAGGCTCATTTTTTGTGGGAGAATCTGTAGTTTTTATTGATACCATTTTGGAGTGTGTGTGACTTTTTTATCACATTTTATTACATTTTTGGGGTGAGAGAAGCGATGAAAAAATGGCAAATTGTCCATTTTGACCCTTTTTCCGTTACGCCATTTGCTGTATTGGCCGTATTTTAATAGTACTTGTGTTTTTGGATGCGGTGATGCCCAAGATGTTTATATTTTTTATTTATGTATTTTTTTTATTTATTCTACAGAAAGAAGGGTGATCTAACCCCTTCCTGCCATATGACATAATAGTATGCCATAGCGGCAGGTGACTTCCTGCCATTTGACATACTATTAAGTCATGCTGATCGTGCAGTCACTGATAGCCAGGCCCCCGCACTGATCAGGCGGGCACTGGAGCGGATGCGGTCTCGCACGTGTGCAGTGCGTTGCTGAAACCCGGCTAACAGCGGCAGCCGGAGACAGGATCGTGCCTTACCAAGGAGCTCACCGCACATGCACAAGACTTATGCGATCCCGGCCGCACTGCAGGCTGTCAATCTAACAAAAGAGAGGTCAGTTAGGGGGTATGCTTACTTTGACTTGAAGCAAGAATGCCGCTTCCCCCTTGACTTCAAGCTGACCAGCAAGATAGCGCTGATGGCGCTTAAAACATTGTTTTTGAGTCTATATAGCATCAGACTACCGGCTCAAACATATGATTAACACACTGGGGGCTACTATGACATAATGCTGGCGGTTTTATATGGGTTTATGAGTTGACAGGTTCCCTTTAAGTAATAAATATTTTATGAGGTATCAACATAGTGTCTCCCAAAAATAATTGTGCTATGCTAATACTGTGTCAGGTTGTCCCCCACAGTAATAGTACTACCAAAAGTGAACTTGGTGTTAACAGTGCCCCCAATAGTAATAATGCCCCTATTGTTCCCATACTAGTAATCATGTTAACCATAGGCCCCCATACAGCCCACCATAATTCCCACAGTAGTAGTAATAATTCCCCTTATAATGTCTGGTAGTACAAAAAATAACCCCTTATGACGTTTGGCAGTACAAATGTCCCCTCAATACAAAAATGTCTCCTTTTAACGTGTGTCGATACAAAAAACCCTTACAATGTATGCCAGCACAGAAATAATGTGTGCCAGTAGATAAGAATATGAAAATAGGGGGCTGCAAATACTAAAACATAACGTTTATTTGGTAAATATAAAATGACGTTCAAATAGACTAATTGATCAACACAAAACGTTCCGATCGGGCCAGATGCAAAGCTCAATCATAGTAAAATATTGCCGTATCAGGAGGAAAGGCAATCCAGAGTACTGGATATGTCAACCCGATGTACCTGGGAGGTCATGCATGTCAACATGCATATGTGTGGAGTACATATATGACCCTAGTACATCCCTGCTTGACCTGACAATCCCTAAGCCTGCTAACAGTGTCCTGTCCCGCGAGGGGCAGCACCGTTACTGGATCCTGTCCCTAAACACACTGCCCCTAGTTAAGTGGGACAGGGAGGGGACCTCCTGACACAGATTTAAAAATAACTCACAAGGAAACAGCCATGTAAGTTCCTACGTATGGTTCCGGAACATTTAAGACTGGCCTCCCTAGATAATGCTAAAGAAGGTTGTGGTACTTATCACTGCCGTCTTCAAGTGTGAAACTCCATCTCACAGTATTTACAGCCTGCTTGTATAAGCCCCGACGCGTTTCATCTCAAGTCAGGCATGCTGAGTGGCCCAAAGATTCATCAGGGGGTATAAGGCCACCGCGGGCAAAGGAGTCACATTGTTCAACACCCTTATCACACTAGAAAACACAAGCGGGTAAAGATTGACCGGACAGTAAGGCGTGATTCTTCAACAAGGTACAAACAGTACCATGATAACGCAATATTAATACTCACTGATAACCTGAGTGACGTATGGTCCAAAAAGGTATCGAGGAGCTTGTGCAGGGACCGATGTGTCCCGTGCGCCCGTCCAGAGGGATTGTGCTCATCATAGTAGTTGCAGAACTACTATTTAAAGCTCCCGCGGCGTGTCCCGCCGCTGGGATGACGTCATCGCGTGCGCATCACGTGCAGCGCGTCGCGACGTTGGAAGTGGGCATGCGCATGCGCAGTAGCGTCATTGAGTCGTATACTGGTGAGGGCAGGTCCGGACTTAGCCGCAGTATCCTCCCCTAAGAAATGAGTGAAGTGGACTCATATGATCAGTTGCTACTCGTTCTGCATCATTTACCCAGTGCAGGGAGATACAATAAATGTGTGCTCGACCCGCATTTGTGAGGTAAAGGTAGGAGATTTAAACAGGTGCCTGACCACAGGTATACCGCTGATGGAGAAGATCCAACATTCTCAGTGTGAAGATTAAACATATACACGAGATCCGTACATTCATTTTCTATGAGTGACAATCATATAGAACATGTATTGAGAGATTTATGGGGACATTCGTTGAGAAAATATATCGAGAGATAACCCTTACTGTGAGGGGAGTAATGGACCATATATATAATGGTGAGGTTCAACCAGACGGACGTACAGCTATCCCGATGAGCTACAGGAAGCATCCAAAGTTTAATTGTTCATTGAGACCTCTGGGGCTAGAGGTGTCCAACTTAAAGATCCACCAACACTCCCTCTGGAGTGTCAGTCTGTCCCAGTCACCGCCTCTTATGGGTCGAGTCACCTGTTCTAGACCCCTGAATTTAATGGCTGCAGTGTTGCCACTGTGGCATGCATGTACATGTCTGGCTACAGGGGTGTCCCTATTTTTACGGATGTCGCTCAGGTGTTCTCCCATTCTCCTTCTAAATTCTCTGCGGGTCTTACCGACATATAACATGCCACACATGCAGATTAGCAGATACACAATGCCCACGGTCTTACAATTAATAAAGCTCCGGATGTGGTGAGTGTAGCCTGTGTGATCCATAAGGGACTTACCAGGAGAGACAAATTTACAGAAGCTGCAGTCACCACATCTGAAACCCTTTAACGGGGGGTCCGAGCCATGTATTGTTCTCCACCTGTGGGCGGACAAAGTGGCTATGGACAAGATGATCTTTTAAGTTGGGGCCCCTACGAAAGGTAATTGCAGGTCTCTCTGAAAGGGTATCCCTCAGATCGTAGATAAACAGCTTTTTTATAATGTGTGCCAGTACAAAAATGGTCCCTTCTGTGTGGCAGTACAAAAATGCCTTCTTATAATGTGTACTATTACAAAAATGCCCCATTTTACTGCCCCAAATGTCCCCATAGTGCTCCCTCTGTTATAAATAAAAATAATAAACTTAAATACTTGCCTCCAAGTCGCTGTCAGTAAAGTGATTCAAGACACAGACCTCTTCTGGTCTGTGCCCTGAGTTGTAGGCAGCCCTGCTGTTGATGCCCTGTCATGTGCAGCCTGCTCCTGCATCTGATAGGATTGAGAAACTAGGCCTACAGCCTATTAGAGGGAATGGTGGGGCAGTGATATATCGGTCCATGCCACACTGCATCATTCAACTGTATCACCATCCCGAGGACAGCAATAAAGTTGAACATGTAGAGATGAGCACTTCCACAATGAAAGAGCATATTGCCCATATCCCTGTTACTGTCCCTAATTTGTCTTTACCTGGCACCACCTGAGACAATTACTTAACTTCACCTAACTGGCGCTGCACCCCTGAGGAGCTATTCCTTTGCTCTGATGCGCTGGCTTTTTCTGAAGATACCCAGTGTATCAGAGCTGTAGTTCCTATGGAGGCCTGCAGGTGGCATTGCCCCATAGGATAACAGCAAACCAGGCTTTCATTTTACTTTTATCGAACAACAATGTAAGCTAAAAGCGATATGAAAATAGCATATCCTAGGCTCTTGGAGGAGGGGGCTAAAAAAAGTAAAAAAAAAAAGGGTTAAAAAGCTTTAAAAACATATTGGAAAAAAATTATATACCGTATTTTTCGCCCCATAAGAAGGTGGGAGAAAAATGCCCCTGTGTCTTATGGGGCGAATACTAATGACCACTTTCATTATAGAAGCGCTCATTAGTACCGGAGGACCAGGAAGCGGTAAAGACTCTGTACTCACTGCTTCCTGGTCCTCTGCTGTCAGTTGTGCACAGAGTGAGGGCGCTCTGTGACCTCATGCTGTGCGCACCGGTTCACAGCACAGCCGGCGGCAGGAGGAAGAAAGAGAGCGCTGGAGGAGAGGAGCGGCGGCGTCCCGGAGCAGGAGAGGCAAGTGCTTTTTATTTTATTTATTTAGGCTGATGGGGGCTAATATAACATGGATGAGGGCTGGTGAGAGGCAATGGGGCTGAAGAGAGGCTGCTGGAGGCTGAAGAGAGGCAATGGGGGCTGATATAAGGCTGCTGGGGGCTAATGAGAGGTAATGGGGGCTGGTGAGAGGCTGCTGGAGGCTGATATAAGGCTGTTGGGGGCTGGTGAGAGGCAATGGGAGCAGATATGAGGCTGCTGGGGGCTAATGAGAGGTAATGGGGGCTGAAGAGAGGCTGATATAAGGCTGCTGGGGGCTGGTGAGAGACAATGGGAGCTGATATGAGGTAATGGGGGCTGAAGAGAGGCTGCTGGGGGCTGGTGAGAGGCTGCTGGAGGCTAATATAAGGCTGTTGGGGGCTGGTGAGAGGCAATGGGAGCTGATATGAGGCTGCTGGGGGCTAATGAGAGGTAATAGGGGCTGAAGAGAGGCTGCTGGAGGCTGATATAAGGCTGCTGGGGGCTGGTGAGAGGCAATAGGAGCTGATATGAGGCAGCTGGGCTTTAATGAGAGGTAATGGGGGCTGAAGAGAGGCTGCTGGGGACTAGTAAGAGGCATATGGGGGGCTGATATGAGGCATATGGGGGCTAATGAGAGGCATGGAGCTCTTATCTGAGGTCTGATTGGGGTCATTCACATTGGGGTCCGAGCTGAGGTCTGATTGGGGGTCTGATCGGAGGTCTTATTAACATTGGGGGTCTTATTGGGGCTGTCATCTGAGGTCTGATTAACATTGGGGGGGGGGGGGAAGGGGGTCTGACCAGAGGTGTAATGAAAAATATTTTTTTCCCTATTGTCCTCCTCTAAAACCTAGGTACATCTTATGGGCCAATGCGTCTTATATGGTGTGTGTGTGTGTGTGTATATATATATTCAAATCACCCCCTTTCCCCAGAATCAAAAAATAGAATGACGTGTTTATGTTTAGTGGCTCACCCACCGTGATTTCTGGATTTTAGGTGCTCAGTTAGTAAAAGGGCTTACCCTAAAGCCACTGCAGAAAAAATTATAAATATTGTCTGAACACACACTCTCGGAACTATACTGGGTAGCCCCACAATACATAAAATAAAATTAAATAAAATCTGAATAATTAATACAGCGATAAAAATGTACAATTGTCAAAATAATCCTAACTAGCGGTTGACAACCTATATAATCAATACTAAGGGCTGGATGCGTGTTAATACAATATTTATAAAAAATAGAATGTCTTCTTTTTGGCGATGAAATCAATGGGAAAGGAATGTACCTGTCTAACGGCTGTTAAAAACATGTGGTGAAAAAAAAAAAGGCATTTCAGGGGTTAACCCTTTCAGTATCGGGCCACTTTTCACCTTAAATCCCAGTCCGTTTTTTGCAAATCTGACATGTCACTTTATGTGGTAATAACTTTGGAACACTTTTACTTATCCAAGCCATTCTGAGACTGTTTTCTTGTGACAAATTGTACTTTATGACAGTTGTAAATTTTGAGTAGATATATTTCACCTTTATTTGTAAAATCAAAAATTTTGCCAAAATTTGGAAAAATTCACAATTTTCTAAATTTGAATTTCTCTACTTTTCAAACAGATAGTAATTGTTGTGGAAATTACTGGAATCTGCTGAGAACTGCAGGAGAGATCTGTGTGGAGCCTGAAAGGAACTTGCGGCTCACAGAGGAGACACTGACTACAGCATCAAGGGACGATTTTGCAGATCCAAAAATCATTTGACCGTGTGATCCAGTTCTGGAAAGGACCGGGGAAGAACACCAAGAGCACAAGGAACTGCAAGTGCGGCTGGGCCGCGTCGCATCACATCACTCTTCATCTGTGGCACTCTGGACACCTCATAAAAATTACCAAATGGATTACAAATAGTACTGCGCAGTACGTAAGGGTGCACCCCAATGTGGAAGCATACCCAGGAACATTCAGGCGCAACTAGGCTGCTTTGTGGACTTTTAGGAGGAAAGTTTTTTCAGTTACTGATTAGTGTTCGGTGTTAGGCAGTATCACTTTTACTGAGTTTTTCTGCAGTTTTTATTATTCTGTATATATTTGTTCATTATTATTGTTCGGTAAATTCAATTGTTGTGAAGAACCGTTGTCTGTGTGGCATCGTGTACCCTCTTAATCTGTGGGCCCAGCCCTTGGCCTTCTTTCAGGAGCAGTGTTATTTACGTGGGACTGTATGTTGGGGGAAGCCCAGGGAGGGGAATGATGTTATGTATATGAGACAGTATGTTAGAGGGGACAGGGGATAGGTTGTGATGTTATTTACATGGTACAGGGGAAGTATAATAACGGTAGGATATATTATAAATACTTGGGCCACTACAGGGAGGCATAATTACTGGGGCTACTACAGGGAGCATTATAAATACTGGAGGGCCATGTAGGGGGCATCATAATTACTGGGGACACTATAGTGGTCCTTATTACCACTGGGGTCTCTAAGAGTGTCTTATAGATCGACTTTATTTTTACTGTGGGGTATAAATGTGTGCCTTATACAGGGGCATTATTACTATGGAGAACACTATAGTGGGCATTATTACAACTGAGGGCACTATAGTGGGCCTTTTTACCATGGGGGTCACTATAGGGTGGCCTTATTTATACTGGGGGCTCTGCTATTACTTCTGAGGGTACTGTGGGGGGCATTTTATTATTGGGCACAATATGAAGGGCTATTCTACTAATGGAGGCACTTCTTGGGAAGGATTATCACTATTGGGGCGCTGTAGAGGACACTTTTACTAATGAGGGCACTCTAAAATGGAATTTCTATTGGTGAGACTTTAAGGAGAACTGTGTTTATGGGTATAACAGTCTGTATGGCACTATTATTTCTTCAGGATAGTATTTGGGGCATTGGGGAGCACAGTATTAGTTGTAGAAGCAAAATAATACTGTTGGGGCACCAGGTTGGGAATAGTGATAGAAGAGTGGGGAACAAAAAAGGCTTTGTGTGGTAAGCCCTGCAGAGACAAGACATGGCTGAAAGAATGTGTGTGGTGGTCTGGGCTGAATGGAGAAGATAAAGAAAGAGAACGTCAGAGGAGGAGACATCTGTTGATGTAAGATGTACTTAGTGCTGTATTTTCCTGGCTGAGAGGTAGGGGTTGGTTTAAGAAATTGGCATGGGGAAAGAGGGGTGCCATTCAATTTTCACCTCAGACAGCGGAAAAGTTACGGTTTAATCGGCTCTGGCTGCAGAGTCAACAAGTTGGAGGAAGGAAAGAGAAAAGAGCGACTTTCCTTCCTCTCCTCTGCATTGCGGTGGAGCAGTTAAGCTGATTGCTGGAGCAGCAGTGAGAGAAAACTGCTGCTCTACTAATCAGCTCAGTCACACCAAGGAGCCAAGGAGAAAGCAGGCATCACTGTGACATGGCACACTGTCACTTACATGCCATCAGTGAGCAGACAGATGTATGGGCTGCCAAAAGAGGTCCCTAATTTATTAATAAATATTAAGATTTTGCTGGATTGGTTTTTAGGCACCAAGTCACATTTGAAGACGCCTACAGTAGAAATCCCAAAAAGTGACCCCATTTTGGAAACTATGGGATGAGGTGACAGTTTTGTTGGTACTATTTGGAGGTACATATGATTTTTGATCGCTATACAGTATATTACGCTTGTTATGAGGCAAGGTAACCAAAAAAAATCCCTGTTCTGGCACAGTTTTTATTTTTTGTTCTTTTATTATAATTTTTTTTTTATTTTTTTATAATGTTCATTTGACGGGACAGATTATGTGCTATTTTTATAGAGCAAGTTGTTACGGGTGTGACAATATCAAATATGTCTACTTTTATTTTAGTTTTTTTTGTTTCAATTTTACATAATAAAGCCTTTTTGAAAAAAATCATGTATTTGTGTCTCCATTTTATGAAATCCATAATTTTTATTTTTCTTTTTTTGCTGGTCATCTTGTGTAAGGGGCTCGTTTTTTGAGAAGAAGTTGACATTTTTATTGGTATCATTTTTGGGTACATATGATTTTCTGATCCTTCAATAACACACTTTATGGGGCAAGGTGCCAAAAAATTGGTTGTTTTGACACAGTTTTTTTTATGGCATTCACCTTAGGGTGTAGATCATGTGATATTTCTATAGTGCAGGTTTTTACGGATGCGTCGATACCGAATATGTCTAATTTTTTAACCCCTTAGAAACCAGCCTGTTTTAAGCCTTACTGACCAAGCGTTTTTCCTCCTTTTTTCATCGACGAGTTCCAAAAGCTATAGCTTTTTTATTTTTCCATCTATATAGCTTTATGAGAGCTTGTTTTTTGCAGAACAAGTTGTAGTTTTTAATGGCGCCATTTTGGGGTACACATAACTTCCTGATTAACTTTTATTAACTCTTTCTGGGACTCTTTCTGGGGGGAAAAACAGCAATACTGCCACAGCGGAGTTGTGTGAGGGCTTGTATTTTTCATTAGTATAATGTTCGAGTAAAATGGCGCCTTTTGATCACTTGTTGTTCGTTTTTTCTGGTTGCAACTAATAATAAATGATCAATTCTGTCTTTTTTTTTTTTTTTTTTTTTTTTTTTTACGGCGTTCACCGTAGGGGATAATTTATGTGATATTTATGTAGTCTGGGTTGTTATGGACGCGGCAATACCAAACATGTGGGGGAGATTTATTTTTTTTGCTATTTGTTTCATTAAAAAGCGAATTTTCAATGGAAAAAAAGCTTATTTTTTATGGAATTTTTTTTATTTAATAAATGTGTTTTTTCTATTTTTATCAATATAACAGACAGTATTTTGATTGCTTTTAAAACGCAATGCACTATCCCTATAGTGCATTGCATTTTAATAGCAATGCTATTCTGACATTGACCAGCAGGCTGCACCAGAGAGGCGCAGCCTGCTGGAAATTACTACAGCCCGGACTGGGGCCTACATCAGAATTTCAGGTAGCCTTTACACACATCAGCACCCCGCAATCACATTTGCGGGGTGCCGATGGGAGACAGAGGGAGTCCGCTACCCTCTGTCAGCATTTTACATGTGGCGGGCGCCATTGCCCACGGCATGTAAAGTGTTAAACAGCCCGGATCGGCACTCCTGCCAGTCCTGGCTGTGAGAGCCAGGTACCCACTCCCTGCTGCACGGCAGACCCGTGCAGCGCTTAGACTGAGCCCCCGTAAAAAAGCGGTGGCCCAGCCTAAGGCCCCTTAGTGACCGCCGTAAAAACATGTATGGGTGGTCACTAAGGGGTTAAATTGAATTCAGTTTTACACAATAAATTTTTTTTTTTTTAAAACTAATTTTTCGGGCCATTGTCTTACATATGGGGCTTTTTTTCTGCGGGATGAGGTGACGGTTTGATTGGTACTATTTTGATGTACATACGGCTTTTTGGTTGTTTGGTATTACACTTTTTGTGATGTAAGTTGAAAAAAAGGGCTTCTTTTCTCAGTTTTTGTTCTTGTTTACAGCGTTCACTTGAGGGGGTAGATCCTGTCATATTTTTTTTTATTAAAAAAAAAAAAATATTCCAAAAGAAATGTGCGTTACCCTATAAAACTTAACTTTTACTTTTTAGTCTTGATAATAAAACCCCAAATTCAATCAATAATAAAGTATTTAAATGTGAAGCCCACACAGTTGTGGTGCCAGATACCTAGTATTACTAGGGCCAGTTTAATGCACACATCACCGGTCCACCAATAAAGTATTAAATCATATGAGCTATTTTTTGATAATTCTTGTTACTCACGAAACCTGGATATGAAAAATTTCTTTGGATCGGAGTGGTGCTGCTATGGTCATCCAACTGATAGAGTATTTGATCGGGATCCAGCTAACCCTAGGGTCACCCTATCGGTTATCCCTGCCTAAAAGCAGAGCACCCGCCCCGAAAGGGGCGACCCCACTTATCGGTGGCTAATCCCTGCTCCACTGGCCCTAATGAAGCCCTGTAAGCAATTTCTTGGTCCCGACGCGTTTCCCCGTAATCGGTTCTTCAGGGGACTTGGTTCAGAGCTTATGTAGTGAATGATATGATAAAGACAACCACAGATAAAAAAAAGGCACAAATGATGGTCGTCTATGCACTCCTTTAAATACCCTCTTCATAACACAGAAGTGGGTATGAATAAAAGATGTGCCCTAGTAATACTAGGTATCTGGCACCACAACTGTGTGGGCTTCACATTTAAATACTTTATTATTGATTGAATTTGGGGTTTTATTATCAAGACTAAAAAGTAAAAGTTAAGTTTTATAGGGTAACGCACGTTTCTTTTGGAATATTTGTTTTATTGGTGCCCCAGAAATACATGCTACTGGAGAGTTTTTTTCATATTTTTTTTATAGAGCAGGTAGTTACAGATGTGGCAATATGTCTGTTTTTCTTTTTTTTTCTATTTTCTTTACCTTTTTATGTGTTTATTATAGGAAAGGGGCGGTTTTTTTACTTGAAAAAAAATATTTTTTATTATCAAAAGCACTTTTTAAAAACTTTTTTATTTTTGTTCCACTTTGGACTTCAATTTTTGGGGTCTGATTCCCTCAGCTACTGTATGCATTACAATACATCTGTATTGTAATGCATGGCCTGTAACTGACAGTTTGGTTGGGGTCTGGTTCTTCTAAGCCTCCATAGAAGGCAAACCCCAATGCCACTGCAAGGCATCGGGCTGCCTTCTCACCCATCAGATTCCTGTCACCACAGCGCAGGGACCCGATGGGGATAGAAATGCAGATGCAGACCCCTGCAAACCCTCTGTATGCTGTGGCTTTGATCACAGCATACAAGGGGTTAATCCACTGACATTGCTGTTTACAGCTATGCCGGTGGATACAGCATGGCCCCTCCACTGATCTGGCACGCACTAGCTCTTGTGCTGGTCCGATCCTCATGATGTACTTGTACATTATGGGTCTTCAAGGGGTTAATAGAGTGTAATGCCAAAGTGCAGTTTTGTTTTGTTTTAGTTTTTTTTTTTATCTGTTTCTGCTTAGTTTTTTTTTGTTTTTAGGTCAACCTGTTCAAGTACATCTGCCCCAACATGCATCACTCATTTATTAAACGGTTTGAGAAATAAAAAATTGTCAAAGACAAAAAAGGGGTTAAAATCCCCATTGCTCCAGCGACCCCACCTTGATCCGATTACTGCATGTTCTAGGCTATAGCGATGATGTGTCTATATAACACATGTAACCGCTGCAACCAATCACTGTCCTCAGTGGTATACAGAAAAAGACCATGGAGGTCAGCGACTGGCTGCAGTAGTCACGTGTGGTATTTGGGCATATCACCTTTGCAGCTGTGTGAACAAAGCCCACCTGAGAGAATGGGAGTGATGGTGCCGAATTGGAGTGGGCTTGAACCAGTGAGTATAATGTATTTTGTTATTTTAACCCTTTCTCTGCCTTTTACTAGTTTTTTTTTTATTAACTCAGGCAACCCTTATAATGCTTTACTGAAAATGATAGTAATCATCACATTTGACCTTAGAACTGAGATGTGTCCTCATGTTTTGTAATGTTTCATAATGCTGATACTGTAATACTGGACTTCCCATTTAGTATTTTTAAACCAGAAACACTTTAAAAATGTTCTCTAAAGAAATAGTTTTGTGCAATGTAAAAAGTCTTGTCCATATACAGTATGACTACAGTGAATCAGAATCCTGAAATTTTATGTCATTTATGTCAGCTTTGCTAACCTCTTAAAGCCGACTTTCACCCTTGAATGTAACTTTTTAATCTAAATTATTTTGTGCAAATTCATTTCTTAACCTTTATATCAGAGTTCAGATTTTACAGATACCCCTGCATACACATATGGTTAAATGATAAAATTCTGATTGCCTGCGTCCACGTAGAGCTGATTGAATATATATTGAACAGATACAATTGTATGTAACTATCCCCTAAGCTCCTTTTATTAGTTAACACAAACATGTCAGCATTTACCTATAATGGGGTTGGCCCATCTCAGACATATTTGGTATCGCTGTTTTTGAAATATCAGGAGGTGTGGTGGCCTGCATGTAGAAATAAACATTTACAAAAGTAGGTGCACTACTGTGGTGGATGCAATCAACAAAATCTGACTAAACCCTCACACTGTTGTTAAAATGAGACTTAGCCAATATATCCTTGTATGAAGGACATACCGGAGCCCGCAAACCCCGTCAAGGTATCTCAGGTGATGCGGGACCCAACGCTATACTGGATTGGATATCCGACTTCTTTATTTGCACAAAAGTATACGAGCATCAAATAATAGTGATGTATAAGTATAGTAAGATGAAAGTCCATAAGATGCCATCACATTTATGCCTCCTAGGAACAATCACCTTAATGAGAAATATGTCTGTTTGGCGGACTCTGAAGTACCAAATGTGTTAACTGAGCACAAGCAACATGATTTTAAACATTCTTCCAACCTTTCACAGGAGAGAAGACTGTCAGTTGAAAACTTACAACATTCTAAAGAAAGAAGAGCAACGGAGCGTGGCGTAGCCGTAGTGAAGTGCGGCTTGACTTAGGGGGAAGACAGAGGGCATTTGAAGTGTTAATAGAGTGAGGGTGTCTGGTAGGGGGGTCAAGGTGAGGACAGGGGGCGTGGTGTGGGGGACCATTTTCCCGGGCCGTATATAGTGCCAGAGTGCTAGGGTAGCGGTTCATCACCGGCTGGAGTTAGTGGAGTGAAGTTGTGAGGTTATGGCTTTCCTGGATGATATGTTGGCGGCGGTTCGCGCTGCGGCTGAGCAGCGGGGCATGGACTGGCTGCAGCAACATCTGATGGGTACGTTGGGTGTGCCCCCTGTTTCTCCTGCGGATCCCCCGGTGCGACCCCAGGCCCATAGATCTGCGCCCCCTGAGCGCTGGAGCTCGGACACTGCCCCCAGGGCTCGCCGGCGCCTAAGGAGCCCCCCCGGGGACCCTCAGCTGCGGTCGGCGGTTCAGGCATCTCCCGCCTCACCCCGACGCAGCGGGAGGAATCCTGTCCGGCGCGGCGGGTCTGCGGGAGAAGGCGGGTCCCCCCCGGCCTGTTTCCCTGGGTCGACGCGGGGGTTACAATTCTGATGTGGCGCCCTCCCCCGAGATGTCCCGCGGGGGTAGCGAGCTCAGTGCGGCTTACCTGGAGCGGTGCCGGAGCCCCATGTGCCTGCGGAGCGTCCGGTTGCTGTTGCCGGCAGTGCAGGCCTTTCCCTTGAAGATGGTGGAGGGGCGGATGGTTTGCGGCTACGGCCTGGTGGACCGGGTCGGCGGGCCCGCGATGGTGGACGGTCTGTGGAGGAACGGCGGCAGTCGCGCCGGGTCGCGCGCCCCTCAGCGGGAGGACCTGTGAGGCGGACGGCTGTGGCACTGCGGAGCAGTGTCAGCGCTGGTTCTGGGGATGGAGTGGCTGGTGAACAGAGGAATTGCGCTTCAGCTGGTATAAAATAAAGGTCTTTGATAAAGGTTTGTGGATTACTGAATTTGGGCCTTCAGGTAAGTTATGATATTTTATATATTATGATATGATTACTTATATGGTAAGTTAGTTATATGATAAGTTATTGGGTTATGTGTTATGTATGTAGGGATAAGCTGGTTAGGTGGGGAGAGATTTGGGAGGGGGGGGGGTTGGGAGACCATAGCCCTAGACTATGCGGACATGGGCGGACATGGGGCGAGGGCCTGGATGTGGGTGGTGGTGGGTTTAAGTGGGGCTGTCCTTGGACTATGCGGACATGACCTGGACATGAGGCGGAGGTCAGCCCCTGGGTGGTGGGATAGTTAGTTTAAAGTAGGGTTAGGATAGAGTTAAGAATGTGTTTAAGATTGCGTTTAAGATTGTGTTAAGTATTGAAAAAAAATAATAATTATTGTTATTTTATTATCATTTACAAAATAAAAGTTCATACAGGTTTTTATATATTGTATATATTTATGTTAACATTTTATAGCTGGACCAGGGGGATAGTTTAGTTTACTTCCAAGTTATTAGTTCTCCAGTTTAGTTTTTGTCAGTTGCTTTTTCAGTTTAGGATATTTTTTTATTTGCTTAAGTGTGAGTGGAGTGTGAAGGTGGGTGTTTTTTTTTTGGTTTATTTATCCTGGATTGTTATGTTTTGTATATTTATAATAAAAAGAGTTTCAGCTCCAATACCATATATTGAAGTTGCTGCAGTTAAAAAGCTTGTAGTTGGATCTTGGGATCCAGCTGGCGGTCCACCGAGAGGCGAGCTACCGCCTTTCCCAGCCCATGCCTCCCCAATGCTCTTGACTGAGTGTCCCAGGAGCCCGAAGCATTTACTTTAAAAAAATTAGAGCGCTCAAAGCAGGCCAGGTCGTCTAAATTTTTTAGCTAGGAATAATGGAGTAAGACTCCGGTTCTATTTTGTTGGTTTTTGGAACTGGGGCCATGATTAAGAGGGACGGCTAGGGGCATCCATATTGCTCAGCTAGAGGTTAAATTCCTGGACCGGCACAAGACGAACCAAAGCAAAAGAATTTGCCAAGAATGTTTTTTAATAATCATGAACGAAAGTCAGAGGTTTGAAGATGATCAAATACCGTCCTAGTTAAGATTATAAACGATGCCGGCGATCCAGTGTTGTTATTCCCATGACCCGCCGAGCAGCTTCCGCGAAACCAAAGTCTTTGGGTTCCACAGGGAGTATATTTGCAACGGTGAAACATTAAGGAATTGACGGAAGGACACTACCAGCAGTGGAGCATGTGGCTTAATTTGACTCAACATGGGAAACCTGGACATGGAAAGGATTGACAGATTGATAGTTGCTAACTAGTTACCCAACCCCCGGCGGTCCGCGTCCAACTTCTTAGAAGGACAAGTGGCATTCAGCCATGTGAGATCAAGCAATAAAAGGTCTGTGATGCCCTTAGATGTCCGGGATTGCACGCTACACTAAACAGACCATCATGATACAGCCTTCTGAGCTTTGTATCTAAAATAATCACTGACCGTCCATGGGCTCTTCCCTCACCATCTCCAGAGTGTAATAAACAGCTGGAATCGGCAAGCACGTCCAAAGACATCTGTATCTAATCCTAACATGTATGTGTGCCTGATACAGAGCCTGTTGTGTGCGATACAGCCTATTGAGGTGTGTATCTAATCCCATCTTCTATAATACAGACCTCTGAGCTGTGTATCTAATTCCATTTTGCATCATACAACTTGCTGAGCTGTTTATCTAATACCATCCTGTGTGATACAGCCTGCTGAGCTGTGTATCTAAACCCTTATGCACACGACCGTATCAATTTTGCTGTCTGTGAGACACAGATCAGCTAAATAAGGATACTGTCCGTGTGCGACCCGCATTTTTTTTTGCAGTACTATTGATTTCTATGGATTTCAGGACTGCATTATGAGGACCAGAATAGGACATGTTCTTTTATTTGCAGAACTGACATACGGATGTGGAAAACACATGGACTTCATCAGTGTGCTTTCCACATCTGTATATCAGTACAGCAAAAGATAGAACATGTCTTATTCTGGTCCTCATAATGCAGATCTGAAACCCATAGAACTCAATGGCTCTGGAAAAAAATGCACATCTCTCACAGGCAGTATCCTTACTTAGCAGATCTGCTACTTGGAGAAAGCAGAACGGTTACGGTCCTGTGCATGATCTAGGTCTAATCCTATCTTTTTTGGTCCTGACTGCTGAAGGGTTTATCTTGGGCCATCATGTGTGATACAAGTGAGATAAGACCATGATCAGCCTGGGAAACATGGTCCACATGTCGCTGTATCTCCCAGGCCGACCACACTCTCCTGACCGAACTGACGATATGACAGTAATGTATGATACAGCCAGTCTCTTATCTGGTCAGGGGAGCCGAGGTTGGCCTGGAAATTGTGTCTGCCACATGGACTTATCTATGGGTTCCTGGGCCGATCACAGTAGTTTGCATGATCCCTATCACTGATACTGATCCACCATAACAGTGTCATCCACAGTGCCCTCATAACAGTTAAATCCACAGTGTCCCCATAACAGTGACATGTACAGCGCCCCCATAACAGTGACGTCCACAGTGGTCCCATAACAGTGACATTCACAGTTCCCACATAACAGTGTCATCCACAGCACCCCCATAACAGTGACATCCACAGTGCCCCCATAACAGTTAAATCCACAGTGTCCCCATAACAGTGTCATCCACAGTGCGCCCATAACAGTGATATTTCGAGCACCCCCATAACAGTGACATCTACAGCGCACTCATAACAGCGACATCCACAGTGCCCTCCAAAACAGTGACATCCACAGATCCCACATAACAGTGTCATCCACAGTACCCCCATAACAGTGACATCCACAGTGCCCTCCATAACAGTGACATCCACAGATCCCACATAACCGTGTCATCCACAGTGCCCCCATGACAGTCTCATCCACAGTGTCCGCATAACAGTGACATCCTCAGTGCCTCTATAACAGCGACATCCACAGTGCCCTCCAAAACAGTGACATCCACAGATCCCAAATAAGTGTCATTCACTGTGCCCTCCATAATAGTGACATCCACAGATCCCACATAACAGTGTCATCCACAGTGCCCCCATAACAGTGACATCCACAGTGCCCTCCATAACAGTGACATCCACAGATCCCACATAACCGTGTCATCCACAGTGCCCCCATAACAGTCTCATCCACAGTGTCCGCATAACAGTGACATCCTCAGTGCCTCTATAACAGCGACATCCACAGTGCCCTCCAAAACAGTGACATCCACAGATCCCAAATAAGTGTCATTCACAGTGCCCTCCATAACACTGTCATCCACAGTGCCCCCATAACAGTGTCATCCACAGTGTCCCCATAACAGTGACATCCACAGTGCCCCCATAACAGTGTTATCCACAGTGCCCCCATAACAGTGTCCTCCACAGTGCTCCCATAACACTGACATCCACAGTGCCCACATAACAGTGACATCCAGTGACCCTAGTGCCATCCAATGCCCCTATTTGTCAGCCAATGCCCCCTTGTGCCATCCAGTGCCCCACCCAATACCATCCATTGCCCCCACGATGCCATGCAGTGCCCCCTTTTTTGACATCCAGTGCCCCTGTTTGCTTTCAATTGCCCCCCTTGTGCCATCCAGTTCCCATATTGTGCCATCCATTGCCCCCTTGTGCCACCCAGTGCCCCCTTGTTTGCTATCCAGTGCCCCTGTTTGCCATGCATTGCCCCCTTGTGCCATCCAGTGCCCCTTTGTTTGCCATCCAGTGCCCCTGTTTTCCATCCATTGCCCCCTTGTGCCATCCATTACCCCCTTGGGCCATCCAGTGCCCTCTATTCGCCATCCAGTACTCCCTTGTGCCATCCAGTGCCCTCTGTTTGCCATAAAGTACTCCCTTGTGCCATCCATTGCCCCCCTTGTGCCATCCAGTGCCTCCTTGTTTGCCATCCAGTGTCCCTGTTTGCCATCCATTGCCCCCTTGTGCCATCCATTACCCCCTTGGGCCATCCAGTGCCCCCTGTTCGCCATCCAGTACTCCCTTGTGCCATCCAGTGCCCTCTGTTTGCCATAAAGTACTCCCTTGTGCCATCCATTGCCCCCCTTATGCCATCCAGTGCCTCCTTGTTTGCCATCCAGTGCCCCTGTTTGCCATCCATTGCCCCCATTGTGCCATCCATTACCCACTTGGGCCATCCAGTGCCCCCTGTTTCCCATGCAGTACTCCCTTGTGCCATCCAATGCCCCCTGTTTGCCATAAAGTTCCCCCTTGTGCCATCCAGTTGTGCCATCCAGTGCCCCGCTTGTGCCATCCAGTGCACCCTGTTTGCCATACAAAGTGCCTCCTGTGACATGCACAGCATAGTGATCAGCCTCTGTGACTGATCGCTATGCTGTCACTCCTGCACAGCACTTACATTGCGTTGTGCAGGGGTCAGTACAGGCTTCACATCGAAGCCTGTACGATACAGAGGCTGACGGCCGGCACATGCGCACTAGAATTCAGCCTAGTGAAGACTTCTGGCCGGCTCTTTCTCCAGCAGGAGAGGCTGTGATGTCACTCGTGGCGATCCGTTTCCTGCTGGAGAAAGGAAGAGAAGACAGGAAGTGAAGAAAGCGGACTTCGGCCTAATGCACAGAAAAGCCATCCGGAGGGACCACGTGACCGGGAGGCAGATCTCAAGAATGGCTGCACTGTGGAAGGTAAGTATGTGAGCAATAATCTTTCCTCCACAGGTTAGCTTGAAAAACAAAAAAAAGGTTAAGCCCGGAGAACCCCTTTAATATCAGTCTTGCATACTTGGAAATATATAACTGTTATATAATTTAAAAAAAATAAAAAAAAATAAAAGCCGATGCCACTTGTTCTGATAATGATCACAAAATGTCTACCAGTAGTTAAATAATCATCACATGATGCAATTTTAACTCACAATCCAATAGCAATTTTAACTTTGCAGCAATGTTTATTTTAAGTAACTATGAATTCACACCCTTCCGTTTTCTCAGAAATCGAGAACACAGATCATATGTCGAACCAAATTTTACCTTCTCCTTTTAGTCTAAAATACAAACAACAAACATCTGTGCATTAGGAAATTGTGAGAATATCTTCAACTTTTATCATGTTGGGTTACGTCTAAATTGCTGTTACAAGTGTGTGCACAGGTGCTGGCTTCCTGAGTGTGAATTAAGGCTTGTATTCAGCAGTGCTAGGGTTAATCTTCTCCTGCTTTCTGAGCTCTCGCATGTCTGTGTCCAAATGTTAATCAACGGCTCCAATATATACAGTACCTGGCTGTTTTTTTCAGTCATTGCCTGAGCAGTTGGTCTCTACAGATCTTGCTAAGTCTTTCTAGCTTGCTAGAGCCTGTAAAAGAGTTATTATCTGTCTGATTCCTGTTCTCCCTGCTGATACTGTGGCACCTGCACTTTGGATTATTTCACAGATTTGTACAAACTCTGCAAGCCTTGACCTCTGCTTTTTTCCTGACTATTTGTATTGCCTGTTCCCTCGGTACCACAGACTGGTGTCTCTGATTCCCATGGGTCAGCAGTCAACCACCATGGGAATATTCCAAAAAGTAGCAGCCTGGTTTCTCCCCTGCAGCAAAGACGAGCCTGTATAGGAGTTAAATGGTGACTACCAGGGGACCACCAGGATAATGCTCTTAAGTCTAGCCAAAGTCAAACAGGTTGGTTGGCACAGTTGTTCCACAACCATCAACTGTAATACCTGTGATCATTATTTTCGCCGCTAAACGTCATATTTATTAAATAGATCATAAAATGTACAGTGGTTGCCATTTACCTGAGTTTTTTTTTAATTAAATCCAAAGATTTAATGGTATTATTACATTTTCTTACATAGCATGTTGCTGTCAAGTGTTCAAAGTGCATAGCAATGTACATGTCCATCTATTATACAGAATGTTGCTGGTTACTAATGCTCAGCAACACTTCAGGTCTCTGCATAGTATCCTCTCTATGTTCACAATAGACTGACTAATAACTTTCTACCATGCCTTTCCGGGATGAACCAGAGCCTCTACAGTATCATGGCGGTATGGCTGAGAAGACTCCTTCAGGAAAAGTAAGTCGGGACTACATTGTTAGTTGTCAGAGGGAGAAAGAGACAAAACTTGGGTACCGCTCATTATCAGCAGCACAGATTAGCAGCAACAATATGGGTGAAACATGAAGCAAAAATTAATGAAAAAAATATGTAAAATTGTAGCAAAACTGATAAAACACAAGTAAGGGTGTGT
Source organism: Bufotes viridis (assembly GCA_033119425.1). Classification (NCBI taxonomy): domain Eukaryota; kingdom Metazoa; phylum Chordata; class Amphibia; order Anura; family Bufonidae; genus Bufotes; species Bufotes viridis. Next base: position 119,012,299 of record CM065597.1, on the reverse strand, counting down.
TCACATCACATTTTATGCCTCCGTTTGACAAATACATTAGAAGAAACATAACAAAAACACCACGTATCCTGCAGAGTCCTGTAAAAATGGTAAAAAAAAGTATTACTTTTTTTTTTTTACAATGGAACTCTATGGTGAAATGATCTCACTATATGGCATCAGTCTGAGACATCCGTTTAACATATACGTTTTTTGTATAGGTTAAACGAATGGGAAAAACGTGACATGAAGACACCCTAAGCCGTTGTCACGGTGCAGTCTGGGTGGAAAACTCCACACCGAACACAGGAGGGAAGGGTGAACAGTAACTAGGCCTGGAAACTAGGGAAAAGGAGCAGGTCACCTCCTAGAGCAACCCTAATGCAAGTCCTGACTAACTATCAGTATGAACAGACCTTGATGGTAGGAGAGTTCATACACAGGAACCTAGGTCCCTAACTCACCCTTTAAATTCCTGATAATAGTGTCAGGACTTGAGACGACCTTCTCCTCCACCAAAAGAATGAACAATAGTCTCCCTCAGGCCTAGATTCAAAAGACAGGAAAATACAACAAACAATATACAAAGGCAAGGACAACACTTAACTTCAATGGAGCAAAGGAAGCACCATGGAACAACAGAGATCCAACCACCAGCTTGCCCAGAGTCCAGAAACTGAAGCTATAAATCGCACCCCAAAGAGGGAGAAGCAGCCACATATAGGGAAGGTAGATGACCATACTAATAACACCTGAGGCAATGGGTGTGGCCATTACCAAAACAACAAAGACAAATGATCCACAAGGAAGTTTGTCGAGCACAGGAACATTTGTGACAGCTGTATGGCAATATGTGCATTCAATGCCAGACTTGATGCTAGCTACCTACTTGAACAAGAGCTGACAACCTTGCCCTGAAACACTCCTATCATTACTGGTGCTGGTAGATGGAATGGACAGGTCAAGTAGTCATACCAGCCGGGTCAGAAACAGAACATCAAATGTCAAAAAAAGTCAAAATAGTATCCGATTGCAATGTTAGAATCAAAACAAGTCAAACCCAAGAGAGACAAGAGATACACAGATGCAAAAGGCAAGAGAATGGTCACTTTGCAGCTCAAGGTTAAACACAGTGGCAAGCAACGAGATGGGAAAGAGAAGTCAGATAAACTAGTTGGGGAGGAATGGTACATACCAAAAATGGATTAGGAACAACAGGTTTCAGAAGCGATACATAGAACACTGGATGCACCCTCATTGTCTTGGGGATTTTAAGACAAAAAGCTACTGCATTTACTTGTCCAATAACCTTGAAAGACCCAATACATTTTTGACCTAGTTTTGCTGAAGGTACTGTAGAGCCGTCAGCTCCTACGACCAGTGTTGAAGAAACGCAGGGACAAAACAAAGTCACTTCAATACGGTTTATTGATAGTTCCAGCCAACTTATAGTTCAGTACAGCCGGATCACAGCCGGGTCAGGTAGTCAGTTAATAACACACGAATAGAGCGATACATGCTCAGGTCTCACTTAGAACCGTCCTCAGGCAGTGTTGCTTCACACACACCTTGCGCTCTGTGATCTGTAAGCCTCTCACTCATACAGAAACACCCTGCTTCATGCTGCTGACTTAGGTTGGAGCTTTGCTGGTTTAATTCCAGGACATGCAAACGCTGTGTTTGCCTTACTGGTCTGACTGCATCCTCCACCATAGGTTTCCTGCACCATTCTCGGAGACACATACCTTCCTTCATATATGAGCCCTGTCACTACTTCACATACCCCCAAAACATTTGTACCAAAACATGATGCTCGTGACAGGGCATCTGCATTACCCTGTAACTTTTCCGCTCAATGTTCCATCAAGAAATTAAAATTCTGCAAGGAGAGAAACCATCTGGTGACCCGAGCATTTCTCTCCTTGGAATTCCTCATCCAGACCAATGGTGAATGGTCCATCATCATCAGGTAGTACCGTAAGGACTCCAAGGCCCACTTGATGGCTAGGCACTCCCTTTCCACTATGCTGTAGTTCTTTTCTGCTGGGGTAAGCTTTCTACTCAAATAAGTGATCGGATGTTCTCCGTTAACTTTTTGAGACAGAACTGCTCCTAGCTCTACTTCAGACGCGTCTGTTTGGACAATGAATTTGTCCCTGAGGTTGAGATTGGAAAGGATGGGCTGTTCACATAGGGCCAATTTCAGGGCCTGAAATGCTTCTTCTGCCTGAGGATTCCACTGAATCCTGATTGACTTTCCTTTCAGAAGATCGGTCAGAGTTGCAGCCTTCCTGGCGAAATTGGGTATAAATCACCTATAATACCCAGTGATGCCAAGAAACATTTTTCTTGCTTTGTAGTGAGAGGTTGGGGTCAATTTTGAATGGCCTCGACTTTGTTTATTTGGGGATTGATGATCCCACAGCCAATAACATACCCACATCTCGGAGTGAATCCACGACTGCCTGTACATGGGACAAATGAAACGGTCAGTCGCCACAATGAATAACAATATTGTCTAATATATTTCAATGGACGTCGCGGATATTAGTACTTCCCACTCTTCCTCTAGAGCAGGGGTACTCAACTAGTTTTATTAAAGGTCCACATACCTGGGTCTGCAGTCAGGTGAAGGTCCGAGCTGAACGCCAACAGTAAAGATGTCATCTTTTTAATGTCTTGCAAACTTTGTAGAACTATTTACATTCAGATTAATAATTGTTTTTAGTGTGAAAATTGGCATTTTTTCTCTTTCACCAGCCCAAATTCAGTACAAAGGGGGTGACTGCTATTCGAACACACTGGTGCAAATGCTCATCTGTGATCTGAGTGCGGTATCTGTTCTTCACCAGATTCACAGTGGAGAATACAGATTCACAAGTGTATGTAGAACCAAACATAGTAAGGACATGTTTGGTTTTGTCCAGAAGAAAACGGGGTCACAATCATTCAACTGAACTTTTAAAACAGAATCTTCTTGCAGATCAATTAGCTCCATCTGTAGGGTAGCAGAATTTGCCCAGGTAAAAGCATGATGGGCCTCAGTAGTAAAACGCCCAATGTTTTTTTTTTTACCAGATATGGATTTTTAATACTCAATGACTCAATTATTAGGGGAACAGATAGGGCGATCTGTCACAAAGATCGTGATCGCCGAACAGTGTGCTGTCTTCCTGGCGCTAGAGTTCGACACATCGCAGATCGGGTTGACAGATTACTGGGAGGGGCTGGAGAAGATCCAGCGGTCATGGTCCATATCGGAACCAATGACAAAGTTAGAGGAAGGTGGAGCGTCCTTAAGAATGATTTCAGGGATTTAGGTCAAAAGCTTAGGGCAAGGACCTCAAAGGTAGTATTTTCCGAAATACTGCCTGTACCACGGGCCACACAAGAGAGGCAGCGGGAGATTAGAGAGGTTAACAAGTGGCTCAAGAACTGGTGTAGGAAGCAGGGTTTTGGGTTCATGGAGAACTGGGCCGACTTTGCTATCGGCTACAGGCTCTATCGTAGGGACGGGCTGCACCTCAATGGGGAAGGGCAGCCGTGTTGGGGAGAAAGATGGCTAGAAGGTTGGAGGAGTGTTTAAACTAGGGACTGGGGGAGAGAAATTACATTATAGGAGGGAAGATAGTGCAGATAAAGACCGGGGGCAAGGTAGTGGGACTGGGGAGAAATGGAAGGAGGGACTAGAAAAGTTCAGAAGGAAAGGTGTAGGGCAAAAATATGCATAAACCTCTCAAATGTATGTATACTAATGCCAGAAGCCTGACTAATAAAACTGGGGAACTGGAATTAGTGATGTGTGAGGAGGATTATGACATAGTGGGAATAACTGAGACATGGCTGGATGATAGCTATGACTGGGCAGTTAATGTACAAGGTTACAATCTGTTCAGAAAGGATCGTCAAAACCGGAGAGGGGTGGGGTCTGCCTTTACATAAAGTCCTCTCTAAAGCCCACACTCCGGGAAGACATCTGTGAGGGACACGAAAATGTGGAGTCATTGTGGGTGGAGATAAATGGAGCCAAAAACAATAATAAATTACTAATAGGAGTTTACTATAAACCACCTAATATACCAGAGTCCGCAGAAAATCTATTACTAAACGAGATAAACAAGGCGGCAAACCATAATCAGGTGGTTATTATGGGGGACTTCAACTACCCAGATATAGACTGGGAAACTGAAACCTGTACATCCCATAAAGGAAACAGGTTCTTGGCAATAGCCAAAGACAATTACCTTTCCCAAATGGTTCAGGACCCAACTAGAGGGACGGCCATACTGGACTTAGTATTAACCAATAGACCTGATAGAACAACAGACGTGCAGGTCGGGGGACACCTGGGAAATAGTGACCATAAAGTAATAACCTTCCAATTATCCTTCAAACGAGAGTTTCTACAGGGAGGAACAAGAATACCGGACTTCAAAAAGCAAAATTTAGCCAACTAAGAGAGGCCATAGGCCCAATTAACTGGGACATAGTCCTCAAAAATAAAAATACAACCACAAAATGGGAGATTTTTAAAAGCATTGTAACATCAAATTGTGATCGATGCATACCTTATAGAAATAAAAGGCTAAGAAATAAGAAGAAACCAATGTGGATAAATAGAACCGTAAAAAAGCAATAAATGACAAAAAGAAAGCATATAAATCACTAAAACAGGAGGGGAGCCAGGAAGCACTGATAAACTATAAGGAAAAAAATAGAATATGTAAAAACTAATAAAAACTGCCAAACTAGAGACCGAGAGATTAATTGCCAAAGAGAGCAAAACTAACCCTAAAATGTTTTTCAATTATATAAATGGTAAAAATATAAACCTGAAGGAGTCGGCCCTCTACATAGCAATGAGGGGGAGTTGCAGAAAGCGATGAGGATAAAGCCAAGCTATTAAATATTTTCTTCACCACTGTTTTCACTGAGGAAAATAAACTGTCAGATGAAATGCAAAATGTAAAAGTAAATTCCCTTTAAAAGTGCCCTGTCTGACCCAGGAAGAAGTACAGCAGCGACTTAAAAGATTAAAATAGACAAATCGCCAGGACCGGATGGCATACACCCCGTATCCTAAGGGAATTAAGTGATGTCCTAGCCAGACCCTTATTTTTGATATTCACGGACTCCATACTGACAGGGAATGTTCCACCAGACTGGCGTATAGCAAATGTGGTGCCAATATTCAAAAAGGGTCCAAAAACAGAGCCTGGAAATTATAGGCCGGTAAGTTTAACATCTGTTGTGGGTAAACTGTTTGAAGGTTTTGTAAGAGATGCTATCTTGGAGTATCTCAATGAAAATAAGCAAATTACACCATATCAGCATGGCTTCATGAGGGATCGGTCATGTCAAACTAATTTAATCAGTTTCTATGAGGAGGTAAGTTCTAGACTTGACAGCGGCGAATCAATGGATGTCGTATATCTGGACTTCTCCAAAGCATTTGACGCTGTACCACATAAAAGGTTAGTATATAAAATGAGAACACTTGGACTAGGAGAAAATATCTGTATGTGGGTAAGTAACTGGCTCAGTAATAGAAAACAGAGGGTGGTTATTAACGGTACACACTCAGATTGGGTCACGGTCACTAGTGGGGTACCTCAGGGTTCAGTATTGGGCCCTATTCTCTTCAATATATTTATTAATGATCTTGTAGAAGGCTTGCACAGTAATATATCAATTTTTGCAGATGACACTAAACTGTGTAAAGTAATTAACACTAAAGAGGACAGTTTTCTGCTACAGAGGGATCTGGATAGATTGGGGGCTTGGGCAGAGAAATGGCAGATGAGGTTTAACACTGACAAATGTAAAGTTATGCACATGGGAAGGAATAATGCAAGTCACCCGTACATACTAAATGGTAAAACACTCAGTAACACTGACATGGAAAAGGATCTAGGAATTTTAATAAATAACAAACTAAGCTGTAAAAACCAGTGTCAGGCAGCTGCTGCTAAGGCCAATAAGATAATGGGTTGCATCAAAAGGGGCATAGATGCCCGTGATGAAAATATAGTCTTACCACTTTATAAATCACTAGTCAGACCACACATGGAGTACTGTGTACAGTTCTGGGCTCCCGTGAACAAGGCAGACATAGCAGAGCTAGAGAGGGTTCAGAGGAGGGCAACTAAAGTAATAACTGGAATGGGGCAACTACAGTACCCCGAAAGGGTATCAAAATTAGGGTTATTCACTCTAGAAAAAGGACGACTGAGGTGAGATCTAATAACTATGTATAAATATATCAGGGGTCAGTACAGAGATCTCTCCCATCATCTATTTATCCCCAGGACTGTGACTGTGACGAGGGGACATCCTCTGCGTCTGGAGGAAAGAAGGTTTGTACACAAACATAGAAAAGGGTTCTTCACGGTAAGAGCAGTAAGACTATGGAACTCTCTGCCTGAGGAGGTGGTGATGGTGAGTACAATAAAGGAATTCAAGAGGGTCCTGGATGTATTTCTGGAGCGTAATAATATTTCAGGCTACAGCTACTAGAGAGGGGTCGTTGATCCAGGAAGTTATTCTGACTGCCTGATTGGAGTCGGGAAGGAATTTTTTCCCCTTAAGTGGGGAAAATTGGCTCTACCTCACAGGGGTTTTTTGCCTTCCTCTGGATCAACTTGCAGGAAACAGGTCGAACTGGATGGACAAATGTCTTTTTTCGGCCTTATATACTATGTTACTATGTTACTATGTAATACATAGCAAAACTGGCCAATTGTCAAGTCTTGGAAGCGACTTTTAAAATTGTCAATTAGGCCTTGCATGAAGTCTCCATGGTTGGAGAAAACACTTTCTTTGGTATTTTCTTGTTGGCTATATTCATCAAACTTTGGAAAACGAAGCAAGTTCTCTTATAGATCTCTCTGAAAAACCTCTAATTTCTTCTGAAAAGCCCTCACTGCTTCCACAAGGTCAAAAATAGTTTGATTTTTGCCTTGTAGTTTTATATTTAAAGCATTTAAATGACTTGTAATATCTGCCAGGAAAGCAACGATTTCCATTTTGTCTTTGTTGCTCATAAATGTCAAAAATGCTTTTGCTTTATCTGTCTTCTGTTCAGCTAAAAACTTTTCCATCTCTTTCCGAATACTCCAAAAGCGTTCTAAAACTCTGCACTTACTAAGCCACCTTACATTGTTGTGGACAAGTAGATCACTGAAGGCAGCATTGACATCAATTAAAAATTCTTTCAGCAGACGATGTTGAAGTGCTGAAGAGGCCCGGAGAAAATTAATCAGCTTCATAACATTTTCCATGACATTTGCATATTTTTCTCCAAGGTTAGCACATACTGGTGTATTATAAAATGGTAAGAAATCAAACTAGGATTGAGCATTTTCAAGCGTGGCACCAACCTTTTCTCTTTTCCTACCATAGCAGGCATAGGCGTGCGCAGCCTATTGCATTAGGGTGTGCACCCGAAAGTATAAGCAGGCTTGCGTGTGTGTATAAATATATACAGTGTCGGTCTGGGGTACCTAGGGCCCACCAGTAAAATTTATTAAGGGGGCCTACAGTACGGATACATTCAAATATAATAAATAATCTAACAAGTTTTTTTTATATGAACATAGGCTGGTTGAGGTGCTGTACATTGAATATATGTATGTAGTGCAGTAAGTCTACTGTGTTATGTGCCACTTGTGCAGGGGTTGGGAGACTAGGGGCCCACCTTGCTCAGGGGCCCACCGGGTGATTCCCCTGTACCCCTGTAGGCCAGTCCGAGCCTGAATATTTATATATATGTTAGACATGCGCAAACACAAAACTGAGGGGTATCAGTGTACATTATACAGGGGACAACTGAGGAGGGGTAGCACTGTAGCAGAGACAATACCTCATTTTTTGCAGCTTGATTAGGGTGTGCCCAGGCACACCTGGCACACCCCCTGCGCACGCCTATGATAGCAGGAGCAACTGAAATAACTGGATTAAAGTTAATGTCCCTTTTCTTCAGCATTTCTGTAATTGCTCCATCAAGATCTTCACCTCTTGTGTGAGCATGTAGGGCAGTCATGCCAAGTAGACCTTCACAAAAATCTTTTTGTGTGTCGTCATAAAATCTAACAAATACCATGAGCTGGGCATTATCAGTTGCATCACATGATTCATCCACAGCTAATGAAATGCAATCTGCCTTTTTCATTTTCACCTCAAGCTGGGAGAGCAGATCTTCTGAAATTATTTCAGTTCGGCGTGCTGCCGTGGAATCGGACAAGGGAATTTGTTTGATTTTTTCCTTGAAATTCTTCTTTCCGTTTACCTTCAAACATGGCATCTACAACTTCAACCATACATTATTTAACAATCTCTGCATCTGAAAATGTTTTTTTGTGTTTTCCTAAAATCCAAGCAACCCTCAGTGATGATTCAGTTGTTTTTTTCCTGCTGGGACATTGAACTAACAAGACGTTTAGTAGAAGCTTTATATGATGCAGTTAACGAAGCAATTTTTTTTTTCGTATTTCGTATTGTGGATAATTCTGTTCAAAACTTTAATATTTTGTTTCAGAATGTCATTTTACATTATTACTTTTTATAAGGGCCACTGTTTTGTTGCATATTAAACACATTGGCTTTGGGTTGGCAACATTCATAAGAATGAAACAATATTTCTCAGTCCATTCATCTTTGAAATCTCGATTTTTTTGAGTCTACTTTTCTATTTTTTGATGTGCTAGCCATGGCTTTTTATATTGTGTTTGTAACAGTGGACAAATGTGGTGTCTATCTTGCCTGAGGTAGTGATGTATGGCTGGAGGATACCAGTCTCCTCGGCCAGAGTGTGGCTTGACTGGTAGGGCAATGCTTGGCTCAACTAGGCAACAATTGTTGTCTCCTACAGACCTGCTGCTAGATTTTCAAGTTGTTTCCTGAGCTGTCTTGTCTCTGTTGCTCCCCCTGGCAGCACTCTGATGCTCGCTCTGGCAGCACTCTGATACCCATCTGCTCCCTCTGGAAGCACTGTGCTACTCTGAAACTTTCCTGCTCCTGTCTAAGCGTTGGTGTTCTATCTTAGGCTACATTCTCTCCCTCATAAGCCTAGGGCTGGATGATATGACCTAAAAATAAAATTTTGATGATCTTTAAATATTGCAGCAGAATGAGATAATAGTACACTAAGGTCTCCATTAAAAATACACACTTGTTTATAGTGGTTTTTGGTTTGCGAATCCCATGGACTTCACGTGTTTTTCACAAATATTTTAGTTTTTTTTATATGTTCTTACATATATATATATGTTTTATATGTTCTTACATTTCTATTACATTATTATAGTATGACTTGGAGCATACTGCATTTTAAACATCTCCAATGAACCAAATAAAAAAAGGTTGTCCGGTTTCAGAAAGTATCTGGACAACACTAAGGATTAGCCTAAATAAAGAATAGAATGGTACTTACCCTGCAACTCTAGAACTTCTGCTCAAGTTTTTCAATCTGGGTTCTGTTTTCTCAGCTGCGATGGTGATGTCATGTCCATAACATGTGATCACTGCAGCCAAGCTGGCCTCTTGGCTGCAGCGGTCACTTGTGAAGTTGCTGTTGCACCCAAGTAAACAGAGCCTAGTAGGGAGAACCAGAACAGCAGTGCTGGATTTTCTAGGTAGGTACTGCTCTGTTCTTTATTGCATCCTATTCCTAAGTGTTGTTTGGTTCTTATTCAAACTGAACAGCCCATTTAATGGCCAGACACCTTTTTTGTGATTTAGCGATTTGGTGGTGTAATGGGCCACTTTTATTTTTTGGGATGCCAAAATAATTTTGGATTTTTTTTATTTTTACATGACTCAATTTTCTGTGACACTTTCTTTGTTATTAAGTTTTATCACAGATTTTTTTTTCCTGCAGGGGGAAGACCAAAGAATTTTGAATGTCTTTTAGAGTATTTTCACACCTGTGGCATGGCTATCCAGCAGGCTGTTCTGGCGGGTGAGCAGCCCGCCAGATCCACCATGCCGCAAGTGCCCGTGTGTTGCCGCTGCTCCGTCCCCATTGACTGTAATACGGCACAGCACGGCCAGAGATTGCTGGACTAAAAGTCCTGCATGTCCAACTTTTTACTGTGGCGATCACTGTCGTGCACTGCCGTGCTGTGCCATAGCTCCGCCCCCACCCCCATTATAGTCAGTGGGGACGGAGCGGCAGCAAAGCAGTGCAGGGTAATTGCGGCATGGCGGATCCGGCGGATAGCTATGCCGAAGGTGTGAAAGTACCCTTAGCTTGCAAATTGACACTAACAGTGCTTTAACACGCCAGATTTTGTGGCAGAAAATTTAGTGACTGAAAATCAGTTCCATTCATTTCAATGGGGCGGCAAGCACATGGATTTTTCCATGACTTCAGGTGGAACTGGTTTTCAGTCACGGAATGGTACTGTATTACGCTGTGGCTTATACATATGAATATCTGTGAGGAAAAAAACGCACTTAGGGTGCTTTTGCACTTGCGTTGTGAGGATCCGGCAGGCTGTTCCGTCCCGCTGGATCCGTCACACTGCATGACAACTCAAATCATTTGTAGACTGATCCGGCTTGCGGATCCATCTACAAATGCATTGCATGTGCGGATCCGTCTCTCCGTTTGTCGTGCGGAGAGACAGATCCGTCTTCACTGTTTTAAAGGTCTGTGCATGTGCAGACCGGATGGATGGATCCGTCCTTTAGTCTTTTCTTAGTGCCGGATCCGGCGTTCAGTCATGTGTTCCGGCATTTCAGGACAGAGATAAAACCGCACCATGTTGCGGTATTATCTCCGTCCTGAAATGTTAAAAAGACTGAACTGAAGACATCCTGATGCATCCTGAACGGATTTCTCTCCATTCAGAATGCATTGGGATAATCCTGATCAGTTTCTTTCCCTCATAGAGGCCCGAGGACAGATCTCTACGCCGGAAAGGAAGAATGCCAGTGTGAAAGTACCCTAAGGCCTCTTTCACATTGGCGTTGTGAGGATCCGGCGTGCACTTCCGTCGCCGGAAATGCCCACCGGATCCGTCACAACGCCACACACCTAAAAGCATTTGAAGACTGATCAGTCTTAAAAATGCTTTCAGTGTTACCATGGCAGCCAGGACGCTACTAAAGTCCCGACTGCCATGGTAAAGTAGTGGGCAGCCGGGGGAGAAGATACTTACCGCCCGGTGCGCTCCCGGGGTCGCACGGATCACGTAGTGGAGCGCCCCGGGTAAGTCCCAGAATTATTAATGGCCACATTAGTGCCCCAGTAAGAATAATGCCCCCAGTAAGAATAATGTCCCCATTGGTGGCCCTAGTAAGAGTAATGCCCCCATTAGTTCCCCCCTTCTCTGCTTTTGCAAAAAAAATAAAAATAGCATTCACCTGGCTGCGGTGAACATTCACTGCTGACTGCAAGCTCAGGACCGATGCTCCAACGTGATGACGTCTTGTAGGTCCTGTCCTGAACTTCTAGTCAGCAGCAAGTGTTCTCCACAGCGTGAGCAAATGGAGGTGGAGGTACCGTAATTTTTTATTTTTTTTTACTAGCACAAGTAGCGGTGGAGGTAAAGGCTGTACTAATAAGCGTTCCATGATGGAAGCGCTCATTAGTACACTTGCAGCAGGACGGATCCGACAGGCTGCTCACCCTGTCAGATCCATCTTGCCACTACTTCGCACTGCTCTGTGCCCATTGACTATAATGGGGATGGGGGCAGAGCTACGGCGCAGCACGGTGAGAGGCCGCCAGACTAAAAGTACTACATGTCCCACTTTTTCGCCTGGCGGCCTCACGCCGTGCACTGCCATGCTGCGCCGTAGCTCCACTCCCGCTATAGTCAATGGGGAGTGGCAGTCCGGCAAAATAGCGGCAGGACGGATCTGACAGGGTGAACAGCCTGTCGGATCTGTCCTGCCGCAAGTGTGAAAGTACCCTAACAGTCCTTACAGGAAAATTCTGGCACCGGCAAGGGAACTAAAATACCAGCCTTGCTGGTGAACTACTGGCCGGGTGGCAACCCAAGCCACAGAACAGACATATGATAGTTTTGTTCCGCATCCAATTTCCATTATTGGGGGATGGAACTGTGTGCTGTCTGCATCTTTTTACGCTCCATTGAAACTAAGGGGTCCGCATCCAATGCCCCAATAATGGGAATTGGATGCGGAACAAAACTATCATGGTTTGATGGGGCTTTATCACTTTATTTAATCAGGTTATCTTTAATTTTAAAGAAGATGGCCCAGGAGAGATGGGAACACGACACTGACTGGAGTCCTTTCCTGCAGTCAGTGACGTGTTCCCGCCTCTCTGTAGCCCTCTCCACGCCCCCCTTCCTTCCCAAATGTGACATTTATTTCATTGGTGGCAGTGGTGATGTCCCTCCCCTCTCCAGCAGCACATAAGTGTCTTTTGGAGCTTGAAGCTTCCTTACATGCTGCCGCTGCTGCAGGGGAGGAGGGACCTGTGAGCACACTGAGGGAAAAAGCTCCCTCCACGTGCAGGTGTCGGATGGTGCCTGCATGTGGAGGGAGCCGTCTCTCACTGCGCCCCTGGGGCAGGAAGAAGTGCGCAGGTAAGCTCCTCCTCCTGCACGGTACAGTGTGCAGGAGAAGAGGAGCGCTCTGAAGGATGGCCGGGGTCTGGACAACTGGCAGACGCGGTCCGTATTTGGACCGCGGTCCGCCATTTGAGTACCCCTGGTGGAGCCTTTCAAATATGTGCACATAGCTTAACATCAGGTTCTCACAGGAATCTTCCTAATTATAAGGAGCCGGTGGGATAACCAAAAAACGCACAGATGGTGAAGTACTGTAGTCCTTGTTCACACTGTGCCAGACAAGTTAAACTCACAATTGTGGAGGAATAATCTAGCGCATAAAATCAATAATGCACTTCAGGTGTTGTTCCCGTCCACTTATCCACTCTATCGTCTCTATAAGGAAATGTGCTCCAATAGTGAAATACTGCAAGCAGTTATCCCATATAACAAAATTTTAATTATAAAAACAAAACGTGAAGATAAAAAGTGCATATCAAATACATAAAACAGCCTCTTGTTCATGCCAGACCCCGGTTTCGCTCCAAATGCTTAATCAGGGGCGTTTTTTTTACACTAGTCCCGACCAGCGCCTCAGTGGCCCACAGGGATTCTCTGTCCTTCCATGCCTTTAGCAAGTTCACGTGATATATTTGTTCTGTTTTTCTCCACCCGGGCAGATATATTTTATAGTAAACTTCTCCCACTTTTTCCCAAAATTCATAGGGCCATTGCCACTTGGCCAGAAACCTACTCTCAGCAGTGGTTATGAGCATGAGTACTCTACCTCCTGGGGAAAAGGTCCTAACTGTGGCTTTTCTATTATACCCACGGCTGTGAGCTGCCTGAGCCTTTACTAGATGTTCTCTCACAATAGGCATCACTTATGTAATCCTGTCCTGTATATCTGCAATGTGCTCTATTACACTTTTATGGGGAATAGGCTCCTGCTCCCATGTCTCTTTGGCAATATCCGGCAGGCCTCTGGGATGTCTGCCATATAACAGTTCGAACAGGGAAAACCCCGTTGAGGACTGGGGTACCTCTCGACTGGTGAACACCAAATATGGCAGCAAGCAACATATCCCAGTCCTTCCCATTTTGAGAAACTACCCTTTTTAAATATTTTTTAGGGTCTTAATAAACCTTTCCACCAGCCCATCTGTTTGGCGGTGGTACACTAAGATGCGTAACTGCTTCATTCGGAGCATCTTGCACAACTCCTTTGTCACTTTGGACATAAAAGGAATACTTTGGGCAACCCAGTGTGGCAAAACATAGCAAATAGCTCCCTGGTAATAAGTTTGGCTGAGGTATGTCGGAGAGGAATGTCCTCCGTATACCGGGTCGCATAGTCCACTACCACTAATATGTGCTGATGGCCCCAGGTGGACTTTACCATCCATAGCGATCTGCTCAAAAGGTACCTCTATAATGGGAAGAGGTACCAGTGGACTATGGAAATTTGCTGTGGGAGCAATAATCTGACACTCTGACTCACAAAACCTATTAACCTCTTCATAGACACCAGGCTAAAAGAACCACTGGAGTACACGCTCTAGTGTCTTTTTGACCACAAGATGCCTTCCATTACATGTGTGTGAGCCAAATCTAGTACTGCTCGGCTGTAGGGCTGCGGTACAACTAACTGCTCCTTTTCATCCTCACGGCCCTTTCCACACGGTACAACAAGTTCTGGGTCACAGCCATATGGGGAAACACCGCTTCCAGTTGTTGGGCTACCCTATTGATTACAGTCACTCTTTCTCTGGCTCGTACCAGAGTGGGGTCCTGCAGTTGGGTGGTCCTGAACGTGTCCTAAGACACCTCCAGCTCCGGGATATATGTGGCCTTTACGGCCTTACTAGCCAATACCTCTAAGGGAAACCTATCAGGGTTACAATCTGGTCCAATAATGGGGACACATACGGCCGGTACCCTGAAATCGGGGCTTTCGGTTCCATAGCCGGAGAATCTTTCTGCACAAGAGATTGTGCTCCGTCCTTCCATAAGCACCAGAATATGGGCAAGTCTCTTCCAAAAATAGCCCTGTATGGAAAATTCTTTCGCATTCTTACCACGTGCTGTACCTCCCCGCCCGGAGTGGCCATGACAACCGTCGTCATCGGATACTCTCCGATATCCGCTTGTATACAAATGATGGAGACCATTGGTTCAGAGGAATTTTCCTGAGAAACCAGTGACCCATGCACTAGGGTCACTAGACTCTAACAGGGCGTTAATCCGGTACCCATTAATGGACACCTGGCACATGGGAGGTTCACCAGTCCTCAGCAGGATGTCCGTCCAGGCAGACAGACCTGGCCTAGAATGAGGATCGGTGAGCAAACCTGCAGTCCATAGGTTCAGTGGTCAAGGGGCAGTTATTGGCCCTGTGTCCAGGCCCCTGTCACTGACAGCATCGGATATATGTGTCCTCACGAGCCCACGGGGCGCACTTAATGGGCGTTTGGGTTGCATTTTCCCTTGTTTCAGATCTTGGCTTTTTTCCCAGTCTCTGTAAGTGGGGCCAGGGGTCGGGGTGTCACCCTTTTTTGAGAGGTGTCCCGCACCAAATCCTGCGTGGCCATGTACAACTTGACCAGGCTGACCAACTAGTCGAAGTTGCCCGGGTCCCCCTGACCCACTCAACGCTGGATGGCCACTGGCAGTGTACACATAAACTGATCCACCACCACCCACTCTATCATCTGGGCTGGGCCCAAAGTCTCAGGCTGGAGCTACTTTTTCACGAAGTGCAACAGATTATAAGCCTGCGACCTGGCGGGCCGAGATTCTAGAAAGCTTATTTTTGACCCTAACATATGACAAAATTTGACCCTAACATATGTAGAGGCTCAAGAAATAATTTACAATTAGTCAAAGACTCCTTTTAACATATGTTAATTTCCTATCTAAAACATAACTTTTATTATTGGTAACTGATATTGTCTTCTTAGACCATTACTCTTTTGGTAAAACTTTCAGTTGTGGCCTCTCTATGTTACTTTGTATCTGGGCAGCACTGTTTTACTGTACTGCTACTTAGTATATAATGGAAGGCTAGTAGCTGCGCGCCAGCTTTAGGCTCTTCCCTCAGAGCTTCTGTCCAGCTTCTGCTTATTTTATATCATAGAGTAACATTAGGGCTCACTTCTGAATCTAAAACACCCTCAAACACTGCCCCCCGACATGTTTCCCCAGCTAGCCTGGCGTCTTCAGGGGATCGGGCAGTATGGTGCTTGGGGGCGTGGTGCGGACCTTATATAACCTCCTCTCCTCATGTTTTCACAATCAACCCATCGCATTAGGCATTGTATTCTCCATAGTAATGATTATACTTGTCTTTGCTACTATTGGTGTAACTGATTACCTCCCTCTCCTCCCATCCTCCGTATCTCCTCCCGTCTCCGCCCATTCCCCGCTCTCGCTTTGCTTGATTAGGTCTTGCGCATGTCAGCGGTCTTCTTTTTTCCCTCATCCTTTTCTTAACTACTGTGCATATCAATGGACTTAGCTTCTTTTTCATTCTTTTTTACAACTGCACAGACTCGCTTAGTCTCAGCTGTTCATTTTTCCTTCCATCTGCAAGCGCACAGACTTTGGATTTCTCTCATGTAGTCACTATATATATTACTATACCCAATCTGTACATTAGCAAACTATTAATGCCTTAATTTAATTGTACAAGCATCAATTATCATTTTCATTAAGTTGTAACATCATATAGTTAGTGTTTAGAATATATGATTAATTTCCTACATCAATTATGAATTTAAAGCCAATGATCTATGATTTATGAATTACAGTTCATGATCATATCTATCATAGTTAATTAATAAATATCACAGACATTATTCATATAACATATAGTTTACACTTTATAACTCATAATTCATAATCATGTTTAACATTAGAAATTTATAGTATATTCAGTCATTCATTATTTCCTGTATTGACCACCCATCATGTTCTTCTTTTTATTTTTTATTTTTTATTATTTTATTTAATTTTTAATTTTAATTTTTTTAAAAGGCTTTTAATCATGTATTTACAGTCTATCCTTATTTGGTCTCTAAATAATTTTAGAATGATTTTAAAATGATTTTAAAATTTTAAAATGATTGTAATTCAGATGAGTCTATGATTCTCAGCATATTAGATTATATTCATCTGATATATTACTATATTTATTTTATATGTTGATACTCCTATATACGTATGTTAATATTTTGATGAATTCGTCATTTTAACACAATTAATTATACTTGTTAGTTATTCTTGATCCTCATTTATAATCCTTTAAAATCGTGATTCGCATACATAAGGGAAAGGGGGGGGGGGGTCGAGAGATGGGGAAAGGAGAAGAAAAGGAAAAGAGAAGAAGGAGCCAGTAGAAGTTGGATTAAAGAGGAGACACGTGTCCTAATATTATAGATCCACCGCCAGCAATTACATATTGTGTGTAGTTAAATGGTCCTTCTGCACCAATTATTCATTGTCTATTCTTAATAATGGATGTTGCTGCTTTTAAAAGAAATGGAGCAAAGGTAAATCCCTCATTTAATCCCTGAGGGGCTAAACTTTTAAGGCAATAAATCCATCTCGCCTCTTCTTGCTGGAGTCTCTTGTCAATAGTGTTGAG
Organism: Bufotes viridis; assembly: GCA_033119425.1. Lineage (NCBI taxonomy): Eukaryota > Metazoa > Chordata > Amphibia > Anura > Bufonidae > Bufotes > Bufotes viridis. The sequence continues at coordinate 118,995,151 of CM065597.1, read as the reverse complement.
CGAACAGTTCGAGCATAGTTCGTTGTTCGTTCATTTCAAAAAAGTTCGGCGATTACTTCCCGCTTTCTGAAGGGCTGCACAGCACCAATCAGCTAGCATTTTACTTCTTGCCCTAAGAGCCCATCACAGCCATGCCTACTAATGGCATGGCTGTGATTGGCCAAGTGCATGTGACCCAGCCTCTATTTAAGCTGGAGTCACGTAGCGCCGCATGTCACACTACTCTGATTAGTGTAGGGAGAGGACGAAGCTTCTGTGAGGGCGAGATTAGGCAGGGAAAAGTCAGCAACAGCACCTAATGAAGTGATCGATCTACAGCTGTGAATGCTTGTTACTTGCTCACTGGTTTTTAGGCTGCACAGAGCGTTTTTATGTCACTTATTTTCTTGGGTGATCGGCGGCCATTTTGTGACTAGTGATGCACCAGAACAAACTGCCACCAAGTCCAGCAATCCATCAATACTAGTTTTTCTTTGTTATATCCTACATCAGGGGCTTGGCTGTGCTAATTGTCACCCCTAGAAACTCAGGATAGCAATTTCTATATTTTATTAAGGGGTTAAATACAATTGCCCAAATACCAATCCCCTAAATCTGGTGTTCCAGCTTTGGCTAGCCAAGTATAATACTGTCTGCTGTCTGGCAAAGGATAGATTATTTTCTGCGGTGAAATTCAATTGCCAAAATAGCAATACCATAAATCAGTGGTTTCAGCTGTGGCTGGCCAAGTTTCATAGTGTCCGCAAAAACATATATTTTGTTGTGGGGTGAAATTAAATTGCCAAAATAGCAATACCCTGAATCTAGTGTCCCAGCTGTTGCAGGCCAAGTGTTAATCTGTCCGTAAAAGGGTATATTTTGTTCTGCGGTGAAATTCAATTGCCAAAATAGCAATACCATAAATAAGTGGTTTCAGCTGTGGCTGGACAAGTTTCATAGTGTCCGCAAAAACATATATTTTGTTCTGGGGTGAAATTCAATTGCCAAAATAGCAATACCCTGAATCTGGTGTCCCAGCTGTTGCAGGCCAAGTGTTAATCTGTCCGTAAAGGGTATATTTTGTTCTGGGTGAAATTCAATTGCCAAAATAGCAATACCATAAATAAGTGGTTTCAGCTGTGGTTGGACAAGTTTCATAGTGTCCGCAGAAACATATTATTTGTTGTGGGGTGAAATTCAATTGCCAAAATAGCAATACCCTGAATCTAGTGTCCCAGCTGTTGCAGGCCAAGTGTTAATCTGTCCGTAAAAGGGTATATTTTGTTCTGCGGTGAAATTCAATTGCCAAAATAGCAATACCATAAATCAGTGGTTTCAGCTGTGGCTGGCCAAGTTTCATAGTGTCCGCAAAACATATATTTTGTTCTGGGGTGAAATTCAATTGCCAAAATAGCAATACCCTGAATCTAGTGTCCCAGCTGTTGCAGGCCAAGTGTTAATCTGTCCGTAAAAGGGTATATTTTGTTCTGCGGTGAAATTCAATTGCCAAAATAGCAATACCATAAATCAGTGGTTTCAGCTGTGGCTGGCCAAGTTTCATAGTGTCCGCAAAAACATATATTTTGTTGTGGGGTGAAATTCAATTGCCAAAATAGCAATACCCTGAATCTGGTGTCCCAGCTGTTGCAGGCCAAGTGTTAATCTGTCCGTAAAAGGGTATATTTTGTTCTGGGGTGAAATTCAATTGCCAAAATAGCAATACCATAAATCAGTGGTTTCAGCTGTGGCTGGCCAAGTTTCATAGTGTCCGCAAAACATATATTTTGTTGTGGGGTGAAATTCAATTGCCAAAATAGCAATACCCTGAATCTGGTGTCCCAGCTGTTGCAGGCCAAGTGTTAATCTGTCCGTAAAAAGGGTATATTTTGTTCTGGGGTGAAATTCAATTGCCAAAATAGCAATACCATAAATCAGTGGTTTCAGCTGTGGCTGGCCAAGTTTCATAGTGTCCGCAAAAACATATATTTTGTTGTGGGGTGAAATTCAATTGCCAAAATAGCAATACCCTTAATCTGGTGTACTAGCTGTTACAGGCCAAGTGCTAATCTGTCTGGAAAAGGGTATATTTTGTTCTGGGGTGAAATTAAATTGCCAAAATAGCAATACCCTGAATCTGGTGGATGAGCTCTTGCAGGCCAAGTGTAAATCTGTCCATAAAAGGATACCTTTCATCCAGGGCCTAAATACTAGCCCTAAAAGAGATATTCCCCTAAATCAGTGGTTACTGCTGTGCCTGGATTAGTGTAATACGCTACATAAATAAATAGGCAGATAGTGTAAGGTGCCTGTAAAAAAAGGCCTGAATTTGAAATCAATACATTGGGCCAAATATTTTTTTTCTTATTGTGGTGCTTGGTGAACGGTAACAATGAGGAAAACACCTAGTAAGGGACGCGGACGCGGTCGTGGTGGTGTTAGTGTACCCTCTTGTGCTGGGAGAGGACGTGGCCATTCTGCCACAGCCTCACGTCCTAGTGAACCAACTACCTCAGGTTCCAGTACCCGCCAGAATTTACAGCGATATTTGGTGGGGCCCAATGCCGTTCTAAGGATGGTAAGGCCTGAGCAGGTACAGGCGCTAGTCAATTGGGTGGCCGACAGTGGATCCAGCATGTTCACAACATTATCTCCCACCCAGTCTTCTGCAGAAAGCACACAGGTGGCACCTGAAAACCAAGCCCATCAGTCTGTCACATTATCCCCATGCATATCAGGGAAACTGTCTGAACCTCAAGTTATGCAGCAGTCTCTTATGCTGTTTGAAGACTCTGCTGGCAGGTTTTCCCAAGGGAATCCACCTAGCCCTTCCCCAGTGGTGGAAGACATAGAATGCACTGATGCACAACCACTGATGTTTCCTGATGATGAGGACATGGGAATACCACCTCATCGGAGTCCGCACGTCTCTGATGATGACGAAACACAGGTGCCAACTGCTGCGTCTTTCTGCAGTGTGCAGACCGAACAGGAGGTCAGGGAGGAAGACTGTGTGGAAGACGATGCAGGGGACGATGAGGTCCTAGACCCCACATGGAATGAAGGTCGTGCCACTGACTTTCATAGTTCAGAGGAAGAGGCATTGGTGAGACCGAGCCAACAGCGTAGCAAAAGAGAGAGCAGGGGGCAAAAGCAGAACAGCCGCCTCCAAGAGAGTTCGCCTGCTACTGGCCACCGCCACCAGGGACCGAGCACCCCAAAGGCAGCTTCAAGGAGTTCCCTGGCATGGCACTTCTTTAAACAATTTGCTGACGACAAGACATCAGTGGTTTGCACGCTGTGCCATCAGAGCCTGAAGCGAGGCATTAACGTTCTGAACCTTAGCACAACCTTCATGACCAGGCATCTACATGCAAAGCATGAACTGCAGTGGAGTAAACACCTTAAAAGCAAGGAACTCACTCTGGCTCCCCCTGCTCCCTGTTCTGCTGCTGCCTCGGCCTCTTCCTCCGCCTCGGGAGGAATGTTGGCACCTGCCACCCACCAAACAGAGGATGTGCCACCGACACCACCACCTGCGTCACCAAGCATCTCCACCATGTCACACGGCAGCGTTCAGCTCTCCATCTCACAAACCTTGGAGAGAAAGCGTAAATTTCCACCTAGCCATCCTCGAGCCCTGGGCCTGAATGCCAGCATTTCTAAACTACTGGCCTTTGAAATGCTGTCATTCAGGCTGGTGGACACAGACAGCTTCAAACAGCTGATGTCCATGGCTGTCCCACAGTATGTTGTTGCCAGCCGCCACTACTTCTCCAAGACAGCCGTGCCTTCCCTGCACAACCAAGTATCCGATAAAATCAAGTGTGCACTGCGCAACGCCATCTGTGGCAAGGTCCACCTAACCACAGATACGTGGAACAGTAAGCACGGCCAGGGACGCTATATCTCCCTAACTGCACACTGGGTAAATGTAGTGGCGGCTGGGCCGCAGGCAGAGAGTTCCTTGGCGCACGTCCTTCCGCCGCCAAGGATCGCAGGGCATCATTCTTTGCCTCTTGTAGCCTCCTCCTCCTACTCGGCTTCCTCCTCCTCTGCTTCCACCAGCTCATCCAGTCAGCCACACACCTTCACCACCAACTTCAGCACAGCCCGGGGTAAACGTCAGCAGTCCATTCTGAAACTCATATGTTTGGGCGACAGGTCCCACACCGCGCAGGATTTGTGGCGGGGTATTGAACAACTGACTGACGAGTGGTTTCTGCCGGTGGGCCTCAAGCCCGGCCTGGTGGTGCGCGATAATGGGCGAAATCTCGTCGCAGCTCTGGGACGAGCCGGTTTGATGCACATCCCTTGCCTGGCGCATGTGCTGAATTTGGTGGTGCAGAAGTTCATTCACAACTACCCCGACATGTCAGAGCTGCTGCATAAAGTGAGGGCCATCTGTGCGCTCTTCCGGCGTTCACATCATGCCGCTGCTCACCTGTCTGCTCTACAGCGGAACTTCGGCATTCCCACTCACCGCCTCATATGCGACGTGCCCACCAGGTGGAACTCCACCTTGCACATGCTGGAGAGACTGTGCGAGCAGCAGCAGGCTATAGTGGAGTTTCAGCTGCAGCACGCACGCGTCAGTCGCACTGCAGAACAGCACCACTTCACCACCAATGATTGGGCCTCCATGCTAAACCTGTGTGCCCTGTTGCACTGTTTTGAGTACTCCACCAACATGGCCAGTGGCGATGACACCATTATCAGCTTTACAATACCACTTCTAGGTCTCCTTGAGAAAACCAGGAGGTGGCCCTGGAGGAGAAGGAGGAGGAGGATGAAGGGTCATTTTTAGCACTTTCAGGCCAGTCTGTTAGAAGTGGCTCAGAGGGAGGTTTTTTGCAGCAGCAGAGGCCAGGTACAAATGTGGCCAGCCAGGACCCACTACTGGAGGACGAGAAGGATGAGGAGGAGGTGGAGGAGGATGAGGATGAGGATGAAGCAGGTTCACAGCGGGGTGGCACCCGACACAGCTCAGGCCCATCACTGGTGCGTGGCTGGGGGGATACGGAGGACGATGACGATACGCCTCCCACAGAGGACAGCTTGTCCTTACCTCTGGGGAGCCTGGCACACATGAGCGACTACATGCTGCAGTGCCTGCGCAACGACAGCAGGGTTGCCCACATTTTAACGTGTTGGGACTACTGGGTTGCCACCCTGCTGGATCCCCGGTACAAAGACAATGTGCCCACATTACTTCCTGCACTGGAGCGTGGTAGGATGATGCGCTAGTACAAGCGCACGCTGGTAGAGGCACTCCTGAGAGCATTCCCAAATGTCACAGGGGAACAGGTGGAAGCCCAAGGCGAAGGCAGAGGAGGAGCAAGAGGTCGCCAACGCAGCTGTGTCATGGCCTGCTCTTGTGAGGGCAGGGTTAGCATGGCAGAAATGTGGAAAAGTTTTGTCTCCACGCTGCAGCTAACTGCACCACCACCTGATATGGAACGTGTTAGCAGGAGGCAGCATTTAACTAACATGGTTGAACAGTACGTCTGCACACCCCTCCATGTACTGACTGATGGTTCGGCCCCATTCAACTTCTGGGTCTCCAAATTGTCCACGTGGCCAGAGTTAGCATTTTATGCCTTGGAGGTGCTGGCCTGCCCGGCGGCCAGCGTTTTGTCTGAACGTGTATTCAGCACGGCAGGCAGGCGTCATTACTGACAAACGCAGCCGCCTGTCCACAGCCAACGTGGACAAGCTGACGTTCATAAAAATGAACCAGGCATGGATCCCACAGGACCTGTCCCTCTCTTGTGCAGAATAGACATTTATAACTGCCTCCCCCTCAATCATGTATTCTTGTACTCCGGGGCACTTCTTTATTGAATCCTCATTTCTTTAACTTTACCTGATCTTGCGGTGCAACACAAAGTTGAATGAACCTCTCCTCTGTCTGGGTGGTGGGGCCGAAATAACTGAAAGTGGCCTTTTCTGCTGTTGGTTGATATGACGCATGATTCCTTGCTGTGGGACCTCTCTCCTCTGTCTGGGTGCTAGGCCGAAATAACTGAGAGTGGCCTTCTCCGTTGGTGGTTGATATGACGCATGATTCCTTGCTGTGGGACCTCTCTCCTCTGTCTGAGTGCTGGGCCTAAATAACTGAGAGTGGCCTTCTCCAGTGGTGGGTGATATGACGCATGATTCCTTGCTGTGGGACCTCTCTCCTCGGTCTGGGTGCTGGGCCGAAATAATTGAGAGTGGCCTTCTCCAGTGGTGGGTGATATGACGCCTTATTCCTTGCTGTGGGACCTGTATCCTCGGTCTGGGTGTTGGGCCGAAATAACTGAAAGTGGCCTTCTCCAGTGGTGGGTGATATGACGCATGATTCCTTGCTGTGGGACCTCTCTCCTCGGTCTGGGTGCTGGCCGAAATAACTGAAAGTGGCCTTCTCCAGTGGTGGGTGATATAACGCATGATTCCTTGCTGTGGGACCTCTCTCCTCTGTCTGGGTGCTGGGCCTAAATAACTGAAAGTGGCCTTCTCCAGTGGTGGTTGATATGACACATGATTCCTTGCTGTGGGACCTCTCTCCTCTGACTGGGTGCTGGGGTCTAAATAAATGAAAATGGCCTTCTCCAGTGATGGGTGATATGACGCACGATTCCTTGCTGTGGAACCTGTATCCTCGGTCTGGGTGCTGGGCCTAAGTAACTGAAAGTGGTCTTCTCCAGTGGTGGGTGATATGACGCATGATTCCTTGCTGTGGGACCTCTCTCCTCTGTCTGGGTGCTGGGCCTAAATAACTTAAAGTGGCCTTCTCCAGTGGTGGGTGATATGACGCCTTATTCCTTGCTGTGGGACCTCTCTCCTCTGTCTGGGTGCTGGGCCTAAATAACTGAAAGTGGCCTTCTCCAGTGTTGGTTGATATGACGCCTGATTCCTTGCTGTGGGACCTCTCTCGTCTGTCTGGGTGCTGGGCTGAAATAACTGAGAGTGGCCTTCTCCGGTGGTGTTTGATATGATGCATGATTCCTTGCTGTGTGACCTCTCTCCTCTGACTGGGTGCTGGGGCCTAAATAACTGAAAATGGCCTTCTCCAGTAGTGGGTGATATGACGCATGATTCCTTGCTGTGGGACCTGTATCCTCGGTCTGGGTGCTGGGCCGAAATAACTGAAAGTGACCTTCTCTAGTGGTGAGTGATATGACGCCTTATTCCTTGCTGTGGGACCTCTCTCCTCTGTCTGGGTGCTGGGCCAAAATAACTGAAAGTGGCCTTCTCCAGTGGTGGGTGATATGACGCATGATTCCTTGCTGTGGGACCTCTCTCCTCTGACTGGGTGCTGGGGCCTAAATAACTGAAAGCGGCCTTTTCCAGTGGTGGGTGATATGACGCATGATTCCTTGCTGTGGGACCTCTCTCCTCTATCTGGGTGCTGGGGCCGAAATAACTGAAAGTGCCCTTCTCCAGTGGTGGGTGATATGACGCATGATTCCTTGCTGTGGGACCTGTATTCTCGGTCTGGGTGCTGGGCCGAAATAACTGAAAGTGGCCTTCTCCAGTGGTGGGAGATATGACGCCTTATTTCTTGCTGTGGGACCTCTCTCCTCTGTCTGGGTGCTGGGCCGAAATAACTGAAAGTGGCCTTCTCCAGTGGTGGGTGATATGACGCATGATTCCTCTCTGTGGGACCTCTCTCCTCGGTCTGGGTGCTGGGCCGAAATAACTGAAAGTTGCCTTCTCCAGTGGTGGGTGATATGACACCTTATTCCTTGCTGTGGGACCCTTTCTCCTCTTTCTGGGTGCTGGGCCTAAAAAACTGAAAGTAGCCTTCTCCAGTGGTGGGTGATATGACGCATGATTCCTTGCTGTGGGACCTCTCTCCTCTGTCTTGGTGCTGGGGCCGAAATAACTGAAAGTGGCCTTCTCCAGTGGTGGGAGATATGACGCCTTATTTCTTGCTGTGGGACCTCTCTCCTCTGTCTGGGTGCTGGGCTGAAATAACTGAAAGTGGCCTTCTCCAGTGATGGGTGATATGACGCATGATTCCTCTCTGTGGGACCTCTCTCCTCGGTCTGGGTGCTGGGCCGAAATAACTGAAAGTTGCCTTCTCCAGTGGTGGGTGATATGACGCCTTATTCCTTGCTGTGGGACCTCTCTCCTCTTTCTGGGTGCTGGGCCTAAATAACTGAAAGTGGCCTTCTCCAGTGGTGGGTGATATGACGCATGATTCCTTGCTGTGGGACCTGTATCCTCGGTCTGGGTGCTGGGCCGAAATAACTGAAAGTGACCTTCTCTAGTGGTGGGTGATATGACGCCTTATTCCTTGCTGTGGGACCTCTCTCCTCTGTCTGGGTGCTGGGCCAAAATAACTTAAAGTGGCCTTCTCCAGTGGTGGGTGATATGACGCATGATTCCTTGCTGTGGGACCTCTCTCCTCTGACTGGGTGCTGGGGCCTAAATAACTGAAAACGGCCTTTTCCAGTGGTGGGTGATATGACGCATGATTCCTTGCTGTGGGACCTCTCTCCTCTATCTGGGTGCTGGGGCCGAAATAACTGAAAGTGCCCTTCTCCAGTGGTGGGTGATATGACGCATGATTCCTTGCTGTGGGACCTGTATTCTCGGTCTGGGTGCTGGGCCGAAATAACTGAAAGTGGCCTTCTCCAGTGGTGGGAGATATGACGCCTTATTTCTTGCTGTGGGACCTCTCTCCTCTGTCTGGGTGCTGGGCCGAAATAACTGAAAGTGGCCTTCATTAGTGGTGGGTGATATGACGCATGATTCCTCTCTGTGGGACCTCTCTCCTCGGTCTGGGTGCTGGGCCGAAATAACTGAAAGTTGCCTTCTCCAGTGGTGGGTGATATGACACCTTATTCCTTGCTGTGGGACCCTTTCTCCTCTTTCTGGGTGCTGGGCCTAAAAAACTGAAAGTAGCCTTCTCCAGTGGTGGGTGATATGACGCATGATTCCTTGCTGTGGGACCTCTCTCCTCTGTCTTGGTGCTGGGGCCGAAATAACTGAAAGTGGCCTTCTCCAGTGGTGGGAGATATGACGCCTTATTTCTTGCTGTGGGACCTCTCTCCTCTGTCTGGGTGCTGGGCTGAAATAACTGAAAGTGGCCTTCTCCAGTGATGGGTGATATGACGCATGATTCCTCTCTGTGGGACCTCTCTCCTCAGTCTGGGTGCTGGGCCGAAATTACTGAAAGTTGCCTTCTCCAGTGGTGGGTGATATGACGCCTTATTCCTTGCTGTGGGACCTCTCTCCTCTTTCTGGGTGCTGGGCCTAAATAACTGAAAGTGGCCTTCTCCAGTGGTGTGGGTGATATGACGCATGATTCCTTGCTGTGGGACCTCTCTCCTCGGTCTGGGTGCTGGGCCGAAATAACTGAAAGTGGCCTTCTCCAGTGGTGGGTGATATGACGCCTTATTCCTTGCTGTGGGACCTCTCTCCTCTGTCTGGGTGCTGGGCCTAAATAACTGAAAGTGGCCTTCTCCAGTGGTGGGTGATATGACGCATGATTCCTTGCTGTGGGACCTCTCTCCTCTGTCTGGGTGCTGGGGCCGAAATAACTGAAAGTGGCCTTCTCCAGTGGTGGGTGATATGACATGATTCCTTGCTGTGGGACCTCTCTCCTCTGTCTGGGTGCTGGGCCGAAATAACTGAAAGTGGCCTTCTCCAGTGGTGGGTGATATGATGCATGATTCCTTGCAGTGGGACCTGTATCCTCGGTCTGGGTGCTGGGCCGAAATAACTGAAAGTGGCCTTCTCCAGTGGGGGGGTAATATGACGCATGATTCCTTGCTGTGGGACCTCTCTCCAATTGATATTGGTTAATTTTTATTTATTTTATTTTATTTTAATTCATTTCCCTATCCACATTTGTTTGCAGGGGATTTACCTACATTTTGCTGCCTTTTTCAGCCCTCTAGCCCTTTCCTGCACTATTTTACAGCCTTTTTAGTGCCTAAAAGTTCGGGTCCCCATTGACTTCAATGGGGTTCGGGTTCGGGATAAAGTTCGGGTCGAGTTCGGATCCCGAGCCCGAACATTTTCGGGAAGTTAGGCCGAACTTCCCGAACCCGAACTTCCAGGTGTTCGCTCATCTCTATGCAAGATCGCATCGCTAGACTGGAAAGTCCACCTCGACAAGCGTTTTACCTGCTGGCTTCTTCAGGAGGTGTGGTGTGAGTTAAAAAAGCCAGGCATTTATAGGCCCCCAAACAGATGTAGCGAATCATGCTCCATTATGCTCACCTGTACCATGTAAAGTGGCGCAACAACATGGTGATGCACTCCAGAGCTCCGCGCCCACGCCACCGCGTGCTTCTGGGTCACGTGACAATGACGAGATCTGGAACGCACACCAATGCAGCGTGCCCCGGCCAGTGAAACGCAGTGCACCTATGATGTGCGTCTACACATGTAAGTGAGCGCATTTTTAGCATGTATGACTCCTAAATATATAATGCAATTAAACATGATTAACCACCTCAGCCCCCCTAGCTTAAAGAGGACCTTTCATCTGGAAAAAATTCTGAACTAAGTATCATGATATGTAGAGCGGCGCCCAGGGATCTTACTGCACTTACTATTATCCCTGTGCGCCGCTCCGTTCTCCTGCTATGTCCGCTGGTATGTTCCGTGACTTGGTCATACTGGGAGGAGACTGCCCTTGTTCTCCCGGGCGTCTCCTTCTCCCAGGCTGTAGCTCTGTCCAATTGCAGCGCAGAGCTCATAGCCTGGGAGAAAAAAACCTTCCAGGTTATGAGCTGTGCGCTGCGATTTCTTAGAGCTACAGCCTAAGAGAAGGAGACGCCCAGGAGAGCAAGGGTAGTCTCCATCTAGTATAACCAAGTCAGGCAGTCTCCGCCCAGTATAACCAAGTCCCCAAACATACCACAGGACATAGAGGGAGAACAGAGCGGCGCACGAGGATAATAGTAAGTGCAGGGAGATCCCTGGGCGCTGCTCTACATATCACGATACTTAGTTCATAATTTTTTTCCAGATGAAAGGTCCTCTTTAAACACCCTTTATGACCAGGCCACTTTTTACAATTCTGCACTACACTACTTTCACCTTTTATTGCTCCGTCATACAACTTACCACCCAAATGAATTTTACCTCCTTTTCTTTTCATTAATAGAGATTTCATGTGGTGGTATTTCATTGCTGCTGACATTTTTACTTTTTTTGCTATTAATCAAAATGTAACAAAATTTTTGCAAAAAAAATGACATTTTTTACTTTCTGTTGTAAAATTTTTCAAAAAAACTACATTTCTATTTAAATTTTTCTCTAAATTTATTGTTCTACATGTCTTTGATAAAAAAAAATCCAATAAGTGTATATTTATTGGTTTGGGTAAAAGTTATAGCGTTTACAAACTATGGTGCAAAAAAAGAATTTCCGCACTTTGACTTTCTGAGCACCTGTCCTGTTTCCTGAGGTACTACAGTGTCCAGACAGTAGAAACACCCCATAAATGACCACATTCCGGAAAGTAGACACCCTAAGGTATTTGCTGATGGGCATAGTGAGTTCATGGAAGTTTTTATTTTTTGTCACAAGTTATCGGAAATGGATTTTATTTATTTTTTTCAAAGTCTCATATTCCACTAACTTGTGACAAAAAATAAAATTTTACATGAACTCACCATACCCCTCACGGAATACCTTGGGGTGTCTACTTTCTAAAATGGGGTCACTTGTGTGGTATTTTTACTGCCCTGGCATTTTAGGGGCCCCTAAAGCATGAGAAGAAGTCTGGAATCCAAATGCGTAAAATTGCCCTGTGAAATCCTAAAGGTACTCGTTGGATTTAGCGCCCCTTTGCGCATCTTGGCTGCAAAAAAGTGGCACACATGTGGTATCGCCGTACTCAGGAGAGTAGGGAAATGTGTTTTTGGGTGTATTTTTACATATACCCATACTGTGTGTGAAAAATATCTCTGTAAATGACAACTTTTTCAATTTTTTATACAAAGTTGTCAATTTACAGAGATATTTCTCTCACCCAGCATGGGTATATGTAAAAATACACCCCAAAACACATTTCCCTACTTCTCCTGAGTATGGTGATACCACATGTGTGCCAGTTTTTTGCAGATAAGATGCACAAAGAGGCCCTAATTCCAATGAGTACCTTTTAGGATGGCATTTTTACGCATTTTTCTTCTCACGCTTTAGGGCCCCTAAAACGCGAGGGCAGTAAAAATACCCCAAATGTGACCCCATTTTGGAAAGAAGACACCCCAAGGTATTCTTTGAGTGGCATGGCGAGTTCATAGAAGATTTTTTTTTTTGGCACAAGTTAGCAGAATTAGATTTTTTTAGTTTTTTCTCACAAAGTCTCCCTTTCCGCTAACTTGTGACAAAAAATTCAATCTTTCATGGACTCAATATGCCCCTCAGTGAATACCTTGGGATGTCTCCTTTCCAAAATGGGGTCACATGTGAGGTTTTTGTACTGCTCAGGCATTTGAGGGTCTCCGCAATCATTACATGTATGGCCGGCATTAGGAGTTTCTGCCATTCTCCTTATATGGAGCATACAGGTAATGAATTTTTTTTTAAGTTAAGCCTCTGGGCTGAAAGAAAAAATGAACGGCACAGATTTCCTCATTCGCATCGATCGATGTGGATGAAAAAATCTCTGCCAAAAAATATGCAAGAAAAAAAAGGGGGGCCTGGCGATTACCAGGACATAGGGGCTCCGCCCAAACATCCATACCCACTTCAGCTCCTTTGTCCTGGCAAACGTGATTTCTCCATTCACATCGATCAATCGATTGTTGTGGAGGAAGACATCTTTGCCAGATTTTTTATACAAAGTGTTTGCAAAGCATATGAACTCCAACACCTCTCCTCAGCTCATATGCCTGGGCAAACGTACCTGTACTGCAGAGGAGATATCTCGTCTTGCAGCGCCGCATACACCGACTTCACGTGTCTTCTGACAGCAGCGCAATGCTTCTCTCAGAATGCACATGAGTGCTGCAGCGTTTTCGTCGGTTGGTCCCTTGGTCTACCTGGAAAATAAAGGGTGGTTAGGGGAAAAAAAAAAAAAAAAAGAAGAAAAAACAGGCAACAGGCTCATAAACTTGAACGTTACAATCTTTATAAAACCTGAACATCATAAAGCTTTTAAAACCTGAATTAACTCAAGATTTCTTTTTCTTGCTACCTGTTTAATTTTTATATTTTTTTTTTACCATTTCAGTCTTTATTTTCCTATCAGAAACCTCTCCTTTCCCATGGGACAATGTGTAAAGTGTAAATCACACAGAGATGGTGCGAAGTACATTATGCACTTTATCCCAAGTGAAAGGAGACGTTTCTACCGTTTCACATTTCTGCTGTAGCACACCAGCACCCCTATGTGTTAGGGTCTCTCGAAGCCTAGTATCCTGAGAGACCCTAGAGCCTCAGTGGAAAAACTACCTGTGTTGTGCTGTCCCTACGTCCCTAAGTGTACCTGAGTGTGGTACTTCCGGAAACACTCCCCTAGGCATAGGGCAGGGTGGTGAGGACAGTCAGAACAGAAATAACGGGTGTCACGCCTTATTCCACTCCTGCTACAGACACGACATCTTTTTCGGGGTGGCGGTTGGGTTGAGGTACCAGCAATGACATTCGGGAAATGTCACTCGTGTAGATGGCTCACTACACTGGGGTTTGGGGCCACGGAACCTCCTGGATACAGGAAGTTCTCGATGATCTCTTCCTGAAATTTGAGGAAGGATCCTGTTCTCCCAGCCTTACTGTAGAGAACATAACTATTGTACATAGCTAATTGAAATAAATATACAGACACCTTCTTATACCAGCGTCTGGTGTGGCGGGAAATCAAATACGGGGCCAACATCTGGTGATTGAAGTCCACCCCTCCCATGTGGAGGTTATAGTCGTGGACTGAGAGGGGCTTTTCAACGACACTGGTTGACCATTCAATTTGTATTGTCGTGTCTGCGTGAATGGAGGAGAGCATGTAAACGTCACGCTTGTCTCTCCATTTCACCGCGAGCAGTTTTTGGTTACACAAGGCAGCCCTCTCCCCCCTTGCAAGACGGGTGGTAGCGAGCTGTTGGGGGAAGCCCCGGCGACTAGGTCGCATGGTGCCACAGCAGCCAATCTGTTCTTGGAACAAATGCCTGAAGAGGGCCACACTTGTGTAGAAATTGTCCACATAAAGATGGTACCCCTTGCCGAATAAGGGTGACACCAAGTCCCAGACTATCTTCCCACTGCTCCCCAGGTAGTCAGGGCAACCGACCGGCTCCAGCGTCTGATCTTTTCCCTCATAGATCCGAAATTTGTGTGTATAGCCTTTGGCCCTTTCACAGAGCTTATACAATTTGACCCCATACCGGGCGCACTTGCTTGGGATGTACTGTTTGAAGCCAAGGCGCCCGGTAAAATGTATCAGGGACTCGTCTACGCAGATGTTTTGTGTGGGGGTTGTGGTAAGGTGCAGGGTGCCGTCCTAGATGGCAGGTACGTGTCACCGAGGTTCATAGCCTCGGTGAGGTAAAAGCCGTTTGTTGGTGTCAGTAGCAGGTAGTGCTACTGACACATTTGCTAGATAGCATGGCTGCAAAGCCGATCCGGGCCGGCTCTTACCGGGAGCAGCTAAAGTGTAGGGTGGGTGGCTGCTCCCCACGACCCAGTCCTGGTTTTGGGCTGGGTTTAAAAACTCAGCCAGCACTAGCAGCTGGGAGAGTGATTGTCTTGGAAGCTGCTGCTAGTGTTGTGGAGCTTTCTGGGCTGGAAGGACGTGCCCAGCAAGGAGGCGTGCAGCCGTCCTGGAACCCTGAAGGAGGATTGTCCTGCGGCTGGGCTGACAGCCAGGTGCGAACCCGCACAACAAACCTGCCAGGTGAATGGAACCTGTGTTTGGACTTTTTGTTTTCCCCTTCATTTGCTGATGGGTGTGACTTAACACCAATTGACTTTCTGCTGTTATTTTGATGCAAGTGTGAATAAAACACTGTTTTCCTCACCTTCTGGACTCCCTGTTGCCTCTATACTGCACCCGCACCGCTGTCTACCAGAGCGACTCCCCACATTTGGTGTCGGATGCGGGCATGCGCAGTGAGGCTGGCGTGAACGCCGAAGTTTTTTTGCTAAGCACGAGTGCATGGAATATATTAAGCCAGCATAGTTGCAAGCAGGAATTTCTGGCAACATGGAGGCTGCTGTGAAGGCTCTCATAGAGGCTAACGTGCAGCAGCGGGAGACCAACCAGCTACTGCTACAACATGTCATGGCGTTACAGGCGGCAGGAGCGTCCCACCACGTCCATGATGCCCGGAAAGCGGTCCGTGCGGCGATCCCAAAAATGACCCCCGCAGACGACGTTGAGACATACCTGGCGGTCTTTGAGAAGGTCGCCGTGAGGGAAAAGTTACCCCGTGACCAGTGGGCCGAGGTGGTTGCTCCGTTCCTGGCATCCGGATCCCAGCAAGTTTTTTTTGATTTAGCAGATGACCAGACTGCTGACTATCCCACGGTGAAGGGGGAGATCCTGGCCAGACTGGGGGTAAACGTGTTGGTCCGGGCTCAGCGGGTCCACCAGTGGGACTTTAAAGCGGCTGAACCCGCCAGGCCGCAGTACTATGAGTTGCTGCACAGGTTGCAAAAATGGCTGCAGCCTGACATTCTAAGTCCGACTGCTATGCTGGACCGTCTGCTGGCTGACATGTTCTGGAGGGCTTGCCTTACCCCTTCAGCACTGGATCGGCCAGGTATCACCCACCAATGCTCTAGAAATGGTCGACCTGGTGGAGCGCTATGAGGCCACCCAAAACTTGAAGGGGGTGTTGTTGGGAGGGGCCGGTCAAACCCCGGAGGACTCCCATCCAGTCCCGACGACTGGTACCCGAGAAACCTGCTCGGGTGTACCCCTGTAGACCCGGCCCCGATAGTCTGCTGGCGGTGTCACGAGCCTGGCCACGTAAGGGCCGACTGTCCACACTGGGGAGAACCCATGGAGGTTAATTATGGGTACCGGGCTTCCATGTATGCCCGGAGACTGTGTGCGACCGGCACCCCCGAGACAATAGACAATCATCATCTGTGCCAGGTGCAAGTCGGGGATAACCTGGCCGTGGCGCTGTTGGACTCAGGGAGCCTAGTAACCCTGGTAAGTGCTGCCCTGGTACAGCCCACCCAGTATACGGGACGGAAAGTTGGTGTGGTGTGCATACACGGAGACTTAAAGGACTATCCCACTGCGGTAATGTCTCTGTCCACGGCGGCCGGCACCTGGACTTGTAAAGTGGCGATCTCCTCAACACTACCCTATGAACTAATAATTGGGAGAGACTTCCCTGGTTTTCCGTCACTATGGCCTGAGGTGAAAGTGG
The DNA here is from genome assembly GCA_033119425.1 of Bufotes viridis. Classification (NCBI taxonomy): domain Eukaryota; kingdom Metazoa; phylum Chordata; class Amphibia; order Anura; family Bufonidae; genus Bufotes; species Bufotes viridis. The sequence goes on along the minus strand of CM065597.1, from coordinate 118,978,844 downwards.
CTAATAGCCCTGAGACAGGGGTAACCCTAGCAGAGTGGCCTGATACCACTGGAAGGCCAGAGCCCTGGGAGCCCGAGTCTGAAGGGCCGGCGGTAGGGGTGACCACTGCTCCAGCGGTAGAGGGGGTGACAACCCCACTGAGTGTAATGGTGGGAGAAACGGAGGACTTGCCACCGGGACCTGAGTTGGCAGACCTCAATGTCTCCGGGGAAAATTTTGGGACCGCACAACACCGGGACCAAACCCTAACCAGAGCCTGGGAAAGTGTCATAATAATTGATGGTAAACCCCAGAAACCTGGGGCTGAATTAATGTTTCCGCGATTCATTGTCCTTCAGGATATCTTGTATCGGGTGAACCAAATCCAAGGTGAGCCTGTTGAACAGTTGGTGGTGCCCACAGCGTATCGCAGGCTTGTCATGGAGCTTGCCCACCAACATGTTCTTGGGGGACACCTGGGGTGGCAGAAAACCCAGGACCGCATACTGCAGCGGTTTTATTGGCCCAGTGTGTTCAAGGAGGTAGAGAATTATTGTAAGTCCTGTCCCACCTGTCAGATAAATAGCCCCCAGCCACATTTCCGTAGTCCTCTGGTACCGCTTCCAATTATTGAGGTCCCGTTTGAGCGAATCGCTATGGATCTAATTGGGCCTGTACCAAAGTCTGCCAGGGGCCACCAACACATTCTGGTAGTTCTCGACTATGCCACTCGGTATCCGGAGGCGGTGCCTCTGCGACATACCTCAGCTAAACTCATTGCCAAAGAGTTAATGGAAATGTTTTCCCGTGTGGGCCTGCCAAAAGAGGTTCTGACAGACCAAGGGACCCCTTTTATGTCCAAAGTTATGAGGGAACTGTGTAAATTATTGCGTATAAAGCAATTGCGCACGTCCGTTTACCATCCACAAACGGACTGTCTTGTCGACAGGTTTAACCAAACTTTAAAAAATATGTTAAAAAGGGTGGTGTCTAGAGATGGGAAGGACTGGGACCTGCTTCTGCCCTATCTCATGTTCGCAGTGCGAGAGGTACCCCAGGCCTCTTCTGGGTTCTCGCCCTTCGAGCTGCTTTATGGCAGACACCCTCGGGGCCTGTTGGATATCGCCAAGGAAGCGTGGGAACAACAGCCTGTCCCCCACAAAAGTGTCATTGAGTATGTCACCCAGATGCAGGAACGGATGGAAAAGGTGTTGCCGCTGGTCCGGGAGCATATGGAGGCAGCGCAACAAGCCCAGAGTAGGGTGTACAATCGTCAGGCTCGGGTACGGGGCTTCAAGCCGGGAGATCGGGTGTTGGTTCTGGTACCCACCCTTGACAGCAAGTTCCTAGCTAGGTGGCAGGGCCCCTATGAGGTGATCGAGAAAGTAGGGAAGTAAATTACAAAGTACACCAGCCAGGGCGGCGCAAGCTGGAGCAGGTGTACCACGTGAATTTACTAAAGCCGTGGAAAGATAGGGACACGGCCGACGACCACAGCCCCCGGCCAGGGCTTCTAGGTGAAAAGGGTCCAGCCCCCCCGTTCGAGGCCTGTGAAGCCGTAACCACGGTAAGAATTGCAGACAGCCTGTCTTCCAAACAAGTTCAGGAAGTCAGGAGTTCCTCAGTCGGAACACGGATGTGTTCTCGACCTCCCTGGCCGCACGCCTCTCATCCGACATGACATCGCCACTGAGCCTCAGGCCAAGATCCGGTTAAAACCATACCGGGTACCCGAGGCTCGGCGACGAGCCATCGCGGAGGAAGTGAAATTAATGTTGAAGCTCGATGTCATTGAGGAGTCGAAAAGTGAGTGGGCCAGTCCCATAATCCTAATACCCAAGCCGGATGGGACGTTGCGGTTCTGCAACGACTTTCGCAAGTTAAATGAAGTGTCCAAGTTTGACGCGTATCCCATGCCCCGGGTAGACGAGCTTGTGAAGAATTTAGGACAAGCCCGTTATTTTTCTGTGCTGGACCTCACTAAAGGGTACTGGCAGGTACCCTTAACGGAGTCGGCTAAGGAAAAACGCTTTGTTAACCCGCAGGGCCTGTATCACTACAAGGTGTTACCCTTTGGCCTGCATGGCGCTCCCGCCACCTTCCAAAGGTTAATGGACATAGTGCTGCGACCACATCGTCGGTACGCCTCGGCCTACTTAGATGATGTGATCGTCCACAGCACCGACTGGGAAAGCCATTTACCCAAAGTGCAGGCGGTAGTGGATGCCCTGAGGAAAGCCGGTCTAACCGCCAATCCAAAGAAGTGTGCGATTGGGTTGGAAGAGACCAAATACCTGGGATATGTCATTGGGCGGGAGTCATCAAACCTCAGGTAAATAAGGTAGAGGCAATACGGAATTGGCCCCGACCGGTCACCACCAGGCAGGTAAAGTCGTTCCTGGGGATTGTGGGGTATTACATGAGGTTTGTGCCCCACTTTGCTACTATCGCTTCGCCATTGACAGAGTTGTTAAAGGGGCGTAAGACAGGGATGGTCCGCTGGAATGAGCAGGCGGAAAAGGCTTTCTCCGCCTTGAAATCGGCCCTGTGTGGGTCCCCGGTTTTGGTGACACCCGATTTCAGGAAAGAATTCATAGTCCAGACCGACGCCTCTGAGGTTGGCCTTGGTGCGGTACTATCGCAGGAAGTCAACGGGAGGAGCATCCCGTTGTCTTCCTCAGCCGCAAGCTCACCCCAGCCGAGACTAGGTACAGCATAGTCGAGAGAGAGTGCCTGGCCATCAAGTGGGCACTCGAGGCCCTCCGTTATTACCTGTTGGGCAGAAGCTTCGCCTGGTGACCGACCACTCCCCACTCAAGTGGATGTCCTAAGCCAAAGAGAGGAATGCCCGGGTCACCAGGTGGTTTCTGTCCCTACAGAATTTTAAATTCACGGTGGAACACAGAGCGGGCCGGTTGTTAAAAACGCAGACGCGCTCTCCCGGGTACACTGTTTGTCGTGTGTCCACCCCTCAGGGTTGAACAAAGGGGGGTATGTGGTAAGGTGCAGGGTGCCGTCCTAGATGGCAGGTACGTGTCACCGAGGTTCATAGCCTCGGTGAGGTAAAAGCCGTTTGTTGGTGTCAGTAGCAGGTAGTGCTACTGACACATTTGCTAGATAGCATGGCTGCAAAGCCGATCCGGGCCGGCTCTTACCGGGAGCAGCTAAAGTGTAGGGTGGGTGGCTGCTCCCCACGACCCAGTCCTGGTTTTGGGCTGGGTTTAAAAACTCAGCCAGCACTAGCAGCTGGGAGAGTGATTGTCTTGGAAGCTGCTGCTAGTGTTGTGGAGCTTTCTGGGCTGGAAGGACATGCCCAGCAAGGAGGCGTGCAGCCGTCCTGGAACCCTGAAGGAGGATTGTCCTGCGGCTGGGCTGACAGCCAGGTGCGAACCCGCACAACAAACCTGCCAGGTGAATGGAACCTGTGTTTGGACTTTTTGTTTTCCCCTTCATTTGCTGATGGGTGTGACTTAACACCAATTGACTTTCTGCTGTTATTTTGATGCAAGTGTGAATAAAACACTGTTTTCCGCACCTTCTGGACTCCCTGTTGCCTCTATACTGCACCCGCACCGCTGTCTACCAGAGCGACTCCCCACATGGTATACAAATCTGCAAATTTCAGGTTGAAGTGGTCTATGAGGGGCCGAATTTTGTGGAGCCGGTCAAAAGCTGGGTGGCCTCTGGGACGGGAGGTGGTGTTGTCGCTAAAGTGCAGGAAACGCAGGATGGTCTCAAATCGTGTCCTGGACATGGCAGCAGAGAACATGGGCATGTGATAAATTGGGTTCGTGGACCAATATGACCGCAATTCATGTTTTTTTGTCAGGCCCATGTTGAGGAGAAGGCCCAGAAAAGTTTTACATTCGGAAACTTGGAGTGGTTTCCACCGGAAAGGCTTGGGCATAGAAGCTTTCCGGGTTGGCGTTTATAAATTGAGTGGCATACCGATTTGTTTCTGTCACGACTAGGTCAAAGAGCTCCGCAGTAAAGAACAGCTCAAAAAACCCCAGTGCCAATCCGATCTGAGCTGTCTCCACCCGAACTCCTGACTGGGCGGTGAAAGGGGGAACTAATGGTGCGGCTGAAGTTGGGGGCTGCCAATCAGGGTTTGCCATAACCTCAGGGATTCTAGGGGCTCTACGGGCCTGTCTGCGTGGTGGCTGCGACGGGGGAACTACTGCACGTGCCACTGTACCAGCTTCAACTGCCCTTCTGGTGCTCGCCACTTCACCATGTTGTACGGCAGTGCTGGTAGTAGGTCCAGGATGGGCTGCGCTGCTGGTGTATGCCTCACCACGTAATCCGGCAGCGCCAGCCCCACTCTGCTGCCCTTGAAACGGATCCTGCGCTACCTGTGGTCTAGCAACACGGGGCCGGGTACGCCTGGTGCTATCAGGGACCTCAACCTCCTCGTCCGAACTTTTGGTCAGACTGCCACTGCTTTCTACAGGTTCATATTCTGACCCGCTAGATTCGTCAGATGAGGGTTCCCATTCCTCATCTGACTGTGTCAGAATCCTGTAGGCCTCTTCAGGAGAATACCCCTTATTTAACATTTGGACGACTAAATTTAGGGGGTATTCCCTGAGACTACCCAAGAAAAAGGGCAAGCCTGTCTTACAAATGGGAGGCTAGCGAAGTACAGGAAGCCGCTGCGATTGATAAAAAAGATAAAAACTGATTTTTTTATCGCTGCAGCGCTTGTGAAGTTATTGTGCAGTGATTAGAAAAAAAAAAATGTTGTCACTGCGGCGGGGCGGGCGTGGGTGAACGCACGTGTGGGCGACCGATCAGGCAAACACTGCGTTTTGGGTGGGGGGCGAGCTAAAGTGACAGTAATACTATTATAGATCTGACTGTGATCAGTTCTGATCACTTACAGATACTATAAAAGTACAAATGCTGATTAGCGCTACGCTAATCAGCGAATCGGTGACTGCGGTGCGGTGGGCTGGGCGCTAACGCTAACTACCTACCAAAGGGGCCTAAACTAAATCTAAACCTAACAGTCAATACTGGTGAAAAAAAAAAGGGACAGTTTACACTGATCACTTTTTTCCCTTTCACTAGTGATTGACAGGTGATTGAAAGGGGTGATCAAGGGGTTAATTGGGGGTGATGGGGGGTGATCAGGGCCTGAAGTGTGGTGCTTGGTGTACTTACAGTAGAGGTGTGCTCTCTCCTGGGTCCAACCGACGAAAAGGACCCAGGAGAGGGCACAGAAGCCATTTAATGCATTATATTTATAAATATAATGCATTATATGGCTTGTGATTCGTTTTTTTGAACATCATCAGCCTGCCAGCGCCGATCATTGGCTGGCAGGCTGGTGACGAACTTGTCCTGAGCATCCTCCGACAGTCTGTGCGCCAGTTCAGGCGCACAGATCGCGTCATCTCGCCTCTCGCGAGATGACCGTCAACGAGGGACAGAAGGACCGCCGAGATCACGCGATCCTGCGTGCGGCGGTTCTAAAGTGGTTAATGAAATTCTAAAGTGAAAAAAAATCAGCAACATAATTATAATATACATTAGTATAAAACATAATTATCACATAACTCTATCATAATAATATAAAAGCATAGCAATAATTATTAAAACCGTGATCACGTGTCGAATATTTAATATTCAGACACTGGAATACATATACAGTTAGATCCGTATATATTTGGACAGAGACAACATTTTTCAAATTTTTGTTCTGTACATTACCACAATGTATTTTGAACAAAACGATTCAGATGCAGTTGAAGTTCAGACTTTCAACTTTAATTCAGTGGGTTAAACAAAATGATTGCATAAAAATGTGAGGAACTAAATCATTTTTTAAACTCAATCCCTTCATTTCAGGGGCTCAAAAGTAATTGGGCAAATTAAATAATTTTAAATAAAATGTTAATTTCTAATACTTGGTTGAAAACCCTTTGTTGGCAATGACTGCCTGAAGTCTTGAACTCCCGGACATCGCCAGACTTTTTAACGCTCTGCATACTGGCGGATCCGGGGGGTGTGTCAACGGGGAATGTGGGCAGCAGTGTCGTCAGCAGCGGGACACAGAAAGTTGTCATAGTCGCTACAGATACAATAGGCATTTGTTACTGGCACATGATTGGGGGTCATCTATTGGGGCACCTCTTACTGGCACATTATCAGGGGGCATCTACAGGGGGACCTCTCACTGGCACATTATTGGGGGAATCTATGGGGGCACCTCTTACTGGCACACGATGGGGGGAGGAGAGAGGCACTTGTTACTGGCACATAATAGGGGGAGGCACTTGTTACTGGCACATGATGGGGGGGAGGCATTTGTTACTGGCATGATTTACTTTCATGCAGTCTTCTCTTTATGGTAGATTTGGATGCTGATACGCCTGTATCCTGGAGAGTGTTGTTCACTTAGTTGGCTGTTGTGAAGAGGTTTCTCTTCATTGTGGTAATTATTCTGCGATTATCCACCACGGTTGTCTTCCGTGGGTGTGGGAGTCTTTTTGCATGGTTGAGGTCACCAGTGCTTTCTTTCTTTCTCAGGATGTAGCAAGTTTGTGGTCTATTTAATTTTATGTAGATGCGGACGCTTCTACATTGGTAAAACCATCCGCTGCTTATTTGAAAGATTCCGAGAACACCTAAGTTCCTTAAAAATAGGAAAGGGTGTCCCTCGGTTAATAGATCATGTGAACAAGGAACATAATGGAAACCCCAGTGTATTGACCTTTGCTGGTCTTGAAATAGTTGACCGTACAGAGAGAGGTGGAGACAGGGAGAGGGAACTTCTGAGAAGAGAAACAAAGTGGATCCTACGTACAGATGGGTCCCTTGGGATTAAATGAGAAAATAGACATGAGTGTATTTCTGTAATGAATTATTACTGTGTGTATTGTAATTTCGTATTTTTATTGTTTTATCAACTTATGTATTTGCACATGCACTCACACTATTGAAGGGGTCTCGCTATTCACCAAGAATCCTTGTCCACTGTTGTGGAAACTCAGGTGTTGATTAATTAATTAACGCGATGACGCGGCTTCCTGTGCACATTTGTAAGTGCCGTGACCCCGCCAATAGTTAGAAGCCAGAAGAAGCTCACACGCGCGAAACGGCTGTTGCTTCATGCTGTGTTTGCACCGTATGTATCTCCCTCCTGCTATGGAATAAAGTGTATCTTTCTACAATCGGTGAGTGCCGCTCATTTTAATATTCTCCTTTGTTTGAAGATACTTGCATACTTACTGCTGCTACAGGCTGAGCACCACCGTGAGGCATCACTCCTCGCTATTGGTATCCAAAATAACTATAGGTGCGGTGTAGTGCCACTGGTTACCTTTTCTACATTTTGATATAATATTAGAACAATGCCTGACTGCAATAAAAAACTCCATTTATAAGAAGGATTTGAAATTAACCACTTCATTTAGCCCAAATGGGCTTACTGTATTCGATGAAACAATACACTTGGTTTCTTTTCTCAATAAAGTCTTTTGAATATCTCCCCCGTATCTCTCTCTACTTGCCATTGAATTTAGTAATAAACCTATTTTTTTGGTCAAACCGCTGTATTGTGTTCTGTTTACTCACCAGTAGAGATTTTCTTTCAACTCGTCGCGCTCTCTGATTGCTGTATCCACGTTCTTGGAATCGCTTTGAGAGGAGAAATGCCTGATTTTCAAAATTGCTATCAATTGAAAAAACACGTCTGAGGTTCAGAAATTGACCCATTGGAATTGTCAGTAGAGAGAAAAACTTTGTCATTTTTGGTGACCAGAATGTCTAGAAATTCAGCTTGATGCTGACTGATATGCCTTGCTAGTCTGATGTTTTGATCATTCTTATTTAATTGTTCCAAAAACAAAGTCAGATGCGATGCCGATGTCACGGACACTCCTGTGACAGGTGCCTGGAGTTTAGAGAGACTGGCAACACGTGGGATAATCTGACAGGTTCCTTGTGGATCATTTGTGTCTGTGTTGTTTTGGTAATGACCACACCCTTTGCAGGTGTTGTAGGTATGGTCATTTAATCTCCCCTATTTATTACTGCTTACCCCTTCTGGGGGTGCGGTTTATAGCTTCAGTTTCTGGACCTGGGCTAGCTGGTTGTTGGATCTCAGTTGAGCTCCTAGCGCTGCCTTTGCTCCACGTGAAGTTGTGTCGTTTTTCCTATTTGTATTTTGTTTGTTGTTTGTTTCCTTTTACATCTAGGCCTGAGGGAGACTCCTGTTCTTTCTTCTGGTGGAGGAATAGGTTGCCTCAAGTCCTGTCACTATTCCACGGCCCTACAGGGTGTGTTAGGGCTCTAAGTTACTGTGTATGAACTTTCCTACCATCAAGGTCAGTTCATACTTATAGTCAGGACTTTGATTAGGGTTGTTCTAGGAGGTGGCCTCCTTTACCCTGGTTTCAAGGCCTAGTTCCTGTCCCCTTCCCTCCTGTGCTCGGTGTGGCGTTTCCCACCCTCACAGCATCTGTGACATTATAAACCACCAAATACTTGTCATTTTTGTTTGTCTGTATCAGTTCAGCCATGGATGCTATCGCTGCACTGGCTGGACAGCTGCAGGTACTGTCTCTGGAGGTAGCTGACCTTTGCACGACCATCTCACAGATTCAGAGACCACAGTCGGCTGATCCAAGTGGTGGTTTCCAAGCCTGTCCTGAACCTAAAGTTGCCCTCCCGGATAGATTGTCGGGGGGAAGTGATCATTTCATTTGGTTCAGGGAAGCATGCAAATTGTATTTTAAGCTACGTCCATACTAATCTGGGGATGAGTGGGTGTGATTATGTTGTTTCTTAAAGGGGACGCCCAGTCTTGGGCTTTTTCTTTGCCAATCGGATCATAGTTCCTCCGATCGGTGGATTAATTTTTCAGAGCTTTAGGTCTCATCTATGATGACCTGGATTAGACCTCCTTGGTCAAGACTAAGTTACATGGCCTGCATCAAGTAGAGCGTTCTGCAGAGATCTATTGCTCTGAGTTTAGGAAGTGAGCTACGGATACTGAGTGGAACAATCCGGTTCTCTGTAGTCAGTTCCGTCAGGGATTATCTGAGAGGCTGAAGTACGCTTTGGCCTTTCATGAGAATCCTGAGTCTTTGGAAGCCGCTATGTTTACTGCTGTATGTATTGATAGACACCTGAGAGAGAGATCAAAGGGCCCACTCTCTCAGGACGTTCTATTGCATAACGTATCGTCTTCCTCTGACACTTTGGGTGAAGCTACTCCTGGGTTTGGGTCAGGAGACGAACCAATGCAGTTAGGGGGAGCTACCCCTGGATCCACTGGTAATAGGAAGGGAGTGTGTTTTTTCTGCAGAAAAAGGGGACATTTTATCAATTATCCAGACATACAACTGCAAATGGAGAGAAAAAAAAAGACATTTAATTCTCATTTGACTCTTGGAGGAGTGAGAGAAGAGTCAGAAAATGTGCATTTGTCTTTTACTGGTAGTACCTGATTTCTCCTGACTGCCGAGGTGGCAGTCCAAGACTGTGGGGATTGAGGTGTTTATCAACATTGGGGCAGCGGTGAACCTGATTGATGCTTAGTTTGTCCATATGCACAGATTGTCACCAAGTGTAGTAGAAAAAAAACATTCCCGTATTCGCTATTGATTCTGCACCTCTTGCTGAGAAGTGTTTGTCTCGAGTGGTGCATTATATCAGATTAAAAGTGGGTGAGTTTCATCAAGAATTTATCTCGTGTTTTGTGTTGGAAGGTCTCCCTACACCCGTGGTTCTGGGTTTACCATGGCTTAGCAAGCATAATCCAACTATCGATTGGTACACTAGGCAGATTCTGGATTAGGGCGATTATTGGATCGACAATTGCCAGAATACATCTTTTTCTGTTGTAACTACCAAAAATGTACCCTCTTTTTTATCTCCACATCGGAAATATGATTGTCCTATCAATATTATTCCCAGAGCTAAGTTGCCTAAATCTAGGCTGTATAACCTTTCTGAACCTGAAAGAAGGGCTATGAGAGAGTATATTACCGAGTATATTATATTTAAGTTGCCAGTGGCAGCAGGGTTCTTTTTTGTTAAAAAAAATGACGGAAGTCTTTGGCCATGTCTGGGTTTCCATGAACCTAACTCAATTACTGTCCGTGACCATTACCCTCTTCCTTTGATTCCCGATTTGTTTAACCCGATTATTGGCGCCAAGGTGTTCTCTAAGTTGTACTTAAGGGGAGCATATCATCTGGTTAGGATCAAGGAAGGGCATGAATGTGGATGGAAACACATCAAGATCATGTGAGACAGGTGTTACAGATACTAAAGGACAATAAATTGTACGTAAAAATAGAGAAATGTGTTTTTGCTGTAGACTAGGTGCAGTTTTTGGGTTTTCGAATGGATCAAGAGAAAGTTTGTGCTGTATTGGACTAGGATCAACCTGAAAATCTGAAGGCTCTTATGTGGTTTTTAGGGTTCAGCAACTATTACTGAAAATGTATTCTGAATTATTCGACAATAGTAAAACCCTTAACTGACATAACTAAGAAAAGAACAGATGTCTCAGTGTGGTCTGATTCGGCGTTGCAAGCCTTTTCTGCGATTAAGGAATGCTTCTTTTCTGCCCCTATATTGGTGCAGTCGGATGTACAACCTTTTATTGTGGAAGTGGACGCGTCCGATGTGGGGGTAGGTGCAATTTTATCGCAAGGTGCGTCACCTGGTAAACGGCAACCGCGTGCGTTTTTCTCTGAAAAACTCTCTCCCGCTGAGAGAAATTATGATGTGGGTAACAGAGAGTTACTGGCCATTAACGACTGAACCAAAGACAAGCCAGATGGTCATCGTTTTTCACCAGATTCAATTTCATTGTCACCTATCGTCCTGGGGTTAAGAACGTCAAGTGGATGCCTTGTCACGTAGTTTTCCTGGAGGTGGTTATTTTGAAAATACTGTCTAAAGGGGTGGTGATATCCGCTCTCTACCCTGACCTTGAGGTGAAGGCGTTAGAAGCTCAGGGAGACGCGCCTGATTCGTGTCCCTCTGGGAAACTATTTGTGCCACTGGAATTGCGTCACAAGGTGTTTGAGGAACATCATTGCACAGTTCTTACGGGACACCCTGGAGGCAGATCCACTGCCGACCTCATATCACATAGATTCTGGTGGCCGGGGTGGCGTGAGTGTGTTAAGGACTATGTGTCAGCCTGCACCACCTGTGCACGTGCTAAGGTGACACATGCTCGACCTTCTGGATCTTTACTTTCGTTACGTTACCTATTCTGTCCAGACCATGGACTCATGTATCCGTGGATTTTATCACTGATCTACCTAACTATTCAGGAAAGACAGTTATTCTGGTGGTAGTTGATCGCTTTAGTAAAATGGTGCACTTTATTGGAATTCCCTCTGACGTGGTCTCAGATGGTGGTACTCAGTTTGTTTCCAGATTCTGGAAAGCGTTCTGTACTCGACTGGGGATAGAACTGTCCTTTTCTTCAGCTTTTCATCCTCAGTCGAACGGACAGACGGAGCGCACTAATCATAGTCAGAAGACTTACTTGAGATGTTTTGTATCTGGGAACCAGGAGGCGTGGTCTTCCTTTTTGTCTTTGGCAGAGTTTGCCATAAACAATCGTAGTCAGGCGTCGCCGTTTTTTGGGGCATATGGCTTTCACCCATAGTTTGACACATTTTCTGGTTCTGATACTTCTGGTATTCCCGAGGAAGAATGTTTTCCGTCATCATTGTCATCGATATGGTGAAAAATTCTAAATAATTTGAAGAACATGGGCAACAAGTATAAACATGTGACTGACAGGAAACATATGAATGGTCGACCTAAGTGTGGGTCATTCTATGTGGCTGTCCACAAGAAACATTAAGTTGAAGGTACCTTCTTGAAAGTTGGGTCCAAGATTTATTGGTCCATATAATATCACTGCCATCATTAATTCTGTAGCTTTTCGTCTTGAACGTCCTCAGGCCCTGAAAATTCATAATGTGTTTCACAAATCTTTGTTGAAGAGATATGTTGAACCTTTGGTGCCGTCTCTCTTGCCACCCGCAGGGGTGGGGGGGGGGGCTACTGTCACGGTTACTTCCATGACAGGTGCCAGGAGATCAGAGAGACTGGCAATACGTGGGTAATCTCGGGTCATTTAACCTTCCCTATTTATTGCGGTTTAGAGCTTCAGCTTCTGGACTCTGGGCTAACTGGTTGTTGGATCTCGGTTGAGCTCCTGGCGCTGCCTTTTCCCCATGTGAAGTTAAATGTCGTTATTCCTATTTGTATTTTGTTTGTTGTATTGTCTCAAGTCCTTTCACTATACAAGGGCCCTAGGGCTCTAGGTTCATGTGTATGATCTTTCCTACCATCAAGGTGGATTAGGGTTGTTTTAGGAGGTGACCTTCTCCTTTACCCTGGTTTCCAGGCCTAGTTCCGGTCCCTTTTTCTCCAGTGCTCGGGGTGTGGAGATTCCCACCCACACCGCATCCGTGACAGCCGAGCCCTGCCATATAAACAAAATATCATCAATATATCTGGACTACATGCCAGCCACATTTTGTACAATCTCTCTCTCCCACAGGTGATAAACATGATAAAGACTGGGTTATGCAGTTTAGTTCTATATTTCATGACCAAAATATTGCTGGTGCAGAGGAATGGGATACAAAGGAATCAAAGCAAAAAATATGCAATGTTCTTAAAAGACTTACAAAATTATGGTGGAATGAAGCCACTTTAGAGTTTTATTTACAAAAAGATATTATCCCGAGATGTTTAAGAGTCCAGGTATTTCCCACTTTAGAGCTAGAAGATTTGGCTTTTGTTGCCAGATGGGAGGATACGCTTACTAAATGCTGTTGGAGTTGCTGATTGGAGCGGATCACAATTGAGAAAGAAATTGACTCATTGAAAGAAAAAATACAAAGAACTCAGTCCAAAAAAGAGGAAGTTGCTTTATTTGATAGTTTTGTGGATGACTAGTTAAGTAAATGGGAAAAGGTGATACAAACCATTCAAGCAAAAAGGTTTCAACATGATTTGAAAGATTTTGAATATAGGAAGGCATACAAGTGGCAGAAACCACGAGAGAGAACACAATCCCTTACATTATCCACCTCTTCGGTTACATGAGAAGAATGTGGAAATCGTTTTTTAGAGGGACAGGGACGTGGAGGGGGTATGGTTTTGGAGGAAACAATACCTCCCAATCCCACTCTCCCCCCCCCAAAAAAAAAAAAACACTAAAAAAAACATTTTTAAAAGTACACCACTCAATAGAAAGACCAGGGCACGGAACAACAAGGACATACATCCCATATAGAATTGTTTGGCCATAAGTTAGTTTTAAAAAAAATACTACAGACATAAGTTTCCCCTCTATTTATATCCACAGCTGAACTGCAAGCTATTTCAGACTTGCTAGCTGAACAAGTAGTCCTTGAATGTTCATATTTAACCATTTTTATACTTTACACATTTATATAGATGTTCATTGAATTGTCCTCTCTTGTCGGTTTGTCCCACTGTGGACATCTTTGTTAAGATGGTTAGGCATGATCTGGCGAACATTGACACTTGTGGGTGCCAGGACAACCTTACTCATTCCCAGAGAAAGGCGGTCCAGGAGCTGCGAGCGATGCAAGATATTGTAATCAAACAGGCCGACAAGGGGGGTAATGTTGTCTATTGGCCAGTGGTAATGTATGAAAAGGAGGCCATATGACAACTTAATGATAAATAATGCTATAGAAAACTTGGTTCTGATCCCACAGAAAATTATAAAAAGGAATTGGAGAGGTATCATCAATAAAAGATTGTGTGAGGGCCTGATGGTAGATTTTTCAGTCAAACCCACTTCATATTTACTTCTCAAAATCCACAAAAATGCAGACACGCCACCGGGCCGTCCGATTGTTTCCAGCATGGGTGGACTCTGTGAACAGGTCTGTAGGTTTGAGGATATCTACTTACAGAAGTTGGTTGAGACCTTACCTTCTTATGTAAGGGATTCCACTGACATACTTAGACGCCTTGAGGATGTTCAGCTTGATGATGACATGTTCCTAGTAACTTGCGATGTCGAGTTCCTGTACACTTCGATCAGACATGACTACGGACTACGGGCATGTACACATTTTTTTTTTGCAGTGCACTGATTTACATAAAGATTTGTTTTTGTTTATTTTGTTACTTTCAGAATTTGCTGTAGCGCATAATTTTTTTTCTCTTTAAAGATTATCTCTTCCTGTAGCTCCGGGTATTGCAATGGCCATGACTTGTGTGCTAACCTTTTTCTGGGGCTGTGGGAGAAAGAGATTGTACAATATGTGGCTGGCAATGAGTCCGTGGTCATGTGGTCCAGATATATTGATGATATTTTGTTTATATGGCAGGGTTCGGCATCGCATCTGAGTTTGTTTTTGGAACAATTAAATTAACTGATATGTAGACAGATTAATTACCTTCAATGCCGTTTGGGATGTTTGTCCTTGTTGTTCCATGCCCTGGTCTTTCTATTGAGGGGTGTACTTTTTAAAATGTGTTCGGGGGGGGGGGGGGGTGGGAGTGGGATTGGGAGGTATTGTTGCCTCCTGCCCAACATCCTCCCCCCCCCGGTCCCTCTAAAAAACTATTTCCACTTTCTTCTCATGTATCCAAAGAGGTGGATAATGTAGGGCGTTGTGTTCTCTCTTGTGGTTTCTGCCACTTGTATACCTTCCCAGATTCAAAATCTTTCAAATCATGTTGAAACTTTTTTGCTTTAGTGATTTGTATTTCCTTTTCTTAATTTCTTAATTCGTCATCCAAAACGCTATCAAATAAAGCAAATTCCTCTTTGAACAGAGTTGTTTGTATATTTACTCTCAATGAGTCAATTTCTTTCTCAATTGTGTCAAGGGATTTCTGATCCGCTTCAATCAGCAACTTCAACAGCATTTAGTAAGCATATCCTCCCATCTAGCAACAAAAGACGAATCTTCTAGCTCTAAAGTGGGAAATACCTGGACTCTTAAACCTCTCGTGATAATATCTTTTTGTAAATAATATTCTAAAGTGGCTTTATTTCACCATATTTTGGTACGTTTTTTGAGAAGATCGCATATTTTTTTGCTTTGATTCCTTCGTATCCCGTGCCTCTGCGCCAGCAATATTTTGGTAATGAAATATAAAACTAAATTGTGTAATCCAGTCTTTATCACATTTATCACCTGTGGGAGAGAGAGATTGTACAAAATGTGGCTGGATATGAGTCCGTGGTCATGATATATTGATGATATTTTGTTTATATGGCAGGGCTTGGCATTCCATATGACTTTGTTTTTGGAACAATTAAATAAGAATGATCAAAACATCAGACTAACGTGGCATATAAGTCAAAATCAAGCAATCAAGTCAAGAATTTCTAGACATTCTGGTCACCAAAAATGACAAAGGTTTTCTCTCTACTGACATCTATAGAAAGGTGACAGTGACCAATTCTCTTCTACATGCAACTTCTTCTCACTATCCCAAGATTCAGAAAGCAATTCCAGTGGGTCAGTTTCTGAGACTCAGATGTGTTTGATCAACGGATAGCAATTTTGAAAATCAGGCATCTCTCCTCCTCTCAAAGACATTCCAAGAACGTGGATACAGCAATAAAGTAATTTAAAATGGCTATCAGAGAGCGCAACGGGTTAAAAGAAAATCTCTACTGGTGAGAAAACAGAAAACAATACAGCGGTTTGACCAAAAAACTAGGTTTATTACTACATTTGATGGCAAGTGGAGAGAAATATGTGAGATTCTCCAACGCTATTGGCCTATTGCTGTCCGATACAGATTTAGCATCTGTGTTATGCCCTTATCCGTCGATTACGTTGAGGGGGAGTCGTAATTTGAAAGATTTTCTAACCTCGAGTCACTATGTTCCTCCAAAAGAAACATGTCCTTTTTGCTAGTATGGGCCAAAAATGGGGCTCATACTCTTGTGGTGGTTGTGCAGCATGTAAATACATGGTCAGAGCTACCACTTTTGACAGTTCTGATCGAAGGTGTCATTACAAGATTGTCCACAATATCACCTGCCACACTAAAGCCATCATCTACTATGCAACGTGCCCATGTGGGCTCATTTATGTAGGCATGACCTCCAGACCTTTTAAGGTCAGGATTTTGGAGCATGTCAATAACATTACAAAGTATTCCCAAACACTTTTGTGACTATCACAATAGTTCCCCTAGTGTCTTTAAAGTGAAAGAGATAGACAGAGTTTACCTGGGCTGTAGAGGGGGAGATATTCAAAAGGCGAGAAAAGAGAAAAATTTAGAAAAGAGACCAAATGGATTGTTTCATTGAATACAGTAAGCCCATTTGGGATCAATGAAGTGGTTAATTTCAAATCCTTCTTATAAATGTTGTTTTTTTTATTGCAGTCAGGCATTGTTCTAATTTAATTTTTATTTTTTCTAATGATTTTTGCCCACAGTGCTATGATGCCTCCATGAATGTTTGGATGTTTTGACCACCCTTAATACCATTATAAAGTTTGGATGCAACTTATATAACCATCAAGAAATCTATGTGTTGTTCATTTGTTTTTTGCACGATTTATTTTTTGTATTAGTTTTCACTTTGCATTTTTTGTCACCATTGCACTTTTACGCACTGTCACTTTAAATACACTGTCACTCATGTAGTTATATGTATTCCAGTGTCTGAATATTAATTATTCTACACCGTGATCACGGTTTTAATGATTATTGCTATCCTTTTATATTATTATTATTAGAGGCTGGTTTTAATCAGAGTGAGTATAAAACTGTACCTGCATTCATAGTACCTGCTAGTAACCATCTGGCTCCAGGAAGCGTACACAGTGGGCTCAGCATGCATGTTTGTACCTGCATCCCTGGATCTAATGGAGGCTGTTATGGCACCAGAAAGGGTTAATAAGCACGGTTGATCCTAGCATGCATGCTGGGCCTGCACTCCCTGGATTTTGTGTGGCTGTCATGGCGCATAACAGGTAGGATTTAGCGTTAGGACCACTTATAGAGGCGGTCTTAACGTGGCGAGTGGCTTATTACCTTTTGATCAAAATGTACACTAATGACCTCTTATAGCTTCTAGCATAGAGGCAGGGCAGATTGCTGGTTGAAAAGTGCTGTTGCATTTTTGTGTTTGTGTATTTTGCCATAGCTACATGCACCTGCATACAGGGACTGCTGACTAACCCCCCTTGTGTTTCTATATTATTATGATAGAGTTATGTGATAATTATGTCTTAAACTAATGTATATTATAATCATGTTGCTGATTTTTTTGCACTTTATAATTTCATTAATCATGTTTAATTGCATTATATATTTAGGAGTCATACATGCTTATAATGCACATCATAGGGGCGTTGTGTTCCACTGGCCAGGGCACGCTGCGTCGGCGTGCGTTCCAGATGGCATCATTGTCACGTGACCTGGAAGCACACGGCGTGGGCGCGGACCTCTGGAGCGCATAACCATGCTGTTGCGCCACTTTACATGGTACAGGTAAGCATAATGGGGCATGATTCACTACATCTGTTTGGGGGCCTATAAATGCCTTGCTTTTTTAACTCACACACACCTCCTGATGAAGCCAGCAGGTGAAACGCTCATGGAGGCGGACTTTCCATTATTTATTCATTTGGGGACATGGTTTATTTTCCATATCCCCAATAGTATTCTGTCAATCTTTGTGCATTGTGTCATTTGGAGGTGTGATATACAGTACCATTGTATAGCTATTGCCACATACCGGGTTATAGCTTGGTTTCCTCCCATGCATTAGTTGTTTCAGGTAGATTTCTGCACAAATTTGGACAGATTATCATTATATACTATTGTGTTCATTGATTTTTTTATATACATGCCCATTGTGACATGAGTGTAGATCGCAGCGCTATGTGCACTCTGAATTATTTAGGTTATCCTCAATAATATGCAGCAATATTGGACATTTTAATAATATTCATTTGTGATTTTGGACTAATAAAATATGTGATTTTTTGATATTTTGGCTCGTTCTGCTTTTTCTTTTGGTGGTTGACTCATAGCAGCCTCTTCCCATGCTTTTCCTATAGCTATGCCCCTGTAACTATCTACTATCTAACGTAGGTAAATCAGCACTGCATATCTCTTCACATCATTTTCTGAATCGACTATGATGTTAGTACAATATTTTAGCATTTGGGGCCCAGCTTTTAATTTTGTCCAGTGCCACACTTTGTCTAAAACCGACTCTACCTTTATGAGATCCACAGGTTTCAATTTTTGTGTATATATCTTCGTAGTTGAAGTCCCCTAAAATAACAACCTCATTATGATTTGCTGCTTTATCTATTTCCTTTAGTAGTAGATTTTTGGTGGACTATGTTATATTAGGTGGCTTATAATAAACCTCTATCAGTATTTTCTTATTGGTTTTCCCACCATGTATTTCTACCCACTGTGACTCCACTTGTACATTTTCAATATTTGTATCATCCTGGAGTGTGAGCTTTATACAGGACTTTACATAGAGGCATACCCCTTCCCCTCTCCCAGTCACAGCTATCATCCAGCCACTATGTCGTAGTCCTTCTCAGACATTACTGATTCCAGTTCACCTGTTCTTATTCAGGCTTCTAACATTAGTATACATACAATTTAGATGTTTTCGGATACTTTATACCATATGCATTTCCTTATGAACTATTCTAGTTCCTCTAATCCCCCCAGTTCCTTTACCTCAACCTAGGTCACTCTCTACACTATCTTCCCCTTCTAAATAATGTATGGGGAGGGAAGGAGCTTCCATCAGGTCCCCATGCAGCTGTGATGGCTGCCTTCCCCGTTAGACTGTGAGATCCAGCCCCCTGGATCTCACAGAAAGCAGGCTGTAAGTGTATTACACTCAGTAATACACTTACAGCCAATATATTACAATACAGAAGTTTTACACATTTAAAAATTAAAAGTTTCAAGAAAAAAAAGCATCCTTTTCCCCAAATTTATAAAAAAAATTGTAAAAAATAGTATCGACCAACTCTTTAAAAATGTCACATGATCCACCCTGTCAGATGAACGCTGTAAAAAAATAAAAGATAAAAACAGTGCCAAAATTGCCATTTTCTGGTCACCTTGCTCTCCAAAAAGTGTACAAAAATAATAGACATATTGGGTATCGCCGTGTCCATAACAACCTCCTCTATAAAAATATCACATTAGATCGCCTCTCAGGTCAATGCTGTAAAAGAAATAATAAAAAAAAAAACTATGCCAAAACAGCCATTCTTTGTCACCTTGCCTCACAAAAAGTGTAATACCAAGTGATTAAAAAGTCTTATGAACCCAAAAATGGTACCAATCAAGCTGTCATCTCATCCTGCAAAAAATGTGCCCCTACCTAAGACAATCGCCCCAAAAAAAAATGGCTCTCAGAAAATGGCAACAAAATTTTTTTTTTTCTGTTTAAAACTTAACAAAAATAAAAATGGTAGACATATTATGTATCGCCATGTCCGTAACAACCTGCTCTATAAAAATATCACATGAAATGGTCCCTTTGGTGAATTCTGTAAGAAAAAT
This sequence comes from Bufotes viridis, assembly GCA_033119425.1. Taxonomy (NCBI): domain Eukaryota; kingdom Metazoa; phylum Chordata; class Amphibia; order Anura; family Bufonidae; genus Bufotes; species Bufotes viridis. Next base: position 118,959,308 of record CM065597.1, on the reverse strand, counting down.
TATAAAAAATGATGCCAAAACAGACATTTTTTTGTCACCTAGCCTCAAAAATAGTGTAATACCAATCGATCTAAAAGTCTTATGTACCCAAAATTGTTACCAATGAAAACGTCACCTCATTCTGCAAAAAATTAACTACCACATAAGACAATCACTCAAAAAATAAAAACCAATGGCACCCGTGAGCCAATCCATCAAAATCTGCCCTGTAAAAGCCATATGGCTCTCCTTCTATTCTGAGTGCTGCCATGTGCCCCCACATCAGTTTACCAGTACATATGGGGTGTTGCCATATTCGGGAGAAAATGGGTAACAAATTATGGGGTGCTTTTTCTCCTGGTACCCCTTGTGAAAATGAAAAAATTTGGGCTAAAGCAACCTTTTATTGGAAGAAATGAAACTTTCCATTTTCACAGCCAAGTGTTTCCAAATTCTATAAAATGCTTAGGGTGTCAAAGTGCTCAGTACCCTCCCTAACCCCTTAAGGACACGGCCATATTTCACATTAAGGACCAGGTCATTTTTTGCAAATCTGACCATTGCCACTTGATGTGTGAATAACTTTAAAACGCTTTTACTTATCCAGGCCATTCTGAGATTGTTTTTTTCGTCACATATTGTACTCCATGACACTGGTAAAATTAAGTAAAAAAAATCATTTTTATTTATAAAAAATGACCAAATTTACAAAAAAAATTTAAAAATGTGCAAATTTCCAAGTTCCAATTTCTCTACTTCTATAATACATAGTAATACCGCCAAAAAAAAAATATTAATTTACATTCCCAATGAGTCTACTTCATGTTTGGATCATTTTGGGAATGCCATTTTATTTTTTGGGGACATTACAAGGCTTAGAAGTTTAGAAGCAAATCTTGAACTTTTTCAGAAATTTTCAAAAACCCACTTTTTAGGGTCCAGTTAAGGTCTAAAGTCACTTTGTGAGGCTTACATAATAGAAACCACCCAAAAATGACCATTCTAGAAACTACACCCCTTAGGGTATTGAAAACTGATTTTGACAAACTTTGTTAACGCTTTAGGTGTTTCACAAGAGTAATTGGCAAATGGAGATGAAATGTAAGAATTTTGATTCTGTGGCAAATTTTCCATTTCAATCCATTTTTTCCAGTAACAAAGCAAGGGTTATCAGCCAAACAAAACTCTATATTTATTGCCCTGATTCTGTAGTTTGCAGAAACATCCCATATGTGGTTGTAAACTACTGTACGGCCTCACGGCAGGACGTAGAGAGAAAGGAGCGCCGTGTGGTCTTTGGAAGGCAGATTTTGCTGGACTGGTTTATTTACACCATGTCCCATTTGAAGCCCCCCTGATGCCCCCCTGGAGTAGAAACTCCATAAAAGTCACTCCATTTTGGAAACTACGGGATAAGGTGGCAGTTTTGTTGGGACTATTTTTAGAGTACATATGATTTTTGGTTGCACTATATTACATTTTTGTGAGGCAAGGTTACCAAAAATAGAAATTCTGAAATTTCATCTCCATTTTCCATAAATCAACAGACCACTGTTGAGGAACACCTAAAGGGTTAATAAAATTTGTAAAATCAGTTTGAATACCTTGAGTGGTGTAGTTTCTTAGATGGGGTCAGTTTTATGGAGTTTCTACTCTAGGGGTGCATCAGGGGTCCTTCAAATGGGACATGGTGCCAAAAAAAAGGCCATCAAAATCTTCCGCCCAGAAACCATATAGCATTCCTTTCCTTCTGCACCCCACCGTTTGGTCATGCAGCAGTTTACAAGCACATATGAGGTGTTTCTGTAAACTGCAGAATCAGGGTAATACATATTAAGTTTTGTTTGGCTGTTAACCCTTGCTTTGTTACTGGATAAAAATCGATTGAAATAGAAAATTTGTCAAAAAATAGCTGTTTTGGCACAGTTTTTATTTTTTATTTTTGACCGTGTTAATCTGAGGGGTTCGGTCAAGGGGTATTTTTATAGAGCAGATTGTTACGGAGTTTTTTTTATAAGTTTTTAGCTGAATGTCTTAGGTAGGGGCTCATTTTTTGCGGGATGAGAGGATGGCTTTATTGGCACTATTTTGGGGGGCATATGACCTTTTTGATCACTTGCTATTATACTTTTTGTGATGTAAGTTTTTTTTTTTTACCGTGTTAATCTGAGGGGTTAGGTCATGGGGTATATTTATAGAGAAGACTATTACGGACGCAGCGATACCTAATTTGTCTACTTTTTAAAAAAAGTGGCTAAATGGAATTAAAATTGGGGAATGGGATTATAAATTTAGTACTCCATGGAAGTGTGGTACTCCCTGAAGCAACCAATAACGCAGAGGCCCTGATGTTCGGGGCATGTGTCACACTAAGTAGTGATGTCCTTCCGTATCCCCCTCCTGTGACACACTCTGCACTTTTTGGGGGTCCCTCCCTTCTTTCTAGTATGGGGGACCACACCTGGAAAGTGTTGGCCAGGGATGATCCGGGGGTCTCCAGTTGACGAGGTACTCCGGCCTGCTCTTTCCCGGTCAGAAAAGATCAGGTCCTTGAGGACTGCCTCATAGAACTGAAGGAATTTCCCTGTGTTGCCAGAGCTCTGGGACAGCACAAAAGAGTTGTACATGGCAACCTGTACCAAGTACAACTTTTTTGTACCATGTCCGGGTTTTGCGCATGGCGTTATATGGCTTGAGGACTTGATCAGAGAAATCAACACCTCCCATATATCGATTGTAGTAGACGATACAATCGGACTTGAGGACTGTTGCTGTGGTACCTCGCACAGGGACAGGGGTGATGCTGTTACCGTGAATTGTGGACAGTACAAGGACATCCCTCTTGTCCTTAAATCTGACCAGCAACAGGTTTCCACTTATATGGGCACGAGTCTCATCCCTGGGGATAGGTACCTGGAGGCGGCAGATAGGGAGGCCGCGTTGATTTTTCTGCCCGGTCCCACAAGCGGACGTGGATCTGGCGATGAGGCACTGGAACAAGGGGATACAGTTATAAAAGTTATCCACATACAGGTGGTAATCCTTATCTAGCAGTGGGTGCATAAGGTCCCACACAAGTTTCCCGCTAACACCCAGAGTGGGGGGACATTCTGGGGGTTTAATATGGGAATCCTGCCCCTCGTACACACAAAACTTGTAAGTGTACCCTGGGGTACTCTTACAAAGTTTGTACAGCTTCACGCCCGCTTTGAGGGAACATACTGGCAGAAAATGAGTCTCCCCTTGAATGCAATGAGAGACTCATCAAACGCGACCTCCCTTCCAGGTACTTCGGCCTCCAAAAATTTGGCCCCAAAGTTATCGATGACCGGCCTGATTTTGTACAGGCGGTCATAGGCAGGATTACCTTGGGGGGGGGACATGCTGCATTATTTGCATAATGCAGTCATTTCCGAATGACCTCAAACGAAGGGTGTCATGGCCGTACTGTAAAGTGGGGTCTGGTAGAGGATGTCCCCACTACAGTACAGCCTGACACTAGGTTTTTTGACTAGGCCCATCTGCAGCATGAGGCCCCAAAACGTCCTCATCTTGGCTGCACTGACCGGAGTCCAGCCACCGTCCCTAGCCAAAAGGGAGTCTGGGTGTTGAGCAATGAACTGCTGGAGGTAACTGGGGAGTTTGCTGTGAGTTTGCCTTTACACTCCTGTAATTTAGCCCACTGGCCCCTGATATTGCCCATACGGCACAGGTAGGTGAGTGTTAAGACCCGAGCTACTTGAGAAACCTTGACGCGGTGCTCGGGCTCAGCGATGTCCTCCACAGCAGGATATGTTTGCTAATTCTCAATTTTACCATCAGAATGAGGGTTAGTAAGACCACAGAGTGCACCTGTCAGTTCTATTATTATTGTTATATTGTTTATCACATTCACACAACTGCCACCGTGTGTAGGATGTCTATTGTGGTACTTGTGGTCCACTGCGAGCATCCTCCATTGTATGCATTTTTGCTGGGGTTCCCCATTAGCAACAGGCCACAAGTGCAGGATCTGCTCCCCTGTTTATATATGCACAACTGCATTTGGGTTTGAGCATTTCCTGCCTGCTTAACACCACAACATTTTTTTAGTCGTTTTGTATAAAACAATTTATTAACATGAAAAATCAGCAAAAAAATAAATAAAATGAAGTGTTGAAATTTCACCACTATTTTCCTTTAATTCTTGTGGAACACCTCAAGGGTTAACATAGTTTGTAACATCAGTTTTGAATAATCTGAGGGGTGTAGTTTCTAAAATGGGGTAATTTAAGGGTGGTTTCCATTACGCAAGCCCCTCAAAATCACTTTATAACTGAATTGGAGCTTAAAAAATGGTTTAGGAAATTTTGTAGAAAATTTGAAAAATTGCTTCTCAAATTCTAAGCCTTGTAACATCCTAAAAAGATAAAATTACATTTATAAAATGATGCCAACATAAAGCAGACATATGGGGAATGTTGATTGATAACTGTTTTACGAGGTATTACTACTATCTGTCTTAAAAGTAGAGAAATTCAAATTTTAGATTTTTTTTTTATAAATAAAGGTGAAATATATTGACTCAAATTTATCATTATCATGAAGAACAATCTCATAATGGCTTGGATAAGTAAAAGCGTTCCAAAGTTATTACCACATAAAGTGACACGTCAGAGTTGAAAAATTCGGCCTGGGATTTAAGGTGAAAAGTAGCTTGGTAGTGAATGGGTTAATACTTTAATAGAAATACAAAATTAACAAAAACAGACACCGGGTGCATAATTTAAAAAGTCCCAAAGCAGTGATTTAAAATATACAAAGGACCAATTAGAAGCAAAGTGGAAGTAATAACAGAAAACATTTGATATTGGTTTCATACACAATTGTTTTATAACAAATGTTTCTGTCAGTTCCACTTTGCTTCTGATTTCTCCTTTTTTTTTAAATGACTGCTTTGTCCATTATTCGTTATGCAACTGTGCGAAACACGTAAGCAATTTTTTTTTGTTAGTTTTGCATTTCTATTACAGTAGTAAGAATTTTACAGATGCTGGATACAATTTTTTGTTTGTTTATGGGTAGAAGTGGTAGTAATAGCAGTGGCAGATGTGTAGCATTAATAGTGGTGGCAGTAAGGGATCAGAAGCGAAGAGTAGCAGCTGCTACAGCAGTGGAAGCAGCAGCTGCCATATGATGCACGTTGGCAGACAGGAAGACAGCGGCAGTAGCATGATGGTAGCAGTAGCCAGTGTCGGACTGGGGTGCCTAGGGCACATCAGCAAAATTTATTTTGGGTGCCCACCGAAAGGATGCATTCAAATATTACCTGCTCCCACAGCAGCAAGATGCTACCAGGTGACTGAATATGGGGGTCCCTGCAGCAACTTTGAGAAGGTAGGTGCTGGGAAAAAGAGGATACTGGCTAGCTTTCCTCTATAGCTAGAAATCATCTCAGCTCTGATCGTGTCTATGATAATAAACTGGAGAGTTTCTTTAATAATCTATCAAGTTTTTTTTATATGAACATAGAGGTGCTGTACATTGAATATATGTATGTATTGCAGTAAGTCTACTGTGTTACAGTGCTGCCCATAATTATTCATACCACTGTCAAATTTTGACTTAAAGTTACTTTTATTCAACCAGCAAGTAATTTTTTGACGGGAAATGACATAAGTGTCTCCCAAAAGATAATAAGATGATGTACAAGAGGCATTAATGTGGAAAATAAACATTTCTCAGCTTTTATTTAGGAAAAAAATGGAGGTTGCAGTCAGCACAACCCAATACGCAGGTGCACGTTGCTATGGTGAAATACACATACAAACGTAAAAACAAAGGTGCAATGGCACACTGCAGCTAGAGCTCCGTCCTGCCACTATGCTGGATGTTAGATGAGGCATTAGTTTATATTTTGGCCAAATTATGTAAGCCACCCACCACTTCACGGTTCCCTGTCGAGTGGTCCCTAACATTAATTCTTACCTTTTATGGGCCATATCAGCCACACAAAACCCAGGGAGTGCAGGTGCAGCATGCATGCCAGATACACTCTGCTTGTAACCCCGTCTGGTGCCATACAGCGTTCATCAGATCAAGGGATGCAAATACCAACATGCATGCTGAGCACACTAGTACTTCTCCTGGAACCAAATGGCTTCTGGTAAGTTCAATAAAGCAGACTCAGTTTTATACTGACTTTAAAAGCAGCCTACAGGGCGGATTCACTAGTCAGGTGTGCATGACTGCATGGAGGTCACCACGCCTCCCATATATGCTACAAAGGAAAAAAAATGGAGGTTGCAGTCAGCACAACCCAATACGCAGGTGCACGTTGCTATGGTGAAATACACATACAAACGTAAAGACAAAGGTGCAATGGCACACTGCAGCTAGAGCTCCGTCCTGCCACTATGCTGGTTGTTAGATGAGGCATTAGTTTATATTTTGGCCAAATTATGTAAGCCACCCACCACTTCACGGTTCCCTGTCGAGTGGTCCCTAACATTAATTCTTACCTTTTATGGGCCATATCAGCCACACAAAACCCAGGGAGTGCAGGTGCAGCATGCATGCCAGATACACTCTGCTTGTAACCCCGTCTGGTGCCATACAGCGTTCATCAGATCAAGGGATGCAAATACCAACATGCATGCTGAGCCCACTAGTACTTCTCCTGGAACCAAATGGCTTCTGGTAAGTTCAATAAAGCAGACTCAGTTTTATACTGACTTTAAAACCAGCCTACAGGGCGGATTCACTAGTCAGGTGTGCATGACTGCATGGAGGTCACCACGCCTCCCATATATGCTTTGTAGCATATATGGGAGGCGTGGTGCTGTATGGCACCAGACGGGGTTACAAGCAGAGTGTATCTGGCATGCATGCTGCACCTGCACTCCCTGGGTTTTGTGTGGCTGATATGGCCCATAAAGGGTAAGAATTAGTGTTAGGGACCACTCGAGAGGCAACCATGAAGTGGTGGGTGGCTTACATAATTTGGCCAAAATATAAACTAATGCCTCATCTAACATCCAGCATAGTGGCAGGACGGAGCTCTAGCTGCAGTGTGCCATTGCACCTTTGTCTTTACGTTTGTATGTGTATTTCACCATAGCAACGTGCACCTGCGTATTGGGTTGTGCTGACTGCAACCTCCATTTTTTTTCCTTTGTAGCATATATGGGAGGCATGGTGACCTCCATGCAGTCATGCACACCTGACTAGTGAATCCGCCCTGTAGGCTGGTTTTAAAGTCAGTATAAAACTGAGTCTGCTTTATAGAACTTACCAGAAGCCATTTGGTTCCAGGAGAAGTACTAGTGGGCTCAGCATGCATGTTGGTATTTGCATCCCTTGATCTGATGAACGCTGTATGGCACCAGACGGGGTTACAAGCAGAGTGTATCTGGCATGCATGCTGCACCTGCACTCCCTGGGTTTTGTGTGGCTGATATGGCCCATAAAAGGTAAGAATTAATGTTAGGGACCACTCGAGAGGCAACCGTGAAGTGGTGGGTGGCTTACATAATTTGGCCAAAATATAAACTAATGCCTCATCTAACATCCAGCATAGTGGCAGGACGGAGCTCTAGCTGCAGTGTGCCATTGCACCTTTGTCTTTACGTTTGTATGTGTATTTCACCATAGCAACGTGCACCTGCGTATTGGGTTGTGCTGACTGCAAAACCTCCATTTTTTTTCCTTTGTAGCATGTATGGGAGGCGTGGTGACCTCCATGCAGTCATGCACACCTGACTAGTGAATCCGCCCTGTAGGCTGGTTTTAAAGTCAGTATAAAACTGAGTCTGCTTTATTGAACTTACCAGAAGCCATTTGGTTCCAGGAGAAGTACTAGTGGGCTCAGCATGCATGTTGGTATTTGCATCCCTTGATCTGATGAACGCTGTATGGCACCAGACGGGGTTACAAGCAGAGTGTATCTGGCATGCATGCTGCACCTGCACTCCCTGGGTTTTGTGTGGCTGATATGGCCCATAAAAGGTAAGAATTAATGTTAGGGACCACTCGAGAGGCAACCGTGAAGTGGTGGGTGGCTTACATAATTTGGCCAAAATATAAACTAATGCCTCATCTAACATCCAGCATAGTGTCAGCTTTTATTTACATTTGAGCAAAAAGTGTCCAGTCCAAAATTACTCATACCCTTCACCAACTGTTACAGTCTGTGGGAAAATCCAAAGTTCTATACCAGTGATAGGCAACGTGCGGCTCTCCAGCTGTTGCAGAACTACAACTCCCAGCATGCAAAGCCTGTCTATAGCTATCAGCCTACTGCAAGGCATGGTGGGAGTTGTAGTTTAGCAACAGCTGGAGAGCTGCACTTTGCCCATCACTGTTTTATACCATATCAAATAGTCCACGCTGTTCTAAAGCATCCCAATTACCCTAATTAATTGGGAAAAGCTGTTTTAATCAACTCAACAGGTGAAAAACAGCAGCTCTCTGCAGTTGGTTTGTCGACAGTCATGGCTAAGACAAAGGAGCTCAGTGAAGACCTGCGGCTGCGCATTCTTTCTGCTCACAAGTCAGGAAAGGGCTACAAGGCCATTTCTAAATGTTTTCAAGTTCCAGTGGCTACAGTGCAAAGTATTATAAAAAAATACAAGATGTTACACAATGTGGAATATCTCAGAGGACATGGTCGGAAGCCAAAACTGACACCTGTGCTGGCCAGGAGGATAGTTAGAGAGGTTAAAAAGAATCCAAGGATCACCACCAAGGCCATCCTGGTGAATCTGGGCTTTGCTGGTGGCAATTTCTGAAGGCAGACAATCCAAAGGACACTGCACACTGCTGGGTTCCACGGATGCAGACCAAGGAGGATGCCACTTCTCGAGATAAGGCACACAAATGCTTGCTTGGCCTTTGCAAAAGCTCATCTGGACAAAGAAGACTTCTGGTCTTCTGTATTAGGTCAGATGAAAAAAAAATTGAATTGTTTAGTCACAATGATGTTTCCTTCATTTGGCGTAAAAAAGGAGAAGCCTTCAACCCAAAGAACACCATCCCCACCGTCAAATATGGTGGTGGGAACCTTAAGTCTTTGGGGGTGTTTTTCAGCCAATGTACCAGGGAATCTAATGACAGTAAACGTCACCATGTAAAAAGAGCAATACATGAGGATTCTCAACGACAACATAAGGCAGTCTCCAGAGAAACTTGGCCTTGGGCACCAGTGGACATTTCAGCATGACAATGACCCAAAACACACAGCAAAAGTGGTGAAGAAATGGTTAGCAGACAACAACATTAACGTTTTGGAGTGGCCCAGCCAGAGTCCAGACTTGAATTCAATTGAGAATCTGTGGAAGGAGCTAAAGATCAGGGTGATGGCAAGAAGACCCTCCAACCTGAAAGATTTGTAGCTCATTGCCAAAGATAAATGGGCAAAAATACCTGTGGAGACATGCAAAAAGCTGGTCTGCAATTATGGGAAGCGTTTGATTGCAGTAATAGCCAATGAAGGCTTTTCCGTTGATTATTGAGAAGAGTATGAATAATTTTGAACTGGACACTTTTTGTTAAAATGTAAGTAAAAGCTGAGAAATATTATTTTCCCCACAATGCCTATTGTACATCGTCTTATTATCTTTTGGGAGACACCCATGTCATTTACCGTCAAAAAATTCTTGCTGGTTTATTAAAAGTATCTTTAAGTCAAAATTTGCCAGGGGTATGAATAATTATGGGCAGCACTGTATGTGCCACTTGTGCAGGGGGTCGGAGACTAGGGACCTACCTTGTTCAAGCGCCCACCAGGGGATTCACCTATACTCCTTTGGGCCAGTCCGAGCCTTTCAGTAGCAACCATACAGAACATGATAATTGGCAAGCAGACATGAGCACTGGCATGATGGGGCACCATCAGCAACACTAGCAATTCAGGCCTCAGCCTGAGGAGTGTGAAAATCCTTCTGGTTCCATTCCTGGTTCATTTTGACAAAGGTGATGTTTTGAACACTGGCACTGGACAACTTTTTCTGTTTTAGTGTCACCAAGACCACGGCAACGTTGAAAACCTTTGCAGAGATGACACTGGAGGCTGGGCAAGAAAGAAGAAAGAGAGGATACTGGTCCAGTACGGGCTACTGTTGTAGTCTGCTTGCCCAGAAGTTCATGGGGTAAGTGAACAGGCTTTGTCCCAGAGATAGGTCAGTGTCCAGGAAGGACTGAACCTGGATTTTGAGACAGTAGGTCTCCGTTTGCCAATCAGCCTGAAACTTCACGTGGAAAAACTGTTCTTTCATGTTATGTTAAGGATACTGAACTGCTGTGGTTTCTGCTGCTTGTGGCAGTGGAGAGGGCACGAGGTAGGTGACTCTGTGGGGGGCACAAAAGGGCCTCCCTTTCAGACATGCTGGGGGTAGGCATCTGCTCACCAAAATCTATGGCAAGCTGTGTTTCCTGGTACTAAACCAAGTAACCATAAGTTACTGTAAGCAAGCAACCATGCAGCTCGCCATTGTGGCTAGTGTGCCTAATCAGCGAGTTCTTTTTGGCTTTGCCCCCCACTGAGACGATTGGGTATTGTGACCAGTGGCATCATCATCATTCTCCTGTTCCTCCTCCATGGGAATTTCTCCCTCTGGGTCCTTAACAGCTACAGGGCAGACACCAAGATGCATTCGGAAGAAAAAATGGAATGGTTCCGGCACCTAATTTTGCAGTAAAAACTTCCTTTATTCGGGGTTCGGTATACACTCTTGTTCACACAGTGGCTGGTAGTTTACGCGTTTCGGACAATCTAGTCCTTAGTCGTAACAAAAATGGTTTGATTGTGACCCATATTTAAATGGTTACCCTGGCGCCGCCCATCAAGGGGCGGAAAAAACGCCGGGTTTAATCACAGGCAAACCACTTACTTGTTGACAGGTGATGAGTGTTGGTCACATGCTTGCTTCATATATAATGTTGGAATACCATCAAAATTGTACAATATGTAACAAAAATAAGTTGTTTCACCGCAAGCATGGGTCAACATCCCATTTGTCATTAAAAATGTCATTTTGTGGTTAAAAACATATGATACTGTTCACATGCAATATAAGAAAACGCATGAGCCATATACATACACAAAATAAGCATAAAGACAACTATGTTCGTACAAAAATGGCCTTCATTCTTGATTACTGCAGATCCCACTACTTCTTATTTGGACTGTTCAATAGAAATGCATAATTTCCTTCCTTAAATTAAGACCCATGGGGACTCTGGTATTTAATCTAAAAATCCAGAAAGCCTCCCTGAGGAGAATTTTTCTTCTATGGTCCCCCTTCCTATCTGGTAAGTTCACTTTTTCTATCACATAGCATTGCATAGAATTAATTTTCCGATTGTGGACTGAGATGAAGTGTTTAGCAACGTTGGATATATTTAACGCTGCAGGGTTCTGGACATAGTTCACATGCTCCAGAAAGCGGTTCTTGAATTTACGGGTTGTGCTCCCGATATACATCAAGTCGCACTCTGTGCAGATTATTGTGTACACCACTCCTGCAGTGTTGCAATTTGTGTAAGATTTAATTGAAAAGGTTTCAGAATGGTCAGAATTTTGAAAATTTGTTGTGACTTTGACAAAATTGCATGTCTTGCAGGGGTGGTGTCCACATTTGGTAAAACCTTTGTACAACAACCAGCATCGAGGTATATTAATCGATTTCTGAAGTAACGAAGGTGATAAAGTGGAAGATAGAGTTGGAGCCCTCCTTGGTACAATTTTACAGCCATGTCGCAAGACACTATGAAAAAATTTATCTTCATATAAAATGGGTAAGCAGCCCCTAATCAGATTACAGGTTTCTTGGAACTGACGGCTATATGTTAGAACTAGAGTGGGTGTGCCAAGATGCATTTACTGATCCTCTTCTGCTGTTGTCCCTTGCTGCATGAGCATATGTTCAAAGATAAATAGGAGGATAAGAATGTTCATGCTGCGGTTGTCTCTACTGACAAATTTTGTGACCTCTTCAAAGGGCAACAGGCACCTCTGATGAGCTGCCACTGCCTGACTTTGAAACAATACAAGCTCCCTGCTGAGGTGGTCTGGTGCATGACAAAATCATGACAAAATCATTCACATCATGAATCAAAATAAGTCACGGCTTTACTCAAGGCAACGCTTGACTTTACATTTGATAGTAAAAAGAGGGAGTAGGAGCAATGCTCTGCCCTGCTGCTGTTGGGGACAGGAGGATGTCCATAAAGGAGGAGGAGGCGGATAAGCACTTGGTGTATGAACCAAACTGATACAAATGTGGAGATGTCAATAGGGCCTGGCCATGTGGCTGGGGTACTGCCTCACTGCAGCTGAAAAAAACATTGAGCCAGGGGACTGTGAAGAACATGTACTATCCCTGCCCGTAACAGCTACTCCCGCACTTTGCCGGACAGTGAAAATTGCAACTTTTAACAATTGTTATGAAAAAAAAAAAAAAATGGAGAACTGGGCAGAAATATAGAAGACACATAACTCACAGAAAAAAGATGCACCACATGGATAAGCAACTGACAACACTGGCTAATCCCTCACTCTGGTGTTAAAAGCTGAGAGATTCGCCAATATTTCCAATCAGGAACATATCGGAGCCCCTTTAGGCACCACTACACGGTATCTCAGCATGACATGGGGTCCTACCACTAGACTACCTATGGTGTGTGAACAAGGTCTGATAAGCAACTGACAACACTGGCTAATCCCTCACTCTGAGAGTGAGAGATTAGCCAGTGTTGTCAGTTGCTTATCCATGTGGTGCATCTTTTTTCTGTGAGTTATGTGTTTATATATTTTCATCCGCACATGTTTTATTTTGTGTAGGATGTTTGTGTGGTGCTTGTGGTTCGCGCCGGCATCCTCCATTGTATGCAATTTTTGCTGGGGATAGCCGTTCGCTGCGAACCACATGCGGAGGAACTGCCCCCCCAGTTAGAAACACGCCACAATGTTTGGGGTCTGGAGCAGTCCCACCCATTTAGGCCACGTTTATTTTTGTGATTCTTGTTTTATATGTATTGAATGTGCCATTGCATATGGCTGGTAAACATTCTGTTGCACCTGGAAGCCGGTGTCACATGGTCTGTTGTAGGTGTAGCTATGGCCTCATTTGTTCCCCATTGCATTGTTGGTCCTGCAGTGCAGGTGAGTGGGATGGGGCTGTAGGCTGCTTAATACCTGTTCAGACCTTGTTCACACACCATAGGTAGTCTAGTGGTAGGACCCCATGTCATGCTGAGATACCGTGTAGTGGTGCCTAAAGGGGCTCCGATATGTTCCTGATTGGAAATATTGGCGAATCTCTCAGCTTTTAACACCAGAGTGAGGGATTAGCCAGTGTTGTCAGTTGCTTATCCATGTGGTGCATCTTTTTTCTGTGAGTTATGTGTTTATATATTTTCATCCGCACATGTTTTATTTTGTGTAGGATGTTTGTGTGATGCTTGTGGTTCGCGCCGGTATCCTCCATTGTATGCAATTTTTGCTGGGGATCGCCGTTCGCTGCGAACCACATGCGGAGGAACTGCCCCCCCCCAGTTAGAAACACGCCACAGTGTTTGGGGTCTGGAGCAGTCCCACCCATTTAGGCCACGTTTATTTTTGTGATTCTAGAAATATAGAAGAATATCATAGACCAGAATTACATTTTGGGGAAGAAGCAGAACTGTGACACCATTACCACAGCCAAGTGATATGGCAGCAACTGCACCCACCAGCAACTTGGACAGGTGGGGGTTCAGCTTGTAGACAAGCTAGTTGCTGGTCATGAATATTGGTTATATATGAAGAAAAAAAGCTCTTCCCAATTGTGTATCAATCAGTGTATTTCAAATCACCAGACAGCAACGTTTCGGTCCACTCGCTGGGACCTTTCTCAAGCAGTGACAATATACAAAGGTGCTCCATACATATAAATAGGGTTCTCAATATAACTCATCAATTAACATAATTATGTAAAAAAAAGTGTACATACACTGTACATCAGTGTATAGTGTTAAAAATGATATAAATCAGCATACATGATTGTGATATAATAGTGATATCCATGATTATTGTAAAGTGTCATAATTTTATACAATTGTCATCAGAATTCATGTGACTATATTAATCAGCAATTATCTATTAATAAAGTGCACATGTGTAAAATTAAAAACATTTGATTAAAAACATAGAAGTGGACATTTAGCTGGCATGGATCCTGGTGTCTCCAATGATTCTTGGTGTCATAGTCAGTATAGTGTGCGGAAAAGAGCACATTTTGTGTAATACTCGGCGAACTGCGCATGCGCGAATGATGTGCACTTCCTTCCTCCAAATGGAGCACATCTATGCGCACTTCCTTCCTCCAAATGGAACGCATTGGTGGAGCGCTTATGTAACCAAAAAAATCACATGACTCCTCCACATCACTACATACAGGAGGCACATCAGTAAAGGCACTCATGTGACAAATTACATCTACATCACATGATATGCAATATGATAACAGAGGTAAACTGTAGTGGATCGCGCCAGACATAAAGAATTTGAATATCTAACAGCAAACTGTTGTTCTGCTATAGTAATACTGTAAACATTAAAGTAAACATCAATAATATAATCCAATGAAGCATTTTAAATTTAGAGTCCTATATGTGCGTACATAGAATTAACCACATAAGGTCACCAAAAGAAACAATGTATAAACTGGTGCTAAGTGGAGTCCTCCACATCTAGTCACATTATCAGTGTGTACCTAGTGTTTCAGAGGGTAGCACTAGCCACTCTCCATCTGTCAAGAAGTAGAATATGGCTGTGCAAATCCCACTTTCACTTAGATTTTACCATATAAGAGTATGGATATGAGCTGAGCACTGTGATTGGCCAGCGCTCCAGGCTTGGGAGAAGGAGACGCCCAGGGCAAAATAAGATGTCTCTGCCCCAGGCAAAAATAGGAGAAGCGCGTGCACCGATACCGGGGGTTACAGAGGACGAAGAGAGCGGCACCCAGGGATACAAGTAAGTGCAGGGTCATCCCTGGGTGCCGCTCTGCATGTATATACATTTGCCTCATAAACTGTGGACCAGTGAAAGGTCCTCTTTAAATCATCCCTGGACTATATATTGTAAGCATTGCCTATTTTGTATATCCTGTATGTTTGTATATATATATATATATATATATATATATATAAAACATATATGCAGAAACTGCTTGCTGTGTCCCTACTAGAGGACTATAGATCTATCACATAAAACTTCTCTTCCACTATTGTCAAGCACGGCCCATCACAAAAATACCCCAAATTAATACAATGACAATTACAACACAGGGGTCCATGTTGGTTGTACATTCATATGTCCACTTTTGGTATTCATTCAGCAAGAGATAAAAGGGACAAAAATCTGTCTCTAGAGCACCAATACAATATAACCAGAAAAGAAATGTTCTTTATATTTTTGGAATTGTTTCTGCTGGCACTCCGATATCACTATTTACGCTGTGCTGCTTGCATTTCGGTATTATATATTAGTTATATATGGTTATAACAAGGACACTGTATTTCTTGGGGATGCGTTCCTACCTGTACTCCCTTCTTGTGCGGCCCCATTCATAAACTTCTCAGTCCGTACTCCGTACACAGTGTACAGAGAACTGAGTTTTAGGTGCACAGGGAATGGTGCGCTTTAGGTAGGGAGAAGTATAAGAAAAACACTAAATTAATTAATAAAGTATATTAGAAAAAGTTTTACTAGGGCTTTAGGGGCATCTTCTTAAAATTTTAGACAGAGGTTTAGTTACTATTTAAAAATCTGTGCTTGCCTGTGGAAGATTGTTCTGTCTAATGACAAGCTGCAGCCGGCAAACCACTAACGGTATGGGGATAAGAGATGGCATAGTGATCGATTCTCCCCATGCTGCAGAGGAAATTGCTGTATGTAATAACAGTGGTCTCCTCCGCTAGCTAGCGAGCAATTGCTGGAAGGGAACGTTTCCCTCCTGACAATCTCTTCCTCAATTGGCCTGGGTAACACATCAGTCATCAGTTAAAAAATCTCGGAAAACCCCTTTAATTTTGTAATATTCAGATTTATTGAATAAGGTTCATAAGTGTCCCATATTTTGTAATAGATATTAAATATGCATAGATGTGCTATCTTATTAGGAATGAGAAAAGGGAAGGAAGTTGTCTCACTGCAACCAGAACATGGAATACATAGAAAGTAGAAAAGGAAATGCTCTCTTTCTTGTCATTGCAGTGTATAACTTGCAAAGAAGAAGCATGGAAGATAACTTGATTATGGGGCATATCAAATGGTTCCTTTTGTTTGTTATTTGCTTTTCAGGCAGAAATGGTGAGTCACAATTTCTTTATGCTTTTTCAGCAAACTAGCCAGGTGTTTATAGATTTTTTTTCTAGGTATTTTCTTTCTTTGTAAAGCTATGTTCCTTACAGAATGTAAAACCTTTTCAAGAAATTATCATTACATCTTACTTAATTTGTGTTACCGTCTTATGAGATTTATTTAGATGAATGCTGATCACAGAAGTCCCACAGGTGGCTCCCACTCTCCTGGTGCTTTGATGACCCCTACTCTACTTAAGAAGACACCAGTATTATAAATGGCATATTGTAGATGGGGGTGCTGTTACATTGTTTTCATGGGACCTAGGAGTTTCAAGGTGCATCTCAAACATTGTATATTACTTCCACATTCCCAAAAAGGCATTTTTACATTTGGTTGCCCCAAAATACCTTTTAATAAAATGTCCTTATGGATTACAATGCAGAATATATTTAAGAACACATTTCACATCAACTCCAAGCACTCCAAAACAACTTTTTACGAATGGATATGTGGTTTAGGCATTTTCCTATGTCATGTCCCAAGACTTGTTAAAAAGTCAGACTTGGACTTATAGGGAGCCACTTCCACAAGATGGTGCGAGCGAGATGGTTCTATTTTATTGGGAGATACCTGTTTATACATAAAAAGCATTTCCATGCTTGTATAGTTCACTTTAAAAAAAAAAAAAAAGTTATGCGAGCTGGGCTGGTTCATTTTCCTATACTTTATTATATAATTATATTTTCAAGAAATAACAAAGCACATTCAGTGTTTTGACAATATAGGAGGATTTAGCAACCCTTGCTCTCCAGAATTGTGGCTTCAAAAAGTTACCAAATTGGGATTTCCCATATATTTGCTCAAAAATGTTGCAACCTTTTGCATTTTTTGCATGAACTTCAGTTTTAAAAAGTGGGTGAGAAAGTAGGCGCAGTTTGCCTGTCAAGCTGATTAAGCTGATTAAGCAATCCCTCAGCATTGGCAATGTTTGCACAATATAGGAAAAAAACACCAACCTATCTGCTCTGCAGCGGTGGCCATAACCACTGGAAACGAGCAGTGTATAACGTCATGGAAAAATGAATCCAGCCAGCAAAGGATATATGGACAATCACAATAGATTAGTAAGTGCCTTGTATTCACTTTCTCTGCATGATAAATGCCATTTGCTGAAGTGAGGCAACCCCTTTGAAATCAAATAGTGCGCTGTCTCTTTAAGGATCTCTGTACAGCAGCCTGTATACATGTGAACTGAACGGAAACATAGGTCCCTCCTGTAATGAAAGATTGAGGGGCTTAATGAAATTGGCTTAATTCAGCTTAGAGGTGATCTCATTTACATTTACAAATACACGTGGTCAATCAAAGAACTGGCACATGATTTATTCATTCCAAGGCATTCACAAAGCACCAGAGAGCATTTTTTGTGTTTGACCAAAGGGGACATTAACCCCTTAAGGACTCGGCCCTATTTCACCTTAAGGACCACCTGGCCATTTTTTGCAAATCTGACCAGTGTCACTTTATGTGGTGATAACTTTAAAATGCTTTTTCTTATCCAGACCAAGTTTCCAAGTTTCAATTTCTCTACTTCTATAATACATAGTAATACTGCCCAAAAAAGTTATTGATTTACATTCCCTATATGTCTACTTCATGTATCGATCATTTTGGGAATGCCATTTTATTTTTTGGGGACGTTTAGAAGCAAATCTTTCAAAAACCCACTTTTTAGGGACCAGTTCAGGTCTGAAGTCACTTTGTGAAGCAGACTTACATAATAGAAACCACCCAAAACGACCCCATTCTAGAAACTACACCCCTCAAGGTATTCAAAACTGATTTTTACAAATGTCATTAACCCTTTAGGTTTTCCACAAGAGTTAATGGCAAATGGAGATACAATTTCAGAATTTAGATTTTTGGGAAAATTTTCCATTTGAATTCATTTTTTCCAGTAACAAAGCAAAGGTTAACAGCTAAACAAAACTCAATATTTATTGCCCAATTTTGTAGTTTGCAGAAACACCCCATATGTGGTCGTAAACTGCTGTATGGCCAAATGGCAGGGCGTAGAAGGAAAGAAACGCCATATGGTTTTTGGAAGGCGGATTTTGCTGGACTGGATTTTTGACACAATGTCCCATTTGAAGCCCCCTGATGCACCCCTACAGTAGAAACTCAAAAAAAGTGACTCCATCTAAGAAACTACACGCCTGATGGTATTCAAAACCGATTTTACAAACTTTGTTAACCCTTTAGGTGTTCCACAACAGTTATTGGCAAATGGAGATGAAATTTCAGAATTTCTATTTTTTGTCACCTTGCCTCAAAAAAAGTGTAATATAGAGCAACAAAAAATCATATTTACCCTAAAATAATACAAACAAAACTGCCACCTTATCCCGTAGTTTCCAAAATAGGGTCACATTTTTGAAGTTTCAACTGTAGGGGTGCATCAGGGGGGCTTCAAATGGGACATGGTGTCAAAAAACCAGTCCAGCAAAATCTGTCTTCCAAAAACCATATGCCGTTCCCTTCCTTCTACGCCCTGCCGTTTGGCCATACAGCAGTTTACAACCACATATGGGGTGTTTCTGCAAACTAGAGAATCAGGGCAATATATACTGAGTTTTTTTTGGCTGTTAATCCTTGCTTTGTTACTGGAAAAATGGATTGAAATGGAAAATTTGCAAAAAAATAGCCATTTTAGGACCGTTTTTATTTTTTGTTATTTATATCGTTGAACTGACAGGTTAGATTGTGTGCTATTTCTATAGAGCAGGTGGCTTCGGATGCAGCAATACCAAATATGGCTACTTTTTGGGGGGTTTTGTTTCAGTTTTACATAATAAAGCATTTTTGAAAAAAATGATTTCTAAGTGTCTCCACATTCTGAAAGCCATATTTATTTTTATTTTTTTGGGCGACTGTCTTATGTAGGGGCTCATTTTTTGCGGGATGAGATGTCGGTTTGATTGGAACTATCTTGGGGTGCATATGACATTTTGGTCGCTTGCTATTACACTTTTTGTGATGTAAGATGACAAAAATGTCTTTTAACACCGTATTTTTTTTTTTGTTGTGTTCACCTGAGGGGTTTGGTCATGTCTGTGTTATTTTTATAGAGCAGGTTGTGATGGACGTGGTGATACCTAATATGTATACTTTTTATTTATTTTTTATTTATTATTAAGTTTTACACAATATTATCATTTTTTAAAACAAAACAAATCATGTTTTAGTGTTTCCATAGTCTGAGAGCCATATATATATTTTTTTTGGGGGGGCGATTGTCCTATGTGGGATATCATTTTTTTGCGGGATGAGATGACGGTTTGATTGGCACTATTTTTGGGTGAATATAACTTTTTGATCACTTGCTATTACAGTTTTTGAGATGTGAGGTGACAAAAATGTTTTTTTTTTTTACATTGTTTTTATTTTATTTTTTAACAGTATTTACCTGAGGGGTTAGATCATGTGATATTTTGATAGAGCAGGTTTTTACGGACTCTTATTTGTGGGATGAGATGGCGGTTTTATTGGTACTATTTTGGGAGGCATACGCCTTTTTGATCACTTGGTATTACACTTTATGTGATGCAATGTGACAAAAATGGCTTTTTTACACCATTTTTTTAAAGGTATTTGCGTGAGGGGTTAGGTCATGTGATATTTTTATAGAGCAGATTTTTACGGACACGGTGATACCTAATATGTGTAGTGTATTTGATTTTTTAAATTTTTATTCAGTGATATGTATCGCGGCATGGAAGGGGTTAAACTGCTGCAGATGTCAGCAGTTTATAGCAGGGGGTCAGCAATATGCTGACCCCCTGCTATACCCACTAGACACCAGGGAAATCATTTGAAAGGAGGCCTCCTGCACTGCCCACCCGCAGCATCGCCCACCTGCAGCACCGCCCGGGGGGACATTAATATGGCGGGGTGCAAAGGGGGTTAAAATTTATAAGTTTGGGGCATTTTTTAGTCTCTGATCCCCACGGTCAGAGACTACAGAAAGTGCAGCAAACCGCAGGTTGCCAAGGTGGCTGCTAAATGATTTTAGCAGGCACCGGGTTCCGATCACCGCCACGTGCGCAGCGGTGATCGGATATTCGCAGGGTGTACATGTACGCCCTGCGTCCTTAAGTACCAAGACACAAGGGCGTACATGTACACCCTGAGTCCTAAAGAGGTTAAAGGGGACATTAATAGACAATCATCAATATAGGAAAACATCCACAGTGATCACTTATCCAGTGAATAGGCCGGGGATATGTGTTATTTTGAGGAACAACCATTTAAAGCCCCCTAGTGTTGGATGAAGGCAGCTATAAAGTTAGCACTTAACTCTATGCAGAGAGTAAGCTATGAAGTGGGGAATAATCCACAGTTCACTATATATATATATATATATATATATATATATACACATATATAGTAAGGAATTAATTATCACAGATCTCAAATGTCGTAAAGTTACAATTTTGACATTCCAGTAAGACCTACTACTCAGTTTTGTTTATCCTTTGACATATGTGATTGTCAATGTCTTCTTTTGAAATATACTAAATGAAAATATGCAAAGAAGATGTAATTTTGCAGATGCAAGGCTGGAGCACATGACCTTCCCATCTTACAGGAAATGCTTTCATGCGACCTGCTGTGTATGCATTCATACTGTGTATGGAGATGAGAAACTCCCATTGCTAGCATAGACTAGCTGAAGTTTTCTTCCAGACACTCTTCTACCAATGTCAATGTGAGGGCATATTCACACTACAGTATCTGTTTTGTGGTCCTCAAATTGCGGATCTGCAAAATAACTTTGCGGTCCATGTGCATCCTGCACTTTTTGCATGCCCCATTGTAACAATGCCTATTTTTGTTCATGAAATGGAGAAAAATAGGACATGCTCTATCTTTATTGCAGGACCGCAGAATGGACATATGGATGCAGACAGTACATGGTGTGCTGTCCGCATAATTTACAGCCCTATTGAAATTAATCGGTCCACACCGGATCACAGTTGTCATAGCTCCAGGTTAGTTTGCCTGCCATGGTATAGGTCTCTGGCTTGTTCTCATGAGTGTTGTGTCTATACTTGACACAGAGAACCTAGAAAGTAAGCTCCACTTGAGCCGAGATAAATGTTAATGTTCTTTGTACTGCATAATATATCAATCATGTATACTACAGATAAAAATTTTCCTTCACATTGTCTCCTGAGGTTTTTTCTTACTTAAGACAAATTCATATTTTGTCCCTGAACAGCTAATTGTGACCTTTCCATAAACATGAAGGAGATCGTGACAGGAGTACGTGGTCTCTCAGTGGACATTCCCTGCACTTACACACCATCCAAGGATTATGAGGAGGTGGAGGTCGAGTGGTTATTAGACCATAAAGTCATCATCCATCGCATTGAGTCACAAGACCACATCCCACTCGTTGAGTTCAGAAAAAGGGTGGAAATATCCAAATCTCCAGGAGATGTGTCCCTGAGTATCGGTAAACTGAGCTCTGGGGACAAGGGTAATGTCAAGTGCAAAGTTACCTGGAAGAAAATTGATGGGACTAAGATTTCAAAGGAGGAAATCACTAAACTTAAAATACTCAGAAGTAAGTAAAGCGTTTCTAAATTTCATAATATCCTGCTAATTTCCTCATGCTCTTGGGATCTTGAATTAGAGTACATGGCAATCTAATGGTTTTAATTCTGATCAAAATGTAAGAAATACCAGTGATACCCAAAAGCTGTAGGTTAGATACATGCAATAAAACCTTAATAATAATAATAATGGCCTGAGCTGTGTTGACTCTTTGGGAACATTAAAATCTCATGAATGAGTGCCCATACCTGGAAGATAACTGGTCATATATGGACAATTAGTCTTCAGTGAAGTCTAATGAGAGATAAGGAAAACTATTAAGTGGGTACCCTCAGTTTTTAACATGTATCTCATATCTAATTTCTCAAGTTTGTGATCAGAGAGGGTCCCAGGGGTATCACTCATCAAACATTTGTAGCTTTATCCCATCAATATCTCAGAAATGTTTGTGATGAGGAAACCTTTTTAAATCTGAAGTATATTCTTAAATGTATACAACAAACTTAATACAATTTTAGTATTTCTGGTGTATCTTGAATATATTAATATATTAATGTGCCTTTCATAAAAATGTTCAAAACATGTTCAATAGCTTCCATGCAAAATGTGCTCTTTGCTTTTGTTTCCAGAAACCAGGTATACTCGCACACAAAAATCACAATTGTTCACACACATTGCATTTTGTGCAAAAATGTACAACTTTTCACTTTTCAAGGCTTGCTAATTTTATAAGTAGACATACCTTACTGAAAGGGTTGAGGCAATCACAGTCCAACACATTTACCATAATTTATGCCAGAAAAGTGGTAAAATGGTAGTTAACATGCCCGCTCTAAGGGTTTCTTTTAAATCCAAAAAATAGTGTAATTGCACTGGATGATGTCATTAAGGGCAACAGACTTATCTAACTGACCAAAATATAAGGACTTTTATATAAGTCCATATAGTCATCATTATGTACACATATCCATGGATGCACTGATTGTGACCTTGTGCCCCTGTTTCATGAAACTAACTTGCTGTACAACAAAATATTACAAAGTGTCATATACAGTGCTCATTTTAATCTGTGGTACTGGTTGTAAACTGGGGAGCCACTTTCATAGTCAGCCCAAGTGGTTAATTCTCAGAGAGTCCAAGGGTAATTGAACCTTTGATGTTTTGTGCACTGAATAGTGGCTTATATGATATCAGCCTAAGATGTGCTGTCTTCACCATTCAAAATATAAAGGGTATTTGTGCCAATGGACTGAAGGACCAATACAAAGACATATACCCACATTATTGATGTGCTGCTATGAAAAAAAAGAAGCCAGTGTTAATATTGAGAATAACATGTGAATACACACTCTACTCAAAAAGGACCAAAGTTTGAGAATGTACACCAATAAAATACTTGGACTTAGCATAAAAGGTGGATTCAATCAAGACTCCTCTGAATTTTGACTTTTTTTCATTAAAGAGGTTGGGCTAGAGATAGTAATGACCTATCATCAGGATAGCAATGAACTATCCTATTCTCATTGGATATCCTACATCCAAGCTTAGTACAATGTGTACTTCTGGGCACCAATGTACTAAAGCTCAGCTCCCATTCATTTGAATGAGAGATTTACTGCAGTACCCTGGCATGGCCACTACACAGTATAGTGCAGCTAGGTCCCCAATATCTGTGACCCTGAGAACCCTTTTAAAGGTGTTCACTTTTCTGTGATCCTCCATTTCAAGTCTTTTATATAGCCATATTAAAAAGCAAATCAAAGCAAGTTTTATGTTCTTGCATGGACACCATACTGGAGGTCTCTTAGAATTTTTACAAACAACAGGGAGATGAAAAGTGAGAGTGAAAATATGTGTATATTTTGATACAATGTAGTTTCAACAACTGTAACAATCTGAACAAGAAACTCTTGTATAATATGTATATTTTGGTATTGCAGCAAATTCAGATGCATCTGTGGACTTCATTACTTCAGGAAAACCTAACATCAAGACAAGTATTTTATTCTGTTTGTGTGGCATTACATCTTTGCATTTTTTGCCTATAATTGCAAATTGGTGTCAGTCCTTGGCTGCTTTCCAGATCTCGTCTGCTAAATTAGCTTTTAGCTTGTGTTGTGTCATTTTTATCTTTAGCACTGTTCCAAAGGTTCCGGGCAATGTTTTCCTATATACGCACGCACACCAACATTTAAATTGTACATTGTGCAATATTTTAAGACCATAGAATATCCCAATAGCAGAAAATCCTGCAAAGCTTTTGCCTATCTGGTTCCTATATTTAAGCAGACATATAAAAGTGCTGGGTTACATCACGATCTGCCGGCGGCCTGTGCCGCTGGCAGATCGCTGTGACCACGTTGCCATTAGACTGCTGAGGTCACAGGGATAACTCCTGAAGTTAGCAGGAACGGTCAGGAAGTGATAGATCCTTGCAGCACCCTGCTACATGGATCTATCACAGTGTTAAATGTAAAAGCCGTCATGGAAGGTTTTTCTTATGTAAGAGCGCCATCTGCTGGCTGTAAAATTAACTGTAAGCCTACAAACGGTTAAAGACACATTAGCATAAACTCATCACTTTTGTGCTATGATTCACTGAACTGTTCTGCCAAAATGCAGTCTTTTTGCAGTTCTGGTTTATGAGATGGGCAAGCTTCTGGTGCATATGACAAACACACCTGTGGGCCCCCATTCACCTGATGGTAGCTAAAATAGTGTTCTTTTAACCTAGCCCAGGTTGGTATATGTCAACATATGTCAGCAAATCTGCTGCACTGTTACATAGAAAAATACAGTGGATATAAAAAGTCTACACACCCCTGTTAAAATGTCAGGTTTCTGTGCTGTAAAAAAAATGGTGGAGGTCCGTTGATCGATGGTGCCCGTCCTCACCCATCGCCATTCGGTGCCCAGTGCCGCCTTCCCTGTGTTCAGCGCCGCCTACTACACCTCTGCGCCACATCTCCCTCCTGCTTCCAGATCCTGCACGTGCGCACAGGCTCAGCCTGATGCGCCCGTGTGGACTGCTGGCATCGGCTTCGAAGTGCGCATGCGCCAGCCTGATGCGTACTTCGCTAAAGGTGTAGTAGGCGGCGCTGAACACAGGAAAGGCTGCGCTGGGCACTGAATGGCGATGGGTGCGGCCGGGCACCATGGATCAACGGGCCTCCACTTGGGCACCATAAAGTGATTGACAGTTTAGTAAAACCTGTTTTTTAGCAAAATAAAGCCACAAATTGATTTTATAAGGCCACCATAGGAATCATAATATTACCATGGACATGAGCATATGTTTAGCTCAGAGGGGTTATAGGTGGTGACTAGTGTTGAGCGAACAGTTCGAGCATAGTTCGGGTTCGTACCGAATTTTGGGGTGTTCGGGACCCGGACCCGAACATTTTCAAAAAAGTTTGGGTTCGGGTCTGTTGTTCGGCGATTTCTTCCCGTTTTCAGAAGGGCTGCACAGCAGCCAATCAGCTAGCGTTTTACTTCTTACCCTAAGAAGCCATCACAGCCATGCCTACTAATGGCATGGCTGTGATTGGCCAAGTGCAGCATGTGACCCAGCCTCTATTTAAGCTGGAGTCAAGTAGCGCGGCACGTCACACTGCTCTGATTAGTGTAGGGAGAGGACCAGCTTCTGTGAGGGCGAGATTAGGCAGGGAAAAGTCAGCAACAGCACCTAATGACGTGATCGATCTACAGCTGTGAATGATTCAACATCTGCTAGTTACTTGCTCACTGGTTTTTAGGCTGCACAGAGCGTTTTTCTGTCACTTTTTTCTGGGGTGATCGGCGGCCATTTTGTGACTTGTGGTGCACCAGAACAAGCTGCCACCAAGTCCATCAATCCATCAATACTAGTTTTTTTTTTTGCTATATCCTACATCACGTGCTTGGCTGTGCTTATTGTCACCCCTAGAAACTCAGGATAGCAATTTCTATATTTTATTAAGGGGTTAAATACAATTGCCAAAACACCAATCCCCTAAATCTGGTGTTCCAGCTTTGGCTAGCCAAGCGTAAGGCCTTATTCACACGTCCGTAGTGTTTATGGATCCGCAAATTGCGGATCCATAAACACACCCAGCAGGCAACCCCATAGAAATGTCTATTCTTGTCCGCAATTGTGCGCAATGTGGGGAGTCGCTCTGGTAGACAGCGGTGCGGGTGCAGTTTAGAGGCAAAACAAGGAGTCCAGATTGTGCAACAAACAGTGTTTTATTCACACTTGCACACAAAATGAAAAACAGTCTCTTGGTGACAGTTCACACACAACGGAAATAACGTAGCCAAACAAAAACAGTCCAACACATGTTCAGTCACCTGGGAGGTGTAGGTGCAGGTTCGCACCACGCTGTCGGCCCAGCCGCAGGAGAATCCAGCTTCCGGTAGCCAGGAACAAAATACCTCCTTGCTGAGCTCTTTCCTCCTGGACAGAGAACTCCCAGCCCTGTTAGCAGCTCCAGGATAATCACACTCCCCAGACACAGCTGCTGGCTGCGTTTTATATCCAGCCCAAAACATGGACTGGACCGTGGGGAGCAGCCACCCCCCCTACTCTTTAGCTGCTCCCAGTAAGAGCCGGCCCGGATCGGCTTTGCAGCCATGCTATTTAACAAAGTCAAACAGCACTAGCTGCTGCAGACAAAAACCCGGCTCTCACCTCACCGAGGCCAGCAACCTCGGTGACACGTACCTGCCATCACATATGACACCTTGCACCTTACCACATACCCCCCTTTGTTCAACCCTGAGGGGTGAACACACGTGAGGCAGTGGACGCGGGACAGGGCATCTGCGTTGCCCTGCAAGCGGCCTGCCCTGTGTTCCACGGAAAACTTGAAATTTTGAAGAGATAGGAACCACCTGGTGACCCGAGCATTCCTCTCCTTGGCCTGACTCATCCATTTGAGGGGGAATGGTCGGTCACCAGACGGAACCTCCTCCCTAACAGGTAGTAGCGGAGAGATTCGAGTGCCCACTTGATAGCCAGGCACTCCCTCTCCACTATACTATACCTGGACTCGAGCGGGACTGAGCTTACGGCTCAGGAAGACAACGGGATGTTCTTCCCCGTTGACCTCCTGCGACAGTACCGCACCGAGGCCTACCTCCGAGGCGTCGGTCTGTACGACAAACTCCTTGTTGAAGTCGGGTGTCACCAAAACCGGGGACCCACACAGGGCCGACTTCAACGCGGAGAAAGCCTCCTCCGCCTTCTCACTCCAGCTAACCCTCCCAGACTTTCGCCCCTTCAACAGGTCTGTCAATGGCGCTGCTATTGTGGCAAAGTGGGGCACAAACCTCATGTAGTAACCTACAATCCCCAGGAACGACTTTACCTGCCTGGTGGTGACCGGTCGGGGCCAGTTACGAATGGCCTCTACCTTAGTTACCTGAGGTTTGATGACTCCCGCCCAATTACATATCCCAGATATTTTGTCTCCTCTAACCCTATGGAGCACTTCTTTGGGTTAGCGGTCAGTCCGGCTTTCCTCAGGGCATCCACTACCGCTTGCACCTTGGGTAAATGGCTTTCCCAGTCGGTGCTGTGGATGACTACATCATCCAAGTAGGCCGAGGCGTACCGACGATGTGGTCGCAGCACTATGTCCATTAACCTTTGGAAAGTGGCGGGGCGCCATGCAGGCCAAAGGGTAACACCTTGTAGTGATACAGGCCCTGCGGGTAACAAATGCGTTTTTTCCTTAGCCGACTCCGTTAAGGGTACCTGCCAGTACCCTTTAGTGAGGTCCAGCACAGAAAAATAACGGGCTTGTCCTAAACTTTCAACCAGCTCGTCTACTCGGGGCATGGGATACGCGTCAAACTTGGATACTTCATTTAACTTGCGAAAGTCGTTGCAGAACCGCAACGTCCCATCCGGCTTAGGTATTAGGACTATGGGACTGGCCCACTCACTTTTCGACTCCTCAATGACCTCGAGCTTCAACATTAACTGTACTTCCTCCGCGATGGCCCGTCGCCGAGCCTCGGGTACCCGGTATGGTTTTAACCGGATCTTGGCCTGAGGCTCAGTGACGATGTCATGTTGGATGAGAGACGTGCGGCCAGGGAGGTCGAGAACACATCCGTGTTCCGACTGATGAACTCCCTGACTTCCTGAACTTGTTTGGAAGACAGGCTGTCTGCAATTTTACCGTGGTTACTGCTTCACAGGCCTCGAACTGTGGGGCTGGACCCTTTTCACCTAGAAGCCCTGGCCGGGGCTGTGGTCGTCGGCTGTGTCCCTATCTTTCCACGGCTTAAGTAAATTCATGTGGTACACCTGCTCCGGCTTGCGCCGCCTGGCTGGTGTACTTTGTAATTTACTTCCCCTACCTTCTCGATCACCTCATAGGGGCCCTGCCACCTAGCTAGGAATTTGCTGTCAAGGGTGGGTACCAGAACCAAAACCCGATCTCCCGGATTGAAGTCCCGTGCCCGAGCCTGACGATTGTACACCCTACTCTGGGCTTGTTGCGCTGCCTCCATATGCTCCCGGACCAAGGGCAACACCCTTTCCATCCGGTCCTGCATTTGGGCGACATACTCAATGACACTTTTGTGGGGGACAGGCTGTTGTTCCCACGCTTCCTTGGCGATATCCAACAGGCCCCGAGGGTGTCTGCCATAAAGCAGTTCGAAGGGCGAGAGCCCAGTAGAGGCCTGGGGCACCTCTCGCACTGCGAACATGAGATAGGGCAGAAGCAGATCCCAGTCCTTCCCATCTCTAGACACCACCCTCTTTAACATATTTTTAGAGTTTGGTTAAACCTCTCCACAAGACCGTCTGTTTGCGGATGGTAAGCGGACGTCCGTAACTGCTTTATACGCAACAATTTACACAGTTCCCTCATTACTTTGGACATAAAGGGGTCCCTTGGTCTGTCAGAACCTCTTTTGGCAGGCCCACACGGGAAAACATCTCCATTAACTCTTTGGCAATGAGCTTAGCTGAGGTATGTCGCAGAGGCACCGCCTCCGGATACCGAGTGGCATAGTCGAGAACTACCAGAATGTGTTGGTGGCCCCTGGCAGACTTTGGTACAGGCCCAATTAAATCCATCGCGATTCGCTCAAACGGTACTTCAATAATTGGCAGAGGTACCAGGGGACTACGGAAATGTGGCTGGGGGCTAGTTATCTGACAGGTCGGACAGGACTTACAATAATTCTCTACCTCCTTGAACACACTGGGCCAATAAAATCGCTGCAGTATGCGGTCCTGGGTTTTCTGCCACCCCAGGTGTCCCCCAAGAACATGTTGGTGGGCAAGCTCCATGACAAGCTTGCGATACGCTGTGGGCACCACCAACTGTTCAACAGGTTCGCCTCGGATTTGGTTCACCCGATACAACATATCCTGCAGAACAATAAACCGTGGGAACATTAATTCAGCCCCTGGTTTCTGGGGTTTCCCATCAATTTCCAGCACATTCTCCCAGGCCCTGGTTAGGGTTTGGTCCCGGTGTTGTGCGGTCCCAAAATTTTCCCGGAGACATTGAGGTCTGCCAACTCAGGTCCCGGTGGCAAGTCCTCCGTGTCTCCCACCATTACACTCAGTGGGGTTGTCTCCCCCTCTACCGCTGGAGCAGTGGTCACCCCTACCGCCGGCCCTTCAGACTCGGGCTCCCAGGGTTCTGGCCTTCCAGCGGTATCAGGCCACTCTACTAGGGTCACCCCTGTCTCGGGTCCCTCAGATACCTTTATTGCCGGCCACAGCGCCGGAAAACCGGGAAGTCCCTCCCAAGTATTAGTTCGTGTGGGAGTTTAGTAGCGACAGCCACCTCGTGGGTCCACCTACCAGCCGCTGTGGACAAAGTCACTAGTGCAGTGGGATAGTCTTTCAGGTCTCCGTGGATGCACAGGACCCCGACTTTACGGCCAGTATACTCCGCAGGCCGTACAAGTGCAGCCCTTACCAGGGAGACTAAACTCCCGGAGTCCAGCAGAGCCACCGCCAGAGAGTCTCCCACCTCTACCTGACACAGGTGGTTATGGTCCTGCACCTCACGGGTGCCAGTTGCGCACAGCTTCCGTGCATACAGGGAGTGGCGACCCCCGTAGTTCATATCCATCGGCTCATCCCGATGCGGACAGTCGGCCCTGATGTGGCCTGGCTCCTGACACCTCCAGCATACCACGGGAGGCGGACTCGCAGGGGGTATATTCCGGGCAGGCCGCTCTGTCGCCGGACGTCGGAACTGGGGCAGAGGCCTCCGGGGTTTGACTGACCCCTTCCCGCAAGAGTCCCCTGCAGGTTTCTGGTGGCCTCGTAGCGCTCCACCAGGTCGACCATCTCCAGGGCATTGGTGGGCGATACCTGGCCGATCCAGTGCTGGAGGGGATAAGGCAGGGCCCTCCAAAAGATGTCCGCCAACAGTCGATCCAGCATGGCAGTGGGACTTAGTAGATCGGGCTGCAGCCACTTTTGCAGCCTGTGCAGCAGATCGTAGAACTGCGGCCTAGCGGGTTCAGTCGTTTTAAAGTCCCACTGGTGGACTCTTTGGGCGCGGACCAGCACGTTCACGCCCAGTCTGGCTAGGACCTCTCCTTTCACAGTGTCATAATCTGCCGCTTGGTCATCCGACAAGTCGAAAAACACCTGCTGGGGTCCGGAAGCCAGGAACGGAGCGACCACCTCAGCCCACTGGTCACGGGGTAACTTTTCCCTCACGGCGACCTTCTCAAAAACCGCCAGGTACGTCTCAACGTCGTCTGCGGGGGTCATTTTGGGATCGCCGCACGGACCGCTTTCCGGGCATCTTGGACGTGGTGGGACGCTCCTGCCGCCTGTAACGCCATCACATGTTGTAGCAGTAGTTGGTTGGTCTCCCGCTGCTGCACGTTAGCCTCTATGAGAGCCTTCACAGCAGCCTCCATGTTGCCAGAAACTCCTGCTTGCAGCTTTGCTGGCTTAATATATTCCATACACTTTAGAAAAACAAAACTTCGGCGTTCACGCCAGCCTCACTGCGCATGCCCGCATCCTCCACCAAATGTGGGAGTCGCTCTGGTAGACAGCGGTGCGGGTGCAGTTTAGAGGCAAAACAAGGAGTCCAGATTGTGCAACAAACAGTGTTTTATTCACACTTGCACACAAAATGAAAAACAGTCTCTTGGTGACAGTTCACACACAACGGAAATAACGTAGCCAAACAAAAACAGTCCAACACAGGTTCAGTCACCTGGGAGGTGTAGGTGCAGGTTCGCACCACGCTGTCGGCCCAGCCGCAGGAGAATCCAGCTTCCGGTAGCCAGGAACAAAATACCTCCTTGCTGAGCTCTTTCCTCCTGGACAGAGAACTCCCAGCCCTGTTAGCAGCTCCAGGATAATTACACTCCCCAGACACAGCTGCTGGCTGCGTTTTATATCCAGCCCAAAACATGGACTGGACCGTGGGGAGCAGCCACCCCCCCTACTCTTTAGCTGCTCCCAGTAAGAGCCGGCCCGGATCGGCTTTGCAGCCATGCTATTTAACAAAGTCAAACAGCACTAGCTGCTGCAGACAAAAACCCGGCTCTCACCTCACCGAGGCCAGCAACCTCGGTGACACGTACCTGCCATCACATATGACACCTTGCACCTTACCACAGCATACATAGGACATGCTCTACTTTTTAGATTGGCGGCGCGCTCCGCAAAAACTAATGTGGAGAGCACAGTGTGTGCTCTCCGCATCGTTCCGTGCCCCATTCACAGTCAATGGGTCCGCATGTATTCCGCAGAATTGCGGAATACATGCGGACATATATGCGGACGTGTGAATAAGGCCTAATACTGACTGCTGTCTAGCAAAGGATAGATTATTTTCTGTGGTGAAATTCAATAGCCAAAAAAGCAATACCCAGAATCTGGTGTCGCAGCACTGGCTGGCAAAGTATAATAGTGTCTGCCAAAACATATATTTTGTTCTGGGGTGAAATTCAATTGCCAAAATAGCAATACCCTGAATCTGGTCTCACAGCTCTGGCTGGCAAAGTATAATAGTGTCCATAAAAACATATATTTTGTTCTGGGGTAAAATTCTATTGCCAAAATAGCAATACCCTGAATCTGCTGTCCCAGCACTGGTTGGCAAAGTATAATAGTGTCCGCCAAAACATATATTTTGTTCTGGGGTGAAATTCAATTGCCAAAATAGTAATACCCTGAATCTGGTGTCCCAGCACTGGCTGGTAAAGTATAATAGTGTCCGCCAAAACATATATTTTGTTCTGGGGTGAAATTCAATTGCCAAAATAGCAATACTCTGAATCTGGTGTTCCAGCAGTTGCAGGCCAAGTGTTGATCTTTCCGTAAAAGGGTATATTTTGTTCTGAGGCGAGACAGGGGCGAGACAGGCGAGCAGCGGCAGGATGTGAACGCCGGAAGCGCACACAGACGACCCGCACTTTATGCAGTAGCTCTGACATGTCGGGGTAGTTGGGAATGAACTTCTGCACCACCAAATTCAGCACATGCGCCAGGCAAGGGATGTGCGTCAAACCGGCTAGTTCCAGATCTGCGACAAAATTTCGCCCATTATCGCACACCACCAGGCCGAGCTTGAGGCCCACCAGCAGAAACCACTCGTCGGTCTGTTTTTCAATACCCCGCCACAACTCCTGCGCGGTGTGGGGCCTGTCCCCCAAACATATGAGTTTCAGAATGGCCTGCTGACGTTTACCCCGGGCTGTGCTGAAGTTGGTGGTGAAGGTGTGTGGCTGACTGGATGAGCTGGTGGAAGCAGAAGAGGAGGAAGCCGAGTAGGAGGAGGAGGCTACAGGAGGCAAAGAATGATGCCCTGCGATCCTTGGCAGCGGAAGGACGTGCGCCAAGGAACTCTCCGCCTGGGGCCCAGCCGCCACTACATTTACCCAGTGTGCAGTTAGAGAGATATAGCGTCCCTGGCCGTGCTTACTGGTCCACGTATCTGTGGTTAGGTGGACCTTGCCACAGATAACGTTGCGCAGTGCACACTTGATTTTATCAGATACTTGGTTGTGCAGGGAAGGCACGGCTGTCTTGGAGAAGTAGTGGCAGCTGGGAACAACATACTGTTGGACAGCCATGGACATCAGCTGTTTGAAGCTGTCTGTGTCCACCAGCCTGAATGACAGCATTTCAAAGGCCAGTAGTTTAGAAATGCTGGCATTCAGGCCCAGGACTCGAGGGTGGCTAGGTGGGAATTTACGCTTTCTCTCCAAGGTTTGTGAGATGAAGAGCTGAACGCTGTCGTGTGACATGGTGGAGATGCTTGGTGACGCAGGTGGTGGTGTCGGTGGCACATCCTCTGTTTGGTGGGCGGCAGGTGCCAACGTTCCTCCCGAGGTGGAGGAAGAGGCCGAGGCAGCAGCAGAAGAGGGAGCAAGGGCAGCCAGAGGGAGTTCCTTGCTTTTAAGGTGTTTACTCCACTGCAGTTCATGCTTTGCATGTAGATGCCTGGCCATGCAGGTTGTGCTAAGGTTCAGAACGTTAATGCCTCGCTTCAGGCTCTGATGGCACAGCGTGCAAACCACTCGGGTCTGGTCGTCAGCACATTGTTTAAAGAAGTGCCATCCCAGGGAACTCCTTGAAGCTGCCTTTGGGGTGCTCGGTCTCTGGTGGCGGTGGCCAGTAGCAGGCGAAATCTCTTGGTGGCGGCTGTTCTGCTTTTGCCCCCTGCTCCCTCTTTAGCTACGCTGTTGGCTCGGTCTCACCACTGTCTCTTCC
Organism: Bufotes viridis; assembly: GCA_033119425.1. Lineage (NCBI taxonomy): Eukaryota > Metazoa > Chordata > Amphibia > Anura > Bufonidae > Bufotes > Bufotes viridis. The sequence continues at coordinate 118,925,679 of CM065597.1, read as the reverse complement.
TCTGAACTATGAAAGTCAGTGGCACGACCTTCATTCCATGTGGGGTCTAGGACCTCATCGTCCCCTGCATCGTCTTCCACACAGTCTTCCTCTCTGACCCCCTGTTCGGTCTGCACACTGCAGAAAGACGCAGCAGTTGGTACCTGTGCTTCGTCATCATCAGAGACGTGCGGACTCCGATGAGGTGGTATTCCCATGTCCTCATCATCAGGAAACATCAGTGGTTGTGCATCAGTGCATTCTATGTCTTCCACCATTGGGGAATGGCTAGGTGGATTCCCTTGGGAAACCCTGCCAGCAGAGTCTTCAAATAGCATAAAAGACTGCTGCATAACTTGAGGCTCAGACAGTTTACCTGATATGCATGGGGGTGATGTGACAGACTGATGGGCTTGGTTTTCAGGTGCCACCTGTGCGCTTTCTGCAGAAGACTGGGTGGGAGATAATGTTGTGAACATGCTGGATCCACTGTCGGCCACTCAATTGAACAGCGCCTGTACCTGCTCAGGCCTTACCATCCTTAGAACGGCATTGGGCCCCACCAAATATCGCTGTAAATTCTGGCGGGTACTGGAACCTGAGGTAGTTGGTTCACTAGGACGTGAGGCTGTGGCAGAATGGCCACGTCCTCTCCCAGCACAAGAGGGTACACTAACACCACCACGACCGCGTCCGCGTCCCTTACTAGATGTTTTCCTCATTGTTACCGTTCACCAAGCACCACAATAAGAAAAAAAATATTTGGCCCAATGTATTGATTTCAAATTCAGGCCATTTTTTACAGGCACCTACCACTATCTGCCTATTTATTTATGTAGCGTATTACACTAATCCAGGCACAGCAGTAACCACTGATTTAGGGGAATATCTCTTTTAGGGCTAGTATTTAGGCCCTGGATGAACGGTATCCTTTTATGGACAGATTTACACTTGGCCTGCAAGAGCTCGAACACCAGATTCAGGGTATTGCTATTTTGGCAATTTAATTTCACCCCAAAACAAAATATACCCTTTTATGGACAGATTAGCACTTGGCTTGCAACAGCTGGGACACCAGATTAAGGGTATTGCTATTTTGGCAATAGAATTTCACCCCACAACAAAATATATGTTTTTGCGGACACTATGAAACTTGGCCAGCCACAGCTGAAACCACTGATTTATGGTATTGCTATTTTGGCAATTGAATTTCACCGCAGAACAAAATATACCCTTTTTTTCAGACAGATTAACACTTGGCCTGCAACAGCTGGAACACCAGATTCAGGGTATTGCTATATTTGCAATTGAATTTCACCACAGAACAAAATATACCCTATTACAGACAGATTTAAACTAGGCCTGCAACTGCTGGAACACCAGATTCAGGGTATTGCTATTTTGGCAATTGAATTTCACCCCATAACAAAATATACCCTGTTAAGGACAGATTTAAACTAGGCCTGCAACTGCTGTAACACCAGATTCAGAGTATTGCTACATTGAAATGTAAATTTCACCCCAGAACAAAATATATGTTTTGGTGAACACTATTATACTTTGCCAGCCAGTGCTGGGAAAACAGAATCAGGGTATTGCTATATTGGCAAGTGAATTTCACCCCAGAACAAAATATATGTTTTGGCGGACACTAATATACTTTTCCAGCCAGTGCTGGGACAGCAGATTCTGGGTATTGCTATTTTGGCAATTGAATTTCACCCCAGAACAAAACATATGTTTTGGCGGACACTATTATACTTTGCCAGACAATGATGGGACACCAGATTAAGGGTATTGCTATTTTGGCATTTGAATTTCACCCCAGTACAAAATATACCCTTTTACGGACAGATAAACACTTGGCCTGCAACAGCTGGACCACCAGATTCAGGGTATGGCTATATTGGCAGGTGAATTTCACCCCAGAACAAAACATATGTTTTGGCGGACACTATTATACTTTGCCAGCTACTGCTGGGACACCAGATTCAGGGTATTGCTATTTTGGCAATTGAATTTCACCCCAGAACAAAATATACCCTGTTACGGACAAATTTAAACTAGGCCTGCAACTGCTGGAACACCAGATTCAGGGTATTGCTATTTTGGCAATTGAATTTCACCCCAGAACAAAATATAACATGTTACAGACAGCTTTAAACTAGGCCTGCAACTGCTGGAACACCAGATTCAGGTTATTGCTATTTTTGCAAGTGAATTTCACCCAGAACAAAATATATGTTTTGGCGGACACTAATATACTTTTCCAGCAAGTGCTGGGACAAGAGATTCTGGGTATTGCTATTTTGGCAATTGAATTTCACCCCAGAAAAAAATATGCCCTTTTACGGACAGATTAACACTTGGCCTGCAACAGCTGGAACACCAGATTTAGAGTATTTCTATATTGGCAAGTGAATTTCACCCCAGAACCAAATATATGTTTTGGCGGACACTATTATACTTTGCCAGCCAGTGCTGGGACACCAGATTCAGGGTATTGCTATTTTGGCAATGGAATTTCACTCCAGAACAAAATATACACTGTTACAGACAGATTTAAACTAGGCCTGCAACTGCTGGTACACCAGATTCCGGGTATTGCTATTTTGGCAATTGAATTTCACCCCAGAACAAAATATACCCTGTTAATGACAGATTTAAACTAGGCCTGCAACTGCTGGAACACCAGATTCAGGGTATTGCTATTTTGGCAATTGAATTTCACCCCAGAACAAAATATACCCTGTTAATGACAGATTTAAACTAGGCCTGCAACTGCTGTAACACCAGATTCAGGGTATTGCTATTTTGGCAATTTAATTTCACCCCAGTACAAAATATACCCTTTTACAGACAGACTAACACTTGGCCTGCAACAGCTGGAACACCAGATGCAGGGTATTGCTATATTGGCAAGTGAATTTTACCCCAGAACAAAATATATGTTTTGGTGGACACTATTATACTTTGCTAGCCAGTGCTGGGACACCATATTCAGGGTATTGCTATTTTGGCAAGTGAATTTGACCCCTGAACAAAATATATGTTTTGGCGGACACTATTATAATTTGCCAGCCACTGCTGAGACACCAGATTCAGGGTATTGCTATTTTGGCAATTGAATTTCACCCCAGTACAAAATATACCCTTTTACGGACAGACTAACACTTTGCCTGCAACAGCTGGAACACCAGATGCCGGTTATTGCTATATTGGCGAGTAAATTTTAACCCCGGAACAAAATATATGTTTTGGCGGACACTATTATAGTTTGCCAGCCAGTGTTGGGACACCAGATTCAGGGTATTGCTATTTTGGCAATTAAATTTCACCCCAGTAGAAAATATACCATTTTACGGACAGACTAACACTTGGCCTGCAACAGCTGGAACACCAGATGCAGGGTATTGCTATATTGGCAAGTGAATTTCACCCCAGAACAAAATATATGTTTTGGCGGACACTATTATAATTTGCCAGCCAGTGCTGAGACACCAGATTCAGGGTATTGCTATTTTTGCAATTGAATTTCACCCCAGTACAAAATATAACCTTTTACGGACAGACTAACACTTTGCCTGCAACAGCTGGAACACCAGATGCCGGTTATTGCTATATTGGCAAGTGAATTTCACCCCAGAACAAAATATATGTTTTGGCGGACACTATTATAGTTTGCCAGCCAGTGCTGGGACACCAGATTTAGGGTATTGCAATTTTGGCAATTGAATTTCACCCCAGTAAAAAATATACCATTTTACGGACAGATTAACACTTGGCCTGCAACAGCTGGAACACCAGATGCAGGGTATTGCTGTATTGGCAAGTGAATTTCACCCCAGAACAAAATATATGTTTTGGCGGAAACTATTATACTTTGCTAGCCAGTGCTGGGACACCAGATTCAGGGTATTGCTATTTTAGCAATTGAATTTCACCCCAGAACAAAATATATCGTTTTACGGACAGACTAACACTTGGCCTGCAACAGCTCGAACACCAGATGCAGTGTATTGCTATATTGGCAAGTGAATTTCACCCCAGAACAAAATATATGTTTTGGCGGACACTATTATACTTTGCCAGCCAATGCTGGGACACCAGATTCAGGGTATTGCTATTTTGGCAATGGAATTTCACCCCAGAACAAAATATACCCTGTTACTGACAGATTTAAACTAGGCCTCCAACTGCTGGTACACCAGATTCAGGGTATTGCTATTTTGGCAATGGAATTTCACCCCAGAACAAAATCTACCCTTTTTACGGACAGTTTAACACTTGGCCTGCAACAGCTGAAACTCCAGATTCAGGATATTGCTATATTGGCAAGTGAATTTCACCCCAGAACAAAATATATGTTTTGGCGGACACTATTATACTTTGCCAGCATGTGCTGGGACACCAGATTCAGGGTATTGCTATTTTGGCAAGTGAATTTCACCCCAGAACAAAATATATGTTTTGGCGGACACTAATATACTTTGCCAGCCAGTGCTGGGACACCAGATTCAGGGTATTGCTATTTTGGCAAGTGAATTTCACCCCAGAACAAAATATATGTTTTGGCGGACACTATGATACTTTGCTAACCAGTGCTGGGACACCAGATTCAGGGTATTGCTATTTTGGCAATTGAATTTCACCCCAGAAAAAAATATGCCCTTTTACGGACAGATTAACACTTGGCCTGCAACAGCTGGAACACCAGATTTAGAGTATTTCTATATTGGCAAGTGAATTTCACACCAGAACAAAATATATGTTTTGGCGGACACTATTATACTTTGCCAGCCAGTGCTGGGACACCAGATTCAGGATATTGCTATTTTGGCAATAGAATTTCACTCCAGAACAAAATATACCCTGTTACAGACAGATTTAAACTAAGCCTGCAACTGCTGGTACACCAGATTCCGGGTATTGCTATTTTGGCAATTGAATTTCACCCCATAAAAAAATATATGTTTTGGCGTACACTATTATACTTTGCCAGACAGTGCTGGGACACCAGATTCAGGGTATTGCTATGTTGGCAATTGAATTTCACCACAGTACAAAATATACCCATTTACGGACAGATTAACACTTGGCCTGCAACAGCTGGAACACCAGATTCAGGGTATTACTATATTGGCAATTGAATTTCACCCCAGAACAAAATATATGTTTTGGCGGACACTATTATACTTTGCCAGCCAGTGCTGGGACACCAGATTCAGGGTATTGCTATTTTAGCAATTGAATTTCACCCCAGAACAAAATATATGTTTTGGCGGACACTATTATACTTTGCTAGCTAGTGCTGGGACACCAGATTCAGGGTATTTCTATTTTAGCAATTTAATTTCACCCCAGAACAAAATATATGTTTTGGCGGACACTATTATACTTTGCCAGCCAGTGCTGGGACACCAGATTCAGGGTATTGCTATTTTGGCAATTGAATTTCACCCTAGAACAAAATATATGTTTTGGCGGACACTATTATACTTTGACAGCCACTGCTGGGACACCAGATTCAGGTATTGCTATTTTAGCAATTGAATTTCACCCAGAACAAAATATATGTTTTGGCAGACACTATTATACTTTGCCAGCCAGTGCTGGGACACCAGATTCAGGGTATTGCTATTTTGGCAATTGAATTTCACCCTAGAACAAAATATATGTTTTGGCGGACACTATTATACTTTGCCAGCCAGTGCTGGGACACCAGATTCAGGGTATTGCTATATTGGCAAGTGAATTTCACCCCAGAACAAAATATATGTTTTGTCGGACACTTTTATACTTTGCCAGCCAGTGCTGGGACACCAGATTCAGGGTATTGCTATTTTGGCAATTGAATTTCACCCTAGAACAAAATATATGTTTTGGCGGACACTATTATACTTTGACAGCCACTGCTGGGACACCAGATTCAGAGTATTGCTATTTTAGCAATTGAATTTCACCCCAGAACAAAATATATGTTTTGGCGGACACTATTATACTTTGCCAGCCAGTGCTGGGACACCAGATTCTGGGAATTGCTATTTTGGCAATTGAATTTCACCCTAGAACAAAATATATGTTTTGGCGGACACTATTATACTTTGACAGCCACTGCTGGGACACCAGATTCAGAGTATTGCTATTTTAGCAATTGAATTTCACCCCAGAACAAAATATATGTTTTGGCGGACACTATTATACTTTGCTAGCCAGTGCTGGGACACCAGATTCAGGGTATTTCTATTTTAGCAATTTAATTTCACCCCAGAACAAAATATATGTTTTGGCGGACACTATTATACTTTGCCAGCCAGTGCTGGGACACCTGATTCAGGGTATTGCTATTTTGGCAATTGAATTTCACCCCAGAACAAAATATATGTTTTGTCGGACACTTTTATACTTTGCCAGCCAGTGCTGGGACACCAGATTCAGGGTATTGCTATTTTGGCAATTGAATTTCACCCTAGAACAAAATATATGTTTTGGCGGACACTATTATACTTTGACAGCCACTGCTGGGACACCAGATTCAGAGTATTACTATTTTAGCAATTGAATTTCACCCCAGAACAAAATATATGTTTTGGCGGACACTATTATACTTTGCCAGCCAGTGCTGGGACACCAGATTCAGGGTATTGCTATTTTGGCAATGGAATTTCACTCCAGAACAAAATATACCCTGTTACAGACAGATTTAAACTAGGCCTGCAACTGCTGGTACACCAGATTCCGGGTATTGCTATTTTGGCAATTGAATTTTACCCCAGAACAAAATTTATGTTTTGGCTGACACTATTATACTTTGCCAGACAGTGCTGGGACACCAGATTCAGGGTATTGCTATGTTGGCAATTGAATTTCACCCTAGTACAAAATATTCCCTTTTACGGACAGATTAACACTTGGCCTGCAACAGCTGGAACACCAGCTTCAGGGTATTGCTATATTGGCAAGTGAATTTCACCCCAGAACAAAATATATGTTTTGGCGGACACTATTATACTTTGCCAGCAAGTGCTGGGACACCAGATTCAGGGTATTGCTATTTTGGCAATTGAATTTCACCCCAGAACAAAATATATGTTTTGGCGGACACTATTATACTTTGCCAGCCACTGCTGGGACACCAGATTCAGAGTATTGCTATTTTAGCAATTGAATTTAACCCCAGAAAAAAATATATGTTTTGGCGGACACTATTATACTTTGCTAGCCAGTGCTGGGACACCAGATTCAGGGTATTGCTATTTTAGAAATTGAATTTCACCCCAGAACAAAATATATGTTTTGGCGGACACTATTATACTTTGCCAGCCAGTGCTGGGACACCAGATTCAGGGTATTGCTATTTTGGCAATGGAATTTCACCCCAGAACAAAATATACCTATTGCTGGACAGATTTAACTAGGCCTGCAACTGCTGGTACACCAGATTCAGGGTATTGCTATTTTGGCAATGGAAATTCACCCCAGAACAAAATCTACCCTTTTACAGACAGTTTAACACTTGGCCTGCAACAGCTGAAACTCCAGATTCAGGATATTGCTATATTGGCAAGTAAATTTCACCCCAGAACAAAATATATGTTTTGGCGGACACTATTATACTTTGCCAGCAAGTGCTGGGACACCAGATTCAGGGCATTGCTATTTTGGCAATTGAATTTCACCCCAGAACAAAATATATGTTTTGGCGGACACTAATATACTTTGCCAGCCAGTGCTGGGACACCAGATTCAGGGTATTGCTATTTTGGCAAGTTAATTTCACCACAGAACAAAATATATGTTTTGGCGGACACTATTATACTTTGCCAGCCAGCTGCTGGTACACCTAGATTCAGAGGTATTGCTATTTTGGCAAGTGAATTTCACCCCAGAACAAAATATATGTTTTGTCGGACACTATTATACTTTGCCAGCCAGTGCTGGGACACCAGATTCAGTGTATTGCTATTTTGGCAATTGAATTTCACCCTAGAACAAAATATATGTTTTGGCGGACACTATTATACTTTGCCAGCCACTGCTGGGACACCAGATTCAGAGTATTGCTATTTTGGCAATTGAATTTCACCCCAGAACAAAATATATGTTTTGGCGGACACTATTATACTTTGCCAGCCAGTGCTGGGACACCAGATTCAGGGTATTGCTATTTTGACAATGGAATTTCACTCCAGAACAAAATATACCCATGTTACGGACAGATTTAACACTAGGCCTGCAACTAGCTGGAACACCAGATTCAGGGTATTACTATATTGGCAATTGAATTTCACCCCAGAACAAAATATATGTTTTGGCGGACACTATTATACTTTGCCAGACAGTGCTGGGACACCAGATTCAGGGTATTGCTATTTTGGCAATTGAATTTCACCCCAGAACAAAATATATCGTTTTGACGGACACTATTAACACTTGGCCTGCAGCAGCTGGGACACCAGATTCAGGGTATTTCTATTTTAGCAATTGAATTTCACCCCAGAACAAAAATATATGTTTTGGCGGACACTATTATACTTTGCCAGCCAGTGCTGGGACACCAGATTCAGGGTATTGCTATTTTGGCAATTGAATTTCACCCCAGAACAAAATATATGTTTTGGCGGACACTATTATACTTTGACAGCCACTGCTGGGACACCAGATTCAGGGTATTGCTATTTTAGCAATTGAATTTCACCCCAGAACAAAATATATGTTTTGGCGGACACTATTATACTTTGCCAGCCAGTGCTGGGACACCAGATTCAGGGTATTGCTATTTTGGCAATTGAATTTCACCCTAGAACAAAATATATGTTTTGGCGGACACTATTATACTTTGCCAGCCAGTGCTGGGACACCAGATTCAGGGTATTGCTATTTTGGCAAGTGAATTTCACCCCAGAACAAAATATATGTTTTAGCGGACACTATTATACTTTGCCAGCCACAGCTGAAACCACTGATTTATGGTATTGCTATTTTGGCAATTGAATTTCACCCCAGAACAAAATATATGTTTTAGTGGACACTATTATACTTTGCCAGCCACAGCTGACACCACTGATTTATGGTATTGCTATTTTGGCAATTGAATTTCACCCCAGAACAAAATATATGTTTTGGCGGACACTATGAATCTTGGCCTGCAACAGCTGGGACACCAGATTCAGGGAATTGCTATTTTGGCAATTGAATTTCACCCTAGAACAAAATATATGTTTTTGCGGACACTATTATACTTTGACAGCCACTGCTGGGACACCAGATTCAGAGTATTGCTATTTTAGCAATTGAATTTCACCCCAGAACAAAATATATGCTTTTGGCGGACACTATTATACTTTGCCTAGCCAGTGCTGGGACACCAGATTCAGGGATATTGCTATTTTAGCAATTTAATTTCACCCCAGAACAAAATATATGTTTTGGCGGACACTATTATACTTTGCCAGCCAGTGCTGGGACACCAGATTCAGGGTATTGCTATTTTGGCAATTGAATTTCATCCCAGAACAAAATATATGTTTTGTCGGACACTATTATACTTTGCCAGCCAGTGCTGGGACACCAGATTCAGGGTATTGCTATTTTGGCAATTGAATTTCACCCTAGAACAAAATATATCGTTTTAGCGGACACTATTAATACTTTGACAGCCACTGCTGGGACACCAGATTCAGAGTATTGCTATTTTAGCAATTGAATTTCACCCCAGAACAAAATATATGTTTTGGCGGACACTATTATACTTTGCCAGCCAGTGCTGGGACACCAGATTCAGGGTATTGCTATTTTGGCAATTGAATTTCACTCCAGAACAAAATATACCCTGTTACGGACACGATTTAAACTAGGCCTGCAACTGCTGGTACACCAGATTCAGAGTATTGCTATTTTGGCAATTGAATTTTACCCCAGAACAAAATATATGTTTTGGCTGGACACTATTATACTTTGCCAGACAGTGCTGGGACACCAGATTCAGGGTATTGCTATTTTGGCAATTGAATTTCACCCTAGTACAAAATATATCCTTTTACGGACAGATTAACACTTGGCCTGCAACATGCTGGAACACCAGCTTCAGGGTATTGCTATATTGGCAAGTGAATTTCACCCCAGAACAAAATATATGTTTTGGCGGACACTATTATACTTTGCCAGCAAGTGCTGGGACACCAGATTCAGGGTATTGCTATTTTGGCAATTGAATTTCACCCCAGAACAAAATATATGTTGTTGGCGGACACTATTATACTTGGCCAGCCACTGCTGGGACACCAGATTCAGAGTATTGCTATTTTGGCAATTGAATTTCACCCCAGAACAAAATATACGCTTTTAGCGGACACTATTAACACTTTGCCTGCCAGCAGCTGGAACACCAGATTCAGGATATTGCTATATTGGCAATTGAATTTCACCCAGAACAAAATATATGTTTTGGCGGACACTATTATACTTTGCCAGCCAGTGCTGGGACACCAGATTCAGGGTATTGCTATTTTGGCAATGTGAATTTCACCCCAGAACAAAATATATGTTGTTGCGGACAGCTATTATACTTGGCCTGCCACTGCTGGGACACCAGATTCAGGGTATTGCTATTTTGGCAATTGAATTTCACCCCAGAACAAAATATACGCTTTTAGCGGACACTATTAACACTTGGCCTGCAACAGCTGAAACTCCAGATTCAGGATATTGCTATATTGGCAAGTAAATTTCACCCCAGAACAAAATATATGTTTTGGCGGACACTATTATACTTTGCCAGCAAGTGCTGGGACACCAGATTCAGGGCATTGCTATTTTGGCAATTGAATTTCACCCCAGAACAAAATATATGTTTTGGCGGACACTAATATACTTTGCCAGCCAGTGCTGGGACACCAGATTCAGGGTATTGCTATTTTGGCAAGTTAATTTCACCACAGAACAAAATATATGTTTTGGCGGACACTATTATACTTTGCCAGCAACTGCTGGTACACCTAATTCAGGGTATTGCTATTTTGGCAATTGAATTTCACCCCAGAACAAAATATATGTTTTGTCGGACACTTTTATACTTTGCCAGCCAGTGCTGGGACACCAGATTCAGTGTATTGCTATTTTGGCAATTGAATTTCACCCTAGAACAAAATAAATGTTTTGGCGGACACTATTATACTTTGACAGCCACTGCTGGGACACCAGATTCAGAGTATTGCTATTTTAGCAATTGAATTTCACCCCAGAACAAAATATATGTTTTGGCGGACACTATTATACTTTGCCAGCCAGTGCTGGGACACCAGATTCAGGGTATTGCTATTTTGACAATGGAATTTCACTCCAGAACAAAATATACCCTGTTACAGACAGATTTAAACTAGGCCTGCAACTGCTGGTACACCAGATTCCGGGTATTGCTATTTTGGCAATTGAATTTTACCCCAGAACAAAATTTATGTTTTGGCGGACACTATTATACTTTGCCAGACAGTGCTGGGACACCAGATTCAGGGTATTGCTATGTTGGCAATTGAATTTCACCCCCGTACAAAATATTCCCTTTTACGGACAGATTAACACTTGGCCTGCAACAGCTGGAACACCAGCTTCAGGGTATTGCTGTATTGGCAAGTGAATTTTACCCCAGAACAAAATATATGTTTTGGCGGACACTATTATACTTTGCCAGCAACTGCTGGAACACCTAACTCAGGGTATTGCTATTTTGGCAATTGAATTTCACCCCAGAACAAAATATATGTTTTGTCGGACACTTTTATACTTTGCCAGCCAGTGCTGGGACACCAGATTCAGGGTATTGCTATTTTGGCAATGGAATTTAACCCTAGAACAAAATATATGTTTTGGCGGACACTATTATACTTTGACAGCCACTGCTGGGACACCAGATTCAGAGTATTGCTATTTAGCAATTGAATTTCACCCCAGAACAAAATATATGTTTTGGCGGACACTATTATACTTTGCTAGCCAGTGCTGGGACACCAGATTCAGGGTATTGCTATTTTAGCAATTGAATGTCACCCCAGAACAAAATATATGTTTTGGCGGACACTATTATACTTTGCCAACCAGTGCTGGGACACCAGATTCAGGGTATTGCTATTTTGGCAATGGAATTTAACCCCAGAACAAAATATACCCTGTTATGGACAGATTTAAACTAGGACCGCAACTGCTGGTACACCAGATTCCGGGTTTTGCTATTTTGGTAATTAAATTTCACCCCAGAACAAAATATACCCTGTTACGGACAGATTTATACTAGGCCTGCAACTGCTGGAACACCAGATTCAGGGTATTGCTATTTTGGCAATACAATTTTACCCCAGAACAAAATATATGTTTTGGCGGACACTATTATACTTTGCCAGCCAGTGCTGGGACACCAGATTCAGGGTATTGCTATTTTGGCAATAGAATTTCACCCCAGAACAAAATCTACCCTTTTAAGGACAGTTTAACACTTGGCCTGCAACAGCTGAAACTCCAGATTAAGGATATTGCTATACTGGCAAGTGAATTTCACCCCAGAATAAAATATATGTTTTGGCGGACACTATTATACTTTGCCAGCCAGTGCTGGGACACCAGATTCAGGGTATTGCTATTTTGGCAATTTAATTTCATCCCAGAACAAAATATATGTTTTGGCGGATACTAATATACTTTGCCAGCCAGTGCTGGGACACCAGATTCAGGGTATTGCTATTTTGGCAATTTAATTTCACCCAGTACAAAATATTCCCTTTTATGGACACACTAACACTTGGCCTGCAACAGCTGGAACACCAGATTCAGGGTATTGCTATATTGGCAAGTGAATTTCACCACAGAACAAAATATATGTTTTGGCGGACACTATTATACTTTGCCAGCATGTGCTGGGACACCAGATTCAGGGTATTGCTATTTTGGCAATTGAATTTCACCCCAGAACAAAATATATGTTTTGGCGGACACTATTATACTTTGCCAGCCACTGCTGGGACACCAGATTCAGAGTATTGCTATTTTAGCAATTGAATTTAACCCCAGAAAAAAATATATGTTTTGGCGGACACTATTATACTTTGCTAGCCAGTGCTGGGACACCAGATTCAGGGTATTGCTATTTTAGCAATTGAATTTCACCCCAGAACAAAATATATGTTTTGGCGGACACTATTATACTTTGCCAGCCAGTGCTGGGACACCAGATTCAGGGTATTGCTATATTGGCAAGTGAATTTCACCACAGAACAAAATATATGTTTTGGCGGACACTATTATACTTTGCCAGCATGTGCTGGGACACCAGATTCCGGGTATTGCTATTTTGGCAATGGAATTTCACCCCAGAACAAAATATACCCAGTTACGGACAGATTTAACTAGGCCTGCAACTGCTGGTACACCAGATTCCGGGTATTGCTATTTTGGCAATGGAAATTCACCCCAGAACAAAATCTACCCTTTTACAGACAGTTTAACACTTGGCCTGCAACAGCTGAAACTCCAGATTCAGGATATTGCTATATTGGCAAGTGAATTTCACCCCAGAACAAAATATATGTTTTGGCGGACACTATTATACTTTGCCAGCAAGTGCTGGGACACCAGATTCAGGGTATTGCTATTTTGGCAAGTGAATTTCACCCCAGAACAAAATATATGTTTTGGCGGACACTAAAATACTTTGCCAGCCAGTGTTGGGACACCAGATTCAGGGTATTGCTATTTTGGCAAGTTAATTTCACCACAGAACAAAATATATGTTTTGGCGGACACTATTATACTTTGCCAGCAACTGCTGGTACACCTAATTCAGGGTATTGCTATTTTGGCAATTGAATTTCACCCCAGAACAAAATATATGTTTAGTCGGACACTTTTATACTTTGCCAGCCAGTGCTGGGACACCAGATTCAGGGTATTGCTATTTTGGCAATTGAATTTCACCCTAGAACAAAATAAATGTTTTGGCGGACACTATTATACTTTGACAGCCACTGCTGGGACACCAGATTCAGAGTATTGCTATTTTAGCAATTGAATTTCACCCCAGAACAAAATATATGTTTTGGCGGACACTATTATACTTTGCCAGCCAGTGCTGGGACACCAGATTCAGGGTATTGCTATTTTGGCAATGTAATTTCACTCCAGAACAAAATATACCCTGTTACAGACAGATTTAAACTAGGCCTGCAACACCTGGAACACCAGATTCAGGGTATTGCTATATTGGCAAGTGAATTTCACCACAGAACAAAATATATGTTTTGGCGGACACTATTATACTTTGCCAGCAAGTGCTGGGACACCAGATTCAGGGTATTGCTATTTTGGCAATTGAATTTCACCCCAGAACAAAATATATGTTTTGGCAGACACTATTATACTTTGCCAGCCACTGCTGGGACACCAGATTCAGAGTATTGCTATTTTAGCAATTGAATTTAACCCCAGAAAAAAATATATGTTTTGGCGGACACTATTATACTTTGCTAGCCAGTGCTGGGACACCAGATTCAGGGTATTGCTATTTTAGCAATTGAATTTCACCCCAGAACAAAATATATGTTTTGGCGGACACTATTATACTTTGCCAGCCAGTGCTGGGACACCAGATTCCGGGTATTGCTATTTTGGCAATGGAATTTCACCCCAGAACAAAATATACCCAGTTACGGACAGATTTAACTAGGCCTGCAACTGCTGGTACACCAGATTCCGGGTATTGCTATTTTGGCAATGGAAATTCACCCCAGAACAAAATCTACCCTTTTACAGACAGTTTAACACTTGGCCTGCAACAGCTGAAACTCCAGATTCAGGATATTGCTATATTGGCAAGTGAATTTCACCCCAGAACAAAATATATGTTTTGGCGGACACTATTATACTTTGCCAGCAAGTGCTGGGACACCAGATTCAGGGTATTGCTATTTTGGCAAGTGAATTTCACCCCAGAACAAAATATATGTTTTGGCGGACACTAATATACTTTGCCAGCCAGTGTTGGGACACCAGATTCAGGGTATTGCTATTTTGGCAAGTTAATTTCACCACAGAACAAAATATATGTTTTGGCGGACACTATTATACTTTGCCAGCAACTGCTGGTACACCTAATTCAGGGTATTGCTATTTTGGCAATTGAATTTCACCCCAGAATAAAATATATGTTTTGGCGGACACTATTATACTTTGCCAGCCAGTGCTGGGACACCAGATTCAGGGTATTGCTATTTTGGCAATTGAATTTCACCCTAGAACAAAATAAATGTTTTGGCGGACACTATTATACTTTGACAGCCACTGCTGGGACACCAGATTCAGAGTATTGCTATTTTAGCAATTGAATTTCACCCCAGAACAAAATATATGTTTTGGCGGACACTATTATACTTTGCCAGCCAGTGCTGGGACACCAGATTCAGGGTATTGCTATTTTGGCAATGGAATTTTACTCCAGAACAAAATATACCCTGTTACAGACAGATTTAAACTAGGCCTGCAACTGCTGGTACACCAGATTCCGGGTATTGCTATTTTGGCAATTGAATTTTACCCCAGAACAAAATTTATGTTTTGGCGGACACTATTATACTTTGCCAGACAGTGCTGGGACACCAGATTCAGGGTATTGCTATGTTGGCAATTGAATTTCACCCCCGTACAAAATATTCCCTTTTACGGACAGATTAACACTTGGCCTGCAACAGCTGGAACACCAGCTTCAGGGTATTGCTGTATTGGCAAGTGAATTTCACCCCAGAACAAAATATATGTTTTGTCGGACACTTTTATACTTTGCCAGCCAGTGCTGGGACACCAGATTCAGAGTATTGCTATTTAGCAATTGAATTTCACCCCAGAACAAAATATATGTTTTGGCGGACACTATTATACTTTGCTAGCCAGTGCTGGGACACCAGATTCAGGGTATTGCTATTTTAGCAATTGAATGTCACCCCAGAACAAAATATATGTTTTGGCGGACACTATTATACTTTGCCAGCCAGTGCTGGGACACCAGATTCAGGGTATTGCTATTTTGGCAATGGAATTTAACCCCAGAACAATATATACCCTGTTATGGACAGATTTAAACTAGGCCCGCAACTGCTGGTACACCAGATTCCGGGTTTTGCTATTTTGGTAATTAAATTTCACCCCAGAACAAAATATACCCTGTTACGGACAGATTTATACTAGGCCTGCAACTGCTGGAACACCAGATTCAGGGTATTGCTATTTTGGCAATACAATTTTACCCCAGAACAAAATATATGTTTTGGCGGACACTATTATACTTTGCCAGCCAGTGCTGGGACACCAGATTCAGGGTATTGCTATTTTGGCAATTGAATTTCACCCCAGAACAAAATATATGTTTTGGCGGACACTATTATACTTTGCCAGCCAGTGCTGGGACACCTCATTCAAGGTATTGCTATTTTGGCAATAGAATTTCACCCCAGAACAAAATCTACCCTTTTAAGGACAGTTTAACACTTGGCCTGCAACAGCTGAAACTCCAGATTAAGGATATTGCTATACTGGCAAGTGAATTTCACCCCAGAATAAAATATATGTTTTGGCGGACACTATTATACTTTGCCAGCCAGTGCTGGGACACCAGATTCAGGGTATTGCTATTTTGTCAATTTAATTTCATCCCAGAACAAAATATATGTTTTGGCGGATACTAATATACTTTGCCAGCCAGTGCTTGGACACCAGATTCAGGGTATTGCTATTTTGGCAATTTAATTTCACCCAGTACAAAATATTCCCTTTTATGGACACACTAACACTTGGCCTGCAACAGCTGGAACACCAGATTCAGGGTATTGCTATATTGGCAAGTGAATTTCACCACAGAACAAAATATATGTTTTGGCGGACACTATGATACTTTGCTAGCCAGTGCTGGGACACCAGATTCAGGGTTTTGCTATTTTGGCAAGTGAATTTCACCCCAGAACAAAATATATGTTTTGGCGGACACTAATATACTTTGCCAGCCAGTGCTGGGTCACCAGATTCAGGGTATTGCTATTTTGGCAATGGAATTTCACCCCAGAACAAAATATACCCTGTTACGTACAGATTTAAACTAGGCCTGCAACTGCTGGAACACCAGATTCAGGGAATTGCTATTTTGGCAATAGAATTTTACCCCAGAACAAAATATATGTTTTGGCGGACACTATTATACTTTGCCAGCCAGTGCTGGAACACCAGATTCGGGTATTGCTATTTTTGCAATTGAATTTCCCCCCAGAACAAAATATATGTTTTGGCGGACACTAATATACTTTGCCAGCCAGTGCTGGGACACCAGATTCAGGGTATTGCTATTTTGGCAAGTGAATTTCACCCTAGTACAAAATATACCCTTTTACGGACAGACTAACACTTGGCCTGCAAACGCTGGAACACCAGATTCAGGGTATTGCTATATTGGCAAGTGAATTTTACCCCAGAACAAAATATATGTTTTGGCGGACACTATTATACTTTGCTAGCCAGTGCTTGGACACCAGATTCAGGGTATTGCTATTTTGGCAATTGAATTTCACCCTAGTACAAAATATACCCTTTTACGGACAGACTAACACTTGGCCTGCAACAGCTGGAACACCAGATTCAGGGTATTGCTATTTTGGCAAGTGAATTTCACCTCAGAACAAAATATATGTTTTGGCGGACACTATTGTGCTTTGCCAGCCACTGCTGGGACACCAGATTCAGGGTATTGCTATTTTGGCATTTTAATTTCACCCCAGAACAAAATATATGTTTTGGCGGACACTATTATACTTTGCCAGCCAGTGCTGGGACACCAGATTCAGGGTATTGCTATTTTGGAAATTGAATTTCACCCCAGAACAAAATATATGTTTTGGCAGACACTATTATACTTTGCCAGCCAGTGCTGGGACACCAGATTCAGGGTATTGCTATTTTTGCTATTGAATTTCACCACAGAAAATAATCTATCCTTTGCCAGACAGCAGACAGTATTGCACTTGGCTAGCTAAAGCTTGAAAACCATATTTAGGGAATTGGTGTTTTGGCAATTGTATTTAACCTCATAGCCATAGCAGAAAGCAGGTGCACTCTGCGGCAATGCTAAACTCTCCCACTGATAAAATTGAGGGGTTAGTTCGACATATCCTACTAGGAGGACATGTCTTAAGCTCGGACACCACAGCAAGGTCCCTCAAGTAGCCCGAGGCCCTACCACTCAACCTACCTGAGCCGTATGGGCGATACCAGGAGCCGTTGGGCATTACGGGAGTTTAAGGCCTGACTCACACACAGCTCACCAGTGACCACCAGCATGTATCCATGCTTGCAATGGGAGGTGGGAGGTGCCTGTGAGCCCCACCCCGGGAGCGGGTGATATGGCCCAGAGCCTCCCAGGTGCACCTGAATGTAGCCGGTAGATGAAAAGCATGCACATTTAAATCGGAGTTTATACATCTCCAAACATATTATACAATCCATTAGAAAACGTGGTGTGGTGTTTAACAAGCAGGATATGCTCAACCTATATGCAGTTGTGCATGTATCTAGGGGAGCACATCCTGCACTGGGAGGCTCTTGTCCATATCAGCCGGTCCCGGGGTGGGGCTCACAGGCTCCTGCCACCTCCCATTGCAAGCATGGATACATGCTGGAGGTCACTGGGGCGGTGTCTGTGAGTCAGGCCTTACGCTCCCGTAATGCCCAACGGCTCCTGGTATCGCCCATACGGCTCAGGTAGGTTGAGTGGTAGGGCCTCGGGCTACTTGAGGGACCTTGCCGTGGTGTCCGAGCTTAAGACATGTCCTCCTAGTAGGATATGTCGAACTAACCCCTCAATTTTATCAGTGTGAGGGTATAGCATTGCCGCAGAGTGCACCTGCTTTTTGCTATGGTTATGTTTTTGATTGTTCTCCACATCCACATTATCGCTATCGTATGTAGGATGGTTATTGTGGTACTTGTAGTCCGTTGCTGGCATCTTCCATTGTATGCATTTTTTGCTGTTGATTGCCCCTAGCAACGGACTACAAGTGCAGGATGTGCTCCCCTAGATACATGCACAACTGCATATGGGTTGAGCATATCCGGCTTGTTAAACACCACACCAGGTTTTCTAATGAATTGATCACCCCAGAAAAAAGTGACAGAAAAACGCTCTGTGCAGCCTAAAAACTAGTGAGCAATTAACTAGCAGAAGTTGAATCATTCACAACTGTAGATCGATCAGTTCATTAGGTGCTTTTGCTGACTTTTCCCTGCCTAATCTCGCCTTCACAGGAGCTGCGTCCTCTCCCTACACTAATCAGAGAAGTGTGACGTGCGGCGCTACGTGACTCCAGCTTAAATAGAGGCTGAGTCACATGCTGCACTTGGCCAATCACAGCCATGCCATTAGTAGGCATGGCTGTGATGGCTTCTTAGGCAAGAAGTAAAACGCTAGCTGATTGGCTGCTGTGCAGCCCTTCAGAAAGCGGGAAGAAATCGCCGAACAACGGACCCGAACCCGAACTGTTTTGAAAATGTTCGGGTCCGTGTCCCGAACACCCCAAAATTCGGTACGAACCCGAACTATGCTCGAACTGTTCGCTCAACACTAGTCACAAGTTAATACCAGACTGAGAACATTAACTACATGATTCACAGATTTCATGTAACCAAGACACCGAACAAGAAAACCAGACATTATACCAACGCATTAGATAGATTGGCTGGCCAGTGATTATTAATGCAGCATGACACAGGCAGACCACCCTCCTCTCTCTGTAAAGTTCAACTGCAGGTGGTGAACCTGTCTATATATCATCCAAAGGAATCCTACTGCTGTGTCATATACACAGTGACAGGTATCGCATATTCATGCAGCTAGTGACTATGATGCCGGCTGCACTCAAAAGCAGGCACCATCTTTAAAGACCCCCTCAGCACTGTACATGTGCGGTGCTAGGTGGAAAGGGGTCAAAAACATCTACATTATATATACATTATATATTCATTATGGCCATCTGCACAATGGTTTGCTGATATAAATATTGCCTCAATATTTGTACAATTTGAGAACATTTATGTGTCTCAAATTCTATTACTTGCTTTACTTTATACTTTGTTAGGCTACTTTCACACTAGCGTTTTAGTTTTCCGGTATTGAGATCCGTCATAGGGGCTCAATACTGGATAAAAATGCTTTAGTTTTGTCCCCATTCATTGTCAATAGGAACAAAACTGAACTGATCCGTCCTATATTGACTTTTAATGGAGTTCATGAGGCATCAGTCTTGGCAATGTAAAAGATAATACAACCGGATACGTTCATAACAGATGCAGATGGTTGTATTATCAGTAATGGAAGCGTTTTTGCTGAACCCTGCTGCATCTAGCAAAAATGCTAGTGTGAATGTTCTGCCCAGCAGGGTTAGAAAGTGATTCTGGGCAAAGGACTAAATATGGTGTGGGAAAGACTTGATGAGTGTTATGGAAGCTATAGAAAATGCTTTATTTAAGAGAATTGATAATTTTCTCAGAATAGTGGGTAGGGGTTATTAGAAGCTTAGGGAACTCAGTGACTTGTTGATAGAGGTACAGGTTGCTCAGGCAGAAGGAAATCTGCCGGGGCTATTATTTCTGGACACCGCCAGAGGTGTCAATCCGATTGTCCAAAAACTCCCTTATAATCTACAAGAGAAGTGGATCACACATGGTTCCCATTATAAACAGTTTCATAATGTACCATTTCCCCCTTCATGGTATTTGTAGACTTTGTTACTCAACAGGAAAGGATCTGAAACTATACCAGTTTTGACTTTACATTGTCATTTTCCACTACCCCTGGTGTCAAACCTCATAAAACACCAGTGGCAGTCCACAAAACTAATGTTATCTCCACAGGTTCTCTTTACAAGCTGTTTAAGTCTTCTCAAGAAGAGAACAAACTCAAAGATCTTATCAAAGAAAGCCACCTACACAAGAAACCACATCCTCTACTAAAATGCAGAGCGTTCAGGGAGAAGTCTTTAGAAGACCATAAAGAATTCCTCAAAGAAAACAACATCTTCTTCAGGTGCTGCCCTACAACATCGCACTTCACCAGGAACTGTAAGCTCAATGTGACATGTACAGAATGCGGTAGCACAGAACACAACGCGGTTTTACCCTGGACCACCTTCTCAGGTATCATCCAAGCAAAGGAGCATGACGGAAAGCAGATAGACACTAACATAAACACCACAGTAGTCACTTCTCACTGTACAGAGATCTGTAAAGAACTTGCAGGAGGGAAATCCTGTTTAAAAATCTGCCTTGCCAGAGTTTATTCTGGCGGTCACCGAGATAAGGTCATCAAAGTATATGCAATCTTAGATGATCAAAGCAACCGGTCTTTAGCTAAAGCCACCTTCTTCGACACCTTCAACATTGTAGGGCCCAGTTCTCCCTACTCCTTAAGAACATGTGCTGGTACTGTTGAGACGGCGGGGAGGAAGGCAACTGGGTACAAGGTAGAGTCCATAGATGGTCAGACCTGCTTGTCCCTGCCAACCATACTGGAGTGCAATCACATACCTGAAAGCCAGTCTAAGATACCTACAACAGAGGTGGCAGCATACCACCCCCACCTGAGGAGTATAGCACACCTGATACCGGAACTGGACCCAAAAGCCCTTATAGCCTTACTCCTTGAAGGAGACATACTACGAGTTCACAAGGCTAGAGGACAGCTTAACGGTCCCCAGAACGCTCTATACACCCAGAGACTTGACCTAGGATGGTAGAAACAGAAGAGTCGCAGCAGTATCTCCGGTTGTTCAATTTATTGCGAAGACTTCACAGCGTGTATACAGATAGAATGCAACGTTTCAGCTGTTACCAGCCTTTGTCAAGCATAATCAAAGGTGACACATGTAAGACTTAAATAGTATAGCCACCACCCTCCTCATAATGCTCCTCCAATCACATAAGCCCACTTGCAATAGCTATCCAATCCTGACCAATGCAAGTTTCAAACCCTCTTTTGCATAAATTAATGTTGTCACCTGTGTGGAGTTCATCCCATTGTTCCATGTTCAAACCCGGTGTTCGCGTCTCTGCATCACCAATGCGCAAACTCGCGCCACTGCTTGTTTACATATCACCTGGGCAACGGGAGTCCAGATCTCGCTATGAACCCGCAAGACCGCGTCACCATACCACGTGAGCTCCTGTCAATTAATCTGCGCCGCAGCCATCCACCGCGCACAGATATGACATCACTATGTGACAAGTTGCCAAGGTAATGCGCAGATATGGGAACAGAGGGTACATGGATCTGTATACATTGTTGATGTCATCATATATACATACACATCATATACATAATAGCACGATATGCTGTAACATGGTGATATACCTTAACATGGGGGCTAGACCTGTAAATATCGGTTTAGTCTGGAATTGGATTTACAACGATTTTTTAGGAGTGTGTCGCTCTAGCCAGCACCGGACTCTCCCTGGATGCCAACCGGCTTGTCCTCCGCCTCCTGGAGGTGGTCCTGAGGAGGAATTTTTTCCTCTTTGGGGACACCTTTTACCAACAGAAGCGAGGTGTGGCCATGGGGTCCAATGTGGCCCCAACTTATGCGAACATGTTTATGGCCGAGGTGGAGGACAGGTTGGTTTATCCATCCGCATTCTTTGGAAGGGTCCTGGGCTGGTGGCGCTACATCGATGATATTTTCATGATATGGAGCGGGTCTAGGGATGAATTGAATGATTTTCACACTCACCTTAACATGGGAGTTCCAGGACTACAATTCACATTCACGATGTCAGAGAGTGAGTTACAATTTCTTGATGTCAGGGTATATGTCATTGATGGAATAATACACACGGATATCTATCAAAAACCAACAGAAATAATCTGTTGGTTTATAATAGCTCCTGTCCTCGACGCATGATTGACTCCTTACCCTGGAGTCAGTTGTTGCGAGCTAGAAGTATTGTTTCATGAGAGGAAAATTTCTCCAGTAGAGTTGATGAAATGTGTAATAAGTTTGCCGATAGAGGTTACCCTAGACAACTCCTATTGAGATCTAAGGAGAGGATTATGGGAATGGATAGGGAGTCCACGCTCATTGAATCGTCTGGTGACAGGACGAAGAAAAGGATTCCTTTTGTTTCCATTTTTGGACAGGACAGTGGTGTAATTGCCAGTATCCTTAGAAAGGAGTGGCATATTTTACAACGGGGGTTACCTGAGATTAATGAATTCTCTGTCCCTCCAATTATGGCTTACAAAAGGAACACTAACTTACGTGATAGGTTGGTTAAATGTGATATTGGTGGCCCTAAGTTGGATCGGAAAATGTATTTAGCGCCTAAAAGCGCCTAAGAATGGCAATTTCCCTTGTTTGTCATGCTGCAATTGCAGCAGTATAATGAAGGGAGATACATTTGCCCACCCCTACAGTGGAAAAGTATTCAAAATTAACGGCTTTTTTACTTGCCGATCCAAAGATGTCATCTATACGATGCAGTGCCCCTGTAGTCTCAGCTATGTTGGAGAGACTACGATGGAGGTGAGAGAAAGGATCAACAAGCATAAAAGTACAATAAGGAAAGGAGATTTGGACAAACCTGTTGCCAGACACTTTATAGAGCGTGGACATTCCATTAACCAGCTACGTTTTAGAGTTATTGATGCAGTGGGTGCCCTCAGAAGGGGCGGAGATAAAGAAAAAATTCTTAGGAAAAAGGAACTTAAGTGGATATATACCCTGCGATCCCTGCAACCATTTGTCCTCAATCTAGAGTTTAATGTGGCAGGGGTTGATTAGTGTGATCCCCAATCAGATGTTACATGCATTTTATTTGTGATCATCCTCTGTATTCTGTATAATCCAGGTGTTTTTATTAATTATTTTCAACTATGTTTAGTACATCCTCATATTAAAATATTGATATCCCCCGATATTCACAGGTCTAGCCCCCATATTAAAGTATATCACCATGTTACAGCATATCGTGCTATTATGTATATGATGTGTATGTAAATATGATGACATCAACAATGTATACAGATCCACGTACCCTCTGTTCTGATATCTGCGACTTGGCTTGCGCATTGCCTTGGCAACCTGTCACATAGTGATGTCATATCTGTGCACGGTGGATGGCCGCAGCGCAGATTAATTGACAGAAGCTCATGTGGTATGGTGACACAGTTGCGCGGATTCATCGCGAGATCTGGACTGCCGTTGCCCAGGTGATATGTAATTTATGCAAAAGAGGGTTTGAAACTTGCATTGGTCAGGATTGGATAGCTATTGCAGGTGGGCTTATGTGATTGGAGGAGCATTATGAGGAGGATGGTGGCTATACTATTTATGTCTTATATGTGTAACTTTTGATTATGCTTGACAAAGGCTGGTAACAGCCGAAACGTTGCATTCTATTCTACACGCTGTGAAGTCTTCGCAATAAATTGAACAACCGGAGATGCTGCTGCGACTCTTCTGTTTCTACTGTCTGGTGTGACCGCTGGGGATCTGCGGTTCGTTTGGCGGCTGTTGCATTCCGGTGACCCAGTGAAACCGTATGTGCTGCTTTCATCCTTTACAACATTGACCTAGGATGGGTCATCATAGGAGATGTCTGTCTAGGAGGAGCACACAAGCCGACCTCAGTCAACAGTATGCTCACCAACACACTTGAGAATGGATGTTCTTCCGTATTGCAGCCATGTCATAGCCGTTTTCTAACAAAAGAATTGCCACACAGCGCTCCTGTGCCTTGTCCTTTTGCAGATCCCTCCTGTGAAGACCACGCCTGCGATGGTGAGCAAGATCACTTAGGGTGCACAGTTTTCCACAGGACAAGAGAAGACAACAGAGTTGCAATATCAATAGAAGACAGGCTGTTCTTGGATATCATGGATAAATGAAAAGTAAAAGACAAGTCAAAAAGCTGGGTCGCACCTTTACCGTTTAAACCCCGGAGACAACGCTTACTCAACAACAAAGAACTTGTCTATTCAATTTATCTCCCTCAAACATAAACTTCAGAGTACTCAGTAGACGAGAGAACATTTATTTACCTTCATGGAAAGAACATTCCAGAACAACCATGCAGAAATGACCCCCACGCTCCAAGACTCTGAGGAGTGTTGGTACTTACCCATATTCGGCGTGTATCATCCTAAAAAACCAGGGCAGATACGAGTAGTATTCTACTTGAGCACCAGGTGCGAAGGCGTCTTGCTAAACGATGTCTTACTGTCTGTTCCAGATCTCAACAACAGACTTCTAGAGGTACTTCTCTGCTCCTGCAGAGATTCTGTAGCATTTATAGCCATCATACAACAGATGTTCCACTGCTTCCTCATCAAGGAAGAACACAGAAACTACTTGAGGTTCTTCTGGTACCGCAACAAAGACCCCAATGAAGACATTGTAGAGTACGAATGAGAGGCACATCTTCAGAAACAGTCCTTTACCTGTAGTCGCTATCTACAGTCTCAGACATTCAGCCCGAGAGGGTGTAGCAAAGTATGGGGCAGATGTCAGATCCTTTGTGGAAAAAGATTTCTATGTGGACGACTATTTGACATCCACACCCACGAATGAGACCGCAATCAGTCTCCTGAAAACAGCTTAAGAAATGCTCGCTCTATCTAATTTGAGGTTGCATAAAATCGCCTCCAACAGCCATGAGTTAATGGAGGTCTTCTCACTCCAAGACCATTAAAGTGATCTAAAGGACCTGGATCTTAGCACCTACTCCCTTCCCATACAGCGGAGTCTCGGTTTTCTCTGGGATTTAAAGGCAGACACTTTCACCTTCCAAATCAGCAAGGAAGAAAAGTCCTTCAAATGCAGAGGAGTTCTGTCCACTATAAATAGCTTATATGATCCTCTGGGATTTGTAGCGCCTGTTACTGTCCAAGGCAAAATGATGTTAAGAGACTTGGCCACAGAGACGCCTGATTGGGATGATCCTCTTCCCAAGGAGAAAACAGACCTGTGGACAGGTTGGAAGAAGTATCTCAAAGCTTTGACCAGTCTTCACGTGGCACGACCCTGCCCTTCCATGTCATCTACTGAATTCAAGATGCAAAGACTATATATCTTCTGCGATGTTTCTTTCAAGGCAATAGCTGCCATAGCATACCTAAAGACCATTGATGTCAAAGAACGATGTCATATAGGATTTGTAATGGGCTGGACCAAACTGGCGTCACTCCGCGAACACACGATTCCCTGACTGGAGCTCTGTGCTGCTGTGCTTGTAGTAGAGTTGGCTGAACCTGGAAATCAAAGAAGTCAAGTTTTACACAGACAGAAAGGTAGTCCTAGAATATATTTGCAACGAAACCAGACGCTTTTACGTTTATGTCAGCAATCGGGTGCTAAGGATCAGGAGATCCACTTGTCCTAAACAGTGGCACTACGTGCCTACATAGCATAATCCTGCGAACCACGCGACTAGATCTGTGACACCAAGCCACCTTAAGGACACAATATGGTTTATGGGTCCTGCATTCCTGTACCATTCAACGTCTTGCAGCATCGGATCCGACACGTTTGAATTAGTAGACCCAGATGCCGAGGAAGAATTCCGACCTGAATTATCTGTTCTACGCACAGTTACTCCGGACCACCAACTCAATTTCTATTGTTTCAACAGGTTCTCCACCTGTATGTTGCTCATTTGTGGTATAACCTGTATAGTCATATATACTCATATAGTCTTACAAGTCGACATTACTTGTGAGCCAGAAACCCTGCAAAGGTTGGCATCACTGCAAACACACCTTTAATGCTCCCAATATGGAAAGGTCTAAGAGTATAATAATTTGCACTATACAACACAAATGTTATGCCAAAGAAATCGACTACCTCAGCAAAGGCCAAACAGTGTCTGAGGATCCCAATCACCAAAATGGGTTGCTAAGACTGAAGAATCTAGTAGTGGTGTTTGTTGACGCCAGACAGGAAATGTTCTTCCCAGCAGGGTTAGAAAGTGATTCTTGTTCATTCTGCCAGAGTCTTGGTATTTCTCAAGTGGTTAATGTGGTTATAGCACCATTTAGCGGAGTTACATTGTATTACACTTTGTTTTTCCTGTTACAACGACTGCTGCATTGTGGGAGTGCAAAGCATCCTGGGAAAGAGAAGTCTCCAGTCTCCAGAACACATCAACAGAGCTGTCCTTTGCACATCTCCTTCTCAAACTCCACCATCCTTGTAAAAACATATCTGGTGAAAGATCTACCTTTGTTTCAGGGACATATATTATGCATAGCTGTTCAGCTAGTTGTAATTGTTACTCAGGGAGTTGTTACTACTGTTAGCTAGACATATAATCGTATGTACAGGCAGCCATTTTACCATGTGCTTCATTGTTAATGCAAATGATATAGTACATGCAATCTATACTTTATACTTATACATGTTATTTGTATTCTTGTACTTTTACTAAACAATCCTGTGCTGCCAATCAACAATCCCATTTTACCAATAAACAAGTTACACTACAAAGAACAGTCCTCTTATTTGGAAGACAGCAATGGTTTATGCTGAATGTCAGACTGCACACTGTGTGAACATGTATGAAGACAGAACAGGGAAAGTAGCCTTAGTGCATGTGTAGTTTCTTGTGTACTGCACATGCTTTGTTGATATGTTAATATCTTGCCATCTATGAGCTTCAGCTTGCACTACATTCTTTCTCATTGTGGAGGCAGAACTGCTCATTATAGTACTTAAAGCATACCTGAGTAAAAAAAAAAAAAAGGTTTGCACAATGCCTATGATTCTTTGTACCATCATAACTGTGAAGGAACAGTTATGTTTAGACTTCCCTAAAGTCTCCTTCAGCCATATTATTCTCTGTTTCAGCTGCACAGATAGATGCTTTTCTCTCAGAAGCAAAGACTATATCCCTTCTATTGAAGGCTTCCAGTACTGTGTGCAGTCACCTCATTCACCTTCCCTCTGTGTTTGTTTTCTTCTAGGTAGCGCAGAAAGCTTAGGAAGCTGATAAAGAGGGATAAATCATATTTACAAAAAGCAGGAGGCTCCTGTGATGTTTAGAAGCAGTTGTTTCAACAGGCTGAGGATCTCAGCTAGCTCTGACATGCCCCCACTTCCTCTGTTACTAGGAATGGATCTTACCTGACAACAGCCAGTGGACTGCAAGTTAGGTGGAAGTCAGGCCCCTAGTGACCATGACTTTACAGCTTTTTTTTCAGGTGGATGCAGGCAAATTTTTTAAATGAAGTGATTTAGAAATTTGCGACTTACACCATTCTCTATTAAATGAAATAGCATTGTGTAATACTACAGTAATACTTTAATAACTGCCTAATTTATGCTTTTTATCTAAGCGAAACCAATAACTGAAAAACCCAAAGAAAATATCCTAACAACACATCAAGAACGTGAGACAAGTAAGTGTTTTCACAGTTTATCTCATTGTTAAAGATGTATTAAAGGGGTTTTTATTTTTTCTTATATTGATGACCTATCCTGAGGATAGGTCATCAATATAAAAAAAGAGACAACCTATTAAAGGCTTCATTTTGGAAGGAGCCATAATAGGGAACACATAACGTTGCATGGACATTATTGTATTATTATATGGTTTTCTTTTCTTATGGAGCAGACAGGCTTTTCCCCCTCATTGATTCCATAAATATTTGGCAGGAAAAAATATTCAATGTTCCATTGGATACATACACAGCTATTTTCACCTAGAAGCATTGCTTTCAGAAATCCCTTATATGGCACTAACAGTTTGCCACAACAGCAGACAACGACTCCATCCAACTCAATTTTCCTATGTGCATAAGGTCAGGCTTTGGAAATCTTTGTGCTGAAAATTTTTATAATGTTTCTTTGATTGCTAATTTAAAAATTAAGCTACTTTCTAAATACTTAGGGCAGGTTCAAATCATTGTTATGAATTCCGTTATTGCTTTCCATTATAACACATGAATTTAAAATGAAAACCTTTAGAGGCATTCTGTCAGCAGGGACTGCTATCCTCGCAGTCCCTGGTATTGACCATTTACCTCCTATTGCAGCGAAAACACCAGGCTGCTACCACCTGGAGTCTCTGTATGATTAACAGTTGACCCATGGAGGTCAGAGTCACTGATGCAGGGCACCAAGGAGTGAGGCAAAATCATAGTCAGAACAGGCCGAGGGTAGGCAGAGTATGTGCTATATGGTAAATGGTCCAAGGCCGGGGCAGGTAGTGAAGAGTCAATATAGAAGTCAGGCACAGCTAAATGTCAGGTAGGGCACTAATTTGAACTTAAATTGGACCTGGAAAAAAAAACTAAAAGTGGCCCCATGTAGGCCAAATTGACAGAAGGTCAGGCAGTGCCAACAGAAGTAGGCGAGGCCAGCAATACTGTAGTAAAGCACAACATACCACCCCAGCAAAACCAAATACCACAGTGCAGCATAAAATACTGCCCTTTCACCATACTGCGGATAGTGACACAGTTGAATGCAGGAGGGCACTTTCTTCTGCTAGCCAGGTGCATAACTACCTGATTCTCCTAGCATTAATTAATACTGATAGCATTAGATCATTATGTACCTCGGCCACTGCCGTGAGCAGGGCTCAGGCAGGTCCCTCGGCACTGGCCCACTGGGAGGTTTTCCTGTAGAGTATATGTCCAGTCCGCCCCTGAGGTAGGATAGGGTCAGAATGCAGTAAATGTGCAAAAAGTCAGTATACGGGCAGAACAGACACCTTCTCAGGATACTAGCACCCTACAAAACCTATTGCTCAGGCACGTTCCCACAGAAAATTGGTTGGTGAAGACAAGGGTGTGCGGGCTGGTCCTTTAAACTCCTGAAGGAGAGGGCTCACATTTACAGGCAGAGGAAACAAAGCCTTAACAGCAAGCAGGCTGCAGCCTCCATGGAGTGACAGAGCAAGCCCAGATGGGAAAAAGAAGACAATGGGAGGCAGGTGCAGACCACTGGGAGATGTGGTGCAGACCACTGGGAGTACTGCATGTGGGACTGCCTGATTGGAGACCTTGGAGTAGTGGTAAATGGCCAGACCAGCAAGTTCAAATATAACGTCCAGTACCAAATGGGTAGTAGCCACAGAAATGCTTATGAACTTTCCCATAATTAAGTAGAATAAACCCAGAGTCCCACTGATGAAAAACTCAAAGGAAGATCAGTGCAGGGCTACAACAGCTTAGGGAATGCATCTATCCTTAGCACAGAGCCTGCAGCCAGTTCAGAGGTAGGGTCAATCATTGAACAACAGAGAAGCAAATAATATCAGGGCAAACAAGTTGACACTGGCTCATCAAGAAATTAATATTTTCAAAAAAGTTCGGGTTCGGGTTTGGGTCCGTTGTTCGGTGAATTCTTCCCGCTTTCTGAAGGGCTGCACAGCAGCCAATCAGCAAGCGTTTTACTTCTTGCCCTAAGAAGCCATCACAGCCATGCCTACTAATGGCATTGCTGTGATTGGCTGAGTGCAGCATGTGTCCCAGCCTCTTTATAAGCTGGAGTCACATACTGCCGCACGTCACTCTGCTGATTTGAGCTTAGGGAGAGGATATTGGTGCTGCGATCAGGGACAGAAGAGGGCAGAAATCAGAAGAAACTGTGCTACTTTAATCTAAAAGATACAGCAAATAGAGAAGGAGGGAGCTTCAGAAATCCAACATTTCTGTACCCAGCCACTGCAAGGGAAATCTTTTTTTGTAATCCATCTGTTACTGAGGTGGTGCTCGGCGGCAATATTAGCCACTGCAGTGTACTGCATGTGTGCCAGCCAGCCAGGGACATCAGCCTAATCCTATTTTGTAGCTCAGTGAAGAAACATTTTTTTTTTTCTTGCTGCTCAAGTCCCCTATATTGCCTTTTGTATGTTAAAGGGGTGACATAGTCCATTTCTCTAGCCTGGGATCTGTGGTACCATGGAGCACTTGTGTATACAATGCACTATACCGTATATTCCATTTCAGCTATCAAATAGTGCATCAGTGTATTTCAGTTGACAAAAAGTGGTAATCCTGATCCACTAAGCCTTTTTTACACCGCCAAAATATATATTTGATATTTCTGCAGTGAAATAGAGAATCCGTGTAATTTTGGGGGAAAAACCATATTCCTTGTCCAAAAAACAGTTCTGCATACATCGTCCAACGACATATTTTATATTTCTGCAGGGAAATAGTGCTTCTTTGTTTTTTATAGAAAAAAAATGTTATTCAAGGTCCACCAAACAATCTGAAATACCCATTCCAACCACCTATTTTACATTGCTGCTGTGAAATACAGCATAAGTGAATTTTTTGGACAAAAAAGTGGAAATCCTGATCCACAAAGCATTTTGAAATACACCGCCTAAATACTGATTTCACATTACAGCTGAGAAATAGTGCATTATTCTTTTTTTTGAGTGAAAAAAGCAAAATTCCTGCTTCACAAAGCAGTTGTACATACACGGTATAAATACCTACATTTAATTTACAGCAGTGAGAGATTGCATTTGTGAATTTCGGTGACAAATGCCGTGACATAGTCTATTTGTCTAGTCTGGGCTCTGTGGTGCCACAGAGCACTTTTGTATACTATGCACTAAACCATATATTCAATTTCAGTTATCAAATAGTGCATCAGTGTATTTTAGTTTAAAAAAGTGGTGGGCGGTGCGGCAGGCGGTGCGGGGGGCGGGCGCTCAATCCTCTGCCCGCCCCTCTGCTCAATTTCAGGATGGCCAAGCTTGGCAAGCAGAGTGTCAGCACATTGCTGACACTCTGCGTGCAACGGCTGACATCCCTGCAGGCACGGATGTCAGCCTTTTAACCCCTTCCATGCCGCGGTCGGTAGGGACCGCTGTATGGAAGGAGCTGCTGTAGGGGGCTGCTGTGCCTGGTGCAGCCCCCCTAGCTCCAGTCCCCAGCTTCCCTCCCTCCTCATCCTCTGCTGCTCTGTTATAGCAGCGGAGGAGGGTAACCATGGCAACAGGACGCCTTCAAAGGCGTCCTGCTTGCCATGGTAACAGAACTCTGATCCGACTTTTGCTAAGTGTCAAGTAAAAAATACAGTTCAGTACATTATATAATGCACTGTACTGTATTATACTGACACCAGATCCACTGGGTCTGGGTCAAAAAAAAGGTAAAAACAAAAAAACACATTTATCACTAATAAAAAATAAATAAAAATACACTACACATGTTATATATTGCAGCGTCCATAATGACCTGATCTATAAAATGGGTTTGTTATTTTCCCCGCACGGTAAACGTCATAAAAAAAAACCTAAAAAAACTATGATGAAATTGAAATTTTGTCCACCTCACTTCCCAAAAAAGTTAATAAAAGGGATCAAAAAAGTTGTATCTACTCCCAAATGGTACTAATCAAACCGTCACCTCGTCCCTCAAAAAATGATACCTTACTTAAGAAAATCGCCAAAAAAGAAAAAAAATTATGGCTCTTAGGCTATACAGACATTAAAACATGATTTTTTTTTTGTTTCAAAAATTAGATGATTGTGTAAAACCTAAATAAATAAATAAAAAGTAGACATATTATGTATCGCCGTGTCCGTAACAACCTGAACTATAAAAATAACACATGAACTAACCCCTCAGGTGGACAACACATAAAAAAAAAATACTGTAAAAAGCTGTTTTTTGTCACCTAACATCACAAAAAGTGTGACAGCAAGTGATCAAAAAGTCATATGCACCCCAATAAAGTGCCATTAAAACCGTCATCTCATCCCGCAAAAAATGAGCCCCTACCTAAGACAATTGGACAAAAACTAAAAAAAACTGACTCTCAGACTGTGGAGATACTAAAATAGTTTTTTGTTTGTTTAACAAAGGATATTATAGTGTAAAACCTAAATAAATGTAAAAGAGTAGACATATTAGGTATTGTCACGTCCGTAAGAATCTGCTCTACAAAAATAACACATAACCTAACCCCTCAGATGAATACAGTCACAAAAATTAAATAAAAACGGTCCCAAAACAGCTATTTTTTCAAAATTGTCTATTTTAATCATTTTTTCCAGTAACAAAGCAAGGGTTAACAGTCAAACAAAACTCTATATTTATTGCCCTGATTCTGTAGTTTACAGAAACACTCTATATGTGGTCGTAAACTGCTGTATCGCCAAACGACAGGGCATAGAATGAAGGAAACGCCATATGGTTTTGGAAGGCAGATTTTAACGGACTGGTTTTTTGACACCATGTCCCATTTGAAGCTCCTCTGATGCTCCCCTAGAGTGGAAACTAGGGATGTCCCGATACCATTTTTTTAAGACCGAGTACAAGTGCCGATACTTTTATTTAAGTACTCGCCGATACCAATTACCGATACCTCGTATAAACAGCGGCGCAGTTGCTGATAGCAATGAAAAAAATTAAAGCTGGAATTTGGTTGCTATGGACAACGGCTTTTCTTTTCCTTTGTACAAGTGTTAATAAATT
Source organism: Bufotes viridis (assembly GCA_033119425.1). Lineage (NCBI taxonomy): Eukaryota > Metazoa > Chordata > Amphibia > Anura > Bufonidae > Bufotes > Bufotes viridis. Next base: position 118,892,195 of record CM065597.1, on the reverse strand, counting down.
AATAAATGGGAATATAATAGTGTTTTCCAACCAATGTGCATCCAGGGGGATCTGTTATGGGGTTTGTTTGTTTTTTGTTTTTTTTAAATAAAAGTTTTTATTGAGACAAGATACATTGCTATTACAGTACAAAATGGAAGCTCATGAGTTTATACAATATGTCATGTGCACACAGATATGGTTGATACACAATTCCCTGAGCGTATTTTAATGGCAGAGCTTTGGTATCTGTCTCCTTTTTCACATTTTCTCCCATACCTCCCTCCCTCCCTCCTCCCCTTGTAACAAACCCTCAGAACATTACAACAGTAGCTCTCGGTCATAAAAAACAGTGTATAAACCTCCACCACTTCATGTTGATCTGGGTGTTTTCCCCTCTACAGTTCCTGTACCTATTAATCCTAACTTGCCAATGACAGTAATTCAGTGCCTCATGTAGTTTCTAGGCCTAATTTACCCAAAGTACCCTTCAATTGTTCCTCCATGTACCATTTAGTGTACTGAAACGGCGTAACTAGCTCCTTTATTTCAGCTGAGGTCAGTACTTGAGTCACAAAACGTTTCCATTTAACAAAGAGGGGCCTAGTCATGCTATCCTTATTATGCTCGGCTTCTAACCTCTCTAGATATAATATTTTTTTCATGGTACCTAAGACTTCCTCAAATAATGGAGTTGTGGGATATAGCCAGTGCCTCAAGATTACTTTTTTTGTCGCCAATAACAAGACATGTATGCCCTTAACCTTAGTCGAGTGTGCTATTTCCCCTTTCCTATCAAACAGTACATACTGAAAGATACAGTTTAATGGGTTAGACATTACAGTTATCTCCCATGTCTCTTTTATAAATGCAATAAGTTTTGCCCATAAAGACTGTATAGTAGGGCATGTCCACAAACAGTGTAGTAAATTTGCCTTCTGCAATTTGCATTTAGGACATTCACGCAAGTAATGTGCTGGTGCGTCTCTATACGATAGATCAAAGGCATAAGTTGCCTTGTGTAGGATTTTAAAATGCATTTCTCTCCAGATTTCGTCCGTTATGGCTTCTCTAACCCTCTCCATCCCCTCCCTCAGCTTGGTAATCAACTGATCATCATCCACCTCCTCTCCCCAAGAGCGGAAAACTGTAGTTTCTATTGGCAATGCAGTGACATTTTGTATTTTCCTATAAAGGTCTGATAGGGAAAGATTTTGGTTTTCAATGAGGGATGCAAACCAAGTTAAACGTTCCCTGTCTCCCAATGTAGTAGCTTGAGCCCTACAGTAAGATTGCAATTGTGTATATGCCAGAAAGTGCGCAGGGGGTAGCTGCAAATGACATTGGAGTTCTTGCCACGACTTAAGGTCGTCCCCAGACGGGTTAAGCACCTGCCGGAGAAATACTACTCCTTTCTCCTTCCATCTAGCAAACAAAGTGGACTGTCTACCTGCTGGAAAAGCTGGGAGCTTCCATAGCGGCATGATCGGAGAGAGATACATAGGAAGCCGATATAGCTTGCGTAAAGTTCTCCACGCCGCCTGTGTGTCCCTCAGTACGGTATATCTGCGTAGGAGCTGAGGGACATCTCTCAACCGGGTATGTAGCAGAGCTCCTAGATCCCATGGGGAAGCTAGCTCTCTTTCCAATGACACATTTGAGAAATGGGAATAGTCTATTACCCAGTCCCTAATGTGTCTGCATAGCGAGGCAAGGTTGTAGCTTCGTACATTAGGCATCTGCAGACCTCCCTCCCATTTCAAAAGACATAGTTTAGCATAAGCTATTCTTGGTCTTTTATGTTTCCATAGGAATTTAGAAAAAGCACTATGAAGTGCCCTCACATCTGTATGTTGTAACAATAACGGGATAGTTTGTAGCGGGTAAAGTAGGCGGGCAAAGCTTACCATTTTTATCAAATGGGCTCTACCAAACAGTGACAAGGGCAAGGACTTCCATCTCTCCAACTCTTCAATAATTTTGTTAATTATGGGACTAAAATTAAGTTTATATAGGGATAGCGGGCTTTTGCCTATCTTAATTCCAAAGTATTTAAGGTATTGGGGAACTATTTCCACTGGCTGTGAGGTAGGGGGAGGGACATGTTCACGTATATGTCCTGTCAGATATAATAATTGACTTTTACTTACATTAATACGATAGCCCGTCACAGCCCCAAAATATATGATAGTGTCTAATATAGAATTGAGATCATCTGCAGGGGAATGGATAAACAGTAAGATATCATCTGCAAAACAGGTAAGTTTTACTTCCGTATTTCCTATCTTTATTCCCCTGTATATATCAGAATGGATCAAATAACGAGCCAATGGTTCCAGTGCCAGATTGAACAGAAGGGGAGACAAAGGGCACCCCTGCCTCGTCCCTCTGTGGAGGCGGAAAGGCAACGACAAAAAACCTGGGACATGTATCTGCGCCTTCGGACATTGATATATACAGTCCAGGAATGTATTAAATCTTCCAGTGAGCCCAAACGCTGTAAGCGTCCGTTGCAACCATTTCCAGTTAACATTGTCGAAAGCCTTCTCCGCATCCACAGAGAGAAGGGCAGGGCCAGCCGACCCCCCCCCCACCATAAAATTGGTAGTCCTGCACCGCTAACACCGTTCTAATATTTTTGACTGCGGCCCTGCCTTTAGTGAACCCCACCTGGTGAGGCCCTATCAGGGAAGGCATGCATTCCGCCAGCCTGTTGGTCATGATTTTAGTCAATATTTTTAAATCCTGATTTATCAGTGAGATGGGACGGTATGATCCCATCTGCATGACATCTTTGCCTGGTTTTGGGATAAGCTTAATGTGCGCCAGCGATCCCGAATCCATCAAGGAGCCGCCATTCAGACACGCATTAAAGATTTCTGAAAGAAGTTGGGATACCTCCACCCTCATTGCCTTATAAAACTCAGCCGCAAACCCGTCAGGGCCAGGCGCCTTGCCATTACTGAGGGTCTTGATAGTGGCTTGAACCTCTTCCACGGAAATAGGGCTATTCAGCCTATTTAGCATATCCTCTGTGAATTGCGGAAGGGAGACTTTACTCAAAAGCTCCTCTGCTCTAGGAGAATCATAATCATCCTGCGCATATAACATGGCAAAATATTGGCCGAAAGATGCCACTATTTCCTTGGGATCAGTTAGCGTTTTGCCATTATTATCTACAATCGCTCTAATAGCCTGGCCATGCTTCTGAGTTTTAATAAGGTTGGCCAATAGTTTTCTCGCCTTGTTCCCAAATCTAAATAGTTTAGCTGAATGATAATCTAGTTGGATTTTCATTTGTGTCTCCAAATGGTAGTCATAAGCATGTTTAGCTGTGATCCATTTCACTTTATTTTCCTCAGTAGGTGATGCCAGAAATGAAGTGTAAGTGGTACGGACCTCAGCTGAAGCATTTTGAAGTTTTTGCCACAATTTCCTTTTCATTGTCACCATATAGGATATAATGCGACCTCGGAGAACTGCTTTTGCCGTGTCCCAGAGGAGACTAGGATTGTCCCTGTGCTCCGCATTATCCTCCAGAAATTCCCACCACCAGCCTTTCATCAGATCAACGAACTCACTATCCTTTACTAGATAGTTCGGCATGCGCCATACATAATCCGTGCCTCGACAGACCTGTTCTGCCAGTGTGATGCAGACTGGAGCATGGTCTGATATCACCATGTCAGCAATCTCCACTTGTAGCGTTTTTTTTAGTAACCGCTGTGAAGACAGCGCATAGTCAATACGAGACCATGAACCGTGGGCATGTGAAAAGTGGGTGAATTCCCTATCTACTGGATGCATAAATCTCCACGTATCAGCTAACCCAGTGGAGCTCAGAAAGGGTGCCAGCGAGTACCGACCCCTAGCAGAGGATGGTTTGCTCTCAGAAGAGGGTTTAGAGACTGTGCGGTCTTCCATCAGGTCATGGACGGAGTTAAGGTCTCCCATTAACAGGACTTGATCCCCAACACAGGTAGCAAGTTCCGTTTCCAGTAATTTGAAAAAGGAGGCTTGACCTGTGTTAGGCCCGTATACATTCAATATATTTAAATGTCCCACATCCGTGTGAAGCTGGACATGTGAGATTCGGCCGTTAGTGTCGCATGTTGATTTAAGAACTTCATGGCGAACTCTCTTATGAATAAGTGTGACCACACCGGCCGTTTTCCCCACTGAAGGGGAGCCAAGTACTCGACCTACCCAAAGACGTTGCATCCTTCCCATATCGGCCTCCCCCAAGTGAGTCTCCTGCAGCAAGGCGATATCCACTTTTAATTTTTTGAGGTATTTGAGGACCATCAATCGCTTATGAGGAGATCTGAGGCCCTTGACATTCCACGTTATGATCTTCATATCTCGTCACCTGACATTGCCATGCTGCAGATAATCACCCCAGGAGACCTGTAAGTGGGAACCAGATCACATACCTTATCCCCAATAAGTAAGTTCCACCAGACCGAGAGCATAACAGTCAACAACATTTTCCCTTCCCCAACAAAACTGTAAGTAAAATAGCATAGCAAGAGCAGAGATAACAATCTGCAAAACATATTCATGGACTTCACTTTTTTCGCATTGAACTGGCCATGGCATCCGGACCTCACCACACCAGATTCCATCTCGCCTCCCCTTTAGTCTGAAACCCTCCTTCCACCCATATGTCCCAATTAGATACTAGTTCACCTCTCCCATTAGTGCTATTAAACTAAGACATATAACTAACATCAAACAGTGTTCTAAAACTGAATGCTTAGCACTAAGAGCATATCAACATACGACCTGCGGAGTATAGGCCACAAAATACAGCATCCTTTAAGAACTGGGGCAGCTTTATTCAGTCCCACACCAAGTTGGCAGATTGATTGGAGTCAATCTCACTTCTGCGTGGAGAGGGGTCCAGTTTCCTCCCGGCTCCATGTTTTCCTCCGCGACCTCTCCTCGGTGACAGATGACCTCGAGATGTAAAGTCTCTCCCCGAGCCCTCTGACTGGGTCTCGTCATCCAGGGCCTCTTGCGCTTCTTTAGGCGACATATATGTCTCTATTTGTCCTTGTGACTTGAAGACACGCAAAATAGCAGGATACATAAGGGAGAACCTGATTTTCCTCTGTATCAACTGGGAGCATATCTGGGAAAAAGCCCGCCTTCTCTTCGCCACCTCCACAGAGTAATCCCCAAAGAGTAATATTTTATATCCTCGAACCTTCAGTGGTTGATTCAGGCGTCTGTATTTTAGTAGGATTGCTTCTTTATCCGCATAATTGAGGAATTTCGCAATTGCTGGTCTTGGCCTGTTATTCTGGTCTCCTCGGTCCACGTCCCTTGGAGGGCCTATCCTGTGCGCTCGTTCCACAGTCATGGCGGACGGGATTCCCAGTGCAAGTGGTAGGTCCTCGGCAAAAAACTGCAGCAGTTTATGATTAGGGATATCTTCTGGGAGGCCTATTAGTCGCAGGTTATTTCTGCGTGACCGGTTTTCAAGGTCCTCCACTTTTTGTGAAAGGGACCTATTCTCCCTCAAGATATCTCTGACCCGATCCTGGGTCTTTTGTAACTCGTCTTCTAGAGTCCCTGTTCTCTGTTCCAGTTCGCAAAGGCGCGATGAATGTTGCGCCACATCTTGCTGAAGTTGTTTTATAGTGGCTGCGATAGTGGTCTCCAGCGTGGCTTTTATGTCGGGAGCTAGAAGTTGTGCCACTGCCATCGCGATCTCTTTACAGGTGAGTTCAGACCTCACCATGCGTTGTAGTTGTCCATCCTGGGAGGTCTGTGAGTCTGACAGGGCCGCTGTTAGAAAATCCCCCTCGCTGGACAGTGGAGGTTGAGAACATGAGCGAGTCGCGCTGCGTTTGCCATCCGCCATCTTGGCCGCTTGCCGCCTCTGCACTTCACGTGGCGGGAGAGGTAAATCATTCGCTGGGGACCCAAAGCGTACCAGAAATTTCTCCATAGATTTCCCCACCAACTGGGGAGAGGAATCCGGTAGGATAATAGGGTCTGGGCGCGAGGTGGGCCCCGATATGTAGCTGGGTGTGCGGAGCCCGTCTTTAGCGCGTCCTCACATATGCGCGCCGGAACCGGAAGTCGTCTGTTATGGGGTTATCTGTGAATGACACTGTTATGTGGATCTGGGGTTGACAATGTTATGGGGGATTTGTGGATGTCACTGTTATGGGGGAACTGTGGGTGACACTGTTATGGGGGGATCTGAGGAGGTCACTGTTATGGGGGGATCTGAGGAGGACGCACTGTTATGGGGGGATCTGTGGATGACACTGTTATGGGGGATCTGTGGATGACAATGTTATAGGGGATCTGTGAATGACACTAATGGGGGGGATCTCTGGATGACACTAATGGGGGGATCTCTGGATGACACTAATGGGGGGGGCTCTCTGGATGACACTAATGGGGGCTCTCTGGATGACACTATGGGGGATCTCTGGATGACACTAATGGGGGCTCTCTGGATGACACTATGGGGGATCTCTGGATGACACTATGGGGGATCTATGGATGACACTATGGGGGATCTCTGGATGACACATATATAGCATATTATGCTATATACGTGTCATCCACAGATCCCCCATTAGTGTAATCCACAGACCCCCATAAGTGCCATCATAGTGTGTGTGTGTGGGGGAGCAGTTTACACTCACAGGGGCCGGTGTAGCTTGACTCTTTTATACACCGGCCCCGCAGCTCCTATACACTAGTGACGTAAACTTAACCTCTATTAATGTGGCCGGAATTACTAACTATTAATGCGGTCTCCCTCAGGTTAGGCGCTCAGTTTCTCCATGCTCCTCCTGCCCAGCGTGCCTTCTACATTCATAAAGTGGGCGGAGCGCGCAGGAGGGACGTGAGGTGCTTGGAGGAATTGGGCAGCTTGAGCTCTCAGTTCCTCCATGCACCTCATGTCCCGCCTGCCCGCTCCGCTCACTTTTATCAATGAAGAAGGCAGGCGGGGCAGGAGGAGAATGGAAGGACTGAGCGCCTGACCTGAGGGAGACCGCATTAATAGTTAGTAATTCCGGCCACATTAATACAGGTTAGGTTTACTTCAACAGTGTATAGGAGCTGCCGGACCGGAACTTCCGGTATCGGCAGCGGTATCGGAGGCATTTTCACGAGTACAAGTACTCGTGAAAATGCCGGTATCGGTCCCGATACCAATACTGGTATCGGGACATCCCTAGTAGAAACTCCATAAAAGTGACCCCATATAAGAAACTACACCCCTCAAAGTATTCAAAACTGATTTTACAAACTTTATTAACCCTTTAGGTGTTCCTCAAGAGTTTATGGCAAATGAAGATGAAATTTCTGAATCTCTATTTCTTATTACCTGTCTCAAAAAAATGTATTATAGAGCAACCAAAAATCATATGTACCCTAAAAATAATACCACCAAAACTACCACCTTTCCAGTAGTTTCCAAAATGGGGTCACTTTTTTAGAGTTTCCACTCTAGGGGTGCATCGGGGGGGCTTGATATGGGCCATGGTGTAAATAAACCAGTCCATCAAAATTTGCCTTCCAAAAACCATATGACGTTCCCTTCATTCTATGCCCTGCCGTTTGGCGATACAGCAGTTTACGACCACATATGGGGTGTTTCTGCAAACTACAGAATCAGGGCAATAAATATTAGGTTATGTTTGGCTGTTAACCTTTGCTTTGTTCCTGGAAAAAATGGATTCAAATGGAAAATTTGCCAAAAAATTTAAATTCTGAAATTTTATGTCCATTTGCCATGAACTCGTGTGGAACACCTAAAGGGTAATCAACGTTTGTAAAATCAGTTTTGAATACCTTGAGGGGTGTTGTTTCTAGAATGAGGTTATTTTTGGGTGGTTTCCTTTATATAAGCCTCACAAAGTGACTTCAGACCTGAACTGGTCCTTAAAAATTGGGTTTTTGAAATTTTCTGAACATTTTCAAGATTTGCTTCTAAACTTCAAAGCCTTGTAACATCCCCAAAAAATAAAGCGGCGTTCCCAAAATGATCCAAACATGAAGTAGACATTTGCGGAAAGTAAAGTAATAACTAATTTTGGAGGTATTACTATGTATTATAGAAGTGGAGAAATTGAAACTTGAAAATTTGCTAATTTTTCAACATTTTTGGTAAATTTAGTATTTTTATACAAAAAAATGAACTTTTTTGACAAAATGTTACCAGTGTCTTGAATTACAATATGTGATGAAAAAACAGTCTCAGAATGGCCTGGATAAGTAAAAGCGTTTTAAAGTTATCACCACATAAATGACACTGGTCAGATTTGAAAAAAATTGCCTTGTCCTTAGGGTAAAATAGGGCCGTGTCCTTAAGGGGTTAACACCTCCAAAATATATATTTGACATTTCTGCGGTGAAATAGAGAATCCGTGTAATTTTGGGGGAAAAACCATATCCTTAGCCATAAAACAGTTCTGCATACACCGTCCAACGACATATTTTATATTTCTGAAGGGAAATAGTGCTTCTTTGTTTTTTATAGAAAAAAAAACATTATTTAAGGTCCACCAAATAGTCTGAAATACCCATTCCAACCATCTATTTTACATTGCTGCTGTGAAAAATACAGTATAAGTGTTTTTTTTTTTTACAAAAAAGTGGAAATCCTGATCCACAAAGAATTTTGAAATACACCACCTAAATAGAAATTTCACATTACAGCTGAGAAATAGTGCATTATTCTTTTTTTGAGTAAAAAAACACAATTCCTGCTTCACAAAGCAGTTGTACATACACGGTTTAAATACCTACATTTAATTTACAGCAGTAAAAAACTGGCCCCTGGTATTGCCCATATGGCACAGGTAGGTGAGTGTTAGGTCCCGGGCTACTTGAGAGACCTTGGCGCAGTGCTCGGGCTTAAGACATGTACTCCACTGTAGGACATGTTGACTAAACTCTCAATTTTAACATCAGTTTGAGGGCTTAGTAAGACCGCAGTGTGCACCTGTTTTGTCATTTGTTATTGCTATATTGTTATATTATTTATTACTTCCACACTATTGCCATCTTGTGTAGGATGTCTATTGTGGTACTTGTGGTCCGCTGCGGGCATCCTGCACTGTATGCATTTTTGCTGGGGATCGCCACTAGCAACGGGCCACAAGTGCAGGATCTGCTCCCCTGTATATATATATGCACAACTGCATTTTTGGGTTGAGCACATCCTGCTTCATGCCACCTTTCAGTTGGTTTGTGTATATACAAGCCTATTTTACACGGCCAAAATATATATTTGACATTTCTGCGATGAAATAGAGAATCCGTGTAATTTTGGGGGAAAAACCGTATTCCTTTTCCACAAAACAGTTCTGCATAGACTGTCCAACGACATATTTTATATTTCTGCAGGGAAATAGTGCTTCTTTGTTTTTTATAGAAAAAAAACATTATTCACGGTCCACCAGACAGTCTGAAATACCCATTCCAACCACCTATTTTACATTGCTGCTGTGAAATACCGCATAAGTGTATTTTTTGGACAAAAAAGTGGAAATCCTGATCCACAAAGCATTTTGAAATACACCGCCTAAATACTGATTTCACATTACAGCTGAGAAATAGTGCATTATTCTTTTTTTTGAGTGAAAAAAGCTAAATTCCTGCTTCACAAAACAGTTGTACATACACGGTATAAATACCTACATTTCATTTACAGCAGTGAGAAACTGCATTTGGAAATTTTGGTGACAAATGCCGTGACAGTCCATTCGTCTAGTCTGTGCTCTGTGGTGCCACATAGCACTTTTGTATACTATCCACTAAACTGTATATTCAATTTCAGTTATCAAATAGTGCATCAGTGTATGTTAGTTAAAAAAAAAGTGGTCATCCTGATACAACAAGCCTAATTTACACGGCCAAAATATTTATTTGACATTTCTGCGGTGAAATAGAGAATCTGTGTAATTTTGGGGGAAAAATCGTATTCCTTGTCCACAAAACAGTTCTGCATACACTGTCCAACTACATGTTTTATATTTCTGCAGGGAAATAGTGCTTCTTTGTTTTTTATAGAAAAAAAACTTTATTCAAGGTCCACCAAGCAGTCTGAAATACCGATTCCAGTCACCTATTTTACATTGCTACTGTGAAATACAGCATAAGTGTATGTCTTTTGACAAAAAAGTGGTAATCCTGATCCACTTAGCATCTTGAGCATCTTGAAATACAGCTCTTAAAAACCGATTTCACATTACATCTGAGAAATAGTGCATTATTCTTTTTTGTGGTAAAAAAGCAATATTCTTGCTTTACAAAGCAGTTGTACATACACGGTATAAATATCTAATTCAAATTTACAGCAGTAAAAAAATGCATTTTGGGGTTTTATTGAAAGAAGCTGTGTTTTAGGCCAAAAAAACAGTTGTGCATCCGTCGTTTAACTAATTATTTACAATTTATAGCAGTCAAATACTGCATTTGTGAATTTTGGTGACCAAATCCGTGTTCTGGGTCCCCACATCTGGTCTCCATAGATAGTATAAATATCTACTTTTAATGTACAGCAGTTAAAAACGGCATTTTGGGGTTTATTGAAAAAAGCCGAAAGTGTTTTAGGCCGAAAAAACACTTGTGCATCCGGCATATAAATAATTAATTTCAATTTACAGCAGTGAAATACAAATTTATTACAAAAATACTTGTTCTTGTTCCACAAAGCACTTGTGCATAAAGCGTACCCCCAAAAAAATTTCATTTCCACATAGAAATTGAGAATCAGTGTATTTTGGGCCCAAAAAACATTATTCTAGGTCCACAGAGCATTTTTATGACACGGGCACTGCCTTAGCGAACGTAATTGTCGACAAGTGGCAGGTAACTTGACACCGGAGAGAGACCAATCATCTCCACCATGTCACACGGCAGCATTCAGCTGTCCACCTCCCAAACATTGTCGAGATGGAGGAAATACCCACCTACACACCCTCGAGCCCTGGTCCTGAATGCCAGCATTTCAAAATTACTGGCCTTTGAAATACTGTCATTCCGTCTGGTGGAGACAGACTGTTTCAAACAGCTGATGGCGGTGGCTGCCCCCCAGTACGTTGTTCCCCGCCGCCACTACTTTTCCATGCGAGCCGTCCCTTTCCTGCACAACCAAGTGGAGGATAAAATCAAGTGTGCGCTTCGCAAAGCCATCTGTGGCAAGGTCCACATAACCACAGATACATGGACCAGTAAGCACGGCTAGGGTCGCTATATCTCCCTAACTGCACACTGGGTAAACGTAGTGGCGACTGGGCCCAAGGCGGATAGCGGTTTGACACATGTCCTTCCACCACCGAGGATCGCAGGGCATTATTGGTTGCCTCCTGTTGCTTCCTCCTCCTACTCGGCATCATCCTCCACCTACACCAATTCCACTTCTACCACCCCCACATCCAGTCATCGAAAGAACCTCACCCCCAACTTCAGCACAGCCCGTGGTAAATGTCAGCAGGCGATTTTATAACTCATGTGTTTGGGTGACAAACCCCACACCGCACAGGAGCTTTGGGGGGGCATAGAACTGCAGACTGATGAGTGGTTGCTGCCGGTGAGTCTCAAGCACGGCCCGGTAGTGTGCGATAATTCGCAAAATCTCGTTGCAGCTCGGGGACTAGCCGGTTTGACGCACATTCCTTGCCTGGCGCATGTGCTGAATCTGGTGGTGCAGAAGTTTCTTAAAAACTACCCAGACATGTCAGAGCTGCTGCTAAAAGTGAGGTCCGTATGTGCGTGCTTTCGGCGTTATCACCCTGCTGCTGCTCGCCTGTCTGCGGTGCAGCGTAACTTCGGTCTCCCTGCTCACCGCCTCATATGCAACATGCCCACCAGGTGGAACTCCACCTTACATATGCTGGAGAGACGAGCAGCAGCGGGCGATAGTGGAGTTTCAGATGCACTATGCACGGGTCAGTCTCTCTGCGGATCAGCACCACTTTACCACCAGTGACTGTGCCTGCATGCGAGACCTGTGTACCTTTTTGCGGTCTTTGGAGTACTCAACCAACATGGCCAGTGCTGAATACGCCATTGTTAGCATTACTATACCCATTCTATGTCTCCTTGAAAAAAATATTACGGCGAAGATGGAAGAGAATGCGGCACAGGAGGAGGAGGAAGAGGGGGCATTTCACAGGGTTTCAGGCAGGTCATAAAGAAGTAGCTCAGAGGGTGGGTTCCTGCACCAGTAGAGGCCAGGTACACATGTGGATAGCCAGGGCACACTTCTGGAGGACGAGGAGGAGGATGAGGTAGAGGAGGAGGAGGAACCGGTTTCACTGCAGAGTGGCACCCTATGCAGCTCAGGGCCATCACTGGAACGTGGCTGGGGGGATACGGAGGACACAGACGATACACCACCTACAGAGGACAGCTTATCGTTACCTCTGGGCAGCCTGGCACACATGAGCAACTACATGCTGCAGTGCCTGCGCAACGACAGCAGAGTTGCCCACATTTTAACTTGTGCTGACTACTGGGTTGCCACCCTGCTGGATCCCCGGTACAAGGACAACGTGCCGACCTTAATTCCCGCACTAGATCGTGATAGGAAGATGAGCGACTTTAAGCGCATGCTGGTAGATGCGCTCCTGAGAGCATTTCCAACTGACACGGTGGGACAAGTGGAAGCACAAGGCGAAGGCAGAGGCGGAGGAGGAGGAGGAAGAGGTCGCAAGGGTTAGCATGTCCGAGCTGTGGAAAAGTTTTGTCACCGTGCCACAGCAAACTGCACCACCAGCTGATAGGGAACGTGTTAGCAGGAGGCAGCATTTCAACAACATGGTGGAACAGTACTTGTGCACATGCCTCCACGTACTGACTGATGGTTCTGCCCCATTCAACTTCTGTGTCTCCAAATTGTCCACATGACCAGAGCTTGCCCTTTATGCCTTGGAGGTGCTGGCCTGCCCTGCGGCCAGTGTGTTGTCTGAACGGCAGGGGGCGTCATTAAAAACGAAGCCGCCGGTCCACAGCCAACGTGGACAAGCTCACGTTCATTAAAATGAACCAGGCATGTATCCCACAGGACTTGTCCGTACCTTGTGCAGAATAGACATTTATAACTGCCTCGCCCTCAACCATACATTCTTGTTCTTCAGGGCACTTCTTTTTTTAATCCTCTTTTTTAAATTGTACTATATTTTGGGGGCAACCCCAACTTGAATGAACCTCCTCTCTGTCTGGGTGTCAGTGGCCTAAAATTCTGTTAATCGCCTGCTGCTTTGGCGGGTGACATCAAGCTTGATTTTCTGCTATGGGACCTCTCTCCTATGTCTGGCTGCTGGGGCCTAAATAACTGAAAGTGGCCTTTTCCATTGCTGGGTGACATCAAGCCTTATTTTCTGCTATAGGACCTCTCTTCTCTGTCTGGGTGCCAGGGGTCTACATTTCAGATAATCACCTGTTGCTTTAGTGGGTGACATTATCCTTTTTATACTGTCAAATGACCTCTACATTGTCTGGTTGTCAGGGGCCTATATTTTGTTTCATCGCCTGCTGTATTGGTGGGAGACATTAACCTCTTTTTACTGTCAAATGACAGCCCCATTGTCTGGTTCTCAGGGGCCTATATTTCGTTTCATCGCTTGCTGCATTGGCGGGAGACTATAAACTCTTTTTACTGTCAAATGCCTGCCCCATTGTCTGGTTCTCAGGGGCCTATATTTCGTTTCATCGCTTGTTGCATTGGTGGGAGACATTAACCTCTTTTTACTGTCAAATGACTTCTACATTGTCTGGTTGTCAGGGGCCTATATTTTGTTTCATGGCCTGCTGTATTGGTGGGAGACATTAACCTCTTTTTACTGTCAAATGACAGCCCCATTGTCTGGTACGCAGGGGCCTATATTTCATTTCATCGCTTGCTGTATTGGTGGTAGATATTAAACTCTTTTTACTGTCAATTGACCGCCCCATTGTCTGGTTGTCAGGGGCCTATATTTTGTTTCATCGCCTGCTGTATTGGTGGGAGACATTAACCTCTTTTTACTGTCAAATGACTGCCCCATTGTCTGGTTGTCAGGGGCCTATATTTTGTTTCATCGCCTGCTGTATTGGTGGGAGACATTAACCTCTTTTTACTGTCAAATGACCTCTCCTCTGTCTGGGTGTCAGGGACCTACATAAATGATAATTGCCTGTTCCATTGCAGGTTGACCTGAGGCCTGTGTTGCTGTTATGGGACCGCTCTCCTCTTTGAGTGTGCCATGGTCCTGAATTAGTGAACGAGGCCTGTGGCACCACTGTTTTGGCATGATTGTAACTCTCCTCTTCATGGGTGACATGGGTCTGAATCTGTGAATGAGGCCTGTGGCATTGCTGGGTGAAATCAATACTGTCTTGGCATGATTTTAACTCTCCTCTTTGTGGATCCCGTGGGCCTGAATGTTTGAATGAGGCCTGTGGCTCTGCAGGCAGACATGATTCCTTCTTGGCTGTGATGACAACTTTAACTTCCCTGTATGGTTGCCATTGACCTGAGTCTCTGAGTGAGGCCTGTGACATGGCTGGCAGACATGAATCCTTCTTGGCTCTGATGAGAATTTCAACTCCCATAGCATTCCCACATGACGCCACCCCAACCTATTCCACCCCCTCCTCCAAGTTGTCAATTGATATTGGTTAATTTTTATTTATTTTATTTTAAGTCATTTTCCTATTCACATTTGTTTGCAGGGGAATTACCTACATTGTGTTGCCTTTTGCAGCCCTCTAGCCCTTTCCAGGGCTATTTTACAGCCTTTTTAGTGCGTAAATGTTCAGGTTCCCATTGACTTTAATGGGGTTCGGGTTCAGGGTCAAGTTCAGGTCGAGTCCGGATCCCGAACCCGAACATTTTCGTGAAGTTCGGCCGAACTTCTCGAACCTGAACATCCAGTTGTTCGCTCAACTCTAATTATGAATCTAATAGAATGCCCCCTCTTTTGAGGAGTAAATTATACTTGGATTATGATTATATCATGTTGTCGTTTCAATTTTTGCCTTAGGCACCACAAAGGCATGTGCTTAACTGCCCCTGGCCACAGAGCACTGTTTAAGGTGGCCCAAGCTAAACTCTTGCACTGGGAACCATGAGCCTTTTGCTATGCCATTGCCTTCAGCACTCCAGCTGCTGTGAAACTAGAACTCCCAGCATGCACATTTATTCAGCTGTTCTTGTAACTCCCATATATGTGAGAAGGAGGATTCTGAGAGCTGTACATTCAGAACAGCTGTAGCATCGTAGATTGCTGATACCCAGCCTACAATATTGATATATGGTAGTGCACAATACAGTTCTGTGCGGTGCAGTCTTTATGTGTGTGAAGTCCTGACAAAAGAACAGGTCAGGGTCTGTCATTTTGTAAATCTGCAGTAGTAAAATTCACAGCAAATCATTCCACTGAATTAAGATCCGCATTGCAGTCCAATTTGTGCAATGAATTTTGTTCATAACATGTGGCTGAGACCCTTTTAAATCATATCCACTTTGCTGGCACATAAACTCTTTTGACCTGCCACCACATATTTGTGTGCAGCAAATCTACAGTGTTTATGTCCAGTGTGACATGATGTACCCTAATATTTCCATGTAGCTATAGGGTGGGCCCCAGAATCAGTTCTTCTGGTGGGCCCTAGGCACCTTAATCCAACAATGATCCCAGGCACCAGGTAAATTCAACTGGTTTCTGGAGCTCCTGCACTCAATTCTATCTGCGTCCACTGGACGCAAATACAATTGAGCATCTGGCAGCTCGTGCAGAAGAAGGGAACTATTGGTTAACTGTCCATCCATTCCAAGTGCTTCTCTGTGACGTAGATGATGTCATTGCGCTGCTTGCGTGAAGACCTGCCAGAAAAGGGCCTGTCTGCATCGCTGCATGATCATCGTGGGATCCCTCTGGGACAAGTGAGTAGAGACTGTCCTTCCCTTTTCTGTTCATGTGCCAGAAAACTGACCCCTTACCCTAATACTGACCCTAACTGTAATAATAACTCCAATCCTAATACAGAGCATAACCATAATACTGACCCTAGCCTTATTACTAGAGATAAGCAAATCAAAGTTGACGAAGTGGAATTCGATCTGAATTTCAGTAAAAATTTGATTTGCACTGAATCCGAATTTACTCACGCTTCGTGTTAACGAATCACATTTTTTCCTAAAATGACTGCTGCACATGTTAGAACATCAATGGAAAAATGTTAGCAGTCAGTCCAAGGCTCCCCCTTGCAGCTTGCATAATCCGTACAGAAAACCACAGCACCCTCCTGTCTCTCTTCTTCAGTGTTTTTATTCACCCAAACAACGTGACGTTTCGACCAGTGTGGTCTTGCTTGATAAAGACCACACTGGTTGAAATGTCGCATTGTTTGGGTGAATAAAAACACTGAAGAAGCATGCTGCACATGTTAGGACATGGAGCTAGGTAATTTGGGAACGAGGGATCACCCACAATGCCATGAATGCAGCCAATCGTTAGCCAGCCAGCCAGCCCTGTGATGTCACAGCCCTATAAATAGCCTCAGCCATCTTGGATTCAGCTATTTTCCAGTGTACTTAGTGAAGGGAGAGATGTCAGCAGGCGTTAGGGATAGTGGTAGAAAAGACTTTAAAACTTTAATTTTGCTCTATAGAAATTCAGGGAAAGGATAGGGAGGAATCATTCCACAGTATTGAAGCAGAACAGGGTTCAATAGGGAAGTTTACAGCCTGGGTAATAGGAACAATCCTATTACACCTTGCTGCACTGACTGCGGATCCAAATTGCCATTATACAGCTCTGTAGTTCCAGCAAACCGTCCTTGTTATTGGGGTTCAAGTGCTGTTTGATACAGCCATTAGCAGGGTTTATTACAAATAAATATTTCTACGTCTTATTTGCCCTTGTGCGATGCAGTTATATGTTCTAAAGCATTTTTTAGCTGGAAAAAAAGGGCTTATTAGCCGTTGTGTGGTGAAGGGAGAAAATTAAAGCCCTTTTGTACGTGTCTTAGTGGCAAAAAAATATATATTATTTGCCTTTCAGCAGTGCAGTTATATGTTTTAAAGCCCTTTTTGGTGTGCATTAGTGGCACTAAAAAAAATATATATTATTTGCCATTTAGCGGTGCAGTTATATGTTTTAAAGCCTTTTTTGTGGCACAAAAAAAGTATTTGCCGTTGTGTGGTGAAGTGAGACAATTACAGCCCTGACACAATAGAAAACTGATCTGTCCCCCATTGACTTTTAATGGTGTTCATGACGGATCCGTCATGGCTATGGAAGAGATAATACAACCGGATTCATTCATGACGGATGCATGCGATTGTATTATTGTGACGGATCCGCAAAAGACGCTAGTGTGAAAGTAGCCTAAGTGGCACAAAAAAAGCATTTGCCTTTGTGTGGTGAAGTGAGAAAATAACAGCCCTTTTTGGCATGTATTAGTTGCAAAAAAATATATATAGTTGCCGTTCAGCGGTGCAGTTATATGTTCTAAAGCCCTTTTTGGCGTGTACTAGTGGTACAAAAAAAAGTATTTGCCGTTGTGTGGTGAAGTGAGAAAATGACAGCCCTTTTTGACATGTATTAGTGGCAAAAAAATATATATACTTACCGTTCAGCAGTGCAGTTATATGTCATAAGGCCCTTTTTGGCGTGTACTAGTGGCACAAAAAAAGTATTTGCGTTATGTGGTGAAGTGAGAAAATTGCAGCCCCTTTTTGAGTGTATTAGTGGCAAAAAAATATATATTTGCCGTTCAGCGGTGCAGTTATATGTTCTAAAACCCTTGTTGGCGTGTATTAGTGGCGCAAAAAAGTATTTGCTGTTGTGTGGTAAAGTGAGAAAATTACAGCCCTTTTTGGAGTGTATTAGTGGCAAAAAATATATATATTATTTGCCGTTCAGCGGTACAGGTATATTTTCTAAAGCCCTTTTTGGTGTGTATTAGTGGCAAAAAAATATATATTATTTGCTGTTCAGCGGTGCAGTTATATAGAAACATAGAAACATAGAATGTGTCGGCAGATAAGAACCATTTGGCCCATCTAGTCTGCCCAATATACTGAATACTATGAATAGCCCCAGGCCCTATCTTATATGAAGGAGGCCTTATGCCTATTCCATGCATGCCTAAACTCCTTCACTGTATTTGCAGCTACCACTTCTGCAGGAAGGCTATTCCATGCGTCCACTACTCTCTCAGTAAAGTAATTCTTCCTGATGTTACTTTTAAACCTTTGCCCCTCTAATTTAAAACTATGTCCTCTTGTAGCAGTTTTTCTTCTTTTAAATATTCTCTCCTCTTTTACTGTGATGATTCCCTTTATGTATTTAAAAGTTTCTATCATATCCCCTCTGTCTCTTCTTACTTCCAAGCTATACATGTTAAGGTCCTTTAACCTTTCCTGGTAAGTTTTGTCCTGCAATCCATGTACTAGTTTAGTAGCTCTTCTCTGAACTCTCTCCAAAGTTTCAATATCCTTCTGCAGATATGGTCTCCAGTTCTACACACAATACTCCAAATGAGGTCTCACTAGTGCTCTGTAGAGCGGCATGAGCACCTCCTTCTTTCTACTGTTAATGCCTCTCCCTATACACCCAAGCATTCTGCTGGCATTACCTGCTGCACTATGACATTGTCTGCCCACCTTTAGGTCGTCTGATATAATGACCCCTAAATCCCTTTCCTCAGATACTGAGGTTAGTACTGTATCACTGATTTTATATTCTGCTCTTGGGTTTTTACGCCCCAGGTGCATTATCTTGCACTTATCAACATTAAATTTTAGTTGCCAGATTTTTGACCATTCCTCTAGTTTTCCCAAATCCTTTTCCATTTGGTGTATCCCTCCAGGAACATCAACCCTGTTACAAATCTTTGTGTCATCAGCAAAAGACACACCTTACCATTGAGGCCTTCTGCAATTTCGCTGATAAAGATATTAAACAATATGGGTCCCAGAACAGATCCCTGAGGTACCCCACTGGTAACAATACCATGGTCTGAATATACTCCATTGACTACAACCCTCTGTTTTCTGTCCTTCAGCCACTGCCTAATCCATTCAACAATATGTGAGCCCAAGCTCAAAGACTGCAGTTTATTGATAAGCCTTCTATGTGGGACAGTATCAAAAGCCTTACTAAAGTCCAGATAGGCAATGTCTACTGCACCTCCGCCATATATTATTTTAGTCACCCAATCAAAAAAGTCAATAAGATTAGTTTGACATGATCTCCCTGAAGTAAACCCATGCTGTTTTTTATCAATCAACCCATGGGTTTTTAGATGTTCCACAATCCTCTCCTTGAGTATGGTTTCCATTAATTTCCCCACTATTGATGTCAGGCTTACCGGCCTATAGTTGCCCGATTCCTCTCTACTACCTTTCTTGTGAATTGGCACAACGTTTGCTAATTTCCAATCTTCTGGGATGACACCTGTTACCAGTGATTGGTTAAATAAATCTGTTAATGGTTCTGCTAGTACACCTCTAAGCTCTTTTAATAGCTTTGGGTGTATCCCATCAGGCCCCTGTGATTTATTTGTATTAATTTTAGACAGCCGACTTAGAACCTCTTCCTCTGTAAAGACACATGCATCGAAGGATTCATTAGTCTTCCTCCCTAACTGAGGTCCTTCTCCTTCATTTTCCTTTGTAAAAACTGAACAGAAGTATTCATTGAGGCAGTCAGCTAGTTCTTTATCCTCTTCCATATACCTTCCTTCTTTTGTTTTTAATTTGGTAATTCCTTTATTTAATTTATTCCTTTATTTGCTGAGTACCACAGTGGTCTCTTCCTTTTTTTGCTTTTACTGACGAGCGTAATGCACTTTTCTGTTGCCTTCAGTAGTGCCACTTTTAAGTAGTTCCATTTCTCTTGGACTCCATTGAAATTGTTCCAGTCTGATAGGGACTCGTATACCACTGATCTCATTTTAGAAAAGTCTGTTTTCCGAAAATCTAAAACTTTTGTTTTTGTGGGGAGTGATTCAGTCACTGTACTTATAGTAAACCACACTGACTGGTGATCACTGGATCCTAAGCTTTCCCCTACAGTAATATCAGATACCAAATTGCCATTTGTGAACACCAAATCTAAAATGGCCTCCTTCCGGGTTGGCTCCTCAACTACTTGCTGTAGAGATAATCCCAGTAGGGAATTTAGAATTTCTGTACTCCTGGCAGAACTAGCTATTTTGGTTTTCCAGTTTATATCAGGAAGATTAAAGTCTCCCATTATGACAACTTCCACTTTCAATGTCATTTTAGCCATTTCCTCAACTAGTAGATCATCCAATTCTTTGACTTGGCTTGGTGGTCTGTATATGACACCTACACGAGTTACCTTATGATTACCAAGCTGCAACGTAACCCAAACTGACTCTAAATTGGTTTCGCTGACTTGTATTAGATTAGATTTTTTGCTATCTTTCACATATAGGGCCACTCCACCCCCTTTCTTGCCTTCTCTGTCTTTCCTATATAGAGAGAACCCAGGTATTGTTATATCCCAGTCATTACTCTCATTGAACCATGTCTCAGTAACAGCCACTAAATCTATATTCTCAGATGCCATTACAGACTCAAGTTCGTTGATCTTATTCCCTAAACTGTGAGCATTTGTAGACAAGACTCTCAGCTTGTCGTTTCTTATCTTATCAGCTCCTGGCATCTTCTGGCATTGTTTTTTTGGGGGGCAGCCAAACTGATGGATTGTCTCTTTTGTGCCCCCCTTTCCTAGTTTAAATGTTCCTTTGCAAAAACTTTGAACTGTTTACTGAGGACATTCGTTCCCTTGGGAGAAAGATGCAAACCATCTTTCTTATACAGTTCTTTTCCATTCCAGCTAGAGCCAACATGAGCCACAAAGCCAAATCCCTGGTTCAAACACCATTCACCGAGCCATACATTGAATTCCTTAATACGCAACTGCTTGTCATGCTGACGGTTATGCACAGGCAGAACTGCAGAGAATGAGACAGTCGATGCAATCTCCCGTATATCATTACCAAGTGTGTGAAAAGCTTCCTTCACCTTTGAAACTTCATTGCAAGCCAGATCATTTGTCCCAAGATGGACAATAACATCCACCTTCTTTTCCATTTTTGCTTGCTTAATAATGTTAAGGATACGTCGTCTGTCCCTGCTAGCAGTAGCACCAGGGAGACATCTCACAGAACCCTCTTCTTCAAACTTCACACCTCTTATGATAGAATCGCCCACCAATAGTTGCTTACTATTAGTACTCACTATATCCTTTTTGTCTTTGTCAGTAGTCTTGCATACCTTAGGCATAGGAGATGATTGTTCCTCACCCACTGTGCCTGGGCCATCCTCCATGTTGCTCTTGCATTCTGAAAGTGCTGCAAATGAATTACAGAGAGCCACCGACTGTTGGACATGTCTTCTATCAACAGCTCTAAGTCTACCAGAACCTACAGTAACCCATCTTCCATTTCTGGGGGGCCTTTGTGGCAGTGGCATAGCAACATGCCAATCCTGAGTTTGTCTAACAGTTACTTTACAAATCTCAGATTTCAAAAATGCAATTTCCTTCTGCATTATGGAGAACTGTCTGCAGATCAGACAGCTTCCAAACCTGCGAAGAGTGAAACATGAAATGAAAGCACAACAATTCCTGCACTGAATCAGGTCTGCCATTTTAATGCAAGAAAATATGTTAAACAAAACTTAATAGATTGTACTCACCTCCAGATTACCTCCTGAGTATCTCCTGTATATCTCTAGTGCACTTAGAAATGCTGCACTTTGAGAATGATGCAAGCTGTTCTGAGCACACCAAAACACAGCTGAAGTTCTGCTACAGTGGAAAGTTCAGCTGAAGTTCTGCTACAGTGGAAAGTTCTAGGTTTGTCTCCTGTATATCTCTAGTGCACTTAGAAATGCTGCACTTTGAGAATGATGCAAGCTAGAATTAGGCAAGCTAATATTATGTGGCTATATATACACACACTCCTACAAAAGCCCCTCCTACAACAACACAATTAACACCTTAATGGCCCTATGCTCATTAGCAATCAGACAATAGCAACACCAGTCTAACAAATTCTTTACCTGTTCTGAGCACACCAAAACACAGCTGAAGTTCTGCTACAGTGGAAAGTTCAGCTGAAGTTCTGCTGTTCTGAGCACACCAAAACACAGCTGAAGTTCTGCTACAGTGGAAAGTTCAGCTGAAGTTCTGCTGTTCTGAGCACACCAAAACACAGCTGAAGTTCTGCTACAGTGGAAAGTTCAGCTGAAGTTCTGCTGTTCTAAGCACACCAAAACACAGCTGAAGTTCTGCTACAGTGGAAAGTTCAGCTGAAGTTCTGCTGTTCTGAGCATATGTTCTAAAGCCTTTTGTGGCGTGTATAAGTGGAAAAAAGTAAGGGCCTATTTGTCGTTCAGCGGTGCAGTTATATGTTCTAAAGCCTTCTTTGGCGTGTATTACTGAAAAAAAGGGCTTATTAGCTGTTGTGTGGTGAAGTGAGAAAATTACTTTTTTGGGGTGTTTTAATTTCCATTTTATTTATTTATTTAATAGAACAGTTTGTCAGGCAGAGAAGTGCCAAGTCCTGCACAGGGGAGTGGCAGAGGCCTAAATGTTTCTGGCGCAGGCACAGGTCACAGCAGAGTAAGGGGGCGTGGCAGCAGGAGTCGCAATGAGAGGCCTGATCTCCTGGTGTCATCTAGCGGTCATGTCTTGACCAGCAACCCAGTGGTTCTAGAATGGTTAACTCGGTCATCCACTTCATCCCAAGTGACATCAGACACCCCCAGCCAAGAGTCGGTGGGTCCATTAGACACAAGCCTTAGTTGGCATGGTCCGGGAGCAGGCCCTGTGCCCTAACCCTGCCTCTCTCCTTTTCTGTTCCCTCAGCCAGAGAAGTATTATATGCTGTGGGCTCAGCTCCCCTTTACGGCGAGGACAAGCTACTAGACGACAGTCAACAGCTACTGGCCAGCCAAGATGTGGAGGAGACATCCACCGCTTCCTCCGGTAGGCGGGCAAGTAGTGATGAGGAGAGTGGCGTGGGATCTGGTGTGGTAAGCAGTCAGGCTCCTTACCCAGAGACCGTTGAGGAGGACATCAGTGACGTGCAAAGAGTACTCGATGATGATGATGTAGCTAATCACACTTGGGAGCCGGGTGCATTAGGGGCTTCATCATCATCGGGAGAAGAGGGTGGCAGCTTGCCTGTGAAGCAGCGGTGGAGCCAGCAAGTCACTAGTGTGGCCGGGAGTAAGCAGGGTAGCAGCAGTGTGAGGTCGGGAGCTAAACTTGCCTGGGGTAGACCACCCACTTCGCAGGAGCCTACCTGCCCGGAAAGTAGTGGTGCAGGGGTTCAGGGAAGCAGTCAGTCAGTGTGGCGTGTTGGGGGTAAAATCACCTACTCGGCGGTGTGGCAGTTTTTCGTTAAGCCGTCGGTAGAGGTGAACATGGCCATTTGTAGAATCTGTGGGCAGCAGGTGAAGTGTGGCCAGGGTGCCAATGTTGGCACCACTGCCCTGCGTCAACATATGCATCGTCACCATAAAGTGGCCTGGGTGAGCCATGGCTCCGATGTGTTGGTGGTCCAGCCTGCCGCAGCAACCGCTGCATTACCCAGTGGCACGCACCTGATTTCAGGCAGTCAAGGCTCCACCACCTCAGCCGAAGGGAGTTGTCTGTCCTTTCCATAATCTGCTGGTCCTGATGCTCCTGCTCCTCCTCCTACTCCTCGTAAGTCATTTCGTCAGCAATCCATCACCGAAGTGATTGCCAAGAGACAACTGTATACATGCACTCATCCAGCGGCACAGAAGCTGAATGTGCTCCTGGCCAAGTTGCTGGTGCTGCAGTCCCTCCCTTTCCAAGTGGTTTGCCTGGGCAAACGGAGTCACACAGGGGAGGAAGTGCTCCTTCATCAAGAAATCAAATCTTGGCTTTCTCTGCAACAACTGAAAATCGGAACCATGGTGAACATGGGGTCAGCACTGCGCAAGGAGGGCTGAGCCATGCTCACTGCATGGCACACGTGTTCAATCTGGTTGTCAAGCAGTTCCTGAAGTCTTCCACCTATCTGCAAGACATTCTAAAAATGACCTAGGAAACAACTGGCAGAGTTTGCCCTGGAAAAGCTGTCCTGCCCAGCCAGTAGTGTGGCATCAGAGAAGGTGTTTAGTGTGGCAGGGGCCATAGTTACCCCAAGAAGAACTTGTCTGTCCACCCAAAATGTGGTGAGCCTGACCTTTGCCAAGATGAATCAGACGTGGATCAGCCAGGATTTCCACCCACCAATGCCTGATACATCAGACTAGATCACCCATGGTGCCACACCAACACTTTGACAAAAGAGACCAGTTTATTCTGGCTACCTGCCTCAGCTACTATTCTGATGATGCCACCCGCCTGATGCCACACATATGATGCTCCTTCATTCACCCACCATCTTCAGCTAATAGTGGTATTGCCACCCACCTCCCTACTCTGTCACTGGTCACTCTGTGGTCTCCTGATGCTGCTGCCACCTCCACACTATGTTACCTTGCCACTCTGTGGTCTCCTGTGGATGCTGCTGACACCTCAACACTATGTCATCTTGCTACTCTTAGGCCTCCTGATGCTGCGGCTGCCACCGCCACACTGTCATTGTGCCACCCTGTGGCCTCCTCCTGATGCTGCTGCCGCCACCTCCACACTCTTTCATTGTGCCACTCTGTGGCCTCCTGATGATGCTGCTGCCATCACCTCCACACTCGGTCATTGTGCCTTGCTGTGGCCTCCTCTTGTCTCTGCTTCTGCCACCTCCACACTCTGTCATTGTGCCACTTTGTGGCCTCCTGATGCTGCTGCTGCCACCTCCACACTGTCATTGTGCCACCCTATGGCCTCCTCTTGATGCTGCTGCTGCCACCACCTCCACACTCTGTCATTGTGCTACTCTGTTTCAGAAATAGTCACCTTTTTCTGGCGCAAGGAAACATAACAGCCAGCATAGGAAAGGATTTTCTTTTATTTTCTCAATTGCAAATATATAAATAAATAAAAAAAAAAATGAAAATAAAAATGAGACAACGCGTTTCAAGGATCAACAGGTCCCCTTCATCAGGTCAAGGTTGTATACAAAGTGATGTGTGGGCTGTGGAAATAAATACCCTAGTGCAGAAGGTGCCAAATTTGTTAGCCAAAAGCAGGAGTGTGTACAAAACACAGAATACATACAAATATTTCATTCACTTGTCATCTCTGTTTTGGATTCACTACAGTTTTTTTGGGGGCTTTTGGATTACTGACCAAATGCTGACCGAGTGAAGGTGTATGCTCCACAGACAGGATGCATTTTTTGGGGGTTATTGTTCTGACGCATCAGAGGAAGGGCAAAATAATCAGTGACGTCAACACAAACTTACTGCTAAAACCCACTCCACTCTGTCGGGGGGGCCCTACTTGTATAAGCGTTTAATAGAACAGGTTCCGTAGACATCTTTTCTGGACGGACATATGGAAACAGAATGCACACGGGGTAACTTCAGGGTTTTCTTTTGCAGACCCATTGAAATTAATGGATCCGCACATGGCCCACAAAAAAATCTGAACGGACACGCTAAGAAAATACATTCGTGTGCATGAGCCCTAATACTGACTCTAACCCTAATACTGACCAAACCCTGACACTTAGAGGTTAATGCACACAAACATATTTTCTTTACATGTTCGTTTTTTTTTTTTTTTTTCATTGCGCAACCAGTCATTTCAATGGGTCCGCAAAAAAAAAACTGGAAGGTACTCCGTTTGCATTCTGTTTCCGTATGTCTGTCCGTATGTCTGTTCTGCCGTATTATGGACAAGGATAGGACTGTTCTATTAGGTGCCAGCTGTTCTGTTCCGCAAAATATGGAATGCACACGGACGTCATCCGTATTTTTTGCAGACCACAAAATACATACAGTCGTATGCATGAGCGCTTACACTAAGGGCCCATGCACACAAATGGTCTGCAAAACACGGATCCGCAAAAAATACGGATGATGTCTGTGTGACATCCGTATTGCATTGTATTTTATTTTTTATTTTTGCGGATCCTTTCTAACCATGCCTGTCCTTGTCTGCAACATGGACAAGAATAGGACAGAGCGACGCTATAGCTGTGTTCCTCGTCAAAGGTTGCTGAGCGCTATTGTAGGCCATCAATACTGATCATTGGGGTCTGAACTCTCCTACCAATGAGCACAGTGATGCCAAGGATGCTCCGCGTTTCTGCAAGTCATGCACCCTGATTTTTGGTCACACAGACACAATGGAGAACATTTACTAATCATTTTATGCCACTATAGTTATGTAAAAAAAGTCCCTGATTATGGCGCATGACATATGTGTACCATAATTTGCAACTTTTTAAGCTTCTTGGCACCTTTCTGGAGCAACATTCACCACGTCCTCACTGAAGTATGGCAGAGCAGATTATCCCCATAGATGCTGCGGGTGATCAGGCACAATGGCATCTAGGGGGTTAACAGAGCAGCAGAGTTGATGATATAATCATAATCCTAGTATAATTCACTCCTCAAAAAGTGGGTGCAATCTATTAGATTCATAATCTTATCCTATGCATTCAGCACAGTACTAAAATTTTACTGTCACAGAGCCATGTTGGAATGATAAACTTGTGTTAGCTGTTGGAAATGTTTAGAAGCACAGCGCCTTCTAGTAGACATACAGAGTCACCTGTTCAGTCAGGAATTAAAGAACAGCATTTTGCATGCTGCCCCACCGCCACTACTGCTCATTTAAATGAATCTGAATGTAAGAACAACGTTAAAATGAAAATTCAAATGGGCTTTCTTTTTCATTTCACTTTTGGCAGGGAAAATGCCGGCAAGAGATGAAATTGAAATCTCAATCTACCATTTTTAGTTTCTACATGGTGTTTTCATTTGATTTATGATTTTGACATGAAAAACCCCACTTTAGGAAGAGGAGAATTAATTGACAAAGTAGAAATTTTAAATAAAAAAGGCTATTTACTTTTACACTTAATTTTGACACTTATGACCCACACTGGAGTTGGAAAAGAAAATTCAAATGGGGGAATTGAATAATCTTGGCATGCATTTTGCAGACACTAGCTGAAATTAAAATGTTAAAACGTTATTTTAATTATAATTCTAGGTTTTTTAATTTAATTTTAATTTTGGCAGATTTTACCTCCCATATATATGCTAGTACACAGCTCTTGGACGGGGCTCTGCCCTCAGCCTGATGTCTAGCCTTGTCAAGGGGAGGAGGGGGCGTGTGTAGAGCACAGGAGGTGTTACAAAGCAGTGCTCAGACAATTCAGACCTGCTTCTTGGTGCTCGGATTGCTCATTTTCCAATAAATACAAATTACAGATTTCTCTGCAGTCGTTTAATCTACAGACAAAATAAAGGTATAGTTTTAATCAGCATGATGAGCCCTACTAGCCAGTATATTAATAGGGTAATCCTAGTGACAGAGCCTCTTTAAGTCTTAGCATGTGCATAATGTTCTCTCCATAGTATTATTTCACCTTATTGTCAAGAATGTTTCCAAAGGCACAGGATTAATATGTGTCCATATGTGTAAGCAAACCAACATTTAAATTCTAAATTT
Organism: Bufotes viridis; assembly: GCA_033119425.1. Lineage (NCBI taxonomy): Eukaryota > Metazoa > Chordata > Amphibia > Anura > Bufonidae > Bufotes > Bufotes viridis. Next base: position 118,864,608 of record CM065597.1, on the reverse strand, counting down.
TAAGCCCCACAATTTTAAATATAAATTAACATGAACTGTGCCACTTTTTGCTTTGAATCACTAGGCTATATAACTCACAGAAAAAAGATGCACCACATGGATAAGCAACTGACAACACTGACTAATCCCTCACTCTGGTGTTAAAAGCTGAGAGATTCGCCAATATTTCCAATCAGGAACATATCGGAGCCCCTTTAGGCACCACTACACGGTATCTCAGCATGACATGGGGTCCTACCACTAGACTACCTATGGTGTGTGAACAAGGTCTGAACAGGTATTAAGCAGCCTACAGCCCCATCCCACTCACCTGCACTGCAGGACCAACAATGCAATGGGGAACAAATGAGGCCGCAAGCTTATCCATGTGGTGCATCTTTTTTCTGTGAGTTATGTGTTTATATATTTTCATCCGCACATGTTTTATTTTGTGTAGGATGTTTGTGTGGTGCTTGTGGTTCGCGCCGGCATCCTCCATTGTATGCAATTTTTGCTGGGGATAGCCGTTCGCTGCGAACCACATGCGGAGGAACTGCCCCCCCAGTTAGAAACACGCCACAGTGTTTGGGGTCTGGAGCAGTCCCACCCATTTAGGCCACGTTTATTTTTGTGATTCTTGTTTTATATGTATTGAATGTGCCATTGCATATGGCTTGTAAACATTCTGTTGCACCTGGAAGCCGGTGTCACATGGTCTGTTGTAGGTGTAGCTTGCGGCCCCATGTGTTCCCCATTGCATTGTTGGTCCTGCAGTGCAGGTGAGTGGGATGGGGCTGTAGGCTACTTAATACCTGTTCAGACCTTGTTCACACACCATAGGTAGTCTAGTGGTAGGACCCCATGTCATGCTGAGATACCGTGTAGTGGTGCCTAAAGGGGCTCCGATATGTTCCTGATTGGAAATATTGGCGAATCTCTCAGCTTTTAACACCAGAGTGAGGGATTAGTCAGTGTTGTCAGTTGCTTATCCATGTGGTGCATCTTTTTCTGTGAGTTATGTGTTTATATATTTTCATCCGCACATGTTTTATTTTGTGTAGGATGTTTGTGTGGTGCTTGTGGTTCGCGCCGGCATCCTCCATTGTATGCAATTTTTGCTGGGGATAGCCGTTCGCTGCGAACCACATGCGGAGGAACTGCCCCCAGTTAGAAACACGCCACAGTGTTTGGGGTCTGGAGCAGTCCCACCCATTTAGGCCACGTTTATTTTTGTGATTCTTGTTTTATATGTATTGAATGTGCCATTGCATATGGCTTGTAAACATTCTGTTGCACCTGGAAGCCGGTGTCACATGGTCTGTTGTAGGTGTAGCTTGCGGCCCCATGTGTTCCCCATTGCATTGTTGGTCCTGCAGTGCAGGTGAGTGGGATGGGGCTGTAGGCTACTTAATACCTGTTCAGACCTTGTTCACACACCATAGGTAGTCTAGTGGTAGGACCCCATGTCATGCTGAGATACCGTGTAGTGGTGCCTAAAGGGGCTCCGATATGTTCCTGATTGGAAATATTGGCGAATCTCTCAGCTTTTAACACCAGAGTGAGGGATTAGTCAGTGTTGTCAGTTGCTTATCCATGTGGTGCATCTTTTTTCTGTGAGTTATGTGTTTATATATTTTCATCCGCACATGTTTTATTTTGTGTAGGATGTTTGTGTGGTGCTTGTGGTTCGCGCCGGCATCCTCCATTGTATGCAATTTTTGCTGGGGATAGCCGTTCGCTGCGAACCACATGCGGAGGAACTGCCCCCCCAGTTAGAAACACGCCACAGTGTTTGGGGTCTGGAGCAGTCCCACCCATTTAGGCCACGTTTATTTTTGTGATTCTTGAATCACTAGGCTAGGCTACAGAAACTGGAACATTTTGCAAGTATGCTTATATGCATTAAATAGGCAGATTTGCATGCAGTTCTTTAGTTTGAAAATAAGAGGATAAGGTGTATACCTGTAAACCTTTACGGAGGTATAACAGACATGTAGGCACTCCATTTGCCAATGTATGATGTCTCTGTAAGGAAATGTATTCTTCTGTAAGATTGTTTGGGGGGCTATAAGGGCTTATTCACACAGCCAGTGATTTCCATCAGTGATTTTGAGCCAAAACCAGGTGCGGCTCTAAACACAGAACAGGAACAGATCTTTCCCTTATACCTTATGTCTGTGGAGGCTCCTCTCCTGGTTTTATCTCACAATCACTAATGGAAATCACTGATGTGTGAATAAAACCCAAGGCTGTATTCACATTGAGTTTGCAGTGTCTATTGGCATATTTTATTGGAAAGCTACCAGAGCATACGTCTAAACATATCTATAGGTCCTCACTAAACTGACAAAATCTATATTTGTGTCCTTTTATCCTCCATCAGGCTGACATCAGTATGCCTTTTTTCAACGATATAGTATAGCATAGTTTGCTGTGCTATTCCATACTGATTAATCCAGGAAAAAAAAAAAATTCAATATATGTTTTTTTAACTCAATATCCTTAATGTGTGCCTCTGTATACCTATATGTTACAAACATAGCAAGTATATGTCAGGAAACCCTCTCAACTAGTGTTGAGCGTACTTGCAATTTGCAAGTTTGGCGTTCATGTTAGAATTCTGTAATGGATTCTGCTACCACGGAAAATAATGGAATTCTATGACGGCCTGCACCACAGAAGCCTATAAGAGGCATTCCTTTTTGCATTCTGTCATAATAGAGGTCTATGCTGGCCATTATGGTCCATGGTAACTGAATCCATTACTGATTTCTTAGATAACCTGAACCCGAAAGCTGAAGTTCGCTCAACATATTCCTCTGACGTACACTGCAAACACAGTGTGGATAAAGATTATACAGCATGTGAAAAAGCATGCCACATAGAATATGCTGTAATTTACTTACAGTATTTTTCATGTTCAACCTCTTCGGCTCTGCCCATGACATCTAGGCAGTCCACACTTAAAGGGGTTGTGCAGTTTATATTAATGACCATCAATATCTGTTCGGCAGGGGTCCAACACCCGGCACCCCCGCCGATGTTTTCTGTGGAGACATCGCTCCATGCGAGTGCAGCTTCCTGGTCATTGCACTACGCGTCATCTCCTGTGGAGCGGCAGCGTAGTTTAATTACAAGTACTCGCTCTAATAAAGTACTTGTAATTACACTGCACTTCCAAGATGAAGTGCAGTGTAATGAACAGGAAGCGGTGCTCGTACGGAGCACCGATTCCTCTTCAAACAGCTGATCATAGGGGATACTGGGTGTTGGATCCCCACCAATCTGATATTGATGAATGATGACCTATCCTGAGAATAGGTCTTCAATATAAATCACTACACAACCCCTTTAACTCTGTAAGGGCATTTCTAAATGTCCTTAAGGAGTTAGCAGCTGCACACTATTCATGCAGCTTCAGAAGCAGGGATCCGCTGTCAGTGACAACTGAGCTCCCCACAAAAAAGCACGGGCAGTTTTTCACCATCCCTGCCTTCTTCATCACTGCATACACAGTGTTCAATGACCACTGTATATACAGATAAGTAGAGATGTCGCGAACATAAAATTTTCCGTTCGCGAACGGTGAACGCAAAGTTCCGCAAATGTTCGCGAACCGGCGAACTGCCATAGACTACAATAGGCAGGCGAATTTTAAAAACCACAGGGACTCTTTCTGGCCACAATAGTGATGGAAAAGTTGTTTAAAGGGGACTAACACCTGGACTGTGGTATGCCGGAGGGGGATCCATGGCAAAACTCCCATGGAAAATTACATAGTTGACGCAGAGTCAGGTTTTAATCCATAAAGGGCATAAATCACCTAACATTCCTAAATTGTTTGGCATAACGTGCTTTAAAACATCCAGTGTGTGTATACGATCAGGTATGATGTTGTATCGATCAGGTAGTGTAAGGGTTACGCCCGCTTCACAGTGACAGACCAAACTCCCCGTTTACCGCAAACAACCGCAAACAGTCCATTTGCACAACCGCAAACTCCTCATTTGCACAAGGTTGGATAGCAAGCTAGCCATGTCCCGTTCCTTGTCCTCACTGACGTCATTGAAGGTCTCTTCCTCCACCCAGCCACGTACTACACCGAGGGTCCCCGAAAGATGACAAAAAGCCCCCTGGGACGCCTGCTGTGGTTGGTCTTCCACCTCCTCAAAGCCACCTTCCTCCTCTGACTCCTCTTCTTCAGACTCCTCTCTCTGCATTGCCGCAGGTTCGGCAATCGACGACGACAAGGCTGCTTCTGGTGGTAATGGTGACCCCAACTCTTCCTCTTCATGCTCATCTACGGCCTGATCCAGCACTCTTCGCAGGGCACGCTCCAGAAAAAACACATTTGGGAGGAGGTCGATGATGTTGCCTTGGGTTTGACTGACCAGGTTTGTCATCTCCGCAAAAGGACGCATGAGCCTACAGCCATTGTGCATGAGCCAGTAACGCGGCCAAAAAATACCCAGCTCCGCAGAGGCTATCCTCTTTTTTAAATTAAAAAAAATCTGTTCTTACCAGTGTTCTTACCTATTAGGGGCCGGTGTATGGAATAGATTTTAGGAACCGTGAGATGGAAAAAGATGGTTGGTCGGTCCTCTTCCTTCCAATTTGGGGCACTGCGCGTGCGCCGTGCAGTGTACTGTGCCACCCTATATGAGTGGTGTGTTAAGTAGTACTATTCCTATCAGTTTAATCCCTGTTACATCCCCTATCAGGGGACGTGTATCGAATAGATTTTAGGAACCGGGAGATGAAAAAAGATGATTGGTCGGTCCTCTTACTTCCAATTTGGGGCACTACGCGTGCGCCGCGCAATGTACTGTGCCACCAATACCAATAGTGTGAACTACTATTCTTACCATTTTAATCTTTGTTAAGTCCCCTATCAGGGGATGTGTATTGAATTGAATCCTTGCATGGGGAGATAGAGAAAAAAGCTTGCTCTGTCCGCTTCCTTCTAATTTTGGACACTTGCAATGGAATTTGCTACCAATACAATCAGTTTAATCTCTGTTTTGTCAATTATCAGGGCCAGGGCCGGTGTAGTAAATAGATTTTTGGAACCGGGAGAGGGAAAAAGACCCATGCTCGGTCCGCTTCGTTCGAATTTTAGGTTACTGCGCGTGCGCCGTGCAATGTACTGTGACACCCGATATGAGTGGTGGGCAATGGGCACAGTGGCAACTGCAATTATATTAAAGGGTAAAAATTAAATGACTTTTTTATCTGCGAGGTACTGTGCCACCCTATATGAGTGGTGTGCACACAGTACAGTTTGTGGGCCTGCGGCCTCTCACACACGGGCAGGCAACTGCAATATATATATATAGAAAAATAAAAATAAAAGCAGACTGATGTACCAGCCCTAAAAAGGGCTTTTTGGGGTGCTGTCAGGATGCTGTCCTTACAGCAGATGGCCCCTTTCACACGAGCGAGTTTTCCGCGTGGGTGCAATACGTGACATGAACGCATAGCATCCGCACTGAATCCTGACCCATTCATTTCAATGGGTCTGTGTACATGAGCGTTTTTTTCACGCATCGCAGCATGTTCTATATTCTGCGTTTTTCACGCAGCCCTAGCCCCATAGAAGTGAATGGACCTGCGTGAAAAACGCATTGCATCCGCAAGCAAGTGCGGGTGTGTTGCGTTTTTCACTGATGGTTGCTAGGAGATGTTGTTTGTAAACTTTCAGTTTTTTATCACACGCGTGAAAAACGCGTCAAAACGCAATGTACCCGCGCTGAAAAAACTGAACAACTGAACGCAATCGCAGGCAAAACTGAATGCCTTTGCCTGTGAAATCGCACAGTTTTCACTGAACGCATCCGCAACGCATCCGGACCTAAGGCCCCATTCACACATCTGCAATTTTTGTCCCCATTCACACATCTGCAATTTTTGTCCCCATCCATTCCGCAATTCTGCGGAATGGATGCGGACCCATTTATTGTGAATGGGTCCGGACGTGATGCGGAGAGCACACTATGTGCTCTCCACTTCCGCATTTGCAGAGCCACGGCCCCGAACTTCTGGGTTTCGGCCCCGAAACATCCGGCCGCGGCTCCTCAAAAGATAGAGCATGTCCTATTCTTGTCCGCAGCCTGCAGACAAGAATAGGCATCTCTATGGGGAGTGCCAGCATGGTGTGTTGCGGATCCGCAACACACTACGGACGTGTGAATGGGGCCTAATCCAGACACGCTCGTGTGAAAGAGGCCGATGAGTCTTTGAGGACTGAAGTGGACATAGAACACTGGCCTAGCTAACGCTTTCCCTATTAATTCAGCAGCAGCAGCACTCTCCCTGCTCTAACTAACACTGCAGCTTCAGAATGAATCTAAGATGGATGCTGTCCTTGCTTTTTGATAGGAGGTGGGAGGGTCTGGGAGGGAGGGTATGGTGATTGGCTGGAATGTGTCTGCTGACTGTGAGGTACAGGGTCAACGTTTGCTCAATTATAAAGTATAGGCGGCGAACGCGAACATGCGAAGTTCACCGACGAACAGTTCGGGACATCTCTACAGATGAGGAAGCGTCAATTTCTCCGCTTCCTGCTCCAGTCCTATCATGTGCTCACTGGGTGTCAGCTATCTGCAAAGGTTGCTGGGTCTTAGCAGACCCAGATCAGCTCTGCAGTGTGACTTTACAGCATTGCAAATTCTTTGGGGGCTTTATTCTCCTGTACATGAAATCAGCAATTAAAAAATGTTAAAGTTAATTGACCCAAGAGGTCTTGTATAACACAAAGTATAAACAAAAAATAAAAAAATAAAGACAAGATAATAAAAGAAAGAATGAAAAAAAAAATGCAGCCACAAGCCACACCACAGCTTCTAGTTCCACCCCCAGAAACCATAACCGATATAAATATCAAAACAACCGTTATGGCAAAGAGAAAAGGAAACATAACTTTAAAAACTGTTTTTAACTACACTTTGTACTATGTGAAAAAGAACACTTTTCACTTAAATTTTTTTTTAAAACAAAACATACTAAAATAGAAATAAAGCCCCACGATTAAACATGTCTACAGTATTTACAGTGTATTCATTGTGGATGTCTGAGTGTTACTTTTGCTGTTAAATATTTCTTAAATATTGTATACAATATATTATGTGTCTCATTTTTGGTCACTTGCTTTATTTTATGTCAGTGCACAAATTTTTATATCATGTATACGAAATATACTATGTTGATTAGTTAACATCTTGCCTTGTAGAAGCTTCTGCGTGCCCTTCATATCTTCTCAATGTAGAGATAGCAAAACACTGCTAATAACTAATATAATTTATATTAATTTTTATCTTAGTAAAACCAACAACTGAAAAAACTATAGAAAATATCCTAACAACAACGATTCAAAAACGCAAGATAAGTAAGTGATATCACATTGGTCAGGTGAGAGATTAGCAAATTTCTTGAAATTAGTTTTGGGTCTGATTTTGTCAATTAAAAAAAAATAATAATAATTTGTGTCCAAAGCAACTCAACTCTTTTTACATTTTTATTTGCATCTTTTTCTTTTTCTCTCTTTGCCACCCCCTCCTTTTTTAGTTCTTGAACACAATGACAATAGCAAATAATGTCAGAGTGACAAGGACATATATAGCTATGGGTAAACACATGTTTAATGGTGTCAACAAACAGCCTGTTTAAAACAAACTGGGGGCAGATGGCGTTAACCCCTTCAGGATCTCCGCCGGCAGCGGGCGCCATAACCGCTGGGTTTCTGCTATTTAAAATAGCAGACACCTGCGGCACATGTATGCCATAAGCCATAAGGCTGATCAAATACATTTTCTCTTCAGATGCCGTGTAATAGTGCTCCTGTAACAGCGTTCCCCGGCTGAGATGGGGGAACCTGTCACACTGCTCTAATAGGCTGAAGCCTCAAGCAGAGGAGTCTATTAGAGGAATGTACCAATACATGCCACTAGGTGGCAGCATTGTATTGCTATATTGAAAGTTAAGTGTTCAAAGATGGCTATATAGCCATCAATGAACACAATGGGCAATCTAAATATTGCCAATTATTATCACCCAAGGTGACTTAAAAAAAAGTTAAATAAAGTTAAAAAAATGTTTTTACAAATATAAAAAAAAAATTAAAATTTAAAAGTTCGGGAAAATGCGCGATTTTTCCATGTGTGTGCAAACTGTTGTAATGCTTTTTGCACGCGCATGCGAAAAATCGGCATGTTTGGTACCCAGACCCGAACCCGGACTTCATCACTGAAGTCCGGTTTCGGGTTGAGTATTCTGTATATTTTATTACTTTCCCTTATAACATGGTTATAAGGGAAAATAATAGCATTCTTAATACAAAATGCTTAGTTAAATGCGGATGGAGGGGTTAAAAATAAAAAAAATTAACTCATCTTATCTACTTGATCTCGTACTTGCGATCTCTTCTTCAATCATTAGCTGCCGGCTAAAGGATCTGTGAGGAGGTCACTGAGCTCATCACATGGTCCATCACCATGGGATGTGATGTTACCACAGGTCCTTTAGTCAGCAGCTAATGCTTGAAGAAGAGAGAAGAGATCGGCAACTACGCGATCAAGTAGATAAGGTGAGTTATTTTTTTTATTTTTAACCCCTTAATCCACATTTTACTAAGCATTCTGTAGTGAGAATGCTATTATTTTCACTTATAACCATGTTATAAGGGAAAATAATAAAGATCGGCTCCCGTCTCTTAGCAACCTTGCAGGAAAATCGCACTGCATCCGCACTTGATTGTGGATGCTTGCGATTTTCACGCAGCCCCATTCACTTCTATGGGGCCTGCGTTGCATGAAAAACACACAATATAGAGCATGCTGCGATTTTCACGCAACACAGAAGTGATGCGGGAAAATCACCGCTCATGTGCATAGCCCCATAGAAATGAATGGGTCCGGATTCATTGCGGGTGCAATGTGTTCACCTCACGCATTGCACCTGCACGGAAAACTCGCCTGTGTGAAAGGGGCCTAAGGCCGTCATGTAATGAATCCCTCCATCATCTTCCTCCCTCACGGTACTCATTGATATGCATAAGAAGTAACCTCTGTAGCTCTGTAGCAAAATATGGATGAGCCCCTAAGTAGTTAGCACATCACTTGCCTCAAGAAGCAGTACCACACACTTGATAATTTTGATTCATTGTTATCATTTTTTAGCAATACCAATTACTAAAAAACATGATGCTACAATTTCATCCGAAGTGACAACAGGTAAGTGATATATTTCAATTTTATCTCCACCCTACAGTGTGCATCTCTATTAATACATAGTACAACATAAAAACTAATATAAAATATGTAAAAAGGATAACAATAAGGACATCTTTCTGCAGCCTATAATATGTCTATAGAAAAAAAAATATGCCAGTTTCACATACAGTGGATATAAAATGTCTACACACCCCTGTTAAAATGTCAGGTTTCTGTGCTGTAAAAAAATGAGACAAAGATAAATCATTTCAGAACTTTTTCCACCTTTAATGGGACCCATAAACTGTACAACTCAATTGTGTGCACACCCTTAAACTAATACTTTGTTGAAGCACCTTTTGATTTTATTACAGCACTCAGTCTTTTGGGTATGGCTATCAGCATAACACATTTTGACTTGGCAAGATTTGCCCACTCTTCTTTGCAAAAACACTCCAAATCAGTCAAGTCAGATTGCGAGGGCATCTGTGCACAGCCCTCTTCAGATCACCCCACAGATCTTCAATTGGATTCAGGTCTGGGCTCTGGCTGGGCCATTCCAAAACTTTAATCTTCTTCTGGTGAAGCCATTCCTTTGTTGATTTGGATGTATGCTTTGGGTCATTGTCATGCTGAAAGACGAAGTTCCTCTTTATGTTCAGCTTTCTAGCAGAAGCCTGAAGGTTTTGAGCCAATATTGACTGGTATTTGGAACTGTTCATAGTTCCCTCTATCTTAACTAAGGCCCGAGTTCCAGCTGAATAAAAACATCCCCAAAGCATGATGCTGCCACCACCATGCTTCACTGTGGGTATGGTAACCCCGAATCATAAACTCATCGAACACAAGTAAGAATAATTAAACCAATATTTATTGAGAATATTCAAATTCCAAACACATATTATTAAAAATCTAAAAACATACATGCAGCAGCAATTATGAAAAAACTGGAAATGATGACAAAACACATCACCACAAAGGGCCTAAATATAAAGTGCAAATGTACTACTCAACCCCCCACTGTTTCGCAAGGTCAAATCTACCTGTGTGAAAAAATCACCTCAATATGATAATCGCCTGGCAAAAAGTATCAGGGTAATGCAGCTACATGACCAATAAAGAGTGTACTGCCCAGGATAATGGTGTCCTACCTGACGATTGTTTCGCGTATTGCTTCCTCTCGGGGTAGGACGCCATCATCCTGGGTCAGTACACTCTTTATTGGTAAAGGCTTTCGTCTTGCCACTCTACCCCATAGCCCAGACATATGAAGAATACGGGAGATTGTTGTCACATGTACCACACAGCCAGTACTTGCCAGATATTCCTGCAGCTTCTTTAATGTTGCTGCAGGCCTCTTGGTAGCCTCCCAGACCAGTTTTCTTCTCGTCTTTACATCAATTTTGAAGGGACGTCCAGTTCTTGGTAATGTCACTGTTGTGCCATATTTTCTCCACTTGATGATGACTGTCTTCACTGTGTTCCATGGTATATCTAATGCCTTGGAAATTCTTTTGTACCCTTCTCCTGACTGATACCTTTTAACAATGATCCCTCTGATGCTTTGGAAGCTCTCTGTGGACCATGGCTTTTGCTGTGGGATGCGACTAAGAAAATTTCACGAAAGACCAACTAGAGCAGCTGAACTTTATTTGGGGTTAATCAGAGGCACTTTAAATGATGGCACATGTATGCTGACTCCTATGTAACATGATTTTAAATGTGATTGCTTCATTCTGAACACAGCTACATCCCCAGTTATAAGAGGGTGTGTACACTTATGCAACCACATTATTTATTTTTCTTGTTTCAGTTTGTTTTTTAATTGAGTGGTTCAGTTTATAGGTCACATTGAAGGTGAAAAAGGTTCTGAAATGATTTATCTTTATTAATGGCTGACACTGTTATGGGGGTCTGTGGCTGACACTGTTATTTTTTGGCTGACACTGTTATGTGGGGCAATCTGTGGTTGACACATAAAAAGCACTTTATGCTACATATGTGTCATCCACAGATCCCCTCCCTCATAACACTGTCAGCCACAGACTCCAATAACAGTGTCAGCCACAGACCCCAATAACAGTGTCAGCCACAGACCCCAATAACAGTGTCAGCCACAGACCCCAATAACAGTGTCAGCCACAGACCCCCATAACAGTGTCAGACATTGATAAATGTGGAGGCCGGCATCTACTGTAGCTATGTAATGGCAGCAGAGTCCGGTACTCACTGTACTTATCCTATAACTGTCAGCATTGTTAAACTATGGTATAATAAAGTACAATTCCATTAATCTGCACTTACAAATCTCCTATCAAGCAGGAGGAGGAGGCAGCAGGAGGAGGTAAGAGGCCGGGCGGGCGGGCACTGGCAGTATAACTCAGTATATCACATGCCCGCGCCGCCTGCTTTATTCATGAAGTGGGAGGAGCAGGCACGTGACGTACTGAGTTACACTGCCAGTGCCCGCCTGCCCGGCCTCTTGCCTCCTCCTGCCACCTCCTGCTTGATAGGAGATTTGTAAGTGCAGATTAATGGATCCATTGTACTTTATTATACCATCGTTTAACAATGCTGACAGTTATAGGATTAGTACAGGGAGCAGGGCCCGCTGCAATAGAATGCAGTGACTGCACCGGGCCCCGCTGCCATTACAAAAGTAGATGCCCTCATAAGGCTATGTGAATGGAAAAATATAAAAATATAAAAATACTTAACCAATAAAAAAATAAACATCATGGGCATCGCCGCGTGCGAAAATGCCCTAAAATTTTAAATTAGTAATGGCATACAGCAAATGGCGCAATGGGGAAAAAAATAAAACCAGCCAATTCGCCATTTTTTGTTACTTCAACTCCCCAAATAATTTTTTAGTGATCAAAAAGTCACACACACTTCAAATTGGTATCACTAAAAACAAAAAAAAAGTTATAGGGGTCAGAATATGATGATAATTTTTTTTTTCTCAAAGGTTTTAATTTTTTTCAGTATTAAAACACAATATTTTTTTTTTTTTTACAAACACATATTAGTGGTAGTAGTGAAAGCTGTTTAGCAGTAATAATACTGGCAGTAGGGGTGATGGAAATGGATTAGCAGCAGGGAGTAGCAGCTGCAATAGCAGGTATAGAACATGAGGGTATGCAGGCAGAGGCAGTGGCATGATGATGGCAGCAGCTGCCTTACAGTATGGAACATGATGGCAGACAGCAGCAGTGGCATGTGGGGCACCGTCAGTAATGATATATATACTATGTTACCATATTATATCTATCCATGGGGTTAGGGAACACAGTATGTGGCGGACTAAACCTGGGTGTACAGGCATTATGTCTCTGCTTATTTGCATCAACCGGGCTCAGCACGCGGAAAATGTTCTCCATCATGTTGATGATACTGAAGTGGTTGCTGCTATGACTCCTGCTGCTTGTGGTAGAGGAGACAGCGAGAGGTGGGTGACTTTGGGGGGCAGGAGAAAGGCCTCCTGATCAGACATGTGGGCGGCAGGTATCTGCTCACTAAAAGCTGGGCAAGCTGCATACACAGTATATCCTGGTAATAAAGTAATTTGGCCTTCTTTATAGCAACAGGAAAACATTCTTCCATTTGGGTTTGATAGCGAGGGTCTAATAGCAGGACTATCCAATAATCATCATCATGGTCATGATGAAGACCATTAACAATAAGTACTAGTAGGTAACTAATGGATGTATATAGGACTTATCTAGGGGTGTCGTTTTGGTGATACTCTAATTGGCCATCCAAGAATTTTGTATACTCTATTAGTGTGGTACAAATACTCTTTTTTATATTTCCTGGCCCAGGTTGAACCTTCTAACGCAATTGGTTTCTTTTTCTCCTGGTGCGATCCTACTGCCCACACTCAGTATACTTAATCCCTTAATATGATAGGATGGTATAAGGATAGTCTTTTGAAGACAGTGGGATTGCCCTTCTCAGGGAGGCTATTCTGCTGGGACATTGTAGATTTAATTTTAGTTCTTATTGGAACTAAAATTTAAGTTTTAAGGGGGGGGGAGAATTTTTGTGTTTTGAAGTTTTTGATATTTTCCCCTCTAAGTATAATTATGATAGGAACTGATCAGGATCTGTGATTTTGTGGCTATTATCGCCCATGCTTCACTTTACACATATGATAGGAGGGAGAGTTATTCGGATCAATGCTGTGCCCTTCTGCTGTTGGGGATGAAGGATGTCAATGGAGAAGTATGTGCAGGAGGCGAATAAACGTCTGGTGGGGCAACTAGACCGGCACAAACATGTTGGTGCCAATAGTACCTGGCCTTCTTGCAGCTCTGTTTGACTGCTGCTACAACAAACACTGACCCAATAGACCATTAAAGACAAGTACTGTCCCTGCCCATAACAGCTGCTCGAGGTGTACACGGTAGCACACATCTTGTTGCACAGTAAGAATTGCAATTTTAAACGTTTTTAAAATTTGTTTTGAAAATGGACAGCTGGGCAGACGTATTAATATCATGTAGCAGAATTAAATGTTAGTGAAGGCATAGAACTGTGCTGCCGTTACCACAACTAAGTGGTATGGCAGCAACTGCACTGTCAGTAGTTTGGCCAGGTAGGAGCTCAGTTTGCACACAAGCTAATTGCTGGTCGACAATAGTTTTCTTATGCCCACACATTCCGTTATGGATGGAGAGGAGGACAAGGAGGAGCAGGTGTCTGAGCAGGAGATGGAGAAGCTGATGATGATGTCAATGACACTTCATTGCTTTGAAATGCGGCCTGGCTGCAACAAAGAAGACCAGGAGAAGGACAGACTTGTTCTGATTCAGAATGCTGGCCATTTTTATTTTCCCACAGGATCCGGTGATGCCCCCTCATATGCTACAATAGAGCCCTGGTAACTCTTTTTGCGTTTGAACATCTACGGCTTATTTTATTCCTGCAGTACGGTGTCCATATTAGGACATCGTCAGACATCATCCACAACTCCATCCTCCGTCAGGCAAAACACCCTCCTTCATCAGCCCAAACTCCAGCAGTCCTCTTCCCTTAGGCAAAACTCCATCCTCTGTCAGACAAAACTCCTTTCTTCCTCACACAAAACTGCCTCCTCCCTCAGACATCAGCCAAAATGCCCTCCTCCCTCATCCAAAACTGCCTCCTCCCTCAGACATCAGCCAAAATGCCCTCCTCCCTCATCCAAAACTGCCTCCTCCCTCAGACCTCAGCCAAAAATTCCGTCAGACCTCAGCCAAAACTGCCTCCTCCCTCAGACAAACCTCCCTCATCCAAAACTGCCTCCTCCCTCAGACCTCAGCAAAAACGCCCTCCTCCCTCATCCTCATCCAAAACTCCATCAGATGTCAGACAAAACTCCCTCCTCCCTAACTCAAAAGTATGTAATACACAACTCTTAGCCCGAAGAAGCTGCTAGCTACTGGAAAGGCAAAGGACCTGTGATGATGTCATGACCATGTGATGAGTCATGTGTGTGGGAGGGGTCAGATATCACAGCGGCTGTGTACAGAACTGTAGTCATCAAATAGAGCTGTATATTAGAGATGTGTGTACTGTGTAAGAGAGATATGTGTGTATCCTATCTCTATTACACAGTACACAGCTCTGCTAAATGCAGGATACCCACATATCTCTCTTACACAGTACACACATCTCTAATACACAGCTCTATTTGATGACTACAGTTCTGTACACAGCCGCTGTGATATCTGACCCCTCCCACACACATGACTCATCACATGGTCATGACATCATCACAGGTCCTTTGCCTTTCCAGCAGCTAGTAGCTTCTTCAGGCTAGGAGTTGTGTATTACATACTTTTGAGTTAGGGAGGAGGGAATTTTGACTGACTTCTGAGAGAGAAGGGAGTTTTGTCTGACATCTGAGGGAGTTTTGGATGAGGGAGGAGGGCGTTTTGGCTGAGGTCTGAGGGAGCAGGGCGTTTTGGATGAGGGAGGTTTGTCTGAGGGAGGAGGCAGTTTTGGCTGAGGTCTGACGGAATTTTTGGCTAATGTCTGAGGGAGTTTTGTCTGACATCTAATGGAGTTTTGGATGAGGGAGGAGGGCGTTTTGGCAGAGGGAGGAGGCAGTTTTAGATGAGGGAGGAGGGCATTTTGGCTGATGTCTGAGGGAGGAGGTAGTTTTGTATGAGGAAGAAAGGAATTTTGGCTGACAGAGGATGGAGTTTTGCCTGAGGGAAGAGGACTGCTGGAGTTTGGGCTGACGAAGGAGGGTGTTTTGCCTGACGGAGGATGGAGTTGTGGATGATGTCTGACGATGTCCTAATATGGACACCATCCTGCACAGTTTTATGTGCCTTGTGGACAAAAACCATCATACGGGAGTTACTCGCACTGAGCTAGCCTCAGCCAAGTTTGGCTTAGGTCTGGCACATTTTGAGCCTGAGCCCACAGTATCAGTGACATCACCAGGTCCCATGCTGACCACAATATAAACAGAACTGGCTCTGTCAATTTTTTGAGAGGTTTTGACCATTTGTTGCCTCTTCTCTTTGTTGCCACTAAAGCCTCCTCCTCTGGTTTCACTTCCTCCTAAGCTCTCTGATTGGGCTTACAGGTGCTGTCCAACCCATAACCATCATCATATTCCTAAACCTTGCTACTTTTATCAGACATGTGTGATATGTCAACGTTGGCTCCTTGACCCTCCTTCCCAATTCCCTGCTCTGTATTTGCCAAGTGTCACTGTCGCTACCACTGCCCATGCTGACACTGCGACTGGGGCTATAAGTGCGCTGGGAGCAGTGAGTTAAGGACCAGCCCTTTACAGGTAGTGCAGGAGCTGTGACCGCACGATCAGTGTCAGGGGCCAAGCTGTTACTAAAAGCCAAGTCCCTGCTGTATAAGCCAGCATTGGTGAATGCACCGATGCTGGTGTATTAACCCCTTGTGATGGGGGGTATGGGCTCCCTTCTCGTCCCCATTGGGTCATCTCTCTGCAGGAATCGGGTACTTATGGCAGGAACGGCAGCCCGATGCCTTTATAGCCATCAGGGCTTGCCTTCTACAGAAGCTTGTGAGACCCGGTGCCCTGGTGGTTAGCACATCATTTGCATCAAGAAGCAGTACCACACACTTGATAATTTTGATTCATTGTTATCATTTTTTAGCAATACCAATTACTAAAAAACATGATGCTACCATTTCATCCGCAGTGACAACAGGTAAGTGATATATTTCAATTTTATCTCCTCCCTACAGTGTGCATCTCTATTAATACATAGTACAACATAAAAACTAATATAAAATATGTAAAAAAGGATAGCATTAAGCACATCTTTCTGCAGCCTATAATATGTCTATAGAAATATAGTATGCCAGTTTCACATATACCATAATATGCTGAAGAGGATCAAATGTAATAGGATTCATTGGACACCAACCAAAAGAAATATATATGTATAAAAGATTCATATGTTGTGTCAGTACAAAAATGTTTATTAAGTTATTAGCATAATGACCCGGTTTCGCACTGGTATATTTTGACTATTTCATTTAATATTTGTGTGTGTGGTTAAAAGATATCCACAGTGTCCCCCATAACAATGACCTCCACAACGCCCCTCCACCCTAACTGTGACTTCCATACTGCCCTGCCCCTTTAACATTGACCTCCACAGCAGCCTGCCACCTTAACAGTGACCTCCAAAGTGCCCTGCCCCCTTAACACTGAGCTCCACAGCAGCCCACCCCCTTACAGTGACCCACCATAGTGCTCCACACCATTAACAGTAACCTCCTCAGCACCCTGTTCCCTGAACAGTGACCTCCACAGTGGCCCACCCCCTTAAGAGTGACCCCCCCACCTCTCCACCTTTTTAAAGTGACCTCCTCAGCACCCGACCGCCTTAACAGTGACCTCCATAGCAGTCCACCCCCTTAATAGTGACCTCCACAGCACCACGCCCCATAACAGTGATCTCCACAGTACCTTGCCCCCTTAAGAGTGACCTCCACCTTTTGAAAGTGACCTCCTCAGCACCCGACCGCCTTAACACTGAGCTCCACAGCAGCTCACCCCCTTACAGTGACCTACCATTGTGATCTGCCCCCTTAACAGTGATCTTCACAGTGGCCCAACCCCTTAAGAGTGACCTCCCTCTGCTCTCCACCCCCTAACAGTGACCTCCACAGTACCCTGCCCATTAACAGTGACCTCCACAGCAGCCCACCCCCTTAACTATGACCCCCAACAGTTCCCCATCCCCTTAACAGTGACCAACATAGTACCCCGCCTCCCTAACAGTGATCTCCACAGTGCCATTCCTCCTTAACAGGGACCTCCACAGCATCTGCCCCATTAACAGTGACCTCCACAAAGCCCTGCCCCCTTAACAGTGACCTCTACAGTGGCCTGGCCCCTTAACAATAATATCCGCCGTACACACACCCTTAACAGTAACCTATAACAGTAAAGAAAAATGGCTCAGTTGTTATGCAAACCTGGTGTAAAACTGTGTGTATGTTAAGACTGAAGGACCTGCAAGTTTGTATTGGCTAATAAGGGTCATGTGAATGTGTGTATGGCAGTTAGGATATGAGTGAAGAACCTGCAAGCTCCTATTGGCTAATACATTTTTGGGGAATATCTCAAGAATTGTATGTCCTAGAGAGCTGAGACCTTTACGAAAGCCATCCAGGACACTTGATGAAGCTATATGCCAAATTTGATGTGCATCAGTTCAGGTGTATGGATGCCTATGGAGGACAGATGGACAGACATACATTGTTTTTTATAAAATACTAGGAGAATGGCGAATATTTTGATAACAGACAGAAATACATTTTTATATAGAGACTAGCAGAATGACCCAGCTTTGCACGGGTATATTTCAACTATTTCATTTAATGTTTGTGTTTAGTTAAAAGATATCCCCCATAACAGTGACCTCTAAAGTGTCCCTCTGGCTTAACAGTGACTTCCACAGTGCCTCGTCCCCTTAAAAGAGATCTCCACAGCTCCCCACCCTCTTAACAGTGATCTCCACAGTGCCCAGCCCCCTTAACAGTAATCTACACAGTGTCCCACCCCCTTAATAGTGATCTCTACAGTGCCCCACCCCTTTAACACTGACCTCCACAGCACCACACCCACTAAAAGTTTTTTTCCGTCTCAGACAATGGGGGCATATTGCTGGGACCTGCACTTACAATGAGAACAGAGTGGGGAAAGCAACGGAGGGTGCACTGCGCATGCGCAACCGCCTTCCATTCATGTCTATGGGGCCGCCGAAAATAGCTGAGCACTTCTGCGCTCCAATTTACTTCTAAGGGAGCAACGCTTGGTGGTGGATGGACCCCGGGGAATCCGGGGTCCTCCAGCCACAGCACTCCCCGCTTCGTTCTTGTTGTAGGTGTGGGTCCTAGCGGTGGGACCCACACCTATCAGATAATGGGGGCATATCCTAGCGATATTCCCCTATTGTCTGAGATGGGAATACCCCCTTAACTGTGACTTCCACAGCACCCCACCCCTTACCTGTGACCACAATACCCAGTCCCCTTTGCAGCAGCCACCATAATTCCACCCCCTCTTAACAGTGAACTTCAAAGCACCCAGCACCCAGCACCCTTAACAGTGATCTTCACATCACCCCGCACACTTAAGGAAAGTACTATGCTACATTACAAGGCTCGTCAAAATCTGATAAATGTTGAGAAGTGAAATAGGCCTGTAGTTACTACAAACCTTTCCATTATTTAGGAAAGAGAATTATGTGCTTTCAAAAATTGTTGTGGAAAATGAACGCCCTGCAGCACAGTATTACACAGAGGTGGAAGGTATGGTTGGAAAATGTTTTGGAAAGTTTTATAATAGGATATAGGCCATTAGAGCCTGGCTCTTTGACAGTGCGGACTGAAGTTTTGGCAATGTAAACAGTGCATATAAAGAGGTTTGTTGAGAGGGAGACAGTTTAAGGAGATGTAAAGGACATAAAAATGTATGTATGTGTAAGAGGCGCCAATTTCCATCAGCTTTAGCCTTGCATGGCCTAATCTAATAGAGGGAGGAGTAGTAATCACAAAAAGCATCACTGATTTTTGTAGTGTCTGTGGTTCTACGGTGGCCATACACATTAGTCTAAAGTTGATCAAAATAGACGATTTGAACCAAAAGAACGTTCATTGGCTGAAATTTAACAACAAACGGTTGCTTTAGCCAATGGCAGACCGTTATCATTTGAAAAGAATTCGGCTCTTTTTAATATTTTCATATGATAATTGGAAGAAAGATCTTTTGTACAAGGAAAGATCGATCATGAACAAAATATCTTTCTTTGAAAGAATGTTCCCAGAAAGGCCTCATGCACACGACCGTATGTATTTTGTGGTCCGCAAAAAATACGAATGCCGTCCGTGTGCGCTTAGACTACACTATACAGTGTACTGCAGTGTATTGTTGAGGCATCAGACTCACTGGATCTTCAAGAACCAAGTGTGTCTGAGTAAAAAAAAAGTGTAAAAAAATTGAAAAACATATTGGTTAAAAATTTAAAAAATAAAGAAACATTAAACATGTTTCTTATCGCCGCATCTGTAACGACCTGATCCATAAAAGGATGAAATACTTTTACCAAACGGTGAACGCCATAAAAAAAAAAAAAAAGACTATGATGGAATTGCAATTTTGCCCACAGCACTTCCCACAAAATGGTATAAAAAGTGATCAAAAGTGTCATATGTACCCCAAAATAGTATCAATCAAACCTTCATCTCAGCCCACAAAAATGAGACCGTACCTAAGACAATTGTCCAAAAAATTAAAAATAAATGGCTTTCAGAAAATGGAGACACTAAAACGTGATTTTTTCGTTTCAAAAATGTTTTATTGTGTAAAATAAAATAAAAAAATGCACATATTAGGCATCACTGTGTCTATAACAACCTTCTCTATAAAAATAGCATGTGATCCAACCCGTCTGGTAAATGCCGTAAAATAATAAAATAAAAAATGTGCCAAAAAAGCCTTTTTTTTTTATCACCTTACATAACAAAAAGTGTAATACCAAGTGATCAAAAATGCATATGTTGCCCCAAATGGTACCAATCAAACCATCATCTCTTCAAGCACAAAATGAGACCCTACCTAAGACAGTCGCCCAAAAAATAAAAATACATTTGGCTTTCAGAAAATGGAAACAGAAAAACATGATTTTTTAAAAAAATTTTTTTTATTGTGTAAGTATATGCCATGTGCTGTCCTCATCCGCACTTCCGTCCTGCGGCCCCCCAAAAAAATAGAGCATGTCCAATTTTTGTCCACAGCCACATACAAGAATAGGCATTTCTATCATAGTGCTTGGCCATGTGCGGTCCGCAAAATGTGGAACGCACAAGGCCGGTGTCTGTGTTTTGCGGATACGAAATTTGCAGACCGCAAAACAGTTGCGGACGTGTGAATAGACCCTTATGGTCCATGGTAGCAGAATCCATAAAGGAATACTTAGATAAACTGAAACTTGTATGTCGAAATTGAAACACAAGTTCACTCAACACTAGTCGCAACGTTTTAGCTCATAGCTTGAAAAACTGCTCTGTGGATGAGCTGAAAACATTGCGACCACAGGGGCGAATAAAGGGTTTGAGAGTGCGGACATTTATATATATATATATATATATATATATATATATATATTTATATATATCAATCAAACTGGTGAAAAGTAGAACTGGTTTGTTGCCCATAGCAACCAATCACATTCCTTCTTTCATTTTTCACAGCTTTATTTCACAGCTATTTTTGTGCGCTGGGACGCAGGGGGGAGAGATGATGTGAAGGTGTCACAGGCTGCAGACCAGAAGACGACGGGGAACAGGATTCAGGTAAGTATACTTTTTTTTTTTTTTACTTGCGGTTTACTATGAGAGGGCTATAATGGTATACTGAAATACTATGGGAGGGCTGTACTGAGGCACTATAGGGAGCTGAATGTAGGCACTATAGGGGGCTTTACTGGGGCATTACTGGCAACACCATAGGGGTATTGCTCACTGAGGGAACTATAGGGGGACTAGTAGCAGCACTAATCACTAGGGCTACTATGGAGGAATACGGTACTTAATACTGGGGACACTACGGGGCATTATCAGGAGCATTTTCTAATACAGTGGGCAGTATAAGGGGCATTGTTGGAGGTACTGAGGGCATTTTAATACTGGGGCACTAGGAAGTTTTAATAATGGGGGCACTATAGGAGACATTTTGTATTACTAGGGGCGTTTTTAGGGGAAATTATTATTACTGGGAGCACAATAGGGAGGTATTACTATAACTGGAGCCACTATCGGGGGCATTATGAATAATGAGGGCATGATAGGGGGCATTAATAATACTCGGGGCACTATAGAGGCATTATTACTGTAGGCATTGTTATTTTTTCAGCAGTGTTCGTCAATTACTGTGTGTAAAATCTGCTCTTAGATTCTATATATATGGACACTGCACAGTACCCCTTCTTGTGTCCTGTGTACTGGGTTTAATACTCAGTATCTGCTTTTATTATGTATATATGGACTCTGCACAGTACTCCTATACTGTATACTGGGTGTAATTCTCAGTATCTGCTCTTATTCTGTATATATGGACACTGCACAGTACCACTTCTCCTGTCCTGTATACTGGGTGTAATTATCAGTTTCTGCTCTTATTCTGTAAATATGGACACTGCACAGTACCACTTCTCCTGTCCTGTATACTGTATTTAATTCTCATTATGTGTTCTTATTCTTTATATATGGACACTGCACAGTACCACTTCTCTTGTCCTGCATACTGGGTGTAATTCTCAGTATCTTATTCTGTATATATGGACACTGCACAGTACCACTTCTCCTGGCCTGTATACTGGGTGTAATTCTCAGTATCTGCTGTTATTCTGTGTATATGAATGTTGCATAGTACTACTTCTCATGTCCTGTATACTGGGTGTAAGTCTCAGTACCGGCTCAGTATCTTATTCTGTATATACACTCACCTAAAGAATTATTAGGAACACCTGTTCTATTTCTCATTAATGCAATAAAATGACTACTACAAAAGCAATCACTTTAGTCATGCGCAGTAATAGAAACCGTCACTTGAAATTACTCTAAGTTCAGTGACATGCGCAATGAATGAGGATCTCTACGTAGAATTCAATCACCGCAGACATGCGCAGTGATAAGCCCAGTCACTTGAAAAATAATCGAAGTCCGCCGACATGCGTAGTAAATGCAGGCAATAAAAACCCATCACTCCAGTCATGAGCAGGAAGCCTGCCCTTTCTACTTGAATAACCTAAGTCAGATGACATGCGCAAATCTGTGATGCCGATGTAGTCACCGGACATTACTTGCGATAGGTGAATTTCGGGAGCACGTCTTTTCGAAGTATTTCCTCATTGGAGGATATGGATGTCCCTTAACCCGCCTGCCCTATGATCAAGCCTGAGCTGTTTGGAGGAGGGTTCTCCTCGATAATAAAGACCGGCAGTAGCCGGCGCTCGGCTCTTTAGCTCTACCCCCTGAAGAAGCCACATAGTGGTGAAACATGTTGGGGAGCTATTAGGGTTTCAATTTTTAATTAATCGAGTGTAGGGGTGTTGTGAGCGGTGTAGTGATGGAACGGGACCGTTCTGCAGACGGGTCTCCCTCCTAACTAGCATTGGTGAAGTGAACCAATGTGTTGACACTGTACAAGCACACACCGGATATAAGGCTAAAGGTGGTATATAACATGATACCTGAGAGTTAATCGCCAAATCAGCTGATACGCATTGTACACCCTCCTCGATCTCTTTTAAAATAAGGTCTATGGCATCAGCTTTTTAATAATGAATTAAATAAAGATTATACATTTTAATAGCCACAAACAGGATTTATTTGACCTTAACAGGTCAATTTGTGAATAAATGTCTCAGTACCGGCTCAGTATCTTATTCTGTATATACACTCACCTAAAGAATTATTAGGAACACCTGTTCTATTTCTCATCAATGCAATTATCTAGTCAACCAATCACATGGCAGTTGCTTCAATGCCTTTATGGGTGTGGTCCTGGTCAAGACAATCTCCTGAACTCCAAACTGAATGTCAGAATGGGAAAGAAAGGTGATTTAAGCAATTTTGAGCGTGGCATGGTTGTTGGTGCCAGACGGGCCAGTCTGAGTATTTCACAATCTGCTCAGTTACTGGGATTTTCACGCACAACCATTTCTAGGGTTTACAAAGAATGGTGTGAAAAGGGAAAAACATCCAGTATGCGGCAGTCCTGTGGGCGAAAATGCCTTGTTGATGCTAGAGGTCAGGGGAGAATGGGCCAACTAATTCACGCTGATAGAAGAGCAACGTTGACTGAAATAACTACTCATTACAACCGAGGTATGCAGCAAAGCATTTGTGAAGCCACAACACCCACAACCTTGAGGCGGATGGGCTACAACAGCAGAAGACCCCACCGGGTACCACTCATCTCCACTACAAATAGGAAAAAGAGGCTACAATTTGCACGAGCTCACCAAAATTGGACTGTTGAAGACTGGAAAAATGTTGCCTAGTCTGATGAGTCTCGATTTCTGTTGAGACATTCAAATGGTAGAGTCCTAATTTGGCGTAAACAGAATGAGAACATGTATCCATCATGCCTTGTTACCACTGTGCAGGCTGGTGGTGGTGTAATGGTGTGGGAGATGTTTTCTGGGCACACTTTAGGCCCTTTAGTGCCAATTGGGCATCGTTTAAATGCCACAGGCTAGCTGAGCATTGTTTCTGACCATGTCCATCCCTTCATGACCACCATGTACCATCCTCTGATGGCTACTTCCAGCAGGATAATGCACCATGTCACAAAGCTCGAATCATTTCAAATTGGTTTCTTGAACATGACAATGAGTTCACTATACTAAAATGGCCCCCACAGTCACCAGATCTCAACCCAATAGAGCATCTTTGGGATGTGGTGGAACGGGAGCTTTGTGCCCTGGATGAAAAAGGTGGGGCGGTGGTAATCCTGGATAAACCCATCTACGTCTTACAGAATGAATCCATGCTACAGGATTCTACTACATGCATGGAGCTTACCAGAGATCCCACCCCCCACTTTCAATCTTTACTGAGGGATATATTAATTGAGGGACTGGAGATGGGTTTCCTGGGCCAGAGGCAATTTGATTTTATTTTTGTAGCACATCCAGTTGTCCCCATCTTGCATTTCCTCCCAAAAATTCACAAGGGGGGTTTTCCTCCCCCCATGCGCCCAATAGTGTCAGGCATCGGCTCCTTCTCTTAGAGATTATCCTCCTGGTTAGACAGCATCTTACAGCCACTGGTGCAAGGCATACCAGGTTTTTTAAAGGACACCACATCGGTTTTACAGGCCTTTGACAAGTTCTTATGGACACCAGAACTTTGGTTACCGCCGATGTTGCGTCCTTGTACACTGCCATTCCCCATCATTTAGCCATGACATCATTGGATTGGTTTCTGGAAATTTACCCAGATTTTTCTTTTCCCTTGTAACGGATCAACGGGTGTGGACCCGCTGTGCCACTTACCGGTTTGGCTTTGGGCCAAACTTGGGAGCGGAGTCTAAGTGTCCCCCTGGTTTTCACCCTTTATCCCGCTCCAGGATGCGGAAGCTGGACTCAGCTGCAGGGGAGACACCAGGTCGTTACCGCAAGAGGGGTCCCGGTTAAGTGGCAGCTGGCCGGGCAGGCCAGAAAGCCCCGATGCTAGCAACGGGGAAACAGGCAATATAGCAGACAGCCGCAGGATAATGCTGAGCTGAGCAAGCGGTATAGCAGAGCTAGTGCTGTGAGAACAGCAGAGCTGAGTTAGTCCAGGTGGAGCTGGTGTAACGATCTGCACAGCAGACAGAGGCGTGGTCGACAGTCCGGGTCTTTAACTTGAGAGCAGCGAGGTACAAGAGGATCAAGCAGAGACGAGGTCAGGATACAGGCAGAGGTCATAAGCAGGATATCGAATGCAGGAGCAACAGGAGCCTTAGCTGTAGAAAGTACAATATTGCTCAGGCATTGCAGGAAGGGGGAAGCACCCTTATAAAGGTGGTGCCTGGCCAGGATTGGAGAGAGGGCGGAATCAGGGGCATGCATTAAGCCCTTAAGGTACCAGGACGTCTGCGGCTCCTACAAGATATAACAGAAGCTGTCGTAGCCTGCAACAGCGCAGGAAAGCGGGTCCGGAGCCTGCAGCAAAGAGGAGGAGCCCCGCGTGCAGCTCGACAGGTACGTAGTGAGACACACTGCACACTGGCGGCTGCCAACTGCCATTGTTACATCCCTTCAAAAAATTCCTGTGTAAAGTAACATTATTTTTGATGCAACATCATTTTTTCATGTTCAATAAACACTTTTTTCTCCAAGGCACAGGAGTTTCTGTGGGGGCTTGTTTCTCACCCTCTCTGGCCAATATTTATATGGCCTGGTGGGAAAGTAAATTTTTATTCTCAGAGACCAATCCGTGGGGGGGGGGGGAGGTGGTCCATCCAGTGGTACGGTCACTATATCGACGACTTGCTGTTTGTATGGTTAGGCGGTGTGGCGGCCGTGCCACCGTTTGGAGCTTTCCTTAACAACAATGATTGCAACCTGCGTTTTTCTGTGCAGGGGGAAAAAAACGCCATTTCATTTTTGGATTTGCATTTAACCAGAGATGTGGGGACTAGCAGTGTTCACACTAGGACTTACAGAAAAGACACAGCAGGTAATACCATGCGGGGTCATGTCACCCCACGCATGTTATAAATAACATTCCTAAGGGAGAGTTTATTTGAACGTTACGTACCTGTTCATCTCCTGAATCCTGTAAGGTTGAAATGGATAAAGTAGCTGCACGTCTTCAGGCCAGGAAATATCCCAAGCATTTACTGCCCTCATCTAAAGTCAATGTGCTTGAAAAATCACGGAATAATTTTATTTTCCTGCATAAAAGACGCACGTTCAAACCCTTCAGTGTGATCAGACATGGCACAATACAGTCAAAGATGGTGTAAGATGTGTAGGACGGAGAGCAATGACACTGACTAATGTAGTGAGTCCCTCATTATATGTGGCAAAATCTGTGTTGCAACCCACATGGTTAAAATACACTGGTAATTTTAGATGTGGACATAAAATATGTACATGTTGCTCTGTGATTAAAGTATTAACTCTAACACTACCTATGTGGTTTACTGTATTACCTGCTCTCTGTGCAGTCTCCAATATATTGGTTGTACATCCAACAATTTAAAAACTAGGATCTGTTGCCATATATCTGATAGTCCCCATGCTAAAACCAAGAATGTGTCTGCTGTCAGTTCACACTTTGCAGCAGCACATGGAGGCAGCACAGAGGGAATGTACATACAAGGCATTGAAAGGGTTAAGTGTCCCAGCCGTGGTGGAGATTATAAAAAGAAGTTACTCAACAGGGAATGTTTTTGGATCTTAAAATGGGCTCACGTGTACCTTCAGGATTAAATCGCCGTCATGATTTGATCCGGCAATATTAATCCTTGTATTTTTCATGCCTTTCTTTTTATGCATTTTAAAGTTCACTTTTATTCGTCTGCTTCCTTTATCCCCATGGGTTGTGCCTTCAATGTGAAATGTGTTCTGGGGCGTGATCTGTGACTAATTGGATCCACCTGATTTTTTTCTATGTGGATCACTATAAAGCCACAGATCTCTTGCCCTGCCAGTATCATGATTAAGGATCCATATTTGGAGCGATCCGAAACGCATCGATGATGCAATGCTGCTATTGATGGTTTTAAAATGTGCACAGGATTAAATAAAGTCTATGAAACTTGTGAAGCTGGACCCCTGCTTTTGCTCTCTACTGATTTCAAGTGAACACCTTGGCTCCCAGCGAGGTCCGAGCTCCTACACTCCCTAGGGGAGCGCACCATTCCTCTTGTGTGTATGCCCTGGATGTGCATCCCTCAAATCCCCATCAACTGCAAGATGCTATCCTATCAATATGGGCCAACATTTCTAAAGAATGCTATCAGCACCTTGTGGAATCAATGCCAAGTAGAATTAAGGCAGTTCTGAAGGCAAAAGGGGGTCCAACACCATATTAGTATGGTGTTCCTAATAATTCTTTAGGTGAGTGTATATACACTGCACAGTACCACTTCTCCTGCCCTGTATACTGGGTGTAATTATCAGTTTCTGCTCTTATTCTGTATATATATAGACTCTGCACAGTACCACTTCTCCTGTCCTGTATACTGGGTGTAATCCTCAGTATCTGCTCTTATTCTGAATATATGGACACTGCACAGTACCACTTCTCCTGCCTTGTATACTGGGTGTAATTCTCAGTACCGACTCAGTATCTTATTCTGTATATATATACACTGCACAGTACCACTTCTCCTACCCTGTATACTGGGTGTAATTATCAGTTTCTGTTCTTATTCTGTAAATATGGACACTGCACAGTACCACTTCTCCTGTCATGTATACTGCATTTAATTCTCATTATGTGTTCTTATTCTTTATATATGGACACTGCACAGTACCACTTCTCTTGTCCTGTATACTGGGTGTAATTATCAGTATCTGCTCTTATTCTGTATATATAAACTCTGCACAGGACCATTTCTCCTGTCCTGTATACTGTATTTAATTCTCATTATGTGTTCTTATTCTTTATATATGGACCATGCACAGTACCACTTCTCTTGTCCTGTATACTGGGTGTAATTATCAGTTTCTGCTCTTATTCTGTAAATATGGACACTGCACAGTACCACTTCTCCTGTCATGTATACTGTATTTAATTCTCATTATGTGTTCTTATTCTTTATATATGGACACTGCACAGTACCACTTCTCTTGTCCTGCATACTGGGTGTAATTCTCAGTATCTTATTCTGTATATATGGACACTGCACAGTACCACTTCTCTTGTCCTGTATACTGGGTGTAATTATCAGTATCTGCTCTTATTCTGTATATATAGACTCTGCACAGGACCATTTCTCCTGTCCTGTATACTGTATTTAATTCTCATTATGTGTTCTTATTCTTTATATATGGACACTGCACAGTACCACTTCTCTTGTCCTGTATACTGGGTGTAATTATCAGTTTCTGCTCTTATTCTGTAAATATGGACACTGCACAGTACCACTTCTTCTGTCCTGTATACTGTATTTAATTCTCATTATGTGTTCTTATTCTTTATATATGGACACTGCACAGTACCACTTCTCTTGTCCTGTATACTGGGTGTAATTCTCAGTATCTGCCCCTATTCTGTATATATAGACTCTGCACAGTACCACTTCTCCTGTCATGTATACTGTATTTAATTCTCATTATGTGTTCTTATTCTTTATATATGGACACTGCACAGTACCACTTCTCTTGTCCTGCATACTGGGTGTAATTCTCAGTATCTTATTCTGTATATATGGACACTGCACAGTACCACTTCTCTTGTCCTGTATACTGGGTGTAATTATCAGTATCTGCTCTTATTCTGTATATATAGACTCTGCACAGGACCATTTCTCCTGTCCTGTATACTGTATTTAATTCTCATTATGTGTTCTTATTCTTTATATATGGACACTGCACAGTACCACTTCTCTTGTCCTGTATACTGGGTGTAATTATCAGTTTCTGCTCTTATTCTGTAAATATGGACACTGCACAGTACCACTTCTTCTGTCCTGTATACTGTATTTAATTCTCATTATGTGTTCTTATTCTTTATATATGGACACTGCACAGTACCACTTCTCTTGTCCTGTATACTGGGTGTAATTATCAGTTTCTGCTCTTATTCTGTAAATATGGACACTGCACAGTACCACTTCTCCTGTCCTGTATACTGTATTTAATTCTCATTATGTGTTCTTATTCTTTATATATGGACAATGCACAGTACCACTTCTCTTGTCCTGTATACTGGGTGTAATTCTCAGTACCGGCTCAGTATCTTATTCTGTATATATATACACTGCACAGTACCACTTCTCCTGCCCTGTATTCTGGGTGTAATTATCAGTTTCTGCTCTTATTCTGTATATATAGACTCTGCACAGGACCATGTCTCCTGTCCTGTATACTGTATTTAATTCTCATTATGTGTTCTTATTCTTTTTATATGGACACTGCACAGTACCACTTCTCTTGTCCTGCATACTGGGTGTATTTCTCAGTATCTTATTCTGTATATATGGACACTGCAGAGCATGGTTGCAATTTGTAAAGTTACTTTCTGCATGTGTTTTTTTTTCCTGACCTCTGTAGTGTTAAATGGAAGGAAAAAAATCATATCCTTGCTTTATATTTTTCAGTTTCCATTATGCATGTGCTAATACATGATGTGTACAGTACAGACCAAATGATCTGCCTTTTCTGCAACCAGGGTTCTAAGGAAAGGATCTGAATTCTATGGACTTCACATGGTGCTGCCAGTTTCTCTTTCTACTGACTAGTCTCTTTAATTTTGGGATCTTTGTGACTTAAAGAGGACCTTTTATCACTTCTAAAGATATTAACTAACGATGCTCACATGTAGAGCGGCGCCCAGGGATCTCCCTGCACTTACTATTATCCCTGGGCGCTGCTCCGTTCTCCCGGTATAGGCTCCGGTCTCTGTGCTCACAAAGTTATAGTAGGCGGGGACTTGGGGGACTTGGTTATAGTAGGCGGCGCCTTCCCTTCATCTCCTTCTCCCAGCGCAGCTCAGAGCTCATAGCCTGGGAGGAAAAAAACCTCCCAGGCTATGAGCTCTGCGCTGGGATTGACCAGCGCTACAGCCTGGGAGAAGGAGATGAAGGGCAGGCTCCGCCTACTATAACCAAGTCCCCGCCTACTATAACTTTGTGAGCACAGAGACCGGAGCCTATACCGGGAGAACGGAGCGGCGTCCAATGATAATAGTAAGTGCAGGGAGATCCCTGGGCACCGCTCTACATGTCAGTATCGTTAGTTAACCGCTTAAGGACTCAGCCCTTTTTCACCTAAAGGACTTGGCCATTTTTTGCAAATCTGACCACTGTCACTTTATGTCTGAATAACTTTAAAACGGTTTTACTTACGCAGGCCGTTCTGAGATTGTTTTTTCGGTACATCTTGTACTTCATGACACTACTAAAATCGGGTCAAAAAAGTTAAATTTTTTGCATAAAAAAATACCAAATTTAACAAAAATTTGGAAAAATTTGCAAATTTCAAAGTTTCAATTTCTCTACTTTTCTAATACATAGTAATACCCCCAAAAATAGTTATTACTTTACATTCCCCATATGTCTGCTTGATGTTTCCATCATTTTGGGAATGCTATTTTATTTTTTGGGGATGTTACATAGCTTTGAAGTATAGGAGCAAATTTTGAAATTTTTCTGAAATTTTCCAAATCCCACTTTTTATGGACCAGTACAGGTCTGAAGTCACTTTGTGAGGCTTACAGAATAGAAACCACCCAAAAATGACACCATTCTAGAAAGAGCACCCCTCAGGGTATTCAAAACTGATTGTACAAACTTTGTTAACCCTTTAGGTCTTCCACAAGAATTCATTGAAAATGGAGATGAAATTTCAGAATTTCGATTTTTTTGAAAATTTTTCATTATAATCAATTTTTTCCAGGAACAAAGCAAGGGTTAAGTGTCAAACAAAACTCAATGTGGGTTGCCCTGATTCTCTAGTTTGCAAAAACACCCCATATGTGGTCCTAAACTACTGTTTGGCCAAACCGCAGGGCATAGAAGGAGGGAGCGCCATATGGGTTTTGAATGGCAGATTTTGCAGGACTGGTTTTTTTACACCATGTCCTATTGCAAGCCTCCCTGATGCATTCTAGCATAGAAATTCCAAAAAAGTGACTCCATCTAAGAAAGTACACCCCTCAAGGTATTCAAAACTGGGTTAACAATCTTTGTTAACCCTTTAGGTGCTCCACAAGAGTTAATGGCAGATGGAGAAACAATTTTGAAATTTCAATTTTTTGGGAAAAGTTTCCAATAAAAACATTTTTTACAGTAATAAAGTAAGGGTTAACTGCCAAACAACACTCAGTATGGGTTGCCCTGATTCTCTAGTTTGCAAAAACACCCCATATGTGGTTCTAAACTACTGTTTGGCCAAACCGCAGGGCATAGAAGGAGGGGAGCGCCATATGGGTTTTGAATGGCAGATTTTGCAGGACTGGTTTTTTTACACCATGTCCTATTGCAAGCCTCCCTGATGCATTCTAGCATAGAAATTCCAAAAAAGTGACTCCATCTAAGAAAGTACACCCCTCAAGGTATTCAAAACTGGGTTAACAATCTTTGTTAACCCTTTAGGTGCTCCACAAGAGTTAATGGCAGATGGAGAAACAATTTTGAAATTTCAATTTTTTGGAAAAGTTTCCAATAAAAACATTTTTTCCAGTAATAAAGTAAGGGTTAACTGCCAAACAACACTCAGTATGGGTTGCCCTGATTCTCTAGTTTGCAAAAACACCCCATATGTGGTCCTAAACTACTGTTTGGCCAAACCGCAGGGCATAGAAGGAGGGAGCGCCATATGGGTTTTGGAAGGCTGATTTTGCTGGAATAGTTTATTTACACCATGTACCCTTTCAAGCCCCCTGCTGCACCCCTTGAGTAGAAACTCCTTAAAAGTGAACCCATCTAGGAAACTACAGGATATGGTGGTTGTTTTTTTGGGACTATTTTAGGGTAGATATGATTTTTGGTTGCTCTATATTACACTTTTTTGAGGGAAGCTAACAAAAAATTAAAAATCTAAAATTGTTTCTACATTTGCCATTCATTTTTGTGTATCACCTAAAGGGTTAATAAACTTTGTAAAGTAATTTTTGAATACCTTGAGGGGTGTAGTTTCTTAGATGGGGTCACTTTTTTGGAGTTTCTAGTCTAGGCTACATCAGGGGGGGCTTCTAATGGGACATGGTGCAAAAATAAAACACCTGCCTTCCAGAAGCCATGTGGCGTTCCCTTTGTTCTATGTCCTGCCATGTGGCCATATAGCCATTTACGACCACATATGGGGTGTTTCTGCAAACTACGGAATGAGGGCAATAAATATTTAGTTTTGTTTGACTGTTAACCCTTACTTTATTAACGGAAAAAATTGATTAAAACGGAAATTTTGCCAAAAATGGGTGTTTTAGCACCATTTTTATTCCATATTTTTAACGCTGTAGATCTGAGGGGTTGGGTCAAATGTTAATTTGATAGGGAAGATTCTTACGGACGTGGCGATACCTAATATGTCTACTTTTTTTATTATTTAAGAGTTTACACTAGGTTATCATTTTGGGAACAAAAAATTAAAAAATTTACTATCTCTAGACTGGGAGCTACAGTTTTTTTTTTTTAGTTGGGCGACTATCTAATGTGGGGGCTCATTTTGTGCGGGGCGAGATGGCGGTTTTATTGGCACTATTTGGGGCGCATATGGCTTTTGGATTGCTAGATATTACACTTTTTGGGATTCAAGGTGACAATAAAAATGACTTTTTATATAGTTTTTTATTTTATTTTTTACAGAGTTTGTCAGAGGGGCCAGTTTATGGGGTATTTGTATAGAGAAGATTTTTACGGACGCGGCGATGCCCAATAAGTGTGCCTCTCAGAATTTGGAGTTTTACAACATCTGGAAGATCGCAGTTTGAGGAAGCTAATATTTTTGGAAAAAAATTGTTTATGTGACTCCAAAGTCTGAGAGCCATACTTTTTAATATATTTTCTAGGGGCCTGTCGGGAATTATAAAAATTTAGAACTCCATGGAAGTGTGATACTCCCTGAAGCAACCATCAATGCAGAGGCCCGGATGATCGGGGCAAGTGTCACATTGAGTAGTGGTGTCCTTCCGTATCCCCTCTTGCGACACACTCTGCACTTTTTTGGGTTCGTCCCCTCTTTCCAGTATGGGGGACCACACCTGTAAAGTGTTGGCCAGGGACGACCCGGGCTCCTCCAATTCCCGAGGTACTCCGACCTGCTCTTTCCCGGTCAGAAAAGATCAGGTCCCTGAGGACTGCCTCATAGAAATGGAGGAAAGTCCCTGTGCTGCCAGCGCTTGAACAGTACAAAAGCGTTGTACATGGCAACCTGCACCATGTAGACCGCAACTTTTTTGTACCATGCCCGGGTTTTCCGCATGGCATTATATGGTTGGAGAACTTGATCAGATAGATCAACTCCACCCATATACCGATTGTAGTCGACAATACAATCGGGCTTGAGGACCGTTGCCGTGGTACCTCGCACAGAGACTGGGGTGGTGCCGTTACCATGGATTGTGGTCAGTACAAGGACATCCCTCTTGTCCTTATACCTGACCAACAGCAGGTTTCCACAAGTAAGGGCACGGGTTTCACCCCTGGGGATAGGTACCTGGAGGGGGTAGGTAGGGAGGCCACATTGATTTTTCCGCACAGTCCCACAAGCGAACGTGGATCTGGCGGCAAGGGACCTGAACAAGGGGATGCTGGTATAAAAGTTATCCATGTACAGGTGGTAACCCTTATCCAGCAGTGGGTGCAAAAGGTCCCATACGATTTTCCCGCTAACACCCAGAGTGGGGGGACATTCTGGGGGTTCAATACGGGAATCTCGCCCCTCGTAAACACGAAATTTGTAAGTGTACCCTGAGGTACTCTCACAAATTTTGTAGAGCTTCACGCCATACCTCGCTCGCTTGCTGGGAATGTATTGGCGGAAAACGAGTCTCCCTTGAAAGCAACGAGAGACTCATCAATCGCGACCTCCCTTCCAGGTACGTAGGCCTGTGCAAACTTGGCCCCGAAATGATCGATGATCGGCCGTATCTTATACAGCCGGTCATAGGCGGGATCAGTTCGGGGGGGACATGCTGCATTATCTGCATAATGCAGGCATTTCCGGATGGCCTCGAATCTGGGACGTGTCATGGCTGAACTGTACAGTGGGGTCTGGTAGAGGACGTCCCCACTCCAGTACAGCCTGACACTGGGTTTTTTGACCAGGCCCATATGCAGCACGAGGCCCCAAAACATCCTCATCTCGGCTGCACTGACTGGCGTCCAGCCACCCGGCCTGGCCAAAAAAGAGCCTGGGTGCTGAGCGACGAACTGTTGGGCATACAGGTTCGTCTGCTCCACCATCAGATTCACCAGCGGGTCACTGAAAAAAAAACTAAAGAAGTCCATTTCAGTGAACCCCACTGTGGGAATCTGGATTCCAGGATTGCCAGCAAAATCCGGAATCGCAGGCTCAAAGTCCACTGGGGGACACCAGCTAAGGTCACCGGTGGGGGGCTCCGGTGCACTTGTTTGGTGGGCCGGGAAACCAGTACGAGCCCCAGGGCTGCTCGTACTGGGATGGGCCACGGGGTCCCTAGCGCGTGAGGGCCCTGGCTCCGCCTGGCGGCTGTCCGCCGCCTTGGGGGCTCATCATCATCAGATGATGAGGATGAGGACGACAGGAGGAAGGTGGGGTCATCCTCATCCTCACTGGCGCTCTCGGTGTCGGAGAGCATCTGGGCGTATGCCTCCTCCACCGTGAACAGCCGGCGGTCCATGGGTGTGTGTGTTGTGCGTGTGTGTGTGTGCGTGCGTGTAAAATAAACTTTATTTAGTGTGCGTGTGTGTGGGGCCGGGTGTTCACGAACAATTGTACCACTAAAAAAAAAAAAAAAAACCTAACTAAAAAAAGGGAGGTGTGAAAAAAAAGTCAAACTCACTGATCAGTAAAAAACTGATCAGCGGTCAGTTGTGCGATGCACTAATAGTGGCCGGACACTAAAGAGCGCCGACCAAAATTAGTGCACAAAAAAAAAAAAAAAAAAACTTGCACAACTAAGGGGGGGGGGGGGGGCTACAGCAGGGTCTAGGGTCTCACAGCTGAGTGTACTGTGGACCCCAGACTTACCCTGAAGATCGGGGCTGTTGGGGGCTGCACGGCATGTCTCTTCTCTCCAAGAGCAGGAACCAAAAGGAAGCTGCTCGAAGAGAGGAGGAGATTTGAATCTGCCGCCGCAGCAGCCACCTCCCTCCCCGGCAGCCAATCGCAGGGCTCCCTCTCCTCCATCGGCTGCAGACATGCATGACGGTGATTGGATGGTGTCCTCACGCCATCCGATCACCATCATTTCCGGGTAATCGGGTCACAGGTGACGCGATGTACCCGGAAACGCAACAAACCGCAGGTCTGAATTGACCTGCGGTTTGTTGCGATCGCCGACACGGGCGATCCTGCGTCCTTAAGAGGTTAATATCTTTTGAAGTGATGAAAGGTCCTCTTTAAGGACATTATGTTGAGGCTGTGATATGGCATCATGTTCTTTAAAATAGGCCAAGTTGTTTGTCTGTAAAAATTGTTGCCCATCCATGATTTTCGGTTCAGTTGTCCAGAACAAAATTAAGTAGGATGTCAACTCTGGACTCTGGTCTGGTCTATATTTATTTTGAGTGATTATACTGATTTTGTTGTCTGCAGTACATATTTACTCTGGGGTTTGTGTCTGCATGCACTTTGGGGTCTGGTTTTCATTTTGGGGTGTGATAAGAGTTCTGATGACTAATTGTGATTACTTTAGCGATATTTGGGTATATGTAAATGGATGGCATAGTGCATTACCTAACACACATTATGTGCATTGGAATCTCCCTGACGTAACTAGTGGAAAATCGTGAATGATGGTGTGTCTGTGTATGTTGTCTATAGGTGTTTGTGTATATGCTGTTTACTGAATGTGTGTATATACTATATATGTGTGTAGAGTCTATAGGTATGTATATGTGTGTACTTGTTACAAGTGTAAGCCTGCCCCTGACTGTCCCTATTCCTTGTCTTTATGGTATGATCCCTTAATTCAATTCCTAGTTGTGGAGCAAAGACTGGAGGAGCAGACAGCACTGGAGCCTGAGGAAGGGGAGTAACTAGTGGGCACCAAGAACCACAACCACAACTGATAATAATACACATGGTGGAAGTATTTTTTTGGCTGAGGATGAGCCCCAGATATTTTGCCGTAAAGTCTGAATGTTCTATATTCAGTTTTGCCATGAAGCTTTTTCCAGATATTACACTTTGCATTGAAAAGTGTAAAATCTAATGCCAGAGCATAAGCAAAATTCAGCAACATACAGCATCTACAGCATTACATGGACATTGGAAATCTACAACACTGGCAGTAAGAGCGCCATTTAACTTGTCATCACAGGTGGCAGAGAGGCTTGGTGCACCCCTGCCAATGATGTTGAATACATTTTAATAAAGCACATTCCCAAGGACAAAAGACCATGTGGCCATCTTGCCTGAAGATCCAGAGTGAAATCTCACACAGTGCGGGATGATGTCATCAACAAATGGATGAGGTGAATATGATATTTTTTGTTTTACCGCCTTTTTAGGGAGAATTGAAACACGAAGCACGAGGAAATTTGCCTTCGCTGCAAATTGAATTTTCCCTGTAATTCAGATCAAAGTCCACTTTGTGAACTTCAATTCACTCAACACTTCCACCGATATTCAGGAAACTAATTGCAAACTGATTTTACAGACTGGTTTTTCAGGTTCCTGCTAAGCCATTGACAATGCAGAGTGTAAAAACATTCATTTTTGCTTGGTAGTGAGTTTCTTGAATACTGTCCCAGTTTCCAGACTTTTTGTGTAATATTCAAACATTAACTTTGGGAAAGAAATACTGTACATATTATACAGAATAAGGCCTCTTACACACCACCGTGTGTCCCCCGTGGCCGTGCTGCGTAACTGCATACGGCGGGTCCGCAATACACGGGGCAACGGCTGTGTGCATTCCGCATCAAGGATGTGGACCCATTCACTTGAATGGGTCCGCAAATCCGGAGATTTGGAACGGAACCACGGAACGGAAGCACTGTAGAGTGCTTCCGTGGGGTTCCATTCTGTGCTTCCGTTCCGCAAAAAGATAGAACTTGGTACCTTATAACCGAACCCGAGTTTGGGAAATGTTTTTTTACAGTACAAATTAATTTATGAAGTTATTGCGCAAAGTCTGACGAGACTTCGCAAAGCAATAACTTCGGCTCATCGGAGCCAATACATTCTAATACTGTACAGTATTAGAATTAAGTTTTATGTGAATCGCCTTCGGATGTTTCGAATCGCCTTCGATTCGCTCATCCCTGATTCTATAGAATGGATTTGTCCAACCAGCAGAGCTTCTTCATCTGCATAAGTCCCTCTGATTGGACAGATCCATTCTAACAATCCTGCTGATTGCACAAATCAATTCTGTAGAATCATTTTGCTCATGTCAACAACAATGGAAAATGTTGAAAACAAAATGAATGTCAGAATTGTTGTGCTTCCCCCCAGAAATAGTTAAACATTAATCAAAAACCTACATGTACCCCTAAAAAACACAACTTATCTCATAAAAATAAACCCTCATACATCTATGTTGTCTTTGTCATTGCCACTGTTACCACTCCCATGGATGATGTACAAGGGGAGACAGAATGAGGAGCATACATGTTTATCTACTCTGTGCGCAGTGCTCACGCCGGGTGCTTCATCACACCGCAATAATAGGTAATGTGGGCATTGGGATGGGGAGGGACCTTGGGGCACAGTGCTCATGACAGTGGAACAACGTTTGAAAACCAGGACTGAATCCGACAGTTGGGAGCCAAGCTATTATGACTCACAGCCGACAATAAATTACTGCTAAAAAATGCCCATAACGTACACTATTGTGACATTATGAGTATAGAGCATGGATTGTCATTACTATTGTGATATCATTATGACTAACATGTTGTAACATCACCACAACAGAGGCCAATGTATACATATGCTCTCACATTCATTTCAGGCTCTGTGAATGGAAATATCCATTAAGCATACCTATTGTATATGTATAAAGTATAAAAGCATGTATGTATTCAAATAACAGCCTATTCTGTTGTAGGTATCCCACATTTTGGTACAGTCAGTACATTGGAAATCACTAAACTTACAACAAATATGAATGTCCGCAAAAGCACAACTTTGACCCCCTTATATACCGCAGAACTATTCAACACTAATGCAACTCAAAAAAAAGGTAAATTTCAAAAAATGCACATATGATGTAAAAAGTATATAAATACATTGTTACATTTAAAAAGACACATGTCCATCAAGTCCAACCGGTTCCAGATCATTTCTATGAAATTAATTGTTAGATTAATTATAACCATCAATGCCATATGTTATTACTGACACTGGGGTCTGAAAACAGGAAGATCAATATTTAGTGGCAGTAAATTAATTGAGAATTATCTATTTCAACTGACAGTATAAAATATAAGTCCAATATAAAATGAAGAAAAAGCTATGCTCTCATATATATTTTCTAAGACTTTACAGCAGTGGCATACCATTGGAGACTGATTTCACAACTGCTATGAGAGGGCCTGTGGTGAGGGAGACCTGGTACTGAACTATGATGACAGTCATAGCGTTGAAATTACAGTCAGAGACAGCTAGGGACCACAAAGAGAAAACAGTGGTTTATTATCTCTTCTGTCTTCTCCTGTCCTCATTGCAGAGCGCTCAATGAGAGCTATGCGGTGGAGAGAGGAAGCTACTATCTGTGATTGCCAAGTGTCTCGAGCATAGGGGAGCTACAAGACCTTAGTAGACCCTGATCAGCTCTGCTTGTGAACAGTGCTCCCACAGAGGGCTGTTTCTTCCTATAACCAGGGCTCCTTTTGAGAAAAAATAAAAGTGCTAATACCCCCCCCCCCCCCCAAAAAAAAAAAAAAATGAGTCAGTGTGACCCAGATGTCTTTTAATGACCTTCTTTGGGAACATTATTATGTGCCAAAAATATATATATATATATATATGTAAAAAAGTGTCTGGTCATTAAGGCCTTTTCAGACCTTGTCATTGAAGGGTCAACCAATGAGGGCTTTCCCCACTAATAAGGGAAAGAGTTTACTGGTTATTGTAGGACACAGGTCACACAGATATTAACTACTACTGTGGGAACCAATGAGAGCCTTCATCTGTAGTAATGGAAAGCACTCCTTTATAAATAGCAGGTTGAATGGAAGGAAATATTGCCAATTAAGACCCTTTTCCACAATTATTGGGAATGGGTGTTCATAGAAATGTTTGTTCCCAATAAGCAAACACATGTATAGATGCTCAATTATTAGGCAGTTTTGGGCAGCACATCCCCCTGTATAATCAGGGATGTGTTACCCATAACAGAACTGAGTAAAGGAGGAGAGACTGTGGTAGCGACTATTCCTCCCCCATTCCCTTTGCATCGGCCTATGTAATATGCTGATGAAAATGATTGCTGATCAACATTTTTTTTAAGCCCCTTGAAATAGAATAATGTCACAATGCGGTGCCCAGACCAATGAAGTTTGTCCACCCCAAGTGTAGAGTGTCATGGGCAGTTTATACCTTAACTAATATCTCTGGTGTTAATAGAGTTTGTAAGGCTGAAAAAAGACTTCCATGCAGAGTGGTCTAGATTAGAGTCAGTGGAGTACATAGAGAAGTAAGGGCCCCAAAGCAAGGATCAAACCAGGCCCCACATACAGGACAGAAGGGTTTCTGCCTAAACTCCTTTCAATGACCCTTGGTCAATTTTTTCCACTGC
Organism: Bufotes viridis; assembly: GCA_033119425.1. Classification (NCBI taxonomy): domain Eukaryota; kingdom Metazoa; phylum Chordata; class Amphibia; order Anura; family Bufonidae; genus Bufotes; species Bufotes viridis. The sequence goes on along the minus strand of CM065597.1, from coordinate 118,824,811 downwards.
CTCATTTGCTAAATGTTGTTCCTTTAGATCCTGACCAAGTTTTCACCCCCCATAAAAAAAGGGGATTATCCCAACTGGGTCCCCTCTTGCCCTGGGCCCCATAGCAGTCGCATGGTCTGCCGTTATGTGTCAGATGAAACGTTTCAGCTCTGTGTGAGTTTTTCACAAGCATGCTATTTGGCTAATAGCAGCAATATTCACGACTGATCATCAGTCAAAAGGTGAGGAGTAGTGTTGAGTGAAATTTACAAAAGTTACTTCATCGTGAAGCGCATTTCTTCGTAAGTAGCAGGCACAATGACGGGGAAAGATGTTTGAGCAAACCCCGTCATTGAACCCCTCAGATGCCGCATTCATTACTGATCATGATATCTGAGATTAAAAAAAGGTGTTAATGAGTTAAAAAAAAACTTACATTATCCATTTGAGCGCGAAGAGGCCGCCACGACCATCTTGATTGAAGATCCCACCCGGTGCATGATTACTTCATGGAGCTGGGCGGTGTGGCGAAATCATATATCGCCGTACACAAGATTTTGCATGGGATCTTCAATCAAGATGCCATGACGACCTCTTTGCACTATAATGGATAAGGTTTAGTATTTTTTTTTTTCAGGCAAAAATGATTCGTTAACACGAAGCATGAAGGAAATTCAGCTTCGCGATGAATGTAATTTTCCATGAAATTCCACTTCGGATACTTCAGTTTGCTCAACGTTTTGAGGAGGCTGGAGAAGTCAGAGGTGCATTCCACATGAATACAGTGGACTGACAAGCTGCCTTTAACCCAGCAGCATCGGCAATTACTGGAGCAGTACTTACTGTACTCTCCCAGGTAGTTACTAGTGTTGAGCGAGCATGCTCAGCTGAACACCAGTTTGGCTCGAGCATCGCTATGCTCGGCCGAACGCTGTGTGTGCTTGAGCATCGCTCGAGTCAGTGTATTTAAATCTAATTTAGCATATTTCTATGCAGAAGAACGCTGTACAATCAGTGTGAGTTTATGGCTTAGGAGTCCCTGCTCTGACTCCATATATAGCTATGTCCATATAAGGAGTCAGTGCTTGGAGACACCCAGTGTATTTAAATCTATTTTAGCCTGTATTTCAGAAAAGTTTCTGCTGGGATTTGAACTTATGACCTTCTGCATTAAAAGCAAGACACTTAACCACTATAATAGCTATAATAGCTGCATAGCCAGTTACTTTAAAAAAAAATATATATATATATATATATATATATATATATATATTTTAGACTTCTACTTTAGAGGAATATACTACTGGTAAGAGTATTCCTATACAGTAGAAGTCTCATATCTTGTTATTATTCTTTGTAACCAGCTATATAGTGTAGTGGCTAAAGTTCTGGGCTGTGATGCAGAAGCTGTGAGTTCAAATCCCATCACAAACTTTTTCAGAAATGGAGTCTAAACTTAATTTAAATTATATATATATATATATATATATATATATATATATATATATATATATATATATTTACGCATATATATTTAGGATATATAATATATTATAATATATGTAAATATATTATGGCTAACAACATCAGTAGTAATTTTTAAAGTACTTTTAAAGTATGATTATATATATATATATATATATATATATATATATATATATATATATATATATCCACAGCTGTCAATTCAGGCTGCACACCAAATTGAATGGCGGAGTGCCAGCGGCCCACACCCAGACTTCGGTGTTGCACACAGAACTTCGTAAAAAAGCCACGGCACATCCAATTGATGAAAAAAAAGTGTGATCTTTATTCACCCATCTAGCGGCGTTTGGTCCACTTACTGGGACCCTTGTCAAGTTTGACAAGGGTCCCAGTAAGCGGACCGAACGTCGCTAGATGAGTGAATAAAGATCACACTTTTATCAATGGATGTGCCGTGGCTTTTTACTGAAGTTATATATATATATATATATATATATATATATATATATATATATATTCTTAGTAATTGCATTTATTTTGTGCCATACATTTTTTACAATTACTAAAAAAAATATATAAATCTAATTTAACCTCTATTTCTGAAAAAACATACCTCTACTGTATAGGAATACTTACTAGTAATGCAGAAGGTCATAAGTTTGAATCCCAACAAAAACTTTTCTGAAATACAGGCTAAATTAGATTTAAATACACTGGGTGTCCCCAAGCACTGACTTCATATATGGACATAGCTATATATGTAGTCAGAGCAGGGACTCCTAAGCCGCGGACTCACACTGAGGTATTCCTCCACTGTACAGCGATCTTCTGCATAGAAATAGAGGCTAAATTAGATTTAAATACACTGTGGTGTCCCCAAGCACTGACTCCATATATGGACATAGCTATATATGGAGTTAGAGCAGGGAATCGTAAGCGGAACTAGAGTCCCGACACCCTCCCCTCTTCAGAGCAGGGGGTGCCTGGTTTAATGCTCAGGTTCTCCCATTGACTTCCATTCAGTGGCGTTGCTAGGGCTGGTGTCACCCGGTGCGGTAGAAAATGGTGTCACCCCCCCGCTAGCAGACAGATCGCCGACGCCCCCCATACAAAACTACACGCCCCCCCATACAAAACTACACCCCCCCCATACAGAACTACACGCCCCCCATACAAAACTACACGCCCCCCCCATACAAAACTACACGCTCCCCCCCCTTACAAAACTACACGCTCCCCCAATACAAAACTACACGTCTCCCCCAATACAAAACTACAAGGCACCCCCTGCATACAAAACTACACGGCACCCCCCGCTTGTAATATTACACGGCACCCCCTGCATGCAATATTGCACAGCACCCCGCATACAATATTGCACAGCGCCCCCGCATTCAATATTACACGGCACCCCCTGCATGCAATATTGCACGACAACCCCTGCATGCAATATTGCACGGCACCCCCTGCATGCAATATTGCACGACAACCCCTGCATGCAATATTGCACGGCACCCCCTGCATGCAATATTGCACGGCACCCCCTGCATACAAAACTACCCTGCATCCTCCCCTGCACACAAAACTACACGGCACCCGCCCCCCAGCTGCATACAAAGCGACACGGCAGCCCCCTGCATACAAAACTGCATTATTACACCCTCCAAACCCCCCATGCAATATTACACGGCCCCCTTCTGCAGACAATAATACATCCCCCCTGCAAAATATTACAATGCCCCCTACAAATATTACACAGCACGACCCCCACCCGTATACAATATTAAAGGCATCCCCCACCTCTGCATACTGTCTCACACAGACTCCTTCACCATACAGTTTTCGGGCCCCCCTCCCCTCAGCACGTCCACAGCACACATTCACTCTCTCTCTCCCCTCTCTATGAGTTAGGAGCAGCCATCTGTGACCTGCTCTGCAGACAGCCTGAGCTCTCAGGTCTCTGGATTCCGACCCTGACTGCCGCTGCGCTGCCAATTCAGAGTCACGTGACATTCTCTTGTCACGTGACCCAGTGACGTCAGGAGGTCCGCTTCTTGTCTGGAGTTTAGCCACTACCGTCAGTGCAGCGCCGGGGGTGAGGGGCCCGGGGATGCTACTGGTGTTGGGTGGGGGGTCCGGGTGTCACCCCATCAGACTGGTGTCACCCGGTGCGGCCCGCACCTCCCGCACCCCCCTCGCAACGCCACTGCTTCCATTCCATTCGGTAGAGCACCCAAACATCATGAAGTGTTCTACTCGAGTACCCGAGCACACAAGCACTTTGGTGCTCGTAAAACACTAGTAGTTACTGACTGTTTTCTTAAATCAGACAACTGTTGGTAAATAAACTGCTAAATTCAATATTGGGATATATCTTTGTCTGGTGGGCAGCAGCAGCAACATTTGGCAGCACTGAGGTAAACTTGGTCATATTGGTTTGGTTTATGGGGATCTTTATGCATTTGGCAATTGCCCAAAAAGGCTATTCTGTACATAGATAACATTCTTCTTAAAAAATAGTTATGGCTTCAGAATGCTCAATAGAATCTATAAAACGACTAAATTAAATGCAGATTGATTTCTAAGGATTGTTCCAGGGACTGAGATACAAAAGAAAGATATATAGACATAAGTGGTGGAAATAAACTATCTTTTCAATTGGTCAGTAACAGATTCATGTTTTTTTTCTGTTTCTGCAGGTTTTGGGATACCATTATACATGCTTGTAGTTATTATAATATGTGTTTTATGCATCACAACTATAGCTCTTGTTCTCATCATCAAAAAGAAGAAAAGTAAGGATACCTATCTATCTCTACTATCTCTACCTACCTATCTCTGTACTGTACACTATCCTAACTGCTTAATAGTTTTGCTCAAGTTCTGCTCAGACTTTGAGAAAAGTAAGTAAGAGTTCAGCCTAAGCAGGGGTGTAGCTATAGGGATCGCAGGGGCCCACTCCTGGGTGCCAGAGGGGGGGGGGGGGGGTTGCTCGGTCATTGCTGTGGGGCTCAGTCATTTCTATTGAAATGCATGACAGGGGGCACACCTATGAATATGGTAAAAGAGTGCAGGCCTTGGTATTAAACAAAAAACTTGAATACAACCAAAGAAAAAGAAATACCACAGACAGGCCGCACCTCTAAAGATAAAAAAGTAATTTATTGAGACACACACTAATTAAAAACAACAATACATGGAAAACATCCCTCCAGCAGGTTGTATAATGTGCAAAATGCAGCCAGTACCACCACCTGACAATGAATAATAATATGTATGAGAAACATACAGTCATTAATCAAATACAGCTGTGATCAGGTACATGGCAAAATGCAATACAATACAAAGGAGGGGGAGGCGGAAGGGGGGAAGGGGGGATAGAATAGATGATACCTGCTTTCTCTCCATTGCATGATATGTGCGCATGTAATAGCGCCGGTATAGACCAGTGCAGTCATTTCTAGTTATGCCACTGAGCCTAAGCATAGCTCAGGCATTGGAGTAAGAGAGGAGGACTACTTTAACCCATCGTATGTCGGACCTGGTCTTATTTGAAAGCTGGCAATACAGGCTTTAACACAAGACCAGCATTAGCTCCACTACAACACGAGAAATAGCTGTTAGAAATTAGTTCAAGTGTGAAAGCACCTGAAACCTGCTTTCACTTCCAACCTGATTTCTAACAGCTACAGTATATCTCTCAATGTAGTGGAGATAATGCAATAATTCTGGTCTTGTTTTGAAGCTTAGATTGTCAGCTGGTCACAGCAGTGAAATGTCCCCCTTGCATCACGTCAGTTGGTCATGTGATGCAAATAGAGCAGATCACCTCTTCGGCCAGTGATTGGCTAAAGCAGCATCAAAATGGAAGTTTACATCCAGGGAGTCGAGCGGAGGAGACAGGGGAGAGAAGAAGCTGGGAGCCAGCCTCAGTAAGCAGGTGGATATGCTTCCCATCACAGATCTGCCCAGGAGGGTGGATGGACAGTTTGATGAAACCCCTCCAAAGCTAATTAGCCGCATTGGGGCATTGGCCACTTTAGTACATAGTTCTCACTGTATCTTTTAGACAAAAAAGTAGATATAAATGCAATTCTTAGTCAGGTTTACATGTTGTATTTGTGTTTTAAACAGTTTTTACAGTAATTGCATTTTATAGTGGGTAAAACATGTTAACTCAATGTGCTAAATGCCTGTGCAGTTTTAACAGTTAAAACAAATTGATTTAACGTTTCACATGTAAGATAAATTGCAATCATTGAAAAAATGCACACTTTTTGCAACACAGCGTGTCAACCCTGCCTTAATGATATTCTGTGATAATTGTGTTTTATTTTAATATTAATGAATGTTTTGTTTCCTTTTCTTTAGAGAACATCTATGATTTACCGACGTAAGTAGATTCTAATCTTATAACCAAAAATATTACTCTAAACAGAAAAGTAAGACAGCAGGAAACCTAATAAAGGGTTTTTAATAAAGATTTTTCCCTTCTATCAGTGACCTCCACAGTGCCCCGCTCCTTTAACTATAACCTCCACAGCACCGCTCCCTTTAACGGTGAACACCACAGTGCTCCACCCCCTTAACAGTGACCTCCCAGCACCCTGCCCACTTAACAGTGACCTCCACAGCACCCCACTCCTTAACAATGACCTCCATAGCACCCCGCTATTTCACAATTACCTCCACAGTGCTCATTCCCCTTAACAGTCACCTCCACAATGCCCCGCTCCCTTAACTATGACCTCTATAGCACCTCTTCTCTTAACAGTGACCTCCACAGATCCCCGTCCCCTTAAAATGTGACCCCCACAGCTCCCCACCATTTTAACAGTGACCTCCACAGCCCCCGCTCCCTATAAAGTGACTTGTTATGGAAACCTGGTGTAAAGCTGTGTGCATGTCAGTGAGGCAAAGACCGAAGGACCTTCAAGCTTTTATTGGCTAATAAGGGTCATGTGACCTTGTATATGTCAGTTAGGAACTTGCGAGCTTCAATTGGCTAATAAAGATCGTGTGATGGTACCATATTTAAATTTTTGGGGAATATCTCAGAATGGTATGTACTAGAGAGCTGGGACCTTTATGAAAGCCTTCCCAGACACCTTACCTATGTGCCAAATTTTGCCCACAGATGGACAGATATTGATTCTTATAATATTGTTTAGGTGACCCCCCTTAACCCTTTTAGCACATGGCAATTTTCCATTTTTGCATTTCTGTTTTTTAACTTGTTAACATTTGCATTTACATAGCCATATTAAGGCTTGTTTTTGGTGGGAAACATTGTACTTTCTAATGGCACCATTTACTGTTGCATACAATGTAGTGGGAAGCTGAAGAAAAATTCCAAATGAGCTGAAATTGGACAAAAAAATGCCATTCCGCCACGGGTTTATGGGTTTTGTTTATACGGTGTCCCCTAGGTGGTAAAACTAACACATAACCTTCTCTGGGTCAGTAAGATAACAACAATACCACATTTGTATTGTTTTATTTTATTTAAATACTTAAAAAATAAAAACTATACCACTGACCACTATACCTTTTTATTTCTACGTTTACAGAGCTATGTGAGAGCTCATTTTTTGCAGGGTGATCTGTACTTTTCGTTAATACCATTTTGAGATATGTATGCCTTTTTAATCACTTTTTGTTCAATAGAATTTTTATATATTTGTTACATTTTTAAAAACCCTTTTATACTTTTTAAGAGTTCCTCTAGGGAACTTGAACAAGTGATCATCAGATTGCTTCTCTCATGTATTAACATTGAAGTCTATGAGAAATTTTCTGTTTGTATAGAGCCCTGCCATAGTCAGGGTCTCCATAGGAACATAGCTCCAACAGCCTGAGATCCTTCAGGCTCCCAGATTTTCCACGCTAGGATGTCGTGGTCGCATTGAACAATGACATCTGTGGGGTTTAATGGCTGCAATCGGCGTGATCGCAGATTGCAGACATTAACCCTGATTGTCTGCTGTGTGAAATGGCAGATATCTGGCAGCTATGGAGCTTGACACACTCTGGAGCAGGCATCATCCGAAAAACGACATCTGCCATACATACTGTATATGGTGGATGTTGCTAAGAGGTTAAAGAAGAGATGTCAGCACAAAGTGCAGTGCAGTCTGCAGGCAGATGTTATAGAGTAGAAGAAATTGTGCAGATTGATATATAGTTTTATGGGAAAAGATTCAGTCAAACCTGTAGTTTATACATTTAATAATCAGCTTTAACACCAGGATCAACTCTATTAAACTAGACATACCGCCTGGTAGGGCTCATCATGCTTATTAAAACAATAGCTTTCTTTTGTCTGTATGCTAAACAGCTGCAGAGATATCTGCATTTTTATTCATATGCAAATGATCTGCTCAGAAAGATATGCATATTACTGCTCTTCAGGATAGGTCATCAATATCATATCAGCATAGGGCCAACACTCTGCACCCCCACTGATCATCTGTTTGAAGAGTAGTCATCGTTCGTACAAGCGTTGCCTTCTCTGCAAACAGCTGGGGTGCTGGGAGTCGGAAACCCTGCTGATCTGATATTGATGATCTATTCTGAGGATAGGTCATCAATATAAAAATAGCGGTCAAACCATGAGTAACTGACAGCTAGCTCTGTATACACATCTACACAGGGAATGCTATCAGTCACTGATAACACCATGCCCGTGTACAACTAATATAATAAAAAAGAGGCTTTGTCCAAATTTTAAGGAATATCATTCTGTCTTGGTAGAGAACTACATGTGACATTTTATTCTTACTTTGTTTTACAGTAGGATGAATCAGCTGTTGGCTCTAGAAGGTGCTGGAAACGGATGCCAATCATGTACTGATGTAACGACAGCCAGTAACGTCTACGAATCATCCAATCCTCCTCCAGTGTCAGTATATGAAGGAATAGTTCTTCACTTTTCCAATGAATATGATTTGCTTATAACTGAAAGAACACCAGAAAATGATAGTTCTTAAAATTCTATAGGACAGCATTGAATACTGCCATAACATTTGGAATAATTATTCCTTACCCTATGAACTACAGTAGATTCATATTTGAAATTTTGGCAGAAAAGTGGCTTTAAAAAGTCACAAACTGTGTGTTTGCGACTTTTTAAATGTGACTTTAAAAAAAAATATTGCAAATGCTTCTTTTTTCGCCATCCTCGCAGCTTTTCCAAAAAGGGACATGGCAAGGGCAAGAAAGGGGCATGACCAAGAACTGAGACAAATTTATCATCATTTACGCCAGTTTTCTGGTACAAATGAAGCCAGAAATCTAAGGCAGCTGTGAATTTTAGATTTCTGTTTAGGAGCACGGACTGCAGGAGGATGCACCTAGTTTATGAAGGGCCTGTGCCTCTTCATAAATGTTCAGCATCCTTCGACAGTGCAGAGAATACCAAGACCAGCACAGAAAGCTCCTGTCTTGATAAATGTAGCCCATAGTTTCCAAAGAGGTTATGTTGTATCTCAGTCTGCACTGTATTTTAGCACAGAAGCAAACAGAACACATACCATCTCATGCTGCCTGACAGACTGTAGCCACTGCCAGAAACATCGGCCCATATTTACTAATGTGTCTGCCTCAAAAATCTGTATAAAAAATGGCGGAAATTGATGCACATATGATGTCCATACTTTTTTCTGACAAACTTGGTAAGGGAGCAGAGCTTAGTTGAAAGTAATTGGAGATTTGGAGGAAATTTTTGAACAATTCTGAACGTAAGCCAACCAATAGTTGGTATAAAGCAGGGGAGCACAACCCGCGGCCCACAGGCCGCATGTGGCCCCCAGAGCCAAGGTTTGCGGCCATCGTCCTCCTTGACAAAAACCCAGCTGATCGTGAGATTAAAGATCAAGTTGTGTGGAAAAAATTTATTAAAAAATAAGTAAAAAATAAAATAAAATTTAAAACAAAAAAATAATAACTCAATTATAAAAAAAAATAGTACCACAAAATATTAATATAATACAAATATAAGTGAAAAAGAAAAAAGAAAACGTGAAAAATTAACAAAAAGTGTCAGTTTCCTCTAAAAGTCTTTTTATGACTTCATGGGGGATATTATTTGTCGCAGAAATATATTAAAAATTAAGTTAAAAAGATAAAAAATAATAAAATGCATAAAAGAAAAAACACCCACACCAACCAAAACGGTCACCATTATCGCCTCATTCACGTGAAACTATACCTATTATATAACAAAACGACCAACACAAAATAGGGAGCTAATTATAATAATTTATTTTGGCGGCAGTTTTAAAGAATAAGGAGCTATAGTTTTGAAAAAAAAAAAAAAACTTTTAAAAAATATTTTGTACTGTCTCCCCCAAATAAAGCAAAACATTTTATTATTAAGCCTTTTGTGTCAAGTGAAAAATTGTTGAAAAAATTATTTTGTTAATCCCAACACATAAAGTTATAACCGTTCAAACCATCACGTGCGCTAGATCATATAAAAGTGTTTGTTCAGGGCTGGTTATTAAAGTGTTAACCAATAAGCGCTTTCCCCCCCATGGTCATATACACCGCTCCAGTCAATGACTGGCTTCAGTGGGGACATGCTGCTTGTGGCCACATCACCGCTGAGGCCAGTGATTGGCTGGAGACGTGCATGTGACCATAGCCATGCACTGCCAAGTAAAAACACGGCACGGGGAGCAGGTAAGTATAACTCTTCGGTTTCAGGGGCCATGTTGCAAGAACTTGTTAAAAATTCATTTTTACTTTAAGCCCCTATTACATTGCGAGATATTCAGGTCAATGACTGGGAACAAGTGTTCATAGGAACGTTCATTCGTGATAACTGGCCGGTATAATCGTGCCGCATATCTCTCAATATAACTAAATGAAGAAGAATTACTGTGATAGCGATAATTCCTCCCCAGTCACTTTACATTGGCCTGTGTAATAGGCTGATGCAAATGGGCGCCAATCAACATTTTTTTTTATTTGCGGCCCCTTAGAACAAAAAAGGTTGTGCACCCCTAGTATAGAGTCAGTGAAAAGTGTCTATCCCTGCACCAGATGTATCATCCAGCCTGAGCCACAATGAAAAATCTGGTGCAGGTCTAGGCAGCCTGTCTAAGCTTACACCACCGTTAGGATTAGTAAATCTAGGCCATTGTTTTTAAAGGAGAATATCAATGGTGACCAAGTGACAACGTGTATTGATGTTCATATTATGGATTCTCATTGCAGCTTGTGTGCCTCCTCACCTGGTGTGCATGAAGCTAAAAAGTCTTTCAGTAGTTATTATCTGAACCATAATTATCATGTCAAAACAGCCTTGGGGCTCATTCAGACGCCCGTATGTATTTTGCAGTCCACAAAACACGGATCCACAAAAAATACAGATAACATCCCTGTGACATCCTCTTTGCACTTGTTTTTGCAGATCCATTGTAACATTGCCTATCCTTATCTGCAAAACGGACAAGAATAGGACATGTTCTATCTTTTTTGTGGAACAGACATACAGAAACGGAATGCAAATGGAGTCATTAAAATTATTTTTGCTGACCCATTGAAGTGAATGGTTCTGCATACAGACCACACAAAAAAAAACAAATGAATGGAATAAAAATACATGCATGTGCATGACCCCTTAGGGCTCATTCAGACCACCGTATCCGTTTTGCAGTCTGAAAATTTCGGATCCACAGAACACCATACCAGCCATGTGCCTTCTGCATTTTTCGGAATAAAACGGCAAGCTCTATGATAGAAATGCCTATTCCTGTCCGCAAAAAACTAATAAGAATAGGATGTGTTCTTTTTTACAGGGCTGCGGAACAAAAGAACAGATGCACACAAAATTATGAAGCAGATGCAGACCCAAATATACAGTCGTCTGAATGAGCTCTTATTGTGTTGTTAGGTTATCTGTAAGGTGTAATCAATGTAAAATGACCTTGCCTTTTCCCTTCATTCCTCTGAATCTCACAATATTGAATTTATAATGTCAAAGATGAAATCTGACTTAAAGGAAATTTCCAGTGGCTTATTTAGTATACAAAATGATGATTATTTACCTTACTGATGCCCCCACCACTGCTGTTTATACGCTGGTTTAGTGCCCACCGCTCTGCACTTTCTGGTTTCAGGCTCAGGCTGTCCACTCCATCAATTACTGACTGCAGCAGTGACCCACCTCAGCCCAAGATTGAGTAGATATGCAGTCCAAATAGTATTCTTTGTGTTGAGCCCAACTTCAGTAAGTGGAGAGCAGCAAGGATCACAGTTGGAAGGCAGAGGTGGGGGAACAGTGAAATGTGATCACAGTGTTACTTTAATCCCCTGCTGCAAACATTCATCTGGAAAACATCTTTAAGGTAAATGAAAGGAGTTTTCCATGTTCTTGATATTGTCGTCTTATCTTTTCGATTGGTCATTAATATCCTATCGGCAAGGGTCTAACCCCCCGCACCCCATCTAACTTTTCCTTGCAGCCTCTGCTGCTGGAACTAGCACTTTGAATGTAACAGCTCCGTTCAAAATGTAGAGGCTGTGCTGGGTTACTGCATTGAAGTGAATGGTAGCTAAGCTGTAGTATCTCATCATGGCCACTACAATTTGAATGGAGCTATACTTCATGTTCTATTCAATGTGCTAGTTCCAGCAGCAGAGGCTACAGGGAACAGCTGATCAGTGGAGGTGCAGGGTGTTGGACCCCACCGATCAACTATTCATGAATCATGACCAATCCTGGGAATAAGTTGTCAGTATGAGGGCCCTGGAAAACAACTTCAATGCTGGCTATTGTAAGTACATTTCTCAGATTAACCTAATCACTGAGTCTTGTGAACAACATGAAAGCTACATATACTTATTAAATAAAACTGGCAAGTGCATCTTGAGCTTCACCTAAAACACACCTTGTTTAGTTATTGTCAATGTACTCAATGAAAGTGTTTAACATGAAATTATTGAGTTATGGTAACAGGAAGAAGATTTATTCTATTGCATAACCAAATGTATGTTGAATGTATAAGTAAATTCAATTTATACTTCGATATTGTCTACATATAACATTGTACGGATGCTTTAAAATAAATATTGTATCCACTGTATGCTGTTTTTTAACTATCTTACAAAAAGTATTACCGTAATGTGGTAATGGAGCTTCCAGTGCATTAAGGTACCACTAGAAATATATGTCTTACCCAGGGAAAGATGGGTGAGGAGGAAGATCTGGGAAAGTTGGGTTTTAAACTTTGTTCCTCGGGTCTCATGCACACGAACGTATTTTCTCTCCATGTCCGTTTTTTGCGGACCGTATGTGGAACCATTTATTTCAAGGGGTCCGCAAAAAAAAAATGGACGGTACTCCGTGTGCATTCCGTTTCCGTATGTTCGTATTTCCGTTCCGCAAAAAAATAGAACATGTCCTATTAGAGTCCGCATTACGGACAATGATAGTACTGTTATATTAGTGGCCAGCTGTTCTGTTCCGCAAAATACGGGATGCACACAGACGTCATCCGAATTTTTTGCGGATCCGTTCTTTGCAGACCGCAAAATACATATGTCGTGCGCATGATGCCTTAGACAACTGGGCTGAGGTGTAATGACCAGCCAGCTGAAGAGCTCATGTAAATATGAGTTAAGCTCTTCCAACAGGGCTCCCAAAACTGTTGGAACTGTGACATGTATTTTGGGGACAGTGGATGGTAACCCAAGGTCCTGGTAGTTAGGCACAACTACAGTGTAGCTAGCTAAGATATGTTTTACAGTTAGGTCCAGAAATATTTTGACAGTGACACAAGTTTTGCCATTTTAGCTGTTTACCAAAACATATTCAAGATACAGTTATATAATCAATATGGGCTTAAAGTGCCGACAGCTTTAATTTGAGGGTGTTCACATCCTAATTGGAGTAATGGTTTAGGAATTACAGCTCTTTAATATGTAGCCGCTTCTTTTTCAAGGGACCAAAGGTAATAGGACAATTATCTCAAACACTATTTAATGGGCTACATGGGCTATTCCCTTTTATACAGGTAAAAGGTCTGGAGTTGATTCTAGCTGTGGCATTTGGAAGCTGTTGCTGTGAAGCCCCAACATGCGGTCAAAGAAACTATCAATTGTGAAAGCGGTCAAAGTGAAACTTTAGGCTTATCCAACCCATAAAATGATGCCCCCCAATGCCAGGGCCCCTCATATACATTATACTTACCCGATCCCCGACACCTGCGTTGCTCAAGATCCCTGCATTAAACATCCAGCGATGAGGGGAGCAGCCAATAGCAGGCCGTGACGGGGACAAGCCTCCCTAGCATCACACGGAGATGTAGCGATGACCGTGCAGGGATCCGGAGCAACACGTGTGTCGGGAAGCAGGTAAGTATAATGTATACTAGGGGCCTGGGCATTGGAGGGGTCATTAAAGGGGTTGGATAACCACTTTAACAAAAGAAATCCATTAGAGAGATAGCGGAAATGTTAGGAGTGGCCAAATCAACAGTTTGGTACATTCTCGTAAAAAAAGAGCGCAGTGGTTAGTTAGCTCAGGAGCTCAAAAAACCCCTGGACGTCCACGAAAGACAACAGTGGTGGATGGTCGCAGAATCCTTTCCATTGTAAATAAAAAAAAACCTTCACAACATTCACCCAATTGAAGAACACTTTCTTAACACTTTAAAAGGTTAAGGAACAAAAAGAAACCAATGTGGATAAATAGAAATGTAAAGAAAGCAATAAATGACAAAATGAAAGCATATAAATCACTAAAACAGGAGGGTAGCGAGGAAGCACTGAAAAACTATAAGGGAAAAAATAGAACATGTAAAAAACAAATAAAAGCAGCCAAACTAGAGACCGAGAGATTCATTGCCAAAGAGAGTAAAACTAACCCTAAAATTTTCTTCAATTATATAAATGTTAAAAACTATAAATCTGAAGGTGTCAGCCCTTTAAAGAGTAATGAAGGGGGAGTTGCAGAGAGCGATGAGGAGAAAGCAAAGCTGTTAAATATTTTTTTCTCCGATGTTTTCACTGAGGAAAATATACTGTCAGATGAAATGATGAATGTAAAAGTAAATCCCCCATTAAAAGTGTCCTGTCTGACCCAAGAAGAAGTACAACAGAGACTTAAAAAGATTAAAATAGACAAATCGCCAGGACCGGATGGCATACACCCCCGTATCCTAAAGGAATTAAGTAATGTCATAGCCAAACCCTTATTTCTGATATTTTCGGACTCTATACTGGCAGGGAATGTCCCACAGGATTGGCACATAGCAAATGTGGTGCCAATATTCAAAAAGAGTCCAAAAACAGAGCCCGGAAACTATAGGCCGGTAAGTTTAACATCTGTTGTGGGGAAACCGTTTGAAGGTTTTCTGAGAGATGCTATCTTAGAGGATCTCAACAGAAATAAGCAAATAACACCATATCAGCATGGCTTTATAAGGGATCGGTCAAGCCAAACAAATTTAATCAGCTTCTATGAGGAGGTAAGTTCTAGACTTGACAGCGGCAAATCAATTGATGTCGTATATCTGGACTTCTCCAAAGCATTTGACACTGTACCACATAAAAGGTTAGTATATAAAATGAGGATGCTCGGACTGGGAGAAAATGTCTGCAAGTGGGTAAGTAACTGGCTGAGTGACAGAAAACAGAGGGTGGTTATTAACGGTACACACTCAGATTGGGCAACTGTCAATAGTGGGGTACCTCAGGGGTCAGTACTGGGCCCTATTCTTTTCAATATATTTATTAATGATCTTTTAGAAGTCTTGCATAGTAAAATATCAATTTTTGCAGATGACACTAAACTGTGTAAAGTAATTAACACCGAAGAGGACAATATACTGCTACAGAGGGATCTGGATAGATTGGAGGCTTGGGCAGAGAAGTGACAGATGAGGTTTAACACTGACAAATGTAAAGTTATGCACATGGGAAGGAATAATGCAAGTCACCCGTACATACTAAATGGTAAAACACTCGGTAACACTGACATGGAAAAGGATCTAGCAATTTTAATAAACAGCAAACTAAGCTGCAAAAACCAGTGTCAGGCAGCTGCCGCCAAGGCCAATAAGATAATGGGTTGCATCAAAAGAGGCATAGGCGCCCGTGATGAGAACATAGTCCTACCACTTTACAAAACAACGGTTGCTTACCGGTAAGTGTTTTTCTTGAAACCCATGACGGCACCTGTGCGTCTTAGGACCTCCCATCCGGGACAGGAAAACCTGCTGAGATAAAAAGCTTCACACCCCTACACACCTCAGTGCTTATCAGAAACTCAACTCCGGAGATGAGAACCATACTATTCCAAAGAAAAAGAATTCTCTCCTCCTCTTTTTTTTTTTTTTTTTTCTTCTTTAGGTTAACTCACCCAAAGAGACTCAAAATGATAACATAAATATTATTATATATACTTTTTTTTTTTTTTTTTTTGGGGGGGGAAATTTGCAGGTGCCGTCATGGGTTTCAAGAAAAACACTTACCGGTAAGCAACCGTTGTTTTCCCCTCACCCATGACGGCACCTGTGCGATATAAAATAGAAATGAAAAATTTAGGGAGGGACTACCGCCTGGAGTACTTTCCTCCCAAAGGCCATATCTGAATTGAGATTTAATCTGTAATGTCTGACAAAGGTATGGGGGGGAACTCCAAGTGGCAGCGGTACAGATCTGAGATAAAGTAACTTCCCCTTTCTCTGCCCAGGAGGTAGCTACGGCCCTAGTAGAATGTGCCCCAAACCCTGACGGGGAAGGAAGACCCAAGGATGTATAGGCCAGAGTTATTGCATTTTTTACCCACTTAAATAGTAAGCTAGAGGAGATTTTACAGCCTTTAAGGGTTCCCTGAAACTGTAGGAGCAGATTCTCATCCTTCCTCCAGGCCTCTGTTGCTTTAAGATAGACCAGCAGACATCTTCTGACATCTAAACAATGATATTTTTGTTCTGTCGGGGAGGAGGGATTTGCACAGAATGATGGAAGGATTATGTCCTGACTAAGGTGGAAATCTGAAACTACCTTCGGAAGGAAGAAGGGCATAGGTCTTATGATCACCTTGTCTTCTAAAATCTTCGTAAAAGGAGGAAAAGCCGAGAAGACCTTTTGACCCAGGGATGTTCTGCCAATCTAAAATCGAAAAAATAACTAAGTGCTGCCACTTGAACTTTTAATGTAGAGGCCTTCAAATGTTTGTCTACTCCTGCTTGAAGGAAATCCAGTATTTTCGGAATTTCTGGAGACTTTAAAGGGTCTGGGCTATGACCCAAGAAATTTGAGAAGGTTGACCAGACTTTAAAATACTTTCTTGAAGTAACCTCCTTCTTTCCCTTTAGTAAGGTAGCCACTACTTTTTCTGACAAGCCCCTATTCATCCATAAACTCCTTTCAGCATCCATGCAGTTAGATGGAGGAATTTTAGATTTGGGTGGAATAGAGGCCCCTGTGATAGAAGGTCGTCTCGCAGTGGAAGGGGATATGGAGCCTGGGTCATCAGCTGCAGCAGTCGGTAGTACCAAGATCTCTTTGGCCAATCTGGCGCGATTAGAATTATTGATGCTCCTTCTCTCAGTACTTTCCCCAGAACCTGAGGGAGCAGACAAAATGGCGGGAATGCATAGCCCAGCTCCCCTTTCCAATTCTGTGCTAGAGCATCTATCGCTGTGGGTTGGTCTAAATAATTTAGGGAGTAAAACCTTTCCACTTTCTTGTTGTTTCTGGAGGCGAAGAGATCTATTGTGGGCTGGCCAAACTTTTGGACTATTTGTGAAAATACTTCTGGGCAAAGGGACCACTCTCCCTGTCTCACTGGACGTCTGCTCAGAAAATCTGCTATGAAATTATCTTCTCCTTTTAGATGCACTGCTGAAAGAAACAGATTTCTTGATTCCGCTAATGAAAATTTTTTTTGAGTTAGGAGGAGAAGAGAGGCCACCCTGGTTCCGCCCTGTCGGTTTATGTATGATACTGTCGTCGAGTTGTCTGAGTAAAACACTATGTTTCTGTCTGTCAGATGTGGTAAAGCCTCCACTAATGCATTTTGGATCGTCTTTAATTCCTTGAAATTGGATGACATCTTTTCCGTCTTTGAGTCCCATAAGCCTTGCATCGGTAGTCACAATGAGAGGGTTCGGAAAATTCCAAGGAATACCTGCTGAGAGATGTGCATAGTTCATCCACCAGAGAAGCGATATTCTTGTTTTCGACGAGAGGTGAAACTTCTGGTCTAGAGAATGCTTTGACCCGTCCCAGAGGTCCAGTATTTCTCTCTGTAGATCTCTGGAGTGGATTTGAGCAAACGGAACCGCCGGGATTGCTGAAGTCATCTGCCCTAGTACTCTCATGGCTTCCCTTACCGTACAGGTATATGAAAGATAAAGAGACATAATTTTCTGTGAAATCAACTGTATTCTGACAGGCGGCAGGAAGCATTTGCATAATTGGGAGTTTAGCTGAATCCCCAAAAAGGTACATATTTGGCTTGGAGTCATATTTGATTTCTCTTGATTTATGATCCATCCTAGTTCTCTTAGAATGGCACATACTTCTTCTAAATCCTTTTGAAGGCTCTCCCTGGTACAAGATATTATTAAAATGTCGTCCAGATAAGGAACCAGTGTTATTCCCTTCTTCCTTAAATAGGACACCATTTCTGCCATTACTTTGGTGAAAAGTCTCGGGGCCTGCGAGACTCCAAAGGGCAGGGCTCTATATTGCAAATGGAGAATTTCCCCCTGTATCTGGACTGCCGTTCTTAAAAAATTTTGTGACGTTTGGTGCATAGGAAGATGGTAATACGCATCTTTTAAATCTACTGTTGCCATCCAGCAGTCCGGATATAGAAGAGACACTGCAGATTTTATTGTCTCCGTTCTGAATTTTTTTTAGGAGAGGAATTTGTTCAGATTCTTTAGGTTTAGAATGACCCTGAAAGTCCCATTGGGTTTGCTTACTAAAAACAATGGGGAGTAGAACCCCTTTCCCCTTTCTTTGGGAGGGACCGTACAAACTACCTTCTTTTCTATTAGTGAAATGACCTCGTTTTGTAGTGCAGATTTCTTTTCCAGAGAGCCTGGACAGGGAGTTTGAATGAATAGATCGTTTGGGTATGCAAGAAATTCTAACTTGAACCCCTCTTGAATGCCCCTCTGAATCCACAAATTCTTTGAAATCACCACCCAGGCTGGGAGAAAAAGGGACAGTCTTCCTCCCACCTGGCCTGGGACGTCATTGTGACTTATCCTTGGGCTTGTCCTGGGCCTTAAACAAAAAACCACCTCCTCTTTTAAAGGGTCTATTTTTCTCTGACCTATTGACTGATCTATATCTCTGATTTCTAAAGGCCCCTTTCTTACGAAAAAAATTTTGTTTTTGAGGAGTGGGAAATTTTCTCTTCTTATCTGATGCCTTTTCTAACACTTCATCGAGGGATGATCCGAATAGTCTTGACCCCTCACAAGGCAATGAACATAATCTAGATTTTGAACCCTGATCCCCTTTCCATGATCTTAGCCACACTGCCCTTCTTGCTGCATTAGACATGGAAAGAGATTTTGCATTAAATTTTATCATATCTGTTGAAGCGTCTGCAAGAAAATCGGCTGCTTTATGGAAAGTAGGAAGCGAAGCAAGAATTTCATCCCTAGGGGTTCTTTCTTTAAGATGATTTTCCAGCTGAGCTAACCATAGCCTTAAGGATCTGGATACCCAAGATGTTGCTATAGCTGGTCTTAAACTCGTGGCGGCACTTTCCCAGGATTTCCTAAGATATATATCGGCCTTCCTGTCTAAGGGGTCGCTAAGACATCCTAAATCTTCAAAGGGGAGATCCGATCTTTTAGCCACTTTAGCCACAGAGGCATCAACCGCAGGTGCTTTATCCCATATACCAGCCGCTGATTCTTCAAAGGGATATTTTCGTCTAACCGAACTGGGTATAAAAAATTTTCAGTCAGGATTTTTCCATTCCTTCTTTATTAGGGTTTCAACGTTCTTATGCATAGGGAAAGTTCTAAGCTTCTTGGGTCCTAACCCCTTAAAGGCCTGGTCCGCTATTGTTTTGGGCTGTTTCACATCTTCTAATTGCATGGTCATTTTAACTGCTTTGAGCAGAGGATATCTTCAGGCGGAAATAGGGAACGACCTGTATGGTCCTCGTCAGAGGAGGAATCTGTAGACGAAATCTCCTCTCCTGATTCTAGTTCAGAATCCAATTCCGACATCTCAGACTCACGCTGACAATCCGGATCCCTCTTTTCAGACCTAGGACGGCTACGTCTAAGGGATTTTAAGGAGGATCTAACTTCAGTCCGGACCATAGCCTTCACTGACTTAGAAAAACTGGAAGATTCCTCCAAAACTAGCTTGTCTATGCAAGCTTGGCACATAGGCCTGGAATATGAAGAGGCTAGGGGCAGTCTGCAACCAGCGCACTCTTTATGTTTAGTTTTAACCGCAGCTTTCTTGGGGCTTTAGTCACCTAGAGGAAACATACAGTATACTTTAATAAGAAAAATGTCTCCTTACCAGGGTAGAGACCCGTCCCCAACTCCTCAAACATTACCGGACTTGTAGGTCTTGAGGCTTCCACAGGGTCAGCGCGGCCCACATCTGACTGCTCCATCTTCTGTGCACACGGTGCACCAAAGTCGCAGGCTGGCTGTCCCCTCCGCTACCCTGATTTATAGCGCGCCTGGGGCCCTCTCCCACCGGAAAAAAACCGAAGCCTGGCCCCACTTCCGGACCCTGCGCGCCCGCTGATGACGTCACCAAAATCCCGCGCATGCGCGCAGGAGTCTCTTAGTTGCGGGCGCCATCTTTACTCCTGGCCGCCTTGTTAGGACCGGAAGCCGCCCGAACACGGCCGCAGCGGCTTCCCACGAGGCCAGGAGAGGTGCGGAATGAGGGCAGACTTAGGCAGGCGGCTCTCCTGGAGACTTACGCCGCCTGGGATGCGTCCCCTTAAGGTATAGAAGACCCGGATGTCCCCAGCCAGAAACGCAGGTATGCTTCTTCTCTGCAGGTGACCTCCAATCCGGAGGCAGGAAAACCTAAACTGAGGTGTGTAGGGGTGTGAAGCTTTTTATCTCAGCAGGTTTTCCTGTCCCGGATGGGAGGTCCTAAGACGCACAGGTGCCGTCATGGGTGAGGGGAAATCGCTAGTCAGACCACACATGGAGTACTGTGTACAGTTCTGGGCTCCTGTGAACAAGGTGGACATAGCAGAGCTGGAGAGGGTTCAGAGGAGGGCAACTAAAGTAATAACTGGAATGGGGCAACTACAGTACCCTGAAAGGTTATCAAAATTAGGGTTATTTATAGTGATGTCGCGAACATAAAATTTTACGTTCGCGAACAGCGAACTCGAACTTCCGCAAATGTTCGTGAACCGGGCGAACCGCCATAGACTTCAATTGGCAGGCGAATTTTAAAACCCACAGGGACTCTTTCTGGCCACAATAATGATGGGAAAGTTGTTTCAAGGGGTCTAACACCTGGACTGTGGCATGCCGGAGGGGGATCTATGGCAAAACTCCCATGAAAAATTACGTAGTGGACGCAGAGTCGGGTTTTAATCCATAAAGGGCATAAATCAACTAACATTCCTAAATTGTTTGGAATAACATGCTTTAAAACATCCAGTGTGTGTATACGATCAGGTATGATGTTGTATCGATCAGGTAGTGTAAAGCCCCTTTCACACGGGCGAGTTTTCCGCGCGGGTGCAATGCGTGATGTGAACTCATTGCACCCGCACTGAATCCGGACCCATTCACTTCTATGGGGCTGTGCACATGACAGTTGATTTTCACGCATCACTTTTGCGATGCGCGAAAATCGCAGCATGCTCTATCTTCTGCGTTTTTAACGGAACGCAGGCCCCATAGAAATGAATGGGGCTGCGGGAAAATCGCAAGCATCCGCAAGCAAGTGCGGATGCTTTGCGATGTTCCCGCATGGTTGCTATGCAACCATCGGGATGTGTAACCGGTTCTGTATTATTTCACATTATAACATAGTTATAATGTAAAATAATACCCTTGGCCATCTTCCTAATGTTTAAACAGGTGCAGAATGGGTTAAAAATAATAAACTAATATTAACTTACCTGTTCCATTTGATCGCGAAGCCCGGCCTCCTCTCCGTTAGCTTGCTAGTAGGAAAAGGACCTGTGATGATGTCACATGGTCACATGGCCCAATCACCTGGTCCATCTGATATTTAATGCACCGCACACAACCACAAACAGTCCATTTGCACAACGGCAAACTCCCCATTTGCACAAGGTTGGATACCAAGCTAGCCACGTCCCGGTGATGTCATTGAAGGTTTCTTCCTCCACCCAGCCACGTACAAAACCAAGGGTCCCCAAAAGATGAATTGAATAGATTTTTCGAACGGGGAGATGGTTAAAAAAACGCTGTCTCCCTCCCCTTTGTTTTTATCCATGGTCGCTGCGTCTGCGCCGTGCAATTTACTGTCACACCCGATATGAGTGGTATTTTCTGTAGTACTATTCTCATCAGTTTAATCCCTCTAACGTCCCCAATCTGGGGGCCATTTATTGAATAGATTTTTCGAACGGGGAGATGGTTAAAAAAACGCTGGCTCCCTCCACTCTGTTTTAAACCACGGTGACTGCGTCTGCGCCGTGCAATTTACTGTCACACCCGATATGAGTGGAATTTTCTATAGTACTATTCTCATCAGTTTAATCCCTGTTACATCCCATATCAGGGATTGCCTTTTGTGAAAAAAAATTTAGGCCGGGTACCTTCGACTGCCTTCACAGTGACAGACCAAACTCTCATACACCAAACTGAATTGATTTCAGGAACTGGGAGATGGAAAAAGCAGCTTGGTCGGTCCTCA
This sequence comes from Bufotes viridis, assembly GCA_033119425.1. Classification (NCBI taxonomy): domain Eukaryota; kingdom Metazoa; phylum Chordata; class Amphibia; order Anura; family Bufonidae; genus Bufotes; species Bufotes viridis. The sequence continues at coordinate 118,802,482 of CM065597.1, read as the reverse complement.
TACTCCCAAATTGGGGCACTGCGCGTGCACAGAGCAATGTGCTGTGACACCCTATATGAGTGGTGTCTTAACTAGTACTATTCCTATCAGTTTAATCCCTGTTACGTACCCTATCCGGTCGAATTGATTAACCATTGTCGAATTAGCGAACCATTACGACATGATGAAATAATTTAGTTCTGAGCTCTGTACTTGCTTTGTATTGGAATTGATGGGGATTTTTTTAATTGTCTGCATTATTCCTAATAAACTATTAAGAGACTTTATTATGATTTTTTATTTTATGTATTAAAAACCCATACAACATTAAAAAAAAAAGGTAAATTAATGTTTTTTCTATGAAATATTATCCAGCCGTCCGATCGCTTTTGGTCTGACCATAATGAAGCAACGGCCTTATCATCTGGGGTGTGGCAACATTGCCAACACACTCATAGAGGTGATGATTGCTTCATTGTGATACGCAAGCCCCTTCACCACAACAAGGCTGCACACCCAGTAGTGAAGGGGTTCATCGCTCCTCAGAGTGTCGATATCTGCTGTTAAGGCGAGGTAGTCTACTCCCTGTCGGTCGAGTCGTTCTCTAAGGCTGGATTCCGAAGGGCTGTGGCGATGAGTAGGACTGAAAAAGCTCCGCATGTCCTCCATCAACAACACATCTGTAAATCGTCCAGTCCTTGCCGCCGTGGTAGGAGGAGGATTACACTCACCTCTTCCCCAGTTAGATTCCCGTTGTGCTGTGACATCCCCCTTATAAGCTGTGTAAAGCATATTTTTTACTTTGGTTTTGAACTGCTGCATCCTTTCCGACTTTTGGTAATTTGGTAACATTTCTGCCACTTTCTGCTTATACCGGGGGTCTAGTAGCGTGGCCACCCAGTACAGGTCGTTCTCCTTCATCCTTTTTATACGAGGGTCCCTTAACAGACATGACAGCATGAAAGACCCCATTTGAACAAGGTTGGATGCAGAGCTACTCATTTCCCGTTCCTCGTCCTCACTGATGTCATTGACGGTCTGTTCTTCCCCCCAGCCACGGACAACACCATGGGTACCAGATAGGTGACAACAACTAGCACCCTGGGGTGCCTGCTGTGGTTGGTCTTCCTCCTCCTCAAAGCCGCCACATTCCTCCTCTGACTCCTCTTCCTCATACTCCTCTTCCAGCGTTGCCCCAGGTCCGGCAAGCGATGATGACAAGGCTGTGTCTGGTGGTGATGGTGACCACAACTCTTCCTCTTCCTCTTCACGCTCATCTACAGCCTGATCCAGCACTCTTCGCAGGGCACACTCCAGGAAGAAAACAAATGGGATGAGGTCGCTGATGGTGCCTTCGGTGTGACTGACTAGGTTTGTCACCTCCTCAAAAGGACGCATGAGCCTACAGGCATTGCGCATGAGCGTCCAGTAACGTGGCAAAAAAATACCAAGCTCCGCAGAGGCTGTCCTAGCACCCCAGTCATACAAAACTCGTTGACGGCTTTTTCTTGTTGGAGCAGGCGGTTGAACATTAGGAGTGTTGAATTCCAACGTGTTGGGCTGTCGCAAATCAAGCGCCTCACTGGCATGTTGTTTTGCTGCTGAATATCGGAAAAGTGCGCCATGGCCGTGTAGGAACGCCTGAAATGGCCACACACCTTCCTGGCCTGCTTGAGGACGTCCTGTAAGCCTGGGTACTTAGACACAAAGCGTTGTACGATGAGACTCAACACATGTGCCATGCACGGCACATGTGACAACTTGCCCAAATTCATCCATTGTCACACACCACTTTGCCGATCTCCAGTTGGTGCGGTGTCAGCCACTGATCCACCTGTGCGTTCAGGGCGGACAGGAGTGCTGGTCCTGTGTGGCTCTCTGCTTTCAGGCAAGTCAACCCGAAGACAGCGTGACACTGTCGTATCCGGGATGTGGAATAGCCCCTGGGGAGCTGGGGGGATTCAGTTGATGTGCAGCCAGACACCGCAGAAGAAGAGGACTCAGCCGAGGAGGATATCGAAGAGGATGGAGTAGGAGTAGAGGAGGTGGCAGTAGGTCTGCCTGCAAGTCGTGGCAGTGTCACCAACTCTGCTGCGGAGCCACGCATTCCATGCTTGTCAGCCGTCAGCAGGTTGACCCAATGCGCAGTGTACGTGATATACCTGCCCTGACCGTGCTTTGCAGACCAGGTATCAGTGGTCAGATGGACCCTTGCCCCAACACTGTATGCCAGAGATGCCATGACTTCCTTTTCAATGACATGGTAGAGGTTTGGGATTGCCTTTTTTGAAAAAAAATTTCGTCCGGGTACCTTCCACTGTGGTGTCCCAATAGTGACAAATTTTTTGAAGGCCTCAGACTCCACCAGCTGGTATGGTAAAAGCTGGCGGGCTAAGAGTTCTGTCAAGCCAGCTGTCAGTCGCCGGGCAAGGGGGTGATTCTGTGACATTGGCTTTTTACGCTCAAACATGTCCTTGACAGACACCTGACTGTGGGCAGATGAGCAGGAACTGCTGAAGGTGAGAGGAGGAGTGGCGGTTGGTTGAGAGGGGGCAGGGAGGACAGCAGTGGTTGACATGGCTGAAGATGCTGGACCAGAAGGAGCATGGTGGCTTTGAGTTTGTGTGTTGCTTGTACTCATGTGTTGATCCCATAGGCGTTTGTGATGTGAGATCATGTGCCTTCGCAAAGCAGTTGTACCAAGGTGGGTGTGGGACTTCCCACGACTCAGTTTCTTTTGGCACAGGTTGCAAATGGCATTGCTGTTATCAGAGGCAGACATACAAAAAAAATGCCACACTGCTGAGCTTTGCAATGACGGCATTCTGGTGGTGACAACAGCATGCTTTGACTGGCGTGCTGTCTGGCTGACCCCAGGTGCCGATACATGCTGTCTGACTGTGCCACTAACTCCTTGCGACAACCTCCCCCTGCTTCCAACTCGTCTCCTCATTCTCTCTGTCTCCCCTTCTGAACTTTCCACCTCTTCTTCTCTTCGAGTAGGCACCCACGTGGCATCCGTGGACACATCGTCATCATCAACCGCTTCACTTGTATCTGACACCTCAGCAAAGGAAGCAGCAGCGGGTACAACATCATCATCATCATCATCACACTGTACGTCCATGTGTGTAATCCTGCCTGACTGAGATATATCCCTGTAATCTACATCATCTGGCAATAATGGTTGCGCATCACTAATTGCATCCAACTGATGTGTAAATAACTCCTCTGACGGATCAAGTGAAGCGGCTGTGGTGGCTGTGGTGGTAGTGGTGGTGGTGGCGGCGGGCGGGAGCGTGGTAATTTGAGAGCAGGTGACCGAAGCTGAGCTGGAGGAGGATGGTGCGCCAAGGTTCTTAGCGGAAGCTGTTGAAGATTGGGTGTCCTGTCTAAGCCAGTCAACTATGTCCTCAGAATTTTTCAGGTTCAGGGTACGTGGCCTCTGAACACTGGGCATTATTCCAGGGACAGTGGAAATCACAGCACCTCGACCACGACGGCCCCTGCGGGGTGGCCTGTCTCTGCCTGTCATTTTTTTTTAGATAAGTAGTACTACGCGTGCTAGGTACTGTGCCACCCGGTATGAGTGGTGGACACTGGCAGTGGGCACACTACAGTCAGTGGAAGTGGGCCTGACACACACTGGCACCAGGCAAGCAACTGAATTTAGACTACTGTCTAAAAATGAAATGCCTTATTTATCGTCAGCTACTGTGCCACCCGGTATCAGTGGTTGGCACTGGCAGTGGGCACACTACAGTCTGTGGAAGTGGGCCTGACACACACTGGCAGCAGGCAAGCAACTGAAATTACACTAAAGTGTAAAAATTAAATGCCTTTTTTTGATGCAAAGTCCTGTGCCACACGGGATGACAGGGGTGGGGACTGGCAGTGGGCACACTACAGTCAGTGGAAGTCGGCCTGACACACACTGGCAGCAGGCAAGCAACTGAAATTACACTAAAGTGTAAAAATTAAATGCCTTTTTTTGATGCAAAGTCCTTTGCCAGCCGATATGAAGGGTGGGCACTGGCAGTGGGCACACTACAGTCAGTGGAAGTCAGCCTGACACACACTGGCAGGCAACTAACCTTAGATTAAAGTGTAAAAATTGAATGCCTTTTTTTGATGCAAAGTCCTGTGCCACACGGGATGACAGGGGTGGGCACTGGCAGTGGGCACACTACAGTCAGTGGAAGTCGGCCTGACACACACTAGCAGCATGCAAGCAGCTGAAATTACACTAAAGTGTAAAAATTAAATGCCTTTTTTTATGCAAAGTCCTGTGCCAGCCGGTATGAGTGGTGGGCACTGGCAGTGGGCACACTACAGTCAGTGGAAGTCAGCCTGACACACACTGGCAGGCAACTAACCTTAGATTAAAGTGTAAAAATTAAATGCCTTCTTTTGATGCAAAGTCCTGTGCCACATGGGATGACAGGGGTGGGCACTGGCAGTGGGCACACTACAGTCTGTGGGCCTGCAGCTCCTCACACACAGGCAGGCCAGGCAACTGCAATATGTATATGGAGAAAAAAAAAAGCAGACTAATGTTGCTGCCCTAAAAAGGGCTTTTTGGGGTGCTGTCAGGACGCTGTCCTTCCAGCAGAGATCAGATGAGTCTTTCAGGACTGGAGTGGACACTGAATTCACTAGCCTAGCTATCGATTTCCCTATTAAATCAGCAGCAACTACCCTCTCCCTCCTCTCACTAAGACTGCAAATTCCGAATTAATCTAAAATGGATGCTGTTCAGGAGATGGGAGGGTCTGGGAGGGAGGGTATGCTGCTGATTGGCTGGAATGTGTCTGCTGACTGTGAGGTACAGGGTCAAAGTTTGCTCAATGATGATGTATAGGGGGCGGACCGAACAGACGACTGAGGGGAGATCTAATAACTATGTATAAATATATCAGGGGTCAGTACAGAGATCTCTCCCATCATCTATTTATCCCCAGGACTGTCACTGTGACAAGGGGACATCCTCTGCGTCTGGAGGAAAGAAGGTTTGTACACAAACATAGAAGAGGATTCTTTACGGTAAGAGCAGTGAGACTATGGAACTCTCTGCCTGAAGAGGTGGTAATGGTGAGTACAATAAAGGAATTCAAGAGGGGCCTGGATGTATTCCTGGAGTGCAAAAATATTACAGGCTATAGCTACTAGAGATGGGTCGTTGATCCAGGGAGTACTTCTTTCCTCTGGATCAACTAGCAGGATGACAGGCCGAACTGGATGGACAGATGTCTTTTTTCGGCCTTATGTACTATGTTATGTACTATGTTAGCAAGTAGGTGTATCAGTATCTAAGTCTACCAAAAAGAGAAGACTTAATGAGCACAAATACAAAGGGTTTAACCACCTCAGCCCCCCTAGCTTAAACACCCTTAATGACCAGACCACTTTTTACAATTCTGCACTACACTACTTTCACGGTTTATTGCTCGGTCATAAAACTTACCACCCAAATGAATTTTACCTTCTTTTCTTCTCACTAATAGAGCTTTCATTTGGTGGTATTTCATTGCTGCTGACATTTTAACTTTTTTTGATATTAATCAAAAAGGACCTAAATTTTTGCAACTTTTCACTTTCTGTTGTAATTTTTTTTTAAAAAAACTACATTTCTATATAAATTTTTCTCTAAATTTATTGTTCTACATGTCTTTGATAAAAAAAAAATCCAATAAGTGTATATTTATTGGTTTGGGTAAAAGTTATAGTGTTTACAAACTATGGTGCAAAAAAGTGAATTTCCGCATTTTGAAGCAGCTCTGACTTTCTTAACACCTGTCATGTTTCTTCAGGTGCTAGAATGTCAGGATAGTATAAATACCCCCCCAAATGACACCATTTTAGAAAGAAGACACCCCAACGTATTCGCGGAGGGGTATGGCGAGTTCATATATGATTTCATTTTTTTTCACAAGTTAGTGGAAAATGACACTTTCTGAGGAAAAGAAAATAAAAAAGTTTCCATGTCTGCTAACTTCTGGCAAAAAAAAATAAAAAATCTCCCATGGACTCACTATGCCCCTCAGTGAATACCTTGGGGTGTCTACTTTCCGAAATGGGGTCATTTGTGGCGTGTGTTTACTGTTCTGGCATTTTGGGCGGGGATAAATTGTGAGCAGCCCTGTAAAGCCTAAAGGTACTCGTTGGACTTTACGCCCCTTTATACATGTGGTGTAGCCGTACTCAGAAGAAGTAGGGAAATGTGTTTTGGGGTGTATTTTTACATATACCCATGCTGGGTGAGAGAAATATCTCTGTAAATTGACAACTTTGTATAAAAAAAATTTAAAAGTTGTCATTTACAGAGATATAAACTCTCACCCAGCATGGGTATATGGAGAAATACACCCCGAAACACAATGCCCTACTTCTCCTGAGTACGGCGCAAGGCCCCATTCACACATCCGCAAAAATGTCCGCATCTATTCCGCAATTCTGCGGAATAGATACGGACCAATTCAGTGTGAATGGGGCCGGCGGTGATGCGGAGAGCACACTTCAGTATGTGCTCTCCGCATCAGCATTTGCGGAGCTGCGCCCGCGAACTTACGGGTTTCGGCCCCGAAACATTCGGCCGCAGCTCCGCAAAAGATAGAGCATGTCCTATTCTTGCGGACAAGAAAAGTTTTTTTCTATATAGTTCTGGCAGTGTGCGGATCCGGTGTCCGTGCTCTGCGGATCCGCAAAACACATACGGACTTCTGAATGAGCCTAACAGGGGGTGATTAGTGACGGGGGGGGGGGGGGGGTGACAGGGGGTGACAGGGTGTGATCAGGGGGGTGACATGGAGTAATCAGGGGTTAATCAGTGATGGGGGGGTGGGGGTGGGGGTGGGGGGGGTCTGTGTGGTGATTGGTGCACTTACATATGTTTCCTCCCGTGGTCCCAAGCAAATGGGACCGCCAGAGGAGCAGGCATATCAGACGCTGTTAACAAAACAGCGTCTGATATGCGATTTTTTTAACAACTACAGCCTGCCACGCACGATCAGCGCTGGCAGGCTGTAGTTAAAGTTCCTTCCGACTCGATCCTGTGAACGCGCGAGATGACGCACCGACGCGTCAAGGAGGAACATCCCGGCCGCCCGCAGGACGCATCCCTGCATTAGGCGGTTGGGATGTGGTTAAGACAAGGTGCAAACCATGTTCTCGAGACATGATGAGGACTTTGGGTGTGCTTCCGCCATTCAGCACAAAATCCCCACTGGTAATGCTGCACCAATCAGGGAATTTTACCGGCAAATCCTTCCTAAAATGTACCAGTAGGTGAAGGACATGGTGGCCAGCACTGGCTCAGCACTGGATTTGATCCCGTGCTGAGCCACGCCCCCTGCACTGATCACATGACGGTGACGTCACCCCAGGTCCTTCGGCTGTTCAACAGTTCGGGTTGGTGGCAGCCGCCCCTTATGGATTCCATATGCCGCTATAGTGGAATCCATAACGGGATGCGCGACTTACCACAACCCGAACGCCGAACACCGGACTTTTTTTTTAAGTTCGCTCATCTCTAGTCATGAGGAATCAAACTATATAACCCCTATATGGTAGAGTACATATTATATTTACCCTTAAAACCCCATAAACAGTAGGAAAAAGAGGGGATAAGGGTATTTTACTATATTATTACTCTGCCATGTGTTGTTCAATTTATTGCACTAGGCACTTCAGGCTTCGTTCACATCACCTTTCAGCCTTTCTGTTCTCCTGCTCTGTTAGGGAGCAGCAAATAATGGTGATTAAAGGCAGAGAAAGCGGCTCATAGGGTGATAACGTCAGAGATGGTCAAAATATAAAAATTTAAGGTATTGCTCACCTATTTCGGTTGTACCAAATTGGGCACAACCACAGAGAAGGCGTGAGAAGAAGACAAAGATGGAAGGGCGTCGGTGCAGCCGGGGCTTGTCCGGGGGCTTGTGGCGGTGGCCAGTCTGCCAGTCGGCTCAATGTAGGAGGAGGAAAACGTCAGATCTATCCAATCGGACGCAGGAAAACCAAGAGCGCACTCAGACAATTGTAAGAATAGTTGGCTTTATTATGTTGACGACGCGTTTCGGGGTGAATAACCCCTTTATCAAGTCTTAAATTGTTGTGGTAGTCCTATACCAAGGCCAGGGTATTTGATGGCAAAGAGTATATAACTACAGTGTGGCCTTTTTGGGGAGATCTTAAAGAGAGTCAGCACAGGCGCTGACATGGCCGCCAGAGTCTGCAGGCACGTGGGCGGATGCCGACTTCAGCTGTAGTTATATACTGTTAGGAATATTCTTTTCTTTCCTTCTTATTGGGACCCCTAGTACCAGACTTCGGTATTCAGCTTGATTTGATTCTTATCTGGTCAGGAGAGCGGCATTCACACAGGACACGATTAACTGTTATGCAATGCCACTCTGAGTCTTTATTACGTACATGAGACATATATAGTCGTAGTCCAATGACATGATGTTTAAGTAAACCAATCATAGAGAAACACGAGTCTTTAGCTACACATTTATTATCTTATCTTTAGAGTCAAAGCTACATGTCAGCAAAATAGTATCTCGAGAACTCTTTCACCTCCATGTTCCTGATATACTAATGTATATAGACCTTGGACTGCAATATAAACATATTGCAGCTACACTACAGTCCAAAGTCCACTCCACACAAGCTCCAAGCGCCATCCACACTAATGTATAGAAAAAGCCCATACAAAATAGATCAGTAATAGAACCCTTCAATCCCCTCTTAAAAACCATCTATATATTTCATTTTTGTTTTTTTTACTTTGTTCCTTTCTTGTTTTTCCTTTCAAAATATTTCTGTAAGTATTGTTGGTAATCCTCTGGAGACCCAGGGTTTTCTTGAGGTACCTGAATGTATGCAGCTTGTGGTGTATCTGAGACTCGCCTATCTGTGGTGTATCTGAGACTCGCACTGCTTCTGTGTTAGTGGCAGCGCAGCGGCACCCCCCTGTTTCAAGTTACAGCTGGTACCCGGGGCGGACCGCCCCCCCCTGGGCATGCCACTGCTGTGACTCTACCTTACCCCTTCTCAGCCGTGCAGAATATACAAGTAACACCTTATCAGTAGTGATGAGCGGCAGGTGCCATATTCGATTTCGACGAAATTCGCGAATATTCGAATGAATATTCGTTTCGTATTCGTCGAAATCGAATATTCGTCATTTTTTCTAGTTATCGCGATTAAAATGCGATTTAAATAATCGCATATTGCGATTTGTACTTAAGGCTACTTTCCTATTGGTTTCATATCTAGAATTAGCGAGGATGACGAATATGACGAATGTATTCGTCATATTCCTCAAAACGAAGATAACGAAGTATTCTACATCTTCGTTTTAGCAACCTATTCGTCAACCTCGCTAATTCTAGCAATCAAATAGGAAGGTTGACTATAGAGACAGCTGTGTTAAATTCGCTATGCGATTTTTTTTTTTTTTTTTTTTTTAATAAATAGAATACTTATAATAATTTTATCAAGTAATATAATTATTGTATTAAAAAAAAAAATCGCATAGCTAATTTAACACAGCTGTCTGGTAAGTCATCCTTCCTATTTGATTGCTGCTAGAATTAGCGAATAGCGAAGTTGACAATGACGAGACGAATAGGTAGCTAAAGCGAAGATGTAGAATACTTCGTTATCTTCGTTTTGAGGAATATGACGAATACATTCGTCATATTCGCTATTCGCTAATTCTACCAAGCCAACCATAACTTCTGTGCTCATGGAGCGTCCCCATCACCATGGGAACGTCTCCATATACTAAAATGTACTGTCGGATTTGAGGAATTACGTTGAAATCGCAATGCGATTAATTCAAGTTATATTAATCGCATTGCGATTTCAACTTAGAGCTGGGTTTATAATGGGTCAGCTTGCTAGAATTAACGAAGTTAACGAATATGGAATATAGCAGCAGTGCTAAGTTGAAATCGCAATGCGATTAATTTAACTTAAAGTATTCGCATTGCGATTTCAACTTAGCACTGCTAGTGCATAGCTATATATTCCATATTCGTTAATTCTAGCCTATGTAAGATAGCAGTGCTAAGTTGTAATCGCAATGCGATTAATATAACTTGAATTAATCGCATTGCGATTTCAACGTAATTCCTCAAATCCGACAGTACATTTTAGTATATAGAGATTTTCCCATGGAAGGGACGCTCCATGAGCACGGAAGTCGGCAGAAGCGGCAACGGGCACTGACTGGAGCAGCCAGGAAGCCAGGAATCCTCATGACAGGTAAGAACTACTTTTGGGAAGTGGGAAAGAAAAAAATATAACTAAAAAAAAAAAAAAAAAAAACGAATATTCGAAATAGCGAATTTATAGCGCTATATTCGAAATATTCGCGAATTAGCGAAGTGCCGATATTCGCTAAAAAAATTCGCTTTTCGAATATTCGCGCTCAACACTACTTATCAGACATATTATTAGATCTACAAGGACTATGAGGTGCAGTGCTAGAATATGTTGTTGTATCCAATGTATACCCTCATTAATTAATGAGGGTATACATTGGATACAACAACATATAATAATCAAGGAGGCAATTATGATTATAATACTAACAAATAATATTCATAACCAATTCAAATTCGGCATCCAGCTCAATAACCAGTCCCACCAAGAGGATGAATCAACATCCGTCTTAATATTATTGGCTATGTCATGTAACGATTGAATATGGGACTGGATTGATATGGAATGGTCAGATAAATTAAAACAACACATTCCTTTAAAATCCTGACATCCTACATTATGTTTCAGCAACAAATAATCTACAGCAAATCTGTTTTCTAGCACTGCACCTCGTAGTCCTTGTAGATCTAATAGTATGTCTGATAAGGCGTTACTTGTATATTCTGCACGGCTGAGAAGGGGTAAAGTAGAGTAACAGCAGTGGCGTGCCCAGGGGGGGGCGGGGGGGGGGAGGTCCGCCCCGGGTACCAGCTGTAACTTGAAACAGGGGGGTGCCGCTGCGCTGCCACTAACACAGAAGCAGTGCGCAGCCGCACAGCAGCCAGCAGGAGGATCGGGACCCGGCCGCCGCGGCCAGGACAGAGAGGAGAGTCGGGAGACAGTGAAGAGATGGAGGGGGGCGTGGTGCTGGGCGGGCCAGCCGGGACGGATGTTTAACTGTGTGAGTGATGGATAGATGGAGGAGGGGCAGCCCGGCCCTTATGCAGGAGGAGCCTGGAGGGGGCGTGTCGCGGCTGTTGCTGGCTGCTGCTGCCTGGCTAGAGTGGTGAGATGGAGCAGAGGAAAGGGGCGGGACGTAGCCAGGTCACATGGGCGCCGCAGCAGGGAATGGAAATAGCGTGCCCCGTGCGTGTGCGCTCCCTGACGTCAGAGCGCGCACGTTAGGCACGAGTAACGCACATTTCGCCGGCGGGAAAGGCAGCCATTGTCCTCTGTGACTGGTAGTGACTGCTGCCTCGTCAGTCTTGCTCAGCCAGCCCAGCGCCCAGCAAGCATTTTCCTCCTCCTGCCTGGTCTCCTGCTGTGCTGTGTGTGTGTGTGTGTGTGTGTGACGTGACCCCCTTCTGCCTAGAGTAGACACACACAGTCACAAAACAAGTCCTGTCCATCCAGTGATCCACAGAACAGGGCCAGTTCATTCAGGCTCACTACTGCCTGCCAGTAGCTAGTGTGGGTATTTTTTTAGTAGATGATAAGGGCCTTGCTATGCTTACATTGCCTTGATATTGAAAAATGGGGCCCATGGGGTGTGGGGGAATGTTTTGAGGAGTCAGTGAGTCACAAGGCTGTGGCCAGCCAGGACAGAAATGTGCAAAGGTGTCTAAATAGATGGGAAAAAAGGACCACTACCAGGCCCAGCCAGGCCTATTAACTCTAGCCTGCTCTATAAAAATATAACATGATCTGACGATAACCTGCCATCGGGTCAACCTGTAAAAAAAGAGTGTAATACCAAGTGACCAAAAAGCCATATGCACCCCTAAATGGTAGAAAAACGGTCACAGCAAAAAAAGAGACATATTGCTGTGTCCGTTATGATGGGCCACATGAAAATATGACACGATCTACCCCCCAAGGTGAATTCAGCAAAAAACTAAAATAGAAATTGTGCTAAAAATGCTATATTTGGGTCACCTTCCTTGTCTCACAAATAGTGCAATACCAAGCGACCAAAAAGCCATATGTACCCCTAAATGGTGCATTGTGAAGATTAAGGCTTTAAAACATTTTCTGGAAGATCACAGAAATGATATTGTGGAAAGGGCCATTCATTATGCAACTGTTAAGTGTGAGAAAATGGAAATTTGTATGGAGAGAAGAGGGAGGGTAAAAAAAAAGAATGCCAGGAGAGATTGCAACAGATACAGTTCTTACATTGCCTGAGGAGGTAAAAAGAGCTATGTTGGAATGTCTTGATCGCTTTAGTCAAGAGTTGGAGATTCGTTCTAAAGCAATGGATGAAATTGCATCAATCTTTGCAGTTCTTCAGCCAAACACATTGCTTATTGCACCCCAAGAAGAAGTTAGAAAGTATATTCCACAACTGACTCAGATTTTTGATGAATTCTGTGATGAAGATATCGCTGTGGAAATTGGACGATTGCGGAGGCATTTGGAGGCTGCCAACATCAGCATTGAAGAGGCAAAGAAATGGTCAGGATTGCAGTTTTTGGAGTTTATTGTGAAATGGGAGTTTTGTGAATCTCTACCAAACTTGTCACTGTGTTTAAGATTCTTTTTGACTGTCTGTGTATCTATTGCTTCATGTGAAAGAAGTTTTTCAAAATTAAAATTGATAAAAAATTACTTACGCTCAACTATAAGCCAGACAAGATTGACAAATCTGGCTTTACTTTCAATTGAACATGAATATGCAAGAAAGGTGAATTTTGATGAGGTCATTGATCGTTTTGCAGAAATTAAGGCACGACAGAAGAGACTGTAAAGGTTGAACGTTGAGTTGGGGTTTTGCATTTTTCCCCCCATCAAACTATATATCAGTCTGATCTGCTCCTCCTGTCTGCTCTATAACATCCTGCCTGTAGCTTACATTGTATTTTCATGGTTACAGATTCCATTTTAATTGTTATTTAACAGCAAGTTTCTGTTTACTTGCCATAAAAAATGTTATTTAAAAAAATAAATAAATATTTCATTATATTCAGTAAAAATGACGTTTCTTATGGTTTAGGCATGGGGAAGGGGGGGTGCCAGAGAAAGTTCCCGCCCCGGGTGTCAAATACCCTGGGCACGCCACTGAGTCACAGTCTTCTTTTAAAGTCTTGGTAACTGATCTATAAGTTCTCCTGGTAGGGGGTCGACTGGGAAGGGCTAAAGTCAGCCTGGATAATGCACAGGGACCTCCAATAACATTGGCAGGTATGTAATTGTAAGTACTGTTACCACAAGACAAAAAAAATCCCTTAGGGAGCATGATATTATGGGTAAAACTAGGTGTCACAATGGTTTTGTTACAGCTCATGGAATTATTCAGGGAGCTAGCAGGTCTACTATTCTTTTTACAGGTGTCATCAATGTAATCATATACACTATTCTTAGGTAGTCCTTCTTTTATACCTTTATCATCACGATATAAAGTCATGTCTTGGGAAAAAGTAAAACAGGTCTCTGCTGCAGTCACGTTAATAGTCATTATTCTAATATTATCCATGCCATTTTCTAATTTCTGACACTCCCCACAGAAATCATACAACGGAATAAAAGATTGTGTATTGATAGCCCTCGACCAGACTCCAAGGAGGGATTCATCGGGTGTAGGCACAGCAACAACACGTTTGTATAAGGTCTCGTGGACTCTGTAAATCTTTAAGGCACAATGAGCTAACATTTAGGGCCTTCACTATCCTGATTATACTATTCTGTTCAGAATATGAGGGGCCAGGAACAACTGGATCTTGCTCCTGAGCTCTTTTAGAGACTGTGTGATTATTTGGTGCACCACATAATAAGCTCATCTCTTCTGGATGATAAATACAAGTGGTAAAGAGTCCGATTGGAAAGAAAACACAAAGACTAATAATCAGCAGCAGACAAACAAATCTCCCAGAATATTGTGGGGTCTTCATCTTCAGCCTGTGGCAAGGCTTCTTCTGAGCTCCCCTCTTTGTCTTCGTTGGACACTGGAGAAGAAACCTCAGGGACCCTTTTCACTCTGCTAGCATGAATCCAGACCGGAGCCTCTTCTGTGAGAATCGCCGTTCTAGTGACTGCTACCACCGTGGTAGGGGGTCCGAATGCCAGCTCCTTGGGATCTTTTCCTTTACGTAGTACCCTGACCACCACCGTGTCCCCAGCTTGGAAGGGGTGCATTGGTTCCTGTGGAAGAGAGGGAGACTTACAAGCAACTTTTTCTTCAGTTTCACTAAGAACTTTAATCAGTTTTGTGACAAATTCTTCCCTAATCTGGTCTATGTCGCCTTCCTGTACCACTAGGGGGTGGCTTGCCCAAGGAGTTGGAAAGGGCCTACCCATGAGGATTTCAAAGGGTGACAGTCCTAACCTCTTATTAGGAGTCATTCTTATTTCTGCCAATATAATAGGTAGGATTTGTTTCCATTTCTCAAAAGTACCTGCTGTGGCTTTCCTAAGTTTGTCTTTAACTGTTCGATTCATGCATTCCACAATTCCGGAGCTTTGGGGGTGGTACGGGTTATAAAATATCCATTCCACCTGTAGCAATCTGGCTATTTCTCTATTTAACTTGGATGTAAATGCTGGCCCCCGATCTGATTCAATGACCAGGGGACATCCCCATCTCGGAATTATCTGCTGAGTGATAATCCTTGCTGTGGTCTTGGCATCTTCTGCCTTTGTAGGGAATACCTCTGGCCATCTAGAAAACATGTCCACTATGACCAGAGCGTATTCTTGCTTATAACTCACAGAAAAAAGATGCACCACATGGATAAGCAACTGACAACACTGGCTAATCCCTCACTCTGGTGTTAAAAGCTGAGAGATTCGCCAATATTTCCAATCAGGAACATATCGGAGCCCCTTTAGGCACCACTACACGGTATCTCAGCATGACATGGGGTCCTACCACTAGACTACCTATGGTGTGTGAACAAGGTCTGAACAGGTATTAAGTAGCCTACAGCCCCATCCCACTCACCTGCACTGCAGGACCAACAATGCAATGGGGAACAAATGAGGCCGCAAGCTACACCTACAACAGACCATGTGACACCGGCTTCCAGGTGCAACAGAATGTTTACAAGCCATATGCAATGGCACATTCAATACATATAAAACCTTGTTCACACACCATAGGTAGTCTAGTGGTAGGACCCCATGTCATGCTGAGATACCGTGTAGTGGTGCCTAAAGGGGCTCCGATATGTTCCTGATTGGAAATATTGGCGAATCTTTCAGCTTTTAACACCAGAGTGAGGGATTAGCCAGTGTTGTCAGTTGCTTATCCATGTGGTGCATCTTTTTTCTGTGAGTTATGTGTTTATATATTTTCATCCGCACATGTTTTATTTTGTGTAGGATGTTTGTTTGGTGCTTGTGGTTCGCGCCGGCATCCTCCATTGTATGCAATTTTTGCTGGGGATAGCCGTTCGCTGCGAACCACATGCGGAGGAACTGCCCCCCCAGTTAGAAACACGCCACAGTGTTTGGGGTCTGGAGCAGTCCCACCCATTTAGGCCACGTTTATTTTTGTGATTCTCGTATTCTTGCTTACCCTTTGTCTTGGGGATATGTGTGTAGTCAACCTTTAAATGGGTGAATGGAGTTGTGGGATAATCAAGATGTTGGTGTACTATCCTATGGGGATTACCAGGATTAGCTCGAAGGCAGATCAGGCATCTGCCTATGTAGTCTGCAACCAAATGTTGCATGTCTGTTATATAGAAATTTTGGCTCAAAAGGGTGCATGTTGTTTTGATGCTATTGTGTCCTACTCCATGAAAATGTGCTATGAAAAGTCCAGCGCTGTGCTGGGGTATACATGGTTTCCCCTCTTTGCAGATCAATCCAGTTTGTGGATTCTTCTGCAAAACAGGGTAAACCCAGTCTTTTTCTTCTTCCTCTGTGGCATATCTCTGGAGCTCTGTCAGCATGTGTGTGGAGCTTAAGGATGGAGGCTTTAGCAAGCCATCGCCCAAGGGTCTGGTTAGTGAATCCGATTGGGATGTTTTTTGGCCGTTTCTTTTGCCTTCTTGTCAGCCAGGGCATTGCCCTGGGAAATTTTGTATTTTCCTCGTGTGCTTTGCAATGTATAACAGCTATTTGTGAGGGAAGCTGGAGGGCAGCCAACAGATCATCTATAAGCTGGGAATGTGATGTTTTCTTACCGTCAGCTGTGGTGAAACCCCTGCGTTGCCAGATTACCCCATGGTCCCACACAACCCCGTGTGCATATCTGCTGTTCGTGTATATTGTGACAGGTTTGTTTTTGTGTATTTGGCATGCCCTTGTAAGTGCTATTAATTTTGCAGCTTGGGCTGATTGCACATGAACGGGTCGTGACTCAAGGATAATATCTGGCAGCATCACTACTGCATATGCTGCACAATAGAGGGTATCGAGTGGACGTGAACATGAACCGTCTACAAACACTTCTGGTGCGTCCGGTATGGGGGTGGCTGACAAGTCTAGTCTTTGGGAGGTTTCATATTCTAATACCTTGAGACAGTCATGTTCGTCTGGTAAAAAGTCTTCTGTCCCTTTTAGTCCTAGTAATGCATTCAGTATAGGTGCTGGTCCTGCCGTATGTGAGGCATATTTAATCTGTAATGATGGATCACTGAGTAAAAGGACTTAATATCCTGACAATCTTTGTGCTGACATGTGCTGCGTATGAATACCTCTGAGTAGTCCCACTACGTCATGAGTAGTATGCAAGACAGTGTGGTGTCCCAGTGTAAAGGGTGTGGCTAATTCCACTATCATCGCACAGGCCGCAAGAGTACGTAGATATGCCGGCATCCCTTGTACATGGACAGGCATTACCTTTGAGAAAAAGGCACAAGGACGCAACTTACCCCCATGTTCTTGAGTGAGTACCCCTGCAATGGTTTTACAGTTTTGTCGTGCAAACATGTGGAATGGTAGGTTATAATCAGGGAGGCCCAATCCTGGGCTACACATCAATGAACATTTCAGAGTATCGAAAGCATTCAACATTTCTTTTGACCATCTTATTAGCTCTGGGGATTCTTCCAAAGTGGCTTGCCTCAAAATATTGTCATAATAAGAACAGTCGGGGATCCATTGTCTACAGTAGTTTATCATACCAAGAAAGGACAGCATTTCCTTCTTGGTACGTGGGGTGACCAGGCCCGCAATAGACTGGATTCTCCCGATACTGATTCTTCTTTCCCCCTGTGTGAGTACAAAGCCCAAGTATTCAACCTGCTGTTTGCACCACTGCGGTTTCTTTAACGACACTTTATGACCACATTCTGACAACCATTTCAACAAGGATATACAATCATGTACACTTGACTCCACTGACATGCTGCACAAGAGTAGATCATCAACATACTGTATCAGGATGGAACCTTGGGGGGGGGGGGGTGCCAGGGTTTCAAAGTGGCTTGGAGGACAATGCTGTACACAACTGGTGAATCAGCATACCCCTGTGGCATTCTACTCCAGGTCAGTTGACGTCCCTCAAAGGAAAAAGCAAAAAGAAGTCGGGTACTCTTAATAACTGGGATTGAGAAGAAAGCATTTTTCAAATCAATCACTCTAAAACAGACGGCTTCCGCGGGGATGGAGGAAAGGAGAGTTGTGACATCAGGAACCACCGGGGCTATGGGCACAATGAGATTGTTGATTGCCCTCAAATCCTGGACAAAGCGGGTAGTACCATCTGCAATTGTCACAGGATTGATAGGGGTGGAGAAAGGTGAAATCACCTCTTCGAGGATTCCTTTTTTTAGAAATTCTTCTATCATTGGCCGTAGCCCCTCAATCTTTTCCTTGGACAGTGGGTATTGCTTTTGATACACTGGTGTGGCACCAGGTTTATGATTGGCTCGATAAGGTGTGCAATCAATCAGGCCCGTGTCATAGTCGCCCTGCGACCATAGTGAAGGGTTTATGTCTCCTAGCTCAGGGTGGTCCTGTAAACTAACAAAAGTAGATATAGCCGGGGTCACTATGGGCATGGTGGCTGAGTGAATACTTAGGGGTGACAGTAAAAAATGACGGACTAAGTCCAACTTCACAAACAAGTCCCTTCCTAATAAACTTACAGGGCAGTCTGGTATGATGCTGAAAGTATGGTCTGTGATGTATTCACCGTCCACTGTCTCTATTGGTAGGACACTCGTTTTATATGTTTTAGTTAATACCCCGTTGATTCCCATAGAGGGGTCAGACTTTCTTAAAGGTCCCTTGTACATGTCTTTGTTTAACACACTGGAGGTGGCGCCGCTGTCTACCATGAATCCTACCTTCCTTCCCGCAACTTTAAGCAAAATAATCGGTGTATCTTTCCAGTGGGTGGTGACCTGTGTGAAAGCTGGGGTGACTCCCTCCGGGCCCCGTCAGTAGGGTTGTTTACGATTCCAATCAATGGGGAACCTGGGCTGAGTCTGCGTACCCTGTCTATCTGTATTCTGTCCCTTTTGTGTCATGGGCTGTTGTTGGCTGTGTGCTCCCCGATTCTGCGTGTCTCTCCTGGGTGTTGTGCACTGTCTAGCCCAATGTCCCTCCTGTCCACAGCTATAACAGCAGTTATTCATGGTTTGGAAGTCTTGATTTCTATCATTTGATCTATGAAAGTTTCCTGCTGTCCTTCACTTGTTTCTCCCTCTCCCTCTGTTCCCTGCATACGCATGTGTGGGGGCAGTGGATTTGCTAATGTCGAAACACCCTGAGGCTTCCTTTTCATAAAGGTGTTTCTCAAATTGATCTATGCTGTCTGAAGTCCACGTGGAGACGTTCTGTTTTACTGTAAGCATTAGCTTATCAGATAGATTGTTAATGAATGTGGAAATAATTAGACAGTCATTCTGGAGAACCGGTAGCCCTGCTTCCAATTTCCAGCAATCCATAAATCTCCTCCAGAAATCAGTAACGCTTTCTGAGGGTTTTTGCTTACATGCTACGGCTACTGGGTCTTCTATCTCCTTCCATATTTCCGGTTGTCCGAGCTCAGTGTTACAAATATATTCCTTTGCATTAGTATTGGGGTCTATTTCTGATACTGTTGTTGCCTTTTTCCAATCCCATGAACTGTGGGAACCCACCATTCCGTCAATTATGAGTCTAAGGTCTTCTTGGGTGAAATTTCTCCCTCTACAGGCTTTCTTTAAATAAGCCACTGTGCCAGACAGAGCCACAGTAGGCTTGGGTCAGTGTTTAATAATTTTATTAAGGTCATCTATGTCCAAAGCCTTTTTCATCAGTTGATTTCCAACCATCAAAAAAGGCATGGATGTCTCAGGTCCCCTTATCTCACTATCCTTTTCCACTTTTCCCTTATTCCTTAAATTATATCTTGATGCAATTGGGGGTGTGGGTTGTTTACTAACTGCGTGTTCTGCTATTATGTGACTTGCTGCTATTAAATCCTCTTCTTCATTATTTTTATATTGCTGTAAGGACGGGTAGAGAGGGAGGGGTGTGTGAGGGGATGGTAGGGGCGCTAAACAGTTAATTTTATGTACATATGAAGGTGGGGGATACATCTGATGTTTTTTTATCATTTTCCTTCTTAGTCTGTATCTCATGTAGTTTTCTATCGTCTTTTGATCTTTTTAAACCTTTTGTCTTGCACATGTTGGGGTCATACCAGTGGGGAGCTATCTCTAGCCATTGTTCTCCTCCTTTCTGCATATAATCCATATCCCATGAAGGGTCAGGTTCAAAATATGGCCAGGCGGCAGTGTCGCCTAAGCATAGACCCTTGACCATGTCCATGTGATATATGCCATTATCTCCTTCCCTGGGAAAGGGGTCTACCGCTTCCATTGCCTCTGTCCATCCTGCCAAATTATCTACCCATGGGTTAACAAGATAATAATTTGTAGGACTGACTCGGGCAACATATTGTTTACATGTTTCTCCTGGTTCTGGTTTAGGGTATTCTGTCTTAGATTTTTGACTACCCATTATCAAAACTTATTTTCTTACAAAAAGAATTCAAAACAGCAATAGCAAAAAACAAAACAGAATGTTAGTCTTGGGACGACAGCTGTACACTTACAACCCAGCCTGTCACTTCCCCTTATATAACTATGTTAGACAAAACAACTTATCATGCAAAACTTCTACATTTATCAAACAACTTATCATGCAAACTTCTACAATTATCTTATTAAGAATCAAATCAAGCTGTAAAACCTTCTGTTCCCTGAGCCCTCTGAAGTGCACTTTCTTTGTTACTGTACTTCCCTGAGTACCTAATCTGACAGCTCCCTGAGCTGTGTACAACTCCCTGAGTTGTATCTTATGTGTCCCTGACACAATACTGGGTACTCCCTGAGTACCTATCTTGACAGCTCCCTGAGTTGTATCTTATGTGTCCCTGACACAATACTGGGTACTCCCCGAGTACCTATCTTGACAGCTCCCTGAGCTGTGTACAACTCCCTGAGTTGTATCTTATGTGTCCCTAACACAATACTGGGTACTCCTTGAGTACCTAATCTGACAGCTCCCTGAGCTGTGTACAACTCCCCGAGTTGTACCTCTGTGTCCCTGACACAATTCTATATGTAGTTCTCCAAGCATTAACTACCAGACTCCCTAAGTCTGTCTAGGTATCCCGGATACAAAAACTCTGTACTTACTCCAAGACGTGGCCAGTGCCCTCGGATCGGCCAGAGGACAAAATTGGTGTCTCTTCTCACCAGATCCGAGGATGACCTTCTCGATCCCGGACGAAGCCCCCAGATTGTTAGGAATATTCTTTTCTTTCCTTCTTATTGGGACCCCTAGTACCAGACTTCGGTATTCAGCTTGATTTGATTCTTATCTGGTCAGGAGAGCGGCATTCACACAGGACACGATTAACTGTTATGCAATGCCACTCTGAGTCTTTATTACGTACATGAGACATATATAGTCGTAGTCCAATGACATGATGTTTAAGTAAACCAATCATAGAGAAACACGAGTCTTT
The DNA here is from genome assembly GCA_033119425.1 of Bufotes viridis. Classification (NCBI taxonomy): domain Eukaryota; kingdom Metazoa; phylum Chordata; class Amphibia; order Anura; family Bufonidae; genus Bufotes; species Bufotes viridis. The sequence goes on along the minus strand of CM065597.1, from coordinate 118,781,385 downwards.
AGCTACACATTTGTTATCTTATCTTTAGAGTCAAAGCTACATGTCAGCAAAATAGTATCTCGAGAACTCTTTCACCTCCATGTTCCTGATATACTAATGTATATAGACCTTGGACTGCAATATAAACATATTACAGCTACACTACAGTCCAAAGTCCACTCCACACAAGCTCCAAGCGCCATCCACACTAATGTATAGAAAAAGCCCATACAAAATAGATCAGTAATAGAACCCTTCATATACTCTTTGCCATCAAATACCCAGGCCAATTGGATAGATCTGTTGTTTTCCTCCTTCTGTTTAGGAGAAGGAGAACGGAAAGGACGGATTTGGCACATAACTGAGCCCTAACTAAGCCGAACGGAGCCTAAAGACCCAATAGACTATAATGGGGTCTGTTCAGAAGACGATTTTGGAGCGGATACAAAAGTAGTGCATACAGGACTTTTGTCTCCACTCCAAAATAATTTTCTGAGCAGACACCCAACGGACCCCATTATAGTCTATGGGGTCTTTAGGCTCCGTTCGGCTCAGTTAGGGCTCAGTTATGTGCCGAATCCGTCCTTTCCGTTATTCTGCTCGGAAACTGAGCAGGAGAACGGAAAGGCCGAACGGTGATGTGAACGAGCCCTTAATTGTTATTGAATGTGGTTATGGGGTTTTAAGGGTAAATATAATACGTACTCTACCATCTAGAGGTTATATAGTTTGACTCTTCTTTCCAGTGTATGCTGCTATAACTGTTTTTTATAGATTTTTGTATAATTGAATAATAAAATATGTATTTTGCATATTGTTTTGCTGTGTGTTTTTTGTTTTCTTGGGGTGGCATATGTGCACACATGCATCCCCACTGTTGTCAAAAATATGCATTAGGGTCTATCTTCCTTTTAAGGATGTGTTGGGCCAAAGGGAAAGGGTATGTAGAACATATGTAGAATCTCAAAAAGTCACAAATTGTTGCACAAATATGGCGTGTGCCCAGGGCCGGCAAACTGGGCAATTGCCCAGGGCCCCGACACTCTAAGGGGCCGTCTGCTTCAGTCTGGGCAGATAATTCAACAGTCAGGACTCCAGAGTGGGGAATTTCCCAGCATAGGAGTCTCTGCTCTGACTCCATGTATGGATGCGTCCATATATGGAGTCAGTGTTATGAACATGAAAGGGGTATTCCCAACCATGATCATTATGCTTGGGGATACCCTGTGTATTCAAGTCTAATTTACACACTATTTTTGCAATGTTTCTGTGGGGATTTGAACTCACAACCATCTACATTAAATGGAAGAACCTCCTTACCACTGGGCTTTAGAGCTCAGTGCTAAGTCATTGCTTAGGTTTTTGTGTATACATTATACAAGAGAAACTTCTATGTTTTTTAGCACTGAATTATCATTGAGCTTTATAGCCCAGTTGTCAAGGTTCTTGTCTTCAATGTAGATGGTTGTGATTTCAAATCCCCACAAAAACATTTTAAAAATAGAGGCTAAATAAAACTTAAATGCACGCGGTGTACCCAATAGTGAAAAGTTTGATTTTATTGAGAAATAAAATGGAGCAAAACTTAATATATGATCAAATAACACCCGTATTAACCCACATCAACCTTTTTCACTTGTGTAATCAGTATTTTTTATTGGGAAAGGTGGCAACCCTAACAGCACCTCTGCTCAGGATGTCTATAGGCCCGCTCACTGCAGCAAGCTACGCCTCATCAGGACTCACTTTATAAAAAATTTATTTTTTTCTTTTCAGCACTATATTCTGATCCCCATAATTTATTTTTATAATTATATCTACAAAGATGTGTGGGGGCTCATTTTTTGCAGGACGATCTGTCATTTTTGACAATACCATTTTAACGTGTATATGACTTGATCGCTTTTTATTCAATTTTCTTGGGAGATAGTGATGAAAAAAATGCGAATCAGCCTTTTAAAAAAAAAAAAAAAATTTATGTTACACCATTCACCATATGGGCTACTTTTTTAATATGTTAATAGTATGGACGTTTTTGCATGTGACGATGCCCATAATGCTTATTTATAGAACAGGGTGCTTTCTCCAATCTCTGCTGGGGGAAAGCGCGCCTGAAGAGGAATCCCAAGGTTCCGGTTTTTACCACTCTCAGATGCAGTAAGTGAGGGGAACTCATTGCTGTGAGGGGAGGTGGCATGTGGCGTATTCTGGGGCCATGAGGGTGCAGATCTGTGTGAGGAGCTTTATGGGGTGTAAATCTGCGAGGGAGGGCCAGAATTGACCGAATGTAACTCTGTTGTTAGTACATTATTATAAGTTATTATACCTGAATTGGTGCTTAAAAAATGGTTTGGGAAATTTTGTTGAAAATTTGAAAAATACACCTAAGCCGCCCTATTCATTTCAATGGGACAAATTGCTCCTATACAAGTGATCTTCAAGAATAAGTCCTCACAGCAAATAAGTACAGATGTTCTGTTTTTTGGAGGTCCAGAGGCACAGAGTGAAATCCCACGGTAGTGCTCCGTAGTGCTTCCAATTCATGACTCCGCTATGCATTTTGAGGATTGCGGACCTATGCAAGTCAATGGGTCCACAACCGTAACATGGAGCACACACAGCTGGTGCCCATATATGGCTTCATGCAAATTCACATGCCTGTGAATTTGCGGTACCCAATGCATATGCACTTGCAGGCCCATTTGACTAGTATGGTTCCACGATTCATCTGCACTGCAAAAAGGCAGTGCATGTGCTACTCTTTTGCGTTGCGGATGGACGGTCCAAAATGCCACGTAAGCACTTTGTAGTGTTTCTGCGGCCTTCTGCTATGTGCCTTCACCTTACACTGCTATGTGCTCAATATACTGTGGTTTGCAGACCCATTCAAGTGAGGGTGCATGCACACAAGTGTCCCCAATGCACGGGCACCATCCGTATGGCCAGTGCTGACGGATGCAGACCCATTTAACTTAAATGGGTCTGTGATCTGCCTCACTACAAAAAAAAATAGAACATGTGAAAATAGAACAAGTGAATGGGTCTGCATCTGTGATGCGGTGTAAAAACGTCCTATGCCTCTATGATGCAGACCCACTGTTTGCAAGCCACAATCCGGGCACCAGCCAACATCGGCCGTTTGCATGAGCCCTGAATCAGCATCCCCATTATATGCGGACCGGCCATTTGCAGCCCATAATATGGGCACGAACAGCCAATGCCCATGTGTATGAGGCCTAAAGGGGAGTTCACATCACCGTTTCTTTTTCTGTTCTTCTGATCTGTCAGAAGAAGAGAAAAAAAAGTATTTTATAAAAAATGGATCCTTTTGCTTTTGATTTAGCCATTTCTGTCTATCTGTTTTTTTTTTCAGATGGAACTAAAGCACTATATGCAGGATTTTAGTTCTGTCTATAAAAACGTATCTCACACACAAATGGCTAAAACTTATGCCTAATGTAAATAACGGATGCAACGGGGTCCATTTTTGTTTTACGGGCAACCTTTTTTTTCTATTGTTCTAATGCAGGGGCGCACAACCCGCGGCCCCCAGAGCCAGAGTTTGCGGCCCCTGTCCTCCTGGACAGAAAAACAGCTGATTGTGCGATCAGCTGTGTTTCTGCCCGCAGCGCCGCAAAAGAAAGCTTACAGCTCCTTCTCCTGCTCTGTAGCAGAAGCAGGACAGCCTGGGGAGCGTAGAGAAGGCAGGAGCAGTTGATCAACGCTTCGGCCTTCTCCTCAGATACTTAAGCAGTGCTCTGTGCATTGTAGACCCGGCTTGGGGGCAGAGGAGCGCAGAGCTGCAGGGTCAGGAGACCCTGATCAGCTCTGCCTGTGTACAAAGCCCCCACAGCAGGCTGGTTTCCTCTGTAATTGGGGCTTCTTTGGATGCCCCAGTTACAGTGGAAATGGTGCAAAAAAAAAAGTCTGTGTCCCTAAAGGTCTTTCAGTGAAAACTAAAAAGATATAATAAAACACAAAAAAAATGATGTGGCAAATAAAATAGAAAATTATAAAAAAATACTAATTAAATAAAAGTGTTCACTGTCTTTTTATGATCCCTTGAGGGACACGTTATGTGGCAAAAATATATTCAAAAAAATAGAAAATAAAAAAATAAAATACAAATAACAAGGAAAAAAAAGTGCAAAATAGTAAAGTGTTCATTGTGCCCCAACAGTCTTTTTAAAACATCTTGTGGGACATATTATATGGCAAAAATATATTTAAATAATAAGTAATAAACCCCCCAAAAAATTGAAATAAAATACAAATAAAAGTAAAAAATAAGGCCTCATGCACCCAAGCGTATTTTCTTAACGCGTCTGCTCCATTTTTTGGGGGATCGTATACGAAACCATTCATTTCAACAGGTCCGCAAAAAAAAACCCAAAAAAACGGAAGCTACTTTGTGTGCATTCCATTTCCGTTCCACAAAAAAATAGAACATTATCTATTATTGTTCGCATTACGGAAAAGGATAGGGCTGTTCTATTCGGGGCCAGCTATTCTGTTCTGCAAAATACGGAATGCACATGGATGTCATCCGTATTTTTGGCGGACCGCAAAATACATACGGTCGTGTGCATGAGGTCTAAAAAGGAAAAAGTTTAAAATTAACAAAGTGTCAGTGTCCCCCAAAGGTCTTTTTGTGACCTCTTGGGGGATATTATTTGTAGCAGAAATATATAAAAAATGACCATATTTCTCGCCCCATAAGATGCATTTTTTCCCCCCAAAGTGTGTGTGTGGGGGGGGGGGAATGGCCCTGCGTTATGGGGTTAATACTAATCAACTGCTTCCATTATGGAAGAGCTCATTAGTACCGGAGGACCGGCTCTGTACTCACCGCTTCCTGGTCCTCGGCTGTCAGCTGTGCAGGCTGCGCACAGCGTGAGGGCGCTCTGTGACCTCACGTTGTGCACGTCAGATCACAGCACAGCCAATGGAGGAGATGGAGGAAGAGGATTGCGATGTAGGTGAGGAGCGGCGGCGTCCGGAGCATTGCTGTGAGGGAGGGGGCTCATCTGCTGGAGCTGATGTGAGTCAGGGGGCTGATCTGTGGCATTGGGGGTCATTTACATTGAGGTTTGAGCTGAGTTCTGATTTATGGTCTTATTAACATTGCTGTTCTGATTGATGGTCTTATCTGACATCTTATGAAAAATATTTTTTTCTTATTGTCCTCCTCTTAAACCTCGGTGCATCCTATGGGGCTAAAAATACAGTAAATTAAAAAAGAAAAAAAAAATAATGCATAAAAGAAAAAACAACAACCAAAATTGTCGCCATCACCGGCCCATTCATGTAAAACTATACCTATTATATAACAAAATGACCGACACAAAATAGTGAACTAATTATAACTATTTTAGTGGCAGTTTGCATATTTAAAGGATAAGGAGCTATAGTTTGAAAAAAAAAAATACTTTTTGAAAATGTTTTGTACAGTTTTCCCCAAATAAAACTAAAAAATAAATTATAAGGCCCTATGTCTCAAGTGAAAAATTATTGCAAAAATTATTTTGGCAGTCCCAACACATAAAAAAGTTACAACCGTTGGTAATCGCGCTGCACATCTCTCTGTGTAATCAGGTGGTAATCGCGCTGCACATCTCTCTGTGTAATCAGGGATGTGCTAGTGATAATCAATATAACTAAATGAAGGAGAAATTACTGTGATAGCGATCATTCCTCCCCAGTCACTTTACATTGGCCTGATGCAAATGAGCACCAATCAACATTTTTTTCCCCTCACCCATGATGGCACCTGTGCGAAGTAGGACCTCCCATCCGGGACAGGAAACCTGCTGAGATAAAAAAAAGCTACACGCCCTTACACACCTCAGTTTAGGTTTCCTGTCCTCTGGATAGGAAGCTCCTGCTGGAATCAACACACCTGGAGTGGCTGAGGAGGTCCGGGTCTCCTATACTGTAACGGGACCGTTCCATGTGGCATAAGTCTCTTGTGAGCAGCTGCCATAAGTCTGCTCCCTTCCTGCACCTCTCCCGGCCTCATGGGGAGCCGCCGTGGCTGTGTTCAGGCGGCTCCTGGTCCTAAGACGAAGTGCCCAAATCCAAGATGGTGCCCGGAGTTTTGTGCGCGCTATGCGCATGTGCGAAGTCCTTCGGCGTACAGACGTCATCAGAGCACCACAGGAAGCCGGAAGTAGGGCCAGGCGGGGTTTTTTTCCCACGGGAGAAGGCCTCAGGCGCGTTATAAATCTGGCGGCAGGAGGGGGCAGCCAGCCACACGGATCAGAGAGGCACCGTGTGCTTTGGAGCGTCATGGAGTGCACCGATTCGGGCTGCGCTGACCCTGTGGATCCCTCGAGGCCTACAAGTCCGGCAACTTTGAGGAGTGGGGATGTGAGACTCTACCCTGGTAAGATTAAGTTCTCCTTTACTGATAGAGGGTATGATATGTTTTTTCCTAGGTGGCCAAAGTCCCAAAAAAAGCATCCGAGAAAAGTAGACATAAAGAGTGTGCCAGTTGCAAAATGCCCCTAGCCTCATCCTATAATAGACCAATGTGTCAGCCATGTATTGACAAACTGGTATTAGAAGAATCCAGCAGTTTTTCTAGGTCTATGAAGGCTATGGTAAAGGCAGAAGTCAAATAATCTCTAAAATCTCTCAAACGCTATAGACAGAAGCCTGAAAAGAAAAGTTATTTTGGATTCAGATTCTGAGATTTCGGAAGTAGAGACGGATCTAGAATCAGGAGAAGAAGTGTCGTCTGTAGACTCTTCCTCAGACGAAGATCTTGCAGGGAAATCCCTTTTTCCACCTGAGGATGTCCAACCGTTACTTAAAGCAGTTAAATTGACTATGCAGTTGGAAGATGTAAAGCAATCAAAAACTACTCCTGACCAGGCTTTTGAAGGATTAGGTCCAAGAAAGCATAGGACCTTTCCTGTACATAAAAATAAAGAAGCTTTAATTAGGAAAGAATGGAGAAACCCAGACAGGAAATTTTTTATTCCCAGCTCTGTGAAACGTAAATATCCCTTTTAAGAATCACTGTCAAGTATGTGGGATAAAGCACCTGCAGTAGATGCTTCTGTCGCAAAAGTAGCAAAAAGGTCTGATCGTCAATTTGAAGATTTGGGGTGTCTTAGCGATCCCCTGGACAGAAAGGCAGATATTTACCTAAAAAGATACTGGGAATGTGCCTCAACAAGCCTTAGACCAGCTATTGCAACCTCCTGGGTTTCCAGATCATTGAGATTATGGCTGGCCCAGTTAGAGAACCATATTACAGATAAAGCCTCTAGGGAAGATATATTAGCCTCTCTTCCTACCTTCCATAAGGCCGCTGACTTTTTGGCAGACGCTTCAACAGATATAATAAGATTTAACGCTAAGTCTATTGCTATGTCCAATGCTGCCAGATGAGCGGTCTGTCTTCGGTCTTGGAAAGGAGATCAAGGGTCAAAGGCTAGACTCTGTTCTCTCCCTTGTGAGGGTTCTAGATTATTTGGATCCTCTTTAGACGAGGTCTTAGAAAAAGCGTCAGCTCGAAAAAAAGAGGTTTCCTATTCCGCAGAGACCACCCTTTTTTTGTAAAAAAAGGTACCTTTAGGAATCAGAAGTTTAGACAGGCCTCTAGGTCAGAAAGAGATAGACCCTTCAAAAGAGGAGGAGGTTTTCTATTCAAGTCTCAGGAAAAGGCCAAAGAGAAGTCACAATGACGCCAGGGACCAGGTGGGAGGGAGACTATCATTTTCTCCCAGCCTGGATATCTATCACCCAGAATGGTTGGATTTTAAGCGGTATAAGAGAGGGATTCAAACTAGAATTCTCGATTTTTTTTGTACAGACCCCTCATCCAGGTTCCGAAGAAAAAAGATCTGCCTTAGAAGCAGAAGTCTTCTCTCTTTTAGAAAAAGGTGTCCAGTACCCTCAGGAGAGAGGGGCAGAGGTTTCTACTCTCCCTTGTTCCTGGTGGGCAAACCAAACGGCACATTCAGAGTTATTCTGAACCTGAAAAAATTAAACAAATCCTTAACATACAAGAAATTCAGGATGGAGACAATAAAATCTGCAGTGGCTCTTCTCTTCCCGGATTGTTGGATGGCAACGTTAGATTTAAAGGATGCATATTATCATCTTCCGATACATCCCACCTCCCAGAAATTCTTAAGAACAGCAGTTTCTGTCCAAGGAAGGCTCCTCTATCTACAATACAGTTCCCTGCCCTTTGGAGTTTCCCAAGCAGCAAGGCTATTCACCAAAGTGATAGCGGAAGTAGCGTCCTATCTAAGATTAAAGGGGGTCACCTTGATTCCCTATTTGGACGATTTTTTGATAATCTCACGAACCAAGGAGTCTTTGGAGAAGGACATTACCCTGTTATGCTCCACCCTGACAGACTTAGGCTGGATCATCAATGAGGAAAAATCAAACCTGGTTCCAAGCCAAATATGTGTTTTTTTATGGATTCAGCTAGACTCCCATCTCAACAAGTTTTTTCTTCCACCAAGCAGGAAGGATGTGATTATTCAGATAACTATGTTTCTTTTTCTTTCTTACATTTGTACATTAAGAGAAGCGATGAGGGTCTTAGGTCTGATGACATCCTCAATCCCTGCAGTACCCTATGCTCAAGTTCATTCCAGAGAACTCCAGGCAGAAATCTTGAAGGTTTGGGACGGCTCCCAGGTTTCTCTAGACCAGAGTTTCCATTTATCATCAAGAACGAGAATGTCTCTGAAGTGGTGGATGGATCCACATCATCTTTCTGCAGGTATCCTTTGGGACTTCAAAGATCCTCTTATAGTGACAACAGATGCCAGCCCTTGGGGATGGGGAGTCCACTTCCAGGGAACAGGATGGCAAGGCAGATGGGACCTAGACAAGAGAAAAATGTCCTTCAACTTCAAGGAGCTGATGGCAATCAAGATGGCCTTGACCAGAGTCCTTTCAGATCAGACAAACAGAAAGATTATGTTTTACACAGACAACTCGACAGCGGTATCATATATAAAACAGTCAGGGAGGAACCAGGGTTCCCTCCCTCCTCTTTCTTTGTCAAGAAATCTTCTCTTTAGCAGATGCAAAGAACCTTTTTCTTTCTGCAGTCCATCTCAAAGGGAAGGAAAACACAGTAGCCGCTTTTCTAAGTCGAGTGAAAGTGAAGCAAGGAGAATGGTCCTTATGCAAAGAAGTTTTTCTGCAGATAGTCCAGAAGTTCGGATGACCTACTATAGATCTCTTTGCCTCCAGAAAAAACAGAAAATTGGAAACATTCTTCTCCCTAAATTCTTTAGATCATCCCTTAGCAATAGATGGGTTAGCTCAGGATTGGAGCAGGGAGTTCAGTTATACTTTCCTTCTGCCTATTACCTCAGGTCCTGAGCAAGGTACAGAGAGAGAAAGCCTCTATAATATTAATCGCTCCAGATTGGCCAAAGAGATCATGGTATTCGAAGCTTCTAAGTCTAGCGAGTCAGCCTCCCTTTCCTCTCCCACTGAGAGATGACCTGTTAGCTCAGGGACTCCTTTTTCACCCCAATCTGAAGCCTCTTCATTTATCAGCCTGAACATTGAGAGGAGACTGTGTTTAAGCAGGGGTTTGTCAGAAAAGGTAGTCTCCACTTTGATAAAGAGCAAGAAAGAGATCACTACTAGAAAATACATCAGAGTTTGGTCAATTTTCTCAAAATTTTTAGGACAGGCTCCTGATCCTTTAAAAAAGTCGGAAGTCCCTAAAATCTTAGATTTCCTTCAGGCAGGTCTAGATTAGAGATGGACCGAACTATTCGCCGGCGAACAGTTCCCGGCGAACATAGCTTGTTCGCGTTCGCCTCGGTCGGCGAACATATGCGATGTTCGATCCGCCCCCTATACATCATCATTGAGCAAACTTTGACCCTGTACCTCACAGTCAGCAGACACATTCCAACCAATTAGCAGCATACCCTCCCACCTCCTGCACAGCATCCATTTTAGATTTATTCTGAATTTGCAGTCTTAGTGAGAGGAGGGAGAGTGTAGTTGCTGCTGATTTAATAGGGAAATCGATAGCTAGGCTAGTGAATTCAGTGTCCACTCCAGTCCTGAAAGACTCATCTGATCTCTGCTGTAAGGACAGCGTCTTGACAGCACCCCAAAAAGCCCTTTTTAGGGCTGCAACATTAGTCTGCTTTTTTTTTTTTTTCTCCATATATATATTGCAGTTGCCTGGCCTGCCCGTGTGTGAGGAGCTGCAGGCCCACAGACTACATAGTGCCCACTGCCAGTGCCCACCACTCACACCATGTGGCACAGGACTTTGCATCAAACAAAGGCATTTCATTTTTACCCTTTAATCTAAGGTTAGTTGCCTGCCAGTGTGTGTAAGGCTGACTTCCACTGACTGTAGTGTGCCCACTGCCAGTGCCCACCACCACTCATACCGGGTGGCACAGGCATTTAATTTTTACACTTTAGTCTACTTTCAGTTGCTTGCCTGCTGCCAGTGTGTGACAGGCCGACTTCCACAGACTGTAGTGTGCCCACTGCCAGTGCCCAACACCACTCATACCGGGTGGCACAGTAGCTTGCCGATAAATAAGGCATTTAATTTTTACACTTTAGTCTAATTTCAGTTGCTTGCCTGCTGCCAGTGTGTGTCAGGCCGACTTCCACAGACTGTAGTGTGCCCACTACCAGTGCCCACCACCACTCATACCGGGTGGCACAGTAGCTTGCCGATAAATAAGGCATTTCATTTTTACACTTTAGTCTAATTTCAGTTGCTTGCCTGCTGCCAGTGTGTGTCAGGCCGACTTCCACAGACTGTAGTGTGCCCACTGCCAGTGCCCACCACCACTCATACCGGGTGGCACAGTAGCTTGCCGATAAATAAGGCATTTAATTTTTACACTTTAGTCTAATTTCAGTTGCTTGCCTGCTGCCAGTGTGTGTCAGGCCGACTTCCACTGACGGTAGTGTGCCCACTGCCAGTGCCCACCACTCATACCGGGTGGTACAGTACCTAGCACGCGTAGTACCACTTATCTAAAAAAAAATGACAGGCAGAGGCAGGCAACCCCGCAGGGGCCGTCGTGGTGCTGTGATTTCCACTGGCCCTGGAATAATGCCCAGTGTTCAGAGGCCACGTACCCTAAACCTGAAAAATTCTAAAGGACATAGTTGACTGGCTTAGACAGGACACCCAATCTTCAACAGCATCCGCTAAGAACTTTGACGCACCATCCTCCTCCAGCTCAGCTTCGGTCACCTGCTCTCTCGCCCGCCGCCACCACCACCACTACCACCACAGCCACCACAGCCGCTTCACTTGATCCGTCAGAGGAGTTATTTACACATCAGTTGGATGCAATTAGTGATGCGCAACCATTATTGCCAGATGATGTAGATTACAGGGATATGTCTAAGTCAGGCAGGAATACACACATGGACGTACAGGGTGATGATGATGATGATGATGATGTTGTACCCGCTGCTGCTTCCTTTGCTGAGGTGTCAGATACAAGTGAAGCGGTTGATGATGACGATGTGTCCACGGATGCCACGTGGGTGCCTGCTCGAAGAGAAGAAGAGGGGGAAAGTTCAGAAGGGGAGACAGAGAGAAGGAGGAGACAAGTTGGAAGCAGGGGGAGGTCGCCGCAAGGAGTTAGTGGCACAGTCAGACAGCATGTATCGGCACCTGGGGTCAGCCAGACAGCACGCCAGTCAACGCATGCTGTTGCCACCACCAGAATGCCGTCATTGCAAAGCTCAGCAGTGTGGCATTTTTTGTGTGTGTCTGCCTCTGATAACAGCAATGCCATTTTCAACCTGTGCCAAAAGAAACTGAGTCGTGGGAACTCCAACACCCACCTCGGTACAACTGCTTTGCGAAGGCACATGATCTCACATCACAAACGCCTATGGGATCAACACATGCATACAAGCAGCACACAAACTCAAAGCCACCATCCTCCTCCTGGTCCAGCATCTTCAGCCACGTCAACCACTGCCATCCTCCCTGCCCCCTCTCAACCACCCGCCACTCCGCCTCTCACCTTCAGCAGTTCCATCTCATCTGCCCACAGTCAGGTGTCTGTTAAGGAAATGTTTGAGCGTAAGAAGCCAATGTCACAGAGTCACCCCCTTGCCCGGCGTCTGACAGCTGGCTTGATGGAACTCTTAGCCCGCCAGCTTTTACCATACCAGCTGGTGGAGTCTGAGGCCTTCAAAAAATTTGTCGCTATTGGGACACCACAGTGGAAGGTACCTGGACGAAATTTTTTTTCAAAAAAGGCAATCCCTGATATGGGACGTAACAGGGATTAAACTGATAGGAATAGTACTAGTTAAGACACCACTCGGGTGTGACAGTAAATTGCACGGTGCAGATGCAGTGATTGTGGATTAAAACAAAAGGGAGGGAGCCAGCGTTTTTTTTAACCATCTCCCCGTTCGAAAAATCAATTCAATAGATGGACCCCAGATTGCAGACGTAACAGGGATTAAACTGATGAGAATAGTACTACAGAAAATACCACTCATATCGGGTGTGAGAGTAAATTGCACGGCGCAGACGCAGTGACCGTGGATTAAAACAAAGGGGAGGGAGCCAGCGTTTTTTTAACCATCTCCCTGTTCGAAAAATCTATTCAATTGACCTTTCGGGGACCCTTGGTGTTGTACGTGGCTGGGTGGAGGAAGAAACCTTCAATGACATCACCGGGACATGGCTAGCTTGGTATCCAACCTTGTGCAAATGGGGAGTTTGCGGTTGTGCAAATGAACTGTTTGCGGTGCATTAAAAGGGGAGTTTGGTCTGTCAATGTCTGTAAAGTGGGCGTAACCCTTACACTACCTGATCGATACAACATCATACCTGATCATATACACACACTGGATGTTTTAAAGCATGTTATTCCAAACAATTTAGGAATGTTACGTGATTTATGCCCTTTATGGATTAAAACCCGACTCTGCGTCCACTACGTAATTTTCCATGGGAGTTTTGCCATGGATCCCCCTCTGGCATGCCACAGTCCAGGTGTTAGTCCCCTTGAAACAACTTTTCCATCACTATTGTGGCCAGAAAGAGTCCCTTTGGTTTTTAAAATTCGCCTGTCTATTAAAGTCTATGGCAGTTCGCCCGGTTCGCCAGTTCGCGAACATTTGCGGAAGTTCGCGTTCGCGAACTGAAAATTTTATGTTCGCGACATCACTAGTCTAGATAAGAATCTTAAAGCCTCTACCTTAAAAGTTCAGGTTGCTGCTCTAAGTTTTCTTTGACTTTAGGTTAGCTAAGCATCCTTGGGTTAAAATATTCCTCTCTGCAGTAGTAAAATCTCATCCATCTCCTCGCCCTTTATCCCCCCCCTTGGGATCTGAACACAGTCCTATCTGTCCTGTGCCAAAAACCCTCTGAACCCTTAGGTGAAATCCCTATTAGGATTCTCTCCTACAAGCTAGCCTTCCTGTTAGCCATAACCACTGCAAGAAGGGTTTCTGAGATCCAAGCCTTCTCTGCCTTTCTACCATTTACTAAAGTCCTAGAAGACAAGGTCATAATTAGGCCTATGCCTTTCTTTTTGCAGAAGGTAGTGTCTGATTTTCATTTGAGCCAGGATGTCATTCTCCCTTCCTTCTGTGCCAACCCATCTTCCCCTCTAGAGGAAAAATATCATTGTCTAGATGTTGGAGGTAACAGAGTAACATAGTATACAAAGCCGAAAAAAGACATTTGTCCATCCAGTTCGACCTGTTTCCTGCAAGTTGATCCAGAGGAAGGCAAAAAAACCCTGTGAGGTAGAGCCAATTTTCCCCACTTAAGGGGAAAAAATTCCTTCCCGACTCCAATCAGGCAATCAGAACAACTCCCTGGATCAACGACCTATCTCTAGTAGCTATAGCCTGAAATATTATTACGCTCCAGAAATACATCCAGGCCCCTCTTGAATTCCTTTATTGTACTCACCATCACCACCTCCTTAGGCAGAGAGTTCCATAGTCTCAATGCTCTTACCGTGAAGAACCCTTTTCTATGTTTGTGTACAAACCTTCTTTCCTCCAGACGCAGAGGATGTCCCCTCGTCACAGTCACAGTCCTGGGGATAAATAGATGATGGGACAGATCTCTGTACTGACCCCTGATATATTTATACATAGTTATTAGATCTCCCCTCAGTCGTCTTTTTTCTAAAGTGAATAACTCTAATTTTGATAACCTTTCAGGGTACTGTAGTTGCCCCATTCCAGTTATTACTTTAGTTTCCCTCCTCTGAACCCTCTCTAGCTCTGCTATGTCTGCCTTGTTCACAGGAGCCCAGAACTGTACACAGTACTCCATGTGTGGTCTGACTAGTGATTTATAAAGTGGTAAGACTATATTTTCATCACGGGCATCTATGCCCCTTTTGATGCAACCCATTATCTTATTGGCCTTAGCAGCAGCTGCCTGACACTGGTTTTTACAGCTTAGTTTGTTATTTATTAAAATTCCTAGATCCTTTTCCATGTCAGTGTTTTACCATTTAGTATGTACGGGTGACTTGCATTATTCCTTCCCATGTGCATAACTTTACATTTGTCAGTGTTAACCCTCATCTGCCATTTCTCTGCCCAAGCCCCCAATCTATCCAGATCCCTCTGTAGCAAAAAACTGTCCTATTCAGTGTTAATTACTTTACACAGTTTAGTGTCATCTGCAAAAATTGATATTTTACTGTGCAAGCCTTCTACAAGATCATTAATAAATATATTGAAGAGAATAGGGCCCAATACTGACCCCTGAGGTACCCCATTAGTGACAGTGACCCAATCTGAGTGTGTACCGTTAATAACCACCCTCTGTTTTCTATTACTGAGCCAGTTACTTACCCACATACAGATATTTTCTCCTAGTCCAAGTGTTCTCATTTTATATACTAACCTTTTGTGTGGTACAGTGTCAAATGCTTTGGAGAAGTCCAGATATACGACATCCATTGATTCGCCGCTGTCAAGTCTAGAACTTACCTCCTCATAGAAACTGATTAAATTAGTTTGACATGACCGATTCCTCATGAAGCCATGCTGATATGGTGTAATTTGCTTATTTTCATTGAGATACTCCAAGATAGCATCTCATACAAAACTTTCAAACAGTTTACCCACAACAGATGTTAAACTTACCGGCCTATAATTTCCAGGCTCTGTTTTTGGACCCTTTTTGAATATTGGCACCACATTTGCTATACGCCAGTCTGGTGGAACATTCCCTGTCAGTATGGAGTCCGTGAATATCAAAAATAAGGGTCTGGCTAGGACATCACTTAATTCCCTTAGGATACGGGGGTGTATGTCATCCGGTCCTGGCGATTTGTCTATTTTAATCTTTTTAAGTCGCTGCTGTACTTCTTCCTGGGTCAGACAGGGCACTTTTAAAGGGGAATTTACTTTTACATTTTGCATTTCATCTGACAGTTTATTTTCCTCAGTGAAAACAGTGGAGAAGAAAATATTTAATAGCTTAGCTTTATCCTCGTCGCTTTCTGCAACTCCCCCCTCATTGCTATGTAGAGGGCCGACTCCTTCAGATTTATATAATTGAAAAACATTTTAGGGTTAGTTTTGCTCTCTTTGGCAATTAATCTCTCGGTCTCTAGTTTGGCAGTTTTTATTAGTTTTTTACATATTCTATTTTTTTCCTATAGTTTATCAGAGCTTCCTGGCTCCCCTCCAGTTTTAGTGATTTATATGCTTTCGTTTTGTCATTTATTGCTTTTTTTACGGTTCTATTTATCCACATTGGTTTCTTCTTATTTCTTAGCCTTTTATTTCTATAAGGTATGCATCGATCACAATTAGATGCTTTTTAAAATCTCCCATTTTGTGGTTGTATTTTTATTTTTGAGGACTTTGTCCCAGTTAATTGGGCCTATGGCCTCTCTTAGTTGGCTAAATTTTGCTTTTTTGAAGTCCGATATTCTCGTTCCTCCTTGTAGAAACTCTCGTTTGAAGGATAATTGGAAGGTTATTACTTTATGGTCACTATTTCCCAGGTGTCCCCCGACCTGGACGTCTGTTGTTCTATCAGGTCTATTGGTTAATACTAAGTCCAGTATGGCCGTCCCTCTAGTTGGGTCCTGAACCATTTGGGAAAGGTAATTGTCTTTGGCTATTGCCAAGAACCTGTTTCCTTTAACCACCTCATTATGGTTTGCCGCCTTGTTTATCTCATTTAGTAATAGATTTTCTGCGGACTCTGGCATATTAGGTGGTTTATAGTAAACTCCTATTAGTAATTTATTATTGTTTTTGGCTCCATTTATCTCCACCCACAATGACTCCACATTTCCGTGTCCCTCACAGATGTCTTCCCAGAGTGTGGGCTTTTGACAGGACTTTATGTAAAGGCAGACCCCTCCCCCTCTCCGGTTTTGACGATCCTTTCTGAACAGATTGTAACCTTGTACATTAACAGCCCAGTCATAGCTATCTTTCCAGCCATGTCTCAGTTATTCCCACTATGTCATAATCCTCCTCACACATCACTAATTCCAGTTCCCCAGTTTTATTAGTCAGGCTTCTGGCATTAGTATACATACATTTGAGAGGTTTATGCATATTTTTTGCCTACACCTTTCCTTCTGAACTTTTCTAGTCCCTCCTTCCATTCCTCCCCCAGTCCCACTAACTTGCCCCTGGTCTCTATCTGCACTATCTTCCCCTCCTATAATGTAATTTCCCTCCCCCCCAGTCCCTAGTTTAAACACTCCTCCAACCTTCTAGCCATCTTTCTCCCCAACACGGCTGCCCCTTCCCCATTGAGGTGCAGCCCGTCCCTACGATAGAGCCTGTAGCCGATAGCAAAGTCGGCCCAGTTCTCCATGAACCCAAAACCCTGCTTCCTACACCAGTTCTTGAGCCACTTGTTAACCTCTCTAATCTCCCTCTGCCTTTCTTGTGTGGCCCGTGGTACAGGCAGTATTTCGGAAAATACTACCTTTGAGGTCCTTGCCCTAAGCTTTTCACCTAAATCCCTGAAATCATTCTTAAGGACTCTCCACCTACCTCTAACTTTGTCATTGGTTCTGATATGGACCATGACCGCTGGATCTTCTCCAGCCCCTCCCAGTAATCTGTCAACCCGATCTGCGATGTGTCGAACTCTAGCGCCAGGAAGACAGCACACTGTTCGGCGATCACGATCTTTGTGACAGATCGCCCTATCTGTTCCCCTAATAATTGAGTCTCCCACTACCAGCACCTGTCTGGCCTGCCCTGCTCTCCTGGTCCCCTGCTTACTGGAGCTGACATTCCCCTGACCGGCAGAGGAAGTGTCTGGCTGCAGCAGTGCTGTCCCTGAGCTGCCACCCCCTCAGCTGCCAAACGTGCAAACTTGTTGGGGTGTGTCAGATCAGGGCTAGCCTCCCTGGCACTCTTCCCTCTACCCCCTTTCTTACTGTCACCCAGCTAGCTACCTCACTTTCCTCAGCCTCCTTACTGTCACCCTTCCCTGAACTACCCCAAAGACTGCTTGCTCGGTGAGCAGCAAACTCTTTGCAAATTGTCAGTGGCTCTCAGTGTTGCAATATGCCCGTTTAGAGACTCGATGTGCGATTCCAAACGGGTAATTTGCTCACATTTTGAACAAAGATATGCACCCTCAAACGGCTGTTCCAGGACTGCATACATCATGCAAGATGTGCACTGGACGGCATTGTCAATTGTGCAAGACATACTAATGGGGATTACACCACAAAAACAAAAAATACAATATAATGTAGTAACAAGAACTGACGAATTTCAGTCCCCACTGAAGTCCCTGAATCTGAAGTCACTTAATCTTAAGTCACACTTACACAACCACACACTTAATCAACCACGCGTCGCGACCAACCTCGCGTTATATATATATCTACTTATATAAGTATACTGTAAATGAAACTCAAATACACCAGCCTGTTTTTTTTCCTCTGGATTCAAAGGCTGAGCTCTCCTCACTGCTGACTTCTTAAAGGCTCCTAATTAGGCAAGCCACACCCTAATTACTCACCTGTGCAACCCCTGGTAAAGGAAAAAAAAAGTGTTAACACAGCAATGAAGCTTGCAAAGCAGAAAGTCCCAGTGTACAATAGAGTCAAATGCAGCCACTCAATGTCCACAAATAATTTAGCTCTCAGTTACTCCCTCACTTAATCTTAAGTCACACTTACACAACCACACACTTAATCAACCACGCGTCGCGACCAACCTCGCGTTATATATATATCTACTTATATAAGCATACTGTAAATGAAACTCAAATACACCAGCCTGTTTTTTTTTTCCTCTGGATTCAAGGTGTCTTCTTTTTTACCTAGAAGCCATGGCCTCCTGGAGGAAGGATGAAAATCTTTTAGTACAGTTTCAGGGAAGACGTAAGGGTTGCAAAATATCCTCCAGCGTATTAGCTAGGTGGGTTAAAAATGCCATATCCTTAGCATACTCTTTAAATCTTCCTCCCCCTTCGGGGTTTGGGGCTCATTCGACTAGAGCCATGACTACCTCTTGGGCAAAGAAGGCAGAAGCTTCCCTTTCTCAGATCTGTACAGCAGCCACTTGAAGTTCTCCCCATACATTCATAAAACATTACAGATTAAACTTAAATTCGGATATGGCTTTTGGGAGAAAAGTCCTTCAGGCTGTAGTCCCCCCCCTAGTTTCAAAGTTCTATACTATCTTGCACAGGTGCCGTCATGGGTGAGGGGAAAAAACGATTGCTTACCGGTAATTGTTTTCTTGAACCCCATGATGGCACCTCAAAATTCCCCCCCCCTTCTTTTTTCTATCTTTAATGGGTTAGTAATATATGCTCAAAATATATTCGCCTTATTCCTCTGTCTTTTTTCTTTAAAAAACAAATAGAGCGATGTGACAATGCGGCCCTCAGACCAAAAAAGGTTGTGCACCCCTGTTCTAATGGATCATAAGAATGGAAAAAGGAACAATGATGTGAACGCCCTCTAAGTCATCAGTTTCTGATCGGAGAGGGTCCAACACCTGAGACCACCGCTGCTCAGCAGTTTGAAAAGACAGTGATGATTGTAGCTTAGCCTGGGCCTGTGACGGGATGTTTATTGGTCACATGACCTAGGGCAGCTCACTCACATAGAAGTAAATGTGGCTCAGCTGCAATACCATATATAGCAGTTATACAATGTACCACACTGTGCTTTGTGCGCTGTGAGCAGAATGCAGTGCTATCTGGAGCTCCATGGCATCTTGAGACAGCTGTTTGGCGGGCCCATAGAAACACCTAGAAGCACTTCTGTGGGCTTTCGAGTCTGTGTCTCTGCACTACAAAAGATAGGACATGTCCTATCTTTTGCCATATTTTGTGCATGGTGGACCCAATGAAATCAATGGGTCCAAACCCTGATATGAAGTTCACACTGCTGCTGCCCATATTTTGAGGACCACTATTTGCGTTTGCAACATGGGCAAAGTGACCATATGGTTATGTAAATGAGCCCTTATGGTAAAGTAAGGCCTCTTTCACACGGGCGTCATGTTTGACGCCCGGATAAGAGGCGGGTGCGTTGCGGGAATATGCGCGTTTTTCCCGCGCGGGTGCAAACGTTTGCGACACGTTCTGCACGCGCGTGAGAAAAAAACGCCATGTTTGGTACCCAACCCGAAGCCGGACTTCATCACGGAAGTCCGGTTTCGGGTCTACTGGAGAATTGATTATTTCCCCTTATAGCATGGTTATAAGGGGAAATAATAGCATTCTTAATAAAGAATGCATTGTTAAATGAAGAGGAAGGGGTTAAAAATAATAAAAGTTAACTTACCTTAGCCACTTGATCACGTAGTCGCGATCTGTCCTCTCTATGATCATCTATGATCTAAAGGACCTGCGATGATGTCACATCACATGGTCCAATCACATGGTCCATCTTACCATGGTGATGGACCATGTGATGTGACGTCATCACAGGTCCTTTAGATCATAGATGCTGCAGTTAAAGAGAGGACAGATCGCGACTACGCGATTAGCTGCTAAGGTAAGTTAACTTTTATTATTTTTAACCCCTTCCTCTTCATTTAACAATGCATTCTTTATTAAGAATGCTATTATTTCCCCTTATAACCATGTTATAAGGGGAAATAATAGAGATTGGGTCCCGTTGCTAAGCAACAATGCGGGAAAATCGCAACGCATCCGCACTTGCTTGCGGATGCCTGCGATTTTCCCACAGCCCCATTCACTTCTACGGGGCCTGCGTTGCGTGAAAAACGCAGAATATAGAACATGCTGCGATTTTCACGCAACGCAGAAGTGATGCGTGAAAATCACCGCTCATGTGCACAGCCCCATAGAAATGAATGGGTCCGGATTCAGCGCCCGTGTGAAAGGGGCCTAAGTGCATGCTCTTTCAGTCTGGTTGCCTAGCGCTAAGTGTGTATCAGACATTATGAAAATCAACATATAGCCATAGAAATACCGCTATACCGGAGACAAAAGTGTATCTGACATTTGTGACATCAATAAAAAGTGATCAAGATGATAGCATATATAAAATTTACTTTATAACTGTATATCACTATGCATTGCTGGGGATCAAAAGCCTTACTAGCGAAAATAGGAAATATCTGTTAACATAATCATGAATACCATGTCTGTGATTGGAATAGTGCTC
Organism: Bufotes viridis; assembly: GCA_033119425.1. NCBI lineage: Eukaryota > Metazoa > Chordata > Amphibia > Anura > Bufonidae > Bufotes > Bufotes viridis. The sequence goes on along the minus strand of CM065597.1, from coordinate 118,760,788 downwards.
TGTGTATCACTGTAATATAGCTCTGGAGGAGGTGAAAAACACAGCTAGAGTACTGGCAAGAAGGAAGTGTACTGTCTAGTACATGAAAACAAACTGAGCATACTCACTGGAGTACTGGCTCTGAATGATGATGTAATGGGTGTAGCTATTAGGCTGAGCTAGGGTAGTAGGCCAGGAGCAACAAGAGAGGAATAGGGGGCGTGGAGCAACGCTGCCAGGATGATACAGAGAAGAGCTGCTTCGTCACTGCTGACACTCCCACAATCAGGAAGCACAGAAGAAGAAAATGCTGGCTGAATGGCAGACATGAGAAAAGCACAGCTTGATCAAAACATGTTTCAGGGTACTCAGTTAACTTTAGTCTGTCATATTAGGAGCTATTGTAGTGAGTTCTTACATTTTAATAGACCTGGATAACCCGTTTAACTGATAACCTCAAAAAACGTCCGAAGGGCCTTTAAAAACCTCAAAACTGAAGCACATGTCCACAAAAAGGTTGCAATAAAATACCACTATTTAATAATATGCAAAATATAGGCCCAGTTGGACAGAGAAGGGCCTACACTTCTAAAGCACAAAAAGAAGTACCAATTAATAAACACAAGTAGGTCAGCCAAAAATGTATATGTGCAATTATCACATAAGGTGTGCATACAGCCGATAATACATATATAGCTGGTAACCATACACACTGCCTGTTACAAAGATGACTACTACATGCATGGACAAGTTGATAGAAAATGTATCCTCGTTTATAAAGAACAGTAAAAAGATGATATAACATATTGTATAGTCCACCCAGTTATAGAGTCACACACAGACCAGCACCAGGCCAAAGCAAACATAACAGTGTCACCACAAATTTGTGTAAGTTGGCACCAGTGCATTATGTGACAAGTATAGTACATGACATAAACTTAAAGAAAGTGTACAACTTCTATCTATATAGTAAATAGTGCTGGGCCATACAAAATCAAAAACACCATAACAACATAATCATAGTACCACAAACTTAAATAAAATATTTGTGGCCAATAGGTGTGTCGTTGGAGGCTCACCTGCTGGTGGAGGTGGAGTTGGGTGCTCTTGACGTTACACATATTCCCCATAATAGTTGGATTGATACCAAGGGTTACGAGACTTTCCACTACTATGTTAACATAAATGACAAACTCTACTGACTTGCATTAGGATCTGCAAACATCAAGCTATCACGAACAAACACGAACAAATACTTACTAGTGATGAGCGGGAGGTGCCATATTCGAATTTGCGATATATCGCGAATATTCGAATGAATATTCGTAATATATTCGCCGAAATCGAATATTCGTCATTATTAAAATAATCGCGAATAATATGCAAATATTTTATTCGCATTATGCGAATTGAACTTCTGATATAAAGGCATATCTCCTACTGGCTTGCAGGCATGAACGAATGTTCTAAGTTGGATGCGCAACGCGAAAAAAAATTACCATTATTTTTTCAATAATCAGAATACTTAGTCGTCTTCAACTTCATATTCTGTTCATTGCGAAAAAAATATATATATATATTTTCGCATTGCGCATCCAACTTGGAGCTGTCAGTAGGCAACTTTCCTATTGCAAATGCATTTTTTGAATTAGCAAATATAGTGATATATTCGCATTCACCATATTCGCTAATTCGAACAAGCCAATCGTATTTGTAGTTCTGTATCCGTACAAAGTGACTATAGTGTGAATAATTTCCATAGAAATATTCGCGTGCGTACAGATGTTATTCAAGTTAGGCGGCAGTAACTTATTCGTATGTGCTTATGCGCGTGCTTATGCGCACACACAGGCGTGGCTTCTTCCTGGGAGCGGTTACAAGTTTTGTTGTGGTGCATGCGATCCATGCGAAAAAAGTTGGTGGGAAACAATTTTACCAGAGAAGAGGAAGATATCCTGATCACAGTAAGTTATTGAACATTACATTACAGCTATAAGTACATGCAGGAGCGTAGCTAACGGCTCATGGGCCCTGGTGCAAGAGTTCAGCTTGGGCCCCTTCCCTCAGTGCTTTGTGTGTCTTATGTGGCACAAGGGTCTTTGGGCCCCCTCAGGCTCCTGGGCCCGATAGTGACTGCTACCTCTGCACCCCATATAGCTACGCCCATGAGTACATGTGACACGCTTGTAACATTCAAATGTATGTTTATGGAGATAAAACTCAAATTTTCGCAATACATATAAAATCTCATTTCACATAGTTTGCTTACTGCAGTGCTTACATATAAATGATTTGTGGAAACAAGTATTGTTGGCATTCAAAAACAATACTTATTGCCCCAAATCATTAATATCTACTAATCTCATATATATATAAAAATTAGTTTCTGTCTGTCTAGACGTTCTTTATGCACGACCAAATGACTGGACCGATCTTCACTAGATTTGGCACACGGGTACATCAGGTGTCCGGGAAGGTTTTAGACCAGGTCTCAGCTCTCTAGAACTTACCGTTCCCGAGATATTCCCAAAAAATGACCTGCTTATAAACAATACAAGGCAGCAAAGCCTTTAACTTGAATTCAAACTGTCACTTACTGCTCCCTGACAGTTTATCTCCACACACACAGTTTTACTCCAGGTAACCATAACAACTCAGCCAAGTCTCATCACTGCTCTAGATGACGTTTAAAGGAAATCTGTCACCAGGATAATCACTATAGAAGTAAAGCCAGGGCCTATTAGCACTTAGTACCTTATTTCCTGAGGTTTCCATAGCAACTCGGCCATTTCTCTTCACTGCTGCAGGTTAGCTTTAAAGGGGCAGTGCGCTGTGGATGATACTGTTAAGGGGGCAGAGTGCTAGGGAGGTCACAGTTTAGGGGGAAAGTAGGGTGGCCATTCAAGTCACCCTTAAAACCCTTCCCCCAGGTCCAGATAAGCCACACCTCTGATTTGGTTAGGCCACACCCCCTCCAGAGGTGGGACAGCGATTTTCTTCCTGCAGCTCACAGACAAAACAGTGCTGCTGTCTTACAGTGAACTGTTTAAAAGGACACACCCCCGATTCTGTTAGGCCACCCCCCCTCCCACTAAGCAAACAGTGAAAAATGAAGTTAAAAATCAACTGTCAGCTGCAGAGGTGGGAGGGACGGTGACTTTCTCTTTGCAGCTAACACTCAGAGAGGACAGTGCTGCTTTCTTAGATTGAGATGTTCAAAAGGACACGCCCCAATCCAGTTAGGCCATGCCCCCTCCCAGTCAGCCAACAGGGATTGAAAAAATAAAGTCAACTTCTAGGTACACAGCTCAGCAGACAGGATATGATTAGATACACAGCTCAGCAGACAGTATCACACAGAATAGAATATTAGATACACGCTCAGCAGCTCAGCAGACAGTATCACACAAGATAGAATATTAGATACGAGCTCAGCAGACAGTATCACAGAGGATAGGATTAGATACACAGCTCAGCAGACAGTATCACACAGGATAGGATTAGATACACAGCTCAGCAGACAGTATCACACGACATAAGATTAGATACACAGCTCAGCAGACAGTATCACACAGGATAGGATTAGATACACAGCTCAGCAGATAGTATCACACAGGATAGGATTAGATACACAGCTCAGCAGACAGTATCACACAACATAAGATTAGATACACACCTCAGCAGATGGTATCACCCAGGACAGGATTAGATACACAGCTCAGCAGACAGTGGGGCGGGGTGCTGTAGAGGTCACTGTTATGGGGGATACTGTTGATATATTTTTACGACACACGGAAACATGAAACGAAATAGATGAAATATACCCGTGCGAAGCCGGGTCCTGCTGCTAGTTTCATATATATATGAGTTTGTCTATTTATGGGCGACCAAACGACTGGACCGATCTTCAATAAATTTGGCAGATGGGTACATCAGCTGTCTGGGAAGGTTTTAGACCGGGGCTCAGCTCTCTATGACGTATTATTCCTGAGATATTCCCCCAAAAATGACCTGCATTAGCCAAAACAAGCCCCCAACTGCCATCCACACGGCCACATGTCCCTTATCAGCCAATAGAAGCTGGCATGTCCCCAGGTTGCCATAACAAGTGATCACAGGTTTCAATAGTTTTCAGGTCCTTAAATATTCATTCATATGATGTATGACGACAAATCTACACTGCTACATGCATGGGGGGCAGGAGCCACTATTAAAGGGGCGGGCATTGTGGAGTTCACTGTCATTAACCCCTTAACGCAAAACGCCGTGCATGTACTGTACACCGGTGGAACTTGTGCCAGAACGCAAAACGCTGTACATGCACGGCAAGATGATCGGGCGGGTGCAGGAGCTGCGCCTGACCAATCACTGCAGGGGTACGGCAGTCCCTGATAGCCAGGCCCCTGCTGTATCCGTTGTATCTGTTTACATCTATGCTGGCGGATTAACCCCTTCTATGCCGCGGTCAGCGCTGACCGCGACATAGAAGTGGTTTGTGGTTAGTGAACGAGCGCATCGGGTCCCCGTGCTGCTGTGACGGGGACCCGATGTGTGAGAAGGCAGACTGATGCCTTGCAGAGGCTGCCCAATGCCTTGCACGGCATCGGGACCTGCCGTCTACGGGTGCCCAGGGGATCCTGATGCTGGAAATCCGTTGCTGATGGCAATCAACAGCAAAAAAAATGCATACAATGGAAGATGCCAGCCAGTCTTTGCTATTGTTAAGTTTTTGATTGTTCTCCACATCCACATAATTGTTACCTTATGTAGGATGGTTATTGTGGTACTTGTAGTCCGTTGCTGGCATCTTCCATTGTATGCATTTTTTGCTGTTGATTGCCATCAGCAACGGACTACAAGTGCAGGATATGCTCCCCGATATATATGCACCACCGCATGTGGGTTCGAGCATATCCTGCCTGTTTAACACCACACTATGTTTTCTAATGGTTAAAAAAAAAAACGGATAGCAGACAATTCTATATATGATTCACATTGCATATCTCTAATCTTCCGCCTCACACAATATACCCACCACTACATACCAGCAGACCCCCCATCAAACCCACATCACCTCTGACCACCCCCCACCCCCAACACACACACATACACAGTCTATAGCAGGCATTCTCAAACTGCGGCCCTCCAGCTGTTGTAAAACTACAACTCCCATGATGCCCCACTATAGGATGATAGCTGTAGGATGTCATGGAATGATGTGATTTTTAGTTTAGAAACAGCTGGAGGGCCGCAGTTTGCTGGAGGGCCGCAGTTTGAGGATGCCTAGTATATAGATTCTAATAAGTGTCCTGTTGGTCAGGAGAAGTAATGTTTGACATTTAGTATTTGCTGGTTCTTTTAGCGTTACCCAGGGTGCACCACGTGGAGGCGAACCAGCCTTACACCCCGTACCGTACCGTCACTTCACTAGACAGGTACATCTCTCCTCAGATGGCCAATATCCAATACCTCATACTACACACACATACAATTTCAACACAATCCCAAATTAAAAAAAAAATAAGATTAGGTGACTTTAACATTAGCGGCAGGGGAGTACGTCTGACTATTCCATGAAGATGAACAGCCTGTCGGATCTGTACTGCCGCTAGTTCACCTATGCCCCTAGAATGACGATTCGTCCCTATTGACTATAATGGTGGCAGGGGCGGCAGTACAGCAGCAGCAAGGCAGCGCACGGCGAGAGACAGTTTAACTGAAAGCTCTGCATGTCGTAGTTTAAGCCCGGGGAACCTCTCGCCGTGCGCTGCCTTAGCCATAGTCACCAACATTTATTCATCACCTCAACCACCAAACCAAAAACTATTAGTGTTTGAAAGTGAAATATTACACCCAACCATGTATAAGTTACCGTTATATATTCTGATTATGTGCTTTTTTTTTTATACTGCAGCGCATGTTGGAGCAAGGATATGATCAGACCCGCTCCCATGCCGAAAAAAAATAAAATTGTGAGCAGGATCAGCTATGAGTTGTGGCGGGACTATGACGGGAAACCCAAGCGTCTGGCCATTTTGAAAAAATGGTCAGACATGACACATGAAGAGAAGGCACGCGGAAAGAATCTGTGAGATCCGGGACGAAAAATGTCCAGGTATAATGATTACTGAGTGTTGGAATAAAGATACAAAAGTAAAGCATAAGTACATTTTTGTTTAGATTTTTTTCTAAAAGTAGTAAAATTTGTTATTATAGGTGTTCCTTTGCCTGCTGTCAGGCGCAGGCCTCCCAGACAGCAGGTGTGGGAGGTCTCTGTATCAGAGGAGGAGGCCGGACCCTCAGGGCAACTGCATGCCCCTAGCCCCCCAGAGGAGTCAGTGGAGGGTGGACCTTCACCCCAACCCGCCTCACCCCCTCAAGTGGATGATGACTGGGACAAGGAAGAGGAACTCATCACCACCCCTCACAAGGAGTGTAAGTATGTGCTGTGGCTGTTTTCACTCACTTACTCACTGTTCACACACACACACGTGTCAGTTTAGTCTTCACCATCGACATACCTTTTTGGAGCAAACAATAGGCATGTTAAAGCTTTACTAATAATCTTTCTTCAGCCCACACATATCGGAGAACCTTTAGTCCCACACTTACAGTTCCATACAAGCGGGATATCAAAAAAGTACTCTCTCAACACTCTTTACAGTCTTCCAGGGCTCTGGTTCCCCCCTACAATTGTTCTACGTTCCGATCGCCTATTCACACTGTATTTTAACAGCCTTTTTAACCACAATGTTATGTAAACCCCAAGATGTAGTACGGGTTAACCTGTCCCACCCAATGTCTGACTATTAAAACCCAGGCCCAAAATAATTTCCAAAGAAAACCTCCCTGAAACCTATAGTTACAGGCGTACTGATTCACTGAGATACATTCCCACATTCCCATTGAGACATACCGAGCAGCCATGATTATTCCCCAAACTCGGACCAGATATTGTTGGTGTCAAGCCAAATAAACGGGTATATTTGGGGGGAGGGGGAGCACCCCAAAGTGGGTGGAGATACCATTGGCCAATTAAACTTTTGCAATTTTCTATACGCTACTCCTCCCACAGTTTTAGGAGTACAATTACCAAACTTTGCTTGTGCTTTGTTAACCGATCCCACCCTCCGGGCCCCTGGAGCGGCCCCCCGGAGACCCCATTTTGTCCCATCGACTTTCATAGGAAAACTATTAAGTTTTGTCACTCCTTCAGCTTTCAAGTTAAAGTCACCAAACTTGGGTCACTTAGTCATGGGGTCACCCTGAAAATTTGTGTCAAATTTGGGGGACATTAAAAAGTGGGCAGAGCCACAACCAATCAAATTTTCACTGTTGACTTCAGTGTGAAAACTTTAAAAAGCTGTCATTCTCACAATATTTAAGCCAGGGTCCCCAAACTTGGCACTGTGGGTTACTAGGTGACGGCGATTAAAATTTATAAAAAAAAGTGGACGGAGTCTACAATGCCCAATCAAATTTCAGGCATTTGTTTAAATGGGAAAAATTCTAACTGCCGCTGCTCTTAGACTTTTATTGGCACAGTCTTCAAACTTTGCAAAATTGGTCACTGGAGGACTGGGATTAAAATTCAAAAAAGTGGGTGGAGCCACCAACAGCCAATCAGATTTCAAGCCAACATCCTGTGGTTTCTTCTGAAACTACACAGTCTATTTTATTTATTTCTTGTTTTCATTTTTTTACAGTATTGAAAGAAATGCTACTAAAAATCAAGGAGCTAGAGAGGGAGCACCAGACTGCGGTGAAAGCCTTCCGGGAGCAGCATCTCTGGAAGCTGCGGGAGCTCAAGCTCCAGTTTTCGAACGGCATGACAAGGCCGTTGGGCATCTTAAAAAAATTGCAAAAAAAAAAAATGAGGACATTGCCCTATTAAGATTTGTTCAATTATATTTTTTTTATTTATTTGTAATTATATTGTTTAGTTTTATTTTTTTAAATTAAAAAACTTTGAAGTTTTCAGTATAATTGTTAAACATTTTTTTTTTAAGTAAAGGCCCCTAGAGTCCATTCCCAAACTCATCAGTATCCTGACATACAGCATCCGCAGGTATATAGAAATTGGGTAGTATGAGGCCTACACATAACTCAAATGGATCACGATAGTAGTAGTCATTGGTAACGGTTGTCTATTAAATATTAAGTACAAAGCAAAGCATTCTAATAGTCCAGAGTTACATTTAAAATAAACTTTTTGGTTAATTTTCCTAGTAACTAAATTATTTTATGTAGTAACATAAATTTCAAATTATCGTAAATAATAAATGTATTTTTTCATCAAACAATTAACAACTATTAAAATACAAACTTGAACAGAGTAATAATAACTACAAAAAAACTTGTTTTATTTTAAATTAGCAAAATTATAAACTTTTACAAGTTCCAAAAATTTCTTTACAATCAAATCTTGTTATCAGAAATATAAAAACAAAAAAAAGGAACAATGTTGGAACAATAAAATGGTAGGGGTAAGAACTAACCAGCATGGATCTTCCATAGCGTCCAATTTTTTTATACTTTGCATGTTGTAGCATTGCTTCCGCCGTACAGATAGAAACATGTGATTGATTGCATGACTATGATTATATAAATTCTCTAACCGGTAAAATGTCTCCAAGAACATCATATAGTACACAGTTTATACTTAAAATCTTAAAGCAGTGGTTATATATAATTAGCATGTGCAAATGTTCATTACATAATTGCCAATAAGTAACATAAACAAGAAAAGTACCTATACATATTAATATGTTGCTACACGGCTCCATTCACAAAAATGGATTTCCACACGGATGAGTATAACGCCAGTCACACCCAACCATGTAGAGAGGTCAACATGGAAGTCAGCCATCCCTCCCAGAATGACAGACAACACCGTGTTGGATCCCAAATCCGTGTGACAACAAAAAAAATAAAAAAAATATAAAATATATAAATTTTCGTAGGTTCATCAATCAGTCCTGTACAATGCTAACTGCACAAGACCTTTTGACAAGGGAAGGCCACATGCGGTCCATACCGTGCTACAGCGTGAACCACAACATAGCCACCCCAAACCACACTTAATTTAAAATAAAAAATAATAAAATAATAAAATAAAGTAAAATCATTTCATTTTGTGAATGAAGCCGAACAACGCTAGATAAAATGTCTTTTTAAAAAGATTTAAATAAATATTTTTATGTCTAAATATTGACAATACATAAATAAGCTGAGCACATGCGAAAATACGAAACATGCAAACCAGGTTAAGAGAATTCATAATTCTATGCTTGTTAAAGTGCAAAGGAGAAAATCTGATCCATGATGGTTGTCTACACACGATCAGGACATACAGCATCTAGAGTTAACACCGTACTAGAATGCTGACTCATAAGTTACCATTTGTAACTAGGCAGAATAACGGCAGGCACTTGCAGGTAAGTACACTTCCAGTTTATAATAAAAAAAATAAAATAACCCAATCGAAATTTTACTTTAAAAAAGGTGTGAAGGTCTGGACTCTATGATTGTACCCTGTGCGATCAAATGTAACTCAACATTTTCATGACATGCAGCAGCATCAACGGCATTATTTAAGGAGTGGTGTATTATCAGGGCAACACGGAGCTTGGCCCAATTTGGCAGCACAGGCAGCAGTAGTAGTTATGTTAAAAAGTCCAAATGTAACTCAAAATCTTCATGACATGCAGCAGCATCAACGGCATTATTTAAGGAGTGGTGTATTATCAGGGCAACATGGAGCTTGGCCCAATTTGGCAGCACAGGCAGCAGTAGTAGTTATGTTAAAAAGCCCAAATGTAACTCAAAATCTTCATGACATGCAGCAGCATCAACGGCAGTGTGGCGAAACCAACCTGGCCACTGGGTGCCGGAGAACCCTTGTTGCCAGCCTCTTGACCCAGGATTATGGGCCCTCTCATCAGCCCATGCTAAACTTAAACCCCATGGTAATTTGACTGTGTTTGTGGCATCTGAGCGCTGTTTGGATATATTGAGCGCTCAGATCCAAGCCATGTGGGGATATGTTAAATGTCTATATTTACTGTAATGGTTGGGACATTACCTTACACAATGGGTTGATGTAATTATCACAGGCAGGAGAATACATCGTTTTCAGAGACCACCTGCTCATCCAATACCACAGATGGACAGGAGTCTCCAGAGGCCCCTCTGCAGCCGGGAACCAGACAGTGTACGTCCGCACGACAGGTAAGTAACAGAGCAAACCACATACACAAAGCCCACACTTACCTGCCGCACTGGAGAAGCTGAACCAGCACCAGGACCTCCTGGACCCCCATACGGACACCAGATGCATAAGGAGATCCTGGCAGGGCAGCACACCATCTGGTCTTTGCTTAACCCCTTAAGGACACGGCCCTATTTCACCTTAAGGACCAGGCCATTTTTTCAAAATCTGACCATTGTCACTTTATGTGGTGATAACTTTAAAACGCTTTTTCTTATCCAGTCCATTCTGAGATTGTTTTTTCGTCACATATTGTACTTCATGACAGTGGTAAAAGGAAGTCGAAAAATTTCATTTTTATTTATAAAAAAATACCAAATTTACCAAAAATTTTGAAAAATTAGCAATTTTCCAAATTTCAATTACTCTACTTCTATAATACATAGTAATACTGCCAAAAAAAGTTATTGATTTACATTCCCCATATGTCTACTTCATGTATCGATCATTTTGGGAATGCTATTTCATTTTTTGGGGACGTTACAAGGCTTAGAAGTTTAGAAGCAAATCTTGAAATTTTTCAGAAATTTTCAAAAACCCACTTTTTAGGGACCAGTTCAGATCTGAAGTCACTTTGTGAGGCTTACATAATAGAAACCACCCAAAAATTACCCCATTCTAGAAACTACACCCCTCAAGGTATTCAAAACTGATTTTACAAACGTCATTAACCCTTTAGGTTTTCCACAAGAGTTAATGGCAAATGGAGATAAAATTTCAGAATTTCGATTTTTGAAAAATTTTCCGTTTGAATCCATTTTTTCCAGTAACAAAGCAAGGGTTAACAGCCAAACAAAACTCAATTTTTATTGCCCCGATTCTGTAGTTTTCAGAAACACCCTATATGTGGTCGTAAACTGCTGTATGGCCAAACTGCAGGGTGCAGAAGGAAAGGAGCGCCAAATGGTTTTTGGAAGGCAGATTTTGCTGGACTGGATTTTTGACACCATGTCCCATTTGAAGCCCCCCGATGCACCCCTAGAGTAGAAACTCCATAAAAGTGACTCCATCTAAGAAACTACGCCCCTCAAGGTATTCAAAACCAGTTTTACAAACTTTGTTAACCCTTTAGGTGTTCCACAAGAGTTATTGGCAAATGGAGATGAAATTTCCGAATTTCTATTTTTTGTTACCTTGTCTCAAAAAAAGTGTAATATAGAGCAACCAAAAATCATGTTTACCCTAGAATAGTACCAACAAAATTGACACCTTATCCCGTAGTTTCCAAAATGGGGTCACTTTTTTGGAGTTTCTACTGTAGGGGTGCATCAGGGGGGCTTCAAATGGGACATAGTGTCAAAAAACCAGTCCAGCAAAATCTGCCTTCCAAAAACCATATGGCGTTCCCTCCCTTCTGTGCCCTGCCGTTTGGACATACAGTAGTTTACGACCACATATGGGGTGTTTGTGCAAACAAGAGAATCAGGGCAATAAATATTGAGTTTTGCTTGGCTGTTAACCCTTGCTTTGTTACTGCAAAAATGGATTAAAATGGAAAATTTGCAAAAAAATAGCTGTTTTGGGACTGTTTTTATTTTTTGTTATTTACATAGTTGAACTGACAGGTTACATTGTGTGCTATTTCTATAGAGCAGGTTGTTACGGACGCGACAATACCAAATATGACTACTTTTTGGGTTTTTTTGTTTCAGTTTTACATAATAAAGCATTTTTGAAAATAATTTTTTTTTAGTGTCTCCACATTCTGAAAGCCATAGTTTTATTTTATTTTTTTGGGCGACTGTTATGTAGGGGCTCATTTTTTGCGGGATGGGATGGCGGTTTGATTGGCACCATCTTGGGGTGCATATGACTTTTTGATCGTTTACTATTACACTTTTTGTGATGTAAGGTGACAAAAAAATGGCTTGTTTGACAACATTTTTATTTTTTATGTTTACGGCGTTCATCTGAGGGGTTAGGTCATGTTATATTTTATAGAGCAGGTCCTTATGGACGCGGCGATACATAATATGTATACCTTTTTTTATTTATTTTGGTTTTACACAATAATATCCTTTTTGAATGAAAAAAAAACATGTTTTAGTATCTCCATAGTCTGAGAGCCATATATTTTTCAGTTTTTAGGCAATTGTCTCAGGTTGGGTATCATTTTTATGGGATGAGGTGACGGTTAGATTGGCACTATTTGGGGGTCATATGACTTTTTGATCGCTTGCTATTACACTTTTTGTGATGTAAGGTGGCAAAAAATGGCTTTTGACAAAGTTTTTATTATTTTTTTACAGTGTTTACTTGAGGGGTTAGGTCATGTGATATTTTTATAGAGCAGATTCTTACGGACGTGTAGATACCAAATATGTCTACTTTTAATTTTTTTTTACATTTAACACTAAAAGCATTTTTGAAACAAAAAAATCATGTTTTAGTCTGAGAGGCATAGTTTTTTATTTTTTGGCCAATTGTTTTAGGTAGGGGCTCGTTTTTGCGGGATGAGATGGCGGTTTGATTGGTACTATTTTGGGAGGCAAACGCCTTTTGATCGCTTTGTATTACACTTTTAGTGATGTAATGTGCCAAAAAATGGCTTATTTACACCATTTTTTGGTTTTTTTTTTTATGGCGTTCACCTGAGGAGTTCAGTCATGTGATATTTTTATAGAGCAGGTTTGTACGGATGCGGCGATACCTAATATGTGTAGTGTATTTTATTTTTTTTAATTTTTATTCAGTGATGTGTTTTTTTCATTTTTACTTTTTTTTCACTTTTTTACATTTTTTTTTGACCCAGACCCACTTGGTTCTGAAAGATCCAGTGGATCTGGTGTCTGTATAATACAGTACAGTACACTATATAGTGCACTGTACTGTATTTTGTACTTTAGAAAGTCTGAATAGACCTTTAGCAGGTCTATTCTGACTTTCAGCACCATGTAGAGCAGGACGCTTCTGAAAGCGTCCTGTCTCCATGGCAACCATCACCCGCTGCCATAACTGGGCAGGGGGTGATGGATGGGGAGGGAGTGGAGCTCCCTCCCTCTGCGATCCCATCCTGTTGGGGGCTGCAAAGGCACAGCAGCCCCCGATGGGAGAGAGGAGCGCTCCCTCCCTGTTAACCCTTCCATACCGCGGTCCGTACGGACCGCGGTACGGAAGGGGTTAAACGGCTGGCATCTGCAGCACAGATGCCAGCCATTTCTATCAGAGTCTCAGCAATGTGCTGACACTCTGAATGAACCACTAGACACCAGGGATAGATTACAGAGGAGGCGGGCGGGGATCGCAATCGCGATCCCGCCCGCCGCACCGCCCGCCTTGCGCCGCCCGCAACCACCCCCTGCACCCCCGCAACCACAATATGATTGGGGGCTGCAGGGGGTTAAAAACAGTTTGGGGGCATTAACTCTCTGATCCCCGCGGTCATAGACCGCGGGGATCAGAGATCGCACAGAAGCGCTGCGAACCGCAGGTCTGAATTGACCTGCGGTTTGCAGCGATCGCCCATATGGGGGGGTCACAGGACCCCCCTGGGCATTGTAACAAGGTACCTGCTGAATGATTTCAGCAGGTACCTTGTTCCGATCACTGCTAGAGATGGCCCGAACTATTCGCCGGCGAACAGTTCCCGGCGAACATAGCTTGTTCGCGTCCGCCGCGGCGGGCGAACATATTCGATGTTCGCGTTCGCCCCTATACTTTATTATTGAGCAAACTTTGACCCTGTACCTCACAGTCAGCAGACACATTCCAGCCAATCAGCATACCCTCCCTCCCAGACCCTCCCACCTCCTATCTAAACACAAGGATAGGATCCATCTTACATTCATTCTGAAGCTGCAGTAATAGTAATTGTAAATCGCAATGCGATTAATATAACCTGTATTATTCGCATTGCGATTACAACTTAGATCTGAGTTCCTAATAGTTGTATTGCTAGAATATAACGAAGATAACAAATATAGCACTATATTCTCAATCTTCGTTATATTCTAGCAATACAACAACCATTAGGAACTCAGATCTAAGTTGATTCTCAATGCGATTAATATAACCTGCATTAATCGCATTGCGAATTCAACTTAGAGCTGAGTTCCTAACGGTTGTATTGCTAGAATATAACGGAGATTGAGAATATAGCGCTATAATATTCTCAATCTTCTTTATATTCTAGCAATACAACCATTAGGAACTCAGCTCTAAGTTGTAATCGCAATGCGAATAATACTACAATTATTAATCGCTTGCGAATCCATTTAATGCCTCTATTTGATTGTATATGACGGTTGACTATGACTACCACCAACGTTCTGCTGCCTCCAAAGCAAGATATCTGAACCCCCAGGGGCCATTTGGGCGTTTTTGATAAAAACGCTTCAAAACGCATCTGCGTTTTATAATTTTTCATTTTCTAGTTTATTTTTTTGTGTATTTTGCCACATTTGGTTGCATATTTACATTTGGTATAGGCAAATATGGTAGTCTAGATCATTACTCTGCCCAAATCTATATTCAGCTACATGGCTTAGAAAATATGCTGTCAAACAATGATCCTAGGTTTTGGTATAGACACATGATCTAGACTACCAGATTTGCCTATACCAAATGTAAATATGCAACCAAATGTGGCAAAATACACAAAAAAATAAACTAGAAAATGAAAAATTATAAAACGCAGATGCGTTTTGATGCGTTTTATCAAAACGCCCAAATGGCCCCAGGGGGGTTCAGATATCTTGCTTTGGAGGCAGCAGAACGTTGGTCGTAGTCATAGTCAACCGTCATATACAATCAAATAGAGGCATCAAATGGATTCGCAAAGCGATTAATAATTGTAAGTATTATTCGCATTGCGGTTACAACTTAGAGCTGAGTTCCTAATGGTTGTATTGCTAGAATATAACGTATATTCTAGCAATACAACAACCATTAGGAACTCGGCTCTAAGTTGAATTCGCAATGCGATTAATGCAGGTTATATTAATCGCATTGAGAATTTAACTTAGATCTGAATTCCTAATGGTTGTTGTATTGCTAGAATATAACGAAGATTGAGAATATAGCGCTAGATTCTCAATCTTCGTTATATTCTAGCAATACAACCATTAGGAACCCATCTCTAAGTTGAATTCACAAATAAGATGTCCCAAACTATTCACTGGCGAATAGTTCACGACAAACATAGCTTGTGCGCGTTCGTCGCGGCGGGCGAACATATGCAATGTTAGGTCCACCCCCTATCATTGAGTAAACTTTGACCCTCTACATCACAGTCAGCAGACGCATTCCAGCCAATTATCATACCCTCCCTCCCAGACCCTCCCATCTCCTGGACAGCATCCATTTTAGATTCATTCGAATTTGCAGTCTTAGTGAGAGGAGGGACAGTGTAACTGCTGCTGATTTAATAGGGAAATCGATAGCTAGGCTAGTGTATTCAGTGTCCACTCCAGTCCTGAAAAACTCATCAGATCTCTGCTGTAAGGACAGCGTCCTGACAGTACCCCAAAAAGCCATTTTTAGGGCTAGTACATCAGTCTCCCACCTCCTATCAAAAAGCAAGGACAGCATCCATCTTAGATTCATTCTGAAGCTGCAGTGTTAGTAGTTGTAATCGCAATGCGATTAATATAACCTGTATTAATCGCATTGCGAATTCAACTTAGAGCTGGGTTCCTAATGGTTGTATTGCTAGAATATAACGAAGATTGAGAATTTAGCGCTATATTCTCAATCTTCGTTGTATTCTAGCAATACAACCATTAGGACAGATCTAAGTTGTAATCCCAATGCGATTAATACAGGTTATATTAATCGCATTGCGAATTTAACTTAGAGCTCAGTTCCTAGTGGTTGTATTGCTAGAATTTCTAGCAATACAACCATTAGGAACCCAGCTCTAAGTTGAATTCGCAATGCGATTAATATAACCTGTATTAATCGCATTGCGATTACAACTTGCACACTCTGCGTCAACTAGGTATTTTTCCATGGGAGTTTTGCCATGGATCCCCCTCCGGCATGCCCCAGTCCAGGTGTTAGTCCCCTTGAAACAACTTTTCCATCACTATTGTGGCCAGAAGGAGTCCCTTTGGTTTTTAAAATTCGCCTGTCTATTAAAGTCTATGGCGGTTCGCAATGTTCGCGAACATTTGCGGAAGTTCGCGTTCGCCGTTCGCGAACGGAAAATTTTATGTTCGCGACATCACTAATCACTGCCAGCTGAGCAGCAGTGATCGGAACAGGGATCGGTACCGGTACGTCATGTGTCCTTAAGGACTCGGGAAACATGCCATACCGGTACGTCATGTGTCCCAAAGGGGTTAAACCCTTCCGGGAAAGCAAGCCCCTTCCAGAGCAACACACAACTACGACCACACTCCAGACAGACCCACACCATAACAACAACACAAGGTGGGGATGAGCTAAACAAGCACACTGGAGGGGATACACCAAACAGAAAATATAAACAATGGACAATGAAACCAATAAAACGAATAAGGGTGGCTTACGCAGAAATAACAGTGGGAACACACAACAAGCTCCAGCACACACTCTCACTGTGGCTGGACAAACAAAACTGACCTCAGGCTCCAAATACACACACATAAGGAGGCCTGAGGTCACACCCACTACACACCCATTAACTCTGTGCACACCACACCTAGCACAAAGTCATTAACCCCATGTGCATCACACACAGGGAAAAAGCACCCCACACAGATGTGTGTCTCTCGCGTGGGTAATGACAAACACAACCTCAACAGAGGTCGTGACATACGTGTTGCCAACGGCAACCGCATGTAGATACAAGGGTCACAACCCCACCGCGGGTCGTGACAACAGCAGACATTATGTTTAAAGGCCCAAATGTAACTCAACATGTTCAAAACAAATTCATAATTAAAAAATGAAATTAATATATACATGATACAAACTTGACAATAAATATTGATCGAATAAATATCAATAAATAAATAATAAAATTAATTCATAAAAAGTTAAAAACAGAGGGAACAATTAAAAAACAACAGAGTTTGGGAGGGAGAGCAAAGGAAAGGGATGGACAAGGGACCCTTCAGCACCCTGAACCGACAGCGGGGGCCATAAAGTCACTGCCGATCCAGGACTCATTCATCTTAATGAATGTGAGTCTGTCCATGGAGTCCACCCCACCTGCCGCGCTGAATGCCCGGTCAGACAGTATGCTGGAGGGGGGGGGGGCAAGATAGTAACTAGCGAGCTCACGGCAGGTGTCCAGCCTGGCAACCCAGTACTCCATGGGGTCGTTGGTGGTCATGCTGTCGGAAGCACCTACCGACCCCATGTAGTCTGCCACCATGCGGGCCAGTCGCTGGTGGTGACTGATGCTGCTGCTGCTGCTGGTGGTACTAGGTCGCGCAGACTGGTAGAAGAGCCTCATCTCACCCAGAAGGTCACCTGCTCGGCTGGTGCCAGCCGCCTGCTGGGTGAGATGGGCGGGGAGAACTGGAGCTTGAGGCAGAGGGTTTGCCTCTTCCAGCCAGCCAGGTGGATCAGACAGGCCCTAAATTTTTCAAGACGGGCCTGCCTCCGCCTGGTTGGAATGAACTGCTACAGTTTCCCCTTGCAGCGAGGGTCTAAAAGGGTGGCCAACCAAATGTCATCCCTCTCCTTAAATTTTTGGGCAGCATATGGGCAGCCATGGGGAAGCGCATAGCCCGCTGTGACTCTTCACGACTGCCCGGGACAATGACCTCTTGGTCCTCCTGCTGCTGCTCCCGTTCGGAGATGCCCCACCCCCGGACTAACGGTGCCCCCAGCACCGGCTCTCCCTCCTGACCAGGCCCAGACTCCTTGACGTACACCGATTCCTCATCCTCCTCCTGCTCCTCATCCTGGGCCTTGTCCTGGTGGAGCATGGTTGACTCTTCATGCTCCACCAAGGCACTCTCCCCAGCTTCGAGCAGGCGATCTAGTGTCCTGTCCAGCAGGAACACTAGGGGGAGCACGTCATTCAGACCGACATGCTCCCCGCTGACCATCTTTGTCGCCTGCTCGAATGGGGCCAGCACGTGGCAGACTTGCTGCATCTGCCCCCACTCCGTATTGGTGATGTAGTGGAGTGGGTGTGATGGCCCTGAAGTGCCTAGGTCCAGCAGGTATTCCCTCACCGCCTGTCACTGCTCCCACAACCTCTCCAGCATGTGGAGGGTGGAGTTCCACCACGTCACACTGTCCACAATTAGCCTGTGGGGGGGCAGGCTGTTGTCCCTCTGTAGTTTGGACAGGGACGCGGCGGCAGTTGGGGAGCGTCTGAAGTGGCTGGCAATCCTACGTACCCTCAGCACAATGTCACTCAACCCTGAGTACGTACGAAGGAACTTCTGTACCACTAGGTTGAGGACATGTGCCATGCAGGGCACGTGGGTCAGACTGCCAGCATGAAGGGCGGCGAGTAGGTTGCTGCCGTTGTCACAGACAGCCATACCTGCCTGGAGCCTTCGGGGTGTCAGCCACTTCTGAACCTGAGCCTGTAGTGCGGACAGAACATCAGGTCCAGTGTGTCTCCGGTCCCCTAAGCTCACAAGCTGGATCACGGCCTGGCAGCGGACGTGCCCCACACTTGCATATCAACGGGGAAGCTTGCTGGGGGGCTCAGCAGCTGTGGAGACAGTGGCTTGCGGGAGAGCAGCAGTTCTCCCCTGGAAACCCCGGGGCGGCACCACAAAATCAGATGCCGCCAATCCCTCCCCGGCGCCTCGGAGGGACACCCAATGGGCTGTGAAGCTTATATAGCGTCCCTGCCCATGCCTGCTGGTCCAGGCATCCATTGTCAGATGT
Source organism: Bufotes viridis (assembly GCA_033119425.1). Taxonomy (NCBI): domain Eukaryota; kingdom Metazoa; phylum Chordata; class Amphibia; order Anura; family Bufonidae; genus Bufotes; species Bufotes viridis. The sequence continues at coordinate 118,741,758 of CM065597.1, read as the reverse complement.
ACCCTGTTGCTAACAGCATGATCCAGCGACAGGGATACATTTCGCACAATGTGCTGGTGTAGGTCAGGGACACCGGTCCTGGCAAAGTAATGGCGGCTGGGGACATGCCATCTGGGTTGGGCCTGCTCCAGGGCGATAACCCTTGCCAGGAGCCGATTGAGTGAACGCACGCGACGGTCCCCGGGGGCGTCAGGCGCGGTGCGTTCAAATGCATCTGCAATAGAAGGCTGGCGCCGGACGGCAGAGGAGGGTGCAGTGGAGGCAGAGGTATGGCTGCCGGTACCAGTACCTCTATTAGAGGGAGCGGGGGAGTGGGAATGAGTTGGTGGAAGGGGTTGGGGTGGCTGCAGTACAGTGGCAGGTGTCATGTCTCCAGACAGCTTCTTATAAATGTGTGCTAATTCATATAGGGTTCTTCCTGTATTAAAACATGGTCAATTAGCGCCACCTTCTGACGACTTCTATATTGTTCTCTGTGTATGTTCAGCCTCTTTTGTTACTCCTCCTCTTTGTGTCCTCACTTATCTACAAGAAGGGGAGTAGTCTTCTAGAAGTTGCCATTTTCCTCACATGCTCTGCTGTACAAGACTATCTAAACTTCTACTATAGGCTGCATAGCCGGTAAGGCATTATTTCTTGCTGTTCTTTCATGTCTACATGATTATTACTAGCTATAGACATGCATTATGTGTATTTCTGTGTAGGCAGCTAGTTAGTAGTTCCCATGTAAAGTAAGGGCCTAGTCAGCTAACCTTGCAGACATGTTGTATGCTGTTCTATGATATGTATATTTGCAGTTCATGTACTTATTGCATCCTTTATGTTACTGGTTCACAGTTTCACACCAACTTACTTCGGCTCATTAAAGCTACAGATCATTACCTGGTCTCAATTTACTGAGTAGTAGGAGGGTGCTTATCTGCCTGCCAAGCCCATACACGCCCCAGGGGTACACGTGGTAATGAGGACAGGACAGCAGGAACTCCTGTCTCCTGCACACTGCTGGTGGCGCTGCTGCTTTGACCACCCTGCATCTGTTCCCACTCCCGCCAGTGGTTGACTCGGATGTGCTGGTTGAGGGCCGTGGTACCCAGCCGAGCCATAGATCTCCCTCTCCTCACCCCGGCATGGCACAAAACAAAGCTTACAAATGCAAACTGTGACATCATCTGCTGCCAGAGTGAAGTAAGCCCAAACAGGCGACTTCTGCACCGACCTCCTGTCAGATGGGGTGGTGCTGGCTTGCGCCCGTTCGGGCTCGGTGCGCACAGGTGGAGCTAGCTGCTGCTGCCTACCCCTGCTGCCATTACCAGAGGAGCCCCTGACACTGGGCTCCCTGGTGACCTGGCGCACCATTTGCCTCGGGTGCCTACCTTTATCGGTGCTGCCGTCAACTGACAAAGAAGGTGGCACCCATTCTGGGTCACCCTCCTCTTTGCCCCCTTATATGTCAGACCCAGGGCCAACCTGTGGTGGACTGACGGGAACAGCTGACATGGAGCCCCTGACCGGGCTCCGCTATCTCCTCGCTGACGCCTGGGTCTGAATAGGTGCAGGGCTTGTGTGGCTAACACCACCCGCACCAGTTGGAAGGAATTTCACAGGGGGATTTATAGGTCCCTCCTCCTCCTCATCCCCAATCCCTTCCAACAGGTCCTGCCCATCCGCAGGGCTGAACAGTATTTCCACCTCCTGCATTGCCTCCCCCAAGATGTCCCTCTCAGTCTCAAGCTGTTCAAACACAAGAGGGGACAATTCTTGGGAGCTGGGGGTTGGTTCTACAGGAGACGGAGTGCTGTAGTTGCTGGCAGCCGGGGCAGAGGACTCCGTGGCACTCGAATCGGCCACAAGAGCAAAGACAGCCTCTGCATCCTGGGAAGTAATGTGCCGGCTGCCACTTGTGAAAAAGTCGCGGATCAGGCAGAGACCCCTGCCACCTGCGTCTGCCTGTCCGTGGCTTGAGGAGCGGCCCCGTGCTGGGAGTGGTCCAGCGCGGAAAGCATCTCCCCTGTTACCCCGACCACATCCACGGATGCCTGCACGGCCTGGTACACTCATGCTGGGGATTGGGGGAAAACTTTATTGGGGTTGGGAGGATGGGTGAAAAATGAAAGGACGTAAACTAACACACGACACTAAACACGTAAAGCTATGAATTTTTTTTTTTTTTTTAATCTAAGACTAAACTAACGGACACAGAGACTAAAAAAACTTTATTTTTTTAACGGAGGACTGACAAAACTACACTAAACACAAAACACTTAAAACTTTAAAATGTTTTTTTTTTAACGGACGACTAACAAAACTACACTAAATGCCAAACACTTAAAACGTAAGCTCTTTTTTTAACCTGACACAGACAGTAACTGACACACAGAGACTACAAGACGGGTTTTTTTAACGTAGGACAGAAAAAAACTACACTAAACACTTAAACCTATAAACTTTTTTTGTATTTTTTATTGTTTTTAAACCTAAAACAGACACTAACTGACACACAGACAAAAAAAAAGTTTTTTTTTAACGGAGGACAGACAGAACTAGACTAAACAAAAAACATATAAAACTTCAAAACTTTTTTTTTTTTTTAACCTGACAGACACTGAGACTAAAAGACTTTTTTAAATTAACAAATAATGGAAAAAAAATAAAACTAGTACACTAACTGGACGGACACTAACTGACAGACAAAACAGACAGATAGACCCTACACTATACTATATCAGTAACTAACCTAAACTACACGCTGCCCTGAAAAATCTAAACTTTACTATTCCCTAACTGTAGCCCTAATACCTAACCTAAACTATCAAGCACTATCTATCTATCTATATTATATTTTACAGCTACCTACCTAACTCAATAACCTACACTTAGAGGACCTTTCATCACCCTAACAAATGTAAACTAAGTATACATACATGGAGAGCAGCGCCCAGGGATCTCCCTGCACTTACTATTATCCCTGGGCGCCGCTCCGTTCTCCCGGTATAGGCTCCGGTAACTTCAGCTCTGCGTCTAAACTGGGAGGAGCCTGCCCTTGTTCTCCTGGGCGTCTCCTTCTCCCAGGCTGTAGCGCTGACCAACCGCAGCGCTCAGCTCATAGCCTGGGAGAAGAAAACCTCCCAGGCTATGAGCTGAGCGCTGCGGTTGGTCAGCGCTACAGCCTGGGAGAAGGAGACGCCCAGGAGAACAAGGGCAGGCTCCTCCCAGTTTAGACGCAGAGCTGAAGTTACCGGAGCCTATACCGGGAGAACGGAGCGGCGCCCAGGGATAATAGTAAGTGCAGGGAGATCCCTGGGCGCCGCTCTCCATGTATGTGTACTTAGTTTACATTTGTTAGGGTGATGAAAGGTCCGCTTTAACACTGCACTGAACCCTATCTGCTACACTAGGCCCTAACACTAACTATATTTTTCTGTTAACTCTACTAAACTACTAAACTATCTAAAATTATTTAGACCCTATCAGCTATAAAACTACACTATTCCCTAATCACTACCTGAAACTAACTAACTAGAATATTATAAATTAAATCCAGATAACATAAATCGCACAGCAGACAAAATAGCACAGCTCCCAGCTCCAACAAATCCAACACCACAAAATGGCTGCTGGGTGATGTCGTCACTTATATAGTGAAGGGGTAGTCTAGTTTCCTATTGGTTGCTAGGGATGTTGCTAAGTTGTGACAAAGCCTTCTCATTGGCTATTTAAGCTAGGAGAAGGGAGGGGAAATGATAATGATGAGTCACCTCATGCACTGGAGAAAAAAAAATAATGACAATATATCACTATATTCTACATATTCGAAAATTCTACCAAGCTAAACCTGTATGAAAATAGCTTGATGCCCCTACGTGATTACAAAAATGCAAATATTGTATTCTAAATTATTGTAATTACTGAATACTGATGTATAATTTTCCTCTTTACTGTATTTTAGGTCATGCGAAAAATCGGCAATTACATATGCGTGTGAATCGCACCGCATAAGGGCAGTATACTATTAGGTTCATTCAATGGGTTGTCTTGGTCGACTCGGTCATAAGATAGATAAGCAGCAAGCCAACCATTAGGAACTCACCTCTAAGTTGAATTCGCATTGCGATTAATATAACCTGTAATACTCGCATTGCGAATTCAACTTAGAGCTGGGTTCCTAAAGGTTGGCTTGCTAGAATATTACGATTATAACGAATTCACGAAAATAGCACTATATTCACAATCTTCGTTATATTCCAGCAAGTAGCAAGTTCAACCAACCATTAGGAGCTCAGCTCAAAGTTTAATTCGCGATGCGAACATGTACTCGCATCTCAAAATTCAACTTTGAGCTGGGTGCCTAACGGTTGCATTGCTATAAATGATGAAGATTGAGGATATAGCGCTATATTCTCAATCTTTATATTCTAGCAACAACCAATAGGAACCCAACTCTAAGGTTTAATTCGCGATGCGAACATATACTCGCATTGAGAATTAAAGTTAGAGTTGGGTTGATGGATTCCCATTGAAAATGAAAACATGATTCCTTCCTGCTTAATGACTCATTGACCCACAAGAAAGAAGCAGGGACAATTCATGTTTTCGCCTTTCAGATATTGAAAAAATGGCGAATATTCGAAATAGCGAATATATATCATTATCTTCTAAATATTCGCTAATTATCGAAGTTGCGATATTCGCGATAAAAATTCGCAATTCGAATATTCGCGCTCAACACTAATACTTACCTGCAACACTTGTAAGCTGAGGATTAGCGCCATCAGGTGTTTAATATCTGAAATACAAGATTATAGAGTTTGTGTATTAGACGAGCTCGCCATCTAGTGGTCAGAAAAGAGTATGCATCTAGTTTTTATTGTTCATAGTTATTCCGTTTTATTTTAATTTGTTATGTGGATTGTTGCATGCATTTTTATTAGGGATGATAAAGTACATTACTATACTCAACCACCACTTTGCTCTTTGGATGCACGAATGACGCGTGTGCCTGACTAAGATTATACTATAGTACTCTAAAATAATATTTGTCATAATACCATAATACAAATTAGATAAACTTCATCTAGCACCACAAAAAGTGAACAAATAAGTATATAAACAAAAAAAGGGGTGATTTCCTGTCAAGGGTGGGGCTTAGCTAGTTAGAACAGTTCAGAATATAGATATCACATCTGATACGGCAGGTAACAGATGTGCGGCGCAGAGGGGAGGGAAGGGGAGTACCCTTTCACTAGGGAGAGGGAGGAGTGGTGACCCCTAACTCACCAAGCACTGGCATCTGGCTGCCCTGACGATGGGCTGCTAACCTGTACGTCAATCACGTGCCTTGTCCCTGGCTTACCCTGAAATAAGCTTTAGGCAGTGATTAGGGTGGTAGGAGCACTAGTCCTCACCACTGAGACCTAGGTTAACAACAGAGAAAGGACGAACACAAACACCACAAACAATCCCCAAAGTGAGGCAACAAACAGGAGACAACAACAGGAGTGAACCGGAGATCCAATAGCTCCAGTTCCAACACCTCCACAGCAACTCCAACTTCACCAGAGGTCCGAATAGAAGATCTGGAAGAAGGTCTATATCTGGCAACAAGGGAAGCAGAAAGATAGAATATATAGTAGCTGGGAGTGGCTGACAGAGAACACCTGAAAGGAAAAGGTACAGAGTTCTAAATTGGACAAAAAGGATTGCAAACCCAAGCAGGAAAACCTGGACTGGAATCCATTCCCCCCACTAGTTCATGACGGGCCACTGGACACTATGTACCAGGTCTCTCCGGATGAGAAATGTGGAAAGAATGAATTAACCTACTGGCGTTTACTTCTGACGCAGGCTCCCACATTTTGTCTACTGGACCGTAAACCTTCCAATGCACCAGATATCTAGGGGAGTGATGGACAAAACTAGAATCAACAATTCTTGCCACCTGAAACTCCAAATTGCCATTGACAATAATTGGAGAGGGCGGTAACGGCGATGGTTCCGGAGGTGCATTTGAGCAACAATTTATGAAATACATTATGAATTTTCAAAGTTTGAGGCAGCTCCAAGCAAAATGCCACGGGGTTAATAACGGCAACTTTTTTATAAGGACCGATAAACCTAGGACCCAATTTCCAAGATGGAACCTTTAACTTAATATTTCTTAATATTGCCTGTCTGCTTACACTACAGCCAGAACCACCAGCAGGGCAGTTACTATACTGTCAAAGGCGCCCGGATGTTATCAGGTGCTGGACTGCAGCACTAGCACACATATTTTACTTTGGGGAAAGGGACAGCACAGTACCTGCAGGGCTTGTTCCTTTCTCCAAAGTAAAAATTCACAGGACCCCATATCAGCAGACAGTTCCTCCCCCCACCCCCCTCCTCTCTGCAGTGTGAGATTCCATCCTGTGTGTGGAGGGGGCGGAGCAAGAGGAGCCGAGGCAGCAGCAGCAGCAAAAGATAATGGAGACGCTGCTCTGAGCTCCTGTGTTACTGTGCCTCAAAGTTCTCTCACTGGTCCCACTACTCCACACAGCAGCTGGGGTAAGTTACTGTGGGAGGAAAGTTAAGGGAGCCCTGAAGCTGCTGCCCCTGCACATCTTGTCTCCCTGTTGTTCCAGCCCCTCACAGACCTCTGGCCACCAACTAACTCACCTATACTTTATACATAGCTAAGAAGTTATGTCTCCCAGTGATCCCTTCCCTTTCATCAGTGGCATTTCACATTTTCCCAGCCACTCACTCCCCACATATGATATAATGTCTCTGTAGGTTATATCAGTACTGGAGTGTGATAAGAGGAGCGGCTGATATCAGTCACATATGGTGTAATGTCTCTGGAGGTTATATCAGAGCTGGAACATTATAAGAGAAGCAGCTGATATCAACAATAGGCTTCTCTCCTGTTGACCCTGGTAGTCGGTAAGGTTTTCTTTTTACTTGCCACTACTTAAACCCTTAAACCTCTCTTGACCTCTACCAGTACATGATTAAAACTTACTTTTAATTCACTGTCATTAATTTCTTTCTGAACTCCAAAATGTTAAAATCTATCTGCCGGACACCTATGCTATTGCTATCATTGATTGCAATGTGAGTATTAATTCACCACTAGTAGTTGCGCACTACTACTATCGTGGACTATTATCTATAACAGAGGAGAGGTTTATTCACGGCAGTAAGAGGTTAATGTCATCCACCAATGGAACATGCGATTTTCAGAAACGTAGGCCCCTGGTACCCAGACAGAGAAGAGGTTCATTCACAGCAAAAAGCGGTTAATGTCACCCACCAATGGAACAGGCGATTGTCACTAATGTAGGCCCCTGGCACCCAGACAGAGGAGAGGTTCATTCACAGCAAAACAGGCTTCATGTCACCCACCAATGGAACAGGCGATTGTCACTAATATAGGCCCCTGGCACCCAGACAGAGGTGAGGTTTATTCACAGCAATAAGAGGTTAATGTCACCCACCAATGGAACAGGTGATTTTTAGTAAGTTAGGCCCCTGGCACTCAGACAGAGGAGAGGTTCATTTATGGCAAAAAAAGGTTAATGTCACCCACCAATGGAACAGGCGATTTTTAGTAACTTAGGCCCCTGGCACCCAGACAGAGGAGAGGTTCATTTACGACAAAACAGGCTTCATGTCATCCATCAATGCATCAGGCGATTTTCAGAAATGTAGGCCCCTGGCACCCAGAAAAAGGAGAGGTTTATTCACGACAAAAAGAGGTTAATGTCACCCACCAATGGAACAGGCGATTTTCAGAAACGTAGGCCCCTGGCACACAGACAGAGGAGAGGTTTATTCACGGCAAAACAGGCTCCATGTCATCCACCAATGCAACAGGCGATTTTCAGAAATGTAGGCCCCTGGCACCCAGACAGCGGAGAGGTTCATTCACTGCATAACAGGCTTCATGTCACCCACCAATGAAGTAACTGTGTACCTGAACTTTTGGGCATAAATATGGCTGTAACAAAGTCCTGGGAAGGACTATAGTGCTATAAAAGGCAGCAAAATGTGGGTAAGTGCCTTGAAAACAAATGTGGATAGGGAAAATACTTAAAATAAAATAAAACAAATAAAAATTAAACATTATTAACCATCAACTTGTAGGAGGAGGTGGCGAATGTTGTGTTGTTGGTGGAAGCGGAGATGAAGGAGGAGGAGGAGGATGGGGTTTCTTAAAAAGGTTTTATTTTTATTTATTTCTTTTTTTGTTTTTTAAAATTGGCGTAGCGCCCAAAATAATGGTACAAATAAAAAAAAGGATTCAATTAATAAGTGCACTGGAATACAATAATGTATGGTTGAGGCGGTTATAAATGTCTATTCTGCACAAGGTACGGACAAGACCTGTGTTTATGCCTGGTTTATTTTAATGAACGTGAACTTGTCCACGTTGGCTGTGGACAGGCGGCTGGGTTTGTCTGTAATGACGCCCCCTGCCGTGCTAAATACACGTTCAGACAATACACTGGCTGCAGGGCAGGCCAGCACCTCCAAGGCATAAAGGGCAAGCTCAGGCCATGTGGACAATTTGGAGACCCAGAAGTTGAATGGGTCAGAACCATCAGTCAGTACGTTTCGGCGTGTGCACATGTACTGTTCCACCATGTTGTTCAAATGCTGCCTCCTGCTAACACGTTCCATATCAGCTGGTGGTGCAAGTTGCTGTGGCACGGTGACAAAGCTTTTCCACATGTTGGCCATGCTAACCCTGCCTTCTGAGGTGCTGCCCGTGACACAGCTGTGTTGGCGACCTCTTCCTCCTCCTCCTCTGCCTTCGCCTTGTGCTTCCACTTGTCCCCCAGTGTCAGTTGGGAATGCCCTCAGGAGCGCGTCTACCAGCGTGCGCTTGTAGTCGCGCATCTTCCTATCACGCTCCACTGCGGGAATTCAGGAGGGCACGTTGTCTTTGTAGCGGGGATCCAGCAGGGTGGCAATCCAGTAGTCAGCACAAGTTACAATGTGGGCAACTCTGCTGTTGTTGCGCAGGCACTGCAGCATGTAGTCGCTCATGTGTGCCAGGCTGCCCAGAGGTAAGGATAAGCTGTCCTCTGTAGGTGGTGTATCGTCTGTGTTCTTCGTATCCCCCAGCCACGCTCCAGTGATGGCCATCAGCTGCGTTGGGTGCCACCCTGCAGTGAACCGGGTTCCTCCTCCTCGTCCTCCAGAACTGTACCCTGGCTGGCCACATGTGTACCTGGCCTCTGCTGGTGCAGGAACCCACCCTCTGAGCCACTTATTAATGACTGGCCTGAAACCCTGTGAAATGCCCCCTCTTCCTCCTCCTCCTGTGCCACATCCTCTTCCATCATCGTGGTAATAGTCTTTTCAAGGAGACATAGAAGTGGTATTGTAATGCTAAGAAAGGCATCATCAGCACTGACCATGTTGGTTGAGTACTCAAAAAACCGCAACAATGTACAAATGTCTCGCATGGAGGCCCAGTCACTGGTGGTGAAGTGGTGCTGTTCCACTATCGCTTGCTGCTGCTCGCAAAGACTCTCCAGCATATGCAAGGTGGAGTTCCACCTGGTAGGCACGTCGCATATGAGGAGGTAAGCTGGAAGGCTGAAGTTAGGCTGTAGCGCAGACAGGCGAGCAGCAGCAGGGTGAGAACGCCGAAAGCGCGCACAGACAGACCGCACTTTCTGCAGCAGCTCTGACATGTCTGGGTAGTTTTTAAGAAACTTCTGCACCACCAGATTCAGCACATGTGCCAGGCAAGGGATGTGCTGCAACGAGATTTTGCCCATTATCGCACACCACAGGGTCAAACTTTAGGCTCACTGGCAGCAACCACTCATCGGTCTGTTGTTCTATGACTCCAAAGCTCTTGTGCGGTGTGGGGTTTGTCCCCCAAACACATGAGTTTTAAAACCGCCTGCTGATGTTTACCCCGGGCTGTGCTGAAGTTGGCGGTGAAGTTCTCTCGCTGACCGGATGTGGAGGTGGTAGAAGAGGAGGAGGAGGATGTGGAGTAGGAGAAGGCTGCAACAGGAGCAAGAATAATGCCCTGCGATCCTCGGGGGTGGAAGGACATGCTCCAAACTGCTATCTGCCTCGGGACTAGCCGCCACTACATTTACCCAGTGTGCAGTTAGGGAGATATAGCAGCCCTGGCCATGCTTACTGGTCCATGTATCTGTAATTATGTGGACCTTGCCATAGATGGCGTTGCGCGGTGCACTCTTGATTTTATCCTCCACTTGTGCAGGGAAGGGACAGGTCGCCTGGAAAAGTAGTGGCGGCTGGGAACTACGCACTGTGGGACAGCCACCGCCATCAGCTGTTTGAAACAGTCCATCTCCACCAGACGGAATGACAGCATTTGAAATGCCAGTAATTTTGAAATGCTGGCATTTAGGGCCAGGGATCGAGGGTGGGTAGGTGGGTATTTCCTCCTTCTCTCCAGTGTTTGGGAGATGGACAGCTGAACGCTCGCGTGTGACATGGTGGAGATGCTTGGTGATGGTGACGGAGGTGGTGGTGGTGTTGGTGGCACATCCTCTGTTTGCTGGTTGGCAGGTGCCACGGTGACGCCAGAGGTGGAGGAAGAGGCAGAGACAGCAGCAGAAGAGGAAGCAGGAGGAGCCTGAGACCTTTCTTGGTTTTTAAGGTGTTTACTCCACTGCAGTTTGTGCTTTGCATGTAGATGCCTGGTCATGCAGGTTGTGCTCAGGTTTAGAACTTTTTTGCCTCGCTTCAGGCTCTCATGGCACAACTTGCAAACCACTCGTGTCTTGTCGTCAGGACGTTGTGTGAAGAACTGCTACGCCAATTAACTCCTTGGAGCTGGCCTTGGTGTGCTTGGTCCCTGGGTGCGGTGGGCAGTAGCAGGCGTACTGTCTCTGGAACGGCCGCTCCGCTTTTGCACCCTGCTCCCTCTTTTGCTGTGCTGTTGCCTCTGTGCGACCACTCAGAATTGCACACGTCACTAGCAGGACCTTGAGTCCAGTCTGGGTCTAGGACCTCATCATCCTCAACATCACCTTCCACCCATTCTTGACCCCTGCCCTCCTCGTCGGTCTGCACATTGCAGAAAGCCACAGCAGTTGGCACCTGTGTTTCGTCATCATCAGAGACGTTTTGTGGCGGTCTTCCCATCTCCTCATCCTGCAACATAAGTTGTTGGGCATCAGTGCATTCAAGGTCTTCCCCTTTCGGTGGCAGGGCTGGGTGCATGGGCCCGAGAAACCCTGCCAACAGAGTCATCAAAAAGCATGAGACTTTCCTGCATGATTTGGGGCTCTGACTGCTTAGCTGATTTGCAAGGGTGGAAGACTGATGGGCATGGGCTGCAGGTGCCAACTCTGAGCTTTCTGCAGAGGAATGGGTGGAAGATACTGTGAAGGAACTGGAGCCACTGTCAGCCACCCAATCTACTATCGCCTGTACTTGTTCTGGCCTCACCATCCGTAGAGCGGCATTCGGGCCTACCAAATAACGCTGCAGGTTCTGATCGCCTATTCGCACCTGAGGAAGGTGTTTCACTTGGACCTGTAGTTGGCACTGAACGGCCATGTCCTCTCCCAGCAACACCATCATGACCATGCCCACGTCCCTTATTTGATGTTCTCCTCATTATTTGCGTTTACCCACCAAGCTGACAGATGGTTTATCTCCGGTGTCAATTTAACTGCCAATAGTCAACAATTAAGTTCACTAACACTAAGGCAGTGCCCATGTCATAAAAATGCTCTGTGGATTAAGAATACCGCTTTTTTCCCAAAAATACACTAATGCGCTATTTCACTGCAGAAATGTAAATGAGGTATTTTTACGCTGTATGCACAACTGCTTTTTGAAGCAAGAATATGGCTTTTTTTTCACAAAAATACACTAATGCACTATTTCACAGCAGAAATGTAAAATAGGTATTTGAGCGGTGTATTTTAAACTGCTTTGTGGACCAGAAATAACGCTTTTTTCCCTAAAGTTCACAAATGCACTATTTCAGTGCTGAAATTTAAAGTAGGTATTTGTACGCTGTATGCACAAATGCTTTGTGGACTAAGAACACAGCTTTTTTTCCCCTAAAACACACTAATACACTATTTCCCTGCTGAAAGTTAAATTAGTTATTTGTACGCTGTATGCACAACTACTTTGTGGACTAGGAATACCCCTTTTTTACCCCAAAAATACACTGATGCACTATTTCACTGCAGAAATGTAAAATAGGTATTTGGGTGATGTATTTTAAACTGCTTTGTGGACCAGGAATACCGCATTTTCCCCTAAAACACACTAATGCACTATTTCCCTGCTGGAATTTAAATTAGGCATTTGTACACTGCATGCACAACTGCTTTGTGGACCAGGAATACACTGATGCACTATTTCATTGCTGAAATTAAAAATACGTTTTTGTGAGTTGCATGCACAAGTGCTCTATAGGCCACAATACAGATTTTGGTCCCAGTATACAGAAATGGACTATGTCACCCCTAAATTATACAAAAGGTAATGTAGGGGACTTGACCGGCCAGAAAAAAGGATTTTTTCCTTCACTTTCTTAGCTACCAAAAATAATTAGACTGATGTCCCTGGCAGGCTGGCACACATGCAGGTTACATGCAGTTCCAAGGACACTGCAGTGGCTAAAATGGCCGCCGACCCCCACCTCAGTAACAGATGGATTAAAAAAAAAACACTTTGCAGTAACACTGGGCTCAGGGCTGGGTACAAAAATATAGGACTGCAGTAGCAGCCTCCCTCAATAATTGCTGTAGCTTGAAGATTTCACACCACCAGGATCAACAGATTTCTTTCCTAATCTCTCCCTGATGGCACAGACAGCAACCTTTCCCTATACTAACAGAAGCAGAGTGAAGAGCAGCACTACGTGACTCCAGCTTTTAAAGAGGCTGGGTCATTTGCTGCACTCAGCCAATCACAGCCATGCCATTATTAGGCATGGTTGTGATGGCTTCTTAGGGCAAAGATGTAAAACGCTTGCTGATTGGCTGCTCTGAAGTCTTTCAAAAAGCGTGAAGAATCGCCGAACAACAGACCCGAACTTTTATGAAAATGTTCGGTTCCGGGTCCCAAACATCCTAAAATTTGGTGCGAACCCGAACTATACAGTTCGTGTTCGCTCAACTCTATTTATGAGTGTTCCCACCTTCAGGGTCTACTCATATTGGCAGGAGTCAGGGAGGTATAAGGATTCCTAAGAGGTCACCATCCCTCTCCCTTAGCTTTGAGACCTACGGATGTAGTAGGGTTAACACTCATGCTTTATGAGATGTGTTATCTAAACTCAACTAAACGTGTTAATCAATTGCTTTTTAGTGGATTTTGTTTCAAGATAAAGAGATGAGTTAAGAAATTTGAGTTAAGGGTTTGAGTGTTACCCCTGCTACATCTGTAGACTCCTGTCTATTTCTTTCTCTGTGTGTTCTGGTGTTTTCCCTTCCCCTATAATTGTGACAGGGATATTGTGTGGAGGTGGCAGCAGCATGAGGAGACCACAGAGTTACCCGGTGACACAATGTGGAGGTGGCCACAGCATCAGGAGAACACAGAGTGGCAAGGTGAAATACTGTGGATGTGGCAGCAGCATGAGGAGACTACAGAGTGACCCGGTGACAGAGTGTGGAGGTGGCAGCAGCATCAAGAGGCCACAGAGTGGCAATGTGACATAGTGTGGAGGTGGCAGCAGCATCAGGAGGCCACAGAGAGGCAAGGTGACATAATGTGGTGGTGGCACAGCACCAGGAGACCACCTAGCGGTCCCTCCCATGACCGAGGTGAGAAGATCTGAGAGACTGGCGGCACATGAGGGTACCTGAAAGTCTCTCTATTTTCATCTTGCATTATGTTTGTTTGGCAATGACCACACCTCTTGTCAGGTGAAGCTCCTGGGTCATTACTAAGACTCTATTTAGTTCTAACTCACACTGCTTACCATGCAGTTGATATTTCCTGCTGGAGTGGGTTGAGCTGGTGTGTTGTTCCTTTGGATCTCCTGATCCTCCATTCTGCTTTAACCACTTGAAGACCACAGGTTTACACCCCCCTAGTGACCAGGCCCTTTTTTACAAATCCGCACTGCACTACTTTCACCGTTTATTGCTCCGTCATACAACTTAGCACCCAAATGAATTTTACCTCCTTTTCTTCTCACTAATAGAGCTTTCATTTGGTGGTATTTCATTGCTGCTGACATTTTTACTTTTTTTGCTATTAATAAAAATGTAACGACATTTTTGCAAAAAAATGACATTTTTCACTTTCTGTTGTAAAATTTTTCAAAAAAAACTACATTTCTATATAAATTTTTCACAAAATTTGTTGTTCTACATGTCTTTGATAAAAAAAAAATCCAATAAGTGTATATTTATTGGTTTGGGTAAAAGTTATAGCGTTTACAAACTATGGTGCAAAAAGTGAATTTCTGCATTTTGAAGCAGCTCTGACTTTCTGAGCACCTGTCATGTTTCTTCAGGTGCTAGAATGTCAGGATAGTATGAATACTCCCCAAATCACACCATTTTAGATAGAAGACACCCCAAAGTATTCACGGAGGGGCATGGTGAGTTCATGTATCATTTCATTTTTTTCACAAGTTAGCGGAAAATGACACTTTCTGAGGAAAAAAATAATAATAAAGTTTCCATTTCTGCTAACTTCTGGCAAAAAAATAAAATCTCAGACGGACTCACTATGCCCCTCAGTGAATACCTTGGGGTGTCTACTTTCCGAAATGGGGTCATTTGTGGGGTGTGTTTACTGCTCTGGCATTTTGGGCGGGCTAATTGTGAGCAGCCATGTAAACCTAAAGGTACTCGTTGGAATTTGGGCCCCTTTGCGATCTTAGCTGCAAAAAGTGTCACTCATGTGGTATCGCCGTACTCAGGAGAAGTAGGGCAATGTGTTTTGGGGTGTATTTTTACATATACCCATGTTGGGTGAGAGAAATATCTCTGTAAATTGTCAACTTTGTGTAAAAAATTTAAAAAGTTGTCGCTTACAGAGATATTTCACACAAAGTATGGGTATATATAAAAATACACCCCAAAACACATTGCCCTACTTCTCCTGAGTACGGCGATACCACATGAGTGACACTTTTTGCAGCCTGGGTGCGCAAAGGGCCCTAAAACCAATGAGTACCTTTAGGATTTCACAGGCCATTTTTACGCATTTGGATTCCAGACTTCTTCTCACGCTTTAGGGGCTCCTAAAATGCCAGGGCAGTATAAATACTCCACATGTGACCCCATTTTAGAAAGAAGACACCCCAAGGTATTCCGTGAGGGGTATGGTGAGTTCATGTAAAATTTTATTTTTGTCACAAGTTAGTGGAATATGAGACTTTGTAAAAAAAAAAAATATATATCAATTTCCGCTAACTTGTGCCAAAAAAAAATTTCTGTGAACTCGCCATGACCCTCACGGAATACCTTGGGGTGTCTTCTTCCAAAATGGGGTCACTTGTGGGGTATTTCTACTGCCCTGGCATTTTAGGGGCCCTAAAGCGTGAGAAGAAAATGCGGAAAAATGCCCTGTGAAATCCTAAAGGTACTCATTGGAATTAGGCCCCTTTGCGCATCTTGGCTGCAAAGTGTCACTGTGGTATCGCCGCACTCAGGAGAAGTAGGCAAGTGTTTGGGTGTATTTTACATATACTCATGCTGGTGAGAGAAATATCTCTGTAAATGACAACTTTTAAAACAAATTTATACAAAGTTGTCAGTTTACAGAGATATTTCTCTCACCCAGCATGGGTATATGTAAAAATACACCCCAAAACACATTGCCCTACTTCTCCTGAGTACGGCGATACCACATGAGTGACACTTTTTGCTGCCTGGGTGCGCAAAGGGCCCTAATTCTAATGAGTACCTTTAGGAGGGCATTTTTACGCATTTTTCTTCTCACGCTTAGGGCTCCCTAAAATGCCAGGGCAGTAGAAATACCCACATGTGACCTCATTTTGGAAAGAAGACACCCTAAGGTATTCCGTGAGGGGCATGGCGAGTTCACAGAAGATTTTTTTTGGCACAAGTTAGCGGAAATTGATTTTTTATTGTTTTTCTCGCAAAGTCTCCTTTCCGCTAACTTTTGACAAAAGTTAAATTTTTCATGGACTCACCATACCCCTCAGCGAATACCTTGGGGTGTCTTCTTTCCAAAATGGGGTCATTTGTGGGGTGTTTGTACTGTTCTGGCATTTTGGGCGGGCTAAATTGTGAGCAGCCATGTAAAGCTAAAGGTACTCGTTGAATTTGGGCCCCTTTGCGACTCAGGCTGCAAAAGTGTCACTCATGTGGTATCTCCAGATTCAGGAGAAGTAGGGCAATGTGTTTGGGTGTATTTTACATATACCCATGTTGGGTGAGAGTAATATCTCTGTAAATTGACAACTTTGTATAAAAAAATTAAAAAGTTGTCGCTTACAGCGATATTTCTCACACAAAGTATGGGTATATGTAAAATACACCCCAAAACACATTGCCCTACTTCTCCTGAGTACGGCGATACCACATGTGTGACACTTTTTGCAGCCAAGATGCGCAAAGGGCCCTAAAACCAATGAGTACCTTTAGGATTTCACAGGCCATTTTTACGCATTTGGATTCTCACGCTTTAGGACTCCTAAATGCCAGGTCAGTATAATACCCACATGTGACCCCATTTTGGAAAGAAGACACCCAAGGTATTCCGTGAGGGGCATGGCGAGTTCACAGAAAAAAAAATTTTGGCACAAGTTAGCGGAAATTGATATATATATATTTTTTTACAAAGTCTCATATTCCACTAACTTGTGACAAAAATAAAATTTTGCATGAACTCACCATACCCCTCACGGAATACCTTGGGGTGTCTTCTTTCTAAAATGGGGTCACATGTGAGGTATTTATACTGTCCTGGCATTTGAGGGTCTCCGCAATCATTACACGTATGGCCAGCATTAGGAGTTTCTGCGATTCTCCTTATATTGAGCATACTGGGTAATGAGATTTTTTTCCGCTCAGCCTCTGGGCTGAAAAAATAAATAAAAATGAACGGCGCAGATTTTTTCATTCGCATCGATCAATGTGGATGAAAAAATCTCTGCCAAAATCAGTGAATGCGGTGCGGTGGGCTGGGCGCTAGCTACCTAACAAGTAGCTAGCTAACTGACGGTGATAAGGGACCCTTATGCCCCATTCACACGTCCGCAATTCTGTTTGCGGAATGGAATTGCGGACCCATTCATTTCTATGGGGACAGACTTTGTCCCGTTCGGATCCGGAATTACGGATCCGCGCTTCTGGGTCTGCACTTCCGTTCCGCAAAAATATAGAACATGTCCTATTCTTGTCCGCAATTGTGGACAAGAAAAAGCATTTTCTATATAGTTCTGTGCGGATCTGCAAAATGCGGAAAGCACATTGCCGGTGTCCGTATTTTGCGGATCCGTAGATCCATGGATCCGCAGATCCATGGATCCGCAAAACACATACGGACGTCTGAATGAGCCTGTAGGGGGTAATTAGTGACAGGGGGTCGACAGGGGTGATCAGGGGGTGACATTGGTGATCAGGGGGTGACATGGGTGATCAGGGGTTAATCAGTGATGGGGGTGGGGGTGTGTGTAGTGATTGGTGCACTTTACCTTTAGTTTCCTCTGGTGGTCCCAAACAAAGGGACCACCAGACGAGCAGACAGCAGGCATATCAGACGCTGTTTACAAAACAGCGTCTGATATGCGATTTAAATGTGTTTTTTTCCGCATCTACAGCCTGCCAGCGCATGATCAGCGCTGGCAGGCTGTAGTTTCAGTTGTCCCGGCTCCGATCACATGAACGCGCGCGCGCGCGTTCATGTGAAATCTCAGGTCTCACGAGATGACGCCGATAGGCGTGACTGAGACCTGAGAGAGCCGCCGCGCTGACGCCCATCGGCGTTAGCGTGGCGGCAAGTGGTTAAGCTAAGTGCATTTTGTTTTGCTTTTTGTTGTTTGCTTGTGGTAGTTGCTTTCTAGGCCTCAGGGAGACGCTGGTTCCTTAATCTGGGAAGGAACTAGTAGCCTCATTCCCTTCCACCACACTTAGGGTCTCCAGGGCTTAGGTGTAAGGTTTATAAATATTCCCACCTCCAGGGTCTGCTCATATTGGCAGGAGTCAAGGAAAGGTCTACGGATTCCTAGAAGGTCACCATCCCACTCCCTTAGCATTGAAGCCTAGACTCCTGTGTATGTTCTGGTATTTATCCCTTCCCTAAAATTGTGACTGTGATATAGTGTGGAGGTGGCAGCAGCATGAGGAGAACACAGAGTGGTAAGGTGACAGTGTGGAGGTGGCATCAGCATCAGGAGAACACAGAGTGGAAAGGTGACATAGTGTAGAGGTGTCAACAGCCTAAGGAGACCACAGAGTGGCATGGTGACATAGTGTGGAGGTGGCAGCAGCATGAGGAGACCACAGAGTGACCCGGTGACAGAGTTGTTGAGGTTGCAGCATCAGGAGGCCAGAGTGACAAGGTGACAGTGTGGAGGTGGCAGCAGCATCAGAAGCCAACAAAGTGGCAAGGTGACATAGGGTGGAGGTGGCAGCAGCATGTGAGGAGACCACAGAGTGGCAAGGTGACATAGTATGGAGGTGGAAGCAGTATGAGGAGACCACAGAGTGGCAAGGTGACATACTGTGGAGGTGGCAGCAGCATGAGGAGACCACAGAGAGACCCGGTGACAGAGTGTGGAGGTGGCAGCAGCATCAGGAGTCCACTGAGTGGCAAGGTGACATAGTGTGGAGGTGGCAGCAGCATCAGGAGGTAAGAGTGGCAAGGTGACATAGTGAGGAGGTGGCAGCAGCATAAGGGGACAACAGAGAGACCCATTGACAGAGTGTGGAGGTGGCAGCAGCATTAGGAGTCCACTGAATGGCAAGGTGATGTTGTGTGGAGGTGGCATCAGCATGAGCAGACCAAAGTGTGACCGGTGACAGAGTGTGGAGGTGGCAGCAGCATCAGGAGGCCACAGAGTGGCAAGGTGATGTTGTGTGAAGGTGGCAGCAGCATGAGGAGACCACAGAGTGACCCAGTGACAGACTGGGGAGGTGGGTGGCACTAACAGTACCCACTGATGATGGTGGGTTTAAGAAGGAGCACTTGGCATCAGATGTGTCGCATCAGGCGGTTGGCAGCATCAGAATAGTAGCTGAGCAGCATGGATGATCTAATCTGATGCACCAGTCATTGGTGTGTGGAAATCCTGGCTAATCCACGCCTGATTCATCTTGACAAAAGGTCAGTCTCTCAACATTTTGGGTGGACAGGCGAGTTCTTCTTGGGGTAACTATTGCCCCCGCCACACTAAACACACACTCTGATGCCACACTACTGGACAGGAAGGACAGCTTTTCCAGGGCAAACTCTGCCAGTTGCGGCCACAAATCCAGTTTGGCTGCAGAGTAGTCCAGCGGATGTTCAATGTGGGGTGGCAGGGTGGTGTCCAAGTATGCCTCCACCTACTGGTTCAGGTCCTGCTCCTGGTCTACCTGCTGCTGCGGGTGAGTAGTTTCTTCACTAGGCGGTTGAAAAAAGCTGCTCATCAGCTACTCTAGACTCACGTTGCTGCTGATGGAGCTGGAACTGCTCCTACCCCACCACCCTGCCTCAGCAGCCATGGCCCCCCCCGGTCAGACCTGTGAGAGGATGGTCGATGGCACAGATAGGCAGTGGCCTACTGACTACATAGGATGTCTGTATAGTAGTTCAGATTGTATGCCCTCTCAGCGGGTGTAAAAAAGGCCCCCATTTTGGACCGGTAGCGAGGGTCCAACAAGGTGGTGAGCCAGAAGGCATCCCTCTGCTGAATGGTGACAATTCGGATTTCACCTCACTACGAAAGCAAGCGAGCATGCATCGGTATATTTGTGCAAGTGACTCAGAGGGACTCCCTGTCTCCATCTCCACTGCATACTGCCATGGTGTGTCTGGGTCCTCTGCCTCATCTGCCTCATCTTCCTCATCGCCCTGTAGCTCCTCTGACTGGTCCTGCTCCTCCTCTCCTGTCACCTGTGTGTAAAAACCACCCATTTCCATACACATTGCTTGTGCTCCAATGTCCTCCTCCTCCTCCTCCTCCACTTCAGCCCCCACAGGACTCATGTGGCCGTGAGATCTAGTCGCCACGTCTCCAGTCCCCTGACCAGCCAGATCTACCAGCATCTGTTCAAGGACATAAAGCAGTGAATGTGGGGATTCCGGGCCCTGTGTATCATTGATATGGGTATGTACCACTCTATCAGATCTTACCTTTAGATCACTAATAACATCTACACTGTGCACTATAGCCACCTTGTTTTGGGGCTTTGTATGGTTGATACCTATGTCTATGATGAGTATTGGCTATAATCATGTTTTGGATTGATTCATGCCTTGCTAGAACCATGTTTTGAATTGATTGATCCCTGACTGTGTTCTATGGGTGAAACCCCTAAATTATATGTGGTATATTTTCACCATGCTTATGGCCAATACAGATTATACATCTGGGTCAAGCTAACTTTAAATCTAAATCAAATAGACCTGTTTTTGATACTTAGGCACCTAGACCTCCCGCAGTAGGTTTTCCACTATCATATACCTCACAGTTTCTTGATTTGTTAATATCTTGGTATAGAGAATTTTTATGAAATTTTGTATTATACTGAATAAAGGTGTAGCTCAATTTTACAATAGAGTCAGTGTTTTGTTTTGATATAAAGCAGTGAAATGACATTGTTAATCCCGTGACTCAGCCGTCCTTGACGCAGCGCCGACACCATGTTCTTGTCGTCACCATAGTTCCGATTTACAGTTGTCGCGGAGAAATTAGATTTCTTGATGGACACAGAGCAGTTCCTCCCCTGTGTGACTCCGTTTGCCAAGGCAAATGAGGCGCAGAACAGCCTGACCCATGCCCTGCACATATGGTATGCTGGAGGGGCACTGTGAATTGTCCATGCAGTGGAGGCTGAGGACACAGTGGAGAATGAGAAGGTAGAGGTGGACATTGTCGCAGGACCAATGGCGTGATAACATGGAGGCAGAAGCGGCATCACCTGGCCAAGTTGCTGGTGTGGCTGGGCAAGAACCACATAAACCCAGTGGGACGTAAAGGACATGTATTGTCCCTGACCATAGTTAGAGCTCCACATGTCGTTGCTGCCATGCACTTTAGCAGAACTCAAGGACTTCTGTTCTACATGTGTGTGCACGGCAATTACTGCCTTTTTGGCAAAAAAAAAGACGGCTTGGGACTTTAGTCTCCACCTCGATTCGACACAAACCATCAGTTCTCTGAAAGATGCAGAGTCCACCACTTGGAAAGGGAGGGACTGGAGCACCAGCAACTTGGACAGGAGCAAATTAAGCTTCTGCGCCGTTGGATGAGTGCACGCATACTGTTGTCTCTTGGCAATCACTTGGGTGATCGATTGCTGACAGAATGACTGACGAGTTGTAGAAGGAGCAGGAGCCTCAGAATGGGAAGGACTGACAGCTCACTTTGGCTGAGGTGGTGGAGCCTTGACTGCCTGAAACCGGGTGCATGCCACTGGGTGATGTAGCGGTTGCTGCGGCAGGCTGGACCACCACATCGGAGCCACGGTTCTTCCAGGCCACTTTATGGTGGCGCTGCATATGTTGACGCAGCGCCGTGGGGCAAACATTGACACCCTGGCCACGCTTTACCTTCTGCCCACAGATTCTACATATAGCCATGTTCATCTCCTCCGGCGGCTTAACAAAAAACTGCCACACTGCCGATTAGCTGTTTTTATCCCCAACACTACGCACTGACTGACTGCTACCGCCGCTGCCTCCGTGAACCCATGCAACGCTACTTTCCCGGCAGGTAGGCTCCTGCGAAGCGAATGATCTACTCCAGGCACGTTTGGCTCCTGACCTCCCACTGCTGCCGCCCTGCTGACTCCCGGCCACGCTTGGGACTTGCTGGTTATGCCGCTGCCTCACCGGCAAGCTTCCACCCTATTCTCCTGATGATAATGAAGCCCCTTCATCACCTGGCTCCCAAGTGCGATCAGCTACATCATCATCGAGTACTGTCTGCACGCCACTGATGTCCTCCTCAACCGTCTCTGGGTCAGGAGCCTGACCCCTCGCAACACCAGCTCCCACGCCAGTCTTCTCATCACTAGTGATGAGTGGCAGGGGCAATATTCAAATTCGCAGTATTTTGCGAATATTCGTTAGAATTTTCATCATATATTCACGAATATTCGTATTCGAAATTATTCTATTGATTGCGAAAAATTGGCAATGTAATAGTCGCGTAATGCGAATATTCTAAAACCCAAATATATAGCACTATGGAATATAGTGCTATATATTCTTTTTAATATTCATCATTTTTTACATTTTTACATTGCCGATTTTCACATAAGAGAAAAATATATATATTTTCTCTTATGCGAAAAATCGGCACTGTAATACTCACGTAATGCAAATATTCTGAAACACGAATATATAGAACTATAGACTATGGCGCTATATATTCTTTTTTAGAATATTCGTCATTTTTTTCCAGTTTAATGTGAACAGTCATTGGCCCAAAAGCAACTCAAGCAGGGAGGAATCATGATGGAAAAAAATAACGAATATTCTAAAAAACGAATATAGTGCTATATATTCGGGTGTTAGAATATTCACATTACGCGAACATTACATTGCCGATTTTTTGCATAAGAGAAAAAAAATTTAATAGTGAAGAATATTCTAATTCACTACAGACTACAATATTGCAGCCTTCTCACATTGGCCCACAAGCAAGAAGCAGGTAGGTATACTAGGTAATGGGTTCAGATGAAAAACATGAATAAAATGAGTATTAGTTTTTACGAATATATATCCCTATATTCAAAATATTCGCAAATGTTCAAAGTGCTGATATTCGAGATAAAAATTCGAAATTAGAATATTCGCGCTCAACACTACTTATCACTTTTTGCCCACCTAGTGGAGGAAGCGGCGGATGTCTCCTCCACATCTTTGCTTGCCAGTAGCTGCTGACTGTCTTCTAGTAGCTCGTCCTCACTGTATAGTGGAGCTGAGCCCACAGCATACAGTACTTCTCTGGCTGAGGAAACAGGTGAGGCCACAAGGCCTGTTCCTGAGCCATGCCAACTAAGGGTTGTGTTTGATGAACCCACTGACTCTTGGCTGGGGGTGTAAGATGTCACTTGCGGCAAAGTCGAAGATTGAGTCAACCATTCAAGAACCGCTGGGTTGCTGGTTATGACACAGCCGCTAGCTAACACTGTCATGACCCCTGCTGCCACGGTCCCTTACTTTGCTGCGACCTCTGCCTGCGCCAGAAACATTTAGGCATCTTCCACTCCCCTGTGCAGGGCCTGGCACTTCTCTCTCTGACATACTGGTAGATCCAATAAATAAAAAAGGAAATTAAAACACCCCAAAAAAAGTCTGTAATTTTCTCACTTCACCACACAACAGCTAATAAGCCCCTTTTCCCCACTAATACACGACAAAAAGGACTTTAGAATATACAACTGCACCGCTGAACGGCAAATATATATTTTTCTTTTCCCACTAAAACACGCCACAAAAGGCTTCAGAACATATAACTGCACCACCATAAGGCACATATATTTTTTCTTTTTCCACTAATACATGACACAAAAGGCTTTAGAACATATAACTGCACTGCTATACGGCAATTTTTTGTTTTTGTTTTTCCACTAATACACGACAAAAAGGGCTGTAATTTTAGCACTTCACTACACAACAGCTAATAAGCCCTTTTTTCCCACTAATGCAAGCCAAAAAATACTTTAGAACATATAACTGCACCGCACAAGGGCAAATAAGACATAGAAATATTTCCTTGTAATAAACCCTGTAAATGGCTGTTTCAAACAGCACTTGCACCCTAATAAGTATAAGGTTTGCTGAAATTGCAGAGCTCTATAATGGCAATTTGGATCCCCAGTCAGTGCAGCAAGGTGTCATAGGATTGTTCCTATTCCCAGGCTGTAACCTCCCCAACTGAACCCTGTTCAACATAAATGCTGCGGAATGATTCCTCCCTATCTTTTCCCTACACCTTGAATAATCTTTCCCTGCACTTGTAAGCCTTTTTTTTTAGCATCATAAAGTTTTTTCTAACACTGTCCCTAGTGCCTGCTGACGTCTCTCCCTGCACTAAGTACACTGGTAAATGGCAGAATCTAAGATGGCTGACACTATTTATAGGACTGTGACATCACAGGGCTGGCTGGCTGCTGATTGGCTGCATGCATGTCATTATAGGTGATACTGCCTTCCCAAAGTTCCTTGCTCCATGTCCTCACACGTGCAGCAGCCATTTTAGGAGAAAATGCGATTCGTTACCATGAAGCGTGAAGAAGTTTGGCTCCGGTGCAATTCAAATTTTTCCTGAAATTCGGATCGAATTCCACTTTGTCAGGTTCGATTCGCTCATCTCTAGTAATCCCCGAATTTTTACAGGACCTCCTCCTCAGTTCTCCTCTCATCTGTTCCTCACACAATCGACTACAAGATTTCTCATGTGCCTCTCCCCTAATCTGGAACTCTCTAACCCAACACATCAGAGTCTCCCCCATCATCCAAAGTTTCAAGTGTAACCTGAAAACCCACCTTTTCATGAAAGCCTACCATCGTTAATGAGCATGCTGCCCCCACACAGCCACAAGAGCAGCATATACCCTCACCTACTGTGTTCTCCCCTCCCCTTATAGATTGTTAGCTCTTGCGGGCAGGGACTTCTACACCTCTGTATCAGTCTGTTAATAGTTTCTTGTTTACTGTGTTTTTTTATTTCTGTGTATCCTTTGCTGGATGTACAGCGATGGTGCTTTAAGCCTTAGAGAACCCGCGCCATACATGTATGGCGCTAGTGGAGATGACTTAAGGACCAGCGTCGTACATGTATGGCGGGCTTATTGGGCGGGTGCAGGAGCTGTGTCCAACTGATCAGCGGCACGAATCCAGCAGTCACTGACAGCCGGGCCCCTGCTGCATACACCAGCATTGGTATACAATGCTGCATACACCAGCACAGCTGAACATTTTTCCAATTTTTTGATAAATTTGGGATTTAAAAAGAAAAATGAAAAATATTGACTATCATGAATATTCCACTATCATGAAGTAAAATGTGTAACGAGAAAACAATCTTGAATGGCTTGGATAAGTAAAAGCATTCCAAAGATATTACCACATAAAGTGACAAGTGATGAGCGAGCAACAAAGTGTTCAGGTGTTCGGGTACTCGGTCCGAACACATAGCGATATTCGTGCGCTCGGCCGAGCACCCGAGTATAATGGAAGTCAATGGGAGACAACCAGGCACCCCCTGCTCGGATGAGGGGAGGGTGCCTGGTCCATTGGAAAAGGTCAGAAAGTGACAGAACCACCACCGAAATAGATCTGGACCAGCATGTCGCTGCTTGAAACCATGTTGTCCAGCACTTTTACATAGCAACAAAATTACGCCCCCTCAAAGAAAAAAAACATTTTTAGAGGTAAAATTGTTAGGAAACATTCTTTCCTGTATATTCAATTGTATATACAGTGCAAATGCTGCCAAAAATTACAAGGAAGAAGCACTCTGATACAGCCTGTATATCACATAAAGGAGGGACTCATTCACATGGTGCTACCATTGTACAGGTACACTGCTACACTCATAAAGCCTATGCACTAAGTGAAAGGGCTGGCAAAAATTACAAAGAACAGGCACTCCAATGCACCCTTTATTACACATAAAGGAGGGCATCATACACCCTTGAAAAATTATGATTAATGGCCTGCTGGCTGCTGCTGACCCTCAAAAACATTTGGAGCAAGGGCCTGCTGGTTACCCTCTAAAACATTATTATTGAGGGCCTGAAGGTGAACAGACCCTATAAAAAAATTGTAGTGAGGGCCTAAAGGTGAGCGAACCCCATAAAACATTGCAGTAATGGCCTACAGGTGAGCGGACTGTATAAAACATTAGAGGTGAGGGCCTAAAGCTGAGCAAACCCCATAAAACATTTCAGTAATGGCCTAAAGGTGAGCAGACCATATAAAACATTGGAGGTGAGGGCCTGAAGGTGAGTGAACCCCATAAAACAGTGCAGTGATGGCCTAATGGTAAGCAGACCGTATAAAACATTAGAGGTGAGGGCCTGAAGGTGGGCAGAGCGTATAAAACATTGGAGGTGAGGGCCTGAAGGTGATTGAACCCCATAAAACATTGCAGTAATGGCCTACAGGGGAGCAGACCGTATAAAACATTGGAGGTGAGGGCCTGAAGGTGAGCAAACCCCATAATACATTGCAGTGATGGCCTAAAGGTGAGCAGACCGTATAAAACATTAGAGGTGAGGGCCTGAAGGTGAGCGGACCCTACAAAACATTGTAGTGAGGGCATACATACTGTATGGAAGAGGAGGCGGAGGAGGAGGCGGATGAGAAAACAAGATTCAAACATATACCCTTTTTTTGCGGTGAAAAGGGTGCATCTGAATCTTGTGGACTGAGTACATTATAAAGCATACATTTAAATGCATTTTTGTTCCTCATTAGCTCAGCTTTCCTCTGGTGGAGTGGAGAAGTCAGGGGCATTATCTGTTATAATGCGACCAGCAGCACTAAATACACAGACAATACGCTGGCGGCAAGGCAGGCCAGCACCTCCAAGGCGTAGAGCGCAAGTTTGTGCAACGAGTCCAGCTTGGACAACCAGTAGTTGTAAAGCACTGAGGGATCATTTAGGATGCTGACACGGTCTGCAGTGTATTCCTTCACCATCTTCCAAAACTTTTCCCTCCTTGTCTCACTAGGCCGCGATTCAGGGTGAGGTTGCTGGCTGGGTTTCATGAAAGTG
The DNA here is from genome assembly GCA_033119425.1 of Bufotes viridis. NCBI lineage: Eukaryota > Metazoa > Chordata > Amphibia > Anura > Bufonidae > Bufotes > Bufotes viridis. Next base: position 118,714,895 of record CM065597.1, on the reverse strand, counting down.
TCCCATGTCTTGGAAAGTGTTGCCCTGCCTCCGTTGGAACTGCTGTGTGTTCCCCTTGTCTCCCTTCCTCGGTTGCCTAAGGAAGTACGGACTCTGGCAGCCGCGTTGTCAGATGGAAAATTTAGGAGCAATATGTCAACAAGTACCTTCTGGTATTGCATTGTTTTACTCGTCCTCTCCACAACAGGAATGAGAGATGAGAAGTTCTTTTTGTAGCGGGGTCGAGAAGGGTGAATACCCAGTAATCTTTGTAGCGGGCTTCGAGAAGGGTGAACACCCAGTAATTTGTCTTACCTAAAATGCGTATAACGCGAGGGTCACGGGAAAGGCAGCCTAACATGAAGTCAGCCATGTGTGCCAGAGTACCAACAGGCAAGAAGTCGATGTCAACTTCAGGATGACTCTCCATACCCTCCTCCTCCTCTTCTGCCCATCCACGCTGGACAGATGGAATTAAAGTTCCATGGGTACTAGCCTCTGTAGCAGAGGCCCCATTCGCTGTGAGAAGACAAACTGGGGGAGGTCTGGCTATCATCCTGTGTCATCTCCTTCCCCATTACCTTGTCTGCCACATTCAAAGCATCCTCCTTAATTGTGAGCAGCGATTGTTTGAGTAGACACAGCAGTGGGATGGTTACGTTGCTAATAGCGCTATCGCCACTAATTATCTGTGTGGATTCATCAAAGATTTTTAAAACCTCACATAGGTCTGTTTCACGGAAAGACAAGGTAGATAGGTAGACGTCCCTAATTATTAAAATTCACTATATATGGGGAACGTTATGAAAATATATCTTTATTCAAAATACATTAAAATATGCTTGGGGAAAGGTCAAAAAACAAAAAATACAGATGTAACCCCTATATCAATCGGTACTCTATCCAGCGGATTGTAAGCAAATAAATCATGGGTAGGTGCCAGGGAAGCTCAAATATATGAGTTACTGTGGCTCCCCAGAGGGGATATACAACCACAATGGTGTGTCACTGCTACCACCTGGGCAGATATGTGAGTAATCTGAAGGGTGCAGAATTTACCCCTGTTCTCAGAAATCACAGCCTGATAGCAGGACAACACCATATAGGGTGAATAGGTGCGTTGCTAATTAAGCAAGGCATAGGAGCGCCTTCAGAAATATTCAACACTGAGTGTGTTTGGAGGACAGTTCATTCAAGCTTTTAGCAACTTGATACAGCACACACTCACCCTAACTGCCTATCTAGAGAAACTATCTCACACCTCACTAGTCAGCGTCATACTCAACGCATTTCTTGAACTCAATCATCAGGAGCACCAGCGCTATTAGGTGGGTGTAATGTGGCTGCCACACTGGTGTGTGACAGCAAGTCCGGCGCTAGGATGGCCGTAAACGGCCGCTTTTGTCGCCGAAATATAAGGATGAGAGACCGCCCACAAGAAGAGGGACAGAGATTAAGCACAGCCATACATGATGAGGGGGGCGGTAACAAGTACACAGTGCCCGCCCGTATCATGCAGCTGTAAGGTAATAACCTCGTCTCTAAACTTAGAATGGCAAAAGCTAATTACACATTGCGGTGGCATCAGCAACGCAATGGGACATATTAAGAGTGTCAAAGAACCAGGAATGACCGCCCATTAATATTGTCAATTAATACAACATGCGGTAATGAGGCAGAGAAACACCGCTCTGTCCGAAAGTAAATAGCTCAATAGTTATATTGACAGTGGGCATAATGCTGTTATTTCTCACCATGTCACCCCAACTAGATAGAAGGTGCGACCATTGATACAGTGCCAAACCCCAGTAACTGTAGCGCAGTCCGGTACTGCAGCACCATAATCCGTGCATAAGCATAGAGAGAGTTAAACCTTCTATGAACAAAGCCTGGCTGTGATGGTATATAGAACCCCCCACAAGAGATTAACACGAGAAGGGGGAGTGGGGGTGGTTGGAGAACCATTGATGCTGCATAGTCAGGCCTTTTATTGGTTGTTGCCAACGATCCGATACCGGATTAATCAATAAAGCAGGTAAACGAAATATATTCATTTAACCCGCGTGGTCGGACCGTATCCAACCTGTAGGTCCATTGAGCTTCTTTCTGTAACATCAGATGGTCCAGGTCACCACCTCTGGGTGAGGGTCTAATAACTTCAAGACCCTGAAACTTGATCGCACGGACATCTCCGGAATGTTGCGTATTAATGTGGCGTGCAATGGGGGTGTCTGACTGGTTCCTGATGTCATTCAGGTGCTCACCAATCCATCGGCGGAACTCACGGATAGTCTTACCCACATATTGCACGCCACCCACACATGTGCCCAAGTACACCAGACCTGAGGTCCTACAGTTAATGAAGGATCTGATGGTGTAAGATTTGGATGTAGTTGTACTGGCAAACATGCGTCCCGTCCTGATGTTAATCTCCTGTGGGGGGTTCTATATACTATCACAGCCAGGCTTTGTTCATAGAAGGTTTAACTCTCTCTATGCTGATGCACTGATTATGGTGATGCAGCGCCGGACTGTGCTACAGTTACTGGGGTTTGGCACTGTATCAGTGGTCCTCCCTATGTTGCACCTTCTATCTAGTTGGGGTGACATGGTGAGAAATAAGTGCATTATGCCCACTGTCAATATAACTATTGCGCTATTTACTTGCTGAGCGGTGTTTCTCTGCCTCATTACCGCATGTTGTATTAATTGACAATATTATTGGGCGGTCATTCCTGGTTCTTTGACACTCTTAATATGTCCCATTGCGTTGCTGATGCCACCGCAATGTGTAATTAGCTTTTGCCATTCTAAGTTTAGAGGCGGGGTTATTACCTTACAGCTGCATGATGCTGGCGGGCACTGTTTACTTGTTACCGCCCCCCCTCATCATGTATGGCTGTGCTTAACCTCTGTCCCTCCTCTTGTGGGCGGTCTCTCGTCCTTACATTCCGGTGCCGAAAGTGGCCGTTTACGGCCATCCTAGCGCCGGACTTGCTGTCACACACCATCAGTGTGGCAGCCACATTACACCCATCTAATAGTGCTGGTGCTCCTGATGATTGACTTCAAGAAACGCGTTGAGTATGATGCTGACTAGTGAGGTGTGAGATAGTTTCTCTAGCTAGGCAGTTAGGGTGAATGTGTGCTGTATCAAGTTGCTAAAGGCTTGAATGAACCGTCCTCCAAACACACTCAGTGTGGAATATTGCTGAGGGCGCTCCTATGCCTTGCTTAATTAGCAACGCACCTATTCACCCTATATGGTGTTGTCCTGCTATCAGGCTGTGATTTCTGAGAACAGGGGTAAATTTTGCACCCTTCAGATTACTCACATATCTGCCCAGGTGGTAGCAGTGACACCATTGTGGTTGTATATCCCCTCTGGGGAGCCGGAGTTCCCACAGTAACTCATACATTTGAGCTTCCCTGGCACCTACCCATGATTTATTTGCTTACAATCCGCTGGATAGAGTACCGATTGATATAGGGGTTACATCTGTATTTTTTGTTTTTTGACCTTTCCCCAAGCATATTTTAATGTATTTTGAATAAAGATATATTTTTATAACGTTCCCCATATACAGTGAACTCACATGACCACTCCTCGCTTGTGAATAGTGGGAATAGAGGACATCAGATCAATCCAATCGGACGCAGGACAGCCAGGGGCGCACTCGGACAATCAGTGGAAGAATTATTGGTTAGCTTTATTCGGTAGACGACGCGTTTCGGGTTAAAATAACCCCTTTATCGAATCTAAAAAAAAGATATATATGTGTACAGTAAAATTCATTAAAAGTTCATTAAAAGCTGTAGTCAACAAATTGATAAATTAATAAATTTATCGGTAAGTAAATAAATAAATACTGATTTCATTTTGGGAGTTCAGAAGTAGTGTTGAGCGAACAGTTCGAGAATAGTTCGGGTTCGTACCGAATTTTGGGGTGTCCGGGACCCGGACATTTTCAAAAAAGTTTGGGTTCGGGTTCGGTGTTCGTCGATTACTTCCCGCTTTCTGAAGGGCTGCACAGCAGCCAATCAGCTAGCGTTTTACTTCTTGCCCTAAAAGCCCATCACAGCCATGCCTACTAATGGCATGGCTGTGATTGGCCAAGTGCAGCATGTGACCCAGCCTCTATTTGAGCTGGAGTCACGTAGCGCCGCACGTCACACTGCTCTGATTAGTGTAGGGAGAGGACGCAGCTTCTGTCAGGGCGAGATTAGGCAGGTTAAAGTCAGCAACAGCACCTAATAAACGGATCAATTTACAGCTGAGAATCATTGAACTTCTGCTAGTTACTTGCTCGCTGGTTTTTAGGCTGCACAGAGCGTTTTTCTGTCACTTATTTTCTGGGTTGATCGGCGGCCATTTTGTGACTTGTGGTGCGCCAGAAGAAGCTGCCACCAAGTCCATCAATACTAGTTTTTTTTTTTGCTATATCCTACATCAGGGGATTGGCTGTGCTAATTGTCACCCCTAGAAACTCAGGAAAGAAATTTCTATATTTTATTAAGGGGTTAAATACAATTGCCCAAATACCAATCCCCTAAATCTGGTGTTCCAGCTTTGGTTAGACAAGTATAATACTGTCTGCTGTCTGGCAAAGGATAGATTTTCTGGGGTTAAATTCAATTGCCAAAATAGCAATACCATAAATCAGTGGTTTCAGCTGTGGCTGGCAAAATAGAATAGTGTCCGAGGTAACGCACACACGTACAGACGCACATACACGATTCTTGAATAGTTGTATTATCGCGATAATAAAACTAACAGTGTAAAGTTGACTGTATTGCTCTAAGTTATATTCGCGTACTGAATGTAACTTCTATTACAGCACACCAATACTAAAACTGACTAAGAGACAGCTTTAAGTTCTATTCGAACGCGATTGCAACTTTGGAACTTAAAGTGGTGTACGATTTTAAAAGTTGAGTACTAAAAAGTTGGAATCGCAATGCGATTCTTATGTATTTGCTTAATCGCATTGCGATTACAACTTTGAGCTACCGATCACCATGGGAACGCCTCCTCCAGTAGAATGTACTGTCGGATGTGAGAATTAAGTTGAAATCGCAATGCGATTATTATATATCTGCTTAATCGCATTGCCGTTTCAACTTAGCATTGCTAAATAATTCCATCCATATTCGTTAACTTACTGACTCAGTAAGTTAACGATATGGATGGAATTATTTAGCAATGCTAAGTTGAAATCCTCAATCAAACCCTTTCAATTACCAGTCCCTATCTTCATCCATCAAATATGCACTTCTACCAACATTACATCCTTCTGTTTTTTCATTCAGCCTCATCCCACATGCCCGTCCTCAGCAGCAGCGCTTCCAGCTGCTATCGCCACAGCGCCTCCCCAGCCACGCCCCCTTGCAAGCGCAGCGAATCCCCATGTGCCCTGCTCTCCAGCCTCCTTCACTTTAGCTTCGGCACAATGTGCGCCTGACAGGAGTCGGCATCCCTCAACGTGCCCTGCAGTATCCGGCGGCCTTGTCAGTGCTCACGCTGACCCAGCTAAAGGTATGAATAACATCCAGCTTTACATCGGCTGCACTAGTCAGGGGGACTACACCTCCCCCATAATGGAATACTATAATAAATATTAAATCCTGGACACAGATAACTTTATATACATATATGTTGGTAAGGCTGATTAGTCAGCCTGCATTTGTGGGAGGGGAAGAGCCTCTTCATATACGAGCCACAGCCTCCCTCACGGGCGTGTGTTCTCAGGTGCACAGCTGCCGCTGGGTGTCATTAGCAAACTAGCTTTCCTGGTGGTAGGATTCTTTCTTTGCAGCATGGAGCCAGAATGGAGCTTGTTATTTTTGCTCTCTGCTGCCGTAGCATGCACGCGCCATAATACGTAAGTAAGTTGGGCCGGGGCCGTCTCTCCTGGCCGGTCGGAAACCGACTTTGCTAGCGAACGGGAGGCTTCGCCTCAGAATCTGCTACCTCAGGTTTGTTCGTTGGGGCTAAATATTTCTATTTCTTTTCAACTTTATTTGTTTGGTAATAGGAGTTAGTTCCTATAAATCTTACAAGTTTTACTTCGTTTTGTTACTTCAGCCGGTTTGCGTAAAGTTACCCGGGCTGCACGTGACGTCATGTTTGGAGATCAGACGCAGCTGTTATTGTTTAGGCCTCTTGCTGTAGCTGTTCCTTGCCATGTGTCTACCACCATCTTTAGACTTCACATATTTCACTGCTCCTTGTACTTAAAAACCCTGACGCACTTTTATGCTCTGCTGTTATCCGGAGCGGCATTTACACTTTCGGTTTTATTTCATGTCTCATGCTTCTTATGCCTACTATTGCACCCTGCTTCATATGCCTCAGATGCATCCACACGTCTTTTACTGTCACAGCTCTTTCCTACTCTGCACTTCCCCAGACCAGCCTTTACATTTGGCTGTTATGCTATGTTTTACTCCCTGCTCAATTGAGCTGTGTCCACATGTCTGCTATTTTCATCATTCTTCACCCGTTAATCACATTCAAGCTGCGTTCACCTGTTGGCTGTTACATCACATTCCATACCCAGCCGACATTCGGATCCGTATTACACGCCTGTTACTACATGTTGTATACTTGGCTTGCAGCCATAGCTGATACTGTTACTCCATTTTTATTCTCTGGACGCACCACACTGGTGTTCACAATTGCTCCACTCACAACTAGAGCTGCGGTTATGCGTCGACTGGTATACCATGCTTGCTCTGCTCACAGTGAGAGCTGTGTTTACACGTCTGCTGTCACAACATGTTCATACTAGGCTTGTTTCAGAGCTGCATTCACGTTCACTGTTCCATCATGTTTATGCTCCACTCACATTTAGAGCTGCTATTCTACCAATTTCATTCTCAGCCACACCCAGAGGTGCATTCCCACTGCCGCTGTCAAATCATTTTTTGCACTCCACCCACGACCAGAGTTGCATTCATACGTCTATCGGTATATCATGTTTGCTCTACTCGCACCCAGAGCTGCGTTCACACGTCATATGCTACTACAGGTTCTTTCCATTTCATCCACCATGACGGAACCTGACAGAGAGATGACCCTTGATCTCTATAGGGGCAGGGACACAGAGTTTAAAAGGCCACTACCCACACACACTCCTCAGTGTTTTCCTGTCCCTATAGGGCACCTACACAGAGTCCCCCGTAGGGGAATGTTTTTTATTTTATTTTATTTATTTTTATTTTAATATTTAACTAGAGTACCTGATTATTCTCACAGAGGAGATTCTCGTTCCCCACTGGGCTGCCTGTTTTCTCCTCCACCGCATATGGCTCTTGCTATGGAGCAATAAGGGATCGATTCTTGCACCAGGTCCGGTGCCTGCTTCTCCATCCCGATATAGCGCGCCTCTTTCGCCGACTTAGTGGAAGCTAGTGCTGCTTTTCCGAGGCGGTCTTGCGGTCTCCCTTCTTCTGGGGAGAAGCTGACTGGCAGGACGCCACTGCACAGTGCGGATATTGCGATTGTTTCAATCGCACAGACAATCCGCAGAGAGGGCCTGGCGAAGGCCGGGGGACGAGCTTGGGGTATAAGAACACGTGCGGGCGCCCTCTGATGACGTCAGACACCGGACAGCAGCACTTCCTGACTCCAGCACGCGTAGTCTGCTCCTGATGCTTCTGCCACACAGATGGACTCCTCTGAACCTCCCTTGGCCGTTCAGGTCGTGAGTACCCCTGTGGGGAAGCGCAGATGTCTGTATTGGTTTAAGAACTGACTTCGGGTGCTCCTCTCTTATAGGGAGTGAAAGAGCCCAAAGTCAGATCAAAGCCGGCTAGATGTGCAACATGTGGGAGAAAGCTTCCAGATAACTATAAAAAGAAGCTATATAAATCATGTATAAGTGATATCGTTAAAGAGGAACAGCCTTCTTTTCTCTGAGGTCAAATCCCTCATCCAAAGTGAAATTAAAAGTTCCATTGCCTCCATAAAGTCAGCAACTTCCACTCCTCCTGCTAAGAAAACTAAATATGCTACTCCATCCTCCTCTGATGCAGAGGACATGGAAGAGATTGCCTCCACATCTAAACAGGGCATTGCGGAAGCCTTATCAGAAGGGGAAATAATAGACGAGGAAAGGAAATACCTTTTTTCATCTGAGGATATGAGTGACCTATTGTCAGCAATAAGATCTACAATGGGCATTGAAGAGGTTACAAAACCTATACAAGACGAAATGTTCGGAGGTTTGAGAGCGAAAAAAACTAAAGTTTTCCCCTTTAATGAAAACATTAAAGAAATTATATTGGATACATCGTCTGATTCCGAAAGAAGGTTTAACCTGTCTAGAGAATTCAAAAACAGACTTTTATTCGATCAATCAGATGTAAAAATATTCAATGAAACACCCAAGGTAGATATACAGGTAACCAAGGTGGTCAGGAAAACTTCTCTCCCATTTGAATACTCCTCACAATTAAGGGAGCCTATGGAAAGAAAGGCGGACTCTCTAAAAAATGTTGGGAAATGCTGTGCTTGGTATAAAGACAAACGTCACTGCCACCTCTGTAGCCAGATCGCTTTATATATGGCTCAATAAGATTGAAGAACAAATTAAGAACGGTTCCCCTAGGGATGAAATAATTAATTCCTTTCCTCTTTTAAGTTCTGCAACAGCTTTCCTAGCTGACGCATCAGCAGAATCCATTAGATTCGCTGCTAAAGATGTTGCCTTATCTAACGCATCTAGGAGAGCTTTGATGATGAAATCAATGAATGGCGATAGAGCATCTAAAGCTAAGTTATGTTCCATCCCCTTTTCAGGGGAATACGTGTTTGGGCCTGTTTTAGATACCATACTAGAGAAAGCAGCTGATAAAAATAAAAAATTCCCTGAAGAAACTAAGAAAAAACCTTTTCGTCCCTTTAACTCTCAACCTAGATCATACAGAGGAAAGGGTAAAATGGGCTTGTGGAGCTATACAAAAGTGGGCAGAGGAAGAGACTCTTTCCTTAACCCCAAGGAGAAACTGTCCGATAGACAATGAGTGGGAGGAAGATTAAGGAGATTTCTATCCACTTGGATTCATACCACTTAGAATCCTTGGGCCCTAAACATTATAAAGGAAGGCTACAAAATAGAGTTCTCCTCAATCCCTCCTCAAAAATTTCAGGTGACTATACAAAACGGTAATGTAAAAATATGGCAAGGGGTCCTAGACCTAAAAAGAGCGGAAGTAGTAGTAGAAGTCCCAGAAATAGAAAAAAGAAGGGGTTTTTATTCCAGACTCTACTTGGTCCAAAAACCGGACGGGTATTTCCGCACAATAATAAATCTCAAGGAACTAAACAAGGTAATCTCTTACAAGAGATTCAAGATGGAATCTGTGGCGTCTATTATTCCACTAATAAACCAGGGAGCCTTCATGACGACAATCGACCTTAAGGACGCTTATTACCATGTCCCAATTCACTCATTGTCCCAAAAGTACCTCAGGTTCGCGCTCAGAGACGAAAAGGGTATAGTTCACTATTTCCAGTTTACGGCACTACCATTTGGTATTTCTACTGCACCAAGGATATTCACAAAATTAATTGTAGAGATGTTAGCGCCCCTTCGGTTAGAAGGCGTGAAGATCTTTCCATACTTGGACGACTTCCTTTTAGTAGGAAATTCAATAACAGAAACAAACAACCCAACGAGTACAGTCACTCAAAAGCTATCAGAACTAGGTTGGTTAATAAATATAAAAAAATAAAACCTCTCTCCGGTCTCAAAAACAAAATACCTCGGAGTCACGTTGGACTCGGTGGAGCAGAAAACCACTCTTCCTGGGGAAAAAATAAAGAGCCTAATAGGAAAAATAAAATCCTTCCAGTCCATGAAGAGGTGCTCAATAAGGGGAGCAATGAGTATCCTAGGCCTGATGACATGTATCACAGCAGTAAGCTGGGCACAAATGCACACAAGAGTGATGCAGTCTTGGATCCTGCAGATATGGGACAAGAAACAATCCTCTTTAGACAAAAAGATACCCATTCCACATCACGTAAAATTAGATTTAAACTGGTGGAGAAAAGAACAGAATCTACTGAAGGGTGTTCCCTGGATGAAAGACCCATCCATAAAAATAACAGATGCAAGCAGTTATGGTTGGGGAGCCCAAGTAGGCTCAAGAAACTTTCAAGGTGTATAGATAAAAGAAATAGCAAGAAGTTCATCAAACTACAGAGAGCTATGTGCAGTCTGGGAGACATCAAAAGCCGCAGAAAATTATATACAGGGTGCACACATAAAAATCTTTTCAGACAACATAACAACGGTCACTTACTTAAAACATCAAGGGGGCACAAGATCTCCAGGTCTAAAGTCCATAGCACAAAAAAATCTTTTTCTGGGCAGAAAGAAATGTTCTATCCCTATCATCAGTTCACATCAAGGGAACAAACAATATGGCGGCAAACTATCTCAGCAGGAGAACTCTGGATTTGGGCGAATGGTCCTTAAATCAGAAGATCTTCAACATCATCTGTCAAAAATGGGGGAATCCTCAGATAGATTTATTTGCCTCAAAAGAAAACGCAAAAACAACTATATTTTGTTCACTAAATCCAAAAGAAAATCAGTGGGCAGTAGACGCCCTCTCGATTCCATGGACATGGGAAAAGTTTATGCCTTTCCCCCCTGGCCTCTAATTCCCAGAGTCCTACAAAAGATATCCAGAGAAACGGCCACAGTGATACTAATAGTTCCATACTGGCCCAAAAGGAGTTGGTTTGCCAGCCTGAAAGAGATGGCGCTGGAAGATCCTTGGTTAATCCCTCCTCAGAAAAATATCCTGCATCAGGGTCCCATTGCCCACTACAATCCGGATCTGTTCAAACTCTGTCTGGATCCTGAGAGCGAAATCCTAAAAAGGAAAAGGACTCTCAGATAAAGTCATATCCACCTTAAAATTATCCAGGAAAAAAGTAACAACTATTTACTTCAAGATTTGGAAAAAATACTGTTCCTGGTTAGGAGATATGTCTCCAAACAAATCCTCGCCATGCATACAAAAGATTCTAGATTTCCTACAAAAAGGACTGGATATGGGACTTCGTCCAAGTACGTTAAAGGTTCAAATATCTGCCCTTAGTGTTTTCTATGACCAGGATATCCCAAATCATAGATGGATCAGACGTTTCATTAAAGCAGCCTCTAGAATTAGAGGTTCTCTGTCTCCAAAGATCCCACAGTGGGACCTAGGTTTGGTCTTGAAAGGGTTAACTAATCCTCCTTTCGCCCCGATAGCGGATATCTCTGTAAAACATTTGTCGTATAAAACAGTGTTTCTAATCGCAATAACTAAGGCTAGGCGATTGGGAGAGATTCAGGCTCTGTCCTGTAAAGAACCCTATCTCTCCATATTTCCCGACAGGATATCTTTAAGACTAGATCCCAATTTTCTACCTAAAGTGGTGTTAAATTTCCACAAGGAACAGGAGATTATACTTCCCAGTTTTCCCAGGGTCTCTACAGACTCCAGTTAGGAATATTATAAACTCCTAGATGTTAGGGATACCATTCTTAGGTACCTAAGTGCGACCATGGAAATAAGGAAAGATAACAACCTTCTTGTTCTTTTTGCAGGACAGAATAAAAGGAAAAAGGCGTCAAAAGCATCCATTGGTAGATGGATTAAAGAAACAATTTTTTGTTGCTATAAGATAGCCGGGAGGGACTGCCCAGTGAATATCAAACCAAATTCTACTAGGGCTATGGCCTCTTCCTGGGCAGAGAGAGCAGGGGTCTCTCTAGAAAACATCTGCAAAGCAGCTACTTGGTCCAGTAGGAATACATTTGCTAGACACTATAGGATCGATGTATCTAGAGCTGCGGATCTATCCTTTGGTCAGAGCATTTTACAAGAGAGAAAATATGTCAAAAATAAGACGCACATTTATTTTGTTTTATTTTGGTATAGGCTGCACCCACTTGGTAATTTGGAAAGCACTCAGGAGTGTGTGTGGGTGGTGGCCTTTTAAACTCTGTGTTCCTGCCCCTATAGAGGTCAAGGGTCATCTCTCTGTCAGGTGCCGTCATGGTGGATTCAAGGAAACGGAATTAGTCTAATACGGCTTTTCCAGGCCCATTTCAAGAACTGCATTTACGTCACTGTTACAGCTATGTTATGCTCCGTTCACAACCAGAGCTGCTGGTTTACCAAATTTCATGCTTCTGCTTATACCCAGAGTTGTGTTCACACTTCTACTGCTACACCAGGTTGTATACCCCACTCACCAAAGCAGCTTTCCATGTCTGCTGTCACATCAAGTTAATATTCCGTTCACATCCAAAGCGGTGTCCGCATGTCTACTTTTACATCTTGTCCTATACTCCATTCACTACTAGAGCTGCGTTCACGTGTCTGCTTTTGCATCACGTCAATACTCTGCTCACTTTCAGATTGTATTTATACGTCTGCTTTATGCCATGCTTCTCATGCTCTACCCATACTCAGAGCTGCACCCGTACCATGTTTTTTAGGTACCACTCACATACAAAGCTGCGTTCACCCATTTGTTGTTACATTATGTGTTGTACTCTGCTCCCACTCAAAGCTGCATTCTCCTGTTCATTGCTACATCATGGTTTTACTCAACAGTCTGCACCCACCGCTCTGGTACCTCTCTCCTGACAAACATAACTGCACTCTTTTCAGGCTTACGCTTCTTTCCTCGGTGGTCTGTTACATTCCATTGGCCTACTTTACTGTTCACTTCAGAAAAAAATAAAAATAAATTATTTTGGCCTTCTTTAATCCTGGTTCATATTCTCTCAGACTGGTCTCCTTTTACTTCTGGTTCGTATTCACTCAGATTGGTCTCCTGCCCCAGTTCACCAAACAGCTCCTCACCGGAGGTCAGTGGGTCAATAGGAGTAAGTTTCCTGCTATGTTTTCACAAGCTGTTTATTTGTTTGTCACAATAAGACTTCTCTTAGCGAACTTGCAATGCCTCAGGCTCTTGTTTTTCTCCCATCTCTGTTTCAATTTCATGTTTACGTTTTATGGTTCGCGGTGGCTAGTGTTTTATGTATGCATGTGCTTCGGATTACTAATGTCTATATTTTCAACGCCTGTTGGCAGTTATGTTTCTTAGGCCACCTTCTAGCCAATCCAATCATTCAGATCGCTGCATATCCCATTACAGCTTACGTTTTAATTTCTTATCGTCACCGCAACGTCATCCAGATCAGTCTCTCGGCTTCGGAGGCCCTTTGACTGCTTCGGTCTCTGCCTTCGGGGGCTCTATGACTGATCCGGCTTCATGGCTCCGGGGGCCCCATGACCGTTTTTCATGTTTTGTTTGTTAGGGGTACGACATGGTTGTAGGCTGGTTAGTGTCCCAGGTTTGCTGTTGGAGAGGGTCATGGTTATGTGAGTCCCCAAAGCATCCTGGTGCTGTATAAGTGGTTTATTTAAAAAAAAAAAAAAAAAAAAGTAATAAGAGGCTTGCACGAGTGGCTCTTCGCTTATAGGACCTCACGATTAGCACCGATACTTGTAGTTCGCACGGCCATCTGATACTTTTCCACCATAAGAGACTTGCACGCATGGTTCCTGCCATAATAGACTCGCACGCATGGCTCCTGCCATAAGAGACTCGCACCCATGGCTCCTGCCATAAGAGACTCGCACCCATGGCTCCTGCCATAAGAGACTACCACCCATGGCTCCTGCCATAAGAGACTACCACCCATGGCTCCTGCCATAAGAGACTCGCACCCATGGCTCCTGCCATAAGAGACTCGCACCCATGGCTCCTGCCATAAGAGACTCGCACCCATGGCTCCTGCCATAAGAGACTCGCACCCATGGCTCCTGCCATAAGAGACCAACACGCATGGCTCCTGCCATAAGAGACCAACACGCATGGCTCCTGCCATAAGAGACCAACACGCATGGCTCCTGCCATAAGAGACCAACACGCATGGCTCCTGCCATAAGAGGCTTGCTGGAGTGGCTCTTGGCTTAGAGGATTTCACAATTGATATCGACATTTGAAGTTCATATGGCCATCTGATACTATTTTCCATGGCACACCTTTCAGAAGTTTTCTTTTGTTCATTTCTATTTTACAGATTAGTATTTGCGGTTCATTTTAGCCTCATTTCATTAAGAAGCTTTACCCCATGTCTTTGTCTTTTTAGGTTATCAAGTCCCGGTTTATTACTAAACCCGTTGGGTTAAGCCCCAATCTTTTCCCCAGCTGTCCTTAATTCTTAAGGTTCGCATCCCGGAGGCTGCCCTGCCCCATGGGCCCCTGGCGGTTGCTTCGGCCCCATGGCTTCAAGGGTCCGACCAATGGTTGTCTGTCCGCCTGTGCAGCTATGCTTTTGGTTTTGAATGACTCACATCTTTACCTGCTTGCCAGCTTATGTTATTTAGGTCTCATGTAAAGTTGATGACCGTTATTATCTCCATTTTCTGTCACGTTTCCTTTTGTCTTTTCAGGTCACGCAGTTGAACCCATGTTGGGGGTCACCTTCCATGTCGGTCAGGTATCGTTCCTAACGATATTTCGCCTGGCATGTTATTCAGGCCATGTAGTTTCTCTTAGGTATCGCCTGCCACATCGGTCAGGCTCATGGTTTAATTTCACCTGCACCTTATTCAAAAAAACTCGGCCCATGGCTTCAGGGGCCCAATGACAGCTTCGCCTCCATGGCTTCGGGGCCCGATGACTCTTTTCACAACATATTCCCGGTCCTCCATTCCGCTTTGGGGCAGTATCCGCAATATTGAGCATCATGTCTCCGGCCTTGTCATCCACAAGATGGGTTGTAGGTCTCCTTCTGGTCTTGCCTCATACACCCCGAATTTTTGCTTAAGACTCCTGACACCTTGCAGTTGGCTTGGGGATTAGTTTGCACATGCCATTCGAGTTCCTTTTCTACCCTACTTGGCTTGGTTTTTGCCCACTTATAGGCCTACCCACGATCATGGCTTAGGGCACACAACAAGCCATTTAGTCAGGTTAGTTAAGACACGCCTAGCTGGGTTAGGTTGTTGCCGTTGTTTCTCTCCCTATGGTTCTTCGGATATCTCTTGGCCGTAGCCATGACCAAAAGTTGGTAAGGCTGATTAGTCAGCCTGCATTTATGGGAGGGGCGGAGGCTCTTCATATACGAGCCACAGCCTCCCTCACGGGCGTGTGTTCTCAGGTGCCCCACCCTCCCTCCCTTATCTTCTCATTTCCACAGGGTATGCCCACTTATAGGCCTACCCACGATCATGGCTTAGGACACACAACAAGCCATTTAGTCAGGTTAGCTAAGACACGCCTAGCTGTGTTAGGTTGTTGCCGTTGTTTTTCTCACTAGGGTTCTTCGGATATCTCTTGGCCGTAGCTTTATACGAACTGGCATTGTACACTGCTGTAACGGACCGTTACGCACACAACTCCGTTTAGGCGATATTCCCTTTTCCGGATAGACCAGCAGCTACTGCAATCACCAACTTCCCGAACTGCAAACCACACAAAATTCACCAACTTCCGAACAAGAGACACACGAACCCTGGAAGCAGCCGAACAGGAAAAGCAATATGAACAGCTTACACTCCTCGCAATCAGCATACAGTCAAATCCCCCCCCAATAACGAGACGACACTTCGTTTTGAGGGTCAAGCAGGAACTCTCTATCTTTTATTAAGGGTTACCTGCCCGGTATTTATCCAGGTCTCCCACCTGGTGGACCAGAAGGAAGACTGCGACACGGGATACAGCAGCCAATCACACACATTGGGACAATACAGACACCCCCAGCATATCCCTCCCCTCTGCCTGTGATACAATCACCCTACATGGGTAATGCAATCACCACAGGCAGGCGAATACACAATGTCTTCTGTCCTGGAGACAATTGAGGAGTCATTCAATTATCTCTCAGGACAAAGGGAAATCGCCAATACACATGTGGGGACAATAGGACAGACATCACTATTCAATACACAATGTCCCACCCTTTACAATACACAGACATTTAACATATTCCCAGAAGGCTTGGATCTGAGCGCTCAATATATCCAGGGATAGAGGCAGACTCCATTGAGCACATGGTTGCAAAAGGACATAACACATATACGTTACCATTACTACATAAAACATATACATGCCACATATCCCCAGATAGCTTAGGTCTGAGCGCACATTATTGAATGGCGCTCAGACCACACATGTCCAGTTCCATTGCCATGGAGCTAAAGTCTTTCCCATAGTCTTTCATTATACGAATGGGCTCCATAGCAGAGCTATCTGGGGTATCACCGCTCAAACAGGACAAGCATACATGGGGCCATAGTCGCAGGGCAGGAGGCGAGCAAGCAGTCCCTTCCAGGAAACTGGGGCAGACACTGGTACAGGGTCCAGTCCGCTACAACTGCTATATGTTTTTTTTGGCTACATAATTACATTTTTTTGGCTACATATTTATATATATTTTCAGATGAAATAAAATGAAATCAGTATTTATTTATTTACTTACCGATTATATTTATTCATTTATCAATTTGTTGACTACAGCTTTTAATGAATTTTACTGTATATATATATATATATATATATATATATATATATATATATTTTAGACTTAATAAAGGGGTTATTTTACCCCTAAATGCGTCGTTTACTGAATAAAGCTAACCATTAATTCATCCACTGATTGTCCGAGCGCTCCCCTGGCTGTCCTGCGTCCGATTGGATTGATCTGACGTCCTCTTCTTCTGTTGAGCTGACCGGCGAATCCCCTCTTCTTATCTTCTCTTTATGCCTTCATTGTGGTTGTGCACAAATTTTGGTACAACCAAAATAGGTGAGCAAGCCTTTGCCTTCAATTTCGACCCATCTATTGTCTGTGACGTTATTACCCTATAAGCGTCTTTTTCTCTTTTTGATCGCCATTATTCGCTTGTGAATAGTGGCAGTTGACTGGAAAGGCAACACCCATGTTGCAGCTGGTATTAAACAACTGCCCTCTGCTACTCACAAAGCCTGGCCAACATGTAGAAGGTAAAGTTCCAGCACGTGCTCACATCGCACAACAGTCAGTGAGCTGGAAGCCGCAAGCGCTGCTGCAGCATTAACAGACCGTCTGAAGTTGTGGATGACTTTCGGAAATGGGCACACAAGCCTTCACTAGTAGCTCCTTCAAATTGGGGTAGGTTTTGATGAACCACTGAACCGCTAAGTTTAAGACATGGGCTAGGCATTGAATATGTGTTACGGCCATTGTCAGACACAACCATGCCTGGTTTTAGGTTAAGTGGTGAGAGCCACAGATCGGTCTGGTCCCTTATACCCTGCCTCAGCTTCAGCACGGCCTGTTGACGCTTACCCACAGCAGTGCTACACTGCTTCCAGCTAGCAACTCATGGCTGACTGCTGTTGGAGGTGGAAGTGAAGGAGACGGCAGAGGAGGAGAAGTGGGAGTTGGAACCAGTCACATAGCTGCTGTCAGAGACCCTGATGGACGTAGGGCCTGCAATCCTGGGCGTGGGTAGCACCTGTGCCATCCCTGGGTACGACTCACTCCCGGCCTCCACAACATTCACCCAGGGTGCGGTCAGGGAAATGTAGTGGCCCTGGCCACCAGCACTTGTCCAACTGTCTGCCTTCCGAAATCCCGCGCCTGCGTCGTCCACTTGTGTATTCGGTGCAGGCGCAGTGAGATGAGGACAGCTGGCACAGCTGTCCTCAGCTCACTGCGCCTGCACCGAATACACAAGCAGACGGCGCAGGCGCGGAATTTCGGAAGGCAGACGGTGCTGGAGGCAGGAGAGCTGCGCTGCCCGGCATGTCAATCACAAGAAGAGGGGGCATGGCCGTAGGTGAGAACACAGAGCCTCTAGGAGCAGGGGCAACGTCCTCCCTGCTCCTAGAGGCTAATTTGCATATAATATAAAGACGTTTTTTAGCCTTATAAAAGGTCAGAGGGGCATATGATTAACATTATTAGGATGGTCTGACATTGGCACATAGCTAATGTCAGACAGCTTATGATGCCCAAATCTGGTGACAGAAACCCTCTAAGATACACACTGTATTATTGAGATGTAGTTCGGTATTGGATACAAAAAAATACAGATTTCAGTCACTACACTAGGCCCAAGAGAATGAAATTTTTAAGATACACACTGTATTGAGATGCAGTTCGGTATTGGATACAAAGAAAAAAAAAAATACAGATTTTGGCCACTACACTAGGTCCAAGAGAATGTCATTTTTAATATGTACACTGTATTGAACAAAAATCACAGAAATATAGTGGCCAATATGGGGGAACTGCTCAGACCCCAAACACTGTAGCGTGTTTCTCATTGGGGGAGCAGTCCCACCGCATGTGGACCGCAGCAAACGGCCATTCCCAGCAAAAATTGCGTACAATGGAGGATGCCGGCGCGGACCACATGCACCACAAAGGCATCCTACACAAAAAAGGAGCATTGTGCGGATGAAATATATAAATATAAAAATCACAGAAAAAAAATGCACCAAACGGATATGCCAATGACTATACTAGCTAGTCAAACAAGCAGATATTAAAAGCTGAGACTGTTTGCCAATATATTCCTGTCAGGAACACATCGGAGCCCCTCATCCACCACGTCACGGTCACTCAGCATGGCATGGGGTCCTACCACTACACTAACTATGGTGTAAACACGGTCTGAAGGTGATGGAATACTGCTCACAGCCAAGCTTCCACACAACCGCATAGCAGGACAACTAATGCAATGTGAATAAAGCAAGATTGCAAGCCACACCTATATCAGACAGTGTGATGGAGACTACCAGGTGCAAAAGAATGTTAAATGCCAGGTGAAGGCACATTCAATACATATGGAACAAAAATCACAGAAATATAGTGGCCAATATGGGGAAACTGCTCAGCATTTTTTTCTGTGATTTTTATATTTATATTTGTGGTCGGATCGGCTATCAGAAAGGTGTACCTAACCCTATCTACAACAAGCAGTAGAATTGTGCCATAACTGCTGCGGTAGGGCAGCCTAAAGGGGGCCACCCTAATATGAAGTGACTGTAAGATGGTGTGGGTGGGTGGGTGAAATCAGCTGAATCGGCGTCAGCCTGGGCCCACAGGTGCCTATAAATAGCCTTGTAATCAGCCTCCCCTCCCACAAATACAGCAAAGGTCTTTGCTTAATACTTGTGGTCGGATCGGCTATCAGAAAGGTATACCTAACCTATCTAACCCTATCTACAACAAGCAGTAGAATTGTGCCATAACTGCTGCGGTAGGGCAGCCCAAAGGGGCCAAAAAGAGTAGACCTTAGTTTAAAGCAAAACATATACATACCATTACGACACCCACTTTGAACGCAAAGACACTACACAATGAAGGCGCGGAATATACCGTACATATCACAGAGACTTCTATGTACCTTACCTCTTTGTCACGTGTGCCGGCACGTCGTTCTTGGAGGTAGCTAATGTTGATGTTTTTGAAAGAGTGGTTGGTAATCAGAAACGATTTACTCCTATGTTGACCAACATATGAACATATTACGAGACGGTCTGAATCCTGAGAGCTGCAGACTGAAACAACAATGGTGAATCTGATGGAAGGGCCTAATTGAAGTCCAACCATTCGCCAAGGGCCCTGTTAATGGTAGCAAAATACTTCACCTATACTTATTCCCCAGGCCACCGCTTTAATTATTATTATTATTTTTTATAAAGGACCCAAAAAGTTAGAAGATGGCGGATGCCGTCTAACTCTAGTAATGGATTAAGTGAAATGTGTAGACTCACCAGGCCTGGGGAACCATAAGCACGAGTACATGGCTGTTTCAATTAACGAGCTAATGTTGCCTGTAATGAGGACAGAAAACATACCCACCATACTAGCAGTTGTGACAGGAAATAAGCTTAGGTCGTGATAAACTATGTATGCTGAGCCTACAGTAGTGATAGGACTTGTTGGTGCGACACCAACACCCTCAGCCCGAGTTTGACGATGAAGCAAGCATGTCTAATGAAGACATAATGTACACCCAATGCCTGCCGCTATGACAGGACAAGCTTAAGGTCGTGATAGACTACGTATGCTGCGCCTGTAGTCGCGCTAGGACTTATCGTGACAGTAACGTGACAGACTTCGTAAATCACCTGTAGTCGTGACAGGACTTATTAGTCTGTAGACGTGACAGACTTCGTAAATCGCCTGTAGTCGTGACAGGACTTATTAGTCTGTAGTCGTTACAGACTTCGTAATTCGCCTGTAGTGGTGAGACAGGCCATGTGGGGCCATGCGTGAGAGACACTAATGGCGGGGCCATGCGTGAGAGACACTAATGGCGGGGCCATGCGTGAGAGACACTAATGGCGGGGCCATGCGTGAGAGACACTAATGGCGGGGCCATGCGTGAGAGACACTAATGGCGGGGCCATGCGTGAGAGACACTAATGGCGGGGCCATGCGTGAGAGACACTAATGGCGGGGCCATGCGTGAGAGACACTAATGGCGGGGCCATGCGTGAGAGACACTAATGGCGGGGCCATGCGTGAGAGACACTAATGGCGGGGCCATGCGTGAGAGACACTAATGGCGGGGCCATGCGTGAGAGACACTAATGGCGGGGCCATGCGTGAGAGACACTAATGGCGGGGCCATGCGTGAGAGACACTAATGGCGGGGCCATGCGTGAGAGACACTAATGGCGGGGCCATGCGTGAGAGACACTAATGGCGGGGCCATGCGTGAGAGACACTAATGGCGGGGCCATGCGTGAGAGACACTAATGGCGGGGCCATGCGTGAGAGACACTAATGGCGGGGCCATGCGTGAGAGACACTAATGGCGGGGCCATGCGTGAGAGACACTAATGGCGGGGCCATGCGTGAGAGACACTAATGGCGGGGCCATGCGTGAGAGACACTAATGGCGGGGCCATGCGTGAGAGACACTAATGGCGGGGCCATGCGTGAGAGACACTAATGGCGGGGCCATGCGTGAGAGACACTAATGGCGGGGCCATGCGTGAGAGACACTAATGGCGGGGCCATGCGTGAGAGACACTAATGGCGGGGCCATGCGTGAGAGACACTAATGGCGGGGCCATGCGTGAGAGACACTAATGGCGGGGCCATGCGTGAGAGACACTAATGGCGGGGCCATGCGTGAGAGACACTAATGGCGGGGCCATGCGTGAGAGACACTAATGGCGGGGCCATGCGTGAGAGACACTAATGGCGGGGCCATGCGTGAGAGACACTAATGGCGGGGCCATGCGTGAGAGACACTAATGGCGGGGCCATGCGTGAGAGACACTAATGGCGGGCCATGCGTGAGAGACACTAATGGCGGGGCCATGCGTGAGAGACACTAATGGCGGGGCCATGCGTGAGAGACACTAATGGCGGGGCCATGCGTGAGAGACACTAATGGCGGGGCCATGCGTGAGAGACACTAATGGCGGGGCCATGCGTGAGAGACACTAATGGCGGGGCCATGCGTGAGAGACACTAATGGCGGGGCCATGCGTGAGAGACACTAATGGCGGGGCCATGCGTGAGAGACACTAATGGCGGGGCCATGCGTGAGAGACACTAATGGCGGGGCCATGCGTGAGAGACACTAATGGCGGGGCCATGCGTGAGAGACACTAATGGCGGGGCCATGCGTGAGAGACACTAATGGCGGGGCCATGCGTGAGAGACACTAATGGCGGGGCCATGCGTGAGAGACACTAATGGCGGGGCCATGCGTGAGAGACACTAATGGCGGGGCCATGCGTGAGAGACACTAATGGCGGGGCCATGCGTGAGAGACACTAATGGCGGGGCCATGCGTGAGAGACACTAATGGCGGGGCCATGCGTGAGAGACACTAATGGCGGGGCCATGCGTGAGAGACACTAATATTCATAAACAATAATGGCTGGCACTCCTCCTATTGGTGGTGCTCTGTGTTGTGGGAGTATCCCAAATTATATAAGATAAAGAAACACGGCACTCTTGCGACAGTTGTGATGCAATGTAACTTGTTTATTCAGCCACCATATGTAGCCATATAGAAAAGGCCAACGTTTCGGACCGAAACGTTGGCCTTTCTATATGGCTACATATGAGAGACACTAATGGCGGGGCCATGCGTGAGAGACACTAATGGCGGGGCCATGCGTGAGAGACACTAATGGCGGGGCCATGCGTGAGAGACACTAATGGCGGGGCCATGCGTGAGAGACACTAATGGCGGGGCCATGCGTGAGAGACACTAATGGCGGGGCCATGCGTGAGAGACACTAATGGCGGGGCCATGCGTGAGAGACACTAATGGCGGGGCCATGCGTGTCAAACTTAAACAGAGAAGCCATGCGTCAGAGACTAACGGCGTAGCCATGAATGCGAAACTTATGGCAATTTTTTTTTTTTTTTTTTTTTTAAACCACTTAAGCAGCACCAGTATGACTTGGGGACTCGCATAACCATGACCCCCTTCGACAGTAACCTAGGACACTAACCAGCTTACAACCATATTGTACCCCTAACGAATAACGTGAAGAACGGTCATAGACCCCGCGGAGCCATGAGGCTGAAGCGGTCATCGGGCCCCCGAAGCCAAGACTGAACTAGATGACATTACAGTGACGATAAGTAATTAAAATGTGAGCCAGACCTGATGGGATATGCATAGACAATAGTGAACCGAACCCCGTGCCTAAGTAAAACATTAAACCAACCGTGAAATTGAACAGATGGGAGAAAAAGCCAGAGGCATTACAGTTCGCTAAGAGAGGACCCTAATCGTGACAACGTATGAACAGCTTGTGAAACATAGTAGGAAACTTACTCCTATTAACCCACTGACTGCTGAGGGACTGTATGGTGAGCTGGGGCAGGAGACTAGTCTGAGTGAATGCGAACCAGGACTAAAGAACAACACCCAATTATTTTTTTTTTCACCAAAGTGAAACAGAAAAGTAGGCCTATGGAATGTAACAACCAGCGAGGAAAGAAACGTAAACCTGAAAGAAAGCGGTATCAGAGCGGTGTGCTGACTGCTCTAGTGAAAATACTGAGTAACCATGATGTAGCAATGAAAGGGAAAATGCAGCTTTAAGTGGAAGCAGAATATAACATCTGATGTAAGAACAGGTGGGTGAATGCAGCTCTGGATGTGAGTGGTGCCTAAAACATGGTATGGGCCCAGCTCTGAGCATGAAGAGCAAGGTATAACGCAGCCGTATGAATGCAATCTGAAGTGAGCAGAGTATTAATGTGATGCAACGGCAAATGCATGAACGCAGCTTTAGTAGTGAATGGAGTATAGGACAAAACGGACGTAGCTTTTGAAGGTAACGAACCTAACCATAATCATACGACCATAAGCGCCCCACCTCCTTCGCCCCAGAGCGCTACAAGTCACTAACCGTGTAACCAAGTCCGATCCTACCGTGAATGCCAGCACTTGCCTGGCACCTTCTGCCATTACCCAGGCGAACGAACCTCCCCATAATGCTGCAGTTTTTTTTTTTTTTTTTTTTTAAATGGGTCACCACAACACCATCTAAGAAAACATAAACGTGTTTGAACATAACCCATGATGCAACGCTAATTTAATCGACATATAGTGCACTTATAAACCTAGCACAGAACCGCTGACACATGCGTGCCCATACCATACAGTTCATAGATTAAACACACTTACATACAAGAGCATCAGAACTCAAATACCAGCGCCTTGACCGATCTGCTTGTGTCCCCATATACAGACCACTGATATACATTTACCAACACCTTGCATGTCTGGCTTTAACTACGGATGTGCCCCCACATGTAAAACAGGTAACAGAAAAACACAAACTTTTTTTTACGCATGAAACAGATATCAGAAAACATGCGACCATACCTACTCTAGGCGCATGCTACACCAATAACTATATTCAATAGCCCCTAACAAGCCCCTAAACAGCTATACAAAATACTAACAACAGTCATTTGACTGTTAGTCCCCAACTCTGCTTTGACCCAGAGAACTGCGAATCGCATACCGCACTGTGGGTCCCGTGCCAATAAGTACAATTCTACAGTAAGTGCCAGCATTCGCCTGGCCTTTTTTGCCGATGCCCAGGTGTGAACGAGCCTCCACATGATGCTGCTGTGTTTTTTTTTTGTCTGTTTTTTAAATCAACCATTGATACACAAAACACAGCGTGCATAGCTTGAGCCCACTAACAACCAATGCTCGGCCCTTTAGCGCCCAAACTCTGCTTCATCCCAGAGCGCTACATGTTGTGGACCGCAGCGTGGGTCCCATGCAAACCATTCCGATCCTACCATGAATACCAGCGCCCTCCTGAGACATTCTGCCATCGCCCAGCCGTAAGGAGCCTCCACACCATGCTGCTGTATCCTAGAGCTGACCCAGAGGTAGTGAAATCAGCTGAATTGGCATCAGCCTGGGCCCACAGGTGCCTATAAATAGCCTTGTAATCAGCCTCCCCTCCCACAAATACAGCAAAGGTCTTTGCTTAATACTTATTTTTATATTTTTTATTTCTGTGTCCACAGTCGCAAATAAAATGTATTCTCTGCTGGAATACTGTATATACGGTTGTGGCCTAAACGCGCACAAACATATATGCCCAAAACTAGTTAACTATGACCAAAATATAAATCACTCTCTGCTGAAGTAATTAATATAATGGTTGCAGATTGAATGCACCCACAGATGTGGCAAAAGTTAGGTTAAATTCCCTAGAAAAAAATAATTTCTCTGATGGTGCAGTGTATTTCTCAGCAGCAGGCACACTGTAGTGAATAAGCCCCATTTTATAATGTCTGCCAAACACACTGCTTTATGATGGTGCAGTGTATATCTCACTAGCAGGCATACTGTAGTGAATAAGCCCCTTTTTAGATTGTATGCCCAACACACTGCTTTATGATGGCATATTGTATGTCACTAATCTGACATTTTTCTGTCTTTTTAGAAGTTTGGGTAGTTAAAAAAGCGATTTTCAAGCTCTGCACTGTCTCTCCCTTCCTGATGACGCCTGTCCCTGATAGTGCTGAAGCAAACTCCTTCTTAAAAAAATAAAAAGGTGCTGCATTGCTGTCAAACACACACTGTAGGTCTTTCAATAAGGTTTTTAAAATCAGTAAGTTTAAAGCAAAATGCTATCTGTCCCTGCCTACTGTATGCTCTCCCTGACGCTGAATGATCCGAGCGTTGGAACTCAGCTCCTATATGAACTTGTATCACGTGTACCGGCCAGCCAATCAGTGTAAAGCTTACAGCTAACAGGGCTATGGCCTTACACTGAAGGGAATTACTTACCTGATTGGCTGCTTAGAAGGCGCCAAACGTGCGGGAAGGAGACTTGAGCAATGCGACAAACACAAGTGGTGCTTGGCCGAGTTAAGCCGAGTCCCGAGCATAGCGATGCTCGAGCCGAACCAATACTCGGCCCAGCATGCTCACTCATCACTAGCGATGTCCCGAACTATTCGCCAGCGAACAGTTCCCGGCAAACATAGCTTGTTAGCGGTCGCCGCGGCGGGCGAACATATGCGATGTTCGATCCGCCCCCTATACATCATCATTCAGCAAACTTTGACCCTGTGCCTCACAGTCAGCAGACACATTCCAGCCAATGAGTACCCTCCCTCCCACACCCTCCCACCTCCTATAAAAACGGCAGACATTTTAGATTCAGTCTGAAGCTGCAGTGTGTTAGTGAGAGCAGGGAGAGTGCAGCTGCTGCTAATAAATTCATAGGGAAAGTGTTAGCTACACCAGTGTTCTGTGTCCACAGACTCATCTGCTGTAAGGACAGCGTCACAGCACCCCAAAAAGCCCTTTTTGGGGCTGCTACATTAGTCTGCTTTTATTTATTTTTTCTCCATATATATATTGCAGTTGCCTGGCCTGCCCGTGTGTGAGAGTCTGCAGGCCCACAGACTGTAGTGTGCCTACTGCCAGTGCCCACCACTCATACCGTGTGGCACAGGACTTTGCATTAGAAAAAGGCATTTAATTTTTACACTTTAATCTAATTTCAGTTGCCTGCCTGCTGCCAGTATGTGTCAGGCCCACAGACTGTAGTGTGCCCACTGCCAGTGCCCACCACTCATGATTAGTGTTGAGCCCGAATATTCGACTAGCGAATTTTTATTGCGAATATCACAAGTTCGATAATTCGCGAATATTGCGAATATAGCGCTATATATTCGCAATTTCGAATATTCTTTTTTTTTTTTTTTTTTTAGATGTTAATCCGTGTTGCTCTCTTGTTGTTTTCCCACTTACCAAAAGCTGTTCTTACCTGTCTTGAGGATTCCTGGCTCCCTGCCCGCTCCAATCAATGCCTGTTGCCGCTTCTGCCGACTTCCTGTGTGCATGGGAACGCCTCCATGCTAAAATGTACTGTCAGATATGAGAATCACGATCTCACAAATTTGACTAAGTTGTAATCGCAATGAGATTAATATAACCTGAATTATTCGCATTTCAATATTCCACAACCATTAGGAACCCAGCTTTAAGTTGAATTCGCAATGCGAGTAATACAGGTTATATTAATCGCATTGCAAATTCAAATTAGAGCTGAGTAGCTAATGGCTGTATTGCTAGAATATAACGAAGATTGAGAATATAGTGCTATATTCGTGAATTCGTGATATTCGTCATCTTCGTTATATTCTAGCAATACAACCATTAGGAACTTAGCTCTAAGATAAATTCGCAATGCGAGTATATGTTCGCTTCGCGAATGAAACTTTGAGCTGAGTTCTTAATGGTCGTTGCTAGAATATAACGAAGATTGAGAATATAGTGCTATATTCGTGATATTCATTATAGTCTAGCAATATAGCCATTAGGAACCCAGCTCTAAGTTGAATTTGCAATGCGAGTAATACAGGTTATATTAATCGCATGGCGAATTCAACTTAGAGCTGAGTTCCTAATGGTTGACAACTAGAGATGAGCGAACACCTGGAAGTTCGGGTTCGGGAAGTTCGGCCGAACTTCCCGAAACTGTTCGGGTTCGGGATCCGAACTCGACCCAAACTTTATCCCGAACCCGAACCCCTTTGAAGTCAATAGGGACCCGAACTTTTGTGCACTAAAAAGGCTGTAAAATAGTCCAGGAAAGGGCTAGAGGGCTGGAAAAGGCAGCAAAATGTAGGTAAATGCCCTGCAAACAAATGTGGATAGGGAAATGAATTTAAATAAAATAAAATAACTAAAAATTAACCAATATCAATTGGAGAGAGGTCCCATAGCAGAGAATCATGCGTCACATCACCCACCACTGGAGAAGGCCACTTTCAGTTATTTCGGCCCCAGCACCCAGACAGAGGAGAGGTTCATTCAACTTGGTAAAGTTAAAAAAATGAGGATTCAATAAAGAAGTGCCCCGGAGTACAAGAATACATGGTTGAGGGGGAGGCAGTTATAAATGTCTATTCTGCACAAGGCAGGCACAGGTCCTGTGGGATCCATGCCTGGTTCATTTTTATGAACGTCAGCTTGTCCACGTTGGCTGTGGACAGGCGGCTGCGTTTGTCAGTAATGACGCCCCCTGCCGTGCTGAATACACGTTCAGACAAAACTCTGGCCGCCGGGCAGGCCAGCAGCTCCAAGGCATAAGATGCTAACCTTGGCCAAGTGGAAAATTTGGAGACCCAGAAGTTGAATGGGGCCTTACCATCAGTCAGTACGTGGAGGGGTGTGCAGACGTACTGTTCAACCATGTTAGTGAAATGCTGCCTCCGGCTAACACGTTCCGTATCAGGTGGTGGTGCAGTTAGCTGTGGCGTGGAGACAAAACTTTTCCACATTTCTGCCATGCTAACCCTGCCCTCAGAGGAGCTGGCTGTGACACAGCTGTGTTGGCGACCTCTTGCTCCTCCTCTGCCTTCGCCTTGGGCTTCAACCTGTTCCCCTTAGACATTTAGGAATGCTCTCAGGAGCACATCTACCAGCGTGCGCTGGTACTCGCACATCTTTCTATCACGCTCCAGTGCAGGAAGTAAGGTGGGCACATTGTCTTTGTACCGGGGATCCAGCAGGGTGTCAACCCAGTAGTCCGCACACGTTAAAATGTGGGCAACTCTGCTGTTGTTGCGCAGGCACTGCAGCATGTAGTCGCTCATGTGTGCCAGGCTCCCCAGAGGTAAGCACAAGCTGTCCTCTGTGGGAGGTGTATCGTTATCGTCCTCCGTATCCCACCAGCCACGCACCAGTGATGGGCCTGAGCTGTGTCGGGTGCCACCCCGCTGTGAACCTGCTTCATCCTCATCCTCCTCCACCTCCTCCTCATCCTCCTCGTCCTCCAGTAGTGGGCCCTGGCTGGCCACATTTGTACCTGGCCTCTGCTGTTGCAAAAAACCTCCCTCTGAGCCACTTCTAATAGACTGGCCTGAAAGTGCTAAAAATGACCCCTCATCCTCCTCCTCCTCCTGGGCCACCTCCACTTCCATCATCGCCCTAAGCATTTTCTCAAGGAGACATAGAAGTGGTATTGTAACGCTGATAACGGTGTCATCGGCACTGGCCATGTTGGTGAAGTACACGAAACAGCACAACAGGGCACACAGGTCTCGCATGGAGCCCAATCATTGGTGGCAAAGTGGTGCTGTTCCGCAGTGCCACTGACGCGTGCGTGCTGCAGCTGAAACTCCACTATGGCCTGCTGCTGCTCGCACAGTCTGGCCAGCATGTGCAAGGTGGAGTTCCACCTGGTGGGCACGTCGCATATGAGGCGGTAAGCGGAAAGGCCGAAGTTACGCTGTAGCGCAGACAGGCGAGCAGCGGCAGGATGTGAACGCCGGAAGCACGCACAGATGGCCCGCACTTTATGCAGCAGCTCTGACATGTCGGGGTAGTTGTGAATGAACTTCTGCACCACCAAATTCAGCACAGGCAAGGGATGTGTATCAAACCGGCTAGTCCCAGAGCTGCGACGATATTTTGCCCATTATCGCACACCACCAGGCCGGGCTTGAGGCCCACCGGCAGAAACCACTCGTCGGTCTGTTGTTCAATACCCCGCCACAACTCCTGTGCGATGTGGGGCCTGTCCCCCAAACATATGAGTTTCAGAATGGCCTGCTGACGTTTACCCCGGGCTGTAATGAAGTTGGTGGTGAAGGTGTGTGGCTGACTGGATGAGCTGGTGGAAGCAGAGGAGGAGGCAGCCGAGTAGGAGGAGGAGGCTACAGGAGGCAAAGGATTATGCCCTGCGATCCTTGGCGGCGGAAGAACGTGCGCCAAGGAACTCTCCGCCTGGGGCACAGCCGCCACTACATTTACCCAGTGTGCAGTTAGGGAGATATAGCGTCCCTGGCCGTGCTTACTGGTCCACGTATCTGTGGTTAGGTGGACCTTGCCACAGATGGCGTTGGAGAAGTAGTGGCGGCTGGGAACAACATACTGTGGGACAGCCATGGACATCAGCTGTTTGAAGCTGTCTGTGTCCACCAGCTTGAATGACAGCATTTCAAAGGCCAGTAGTTTAGAAATGCTGCCATTCAGGCCCAGGACTCGAGGGTGGCTAGGTGGGAATTTACACTTTCTCTCCAAGGTTTGTGAGATGGAGAGCTGAACGCTGCCGTGTGACATGGTGGAGATGCTTGGTGACGCAGGTGGTGTTGTCGGTGGCACATCCTCTGTCTGGTGGGCGTCAGGTGCCAATATTCCTCCCGAGGCGGAGGAAGAGGCCGAGGCAGCAGCAGAACAGGGAGCAGGGGGAGCCAGAGTGAGTTCCTTGCTTTTAAGGTGTTTACTCCACTGCAGTTCATGCTTTGCATGTAGAAGCCTGGTCATGCAGGTTGTGCTAAGGTTCACAACGTTAATGCCTCGCTTCAGGCTCTGATGGTGTGACAGCGTGCAAACCACTCGGGTCTTGTCGTCAGCACATTGTTTAAAGAAGTGCCATGCCAGGGAACTCCTTGAAGCTACCTTTGGGGTGCTCGGTCCCTGGTGGCAGTGGCTAGTAGCAGGCGAACTCTCTTGGCGGCGGCTGGTCTGCTTTTACCCTCTGCTCCCTCTTTTGCTACGCTGTTGGCTCAGTCTCACCACTGCCTCTTCCTCTGAACTATGAAAGTCAGTGGCACGACCTTCATTCCATGTGGGGTCTAGGACCTCATCGTCCCCTGCATCGTCTTCCACACAGTCTTCCTCCCTGACCTCCTGTTCGGTCTGCACACTGCAGAAAGACGCAGCAGTTGGCACCTGTGTTTCATCATCATCAGAGAAGTGCGGACTCCGATGAGGTGGTATTCCCATGTCCTCATCATCAGGAAACATCAGTGGTTGTGCATCAGTGCATTCTATGTCTTCCACCATTGGGGAAGGGCTAGGTGGATTCCCTTGGGAAACCCTGAGAGCAGAGTCTTCAAACAGCATAAAAGAATGCTGCCTAACTTGAGGCTCAGACAGTTTCCCTGATATGCATGGGAGTGATGTGACAGACTGATGGGCTTGGTTTTCAGGCGCCACCTGTGCGCTTTCTGCAGAAGACCGGGTGGGAGATAATGTTGTGAATGTGCTGGATCCACTGTCGGCCACCCAATTGACTAGCGCCTGTACCTACTCAGGCCTTACCATCCTTAGAACGGCATTGGGCCCCACCAAATATCGCTGTACATTCTGCCGGGTACTGGAACCTGAGGTAGTTGGTTCACTAGGATGTGTTGCTGTGGCAGAATGGCCACGTCCTCTCCCAGCACCAGAGGGTACACTAACACCACCACAACCGCGTCTGCGTCCCTTACTAGATATTTTCCTCATTGTTACCGTTCACCAAGCACCACAATAAAAAAAAAAATATTTGGCCCAATGTATTAATTTCAAATTCAGGCCTTTTTTTAAAGACACCTAACACTATCTGCCTATTTATTTATGTAGCGCATTACACTAATCCAGGCACAGCAGAAACCACTGATTTAGTGGAATATCTCTTTTAGGGCTAGTATTTCGGCCCTGGATGAAAGGTATCCTTTTATGGACAGTTTTACACTTGGCCTGCAACAGCTGGAACACCAGATTCAGGGTATTGCTATATTGGAAAGTGAATTTCACCCCAGAACAAAATATACCCTTTTACGGACAGATTCACACTTGACCTGCAACTGCTGGAACACCAGTTTCAGGGAATTGCTATTTTGGCAATTTAATTTAACCCCAGAACAAAATATATGTTTTGGCAGACACTATTATAGTTTGCCAGCCAGTGCTGGGACACCAGATTCAGGGGATTGCTATTTTGTCAATTGAATTTCACCCCAGAACAAAATGTATAATTTGCAGGACACTATAAAACTTGGCCATCCACAGCTGAAACCACTGATTTATGGTATTGCTATTTTGGCAATTGAATTTCACCACAGAACAAAATATATCCTTTGCAGGACACTATGAAACTTGGCCAGCCACAGCTGAAACCACTGATTTATGGTATTGCTATTTTGGCAATTGAATTTCACCCCATTACAAAATATATGTTTTGGCAGACACAATTATACTTTGCCATCCACAGCTGTGACACCAGATTTATGGTATTGCTATTTTGCCAATTGAATTTCACCCCAGAACAAAATATATGTTTTGGCAGACACTATTATAGTTTTCCAGCAAGTGCTGGGACACCAGATTTATGGTATTGCTATTTTGGCAATTGAATTTCACCCCAGAACATAATATATAATTTGCAGGACACTATTAAACTTGGCCAGCCACAGTTGAAACCACTGATTTATGGTATTGCTATTTTGGCAATTGAATTTCACCCCAGAACAAAATATATGTTTTGGCAGACACTATTATAGTTTGCCAGCCACAGCTGTGACACCAGATTTATGTTATTGCTATTTTGGCAATTGAATTTCACCCCAGAAAAAAATATATAATTTGCAGGACACTATGAAACTTGCCCAGCCACAGCTGAAACCACTGATTTATGGTATTGCTATTTTTGCAATTGAATTTCACCCCAGAGCAAAATATATAATTTGCAGGACACTATGAAACATTGCCAGCCACAGCTGAAACCACTGATTTATAGTATTGCTATTTTGGCAATTGAATTTCACCCCAGAAAAAAATATATAATTTGCAGAACACTATGAAACTTGGCCAGCCACAGTTGAAACCACTGATTTATGGTATTGCTATTTTGGCAATTGAATTTTACACCAGAACAAAATATATAATTTGCAGGACACTATGAGACTTGGCCAGCCACAGCTGAAACCACTGATTTATGGTATTGCTATTTTGGCAATTGAATTTCACCCCTGACACTATTATACTTTGCCATCCACAGCTGTGACACCAGATTTATGGTATTGCTATTTTTTTTTTTGGGGGGGGAGGGGGTTATTAGCCATTGTGTGGTGAAGTGAGAAAATTACAGCCCTTTTTGGCATCTATTAACCCCTTCACGTCCAGCATCGTACATGTACAGAGCTGGGTGGGTGTTTGAGGATGGCGTCCGCTCCTCCTCGCTGCGAGTGCCATAGCTTCTTTTAGCAGACACTTGCGGCTTATGTCTGCAACCGGCAGTGATGATGATCGCAGACATTTAACCTCTCAGATGCCGTGGTCAATCCTGACCATGGCATCTGAGCTCTGGCTCCCCCGTGCGGCGATCGGAGGAGGTGGGGGGTGTATGCAGCAGCCCCTGTCTTTATGAATGACACAAGGCTGCTGCATAGAATTTCCTATGGAGCCCTTGCCTGTAATAGGGCTCCATAAGTAAGTAATAAAATCATCATAGATTCCAATGCAAGTGCTTTGGAGTCTATGATAATAGCAATCAGATGATTGCATGTTATAGTTCCCTATGGGAAAATGGCAGATTCGCCGTTTTTGGTGGCTTCATTTTCTACAAAAAATTAAATAAAAAATGATCAAAAAGTCATACACACCCCATCGTATCAATGGAAAGTTCAGATCGCCCCGCAAAAAATGAGCCCCCATACATATTTTTTGTAAACATAAATACAAAAAAGTTATAGGGGTCAAAATATGGTGATAAAAAATAAAACAGACTTTTTTCCCACATTTTAATTTTTTTATCATTATCAAAACACAAGAAAAACTATACATATAAGGTATCACCGGATTCGTACTGACCTGTAGAATAAAAGTAAAGGTCAGTTTTACCGTACATAGAACTTCGTTATAAAAAAAACCGCAAAACTGTGGTGGAATAGCTTTTTTTTGCAATTTCACCCCATTTGGAATTTTTTTCCCGATTCCCACTACATCGTATGCAATATTAAATGGGGGTGTTGGAAAGTACAACTTGTCCTGCTAAAAACAAGCCCTCATATGGCTATGTGAACAGACAAATAAAAAAGTTATGGCTCTGGGTAGGCAGGGTGCGCAAAACAAAAATGCAAAATAAAAAAAAGGCCAGGTCATGAAAGGGTTAATTTCCTTTTTATTTACTTATTTGATCTAACAGTATGTCAGACAGAGAAGTGATAGGTCCGGCACAGGGGAGGGGCATAGGCCTAAATGTTTCTGGCGCAGGCACACGTCGCAGCTGAGTATGGGGGCATGGCAGCAGGGGTCACTTCGAAAGGTCTGAGGTCATGGTGTCAGCTAGCAGTCGTGTCTTGACCAGCAACCCAGCGGTTCTTGAATGGTTGACTCGATCTTCAACCTCGTCGCAAGTGACATCAGACACCCCTAGCCAGGAGTCGGCATGGCCCGGGAGCAGGCCCTGTGCCTCAACCTGCCTCTGTCCTTTTCTGTTCCCTCAGCCAGAGAAGTATTGTATGCTGTAGGCTCAGCTCCACTATACAGTGAGGGCAAGCTACTAGAAGATAGTCAGCAGCTACTGGCAAGTCAAGATGTTGAGGAGACATCCGCCGCTTCCTCCACTAGGCGGGCAAGTAGTGATGAGGAGAGTGGTGTGGGAGATGGTGTTGCGAGCGGTCAGGCTCCGTCCTGACCCAGAGACAGTTGAGGAAGACATCGGTGACTTGCAGACAGTACTCAATGATGATGATGTAGCTAATCACACTTGGGAGCCGGGTGACGAAGGGGTTTTATCATTATCGGGAGAAAAGGGTGGCAGCTTGCCCGTGAGGCATTAGCGGAGCCAGCAAGTTGCTAGCATGGCCGGGAATCAGCAGGGTGGCAGCAGTGAGAGGTTGGGAGCCAAACATGCCCGAGGTAGACCACCCACTTTGCAGAAGCCTACTGGCCTGTATTCGTGCAATCTGGTTGTCAAGCGTTTTCTGAAACCTTCCAACCATATGCAAGACATCCTAAAAATGCACCTTCGCCAACCTGTACCTGGCGGTATTTGAGGTATTTGAGGACTATTACATATTCTCGGTGAACAACCCCTTCCTTCAGTACATTCAGTTGTTCCTCTGTTTCGTGGATGATGTCTTTATGATATGGTCGGGCAATGAAGAGCAATGCCGTGGTTTTGTGGATTATCTTAACATAAATAATAGCATGAACATGAAATTCACAATGAACTTTGGAGGACAAAGTCTAGATTTTCTGGACGTGAGAGTGTCCATGGTGAATGGGGATATCATCACCACAGGGTACCGCAAACCCACGGCTACTAACTCTTTATTGCACTGTACCAGTTTTCATCCAGCACCCATTATCAAGGCCGTCCCTTATGGTCAATTTATCCGATTACAGAGGATCAACAGTACTGATGAGAACTTTCAGCAGCAAGCTCGATCACTTGCTGATCGACTGTCACGGCTGTATGTGAGCAACAAGAGCATACACAGTGAATTAGCTACTGACCGGACCCAAACTAGGGAACATAAAGGGTGACCCCTGTCAGACCCTAAAAGCTCTCCCTATGCTGCTAAGCCCATGTCCAGATCCAGATGGTGGATCGAGACATGCCCGCGTACCTAAGGCTAATGACCACTGTAACCCCTACAATAGTGGAAGGGGCACTGCCACCGGTGCCCTGCTCAGTATATGGACGGAACCGGGGTCGCCTCGGATCCAGTCAGAAAACAAACAGAAACACACAATGTGTGCACACTTAACTGAAGGAGCTGCAGCAGCAATGAAAACAGATCCAAAGTCAGCAGACAATATCCAAAGTACTTGCTTCAGCAGAACACAGGTCCAATGAAAAGATATCACACAAGTGAAGATACTCAAGCGAGAGATACAGCTCAAATGAAAAGTATAATCCGCACCCTGCAAAGGAGGAGGGGTGATTTAAAGGCAGAGCAATCAAACACAGGAGGGACAGCTGGGAGGAAGGAAACAGAAAGTAAAGACCTCATCACAGGGGCGGAGAAACAGAGCAGAGAGAACTCCTCCAAGCTCTAGTAGTGACATCATCACGGGGGTGGAGAAACAGAGCTGTGAGAACGTCTCAAAGCTCTGGTAGT
The DNA here is from genome assembly GCA_033119425.1 of Bufotes viridis. Taxonomy (NCBI): domain Eukaryota; kingdom Metazoa; phylum Chordata; class Amphibia; order Anura; family Bufonidae; genus Bufotes; species Bufotes viridis. The sequence continues at coordinate 118,679,526 of CM065597.1, read as the reverse complement.
GACATCGACTTGTTGCTAGGGGCTACTCACGGGCAGATGTAAATAGGGCCATGTCCAGGGCTGCTGCTCGCCCGAGACGTGAACTTCTTACTGAAGATAGTAAGGAGAACACAACACCAGAGAAGTTCTCCTTTGTATTCAAATACAGCCCCGCAACAGATGTGATAAAAAGTGCAATTAGGAACAACTGGGACCTTCTGAAGGGAGACTCTATGCTGGGCAAGTTAACAGAAACCACTGATTGCATTCAGAAGGTGTTCCACTTTAAAGGACCGTTTAGTACATAGTGTGTCCATCTTGTGGAAATGAGTATTCCAAACAAAATCTTTAGCACCCTGTTTATCTATCCCATGATTATGCAAATGTATGACAAACTGGTAATGGCCACTGACTACCTAGATGATCAGGTTTGGGAAGTAATGAAACTCCTGAACACAACCAATATTGTCCAGAACCAACTCCTAATAGTCTCCAACCAACACACTTTGGTATTAGACTACTTGACTGCAAAGGAAGGAGGTATGTGTCAAATAATAGGTACTGCATGCTGCCACTATATTGATCCACAAGGTAATCTACAAGTGAAAGTGGGTTTGGAAAAGATAAGTGAAATACGTGATCAATGGTTGGAGGCACACAAAGCAGAAAAATCAACATGGTGGTCTGACACTTTCTCATTCCTTAATCCCAGTAACTGGTTCAAAGGAATTTCAGGATGGTTAATGGGAATACTTCAGGGGATATTGCAGATAGCCCTAATATTGTTGATAAGTTACATACTAATCAAACTTGTTATCTCTTGCATTACTCGCATCATCAAGAGAAAGAAGAATACCGAAGAACCAATAATGATCCTCTATGAGCACATGGCTGGTAGTACTCCATATGTGGATATAATCCCTTCAGTCCCGACTCCTCCGACTCCACCACTTCCCGCTGATGAATTTCCTCCTCCTCCTCCAGGAACAGAAGACCCAAGAAATGACTAGGGTCAGATGAATCCCAGGGTATTACCAGAAGTCCGCTTAACCGGGAGCCTATCCACAAGGGATAGGTTGTCGCCACTGTCGGTGAAGAGGATGCGAAAGGTATTCACTGCGGATTCGTTAGGTTTAGGGAAAGTCTACAATCAAGTCTACAAGGGGGGACTGTTGTGGAATCATATATATGAGTGTATACTTGCTTGTATTAATTACTAATGACTAACAGTTAGTTATGACAAAATGGCCCCTGACACTAACATACCTTACTAATCATAATGATTCAGCTATTCAAATGTGGTCTGAGACCGTTAGAACACTAACATGTGACAGATGAGATAACCTAGACTTAGTTCCTCTTTTTACCTCTTATTAACCCATGTATCACACGTAATAAACTAGAACATTGCATTGACTTCCCTGTGATAGTCTGTGTGCTGATTCCCCGGCGTACGCCTAATATCTGATACCCATTCGGAGCAGTACATCAACTCAGCCTGACCCTTGCATCAGGACCAGAACACATGTGACAATTGCCTTGCACATAGCACTTCATACTCACTAGTAACTGCCATGCCAGTATGGAATTTCCCTTTGTCATCGGCATACCTTGACCCATCCACAAAGAGTGTCCATTTTGGGTTTTGCAAGGGAGTGTCTTGTATTGATGGTGGTGTTCCTACTTCAGCTTCCATCATTGTAATGCAATCATGGTCTGGTTCCTTATCAGGAGAGTCAGTAGCTGTCCATAATTCCTCTTCCTGAAGATCTTCTTCTGCCTGTAAATCAATAAAATCCACAGAATCTGTAGTATACTCCCCCCTTGGGAGAGGAAGGAGTGCAGCCGGGTTGAGGATGTGGCATCTTTGAATGGTGACATTGTCTGGTAGAAGCAGACTACACTGAAGTCTGAGGTGGCGCTGTGCAGTAAGATGTTTAGGTTGTGTCTGCTGAAGGATGGCAGAAATGTCATGAGGAGCCATGATGGTGAGGGGATGTCCTAGGACAATGTCAGAGGTGGCGTCCAGAAGGGAACTAGCAGCATGAACGGCCCTGACACAAGATGGGGTGGCTCTGGCTACAGGGTCAAGACGTTTTGAAAAGTAGCCTAGGGGTCTATTACGGCCTCCATGGCTCTGGGTGAGAACTCCTGTAGCATGACCCTGACGCTCCATGACGTAAAGCCGGAAGGAAAGTTTGTAGTTAGGAATGCCAAGAGCTGGGGCAGTTATAATGGCTTTTTTTGAGAGTTTCAAATGCTTCTATGGCTTCTGATGTCATCTGAAAAGGAACAGTGGCCACACGTGGTATGCAGTCATAGAGTGGCTGCATCAGGACTGATGCATCAGGAATCCATGGCCTACAATAAGAAATAAGTCCCAGAAAGGTTTGCAGTTGATGAGGAGTGTCTGGGAGTGAGATGTCTGAGACTGCTTTCTTCCTGGCATCCGTAAGATGTTTACTGCCTTGTGAGATACAGTGGCCTAGAAAAATAACTTTGGGAAGACACAACTGTAATTTGGACTGTGAAGCTTTACACCCAGCATCTGCCAGAAATTGGAGAAGTGAGGTAGTTGAATGTAGGCAGATGGGATATGAGTCGGCACAGAGGAGTAAATCATCCACATATTGTAAGAGTTCCACCTCAGGGTGATCTGCTTGCCATGTGGATGATTTACTCCTCTGTGCCTGGCTGGACCTTGAGACGCCCTATGTCTTGGGGACCTTTGGCCCATAGGGTGTCAGGGATGAGGTGCAAAATGCTTTGCAGCGTATCCCCTTGCTCGGGTGATTCAGAAGGCTGGGCTGTTAATGCCATCAGGAGACAAGTTTCCTCTGGGCACAGGTCTGTACCCAAGGCAACTGTACCATCCTCCCTGAATTGAATGTTGGCCCGTATTTTCTGAAGAAAATCCGAACCTAATAGATTAAAAGGACAAGTCTGGCTTACAACAAATTGTGACATTACTCCAGTGGGTAGATGCAATTGTGGGAATTGGCTTCGGGACTTAGTAGATGGAGTAATCAAGAGAGGTTTAGTAACAGGGTTGTGCTGTGTAACCCCTTCCAAGCCAGAGCAGGGCAAATGGATATTTGTGAGCCAGGAAGGGAGTATGGCAGTTTCACATAACACGCTGCGGGCTGCACCAGTGTCTACAAGGAATGAGAGTTCCTTCCCTGCCACATCGAGGGTGATTCGAGGGGCGGGGCCAGCTGGAGGGCAGAGACTGCCATACATGAGGTGTCCCCTCCCAGCAACACTGGTTTGCCAATATCCTAGCGGGGTGTGGCTGGCCAGGAAGAAGGTGGTGTTCCTCCTTGGCCTTGGTTTACTGGCCACAAGTGCCTGGAGCGACAGTTCCTCTTTATGTGTCCAGGCTTGCCGCACCCATAACAGACACGAGGTGGGGGCCTTTCCTCTCCCTCTTCCCCTGTCATGACAGCCATAACTGCTGTGCGAGTCTTCTTGGTATTACTCTCCAATCCTTTAGCAACTTGTTCTAAGATCTCAAGGGTTAATGATTTCCATTCTGGGCGGCAGGTGACAAGAGCTTTGTTGAGATCTGGTCTAAGACCATCTACAAATGATCGGGCCAGAAGTCTCAAGTGTACAGGTTCATTTGGACTGAATCCCATATCTTTATAATTCTGTTTGACCCTTTGGGCGAATTTCTCCACTGACTCTGCTCTGTCCTGTAACATATCCTGCAAAGTAGTGGATTGTTCTGCCAACCTGTCCTTTGCCCATTTATACAGTTGTTGAATGAAATAGTCCCCGGATTCTGAATCACGGGTGTCAAAATTTGCTCCTTGGAGCTCTGGTTGTTTTATGTGATCCATTATAAGTGAAGAGTATTCACCAGTCTTATTTTCTACAATACTCTGTAGGTCAGACCATGTACACCCATATGTTTGATACACTTGAGACAATTTCCTGAAAAAGGGCATAGGGTGAGTGTCCGGGTCTGGCATGAGATTCACTATGGTGAATAACTGCTGGGGAGTGAAAGACACATACTTAGGAGGTCCTACAGGGTGAGTATTTAACAATGCCTCCTTTTGTCTGTTCAAATTCTCTGCTGCAATCCAGCCACACTCTGACTGTATCAATCAACTTATCATCTTGCAATCTACCTCTCTTTTCAGTTAACAATGTCTGCCATGTAGCAGAACACAGTGTACCACCTTTTACAATATTATAATTCTTCTCTAACTTGCTTAATCCTTTAACATGACCTTTTCCTCTCCGGTCCGCCACGTACTGTCCAGGTGAACAGTAGCCCTTCGGGACACTTTCTTTGTTACCCATTTTGCAATGAAACACGTCCTGGAGCCTTCACTTACTGTCTCTGATTCTTGGATAGCACAGACACTGACAAACAAACACCTTGAGCCTGAGACCAACACTTGTCAGCAAGCCGTCTCCCTCCCTTCTACTATTTCTTGGGGTCACACACCAGGGTTACCCCTCAATGTAGGCACTTAGGGAGACTCCCTTTGGTTGTTCTGTCAGTCTATGCCTCTCCTCACAGAGAGACCAACACACATATAAAAATAATAAACCACAGTACATCAAATCTTATCAATACAATGGGGTTCTTACTCTCATGCCCTCGAGGTTGCCCCAGACTGCCGATGCACCCCTCCCTAGTACAAATGTGGATTGACTAGGCCAAGGAACACAAATAGGTAAGATGATTTATTTTCCCACCTCTTATTACGGGCCGGCCGGTCCCGGTGTCCGTTGGCTCGTCTCTCCTTGTCCAGTCTCTGGGGTACTTCAGCAGGGGGGTCCAATCCACGAGCCCCACGCTTTGGGCGCCAAATGTTCTGGTCCTGATGCAAGGGTCAGGCTGAGTTGATGTACTGCTCCGAATGGGTATCAGATATTAGGCGTACGCCGGGGAATCAGCACACAGACTATCACAGGGAAGTCAATGCAATGTTCTAGTTTATTACGTGTGATACATGGGTTAATAAGAGGTAAAAAGAGGAACTAAGTCTAGGTTATCTCATCTGTCACATGTTAGTGTTCTAACGGTCTCAGACCACATTTGAATAGCTGAATCATTATGATTAGTAAGGTATGTTAGTGTCAGGGGCCATTTTGTCATAACTAACTGTTAGTCATTAGTAATTAATACAAGCAAGTATACACTCATATATATGATTCCACAACAATCCGTCCCCTACAAAATCCCTCTTGGCTCTCAATGCATTCGAGAGTGGCGAACTTTAAGTGTGGGTGCTGCTCTTTCTGTCCCCAAAATCCACAGAGTAAAATTTTGTGTATAGGCGAGGTGATACATAAGGTTCGACAGTTTATCACTTGCAGGACAGCGTTCGTTGGGTATGTGGTATACTGTGATTGCCATAATTTTTATATAGGCAAGACGATCCGGCCATTGTTTGAACATTTTAGGGAACATGTGAACTCGGTGAGAACAGGGAAAGGATGTCCCCGCCTCATCGCCCACGTCTGGGAGCAGCATAGGAGCAATCCTCGCTGTCTTAGATTTGCAGGCATAGAGGTTGTGAATACCCCGCCCAGGGGTGATAGGCACCAGTTATTATTGCAGACAGAGTCGAGATGGATTATCCGGACCCAAGCAATGGGGAGTCTCGGCCTAAATGACAAAAATTATATGTCTGTACATCTATAGGATACGAATGTAAGGGTGCCCCTTTCCCCACCCTATCTCACACCTACCAGGTCTAAGGGTTGAAAATATATATATATTTTTTACCTCCTTTTAGGGCATCCTGACTGTATCCCTTTAAACCATACCATTATTAAATGTATCGCTTGGATTGTATAGAAATATAAGCGGTTTCAGTGTATGCCATGTGGCTATGCTTTATTCTTTATTCTATTAAATGGTTATTCATAATTAGTTGGTAATTAGTTATGCTAACATTGTTTCTCTCACTGCATGTATTGGATTTTAAGATTGTCCGGTTCTAGGGGGCGTGACTCTCTGCTCTGAGGTATGAGAGACGGCACACTATTTAATTGGTGTGAACGCACGCGCGGACATGCTATAGGCCAGACGAAGCGTGTTTTTTGCGCGAAACGGCCGTCGCTGCTTATCTACTGTGAGGAGAGTACGTCCGCCCCAATGCCCGACTGATGTACCTTTGATGTACCTTTGGACTACAATAAAGTTTTGAACCTTTCTATACACTGGTGAGTGCCGCTGACTTCATCTCTTCTGCGTACTAGAGACATCCTAAAAATGGCCAGGAAACTTTGCATGCACTTCAGCCACTCATACACCGCCAAACACACCCTTCTTGAGCTACAGCGGCAGAACAGCATTCCCAACATAGGCTGATATGCGACATTTCTAGCCGTTGGAATTTCACACTCCATATGTTGGATCGACTGTACAAACAGAGAAAGGTCATAAACGATTTTTTGATGATACAGGCAGACAGAGGTACTCCCCTGTGTAACTTCGATGTTAGTAAGTGGCAGCTCATGCGTGACACCTGCCCTTTGCTCATGCCATTTGAGGCAGCCACTTTATTTGTCGCCAGGACTACGAGATGAACAAGGCCATTCCACTTCATATCCTGGAAAAGATGCTGGTAAATCTGGCTGGTCAGGGGACTGGAGACGTGACGCCTACAACTCATGGCCACATGATCCCTGTGGGGGCTGAACTGGAGGATGAGGAGGAGGAGGAGGACATTGGACAGGTGGTTTTTCTACACAGGTGACAGGAGAGGAGGAGCAGCCGGAGGGAGATGAGGAAGACGAGGCAGATGACCCAGACAGACCTTGGCAGTATGCAGTAGAGATGGAGGCAGGGAGTTTCTCTGAGTTACTTGAGCAAATGGCCCGATGCATGCGTAGTGACAGACGAATTGTCACCATTCGGCAGAGGGATGACTACTGGCTCTCCACTATGTTATACCCTCGCTACGGTCCAAAATGGGGACCTTTTTTACACGCGCTGAGAGGGAGGACAAACTGAACTACTACTTCCTATCTGCGCCATCATCCATCCTTTCACAGGTCTGACTGGGAGGGCCCTCTGTGCTCATGTTTCACTGCCATGGCTGCTGGGGGGGGGGGGGGCATGGCAGGAGTACCAGCTCCTTCAGCAGCAGCCTGAGTCTAGAGTCACTGATGGGCAGCTTTCTTCACCCGCACAGTGAAGAAACTACTCACCAGCGGCTAGACATAGTGCAGAACCTGAACCAGAAGGTGGTGGCATACTTGGAGTGCACCCTGCCTGTTGTCATTGAAGATCCACTGGACTACTGGGCAGCCAAACTGGATTTGTGGCCGAAACTGGCCGAGTTTGCCCTGGAAAATCTGTCCTGCCTGGCCAGTAGTTTGGCATCAGAGCGGATGTTTAGTGCGGCGGGGGCCATAGTTACCCCAAGGAGAACTCACCTGTCCACCCAAAATGTGGAGAGACTGACCTTTGTTAAGATGATTCAGGCGTGGAATAGCTAGGATTTCCACCCACCAATGCCTGGCACCTCAGATTAGTTCATCCATGCTGCCTTACCCAAACCTTGACAAGAGAGAAAGGTTTCTTCTTGCTAACTGCCTCAGCTACTATTCTGATGCTGCCACCCGCCTGATGCCACACATCTGATGCCAAGTGCTCTTTCTTACACCCACCATCATCAGCGGGTACTGTTAGTACCATCCACCTCCACACTATGTCACCTTACCACTCTGTGTTCTCCTGATGCTGCAGCCACCTCCACACTATTTCACCTTGCCACTCTGTGGTCTCCTGAATAAGGGAAGTGTGTAGTGATTCTAAGAGCGACGCCGGTATTTTTTCACTACCACAGCAGACTCACTATGTGTGTTGCTGCAAGACACAGTGTTCCACACCACTATACAGGCTCTCTGCAGCCAGGAAATAGCAGTTTTTTTAACGGGATTCACCACTAAATAATTTGTATTGAATCAAATCTTTTTGGAAAATTCGGCGAACCGACTTCGCTAAGAGATTCGCTAATCTCTAATAATAATAATAATAATAACAGTGACTAGGGATGAGCGAACCGGAACTGTATAGTACTAAAAAAGTTCGGGTTCAGTTTCGTTGTTCGGCGATTTCTTCCTGCTTTCTGAAGGGCTGCACAGCAGACAATCAGCTAGCGTTTTACTTCTTGCCATAAGAAGCCATCACAGCCATGCCTACTAATGGCATGGCTGTGATTGGCCAAGTGCAGCATGTGACCCAGCCTCTATTTAAGCTGGAGTCACGTAGCTCCGCACGTCACTCTGCTCTGATTAGTGTAGGGATAGGACTCAGCTGCTGTAGGCAGGAAAAACTCAGCAAAAACACCTAATGAAGTGATCGATCTACATCTGTGAATCATTCAACTTCTGCTAGTTAATTGCTCACTGGTTTTTAGGTTGCAAAGAGCATTTTTCTGTCACTTTTTTCTGGGGTGATCGGCGGCCATTTTGTGTCTTGTGGTGCGCCAGCACAAGCTGCCACCAAGTCCATTAATCCATCAATAGTAGGTTTTTTTTTTCTGCTATATCCTACATCAGGGGCTTGGCAGTGCTTATTGTCACCCCTAGAAACTCAGGATACAAATTTCTATATTTTATTGAGGGGTTAAATTCAATAGCCAAAAGAGCAATCCCCTAACTCTGGTGTTCCAGCTGTGGCTAGCCAAGTGTAATACTGTCTGCTGTCTGGCAATGGATAGTTTTTTTTCTGTGGTGAAATTCAATTGCCAAAATAGCAATCCCATAAATCTGGTGTCCCATCTGTGGCTGGCCAAGTTTAATAGTGTCTGGCAAAGGATATATTTTTTTGGGGGGTTTAATTCAATTGCCACAATAGAAATAACATAAATCAGTGGTTATAGCTGTGGCTGGCCAAGTTTAATGGTGTCCAGCAAAGGATATATTTAGTTCTGGGGTGAAATTCAGTTGCAAAAATAGAAATACCGTAAATCTGGTGTTCCAGCTGTGACTGGACGAGATTCATAGTGTCCGTCAAAGGATTTATTATTTTCTTGGGTGAAATTCAATTGCCAAAATAGCAATACCATAAATCAGTGGTTTCAGCTGCGGCTGGCAAAGTTTAATAGTGTCCGTCAAAGGATTTATTATTTTCTTGGGTGAAATTCAGTTGCCAAAAAAGAAATACAGTAAATCTGGTGTTCCAGCTGTGACTGGACAAGTTTCATAGTGTCCGTCAAAGGATATATTATTTTCTGGGGTGAAATTCAATTGACAAAATAGCAATATCATAAATCGGTGGTTATAGCTGTGTCTGGCCAAGTTTAATAGTGTCCGGCAAAGGATATATTTTGTTCTGGGGTGAATTTCAATTGCCAAAATAGCAATACCGTAAATCTGGTGTTCCAGCTGTGACTGAACAAGTTTCATTGTATCCATCATAGGATATATTATTTTCTGGGGTTAAATTCAGTTGCAAAAACAGAAATACCATAAATCTGGTGTTCCAGCTGTGACTGGACAAGTTTCATAGTGTCCGTCAAAGGATATATTATTCTATGGGGTGAAATTCAGTTGCAAAAATAGAAATACCATAAATCTGGTGTTCCAGCTGTGCATGGACAAGTTTCATAGTGTCCGTCATAGGATATATTATTTTCTGGGGTGAAATTCAGTTGCAAATATAGAAATACCGTAAATCTGGTGTTCCAGCTGTGACTGGACAAGTTTCATAGTGTCTGTCATAGGATATATTAATTTCTGCGGTGAAATTCAGTTGCAAAAATAGAAATACAGTAAATCTGGTGTTCCAGCTGTGACTGGACAAGTTTCATAGTGTCCCGCAAAGGATATATTTTGTTCTGGGGTGAAATTCAATTGCCAAAATAGCAATACCATAAATCAGTGGTTTCAGCTGTGGCTGGCCAAGTTTAATCGTGTCCCGCAAAGGATACATTATTTTCTGGGGTGAAATTCAATTGCCAAAATAGCAATACCGTAAATCTGGTGTTCCATCTATTGCAGACCAAGTGTAAATCTGTCCGTAAAAGGGCATATTACACTCAGCATGCATCTCCCAGTGTATTTCTTTCCGTTAAAGGTTATATTACAGTAAGTGTTAAAATACAGCATAATCCTCTATATTTGCACACACTGTTTTGCATCTCTAAGTGTATTTCTTTCCGTTAAAGGGTATATTACACAAAGTATTAAAATACAAGTGCTGAAAGCATAATCCTATATATTTTTTTACACGCTACTGTGCATCTCAAAGTGTAAATCTGTCTGTAAAAGGATACCTTTCATCCAGGGCCTAAATACTAGGCCTACAATTGATATTCCCCTAAATCTGTGGTTATTGCTGTGCCTGGGTTAGTGTTATATGGTACATAAATAGATAGCCAGATAATGTTAAGTGTCTGTAAAAAAAGGCCTGAATTTGAGTTCAATACATTTGGCCAAATAATTTTTTTCTTATTGTGGTGAACGGTAACATTGAGGAAAACATCTAGTAAGGGACACGGACGTGGACATGGTTGTGGTGTTGTTAGTGGACCCTCTGGTGCTGGGAGAGGACGTGGCCGTTCTGCCACAGCCACACGTCCTAGTGAACCAACTACCTCAGGTTCCAGTACCCGCCAGAATTTACAGCGATATTTGGTGGGGCCCAATGCCGTTCTAAGGATGGTAAGGCCTGAGCAATTATAGGCGCTAGTCAATTGGGTGGCCGACAATGGATCCAGCACGTTCACATTATCTCCCACCCAGTCTTCTGCAGAAAGGGCATAGGTAGCGCCTGAAAACATAGCCCATCAGTCTGTCACATCACTCCCATGCATATCAGGGAAACTGTCTGAGTCTCAAGTTATGCAGCAGTCTCTTATGCTGTTTGAAGACTCTGCTGGCAGGGTTTCCCAAGGAAATCCACCTAGCCCTTCCCCAGTGGTGGAAGACATAGATTGCACTTATGCACAACCACTTATGTTTCCTGATGACGAGGACATGGGAATTCCACCTCATCGGAGTGCACACGTCTCTGATGATGACAAAACACAGGTGCCAACTGCTGCGTCTTTTTGCAGTGTGCAGACCGAACAGGAGGTCAGGGAGGAATACTGTGTGGAAGACGATGCAGGGGACGATGAGGTCCTAGACCCCACATGGAATGAAGGTCGTGCCACTGACTTTCATATTTCAGAGGAAGAGGCAGTGGTGAGACCGAGCCAACAGCGTAGCAAAAGAGGGAGCAGGGGGCAAAAGCAGACCAGCCGCCGCCAAGAGAGTTCGCCTGCTACTGGCCACCGCCACCAGGGACCGAGCACCCCAAAGGTAGCTTCAAGGAGTTCCCTGGCATGGCACTTCTTTAAACAATGTGCTGACGACAAGACCCGAGTGGTTTTCACGCTGTGCCATCAGAGCCTGAAGCGAGGCATTAACGTTGTGAACCTTAGCACAACCTGCATGACCAGGCATCTACATGCAAAGCATGAACTGCAGTGGAGTAAACACCTTAACAACAAGGAACTCACTCAGGCTCCCCCTGCTCCCTCTTCTGCTGCTGCCTCGGCCTCTTCCTCCGCCTCGGGAGGAATGTTGGCACCTGCCTCCCCGCAAAACAGAGGATGTGCCACCAACACCACCATCTCCGTCACCAAGCACCTCCACCATGTCACACGGCAGCGTTTAGCACTCCATCTCACAAACCTTGGAGAGAAAGTGTAAATTCCCACCTACCCACCCTCGAGCCCTGGGCCTGAATGCCAGAATTTCTAAACTACTGGCCTTTGAAATGCTGTCATTCAGGCTGGTGGAAACAGACAGCTTCAAACAGCTGATGGCGATGGCTGTCCCACAGTATGTTGTTCCCATCTTCCACTACTTCTCCAAAACAGCTGTGCCTTCCCTGCACAATCAAGTATCCAATAAAATCAAGTGTGCACCGCGCAACGCCATCTGTGGCAAGGTCCACCTAACCACAGATATGTGGACCAGTAAGCACGGCCAGGGACGCTATATCTCCCTAACTGCACACTGGGTAAATGTAGTGGCGGCTGGGCCCCAGGTGGAGAGTTCTTTGGCGCACGTCCTTCCGCTGCCAAGGATCGCAGGGCATCATTCTTTGCCTCCTGTAGCCTCCTCCTCCTACTCAGCTTACTCCTCCTCTTCTTCCATCTGCTCATCCAGTCAGCCACACATCTTCACCACCAACTTCAGCACAGCCCGTGGTAAACGTCAGCAGGCCGTTCTGTATCATATGTTTGGGGGACAGGCCCCACAACGCACAGGAGTTATGGCGGGGTATTGAACAACAGACCGACGAGTGGTTTCTGCCGGTGGGCCTCAAGCCTGGCCTGGTGGTGTGCGATAATGGGCAAAATCTTGTCGCAGCTCTGGGAATAGCTGGTGCGTGGCTGGGAGGAAACGGAGGACGATGATGTTACGCCTCCCACAGAGTACAGCTTGTCCTTACCTCTGGGCAGCCTGGCACACATGAGCGACTACATGCTGCAGTGCCTGCGCAACAACAGCAGAGTTGCCCACATTTTAACGTGTGCGGACTACTGGGTTGCCACCCTTCTGGATCCCCGGTACAAAGACAATGTGCCCACCTTACTTCCTGCACTGGAGCGTGATAGGAAGATGCGCGAGTACAAGCGCACGTTGGTAGACACGCTACTGAGAGCATTCCCAAATGTCACAGGGGAACAAGTGGAAGCCCAAAGTGAAGGCAGAGGAGGAGCAATAGGTCGCCAACGCAGCTGTGTCACGGGCAGGGTTAGCATGGCAGAGATGTGGAAAAGTTTTTTCCCCACGCCACAGCTAACTGCATCACCACCTGATACGGAACGTGTTAGCGGCAGGCAGCATTTCAGTAACATGGTGGAACAGTACGTGTGCACACCTCTCCACGTCTGTCTGATGTTTCGGCCCCATTCAACTTTTGGGTCTTCAAATTGTCCACGTGGCCAGAGCTAGCCTTTTATGCCTTGGAGGTGCTGGCCTGCCCGGCGGCCAGCGTTTTGTCTGAACGTGTATTCAGCACGGCAGGTGGCGTCATTACTGATAAACGCAGCCGCCTGTCCACAGCCAACGTGGACAAGCTGACGTTCATAAAAATGAACCAGGCATGGATCCCACAGGACCTGTCCATCCCTTGTGCAGAATAGACATTTATAACTACCTCCCCTTAACCATATATTCTTGTACTCCAGGGCACTTCTTTATTGAATCCTCTGTTTTTTATATTTACCATTATTTTGCGGGGCAACCCAAAGTTAAATGAACCTCTCCTCCGTCTATGTGCCAGGGGCCTGAGTCTGGGAATGAGGCCTGTGGCATTGCAGGCAGACATGAATCCTTTTTGGCTGTGATGAGAACATCAACTCCCATAGCATTCCCACCTGATGCCACCCCAACCTCCTATTCCACCTCTTCCTCCTCCAAGTTTCCAATTGGTATTGGTTAATTTTTATTTATTTTGTTTTATTTTAAGTCATTTCCCTTTTCACATTTATTTGCAGTGGATTTACCTACATTTTGCTGCCTTTTGCAGCCCTCTAGCCCTTTCCTGGGCTATTTTACAGCCTTTTTAGTGCCCAAAAGTTTGGGTCCCCATTGACTTCAACGGGGTTCGGGGTGAAGTTCGGGTCGAGTTCAGATCCCGAACCCGAACATTTTCGGAAAGTTCGGCCGAACTTCTCAACCCCGAACATCCAGGTGTTCACTCAACTCTACTTAAGAAACATCATAATGATGTGATGAAGACACCAAGAAAAGAGTAGCTGACTGTTACCCCTAAGAAGCACACAACAAGAGTACCTTTTGTGAGTACATATGAACATCAGAGTAATGAGATAGGCCAGATTATAAGAGAAAATTGGGACATCATCCAGAGAGGTCATCCAAACATTGAGATCTTTACACAACATCCTATCATGGCATACAAGAGACCAAAAAATCTTATAGATTTATTGGTACAGTTAGATATAGGCCCAGCAGGTGGCCTGACTCAAACACTACTAGCCCCGGGGAAACAGGGCTGTTATCCCTGTCTTGGCTGTAGCAACTGCAATGCTATGTTAAAAGGCCCACATTTTTTCCATCCTCATACGGGCAGACAGTGCAAAATTCGTCATTTTCTAACTTGTCAGACGGCGTATTTTATATATGTATTACAATGCCCCTGTGGCCTCCTCTATGTAGCGGAAACCACGAAGGAATGTAAAGAACGGATTACGAAACACAAATCAACAATAAGGAAAAAGAACATAGAACAGCCTGTACCAAGACATTTCATTGAGGCTAAACATAATATCAGCCAACTACGTTTTCAGATCATTGATCATATTTCAAAACAACAAAGAGGTGTTGACCGGGGGAGACTTTTGAAACATCTTGAATTGAAATGGATCTATGAGCTCGATATGCTCACACCCAGGGGCTTGAATATAGACTTTGCCCTTACTCCTTTCTTATGATTCGCATTGAGTAACATTAAGTGTTTGGTCAAATAATTCTCTGTGCTTACGCATTGTTTTTATCTTTCAGGAATATCACACATTTAATTGTGGACTCTATGGACCATTTTCCTTAAGTGCACCACTCGTGGTAGGGTAAGATACCTGTATAAGAGGAGCGTGGCTATAGTTACAGCATCATTTAATAGACAAAAGGTTTTTTCACCTTCCTCATATGTACTTGCATGATGTGCCTACCTCATGGGTCATGAGTGCATTATTTGCACCATTTATACTCTATATGGCATATACTGCGTTAGAATGTATACTAATTGCATATAGAGATGGCCCGAACTATTCGCCGGCGAACAGTTCCCGGCGAACATAGCTTGTTCGCGTCCGCCGCTGCGGGCGAACATATTCGATGTTCTCATTCGACTCTATACTTTATCATTGAGCAAACTTTGACCCTGTACCTCACAGTCAGCAGACACATTCCAGCCAATCAGCATAACCTCCGTCCCAGACCCTCCCACCTCCTATCTAAACGCAAGGACAGCATCCATCTTAGATTCATTCTGAAGCTGCAGTGTTAGTAATTGTAAATCGCAATGCGATTAATATAACCTGTATTATTTGCATTGCGATTACAACTTAGATCTCAGTTCCTAATGGTTGTATTGCTAGAGTATAACGAAGATAACGAATATAGCACTATATTCTCAATCTTCGTTATATTCTAGCAATACAACAACCATTAGGAACTCAGATCTAAGTTTAATTTGCAATGCTATTAATATAACCTGCATTAATCGCATTGCAAATTCAACTTAGAGCTGAGTTCCTAATGGTTGTTGTATTGCTAGAATATACGTTATATTCTAGCAATACAACCATTAGGAACTCAGCTCTAAGTTGTAATCGCAATGCGAATAATACTTACAATTATTAATCGCTTTGCGAATCCATTTGATGCCTCTATTTGATTGTATATGACGGTTGACTATGACTACCACCAACGTTCTGCTGCCTCCAAAGCAAGATATCTGAATAGATATCTGCGTTTTTATAATTTTTTCATTTTTTATTTTATTTTTTTTTGTGTATTTTGCCACATTTGGTTGTATATTTACATTTGGTATAGGCAAATCTGGTAGTCTAGATCATGTGTCTATACCAAAACCTAGGATCATTGTTTGACAGCATATTTTCTAAGCCATGTAGCTGAATATAGATTTGGGCAGAGTAATGATATAGACCTGTGTTTCCCAACCAGTGTGCCTCCAGCTGTTGCGAAACTACAACTCCCAGCATGCCTGCACAGCCAAAGGCTGTCCGGGCATGCTGGGAGTTGTAGTTTTGCAAAGGCTGGAGGCACACTGGTTGGGAAACACTGAATTCTAGACTACCATATTTGCCTATACCAAATGTAAATATGCAACTAAATGTGGCAAAATACACAAAAAAATAAAATTAAAAAATGATAAAAACGCAGATGCGTTTTTGATGCGTTTTCTATCAAAAACGCCCAAATGGCCCCTGGGGGGTTCAGATATCTTGCCTCGGAGGCAGCAAAAACGTTGGTGGTAGTCATAGTCAACCGTCATATACAATCAAATAGAGGCATCAAATGGATTCGCAAAGCAATTAATAATTGTAAGTATTATTCGCATTGCGATTACAACTTAGAGCTGAGTTCCTAATGGTTGTATTGCTAGAATATAACGTATATTCTAGCAATACAACAACCATTAGGAACTCAGCTCTTAGTTGAATTCGCAAATAAGATGTCCCAAACTATTCACCGGCGGACAGTTCCCGGCGAACATAGCTTGTGCGCGTTCATCGCGGTGGGCGAACATATGCGATGTTCAGGCCACCCCCTATTCATCATCATTGAGTAAACTTTGGCCCTGTACCTCACAGTCAGCAGACACATTCCAGCCAATCAGCATACCCTCCCTCCCAGACCCTCCCATCTCCTGGACAGCATCCATTTTAGATTTATTCGGAAGCTGCAGTCTAACCCTGGGTTCACACCTGAGCGTTTTACAGCGCGTTCAAACGCGCTGTAAAACGCTCAACAGATTAAAACCAATGCATCCCTATGGGAGTGGTTCACACTTGAGCGTTTTACAGCGCGTTTGAACGCGCTGTAAAACGCCCAACGCATAAACAAGTACTTGAGCTTCTTTTGGGGCATTTGACGCGCGTTTTGTGATTGACACCACAGTAGGCAATCACAAGAACGCGCGTTTTACGCGCGTTTCCTATTTGCAAAAACGCGCTGAAATACGCGCGACAAAAACGCGCGTAAAACGCGCGTTTTTAGAACGCTCAGGTCTGAACCCAGGGTTAGTGAGAGGAGGTAAATCGCTAGCTAGGCTAGTGTATTCAGTGTCCACTCCAGTCCTGAAAGACTCATCAGATCTCTGCTGTAAGGACAGCGTCCTGACAGCACCCTAAAAAGCCCTTTTTAGGGCTAGTACATCAGTCTCCCTCCCAGACCCTCCCACCTCCTATCAAAAAGCAAGGACGACAGCCATCTTAGATTCATTCTGAAGCTGCAGTGTTAGTAGTTGTAATTGCAATGCGATTAATATAACCTGTATTAATCACATTGAGAATTCAACTTAGAGCTGGGTTCCTAATGTTGTATTGCTAGAATATAACGAACATTGAGAATATAGCGCTATATTCTCAATCTTCATTATATTCTAGCAATACAACCATTAGGAACCCAGCTCTAAGTTGAATTCGCAATGCGATTAATGCAGGTTATATTAATCCCATTGCGAATTCAACTTACCACACTCTGCGTCAACTACGTAATTTTCCATGGGAGTTTTGCCATGGATCCCCCTCCGGCATGCCACAGTCCAGGTGTTAGTCCCCTTGAAACAACTTTTCCATCACTATTGTGGCCAGAAATAGTCCCTGTGGGTTTTAAAATTCGCCTGTCTTTTGAAGTCTATGGTGGTTCATCCTGTTCGCATGTTCGCGAACATTTGCGGAAGTTCGCGTTCGCAAACGCAAAATTTTATGTTCGTGACATCACTAATCGCATATAATCATTGCATATATTGCTGCACTATGCACGCGCTATGTCGCATATACGGCGCTATTATTTACATAAATCACAAAAACTGTACTTTTGTCTACACCGGGTATGAGGTTAGCATGTACTCTTTATTCTTTCTACATTGGCGCTACTGTGACATACACATTATATGCTCCAAAGCTTTAACCAGAGGACCCTTCGTGAAGGGCAATCTGCGCAACAGTCGGCGCATGCGCTATACAATCAGCGCATAGACTGAATACCCAGATGGGGGCTCCTCAGTTGAGCCCATGTTGTGTGTTAATTGGTACAAGCGCTATACAATCAGCGCACGGATCAAACATCCAGCGATGTGGGCATAAGGAGGCACGGCCTTGTTGACCCATGCGCGTAGGGGCCGGTGCCTTTAACTGACGCTTTCCAACAAGACCAATAATGTCATAGACTGGCTGTTAGGAGAACTTCCGGTGATGAACCCAAACCGGAAGTACCACTATGGAAGGCAGATGCGTTCCACCATCGGTAAACTGAACCCGGAAGTGAACTGAAACCGAAAGTATCACTATGGAACGCAGATGCGTTCCACCGCCGCAAACAAGACCGCATGGCAATCTAGCGTCCCAGCAAATCTGAATATACAGGTATCTTACTGCTATATTATGCACATTAGTAGCACTGTTTGTATTTCTCTTTGTAACATTTTAATAAGATGAAATTGCACCCTGACTCCAATGAAGTTAATTGGTCTCAGGAACCACCTATTTTGACTATGGGTGGCTATATAATCCGTATATAGGAAAAATGTCCAGCTCACCTGCTGTATGTCTCCCCTTTTGGGATCCCTCATGCACGGACCATGCGGTAAGTGACGTAGACTGAAGAATAAAGATTCTGCCGGTCCAGCAAAATAGTGTTCAGCTGTATCTTCTTTATTATGGTGAAGGTTATCACAACTTGTAGCGCATAATTTTACAACAGATTCACACCGTCAACGCGTTTCGAACGAAGTTCTTATTCATGACTATTTTCTGACTGCTCTGCAGCACCTTTATACCAGTTTGATAATTTAAGCACCGCCTCCACCAATCACGTGGAAGGAAACATTCAGCTGTATTTCATTAGTGCCAGAGGAGTCAGAAACACTTGATCAAACAAAAGTACACACATATAGCACATTAAAAGAAACCCATATTATAGTCACATTTTAAAATATTAGTACCGTTGTCATGCCTAATCATGCATAAGCATTTCAATTCTTTGATTGTAAGGTGTCTAAATTTGCAATAGCAGATCATTCACACCTCCTGCGTTGTGTCCGGGATCGGGTCATTGACAGAACGATTGGGTCAATGGCTGGATTCAGTGTTACAACCACTAGTAACTAGAGTCCCAGGGTATCTAAAGGATACTGGGGATGTCCTTAGAAGTATGCATAATCGCCTATGGAAACCAGGTCAGGTGTGGTTGTCTGCTGATGTAATTTCATTATATCCTTCCATACCTCATGCAGTAGCCCTCACTGCTTTAGAATTCCATCTTCACAAATACAGTTGTCATAATGCAGTGCATACAGAATATATTTTAGAGGTTACACATTTTCTCCTAACACACAACTATTTTTTCTTTGATGGCGATTACTTCTTACAAACCCAAGGAGTTTCTATGGGGGCGAAATTTTCCCCTTCATTAGCGAACTTAACTTTATCCTATTGGGAGGAATATTACATATTTTCAGTGGACAATCCTTTTGCTTCTTCAATTGAGTGGTATGGCAGGTACATCGACGATCTGCTCCTTATTTGGAGCGGCGATGTACCTGCCATACCCTCATTCATAGAATATTGCAATAACAACAAATACAATTTGGACAGAAAACAGAGGGTTGTAGTCAATGGAGTATATTCAGACCATAGTATTGTTACCAGTGGGGTACCTCAGGGATCTGTTCTGGGACCCATATTGTTTAATATCTTTATCAGCGAAATTGCAGAAGGCCTCAATGGTAAGGTGTGTCTTTTTGCTGATGACACAAAGATTTGTAACAGGGTTGATGTTCCTGGAGGGATACACCAAATGGAAAAGGATTTAGGAAAACTAGAGGAATGGTCAAAAATCTGGCAACTAAAATTTAATGTCGATAAGTGCAAGATAATGCACCTGGGGCGTAAAAACCCAAGAGCAGAATATAAAATCAGTGATACAGTACTAACCTCAGTATCTGAGGAAAGGGATTTAGGGGTCATTATATCAGACGACCTAAAGGTGGGCAGACAATGTCAGAGAGCAGCAGGTAATGCCAGCAGAATGCTTGGGTGTATAGGGAGAGGCATTAACAGTAGAAAGAGGGAGGTGCTCGTGCCGCTCTACAGAGCACTAGGGAGACCTCATTTGGAGTATTGTGTGCAGTACTGGAGACCATATCTGCAGAAGGATATTGAAACTTTGGAGAGAGTTCAGAGAAGAGCTACTAAACTAGTACATGGATTGCAGGACAAAACTTACCAGGAAAGGTTAAAGGACCTTAACATGTATAGCTTGGAAGTAAGAAGAGACAGAGGGGATATGATAGAAACTTTTAAATACATAAAGGGAATCATCACGGTAAAAGAGGAGAGAATATTTAAAAGAAGACAAACTGCTACAAGAGGACATAGTTTTAAATTAGAGGGGCAAAGGTTTAAAAGTAATATCAGGAAGAATTACTTTACTGAGAGAGTAGTGGACGCATGGAATAGCCTTCCTGCAGAAGTGGTAGCTGCAAATACAGTGAAGGAGTTTAAGCATGCATGGGATAGGCATAAGGCCATCCTTCATATAAGATAGGGCCTGGGGCTATCCATAGTATTCAGCATATTGGGCAGACTAGATGGGCCAAATGGTTCTTATCTGCCGGCACATTCTATGTTTCTATGTTTCTATGTAATTTAAAATGTACACATACATATGATAAGAGTTCCATCAATTTCTTGGATTTGACATTGTCCAGCGTCTCTAATATGCCCATTCTCACTAGAACATACAGAAAACCGATCTCTGGCAACACCTTGCTCAGGGCCAACAGTCACCACCCGGCACATGTTATCAAATCAGTGCCGGTGGGTGAATTTACACGAGCCAGGAGAAATTGTAGTATGGATCGAGATTTCCATAGGGAGTGTAACATTATTCGGGAACGTTTCTCATCCAGAGGAAACCCCCCCTTTTTGTTTTTACTTAGTATATGTTGGAGGTGTGGCAACCTCCTTCTCAGTCGTGCACACCTGACTAGTGTTTCTGCCCTAGATGCTGGTTTTCAATCAGAGTGAGTATAAAGCTGAATGTGTACTCACATTGCCTGCTAGTAGCCATCTGGCTCCAGGAGGAGTGCATAGTGGGCTCGGCATGCATGTTGGTACCTGCATCCCTGGTTCTAATGGAGGCTGTTGCAGCACCAGAAGGGGTTAATAAGTAAGGTCTATCCCAGCGTGCATGCTGGGCTCACACTCCCTGGATTTTATGTGGCTGTCGTGGCCCATAACAGGTAAGACTTAGGCCTCATGCACACCACCGTTGTTTGATTCCGTGTCCGTTGCTCAGTTTTTCGTGATTTTCTGCGGACCCATTGATTTTCAATGGGTCCGTGGAAACCTCGGCAAATGCACCGTTTGTCCTCCGCGTCCGTGGTCCGTGATTCCAGTCCGTCAAAAAAATATAACCTGTCCTATTCTTGTCCGTGAAAGACGGTTCACGGACCCATTCAAGTCAATGGGTCCGTTAAAAATGCAGATGGCCATCCGTGTGTCATCCGCGTTCCGTGTCCATTTTTTTTGCGGATCCCTTGGCAGGCACTTGGGAAACATTGTCAGCCTGTCTTTTGGTAAAATCTTTTGGGTCATGTCTGCTAAAAAAAACGGAAGGCACACGGAAACACAACGGAAGGCAAAAACGGACACGGATCACTGAACAACGGAACCCCTTTTTGCGGACAGCATAAAAAAACGGTCGTGTGCATGAGGCCTTAGCGTTAGGAGGATTTTATGTGGCTGTCATGGCCTATAGTAGGTCAGATTTAGCGTTAGTACCCACTCTAGGAGACAACCGTGTCGGGGTGAGTGGGCTAACTACCTTTTGATCAAAATGTAAACCAATGTCTCCACTGTTTGCATGCGATATCACTAATGTCCTCTTACAGCTCCCATCTTGGGCAGAGCTCTAGTTGCTGAGTGCTGTTATATTTTTGTGTTTGTATTTATAATTGCCATAACCTACGTGCACCTGCATACAGGGAGTGCTGACTGAAACCCCCCCTTTTTGTTTTTACTCATGGATGATAGAACGGGGATACAAAATAGCTTCAAACAAAAAACGACAGGATTTACTTTTTCAAAATAATCGCAAACATAAAAATGAGTCACTACCTACTTTAGTACTCACTTACAGTAAACAATTCGAAGCCATCGGACAGATTATTAACAACAGTATTTCTACTATGTATGAAGATGATACTGTAAGAAATATATTGAAGAAAGGCTATAGAGTGGTCCCTAGACGTTGACCTACACTGGCATCCATGCTCTCACCTTCCCTTTTCTCTTCTAAAACAAATACCCGAACAAATATTTGGTTGAAATATAAAGGTTTTTCACGTTGTGGAGGCCATCCATGTAAAACATGTTTATATGCTTATCCCACTAAAAAATTTCGCAATACTAATGGTGAGGATATTTTTAACATAAAATCTTACATTAATTGCAATAGCGATAATGTGATTTTTATGATTGCGTGCACACAATGCGATTTGTTTTATGTGGGAAGCACAAACCGCAAACTAAAAACTCGCATCCTGGAACACTTAAATTATATTAATAATCCAGCTTATACAAACGTCTCAGGAGCCGCAAAACATTTTATACATACCCACAATAGAAATACGAGTGGGTTTCGGGTATTTGGTATAGAGAAGGTGTGCCGTTCTTTGAGAGGAGGAAACTTGAAAAGAAAAGTTTTAAAAAGAGAGGCATATTGGATGTTCAGATTAGACACATACTTCCCAAAGGGTATGAATCACAAAAAGGAACTGCTGTATTTTTATTGAGTGCATATTCATATTTCAACAACAATATCTATTGTGAATGGATATGCCTCAGTGAATATGTGATTGCAGCAGAAGTGAATAATAAAAAGAGGGATGAGTTGTCTGATACAAGGAACAACTAATATAGCCTCCTTGCAATAATAGGTTGCTTTCAGTAACTGGTCTTGTCTCACCTCAGGATTTAGCGAAGTATAAATCTTTTCGGGTAAATGCAATCCATCCACTGCTGCTTGGATGAGAGCTTTTATTTTATTTCCATTGTCATTACTTCATGCATTCTAATTATGAATGAGGATGTGTTTAATAGCAGTTATTTCATAATGGAGGTGTTCACACAGCCTGCGCTCAGTCAGTATGAATCCTGATGGCAATAATAACGCAGGAGGTGTGAATGATCTGCTATTGCAAATTTAGACACCTTACAATCAAAGAATTGAAATGCTTATGCATGATTAGGCATGACAACGGTACTAATATTTTAAAATGTGACTATAATATGGGTTTCCTTTAATGTGCTATATGTGTGTGCTTTTGTTTGATCAAGTGTTTCTGACTCCTCTGGCACTAATGAAATACAGCTGAATGTTTCCTTCCACGTGATTGGTGGAGGCGGTGCTTAAATTATCAAACTGGTATAAAGGTGCTGCAGAGCAGTCAGAAAATAGTCATGAATAAGAACTTCGTTCGAAACGCGTTGACGGTGTGAATCTGTTGTAAAATTATGCGTTACAAGTTGTGATAACCTTCACTAGAATAAAGAAGATACAGCTGAACACTATTTTGCTGGACTGCCAGAATCTTTATTCTGGCTATATTATCCCTCACATTTGGTTGTGTATGCATGCTTGACAAAGGCTTATCAGCCGAAACGTTGCATCTGGAATAAATTAGTGATGAGCGGCAGGTGCCATATTCGATTTTGACGAAATTCGCAAATATTCAATAGAATATTCGTTTCATATTCGTCGGAATCAAATATTCGTCATTATTCTAGTTATCGCGATTAATATGCGATTTAAATAATCGCGTATTGCGATTTTAACTTAAGGCTACTCTCCTATTAGTTTGATATCTAGAATTAGCGAAGATGGCGAATATGACGAATGTATTCGTCATATTCCTCAAAACGAAGATAACGAAGTATTCTCCATCTTCGCTTTAGCAACCTACTGTATTCGTCAACTTCGCTAATTCTAGCAATCAAATAGGAGGGTTGACTATAGAGACAGCTGTGTTTATTTCACTATGCGATTATATTACTTTGCTTTCTTTAAAAATAAATAGAATAATTATAATACTTGATAAATATTATAATTGCTCTATTTATAAAAAAAATAATAATAATAATATAATCGCATAGCGTATTAAACCCAGCTGTCTCTATAGTCAACCTTCCTATTTGATTGCTAGAATTAGCGAAGTTGACAAATAGGTAGCTAAAACGAAGATGGTGAATACTTCGTTATCTTCGTTTTGAGGAATATGACGAATACATTCGTCATATTCGCTAATTCTGCCAAGCCAACCATACTCATGGAGCGTCCCCATCACCATGGGAACGTCTCCATACTAAAATGTACTGTTGGATTTGGGAATTACGTTGAAATCTCAATGCGATTAATATAACTTGAATTAATCGCATTGCAATTTCAACTTAGACCTGGTTTACTATGGTTGGCTTGGTAGAATTAGTTAATATGACGAATATATTCGTCATATTCCTCAAAACGAAGATAACGAAGTATTCTCCAACCTCGTTTTACCAACCATACCATGTCTGTTGAAATCGCAATGCGAATAATTCAATTTATATTAATCGCATTGCGATTACAACTTAGCACTACTATCTTACATATTAGGCTAGAATTTACCAATATGGAATATAGCAGTGCTAAGTTGAAATCGCAGTGCGATGAAGTTATATTAATCGCATTGCGATTTCAACTTAGAGCTGGGTTTATAATGGGTCAGCTTGCTAGAATTAACGAAGTTAACGAATATGGAATATAGCAGTGCTAAGTTGAAATTGCAATGCGATTAATATAACTTGAATTAATATCGCATTGCAATTTCAACAGACATGGTTTACTATGGTTGCTAAAACAAAGATGGAGAATACTTCGTTATCTTCGTTTTGAGGAATATGACAAATACATTCGTCATATTCGCTAATTCTACCAAGCCAACCATAGTAAGCTAGGTCTAAGTTGAAATCGCAATGCGATTAATTCAAGTTATATTTATCGCATTGCGATTTCAATGTAATTCTCAAATCCGACAGTACATTTTAGTATGGAGACGTTCCCATGAGCACGGAAGTCGGCAGAAGCGGCAACGGGCACTGACTGGAGCAGCCAGGAAGCCAGGAATCCTCAGGACAGGTAAGAACTACTTTTGGGAATTGGGAAAGAAAAAAATATAACAAAAAAAACCCAAAAAAAACGAATATTCGAAATAGCGAATTTATAGCGCTATATTCGAAATATTCGCGAATTAGCGAAGTGCCGATATTCGCTAAAAAAATTCGCTATTCGAATATTCGCGCTCAACACTAGAATAAATCCCACTGTTTGGACGTGTTGTCTCCACTTTCTTATTTTTTACAACTTTATTAGGCTCTCACGGAAGGCAACCACGATGCCTAAAGAAGGCATCGGGCTACCTTCCCTACCATTGCGTCCCTGTCATAGCAGAGCGGGGACCTGATGGCCACCCCGCACCCAACAAAATACTGCACTGCTGCGGTCAGCACTGACCGCAGCAGTGCAAGGGTTAATGCTCTGGCATCAGTGTTTTCACCGATACAGCAGCTCCTGCGCCCGCCCGATCAGAGCACCGTACATGTACGGTGCTGGGATTTCTGTCCCAGTTTCCAGCACCCTACATGTACGGTGCTGGTATCTTACGGGTTAACATTCACCATATGTCTACTTTATGTTGACATAATTTTGTAAATATAATTTTTTATTTTTTTTAGGACTTTGGAACGCTTAGAAATTTGGAAGCAATTTTTACAATTTTCAAGAAAATTTTCAAAACCATCAGAAGGAAGGGAACGCCATATGGTTTTTGGAAGGCAGATTTTGCTGGACTGGTTTTTTGACAATATGTCCCATTTGAAGCCCCCCCTGATGCACCCCTACAGTAGAAACTCAAAAAAATAGAAATTCTGAAATCTCATCTCCATTTGCCAATAACTCTTGTGGAACACCTAAAGGGTGAACAAAGTTTTTAAAATTGTTTTTTAATAACTTGAGGGGTGTAGTTTCTTAGATGGAGTCACTTTTATGGAGTTTCTACTCTAGGGGTGCATCGGGTGGCTTCAAATGGGACATGGTGTCAAAAAACCAGTCCAGCAAAATCCGCCTTCTAAAAACCATACGGCGTTCACTTCATTCTGTGCCCTGCCGTTTAGCAATACAGCAGTTTACGACCACATATGGGGTGTTTCTGCAAACTACAGAATCAGGGCAATAAATATTCAGTTTTAAAATGGGGATTGCAGTCAGCACAACCCAATACGCAGGTGCACGTTGCTATGGTGAAATACACATACAAACGTAAAAACAAAGGTGCAATGGCACACTGCAGCTAGAGCTCCGTCCTGCCACTATGCTGGATGTTAGATGAAGCATTAGTTTATATTTTGGCCAAATTATGTAAGCCACCCACCACTTCATGGTTGCCTCTATGAGTGGTCCCTAACATTAATTCTTACCTTTTATGGGCCATATCAGCCACACAAAATCCAGGGAGTGTAGGTGCAGCATGCATGCCAGATACACTCTGCTTGTAACCCCGCCTGGTGCCATACAGCGTTCATCAGATCAAGGGATGCAAATACCAACATGCATGCTGAGCCCACTAGTACTTCTCCTGGAACCAAATGGCTTCTGGTAAGTTCTATAAAGCAGACTCAGTTTTATACTGACTTTAAAACCAGCCTACAGGGCGGATTCACTAGTCAGGTGTGCATGACTGCATGGAGGTCACCACGCCTCCCATATATGCTACAAAGAATTAAAATGGGGATTGCAGTCAGCACAACCCAATCCGCAGGTGCACGTTGCTATGGTGAAATACACATACAAACGTAAAAACAAAGGTGCAATGGCACACTGCAGCTAGAGCTCCGTCCTGCCACTATGCTGGATGTTAGATGAGGCATTCGTTTATATTTTGGCCAAATTATGTAAGCCACCCACCACTTCACGGTTGCCTCTATGAGTGGTCCCTAACATTAATTCTTACCTTTTATGGGCCATATCAGCCACACAAAATCCAGGGAGTGTAGGTGCAGCATGCATGCCAGATAAACTCTGCTTGTAACCCCGTCTAGTGCCATACAGCGTTCATCAGATCAAGGGATGCAAATGCCAACATGCATGCTGAGCCCACTAGTACTTCTCCTGGAACCAAATGCAGACTCAGTTTTATACTGACTTTAAAACCAGCCTACAGGGCGGATTCACTAGTCAGGTGTGCATGACTGCATGGAGGTCACCACGCCTCCCATATATGCTACAAAGAATTAAAATGGGGATTGCAGTCAGCACAACCCAATACGCAGGCGCACGTTGCTATGGTGAAATACACATACAAACGTAAAAACAAAGGTGCAATGGCACACTGCAGCTAGAGCTCCGTCCTGCCACTATGCTGGTGTGGCTGATATGGCCCATAAAAGGTAAGAATTAATGTTAGGGACCACTCATAGAGGCAACCGTGAAGTGGTGGGTGGCTTACATAATTTGGCCAAAATATAGACTAATGCCTCATCTAACATCCAGCATAGTGGCAGGACGGAGCTCTAGCTGCAGTGTGCCATTGCACCTTTGTTTTTACGTTTGTATGTGTATTTCACCATAGCAACGTGCACCTGCGTATTGGGTTGTGCTGACTGCAATCCCACATGACTCCACATGTTCATGTCCCCCACTTATATCTTCTCGGACTGTGGGCTTTAGATAGGACTTTACATAAAGGCAGACCCCTCCCCCTCTCTGGTTTTGACGATCCTTTCCAAACAGACTGTAACCCTGTACATTAACTGCCCAGTCATAGCTGTCATCCAGCCATGTCTCAGTAATTCCAGTTCCCCAGTTTTGTTAGTCAGGCTTCTGGCATTAGTGTACATACAATTAAGAGGTTTTTGTATATATTTAAGCCGACACCTTTCCTTCTGAACTGTTTTAGTCCCTCCTTCCATTCCTCCCCCAGTCTCACTACCTTTCCCCCGGTATCTATCTGCACCATCTTCCCGCCCTATAACGTAAGTACCCTCCCCCCAGTCCCTAGTTTAAACACTCCTCCAACCTTCTCGCCATCTTTCTCCCCAACACAGCTGCGCTGCTCTCCTGTTCCCCTGCTTACTGGAGCCGACATTCCCCTGACTGGCAGAGGAAGTGTCCTGCTGCAGCAGTGCTGTCCCTGAACTGACATCCCCCTCATCTGCCAAACGTGCAAACTTGTTGGGGCGTGACAGATCAGGGCTAGCCTCCCTGGCACTCTTCCCTCTACCCCGCTTTCTAACTGTGAAAAAATTATCTCAGAATGGCCTGGATAAGTAAAAGCGTTTTAAAGTTATCACCACATAAAGTGACACTGGTCAGATTTGCAAAAAATAGTCAGGTCCTTAAAGAGGTTCTCCGGGAATAAAGAAAATGAAAATACTTAAATATTACTTAATCATAAATATATTACCAAATATCTTTCATTAGTTATAAAGCCTCGTCTTGTCCGGAGAGAAATCATTAGCAAAAATAAAATGGCCACCATTCTACTAGTCCACACAAAGTCTGTCCTAATTACACAGGAGGACAAGTTAAAGAGCTGCGCCATCTTCCTCTCTTACTTGTCAGGGATTATGATCCTGAATACAGTTTAATATGATCTTCAGATGAATCTCTGTAGGAATGGAGTTCATTAGAAGAAATGAATACAGAGAGGATAGTTGGGGTGTAGATAATGAGCAGCAGCCCTTGTATGCAATCTCCATTACCACAGTCTGTCCTGTTCGTCTTCTCTGTACTTCATGTCTGCTCATGAACTCCATTCCTACAGAGATTGAGCTGAAGTTCTTATCATTAGTGATGAGCGGGAGGTGCCATATTCGATTTCGACGAAATTCGCGAATATTCGTCTCATATTCGTCGAAATCGAATATTCGTTATTATTCTAGTTATCGCGATTATTCTGCGATTTAAATAATCGTATTGCGATTCTTATTTTTTTTTTTCAACAAGGCAACTTGCCGATATTGGTTTGATATCTAGAATTAGCGAAGATGATGAATATGATGAATGTATTCGTCATTTTCCTCAAAACGAAGATAACGAAATAATCTCCATCTTCGTTTTAGCTCCATATTCGTCGACTTCGCTAATTTTAGCAGTGGACTAAATAAACGGCAGGTAAATTCGCTATGCGATAATATTACATTGCCTTTTTTTTTTTAAATAGAATAATACTATTCTATTTATTTTTTTAAAAAGGCAAAGTAATATTATCGCATTAGATTCGCTATACGATAATATTACTTTGCCCTTTTTAAATAAATAGAATAGCATTATTCTAGTTAAAAAAGGCAAAGTAATATTATCGCATTAAATTCGATATGCGATAAGTTATCTAGAATTAACGAAGATGACGAATATAGCCCTATATTCTCCATATTCGTTAAATCTAATAGGAAAGTTCACTCTAAGTTAGAAGCGCAATGCAATTAAATATTTTCGCATTGCGATTCCAACCTAGAGCTGTGTTCAAAGTTTAAAAATAAATTACAATACTTACCACGAATTGACGAATCACATGGAATAATCGCGTATGCACGCGATCATGTGACAATCGTGTCACGTGACGCTTTTACTTTCGGTCTCGCGACTGGTGCTGACTTTTGAAAAATCGAATCGAGATCGGATCGAGATGGGGCGAAATTGCTTATCGAAGAGGAGGAAGATTATATAATCAATGTAAGTATAGTAACATGTTTAATGTTTATTACATCACATGATTGTATTACATATTGCACGCATATCTGATTCTGAACATTATTTTTTAACACTTTATCTACAGAAAAATATTTATGTGTAGATCTACTGTTGTAAAATATTCGAGTATTCGAATATTTACCAGGATACGATTTTTTTATTTTTTTTTCCCTTCCTTCCTTCCTTCTTTTTTTTTCTTTTTGGTTTCCTAAAGCAATATATTACTTGTTGTGTAGACCCCATACACATACAATCCCAGTGCAAACAGATCTTAGAAGTAAATTTAAAAAAATTAAAAATAGTATACTAAAAATGTTGATTATATGTTTGCATCTTTATCCTGCAGACAATGTTGGAGAAGGGTTACGGCCTGACCCGCAAGCATGCGGAGAAGACCGCCATAATCCTGTCCCTCCAGAAGGAGATGGAGGAGAGGTTTGGCCACATGCCAGTAAAGGAGGCCATCCAAAAAAGTGGTGCGACCTCAAGAGGCACCACCCAGAGCGCATCAGAGAGCGGAGTGCTGTACTGTGCCCAGGTACATTGCTTACATGACTTTTATATATCTCTCTACACCTCTATGTAATGTATCTAGTCAGTGATGCTCTAATCCGTACAGATGGAGCTGGGTTAACAGTGTTAACACACAAACTCTTAATAGGAATTTCATAACTCATCGCGTTATCTATAAACAAAAGCCATTGTAAAAAAAGCTAAACGCATCTAGTTTACATAACATGGCTCATAAAGCATGTGTGTTAACTCTACTACATCCGTATTTCATCCCTTACAGCCCCCAGTACATGTACGGTGCAACAGAACGTCACTTAATGCCCAGCACCCTACATGTACATCGCTATGATCAGGCGGGCGCATGACCTTAATTCAGCGGCAGGGGTACGGCCGTTACTGATGTACGGACACAGGCTGCATTCTCCCGCATATATCACAGATACTGGCACATCAACTCCTGCACGGCCACGATTAGCGCTGACCTTGGCACATGCGCGTTATTGGTAACTTAGGCCGGTTTTACCATCTGTAACACAGGTTTTAAGAATGTCAGTTCCCTACAAAATGAGGCAAATCAACCATTGGATTGCAGATGCCTCCATATAGAAATGTATGGATCTTTTACATTTTTATGATTCTTGAGTTGTTTGTTTACATTTTTAACAATTTGTGATTATTACAGGTAAAACCGTCCCTCTGTCCGCCACCGCAAAAGAAAAGCGGAGGACATTGAGGTGTCCACGGAGGAGGAGGAGACGGAGGAACAGCCAGGACCCTCCACCCTTACAGCGGCCCATCCACCACCGGAAGTGGTGACAATGGAGGAGGCGAGTGCTGACCTCAATATTGTGGAGGTCGAGGTTGAGGAGGAGGCTGGACCGTCCCAGCCACTCAGAATCGCCCCCCACATCCTGAAGAGGAGGAGGAAGAGGTCGTATACACGCCTCACCAGGAGGGTAAATATGTGCACACACCAATATAAATCGGTACACAAAACATATTCAAAAATATCACACGATCCCTGAACAATAGCAGACCTTAGTTAACATGGCTGCCCGTTTAGCTAAGCAGGTTTTGCACCTCATTTCCAAAGCGATTATGCCTGGGGGACGGTTTTTGTTGGTCTGCAATAGTACGTCCCTGTTAAGGGGAGCACCCAGGAATTTTGTATAGTGGGGTCGGAATAAAAAAGCTACGGCAATTGTTATCAGCCCCTCCTACATATAATAGGCCACTCCCAACAAACAATGTACAGCTGAAATTATATTGTTGAGGATGAAGGTAAGAGTCTTACCCTCATCCTACATAGACGCACTTTACTCAGTATTCAGGGCCCCGACATAAAGCTCCTGTACTTACACTCACACTGTCCCCTAGAATAGCGAAAGAGGAGTGGAGGAGGAGAAGCTGCGCGATTTTAACGGAGTGTAGGTCCGGGTGGGGGTACAGAGAGCTCCTCCGCTCTCCTCCCTCCCCAGATCCTAGTAATCATGCTCCCTTCAGCCCCCAGTAGCAGTAGTAAAGCTCACCATAATGTAGTAGTAATACTTTTCCTTATAATATAACAATAAATCAAATAACCCTGCTTAGTGCCCACAGTTCAGCTAATGTCCCCATAATGTATGCCAGTATAAAATACCCCTATATAGTGCCCCAGTAAATGACCCCATAGTTCTCCACTGCCCAATAGTGCCCCCAAATAATGTTCCTATAGTGCCACCAGATGCCCCATATTAATTAATTTGCCCCATACTGCCATCCATTTATTTGCTGGGCTTCTACCAGCAAATAGGCCTGAAGCCTATAGTGGTGATAGGCGGCGGGGCAGTGAACGATGCGCTCCCGTGCCCGCTGCAGCCTAATTAGAACCAGGGCCGTAGCCGCCTATGGCGGTCGATAGCGGCCCTGGAGGATAAAAACAAAAAACAATTTAATGGTTCTAGGGGTCCAGACCTGTTGGACCACCCCTTGGGTGCGCCACTGTCCCTGTGCATCAAGTCATGTCCCACTATGACGTACTATTGTGGGCTGGCCGTTAAGTGGTTAAAATGCCAACAATGAGGGAAAACAGAAACTACAGTAATAGAAAACAATATAATTGCAACCAAACTCTGTAAACTACCAAAAAAGTATTAACAAACCAAATAACATTATGCCATACCCGAACTCTCACAAAGTAAACCAAAATATTAGTAACATAAAAATCTATAGCTACTGAGTTAAGATTTAAATAGGCGGTTTTTAAACTCATACTCCACACTAAGCACTAATTGTCTTGTAACCTGAATTGCAGTAATTGTTTGTTTATTTATTTATTTTTACAGTTGTGAACAAGTGTGTCCGCCAAATGGCCAGGATGGAGCGGGAGTACAGGAGGGAGATGGAGGAGGTGGCCAAGCAGCAGCGGCGGCTGTTTCGAAAGATGCAGGAGATGGATAGGAGGCATCTCCGTGAAATGGCCAAGATGAGGGAGCTGCTGGCCCGGCTAAAAAATTGCCATAGAGGCCTATTGTACTTATTTTTTTCTATAATGTTATTTATAAATAGTTTATTAACCGTTATAACTTGTGCTTTCGTTTTTTCTAATGTTATGTTACGGTGTAATTTTATAACTTAGTTGTAAGGCCTCTTCAGTCTAGGGTCAGACTCATCTGGATCAGGACAGACAGAAGTAGGCACACGGTAACACTGTAGTATAAGGCCCACACATAACTCAGCAGTGTCAGGACATACAGAAGCAAGTATTGTTAACGGTGAAGTATGAAGCCCACACCATCTGCTGTTAGACGTAATCCAGCGTGTGTGCGGTGCTGATCATGTATGGGTGGGAAGAGCGGTGGTACACCCTCATCCTCCTCCATCACCTCCAAAAGCTTCCTGCATTGCCTTCCCCAAGATGTCCCACTCACAGTCGCTGTCTAACAAGAGCAGGGAGGATTCCAGGGGGTTGGTCCTGCAGGAGGCGGAGAGCAGCAGTTGCTGCTGCTCAGAGCCGGGCCAGAGGACTCTGTGGCACAGTATTGTGCCACTAGAGCCACAACTGCCTCGCCACCCTGAGAGGTATCGGCGGGGCGGCTGCTAAGAGCCAAAAATCAATGAGTTGTATGATCAAGAAATACACACCCGCACTGACCGTCCCTTTATTTTTGATCTCCATAGTAACCGCCCATTTAACAGCGCCCATATGTTTAATAGTGGCCCCTGCCCCCATGCATGTAGCAGTGTAGTTGTGGCATTATCTGACTCAATATTTTAGGAGTCTCAGGACATGCAAAGTGGCAAAACCTTGGATCAGTTGTTATGGTAACCAGTCCAGGAGTAGGACCCGCGAGCTTCTAGTGGCTGACATGTGACCGTGTAAATGGCAGTTGCCAGCCTTGTATTGACTGTAATGGATGTCATTTTTGGGAATAGCGCTGAAACGGTACGTCCTAGAGAGCAGAGACCCCCGCAAGTATTGATTCCATGTACTAAGGGATGTGTACACCAAGTATCGTTGAAATCGATGGTTGCATGTTTGAGTATTTGTGGAACATACACAGATGCATACATACATATATACATTATTTTACATACATACAGTATATATCTATGTGTGTATATATATATATTATACGAAAACGTCGAAACGTCGCACTTTAAGGTGGAATAAAGAACATTTTCAACAGACGAAGGAGTGCCGCGATCCTTTCTTGTTTGGTATATATATATATATATATATATATATACACTCACCTAAATAATTATTAGGAACACCATACTAATACGGTGTTGGACCCCCTTTAGCCTTCGGAACTGCCTTAATTCTACGTGGCATTGATTCCACAAGGTGCTGATAGCATTCTTTAGAAATGTTGGCCCATATTGATAGGATAGCATCTTGCAGTTGATGGAGATTTGAGGGATGCACATCCAGGGCACGAAGCTCCCGTTCCACCACATCCCAAAGATGCTCTATTGGGTTGAGATCTGGTGACTGTGGGGGCCATTTTAGTACAGTGAACTCATTGTCATGTTCAAGAAACCAATTTGAAATGAATCGAGCTTTGTGACATGTTCATTATCCTGCTGGAAGTAGCCATCAGAGGATGGGTACACGGTGGTCATGAAGGGATGGACATGGTCAGAAACAATGCTCAGGTAGCCCGTGGCATTTAAACGATGGCCAATTGGCACTAAGGGGCCTAAATTGTGCCCAGAAAACATCCCCCACACCATTACACCACCACCACTAGCCTGCACAGTGGTAACAAGGCATGATGGATACATGATCTCGTTCTATTTACGCCAAATTCGGACTCTACGATTTGAATGTCTCAACAGAAATCGAGACTCATCAGGCCAGGCAACATTTTTCCAGTCTTCAACAGTCCAATTTTGGTGAGCTCGTGCAAATTGTAGCCTCTTTTTCCTATTTGTAGTGGAGATGAGTGGTACCCGGTGGGGTCTTCTGCTGTTGTAGCCCATCCGCCTCAAGGTTGTGCGTGTTGTGGCTTCACAAATGCTTTGCTGCATACCTCGGTTGTAACGAGTGGTTATTTCAGTCAACGTTGCTCTTCTATCAGCTTGAATCAGTCGGCCCATTCTCCTCTGACCTCTAGCATCCACAAGGCATTTTCGCCCACAGGACTGCCGCATACTGGATGTTTTTCCTTTTCACACCATTCTTTGTAAACCCTAGAAATGGTTGTGCGTGAAAATCCCAGTAACTGAGCAGATTGTGAAATACTCAGACCGGCCCGTCTGGCACCAACAACCATGCCACGCTCAAAATTGCTTAAATCACCTTTCTTTCCCATTCTGATTTCAGGAGATTGTCTGGACCAGGACCACACCCCTAAATGCATTGAAGCAACTGCCGTGTGATTGGTTGACTAGATAATTGCATTAATGAGAAATAGAACAGGTGTTCCTAATAATTCTTTAGGTTAGTGTATATATATGAATAACGCCAGGGCGTAGCTATATGGGGTGCAGAGGTAGCAGTTGCTAACGGGCCCAGGAGCCTGAGGGGGCCCAAAGACCCTTGTGCCGCATAAGAAGACACTGGTATTACGCTGGGTTCACACTTGGGTGTTTTACAGTGCATTGAAATGCGCTGTAAAACGCTCAACAGGTGAAAAACCATGTTTCCCTATGGGCATGGTTCTCACCTGAGCGTTTTACAGCGCGCTTGAAAGAGCTGTAAAACACTCTACGCCCAAAGAAGTACAGGATCTTCTTTGGGGCGTAGCGTTGCGCGTCCCCATAGGGATATATAACGCAAGCGCTGCGCCGACGCGCAATTTTACTTTAATTTTCGCAATGCGAAAATAGAAGTAAAGATCACACGTCGTATGCGCTGGACGGGACGCGCTGGTGTGAACCCAGCGTTATAGAAAGTGCATGCTGGTCAAGTTACACCTCTGGCCAGGGGCGTAACTATAGGGGAAGCGGCTGATTTGGTGCCCAAACTCAGTAGGGGCCCACCCAGGTATTGTCAGGGCCCTCTCAACAGTATTATACAATGATATTATATACAGAAACAATGTACGAAATGGACGGAGGAGCTTCCGGGTCTCATCGCAGAGAGCGATCGTGACTAGCCAAAGGAGAGGGGTTGCATGGGAGGAGTGGGTTGTGTAGAAGTTTGTGGGGGGTAGTTGTGGGGGTAGGAGGGCCCATTCAAAAATTTGCTGTGGGGCCCAGTCCTTTCTCATTACGCCACTGAATAACGTTATACTCTACATATTCGCTCTCAGTCAAAAAGCGGGAAGGAATCATGTGTGGTCACACTCTGGCCAAATCAAATAAAAAATAAAAATTAAGACTATTCTAAAATAGAAATATATATCATTATATTCAACATAATGCTAATGCTATATATTTTCAGAATATTCAGGAATATTCTATGACACGAAAAAATGCACAAGGAAAGATGCCTATAGACATCTAAGTTTGTATTCGCAATGAAAGAATATAGAAAAAAGTGGCAAAGTAATATTATCGCATATGCGAATAAAAACTTGGTCTCTATAGTCAACTTTCCTATTATGTGGCTTATCGAATACGGAGAATATAGCACTAAGTTTTTGTTCGCAATGCGATAATATTATCGAATATGGAGAATAGTATTAGGATCATATGCGATAATATTACTTAAGTTACTACTACCTTTTTTTTAATAAATATAGTATAATTATTATACTTGATAATCATTATAATTATTTGATTTATTTAAAAAAAAGTGGCAATTTGGCAAAGTAATATAATCGCATAGCGAATTAAACAAAGCTGTAGTCCTAGTCAGTCAACTTTCCTATTTGATTGCTAGAATTAGCGAAGTGAATAGGTTGCTGAAACGAAGATGTAAAATACTTCGTTATCTTCGTTTTGAGGAATATGACGAATACATTGGTCATATTCGCTATTCGCTAATTCTACCAAGCCAACCATAAACTTCCGTGCTCATGGAGCGTCCCCATCACCATGGGAACGTCTCCATATACTAAAATGTACTGTCGGATTTGAGGAATTACGTTAAAATCGCAATGCGATTAATTCAAGTTATATTAATCGCATTGCGATTTCAACTTAGAGCTGGGTTTATAATGGGTCAGCTTGCTAGAATGAACGAAGTTAACGAATATGGAATATAGCAGCAGTGCTAAGTTGAATTCGCGATGCGATTAATTTAACTTGAAGTAATCGCATTGCGATTTCAACTTAGCACTGCTAGTGCTATATTCCATATTCGTTGTTAATATTCTAGCCTGTGTAAGATAGCAGTGCTAAGTTGTAATCGCAATGCGATTAATATAACTTGAATTAATCGCATTGCGATTTTAACGTAATTCCTCAAATCCGACAGTACATTTTAGTATATGGAGATGGGGTACATGGTGATGGGGACGCTCCATTAGCACGAAAGTCGGCAGAAGCGGCAACGGGCACTGACGAGCAGACAGGAAGCCAGGAATCCTCAGGACAGGTAAGAACTACTTTTGGGAAGTGGGAAAGAAAAAAATTTAACTAATAAAAAAAAAATAAAACGAATATTCGAAATAGCGAATTTATAGCGCTATATTCGAAATATTCGCGAATTAGCGAAGTGCCGATATTTGCTAAAAAAATTCGCTTTTCGAATATTCGCGCTCAACACTACTTATCATCTGGCAGAGAGAAGGATGAGGCAGATCTTTAGCTCAGTATTGTAAAGTTACTTGTGCTGCTGTGTGATTAGGACAGGTTTTAGGACGGCTGCCATTTTATTTATCCTGATTGCTCTTTAGACAATATGAACCATTATAGCTATTGAAAGGTATTTGGGAATATAGTTATATTAAAGTGATATTTAAGTATTTTCATTTTCTTAATTCCTGGAGAACCCCTTTAACCCCCCTAATGTCCGAGTCCTTAAGGACACAGGGCGTACCCATGTGCCCTGACAAAAATCGCGTGTAAAAAAAATAAATCGCGCTAGAAACATGGTTCCTGCTGCGATCGTGCACCAGGAACCATGTTCACATGCCGAGAGGGCTCCTGTGACCCCCCCCCCCCCCCGTATTAGCGATCGCAACAAACCGCAGGTCAATTCAGACCTGCGGTTTGTTGCGTTTCCGGTCCATTCAGGTCTCCGGTGACCCGATGAACCAGAAAGGAACGGTGATCGGTGGTGTGATAGAACACCACCAATCACCGACCTTGCATTGGGGGCGGTGGTTGTG
The DNA here is from genome assembly GCA_033119425.1 of Bufotes viridis. Taxonomy (NCBI): domain Eukaryota; kingdom Metazoa; phylum Chordata; class Amphibia; order Anura; family Bufonidae; genus Bufotes; species Bufotes viridis. Next base: position 118,641,790 of record CM065597.1, on the reverse strand, counting down.
GTGCTGCGATCCTATTGGCTGGCACGGCAGCGGCGGGTAGTTCAAACTGCCGCATGTTTCTCTCTCCCCTCCCACTTGTCCCAGCGCTGCAGAACAGACAGGAGCTCATCACCTGGACCTGCATCCCCAGCGGAACTGCATCCTCGCCTGACCTGCATCCCCTGCAGCACCTTCAGGTAGGGTAGGGAAAGTAAGGGAGATGGTATTATTTAGACAGGGTAAGTGAGGTAAAGGTAGTTAGGGGAAAAAAGTTTTTTGCCTTAGGCACCCAGTGTCTGGGGTACACAGCACTTAGCTGTGCGACCCTAGACCCCCCACGGGTGCTGACCCCCCCTCCCCCTCCCACATACACGCAAACACTTATTTTTGTGAGCGTTTTTTTTTTCTTTTTTTGTTCGTGTGCTGTCTGTGGCCAGAACTTTTTAGCATCCGGCCACTGTTTGCACACCGCACACCCCACTGCTGATCAGCTTCCTACAGCTGATCAGCGAGTTTGAATATATTTTTTATTTTTTACCACTGTTACATTTTTTTTTATTTTTAACGCGAACACCCGTGACCCCACACACACGCACATAGAATAAAGTTTTATACGCATGCACACACACACTTTCACACACACATACCCATGGCCCGCCAGATGTTCACGGTGGAGGAGGCATATGTCCAGATGCTCTCCGACTCCGAGAGCCCCAGTGAGGATGAGAATGACCCCACGTTCCTCTTGTCATCCGCATCCTCCTCCTCATCATCTGATGATGATGAGCCACCAGGGCGGCGGAGACGCCGCCAGGCGGAGCCAGGGTCCCCACATGCTAGGGACCCCGTGGCCCACACCAGTACGAGCAGCCCCACACCAGTACGAGCAAATCTGCTCTATAAAAATACCCCATAAACTAACCCCTTGAATAAACTCCATAAAAAAATATAATAAAAACTGTCCAAAAAAGCCATTTTTATTGTCACCTTGGATCCCAAAAGTGTAATAGCGAGCGATCAAAAAGTCATATGCACCCCCAAATAGTGCCAATAAAACCGCCATCTCATCCCGCAAAAAATACGCCCCTACATTATATAGTCGCTCAACAAAAAAAAAAATTTAGCTCCCAGCTAAAAAATCATATTTACCCTAAAATAGTACCAAAAAAACTACCACCTTATCCCGTAGTTTCCAAGATGTGGTTACTTTTATGTAGTTTCTACTCTAGGGGTGCAACGGGGTGCTTGAAAGGGTACATGGTGTAAATAAACCAGTCCAGCAAAATCTGCCTTCCAAAAACCATATGACGTTCCCCTTCTTCTATGTCCTGCCGTTTGGCCAAATAGTAGTTTACGACCTCATATGGGGTTTTTCTGTAAACTACCGCATCAGGGCAACCCATATTGAGTTTTGTTTGGCTGTTCCAGTAATAAAGTAAGGGTTAAAATGGAAAATTTTCCAAAAAATTGAAATTCCAAAATTGTTTCTCCATCTGTCATTAACTTTTGTGGAGCACCTAAAGAGTTAATGGCGTTTGTAAAATCAGTTTTGAATACCTTGAGGGGTGTACTTTCTAAAATGGGGTAATTTTTGGGTAACCATGTTATAAGGTAAAATAATAAAAATCGGGTCCCCATCCCGATTGTCTCCTAGCAACCATGCGGGAAAATCGCATAGCATCCGCACTTGCTTGCGGATGCTTTCGATTTTCCCGCAGCTCCATTCACTTCTATGGGGCGTGCGTTGTGTGAAAAACGCAGAATATAGAGCATGCTGCGATTTTCATGCAGCGCAAAAGTGATGCGGGAAAATTACCGCTCATGTACACAACCCCATTGAAATGAATGGGTCCGGATTCAGTGCAGGTGCAATGCGTTCACCTCACGCATTGCACCCACGCGGAAATCACGCTCGTGTGAAAGGGGCCTTAGTGACGTATTTCGGTCAAAATACAAATTTTATTCAGCGTTCAGCGCTTTAGTAATATAAAGTAAAATCTTTAGTGCCTTATTTTGGTGGGAAAAAAATTGTATTCAGCGTTCAGTTCTGCAGTTATATGCGGTAAAATCTTTTGGGACTTATTTCGGTGGAAAAACAAATTTTATTCAGCGTTCAGCGCTGCAGTTATATGTGGTAAAATCTTTTTGGACTTATTTTGGTGAAAAAACTAATTTTATTCAGCGTTTAGCGCTGCAGTTATATATGCTAAAACCTTTAGTGATGTATTTTGGTAGAAAAACTAAATATATTCCTGGGCCTGGATGTATTTCTGGAGTGTAATAATATTACAAAATATAGCTACTAGAGAGGGGGCTAGGTCCAGGGAGTTATTCTGATTGACTGATTGGACTCGGGAAGGAATTTCTTTCCCCTTAGGCCTCTTGCACACAACAGTATTTTGCGGACCCTATACTGGCAGTTTTTTCAGTTCAGTATACTGACAGTATACTGAACCATTTACTTCAATGGGACCGCAAAAAATACTGAAGTGTCTCCGTATGCCTTCCGTTTCCGTTTTTCCATTTTTCCGTTCCGTTTAAAAATAGAACATGTCCTATTCTTGTCCGCAAATCACGTTCAGTGGCTCCATTCAAGTCAATGGGTCCGCAAAAAAAACGGAAAGCATACTGAAGTGCATCCGTATGTCTTCTGTATCCGTTCCGTTTTTTGCGGAACCATCTATTGAAAATGTTAAGACCAGCCCAATTTTTTCTATGTTATTACTGTATACTGTATATACCATACGGAAAAACAGAACCGAAACGGAAACACAACGGAAGCAAAAAACGGAAAAACGGATCTGAAAAAAACGGACCGCAAAACACTGAAAAAGCCATACGGTCGTGTGCAAGAGGCCTTAAGTGGGGAAAATTTGCTTCTACCTTACAGGTTTTTTTTTTTGCCTTCCTCTGGATCAACTTGCAGGATGACAGGCCGAACTGGATAGAAAAAAATGTATTTTTTCGGCCTTATATACTATGTTACTCTGTTACTATTCAATTCTCACTGTTGTATATGTGGCAAGACTTTTAGTGATGTATTTCCGTCAAAAAAAATGTTTTATTCAGCGTTCAGCGCTGCAGTTATATGTGGTAAAATCTTTTTGGACTTATTTCGGTGGAAAAACAAATTGTATTCAGCGTTCAGCGCTGCAGTTATATGTGGTAAAATCTTTATTGAAGTATGTCGGTCGAAAAACAAAAGTAATTCTCCTCATGCTGCTCATGCTGCTCCTCAGGCAGATGAGCCACAGACAGGATCCTTTTTTTCTGGGTAATTGTTCTGACGGCTCAGAGAATGCGGAAAATTAATCAGTGACATCAACACAAACGTACTGCTGACACCCTCTCCACTCTGTCGGGGGGCTCTACTTGCATAAGCGTTTAATAGAACAGGTTCTGTAGACATCTATGTGGAATCAGCTGACGAGAGTGTAAGGCCCCTTTCACACGGGCGAGTTTTCCGCGCGGGTGCAATGCGTGAGGAGGACGCATTGCACCCGCACTGAATCCTGACCCATTCAGTTCTATGGGGCTGTGCACATGAGCGGTGATTTTCACGCATCACTTTTGCGTTGCGTGAAAATCGCAGCATGTTCTATATTCTGCGATTTTCACGCAACGCAGGCCCCATAGAAGTGAATGGGGATGCGGGAAAATCGCAATCATCCGCAATCATGTGCGGATGCGTTGCGATTTTCCCGCATGGTTGCTAGGATACGATCGGGATGGGGACCCGATCGTTATTATTTCCTTTATAACATAGTTATAAGGAAAATAATCGCATTCTAATTACAGAATGCAATGTTCTCGGGCTTTAAAGGGTTAGAAATAATAAAGAGTTAACTTACCTTCTCCCATTAGCGCGCAGAGCCTCAGAACGTCGTCTCTCTGATAGTTTGGCTGCTTGAGGACCTGTGGTGACGTCACAGGTCACATGGTCCAATCATAGAAGCATTTGAGTGGACCATGTGACCCATGTGATCCTGTGACATCACGGCAGGTCCTTCATCGAACATCTGTTGTTCGATGAAGGACCTGCCGTGATGTCACAGGATCACATGGGTCACATGGTCCACTCAAATGCTTCTATGATTGGACCATGTGACCCTGTGACGTCACCACAGGTCCTCAAGCAGCCAAACTATCAAGAGAGACGACGTTCTGGGGCTCTGCACGTACAATGGGAGAAGGTAAGTTAACTCTTTATTATTTTTAACCCTTTAAAGCCCGGGGAACATTGCATTCTGTAATTAGAATGCGATTATTTTCCCTTATAACTATGTTATAAAGGAAAATAATTACACATACAGAATACTCATCCCGAAACCAGACTTAAGTGATGAAGGCTGACTTCGGGTCTGGGTACCAAGCATGCGGATTTTTTCACGCGCGTGCTCAACGCACTACAAACGTTAGCACACGCGCGGAAAAATCGCGGCGATTCCCGCAACGCACCCGCATCTTATCCGGGCGTCAAACATGACGCCCGTGTGCAAGAGGCCTAAAAGGAGTGCGCTTCTTCTTGATGCTAACATCTACCTGTAAGACTGAGTTGATACTTTATTTATTTGGTCAGTTTTGGCCCCATGACTGCCCAAATAAGTGAAGTATGCAGTGATTTTAAGAGCGACCCCTGTCATCTGCATGTCATACTGACTCTCAGTATTATTTCACTACCACAACAGACTCCCTATGCATGTTACTGCAAGGCACAGTGTTCTACACCCCTATAAAGGCTCTCTGCAGCCCCGATATAGTAGTTTTTTAACGCAATTCGCCATAAATTTGGATCGAAACAGATTTTTCCGGTAAATTCGGCGAAGCAGCTGAATCGAATTTTTCAAAAATTTGCTCTTCTCTAGTAGTCACAGTACCAAACAGAGGTTTCTTCAATACCACAAGGGAACAGCAGGGGAAGCCAGAGGACAAGAAATTCACTGGCACTTGGCCACTGAGCAAAGAGCAGCTCACACCAGCATCCCTGCATGTTGGGTGGAGCTGCCGGCTGATCATTGTGACGCTCTGGAGCCCAAGCGCAACCTCATTGGCAGGGGACTCCGAAGTCAGGGTGGGCCGCCCAGCAGCCCTTGTTCCCCTGGCGACCGGACACTGCTGCCGCACAGAGACAGCAAAGGCCAGGAGAACTGTAACACAGTGGGCTGTACAACTGTATACTATGCTATACTCATCTATTGCTGAGTATCGTAATTGACTTTTACACTGTGTAAGTGCTCTGGCTGCCATGGCAACCATTGAGGGCACTACCATCACAGCGCGGTGGCCAAATGAGAAGAGAGAGGTCCCTCCCTCTGTTAACCCCATGGATGTCACGGTGGCTACTCACAGCAGCATCTAAGGGATTAAATGGCCAGGCTTGGTGCCAGCACCGATCTTGGCCATTGCAGCAGAGCATCAGCTATATATTACAGCTGCTCCTGATGGCTGTGGCACAGTTCCAGAGCGCTGCCATCAAGTTCTTAATCTTAACATTTGGTGGGAGAGGAGCACTGAGGGCACTGAAGAGGGCACAGATGGCTGACGGGAAGTGGGCACAGATGGTACAATGGCAGCACGGGGGGGCTCAGAGCTATACTTTATTGCATGCTCTGATCTCCACAAACATGATCTGTGGAGATCAAAGCTTGCAAACAGCATTTACGCTCTGATTGGTTAGTCTGTACAGACTAACCAGATAGATCGCTGGCAAGGGACCACTTTGATTGCTCCCTTGCCAGTTGCTCCTAAGTCTCCTCTATTGGGGAGAATAGAGACTCCTTTAAGAGTTCGGATGTAACTGTATGCTCGATTGAGAAATTACATGCAATATGGAGGCCCAGTTACGTCAGCATAAGTGAAGAAGTTAGGCCTCTTTCACACGGGCGAGTATTATGCGCATGTGCAATGCATGATGTTGATGCATTGCACCCGCACTTAATCTGGACCCATTCATTTCAATGGTGCTGTGCAGATGAGCGCTGATTTGCCCGCATCACTTTTGCGTTGTGTGAAAATTGCAGCATGCTCTATATTCTGCGTTTTTCTTGAAACGCAGGCCCCATGGAAATGAATGAGGCTGCGTGAAAATCGCAAGCATCCGCAAGCAAGTGCGGATGTGGTGCGATTTTCACTCATGGTTGCTAGGAGACGATCAGAATGGGGACCCGATCTTTATAATTTTCCCTTATAACATCGTTATAAGGAAAAATAATAGCATTCTCAATACAGAATGCTTAGTAAAATGTGGATTGAGGGGTTAAAAAATAAAAAAAAATTAACTCACCTTATCCACTTGATCGCGTAGTTGCCGATCTCTTCTTTCTTCTTTAATCCTGAGTTGCCGGCTAAAGGACCTGTGGTGACATCACATCACATGGTCCAATCACATGGTCCATCACCATGGTGATGGACCATGTGATGAGCTCAGTGACGTCACCACAGGTCCTGAGGAAAGGACAGGAGACCGGCAGCTACACGATCAATTGGAGGAGGTGAGTTAATTTTTTATTTATTTTGTAACCCTCAATTGACCTTCTACTAAGCATTCTTAGTATTAAAGAATGCTATTATTTTCCCTTATAACCATGTTATAAAGGAAAATAATAAAATCTACACTACAACTAACCCACTGAAGAAGTTCGGGTCTGGGGACCACATTCAGTTTTTTCTCACGCGCGTGCAAAACACTGAACCACGCAACACAATCGCAGTCAAAACTGACTGAAATTGCGGCGCACTTGCATGATTTCCCCGCCACAAACCCGCATCCTATCCGGCCCCAATCCGCAACGCCCGTGTGGCCTCTTGCACAAGACCGTATGCATTTTGCGGTCCGTTTTTCAAGGATCCGTTGTTCCATTTTTTGCATCCGTAGTGTTTCCATTCCATATTTCCGCAAAAAAGCTCCATATGGTTTCCCTATGCGATCCGTTTTTTGCGGATCGCAAACGGAAACAGAAAATTTGTAATCATTACTGTAATGTACTGTAATGTTTGTAAACTGTAAACACATGGGATAAGTGGGCATGGATCCGCAAAATACGGAAGACATACGAATACGTACATTACGGACCGCAAACGGAAACCGCAAAAACGGAATGGACAAGAAAAGAAAATGTGTTCGCGTGCAAGAGACCTTAAACAAATTCCTTGCAATAAGCTACTCATTTGCATTAGGCTACTTTCACACTCGCGTTTAGTGTGGATCCGTCATGGATCTGCACAAACGCATCCGTTCAGATAATACAACCACATGCATCCGTTCAGAACGGATCCATTTGTATTATCTTTTACATAGTCAAAACGGATCCGTCTTGAACACCATTGAAAGTCAATGGGGGACGCATCCGTTTTCTATTGTCCCATATTGTGTCAGTGAAAACGGAACCATCCCCATTGTGTGCCAGGACGGATCCGTTTGGCTCAGTTTCGTCAGACACCAAAGCAGAAAAAGAAGCAGAATGGAGCCAAACTGATGCATTCTGAGTGGATCCTTATCCATTCAGAATGCATTAAGGTTAAGGACAAAACTGGTACGTTTTGGACCGCTTCTGAGATCCCTGAACAGACTTCACAAACGGAAACCAAAACGCCAGTGTGAAAGTAGCCTTAGCTGGGTATGATGAGCAGAGTTTTTTAGGCTGTGGGTGTAAGCACAAATATTTAGATTCACTGACAGCAAGGAGAGTTTTTTGACATTGCCTTCCCAAGGTATGTTTAAGCGCTTAAGGACCTGCACTGTACATGTACCGCAATGGTGCACGTGACTTAAAGACCAGCGCTGTACATGTACGGCGGGCTGATCGGGCGGGTGCAGTAGCTTTGCTTGCCCAAACAGCGTCATGGACCCGGCAGTCACTGACAGCCGGACGACTGCTGCATACGCCGGCATCAGTGAAAACACTGATGTCGGCGTATTAACCCCTTGTATGCCGTGGTCAAAGCTGACCTCGGCATGCAAAGGGTTTGCGGAGGGTACGTGTGCCCTCCGCATCTTCATCGGGTCCCCGTGCTGCAATGGCGGGGACCAGATGGCAGAGAAGGCAGCCCGATGCCATCAATAGGCATCGGGGCTTGCCTTCTACGGAAGCCTGTGAATCCAGCCCTTAGGCTGGGTCACACAGGCAGGCTGTCAGCATAGAAGCTGACAGCCAATGCATTACAATACAGCTTCTATTGTAATGCATTGCAGAGGGGGTCAGATCCCCAGAAGTTGAAGTCCCAGAGTGGGACAAAAATAAAAAGTTAAAAAAGTGTTTTTCATAATATAAAAAATAAAGTTTCAAGTAAAAAATAAAACACATAAAATTGTAAAAAAAAAAAGAAAAAAAAAGAGAAAAACAGAAATATTGGGTATTGCCGTGTCCGTAACAACTGGCTCTATAAAAATATCACATGATTCACCCCCTCACCTGAACGCCGTAGAAAAAAATAAAATAAAAACTGTGCTAAAACAACAATTTTTTTTGTCACGTTCCATCACATAAAGTGCAACACCAAGCGATCAAACAGGTGTATGCCCCCCAAAAAAGTACCCATTAAACCTCATCCCTCAAAAAATGATACCCTATCTAGACAATCGCCCAAAAATAAAAAAAAATATGGTTCTTAGAATATGAAGATACCAAAGCATGATTTTTTTTGTTTCAAAAATGCTTTTATTGTGCTAAAAGGGAAAAAAGTAAAATAAAAAGTAGACATACTAGGTATTGCCGTGTCCGTAACAACTAGGTCTATTAAAATATAACATACATGACCTAACCCCTCAGGTGAACACCGTAAATTTTTTAAAAATAAAAACTGTGTAAAAAAAGATATTTTTTGTCACCTGAATAAGTGTCTGAGGCTGCACTAAAGTATCCAGTCATGGAATAGCGGTGCTCAAAGCTATATAGAGTCACCCACTATATAAAATATAAGGAATAGAAAAAAGGTATGCTTGGCACTCACTATTACTTGGAACCACAAAGTGACAATTTATTAAAACAATGTATCAATAAAATCACTGAAGAAGGGACTGTCTATAGTCCCGAAATGCGTTTGATCTAATCCCCCTTTCTATATGCACTTTGAAGAGACGCGCCCGGCATCTATGCGTATCGAGCGCGATTGGAACAGGGTATCGGGCGCATGCGCTGTAGCCAAAAATAAAGCCGGCTCAATGTACGCGCCGGAGCCAGGACCGCGCTCCAGCCGCCCTTTACTGCGCATGCGGGCTTAGAGCGCGGTCCCGGCACTGTGATTCGGGGTGTCAATCAAGGAGACAGGAGGCGGGGAGAGCACTATTGGAGACGCCTAGGCCGCAGCCCCCATGACTTCAAGACTGACTTGAAGCACGGGGCGGCAGCTGAATAAAACTTTGATTTCTCTGTGAGGCCAAGTGCTGCAAAAAGAAGAAAAAGTGCATTGGGACACTGTTATCTGGCACTAGGAGGTACTGTTAACAGCTTACTATGCTATTTTTTGCTGACAGGTTCCCTTTAAGGCCTCTTTCACACTTGCGTTCTGAGGATCCGGCAGGCACTTCCGTCCTGCCGGATCCGTCAGAACGCAAGTCGCCTGAAAGCATTAGAAGACTGATCAGGATCCTGATCAGTCTTCGAAATGCTTTGAGGTTACTATGGCAGCCAGGAGGCTATTAAAGTCCTGGTTGCCATAGTAGTAGTTGGGATCGGGGGAGTGGTATACTTACAGTCCGTGCGGCTCCCGGGGCGCTCCAGAATGACGTCAGAGCGCCCCATGCACATGGATCACGTAATCCATGCGATCACAAGATCCATGCGTGTAGGGCGCCCTGACGTCACTCTGGAGCGCCCCGGGAGCCGCACGGATGGTAAGTATACTGCTCCCCCGCTCCCCACTACACTTTACCATGGCAACCAGGACTTTAGCGTCCTGGCTGCCATGGTAACCATTGAGAAAAAGCTAAACGTCGGATCCAGCGATGCGCCGAAACGACATTTAGCTTAAGGCTGGATCCGGATTAATGCCTTTCAATGGGCATTAATTCCGGATCCGGCCTTGCGGCAAGTGTTCCGGATTTTTGGACGGAACAAAAAGCGCAGCATGCTGCGGTATTTGCTGCGTCCAAAAAACATTCCGGTCCTGAACTGAAGACATCCTGATGCATCCTGAACGGATTTCTCTCCATTCAGAATGCATGGGGATGATCCTGATCAGGATTTTTCCGGCATAGAGCGCCAAGGACGGAACTCTATGCCGGAAAACAAAAACGCCAGTGTGAAAGGACCGTAAGGAGGATGAACAGTGAATGATTAATATCCATGGCCTATCTTTGATACTATTGGGACAGTATATTTATCCATCAGGATACCATATTGGTATATTATTAACAAGCAGCTGCTATAAAAAAAAAAAAATCCTGTTGGACATTTAATTTTTTTATTTTATTGAATGTTAGTTGCCTTATATATCATTTTTTTACAGTCTTCTATTGATTTTATTGATACATTGTTTTAATAAATTGTCACTTTGTGGTTTCAAGTAATAGTGAATGCCAAAAAATGAGACCCTACCTAACACAATCACCCAAAAAATAAAGAATCTATGGCTCTCAGAATATGGAGACACTAAAACATGATTTTTTTTTGTTTCAAAAATGCATTTATTATGTAAAACTTAAATAAATAAATAAATAAAAGTATACATATTAGGTATTGACGCATCCGTAACAAACTGCTGTATAATAATATCACATGAACTAACCCCTCAGGTGAACACCGTAAGAAAATAAAAACTGTGTCAAAATTTTTTTGTCACCTTACATCACAAAAAGTGTAATACCAAGCGATCAAAAAGTCAGATGCACCCTAAAATAGTACCAATCAAACCGTCATCTCATACCGAAAAAAATGAGCCCCTACAAAAGACAGTCACATAAAAATAAAAATAAAAATATGGCTTTCAGTATATGGAGACACAAAAAAAATCTTTTTTTTTTTTTTTTTTAAATGCTTTATTATGTAAAACTGAAACAAACAACCCAAAAAATATTTTGTAACAACAGATGAACATTGTAAAAAAATAAAAAATAAAAACTGTGCCAAAACAGCTATTTTTTGTTACCTTGCTTCATAAAAAGTGTAATATAGAGCAACCAAAAATCATATGTACTCTAAAATAGTACCAAAACTGCCAGCTTATCCGGTAGATTCCAAAATTGGGTCACTATTTTGGAGTTTCTACTCTAGGGGTGCATTACTGGGTCTTCAAATGTGACATGGCAACTTAAAATTATCCCAGTGCCCCAAAAACAACATGGCGCTCCTTTGCTTCTGCGCCCTGCTGTGAGCCCATACAGCTGTTTACAATAACAAATGGGGTGTTTCTGTAAACTAGAGAATCAGGGTAATAAATATTGAGTTTTGTTTGGCTGTTAACCCTTGCTTTGTTAGTGGAAAAAAATGGATTAAAATGGAAAATCTGCCAAAAAAGTGAAATTCTGAAATTTCATCTACATTTTCCTTTAATTCTTGTGGAACACCTAAAGGGTTAACAGAGTTTGGAGTTTTTACTTTAGAGGTGCATCAGGGGGTCTTCAAATGTGACATGGCAACTTAAAATTATCCTACTGAAATCTGTCCTCCAAAAACCACATGGTGCTCCTTTCCTTCTGCTCCCTGCCGTGATACCGTACAGCAGTTTACAATCACAAATGGGGTGTTTCTGTAAACTGCAGTATCAAGGTAATAAATATTGAGTTTTGTTTGGCTGTTAACACTTGCTTTTTTACTGGAAAAATGGATTAAAATGGAAAATCTGCCAAAAATGGGAAATTCTGAAATTTCATCTACATTTTACTTTAATTCTCGTGGAACACCTAAAGGGTTAACAAAGTTTGTAAAATCATTTTTGAATACCTTGAGGGGTGTATTTTCTAAAATTGGGCCATTTATGGGTGGTTTCTATTATGTAAGCCCCACAAAGTGACTTCAGACCTCAACTGGTCTTTGGATTTTGGAAATTTTCTTAAAAATTTTAAGATTTGCTTCTAAACTTCTTTTCATGCACACGGCTGTTATGCGGCCATTCCATGCATTGGGGACCACAATTTGCGGTCCCCAATGCACGGGCAACATTCGTGCGGTGGCTGGGACGGATCCAGACCCATTCAACTTGAATTCGTCAGCACTGTAAAAAAATAGAACATGTTCTATTTTTTTGCGGTGCAGAGGCACGGACAGAAACACCACGGAAGCACTCCGTAGTGCTTCCGTGGGCTTCTGATCCGTGCTTCCGTTCCGCACTGCATCTCCCATTCAAGTGAACGGGTCCGCATCAGTGATGTGGGGTGCACACGGCCGGTGCCCATGTTTTGCGGGCCTGCTGTATGCGGGCCGCAATACGGCCAGGCAACGGCCGTGTGCATAAGGCCTTAATGGTAAACTTTATATAGCCCAACTTGACATTGAAGACATATAATTCACATGTGTTTCATATTAAGATTTTGCTAGTTTCAGATGAAACTACCACGACATTCAAATTTTGCTTTGCAGTGAAAACTTTGCATTGCAATGAAAAGTCATCTTCTGTAGTGTGGTCTTCTTAAATAAGCTGGCTGACATGAGAGACAAGTATAAAACCAATTATCTAGACAACAAGAACACAATAAGAGATGTTGGAAATATAAACTTGAGACAAAATTATCAAAATATACATTTATTTATTTATTTTTTTATTCAATTGTAAGTCAAAATCAACTGGATATATTTAGATTATTTCTGAAGTTAGCTTTTTTTCACTTGTGAGCTATCTCGGTTAAATAAATTATGGAGTTATCTCCCCAGCAGTTATAGCTTTGTACTGTAAGTAATTCAATGACCCTCATCCAATCATCTTAGTGGGTAAAGCTATAAATTCCTGGGAGCAAAGGAAGCTTAAAGAGTAAATACACATTTTTTAAAAAATTTTTAAACATTTTTGTTATTCGTCAAATATGGCATCTAGAATTTACAGTATACAGGTACTGCCGTGAAAGGTGAAGAAATCTGCGCATCCCTTGGTTGCAAGTGCCTCACTTGGGGTATTTGACAAACTGACACTGATATGTTGAGTGTCAAATTCAGCTTGTCAAATACACTTAGTGCTGCACCCAACAATCTGCTCCTTGTTACATCAATAGAAATCTGAAAGAAAATACATATATTTAGAAATTATCAATTAAAAATCCAGTGGATAATGTTGTTTGGTCAATTTACATAAGGTACACTAAGGCCCCTCTCAGACGGGAGAGAATTCCGCGCGGGTGCAATGCGTGACGTGAACACATTGCACCCGCACTGAATCTGGACCCATTCACTTCAATGGGGCTGTGCAGATGAGCGGTGATTTTCACGCATCACTTGTGCGTTGCGTGAAAATCGAAGCATGTTCTATATTTTTTTTAGTTTTATACTTAAACCTAACACTTTTGTCTCCTTTAGTTTTTCTACTCCATCCTCCTACTGGAGTGAGATTACAACTTTTTTTGTGACTTTTAAAAAAAGCCACAGTAATAAATCTGGAGTGAAACTCATTAACATAGCTAACAATGCCCACTTTCCCACCCATATTTCAAAACTGGAGTGAGTGGTGTAAAAATGCAGAAAGTCACAACATTTTTGTGCAAGCAAGTGCAAAATGACGCAAAAGCCCTATTTTGTGACTTTTTGATGCCAGAATTCTGGAGCGAAGGAATGATAAATCAGGTCCATTGTATTTCTTTCTGGTACATCAAGTTCACATCAGTGCTATTATTTCCATTGTTCTGCTCCCTAAGGGCTTATTCACATGAGCACGTGTGCCCCGTGCCCGTATTGCAGACCACAAACAATGGGTCTGCAATATACAGGCACCGGCTGTGTGCACGCTGTATCATGGATGTGTACCCATTGACTTGAATGGGTCTGAAACCCTCAAGATACAGAGTGGTAAGGAGCAGAGGCATGGATCAGAAGCCCATGGAAGCGCTACAGTGGGATTTCGGCCCATGCCTCCTCACCGCAAAAAAATAGAATATGTCCTATTTTTTTGCAGTGTGGACCATCTCAATGGGTCTGCATCCGCAAACAGCGTGCACATGGACTGTGCCCATACATTGTGGAACGCTACTTGTGGTCTACAGCAGAGGACAAACACGCTCATGTGCATGAGCCCTTATATTGTAGGGTCAGAACAACAAAAATAATGGAAGTGCCGGATTCATTGTAACATAGTTTATAAGTCTGTAAAAAGACATCTGTCCATCTAAAAAATACTGCATGCATCTTCCAAACAGAGCCTCCAATGCAGGTAATAGAATTCTGCATAGTCACTACACTAGAAAATGTAAGCTTAGAGATAAGAATCTAGCAGCATTATAAATGGAGCTCTGTGTGATGATGAAAACTAATACAGGCACAAGACATCATATGCACAGTGTAGTATCCAGATGTAAACTGTAGAAAGATTTGTACCTTTATACTTCACTACTTTTACATATTTGTTAAAATTATATCAGTCACGTACTGTCAATCTATTTCACTTCCTAAACGTAAAACACCAGAACTCACTTTAGGATTATGTACAGAATAAAATAGAGTACAAATTTTAGATCCTGACTTACATATATCTTCAGCTTGTTCGCCAAAACAACATACAGGTTAAGGGTGGGTTCACACTAGCGTTATGCATTCCGTTATGGTCTTCCGTTATAACGGAACATAACGGAATCCATAAGACGGAAGGACGGATCCGTCTGGTTCCCGTTATGCAAGACGGAAAACAAAGTCCTGTGGACAGGACTTTGTTTTCCATCTTGCATAATGGGACCCAGACGGATCCGTTATGTTTTCCCATAGACTTGTATTATGATGGAAGCAAACGGAATGCCATTTAAAGGATTCCGTTTTGCATTCTGTCTGGGCATTCTGTTATTTTCCGTTATAACCATGTTATAACGGAAAGCAATAACGGAATGCTTAACGCTAGTGTGAACCCACCCTTAAGTTGTATGGCACGTGGTATATAAATTCATCAAAATCAGGGTGGGGTGGACAAAGGGTCTACAAACAACTGTAGAAGGACCTGGTTATATGTCTAGACTGAGACTGCCACTAAAACATAAATTCAGGCAACATTTTTGGGGTCATTTATCAAACTGGTGTAACGTAGAACTGGCTTAGTTGCCCATAGCAACCAATCAGGTTCCACCTTTCGTTGTTGAAAGCTCCTTTGGAAAATGAAAAGTAGAATTTGGTTGCTATGACCAACTAAGCTAGTTCTACTTTGCACCAGTTTGTTTTTCAATGAAGTCAGAAATGCATATCAAATAATAAAAAGATGATGATTTTTAAAATTTCTGATCTTAAATATAGTGCTGCAAAATGTGCTACAAGACAATGCATACATGAAGATTGTTACATCCAGATTGTTAACGCTTAATTCATTTTTAAAAACATTGATACTTAACATAATAATGGCCATGGTCACTATTCCTGCTATACTCCTGCTAGGATTATTTCAATATCCTTTTAATAGTCAGCAAATTTATATAAAGACAATTTAACAAATCCCATTTTTACTACACAGTCGCAAAGGGCAGTGTCTCGTTACTACTTACCTCATTATCCTCCTGATATTAATGCTGTACATCATCAGAAAATAGAGAAAGGTAAGACATGGGTTTTATGAAATCTGAAGTGAGACATGATGCATTAGGGTTGTAGAAGATAAGGTACAGTTAGTCAATGAAAGAGGCTAAGATGGAAATGTGGTAACTTACCTGCTCTGGCATTGAAAGTGTCAATAACATGGAAGGTAGAAGAGACAGGAGAATAAGAAAGGATACTGCAGCCATCACAGAGTGTATGGAATCAATTATCTCAGGCTGAGGACCCAGGGAATCCAGGTGTAACTGTACAGCCAGGACTCATGTCATGTCCAAGACATAAGTGTGTCTCCTGCAGTAAGGCCTCTTGTTAAGAAGGGTGCAGCGTTTCTTCAAGAGGAAACTGACAAAGAGGAAGATAAGTTTGAGGTCTGCCAGCAGGAAATATCTGGAAGAAAAATGACAACATAGTATCTAAATTGCACAACTTGTCCAGTTATTGGTAAGGGTGAGGTGGAGAGATTGTACAGCAGGACTGCCATTTATGAACTTGCAGCTAATCTGAGAATATATCATAGAAACATTGCAGTTTTCCCACTTACCAAGGTTTTTACTTAATCTATAGCATTTAGGTGACTGTTTTCCTGCAATAACATTTAATTAGAGTAGAATAGATCTTAGATAATCAGTTACTGAAACTCACTTGCAAAAAACTGTAGGTGGCCATACACCTTTTGTTACAAACCCGCCTGTCCGGGCTCCGGCTCTTCGGTCTCTAGCTTTGGCGCAGCCACGCTGGGTGAGATGCGTTGCCAGGCCATGTCCCCTGTTGAAGTGGCCATGTCCCTAGCAACAGAGCGCAATGCTCTGTTTCTCCCTGCAGCATGCGGGCGCCAGGGGAGATGGGTGGTGGGCTGAGTTACAGCCCAGCTGCTCAGTCACTTTGAAGATTGAAAACTGTCATATGAAGTTCAAGGCCATGGACCTATGAGGTTCTGATCCAGGAATTATGTGCTGTATTTAAATCCCCTCCTGACAATACACCTTTGCCAGTGATAGTGCTTGACTAGCTAGCTGTGCTCTTGGTTCCGATTCTGTGTGTGCTTTTGGATTGTTCATATGTTTGACCTCAGCTTGCTTTTGACCACTCTTTGCCTCGTGATTTGGTACTGTGTTTCCTGTATGGTTCTGATCTCGGCTTAGCTATTTAACTACCCTCTTTCTCGGGAGTTAGTACTGTGTTTCCCCTCTAGTTCTGATCTTGACATGGCTATTTGATTACCCTCTGTCTCACATTTTGGTACTGTATCAACCACCCGGTTCTGATCCATTTCTGTCCGAATCTGCTTCTGTGTTGTTTGTCTTGCAACTTAGTATAGTGGGGAACCGTCGACCATTTGCGGACTTGCCGCCTAGGGCTTGCACTGCAATAGGCCGGAAAAGCGAGCAGGGTTCCAATAAGGGCTCACCATCTGTGTCTTCCCTACCAACTGCTGCCACAACTTTAGTAGCTTTTGGACAAACCCTTGCATACTATGGATATTCTTTCCGACTTCCCCTCCATCTCATGCACACTTGTGTCAGCTGAGTATGCATTTTGAATGGAAAAAGGGGAATAAGCCACTGCCAAACAATTGCTCATGTAACGTGAGATCAAAGAATAATTTTGGGACATGCCCAATCCTTTTCCCCAGATACAACATCAAAGTAGAGTTGGTTCCCCTCCATACCTGGGATAGTTGATAGCTGTAGTTTGTCTTACTTTGCTTTCATGTGTATTGGCACCTTAAAGCCTCGTGTGCACAACAGTTTTCCTGCAACTCAGTACAGCGGGCCAAATGTTCTCCATGTAACTCTGTATATCTGCTGGTTCCTTCTCTGCTGTCTTCATAAGGAATCTATCAGAAAAAAAAAAAGAAAGTACAGTAGAGCCACAAAGAAGTCAATGGGTGCTATAGTATGGCTTTGTACTCCTTGAAGCTGTCCAAAGACAGTGGGGGAGATTTATCACTTTGATCTCCCTGAAGTGGAGTAAGATGCACCTAATTTATTAACAGGCAGATGTCTCTTAAAAAATTACGTGCATCACTGGCACTCTGTACAACCGAAACTCAAGTCTATGCCAGCTAGTAGCCGGCACAGACTTGAGCTATAACACCCACCAAATTCTGGCATAAGTTATAGTAAATCCGGCAGGCCATGCTAAGCCCTTTCACTCCCACTAAGTCACACCACATTTCTAGAAACTTTTGAAAAATGGCAAGAACCTCTAAAGGTAGCAAATTTGCTGTGCGCCATCATTTGTGACTTTTTACACCACTATTGTGGTATAAAAACTTTTATAAATCCCCCCCATAATATCAGGGTATGCCTATGGCTTAAGAATATTTGTCTGAGGCCACACTAGCCATTTAGCCAGATTTATTTATTTAAATTAGGTATAAAATAATGGCTGAAATGGGAATAACCACAGAAATCTATGGCCAAAGATTTGCCAAAAACAAATGAGTGGGTGGCTCTCTGCTGTATCCATAATGGTGACCATACACAATAGTTTAGCTGTTAGCTGTCACTCCAGACCCCTTTACAACTCTCTCATACACATGCATGTTCGGCTTAGTCGAATGTGTTTTTAAAGGGGTTCTCTTGGTTCAGAAGTACAACCGGATATATCTCCATATTCACCCAGGCAGGCCCTCTGATGTGAGCATCAGAGCATTTCATACTCTGATGCTCTCTTTTGCCCTGCACTGAATCACGCAGGACTAAGGCATTTTCTGGAGAGTCGGTGACATACCAGGCTCTTCATGGGTAAGCTAGGCAGTGAGGCTTCCGCCTAGCAGTGAGCCCTGTGATGTCACCAGTAGAGATGTCCCGAACTATTCGCCGACAAACAGTTCCCGGTGAACATAGCTTGTTCGCGTTCGCCGCGGCGGGCGAACATATGCGACGTTCGGTCCGCCCCTATACATCATCATTGAGCAAACTTTGACCCTGTACCTCACGGTCAGCAGACACATTCCAGCCAATCAGCACCCTCCCTCCCACACCTTACCACCTCCTATAAAAAGGGCAGCCATTTTAGATTCAGTCTGAAGCTGCATGTTAGTGAGAGCATGGAGAGTGAGGCTGCTGCTATGCTGATGATTCTGAATTCATAGGGAAAGCGTTAGCTAGGCCAGTGTTCTGTGTCCACAGACTCATCTGCTGTAAGGACAGCATCACAGCACCCCAAAAAGCCCTTTTTAGGGCTGCTACATTAGTCTGCTTTTATTATTTTTTTCCATATATATATATTGCAGTTGCCTAGCCTGCCCGTGTGTGAGGAGCTGCAGGCCCACAGACTGTAGTGTGCCCACCACTCATACCGTGTGGCACAGGACTTGGTATAAAAAAAAGGCATTTAATTTTTACCCTTCAATCTAAGGTTAGTTGCCTGCCAGTGTGTGTCAGGCCGACTTCCACTGACTGTAGTGTGCCCACTGCCAGTGCCCACCACTCATACTGGGTGGCACAGGACTTTGCATAAAAAAAGGCATTTAATTTTTACCCTTTAATCTAAGGTTAGTTTCCTGCCAGTGTGTGTCAGGCCGACTTCTACTGACTGTAGTGTGCCCACTGCCAGTGCCCACCACTCATACCGGGTGGCACAGTAGCTTGCCGATAAATAAAGCATTTAATTTTTACCCTTTAATCTAAGGTTAGTTGCCTGCCAGTGTGTGTCAGGCCGACTTCCACTGACTGTAGTGTGCCTACTGCCAGTGCCCACCACCCATACCGGGTGGCACAGGACTTTGCATAAAAAAAGGCATTTAATTTGTACCCTGTAATCTAAGTTTAGTTGCCTGCCAGTGTGTATCAGGCCGACTTCCACTGACTGTAGTGTGCCCACTGCCAGTGCCCACCACTCATACTGGGTGGCACAGTAGCTTGCCGATAAATAAGGCATTTAATTTTTACCCTTTAATCTAAGGTTAGTTGCCTGCCAGTGTGTGTCAGGCTGACTTCCACTGACTGAAGTGTGCCCACTGCCAGTGCCCACCACTGGGTGGCACCAGCCCGGGTGGCACAGTAGCTTGCCGATAAATAAGGCATTTATAAGGCCGTTGCTACATTATGGTCAGACCAAAAGCGATCGGCTGGATAATATTTCATTAAAAAAAAACATTAATTTACCTTTTTTTTTAACCCCTTAAGGACCGGGGGTTTTGGGATTTTTGCGTTTTTGTTTTGCGCTCCCTGCATTCCAAACGCCATAACATTTTTATATTTCCGCTCACATAGCCAAATGACGGCTTGTTTTTTGCGGGACAAGTTGTACTTTTTTTTAACGCTACCATTTATTTTTGCATGTGATGTAGTGGGAAACGGGAAAAAAATTCCAAATGGGGTGAAATTGCAAAAAAAAAGCAATTTCACCACAGTTTTACGGGTTTTTTAATTACAACGTTCGATTTGCGATAAAACTGACTGGTTAATTTTATTCTTCAGGTTAGTACGAATCTGGCAATACCTAATATGTATAGTTTTTCTTGCGTTTTGATAGTGAAAAAAAAATTAAAAGTGGGAATTTTTTTATTTTATTATTTTGTCGCCATGTTTTGACCCCTATAACTTTTTTGTAATTATGCGTACGGAGCAGTGTAGGGGCTCATCCTTTGCGGGGCAATCTGAACTTTTAATTCATACCATTATGGGGTGCGTATGATGTTTTGATCACTTTTTATTCATATTTTTTTAGGAAATGAAGCGTCCAAAAATGGCGAATTAGCCATTTGGACGCTTTCTTTCCGTTTTTATGTTTACCGTATGGTGAATATTTTTTAATATTATAATAGTATGGGCGTTTTCGCACATTGCGACACCCATTATGTGTAATTTTTTTATTTTTTTATTTATTTTATTTTCATTTTGGGGAAAGGGGGGTGATTTGAATTTTTATATTTTTTTTATTTTATTTTTATTTTTTAAACTTTTTTTTTTTTTTTTTTACCACTTTCTTATAGTTCCCATAGGGAACTATAAGATGCAATCATCAGATTGCTATTCTCATATATTCCAATGCAATAGCATTGGAATATATGAGAAAATCGCATATTTCCTATGGAGCCTATTACAGTCATAGGCTCCATAGGAATACTATGTAGTAACCTATGTTTCATTCACAGAAACCTAGGCTACTACATGCATGCTCCGGCTCCCCCTTGTGGTCATCAGGGGAGCCGGAGCACAAAAGTTTTTGCCTGATCAGATGCCGTGGTCAGGATTGACCACAGCATCTGAGGGGTTAAATGTCTGCGATCGGCATCGCTACCGGTCGCGGACAAGAGCTGCGGGTGTCAGCTTGATGAGTCAAGTGTTTACCCGCACGGAGGGGGCGCCATCTTTAAAGTGCGGACGAAGGGCGTACATGTACGCCCTTCGTCCATAAGGGGTTAAAGTTGTATGGGTTTTTAATACATAAAATAAAAAATCATAATAAAGTCTCTTATCAGTTTATTAGAAATAATGCAGACAATTAAAAAAATCCCCATCAATTCCAATACAAAGCAAGTACAGAGCTCAGAACTAAATTATTTCATGATGTCGTAATGGTTCGTTAATTCGATAATGGTTAATCAATTCGACACACGTCCCCGGATAGGGTACGTAACAGGGATTAAACTGATAGGAATAGTACTAGTTAAGACACCACTCATATAGGGTGTCACAGCACATTGCTCTGTGCACGCGCAGTGCCCCAATTTGGGAGTAAGAGTACCGACCAAGCTGCTTTTTCCATCTCCCGGTTCCTAAAATCAATTCAGTTTGGTGTATGAGAGTTTGGTCTGTCACTGTGAAGGCAGTCGAAGGTACCCGGCCTAAAAAATTTTTCACAAAAGCAATCCCTGATATGGGACGTAACAGGGATTAAACTGATAGGAATAGTACTAGTTAAGACACCACTCATATAGGGTGTCACAGCACATTGCTCTATGCACGCGCAGTGCCCCAATTTGGGAGTAAGAGGACCGACCAAGCTGCTTTTTCCATCTCCCGTTTCCTAAAATCAATTCAGTTTGGTGTATGAGAGTTTGGTCTGTCACTGTGAAGGATTAAACTGATACAAATAGTACTAGTTAAGACACCACTCATAACGGGTGTGACAGTAAATTGCACGGCGCAGATGCAGTGACCGTGGATTAAAACAAAGGGGAGGGAACCAGCGTTTTTTTTAACCATCTCCCCGTTCGAAAAATCAATTCAATAAATGGACCCCAGATTGGGGACGTAACAGGGATTAAACTGATGAGAAGAGAACTACAGAAAATAACACTCATATCGGGTGTGAGAGTAAATTGCACGGCGCAGACGCAGTGACCGTGGATTAAAACAAAGCGGAGGGAGCCAGCGTTTTTTTAACCATCTCCCTGTTCGAAAAATCAATTCAATTCACCTTTCAATTCACCTTCAATGACATCACCGGGACATGGCTAGCTTGGTATCCAACCTTGTGAAAATGGGGAGTTTGCGGTTGTTTGCGGTGCATTAAAAGGGGAGTATGGTCTGTGAAGCGGGAGTAACCCTTACACTACCTGATCGTTACATCATACCTGATCGTATACACACACTGGATGTTTTAAACCACGTTGTTAAAAAAATTTTTAGGATTGTTAGGTGATTTATGCCTTTTATGGATTAAAACCCAACTCTGCGTCAACTATGCAATTTTCCATGGGAGTTTTGCCATGGATCCCCCTCCGGCATGCCACAGTCCAGGTGTTAGTCCCCTTGAAACAACTTTTCCATTACTACTGTGACTAGAAAGAGTCCCTGTGGGTTTTAAAATTCGCCTGCCTAATGAAGTCTATGGCGATTCGCCCGTTCGCGAACATTTGAGGAAATTTGTGTTCGCCGTTCGCGAACGGAAAATTTTATGTTGGCGACATCTCCAGTCACCAGCACTAATAGGCAGGCTTTAACACTGCCCTAACCTATAAAACAGCCAAGGCAATGCTAAAGCCTACCCGTTACTGTCTGCGAGGTCACAGAGCGCACTGCTAGACGGACGCCTCCATCTAGCAGTGTAACAAATATAAACAAACAGCCCTTGCCCTACATGATCCACACAGGGCAAGGGAGAGCATGAGAGCATAAAATGCTCCGATGCTCATATCAGAGGGGCTGCCTGGGTGAAAACAGGGATATGTCCGGATTCAGCTCAGAACCCGGACAACTCCTCTAAGGAGGACCTGTCAGCATTCCAGACATGTCTGTTTTAGTAACAAGTTGCATTCCCCATGTTATGTAATAATAATTCTGGAGCATCCAATCTTATGACTCTGTGTTGGACCATTCCTTTGTAATTTATAATAAGAGTTTATGAATAAATTGGCAGCAGCTTGCATTAAAGGCGCAGAAGGGTGTTACTTGTTGGGCGTGTGTTCCTACACATTCTGCCACTGAGAGCTCTGATTGGACAGAGACAGACACACCCACTAATGGTTACACCCAGCAGAACCTTTACTGCAGACGGCTGTCAATTTATTTGTACATTTCTAAGAGTAATGGCAAAACATACAAGAATAGATGCTGCAAAATTGTTATTACATGGAGAATGCAAGTAATAACTAAAACTGACATGTCAGAAATAGAAACAGGTCCTCTTTAATGTGGAGAAAGGAGAATGCCATTGCCAGAAACCTCTGGTGGTGGCTTATCTCCCAGAAAAAAATAAATAAATAGGATGAAAATATGTGTTTTGTCCAATCATTCGCTCCCCCAAGGAACATCAGACGCTTCTCATACACCTTAAACTGTTCGCTGCAATTCTTTGTAGATTTAGCCAACAATACACTAATGTGCATGGAGGCTTTTACTCCCATAGTAGTGAATGGGAGATAGGCAAAGAGAGTAGCACATTAAGTAGGGTTGACCGAACAGTTTGAGCATAGTTCGGGTTCGTACCGAATTTTGGGGTGTTCGGGACACGGACCCGGACCCGAACATTTTCAAAAAAGTTTGGGTTCGGGTCCGTTGTTCGGTGATTTCTTCCCGCTTTCTGAAGGGCTGCACAGTAGCCAATCAGCTAGCGTTTTACTTCTTGCCCTAAGAAGCCATCACAGCCATGCCTACTAATGGCATGGCTGTGATTGGCCAAGTGCAGCATGTGACCCAGCCTCTATTTAAGCTGGAGTCACGTAGCGCCGCACGTCACTCTGCTCTGATTAGTGTAGGGAGAGGATGCAGCTTCTGTGAGGGCCAGATTAGGCAGGGAAATGTCAGCAAAAACACCTAATTGAAGTGATCGATCTATAGCTGTGAATCATTCAACTTCTGCTAGTTAATTGCTCACTGGTTTTTCTGTCACTTTGATCGGCGGCCATTTTGCGTCTTGTGGTGCACCAGCACAAGCTGCCACCAAGTCCATCAGTCCATCAATACTAGTTTTTTTTTTTTGCTATATCCTATATCAGGGGCTTGGCTGTGCTTATTGTCACCCTTAGAAACTTAGGATAGAAATCTCTATATTTTATTAAGGAGTTAAATTCAATTGCCAAAATAGCAATCCCCTAAATCTGGTGTTCCAGCTGTGGCTAGCCAAGTGTAATACTGTCTGCTGTCTGGCAAAGGATAGATTATTTTCTGTGGTGAAATTCAATTTCCAAAATAGCAATCCCCTAAATATGGTGTCCCAGCAGTGGCTGGCAAAGTGTAATAGTGTCTGGCAAAGGATATATTTTGTTCTGGGGTGAAATTCATTTGCCAAAATAGCAATACCATAAATCAATGGTTTAAGCTGTGGCTGGCCAAGTTTAATAGTGTACAGCAAAGGATATATTTTTTTCTGGGGTGAAATTCAATTGCCAAAATAGCAATACCGTAAATCTGGTGTCCCAGCAGTGGCTGGACAAGTTTAATAGTGTCCATCAAAGGATTTATTACTTTCTGCTGTGAAATTCAGTTGCAAAAATAGAAATACAGTAAATCTGTTGTTCCAGCTGTTGCAAGCTTAGTTTAAATCTGTCCGTAAAAGGGTATATTTTTTTCTGGGGTGAAATTTAATTGCGAAAATAGCAATACTCTGAATCTGGTGTTCCAGCTGTGACTGGCCAAGTTTAATAGTGTACGGCAAAGGATATATTTTTTTCTGGGGTGAAATTCAATTGCCAAAATAGCAATCCCCTAAATCTGGTGTCCCAACAGTGGCTGGCCAAGTTTAATAGTGTCTGGCAAAGGATAGATTTTGTTCTGAGGTGAAATTCAATTGCCAAAATAGAAATACAGTAAATCTGGTGTTCCAGCAGTGACTGGACAAGTTTAATAGTATCCGTCAAAGGACAGATTTTGTTCTGTGGTGAAATTCACTTGCCAATATAGCAATACCCTGAATCTAGTGTTCCAGCAGTTGCAGACCAAGTGTTAATCTGTCCGTAAAAGGGTATATTACACTCAAGGTGTATATACAAGCGATGAGAGGGTCATCCTCAATAACTTTACACGCTACCGTGCAGCTCCCATTGTATTTCTGTCCGTTAAAGTGTATGTTACACAAAGTGTTAAAATACAATTGCTGAAGGCATAATCCTACATAATTTTTCACACGCTACTGTGCATCTCCAAGTGTAAATCTGTCCATAAAAGGATACCTTTCATACCTAGACGTACAATTGATATTCCCCTAAATCAGTGGTTACTGCGGTGCCTGGATTAGTGTAATACGGTACATAAATAAATAGGCAGATAGTGTTAAGTTTCCTGCAAAAAAAGGCCTGAATTTGAAATCAATACATTGGGCCAAATATTTTTTTTCTTCTTATGGTGGTGCTTGATGAACGGTAACAATGAGGAAAGCATCTAGTTAGGGACGCGGACGCGGTCGTGGTGGTGTTAGTGGACCCTCTAGTGCTGGGATAGGACGTGGCCATTCTGCCACACGTCCTAGTGAACCAACTACCTCAGGTTCCAGTACCGGCCAGAATTTACAGTGATATTTGTTGGGGCCCAATGCAGTTCTAAGGATGGTAAGGCCTGAGCAGGTACAGGCGCTAGTCAATTGGGTGCCCAACAGTGGATCCAGCACGTTGCACTGATGCACAACCACTTATGTTTCCTGATGATGAGGACATGGGAATACCACCTGTGGCAATAATGTCAGCACTGGAATTAGAGCCATAAACAGTGAGGAACTGTCTGTGAGAGAGCTTTTAGTTAGTAAACACTGTCCCTATTCTCCAGATCTAGAAATGCAATTTTTTCTGTTCCCAAAGATAAAGAAAATAGTGAAAACATGCATTTTAATTACATTATTGACATCAAATACAGTATAACAGCAGTGCTGAAGGGCATTCCCCCAAAACAGTTCCAAAATTGCTTTAAAGTGTAGACAAGGTGCTGGCAAAAGTCCCAAGGGGACTTTAAAGTCAACCACAGTGAAATTCAACAATGACGTATGTAGACTTACTGCTATAAGTATAGCACGCCAGCCAATAGGAGCAGCTACATGGAATGTCAAAGATTTGAGTACTCTATGTAATCTTGGGGGTGATTGGTGCTGTCCAGTTAAGGATTGAACAACCAATCACAGCAATCGTGGCTTCCTGGGGCCTTAGCTATGACAAATGTCTGTCAGGAACAGCCACCATCTTATTCCAGTCATAGTGAGATTAGTCACAGTGACTGGCATTCGTAGCACCTTACATGCATAGTGCATTCTGCGAATGTTATGTTTGCTGTGCCATACATGTACAGCAAGTGTCCTCAAGAGGTTTAAGGAGTTATCCCATGGATAATGTAAAACATGAAAATCAGACATCATACAGTACATGACAACCTCTTTGTAACATAGTAAGAACCAGCCCTGTACCTGACATGGATCCAGAGATCTCCACATTCGTTGTTCTGCTAGATTTACAGTATATCAAGGTGGCAGCTTAAGGGGAGTGTATTTTCTGCTGTAGCTTAGGGGGCGTGTCCATGCTCTTCCTATCACAACTCAGGAGGCAGTTGAAAGAAGAAACTGAGCATGTGCGGTTATCTCAGTGAGCAGGACAAAGAATAAGGAGCAAGGGTTACTATACAAGTACATTTTATTAAATAACTCAGTGGCTGTACAACATTTTTTATGACATGCATTTACAAAATTATTCCGTTCCAGGTGGAATATTTGGAATATCTTTTGTGGTACAACTCCTTTAATGGAAAGGAGGGATTACATAGGGTATCAGGAATAAAGATAAAGTATCAAGCAGATGTTTTTTGAACTTTTAATAAATAAAAATCAGGAAACTTTTAATAAATAAAAATCAGTACTTTGTAGAACCAACTTTCGCTGCAATTACAGCGGCAAGTCTTTTGGGGGTATATCTCTACCAAGTTTGCACATTTATAGGCTGAAATTTTTGCCCATTCTTTCTTTGCAAAATAGCTTAAGCTCAGTCAGATTGGATGGAGAGCATCTGTGAACAGCAATTTTCCAGTATCGTTACAGATTCTCAATGAGATTTAGGTCTTTTGCCATTCTAACACATGAATATGCTTTGATCTAAACCATTCCATTATACAGGGTGGCTCACAAAAAATGTAGCCCAACTCCAATATCTCCAAATCAAACTGCCTTATAATAAATCTGTCTTAGTTGTCCATAGCAACCACCAATCAGAGCTAAGCTTTCATTTTTTTAGAGCCATGTAGGAGCTAAAAGCTGAGCTCTGATTGGTCGCTATGGGCAACTAAGACTGATTAATTATTCAGTTTGCTAAAACTGGCCTATTGTGTGAGAAAGATGATGTTCTCCCTGGAACAGCGAATAGTGATTGTGGAAGGCTATATGCGAAGTAGATCGATTAAGGAACTGCAAAAGACCTTTGCCGACAAGTACCAAGCAGCCAAAACACCAGCTAAACATTGCATTCATAGTCTGAATAGTATTATGATAATGTATTCACTTACTTGTAGCTCTGGCTGTATGTTTAGGATTGTTGACCTGCTAGAAGGTGAACCTCCAAGTCTTTTGCACACTTTACTATGTTTTCCTCCAGGATTGTTTTGTATTCAGAGCCATCCATCTTCCCATTAACTCTAACCAGCTTTCCTGTCCCTGCTGAAGAAACGCATCCCCACAGCATGATGCTGCCACCACCATGTTTAACAGTGGGGATGGTGTGTTCTTCGGTTGTGTAGTGTTAGTTTTCTGCCACACATAGCATTTTGCATTTAGGCCAACAAGTTAAAATTTGGTCTCATCTGACCAGAGCAACTACTTCAATATTTTTGCTGTGTCCTCTCCATGGCTTGTGGCAAACTTCAAATGGGACTCTCTTTCAAAAATGACTTTCTTCTTGTAACTCCTCCAGATTAGTGGAGAACACAACTAATGGACAGCCATGTCTTGGTAGGTTTGCAGTTGTGCCATATTACTTCTGTTTTCAGATGATGGATTGAATAGTGATCAGTGAGATGTTCAGAGCTTGGGCTTTTTGTTTATAAACTAAACTTGCTTTGCATTTCTCCACTACTTTATCCTTGACCTGTCTGGTGTGTTTCTTGGTTTTCATGATGCTGTTTGATCACTAATGTTCACTAACAAACCTCAGAGACCTTCACAGAACAACTGGAGTTATACTGAGAATAAATTACACAGGGGGCTGAATGCAAATCCACACCACTCTTTTCAAATTTCTATTAAAAGTTTAAAAACGTATAATTTTCTTTTCATTTCACACATACTTATTACTTTGTTTAGCTCTATCACATAAAATCCCAATAAAATACATTTAAATGTGTGGGTGTAATGTGAAAAAATGTTGAAAAGTTCAAGGGGAATGAATGCTGTATATGAGACATAAGACTGTTTATTTGTCTTCGTAGTTATACAGTTGAACTTGTTTTGTAGCTCCCACAGTTATCCAGCAGTAGTATACTGTAAAAGCAAAACGGTCACAATGTTAAATCCAAGACCATATGATTAACAATACATTAACTGCAACTATAAAATAAAGTGTAATAAATATAAACATCATTGTAAAGAGTCTGTATTCAGTACCAAAATTGATGACTCGCTGTACCAGCGGTGGCTCTCTGTCGGTGAATCCGCTCCACGGTTTCCTTCCAGCACTGGGCACAGCATACTTTCAGCTTGTTTCCTGTACCACTTCCTTAGGCCTCTTGCACATAACGTATTTTCTTTCCTTGTCCGTTCAATTTTTTTTTGCGCACCGTATGCGAAACCATTCATTTCAATGGGTCCGCAAAAAAATGGAAGGTACTCCATGGGCATTCCATTTCCGTATTTCCATATATCCGTCCCGTAAAGAGATAGAACTTGTCCTATTTTTGTACGCATAACGGACAAGGATGGTACTGTTCTATTAGGAACCAGCTGTACTGTTCCGCAAAATACAGAATGCACAACGGACATCATCCATATTTTCTTGTGGATCCGTTTTTTGCAGACCGCAAAATACATACGGTCGTGTGCAAGAGGCCTTATGGTTGGCATGCCTCACTTCCTGTGATTTATGGGTTTAGCACATGTGACCATGCTGCCCAATCCTAGCCTTCCTGTACCTATATAAATGGTCCAGCCCTCTTCCCAGGTGCCTGAGTGTCAAGGTCCTTGTGTCCTGCAAAGGTTGCTGTTATCTCTTCTTGTGTTCCTTAGAGGAGGTAGGACATGTGGCACAGTGGGTTCACACCCACTGGTTTGTGACACTCACACTTTCCCACCTTCACACTTTGCAGTCGATTTGTCAGGCAGTCCAGATACTATAGACAGAGCCTAGCAGC
Source organism: Bufotes viridis (assembly GCA_033119425.1). Taxonomy (NCBI): domain Eukaryota; kingdom Metazoa; phylum Chordata; class Amphibia; order Anura; family Bufonidae; genus Bufotes; species Bufotes viridis. The sequence continues at coordinate 118,612,458 of CM065597.1, read as the reverse complement.
CAATCCAAGAGCCCTAAGCTTCTCACAAAGTTTATAAGGAATTGTCGCATTAAATACAGAACTAAAATAAACAAAACACATCCTAAGGGTGGGTTCACATATGCATTGTATATTCCGTTATACCACTCCGAATATAATAGAACTTAAGGATGGATTGCTAACCGGAAGCCTTTAGAGGCATTCCATTTTGATCCGTCCTAAAAGAGATCTATGGGCACAAATAACGGTTCTGCCTTGTTCCATTATGTAACACAGAAAAAAAAAGACATGTAGGAACTACAGCTAATCACAAGGACAAATTAAAAATATCTAAGAACACCCTTGCTAATTAACAACCAATGTGTTTAAAAACACACTGCCTGTCACATGTGCTATGCTTTTTCATATTACAAAGCTTCCAAAAATTGTCCCTTATCAGGTGCAAATGGTGTTTAACCCTTTCCCCGAGATTTGACGTACTACTATGTCACAACGGAAAGTGATTTTCTGCAAATTGATGTAGCAGTGCAAAATCATGCTCCGGTGCACGCCCGATCAATGCAGGGGCCTGGCTGTGACTAACAGCTGGGAACTTGATGTATCTGCTGGCATCGATGTAAACGGTGATTCAAGCGGATTAACCCTTATTTGCCACGGTCAACTTTGACCGCAGCATATAAGAGGATTGCAGAGGGAGGGGGCTTCAGTGACCGGGGTGCCGATGGCTGCCATGGCAACCTCAAGCCTCGCAAATGCCTTGAGGTCTTCCTCCCAGGCTGGGTCTCACAGGTACACAGTCAGTGTGAAACTGACAGTTTCAATGTAGTACAATACAGGATGAATTGTACTACATTGAAACAGGGATCAGATCCTCAAACATTGAAGTCCCTGTACTGGGACAAAAATAAAAATTTTAAAAAAGTGTACAGTAAAAAAAAAGTGCCTCTTTCCCTTAATCAAGAGATTTTTAATAAAAAAAAAAATGTAATAAAAATAGATATACAGATATTGCTGCATCGGAAACGAGCGGCTCCATAAAATATCACATGACCTACTCCCACAGGCGTGCGCACATGGTGTGACGGGTGCCAATCAAGCCGTGCTCCCGGGTCCGTCTTAAAAAAGACGTCTTAAAAAATGATGCCAACATAAAGTAGACATATGGGAAATGTAAAGCAATAACATTTTTTTAGGTATCACTATCTGCCTTAGAAGTAGAGAAATTTAAATTTTGAAAAATTGCTAATTTTTTCAAATTTTCTGTAAAATTGGGATTTTTTTTTTAAATAAATGTAAAACGTATTGACTCAAATTTACCACTAACATGAAGTACAATGTGTCACACGAAAACAATCTCAGATTGGGTTGGATAAGTAAAAGCATTCCAGAGTTATTAACACTAGTGATGTCGCGAACATAAAATTTTTATTTCGCGAACAGCGAACGCGAACTTCCGCAAATGTTCGCGAACGGGCGAACCGGGCGAACCGCAATAGACTTCAATAGACAGGCGAATTTTAAAAACCAAAGGGACTCTTTCTAGTCACAATAGTGATGGAAAAGTTGTTTCAAGGGGACTAACACCTGGACTGTGGCATGCCGGAGGGGGATCCATGGCAAAACTCCCATGGAAAATTACGTAGTGGACGCAGAGTCGGGTTTTAATCCATAAAGGGCATAAATCAACTAACATTCCTAAATTGTTTGGAATAACATGCTTTAAAACATCCAGTGTGTGTATATGATCAGGTATGATGTTGTATCGATCAGGTAGTGTAATGGTTACGCCCACTTTACAGACATTGACAGACCAAACTCCCCTTTTAATGCACCGCAAACAACCGCAAACAGTCCATTTGCACAAGGTTGGATACCAAGCTAGCCATGTCCCGGTGATGTCATTGAAGGTTTCTTCCTCCACCCAGCCACGTACAACACCAAGGGTCGCCAAAAGGTCAATTGAATTGATTTTTCGAACGGGGAGATGGTTAAAAAAACGCTGGCTCCCTCCCCTTTGTTTTAATCCACAGTCACTGCGTCTGCGCCGTGCAATTTACTGTCACACCCGATATGAGTGGTGTCTTAACTAGTACTATTTCTATCAGTTTAATCCCTGTTACGTCCCATATCAGGGATTGCCTTTTGTGAAAAAAAATGTAGGCCGGGTACCTTCGACTGCCTTTACAGTGACAGACCAAACTCTCATACACCAAACTGAATTGATTTTAGGAAGCGGGAGATGGAAAAAGCTGTTTGGTCGGTCCTCTTACTCCCAAATTGGGGCACTGCGCGTGCACAGAGCAATGTGCTGTGACACCCTATATGAGTGGTGTCTTAACTAGTACTATTCCTATCAGTTTAATCCCTGTTACGTACCCTATCCGGACTAAAGTGTAAAAATTAAATGCCTTATTTATCGGCAAGCTACTGTGCCACCCGGTATGAGTGGTGGTGGGCACTGGCAGTGGGCACACTACAGTCTGTGGAAGTCAGCCTGACACACACTGGCAGCAGGCAAGCAACTGAAATTAAACTAAAGTGTAAAAATTAAATGCCTGTGTCACCCAGTATGAGTGGTGGTGGGCACTGGCAGTGGGCACACTACAGTCTGTGGAAGTCGGCCTGACACACACTGGCAGCAGGCAAGCAACTGAAATTAGACTAAAGTGTAAAAATTAAATGCCTGTGCCACACGGTATGAGTGGTGGTGGGCACTGGCAGTGGGCACACTACAGTTTGTGGAAGTTAGCCTGACACACACTGGCAGCAGGCAAGCAACTGAAATTAGACTAAAGTGTAAAAATTAAATGCCTGTGCCATCTGGTATGAGTGGTGGTGGGCACTGGCAGTGGGCACACTACAGTCAGTGGAAGTTAGCCTGACACACACTGGCAGGCAACTAACCTTAGATTAAAGGGTATAAATTAAATGCCTTTGTTTGATGCAAAGTCCTGTGCCACACGGTGTGAGTCCTTACAGCAGAGATCAGATGAGTCTTTCAGGACTGGAGTGGACGCTGAATTCACTAGCCTAGCTATCAATTTCCCTATTAAATCAGCAGCAACTACACTCTCCCTCCTCTCACTAAGACTGCAGCTTCAGAATGAATCTAAAATGGATGCTGTACAGGAGGTGGGAGCGTCTGGGAGGGAGAGTATGCTGCTGATTGGCTGGAATGTGTCTGCTGACTGTGAGGTACAGGGTCAAAGTTTGCTCAATGATGATGTATAGGGGGCGGACCGAACATCGCATATGTTCGCCTGCTGAGGCGAACGCGAACAAGCTATGTTCGCCGGGAACTGTTCGCCGGCGAATAGTTCGGGCCATCTCTAATTAACACCAAAAATAACAAAAACAATGCCCATATTGAAACCCTCGGGATATCGTATTGTTTTTACAAAAAGGTCATTTCGACCACAAAAATCCCTTTAGGGGTTTCAACCAAATTTATTTACACATAAAACTTCATATTATTCAATTAAGACCCCATGGCATTCACTCCACGGTGTTTAGTGGTCTGAGATATAATTTTTAGGCTCAATGTTTCTCTATATGTATTCAGTGGATTTCTGGGAGTCTTTTATTTGGGTATCAGGTTACAAGAGCTGTAATTTTGTGCCACTGTAACTAAAAGGGATCTAAACTGTGAGTTATTTGTATTCACTTTTTTTACCCACACCTTTGTCAACAATAATTTTAACATTATATTGGGTTTTTGTGGGGTCTTAATTGAAATAATAAAGGTGAAGTTTTATGTGTAAATAAATTTGGTTGAAACCCCTAAAGGGATTTTTGTGGTCGAAATGACCTTTTTGTAAAAATAACCCTAAAAATGACACATATCAGATTTCCAAAAAATCAGCCTGGGATTTAGGCCTCTTTCACACGACCGTATGGTTTTGAAAAACGGATCCGCAAAAAAATCCGGATGACATCCGTGTGCATTCAGTTTTTTGTGGAACGGAACATCTGGCCCCTAATAAAACAGTACTATCCTTGTCCATGATGCGGACAAGAATAGGACAAGTTCTATCTTTTAACAGAACGGAAATACGGAAATACGGAAATGGAATGCATACGGAGTACCTTCCGTTTTTTTTTTGCGGACCCATTGAATTGAATGGTTCTGTATATGGACCCTTTACGAAACGCAAAAACGGCCCGTACACTCGCAAAAAGAAACATTGAGAAAGAGGCCTTAAGGTGAAAAGTGGCTTGGTACTAAAGGGGTTAAAGAGGACCTGTCACCATAAAATGCGATGCAATCTAAATGCACTATGTTATAAAGCATGAGAAGCCAAGCAGATTGATATATAGTTTTGTGGTAAAATATTCAATAAAACCTGCAATTTATACATTAAAATCTTTGCTTTTTCCACTTTGTGTGAAGAGCTATCAGTACGGGGAGAAGGAGTTATCAGTAGCTGTCACTGACAGCTATCCCTGTATACACACTTATTTACACAACCCTATTAATCACCGATAACACCTCCTCCCTGTACGGATCACAGGAGGCGATCAAAAGTAAAGGTGTAAATGTACAAATAACTGGTTTTACTGAATCTTTTCCCACAAAACTATATATCAGCCTGCTCAGCTTCTCCTGTTCTATAACATGGTGCTTTCCGATTGCATTGCATTCTGTGGTGACAGGTCCTGTCAGAAAAATTGTGGCTTCTTCTCAATGAGCCGGGATTTATTTTATTTTTTTAATTGGGAGCAACCACTATACAATGTGGATGCGGATAGGGTAAGGTAATCATGGCAAGTGGCTACAATAGTAGCTGCAGCAGTGGCAGAATAGCATGGAACGGACATGGCAGAAGATGTGTGTAGTAGTAGATGTGTATAGTAGTATTAGTGGTGGTTGTGTAGCGGTAATGGTAGTCACAGAAGAGGTAATGGAAATGACAATTGGGGATAAGAACTTAGCAGCAGGGAATAGCAGCTGTGATGGTTCCAGCAGCAATAGTCATATGGAAGAAACATGATGGTAGACAGGCAGACAGTACAGGGGCATGAAGGTGGCAGCAACAGCAGCCATGTGGTACAGAAAATGATGATAGGCAGGCAGAAAGCAGAGTGGCATGATGGAGGCAGCAGTAGCCGCCCATAAGGTAGAGAACATGATGGTAGTCAGGAAGAAAGCACAGTAGCATAATGGCAGCATCCGCCATACAGTGCATAACATGATGGTAGGCAAACAGCAACAGTGGCAAGATGGGGCACCATCAGCAAGGGCAGATCTATTCATCAGTCTCAACCAGAGGAATGTCAGAATACACGTTACTGATCTGCTCGAGGAAAGCTGCGGACACAGTGTTTCCTAATTCCTAGTAATAAAGTAATGTGGTCTCCCTTTCGCCAGGAAAACATTCTCCCATTTTGTTTGATAGCGATGATAGCTATCCAGTTATCATCAGACTGCTATATATGAATGATACGCCTGTCATTCTGGAAAGTGCACATGAGTAGCCAGTTCTTTCCTGCTCTTTCCCTCCACTGAGATAATAGGGTGTCGTGACCAGCGTCATCGTTATCATCATCCTTCTGTTCCTACACCATCAACTCCTCCTCTCCAAGTGGTAGCTCCTCATACTCATCCTCCTCAACCATGGGACTTTCTTCATGTGAGTCCCCAACAGCTACAGGATGGACAGCAAAATGCATAAGGTGAATAAGCGGCTGCTGTGGGAAGCAGAATAAAACAAATATGGAGGTATCAATATAACCTGGCTTTGTTGCTGCATTGCTGCCTCACTGCGAAAAATATTGACCCAGCAGGCTGTGATAGACATATATTGTGCCTGCCCATAACAGCTGTTCCAGGTGTCCACTGTGGCATGCACCTTTCTGCATAGTGACAATTTCAAGGAGCCGCCCATGTTCTCCGCCACAAGTACAAGGCATGCATGGCTTTTTTGGAGAAATACTACTAGCGAGTATCTTCCTTCAAGGCAGATAAAGCAAACAGACTCTACTAAGTGGTACAGCAGAAAATGCACTAACTTGGCCAGGTGGGAGTTAAGCCTGTGCAGCAGCGGATTGCTGGGCTTGTACAGTTGTTTCCTGGCCACACATTCTGTTAGGCTAGGGCTACACGACGACATGTTGTCACACGACACATAGGGCGCAACTACACTGCAACATGTGTCGCGTGACAATTTTTATAATGATAGTCTATGGTGTTGCACTGCAGTCGACATGCTGCGACTGCGACACGACAGTCGCTGAAAAATCAATTTCGGATGGTTTTTTTTGCGACTGTCGTGTCGCAGTCGCAGCATGTCGACTATCATGTAGACTATCATTATAAAAATTGTCCTGCGACATTGGTGCGACAAATTTCGTCGTGTAGCCCTAGCTTTATTGTAGGAGTAATCTGAGTGGGAGAAACAGTAAGTGATGTTGACCACAACAATGACAATGTACTGCATGTTGTTTCTGCCACGAAGGAGAACAGGAGAAGGAGAACACTCTTGTTGTGCTACCTGATAGCACGCCGTGGATCCCACATGCAAACACCGGCACTTCATGCTTGAGAAAGGGCTCCGACCTGGGCCTGAAACGTTGCAGCTCATATAAATTTGAAAAGATTACAGCCATTACAATTTTGTAAAGATCCCTTTTCTGTTGAATCTGTACCACTGGTGTTATAAAAAGCACTATGCACTAAGCATCTCTGTGACTCCTGGTGTGCTGTCTCCAAACTTCGTGTCATATGATTGCTTCTGGAGGACTTGGGTGGAAGTCATCAGGGGATGTGCACCCTTAAAAAGCCCTGTCTTGACGTGTGCTGAGGTTTACCGCTGATTGAACTTGTTGTGCTACCTGATAGCCACTTCTATTTTCCCATTGGGCCAAGTGATGCCACTTCCATGTGCTGCTATATAGCCGTGGTGCCTTTGTTTTTATTTGACCGCTCGCGGCCTATTTTAGTCTTGCAGATCTTACCCATGTCAATGCTTTTGTCAAAAAGTGTTTCTAGAACACTCTGCACAAAGCTAGCGTCAGCCGAGATTGAATTAGATCCAACATATTTTGGGCCTGCTGCCACAGGATCAGTGGCATCATTAGAACCCAAAGCAAATCTGGCCCTGAGAGTTCTTTGGGAGGTTTTGGCCATATGTTGCCTCAGCTCTTTTTGGCTGCCACTGTAGATAGAAAGTCCGATTTTATCATTAAGGACAGTATAGGGACGGGTAGTGTACTATGAGTCTGTCAGTCAGGTCAGCTGGAGCTGTTCATATGTTGCACTGCACAAGAAAGGACAGTTACAAAATAGACAGTCCTCTTATGCATAAGCCAGCCTTTTTTTTTGTTTTCAAAAACCTGTTGCATAACATCTATAGTTCATAAGTGCTCTCTCCTGTAAGCATAGATGCCCCTCTAATCACCATGCTGCTGTATTCATGCTTCTGCATAGTACTCTAGCCTCCTTCTCCAGCAAATGGCTAGGTGTTCCTGGGTATTTAAGGGGGACCTGTCATCAACTTTATGCTGACCTCACTGATGGCAGCATAAAATAGTGACAGAAATGCTGATTTGGTGTTTTACTCATGAGCTAAAAGTAAGTTGTTGCCAAGAATCAGCATCATAATCATTGCAGCCCTGGTCTTGAAAAGAGTCAAATCTACCTGAGAAGAGTCATGGTTATTCATAATCTCCTGCACTGTCACCCATCTGCTCATGATTGACAGTTCTCTCCTAGAAAGAAAGGGAGATAACTAGGTAGAAGGCTGTCAATCATCAGTAGGTGGGCGAGGAGAGCAGGAGATTATGAATAACCATGACTCTTCTCAGGTGGCCATGATTCTTTTCCAGGCCTAGTCTGCAATGATTGTGATGTTGGTTCTCGGCAACCACTTACCTTTAACTTTTAACTGACAGACCACTGAAATCAACTCACCTGTCTACTTTATGCTGCCGTTAGTATGGGTAGCATGAAGTTGATGAAAGGTTCCCTTTAAGGCTCCCTCTCCAAGCAGCGGTTTACTGAGCTTTAAGGTTCCTGGTGACAAGCAAAGGTATTGTTGAAGTCCTTTGCTTCTGAAATTCTCCTGCATTTTGCCTGCATTTATCCTGCGTTTCTTCTGGTCTGTGCTCCAGCCCTGTACTTGCCCTGCCTGTCTGTTTCTACACTTCCAAGTTTCAGTTACTGTTATGTTTGTGTTGAAGTGTTACCGATCCATCTGTCTTGTCTGTCATCCTGTCAAGTACCCGACCTGCCGTCTCTTCTGGTGTCTTTACTATAATCCAGGCTGCTGATTTATCCTGTGTTTCCACATATCTATTCTACCAGTGTGCAGTCCGGACCTAGGAACCTGAATTTAAGCCATAGTGACTGTTCAGATTGCTCTTGTGGTTTTTCTGTGGTTTTGGTGCTTTTTCTGTGTTCTACGATCCTGGTGCATGCATCGGAGTCCCTGACCTTAGTAGGTCAGCTGCCAGCTACATTGGGACTATCCCAGGAGGTAGCAGTCCCATTACTCCCTGGAGTGAAGGCAAGATTCCCGTACAAGGGTTAAAGGGGTTATCCGATTTCTGAAACATCCCCCCATGTGCCAGGCCCCTCACAGGTAATATACTTACCCTGCTCCCGGCCCCACACCACCGCTGCTGCTTCTCCCTGCACACAGATGAAAACATCAGATGTCAGGGGAGGAGATAAAGCAGCCAATGGTAGGTGGGGATAAGGACGAGCCTCTCTAACATCGGGGAGCACCGGAATAACACCCTTAGGGTTAGTCTTAAGGCAAACCAGCTATTTTGCACATTGTATCCAAGCTCACTGATCCATAACAACATATTTTCCAGCATTACCAGCAACATATATGTTGGTTCATACATATCATATCTTTTTTCTTTCCAAAGACCTGTTGCAATTTTTCTTCCACATATGTGTGCAATTAAGAGTGTTTTAGTGCATTAATTCCCGTGTATAAATTGGCGGCAGCCAGTGAACATGCAATTAGGCCTGGATCTTTTTATTTTAAAAAAAAAAACTGTTGCAATTTTTCAACCATTCATAAGTGCGCAAGTAATACATAAATTTCAGTGTATATGTTGGTGGCAGCCAAGGGAAGTCTAAATAGGTCTATATTTATAAAAATACCTGTGTATGTGTGCTATTAAGCATAGTTTAGTCAACAGCTGTGTAAGTTTGGTCATAGGGGACGTCCACTTGCCCTTGGATTTTTTTCTCAAAACCTGTTGCAATGTTTCTATCCTATATACAGGTGAAACTCGAAAAATTAGAATATCGTGCAAAAGTCCATTTATTTCAGTAATGCAAATTAAAAGGAATTGCATTAATGCAGCTTAAATTTAGAATTTTGTGAAAGGTTCAATATTCTAGGCTCAAAGTGTCACACTCTAGTCAGCTAATTAATCTATACCCCCTGAGCAAAGGGTACCTCCAAATTTTGACTTTGGGGGTTTCATAAGCAGTAAGCCATAATCATCCAAATTATAATAAATAAAGGCTTGAAATATCTCGCTTTGCATGTAATGAGTCTATCTCATATATTTGTTTCAACCTTGAAGTTGCAATACTGAAATAAATGAACTTTGCACAATATTCAAATTTTTCGAGTTTCACCTGTAAGTATGCAATTAAGTTTATTTTAGTGCGTCAATAGTCGTGTGTAGTTTGGTTTCAGGAAGGAGACGTCCAATTGGGCCTGTATTTTTTCCAAAAAACCTATTGCAAAATTTATACAGTCAATAAGTGTGCAAATAAGCATATTTTATTGCATCATAAGGCAGAAGCTTATATTTTGGTCACAGTGGTTGTCCAATTGCACCTGTTCTTCCCAAAAACCTGTTGCAACGCTTCTACTGTTGATTTATTACAAAAATTTAATTTTGCACAGAGTAGTATAGCTCACCTGACATATTTGTCTGTGTCACAGTTGCCATACATCAAAGTAGTGCATGCTCAAAAGCTGTGTCAGAAAAGGCAAGCTACACTGGGCTCTGCCTAGGTATCTCCCAAGTAGTCATTTTTCTCCACAGCACCAGCTATTAATATATTTCCCTCTGTCCAACTGGATACTTTTCTTAACAAATGTTAAACTCTTTCCGGATCTCCTCTGTACATGTACGACGGAAGTCCGATCTTTAAATATGGAGCCCTCTTGCAAGCGTAGCAGGCACCATGTTTTACACAGCAGAGGCTAATGTCTGCAATCAGCAGTAACGCATATCACAAGCATTTAAATAGTAATAGTAATAGGCCTGTACAAGGCTTAAAGGCTATTACTAGTATATTCCAATACAGGCCTGTAGCTGTCACCACTGCATTGGAATATACTAAATTCAATACTCTGTAATGCAGAGATATGCATTACAGAATAAAATATGCAATCTAATGATTGCATGTTACAGTCACTTAGGGTGACTCAAAAAAGCAAAAGAAAAATTAAAAACATTCTAATCACCCCCCTTTCACTAGAATAAAAAAATAAATATATAAACAATAAAAGAAAAAAGAAACATCATGGTCACTGCTGCATCCAAAAATGCTTATACTATTAAAATATCCCATATAGGCTGGGAACACACCTAAGCGTTTTGCAGGCATGCGTTTTTTCAAGCGTTTTTACGCGCGACAAATGCGCGTTTTTCGCACGTTTTTGTGATTGACAGGTGCTAGATTCACAAAAAATGATTCTGTCTTGCACCTGGGAGTGGCCTTTTTCAGCTGGTTGCCTAGTAAAAAACGCGCGTTTGTAGGCACGTCTTTGGAACAGAAAACGCGCATTTCTTCATCTTTGCGTGTTCTAATACAATCCTATGGACGGAAACGTGTGCAAATACGCCCTAAAGAAGCTCAAGTAGAAGCGACAGCGTAAGGCGTTTTCCAGCGCGTTCAAACGCGCTGTAAAACGCCCAAATGTGAACCGTGCCCATAGGGAAGCGCGTCAATTTTGACGTAAATTTGTTTTCCCTTAGTCCTATCAGCAGCACAAGTGGGGATTTCTCCCCTGTGAACAAATAGGATAGCGGAATTTTTGCTGATACAAAAAATCTCCTAGCAAGTAATAATTAAATTAATTAATCAAAACCCCCCCTATAAAAGGCAGCTCGCCCTAGGATCAGTGCTTTATATCAAGAACATATAACAACATAAAAGAAGGGGGGGAAATTTGTGTGCTGCTGATAGGACTAAGGGAAAACAAATTTACGTCAAAATTGACGCTTCCCTTACGTCCTACAGCAGCACAAGTGGGGACTTAGCGAGTAGCCCAACAAATTCTGGGAGGGTACAGTATAGCGCTAGCCCACTTCAGAAAGCAAAAATAATTTCCATCAGGAAATAAAAAAGATATATATGTATACATTTTTATTTTTATTTTTTACGGGAGGGCGGCTGACAACACTGTACGCCCGAACACAGCCCGCTCCGAACGTCTAGAGTCTAGACGGTAGTGTCTAATAAAAGTGCTCTGGGAGCTCCATGAGGCTGCCGCACAGATCTGGTCCAGAGGGACTAGGCTCCTTTCAGCAAAGGAGGTGGATACTGCCCTTGTAGAATGGGCAGTAACAAAGGATGGAGGAGATACCCTCTGAGCGAGAAAAGCTTCGCTGATCGCTTCCTTGACCCATCTACTCAGAGATGGTTTGGAAGCTTTTAGGCCCTTGTTCCATCCTGCAAAAGATATCAACAGGTGTTCAGTCCTTCTGAAGTCCGCAGTCCTGTCCAGATAGATTTTAAGGCATCTGGCAATGTCCAGCGAGTGAAGAGCTTCTTCTTCAGGAGATGATGGAGCGGAACACAGTACCGGCAAAGAGATGGTCTGATTACGGTTGGCAAACGTTGGGACCTTAGGAGTGAAGGACGGCAGAAATCTCAACAGGACACAGTCCTGGAGAAAGAGGGTATAGGGTTCGGCGGCAGCAAGCGCCTGTAACTCTCCAATCCTTTTAGCCGATGTTATGGCTAGTAGGAACGTGACCTTCAGGGATAGGAACCTAAGTGCACCGATTCCAAGGGTTCAAAGGGGGGAGAGGATAGCCCCTTAAGAACAACAGATAGATCCCACTCTGGGATCGGCCTCAGGATTCTAGGTTTCAGTCTTTCGGCTCCTTTAAGGAACCTCCTGAGTAGGGGGTCTTGAGAAAGTGATCTGCCTAAAAAGGCAGAAAGAGCACTGGTATGAACTCTGAGTGTTGACGGGCACAGACCCTTGTCTAGGCCATCCTGCAGAAACTGTAGAACAGCTGAAAGAGGAGGATCTGAGGGAACTACCTCTTTGACAGCACACCACTGAAGAAATCTCTTCTGAATCCTTGAGTAAACTTTCTTTGTAGACCCCGCACGGGAGTGGGAGATGGTTATCAAGACCGCCACAGAAAGCCCACTAGCTTCTAGTAGGGTCCCGTCAATCTCCAGGCTGTCAGACTGAGTCTCCTCAGATCTAGGCATGGACCTGTGTCCTGATACAGCAGGTCCTGCACTGGGGGAAGCTTCCAGTAATTGCCCTGACTCATCCTCATGAGCTGGGTGAACCAAGACCTCTTCGGCCAGAAGGGTATTATTGCAATGACCGGGGTCTGGTCTTGCTTGATTTTCGTCAATACCCGTGGTATCATGGAAAGTGGAGGGAAGATGTAAGCCAGCCTGAACCTCCAAGGTATGGACAGAGCGTCTATCGCCACAGGGTTGTCCTCTTTGTAAAGGGAGCAGAACTTGTCCACCTTCGCGTTCATCCGGGTAGCCATCAGGTCGATCTCTGGCATGCCCCAACGGAGAGTGATCTGGGAGAAGATGTCCTTGTTCAAGGACCATTCGCCTGAAACTGGCAGACCGCGACTCAGACGATCTGCAACTGTATTGAGATCTCCTCTGATGTGGACTGCGGAAAGGTGAGATAGACAACGCTCTGCCCAAGCGAGAATGAGACCTGCTTCTCGAAGAAGAGGTTGAGATCGCGTACCTCCCTGTCTGTTTATATAAGCGACAACTGTCGTATCGTCGGAACGGACTCTCACCGCCTCCCCGCGGATGAGAGGAGCAATGTGAGAGAGCGCTAGACGCACAGCTCTCAATTCTCTCATGTTGGATGAGAGACTTCTCTCCTGAGGAGTCCAGACACCTTTTACTGGACTGTCTTCCAGATGGGCTCCCCAACCTAGAAGGGAGGCGTCTGTGGTCAACGTGATCCAACGAGGTTGAATCAAGGACCTACTATCTGATAGGTCCCTCCACCAATTGAGGGAGGACCTGACTGGAGCAGACAGGGAGTGCGTCCTGTCTAACCCCTTGGGGTTGCGATTCCAGACGGTCAACACTTCCTCCTGAAGTGGACGAAGATGCCAAAGGGCCCACGGAACTGCCTCTGTGGACGCTGACATGTGTCCTAACATCTTCATAAGAGTTCTGATGGACACACGGCGAGGTGCCATGAGGAACTGAGCGGCTCTTACGACTCTGTCCTTCCTCTCCGGAGAGAGAGAGAGAGACATCTTCTGAGAGTCGACCAGGAAGCCCAGAAAGGTTCTGGTAGTGGAAGGCAGAATTTGGGACTTCTCCCAATTTATTAGCCAGCCTAACTGCTGGAGTGTCTGAAGAGCCAGCTGAAGATGGAACTGAAGAACATCTAGAGAAGAGGCTTTTAGGAGCCAATCGTCTAGGTATGGTATGATTTCTAGTCCTTGAAGCCTGAGCTTGGCAACGACCGGAGCCACAACCTTGGTGAAAGTGTGGGGTGCGGAAGAGATGCCAAAGGGTAGAACAGCAAACTGATAGTGCTTTACCACACCCTGTATGGAGACCGCAACTCTTAGGAATTTCCGATGCGCTGGATGAATTAGGACGTGGAGATAAGCGTCCTTCAAGTCTATCGTGACCATAAGGTCGCCGGGATTTAAAACAGCGACTACGGAGCGAATGGTCTCCATACGAAACTGGAGACCAGAGCCCTCCAGGATCTTCTGCTTGGGATGGGCCAGGAGATGGGTCAACACGAACTTTTCTCGCGGGGGAGAAATAAATTCTATTTTGTAGCCGGAAGTCACTATGTCGAGAACCCACGGATCTGGAATCTCCTGAACCCAGGTTTGACAAAAAAACCGAAGACGACCTCCGACTGGAGGAGAAATTAAATTTAGTGCATCGCACAAAACGGGAAGACAAGGGGGGGGACCAGCGGGAGAGTCAAAGATCCGCTTTGCGATCCTTCCCCCGGCCACGACCTCTTCCACGCCTGGAGGATTCCTGGCGCCTCTGGGATCTCGACGGAACCCCTGGATCTACTGGCCCGGGAGCGGCTTCGAAAAGACTGCTGGGGGAGATGCTTCCCCTTTTTGTCCGCCAGGAACTCCATAATTTTGTCTAATTCGGAGCCAAAGAGCCTACCAGGCTCGTAGGGGAGGCCACACAAATTAAATTTTGAGGCATTGTCCGCAACCCAGGGACGCAGCCATAAGGGGCGACGGCTCTCAGAGGAAAGGGCCATTCCCTTAGCCGCCAGCTTTACATTCTGCGTGGAGGCATCGCAGAGAAATTCAGACCCTAATAAAAGGGTTTTAAATTGATCCAGGATTTCTGTCCTGGCAACACCAGACTCCAGATCAGACTGGATGCGGAGGATCCGTGCTCGCACAAATTCAGCGACTTCCGAGGAAGCGATGGACACGGACGGAGAGGCCGCCGCCGCCGTATAGCACCTCCTTAAGGTGCACTCAGCCTTGCGGTCCAGGGGATCCTGCAGGTTGGAGCCATCATCAGACGGAACCAGAGTCCGTTTGGACAGTTTAGCAATGGCCATATCAACCTTCGGCGGCGGGAACCAAAGATCTGCTTCCGACTCCTGGATCGGAAACATCATCTTGAATCTTTTATTCAGGACCGGAGCCTTCTCCGGGTGCTTCCATTCCAGCTGCATCATCCTTTTAAGGTTTTCGTCCACTTTAAAGGCTCTAAGCCCCCTAGAGGTGGACGGAGTAGCTTCCCCCTGCTCAACCTCACGGTCCCTTGACCGGATAGAGCGCAAAAGACGTTGGGTCTTGTCCGCAGCAAAACGACCTACAGATTCTTCCTCAGATGAAGATGATTGGTCGTCGAGGGAGATGAGAATCCTCATGTGGCCGTTTAGAGGCGAGGGCAGACTTGATCTCCAGGATGGAGTTGCCCATAAAGTCCTTCATCCAGCCGAACATATCCGACATCGTGGGCTGGGCCTGAGGTGGTCGGCAGAGAGGGCATCGATTATACTCATAAGAGTCAGGCATGGGTGTCTCACAAGACGCACACGTAAGATGCCTTTGCTTGTGGGAGGATTTCCCACGCTCATTAGGAGAGGCCATTTCTTGAGGGAAAAAAATTCTGGGAGACTAGATCACACGACCAGCAACCAGCGGCTCTTCAGTAAGAAAGAGACCTGCTGTGTGTTTGGAGGGGGTTTAAATAGGTGGAGCTCCACCTCAGACCCCAACTCCTCCCAGCTTGTGAGGAAAAAACCTTCCCACTTTTTTTTTTTTTTCCCCATATCAAGTTATATTATAATATCACCTACTGCCCCTTTAAACTTTTAGAAGTTTTTTTTTTTTTTTAAACTCCTGTTACATTTAACAACTGCTCCTAAGCCCTGGAGCAGTACCAGTAGCAGCAGAGCTGCCGCGCTAGAGGAGGGGAGGAGGCCCCGCCCCCTGCCCTGACTGCTGTGTCCCCCCTACTCACCGCCGAAGGAGCCGGGACGCAATAGCAGGCCGGTGCGGCGGCTAGAACGCCGGCGAGTCAGCATTACACCAGAGCGGCCGCCTGACATCCGGACAAAAGTACGGGCGGGAAGAGGAGGGTAGGAGGGAGGGGGAAGAGTAAGCCGACCTAACGCCGAAGTGTCGGAGCATGCCGCTAAGGGCAAAACATTCCATGAAAAAAGGCGCCGCACCAGAGCCCCAGGCTCAAGAAAAAAAGGTCAGGGACCCACAGGCGTAGGCTCTACAGAGAGCTAAGTAAAAATTTTTCCAGTGGGGGTACCCCACAATAAACTACCTGCTAGGAATAAACAGCACAAGGGAGAGGACAAAAGTCCTCTAGTCCTGACTGTCCACAGGGACAGAGAAAAAAAGCACTGATCCTAGGGCGAGCTGCCCTTTATAGGGGGGGTTTTGATTAATTAATTTAATTATTACTTGCTAGGAGATTTTTTGTCTCAGCAAAAATTCCGCTGTCCTATTTGTTCACAGGGGAGAAATCCCCACTTGTGCTGCTGTAGGACGTAAGGGAAATGGCTTTTCACAACGCGCTGTAAAACGCTTAGGTGTGTACGGGTTTTCCCCGTCACATCCTTAAAGCTTGTAAAAAAGCGGGATCTTGACATAGGGGCCACTTAATATGGTGGATTTGGTGATCTCTGTAATGGAGACATCCCTTTGCTCGGTTTTCCTTCCTTTGAGGGATATCTGGCTTTCATTGTGTTGTAGACCCATAACTGGGGCTCCACATTTATTTTGCATATACTATGTTACTATGTTACTATGTTACTTGAATTTCTTTCCAGCTTCCCATTACACTGTATGCAATAGTAAATGGTGGCATTAAAAATTTGAACCTATCCTGCAAAAAACAAGCCCTCACATAGCTATGTGAATGCAAAATTTAAAAAGTTATATCTCCAGGAAGGCAGGGAGTGAAAACAAAGACACAAAAACTGAAAATTGCCTTTCTTGAAGGGTTTAAAATTGTCTTGGCTTCACAATCCACATTGACATCACATAAATTGTTTAAAATTGCCGCCACAGGCCACAATGTCGTCATAAAAAATGTTGAACCCCTTAATGACCGATAATTTTAAAACATTTCATTTTTTTATTTTTTTTATTTGTTTTTTTATTTTTTATTTTAAACTCTCACACTTATTCAACTAGGGATGGTAGAAGAAGATCACCACCTCCTCATCACACTGAACTGTTTCCAACATCTGTAAGCCACCATTACTGACATAGCTATACATTTCAGAAATCAGGTCCTCTGCCTGAATCTCCTCCTCAAGGCAGTTCAAACACTGACTGGTCACATACAACTCAGAAACATCAAGATCATCTTAAGTATTTTTCATAGTACATCATGGGGTTTTGACTTATCTTAAAAAAAAAGAAGACACCCCACTAGGAGAGAGCAGTGAAGACAGAGATGATGTAGATGAAAGGCTCTTCTGTGGCTGAAAAGAGGAGGAGCAAGAGGAAGGAACTCAACGCCGTGCAATTTACTCTCACACCCAATATGAGTGGTGTCTTAACTAGTACTATTCCTATCAGTTTAATCCCTGTTACGTCCCATATCAGGGATTGCCTTTCGTGAAATTTTTTTTTAGGCCGGGTACCTTCGACTGCCTTCACAATGACAGACCAAACTATCATACACCAAACTGAATTGATTTTAGCAACCGGGAGATGGAAAAAGCAGCTTGGTCGGTCCTCTTACTCCCAAATTGGGGCACTGCACGTGCACAGAGCAATGTGCTGTGACACCCTATATGAGTGGTGTCTTAACTAGTACTATTCCTATCAGTTTGATCCCTGTTACGTACCCTATCCGGGGACGTGTGTCGAATTGATTAACCATTGTCGAATTAACGAAACCATTATGACATCATGAAATAATTTAGTTCTGAGCTCTGTACTTGCTTTGTATTGGAATTGATGGGGATTTTTTTAATTGTCTGCATTATTTCTAATAAACTATTAAGAGACTTTATTATGATTTTTTATTTTATGTATTAAAAACCCATACAACTTAAAATAAAAAAGGTAAATTAATGTTTTTTCTATGAAATATTATCCAGCCGATCGCTTTTGGTCTGACCATAATGAAGCAACAGCCTTATCATCTGGGGTGTGGCAACATTGCCAACACACTCATAGAGGTGATGATTAGTGATGAGCGGGAGGTGCCATATTCGATTTTGCGATATTTCGCGAATATTCAATTGAATATTCGTCATATATTCGTCGAAATCGAATATTCCTCATTATTTTATATATTGCGAATTTTACGCGAATTTATATTCGCGTCGCGAATGAAACTTAGATCTGAGTTCCTAGTGGTTAACTTGTATTGCTAGAATTGACAAAGATAACGAATATCACACGAATATAGCACTATATTCTCAATCTTCGTTATATTCTTACAGCCACTAGGTACTTAGCTTTAAGATCCATTCGCAATGCGAGTATATGTTCGCCTCGCGAATGAAACTTAGAGCTGAGTTCCAAATGGTTGTATTGTTGCTAGAATATAACGAAGATTGAGAATATAGTGCTATATTCTTGAATTCGAGATTTTCTCAGTCTTCGTTATATTCCAGCAATACAACCATTAGCAACTCAGCTCTAAGTTTAATTCGCGAGGCGAACATATACTCGCATTGCGAATTGATCTTAGAGCTAAGTTCCTAATGGTTGTATTGCTAGAATATAACGAAGATTGAGAATATAGTGCTATATTCGTGAATTCGAGATATTCTCAATCTTCGTTCTATACTAGCAATACAACCATTAGGAACTTAGCTCTAAGATCAATTCGCAACGCGAGTATATGTTCGCCTCGCGAATGAAACTTAGAGCTAGCTGAGTTCCTAATGGTTGTATTGCTAGAATATAACGAAGATTGGGAATATAGTGCTATATTCGTGAATTCGAGATATTCTCAATCTTCGTTCTATTCCAGCAATGCAACCATTAGGAACTCAGCTCTAAGTTTCATTCGCGAGGCGAACATAGACTCGGATTGCGAATTGATCTTAGAGCTAAGTTCCTAATGGTTGTATTGCTAGAATAGAACGAAGATTGAGAATATCTCGAATTCACGAATATAGCACTATATTCTCAATCTTCGTTATAGTCTAGCAATACCACTATTAGGAACTCAGCTAGCTCTAAGTTTTATTCGCGAGGCGAACATATACTCGCGTTGCGAATTGATCTTAGAGCTAAGTTCCTAATCGTTGTATTGCTAGAATAGAATGAATATTGCAATGCGAATAATTCAGGCTATATTAATCGCATTGCGATTACAACTTAGTCAAATTTGTGAGATCGTGATTCTCACATCCGACAGTACATTTTAGCATGGAGGCGTTCCCATAGAGATGGGGACGCTCCATGCACACGGGAAGTCGGCAGAAGCAGCAACGGGCATTGACTGAAGCGGGCAGGGAGACAGGAATCCTCCGGACAGGTAAGAACAGCTTTTGGGAAGTGGGAAGACAACCAGAGAGCAACAAGAATTAACAACTAAAAAAAAACAAAAAAAAAAAAAACGAATATTCGAAATTGCGAATATATAGCGATATATTCGCAATATTCGCGAATTATCGAAGTTGCGATATTCGCAATAAAAATTCGCAATTCGAATATTCGCGCTCAACACTAGTGATGATTTCTTCATTGTGATACGCAAGCCCCTTCACCACAACAAGGTAACGATCACGAAGGGGAATTGCCACAGTGCTGCACCTTAGGACAGACAAATTAGGCATGTACACATACCTGAAAAATAATGCCATTGTTGCAGCCGCTGTTGTAGCAGTGGCCGGAAAAATTGATGTTTTCCAGGCAGAAAAGTGACTAAAACATTGCGGCTTGAACCCTAGTTGGTGGCAGAGAATTCACGAAAGTCATCCGGTATGCAGACATTAAATACAGCAGCGTGGGGACCATTTTGAGGCCAAGGCATGTCATCAGGACTTTTGTTAGTCAAACGTATCCCCCACTGTCAGTCCCTTCGGGATCCATGCCTCATTTATCTTTATGAAGGTGAGGTAATCAACACTTTTTTGACCGAGGCGACTTCTCTTGTCAGTGACAATGCCTCCTGCACTGAAGGTCCTTTCTGACAGGAAACTTGAAGCAGGGCAGGCCAGAAGTTCTATCGCAAACTGGGATAGCTCAGGCCACAGGTGAAGCCTGCACACCCAGTAGTGAAGGGGTTCATCGCTTCTCGGAGTGTCGATATCTGCTGTTAAGGCGAGGTAGTCTGCTACCTGTCGGACTTGTCGTTCTCTAAGGCTGGATCCCGAAGGGCTGTGGCGATGTGTAGGACTGAAAAAGCACCGCATGTCCTCCATCAACAACACATCTGTAAATCGTCCAGTCTTTGCCGCCGTGGTAGGACTAGGATTACATTCACCTCTTCCCCAGTTAGATTCCCGTTGTGTTGTGACATCCCCCTTATAAGCTGTGTAAAGCATATTTTTTAGTTTGGTTTTGAACTGCTGCATCCTTTCCGACTTTCGGTAATTTGGTAACATTTCTGCCACTTTCTGCTTATACCGGGGGTCTAGTAGCGTGGCCACCCAGTACAGGTCGTTCTCCTTCATCCATTTTATACGATCGTCCCTCAACAGACATGACAGCATGAAAGACCCCATTTGCACAAGGTTGGATGCAGAGCTACTCATTTCCTATTCCTCATCCTCACTGATGTCATTGACGGTCTGTTCTTCCCCCCAGCCACGTACAACACCATGAGTCCCAGATAGGTGACAACAACGAGCACCCTGGGGTGCCTGCTGTGGTTGGTCTTCCTCCTCCTCAAAGCCAGATTCCTCCTCTGACTCCTCTTCCTCATACTCCTCTTCCAGTGTTGCCGCAGGTCCGGCAAGCGATGATGACAAGGCTGTTTCTGGTGGTGATGGTGACCACAACTCTTCCTCTTCCTCTTCACGCTCATCTACAGCCTGATCCAGCACTGTACGCTCCAGGAAGAAAACAAATGGGATGAGGTTGCTGATGGTGCCTTCCGTGCGACTGACTAGGTTTGTCACCTCCTCAAAAGGACGCATGAGCCTACAGGCATTGCGCATGAGCGTCCAGTAACGTGTAAAAAAAAAAAAAAAACTGCTCCGCAGATTCTGTCCTAGCTCCCCGGTCATACAAATACTTGTTGACGGCTTTTTCTTGTTGGAGCAGGTGGTCGAACATTAGGAGTGTTGAATTCCAATGTGTCGGGCTGTCGCAAATCAAGCGCCTCACTGGCATGTTGTTTCGCCGCTGAATTTCGGAAAAGTGCGCCATGGCCGTTTAGGAACGCCTGAAATGGCCACACACCTTCCTGGCCTGCTTGAGGACGTCCTGTAAGCCTTGGTACTTAGAGATTCAACACATGTGCCATGCACGGCACATGTGCCAACTTGCCCAAATTCAATGCCGACAACAAATTTGTTCCATTGTCACACACCACTTTGCCGATCTCCAGTTGGTGCGATGTTAGCCACTGATCCACCTGTGCGTTCAGGGTGGACAGGAGTGCTGGTCCTGTGTGGCTCTCTGCTTTCAGGCAAGTCAACCCCAAGACAGCGTGACACTGTCGTATCCGGGATGTGGGATAGCCCCTGGGGAGCTGGGGGGATTCAGTTGATGTGCAGCCAGACGCCGCAGAAGAAGAGGACTCAGCCGAGGAGGATATCGAAGAGGATGGAGTAGGAGTAGAGTAGGTGGCAGTAGGCCTGCATGCAAGTCGTGGCGGTGTCATCAACTCCTCTGCGGAGCCACGCATTCCATGCATGTCAGCCATCAGCAGGTTGACCCAATGCGCAGTGTACGTGATATACCTGCCTTGACCGTGCTTTGCAGACCAGGTATCAGTGGTCAGATGGACCCTTGCCCCAACACTGTATGCCAGAGATGCTATGACTTCCTTTTCAATAACATAGTAGAGGTTTGGGATTGCCTTTTTTGAAAAAATTTTTAGTCCGGGTACCTTCCACTGTGGTGTCCCAATAGTGACAAATTTTTTGAAGGCCTCAGACTCCACCAGCTGGTATGGTTAAAGCTGGTGGGCTAAGAGTTCCGTCAAGCCAGCTGTCAGTCGCCGGGCAAGGGGGTGACTCTGTGACATTGGCTTCTTACGCTCAAACATTTCCTTAACAGACACCTGACTGTGGGCAGATGAGATGGAACTGCTGAAGGTGAGAGGTGGAGTGGTGGGTGGTTGAGAGGGGGCAAGGAGGACAGCAGTGGTTTACGTGGCTGAAGATGCTGGACCAGGAGGAGGATGGTGGCTTTGAGTTTGTATGCTGCTTGTACGCATGTGTTGATCCCATTGGCATTTGTGATGTGAGATCATGTGCCTTCGCAAAGCAGTTGTACCGAGGTGGGTGTTGGACTTCCCACGATTCAGTTTCTTTTGGCACAGGTTGCAAATGGCATTGCTGTTATCAGAGGCAGACACACAAAAAAAATGCCACACTGCTGAGCTTTGCAATGACGGAATTTTGGTATTGGCATCAGCATGCGTTGATTGGCGTGCTGTCTGGCTGACCCCGGGTGCCGATACATGCTGTCTGACTGTGCCACTAACTCCTTGCGATGACCTCCCCCTACTTCCAACTCGTCTCCACCTTCTCTCTGTCTCCCCTTCTGAACATTCCCCCTCTTCTTATCTTTGAGCAGGCACCCACGTGGCATCCGTGGACACATCGTCATCCTCAACCGCTTCACTTGTATCTGACACCTCAGCAAAGGAAGCAGCAGCGGGTACATCATCATCATTACACTGTACGTCCATGTGTGTAATCCTGCCTGACTGAGACATATCCCTGTAATCTACATCATCTGGCATTAATGGTTGCGCATCACTAATTGCATCCAACTGATGTGTAAATAACTCCTCTGACGGATCAAGTGAAGCGGCTGTGGTGGTAGTGGTGGTGGTGTCGGTGGGCGGGTGCCTGGTAACTTGAGAGCAGGTGACCGAAGCTGAGCTGGAGGAGGATGGTGCGTCAAGGTTCTTAGCGGAAGCTGTTGAAGATTTGGTGTCCTGTCTAAGCCAGTCAACTATGTCCTCAGAATTTTTCGGGTTCAGGGTACGTGGCCTCTGAACACTGCGTATTATTCCAGGGCCAGTGGAAATCACAGCACCACGACCATGACGGCCCCTGCGGGGTGGCCTGCCTCTGCCTGTCATTTTTTTTTAGATAAGTGTTACTACGCGTGCTAGGTACTGTGCCACCCGGTACAAGTTTTGTTGGGCACTAGCAGAGGGCACACTACAGTCTGTGGGCCTGACACACCGGCAGGGAGGCAACTGAAATTAGATTAAAGTGTACAGATAAAGTGCCTTATTTTAAGGCAAAGTCCAGTGCCACACAGTATGATTGATAGGCACTGGCAGTGGGCACACTACAGTCTGTGGAAGTCGGCCTGACACACACTGGCAGCAGGCAAGCAACTGAAATTAGACTAAAGTGTATAAATGAAATGCCTTATTTATCGGAAAGCTACTGTGCCACCCGGTGTGAGTGGTGGGCACTGGCAGTGGGCACACTACAGTCTGTGGAAGTCGGCCTGACACACACTGGCAGCAAGCAAGCAACTGAAATTAGACTAAAGTGTAAAAATGAAATGCCTTATTTATCGGCAAGCTACTGTGCCACCCGGTATGAGTGGTGGGCACTGGCAGTGGGCACACTACAGTGAATAGAAGTGGACCTGACACACACTGGCAACAGGAAGGCAACTGAAATTAGATTAAAGTGTAAAAGTCAAATGCCTTTTTTTATGCAAAGTCCTGTGCCACCCGTTATGAGTGGTGGGCACTGGCAGTGGGCACACTACAGTCTGTAGAAGTCGGCCTGACACACCCTGGTAGCAGGCAATCAACTGAAATTAGAATAAAGTGTAAAAATTAAATGCTTTATTTATCGGCAAGCTACTGTGCCACCCGGTATGAGTGGTGGGCACTGGCAGTGGGCACACTACAGTCTGTAGAAGTCGGCCTGACACACCCTGGTAGCAGGCAATCAACTGAAATTAGAATAAAGTGTAAACATTAAATGCCTTGTTTATCGGCAAGCTACTGTGCCACCCGGTATGAGTGGTGGGCACTGGCAGTGGGCACACTACAGTCAGTGGAAGCCGGCCTGACACACACTGGCAGGCAACTAACCTTCGATTAAAGGGTAAAAATTAAATGCCTTCTTTTTATGCAAAGTCCTGTGCCACACGGTATGAGTGGTGGGCACTGGCAGTGGGCACACTACAGTCTGTGGGCCTGCAGCTCCTCACACACAGACAGGCCAGGCAACTGCAATATATATAGAGAAAAAAAAAGCAGACTAATGTAGCAGCCCTAAAAAGAGCTTTTTGGGGTGCTATCAGGACGCTGTCCTTACAACAGAGATCAGATGAGTCTTTCAGGACTGGAGTGGACACTAAATACACTAGCCTAGCTATTGACTTCCCAATTAAATCAGCAGCAGCTACACTGTCTCTCCTCTCACTAAGACTGCAGCTTCCAAATGAATCTAAAATGGATGCTGTCCAGGAGGTGGGAGGGCCTGGGAGGGAGGGTATGCTGCTGATTGGCTGGAATGTGTCTGCTGACTGTGAGGTACAGGGTCAAAGTTTGCTCAATGATGATGTATAGGGGGCGGACCGAACATCGCATATGCAATGTTCACCGGGAACTGTTCGCCGGCGAATAGTTCGGGCCATCTCTAGTCATGAAATCTATGCCTGCAGAATACTAGCACTTGCATGATGTGGAAAAAATAGGAGTCTGGTAGTTGGTATCTTTCCTTCAGTTTCCGGGGAGACAAATATCGTTTCTCCTCCACATGCATCAGATGTCCTAACTATCCCTCTTGATCTCCAATTTCCAGAAAACATAACATTCCTCCCCTGGGGAAACTCAGGATGATCCCACAGCGGCATCTTTTTTTATACTGAGTAGGAGAGCCCAAAGGCCTTCCTGGCCGCTTTCCATGCAACCACTGTGTCTCTCCCTAGCACTGAATTCTTGACTTCCGGAGGAAGGGCAGCCAAGTTGGAGTATAGGCAAGACACCAGGGCCAGAGGAGCCACTAGGTTTTGTTCCAGATCTCTGTTGGAGAAGTTGTATGTCTCGTGTAGCCAATCCACAAAATGTCTCATGAGGCAAGTAATATTGTATCTCCGTATGTTCGGGAACTTCACTTCCCCCTCGGGTTTCCATAACATCAGTTTTTGTAGGGAGATCCGGGGGCGTTTGCTTAACCATATAAATGTAGTGAAGGCCATGTTGAGGGTGCTTACATCCGCATGTTTTTAACAAGATTGGGAGGGTTTGGAGAGGATATAGCAATTTGGAGAAACTCATCATTTCAATCAGGTGACATCTCCCCAAGAATGACAAGGGGACCGTGTGCCATCTCTTTAGATCTGCCACTATTTTCCTTATAAGTCGCGGGTTCAAGTTGTATAATGAGCTAGGAAGTTCTTCAAACCCAAGTAGGTTATTTGTTGTTTGACTGAAGTAAGGACAAGCCCATTAGTTAGCCACAGTTGAGGGGGAATTTTGGCTTGCAATTCAAGGTTTTCACATTTGGCGGAGTTAATGTTATAGCCCGAGAGGAAACCAAAACGGTGGAGTAGGTCCATCAGGGGGCGTATATGTTGTTGGAGATTGGACATAAATATCAGCAGGTCATCAGCATATAATGCCAGTTTGACCTCCTTCTTACCAACTTTGATGCCTCAGTACAGATCTGAGTTTTCTAGGAGTCGGACCAAAGGCTCTAGGGCCAAGTCAAATAGCAGCAGGGATAAGGGACAGCCCTGCCGTGTACCCTTTTGAAGGAAAAAGGTGGGAGATAGAAAGCCCCCTGAGTGTACTCTGGCCATGGGGTTTTGTATAAAGGCCGTTTAGGAAGGTGCGAATATGTCCAAATATTTTGAATTTATCTAGTACCGCTCCCAGACAGTCCCACCTAACACCTAACTGTGTTAACAGCTTTTTTAGCATCCAAGGCCAACAAAATAGAGGCGTCTCCAGGCTGAGAGTGCTGCCGGACCCAGTTCAGAGTAGCCAGCACCTTTTGAATGTTGGCCTCTGCCGACCTGCCTTTAATGAACCCCACCTGAGAGGGTTCCACCAACAATGGCATTACAGCCCCCAATCTATCTGCTAATATGTTTGTCAGAATCTTTAGATCCTGAATAATCAATGAAATAGGGTGATAGGAGCTAGGATCCTGTGGATCCTTGTTTGGTTTCAGTATAAGCTTTATGTAGGCTACATTTGTATGTCTAGGGAAGCATCCCGATTGCAGGAGGTGGATGAAGTAGGTAACCAGAGTGGGGGAGATCTGGGCCTGCATCATCTTATAGAACTCTCCACTAAACCCATCTGGACCTGGGGCCTTGCCATTATGTAGTGACTTAACTGGCCCAACCCCCAGGCCAGGAGGCCACCCTAAATCATGTTGTACTCACATGTAATGGAGCGCTCTGATGGGGCCTAGCACGAAGTACAGAGCGCTCCATTACATGTATAATATGGGGAGGAGGCGGGGAAGGGGGGGAGGGCGCACTCACTCAAACCCGGCCGGCAGTTCCTTTCCATAGTGAAGCAGGGAAACCTCTTTCATCCCTGCTTCACTGATCTTCACAGCTCAGGAGCTCCCTCTGCTTTCCCCACATCGCGCTGCTGACTGTGGGAGGAGATCTGAAAACCCGGGAATCTGCCTTCAGCACAGCCAGCGCCGCGATGAGTGAGGGAGCCCTATCAGCAGGGAAGAAGGTTTCTAAGGCTGCAGACTGGGGGCAAAGGGCAAGAGGGGGGAGCATAACTAATTTGAGGGGGCACCTAATCAGGCATAACTACTGATTGATGGGGCACATATGAAGGCATAACTACTGTGGGGTGGCAGGTAATATGGCATAACCATTGTGTACACACAGATTATTAATGGGCACATATGTTGGCATATCTAACGTGGGAACGAGGGACACATAATGTGGCATAGCTACTGTGAGGGGGCAAATATCTGGGCATAAATATTTTGAAGGGGCACATAATCTGGCATAACCACTTTGAGGGGGCACATATCTGGGCATATCTACTTTGAGGGGGGCACATAACTGGGCATAAATACTGTGAAAGGGCACATATTCTGGCATTACTACTGTGAGGGGGCACATATCTGGGCATATTACTGTGAGGGGACACATAATCTGGCATAACTACTGTGAGGGGGCACATATCTGAGTATAACTACTGTTACAGGAACAAAGGTCGGCATTAGTACTGTGAGGGGCCTCAAGGTGGGCATTAGTACTGTGTGGTAGCACTAGATTACCCTGCTATACATTGGCATGGCTCAGTCTTACAGGCCAGCACAGCGCCCCCTGCTGGTGATTTTACAGGGGCAGTCACTATCCCTTCCTAATGTGGTTATTCTTTTTTTCTCACCACAGGGACCTTGTTCTGGATCCAATGGACATCATGTCATCAGCGACACTCTGGATGAGGTAGGACCAGATTTTATTAGTTAGGACTGGGTGAGTGTAGCCGTGCATTGAGGTTAGGGCTCTTTAACACGAGCGGATCCTGTGCGGGTAATCCGCTGTGTGAATGAGTGCCAAGCCCCGCTCCAGACAGCAGAGACACAGAGCACTAACAGGATTGATAATGCTCCGTGCCTCTCCGTGACCTTTTTACTACAAAAATCACAGTGAGATAAAGTTGTCACTGGGATTTTGTAGTTAAAAGATCACAGAGAGGCACAGAGCATTATCATTCCTGTTAGTGCTCTGTGTCTCTGCTGTCTGGAACGGGGCTTGGCACTCATTCACGCAGCGGATTAGCAGCACGGAAAGGGCAAGTGATAGGTTACATTTTATACTTTATTTAGCCAAAACGTTAAAGTTTAGTAGTAAACTGGAGCTGAAATGGCCATTAGCAGCGCTCTGCGCTCTCAGAAATGGGGGGGAGAGGGTGACGGGGCGACGGGGAGGGGGCCCCATGGATCAGTCTCGCACTGGAGCCCCATGGATTGTGTGTACGCCACTGGTGGAGGCTGTCTGTAGAAATTTGGTATAGGCATCCCTCAATGTTTTACTAACTGTCATGTATTGTTGGGAAACTGTTTTGCGCAGGTTACTGATATAGCCTATAATCCTCCCACTTTAAGACTGCTTTCCCTGCCTAACAGTGAATCGAAACATCTGATGCATGGGGGGATTATCACCCTGGAATTCCATCCACTAACCTTGCAAAATTTCCTTGAAGTTGTCATCTCTGGCCAGGAAAGAAAGAAAGCTCCATATGAAGTCTGTCCCCCTTGGATGGGCATTCTGCAAGCAAATAGAGATAAGTAAATGATCAGATATAACCAGCTCGTGAATCTCTGCTCTGAACACCCGGCCTCCAATGCTTGCGCTAGTGAGCAAATAGTCAATGTGGGACCACGCCTGGTGTGCATGAGAATAGCGCATGTACTCCCTGTCATCTGGATGGAGCAAGTGCCATATATCTTGCATGCCTGAAAGTCCTAAACTTGTATGGTCCTGCTGTCCTCTGGCAGCGCGAGGGGGACCAGGCCGGGGAGGGAGTTGTATTTGAGACCGTCATGGAAGGGACGGTGTTCAATGCTTCTTCCGCTGCCGCGGGACAGTGAAATGTGGAGACAATACCCTGAGCATTGTAGATCTTCAACATGGCCGGATAGAGGAGCTGGAAGTGCAGATGGAGCTTAAAGCTTTGCGGTGTTTCGCTACTTCTGCCGAATAGTCCTTGTATATCATGACAGTAGCCCCGGATGTATATCGGGCATTGGCGTTTGAGGAAATTGCGCAGCGTGGCCACCTTGTCATTAAAGTCCAACAAACGGAATATAACTTGGCGTGGCGTCTTGCTACGGAGCTGCTCAAGAGCTCGTTGTTGGTTCTGCATAGTGGCTACCATATCTGCTGAGGTGGAATGGAGGGATTGCACATCCTACTGTAGCTCCCCCACTTTGAGACTAGTGTGGCCTACCTCCTCCAGCAGCGAGGTCAGTGAAGACTGCATAGTAGTCTCCAGAGTTCTCTGGATGTCTGGGGTAATGTGCAGCACCACTTCTATGGCAAGTCGCTTGTAGTCCAGTGGATCCGAACCCGCATCTTAGGACATAAGTTCCTGGGAGCTGTCCTCGTGGAGCACAAGTGGTGAGCCCGCCGCTATTTTGATAGGCTGGGTAGGGGTGAACCGGAGTGCTGGGATCCAGTGGATTTTTGTCCGCTCCTTATTAATTACCAGTCCATGTAGTGAGCAAGGACCGTCCAGGTGCCTTTTTTCAGGTTTCTGAAGAGGAAATGCTGTGAAGACGCTCTGAAATGGTGCTCGTGGAGTCGGTGTAGCAGAGGAGCTCTGTTCACTGCATCCTCATGTGGCAGCACCGGTGTTCCGTTATTTTTCCCTACCCGTGAACTTTCCATACCCTCTTCATTTCCGGTTCTGACACAGCCGCACCAGAAGTGACGTTTGCAGGTGTGGAAGTTGGTGTGTCATGCCGCTCGCTCACTGAGTGGCTGAGTAGGAGTCGGCGCAGGCAAGCGCGGCTAACTGTGAACACGCCTAGGGTAGGGAAAACTCACGGCCAATGGCGTATGCTGGGTTCCTAATATGGGTGTCTGATCTGATGTCCAGATATGGGGGTCTGATCTGAGTTCCTGATCTAGTGGTCTGTTCTGAGTTCTTAAAATAGGGGTCTGATCTGAGTTCCTGAGAAAGAGTTCCGATCTGAGTTCCTGATATTGGGATCTGATCTGAAGATCTGATATCATTTCGGGGTAAATAACACTTTTTGATTGCTTGTTATTAAGTTTTGTCGGTGGCGACTAAGAATAAATGAGCAATTCTATCATTTTTTTTATGATGTTCACCGTAGGGTATAATTTGCATAATATTTGTGTAGTGTAGGTCGTTAAAGACAGATTACGGGAAATTTTATTTTTGTTAATTTTTTAATTGAAAATAGTTTGTGGGGTGCCAATGGGTAAATTGAATGGCATCCTTAAATTGTACAAACAGTGGCTGTTGCTGGTATGGGGTTTGGCTGGTTAGGTGCCTGGCACAATGTACAAATTATTGCTGTTGTGACTTGTAATCTCCTGAAAATATCCCTTTGTATGAGAATTACATAAAGGGGTCACACGGGGCTAATAGTTGACCACTATATACATTTTACCTAATAATTAAAGTTATACTTACCTTTAACCCTTGAATCCTGAAACTACATATGAAAAGTAATCCATACAAAAATTGAATCGGCACTCTCGATCTGAGTCTATAGAAAATATTTAATAAAGGGTATACACTTTAAAACAATAATTGCATATTCCACCAAAAAATAAAAAATAAAAGATAAAAGGGAGCAATGTGAGTGTTAGTATACCTAATCACACCACATAGTATCTCTGATCACCTTATTAAAAGAAATAAAACACTTAAAGGAAAAGTCTTACTGGTTTCACAGCAAGAATTTTGTACACTGTTCAGACTTAGCAGAAATAATAGTAATGCGTTTTTCCTTAAAAGGGAAAAAAAACCATTTGGATTTGCGGAGATGGTAAAGTATCCAGGTCACAGCAGATATTGCGATCTTTTGGATGTTATATTGTCCACGGTATTCCGATCAGTGTAGTATCTCATATACTTAAAGTCTTGTATAGTGTAACAGAAGATAGCTGTTCAAAGTTAATAAGTCACTTCCTTTGATTCGCTATTCTCTCAGAGACCCCAGCCTATTCACTCCGTACTACACACGGTGAATACACACAGTGTATATTTTGTAACTCACTGTTAGTTGCTGAGGGACTTCA
Source organism: Bufotes viridis (assembly GCA_033119425.1). NCBI lineage: Eukaryota > Metazoa > Chordata > Amphibia > Anura > Bufonidae > Bufotes > Bufotes viridis. Next base: position 118,581,906 of record CM065597.1, on the reverse strand, counting down.
TCGAACTCGGCCGATCGTTGCGTCCCATGTGGCAAACGGCGCGAGCGGTCCAGCCTCAGTGTCAGTTCCTTCGTGTGATCGGAGGGCCGGTCTCCTGCAGCGCTAGGAAGGGAATGGTGTCCACAGCAAGGTAGAAATCGGAGTAGGCGCGCGTTGTTCCTTTTTAGTCGACTGTAAGTTTCGTATGATTCCAAGGAGCGGCACTTTTCAGACCATACGCGTTTCAGGACTATACTCTGTCCCTTCTTCAGTGGTAAGGTGATCAGAGATACTATGTGGTGTGATTAGGTATACTAACACTCACATTGCTCCCTTTTATTTTTTAGTGGAATATTCAATTATTGTTTTAAAGTGTATACCCTTTATTAAATATTTTCTATAGACTCAGATCGAGAGTGCCGGTTCAATTTTTGTATGGATTAATTTGCATTATAATTTGGGTGGAATTATATGAACCGTGCACCTCACCCATACAATTTAAGAAGGTGAGCCACCAAACCTCTGACCACATACATATGAAAAGTACTTCATGGTGCAGCAGTTGACCGGAAATTGGATCCAATGAACTGATAAAAGAGAAGAGAACAACAGTCATGGGGCACTCCTGGAGTGACAGAAAAGAAAGACCCTAGTTGCGAACCCACCTCTCCAATCCAGCTGCTCTCCTGCCCTACAGGTGGAAGACTCTTCTTCTGCCATATGCTTTTCCTCCTTTTCCACATCATCTAATACCGATGATTTGTCATCAGGCGCATCTTGTTCCTCCTCTCTCTGCATCTTGCTGACTTTTCTAAGATGTGGAGACCGCAAAATATGATTTGGAAGAAGTAAAGCCAGCAAAAGATGAGAATGGTCATTATTAAGACTTGGCCCACCCTAAGGTGTGCGTAAAAAAAAGAATGATTTCCATATTCTACTACCAGTCGGGTCCATAGATATTGGGACATCAACACAATTCTAACATGTTTGCCTCTATACACCATCACAATGGATTTGAAGTGAAACGAACAAGATGTGCTTTAACTGCAGACTGCCAGCTTTACTTTGAGGGTATTTACATCCAAATCAGGTCAACGGTTTAGGAATTACAACAATTTGCATATGTGCTTCCCACTTGTTACGGGGCCAAAAGTAATGGGACATAATAATAATCATAAATCAAACTTTCACTTTTTAATACTTGGTTGCAAATCCTTTGCAGTAAATTACAGCCTGAAGTCTGGAACGCATAGACATCACGAGACGCTGGGTTTCCTCCCTGGTGATGCTCTGCCAGGCCTCTACTGCAACTGTCTTCAGTTCCTGCTTGTTTTGGGGGCATTTTCCCTTCAGTTTTGTCTTTAGCAAGTGAAATGCATGCTCAATCGGATTCAGGTCAGGTAATTGACTTGGCCATTGCATAACATTCCACTTCTTTCCCTTAAAAAACACTTTGGTTGCTTTTGCAGTATGCTTTGGATCATTGTCCATCTGCACTGTGAAGCGCCGTCCAATGAGTTTTGAAGCTTTTGGCTGAATATGAGCAGATAATATTGCCCGAAACACTTCAGAATTCATCCTGCTACTTTTGTCAGCAGTCACATCATCAATAAATACAAGAGAACCAGTTCCATTGGCAGCCATACATGCCCAAACCATGACACTACCACCACCATGCTTTACTGATGAGGTGGTATGCTTAGGATCATGAGCAGTGCCTTACTTTCTCCATACTTTTCTCCTCATCACTCTGGTACAAGTTGATCTTGGTCTCATCTGTCCATAGGATGTTGTTCCCGAACTGTGAAGTTTTTTTTTAGATGTCTGGCAAACTCTTAGATGTTTGGCAAACTCTAATCTGGCCTTCCTGTTTTTAAGGCTCACCAATGGTTTACATCTTGTGGTGAACCCTCTGTATTCACTCTGGTGAAGTCTTCTCTTGATTGTTGACTTTGACACACATACACCTACCCCTTGGAGAGTGTTCTTGATCTGGCCAACTTTTGTGAAGGGTGTTTTCTTCACCAGGGAAAGAATTCTTCGGTCATCCACCACAATTGTTTTCCGTGGTCTTCTGGGTCTTTTGGTGTTGCTGAACTCACCAGTGCATTCCTTCTTTTTAAGAATGTTCCAAACAGTTGTTTTGGCCACGCCTAATGTTTTTGCTATTTCTCTGATGGGTTTGTTTTGTTTTTTCAGCCTAATGATTGCTTGCTTCACTGATAGTGACAGCTCTTTGGATCTCATCTTGAAGGTTGACAGCAACAGATTCCAAATGCAAATAGCACATTAGAAATGCACACTGGACCTCTTATCTTCTCATTGTAATAGGGATAATGAGGGAACAGCTGAGAAGCCAATTGTCTTATTACTTTTGGTCCCTTAAAAAGTGGGAGGCACATATGCAAACTGTTGTAAATCTATAGTCAACTACTGTAAATGGAAAGGGAAGGACTGTACCAGCAACTTGGTCATGTGCACGTTCAGCTTCTACACTGTTGGATGAGTGCACACACACTTTTTTTTTTTGCAATCAACTCGGTGATCAATTGCTGTTGAAACAAGTGAGAGGAGGGGCATCAGGAGCAATAGATGACATTAGATACATAGTTACATAGTTGCTAAAGCTGGAAAAAGACAAAAGTTCATCAAGTAGAACCTGTAATCTTGCTATAATGATGCAGAGGAAGACAAAAAAAACTTGTGAGGGAAAAAAAAACTTCCCGACTCCAGATGTGGCAAGGATGTGAATGAATGACAGCTTCCTTCTGCTGACGTTCACGAGTCCTGACTGCTGGAGAAGGTGTGCAGGCCATTGGGAGATACATCGGTTGCTGCATCAGGCTGTAACACTAAATGAGTGGCACCTTTCCCCATGGCACTTTATGGTGACGCTACATGTGTTGATGCAGAGCCTTTGTGCCAACATTAGCACCCTGGCCGTACCTCACCTTCTGCCTGCATATCCTGCAACCGCCACGCTAACGTCCCCCAGTGACTGCGTGAAATTTTTCCACACTTCCAAATATAGCATTTCCCTTCCACCACTGCGTGATACCTGCCTACCGCTGCTTTTATGAATTGCTAGTGTGTTCCTCACAGGTAGCCTCCTGAGTAGCAGATGGTGTATAACCCTCCCGCGTTCGACTCCAGATTTCCCACTGTTTACCCCCTACTATCTCACGAGCAGCGCTTCCACCCTGCTATCTCTCAGGCACACTTCCACCCTGTTGTATCATGGACATGCTCCCACCTTGCTGTGTCACAGATATGCTTCCACATTGCTTTCTCACAGGCAAGCTGCCACCCTCACCCCCTCATGATGACAATGCCCTCTCTTCACCCAGCTCCCACATGTGATCAGCTACATCATCATCTAAATATGTTTATGAGTCACTTCTGTCGCCCTCACCTGTATCTTGCTCCCATCATTGATAGTTGCACAACTAAAGTAGTCCACAGCGGACCTCTCCTCCAAGTCTGTGCCGGCCTGTAACTGCTGATTGTCCCAACAAAGGTCATCATCTCTGAAAAGTGGAGCAGAGCCAGTGGCAAACATTACTTGCTAACAGATGAAACAGCAAAACCAAGAGAAGGTTCAGGACAGGTTGAGTTCATAGTGGCAGTTCCTGGGTCATGCTAACTAACCATGGTATCAGAGGAACCCAACTATTGCTGGCAGTGTGTATCTGTTGTAACTGATTGCGGAGAGCGAGTCAACCATATCAATACAGCTGAATTGTTGGTTCAAACGTTATGGCTAGATGACAGTGGCAACTCTGGCCTGTTGCTACCAACACCCCTTCTTCTGCTGCTACCTGTGCTGACTACAGAATAAGTTTTGTCACTGCCTGTTCTTTTGGAGGGCCCAGGCAACTGTCTGTTGGCTATAGTGTATAACAACTGTATTGCTAACGGAAGGCATTTGCTATGATAAATTTTACTCCACTTCACAAATGTACAGGGCAAATATAGTTAACCATTGCATCATACTGATGCTATATAACACTAACAGCTAACAGAAGACATTCACTATAATGAACGTAGTTCCACTGCATACATGTACAGGGTGAAATATTTAACCATAGCCTAATACTGATACTATGTAATGCAACAGCCAACAGACGGCATACGCTATAATCAATTTAGTTCCAAAGCACACATGTACAGGGTGAATTATTTAACTGTGGCGTCATACTAACACTAGGAAGCGCAACAGCTAGCAGAAGGCATTTGCTATAATCAATTTAGTTTCACTGCACACACATACAGGGCAAACTATTTAACCGTGGTGTCATACTGATGCTAGGTAATGCAACAGCTAATAGAAGGGATTCGCTATAATCAATTTAGTTCCACTGCACATGTGTACAAGGGAAAGTATTTAACCATGGCGTCATACTGACGCTATGTAATGCAACAGCTTAGGGTGCTTTCACACTTGCGTTTGGAACATCCGGCATAGAATTCCCCTGCGTCGGGGCTCTATGCCGGAAGAATACTGATCAGAATTATCCCCATGCATTCTGAATGGAGAGAAATTCGTTCAGTATGCATCGGGATGTCTTCAGTTCAGTCACTGAATGTTTTTTGGACGGAAAAAATACCACAGCATGCTGCGGTACAGTTTTACTGTATTTCTATTTTTGCAACTGAATTTCACCTGAGGTAGTTGGTTCACTAGGATGCGTGGCTGATGCAGAATGGCCACGTCTTTTCCCAGCACCAGAGGGTCCACTAACATCACCACGACCACGTCCGCGTCCCTTACTAGATGTTTTCCTCATTGTTACCGTTCACCAAGCACCACAATAAGAAAAAAATATATTTGGCCCAATGTATTGATTTCAAATTCAGGCCTTTATTTACAGGCACCTAACACTATCTGCCTATTTATTTATGTACCGTATTACAATAATCCAGGCACAGCAGTAACCACTGATTTAGGGGAATATCAATTGTAGGGCTAGTATTTAGGCCCTTGATGAAAGGTATCCTTTTATGGACAGATTTTCACTTGGAGATGCACAGTGGCGTATGAAAAAATATGTAGGATTATGCCTTCAGCAATTGTATTTTAACACTTTGTGTAAGATACACTTTCACTGACAGAAATACAATGGGAGATGCACGGTAGCGTGTGAAGTTATTGAGGATGACGCTCTCAGCACTTACATATACACCTTGAATGTAATATACCCTTTTACGGACTGAATAACACTTGGCCTGCAACAGCTGGAACACCAGAATCAAGGTATTGCTATATTGGCATGTGAATTTCACCCCAGAAAAAAATCTATCCTTTGCCCGACACAATTAAACTTGGCCAGCCACAGCTGAAACCACTGATTTATGGTATTGCTATTTTGGCAATTGAATTTCACCCCAGAACAAAATATATCCTTTGCAGGACACTATTAAACTTGGCCAGCAACAGCAGAAACCCCTGATTTATGGTATTGCTATTTTGGCAATTGAATTTCACCCCAGAACAAAATATATCCTTTGCAGGACATTAATAAACTTGGCCAACCACAGTTGAAACCACAGATTTATAGTATTGCTATTTTGGCAATTGAATTTCACCCCATAAAAAAATTATATACTTTGCATTACACTATTAAACTTGGGCTGCCACTGCTGGGACACCAGATTTACGGTATTGCTATTTTGGCAATTAAGTTTCACTCCTGAATAAAATATACCCTGTTACGGACAGATTTAAACTAGGCCTGCAACAGCTGGAACAGCAGATTCAGGGTATTGCTATTTTGGCAATTAAATTTCATAAAAAAAAAAAAATATACCCTTTTACAGAAAGATTTAAACGAAGCCTGCAACAGCTGGAACAACAGTTTTACTGTATTTCTATTTTTGCAACTGAATTTCACCGCAGAAAATAATATATCCTATGACGGACACTATGAAAGTGGTCCAGCCACTGCTGGGACACCAGATTTACGGTACTGCTATTTGGGAATTGAATGTCACCCCATAAAATAATATATCCTTTGCCGTACACTATTAAACTTGTCCAGCCACTGCTGGGACACCAGATTTATGGTACTGCTATTTTGGGAATTGAATATAACCCCATAAAGAAATATATCCTTTGCCATACACTATTAAACTTGGCCAGCCACTGCTGGGACACCTGATTTACGGTATTGCTATTTTGGCAATTGAATTTAACCCCAGAACAAAATATATAATTTGCAGGACACTATTATACTTGGCCAACCACAGCTGAAACCACTGATTTATAGTATTGCTATTTTGGCAATTGAATTTCACCCCATAAAAAAATATATCCTTTGCAGTACACTATTTAACTTGGCCAGCCACTGCTTGGACACCAGATTTACGGTATTGCTATTTTCGCAATTAAATTTCACTCTAGAAAAAAATATACCTTGTTACGGACAGATCTAAACTAGGCCTGCAACAGCTGGAACACCAGATTCAGGGTATTGCTATTTTGGCACATAAATTTCATCCCAGAAAAAAATATACCCTTTTACAGAAAGATTTAAACGAAGCCTGCAACAGCTGGAACAACAGTTTTACTGTATTTCTATTTTTGCAACTGAATTTCACAGCAGACACCAGATTTACAGTACTGCTATTTTGGGAATTGCATGTCACCCCATAAAGAAATATATCCTTTGCCGTACACTATTAAACTTGGCCAGCCACTGCTGGGACACCTGATTTATGGTATTGCTATTTTGGCAATTGAATTTAACCCCAGAACAAAATATATCCATTGCATGACACTATTAAACTTGGCCAGCCACAGCTGAAACCACTGATTTATGGTATTGCTATTTTGGCAATTAAATTTCACCCCAGAAAAAAATATACCCTGTTACGGACAGATTTAAACTAGGCCTGCAACAGCTGGAACACCAGATTCAGGGTATTTCTATTTTGGCAATTGAATTTCACCCAGAAAAAAATATACCCTTTTATGGACAGATTTAAACTAGACCTGCAACAACTTGAACACCAGATTCAATGTATTGCTATTTTGGCAATTAAATTTCACCCGAGAAAAAATATACTGTTTGACGGACAGATTTAAAGGAAGCCTGCACAGTTGGAACAACAGTTTAAATGTACTTCTATTTTTGCAACTGAATTTCTCCGCAGAAAATAATATATCCTATGACAGACACTATGAAACTTGTCCAGCCACTGCTGGGACACCAGATTTAAGGTATTGCTATTTTGGCAATTGAATGTCACCCCATAAAAAAATATATCCTTTGCCGTACACTATTAAACTTGGCCAGCCACTGTTGGGATACCAGATTTACGGTATTGCTATTTTGGCAATTGAATTTCACCCCAGAACAAAATATGACCTTTGCAGGACATTATTAAACTTGGCCAACCACAGCTGAAACCACTGATTTATAGTATTGCTATTTTGGCAATTGAATTTCACCCCATAAAAAAATATAATCTTTGCAGTAAACTATTAAACTTGGGCAGCCACTGCTGGGACAACAGATTTACGGTATTGCTATTTTGGCAATTAAATTTCACTCCAGAATAAAATATACCTTGTTAGGGACAGATTTAAACTAGGCCTGCAACAGCTGGAACAACAGTTTTACTGTATTTCTATTTTTGCAACTGAATTTCACCGCAGAAAATAATATATCCTGTGACGTGCACTATGAAACTTGTCCAGCCACTGCTGGGACACCAAATTTATGGTACTGCTATTTTGGGAATTGAATGTCACCCCATAAAATAATATATCCTTTGACGTACACTATTAAACTTGTCCAGCCACTGCTGGGACACCAGATTTACGGTACTGCTATTTTGGGAATTGAATGTCACCCCATAAAGAAATATATCCTTTGCCATACACTATTAAACTTGTCCAGCCACTGCTGGGACACCAGATTTACGGTACTGCTATTTTGGGAATTGAATGTCACCCCATAAAGAAATATATCCTTTGCCATACACTATTAAACTTGGCCAGCCACTGCTGGGACACCTGATTTATAGTATTTCTATTTTGGCAATTGAATTTAACCCCAGAACAAAATATATCCTTTGCAGGACACTATTATACTTGGCCAACCACAGCTGAAACCACTGATTTATAGTATTGCTATTTTGGCAATTGAATTTCACCCCATAAAAAAAATATATCCTTTGCAGTACACTATTTAACTTGGCCAGCCACTGTTGGGACACCAGATTTACGGTATTGCTATTTTCGCAATTAAATTTTACTCTAGAAAAAAATATACCCTGTTACGGACAGATTTGAACTAGGCCTGCAACAGCTGGAACACCAGATTCAGGGTATTGCTATTTTGGCAACTAATTTTCATCCCAGAAAAAAATATACCCTTTTACAGACAGATTTAAATGAAGCCTGCAACAGCTGGAACAACAGTTTTACTGTATTTCTATTTTTGCAACTGAATTTCACAGCAGAAAATAATATATCCTATGACGGACACTATGAAACTTGTCTAGCCACTGCTGGGACACCAGATTTACAGTACTTCTATTTTGGGAATTGCATGTCACCCCATAAAAAAATATATCCTTTGCCGTACACTATTAAACCTGTCCAGCCACTGCTCGGACACCAGATTTACGGTACTGCTATTTTGGGAATTGAATGTCACCCCATAAAGAAATATATCCTTTGCTGTACATTATTAAACTTGGCCAGCCACTGCTGGAACACCTGATTTACGGTATTGCTATTTTGGCAATTGAATTTAACCCCAGAACAAAATATATCCTTTGCATGACACTATTAAACTTGGCCAGCCACAGCTGAAACCACTGATTTATGGTATTTCTATTTTGGCAATTAAATTTCACCCCAGAAAAAAATATACCCTGTTACGGACAGATTTAAACTAGGCCTGCAACAGATGGAACACCAGATTCAGGGAATTTCTATTTTGGCAATTAAATTTCACCCCAGAAAAAAAATATGCCCTTTTACGGACAGATTAAAACTAGGCCTGCAACAGCTTGAACACCAGACACAATATATTGCTATTTTGGCAATTAAATTTCACCCCAGAAAAAAATATACCGTTTGACGGACAGATTTAAACGAAGCCTGCACAGCTGGAACGACAGTTTAACTGTACTTCTATTTTTGCAACTGAATTTCTCCGCAGAAAATAATATATCCTATGACAGACACTATGAAACTTGTCCAACCACTGCTGGGACACCAGATTTACGGTATTGCTTTTTTGGCAATTGAATGTCACCCCAGAACAAAATATATCCTTTGCAGAACACTATTAAACTTGGCAAGCCAAAGCTGAAACCACAGATTTATGGTATTGCTATTTTGGCAATTAAATTTGACCCCAGAAAAAAATATACCCTGTTACAGAAAGATTTAAACTAGGTCTGCAACAGCTGGAACACCAGATTCAGCGTATTCCTATTTCGGCTATTAAATTTCACCCCAGAAAAAAATATACCGTTTGACGGACAGATTTAAACGAAGCCTGCACAGCTGGAACGACAGTTTAACTGTACTTCTATTTTTGCAACTGAATTTCACCGCAGAAAATAATATATCCTATGACGGACACTATGAAACTTGTCCAGCCACTGCTGGGACACCAGATTTACGGTATTGCTATTTTGGCAATTGAATGTCACCCCATAAAAAAAAAAAAATCCTTTGCCGTACACTATTAAACTTGGCTAGCCACAGCTGAACCACTGATTTATGGTATTGCTATTTTAGCAATTTAATTTCATCCCAGAACAAAATATACCCTGTTACGGACAGATTTAAACTAGGCCTGCAACTGCTGGAACACCAGATTCAGGGTATAGCTATTTTGGCAATTGAATTTCACCCCAGAACAAAATATACCCTTATACGGACAGATTAACACTTGGCCTGCAACTGCTGGAACACCAGATTCAGGGTATTTCTATTTTGGCAATTGAATTTCACCCCAGAACAAAATATATGTTTTGGCAGATACTATTATACTTTGCCAGCCAGTGCTGGGACGCCAGATTCAGGGAATTGCTATTTTGGATATTGAATTTCACCACAGAAAATGATCTATCCTTTGCCAGACAGCAGATAGTATCACAATTGGCTAGCCAAAGCTGGAACACCAGATTTAGGGCATGGTGTTTTGGCAATTGTATTTAACCCCTTAATAAAATATAGAAATTGCTATCCTGAGTTTCTAGGGGTGACAATAAGCACAGCCAAGCCCCTGATGTAGGATATAGCAGAAAAAAAACTAGTATTGATGGATTGATGGACTTGGTGGCAGCTTGCTCTGGTGCACCACAATTCACAAAATGGCCGCCGATCACACCATAAAAAAAAAAATACTTTGCAGGACACTATTAAACTTGGCAAGCCATAGCTGAAACCACTGATTTATGGTATTGCTGTTTTGGCAATTGAATGTCACCCCATAAAAAAATATATCCTTTGCCGTACACTATTAAACTTGGCCAGCCACAGCTGAAACCACTGATTATGGTATTGCCATTTTGGCAATTGAATTTAACCCCAGAACAAAATATATCCTTTGGAGGACACTATTTAACTTGGCCAGCCACAGTTGAAACCACTGATTCACGGTATTGCTATTTTAGCTATTGAATTTCACCCAACAACAAAATATATCCTTTGCCGGACACTATTATACTTTGCCAGCCACTGCTGGGACTCCAGATTTAGGGGATTGCTATTTTGGCATTTGAATTTCACCCCAGAACAAAAAATATCCTTTGCATGACACTATTAAACTTGGCCAGCCACAGCTGAAACCACTGATTTATTTTATTGCCATTTTTGCAATTGAATTTCACCCCTTAAAAAAGATATATCCTTTGCCGTACACTAATAAACTTGTCCAGCCACTGCTGGGACACCAGATTTACGGTACTGCTATTTTGGGAATTGAATGTCACCCCATAATAAAATATATCCTTTGCCGAACACTATTAAACTTGTCCAGCCACTGCTGGAACACCAGATTTACGGTACTGCTATTTTGGGAATTGAATGTCACCCCATAAAAAAATATGTCCTTTGCCGTAAACTATTAAACTTGGCCAGCCACAGCTGAAACCACTGATTTATGGTATTGCTATTTTGGCAATTAAATTTCACCCCAGAAAAAAATATACCCTGTTACGGACAGATTTAAACTAGGCCTGCATCAGCTGGAACACAAGATTCAGGGTATTTCAATTTTGGCAATTAAATTTCACCCCAGAAAAAATATACCCTTGTACGGACAGATTTAAACAAAGTCTGCACAGCTGGAACAACAGTTTGACTGTATTTCTATTTTTGCAACTGAATTTCTCCGCAGAAAATAACATATCCTATGACGGACACTATGAAACTTGACCAGCCACTGCTGGCACACCAGATTTACGGTATTGCTATTTTGGCAATTTAATTTCACCCCAGAACAAAATATATCCTTTACAGGACACTAATAAACTTGGCCAGCCACAGCTGAAACCACTGATTTATGGCATTGCTATTTTGTCAATTAACTTTCACCCCAGAAAAAAATATACCCTGTTACAGACAGATTTAAACTTGGCCTGCAACAGCTGGAACACCAGATTCAGCGTATTCCTATTTTGGCAATTAAATTTCACCCCAGAAAAAAATATTCCCTTTTACGGACAGATTTAAACGAAGCCTGCACAGCTCGAACAACAGTTTTACTGCTATTTTGGAAATTGAATTTCACCACAGAAAAAAATATACCCTGTTACGGACAGATTTAAACTAGGCCTGCAACAGCTGGAACACCAGATTCAGGGTATTGCTATTTTGGCAATTGAATTTCACCCCAGAACAAGATCTATCATTTGCCGGACACTATTAAACTTGGCCAGCCACAGCTGAAACCACTGATTTATGGTATTGCTATTTTGGAAATTAAATTTTACCCAGAAAAAAAATATACCCTGTTACAGACAGCTTTAAACTAGGCCTGCAGCAGCTTGAACACCAGATTCAGCGTATTGCTATTTTGGCAATTAAATTTCACCCCAGAAAAAAATATACCTTTACAGACAGATTTAAACGAAGCCTGCACAGCTGGATCAACAGTTTTACTATATTTCTATTTTTGCAACTGAATTTCACTGCAGAAAATAATATATCCTATGACAGACACTATTAAACTTGTCCAGCCACTGCTGGGACACCAGATTTACGGTATTGCTATTTTGGCAATTGAATGTCACCCCATAAAAAAATATATCCTTTGCCGCACACTATTAAATTTTGCCAGCCACTGCTGGGACACCTGATTTACGGTATTGCTATTTTGGCAATTGAATTTCACACCAGAACACAATAAATCTTTTGCCGGACACTATTAAACTTGGCCAACCACAGCTGAAACCACTGATTTACGATATTGCTATTTTGGCTATTGAATTTAACCCCAGAGCAAAATATATCCTTTGCCGGACATTATTATACTTTGCCAGCCACTGCTGGGACTCCAGATCTAGGGGATTGCTATTTTGGAAATTTAATTTCACCACAGAAAAAAATATACCCTGTTACAGAAAAGATTTAAACTAGGCCTGCAACAGCTGGAACACCAGATTCAGGGTATTGCTATTTTGCAATTGAATTTCACCCCAGAACAAAATATACCTTTTACAGACAGATTTAAACGAAGCCTGCACAGCTGGAACAACAGTTTTACTATATTTCTATTTTTGCAACTGAATTTCACTGCAGAAAATAATATATCCTATGACAGACACTATTAAACTTGTCCAGCCACTGCTGGGACACCAGATTTACATTATTGCTATTTTGGCAATTGAATGTCACCCCATAAAAAAATATATCCTTTGCCGCACACTATTAAATTTTGCCAGCCACTGCTGGGACACCTGATTTACGGTATTGCTATTTTGGCAATTGAATTTCACACCAGAACACAATAAATCTTTTGCCGGACACTATTAAACTTGGCCAACCACAGCTGAAACCACTGATTTACGATATTGCTATTTTGGCTATTGAATTTAACCCCAGAGCAAAATATATCCTTTGCCGGACATTATTATACTTTGCCAGCCACTGCTGGGACTCCAGATCTAGGGGATTGCTATTTTGGAAATTTAATTTCACCACAGAAAAAAATATACCCTGTTACGAAAAGATTTAAACTAGGCCTGCAACAGCTGGAACACCAGATTCAGGGTATTGCTATTTTTGCAATTGAATTTCACCCCAGAACAAAATATACCTTTTACAGACAGATTTAAACGAAGCCTGCACAGCTGGAACAACAGTTTTACTATATTTCTATTTTTGCAACTGAATTTCACTGCAGAAAATAATATATCCTATGACAGACACTATTTAACTTGTCCAGCCACTGCTGGGACACCAGATTTACATTATTGCTATTTTGGCAATTGAATGTCACCCCATAAAAAAATATATCCTTTGCCGCACACTATTAAATTTTGCCAGCCACTGCTGGGACACCTGATTTACGGTATTGCTATTTTGGCAATTGAATTTCACACCAGAACACAATAAATCTTTGCCGGACACTATTAAACTTGGCCAACCACAGCTGAAACCACTGATTTGCGATATTGCTATTTTGGCTATTGAATTTAACCCCAGAGCAAAATATATCCTTTGCCGGACATTATTATACTTTGCCAGCCACTGCTGGGACTCCAGATCTAGGGGATTGCTATTTTGGAAATTTAATTTCACCACAGAAAAAAATATACCCTGTTACGAAAAGATTTAAACTAGGCCTGCAACAGCTGGAACACCAGATTCAGGGTATTGCTATTTTTGCAATTGAATTTCACCCCAGAACAAAATATACCTTTTACAGACAGATTTAAACGAAGCCTGCACAGCTGGAACAACAGTTTTACTATATTTCTATTTTTGCAACTGAATTTCACTGCAGAAAATAATATATCCTATGACAGACACTATTAAACTTGTCCAGCCACTGCTGGGACACCAGATTTACGGTATTGCTATTTTGGCAATTGGATGTCACCCCATAAAAAAATATATCCTTTGCCGAACACTATTAAACTTGGCCAGCCACTCCTGGGACACCAGATTTACGGTATTGCTTCTTTGGCAATTGAATTTCACCCCAGAACAAAATATATCCTTTGCAGGACACTATTTAACTTGGCCAGCCACAGCTGAAACCACTGATTTATGCTATTTCTATTTTGTCAATTGAATTTCACCCCAGAAAAAAATGTATCCATTTGCCGTACACTATTAAACTTGGCCAGCCGTATCTGAAACCACTGATTTATGGTATTGCTATTTTGGCAATTTAATTTTACCTCAGAAAAAAATATACCCTGTTACGGACAGATTTATACTAGGCCTGCAACAGCTGGAACACCAGATTCATGGTATTGCTATTTTGGCAATTGAATTTCACCCCAGAACAAAATACCGTTTTTTTTGCCCCATAAGATGCATATTTTTTCCCCCAAAAGTAGGGACAAAATGTCAGTGCGTCTTATGGGACGAATACTGCCATTTTTAAATATAACAGAAATATTCTTTAGTAACAGTAATATTTAACCTTTTATTAGCTATAGCTAAAGTTCATCTCTTCTGTGCGTTTTACTACTTACTAATCGTCTCCAGTAGTATGCAGGCTGGGCGGGCGGCAGCGTAACTGACTGACGTCACACGCTGCTGCCTATGAATGAAGTAGGCGGCGCAGGCGCGTGACGTCAGTTACGCTGCCGCCCGCCCAGCCTGCATACTACTGGAGACGATTAGTAAGTAGTGAAACGCACAGAAGAGATGAACTTTAGCTATAGCTAATAAAAGGTTAACTATTACTGTTACTAAATAATATTTCTGTGAGCGGCAGGGCATACTAAAGTGAGGGACACAGTGCATTGGGGGACAATGTTATAGAGGGGAATGTGTGAGTGACATATACCGGTATATAGCATTTTGTCATCCACATATCAAACCCCTAACAGTGCCTCCACAGATTCCCCCTTCCCATAACAGTGCCTCCACAGATTCCCCCATCCCATAACAGTGCCTCCACAGATTCCCCCATCCCATAACAGTGCCTCCACAGATTCCCCATCCCATAACAGTGCCTCCACAGATTCCCCCATCCCATAACAGTGCCTCCACAGATCCTACCATCCCATAACAATGCTTCCACAGATTCCCCTATCCCATAACAGTGCCTCCACAGATTCCCCCATCCCATAACAGTGCCTCCACAGATTCCCCCATCCCATAACAGTGCCTCCACAGATTCCCCCATCCCATAACAGTGCCTCCACAGATTCCCCCATCCCATAACAGTGCCTCCACAGATCCCACCATCCCATAACAGTGCCTCCACAGATTCCCCATCCCATAACAGTGCCTCCACAGATTCCCCCATCCCATAACAGTGCCTCCACAGATTCCCCCATCCCATAACAGTGCCTCCACAGATTCCCACATCCCATAACAGTGCATCCACAGATTCCCCCATCCCATAACAGTGCCTCCACAGATTCCCCCATCCCATAACAGTGCGTCATCCACAGATCCCCCATAATAGTGTCATGCACAGACCACCATTAGTTGAAAACCCACCAAAAGCACACCTTTTGGTTAAAAAATTTTTTTTCCTTATTTTCCTCCTCAAAAACCTAGGTGCGTCTTATGGGCAGGTGCGTCTTATAGGGCGAAAAATACGGTATATCCTTTGCAGGACACTATTAAACTTGGCCAGCCACAGCTGAAACCACTGATTTATGGTGTTGCTATTTAGGCAAATGAATTTCACCCCAGAACAAAATATATCCTTTGCCGGACACTATTATACTTTGCCAGCCACTGCTGGGACACCAGATTTAGGGGATTGCTATTTTGGCAATTGAATTTCACCACAGAAAATTATCTATCCTTTGCCAGACAGCAGACAGTATTACACTTGGCTAGCCACAGCTGGAACACCAGATTTAGGGGATTGCTATTTTGGCAATTGAATTTAACCCCTTAATAAAATATATACATTTCTATCCTGAGTTTCTAGGGGTAACAATAAGCACAACCAAGCCCCTGATGTAGGATATAGCAAAAAAAAAGTTAGTATTGATGGATTGATGGACTTGGTGGCAGCTTGTTCTGGTGCACCACAAGGCACAAAATGGCCGCCGATCACCCCAGAAAAAAGTGACAGAAAAATGCTCTGTGCAGCCTTAAAACCAGTGAGCAATTAACTAGCAGAATTTGAATGATTCACAGCTGTAGATCGATCACTTCATTAGGTGCTTTTGCTGAATTTTCCCTGCCTAATCTTGCCCTCACAGAAGCTGTGTCCTCTCCCTACACTAATCAGAGCAGTGTGACGTGCGGCACTACGTGACTCCAGCTTAAATAGAGGCTGGGTCACATGCTGCACTTGGCCAATCACAGCCATGCCATTAGTAGGCATGGCTGTGATGGCTTCTTAGGGCAAGAAGTAAAACGCTAGATGATTGGCTGTGCAGCCCTTCAGAAAGCGGGAAGAAATCACCAAACAAAGGACCCGAACCCAAACTTTTTTGAAATTGTTCGGGTCTCGGTCTGTGTCCCGAACACCCCAAAATTCGGTATGAACCTGAACTATGCTCGAACTGTTCGCTCAACACTAATCAGGATGTCTTCAGTTCAGTTACTGAATGTTTTTTGGACGGAAAAAATACCACAGCATGCTGCGGTATTCTTTCCGTCCTGAGATGCGGAGCAAGTCAATGGGGACAGATCACAATCTGCCACAATAGAAAACAGATCCGTCTTTCATTGACTTTCAATAGCGTTCAAAATGGATTCGTTTTGGCAATGTTAAAAAATAGTTAAAGTCAATACAAGCGGATCCGTTCAAACGGATGCATGCGGTTGTATTATCTGTAACTGAAGCGCTTCTTTCTGGCATAGAGCCCCGACGACGGAACTCTATGCCGGAAAACAAAAACGCAAGTGTGAAAGCACCCTAACAGTAGGCATCTGCTATAATCAATTTAGTTCCACTGCATATATGTACAGGGCAAAACATTTAACAGTTGCATCATACTAACGCTTGTAAGCGCAACAGCTAGCAGAAGGCATCTGCTATAATCAATTTAGTTGTACTGCACACACGTACAGGGGCAAACTATTTAACCGTGGTGTCATACTGATGCTAGGTAATGCAACAGCTAATAGAAGGGATTCGCTATAATTAATTTAGTTCCACTGCACATGTGTACAAGGTAAAGTATTTAAACATGGCATCTTACTGACACTATGTAATGCAACAGCTAAGGGTGCTTTCACACTTGTGTTTGGAAGATCTGGCATAGAGTTCTGTCGTCGGGGCTCTATGCTGGAAGAATACTGATCAGAATTATCCCCATCCATTCTGAATGAAGAGATATCCGCTCAGTATGCATCAGGATGTCCTCAGTTCAGTCACTGAATGTTTTTTAGACGAAAAAAATACCACAGCATGCTGCAGTATTCTTTCCGTCCTGAGATGCGGAGCAAGTCAATGGGGACAGATCACAATCTGCCACAATAGAAAACAGATCCGTCTTTTATTGACTTTCAATAGAGTTCAAAACGGATTTGTTTTGGCAATGTTAAAAAATAGTTAAAGTTAATACAAGCGGATCCGTTCAAACGGATGCATGCGGTTGTATTATCTGTAACTGAAGTGTTTCTTTCTGGCATAGAGCCCCGACGACGGAACTATATGCCGGAAAACAAAAACTCAAGTGTGAAAGCACCGTAACAGAAGGCATCTGTTATAATCAATTTAGTTCCACTGCACATATGTACAGGGCAAAACATTTAACAGTGGCGTCATACTAACGCTTGAAAGATCAACAGCTAGCAGAAGGCATCTGCTATAATCAATTTAACTTTACTGCACACATATACAGGGTGAAGTATTTAACTTTGGCATCATACTGATGCTATGTAACACAATAGCTAACAGAAGGCATTCGCTATAATCAATTTAGTTCCGCTTCACACATGTACAAGGCAAAGTATTTAACCATAGCATCATACTGACTGTATGTAACGCAACAACTAACAGAAAGCATTTGCTATCATCAATTTCACTCCATTGCACACATGTACAGGGCAAAAAATTACACCATCCTGGCAAATGGACGAAACATAACGGTATCACTAAAATAAGGGATTAACTCTGTGGCTGCACTAGAAGATAGTGTACACAGCGATTACACCTGTCTTATATCTAACTGTATCACTTAAATAAGGGATTAAGGCCTTATTAACACATCCGCAAGTGTTTTGCGGATCCACGGAGCCGCGGATCCGCAAAACACGGACACACCGGCAATGTGCATTCCGCATTTTTGCGGACCGCACATTGCCCGAACTCCATAGAAAATGCCTCTTCTTGTCCGCAATTGCGGACAAGAATAGGACATGCTCTATTTTTTTTGCGGAGCCGCGGACCGGAAGATCGGCGGCGCGCTCCACAAAATCGGATGCGGAGAGCACAGTGTGTGCTCTCCGCATCGTTCCCGGCCCCATTCACAGTCAATGGGTCCGCATGTATTCCGCAAAATTGCGGAATACATGCGGACTACATTGCGGATGTGTGAATAGGGCCTTATTCTGAATGTGGGTGCACTAGAATGTGATGAACTCGGCGAATACATTCAACCTGCTCTCTCCTTGATGGCTCCCTACAATCTCCCTGCACTCTTCCTCTCCATTATTCTTTTTTAAAACACTTTTCAGCAACACTGTTCCTATCGCAGGACAATGGTGGCGACCACGCGTGATCAGGGTTTTATAGGGCTGTGACATCACAGGCTACGGATGTGGAATGGCTAGCTGCACGCCATTATGGGTGATCTCACGTTCCTGGGCTTCTTACTTTCGCTTTTTAATCTGGGCAGCTGCCATTTTAGGAAAACCTGATTCATTACCACGAAGCTTGCCAAAGTTTGACTTTGTTGCGAATCAAAGTTTTCCTAATCTTCGGACCGAATTCCGCTTCCAATGCTTCGCTTCACTCAACACTAATTAATACCAAAAGGGCCTTGGTCCACTCATTCTCAGTATCTAGGCCCAGAGGTTAGAGTTTCACTAATCATAATGTTACGGCCTATAGACTGTGAGATGAGACTACTTCTAGCATTACATATTTATAGAAGCAGACCATGGTGTCTGGGGTCAGAAAGGGGCTCAGCTTTGGACTTCTGCTTCCTTACGTAGCATTTTACTGCAGCCACTAGTTGGAAGTTGCTGCATAGAGTTTAGTGCCATAGTAACTGTATAAATTTATATGCACTGTGCTGCCCATAGCAGTAATTGCAGGAAATCATCATGTACCTGTGGGACGTGAATAGAAGGTGGAAATTAACCACTTTAAGATTTTTCAGTTTTTATTTTTCGTTTTGTACTCTCTTACCAAAGCCATAACTTTTCATTTTTCCATTCACATAACTGTATGAGGGCTTGTTTTTTACAGGACAAGTTGTATTTTCTAATGGCACCATTTATGGTTGCATACAATGTAGTAGGAAGCAGGAAAAAAATTCAAAATGTGGTGGAATTATAAAAAGAAACACAATTCCACTACAGTTGTATGGGTTTTGTTGTTACAGCATTTCCTATGTGGTAAAACTGATTACTTTCATTCTCCGGGTCAGTACAATTATAATAATACCACATATGTACGTTTTAGTTTTTTTGCAATTTAGTATTGAAAAAAAACTTACAAATAAAAATATATAGAAATTCTGACCTCTGTAGCTTATTATTTTTATGTGTAGGGAGCTGTGTGAGGGTTCATTTTTTGCGGGGAGATCTGTACTTTTGATTGATACCATTTTTGTTTGTGACTTTTTGATTACTGTTTGTTAATTTTTTTATGGGATATGAAGCGACCAAAAAATGTCGTATCGAACATTTTGAAATTTTTTTTTCAGTTTCGCTGTGTGTAGTATGGAAAATATATTTTTTATATTTTAATAGTACAGACATTTTTGCACGCAATGATACCCATCCTGTGTATTTTTTTTATTGTTTATGTGTTTTAATTTTGGGTAAAGGGGGTTTATTTGAATTTTTAAATTTTTTTAAACATTTTTTAAAACTTTTTTTCCCTTTTTTTTTATTTTTTACACTTCTTTGATCATTCTTCTAGGGAACTATAACAAGCAATCATTAGATTGTTTCTCTCATAGCCTCCAATGCATTAGTATTGGAGTCTATGAGAATTACATTAAGTTCCTAATCACAGGAAGGCATGCAATAGGCACTAATGTGTGGCAGCCTCATGTCACTCAGAAGGACTGAGGCTGCAGCACACTTGATCCAGCTCCCCCGATCCTCGCTAGGGGGAGCCGGTGCATGGCCAGTAGTGCACGCTCCCGGATTCTATCCGCACAGATGCTATGGTCACATTTGACCACGGCATCTGAGGGGTTCAATGTGTGCCACCCCTCTCATCACTGATAACGTCACCACGAGGCTAGTTTTAACACAGGGTGACATTTTAATGCTCGTCTCAGTTCCTTTGGGTGTGTTTTTTTCAATCAAAAAGTGAGTGGATGGCCTCTCCGCGATCAAGTGGATGAGGTGAGTATAATTTTTTTTTACTTTTACCCATAATTTTTGGAAAAATTGATTAGTTACCACGAAGTGCATGGAAATACAGCATCATGGCGAATCAAATATTTCCTGAAATTTGGATCTAAGTTCACTTTGGATACTTCTACTCAATACTAGTAACAGCACTAAAGAGAAGATATAAGAGAAGACATAAGAAACATGTCATTTCAATTAGCAGGATCAACCCCACCAGACATTATGCCTAGTTTAATTAGGGTTGATCTTGCTAACAGATGCTCTTTAACCCCTTCCCAACATATGATGTAATAGTACGACATGGCGGCAAGTGACTTGCCGCATTTTGATGTACTATTACGTCATGGTGATCGGGCAGGCACCCGAGTGGTGCCGCCTTATCACTGTAAAACCTGATGCCAGCGGACCCCAGCAGTCAGCACTGACCACTGCATAGAAGGTGCATGTGGCGGGTAAGCGAGCCCATCGGGTCCCCGTGCTGCTATGGCGGGGATCCGATCGGTGACAAGGAAGCCTGATTCCAGGCACAGGCTGCCCAATGCCTTACACGGCAACGGGACCTGTCTTCTACAGGAGCCGAGGAGATCCAGCCCTAGGCTGGGTCTCCTAGGCAACCTGTTAGTGAATTACTCTGTGTAATACACTAACAGGCAATGCATTACAATACAGATGTATTGTAATGCATTGCAGAGGGGATCAGACCCTCAGAATTGGACAGAAATAAAGTTTTTAACAAAGCAAAATAATAGGGTTTTTAATGTTTTTAATTAAGTTTTAAGTCGTAAGCTTTAAGTAAAAAAAGAAAGAAATGCCCCTTTCCCCTGATTTTATAAAAAAAAAATAGGAAAAAAAAAGGAAAAAACACATATATTAGGTATCACTGCGTCCGTAATGACCGGCTCCACCCCGTCCGATAAACACCATGAAAAAAAAAATATATATATCTGTATCAAAAAAGCCATTTTCGTCACTACAGGCGTATGTCCCACAAAATGGTACCAATAAGACCATCACCTAATAGAACCGTAAAAAAAGCAATAAATGACAAAAAGAAAGCATATAAATCACTAAAACAGGAGGGGAGCCAGGAAGCACTGATAAACTATAAGGAAAAAAATAGAATATGTAAAAAACTAATAAAAACTGCCAAACTAGAGACCGAGAGATTAATTGCCAAAGAGAGCAAAACTAACCCTAAAATGTTTTTCAATTATATAAATGGTAAAAAATATAAACCTGAAGGAGTCGGCCCTCTACATAGCAATGAGGGGGGAGTTGCAGAAAGCGATGAGGATAAAGCCAAGCTATTAAATATTTTCTTCACCACTGTTTTCACTGAGGAAAATAAACTGTCAGATGAAATGCAAAATGTAAAAGTAAATTCCCCTTTAAAAGTGCCCTGTCTGACCCAGGAAGAAGTACGGCAGCGACTTAAAAAGATTAAAATAGACAAATCGCCAGGACCGGATGGCATACACCCCCTTATCCTAAGGGAATTAAGTGATGTCCTAGCCAGACCCTTATTTTTGATATTCACAGACTCCATACTGACAGGGAATGTTCCACCAGACTGGCGTATAGCAAATGTGGTGCCAATATTCAAAAAGGGTCCAAAAACAGAGCCTGGAAATTATAGGCCGGTAAGTTTAACATCTGTTGTGGGTAAACTGTTTGAAGGTTTTGTAAGAGATGCTATCTTGGAGTATCTCAATGAAAATAAGCAAATTACACCATATCAGCATGGCTTCATGAGGGATCGGTCATGTCAAACTAATTTAATCAGTTTCTATGAGGAGGTAAGTTCTAGACTTGACAGCGGCGAATCAATGGATGTCGTATATCTGGACTTCTCCAAAGCATTTGACGCTGTACCACATAAAAGGTTAGTATATAAAATGAGAACACTTGGACTAGGAGAAAATATCTGTATGTGGGTAAGTAACTGGCTCAGTAATAGAAAACAGAGAGTGGTTATTAACGGTACACACTCAGATTGGGTCACGGTCACTAGTGGGGTACCTCAGGGTTCAGTATTGGGCCCTATACTCTTCAATATATTTATTAATGATCTTGTAGAAGGCTTGCACAGTAATATATCAATTTTTGCAGATGACACTAAACTGTGTAAAGTAATTAACACTAAAGAGGACAGTTTTCTGCTACAGAGGGATCTGGATAGATTGGGGGCTTGGGCAGAGAAATGGCAGATGAGGTTTAACACTGACAAATGTAAAGTTATGCACATGGGAAGGAATAATGCAAGTCACCCGTACATGCTAAATGGTAAAACACTCAGTAACACTGACATGGAAAAGGATCTAGGAATTTTAATAAATAACAAACTAAGCTGTAAAAACCAGTGTCAGGCAGCTGCTGCTAAGGCCAATAAGATAATGGGTTGCATCAAAAGGGGCATAGATGCCCGTGATGAAAATATAGTCTTACCACTTTATAAATCACTAGTCAGACCACACATGGAGTACTGTGTACAGTTCTGGACTCCCGTGAACAAGGCAGACATAGCAGAGCTAGAGAGGGTTCAGAGGAGGGCAACTAAAGTAATAACTGGAATGGGGCAACTACAGTACCCGAAAGGGTATCAAAATTAGGGTTATTCACTCTAGAAAAAAGACGACTGAGGGAGATCTAATAACTATGTATAAATATATCAGGGGTCAGTACAAAGATCTCTCCCATCATCTATTTATCCCCAGGACTGTGACTGTGACGAGGGACATCCTCTGCGTCTGGAGGAAAGAAGGTTTGTACACAAACATAGAAAAGGGTTCTTCACGGTAAGAGCAGTAAGACTATGGAACTCTCTGCCTGAGGAGGTGGTGATGGTGAGTACAATAAAGGAATTCAAGAGGGGCCTGGATGTATTTCTGGAGCGTAATAATATTTCAGGCTATAGCTACTAGAGAGGGGTCGTTGATCCAGGGAGTTATTCTGACTGCCTGATTGGAGTCGGGAAGGAATTTTTTCCCCTTAAGTGGGGAAAATTGGCTCTACCTCACAGGGGTTTTTTGCCTTCCTCTGGATCAACTTGCAGGAAACAGGTCGAACTGGATGGACAAATGTCTTTTTTCGGCCTAATATACTATGTTACTATGTTACTATGTTACTATGTTACCTCATCCAGCAAAAAATGAGCCCCTACAAAAGTAAATCGCTCAAAAAATTAAAAATCTATAGTACTCAGAACATGGAGACAATGAAACATCATTTTTTTTTTTCAAAAATGCTATTATTGTGTTAAAGTGAAATAAAAAAAAGTATACATATTAAGTATTGCCGAGTCCGTAACATCCTGCGCTATAAAAATATCACATGACATTTACGGTGAAAACCGTAAAAAATAAAAACAGTGCCAAAAAAGTCATTTTTTGTCACCTAACATCACATAAACTGCAACACCAAGTGATCAAAAAGGCGTATGCCCCCAAAATTGTACCAATCAAACCGTCACCTCATCCCACAAAAAATGAGACCCTACCTAAGGCAATCGGTCAAAAAATTTAAAAGCTATGGCTCTCAGACTATGGAAACACTAAAACATAGTTACCGGGCTTGAACCCAGCCCGGTGACCCTGCCTACTAGTTGACGGTCCCTATACTGGTAAGTGCAGAGATTTAAACCAATCGCCCACGGTAAACACCGTAGGTACCAGTTCGCACACAAGTCAGACAAACAAACACCAAGAGGAAGTCGTGCAGGAAACAGTCAAACCAGGAGATCAATACCACACACAATCACTAAGCGGAAGAAGGTATTAATAACAAGCCAAGGGTCAATACTGGACAGGAAGCAAGTACAGAAGCATTGAGCAGAGGGAGAGGTCAAGGAATAGCCGAGTCAAGTCCAAAAGCAACAATCCAATTCACACAAAAGCAGCAGAGCACAGAAAGGAAAACCTATAACTGGCAAAGGATGATTGCCAGTAGCTGCCTTAAATAGGGAGCTAATCACCTGAGCGTCAACATCACCGGGGGGCATGACTCAGGTGTGACATCAGAGGGCATGGTCGTCGAGAGGGGCATAGCCTAAGCGGTGTTGAGAGGGGGCATGGCCTAAGCGCCGAGTCACCAAGGGTCATGGCCTGACAGCGCGTCTGGCACCGCGCTGCAGTGTCCGAACCCCATACTGCAGCACTGGAGCTCAGACAGGCAGGTTGGTGACATAGAGCAATTAAAAATCATATGTACCTCAAAATAGTACCAATAAAACTGACACCTTATCTCATAGTTTCCAAAATGGGGTCACTTTTTGAAGTTTCTACTGTAAGGGTGCATTAGGGGGGCTTCAAATGGAACATGTCATTTAAAAACCAGTCCAGCAAAATCTGCCTTCCAAAAACCATAGGGTGCTTCTTTTCTTCTGCGCCCTGTCGTGTGCCCTTACATCAGTTTACAACCACATGTGGGGTGTTTCTGTAAACCGCAGAATCTATATATATATGTATAAAGAAGGACGTATACCAGTGGCGTACTGCCCATATAGGGAGACCACGCCACTGCTAGGGGGCCCGCAGCACAGGGGGGCCCAGAGCTCATGGGAGGCCCCGCCCCCTCTGCACAAGACTGACAGTTAGACTACTGCTTCTGGGCTCCAGCTCCAACGTGCGTGCGTGCGTGTGAGCAGGCGGGACCAGCCCTCCCTCCTGCTGCTATGCCATCCCTCCTGGCTTCTGCTGCTCTTTGCAAAGAGCACACAGGACGGCACTCTGCCTGCGCGCTCTCCAGCTCAGCAGGCGTGATGACGTCATCACATTGTGCCTGCTGCTGGAGAGAGCGGGGTGCCTTCTTCTGGAGAGGCTGCAACAAGGTAAGTATTCGATCTTTATTTATTTTTTTATTGCTGGATTGGGCGCAGTAAAGGGGCTAAACTACTGGATGGGACACTGGTAAAGGGCACAAAACTACTGGATGGGGAACTAAAGGGGGCAAACTACTGGGTGGGGAACTAAAGGGGGCAAAACCACTGGATCGGACACTAGTAAAGGGCACAAAACTACTGGATGGGGCACTAAAGGGGGCACAACTACTGGATGGGACACTAAAGGGGCCAAAACTACTGGATGGGGTACTAAAGGGGCAAAACTACTGGATGGGGCATTAAAGGGGGCAAAACTATTGGATGGGGCAGTAAAGGGGCAACAATACCGGATGGGACACTAAAGGGGGCATAACTACTAGATAGGGACACTAAAGGGGGCAAAACTACTGGATGGAGCACTAAAGGGGCAACATTGCAGGATGGGATACTAAAGGGGGCAAAACTACTGAATGAGACACTAAAGGGGCAGGACCACTGGATGGGGCACTAAGGGTCAGTATTACTGGACTGGGGGAACTAAGGGAGTGTAAATACTGTGTGGGCACTAAGGGGGCATAACTACTGTTCTGGGACACAAAGGGGGATTCTACTCTGAGGGGTCACTTACGGGGCATTATACTGTGTGAGGGCACTAATATTGCTTACATTACAAAAAAGTGCCACAAAAAAGTGCCTTACTCCCATACAGCACTGTCATATCAGCGGTGTATGACGGTGTATGAGAGTACAGATAATAAAAGTTGGTTAATGAAAAAAAAATAAAATAAAGATTTATCCCTAACAGTTTTAGTAGGTCATGTATATATTTCTTTTTAGACAGATGGGGGTGTGGCAGGGGAGGAGCCAGGACAGGAGGTGGGTTGGGCCAGGGGTGGGTAGTGGGTGGGGTTAGGGGCCCAATTCAGATTCTTGCTATGGGGCCAAGTGACTTCTATGTATGCCCCTGACGTATACTGTATATGTGTGTGTATGTATGTTACGCGATCACTTAAAAATGCAGCCATCGATTTCAATTAAACTTTGTATACACATCCATTGCTACCTGGAAAGAAATCTTGTGGGGGTCACAGCTCTCTAGGATGTACCATTCCTGAGATATTCCCAAAAAATTACCTGTAATACAAGCCTGCAAGCCTTTCTCTTCAACTGCCATTTACACGGTCACATGTCCCTTATCAGCCAATAGAAGCTCGCAGGCCCTTAGTCTCCACATAGACACAGTTTTACTTCAGGTTTCCATAACAACCCAGCAAATTTTCTTCACTGCTGTAGGTCAGCTTTAGGCTAGGGCTACACGACAACACATAGGGCACAACTACACTGCTACATGTGTAGCACGACAATTTTTATAATGATAGTCTATGGTGTTGCACTGCAACATGTCACATGCTGGGACTGCCCCACGACAGTCACAGAAAAATCCATCTTGGATGAATTTTATGCAACTGGCGTGTCACAGTCGCGGCATGTCACATGTCGCAGTGCTACACCATAGCCTATCATTATAAAAATTGTTGAGACAAAATATCACGTGACACATGTCATCATGTAGCCCTAGCATTAAAGGAGCAGGGCTCTGTGGAGGTCACTATTAAAGGGGTGTGCACTGTGGAGGTCACAGTTAGGCATTTACTGTGGATGTTACTGTTAAGGAGGCAGGCCGCTGTGGAGGTCACTGTCAAAGGGGCGGACACTGGAGGTCACTGTTAAGGGGGCAGGGGCCACTATTAAAGGGGCAACTGCTGTAGAAGTCACTGTTAAGGCAGCAGGGTACTGTGAGGTCACTGTTAAGGCATCAGGGTACTGTGGAGGTCACTGTTAAGGGGGCGGGCCCCTGAGGAGGTCACTGTCAAGGGAGTGGGGTGCTGTGAAACTCTCTGTTAAACGGGTGGGCTGCTGTGAAAGACAAATTTAAGGGGATGGGCTACTGTGGAGGTCCCATTTTAAAGTGGCGGAGCACTGTGGGGGGTTCAGTGTTAAGGTGCTGTAAAGGTCACTGTTTTGGGGGATATTGTGGATCTTTTAACGACACACACAAACATTAAATGAAATAGATAAAAATATACTCGTGTAAAGCCGGTTCCTTCTGCTAGTCATGGTAATAAATATTAAATTTTGTTTGGTTGTTAATCCTCGATGTGTTAATGGAAAAAAATGGATTAAAATAGAAAATCTGCCAAATAAGGGAAAGTTAATCATTTTCTTTTAATTCTTGTGGAGCACCTAAAGGGTTAAAGTTTTTAAAATCAGTTTTGAGTAACTTAAGGGGTATAGTTTCTACAAAGGGGTCATTTATGGGTGGTTTCCCCACAAAGTGACTTCAGACCTGAACTGGTCCTTAAAAAGTGGGTTTTGGAAATTTTCTTAAAAATTTAAAAAATTGCTTCTAAAATTCTAAGCCTACTAACGTCCTAAAAAAATAAAATGACATTTACAAAATGATGCCAATATAAAGTAGACATATGGGGAATGTTAAGTAATAAATATTGTATGAGGTATCACTTTCTTAAAAGCAGAGAAATAGAAATTTTGAAAATTACGAATTTTTCTATATTTCTGGTAAATTTTAGAATTTTTTCATGAATAAATGTTTTTTCATGAATAATGTGTCACGAGAAAACATTTTCAGAATGGCTTGGATAAGTAAATGTGTTCCAAAGTTATTACTAGTGATGAGCGGCATGGGCAATATTTGAATTTGCGATATTTTGCGAATATTTGGGAAAATATTTATCATATATTCGTGAATTTGATATTATTTTCTTTATTACTAAAATCGACAGTGTAATATTCACATATTGCAAGCGTAATACAGGCGTGGGTCACATTTGCTACATTTTTCAAGCTGCTAGAAGTTTACTGAGACTGTAGAAAATGGCTGTCACGGAAGAACATTACAATAGCTTTACATGCAAATAGAATGCTCCAATATATTCGCGATTGCGCAAACCTGCAATTGATGCACATATTTTTGTGCAGGTCTGACTACATATTAGTGATTGGTGCACTAAGTATTGTTGTGAACTTGTGACATCACAGCACTATGTCCCATGTATCAGCTACACTATATCACTACACAACACTGACTACCCTGACTATCTCACACTAACTATCTTTAATATATATATATATATATATATATATATAGGAGCTAACTTACTATGTCATGTGACAGCAAAGCACAGAGCACATCAATTACACTGCTGTCTCTCTCATAACTGTAAAAAAATTCAGAAAATGGCTGCTGGGGAGGTTCTTATATAGTAAGGGTAGGCAACTTTCCTGTTGGTTGCTAGGGATCTCGCTAAGCTCAGAAAAAGACATTGCTGCCTTCTCATTGGCCCACAAGCAAGAAGCAGGGAGTAATCATGTGTTCAGATGAAAAAAAATTATGAATATGCTCGAATATGAATATATAGCACTATATTCTAAGCATTCGCAAATTCTCTAAGTGCCGATATTCGCGATTTGAATATTCGCGCCCAACACTAGTTATTACAACATATAGTAACACATATCAGATTTGCAAAAAATGGCCTGGGCAGGAGGGCGAAAACTGGCCCGGGGTAGAAATGTTGGAAATGGACAGACTTTGAATTTTTAACCTTAGCTCGATTTATCAACAGGGCATGCACCCTGTTGATAGGACTGCCAACTGCTGCACAAAGAACAGATACTGACACATACCCTGGGCGATCAGCTGATTGAAGAGGCTGAAGAGCTCCAGCGAGTGCTGCAGTTGCTGCATTGTTTGCATTGCTCCTTACCCAGGAACACTGCACACTGAGTATGGAGAAGAGCATACAGTATTCCTGGTTACAAAGCCCCTAGAGTGCTGTAGCCTGTTCAAATAGCTGATGAGCGTGATCAGCGTGGCTGATACATTGTCATTTTGGAACAACTCCTTTAACCAAGTGTTTTGCAAAAATTACAAAATAAGCTAATGGAAAACAATTTCACTCTGAACTTTGGAGTTTGTTGGTTGATGTTAAGCAATACCTGAATTACTGAAAGTGACAAAACTTCCACTTTACCATTTAAGACATCTCAAAATGTAGCAACTGCTTCCTCAGTATTTCACATTCACATTAAGTTGTCAGTTACCAGAGAATTAAAAGGTCTAACCCCACCAGAGATCACATATAACGGACAACACAATTCTCTAAAAACAACAGGCGATAATGGAGCCCTTCTGTGCAGGGTGGAAGCAGATAATAAAAAACAGCCGTTGTTCTGCTTAACTCCTTCACTACACAGCTTATCACATGATTGCCAGATCACTACAGCTTTCTGAGAAACACATTGGGGGAATTTATTAAACTTCTGTAGCAGAAAAGTCATATATTTTGGCAAAAGTCCTTGGGCCAAAATGTGCTACTTCTCTCCACTTCCCAACAAAACTGGTACACCTTACACCATTTCATTTCTGGTACACAGACATCTTGAAGATGGTCCCAATTGATTGAGAGGCCTTTGCCTCATAATAATCTTGGTCCACTGTACGCCAGTGTATTTCTTTATTAGCATAAGAAGTATTAGTCTTAATAAATTCCCTTATTGTGATTTTGTTTTTAAATAGAAATATAATGACAGTCAGTAGGATGTGTCCATTATCCAAGCCATTATAGCAGGAGCTTGGTTGTCTCCTGCTCTAACAAATGAGAGAAGAGATACCTAAAAATCTGCCCATTTAACCCTTTGATTGTTGAGGTCAAGATAGAATAAGGCCTGATCACCATGGTGTCAAGTTCGGGAGTGGGAGGAAAACACCACACTGAACATAGGAGGGAAAGGGGTGAGGGAATAAGGCCTGGAAACTAGGGAAAGGAGAACCCTTATCAAAGTCTTGACTAACTTCCGTACAAACAGACCCCAGAGGTAGGTGAGTTCATACACCGGTATACCTAGTGTCCTAACTCACCTTATAGGAGCAGGGGTGTATCTATCACGAGGAAAACAAGGCATTTGCCTAGGGCGGCACTTGCCAATGGGGCAACAAAATGCCGGTATACTCAGATTCGATGGTATATTCTAATCCCCAGCCAGGCATTCCCATGGTGACGGGGACGCTTGCCTGGGGGTTAGAATATACAGGGCCCTGCCTCTCACAGGATTATACATTTATTAACTGTAATCTGTAACTTTAACGTTAAATGAGCGCTTATCTCTTTACTAGGGTATCTTACTCTCAGCTCCGGTAACAGGCAATGCGGGCGGCGCTCACTCACTGATGTCACGTGCCTGCTCCTCCCACTAGGCTCACAGGAGCGTGAAGTCAGTGAGTGAGCACCGCCCGCACTGCCTGTTACCAAAGCTGAGAGTAAGATACCCTAGTAAAAAGATAAGAGCTCATTTAAAGTTAAAGTTACAGATTATAGTTAATAAATGTATAATTCTGGGAGCGGCAGGGAGGGGGATCTGTGGATGGCACTGACACGGGGGGGGGGGATCTGTGGATGGCACTGTCATGGGGGGGATCTGTGGATGGCACTGTTATGGGGGGATCGTGGATGACACGGTCATGGGGGGTTTCTGTGGATGGCACTGTCATGGGTGGGGGATCTGTGGATGGCACTGTCAAGGGTGGGGGATCTGTGGATGGCACTGTCATGGGTGGGGGATCTGTGGATGGCACTGTTTAGGGGATCACCGGATGGCACTGTTATGGGGAGGGGATCACCGGATGGCACTGTTATGGGGTGGGGATCTGTGGATGGCACTGTTATGGAGGGGATCTGTGGATGGCACTGTTATGGGGGGGTCTGTTGATGACACTGTCATGGGGCGGAGGATCTGTGGATGGCACTGTTTAGGGGGATCACCGGATGGCACTGTTATGGGGAGGGGGATCACCGGATGGCACTGTTATGGGGTGGGGGATCTGTGGATGGCACTGTTATGGAGGGGGATCTGTGGATGGCACTGTTATGGGGGGGGATATGTGGCTGACACTGTCATGGGGGGGGAATCTGTGGATGGCACTGTTATGGGGGGATCTGTGGATGACACTGTCATGGGAGGGGGATTTGTGGATGGCACTGCCATGGGTGGTGGATCTGTGGATGGCACTGTTATAGGGGGGATCTGTGAATGACACTGTTATGGGGAGGGGAATCTGTGGATGCCACTGTTTATGGGGGATCTGTGGATGGCACTGTTATGGGGAGGGGGATCTGTGGATCATGGATGACTGATCTTTGTAAAGTGGTTGAATTTACACTTTATATTATTATATCTAAAGATTCTCTTTAAATAATAGATTCAACATTTGGTACAGAAAGCACAAAATATTGGCCTTCGTTATTCACTTTTAAATACAGAAAGGAAGATGTAAAGGGGGAAGCCTAAAGAGGAAGGGGTGGGGTTTACAGAGAAAGGGGCTTGGCCTTGACTGGAAGAGGTGGGTCAAATTCATATTAGGGGGGTTTACAAGTTTAGTCTCATCTAGGGCAGCACAAAACCAAGATACACCACTGTATAGGAGACAGGAATGAGCCAACCTGTTCCTCCAAAAGAAAGGACGAACAGGAGTCTCCCTCAGGCCTTAATACAAATGACAGGGAAAAGCAACAAACAAAATAACTTAAACAAAATACAAAAGGGAAAGAAAACACTTAACTTCAAGTGGATATGGAGGCACCAGGAATTCAACCAAGATCCACACACCAGCTATCCACAACTCCAACAGAAGCTATAAACTGCATAGCATAGTGGGAGAAACAACACTAAATAGAGAAGGTCAAATGACCATAATAGCCGCATCTGGGGAAAGAAGGAGTGGCATGCACCAGAAGCAACACATACGGTATTTGATCCAAATGGAAAACATGTCAGATCAAACCACGTGTTGCCAATCTCACCAATCTCCAGGAATGTCTGTGACAGTACCCCACCCCCCCTTCTACAGGTGACCTGTGGGCACCCAGGACTAACCTTATCGGGATGAGACCTGTAAAAAGCTTTCACCAAATGACTGGCATTCACGTCAGATGCAGGAACCCACATCCTCTGGTCCATAACTCTTCCAGTGAACAAGATACTGAAAACAGAGAACTCGAGATTCAATAATCTTGGTGATCTGGAATTCCAAACTGCCATCAACCATGACAAGAGTAGGTTGAAAGGGGGGCGACTCCAAAGGTTCAACATATCTCTTTAATAAACATTTGTGAAACACATTATGAATTTTCAGAGCCTGAGGAAGTTTAAGACGAAAAGATACAGGATTAATAATGGCAGTGATCTTATATGGACCAATAAACCTTGGACCCAACTTCCAAGAAGGAACCTTCAACTTAATATTTCTTGTGGACAACCACACAAAATCACCCACTTTCAGGTCTGGACCATTCATACGTTTCCTGTCAGCCGCACGTTTATACTTGTTGTCCATATTAATCACGTTATTTTGAATTTTCCACCGTAAAGAAGACAATGATGAAGAAAAACGTTCCTCCTCAGGAATACCGGAAGTATACAAACCAGAGAATGTGCCAAATTGCGGGTGAAACCCATATGCCCCCAAAAAGGGCGACTTACCAGTGGACTCCTGTCTACGATTATTTATGGCAAACTCTGTCAAAGACAAAAACGAGGACCATTCCTCCTGGTTCTCAGAAATAAAACATCTTAAGTAAGACTCCAGACTCTGATAAGTGCTCTTCATCTGTCCATTCGTCTAAGGATGAAAAGCAGAAGAAAAAGACAGTTGTACCCCCCTGCCGAGTACAGAACGCCTTCCAGAATCTGGACACAAACTGAGTCCCACGATCCGAGACCACGTCAGAGGGAATGCCATGAAGTTTCACGATGTTGTCAAAAAACACTTATGCGTGTTTAGCATTAGGTAGGCCAGGCAATGCTATAAAGTGCACCAGAATATCGGTCTTTCCAGATGAATTAGGCAGATCAGTAATAAAATCCATAGACAATTGAGTCCATGGTCTGGACGGTATGGGCAACAGAAGTGTAGATCCACTGAGGAAGGGATCTGTGATCCCGAAACGCGTATGGCATGTTGAAAGAGACTCTGTACATCATTTAATTATATTCACAAAAGCGCTTCTCTTTGAAGTTAGCCTCCATTATATGACGGCGCACACCACGTGGGATGCCACAGGTACGCGCAATTGAATCTTCACAAGAGGATGCCGCTTGCTACATAGAGTATTGCTACGCAAGGATCCCTTATACCTACTGCTGACCGAAACCATTGAGGAGTATCTAGCCGCCTATGAGCGGTGAAGACAATGTAAAACCGTATGTTTTTATATGACATTTAAATACCAAGTTGTTTGCACTTACCGCATTCTATGAATACAAATCGGCTATTCTCCTAATAGGAATGTTCTACATGCGATCAGCATGATACCTGAAAAACGGCTATTCAAAAAGTGATCATTCATGTTGCCAAATGTCCTTGCTGTAATACAGCACTGAACATTGCGTTTCACTTGTGCCTTATTAAATAACCGGCAGGATCGGACATTGATTCAGATCTGTGGTAACGCAACGTTTTGAATACAATATTGCATTTTTTCTGGTGACTAACAGAATTGATTATCGATCTGCACTCATATGAACAGATATATTGATTCGCCTTTTCAGTCAACTCAGTCATTCTAGATAAGTGCGTCAGACTATTACTATATGTTTTGAACTATTTATGCATATTTGGGTATATACAGAGAACAACATTTGTGAATTTTCAATTAGCCATTAGCCATTTATAGAGGTTTCATATGCAGATTGGTCACTATATTATATTCTCGATCACCACACTGTCCCCTGCGGGACCCAATCTGCTTGTGGGGCTCTGTATTGGGTTTTGAAGATCCACAGTGTTATATTTTAATTTTTTTATTTTTTATTTTATATCTATCATCAACTGTTTTACTAATAAAGGTTCATTGTAGAGACATATAGTTGAGTGCCCTTATCCCTTGTATATTTGTTTATTATTCCTGGTTGTTTTGGGGTCACCTAGATACGTGACACCGCACACCAGATTGTGTCATCAGAGAGCCATCTGCACATCAGTTTACTCCAGAAGATCGAGTATGTGTCACCTTAGTGCGTGCACAGATATCACAGGCCGACACATAGTCCTCAACACACTTAAGCAACCCCGGCCACCAGAATCTACGAGAGATGAGGTCGGCAGTGGATCTACTCCCAGGGTGTCCCATAAGAACCGTACAGTGATGTTCCTCAAACACTTTATGATGCAATTCTGATGTAATAAACGATTTCCTTGAGGGACAAGACTCAGGTGCGTCTCCCTGAGCCTCTAACACCTAAACCTCTAGGTCAGGGTATAGGGCGGATATCACCACCCCCTCCGACAGTATCAGACTCGATTTTCAAAATCACCACCTCCAGGAAAACTACGTGACAAGGCATCTGTCTTGACGTTCTTAACCCCAGGACAATAAGTAACAATAAAATTGAATCTGATGAAAAACACCATCTGGCCTGCCTTGAGTTCAGTCATTTAGCCGACTCCCGGTAAGCCAGGTTTTTGTGATCGGATGAATCGCCCCTTCCAACCAATGACAGGCCCTGCGATATGAGGGCTCCTACCCCTACCTCGGACGCTTCAACTTCTACAATGAAAGGTTGTGATACATCCGGCTGCACCAATATAGGGGCAAAAGCGAAGAACTCCTTAACTGCAGAAAAGGCTTGCAATGCCGTATATGACCACACTGAAACATACGTCCCTTTCTTAGTCATGTCTGTTAAGGGTTTCACCACTGTCCAACAGTTTTGATTACATTTTCGGTAATAGTTGGTGAATATCAAAAACCACATGAGAGCGTTCAGATTTTCATGTCGATCCCAGTCCAATAAAGCACGGACTTTCTCTGGATCCATTTGAAAACCTTAAGATGACAGCAGGTAGCCCAAGAATTGCGCCTCATGTACAGCAAAAACACACTTCTCTAATTTTGTGTACAATCTTAGGATCTGTAACACCTGTCTAATATAATCCTGATAAATCTCCACATCTGGAGAATAAATTAGTATGTCATCCAAATACACGACAACAAACCTTCACACCAGGTGATGAAAAATGTCATTCACAAAATGCTGGAAAACCACAGGAGCATTGGTCAACCCAAAGGGCATGACCAGGTTCTCAAAGTGATCCTCTGGGGTATTAAAATCCATCTTCCATTCATTTCCTTCCTTGATCCTGATGAGATTATATGCCCCCCTTAAATCCAACTTGGAGAACACTTTGGTATTAACAATCAGGTTAAACAAATCAGAAATCAAAGGAAGGGGGTAAGAATCACGGACAGTAATCCGATTGAGGTCACGGAAATCCAGACGTGGCCTAAGAGTTCTGGCCTTTCTTTTAACAAAGAAAAACCCTGCTACCACTGGAGATTTGGAAGGTCTTATGTGTCCTTTAGCCAAACTCTTGATAATATACTCTCTCATGGCCATACTTTCAGGTCCATAAAGGTTATACAATGTAGATTTGGGCAATTTAGCTCCGGGAATAAGGTTGATAGAATAATCATATGCCCGATGTGGAGGTAAATCCTCTGCATCCACGTTCAGAAAATACATCAGCAAAATCAGAAATAAAAGAGGGTAACGTTTTAGTGGTTAAAGCAGAAAAAGATGTATTGAGACAATTGTCAATGCAATAATCACCCCAATTTAGAATCTGTCTAGCTTGCCAATCAATGGTTGGATTGTGCTTGCTTAACCACGGTAATCCCAGAACCAACAGAGCAGGGATACCCTCCAACACAAAACACGAGATGAATTCCTGATGAAAGTCACCCACTCTTAATCAGATGTCATGCACCATCAGAGATAAACAATTCTGAGTTAGAGGTGCTGAATCATTAGCAAAAATTAAAATGTTTTTTGCTAATGCACTTGGAGACAACCCGTGCATACGGACAAAGTGAGCATTAATCATATTCACCCCTTCCCCACTGTCAATAAACACCTCTATCCCCACAGTCTTGGACTCTAGCACCACCTCGGCAGTCAGGAGAAATCGGATACTACCAGTCAAAGACAAATACACATTCTCTGACTCTCCTCTCACCCCTCCAAGAGTCAGATAGGAATGAGATGTCCCCTTTTATCGATAGACATACATCGATAAAATGTCCCTTCCAACAAACACACTCCCTTCCTACGACTAATACACTTAAAAGCAAATCTAGGAGTAGCTCCCCATAATTGCATGGGTTCGTCCCCAGACATAAACACAGGAGTATCTTCACCCAAAGTGTCAGAGGAAGACGTACGTTCTGAGAGTGGGGTCCCCTGGATCTCTCTCTCAAGCATCTATCAATGCGTACTGCAAGAGACATAGCGGCTTCTAGAGACTAAGTATTCTCATGAAAGGCCAAAGCGTCCTTCAGCCTCTTATATAATCCCTGACAAAACTGAGTACGGAGAGTCGGATCGTTCCACTCAGTATCCGTAGCCAACCCTATAAACTCAGAGCAATAGATCTCAGCAGAACGCTTGGTCTCGGCCAGAACAACCGAGCACAATAGAAGTCAATGGGAAAACCAGAGCATTAAACCAGGCACCCGCTGCACTAAAGAGGGGAGGGTGTCTGGTTCACAGGAAAAGGTCAGAAATTGGTGGAAACATCACTGAAATGGTTCGGGAACAGCATGGGGAGGATGCATCTTGGACTTCCAGAGGTCGCTGCTGGGAACGAAGTCTTCCGAGTAGTACGCCACTTTTACAGACTGACATTAATACGCACAAAACCAAAG
Organism: Bufotes viridis; assembly: GCA_033119425.1. NCBI lineage: Eukaryota > Metazoa > Chordata > Amphibia > Anura > Bufonidae > Bufotes > Bufotes viridis. Next base: position 118,544,669 of record CM065597.1, on the reverse strand, counting down.
ACAAAATCGATTTTAGAGGAAAAATTGTTAGAAAACATTCTTTCCTGTATATTTACTTGCATAGATAGTGCAAGTGCTGCCAAAAATTACAAGGAACAGGCACTCCGATACAACCTGTATATCACATAAAGGAGGGCCTCATTCACATTGTGGTACAATTGTTCATGTAGTGGGACACCTACACTCATAAATCCTATGTACTAAGTGAAAAGGCTGCCAAAAATTACAAGGAGCCGGCACTCCAATACACCCTTTATTAAACATAAAAGAGGGCATCATACACACCCTTGAAAATTTTTGATTGATGGCCTGCTGGGGACCCTCCAAAACATTAGGGTCTGCTGCTGAGCTGACCCTCTAAAACATTAGGAGCAAGGGCCTGCTGGTGACCCTCCAAAACATTAGGGGTGAGGGCCTGCTGCTGATCAGACCATCTAAAACATTATGGGTGAGGGACTGCTGGTGACCCTCTAAAACATTAGGGGTGAGGGTCTTCTGCTGAGCTGACCCTCTGAAACATTAGGGGCGAGGGCCTGCTGCTGATCTGACCATCTAAAACATTAGGGGTGAGGGTCTGCTGCTGAAATGACCCTCTAAAACATTTGGAGCAAGTGTGTGCTGCTGAGCTGTTCCTCTAAAACATTAGGGGTGAGGTTCTGCTGCTGAGCTGACCCTTAAAAAAAAACATGCTCAAACTGCGGCCTTCCAGCTGTTGCAAAACTACAAATCCCAGCATGCCCGAACAGCCTACAGGTATCTGCCTACAGCAGGGCATTGTGGGAGTTGTAGTTTTACAACAGCTGGAGGGCTGCAGTTTGAGGATGCCTGCTCTAAAACATTAGGGGTGAGTGTCTGCTGCTGAGCTGAGCCTCTAAAACATTAGGGGTGAGGGTCTGCTGCTGAGCTGACCCTCTAAGACATTAGGGGCGAGTGCCTGCTGCTGATCTGACAATCTAAAACAGTATGGGTGAGGGCCTGCTGTCGAGCTGACCATCGAAAACATTATGGGCGAGCGCCTCCTGCGAACTGACCATCTAAAAAATTAGGGGTGAGGGTCTGCTGCAGAGCTGACCCTCTAAAACATTAGGGGCGAGTGCCTGCTGCTAATCTGACCATCTAAAACATTATGGACGAGGGCCTGCTGGTGACCCTCTAAAACATTATGGGTGAGGGCCTGATGGTGACCCTCAAAAACATTATGGTTGAGGGCATGCTGGTGACCCTCTAAAACATTATGGGTGAGGGCCTGCTGGTGACCCTCTAAAACATTATGGGTGAGGGCCCGCTGCTGAACTGACCCTCTAAAACATTAGAAGCGAGGGCAGCCTAATAAGCATGTTGATATGATGGAGGAGGAGGATCAGAAAAGGGAGATTGAACCATAAACCCTTTTTAGTGGTGGAAGGGGAGCTTCGGAATACAGTGTATTCAATACACCATAAAAGCCACATTTAGAGTGCCTTCATGTTCAGTCGTTTTCCTATGGTGGAGTAAAGAAGTCAAGGGCAATCCAGGCCTTGTTCATTTTTATAAGAGTCAACCGGTCAGCATTTTCAGTTGACAGGCGGATGCGCTTATCAGTCATTATGCCCCCAGCAGCACTAAATACACACTCTGACAAAACGCTGGCGGCAGAGCAGGCCAGCACCGCCAAGGTGTAGAGCGCAAGTTCGTGCCACGTGTCCAGCTTGGACACCCAATAGTTGTAAGGCACAGAGGGATCACTGCAGATGGTCTGCTACGTACTCCTTAACCATCTTCGAAAATTTTTACCACCTTGTGGAACTAGGCCGTGCATCAGGTTGAGGGTCCTTGCGGGGTGTCATGGAACTGTCCCAGGCCTTGGAGAGTGTTGCCCTGCCTCTGTTGAAACTGCTGAGTATTCCCCTCGTCTACCCTCCTCGGTTGGCCAAGGAACTACATACTCTGCAGCCAGGGTTGTCAGCTGGAAATCTTTGGAGCAATTTTTTAAAAGGACCTTCTGGTCATGCATTATTTTGCTTGTCCTCTCCACCGCAGGAATGAGAGATGAGAAGTTCTATTTGTAGCGGGAGTCGAGAAGGGTTATCAACCAGTAATCGGTGTTGGCCAAAATGATACAATGCGAGTGTCACGGGAAAGGCAGCCTAATAAAGTCAGCCATGTGTGCCAGAGTCCCAACAGACAAGACTTTGCTGTCCTCATCAGGAGGATGACTCTCAATCTCCTCATCCTCTTCCTCCTCTTCTACCCATCCACGCTGAACAGATGGAATAAAACTTCCATGGGTACTACCCTCTGTAGCAGAGACAACTGTCTCCTGCTCCTACTCCTCCTCATCATCATCCATTTATGTCTCGCTCCTGGCCTCCACAACTTTCACCCAGTGTGCCGTCAGGGAAATGTAGCGTCCCTGGCCAAAAGCATGTGTCCATGTGTCAGTCATTAAAAGGACCTTCCCAATAACTACGTTGGTCAGGGCAGGGGTGATGTTACGGGACACATGCTGGTGTAGGGCTGGGACTGCACACCGTGAAAAATATTGGCTGCTGGGGACAGAGTAACTCGGGATGATGGCTGAGGAAAGCCTCAGTGTCCACAAGCCTAAATGGTAACATTTCCAGGAACAGCAATTTGGAAAGTTTTATAGTGCTATATTTGGTGGGTGGGTGGCTGGGTTTTTGCGCTTTCCTTCAAAGGCCTGGGGTATAGACATCTGTACGCTGTGCTGGGACACAGAAGTGGATGTGCTAGCTGATGGTGCTTGCAAAGGTCCAGATGCATGGCGGGAGGAATCCGGGCCTGCATCTTGGACAGGGGATTGGCCAGCACGTAAAACAGGGGAAGAGGAGGCAGTGGTGTGACCCGCAGAAAGTGATTGTGGACTTAGGCGTTCGGCCCACCTACTTATTAGGGTGCTTTGATTCCTCAAAAAAGTGCCTGACTGCGGAACAACTACCCCTTGGCAAGGGAGATTTCCCAAAAGGGGTGCTCCGTGGAACAGTTGCGGGCCTGTTTGGTGTGGCCCGGCTTCTCCCTTTTGCCACCCCTCTAGGAGATGTAGCACAGATAATGTCGCTGTCCGCAGCGTCTATGAAAAAAGTGTACTGAATTTCAAAGATAATTTTAGGATATGCAAACGTTATAGCGCAAATAATGTCGCTGTCGCCAGCGGCTAATAGAAAATGACACTGAATGAATGTCACTGATATTTAGGATGCGCAAAAGTAATACAGGAGTTATAGCGCAAGTAATGTCGCTGTCACCACAGGCTAATAAAAAATTTAACTGAATGAATGTCACTGATATTTAGGATGCGCAAACGTTATACAGGAATTATAGCGAAAGTAATGTCGCTGTCACCATCGGCTAATAAAAAAATACACTGAATGAATGTCACTGATATTTAGGATGCACAAACGATATACAGGAGGTATAGCACAAGTAATGTCGCTGTCACCACCGGCTAATAAAAAATGACACTGAATGAATGTCACTGATATTTGGGATGCACAAACGTTATATAGGAGGTATAGCGCAAGTAATGTGGCTGTCACCACTGGCTAATAAAAAATTACACTGCATAAATGTCACTGATATTTAGGATGCGCAAACGTTATACAGGAGTTATAGCACAAGTAATGTCGCTGTCACCACCGGCTAACAAAAAATTGCACTGAATGAATGTCACTGATATTTAGGATGCGCAATTGTTATACAGGAGTTATAGCGCAAGTAAAGTCGCTGTCACCGCCGGCTAATAAAAAATTACACTGAATAAATGTCACTGATATTTAGGATGTGCAAACGTTATACAGGAGATGTAGCGCTGGTAATGTCGCTGTCACCAGCGGCCAAACGATTACGCTGAATGTCACAGATATTTAGGCTGCGCAAATGTAAAATAAAAGATGTAGCAGAGGTTTTGTCACTATCAGAACTGCATGCAATTTAGCGCAGGTTGCGCTAATAATATATATTGCAGCCAGATACAACTATAGTCCTTAAAAGGAATTTTGGGTCTCTAACAATTCAATGCAATTTAGCTCAGGTTGGGATAATAATTATATTGCTGGCAGATACAACAATAGTCCTTAAAAGGACTTTTGGGTCTCTAACAAGTTTGTTCCCTAAAATATTACTATTTCACTCCCTATACTATCTGTCCCCTCTTCAGCACAGCTCTCTCTGACTAGGACTGAGCCGAACATGTGTCATGTGACGTGTTCCGGCCGGCTAATCACTGTAATGTCACTAACCAACATGGCTACGGCATTACAGTGAGTGGCATGACTTCACAACATTACATTACCTGCTAAGACCTCAACCAAATGCACTAAACCTGTACTACATCTTTATAAAGTGTATGCAACCTTATGGCATCTGCTTCTATATGACAGAGATTTTCCCCACCACTGGCCCCCTAATAGTCAACTTACCCTGTACCTATGAGCAGCACTACCGGATCCAAAGAGAAGATAGCTGTTAGATAAACAGGTAAATGATTTATCACCTGGCACCTCACCCTGTCAGTCCCTAGCGATCTAATTTATGTAAAAAATCAATGATTCTTAAAACAAATTAAAGACAGAATAATATTGAAAAAAATCAATCATAGATTGTGCTCCTACCCACCCTCCTTAATGGTACATCTGCTATACCCAGACCTCATCAGGTTGTGTAAGATTTTTGGTGTTTCACAAGTTCACTGCACAGTTTTATTACAACACAGCAGTTTTGTTCAGTGTTTTTAGCAACTGCCAAAGTTGTGAAAGGACTTTCAATGTAAAAACATGTGACTTTCTATCTAAATGCAGAGCACTTACAGGAACATTTATTCTAAATGCATAGAAGGAAAGCATACATTGGGTCAGTACACTAGTTTTCAGTAGTAAATTAAAACTATACCATCCCTATAGGGCTGATGATCTTGCAACACTTGATTAAAATATAGAACTAGCTGATTATTACATTGTCATGGTATGGCTACATTATTCTTAATTTGTATCGTGACATAAATTTAAAAAAGTATTTAACTTCTTAGGGACAAAGCCTTTTTTGGCCTTTAAGGGGTTGTCTGCTTTTTAATATTGATGACTAGAGATGAGCAAAGTTTTCAAATATTCGATTCAGACACTTCACTGAATTAAAAAAAAAAATTTGATTCGATCCAAATTAATTCGGCATGAAGCATGTTATACATGAGCTATTTCCCAGCCTGCAAGGAGTGTATCTCCGAAACATGCATAGCTAGTCCATTATGGTAGTAAAACAGTTACTATGCATCAGTATGACAGGCTGGGGACAGGCGTCACTCTTAGGCCTCTTTCACATGAGCGTGACGGATCAGGGAAACTCACACCATTTTTCAAGCACGTTCAGTCAGTTATGTCTGCGATTGCATTCCGTTGTTCATTTTTTTCCGTGTAGGTGCAATGCGTTTTGATGCATTTTTCACACGCGTGATGAAAAACTGAAGGTTTACAAGCAACATCTCTTAGCAATAGTGATGTGCGAACATGCTCGGCCAAGTATTGGTTCGGCTCGAGCATCGCTATGCTCGGCGCTCGGCTTTACTCGGCTGAGCACTACGTGTATTTGTCGCATTGCTTGAGTCTCCTCCCCGCACGTTTGGCGCCTTCTAACCGGCCAATGAAGGTCCAGGTAAGTAATTCCCCTCAGAGTAAGGACATAGCAATGTTAGCTGTAAGCCTAAGGCCCCTTTCCCACTTGCGTTTTTGTTTTCCGGCATAGAGTTCTGTCGTCGGGGCTCTATGCCGGAAAACTACTGATCAGAGATATCCTAATACATTCTGAATGGAGAGAAATCCATTCAGGATGCATTAGGATGTCATCTGTTCAGTACCTAAACGTTTTTTGGCCGGAGAAAAATCCATAGCATGCTTTGCATGTGCGTTCCCACAGAGAATACATTTTATTTGGGACAAATTTGTATCCAATATAGAACGACATCCGAATACAGTGTGTATTGTCAAAATTGCATCTCTGGGCTAGTGTATTTCCGAAAATCTGTATTTTTCTGTATCCAGTACCTTACTGGAAGCCAATACAGTGTGTATTGTAAATATTACATTATCTCTAGTGTAGTGTACTCCTGAAAATATTTATTTTTCTGTACTCAGTACATAACAGCAAGCCAATACGGTGTGTACTTTAAAACTTACATTATTTCTAATCTAGTATACTCCTGAAAATCTTTATTTTTCTGTATACAGTACATTACAGCAAGCCAATAGTGTGTACAGCAAAATTTTATTTTGTCTGGCCTAGTGTAGTGCCGAAAATTTGTATTTCTCTGTCTACAGTACATTACAGCAAGCCAATAGAGTGTGTATTGTAAAAATGTCATTATCTCTGGGCTACTGCAGTGCCGTAAATTTGTATTTCTCTGTCTACAGTACATCACAGCAAGCCTAAACAGTGTGTACTGTAAAAATTACATTATCTCTGGGCTAGTGTACTCCTGAAAATATTCAGTTTTCCGTATTCAGTACATTACAGCAAGCCAATACAGTTTGTACTGTAAAAATTTCATTATCTCTGGCCTAGTATAGTGCCGAAAATTTGTATTTCTCTGTCTATAGTACATTACAGCAAGCCAATACAGTGCGTACTGTAAAAATTACATTAGCTCTGGTCTAGTGGACTCCTAAAAATATGGATTTTTCTGTATTCCATACATTACAGCAAGCCAATAGAGTGTGTACAGTAAAATGTTCATTTTCTCTGGGCTACTGTAGTGACGAAAATTTGAATTTCTCTGTCTACAGTACATTACAGCAAGTACATTACAGCAAGCCAATGTACAGCACAAATTTGTACAGCAAAAATTTGTATTTCTCTGTCTACAGTACATTACAGCAAGCCAATACAGGGTATAATGTAAAAATGTCATTATCTATAGCCTAATGTAGGGCCAAAAATTTGTATTTCTCTGCCTATAGCACATTACAGCAAGCCTATACAGTGTGTGCTGTAAAACTTACATTATCTCTGGGATAGTGTAGTGCCAAAAATTTGTATTTCTTTGTCAACAGTACATTACAGCAAGCCAATACAGTGTGTACTGTAAAAATTTCATTATCTGTGGCCGACTGTAGTGACAAAAATTTGAATTTCTCTGTCTACAGTACATTACAGCAAGTACATTACAGCAAGCCAATGTACAGCACAAATTTGTACAGCACAAATTTGTATTTCTCTGTCTACAGTACATTACAGCAAGCCAATACAGGGTATAATGTAAAAAGGTCATTATCTATAGCCTAGTGTAGTGCCAAAAATTTGTATTTCTCTGCCAATAGCACATTACAGCAAGCCTATACAGTGTGTGCTGTAAAACTTACATTATCTCTGGGATAGTGTAGTGCCGAAAATCTGTATTTTTCTGTATCCAGTACTGTCCTGCATCAGAAAACTGCATCATAAAACTGTATGAATGGGCAGAGGAGGAGGAGGATGAGGCTATGGAGAGCCATCCTGAAGTTGAAATCAACGTCTTCCTGTTGGTATTCTGGCACACATGGCTGACTTCATGTTAGGCTGCCTTTCCCACGACCCTCGCATTATACGCATTTTAGGTAACACAGATTACTGGGTGTTCACCCTTCTCGACCCCCGCCACAAAGCGAACTTCTCATCTCTCATTCCTGTGGTGGAAAGGATGAGTAAAACAGTGCAATACCAGAAGGTACTTGTTGACAGATTGCTCCAAAATTTTCCAACTGATAATGCAGCCGCCAGAGTCCGAACTTCCTTAGGCAACCGAGGAGGGGAGACAAGGCGAACACACAGCAGTTCCAACAGAGGCAGGGCAACACTTTCCAAGGCATGGGAAACTTTCATGACACCCCACCAGCAAACTCACCCTGAAGCAAGGCCTAGTGCTACAAAAAGGGAAAAGTTTTGGAAGATGGTGAAGGAATACATTGCGGACCTTTTCAGCATCCTAAATGATCCATCAGTGCCTTACAACTAAGCTGGACACGAGGCACGAACTTGCGCTCTACTCCTTGGAGGTGCTGGCCTGTCCTGCCACCAGCGTATTGTGTGAGCGTGTATTTAGTGCTGCTGGTGGCATTATAACAGATAAGCGTATCCGCTTGTCCACTGACAATGCTGACAGGTTGACTCAGATAAAAATGAACAAGGTCTGGATTGCCCCTGACTAGAGTTGAGCGAACACCTGGATGTTCAGGTTTGAGAAGTTCAGCCGAACTTCCCGAAAATATTCGGGTTCGGGATCCGAACTCGACCCGAACTTCATCCCGAACCCCATTGAAGTCAATGGGGAGCTGAACTTTTGGGCACTAAAAAAGCTGTAAAATAGTCCAGGAAAGGGCTAGAGGCCACTTTCATTTATGTAGGCCCCAGCACCCAGACAGAGGACAGAGGTCGCATAGCAGAGAATCAGGCGTCAAGTCACCCACCAATGGAGAAGGCCACTTTCAGATAATTAGGCCCCTGGCACCTAGACGGAGGAGAGGTTCATTCAACTTTTGGTTGCACCGCAATATAATGGTAAAATTAAAAAAAGAGGATTCAATAAAGAAGTGCCCCGGAGAACAAGAATATATAGTTGAAGCGGAGGCAGTCATAAATGTCTATTCTGCACAAGGGAATGTCAGCTTGTCCGTGTTGGCTGGCCGTGACATAGTTGCGTTGGTGACCTCTTGCTCCTCCTCTGCCTTCTCCTTCCACTTGTTCCCCTGTGACATTTGGGAATGCTCTCAGGAGCGCGTCTACCAGCGTGCGCTTGTACTCGCGCATCTTCCTATCACACTCCAGTGCAGGAAGTAAGGTGGGCACATTGTCTTTGTACCGAAGATCCAGCAGGGTGGCACCCCAGTAGTCCGCACACGTTAAAATGTTGGCAACTCTGCTGTCGTTGCGCAGGCACTGCAGCATGTAGTTGCTCATGTGTGCCAGGCTGCCCAAAGGTAAGGACAAGCGGTCCGCTGTGGGAGGCGTATCGTCATCGTCCTCCATATCCCCCCAGCCACGCACCAGTGACGAGCCTGAGCTGTGTTGGGTACCACCCAGCTGTGAACCTGCTTGATCCTCATCCCCCTCCTCATCCTCCAGTAGTGGGCCCTGGCTGGCCACATTTGTAACTGGCCTCTGCTGTTGCAAAATACCTCCCTGGTCATGTTGGTGGAGTACTCGAAACAGCGCAACAGGGCACACAGGTCTCCCATGGAGGCCCAGTCATTGGTGGTGAAGTGGTGCTGTTCCGCAGTGCGACTGACCCGTGCAGGCTGCAGCTGAAACTCCACTATGGCCTGCTGCTGCTCGCACAGTCTCTCCAGTATGTGCAAGGTGGAGTTCTACCTAGTGGGCACGTCGCATATGAGGCGGTGAGCGGGAAGGCCGAAGTTACGCTGTAGCGCAGACAGACGAGCAGCGGCAGGATGTGAACGCCAGAAGCGCGCACAGGCTGCCCGCACTTTATGCAGCAGCTCTGACATGTCTGGGTAGTTGTGAATGAACTTCTGCACCACCAAATTCAGCACATGCGCCAGGCAAGGGATGTACGTCAATTCAGCTAGTCACAGAGCTGCGACGAGATTTCGCCCATTATCGCACATCACCAGGCTTGAGACCCACCGGCAGCAACCACTCGTCGGTCTGTTGTTTAATACCCCGCCACAACGCCTGCGCGGTGTGGGACCTGTCCCCCAAACATATGATTTTCAGAATGGCCTGCTGTCGTTTACCCCGGGCTGTGCTGAAGTTGGTGGTGAAGGTGTGTGGCTGACTGGATGAGCTGGTGGAAGCAGAGGAGGAGGAAGCCGAGTAGGAGGAGGAGGCTACAGGAGGCAAAAAATTATGCCCTGCGATCCTTGGCGGCGGAAGGACGTGCGCCAAGGAACTCTCCGCCTGGGGCCCAGCCGCCACTACATTTACCCAGTGTGCAGTTAGGGAGATATAGCATCACTGGCCGTGCTTACTGGTCCACGTATCTGTGGTTAGGTGGACCTTGCCACAGAAGGCTTGCGTAGTGCACACTTGATTTTATCGGATACTTGGTTGTGCAGGGAAGGCACGGCTGTCTTGAAGAAGTAGTGGCGGCTGGGAACAACATACTGTGGGACAGCTATTGCCATCAGCTGTTTGAAGTGTCCACCAGCCTGAATGACAGCATTTCAAAGGCCAGTAGTTTAGAAATGCTGGCATTCAGGCCCAGGAGTCGAGAGGCTAGGTGGGAATTTACGCTTTCTCTCCAAGGTTTGTGAGATGGAGAGCTGAACGCTGCCGTGTGACATGGTGGAGATGCTTGGTGACTCAGGTGGTGATGTCGTTGGCACACCCTCTGTTTGTTGGGCGGCAGGTGCCAACATTCCTCCCGAGGCGGAGGAAGAGGCCGAGGCAGCAGCAGAAGAGGGAGCAGGAGGAGCTGGAGTGAGTTCCTTGCTTTTACGGTGTTTACTCCACTGCAGTTCATGCTTTGCATGTAGATGCCTGGTCATGCAGGTTGTGCTAAGGTTCAGAACGTTAATGCTTCGCTTCAGGCTCTGATGGCACAGAGTGCAAACCACTCGGGTCTTGTCGTCAGCATATTGTTTAAAGAAGTGCCAAGCCAGGGAACTCCTTGAAGCTGCCTTTGGGGTGCTCGTCCCATATGGCGGTGGCCAGTAGCAGGCGAACTCTCTTGGCGGCGGTTGTTCCGCTTTGGACCCCTGCTCCCTCTTTTGCTACGCTGTTGGCTCGGTCTTTTAAACCACTGCCTCTTCCTCTGAACTATGAAAGTCAGTGGCACGACCTTCATTCCATGTGGGGTCTTCCGCATCGTCTTCCACACAGTCTTCCTCCCTGACCTCCTGTTCGGTCTGTACACTGCAAAAAGACGCAGCAGTTGGTACCTGTGTTTCGTCATCATCAGAGATGTGCAGACTCCGATGAGGTGGTATTCCCATGTCCTCATAATCAGGAAACATACGTGGTTGTGCATCAGTGCATTCTATGTCTTCCACCACTGGGGCTAGGTGGATTCCCTTGGGAAACTCTGCCAGCAGTCTACAAACAGCATAGGAGAGTGCTGCATAACTTAAGTCTCTGACAGTTTCCCTGATATGCATGGGGGTGATGTGACCGACTGATTGGCTTGGTTTTCAGGCGCCACCTGTGCGCTTTCTGCAGAAGACTGGGTGGGAGATAATGTTGTGAAGGTGCTGGATCCACTATCGACCACCCAATTGACTAGCGCCTGTAGCTGCTCAGGCCTTACCATCCTTAGAACGGCATTGGGCCCCACCAAATATCGCTGTAAATTCTGGCGGGTACTGGAACCTGAGGTAGTTGGTTCACTAGGATGTGTGGTTGTGGCAGAATGGCCACATCCTCTTCCAGCACCAGAGGCTCCACTAACACTACCACGACTGCGTCAGCTTCCCTTACTAGATGTTTTCCTCATTGTTAACATTCACCAAGCACCACAATTTGAAAAAAATATTTGGCCCAATGTATTGATTTCAAATTCAGGCCTTTTTTTACAGGCACCTAACACTCTCTGCCTATTTATTTATGTACCGTATTACACTAATTCAGGCACAGCATTAACCACTGATTTAGGGGAATATCAATTGTAGGCCTAGTATTTAGGCCCTGGATGAAAGGTATCCTTTGATGGACAGATTTACACTTGGAGATGCACAGTTGCGTGTAAAATATGTAGGACTTTGCCTTCAGCAATTGAATTTTAACACTATGTGTAATATACCCTTTTACGGACAGAAATACTCTATGAGATGCACAATAGTGCGTGCAGATTTACAGATTAATGCTTTCAGCAATTGTAATGTAACACTTTTTGTAATATACCACTTTTACGGAAAGAAATATACTTGGAAATGCACGCTTTGTTTAATTTACCCTTTTTCCGACAGATTAACAATTGGCCTGCAAAAGCTGGAACACCAGATTCAGGGTATTGCTATATTGGCAAGTGAATTTCACCCCAGAATAAAATCTATCCTTTGACGGATACTATTAAACTTGTCCAATCACAGCTGGAACACCAGATTCAGGTTATTGCTATATTGGTAAGTGAATTTCACCCCAGAATAAAATCTATCCTTTGACGGATACTATTAAACTTGTCCAGTCACAGCTGGAACACCAGATTTACTGTATTTCTATTTTTGCAACTGTATTTCACCCCAGAAAATAATATATCCTTTGACGGACACTAGGGAAATTGTCCAGTCATAGCTGGAACACCAGATTCAGGGTATTGTTATTTTGGCAATTGAATTTCACCCCAGAACAAAATCTATCCTTTGACGGATACTATTAAACTTGATCAGTCACAGCTGGAACACTAGATTCAGGGTAATGCTATTTTGGTAATTAAATTTCACCCCAGAAAATAATATATCCTGTGACGAACAGTATTAAACTTGGCCAGCCACAGCTGAAACCACTTATTTATGATATTTTTATATTGGCAATTGAATTTCACCCCAGAAAACAATATATCCTTTGCCGGACACTATTAAACTTGTCCAGCCACAGCTGAAACCACTGATTTATGTTATTGCTATTTGGGCAATTGAATTTCACCCATAAACAAAATCTATCCTTTGACGGATACTATTAAACTTGTTCAGTCACAGTTTTAACACCAGATTCAGGGTATGGCTATTTGGGCAATTGAATTTCACCCCAGAACAAAATATATCCTTTGCTGGACACTATTAAACTTTGCCAGCCACTGCTGGGACACCAGATTTACGGTATTGGTATTTTGGCAATTGAATTTCACCACAGAACAAATGATATCCTTTGCCGGACACTATTAAACTTGTCCAGCCACAGCTAGAACACTAGATTTACTGTATTTCTATTTTTGCTACTGACTTTCACAACATAAAATAATATATCCTTTGACGGACACTAGGGACATTTTCCAGTCACAGCTGGAACACCAGATTCAGGGTATTGCTATTTTGGCAATTAAATTTCACCCTAGAACAAAATATATCCTTTGACGGATACTATTAAACTTGTCCAGTCACAGCTTAAACACAAGATTCAGGGTATTGCTATTTTGGCAATTTAATTTCACCCCAGAAAAAAATACACCCTTTTACGGACAGATTTAAACTAGGCCTGCAACAGCTAGAATACCAGATTCAGGGTATTGCTATTTTGGCAATTAAATTTCACCCCTGAAAAAAATATACCCTTTTACGGACAGATTTAAACTAAGCCTGCAACAGCTGGAACAACAGATTTACTGTATTTCTATTTTTTAAACTGAATTTCACCGCAGAAAATAATAAATCCTTTGACGGACACTATTAAACTTGGCCAACCACTGCTGGGACACCAGATTTACGGAATGACTATTTTGGCAATTGAATTTAACCCCAGAAAATTATCTATCCTTTGCCGGACACTATTAAACTTGGCCAGCCACTGCTGGGACACCAAATTTACGTTATTCCTATTTTGGCTATTGAATTTCATCCCAGAACAAAATATATCCTTTGCCGGACACTATTAAACTTTGCCAGCCACTGCCGGGACACTAGATTTAGGGGATTGCTATTTTGGCAATTGAATTTCACCACAGAAAAAAAATATATCCTTTGCCAGACAGCAGACAGTATTACACTTGGCTAGCCACAGCTGGAACACCAGATTTAGGGGATTGCTATTCTGGCAATGAATTTAACCCCTTAATAAAATATAGAAATTTCTATCCTGAGTTTCTAAGGGTGACAATAAGCACAGCCAAGCCCCTGATGTAGGATATAGCAAAAAAAACTAGTATTGATGGATTGATGGACTTGGTGGCAGCTTGTGCTGGTGCACCACAAGAAACAAAATGGCCGCCGATCAAAGTGACAGAAAAACGCTCTGTGCAGCCTAAAAACCAGTGAGCAATTAACTAGCAGAAGTTGAATGATTCACATCTGTAGTTCGATAATTTAATTAGGTGTTTTTGCTGACTTTTCCCTGCCTAATCTTGCCCTCACAGAAGCTGCGTCCTCTCCCTACACTAATCAGAGCAGAGTGACGTGCGGCGCTACCTGACTCCAGTTTAAATAGAGGCTGGGTCACATGCTGCACTTGGACATACAGGGCACAGTATAATACACTAGAATCTATTAAGATATAAAGATATTAGCCCTACCCCCGAATAATACAATTAGGTGGTCATTTGTTATATAGAAATACGTCTATGCTAGGCATATTTCTGACACAAATTGTGGCACAATGGTCCTTAGCACCGCAATATGCATATTTTTCCCGCTCATGCCAGGTCTAAAAAAGGTGTCGTGGGCAGGGAAAGGTATACAGTTATGGCCATCCAGTTATTGGATACTAAAGCCATACATTTACCGGATAACAACTCTGTTGTGTTACAAGGAACTTGGGCCATGATTAAGAGGGACAGCCGTTGGCATCCGTATTGCGCCGTTATAGTTGAAATTCTTGGACCGGCGCAAGGAGAACCACAGCCAAAGCATTTGTTGCCATAAATGTTTTCATTAATTAACAATGAAAGTCGGAGGTTCGAAGACGATCCGACAAGCGATCCGGCTGCGTTATTCCCATTACCCACCGAGCATTTTCTGGGAAACCAAACCCTTTGGGGAGTATGGTTGCAAAGCTGAAACTTTCACGAATTGACGGAAGGGCACCACCAGGAGTGGAGCCTGCAGCTTAATTTGAATACGCACGGGAAAACTCACCCGGCCTGGACACAGAAAGGATTGACAGATTGATACCTCTTTTTCGATTCGGTGGGTGGTGGTGCATGGCCGTTGTGAGTGCATGGATCGATTTGTGTAGTTCATTCCGATAACCAACGAGACTTCTCCGTGCTAAGTAGTTACGTGACCCCCAGCTGCCAGTGCTAGGACATTGCAGAGATATTATCAAAAACACTGGCTACGAAAAAATTATATTGAATTTCACAGCTATATGTTGCATACGCTAACGTTAGAGAGCAGAGTTAGCGCAGAGAATGGTGGTCAGCACCGGCTACGAGAAAATATAAATACATTTTTAAAATATTTTTTAAATTGTGCTAATGTTAAGGAGCAAAGTTAGCACAGGGAATGGCGGTCAGCACCGGCTACGAGAAAATATAAATACCTTTTAAAAATATTTTTTAAATTGCGCTAACGTTACAGAGCAGAGTTAGCGCAGGGAACGGCGGTCAGCATCAGCTACAAGAAAATATAAATAAATGTTAAAAATATTTTTTGCTTGCGCTAACGGTACACTGCAGATTTAGGGCAGGGAATGGCGCAGTCTCAGTGGACAAATTTAAGCACGGATGTATTCAGCTGCCAAACAATTATACAGATCCATCCACTTATTCAAATCAGAACCCAATGCCAATTCCATACACATACAATTCTAGTATAAATGCTAGATGACCATGGGGTTCGATCCGACGGCTTTATTCACATTACCATCCAAGCATTTTCTGGTAAACCAAACTCTTTGGGTTCCGGGGGGAGTATGGCTGCAAGGCTGAAAATTAAACTAATTGACGGAGGGGCACCACCAGGAGTGGATCCTGCGGCTTAATTTGACTACGCATGGGAAGCCTCACCCGGCCAAGACACGGAAAGGATTGACAGATTAATACCTCTTTCTCGATTCTGTAGGTGGTGGTGCATTATGCAGTCAAAGGTTAAAAATTTTACTGTAGGTCACTGTAGTACAGCCCCCAAAAATTAGTCTTTCACTAGACAGAAATGAAATTGTCAGTATGTGGCTCGAGGTACATAAGGTGCTCACAGGATAAAAATGTAACTGTCAGCCAGTACAGGTCCCAAAAAGTACCCAATAGGCATTCACCTGACAGCAAAGAACTTTAGATTCTGTGGCGGGAGGTACATAAGGTGGTCACAGGATAAAAAATGTAACTGTCGGCCACTGCAGGCCCCAAAAAATAGGCATTAACCCACCAAACGAGGCCTTTTATGCCGCAGTACATACATAAGGCAAGGACCATTCTTTGTTCGTGGTGGTGGCGGCGGATATGTGTGGGCTGGCATGAGGAATCAATTACACGTGTTCATCACAGGTGTTGAATTCCTCTGATATCCATGCCTCATTCATTTTTAGAAATGTGAGGTAGTCCAGACTGTCGTGAGCTAGGCCAGTGTGCTTATCGGTCACGATGCCCCCTGCTGCGCTAAATTCGGACAGGACACTGGGCGAGGGGCAAGCCAAGAGTTCCTTGGCAAATTGTGCCAGCTCTGGCCACAAGTCAAGCCTGCACACCCAGTAGCCATAGCCACGGACAGCACCAGGGATACCCGAAAAGTTTAAAGCATGCTTTTCTTGCTCCTCCTCCTTCCCCCAGCCACCATCTTCCTCGGACTCCTCTTCAGATGCCTGCTGACTTGCCAGTAGGCTGGAGTAGCCCCCCCTGGGAATTCATTCAGCATTGAGGCTTCCTCATCTTTCAGCTCCTGCTCCTTGACGGCTTAATCAATAACATGACGCAATGCATGCCCCAGAAAGAAGGCGTAAGGTACAATGTCACTGACGGCGCCCTGACTGCGACTGACCAGTTTGGTGATCTCATCAAATGGCCGAAGAAGTCTGCATGCATCGCACATGAGCAGCCACTGGCGCGGTGAAAAGAAACCAAGGTCCCCAGAACCTGTCCTGCCTCCGAGTTCGTACAGGTAGTTGTTAACGGCACGTTTCTGCTTGAGCAGCCTGTCAAGCATATACAAGGTGGAGTTCCAGCACTTCGGGCAGTCACAAATCAGACGTCTGATGGGCAAGTGGTGTTGCCGCTGAACATCAGCAAGGCGAGCCATGGCTGTGTACGATCTTCTAAAATGTCCATAGATTTTCCTGGCCTGCTGCTAGACGTCCTGGACCCCGGGAATTGCTGCACTACTACAGTAAGTTTAAGACGTTTGGCATGGACATTTTGCCCTGTTTCAGCGCGCTCAGCAGATTGGCACCGTTGTCGCACACCACTTTACTGATCGACCTGTGAACGAGAGAGCTGAAAGCAGTGCAGGATCGGTTTGGCTCTTAGCTTCCAGGCACAACAGCCGCAGCACAGCATGGCAAAGTCTTACCTGGCACTTCGAATAGGGGAGCTTTGGGTTCGCAGTTGAAGAGGCAGTAGCAGTGGAAAAGGAGGAGTCAGCTGAAGAGGAGACAGAGGATGGAGTAAGAGGAGGAGAAGAAGAGGCAGGCCTGCATGCAATCCGTGGCGGTAACACCAAATCCACACGGGTGCCACGGGTTACATGCTTGACGGCCGTCAGAAGGTTCACCCAGTGGGCAGTAAAAGTTATGTACTTTCCCTGCCCATGTTTGCTAGACCATGTGTCTATGGTCAGGTAAATCTTGGCATGGACACTGTGTGCCAGAGATATATTAACTTGCCGCTAAACATGGCCATATAGCTCTGGGATGCCCTTCTGGGAGAAATATTTCCTTCCGAGGACCTTCCATTGTGGTGTGCCAATGGCCACAAATTTTCTAAAGGCCTCTGAGTCCACCAGTTTACATGTCAGTAGTTGGCGGGCTAGTAGTTCTGACAAGCCAGCGGTCAGCCGTTGGGCAAGAGGGAAATCCAGCATCATCATCTTTTAACGCTCGAACATTTGGGCAACGGAAGCCTGCCTACTGCCAGATGAACGCGACGACAGCACGGTGGAAGGTGGAGTGAAGGACAATTGGAGGGGAGAGAAGAGAAGGAGAAGAGGCAGGACTTGGACCACGGGAAGTGTGGCTTTGTGGGTTCTGACAGCGTTGCTCCCACTGGGCTTGGTGATGGGAGGCCAGGTGCCTTCTTAAGGCAGTTGTCCCTATGTGAGTGTTGGGCTTAACGCGACTTATGCGTTGACAGCATAGGCTGCAGATGGCAACACTATTATCAGCAGCTGACAGGTTAAAAAAAGCCCACACTGTGGAGCCATGTGCTTGCATCCTGGGAGCGCCAGATGTGACTGTGCATGGTGGATGGCTTGCTCCAGATACATTTGCACTCTGCTTTTGGCCTCCTGTGCACTGAGAGTTCTGCCTGCTTCTCCTCCTTTTTCTCCCTATCTGCTGCTCCTTCTCTCCCTCTGAACTCTTCTCCTCTTCCTCTCTTGTGGGCACCCACGTAACGTCCATCGACACATCATAATCGTCACCTTCACCACCACATTAGAAATCTCGGAGAAGGCAGACACAGCGGGGACCTGTCTCCTTGGACTGATTTGGCTACTGTCGTCAGACCGCTGGGTGGTGGTCGTTGCTACCTTCTCTTCCTCATTCGATGCCAAGAATGTCTGCGCATCGGTAAGGTCTGTGAATGGATTAGAAAGGATTAGAAAATAATTCCTCTGACTCGAGTCGAGGAGCTATAGAGGTGGTGGTGTATTTGGGGTGCACACAGCAGAGAGTGAGTAGGGTGCAGATACAGAGGATGGTGCAGAACTGGAAGGCTGAGTGAGACACTCAACCAACTCTGGTGCGTCTTTTGACGTAATCGCACACACCCTATCCAAATTCCCACTTAGGCGCCGGCCTGGTGCACCTGCCCGACGTCTACCACCACTGCGGAACAGCCTGCCTCTTCCTCTGCCTGTCATTTTGAAACTGACCACTGCCAAAGTCCATAGAGAAGAGCAGTATTATTTGGAAACAGGTATATCGCACCCCTCATTAAATATTTTGTGGAATCAGGTAGATAGGAGAAGCAAATGAATATTTCGTGGAATCAGGTGTATCGCAAGCCTAAATAACTATTTTGTGGAATCAGTTATATTGCAGGCCTGAATAAATATTTTGTGGAATCAGTTATATCACATCCCTTAATAAATATTTTGTGTAATCAGGTATATCACCGGCCTAAATAACTATTTAGTGGCATCTGGTATATCGCAAGGCTGAATAAATATTTTGTGGAATCTGGTATATCACACTCCTCAATAAATATTTTGTGTAATTAGGTATATCACAGCTCTAAATAACTATTTCGTGGAATCAGATATATCGCAGGCCTGAATAAATATTTTGTGTAATCAGGTATATCGCATGCCTGAATAAATATTTAGTGGAATCAGGTATATCACACGCCTGAAAAAATATTTTGTGTAATCAGGTATATCGCAGGCCTAAATAGCTATTTTGTGCAATCAGGTGTATCGCAGGTCTAAATAACTATTTAGTGGAATCAGCTGTATCGCACGCCTGAAAAATATTTTGTGGAATCAAATATATCGCACCCCTCAATAAATATTTAGTGTAATCAGGTATATCGCAGACCTAAATAGCTATTTTGTGCAATCAGGTATATCGCAGGCCTAAATAACTATTTTGTGGAATCAGGTATATCGCAGGCCTGAATAAATATTTTGTGGAATCAGGTATATCGCAGGTCTAAATAACTATTTTGTGGAATCAAGTATATTGCAGGCCTGAATAACTATTTCATGGAATCAGGAATATGGCAGGCTTGAATAAATATTTAGTGGAATCAGGTATATCACACCTCTCAATAAATATGTCGTGTAATCAGGTATGTTGCAGGCCTGAATAACTATTTCATGGAATCAGGAATATGGCAGGCTTGAATAAATATTTAGTGAAATCAGGTATATCACACCTCTCAATAAATATGTCGTGTAATCAGGTATGTTGCAGGCCTAAATAAATATTTCATGGAATCAGTTATATCGCAGGCCTGAATAAATATTTTGTGTAATCAGGTATATTGCAGGACTAAATAACGATTTTGTGTAGTTATGTATATCGCAGGCCTAAATAGCTATTTTGTGCAATCAGGTATATCGCAGGCCTAAATAACTATTTTGTGGAATCAGGTATATCGCATGTCTGGATAAATATTTCGTGGAATCAGGTATATCACACCCCTTAATAAATATTTTGTGTAATCAGGTATACCGCAGACTTAAATAACTATTTTGTGGAATTAGGTATATTGCAGGCCTGAATAACTATTTCATGGAATCAGGAATATGGCAGGCCTGAATAAATATTTAGTGGAATCAGGTATATCATACCTCTCAATAAATATTTCGTGGAATCAGGTATATCGCAGGCCTAAATAACTATTTGGTGGAATCGGGTATATCGCAGGCCTGAAGAAAAATGTATTGAAATCAGGTATATTGCAGGCCTGAAGAAATATTTTGTGGAATCAGGTATATCACACCCCTCAATAAATATTTTTTGTATATTGCAGGACTAAATAACGATTTTGTGTAGTTATGTATATCGCAGGCCTAAATAGCTATTTTGTACAATCAGGTATATCGCAGGCCTAAATAACTATTTTGTGGAATCAGGTATATCGCATGTCTGGATAAATATTTCGTGGAATCAGGTATATCACACCCCTTAATAAATATTTTGTGTAATCAGGTATACCGCACACTTAAATAACTATTTTGTGGAATTAGGTATATTGCAGGCCTGAATAACTATTTCATGGAATCAGGAATATGGCAGGCCTGAATAAATATTTAGTGGAATCAGGTATATCATACCTCTCAATAAATATTTTGTGGAATCAGGTATATCGCAGGACTAAATAACTATTTCTTGGAATCAGTTATATCGCACGCCTGAATAAATATTTTGTGGAATCTGGTATGTAGCAGGCCTCAATCAATTTTTGGTGGAAGAAGGTATATAGCACCCCTCAAAAATAGTTTTTCCAATACCGCTTGTCCATCTATCTAGCTGCAATATCGCAGCAGAACCGCACACAACTGCTGTACAATACAAATGCACTATATTATAATTTCTACTATGTTAGAAAGTATATTATAGGTATATCACACCCCTGAATCAGTTTTTTATTGGGGAGGGGGGGGGCAACAGGTATAGCACACCAACTGCAATTAGTTATTTCAATAGCGTTTGTCTCTCTATCTAGCTGCAGTATTGCAGCAGAACCGCACACAACTGCTGCACAATACAAATGCACTATAATATACTTTCTATCAGTTTTTTCATGGGGGGCAACAGGTGTATCACACCAGTTGCAATTAGTTATTTCAATAGCGTTTGTCCCTCTATATACCTGCAGTATCGTAGCAGGACCGCACACAACTGCTGCACAATACAAAAGCACTTTTTTTTTATAGGGTAGGGGTTTGTCAATGTGCTGAAACGTCTCTATTTGCTGTCCTGTACCACCTGATAGATGTGTCATGGGTGAAAGTTGGGCGCAATGCAAAATAATATGGCGCAGGCGGACATCGCCATATGTACGCCTGTTCGGCGAACAGCGAACGAGCAAGGTTCGCCACAAAACGACCGCCAGGCGAACCACAAGGCCATCTCTATTAAGGAATGATCATCGAAGTAGGTAGGGATAGTGGTGTGGGTGGAGGTACGGACTGCAATATTCCCTACCTAACATGATAAAGGCTACTTTCACACTAGCGTTAATATTTTCCGGTATTGAGATCCATCATAGGTAGTGGCTCTCAGCGGTGTGCTAGAACAGAAGCAATAAGTGCTTCCATCAATACAGATGGAAGTGCTCGTTGCTTTTCCCTTTATAATATGCAGTGCATCTTATAAAAGGAATACTAGTGAGCGCTTCCATAATGGAAGCACTCACTAGTCTGCAGGAGGAGGGGGAGATAAGCGCTGCAAGCGCTGTACAGTACTTACCCCTCCTCCTGCTCGCTCTTCTCAGGGCCTGTGCTGCTGTGCCCTGGCTGACTGCAGCGTCAGGACGTACAGATCGCACTCTGACCTGATGCTGCAGGAGTTCAGGTGACTGCAGCGCGGGCCCTGAGAAGAGAAGACAGCCAGGACAGGGAGGTTGGCGACAGGAGAGGTAAGTTACTAAATGTTGCTGTTACATGATTTAGTGGGGGGGAGAGGCACTTTTTACTGGCACATGATTGGTGGGGAGGGATAGGCACTTGTTACTGGCACATGATTTGGGGGGTAGGGGCACTTGTTACTGGCACATGATTGGGGGGCATCTATGGGGGCACTTTTTACTGGCACATTATTGGGGGCACTATGAGGGCACTTTTTACTGGCACATGATTGGGGGCAATATGGGGGCACTTTTTACTAGCACATTATTGGGTGGCAATATGGGGGCACTTACTGGCATATTATTGGGGGCACTATGGGGGCATCTATGGGGGTACTTTTTACTGGCACATTATTGGGGGGCAATATGGGGGCATCTACTAAGGCCACACAGAAGGGGTATTTTATATGGGGGGCTCTGTGTGGTACTAGTATTATCAGAGGGGTTATCTGTTTCTGCAGTATACGTAGTATTGGTGAGCACAGCGGCACAGTATTGGGGGTAGTAGGATGATTTGTCCAGAAGATAGGAGGATGATGGAAAAGTAGTATACTAAGATTTTTTTTGTCAAACCGCAGAAACGAAAAATGGCTGAAAAATAGTGATCTGGTCTGAAAGGAGAAGATGAGGAAAGAGAACATCTACATCAAAGGAGACATCACTGGATGTAAGAGGTATGGGGCGCTGTATTACCCTGTTTTCTGTAGTGATTGGAGCAGGGGTGTAACGATTGCAGTCGCAGAGGGTGCGACCGCAATGGGGGGGGGGGGAGGCAATTCAAAGTTTGCCCTGGGGCCCATAGAACTCAAGTTACGCCCTTACCATGGTGGTCTGGTCTAACAGGAGAAGAAGAGGAAAGAGAATATCTACATCAGAGAAGAAAAGTCACTGGATGTAAGAGGTATGTGGCACTGTATGACCCTGTATTTTCTGTAGCTCTGTATGCATTGTTTTACAAGTAAGTCTTTAAAGGGGTTGTCTGCTTTTTTTTTGTATGAGCGCTGCCTTCTCTGCTCTGTTTACCTGCTCGTCACTAAAAATGCTACGGCGAGCAAGTGAACAGAACAGAGAAAGCGGCTCTTATATGAGCGCTGCACTCTCTTTAAACAGTTGGGGGCACAGAGGGCATTACTACTATGGAGGGGTGACAGAGGGCATTACTAATGTTAAGGGGGCACAATAGGCATTTCTACTATGGAGGGCCACAGAGCTAGAGGGCATTACTACAATGTAGGGGGCACTGTGGGCATTATTACTGTGAAGGGGGCACAATGGGGATTTCTACTATGGAGGGGGAACAGAGGGCACTACTAGCACAGTGGGCATTACTACTATTAAGGGGGAACAACGGGCATTATTACTGTGAAGGGGGCAGAATGGACATTATTACTATGAAGTAGGTACAGTGGACATTGTTACTATAAAGGGGGCACAATAGGGATTATTACTGTGAAGGGGCACAATGGGGATTATTACTGTGAAGGGGGCACAAAGAGGGCATTACAACTGTGATCAACTCCAGGATGGCAGAGCAATGCAGAGTGTCAGCTGTAACATACAGTTGACACTCTGCTTCAAACTGCAGATATAATACCTTCCATGCCACTGTATTGAAGGGGCTAACCATTCTTGAATGGTTAATGTGGCATTAACCCCCCCCCCCTTCCCCTCCTTAGGATGGCTGTCGGCAATTCTCCCCCCCTCCAGCACAAGCAAGTCACCCCCCCCCCCCCAGGCCTAAGGGGATAACCATTGGGCTGCTGTTCTGCTGTGGCAGCGGTTAAAGGCTCGAAGGGTAAACTGAGGGAGGGAGCTCCCTTCCTCCCCCATTGGGCCACTGCACTGCTGTGGCAGTGTCCTGATGGTTACCATGGCAACCGGACGCCTTCACAGGCATCTGGCTTGCCATGGTATTTCTAAGCCTGATCAGGCTCCTGCTAAAGGTAGGAGCCTGATAAGTTTTACTGTGAATGACAATACACTGCAGTACACTAAACAGTGTACTGCAGTGTATTGCAGAGGCATGAGACCCACTGGATTTTCAAGAACTAAGTGGGTCTGGGTAAAAAAAAAAGTAAAAATCCACACATCCGTCACTGTGGGTAAAGATATATGGAGCCAAAAACAATAATAAATTACTAATAGGAGTTTACTATAAACTACCTAATATACCACAGAGTCCACAGAAAATCTACTACTAAGGGCTCTTTCACACTGGCGTTTTTGTTTTCCGGCATAGAGTTCTGTCGTCGGGGCTCTATGCCGCAAAAATCCTGATCAGGATTATCCCAATGCATTCTGAATGGAGAGAAATCCATTCAGGATGCATCAGGATGTCTTCAGTTCAGGACCGGAACGTTGTTTGGCTGGAGAAAATACCGCAGCATGCTGCGCTTTTTGCTCCGGCCAAAAATCCTGAACACTTGCCGCAAGGCCGGATCCGGAATTAATGCCCATTGAAAGGCATTAATCCGGATCCGGCCTTAAGCTAAACGTCGTTTCGGCGCATCGCTGGATCCGACGTTTAGCTTTTTCTCAATGGTTACCATGGCAACCAGGACGCTAAAGTCCTGGTTGCCATGGTAAAGTGTAGTGGGGAGCGGGGGAGCAGTATACTTACCATCCCTGCTGCTCCCGGGGCGCTCCAGAGTGACGTCTGGGCGCCCTACACGCATGGATCACGTGATCGCATGGATCGCTCTGACATCATTCTGGAGCGCCCCGGGAGCCGCACGGACTGTAAGTATACCGCTCCCCCGCTCCCCACTACTACTATGGCAACCAGGACTTTAATAGCGTCCTGGCTGCCATAGTAACCTCAAAGCATTTCGAAGACTGATCAGGATCCTGATCAGTCTTCTAATGCTTTCAGGCGACTTGCGTTCTGACGCAAGTGTGAAAGAGGCCTAAACGAGATAGACGAGGCCGCAAATCATAATGAGGTGGATTTTTGGGGGACTTCAACTACCCAGATGTAGGCTGAGAAACTGAAAGCTGTACATCACATACCTTTGCCAACTGGTTCAGGACCCGACTAGAGGGACGGCCATACTTGACTTAGTATTAACCAATAGACCTGACAGAGCAACAGACGTGCAGGTTGGGGGACACCTGGGAAATAGTGACCACAAAGTAATAACCTTCCAATTATCATTCAAAAGAGCATTTCTACAGGGAGGAATAAAAATACTACACTTCAAAAAAGCTAAATTTAGCCAACTAAGCGAGGCCATAGGCTGGGGAAAGTCCTCAAAAATAAAATACAGCCACAAAATGGGATATCTTTAACAGCATCCTAAAATCTCATTGTGAGAGGTACAGTCGTGGCCAAAAGTTTTGAGAATGACACAAATATTAGTTTTCACAAAGTTTGCTGCTAAAATGCTTTTAGATCTTTGTTTCAGTTGTTTCTGTGATGTAGTGAAATATAATTACACACACTTCATACGTTTCAAAGGCTTTTATCGACAATTACATGACATTTATGCAAAGAGTCAGTATTTGCAGTGTTGGCCCTTCTTTTTCAGGGGTCAGGGGTCAGTACAGAGATCTGTCCCATCATCTATTTATCCCCAGGACTGTGACTGTGACGAGGGGACATCCTCTGCGTCTGGAGGAAAGAAGGTTTGTACACAAACATAGAAAAGGATTCTTCACGGTAAGAGCAGTGAGACTGTGGAACTCTCTGCCTGAGGAGGTGGTTATGGTGAGTACAATAAAGGAATTCAAGAGGGGACTGGATTTATTTCTGGAGTGTAATAATATTACAGGCTACAGCTACTAGAGAGGGGTCGTTGATCCAGGGAGTTATTCTGATTGCCTGATTGGAGTCGGGAAGGAATTTTTTTCCCCTTAAGTGGGGGAAATTGGCTTCTGCCTCACAGGGGTTTTTTGCCTTCGTCTGGATCAACTTGTAGGAAACAGGCAGAACTGGATGGACAAATATACATATACTATGTTACTATGTTACTATGTTACCTCTGCAATTCGACTGGGCATGCTCTCAATCAACTTCTGGGCCAATTCCTGACTGATAGCAACTAGAGTTGAGCGAACACCTGTATGTTTGGGTTCGAGAAGTTTGGCCGAACTTCCCGAAAATGTTCGGGTTTGGGATCCGAACTCGACCCGAACTTCATCCCGAAGCCGAACCCCATTGAAGTCAATGGGAACCCGAACTTTTGGGCACTAAAAAGGCTGTAAAATAGTCCAGGAAAGGGCTAGAGTGCTGCAAAAGGAAGCAAAATGTAGGTAAATCCCCTGCAAACAAATGTGGATAGGGAAATGAATTAAAATAACATAAAATAAATAAAAATTAAGCAATATTAATTTGAGAGAGGTCCCATAGCAGAGAATCAGGCTTCAAGTCACCCACCAATGGAGAAGGCCACTTTCATTTATTTAGGCCCCAGCACCCAGACAGAGGACAGAGGTCGCATAGCAGAGAATCAGGCTTCATGTCACCCACCACTGGAACAGGCCACTTTCAGATAATTAGGCCCCTGGCACCTAAACGGAGGAGAGGTTCATTCAACTTTTGGTTGCACAGCAATACAATGGTAAAATTAAAAAAAAGAGGATTCAATAAAAGAGTGCCCTGGAGTACAAGAATATATGGTTGAGGAGGAGGCAGTTATAAATGTCTATTCTGCACAAGGGATGGACAGGTCCTGTGGGATTTGTGACTGGTTCATTTTTATGAACGTCAGCTTGTCCACGTTGGCTGTGGACAGGCGGCTGCGTTTGTCAGTAATGACACCCCCTGCCGTGCTGAATACACGTTCAAACAAAACGCTGGCCGCCGGGCAGGCCAGCACCTCCAAGGCATAAAAGGATCTGGCCACGTGGAAAATTTGGAGACCCAGAAGTTGAATGGGGCTGGACCATCAGTCAGTATGTGGAGGGGTGTGTACACATACTGTTCAACCATATTAGTGAAATGTTTCCTCCTGCTAACACGTTCCGTATCAGGTGGTGGTGCAGTTAGCTGTGGCCTGGAGACAAAACTTTTCCACATTTCTGCCATGCTAACCCTGCCCTCAGAGGAGCTGGCTGTGACACTGCTGCGTTGGCGACCACTTGCTCCTCCTCTGCCTTCGCCTTGGACTTCCACTTGTTCCCCTGTGACATTTGGGAATGCTCTCAGGAGTGCATCTACCAGCGTGCGTTTGTACTCGCCCATCTTCTTATCACGCTCCAGTGCAGGAAGTAAGTTGGGCAAATTTTCTTTGTTTTGGGGATCCAGCAGGGTGGCAACCCAGAAGTCTACACACGTTAAAAGGTGTGCAACTCTGCCGTCGTTGTGCAGGCACTGCAGCATGTAGTCGCTCATGTGTGCCAGGCTGCAAAGAGGTAAGGACAAGCTGTCCTCTGTGGGAGAAGTATCGTCATCGTCCTCCGTATCCCCCCAGCCACGCACCAGTGATGGGCCTGAGCTGTGTTGGGTGCCCCTCCGCTGTGAACCTGCTTCATCCTCATCCTCCTCCACCTCCTCCTC
Organism: Bufotes viridis; assembly: GCA_033119425.1. Classification (NCBI taxonomy): domain Eukaryota; kingdom Metazoa; phylum Chordata; class Amphibia; order Anura; family Bufonidae; genus Bufotes; species Bufotes viridis. The sequence goes on along the minus strand of CM065597.1, from coordinate 118,517,379 downwards.
ATCCTCCTCGTCCTCCAGTAGTGGGCCCTGGCTGGCCACATTAATAACTGGCCTCTGCTGTTGCAACAAACCTCCATCTGAGGCACTTCTAACAGACTGGCCTGAAAGTGCTAAAAATGACCCCTCATCCTTCTCCTCCTGGGCCACCTCCTCTTCCATCATCGCCCTAAGTGTTTTCTCAAGGAGACATAGAAGTGGTATTGTAACGCTGATAACGACGTCATCGCCACTGGCCATGTTGGGGGAGTACTCAAAACAGCGCAACAGGGCACACAGGTCTCGCATGGAGGCCCAGTCATTGATGATGAAGTGGTGCTGTTCCATCGAGTGACTCACCCGTGCGTGCTGCAGCTGAAACTCCACTATCGCCTGCTGCTGCTTGCACAGTCTGGCCAGCATGTGCAAGGGGGAGTTCCACCTAGTGGGCACGTCGCATATGAGGCGGTGAGCAGGAAGGCCGAAGTTACACTGTAGCACAAACAGCCGAGCAGCGGCAGGATGTGAACACCGGAAGCGCGAACAGACGATCCACACTTTATGCAGCAGCTCTGACATGGCGAGGTAGTTGTGAATGAACTTCTGCACCACCAAATTCAGCACATGCGCCAGGCAAGGGATGTGCGTCAAACCGGCCACTGCATTCTATGTCTTCCACCACTGGGGAAGGGCTAGGTGGATTCACCTTGGAAAACCCTGCCAGCAGAGTCTTCAAACAGCATAAGAGACTGCTGCATAACTTGAGGCTCAGACAGTTTCCATGATATGCATGGGGGTGATGTGACAGACTGATGGGCTTGGTTTTCATGCGCCACCTGTTTGCTTTCTGCAGAAGACTGGGTGGGAGATAATGTTGTGAACGTGCGGGATCCACTGTCGGCCATACAATTGACTAGCGCCTGTACCTGCTCAGGCCTTACCATCCTTAGAACGGCATTGGGCCCCACCAAATATCGCTGTAAATTCTGGCAGGTACTGGAACCTGAGGTAGTTGGTTCACTAGGACGTGTGGCTGTGACATAATGGCCACATCCTCTCCCAGCACCAGAGGGACCACTAACACCACCACGACTACGTCGGCATCCCTTACTAGATGTTTTCCTCATTGTTACCGTTCACCAAGCACCACAATAAGAAAAAAAATATTTGGCCCAATGTATTGATTTCAAATTCAGGCCATTTTTTACAGGCACCTAACACTATCTGCCTATTTATTTATGTACCTTATTACACTAATCCAGGCACAGCATTAACCACTGATTTAGGGGAATATTAATTGTAGGCCTAATACTTAGGCCCTCGATGAAAGGTATCCTTTTATGAACAGATTTACACTTGGAGATGCACAGTAGCGTGTGAAACAATATGTAGGATTATGTCTTCAGCAATTGTATTTTAACACTTTGTGTAATATACCCTTTAACGGACAAAAATACACATGGAGATGCACGGTAGCGTGAGAAGTTATTGAGGATGACCCTCTCAGCACTTGTATATACACCTTAAGTGTAATATACCCTTTTACAGACAGAAATACACTATGAGATGCACAATAGTGCGTGCAGATTTACAGGATTATGCTTACAGCAATTGCAATGTAACACTTTTTGTAATATACCCTTTTACGGAAAGAAATATACTTGGAGATGCACGCTGAGTGTAATATACCCTTTTACGGACAGATTAACATTTGGCCTGCAACAGCTGGAACACCAGATTCAGGGTATTGCTATATTGGCAAGTGAATTTCACCCCAGAACAAAATCTATCCTTTGACGGATACTATTAAACTTGTCCAGTGACAGCTGGAACACCAGATTTACTGTATTTCTATTTTTGCAACTGTATTTCACCCCAGAAAATAATATATCCTTTGACGGACACTAATGAAATTGTCCAGTCACAGCTGGAACACCAGATTCAAGGTATTGCTCTTTTGGCAATTGAATTTCACCCCAGAACAAAATCTATCCTTTGACGGATACTATTAAACTTGCTCAATCACAGCTGTAACACCAGATTCAGGGTGTTGCTATTTTGGCAATTAAATTTCACCCCAGAAAATAATATATTCTGTGACAGACACTATTAAACTTGGCCAGCCACAGCTGAAACCACTGATTTATGGTATTGCTATTTTGGCAATTGAATTTCACCCCAGAACAAAATATATCCTTTGCCGGACACTATTAAACTTTGCCAGCCACTGCTGGGACACCAGATTTACGGTATTGCTATTTTGGCAATTGAATTTCACCCCAGAAAAAAAAATATCCTTTGCCGGACACTATTAGACTTGTCCAGCCACAGCTGGAACACCAGATTTACTGTATTTCTATTTTTGCAACTGTATTTCACCCTAGAAAATAATATATCCTTTGACTGACACTAGGGAAATTGTCCAGTCACAGCTGGAACACCAGATTCAGGGTATTGCTATTTTGGCAATTAAATTTCACCCCAGAACAAAATCTATCCTTTGACGGATACTATTAAACTTGTCCAGTCACAGCTGGAAGACCAGATTTACTGTATTTATATTTTGGCGACTGAATTTCACCGCAGAAAATAATAAATCCTTTGACGGACACTATTAAACTTGTCCAGCCACCCCAAAATTCGGTACGAACCTGAACTATCTAGTTCGGGTTTTCTCATCCCTAATAGCAACCCATTATTTTATAATCACTTCTTGGAGATTGTCAGAATTAGTGGGTTTTTGTTTGTCCACCCGCCTCTTGAGGATTGACCACAAGTTCTCAATGGGATTAAGATCTGGGAGTTTCCAGGCCATGGACCCAAAATGTCAACGTTTTGGTCCCGGAGCCACTTAGTTATCACTTTTGCCATATGGCACGGTGCTCCGTCGTGCTGGAAAATGCATTGATCTTCAGCAAACTGTTGTTGGATTGTTGGAAGAAGTTGCTGTTGGAGGGTGTTTTGGTACCATTCTTTATTCATGGCCGTGTTTTTGGGCAAAATTGTGAGTGAGCCCACTCCCTTGGATGAGAAGCAACCCCACACATGAATGGTCTCAGGATGCTTTACTGTTGGCATGACACAGGACTGATGGTAGCGCTCATCTTTTCTTCTCCGGACAAGCCTTTTTCCTGATGCCCCAAACAATCGGAAAGAGGCTTCATCAGAGAATATGACTTTGCCACAGTCCTCAGCAGTCCATTCACCATAATTTCTGCAGAAGATTAATCTGTCCCTGATGTTTTTTTTTGGAGAGAAGTGGCTTCTTTGCTGCCCTTCTTGACACCAGGCCATCTTCCGAAAGTCTTCGCCTCACTGTGCATGCAGATGCGCTCACACCTGCCTGCTGCCATTCCTGAGCAAGCTCTGCACTGGCAGATTTACAGGATTATGCTTACAGCAATTGCAATGTAACACTTTTTGTAATATACCCTTTTACGGAAAGAAATATACTTGGAGATGCACGCTGAGTGTAATATACCCTTTTACGGACAGATTAACATTTGGCCTGCAACAGCTGGAACACCAGATTCAGGGTATTGCTATATTGGCAAGTGAATTTCACCCCAGAACAAAATCTATCCTTTGACGGATACTATTAAACTTGTCCAGTGACAGCTGGAACACCAGATTTACTGTATTTCTATTTTTGCAACTGTATTTCACCCCAGAAAATAATATATCCTTTGACGGACACTAATGAAATTGTCCAGTCACAGCTGGAACACCAGATTCAAGGTATTGCTCTTTTGGCAATTGAATTTCACCCCAGAACAAAATCTATCCTTTGACGGATACTATTAAACTTGCTCAATCACAGCTGTAACACCAGATTCAGGGTGTTGCTATTTTGGCAATTAAATTTCACCCCAGAAAATAATATATCCTGTGACAGACACTATTAAACTTGGCCAGCCACAGCTGAAACCACTGATTTAAGGTATTGCTATTTTGGCAATTGAATTTCACCCCAGAACAAAATATATCCTTTGCCGGACACTATTAGACTTGTCCAGCCACAGCTGGAACACCAGATTTACGGTATTTCTATTTTTGCAACTGTATTTCACCCTAGAAAATAATATATCCTTTGACTGACACTAGGGAAATTGTCCAGTCACAGCTGGAACACCAGATTCAGGGTATTGCTATTTTGGCAATTCATTTTCACCCCAGAAATAAATATACCGTTTTACGGACAGATTTAAACTTGGCCTGCAACAGCTGGAACACCAGCTTAACTGTATTTCTATTTTTGCAACTGTATTTCACCCCAGAATAAAATCTATCCTTTGACGGACACTAGGGAAATTGTCCAGTCACAGCTGGAACACCAGATTCAGGGTATTGCTATTTTGGCAATTAACTTTCACCCCAGAAAAAAACATACCATTTTACGGACAGATTTAAACTAGGCCTGCAACAGCTGGAACACCAGATTCAGGGTATTGCTATTTTGGCAATGATTTTCACCCGCAGAAAAAAATATACCCTTTTACGGACAGATTTAAACTGGGCCTGCAACAGCTGGAACACCAGATTTACTGTATTTCTATTTTTCAACTGTGTTTCACCCCAGAAAATAATATATCCTTTGACGGACACTAGGGAAATTGTCCAGTCAAAGCTGGAACACCAGATTCAGGGTATTGCTATTTTGGCAATTAAATTTCACCCCAGAACAAAATCTATCCTTTGACGGATACTATTAAACTTGTCCAGTCACAGCTGGAAGACCAGATTTACTGTATTTATATTTTGGCGACTGAATTTCACCGCAGAAAATAATAAATCCTTTGACGGACACTATTAAACTTGTCCAGCCACCCCAAAATTCGGTACGAACCTGAACTATCTAGTTCGGGTTTTCTCATCCCTAATAGCAACCCATTATTTTATAATCACTTCTTGGAGATTGTCAGAATTAGTGGGTTTTTGTTTGTCCACCCGCCTCTTGAGGATTGACCACAAGTTCTCAATGGGATTAAGATCTGGGGAGTTTCCAGGCCATGGACCCAAAATGTCAACGTTTTGGTCCCGGAGCCACTTAGTTATCACTTTTGCCATATGGCACGGTGCTCCGTCGTGCTGGAAAATGCATTGATCTTCAGCAAACTGTTGTTGGATTGTTGGAAGAAGTTGCTGTTGGAGGGTGTTTTGGTACCATTCTTTATTCATGGCCGTGTTTTTGGGCAAAATTGTGAGTGAGCCCACTCCCTTGGATGAGAAGCAACCCCACACATGAATGGTCTCAGGATGCTTTACTGTTGGCATGACACAGGACTGATGGTAGCGCTCATCTTTTCTTCTCCGGACAAGCCTTTTTCCTGATGCCCCAAACAATCGGAAAGAGGCTTCATCATAGAATATGACTTTGCCACAGTCCTCAGCAGTCCATTCACCATAATTTCTGCAGAAGATTAATCTGTCCCTGATGTTTTTTTTGGAGAGAAGTGGTTTCTTTGCTGCCCTTCTTGACACCAGGCCATCTTCCAAAAGTCTTCGCCTCACTGTGCATGCAGATGCGCTCACACCTGCCTGCTGCCATTCCTGAGCAAGCTCTGCACTGGTGGCACTCCGATGCCGCAGCTGAATCCTCTTTAGGAAACGATCCTGGTGCTTGCTGGACTTTCCTGGACGCTCTGAGGCCTTCTTAAAAAGAATTGAACTTCTTTCCTTGAAGTTCTTGATGATCCTATAAATTGTTGATTGAGGTGCAATCTTAGTAGCCACAATATCCTTGCCTGTGAAGCCATTTTTATGCAACGCAATGATGGCTGCACGCGTTTCTTTGCAGGTCATCATGGTTAACAATGGAAGAACAATGATTTCAAGCATCACCCTCCTTTTAACATGTCAAGTCTGCCATTTTAATCCAATCAGCCTGACATAATGATCTCCAGCCTTGTGCTCGTCAACATTGTTACCTGAGTTAACAAGACGATTACTGAAATGATCTCACCAGGTCCTTTAATGACAGCAATGAAATTCGGTGGAAAGTTTTTTTTGGGATTAAGTTAATTTTCATGGCAAAGAAGGACTATGCAATTCATCTGATCACTCTTCATAACATTCTGGAGTATATGCAAATTGCAATTATAAAAACTTAAGCAGCAACTTTTCCAATTTCTATGTGGATAAATAGAACTGTAAAGAAAGCAATAAATGACAAAAACAAAGCATATAAATCACTAAAACATGAGGGTAGCAAGGAAGCACTGAAAAACTATAAGGAAAAAAATAGAACATGTAAAAAACAAATAAAAGTGTGCAAATTAGAGACCGAGAGATCAAAAGATTAATTGCCAAAGAGAGCAAAACTAAACCTCAAATGTTCTTCAATTATATAAATGTTAAAACGTATAAATCTGAAGGTGTCGGCCCTTTGAAAAGTAATGAGGGGGGAGTTGCAGAGAAAGACGAGGAGAAAGAAAAGCTCTTAAATATTTTTTCTCCAATGTTTTCACTGAGGAAAATAAACTGTCAGATAAAATGCTGAATGTAAAAATAAATTCCCAAATTCCCAAATTCTGACCAAGGAAAAAGTACAACATACACCACAGTATCCTAGGGGAATTAAGTAATGTCATAGCCAGACCCTTATTTATGATATTTGCGGACTCTATACTGACAGGGAATGTTCCACAGGATTGGAGCATAGCAAATGTGGTGCCAATATTCAAAAAGGGTTAAAAAACAGAGCCCGGAAACTATAGGCCGGTAAGTTTAACATCTGTTTTTGGGTTAACTGTTTGAAGGTTTTCTAAGAGATGCTATCTTAGAGTATCTCAACGGAAATAAGCAAATAAAGCCATATCAGCATGGCTTCATGAGGGATCGGTAAAGCAAACTAATTTAATCAGTTTCTATCAGGAGGTAAGTTCTAGACTTGACAGCGGCAAATCAATGGATGTCGTATATCTGGACTTCTCCAAAACATTTGACACTGTACCACATAAAAGGTTTGTATATAAAATGAGAATGCTCAGACTGGCAGAAAATGTCTGTAAGTGGGTAAGTAACTGGCTGAGTGAAAGAAAACAGAGGTTGGTTATTTACGGTACACACTCAAATTGGGTAACTGTCACAAGTGGGGTACTTTAGGGGTCAGTACGGGGCCCTATTATTTTCAATATATTTATTAATAATCTTGTAGAAGGCTTGCATAGTAAAATATCAATTTTTGTAAATGACACTAAACTGTGTAAAGTAATTAACACTGAAGAGGACAATACACTGCTACAGAGGGATCTGGATAGATTGGAGGCTTGGGCAGAGAAATGGCAGATGAGTTTTAACACTGACAAATGTAAAGTTATGCACATGGTAAGGAATAATGCAAGTCACCCGTACATACTAAATGGTAAAACACTTGGTAACACGGACATGGAAAAGTATCTAGGAACTTAAATAAACAGCAAACTAAGCTGAAAAAAACTGTGTCAGGCAGCTGCGGCCAAGGCCAATAAGATAATGGGTTGCATCAAAAGGGGCATAGATAGTGTTGAGAGAACAGTTCGAGCATAGTTCGGGTTTGTATCTAATTTTGAGGTGTTCGGGACCCGGACCCGAACATTTTCAAAAAAGTTCGGGTTCGGGTTCGTTGTTCTGCGATTTCTTCCCGCTTTCTGAAGGGCTGCACAGCAGCCAATCAGCTAGCGTTTTACTTCATGCCCTAAGAAGCCATCACAGCCATGCCTACTAATGGCATGGCTGTGATTGGCCAAGTGCAGCATGTGACCCAGCCTCTATTTAAGCTGGTGTCACGTAGCGCCGCACGTCACACTGCTCTGATTAGTGTAGGGAGAGTACGCAGCTTCTGTGAGGGCGAGATTAGGCAGGGAAAAGTCAGCAACAGCACCTAATGAACTGATCGATCTACAGCTGTGAATGATTCAACGTCTGCTAGTTAATTGCTCACTGGTTTTTAGGCTGCACAGAGCGTTTTTCTGTCACTTTTTTCTGGGGTGATCGGCGGCGATTTTGTGACTTGTGGTGCACCAGAACAAGCTGCCACCAAGTCCATCAATACTAGTTGTTTTTTTTTTTGCTATATTCTACATCAGGGGCTTGGCTGTGCTTATTGTCACCCCTAGAAACTCAGGATAGCAATTTCTATATTTTATTAAAGGGTTAAATACAATTGCCAAAACACCATGCCCTAAATCTGGTGTCCCAGCTTTGGCTAGCCAAGTGTGATACTGTCTGCTGTCTGGCAAAGGATAGATAATTTTCTGTGGTGAAATTCAAAAGCCAAAGTAGCATTAGCCTGAATCTGGTGTCCCAGCACTGGCTGGCAAAGTATAATAGTGTCTGCCAAAACATATATTTTGTTCTGGGGTAAAATTCAATTGCCAAAATAGCAATACTCTGAATCTGGTGTTCCAGCAGTTGCAGGCCTAGTTTAAATCTGTCCGAAACAGGGTATATTTTGTTCTCGGGTGAAATTCAATTGCCAAAATAGCAATACCCTGAATCTGGTGTTCCAGTAGTGGCTGGCAAAGTATAATAGTGTCCGCCAAAACATATATTTTGTTCTGGGGTGAAATTCAATTGCCAAAATAGCAATACCATAAATCTGGTGTCACAACTGTGGCTGTCAAAGTATAATAGTGTCCACCCAAAAAACTTTTGTTCTGGGGTGAAATTCAATTGCCAATATAGCAATACCCTGAATCTGGTGTTCCAGCTGTTGCAGGCCAAGTGTTAATCTGTCCGTAAAAGGGTATATTACACTCAAGGTGTATATACAAGTGCTGAGAGGGTCATCCTCATTAACTTCACACGCTACCGTGCATCTCCCATTGTATTTCTGTCAGTTAAAGGGTATATTACACAAAGTGTTAAAATACAATTGCTGAAGGCATAATCCTACATATTTTTTCTCCCGCTACTGTGCATCTCCAAGTGTAAATCTGTCCATAAAAGGATACCTTTCATCCAGGGCCTAAATTCTAGCCCTAAAAGAGATATTCCCCTAAATCAGTGGTTACTGCTGTGCCCGGATTAGTGTAATACTCTACATAAATAAATAGGCAGATAGTGTTTGTTGCCTGTAAAAAAGGGCCTGATTTTAAAATAAATACATTGGGCCAAATATTTTTTTTCTTATTGTGGTGCTTGGTGAACGGTAACAATGAGGAAAACATCTAGTAAGGGATGCGGACGCGGTCGTGGTGGTGTTAGTGTACCCTCTGGTGCTGGGAGAGGATGTGGCCATTCTGCCACGGCCACACGTCCTAGTGAACCAACTACCTCAGGTTACAGTACCCGCCAGAATTTACAGCGATATGTGGTGGGGCCCAATGCCGTTCTAAGGATGGTAAGGCCTGAGCAGGTACAGGCGCTAGTCAATTGGGTGGCCGACAGTGGATCCAGCACGTTCACAACATTATCTCCCACCCAGTCTTCTGCAGAAAGCGCACAGGTGGCGCCTGAAAACCAAGCCCATCAGTCTGTCACACCACCCCCATGCATATCAGGGAAACTGTCTGAGCCTCAAGTTATGCAGCAGTCTCTTATACTGTTTGAAGACTCTGCTGGCAGGGTTTCCCAAAGGAATCCACCTAGCCCTTCCCCAGTGGTGGAAGACATAGAGTGCACTGATGCACAACCAATGTTTCCTGATTATGAGGACAGGGGAATACCACCTCATCAGAGTCTGCACATCTCTGATGATGACGAAACACAGGTGCCAACTGCTGCGTCTTTTTACAGTGTACAGACCGAACAGGAGGTCAGGGAGGAATACTGTGTGGAAGACGATGCAGGGGACGATGAGGTCCTAGATCCCACATGGAATGAATGTCGTGCCACTGACTTTCATAGTTCAGAGGAAGAGGCAGTGGTGAGACCGAGCCAACAGCGTAGCAAAAGAGGGAGCAGGAGGCAAAACAGAACAGCCGCTGCCATGAGAGTTCGTCTGCTACTGGCCACCGCCACCAGAGACCAAGCACCCCAAAGCAGCTTCAAGGAGTTCCCTGGCATGGCACTTCTTTACACAATGTGCTGACGACAAGACCCGAGTGGTTTGCACGCTGTGCCATCAGAGGCTGAAGTGAGGCATTAACGTTCTGAACCTTAGCACAACCTGCATGATCAGGCATCTACATGCAAAGCATGAACTGCAGTGGAGTAAACACCAAAAAGCAAGGAACTCACTCTGGCTCCCCCTGCTCACTCTTCTGCTGGTGCTCGGCCTCTTCCTCCGCCTCGGGAGGAACATTGGCACCTGCCGCCCACCAAACAGAGGATGTGCTACCAACACCACCACCTGCGTCACCAAGCATTTCCACCATGTCACACGGCAGCGTTCAGCTCTCCATCTCACAAACCTTGGAGAGAAAGCGTAAATTCCCACCTAGCCACCCTCGAGCCCTGGGCCTGAATTCCAGCATTTCTAAACTACTGGCCTTTCAAATGCTGTCATTCAGGCTGGTGGACACAGACAGCTTCAAACAGCTGAGGGCCATGGCTGTCCCACAGTATGTTGTTCCCAGCCGCCACTACTTCTCCAAGACAGCCGTGCCTTCCCTGCACAACCAAGTACCCGATAAAATCAAGGGTGCACTGCGCAACGCCATCTGTGGCAAGGTCCACCTAACCACAGATACGTGGATCAGTAAGCACGGCCAGGGACGCTATATCCCCCTAACTGCAAACTGGGTAAATGTAGTGGTGGCTGGGCCCCAGGCGGAGAGTTCCTTGGCGCACGTCCTTCCGCCGCCAAGGATCGCAGGCCATCATTCTTTTCCTACTGTAGCCTCCTCCTCCTACTTGGCTTCCTCCTCCTCTGCTTCCACCAGCTCATCCAGTCAGCCACACACCTTCACCACCAACTTCAGTACAGCCCGGGGTAAACGTCAGCAGGCCATTCTGAAACTCATATGTTTGGGGGACAGGCTCCACACCGCGCAGGAGTTGTGGCGGGGTATTAAACAACAGACCGACGAGTGGTTTCTGCCGGTGGGCCTCAAGCCTGGGACTAGCCGGTTTGACGCACATCCCTTGCCTGGCGCATGTGCTGAATTTGGTGGTGCAGAAGTTCATTCACAATTACCCCGACATGTCAGAGCTGCTGCATAACGTGTGGGCCGTCTGTGCGCGCTTCCGGCGTTCACATCCTGCCGATGCTCGCCTGTCTGCGCTACAGCGGAACTTCGGCCTTCCAGCTCACCGCCTCATATGCGACGTGCCCACCAGGTGGAACTCCACCTTGCACATGCTGGAGAGACTGTGCGAGCAGCAGCAGGCCATAGTGGAGTTTCAGCTGCAGCACGCACACGTCAGTCGCACTGCGGAACAGCATCACTTCACCACCAATGATTGGGCCTCCATGCGAGACCTGTGTGCCCTGTTGCACTTTGTTTCGAGTACTCCACCAACATGGCCAGTGGCGATGACATCGTTATCAGCATTACAATACCACTTCTATGTCTCCTTGAGAAAACGCTTAGGGCGATGATGGAAGAGGAGGTGGCCCAGGAGGAGGAGGAGGGGTCATTTTTAGCACTTTCAGGCCAGTCTCTTAGAAGTTGCTCAGAGGGAGGTTGCTCATGAGGAGGATGAGGAGGAGGTGGAGGAGGATGAGGATGAAGCAGGTTCACAGCGGGGTGGCACCCGAAACAGCTCAGGCCCATCACTGGTGCATGGCTGGGGGGATACGGAGGACAATGGCGATACGCCTCCCACAGAGGACAGCTTGTCCTTACCTCTGGGGAGCCTGGCACACATCAGCGACTACATGCTGAAGTGCCTGCGCAACGACAGCATAGTTGCCCACATTTTAACGTGTGCGGACTACTGGGTTGCCACCCTGCTGGATCCCCGATACAAAGACAATGTGCCCACCTTACTTCCTGCACTGGAGCGTGATAGGAAGATGCGCGAGTACAAGCGCACTCTGGTAGACGCGCTCCTGAGAGCAGTCCCAAATGTCACCGTGGAACAAGTGGAAGCCCAAGGCGAAGGCAGAGGAGGAGCAAGAGGTAGCCAATGCAGCTGTGTCACGGCCAGCTCCTCTGAGGGCATGGTTAGCATGAAAAAAATGTGGAAAAGTTTTGTCTCCACGCCACAGCTAACTGCACCACCACCTGATACGGAACGTGTTAGCAGGAGGCAGCATTTCACTAACATGTTTAAACAAATACGTCTGCACACCCCTCCACGTACTGACCGATGGTTCGGCCCCATTCAACTTCTGGGTCTCCAAATTGTCCACGTGGCCAAGGTTAGCATCTTATGCCTTGGAGCTGCTGGCCTGCCCGGCGGCCAGAGTTTTGTCTGAACGTGTATTCAGCACGGCAGGGGGCGTCATTACTGACAAACGCAGCCGCCTGTCCACAGCCAACGTGGACAAGCTGACGTTCATAAAAATGAACCAGGCATGGATCCCACAGGACCTGTGCCTCCCTTGTGCAGAATTATCACATTTATCACTGCCTTCCCCTCAACCATGTATTCTTGTACTCTGGGGCACTTCTTTATTGAATCCTCATCTTTTTAACATTACCATGATCTTGCGGTGCAATCCAAAGTTGAATGAACCTCTCCTCAATCTGGGCGCCGGGGCCTAAATAACTGAAAGTGGCCTTCTCCAGTGGTGGGTGATATGACGCCTTATTCCTTGCTGTGGGACCTCTCTCCTCTGTCTGGGTGCTGGGGCCTGAATAACTGAAAGTGGCCTTCTCCAGTGGTGGGTGATATGACGCCTTATTCCTTGCTGTGGGACCTATCTCCTCTGTCTGGGTGCTGGGCCTAAATAACTGAAAGTGGCCTTCCCCAGTGGTGGGTCATATGATGCCTTATTCCTTGCTGTGTGACCTCTGTCCTCTGATTGGGTGCTGGGGCCTAAATAACTGAAAGTGGCCTTCTCCAGTGGTGGGTCATATGACGCCTTATTCCTTGCTGTCGGACCTCTCTTATCTGTCTTGGTGCTGGGCCTAAATAACTGAAAGTGGCCTTCTCCAGTGGTGGGTGATATGACGCCTTATTCCTTGCTGTGGGACCTCTCTCCTCTGTCTGAGTGCTGGGGCCGAAATAACTGAAAGTGGCCTTCTCTAGTGGTGGGTGATATGACGCATGATTCTCTGCTATGGGACCTCTCTCCAATTTATATTGGTTAATTTTTATTTATTTTATTTTATTTTAATTCATTTCCCTATCCACATTGTTTTGCAGGGCATTTACCTGCATTTTGCTGCCTTTTGCAGCCCTCTAGCCCTTTCCTCGACTATTTTACAGCCTCTTTAGTGCCTAAAAGTTCGGTTCCCCATTGACTTCAATGGGGTTCGGGTTCGGGATAAAGTTCAGGTCGAGTTCGGATCCCGAACCCGAACATTTTCGGGAAGTTCGGCTGAACTTCTCGAACCCGAACATCCAGGTGTTCGCTCATCTCTACCTGTGACGGACACTATTAAACTTGGCCAGCTACAGCTGAAACCACTGATTTATGGTATTGCTATTTTAGCAGTTGAATTTCACCCCAGAAAAAAATATATCCTTTGCCGGACACTATTATATTCGGCCAGCCACAGCTGGAACACCAGATTTACTGTATTTCTATTTTTGCTACTGTTTTTTACCCCAGAAAATAATATATCCTTTGACGGACACTAGGGAAATTGCCCAGTCACAGCTGGAACACCAGATTTATGGTATTTCTATTTTTGCAACTGAATTTCACCGCAGAAAATAATATATCCTATGACTGACACTATGAAACTTGTCCAGTCACAGCTGGAACACCAGATTTACGGTATTGCTATTTGGTCAATTGAATTTCACCCCAGAAAAAAATATATCCTTTGCCGGACACTATTAAACTTGGCCAGCCACAGCTGAAACCACTGATTTATGGAATTGCTATTTGGTCAATTGAATTTCACCCCAGAATAAAATCTATCCTTTGCCGGACACTATGAAACTTGTCCAGTTACAGCTGGAACACTAGATTTACGCAATTTTTTTTTTTTCAACTGAATTTCACCGCAGAAAATAAAATATCCTATGACGGACACTTTGAAACTTGGCCAGCCACTGCTGGGACACCAGATTTACGATATTGCTATTTTGGCTATTGAATTTCACCCCAGAACAAAATATATCCTTTGCCGGACACTATTAAACTTTGCCAGCCACTGCTGGGACACCAGATTTAATGGAATGCTATTTTGACAATTGAATTTCACCACAGAAAAAAATCTATCCTTTGCCAGACAGCAGACAGTATTATACTTGGTTAGCCACAGCTGCAACATCAGATTGAGGGGATTGCTATTTTGGCAATTGAATTTAACCCCTTAAAAAATATAGAAATTTCTATCCTGAGTTTCTAGGGGTGACAATAAGCACAGCCAAGCCCCTGATGTAGGATATAGCAAAAAAAAAACTAGTAATGATGGACTGATGGACTTGGTGGCAGCTTGTTCTGGTGCACCACAAGACACAAAATGGCCACCGATCAAAGTGACAGAAAAACGCTCTGTGCAGCCTAAAAACCAGTGAGCAATTAACTAGCAGAAGTAGAATGATTCACATCTGTAGATCGATCACTTCATTAGGTGTTTTTGCTGACTTTTCCCTGCTTAATCTCGCCCTCATAGAAGCTGCGTCCTCTCCCTACACTAATCAGAGCACAGTGACGTGTGGCGCTACGTGACTCCAGCTTAAATAGAGGCTGGGTCACATGCTGCACTTGGCCAATCACAGCCATGCTATTAGTAGGCATGGCTGTGATGGCTTCTTAGGGCAAGAAGTAAAACGCTAGATGATTAGCTGCTGTGCAGTCCTTCAGAAAGCGAGAAGAAATCGCCGAACAACGGACCCGAACCCAAACTTTTTTGAAAATGTTCGGGTCCGGGTCCTTGTCCTGAACACCCCAAAATTCGGTATGAACCCAAACTATCCAATTCGGGTTCGCTCATCCCTACCCACCACTGTTATTGGCTTTTGTTTCAATAAATTGTTTGAGATAAGGAAATCACCACAGCATGCTTCTACTTAAATGCCCTACTTTCATGATATAATATCACTGTAGCGTGAACTTTTACATTTTTCTATAAATTTCACAGAAAGCCAAATATCCCTAACTTTTTGTGAGTAGCATATATTAATACCAAACACCAAATTTCTGGTTTAAAAGTAATCCAACCAAGAGGTCGCACGAGGAGAAGAAAAGTGTCGAAAATGTTTAGCAAGATGCTTCCAGTTATTACACAGTGTGCTCTTGTCTAGGTTTATGCTACATTTAAGACAGTATTAATAATTCTCCCCTACTATGTTTGATTTGTCTCTAGGAAAGGAATTAGTTAACAACAGTGGTGCAATGTCCTGTAAAACGTTAATTCAGTTTCTAAATGTTCTTTTCTTGCTCTATGTTTCCTCACTATGTGCAAACAGAGTAGTCAGTGACTAAAAATAACTTCCTCTTTATGAAAATATGAAATTATGTGCTGAATAATATATATATAAATATATATATATATATATATATATATATAGACACTATATATATATATATATATATATATATATATATATATATATACAGTCGATATAAAAAGTCTACACACCCTGTTAAAATGTCAGGTTTCTTTGCTCCAAAAAATTAGAAAAGTATAAATCATTTCAGAACTTTTTCCACCTTTAATGTCACCTATAAACTGAACCATTCAATTGAAAAACAAACTGAAATCTTTTAGGTGGAGGGAAGAAAAAAAAAAAAAAACTAAAATAACGTGGTTGCAAAACTGGGAATGTAGCTGTGTTCAGAATTAAGCAATTACATTCAAAATCATGTTAAATAGGAGTCGGCATACACCTGACATTATTTAAAGTGCCTCTGATTAACCCCAAATAAAGTTCAGCTGCTCTAGTTGGTCTTTCCTAAAATTTTCTTAGTCGCATCCCACAGCAAAATTCATAGTCCACAGAGAGGGTCCAAAGCATCACAGGGATCTCATTTTTAACAGGTATCAGTCACGAGATGGGTACAAAAGAATTTCCAAGGCATTAAATATTCCATGGAACACAGTGAAGACAGTCATCATCAAGTGTAGAAAATATGGCACAACAGTGACATTACCAAGAACTGGACGTCCCTCCAAAATTGATGAAAAACATCCAAGCCAGGCTACATTTTGCAAAAACACATCTGAAGTCTCCTGACAGCATGTGGGAAAAAGTGTTATGGTCTGTTGAAACCATGGTTGAACTTTTTGGCCATAATTCCAAAAGATATGTTTGGCGCAAAAATAACACTGCACATCACCAAAAGAACACCATATCCACAGTGAAGCATGGTGGTGGCAGCATCATGCTTCGGGGCTGTTTTTCTTCAGCAGGAACTGGGGCCTTAGTTAAGATAGAGGGAATTATGAACAGTTCCAAATACCAGTCAATATTGGCACAAAACCTTAAGGCTTCTGCTAGAAAGCTGAAAATGAAGATGAACTTCATCTTTCAGCATGACAACGACCAAAAGCATACATCCAAATCAACAAAGGAATGGCTTCACCAGAAGAAGATGAAAGTTTTGGAATGGCCCAGCCAGAGCCCAGACCTGAATCCAATTGAAAATCTGTGGGGTGATCTGAAGAGCGCTTTGCACAGGAGATGCCCTCGCAATCTGACAGATTTGGAGTGTTTTTGCAAAGAAGAGTGGACAAACCTTGCTAAGTCAAAATGTGCCATGCTGATAGACTCCGTCTTACCGCGCGACACCATCCCCCATCCCTGGAGTAAAGTGTCACGCCGCAGTGCGGTCCCAACCCCCACTAATCACCCCACATGTCCACGGCCTTATATTAGCAGCAGTATATAGATCCAGATTAGGGAGTTAGACAAGTTTAATTAGCATTTGGATAGTTGAACAGTAAGCCGCATAATGGCCAGTCATGCATCCATTCACACAAATGGGTGCAATCACCTGATAGCCCCTGTTCAAATTCAACATATTAACTAGTGAAAGGGATGTATAACAGTGTAAATAGACACGGGTGAAAGGGTCCATTTGGGGTCCGGCTGGTTGAAGGCAAAGGTCTTCTCTCTAAAGAATAAAAATAAATAAAGAAATATCAGATTCGAAAATTGCCACTGTGATAAATGCATACACCAAACAGGACAAAGATAGAAGCTAAGCAATGGAAGACAGCAAGCTCCTCAGAAAAGGGATACATTATATTCAGTGTTCAGACCTGTTGGTTTAAGTGTGTTAAGACGGTAAATCCATCTTACTTCACATTTTTTTAGCAGCAATTCCCTGTTGCCACCTCTCTTCAAGGGTAAATCTTTTCTCTTTTGACGAATGGTATAGCGATGGTAATTAAAACGGGATTTGAAATCCTGAATAGTTTCACCCACATAAAACAAATTACATGGACATGCCAGTAGATACGCTACAAAGGAACTATTAAACGTCAAATAATGCCGTATCTTATACATATTATTAGTCATGGAGTGAAGAAAATTGTCGCCCTTGAGCATCTGCTTACAATTGATACAATTTTAACATGGGTAGCAACCAAGCCTCTTGGGGCCTAGGTAAGTCTGCACCTTACCCTGGCTTGGTATCTCGGTTTTTACAAACTTGTCGCTGAGGTTATCTGACCTCCTATATGTAAACACCGGGGGGTTATTAAATTCCTTGATATTAGGCATAATACTCCTCAGTATAGGCTAGTGTTTCCTCACAATTCTGGCTATCTCAGGACTCTTTTGGGTATAAGTAGA
This sequence comes from Bufotes viridis, assembly GCA_033119425.1. NCBI lineage: Eukaryota > Metazoa > Chordata > Amphibia > Anura > Bufonidae > Bufotes > Bufotes viridis. The sequence continues at coordinate 118,499,673 of CM065597.1, read as the reverse complement.
AATAAACTTAATCCGTTCAGCAGCCCTGTCCTTTCTTGTCTGTGTATAAGTCATTAGATTGTCTAGATGTTTACGGACTAGAGTATGTGGATACCCTCTATTAGTGAATTTCCTGGACATCTCATCTAGTCTCATATTTTTCTTAATCGGATCCTGCACTATCCTTGACACCCGGAGAAATTGACTACGAGGGAGCAATCAAACCATATATATATATATATATATATATATCTCTATCTACACACACACACACAATTATATATATATATATATATATATGTATATTTATATATATTTGTGGTCATGGCTGCGGAGGATAAGACACCTTGGCGGAAGGACCGGCTAATGCCAATGGTAAACTAACGAAAAGGCTGGTGGTGTGCCCTTAGCCAAGTGCGTGGGTAGGCCTATAAGGCGGCATACCCTGGGTAAGAGAGGAAAGAAGATGGGAGGGAGGGTTTGTCACCGGAAGCGCACGCAGGAGCACATGAAGCCCCCGGGGTGTATATATATATATATGCCTATGCCCCTCCCACAAATGAAGACAGCTGAGACAGCATCTTCAAAGTCAGACGTGTGCAACATGACTGCAACTGTGAAGCAAGGGAATGAATAAGGCTAGGCGACACCTCGAACCAGTACGACCCCGAAATGTGCAACATAATAGAAGATGAAATGATCGGATAGCTGAGAGTAGACGCCGGCGAGCCCACGAGACTGTGGGAGAGTGACTCGGTAGAATGTGGATGTAGGAAAACTGTACAAAGGATTTGATGAGCAAAAACCTGATGGCATGAATACAAGTACAGACAGCAGCGTAATAGACAATGGAAATTGAACTAATGACCTGCTGGTCAGAGGCCCGGGTGTGGTATAAGCAATGCAGCCTGGGTTGATGGGCCAGGCTAATGAACCTAGAACGTGACCTGACCAACGTGGCAGGTTGGCCCTAAGCGAATTAAACTATGTGGCCTGGGTAATGTAACAGGCGGGTATTAATAACAAACATAACATAACCTGACCGACGTGGCCGGTTGGCCCTGAACAATTTATGCTACGTGGCCTGAGTAACGTAGCAGGTGGTAAATATTAGCAAACGTAAACCTGGCTGATGTGGCAGATTGGCCCTAAACGATTTGTACTATGTGGCCTGAGTGATATGGCAGGTGGTTAACAATAACGAACGTAACCTGTACGACGTGGCAGGTTGGCCCTGAACGATTTGAACTACGTGGCCTGAGTAACGGCAGGCATTCACATTAAACAACGTAACCTGACCGACGTGGCAGGTTGATCCTAAAGGATAAAGCATGACAATGACCTGATGGGCAGAATAAAATAGATTATATAAAACACAAAACCTGTGAATACCGAAGGTAAAAGCAGGAAATAAACGATTCTTGAGCAGAAGAAGCAAAGAGGCAAAGGGGGTTTGTAGAACCTGGTGATGACGACTGTGAGGCCACAAGAGCTGAAAGCAACAGGCAAGGCACATAAAAATGTGTTATTAGGACGTGCTAGCCTAAAACAACAGCATGCAACTTACCAAATGGCTGGCTGGAAGAAATAAAGGTAGTAACCAAAGAACAATTTAAATAGTTCAGGGAAACTGGCAAAATAAGACATTGACATGAAAAAGAAAGAGCATGGTGTCTGCTACCACTTTGGCAAGGCAGGCTTACCCGGACGATGGTAAGGACCAAGATTGTTATGCTATAGTATAGCATTATAACATCTGGGCAAATTTGTGCGGTACATCTGTGTTGCCTATTTTTTTTTGCAATCCAAAGTTACATGTTTTAAATGACTGCAAAGTATGTGGGATGCATAGTGTGAAAAACATTAAAGCAGTATGCAACTCTGAGCATGGCTGTATTGTGGCCGGTAACCAACCCAAGGCAAGGCTGCTGAACATTGCCAAGCAAGGCAGAAGAATCTCATCTTTGTTTCTCCCTCAGTGTTTCTTCCTCTCTTTTCTAAGAAATTGACCTGATTCTTTAATTTGTGGATCACAGCATGTCAGGCTGTGCAGCGTCTCTCTCTCCAACCTCTGCCGGTGGCAAGGGGAGAGAGAGGAACCCGATTCAATACGAGCGTGTGCTGCAGACATGGTGACAGCGCTGAGACCCCACCTGTTACACACAGCCAGGGATCTCAGCTAACCGGCCCGGGACTAATGAGGGTCGTCCAGGGCTGGCGATTACTGTGATTGGCTAGTCTGTACAGACTAGCCAATCACGCAATCCTAATGCCGGCTGAAATTTTCTGATCCCCACAGTCCGTTACTGTGGGGATCAGAACCTTGTTAAATATGTTAAATATATATATATATATATATGTATATATATATAGCATATTTTATTACTCCCCCCCCCTCCATCAGCTCCTGATGTGTCCCCCCCCCCCCATTTTCAGGATGGCCACAGCGGTTAGCAGAGTGTCAGCATACAGTACTGGCACCGATGTCAGACGTCTAACCCCTTCATGCTGCGGTCATAGGGACAGCTGTATGGAAAGGGTTACGAGATGGAGGGAGCTCGCTCCCTCTTCCATCAGACTGCTTCTGTTCTGTGGCAGCGGCCAATGCTTGATAGGTTAACAGAGGGAGGGAGCTCCCTCCCACATCCGGCCGTTGCGCTGTTGTGGCAGGGCCGTATGGTTACCATGGCAACTGGACACCTTCACAGGCTTCCGGCTTGCCATGGTATAGCTGATCAGGCTCCTGCTAAATGCAGCAACTTGATCAGGCTTACTGTCAGTGACAATGCACTGCAGCACACTATAGAGTGTACTGCAGTGTATTGTAAACCATCAGACTCACTGGATCGTTAAGAACCAAGAGGGTCTGGGTAAAAAAAAAAAGTTAAAAAAAAGTTTAAAATCAAATTTCTTTATATAGCCACAAATTTATAATTGATTTAAAATAAAAAATAAAAATACACTACACATGTTTGGTATCATCACGTCCGTAACGACCTGATCTATCAAAGGATCATGTTACTTTCTCCACACAGTGAACACCATTATAAAAAAGAGAAAAACTATGATGGAATTTACATTTTTCCCACCTCAATTCCCAAAAAAATGTATTAAAAGTGATCAGAAAAATCGTATGTACCCCAAAATAGTACCAATCTCACCTCATCCCCCAAAAAAGCTGGCTTACATTTAGACTGGTGCTGGATGCGCTGAAGTAATGTATACTCTGGTCTTAGTAAATGACCCCCAAAAAGTCTTGTGTAACCCAAAATGGTACCAACAAAACCATCACCTCGTCTTGCAAAAAACGAGCCCCCACACAAGACCATTGCCAGGAAAATATAAAATATATGGTTGTTGTCGGAAAATTGCACGAGTCACGAGTCAGGACTCACGAGGAGCCAGCCCAGCAGCCGGACAGGAGGAGCCACTGCCGCTCAACAGTGCAGCCAGTAAGGAAAGTTGGTGAATGCAGCACTCAGAAGGTGACCTGAGATCTGCTGTATGGGGGGTTTGGGGGGGAGAGATGAGCTGGTGGTTAAAGCAACCCTTGAGGGCCCTGGCAGATGAGCTGGGGGGGCTGGCTGGAGAGAGATGAGCTGGTGGTTAAAGCCTTGAGGGCCCTGGCAGATGACCTGGTGGGGGGGGGGGGGAGAGGAGAAGACCTGGTGGGGGGGGGGGAGGAGATGACCTGGTGGGGGGGGGAGAGGAGATGACCTGGTGGTAGGGGGGAGAGGAGATGACCGGGGGGGGGGGAGAGAGGAGATGACTTGGGGGGAAGGGGGAGGAGATGAGCTGGTGGTTAAAGCCTTGAGGGCCCTGGCAGATGAGCTGGTGGTTAAAGCCTTGAGGGCCCTGGCAGATGAGCTGGTGGTTAAAGCCTTGAGGGCCCTGGCAGATGAGCTGGTGGTTAAAGCCTTGAGGGCCCTGGCAGATGAACTGGCGGGGGGGGAGATGAGCTGGTCGTTAAAACCTTGAGGGCCCTGGCAGATGAGTTGGCGGGAATAGCCCACTCCCACTGACTGGAGTAGTGGGGCCCTGGCCTGCGATGACCAGCCCGGTTATGGGGGGAGGGGGGATATGAGCTGTTTCCAACAGATCAGCCCAGGCCCCAAAGACCCCAATCCCATCACTAAATTAAACCACCCCGCCCCCCAACCGGGCTGGTCATCGCATTGCAGCCTGTTGTGAAAAGCCCTCTGCTGCACTGACTGGAGTTGGAGTAGTGAGGGCCCTGGCAGATGAGCTGGCGGGATAAGCCCTCAGCACCGGTTGGGGGGGGGGCTGAATTTATTGATGGGATTGGGCTTTTTGGGGCCTGGGATGATGATTGATCTTATGGGGGGGATCTTTTGGGCTGATCTGAGGTCTGATGGGCATGGGGGATGAGTGGGGGTCTTTGGGCTGATATGAGGTCTGATGGAAATTGAGGTAGCTGATATGAGGTCTAATTGCAGTGGCAGAGAGACTCACTGAGGCCAGCAGCAGCCATTTTAGTCAGATTACAGCTGCTCTGCAGCTTTGGCTGTAATCTGACTGAAATGGCTGCTGCTGGCCTCAGTCTCTCTGCCACTGCTGCTTTTAGGCTGGCCAGACGGCTGGTTTTAGGCCTGACAGTCTGGTTTTTAGACGCCTGGTCCGGCGCAAAGCATAGTCCCCTTTTTTGTTGTTAAAGATGATGGGACGGCGGGTCCGGCTTAGGCATAGTCACTTTAAGTAACAATGGCAGGGGGCAGGACCTGGCAGCATGTCTGGATTACACTGCACGCTTATGTGACATTACAAAGTTATCAACGCTGCAGGTCCGGCAGGAAGTTGGGAACAGAGGAGTGCGGGAGCCACTGCTCGTCTGCTACTGCCCCCTTGCTTGACTCTATACTACAGAAGTTTTCAGCCGGAGGCAGCACAGGTAATAGTTACTGTCTGGCCTTGGTATGTTCTGTATATTATTATATGTAAGCTGGCCTGGTATAAGGTATATATCTTCTGGTATATTAACATGTATAACTTATGTAAATAATAGATGAAGCAATTTGCCCGCGGCACTGCCCTGCACTCCTCTATAGACAATAGTTCACACCTTTCCCCAAATAGTAGCTCGTCCAGCTGCGGTATATCCCATAAGGTGGTGCTCTGCCGATTGCTAGAATCAGAACTGAATTGTATCCAAGTAGAAGAAGTTGTGAAAAAAGCGGCCCTTACCAAGGATGTCTTCATATAAACACTTTATTCGCCATCAACACGGCACATGATGTAAAATAAGGGCGAGCGGGTGGACGCCAATTGCAGGTGGTTAATGCGGGATGGCCGTTTCGTGCTTGAAATTGCGCATCATCACGCCGATATGTGCGTCCTCGCGTCACTCCTCTTATTAACACACAGGATACAATACTATTGGTGCAGCGCCGCTGCATCAAACAACCTGAAACACTGATAGGACGATTAAAACCAATATGTATGTAAAGGAGTGTACCTGGGTACTATAACATTTGAAACAAAATTGATACAGAGTTATGCATGTCTGGGAATTTAACCAACACTAGGGAATAACAAATATAATGAGCTTCGCTCAAATCTAACCATTAAATGCAAGAATAGGATACATTAGAGGAGCTCTCTATGCTTTAGAGGAACACCGATAATTAGTTCCTGTCATTTAATCCATGAGGACCCATCGCTTGTGTTTTCATGATCCACCTCGCCTCACGTCGCAGGAGGGCACGGTGCCGATCCCCTCCACGAGGGGGGCACCGCACCACTTCAATACCTGCAAACATGAGGCACCGTGGGTCATCCCCATGTTGCTCACGTACATGCTGTATTAACCTAGGGGAGCCTTTGCCCATTCTAATGGATCCAATATGTTCATGGACCCGTTCAAAAAGGGGCCTGATGGTTTTATCAATATAAAACGTACGGCAATCGCATAACATAACATACACAACGTATGAAGTGCGACAAGTGATGAGATCTCTGACATACCATGTTACACCTCCTAATTGGAGGACCTTACTTCTTGCATTGTAAGAGCAGAAGGAGCAATACCCACATTTATGATTTCCACTTACTTTTCTGCCAGAGAGCCAATCACGCTCCCTTGACTGCGTGAAAGTACTGCGGACTAAGGTGTCCCTTAACGTATGACATTTTTTTAATGTAACTACAGGACGCCGTATAACTATATCACTAAGCGTGGGATCCCCTCGGAGTATGTCCCAATTGCTGTGAACTTCTTGTTTAATGGCATTAGCCATAGGACTGAATTTGAAAGCAAAAGTAAAATGTTCAATTTCCCTCTGTCTCTCTTTTTCGACCAACAACTTAGTGCGGTCAAAGTTGGCCGCACGATGGAGAGCTAACGCAATGTCTCCCGGTGGATAACCCCGTCCAAGCAAACGATCCTGCAACTCATGTGCTTGCTTAAAGTATCCCGCCTCGCTACTATTTGTCCTACGCAGCCGTATAAACTGTCCAAAAGGGACTGCCTTTTTCACGGCTTCCGGATGGTAGCTTTTCTGGTGGAGCAACGAGTTCGTGGCAGTGGGCTTGCGGAAACCAGTGGTTTGTAGTACTCTCTCCACTACTGTTAGGACTATTCTTTCTGATTGAGACCCCTATTAGCAGACTCTGGTGTTCGGCATCATTTTAGATTCTCTGGCGCCAGGAGAGAGATATTCAATCAAGACACGCTTTCCGTGTGGATCAAATCCTCTCTAAATATTTATTTCACAGCATGAGGTATATATAGCAGTAATCGAATGGCATGATGTTTTAGTTAACCAATCACAGATTACATACGTCTTTTCCTGTATTTTCTGTCATCTCATCATATGTGAACAAAATAGTTTGTTCTCACGTAATAGAACCCGCATGTGCCTATATGTCAACAAAATAGTTTGTTTTCACATAATAGAACCCGCATGTGCCTGTTACAGTGACATAAGGAATGCAGATAAGATGTACAGCTTATAGATATTGGACTGCAATATAACCAGTTTTACTGCTACATTGCAGTCCAAAGTTCACTCCACACAGACTACAACCTTCTGTCTATATATTGAAACTTAAAGCTAATACAAAATAGACCCTCCACTGTAATACAGCTGTGATAGACCCTTTCAATCCCCTCTTAAAAAACACCTAATTATAATGTGTTTTTTCCTTTATTATTCATTTATGTTGTTCCTTTCTTGTTTCTTTCTTTCAAAATATTTCTGTAAATATTTTTGGCAATCTTCTGGAGACCCAGGGTTTTCTTGAGTTACCTGAATGTATGCAGCTTGTGGTGTATCTGGGACTCGCCTACATCTCATAAATGTATTAATTAATGAGGGTATACATTGGATACAGTAACAACACATATTTGTATAAGGTCTCGTGGACTCTGTAAATCTGTAAGGCACGATGAGCTAACATTTAGGGCCTTCACTATTCTAATAATACTATTCTGTTCAGAGTAAAGGGGCCAGGAACAAGGGGATCTTGCTCCTGAGCTCTTTTAGAGACTGTGTGATTGTTTGGTGCACCACATAATAAACTCATCTCTTCTGGATGATAAATACAAGTGGTAATAAGTCCGATTGGCAAGAGAACAGAAAGATTAATAATCAGCAGCAGACAAACAAATCTCCCAGAATATTGTGGGGTCTTCATCTTCATCTTCAGCCTGTGGCAAGGCTTCTTCTGAGCTCCCTCTTTGTCTTCGTTGGACACTGAAGAAGAAACTTTAGGGATCCTTTTCACTCTGCTAGCATGAATCCAGATCGGAGCCTCCTCTGTGAGAATCGCCGTTCTAGTGACTGCTACCACCGTGGTAGGGGGTCCGAATGCCAGCTCCTTGGGATCTTTTCCTTTACGTAGTACCCTGACCACCACCGTGTCTCCAGCTCGGAACGAGTGCGTCAGTTCCTGTGGAAGAAAGGGAGACTTACAAGCAACTTTTTCTTCAGTTTTGTGACATATTCTTCCCTATTCTGGTCTATGTCGCCTTCCTATACCACTAGGGGGGTGATTTGCCCAAGGAGTTGGAAAGGGCCTACCTATGAGGATTTCAACGGGTGACAGTCCTAACCTCTTATTAGGAGTCATTCTTATTTCTGCCAATATAATAGGTAGGGTTTGTTTCCATTTCTCAAAAGTACCTGCTGTGGCTTTCCTAAGTTTGTCTTTAACTGTTCGATTCATGCATTCTACAAGAAATTTTTGATGCTGTTGTGTTCTACTCCGTAAAAATGTGCTATGAAAAGTGCAGCGCTGTGCTGGGGTATACATGGTTTCCCCTCTTTGCAGACCAATCCAGTTCGTGGATTTTTCTGCAAAACAGGGTAAACCCAGTCTTTTTCTTCTTCCTCTGTGATATATCTCTGGAGCTCTGTCAGCATGTGTGTGGAGCTTAGGGATGGAGGCTGTAGGCAAGCCATTGCCCAAGGGTCTGGATCGTGGATCCGATTGGGATGTTTTTGGGACGTTTCTTTTGCCACCTTGTCAGCCAGGGCATTGCCCTGGGAAATCTTGTCTTTACCTCGAGTGTGTGCCTTGCAGTGTATAACAGCTATTTGTGAGGGAAGCTGGAGGGCGGCCAACAGATCATCTATAAGCTGGGAATGAGATATTTTCTTACCATCAGCTGTGGTGAAACCCCTGCGTAGCCAGATTACCCCATGGTCCCACACAACCCCGTATGCATATCTGCTGTCTGTGTATATGGTGACAGGTTTGCCTTTGTGTATTTGACATGCCCTTATAAGCGCTATCAATTCTGCAGCTTGGGCTGATTGCACATGAATGGGTCGTGACTCAAGGATAATATCTGGCAGCATCACTACTGCATATGCTGCACAGTAGACGGTGTCCAGTGGACGTGAACATGAACCGTCTACAAACACTTCTGGTGCGTCTGGTATGGGGGTGGCTGACAAGTCTAATCTGGGGGAGGTTTCGTATTCTAGGACCTTGAGACAGTCATGTTCGTCTGGCAAGGAGTCTTCTGTCCCTTTCAGTCCTAGTAATGCATTTAGTATAGGTGCTGGTCCTGCTGTATGTGAGGCATATTTAATCTGTAATGATGGATCACTGAGTAAAAGGACTTCATAACCTGACAACCTTTGTGCTGACATGTGCTGCGTATGAATACCTCTGAGTAGTCCCACTACGTCATATGTGGTATGTAAGACAGTGTGGTGTCCCAGTGTAAAGGTGTGGCCAATTCCACCATCATCGCACAGGCCGCAAGAGCACGTAGACATGCCGGCATCCCTTGTGCAGGGACAGGCATTACCTTTGAAAAAAAAGCACAAGGACGCAACTGTCCCCCATGTTCTTGAGTGAGTACCCCCGCCATGGTTTTATAGTTTTGTTGTGCAGACATGTGGAATGGTAGGTTATAATCAGGGAGGCCCAATCCTGGGCTACACATCAATGAACATTTCAGAGTATCGAAAGCATTCAACATTTCTTTTGACCATCTTATTAGCTCTGGGGATTCTTCCAGAGTGGCTTGCCTCAAAATATTGTCATAATAAGAACAGTCGGGGATCCATTGTCTACAGTAGTTTATCATACCAAGAAAGGACAGCATTTCCTTTTTGGTGTGGGGTGACCAGACCCACAATAGACTGGATTCTCCCGGGACTGATTCTTCTTTCCCCCTGTGTGAGGACAAAGCCCAAGTATTCAACCTGCTTTTTGCACCACTGCAGTTTCTTTAACGACACTTTATGACCACATTCTGACAATCATTTCAACAAGGATATACCATCATGTACACTTGCCTCCACTGACATGCTGCACAACAGTAGATCATCAACATATTGTATCAGGATGGAACCTTGGGGGGGGTGCCAGGGTTTCAAAGTGGCTTGGAGGACAATGCTGTACACAACTGGTGAATCAGCATACCCCTGTGGCATTCTACCCCAGGTCAGTTGACGTCCCTCAAAGGAAAAATCAAAATGGTACTCTTATTAAACAGACGGCTTGCGTGGGGAAAGGAGAGTTGTGACATCAGGAACCACTGATGCTATGGGCACAATGAGATTGTTGATTGCCCTCAAATCCTGGACAAAGCAGGTAGTACCATCTGCCTTTGTCACAGGATTGATAGGGGTAGAGTAAGGTGAAATCACCTCCTCGAGAATTCCTTTTTTCCAGAAATTCTTCTATCATTGGCCGTAGACCCTCAATCTTTTCCTTGGACAGTGGGTATTGCTTTTGATACACCGGTGTAGCACCTGGTTTAAGATGTGCTTGATAAGGTGTGCAATCAATCAGGCCAGTGTCATAGTCGCCCTGTGACCATAGTGAAGGGTTTATGTCTCCTAACTCAGGGTGGTCCTGTAAACTAACAAAAGTACATATAGCTGGGGTGACTATGGGCATGGTAGCTGAGTGAATACTTAGTCCGTCATTTTTTACTGTCACTGCCAAGTCCAACTTCACAAACAAGTCCCTTCCTAATAAACTTACAGGGCAATCTGGTATAATGCTGAAAATATGGTCTGTGATGTATTCACCGTCCACTGTCTCTATTGGGAGGACCCTCGTTTTATATGTTTTAGTTAATACCCCGTTGATTCCCATAGAGGGGTCAGACTTTCTTAAAGGTCCCTTGTACATGTCTTTGTTAAACACACTGGAGGTGGCGCCGCTGTCTACCATGAATCCTACCTTCCTTCCTGCAACTTTAAGCAAAATAATCGGTGTATCTTTCCAGTGGGTGGTGGCCTGTGTGAAAGCTGGGGTGACTCCCTCCGGGCCCCGTCAGTAGGGTTGTTGCTGATTCCAATCAATGGGGAACCTGGGCTGAGTCTGTGTACCCTGTCTATCTGTATTCTGTCCCCTTTGTGTCATGGGCTGCTGTTGGCTGTGTGCTCCCTGATTCTGCGTGTCTCTCCTGGGTGTTGTGCACTGTCCAGCCCAATGTCCCTCCCGTCCACAGTTATAACAGCGATTATTCATGGTTTGGAAGTCTTGGCTTCTATCATTTGATCTATGAAAGTTTCCTGCTGTCTTTCGCATATTTCTCCCTTTACAGGCTTTCTTTAAATAAGCCACTGTGCCAGACGGAGCCACAGTAGGCTTGGGGCAGTGTTTAATAATTTTATTAAGGTCATCTATGTCCAAAGCCTTTTTCATCAGTTGATTTCCAACCGTCAAAAAAGGCATGGATGTCTCAGGTCCCCTTATCTCACTATCCTTTTCCACTTTTCCCTTGTTCCTTAAATTATATCTCGATACAATTGGGGGTGGGGGTTGTTTACTAACTGTGTGTTCTGCTAGTATGTGACTGTCTGCTATTAAATCCTCTTCTTCATTATTTTTATATTGCTGTAAGGACGGGTAGAGAGGGAGGGGTGTGTGAGGGGATCGTAGGGGCGCTAAACAATTAATTTTATGTACATATGAAGGTGGGGGATACATCTGATGTTTTTTATCATTTTCCTTCTTAATCTGTATCTCATGTAGTTTTCTATCGTCTTTTGATCTTTTTAAACCTTTTGTTTTGCACATGCTAGGATCATACCAGTGAGGAGCTATCTCTAGCCATTGTTCTCCTCCTTTCTGCATATAATCCATATCCCATGAAGGGTCAGGTTCAAAATATGGCCAGGCGGCAGTGTCGCCTAAGCATAGACCCTTGACCATGTCCATGTGATATATGCTATTGTCTCCTTCCCTAGGAAAGGGGTCTACCGCTTCCATTGCCTCTGTCCATCCTGCCAAATTATCCACCCATGGGTTAACAAGATAATAATTTGTAGGACTGACTCAGGCAACATATTATTTACATGTTTCTCCTGGTTCTGGTCTAGGGTATTCTGTTTTTGATTTTTGACTACCCATAATCAAAACTTATTTTCTTTACAAAAAAGAAATTCAAAACAGTAATAGCAAAAAAAAACAAAAAAAAAAACAGACAGTTTGTAGGACGACAGCTGTACACTTACCACCCAGCTTGTCACTTCCTCTTATATAACTACGGTAGACAAAACAACTTATCATGCAAAACTTCTACAATTATCAAACAATTTAGCATGCAGACATTTATAATTATCAAACAACTTATCATGCAAACGTCTAAAACTATCCTATTAAGAATCAAAAATGAAGCCGAAAACCTTCTGTTCCCTAAACAGTATTTTTTTTTTATAGGGGATTGCCTGGGCCCTTCTGAAGTACAGTTTTACGGGGTACTTCCCAGAGTACCTCACTTAACTGTGTACAACTCCCAGAGTTGTAACAAACGTGTCCCTGACACGTAGTGCACTTATCAGACTCCCTGAGTCTATGTAACTGTGTACAACTCCCAGAGTTGTAACAAACGTGTCCCTGACACGTAGTGCACTTATCAGACTCCCTGAGTCTATGTATCCCAGATACAAAATTCTGTACTTACGTATATTGCGAGTGTAGCCAGTGCCTCGGACCCGGCAAGGAAGGGGACAAAATTGATGTCACCTCTTACCAGAGCGTCAAGGATGGCTTCTCGATCCCGGATTACGAGCCCCCAAATTGTTAGGACTATTCTTTCTGATTGAGACCCCTATTAGCAGACTCTGGTGTTCGGCATCATTTTAGATTCTCTGGCGCCAGGAGAGAGATATTCAATCAAGACACGCTTTCCGTGTGGATCAAATCCTCTCTAAATATTTATTTCACAGCATGAGGTATATATAGCAGTAATCGAATGGCATGATGTTTTAGTTAACCAATCACAGATTACATACGTCTTTTCCTGTATTTTCTGTCATCTCATCATATGTGAACAAAATAGTTTGTTCTCACGTAATAGAACCCGCATGTGCCTATATGTCAACAAAATAGTTTGTTTTCACATAATAGAACCCGCATGTGCCTGTCACAGTGACATAAGGAATGCAGATAAGATGTACAGCTTATAGATATTGGACTGCAATATAACCAGTTTTACTGCTACATTGCAGTCCAAAGTTCACTCCACACAGACTACAACCTTCTGTCTATATATTGAAACTTAAAGCTAATACAAAATAGACCCTCCACTGTAATACAGCTGTGATAGACCCTTTCAACTACTGTTACCTGAACATCGAGGAAGTCAAGAGACGACCCCCCCGAAGTTCATGGTAAATCTCATATTCATGTTATTGCAAGTATTTAAATACTTCACATACTGCTCACATTCGGACTCGTTGCCCGACCAGACCAGAAACACATCATCTACAAATCTTAAGTAAAGGTGTCACTACCAGAGTTTTGAGGAGTTCTCACAGCTCTGTTTCTCCGCCCCTGTGATGAGGTCTTTACTTTCATTTTCACTCCTTTCCCTCTTCCCAGCTGTTCCTTCTCTGATTGATTCCTCTTCCTTTAAATCACCCCTCTTCCTGTTTCATCATGCGGGTTATATTTCTCATCTTGAGTTGTGTCAGCCGCTGGAGTATCTACACTGCTGAGGTCTCTTTACACTGGACGTGTGTTTTGCTGAAGCAAGCAACATCGGATATTGTCTGCTGAGATTGGATCTGTCTTCACTGCTGCTGCAGCCCCTTCAGATAAGTTTGCAGACATTGTTGGTTTTGTTTATTTGCTGACTGGATCCGAGGCGACTCCGGTTCCGTCCGTATACTGAGCAGGGAGCCGGTGGCCGTGCCCCCCCCCCCCTTTATCATAGGGGTTTCAGGTCTCACTCAGCCTTAGGTACACGGGCATGCCTCGACCCACCATCAGGGTCTGGGCATGTGCATAGCAGCGCAGGGAGAGCTCTTAGGGTCTGACAGGGGTTACCTTTTATGCTCCCTAGTTTGGGTCCGCTCAGTAGCTTGTGCACTGATTGTACTCCTGTTGTTCACATATTCCCGTGACATTATAACCCGCCGTAACCGTCTTTTGACATGAATCCGCTTTCTGAACTGGTTGACCGCATGCAGGGTCTTTCTTTGGAAGTAGCGGATCTCCGTCAATCTATGACTCAGCTTCAGGCATCTGGGTCTGCTAGCGTCCATGGAGTTTGTTGCGAGCCGAAGGTCTCACTTCCGGGGGCAGTGAGAATTTTGTTCGCTTCAGAGAGGCTTGCAAACTTCAGTTCCGCTTGCTTCCCCATTCCTCTGGTGATGAGGAGCAGAGGGTGGGGATTATCAACTCCCTGCTCAGGGGTAATGCTCAGACTTGGGCATCGTTGCCGTCGGGGGCACTCCCCCTTCGATCGGTGGATGGATTTTTTGTGGCCCTCGGGCAGATATATGATGACCCGGATCGTGTTGCTCTGGTTGAATCTAGCTCACGTTCTTTATGCCAGAACAAACTGTCTGCTGAGCTTTATTGTTCTGAATTTCGGAGATGGGCAGCTGATTTAGGTTGGAACGATGCTGCACTCCGGAGTCAGTTCTGTCATGGTCTCTCAGAGAGATTAAAAGATTCATTTGCTTTCCATGAGAGACCAACGTCCTTAGAGTCTGCCATGTCTCTAGTGGTACGCCTGGACAGGCGCCTTAGAGAAAGAGAGGAGACTTCTCTTACCTGCCATTTTCAGCCTAGGGGCAGTGGGGCGGACTCATTCAATGTGCAGGGGCCTCATCCTGCCTCGGTCCCCTCTGAGGAGGAGGCTATGCAGCTGGGTCGACTTGCCCCTGATAAAGGAGGATTTAGTCCTCAGAGAATGATGTGTTTCTGTTGTGGGGGCATTGGTCATTTGGCAAATGTTTGCCCCTCTAGGAGATTCATGAATTTTGCTGAGGGTGATAATAAAAGAAAAACCTCAAAAGGTAAAAAAAAAACTCAAGGTTTGCTCCATCTGCTACCCTGGGCAAAGTTGATGTGGGGATAGATGCTTTTCCCTTGGCCTGCACTTCCTGTTTTCTCCTATCTGCCAGGGTGGCGCTAAGGAGCAAAGTCATTTCTTGTGAAATTTTTGTTGATAGTGGAGCGGCCGTCAATCTTATTGACAATCAATTTGCAGCCATGCATGGTTTTCAGGTTTGCACATTAGAAAAGGATATACCTGTTTTTGCTATTGACTCTGCTCCACTCTCGCAAAGATCCATAAAGGGCATAGTTCAGAATATCCGATTGACTGTGGGTGATGCTCATGTGGAGGATATATCTTGTTTTGTCCCTAGCGGATTGCCTACTCCTCTAGTGTTGGGGTTACCCTGGCTCACTAGACATAACCCCACTATTGATTGGCAAGCAAGGCAAATAATTGAATGGAGTGAGTTTTGTAGAGAGAATTGTCTCACGGCGACTTTTGCAGAGGTTACTACTAAGACTGTGCCATCATTTCTCTCTGAATTTTCGGACGTATTTTCCGAGAGTGGTGTTCAGGAGCTACCTCCTCAACGGGAGTATAACTGTCCCATTAATTTCATTCCCGGCACCAAGCTACCAAAGTCATGCCTGTACAATCTCTCCCAACCAGAAAGAATCGCTATGCGTACCTATATCTCTGAGAGTCTGGGTAAGGGGCATATCCGTCCCTCAAAATCACCTGTTGCCGCTGTTTTTTTTTGTTTGTTAAAAAAAAGATGGCTCTTTGAGACCTTGCATAGATTTTGGGGAGCTGAACCGTATCACGTGATCCCTATCCGCTTCCTCTCATCCCGGACCTCTTCAATCTAATTGTTGGGGCCAAGGTTTTTTCCAAATTGGATTTGAGAGGCACATACAACCTGGTCAGGGTCAGAGAGGGGGACGAATGGAAAACGGCCTTTAATACCCCTGAATCGAGAATCTCGTTATGCCTTTTGGCTTGATGAATGCTCCAGCCGTCTTTCAGCATTTTGTTAACAGTATTTTCTATCATTTAATGGGGAAATTTGTGTTGGTGTATCTTGATGATATTTAGATTTTTTCCCCTGATGTCAAGTCCCATCAGAATCACCTTTGTCAGGTTTTGTGGATTCTGCAGAAAATTAATTATACGCCAAGCTGGAGAAATGTGTTTTTATGGTATCGGAGATTCAATTTCTGGGTTTTCTCCTCTCTGCTTCTGGTTTTCAAATAGACCTGGAGAAGCTCCGTGCTGTGCTTGAATGGGAGCTTCCTGGGAATCAGAAGGCATTGATGCGATTTCTGGGTTTTGCTAACTAGTGATGAGCGGCAGGTGCCATATTCGATTTCGACGAAATTCGCGAATATTCGAATGAATATTCGTTTCGTATTCGTCGAAATCGAATATTCGTCATTTTTTCTAGTTATCGCGATTAAAATGCGATTTAAATAATCGCATATTGCGATTTGTACTTAAGGCTACTTTCCTATTGGTTTCATATCTAGAATTAGCGAGGATGACGAATATGACGAATGTATTCGTCATATTCCTCAAAACGAAGATAACGAAGTATTCTACATCTTCGTTTTAGCAACCTATTCGCCAACCTCGCTAATTCTAGCAATCAAATAGGAAGGTTGACTATAGAGACAGCTGTGTTAAATTCGCTATGCGATTTTTTTTTAATACAATAATTATATTACTTGATATGATAATATTATTATAAGTATTCTATTTATTAAAAAAAAAAAAATCGCATAGCGAATTTAACACAGCTGTCTGGTAAGTCAACCTTCCTATTTGATTGCTAGAATTAGCGAAGTTGACGAATAGGTTGCTAAAACGAAGATGTAGAATACTTCGCTATCTTCGTTTTGAGGAATATGACGAATACATTCGTCATATTCGTCATCCTCGCTAATTCTACCAAGCCAACCATAACTTCTGTGCTCATGGAGCGTCCCCATCACCATGGGAACGTCTCCATATACTAAAATGTACTGTCGGATTTGAGGAATTACGTTGAAATCGCAATGCGATTAATTCAAGTTATATTAATCGCATTGCGATTTCAACTTAGAGCTGGGTTTATAATGGGTCAGCTTGCTAGAATTAACGAAGTTAACGAATATGGAATATAGCAGCAGTGCTAAGTTGAAATCGCAATGCGATTAATTTAACTTAAAGTATTCGCATTGCGATTTCAACTTAGAGCTGGGTTTATAATGGGTCAGCTTGCTAGAATTAACGAAGTTAACGAATATGGAATATAGCAGCAGTGCTAAGTTGAAATCGCAATGCGATTAATTTAACTTAAGTATTCAGCATTGTGATTTCAACTTAGCACTGCTAGTGCATACTGCATAGCTATATATTCCATATTCGTTAATTCTAGCCTATGTAAGATAGCAGTGCTAAGTTGTAATCGCAATGCGATTAATATAACTTGAATTAATCGCATTGCGATTTCAACGTAATTCCTCAAATCCGACAGTACATTTTAGTATATAGAGATTTTCCCATGGAAGGGGACGCTCCATGAGCACGGAAGTCGGCAGAAGCGGCAACGGGCACTGACTGGAGCAGCCAGGAAGCCAGGAATCCTCATGACAGGTAAGAACTACTTTTGGGAAGTGGGAAAGAAAAAAATATAACTAAAAAAAAAAAAAAAAAAAACGAATATTCGAAATAGCGAATTTATAGCGCTATATTCGAAATATTCGCGAATTAGCGAAGTGCCGATATTCGCTAAAAAAATTCGCTTTTCGAATATTCGCGCTCAACACTATTGCTAACTATTACAGAAAGTTCATTTTGAATTGTTCCTCTGTTGTCAAGCCGTTAACTGATATGACAAAATAGGTGGCAGATTTTTCCTTTTGGTCGGAGGAGGCGCTTACAGCATTTTCTAAGATTAAAGAAAGTTTTGCGTCTGCACCCATCTTAGTGCATCCCGATGTCTCTTTACGTTTTATTGTTGAGGTGGATGCTTCCGAGGTGGGTGTGGGTGCGGTTTTGTCCCAGGGCCCCTCTCCTGCCAAATGGCGACCCTGTGCCTTCTTCTCTAAAAAAACTCTCCCCTGCAGAGAGAAACTATGATGTGGGAGATAGTGAGTTATTGGCAATCAAATTGGCTTTCGAAGAATGGCGCCATTGGCACCCTATCACAGTTTTTACCGACCATAAGAATCTGGCGTATTTGGAGTCGGCCAAGCGTATGAATCCGAGACAGGCCAGATGGTCTCTGTTCTTCTCCAGATTCAATTTTGTGGTCACATTCCGCCCTGGGATTAAAAATGTGAAGGCGGATGCTCTCTATCGCTGTTTTCCGGGAGGGGGGAACTCCGAGGACCCCGCTCCCTTTTTGGCTGAGGCGGTAGTCGTTTCTGCTCTGTATCCTGATTTGGAGGCCGAGGTCCAGGCTGCCCAGGCAGAGGCACCTGCTCGTTGTCCTTCTGGGAGGTTGTTTGTGCCTCTTGAGTTACGTCACAAGCTTTTTAAGGAGCATCACGATACTGTCCTTGCTGGTCACCCCGGGAGAAGAGCCACTGTTGATCTCATTACTCGGAGATTTTGGTGGCCGGCTCTTCGTAAGTCAGTGGAGGGTTTTGTGGCAGCTTGTGAGACTTGCGATCGTGCTAAGGTCCCTCGTTCACGGCCTTCAGGTCCCCTCCTCCCCTGTCCATGGACTTTATCACGGATCTTCCTCGTTCCTCAGGGAAGTCTGTGATCCTGGTGGTGGTGGACCGTTTTAACAAGATGGCACATTTCATACCCTTCCCTGGATTGCCCAATGCTAAGACGATGGCGCAAGCTTTTGTTGACCACATTGTTAAATTGCATGGCATCCCTTCTGACATTGTTTCCGATAGAGGCGCGCAGTTTGTGTCCAGATTCTGGAGGGCTTTCTGTTCTCGCCTGGGGGTTCGGCTGTCCTTCTCTTCTGCTTTTCACCCGCAGTCGAATAATCAGACTGAACACGTCTATCAGAATCTGGAGACATATTTGCGCTTTTTTGTGGCAGAGAATAAGGAGGATTGGTGTTCATTTCTGTCTCTTGCTGAGTTTGCCTTGAATAACCGTCGTCATGACTCTTCTGATAAGTCACCTTTCTTTGGTGCATATGGGTTTCATCCGCAGTTTGGGACATTCTCGGTAGGGGGCCCTTCTGGTTTGCCTGAGGAGGAGAGATTTTCCTTCTCTTTGTCTACTATTTGGCAAAAAATTCTGAGTAATCTAAGAAAGATGAGTGAGAAATATAAGCGTGTGGCTGATGAGAGACGTGTGTCTGGTCCGGACTTGAATGTGGGCGATCTGGTGTGGTTGTCTACAAGAAATATTAAACTGAAGGTTTCCTCCTGGAAGTTGGGTCCTAAGTTTATTGGGCCTTATAAGATCTTATCCATCGTCAATCCTGTTGCCTTCCGTCTTGATCTTTCACAGGTTTGGAAGATACATAATGTTTTTCACAGGTCTCTCTTAAAACCATATGTCCAGCCCACAATACCCTCCCCTTTGCCTCCTCCTCCGATTTTGGTTGATGGCAATCTGGAGTTTGAGGTTTCCAGAATTGTGGACTCTCGCATTGTCCGCGGTTCTCTTCAGTACCTCGTTCATTGGGAGGGTTATGGTCCTGAGGAGAAGATGTGGGTTCCGGTGTCGGACATTAAAGCCACCCGCCTCATCAGGGCTTTTCATAGGGCTCATCCTGAGAAGGTGGGTCCTGGGTGTCCGGAGTCCACCCGTAGAGGGTGGGGTACTGTCACTACCAGAGTTTTGAGGAGTTCTCACAGCTCTGTTTCTCCGCCCCTGTGATGAGGTCTTTACTTTCATTTTCACTCCTTTCCCTCTTCCCAGCTGTTCCTTCTCTGATTGATTCCTCTTCCTTTAAATCACCTCTCTTCCTGTTTTACCTTGCGGGTTATATTTCTCATCTTGAGTTGTGTCAGCCGCTGGAGTATCTACACTGCTGTGGTCTCTTTACACTGGACGTGTGTTTTGCTGAAGCAAGCAACATCGGATATTGTCTGCTGATATTGGATCTGTCTTCACTGCTGCTGCAGCCCCTACAAATAAGTTTGCAGACATTGTTGGTTTTGTTTATTTGCTGACTGGATCCGAGGCGACCCCGGTTCCGTCCGTATACTGAGCAGGGAGCCGGTGGCCGTGCCCCCCCTCCCTTTATCATAGGGGTTTTAGGTCTCACTCAGCCTTAGGTACACGGGCATGCCTCGACCCACCATCAGGGTCTGGGCATGTGCATAGCAGCGCAGGGAGAGCTCTTAGGGTCTGACAGGGGTTACCTTTTATGCTCCCTAGTTTGGGTCCACTCAGTAGCTTGTGCACTTATTGTACTCCTGTTGTTCGCATATTCCCGTGACAAAAGGTGGATGAATTTCAGAAAGGGGTTATCCGCTGAGAATACATAGAGCTCCTCATATACCGCCAGATACAGGTTGGCGAAGGTACAAGACACGGGTGTACCCATAGCCGTACCTAGTATCTGGCGGTACCATTTACCATCAAATTGAAACACGTTGTTGGTCAGAATTAGATCTAGGGCTTCAGACACAAACGTCTGAAACACATTACTTTTGCCTGACTGTTGTAACACATACAGCATGGCTTGAACCCCTTGTTTGTGTGGAATGCGAGTATATAAACTCTCCACGTCTAAGGACACAAGGCGATAGTCATCGCGCCACTCAAAAATACTGAGTGCGCAAAGAAAATCGCTGGTGTCCTTTAAGTACGTGGGAGTTCCCAAAAGAAGGGGTCTGAGAAGCCAATCCACATAACACGAGATCGCTTCAGTCGCTGACCCAACCCTCGCCACAATTTGGCGACCAGGGTGGCGGGTCAGCGACTTGTGGATCTTCGGGACAAAATACCAGGTAGGGTTAACTGGGAAGTCAGGGATAAGTTTATCTTTTAACCCTTTAGGTAAAAATCCTATCTCAATGAACTTGTGCATCAAGGTCTGCAATTTACATAACACTTCAGGAATAGGGTTACATTTTAATCTACAGTACACTTCAGTGTCATTTAGCTGGCACATTGCCTCCTCTATATAATACTCCTGACTCAGTAAGACCACGTTTCCGCCCTTGTTGGCTGGCTTTATGACTAAATTACTACAATTCTTTAACCATTGGAGAGCTTTTCTCTCTTCACTGGTAATGTTCTTTGGTGCTTCTGGGAAAACCAGTGCACGCATATCAGAAAGTACTTTTTTGTAAAAAAGGTCAATCACTGAGCCGGCCGGCATAGGCGGAATGAACGTGGACTTAATACCACCTGTGAACCTACTACTCTGAATATTAGGATTTTGGCCTATGTTTTCAAGACCTGCCAAAAACATTACGCAATCTTGCTCTTCAGGGGTGTACCGCTGGTGCATATGAAATTCAACTGGGGTCACTGTGGCAGGGACCTCTCCTGGCAAGGGTATCGAACGACCCGGTCCTGCTTCAGAAAATAACTTCCCCAAATATAACTTTCTCACACTTTTATAAAGGTCAATTTCAAAGTCCACTGGGCTGAACTGTTCGACTAGGCTGAACCCCAGTCCCTTATTCAGGACTGAGGTGCAGCCCGGTGGCAACTCCAACCCACTTAAATTGACTACTAAGTCCTCTGCAAGCGCATTAGAGGGTGGAATGTTCTCTATTTTTTCCAGGATACTTGGCGTCTTCTCCTGTTTGATCTGCGGACATTGTTGCTCCTCTCTTTTTCTATGTCCTCGCTTCTTGCCCCTCCCTCTCCTAATTCTCCTTCTAAAGGGGCCAAGGTGGAATGGGGAGTAACTGATCATCCTTCTGATGGACTAGAGTTGGAGTCAGTTGTCCAATGATCAATCCGTAGGCGGCGCTGTGTCTTGGGATCTTCTCCTGCTCCAATCGAAGATTTTATCATGTTCGTAATCATTTTTATCTCTTAAAAACTTGTCGCGCTTACGTTCTTTTATATCAGCTTGTAAAATGGTCAATTTTTTATTTAATCTCTTCTCAAAGCCACTGTACTGTTGATCCGTCAGTCTGGTTTTTAGTTCTTCTTTAGCTCTTTGTAGCTCTTGTGCGACTGAATTGTATTCCTGTTCATCTTGGGTTAAAACGGTTTCCAGAATCTGATTAGAGAATTGCAAATGTAACTTCTTCCAAGTCTCGACAAATATGGGGTCATCTTCATATTGGAACATTTCTTTGTAGGTCCTGAGCCCTCTTGGTACTCTGCCACATTCTTTATATGGTTTCAGTGATTTAATGTTCCAAAACAGCCTCACTTCTCTGTTGGACAAGTGTATAATTTTGCCTTCCAGCGATTTTGTGCTGATGGTATGCACATAATCGTCTCCTTCACACTCTGCAAAAAAGGCGTCTGCCCCTATTCTGCCCTGATTAAAGCTAGTAGGAGTCTCTTGCACTTGCTCATTATAACTTATACCAGCTGCCCAGCTGTACATATATAATTATATACAGGAGATACCGAGGTTATATCAGCATGCTCCATATCACTATATACAAGAAGATGTATAACTTATACCAGCTGTACATACATAATTATATACAGGAGATGCCCAGGTTATACCAGCATGCTCCATATCACTATATACAAGAAGATGTATAAGTTATAGCAGCTGTACATATATAATAATATACAGGAGATGCCCAGGTTATACCAGCATGGGCCATATTGGAGAGACACATGGAGGAGCTGGAGACGCATATTCAGGGCTGCAGTTTATGGTTGAATTATAAGAATAATTAGCATGCAATGTTAGGTTAAGGTTTTTTTTTTAACTTTATTTACAGAAAACTCATTTTTTCTAAGTATGTCATTCTATCAACATAAGAGTGGTGCTCAGAAACGTAAACAGAAAAGGGAAGACAGTTTGAGAACTTCCAAACTTACCAAAATAAGCAGCTACTTTTCCACTCCTACACCTGCCAGTGTTCCTCCTGTACAGAGTAACACAGAAAGTGAAATTTCTGTGGAAAGTGTTGTTGATGTCAGAGAGGTGGAAATCAGCGAGTGCACTTTCTCTAGTTCTGTACATATAGCGGGCAGGGGCTGACTGGCAACTTTTGGCCCAGGGGGCAAGTAACACCCAGAGGCCCACTGAGCCCCACTCTACTTCCTGATTCGCTGTCACAAGAGGCTGGGCGGGGAGCTGCGGGAGGAGAGCACAGCCTCCTTTGACAGCATTGACAGCTATCTCCGCCCCCACACCTCCGCTCTCCTGATCTGTCACAGGAGACTGAGCAGTTTATCATGTGCCAGTAGAATCCCCCCCCCTCACTTTATCATGTGCCAGTAAAATCCCCCCCCACTTTATCATGTGCCAGTAGAATCCCCCCCTCACTTTATCATGTGCCAGTAGAATCCCGCCCCCCTCACTTTATCATGTGCCAGTAGAATCCCCCCCCTCACTTTATCATGTGCCAGTAGAATCCCCCCCCCTCAGTTTATCATGTGCCAGTAGAATTCCCCCCTCACCTTATGTGCCAGTAGCCCCCCCCCAAAAAAAAAAAAAACATACAAAAAACACTTATACTTACCTCCAGCGATGCGATGCAGGCCTCTTCTGGCCTGTGTCCCTCGCTGTACCGATCCGGCGGCGCGATGACGTCATCGCACCACCTGCACCAGCCTCTGATAGGCTGCCAGCACTAGGCCGGCAGCCTATCAGAGTAACAGGGAGGGGACACGCCTCTCCCTGCTCTGCCGCAGCACAGACATCTGTATTGCCGTCCTGAGGACGGCAAAACAGATGACTATGGAGATGAACGATTCCACAGTGGAAGCGTCCATCTCCCTGTGCCCTGCCACCGGCCGCCCCCACTCATCACCAGGGCCGCGGCAGGGCACATGCACACCCCAAAGGCCGGCCCTGGGTGACACTACGGGGCCCGTTTACAGAGGCAACAGAGGGGCCCGGGGGGCAATTTCCCCCCTGCCCCCCGGCCCAGTACGCCCCTGATAGCGTGTGACAACAATCCCAATGATGGTAGTAGCACAAGTCTACCAACTAAAGAAATAGTGCAATCAACAGAAAGCACCCAATCAGGTGATGATTTTGAATTGTTGAAATCTACAGAGGCTTCTATAGAAAGTATTGTTGTGGGAGAGAAATATGTTACTGATAGGGGACATTACCCTATTTCAATAATAGATTCAAATATCAAGAGATTTATAATAGCTCATGGCCCTTGCCGACCTCCAGGACCTTTTCCACGAGATGAAGAGAGAAGGTGATTTTCTGAAAGCTATTATGAACGAGTTGCAAAAACAGGCCTTAAGATCCCTGTGATGTGGCTATGCTACTCAGCGAAACTTAACGTAGCCTACTGTGAACCATGCTGGCTGTTTGGGGACCGTAAAAAGACAGGATTTGAACCTGCATGGGCAAAAGGAATACAGAAATGGCAAAGGCTTTCTGCAAGAATTCAGGCTCATGAGTCTTCCAAAACTCATATAGAAGCCTGTGTAGTGTATGAACAGTGGAGGAAGAACAAAACAATAGATGAGGAAAATGAAAAGCAAATTAGACAGGAAAAAAAACTATTAGAGACAAGTATTGCATAGGATTGTCAATGTAACACTGACAATATCAATAGCTAATCTTTCCTTCTGCGGCCTTAGAGAAAAACTTTGCGAGATAAACAATGGGAATTTTCTCTCCGTTATACAGCTGCTCGCGGAGTATGACCCTATTCTAAAGCAACTCCTCCAGTTACGCCAAAAATCTGTGAAATACTTAAGTCCTAGAATCCAAAATGAAATTATAGACATACTTTTAAATAAGGTCCGGAACATCATTGTGTCTGAAATAAAACAGGCACCTTTTTTTTCTATTATAATGGATACTACACAGGATATATCAAAAGTGGACCAAATGAGGGGGCGTGGCCAAGCTGCCGAGAAGAATGGCTGCTTGAGACAGGAGCTCCTGCCCCATAGCGGCTACTACAGCGTTTGCCCTTAGCTATTCTGCACTTTGAAGCCCCCCAAACACACCTGTGGATGCCCCACTTTCTCCCCACCCTAATGGGGAAAACTAGGAAGCAGATCCCTAAGCTCCAGGACGGAAATCTGGAGTCCTACTTTGACAGGGGGAGAGCTAAAGATGGCGCCAATCCTCTCTCATCCCCTCCGCCTGAGACCAGTATCGGGACTATATCTCCCGTTTATGCAGTGCGCTCGCCCTCACCTCCGGTCCTCTCCAGCTCTGCAGACCTGATTACTGCCTCGCCTCTGTCTTTTCCACCCACACCGGAGGATGACAAGACTCGTCCCTGCACTGCCGCCTCTCTCCAAAATGGCGCCCGGATCGGATCGCAGCATAGCCAGCAACCATGTGGCCGGAGTTCCCCTCATAGGCGCTCAGGCACTGGCGATTACCCTCAGAACAGTGAGTACCTTGACCCCTTCACCTCCATGGGAGCCAAGGACCCCTTTTACTCTCTGCCCACCTCTGACCGACCCATTACAGAGGACTCTCTCAAGGCCATGCTACTGGCCCTAAAATCCTCCCTCCATACTGATATTGCGGGTCTGCTTAACCCTTTAGCGGACGGGATCCAATGCTCTGAAGATAAAATTACTCACATTGAATCTAAAATGGGCGAGTTCGCTGCCTCTCAAAATGAGGTTATTGATGCTCATAATAACATGGCTACTGAGCTAGAAAATGTTAAGCTTAAACTTGAGGATTTAGAGGATCGCTCCAGGCGCAATAATGTAAAATTCCGAGGCATCCCTGAAGATGTCACTCAGCAGTATTTGCAACCGTTCCTGAAAGGTCTTATCAAATCGCTTTTGCCTCAAATACCGACTCCTGATATGATCATTGACAGAGCCCACAGAATCCCTAAGCCCTCGCATATGGGCCCTAATGTGCCGCGTGACACGCTTGCGCGCATCCATTTTTTCCATACTAAAGAAGCCTTGATGGAAGCTGCGCGGAAAAAGAATACGCTACCGGCTCCTTATCAGAAAATTAAATTGTTCGCTGATTTATCCACTGCTACTATTCGCCATCGCAGGACATTACTACCAATCACGGCGGCTCTGCGAGATAATGATGTCCCCTATAAATGGGGCTATCCCTTGAAATTGCTGATTCGGAAGAACGATCAAACCTATGTTATCAAGTCGTTTGAAGATGGCAAACAGCTCCTTGTGTCCTGGCAAATTCCGTTGTCCCTGTGGGTCTCCAAATCCGTCTTGGATCCCACGTCTCGCCATCGACCATACTCGTCCGAAGATTGATGCTCGACGGACTCTCCAGTTACCTAGCTCCATCATCCTCTGTGTGGTTAACATGGGAATTGTATCTTTGCCTTATTCCATTTGGGCTTTTCCTATGTACCTCTATAATAGCGGTGCCGACTCCTGATGTTTCATTAATCCCTCTCTACACTACCTCGGCCTTGGCGCAGGACTTTTGCCCTACTATATACTTGAAGGCTACTACCGCTGTGCTTCTTTCTTTCTTTCTTTCTTTCTTTCTTTCTTTCTTTCTTTCTTTCTTTCTTTCTTTCTTTCTTTCTTTCTTTCTTTCTTTCTTTCCTTTCTTTCTTTCTTTCTTTCTTTCTTTCTTTCTTTCTTTCTTTCTTTCCTTTCTTTCTTTCCTTTCTTCTCCCCCACCCCCCCACCCCCTAGCCTCTATTGTTGCTAAACTCCTGTGATTTCTGTTCATATATATAGGGGTTGCGATTTAATTGTTTTACGTGTACTATTATATTGCTCTGCTTTCCCCATCATGGGCCTCAAAATTATGTCTCTAAATGTTAAGGGCCTCAATTGCCCCCCAAAGAGGTCTTACATGTGGAAAGAAGCAGTGACATCTCATGTTGATATTCTGTGTATACAAGAATCTCACTTATTGCAGGCTGACGCCTCTAGGATTCGACACAGATTGTTCCCTCATATTTTACATTCTCATTTTAGCAAGAAGAAGAGGGGTGTCCTGATTGCTATTAAGAACTCCATTGCCTACTCTCCTATCTCTACCCTAGTAGATCCGAACGGTCGCTACATCATCTTGGTATGTTTGATTAACAATATCACCTACACACTAGTTAACTTATATGCGCCCAACTCCCATCAATTGGCTTTTATGCATAAACTCATGCGCAAGGTTAATAGTTGTAAGCAGGGCAAAGTTGTCCTCTGTGGGGATTTTAACTCTGTCCTCCAACCGTCCTTAGACTCCACATCCCCTACGCGTAAATCTGAAACTGGTATGGCTTCCTTCCTGCACTCAGAAGGCCTTATTGATGTGTGGAGAGCACAACACAGCTCAGAAAGAGATTACACTTTCTTCTCCCCTCCGCACCTCTCCTACTCCCGCATTGATCTGTTTCTGACTGACCATGTTTCCTTGCTCCACACTTTGTCCACCGAAATTGGCCTAATCAAATGGTCTGATCATGCCCCTGTCACATTGGTTTTAGATGAACAATCGCAATCCTTTAGGGCCCCTGTTTGGAGAAATAATACCTTCCTCCTAAATAATTCTAAATACTCTACGGAACTTTTGACTCATCTCAAAGAATATTTTCATTTCAACGACGGCTCTGTCACTGACACCTTTGTTCTTTGGCAGGCTCATAAAGCATCCATGAGAGGCTCCCTGATTAAAATAGGACACACGGTGAAAAAACTTAGAACTAAGGATATCGCACAAACCCTTGAGACCATAGCTAGTCTTGAATCTATCAATAAAGCTTCTCCCACTCCCCAATGCTCAGCAGATCTTAGATCGGCGAGGAATAAGTTGAGCGGCCTACTGTCACAATCCTATCACCACTCTCTCCTTCGACTTAAGGCTACATATTATTCACAGGGAAACAAGGCTGGTCGTTTATTGGCCCGTCAGCTTAAAACTCAGCAGGCTAAATCCAAAATTCCATTTTTGCTTCATCCTATTACTAAAACCAAACTCCTGGACCCCCGTGACATCGCTAATCAATTTAAATCATATTACCAGTCACTCTACAACCTTAAAGATAGTATTCCGCTCCCCGACAATTATTGCACTCTAGTGTCAGACTTTCTCGCCCGAGCCTCACTCCCGGCTCTCTCCCAGCTACAACTACAATCCCTAAACACCCCGTTTACACTTTTAGAAATTAACAAAATAATCTCCTCGCTTCCCTTAGGCAAGGCGCATGGGCCAGATGGCTTCTCTAATGAATATTACCGATCATTTCAAGCCACATTAGTGCCTTACCTACTAGAAATGTTTAACCAGATCCTAGAAGGATGAGCTTTCCCCCCAGACATGTTGGGAGCTCTGGTGGTTACTATCCCAAAACCTGGCAAATCCCCGGATGTCCCTCAGAATTTCCGACCTATTTCTCTACTGAACTCGGACATTAAAATCTTCGCCAAACTTGTCGCGAATAGATTGTCTCCTTTGCTCCCTTCTCTGATTCATTCTGATCAGACGGGATTTGTGGCTGGCAGACAAGCCTCTGATAATACTAGACGAATGGTGGACTTGTTTACCTTTGCAGAAATAAATGACCTCCCAATGCTTGCGGTTACCTTAGACACCGTAAAAGCGTTCGACCGCTTGCATTGGGACTACGCATTTGCCACGCTCCAACACATGGGTTTCTCCGGACCCATCATGTGCGCGATTCGTAGTCTATATGCCTAGCCATCGGCGACAGTCTGGGTTAACGGTGTAGTCTCAGACCCCTTTTATATCACCAACGGAACCAGGCAAGGGTGCCCCCTTTCACCCCTGTTATTTATTTCGGCGCTGGAGCCCCTCGCACAGCATATTAGGAACTCAGACACTATTTCGGGAGTGGTGGTTGGTGATAGATCTTATAAAATTGCCCTATATGCGGATGACATTGTCCTCTCTCTGACCGATCCCACTACATCCCTCTGTGCGGCCCTTGATGTCCTCTCCCATTACGGATCTGTGTCATACTATAAGGTAAACAACACGAAATCTCAAGCGTTACCCATTAATATACCTCAAGCTGACGTAGACGGACTAAAATCCCTTTATGACCTAGATTGGCAATCTTCAGAGATTCCTTACTTAGGTGTCAAACTCACATACCCTTGCTCGTTGCTGTACTCGAAAAATTATGATCCCCTACTTACCACCATGTCCAAGGCGATGAAATCAATTTCATGGGTAGGTAGAGTGGCGTCATTTCAGATGATGACTCTTCCCAAACTTATTTATATTTTCAGGACCATCCAGATTCCGGTCCCTGCCAAGTTCTTTAAAAAAGCTCAGGCTATCCTAGGTAACTATGTTTGGAGATCTTCCAAGCCCAGAGTTGCCCGGTCACTGATGGTCAAGAAACGGCAAGCTGGAGGAGTTGGTCTCCCTGATATCAAAGACTACTTCACAGTGATCGGCCTTTCTCTTACTCGGGCTTGGTGGTCCCCGACTGATGATACAGCCTGGCTTCACATTGAGTCCCATGCATTAGGTAAGACTCCTCTAAGGGATCATTTGATATATCTCCTATGGCGCCGACCCACGCCTAAACATGCCTTTTTAACAATAGAACATGCGAATACCCTTTGGATGCATATTCACAAAACACAGGGCGACTCAAAAACACACCCTCTACAACTTCTCACTACCCGAGTGGTGGAATTATGTACTCCTGACCTCAATCTCTCTGCTTGGACAAACAAAGGGATCACACAGATCTCCCAACTTACATCGAATCATTCACTTCTCCCCTTTGATTCCCTCCAACGACAGTTTGAGATTCCTCGGATGGAGTTCTATAATTATCTCAGGCTTCGTCACTTTCTTCACTCTTTACACTCCCCTCCAACACTTAACTCGGACGTAGTACGGCTGTTTCAATTTCCTTCCCTCTTCAAGAAACATGCCACAAGATATATTTATGATCTGATGGGAGATAAGGATACCTTTGTAAAAACTACAGCAATTTTGAAATGGGAAACGACACTGAATAAGTCCTTCCCAGTGGACACTTGGGCCTCAGCCATCAAGTTCCTTGTTTCCAACTTCAAATGTGTCACACATTATGAAGCTGGGCTGAAAACCCTTTTGCATTGGTACTTTACCCCTCAAAGGCTTCATACCATATACCCCTCCACTTCTCCCTATTGCTGGCGAGGTTGTGGTAACATAGGCTCTTTGCTTCATATCTTGTGGTCCTGTTCAAAGATTTCCCCCTTCTGGAACTCTGTTTTTATACTCATTTCAAAACTCACTGGGCAATCCGTAACCCCTTCTCCTGCTCTGGCTCTATTGTTCCTTTATATTCATGACTTCTCTCCTATGAGCCGTAACCTTGTGGGCCATATCCTTCTCAGTGCCAAGTTGATACTCACACGCCTGACCCACCCAGTTTGGCTGAAGTAGTGCAGGAAGTGAATTCCACTTGCAGATATGAACATACTTTACCCCCCACAATTATTTCTCCATCCTCCAGAAATATCACGTGGAGTCTGTGGCTCTCGTGTTCGGAATATGTCCCCTGAGAGCCGCTCCTGTGCGATGCTCTACCACGCTCCAGTAGGCAACAGAGTTCTAATCTAATATGATCTGATGTGTGCATGTCTTTATTTGATGCATGACAAATGCCCTTGATGCTCACTCCCTCCCCTCCTTCTCTCTTCTGTCCTTCTTCACTTCTCTACTTCTCTCTTTCTTCTTTGGTATGTTCTTTAATTGTTTCGGAGGTGCTGACCCGCCTCTTGTTGTTGTTCAAATAGACATATGCGGTTTGATGTATTGTTATATGCGCATTTTGATCCTTCACCATGCAGACTGTTTGCATACCCACCTGTTTCGCTGTACTTTTGCCATCTATTTGCTCTGCGCCCCCTACCAGGTAGGCAGCCCTGGTTCGAACGATATTTGCAATTCCTCCCTGCCATGCAGCAATACTGTTATTGTACCTATATATCTGTGGCTGCGTCCACATTTTGTTATTGCTCTTCCTTTCTCCTAGAAAACCCAATAAAACTTTGGAATTTAAAATAGCGCAAAGAAAAAAAAAAATAAAGTGGACCAAATGAGTCAAATAATAATATATGTTTCTGTGGAAAGAGATGAAAGCCAGAGAGCAACTAGTGTAGAGATCAAAGAGGTTTTCCTATGGTTTCATGCCATTGAGGACCAGAGTGCTGCAGGCCTTGAACATGACATTGTCTCGTGCATAGAGAGCAACGGCCTCAGTATAACAAAATGTCGTGGCCAGGGGTATGATGGGGCAGCGACAATAAGCGGGGTGTATTCTGGTGTGCAGGCTCGAATTGCACAGAGAGAAAAAAATGCCTTATATGTACATTGTGCAGCTCACAATCTGAACCTGGTACTTCAGGATGCTGTTGGGAACATACCAGAAATTTCAAGTTTTTTTGAAGTGGTCCAGGAATTGTATGTTTTTTTGGGGGAAAGCATACGTAGATGGAACATTCTTTCATCGTTCTCTACAGAGTCCACACTCCACACTGAAAAAACTTTGCCCCACTCGATGGTCATCTCGCCATGATTTACTGCTTGCTCTACGCTTTCGTTTTGTAGACATTATGCAAGCTGTAACAAAAATAAACTTGATGTCACCCAAGCCAAAAGAAACAGATGATGCTGCTCGCCTTAGAAAAAAAATAGGATCTTTTCAATTTGTTTGTCTCATTGTCCTGCAAAGCAAGATTTTTGACACCATAAATGTGGTTTCTAAATTGTTGCAGTCAAAAAATATGGATTTATCCAGTGCAGCACATCTAATTCAAGAGGCAGCTTAAGTCCTTTTAAAATATAGGGATGATTTTGATGGAGCAAAACAAACAGCAATGGAACTGGCAGAAAAGTGGGACATCCAGCCGCAGTTTGAATACAAGACAGTAAGAAAAGTGAAGCGTCACTTTGATGAACTTTCAATAGATGAAAGGTTGCAGGATCCGGAACAATGCTTTAAAACCGCTGTGTTTTATAGGTGTTTAGACATTGTGACCAACCAGCTGTCTAACCGATTTGCTGGAATGAGCAATGTCATGCTGAGATTTAATATACTTCAGCCTACATTACTTGCCTCTGAAACTGATGATGAATTGTTCAAAGCTGCTTCACAGCTACAGGAATGCTACCCAGAGGACATGTCACCAGCTTTCCCAGAACAGCTTCTGAGCTTCCGTTCAACATTTCAGGAAGAGATTCGGAGATGCTCCACTGTAAAGGACCTTTCTCACCTTCTAATTGTTTAAAACTGTGCCTTGTCATGGAATCTACAAGATGTGTGCACAGCGTTGCTACTGTTCCTCACCATTCCAGTTACAGTTGCAAGTGCAGAAAGGTCCTTTTCAAAATCAAAGTTAATAAAAAACTACTTGTTAATAAATAAATAAAGTTAATAAAAAAGCACCATGTCGCAACAGAGACTTTCTGGCCTAGCTCTGTTAAGTATTGAAAATCAGAGAGCTAGAAAACTTAACATTGAAGCCATTGTGGACAACTTTGCTGAAATGAAAGCACGACAGCGTCCATTTTAAAGAGATTCGTAAGTTTTCAGTTCGGCCTCGAGTTCGGCCCTTAGTTCTGCCTTGCGTTCGGCCTTGAGTTTGGCCCTCTGTTCTGCCTTGCGTTCGGCCTTGAGTTCAGCCCTTAGTTCTGCCTTCAGTTCCGGCCTCGTTTTGGCCCTTAGTTTGGCTTGCAGTTTTGAGTTTATACTAACCTTTGTTGCATGGTTTTTAAACCAAGTGATTTAATAGTTCATTTCTATCTTGCTTTATTGTTACTAAAAGGTGCTAATATATGTTTGTTCTTTGGTTACTTTCTGCAGATAGGTCTTCTCGTTGTGTTGTGGATGTTTATTGAAAAGTTCTGTTAAAGAAGATTTTAATGTTACGGAGCTGGAAGGCATCACGTTTGAATTTACCAAGTTGGAAGTTGCCAATGTTTGTCTTGCAATCCTGTTTGATGAATAAGATTCCTCGTTATGGCAGATTTGAGTAAGTTACTTCTGTCATATGGCTGAACTACAGTGGAAATAGAATAAAGTGGTAAATTATTGCTGTTTCTTATTTCTGCAGGTTCAGACTTCATCCAGCTTATTGTAGCAAGTAAAATACGGTTTGGAACCAGTGGAGAATTTGAGTAAGTTGAGTTTTTTTTTCTTCTTCTTGGTCCAATTGTACAATAATTGTCACAATAAAGGGAAAGGCAAAAGGATTGTGAATAAAAATGCCCTTTGAATTGATTGGTGAATGAAACTAAGCTTATCACAACAGAATTCAATTTCCAGTATGAATGTTTCTGTCTTTTCTTATATTGTAGGTATGTCTCTTTTCTTTTTTTTTTTTTTTTTTTTATAAACATGTAATTTTATTGAGTTTTTTCAAGTAATCATCAGTATTGTAAATCCACAAAAGGTCACAAGTAACAAAAATGAATTTGTACATGACATTCACTAACAATTAGTGACCAAATGAGATAATCAAGGAAAAAGTACAATGTACCCATAAATTACACAATACATCAAATAAATGTACAATAAAATAAAATAAAAACATACAACGGAAAATTTTAAAATATGGTATAAATGGAGGTAATAGTATCTTAAAGCAGATAAAGCAGATACGCCTACAAGTCAAGTTAAGACTGGACAGTCGAGAAACTAGCGCTGTAAGTATTATGAACGAACTTCTGAGTTCAGGTCTATTTGACACAGTGAACTAGAAAGCCATATCTCCCAATTTTCCCTTTTAAGTTTAGTAGATGCCCATATATTTTCATATCTACAATTAATATCTACAGATCTGTAGATACGTTTAACGTTAGGTAAGTCTTCAGATTTCCATGCCAAAGCTATTTTGTTGCGGGTGGCAATAATAATATGAGCTACAGTAGTTCTCATGAATCTCGGGAAAGAGTTAAGACCCATCAATAGCAAGGCCAGTGCTGGGTCAGGTGAAGTTGGTATTCCAGTAATATTAGAAATGTCTGAGAAGACCTGAACCCATATATGCTTAACAGGGGGACAGTGCCACCACATATGTAGGTATGAACCAATTTCATTTTTACATCTCCAACAGTATGGTGAAAAAACTGAATAAATGCTGTGTATGGATAATGGGGTTTTATACCATCTGTATAAAATCTTTCTAGCCGATTCCAAGTGATCTATACACCTAGAGATTTTAGAAATAGAAGTGAATACCTCCATCCAATCATGTTGTGTAATAGTAGTCGCCAGGTCTGATTGCCATAGTTCTAGGATTCTAGATAAAGGGTCTACAGGAGTAGCTTTTAGCAATTGATACCCTAGCGTGATGCCTTTACATAAGGGATTTATGGAGAATATCCAGTCATGGAGCCCATTATCTACCGAAGAGCATGTGAAATTACGTCTATTGGTCAATAAATGTCTAATTTGAAGAAACTTATAGAATTCAGAATGCGGAATCCCATATTTTTTGTTCAGAGATGTAAAATCTGAAAATGAACCTTGGGTCCAAAGTTGTGAAATGTTTATAAGACCAGCAGAGGACCAAAGGCTAAGAGAAAGATGTGGAATTGCTATTTCACATATGGATATCGGGGCATCCATCAAATTGATTGGTACTCTTCTCTCTGTGTTGGCGATAACACGCCACGTCTTAATGGCTGCTTGCAGCGGTAAAAGATATAAGTTATTAGAGCAGGTAAATATACTATTTGCTAGGAGATAAGAATGTACATCATGTGGGGAAAGAACATGCTGTTCCAGTAATACCCATTTTTTAGATGTGTCATTTTGCAATAATCCCTTAAGTTGGGTTAAAATCGTGGCTTTATAATAATGAGATATAGAAGGAAAGTTCAAACCTCCTTGTTTGGTGGTCATGTATAAAATGGTTGCTTTCACCCTAGGTTTCCGCCTATTCCATGAGTACATATTGAGCATGGATTGTAATTTTTTTATAAAATAATCCGGAACCCATATAGGGACATTTCTAAACACATATAAAATTTTCGGGAGAATTACCATTTTTATGGCAGCCATTCTTCCCAACCAGGATAGTGTCTGGAGGCGAAGGCCATCCAAGCTTTTCTTGACCTTATCAAAGAGGGGGCTTATAATTATATTTGAAGAGATTATTGGAGGGGTAGGTTAGTTGAATACCCAAGTATGTAAGAGACTCCTTCGCCCACACAAAATCATGAGATTTAGAAATTTCTGTTATAGATCTTTGAGGGAGACCCAAGCTGAGCATTTGTGATTTAGTCACGTTTACTTTATAATAAGACGCACAGCCAAATTTATAAATAATTTCTTTGATAAATGGTAAAGACGTCAAAGGGTTAGATGTAATGATAAGCACATCATCTGCAAATAACCCTATTTTGTGGACAACAGAACCTGTCGTGAGACCCTGTATATTTGAGTGACATCTAATATGTTCTGCAAATGGCTCCATAGAAAGGGCAAATATTAAGGGGGACATAGGACATCCTTGTCTAGTCCCGTTTGTTATATTAAAGGGGGTAGACAGGAAGCTGGATGTATACACTGAGGCACTAGGATGAGAGTAAAGCGCCATAGTGGCTCGCAGAAAGAATCCCTGAAAACCAAACTTCTTCAGCGTTTCCCTGACATAGCTCCAATGAATTCTATCAAACGCCTTCTCCGCATCCAAAGATAGGATCAGAGAAGGCGTTCGAGACACCCTGGCCACGTCCAGTAAGTCTATAAACCTTCTTGTGCCATCAGAAGATTGCCTATTAGTGACAAATCCAATTTGATCACTATTAACTAAGGTTGGGAGGATGGTTGCTAACCTTTCAGCTAGAATTTTAGCATATATTTTTATATCTGAATTTAAAAGGGAAATAGGTCTGAAGTTAGCAGGGGAGTCATTTGATTTTCCTGGTTTAGGGAGTGTGATGATAAGAGCATGTAACATGTCTTTTGGGGCTGATTCCATGTTGGCTATATGGTTAAAGGTACGTGCCAAATAGGAGGCCAGAATGGGGGAGAATGTTTTGTAATATTCATTTGATAAACCATCCGGTCCTGGGGATTTTTTTAGTTTTAGTGTGGAGATGGCCTTAAGTACATCTGATTCAGAAATTTCCCTATTTATCTCCGTTAATTGGACTTCGGACAATGAAGGAAGTTTTAATGTTTCCAGAAAGGTGGAAATTGAACTCGTATTTGGTTGGGCAGTATTCGGGAGTTCTTTAAATTATATAGATTTGAGTAGTAGGATGCAAATTCCTCAGCTATTTCTTTAGGGTTAATCACTTTTCTGCCTGAAGGATCAAGCAAGTAAGGGATTCTAGTTTTGAGTTCTCGCTTCTTGATCCTATTAGCTAATAGTTTGGATACTTTGTTCCCTTGACAGTAATGTTCTACATTTAATCTACGAAGGTGGAATTCATATTTATTGCGACAATGCAGATATAAATTATGTCTCGCTGTTTTAAGTTGGGACCCAACAGCAGGGTCTAGGGTGACCTTATGTTTCTTTTCTAACTCTCTGATCAATGCTGTTAAGTCATCAAAGGTCTTCTGACGCACCTTTTTCTGATGTGAGACGTGTTTAAGGAACTGACCCCTAATGTATGCTTTATGTGCACACCACAGTGTTGTTTCCGACACTGAGTCATTATCATTCAACAAGAAGTATTCCTTAATTGATTCAGTAATGTTGTCTGAAATATATGCAGATTGGAGGAGTGAGTTGTTCATTCTCCATGGGGAATATCTACAATTAGTATACAGGTCCTTGATAGTCAGGGTAATGGGGGCGTGATCTGACCAAGTAATAGAGTGAATGTTCGAAGATAAGATTTTCTGGAGTAACCATTTATCCGTAAGGAACAAGTCTATTCTTGAAAATGAGTTATGGGGATGGGAATAAAATGAATAATCCCTTTCATTGGCATGTAATACCCGCCAGGTATCAAATAGGCCCTCGTTGTGCATATAATCTTTAAATACTGGGGGAGCCCGAGAGTGTGCGGAGTCTGCATTCCTGTCCAGAGAGGGGTCTGGGCACAAGTTGAAATCGCCACACACTATCAGGGAACCCTGTTTATTTTCTTTTGCCAAATTAATAGTCTTTTTAATAAATCTAAGTTGATGTTTGTTAGGAGCATATAAATTGAGAATAGTAAAGCGAACATTGTTGATATCACAGATGACAATAGCATATCTCCCATTCTCGTCTAATATCGATTTATGTAATACAAAAGAGACTGAATTTTTGAAACCTATCAGCACCCCGCCTTTTTTATGTATCGCAGGTGCCTGGAACAGAAAAGGGAAATCCCTGTGGTTAAGGCGAAATAAGTCTGGGGCGTTCAGGTGAGTTTCTTGAATGCAAATAATATCACTCTTCATTTTTTGGCTTCTAACCACAGTTTAGAGCGTTTAAATGGACTGTTTAACCCTTTGGCATTAAGTGAGAGTATTTTAATACCCATAAAAGCCATGACAATGGGAGCTGTATGGTATTTCCCAACCCGAAAGCTTCATATAAAGCCCTCTTGCTGGTAAACACATAAAGCATACATGTATATAGTGTATAGGTGGAATGAGAAGATCAGTACTATACCAGACTTGTTTTGACAGCTGTGTAGATCTCTGACTTGAAGCAAGAACAAATGTCATTGCGAGGCGTATCCTACTATACCAAGAACATAGAAAGGAATAAAAAACAAAATATGAACGCACAAACCAAAACATTAAAGGAGATCTAGTGATCTCAAAGAGTGCAATGCAGAAAGGTATAACAATTTTAGGGGGGTGTATATCAATATGGATCAGAGCGCCCTGAATTAAATATGCATTCAGGAGCATCCATAGCACACCCGGCCACATGGCCTAGTAATAACTGTAAACAGTTTCCTACTAAAGCAAATACTTAAAGAGATAAGTCAATCATCTGACCACCGACCAATCATGAGAAAGGTTGGGAATTTTCTTCCTGGGTGGAGAAGACGCTGTAGAAGCTCTGTCAGGAGATGGATGACGTTGTTTCGCAGGATCCAAATTCCACTTGGTGATGAATGAAGCCGCTTCTTGAGGGGAGTTCCATACATAAGAAGAGTTCTGGTATCTCACTAGCAGTTTTACTGGATATCCCCATTTGTAGGGAATGTTATTATCCCTCAAAATCTTTGTGTGTTGCTGAAATTCTCTTCTTCTGGTCAGGGTTGCTGGGGACAGATCAGTAAATAGAGCAATTTCTTTGAATCTCTCTGGAAGGTCAGCTCTCTTGGAAGAAGCTTTCATTATCTCTTCTTTAATGCGGAAGAAGTGGATTCTTGCAAGAACATCTCTGGGAATAGATGATGGCAGTGACTTAGGTTTAGGTACCCTATGAGCTCTATCTATAGTTAAGTCACTGGCGGAGGCGTCCGGTAAATAGGCCGCCATTAGATCAGTCAGATATTCAAATAGCTGCGCATCCAAAATAGACTCAGGAATGTTCCGGAATCTTATATTGTTCCTCCTAGAGCGGTCCTCCAGGTCCGCTAATTTCAGTTTAATGTTAGTAATGTCCTCTTCCATGTTATTATGAACATCTACAAGCGAGTTATGCGCAGAAACAAACTCCTCCATCTTGTCCTCTAAATGCGCCGTTCTTTCCCCAATAGCCACGATTTCAGCGTGGATTGTAGTAATTGTTTCTTTAAAGTCCATATGTATGGATTGCTTAAGTTCAGTGAGCATATTTTGCATAATTGCCACTGTAATAGTAGAATCTGAGTGAAGGGTAGGATCTGTATTTAATGTAAATGGTATCGATTGTTGTACAGAATCACTCACCCTTTTTGTCTTATTTTTGTCTTGTAGGGAAGAAATGGAAGCTTGATTGCTGGGGAGCAACAGAGGAGGACTGGAACTGGCCGATCCTGGTGGAGAAGAGTGAG
Source organism: Bufotes viridis (assembly GCA_033119425.1). NCBI lineage: Eukaryota > Metazoa > Chordata > Amphibia > Anura > Bufonidae > Bufotes > Bufotes viridis. Next base: position 118,461,067 of record CM065597.1, on the reverse strand, counting down.
AGGATTCTGCAGCATGGCAGGAGCCGGCGCCATCTTGGGTGCCTGGCTTTGCTGAGGAGAAGAAGGCCGTCATCTTCTGCGGGCCTGGGGCTTTCTTCTTGCCCCTGGTCATCATCGGAGGGATCCTCAGGAGGTAAGGTAAGTATAGAGGTAAGTATTCGCTGGATTTTTAAGCTGTATGTCGGTCCTGTGAGCCGCTGTTTAGCTGGGTGAGCGGAGCTCCTCAGAAGCGCGTCTCACTAGCTCGGCATCCGGCCGTCTCTTTTCAAGAAGGATGAGGACAGTTTTTGGAAGAAATAACACCAAACTGTTAATGCCCCTAATAAGTTTGTTTTTGGTGGAGTAAGTACAGTATGCATCATTTTTTTCATTCTGCGTGCTTATTACATATAATGTACATACCTCCCAACTCTTACCCCTGGCAATTCGCGCAGAGGTAGAGCTTGGCAGGACAGCAAGATTGTGCGGTACAGTCTGATTTTGGATGACAAAGTGGTACTATTGGGAGGCATGTTGGGTGAATGGTAGAGGAGGTAGTGGCGGTGGGGTGGCGGGTTGAGGGGGGAGGGGGCCATAGATCGGTTTCACACCAGGGCCCCATGGATTGTGTGTACGCCTCTGGCTGTAGTGTTACGTTGCGTCGTATTATGGGCAGTTGTAATTTATTGCCCTGTACATAAGTGTGCATTGGAGCGAAATTTATTATAGCTTATCCCTTCTGTTGCGTCCGTATTACAGGAAGTTGTAATTTATCTCCCTGTACATCAGTGTGCAGTGGAGTGATATTCATCATAGTTAATCTGTTCTCTTATTTGTAGCATTACATTGAGTCCATATCAGGTGTAATTTATTGTTCTATACATAAGAGTGCAGTGGAGAGAAATTTATCATAGCTAATCCGTTCTGTTAGTGATACAGTTGTTATACACTATGGCCTTCACCACTGATGAAGGTGCCAGAAAGCACCAAAACGCGTTTGGTGACAATTAGGACAGTACCGGGAAGGAATTCCACAGTTTAAATCCTAACAAAGCCCTTCAACAACTATCGGGGAGATACTAAAAGGATCGAACCACATACAGCGCACTAAATTTCATCAGGAGAAGTTCGGGGATCCCAGTCAGCTGACCGCTGTGACGTAGAGGCCTCCGCATCACGTGGGACGCCACGTGCATCGCGCGAACGGAGCAGGACGCCAAGCACTCCCGCGCAGGAAGAACAACCAGCATTCAGCAACAGCGTTACCCCGCACTCCTGTCCAACTGCAACCAAGAGGACTGGCATATAACTTACAGCAGGAGCAACGATATTCATTATTCCGGCCATACACAAGTAAGTAGACCGGTAAAACATTTATACATATATCGCTGACAACACAGTATGTTTTTAGTTCTACCATTGATCTTAAAGCGGTAACACAGACTATAAAGCTCTTTTGAGTCAGGACAATATTCAGATTTATAAACATTTGTCTCTGACATCACAACTTATGTTACAGACTTTATCATTAATCTTATGGCTATATTATAGACTGTAAATATTATTTTTGATCGGGATACTAATCATCCCTTCAATATATACCTTTTATCTTTTCCCGTGGCAAGTTTTGATACCACCTAAGATATCAATAAGGTTACTGCATCCCGGAAATCCCTATATTGGTTCTAACATCAGAACATCTTTTGTTCAAACACTTTTTATATTTGTATATTTTCCATTTCAATATATGTGTACTCATTAGTACCATTTTACAAAAAATTGTACTGAAACCCAGGCTAACTATCGGAATAAAAATCTCTTTTCAAAGCCCAGATATTAAGAGTGCCCTCGAATTCATACTCAATACATAATACATGATACTTAATCAATACTTTATTATTCCTTTGGCTAGAGGTGGGCCTTTCTGAGTGAGCACCTGTCATATTGAGACCACAGTTTGAGCCACTGTTTCTCTCTATATATTATCCTCAGGTACTGGAATTGGGAGAATCAATTATTAGGGGTACAGATAGGGCGATCTGTCACAAAAAACGGGATCGTCGAGCGGTGTGTTGCCTTCCTGGCGCTCAAATTCAAAATATCGTACATTTGGTTGACAAATTACTGGGAGGGGCTTGGCAAAGATCCAGCAATCACGCTCCATATTGGAACCAATCACAAAGTTAGAGGTAGGTGGAGCGTCCTTAAAAATGATTTTAGGGATTTAAGTAAGAAGCTTAGGGCAAGGACCTTAAAGGTAGTGTTTTCCGAAATACTACCTGTACCACGAGCCATTTAAGAAAGGCAGCAGGAGATTAGGGAGGTTAACAAATGGCTCAAGAACTGGTGTAGGAAGGAGGGGTTTGGGTTCCTGCAGGACTGTGCCTACTTCTCTGTCGGCTACAGGCTCTATCATAGGGATGGGCTGCACCTCAATGGGGAAGGTGCAGATCTTTTGGGGTTAGAAGATGGCTAGAAGTTTGGAGGAGTGTTTAAACTAGGGACTGGGGGAAGGGTAATTACATTATAGGGAACAAAGTGCAGATAGAGATCTGGGGCCAGGTAATGGGACCGGGGGAGGAATGGAAGGAGGGACTAGAACAGTTTATAAGGAAAGTTGTAGGGTAAAAAGTATACATAAACCTCTCAATTCTATGCAAACTAATGCCAGAAGACTGACTAATAAAACTGGGGAGCTGGAATTAGTGATGTGTGAGGAGGACTATGGTATAGTGGGAATAACTGAGACATGGCTGGATGATAGCTATGACTGGGCGGTTAATGTACAGGCTTAAAGTCTGATTACAAAGGATCATCAAAACCGAAGAGGGGGGGGGGGGTTGCCTTTATGTAAAGTCCTGTCTAAAGCCCACACTCTGGGAAGATATAAGTGAGGGACATGAACATGTGGAGCCACTGTGGGTAGAAGTACATGGAGTCTAAAACAATAATAGGACTTCCGGTTCCGGCGCCATCTTGGCTAGCAGCATGTGAAGGGAGCTCCACTACAAGCAGCAGAAAGCCTTCTGATATCCCCGGCATCCGTACTACTAGAACCGCTCTGGTGGTCACACAGGCAGTGTCTAACATCTGGACATCATCCTATGGACCGATTTCTCGTCACTATGGGGAGCAAATCTAAAAGAAACCCCGGGAAACCGCCCAAGCCACTGCAGGACGCCAACATGGACACCCAGCAGATGTCTGGGGAAAACCCACCCTCCCCAGCAGTATCGGACACCGCCAGCCACGGCTCGGAAGGGGAAAAAGATAAGATGGACATAGACTACAAACACCTGGCGGTGGAGGTTGCGGCCCGCCTGTTGCCGGACCTACAAGAAGCCCTTTACTCCACAGTGGCACAACAATTTGCGGCCCTACAGACAGAGGTGGCCCACCATACCTCCAGACTCGAGGAAGTGGAGTCGCGAATCCTGATCTTAGAATCCCGACATGACGAGGCACAGTCCCATCTTGCTACGGTCCTGGTGGAAAACCACAGACTCTGGGAAAAGCTGGATGACCTTGAAAATCCGTCGAGACCCAGTAATCTGCGCATAGTGGCCCTTCCGGAGACCATTCCCGCCAAAGATCTAATCGCCATCTGCGAACGCGACATACCAACGGCGCTGGGAATATCCACGCGGGCGCTGGGAATATCCACGCGATGCAAGGTAGAACGCGCCTACAGAGTGGGACAAAACCCTAATCAAGACCAGAGACCTGCTCTATCACAAGGACGTGGCAGGGGAGACAAATATCCATCTAGAAGCAACAGGCTGAGACAAGTCATCGTCAAATATCTAGACTACTCGGACAAGGCCTCCATACTTCGGGCCTACAAGCAAGGAGGAGTCCCTGTTTCGATTCGAGGACACAGAATCTTATTATTTGGGGACTTTTTTTGCCAAGGTGACGAGGAAGAGGAGAGCCTTTGCCCTTCTCTGCACATCTCTCTTCAAAGATCAAGTCGGTTTTTCTCTACTATATCCAGCTGTCCTGAGGGTTCTCCACCAAGATGGAACGACGATGACCTTCACAGATCCGGAGGAAGCGGGAACGTGTACTATACCCCAAGAGCCGTCGAGATGCTCACCTACCAGCCCTGACATTTTCTCCCGCGGCTGCTTCCTCTCCACTACCTACGGAGGCACAAAGTCCTGGCTGAAACACCCTGGTCACATGCCAAGGCACAGATAAGTACTTTGGCTCGAAATAGCCACCACCACTCTTTAATGTATGAGGGCTTTCAATAATGTTTGCACCTCAGGGTCTCTTTTAGGCCATAGTTGGGACACGTTGAGGCCGAATGGCCGGTTACAGGAGCGGTGTTGGACGTCGGAGGATATTGCGCCTGAACTTTTGCACCGGGGGTTTGCTCAATCCAGGGTTAACAAAACCCAACTATTATCAAGTCCGAAAAATGTTGTGTGAAAGCACATAGTAAAATAGACTGGGGAGCTTATCTTAGTCTATGTTTATCTAAATTGTTTACCAGGTTTATTAATGTTATGTTACTTGAGGTTTCATACATTTCCTTCTGATATATGCTGCTGTTGGATTTGCTCTATAATGTTTGCTACGTGATGGAAAGAAGTGAAGTCAGAAGTTTATGCATGCTTGTTGCTCTGGGACGGGCATGCAAGAGGTGCTGTTCTACCCGGGTTTGCCCGTTCCCAGGATCATGGTTTTTGTTAATGTGGTTTGGGGGGGGGGGAGGGGGGTTGGGGGGGAAGGGCGGGTATTTTCTCAGTGCTATTCTGACTCATCATGTTAGAAGGCAAATCGTTTGGGAGACACGCCCAGATGGCTGACTACATTAAAATTATTTCCTGGAATGTCAAAGGGTTGCGATCACAGTACAAACGAATGATGGTACTAAAGCATCTAAAAAGATTAGGAGTGGACTTGGCTCTGCTACAGGAAATCCATTTAACCGACAGTGATTTCTTCCGCATGAAACGCTTGTGGGTGGGGGAAGTCTACGGATCTTCGGCGGTAGGAAAAAAAGCGGGAGTTTTGACCCTGTTAAAGAAAGGACTACAGTATCAAGTCACGGCACATGAGACGGATGATATAGGACGCTTCTCACGCATCCAGCTCACTTCCGCGTCAGGTGACATTAGTGTGTATAATGTTTATGGCCCAAATGAACAGGATGTTAACTTCTTCTCTTCCTTAGGAATTCGTATACTGACTGATCCCACGAACATGCGTCTTGTTGGAGGAGACTTTAATGATGTAGCTAATAAACAGGAAGACAGACTACGGGGTACTTCATCTAGAGACTCAGGCTTAACGGGCAATACCAGATTACACTACCTTCTGGTGGACACAGGGCTGACTGATACGTGGAGATTGTACAACCCTGAAGGTAGAGACTTTACATATTACTCATCATCCCTTAAATCGTGGTCGTGCATTGACTACTTGCTGACTTCCGTCTCTATGGCAGGACGTGTTAGTGACCCACGCATTGAGTTGGTCATTTCTGACCATGCCCCAGTGTCGCTTAAAATACGCGCAGACGTACCTAGGGGGACAGACTATGTGTGGCGTTTCCCATCTACCTTGATGTCCGCTGAAAACTTCAGAGATCTATTACGGGGCTGGTGGTTAGAATATATTTAGGATAATGAAGGGACAGGTAGCGACCAGTTGTTATAGGACACAGACAAGGCTGTCCTTAGGGGGAAGATTATGGCTTATACAGATGCTAGGAAAAGGGCAGCAAAGACAACAATTACAAACTTAAGTGACTCTCTGCGTAGAGCCTACAGTGCTTTTCGCTCAGCCCCGACTCTGGACATGCAGATTCGATGGAAAGAAGCCAAATCGGCATATGAGGAGAGCCTATTAAAATGGGAAAAATTATCCTACTCCAAATGGGAGGCCCAATTATTTCGGCATGGCAATAAGGCTGGTAGACTTTTGGCCAGATTGGCTCGTGGATGTCGTCCTCTGACAAAAATACCAGCACTGAAGGACCCAACTGGTCGCGTACATACACATCCGCAGGAGGTCAATGACATATTTAAATCGTCTTATGCCCAACTTTACCAGCCAGACAACTGCCCCTCTGAAAATAGACTGCATTGGCTGAGCACCACCCGATGTATCAGTGGCTATAAAACACATGGCCTTGGGGAAAGCTCCTGGCCCTGATGGGTACACAGGTGAATTCTACAAAATACTGTCAACCGGGCTTTCCCCAACGCTATCTCGATTGTTTAATGGCTATCTCCAGGGAGCTGACATACCTCAACAAACCAATACGGCCTATATTAAGGTATTACCTAAACCTAATAGAGACCTTACTTTGGCATCCTCCTATCGTTCTATTTCATTAATCAATGTGGATCTTAAACTTGCCTCTAAAATATTAGCAGATAGGTTGGCAACTGTCCTGCCTAAACTGATCTCCCCAGGACAGGTAGGGTTTGTACAGGGCAGATCTGCGGTAATGAACATACGGAAAGTACTGACTGTTTTAGATGAGATCAAGACACGTCCAGCTCTCCATCCATCCCTGGCCATTGTGTCTATTGAAGCTGAGAAAGCCTTTGACAATGTGGACTGGGGATGGATGGAGGCTGTTCTTGATGCGGTTGGACTGATAGGACCATTTAAGCTATACCTTAAATCTCTCTACACTTCTCCTCAGCACATAGTAAAATAGACTGGGGAGCTTATCTTAGTCTATGTTTATCTAAATTGTTTACCAGGTTTATTAATGTTATGTTACTTGAGGTTTCATACATTTCCTTCTGATATATGCTGCTGTTGGATTTGCTCTATAATGTTTGCTACATGATGGAAAGAAGTGAAGTCAGAAGTTTATGCATGCTTGTTGCTCTGGGACGGGCATGCAAGAGGTGCTGTTCTACCCGGGTTTGCCCGTTCCCAGGATCATGGTTTTTGTTAATGTGGTTTGGGGGAGGGGGTTGGGGGAAGGGCGGGTATTTTCTCAGTGCTATTCTGACTCATCATGTTAGAAGGCAAATCGTTTGGGAGACACGCCCAGATGGCTGACTACATTAAAATTATTTCCTGGAATGTCAAAGGGTTGCGATCACAGTACAAACGAATGATGGTACTAAAGCATCTAAAAAGATTAGGAGTGGACTTGGCTCTGCTACAGGAAATCCATTTAACCGACAGTGATTTCTTCCGCATGAAACGCTTGTGGGTGGGGAAGTCTACGGATCTTCGGCGGTAGGAAAAAGCGGGAGTTTTGACCCTGTTAAAGAAAGGACTACAGTATCAAGTCACGGCACATGAGACGGATGATATAGGACGCTTCTCACGCATCCAGCTCACTTCGCGTCAGGTGACATTAGTGTGTATAATGTTTATGGCCCAAATGAACAGGATGTTAACTTCTTCTCTTCCTTAGGAATTCGTATACTGACTGATCCCACGAACATGCGTCTTGTTGGAGGAGACTTTAATGATGTAGCTAATAAACAGGAAGACAGACTACGGGGTACTTCATCTAGAGACTCAGGCTTAACGGGCAATACCAGATTACACTACCTTCTGGTGGACACAGGGCTGACTGATACGTGGAGATTGTACAACCCTGAAGGTAGAGACTTTACATATTACTCATCATCCCTTAAATCGTGGTCGTGCATTGACTACTTGCTGACTTCCGTCTCTATGGCAGGACGTGTTAGTGACCCACGCATTGAGTTGGTCATTTCTGACCATGCCCCAGTGTCGCTTAAAATACGCGCAGACGTACCTAGGGGACAGACTATGTGTGGCGTTTCCCATCTACCTTGATGTCCGCTGAAAACTTCAGAGATCTATTACGGGGCTGGTGGTTAGAATATATTTAGGATAATGAAGGGACAGGTAGCGACCAGTTGTTATAGGACACAGACAAGGCTGTCCTTAGGGGAAGATTATGGCTTATACAGATGCTAGGAAAAGGGCAGCAAAGACAACAATTACAAACTTAAGTGACTCTCTGCGTAGAGCCTACAGTGCTTTTCGCTCAGCCCCGACTCTGGACATGCAGATTCGATGGAAAGAAGCCAAATCGGCATATGAGGAGAGCCTATTAAAATGGGAAAAATTATCCTACTCCAAATGGGAGGCCCAATTATTTCGGCATGGCAATAAGGCTGGTAGACTTTTGGCCAGATTGGCTCGTGGATGTCGTCCTCTGACAAAAATACCAGCACTGAAGGACCCAACTGGTCGCGTACATACACATCCGCAGGAGGTCAATGACATATTTAAATCGTCTTATGCCCAACTTTACCAGCCAGACAACTGCCCCTCTGAAAATAGACTGCATTGGCTGAGCACCACCCGATGTATCAGTGGCTATAAAACACATGGCCTTGGGGAAAGCTCCTGGCCCTGATGGGTACACAGGTGAATTCTACAAAATACTGTCAACCGGGCTTTCCCCAACGCTATCTCGATTGTTTAATGGCTATCTCCAGGGAGCTGACATACCTCAACAAACCAATACGGCCTATATTAAGGTATTACCTAAACCTAATAGAGACCTTACTTTGGCATCCTCCTATCGTTCTATTTCATTAATCAATGTGGATCTTAAACTTGCCTCTAAAATATTAGCAGATAGGTTGGCAACTGTCCTGCCTAAACTGATCTCCCCAGGACAGGTAGGGTTTGTACAGGGCAGATCTGCGGTAATGAACATACGGAAAGTACTGACTGTTTTAGATGAGATCAAGACACGTCCAGCTCTCCATCCATCCCTGGCCATTGTGTCTATTGAAGCTGAGAAAGCCTTTGACAATGTGGACTGGGGATGGATGGAGGCTGTTCTTGATGCGGTTGGACTGATAGGACCATTTAAGCTATACCTTAAATCTCTCTACACTTCTCCTCAGGCGAGGATCCACACCCCGGGATTCTTGTCAGCTCCCTTTGATTTGAAGAAGGGTACAAGACAGGGGTGCCTACTGTCACCCCTTCTCTTCAACATAGCAATCGAACCACTGTCCCGCAAATTATCCTCACTAACGCACTTAGAGGGTATAAAGGTAGGTAACTCTCGTATTAGCCACGCCCTATTTTCAGATGATCTCTTGTTATTCTTAGACGACGCCCAGAAAGATTTAAAGCCTATGTTTGATGTACTGACAGACTTTAGCAAAATTTCAGGGTTCAGAATTAATCAGACCAAATCTGAAATCTTATTTCTTAAAGGAAACAACTTATCTGGACAGAATGAGAACCCCACAGTCCATATTCAAATTGCTTCAACGTCCATAAAATATTTAGGGATTCACATAGGCCGACGCCCGGAATCCATATATTTGTTAAATTACCTACCTCTCTTTAAGAAACTGCTAGGGGAAATGGAAAGATGGAAGTCATTACCATTGTCAATCAGCGGTAGGTGCCACCTTCTGAAAATGATTACAATGCCAAAACTTCTTTATTTAATGCAGACAATCCCTTTGCTCATTGAACACACCGACCTGACAAAATTGGATTCTGCTTTTAACATCTTTATCTGGAGAGAGAAAAAGGTCAGGATAGCACTGAAAAAGCTCACCAACTACCCAAACACAAAGGCAGCCTTAATTTCCCAAACCCACTTCTATATAACCTAGCCAGCCTCCCCCGTCATTGCATAGACTGGATATTCAATTCTAGATTTGACTCCAATGTATCGTTAGAAGCCCGCTTAGTCCACCCTTGGTCTTTAGATGCCCTACTTCACTCGAAGTTGGCAGCAATACCTCAGGAGGTGAAACACACCTTGTTAATGACCGACACCATAGCCATATGGAAGGAGATATGCAAAATCTGTCAACACCCATACATGCTTTCAACCTTTATGGATTTGTGGGGACACCCAGAGTTCGCAGCCGGACTGGAATCTAAATACTTCATAAAATGGAGGTACAGGGGCATAAAACGCTTGGGGGATATGTGGCACACAGGAGAAAGGCGTTTTTATTCTCTCCAAGAGTTCCAAGATAAATACAACCTGAGACACCCGCAGCATGTGTTTATGCAACTAATGGCCTTTCTTAGAGGTAGGGCACAAGACATAACGAGGTGCTTTGAGACTAACCACCTGACTTTACTATTGGGTAGAGGAGAAAGGAAGAAATCCCTTTCTGAATTATATCAGGGGCTGAGGGAACTCAAACAAAAAGGTATCTCGGAAACTCTTTTCAGAGGATGGAACAAAAATTTCCCTCAACTGAAAATAGAAGAAGAGATACTGCAGGGCTGGAATCAATTGCAAAAGTTAGTGTAGAATGAAATCTGGAGAGAAACCCAGTTCCGTATGCTACATAAAGCTATTTACGGTTTCCAATACACAAGTAGTAATACTGATCAGTCCAGACTCAGGGGCTGCCTAAAATGTCATTTACCAGGCTCAGACATGTTACATGGTATTTGGTTATGCCCAGACACTCAAAGATTTTTGCGTATGGTCGAATCCTATGTTAAACAATATCTAGGGGTAAAAATACCACTCACACCGGAGCCTATATTATTTCATGCCCCGATCATGGATAGGCACTTTCCTCCGATAGTGCATGTAATCCTACTGGCGGCAAATAGGTGTATTTTTCGGGAATGGCTCCAGCCAAGACTCCCGTCCATGACTGAGGTGTTTTTACACCTACGAAAATGCTTTGAGATGGAGAGGGTAGAATCGGAACAAATTAAAGGAAACAGAATACGTAGTTTCTTTAGAAGATGGGAAACCTTTATTATGGCAGCGTACTCTGGTATAGACCTGGAATTTGTGATGAAACCCTTTGTTTCTTCTGAATGGTACCTAAAACGCAAAGTGGCAGGTACGTTAGGAAAGCTACAGATAAATTAGAAGGCAACGCACATGAGGGATCTTATCGAATGTTGTGAGTAGGATGGCACGGGGGTTTAGGGGATTGGGCGTTGGGGAAAGTGGGAGGGGATTATTAATATGCTGTTAATTTTGCTTTTACTGACGGCCACACTGGATTTACTACTAACCAATAGACCTTACTGAACAAAAGATGTGCAGGTTGGGGGACACCTGAGAAATAGTGACCATAAAATAATAACCTTCAGATTGTCATTCAAAAGAGTGTTTTTTCAGGGAGGAACAAAAATACCAAACTTCAAAAGAGCAACATTTTGCCAACTAAGAGAGGCCATTAGTAGGGATGAGCGAACTTGAACTGTATAGTTCAGGTTCGTACCGAATTTTGGGGTGTTCGTGACATGGACCCGAACCCGAACATTTACGTAAAAGTTCGGGTTCGTGTTCGGCGATTTCTATGGCGCATTTTGAAAGCCTGCGAAGCAGCCAATCAACAAGCGTCATACTACTTACCCCAAGAGGCCATCACAGCCATGCCTACTATTGGCATGGCTGTGATTGGCCAAGTGCAGCATGTGACCCAGCCTCTATTTAAGCTGGAGTCACGTCGTGCTGCAAGTCACTCTGCTCTGATTAGTGTAGGGATAGGAAGCAGCTGCTGTTAGGGCGAGATTAGGCAGGGATTAACTCAGCAAAAACACTTAATGAAGTGATTGATCTACAGCTGTGAATCATTCAACTTCTGCTAGTTAATTGCTCACTGTTTTCAGGCTGCCCAGAGCATTTTTCTGTCACTTTTTTCTGGGGTGATCGGAGGCCATTTTGTGTCTTGTGGTGCGCCAGCACAAGCTGCCACCAAGTCCATTAATCGACTAATAGTAGTTTTTTTTTTTTTTTTTTTGCTATATACTACATCAGGGGCTTGGTTGTGCTTATTGTCACACCTGGGAAACTCAGGTTAGAATTTTCTATATTTTATTGAGAGGTAAAATTCACTTAAAAAAATAGCAATCCCCTAAATCTGGTGTTCCAGCTGTAGCTAGCCAAATGTAATACTGTCTGGGAAAGAATATATTTTTTTTTCTGGGGTGAAATTCAATTTCCAAAATTGAAATACCGTAAATCCGGTGTTTCAGCTGTGGCAGGACAAGTTTTATAATGTCCGTCAAAGGATAGCTTTTGTTCTGGGGTGAAATTCAATTACCAAAATAGCAATACCATAAATCTGGTGTTCCAGCTGTGACTGGACAAGTTTCATAGTGTCCGTCAAAGGATATATTATTTTCTGGGGTGAAATTCTGTTGCAAAAATAGAAATACTGTAAATCTGGTGTTCCAGCTGTGACTGGACAAGTTTCATAGTGTCCGTCAAAGGATATATTATATTCTGGGGTGAAATTCTGTTGCAAAAATAGAAATACCGTAAATCTGGTGTTCTAGCTGTGGTTGGACAAGTAGTTTATTAGTATCCGTCAAAGGATATATTTTTTCTGGGGTGAAATTCAATTGCCAAAATAGTAATACCCAAAATCTGGTGTTACAGCTGTTGCAGGCCAAGTGTAAATCTGTCCGTAAAAGCGTATATTACATTCAGCGTGCATCTCCAAGTGTATTTCTTTCCGGTAAAGGGTATATTACACAAAGTGTTAAAATACAAGTGCTGAAAGCATAATCCTATATATTTTTTCACACGCTACTGTGCATCTCCAAGTGTAAATCTGTCCGTAAATGGACACCTTTCATCCAGGGCCTAAATACTAGCCCTACAATTGATATTCCCCTTAATCTGTGGTTACTCCTGTGCCTGGATTAGTGTAATACGGTAAATAAATAGATAGCCAGATAGTGTTAGGTACATGTAGAAAAAGGCCTGAATTTGAATTCAATACATTGGGCCAAATAATTATTTTCTTATTGTGGTGAACAGGAACAATGAGGAAAACAACTAGTAAAGGACGAGGACGCGGACATGGTCGTGGAATTGTTAGTGGACCCTCTGGTGCAGGGAGAGGACGTGGCCGTTCTGCCACAGCCACACTTCCTAGTGAACCAACTACTTCCCGTTCCAGTACCTGCCAGAATTTACAGCGATATTTGGTGGGGCCCAATGCCGTTCTAAGGATGGTAAGACCTGAGCAAGTACAGACGCTAGTCAATTGGGTGGCCGACAGTGGATCCAGCATGTTCACAACATTATCTCCCACCCAGTCTTCTGCAGAAAGTGCACAGGTGGCACCTGAAAACCAAGCCCAATAGTCTGACACATCACCCCCATGCATATCAGGGAAACTGTCCGAGCCTCAAGTTATGCAGCAGTCTCTTATGCTGTTTGAAGACTCTGCTGGCAAGGTTTCCCAAGGGAATCCACCTAGCCCTTCCCCAGTGGTGGAAGACATAGAATGCACTGACGCATAACCACTTATGTTTCCTGATGATGAGTACATGTGAATACTACCTCAGCAGAGTCCGCACGTCTCTGATGATGACGAAACACAGGTGCCAACTGCTGCATCTTTTTGCAGTATGCAGACCGAACAGGAGGTCAGGGAGGAAGACTGTGTGTAAGACGATGCATGGGACGATGAGACCCCACATGGGACAATGAGACCCCACATGGAATGAAGGTCTCATAGTTCGGAGGAAGAGGCAGTGGTGAGACCGAGCCAACAGCGTAGCAAAAGAGGGAGCAGAACAGCCATCGCCAAGAGAGTTCGCCTGCTACTGGCCACCGCCACCAGGGACTGAGCACCCCAAAGGCAGCTTCAAGGAGTTCCCTGGCATGGCACTTCTTCAAACAATGTGCTGACGACAAGACCCGAGTGGTTTGCATGATGTGCCATCAGAGCCTGAAGCGAGGCATTAACGTTCTGAACCTTAGCACAACCTGCATGACCAGGCATCTACATGCAAAGCATGAACTGCAGTGGAGTAAACACCTTAAAAGCAAGGAACTCACTCAGGCTCCACCTGCTCCCTCTTCTGCTGCTGCCTTGGCCTCTTCCTCCGCCTCAGGAGGAATGTTGGCACCTGTCGCCCACCAAACAGAGGATGTGCCACCAACACCACCACCTCCGTCACCAAGCATCTCCACCATCTCACAAACATTGGAGAGAAAGCGTAAATTCCCACCTACCCACCCTCGAGCCCTGGGACTAAATGGCAGAATTTCTAAACTACTGGCCTTTGAAATTCTGTAATTCAGGCTGGTGGACACAGACAGCTTCAAACAGCTGATGGCGATGGCTGTCCCACAGTATGTTGTTCCCAGCCGCCACAACCAAGTATCGGATAAAATCAAGTGTTCCCTGCACAACGCCATCTGTGGCAAGGACCACCTAACCACAGATACGTGGACCAGTCAGCACGGCCAGGGACGCTACATCTGCCTAACTGCACACATGGTGTATGTAGTGGCAGCTGGGCCCCAGGCGGAGAGTTCTTTGGCGCACCTCCTTCTGCCGCCAAGGATCACAGGGCATGATTCTTTTTCCTCCTGTAGCCTACTCCTCCTACTCGGCTTCCTCCTCCTCTTCTTCCACCTGCTCATCCAGTTAGCCACACACCAACTTCAGCACAGCATGGGGTAAACTTCAGCAGGCCGTTCTGAAAATCATATGTTTGGGGGACAGGCCCCACATCGCGCAGGAGTTGTGGCAGGGTATTGAACAACACAACGACGAGTGGTTACTGCCGGTGGGCCTCAAGCCCGGCCTGGTGGTGTGTGATAATGGGCGAAATCTCGTCGCAGCTCTGGGACTAGCCGGTTTGACACACATCCCTTGCCTGGCGCATGTGCTGAATTTGGTGGTGCAGAAATTCATTCACAACTACCCCGACATGTCAGAGCTGCTGCATAAAGTGCGGTCCGTCTGTGCGCGCTTCCGGCGTTCACATCCTGCCGCTGCTCTTCTTTCTGCACTACAGCGTAACTTCGGCCTTCCCCCTCACTGCTTCATATGCGACGTGCCCACCAGGTGGAACTCCACCTTGCACATGCTGGAGAGACTGTGCGAGCAGCAGCAGGCCATAGTGGAGTTTCCACTGCAGCACACACGGGTCAGTCACACTGCGGAACAGCACCACTTAACCACCAATGACTGGGCCTCCATGCGAGACCTGTTATCCCTGTTGTGCTGTTTTGAGTACTCCACCAACATGGCCAGTGGCGATGACGCCATTATCAGCGTTACAATACTTCTATGTCTGCTTGAGAAAACACTTAGGACGATGATGGAAGAGGAGGTGGCCCAGGAGGAGGAAGAAGAGGAAGAGGGTCATTCTTAGCACTTTCAGGCCAGTCTCTTAGAAGTGGCTCAGAGGGAGTTTTTTTTGCAACAGCAGAGGCCAGGTACAAAGTTCGGCTCGAGTTCGGATCCTGAACCCGAACATTTTCAGGAAGTTCGGCCGAACTTCTCGAACCCGAAGATCCAGGTGTTCGCTCAACTCTAGCCATTAGCCTAACTAACTGGGACAAAGTACTCAAAAATAAAAATACAGCCGCAAAATGGGATATTTTTAAAGGCATCCTAAAACTCTAATTTTGAGCGGTACATACCTTATGGGAATAAAAGGGTAAGGAACAAGAAAAAAAACAACGTGGATAAATAAAATTGTAAATAAAGCAATAAATGACAAAAAGACAGCATTTAAGTAAGTAAAACAGGAGGGTTGCGAGGGAGCATTGAAAAACTATAAAGAAGCAGCCAAACTAGAGACAAAGATTCATTGCCAAAGAGAGTAAAACTAACCACAAAATGTTCTGCAATTATATAAATGGTAAAAAGTATAAACCTTAAGGAGTCGTCTCTACAGTTGAGCGAAAGCGAACTGTATAGTTCGGGTTCGTACCGAACTTTGGGGTGTTCGTGACCTGGACCCAGACACGAATATATTCAGAAAAGTTCGGGTTCGGGTCCGTTGTTCAGCGATTTCTTCTTGCTTTCTGAAGGGCTGCACAGCAGCCAATGAGCTAGCGTTTTACTTCTTGCCCGAAGAAGCCATTACAGCCATGCCTACTAATGGCATGGCTGTGATTGGCCAAGTGCAGAATGTGACCCAGCCTCTATTTAAGCTGGAGTCACATAGCGCCGCACGTCACTCTGCTCTAAGTAGTGTAGGGATAGGATGCAGCTGCTGTGAGGGCAAGATTAGGCAGGGAAGAGTCGGCAAAATCACCTAATGAACTGATCGATCTACAGCTGTGAATCATTCAACTTCTCTTAGTTCATTGCTCACTGGTTTTTAGGCTGCCCAGAGGGTTTTTCTGTCACTTTTTTCTGGGGTGATCGGCGGCCATTTTGTGATCTTTTGGTGCACCAGCACGTTTTCAGCTGCCACCAAGTTCAACATACATTTTTGGGTTCTATAGTAGCCTTTTTTTTGCAATATCCTACATCAGGGGTTGTGCAGATATGCTTACTGTCACACCTTGAAACACAGGATAGAAATTGCTATATTTTATTGAGGTGTGAAATTCAATTGCCAAAATACCAATCCCCTAAATCTGGTGTTCCAGCTGTGGATGGCTAAGTTTAATACTGTACGTCAAAGGATAGATTTCTTTCTGGGGTGAAATTCAATTGCCAAAATAACAATCCCTTAAATCTGGTGTTCCAGCTGTGGCTGGCTAAGTTTAATACTGTATGTCAAAGGACAGATTTTTTTCTAGGGTGAAATTCAATTGCCAAAATAAAAAAACCCTAAATCTGGGGTTCCAGCTGTGGCTGGCCAATTGTAATACTGTCCGTAAAAGGATAGATTTTTTTTTTCTGGGGTGAAATTCAATTGCCAAAATACCAATCCCCTAAATTTGGTGTTCCAGCTGTGGCTGGCTAAGTTTAATACTGTACGTCAAAGGATAGATTTTTTTTTGGGGGGCTAAATTCAATTGCCAAAATAACAATCCACTAAATCTGGGGTTCCAGCTGTGGCTGGCCAAGTGCAATACTGCAAATATGTGGCCAAGAGATGAGAAAGGCGCTCATAGGGTAAGTAGATCAGAGTAAACCAGCGTCCTTCACACTGGGGTGAGTTTGTATTGCTCGCCTGTTGAGATGGCACTGAACTGGGTGCAATCGTGATAAAGGTCAGCTGGATTAACTGTGCACCGGATTGGAGCTGCCGTTTCCACAAGAACTGAGGGCGAGGGCCAGGTCGCCATATGGTTGAAGACTTAATACAAAAAACGAAGCTCGTTGTGATTGGGTAATCCAACGAGCTAATGGACGTAAGGCGCAAATCACAACCGGATTTGGAACATACAGTTTTATTAGAAGACGACGCGTTTCGGGGTACGCATGACCCCTTTATCAAGTCTATAAAAAACATAAACCATAAAATAGATTTTTCAGGTACAAGGGGAGGGAAACAGTTGTAAAAAATAGGGTTTGGTGTCCCACGTATTTATAACAGAAATAAAAAGTCCATTCATAATCGAGTTAAAATCAGTAGAATAGATCGTGCTCCGTATAGTGATGATAAAAAAAGCATATAAAATCGTAAAATGTCATAATAATATATTAGTTGTCCGATTGTCCAAGTGACAGATATTTAATGGTGGGTAAATATGTGAACGTATGGTTTCGTACACGAATATCATGGATGGGTATAGTCATGGTGGGTACATAAGTCATTTGTCTGTGGGGAGATGTACAGCTGATGCTTAGTGTGTGTGTATGCATGTATTACCTGGTTTGCTGCAGCTGTAGTGCAGCTGGATTGCTGTAGCTGCTCTGTCACTGTTGCTGGCCGTGTGTTGCGGTACTCAGTCTGGGATGGATACAAACTGGCTCGGGCACCGTGGCTTGCACTGAGAGCGTGCAGTCTGGCAAAGCTGGGTGTGAAGATTCAACATGAATATATATATATATAATATATATATATATATATATATACACAGCATTAATATATGTAGTATTATTTTATTATATGCATAATATGCGTTTGTCAATTTTGTTATGCAACTAGAACAGTGATGGTTGCCTCAGTAAATGTAGTGGGTTTAAGGTATAAGTAATAATTATATAAGGTAATATAAAATACATATCGAAGATCATATAATATACTTATGTGCACTATGGGATGTACACATGTTGTACACATATATGTCCTGTGGTTTATATGTGAACTGTGGTTTATAAGATCATATAACATACAGGTATGTGCACTGTGGGTTGTGCACATAAGGTACACATATGTGTACTGTAGTTTATATTCATCTTTTGCCATGTGGTATATATATTATGCATTATGCGTTATGTGGCCATGGTCACAGTTACCTCGGATCCTGGAGGGGTTGGTGCGGCTGGAGCGCCAAAGCCCGGCTTCTGCACGTGGCCTGTGCAGTCAGGACGTGCAGGGAGCAGAAAGAGCGTGCTCTAAGAGAGGGGAGGATATCGAGATGGAGTGGGCGGGGCCAGGGAGCGCTAGTGGGCGGGGACATGGAGCACTAGTGGGCAGGGCCAAGGAGCGCTAGTGTGCCGACTGTTCTTTTGAATATTGAATCATGCAGGGAATGTGCCTGTTCTGTTTCAGTATATTGCATTGTGTATTGGTATGCTCCTCTCTTCCTCCCCCCTCTGTTTAAGCTTCTACTTGGTTCAGTCTAGCCACTTCCTGTTTTCCCTGTCATGCATTGCTGTTTGTGTGTGCTGTAATTCTGAGGAGAATCTGAGGAAAATCTGTGTAGTATCTCATCTTCTTATCAAGGAGATTATTAGGGGCATAATTATTTTACCATCTGGATTCCCTCCGGATTAAAAGACTACTTGATTAACTCCTGGGTGTCTGATGCGTAAACTGTAAGTGGAGGATGTCTGATTCAACAAGTCACCTCACAGATGCGTGATTTGTATAAGGCTGACATTTCGAAACGCCACAGTAAAAGAATTGTCTTAGTGCTCTCCTTCTCCCGCTAAGAAAAGAATATTCTCCTCCTCCAAGTAATAAGTCATCATCATTTGTCTCCGTTATGCTACAGTAGTAAGGTAATATCTTATACTGCCCAGTACTGCATTCACTTGGATCGCAGAAGCTTCTAGCAATTCCAGTTTCATACAGGCTAGGAACTGTATTTAGCCTGTTTTCTGAGGTAAATATTGTCTGCCTGCTGTGGGCTATTAAAAGACTGAACCACCACTAGAGGTCACTGTTGTGTTACAGATGGAAATGCAGGACACAGCTAGAAGGATTTCTTAACCCTCATTAAAAATGAAAGAGGCCCTCTTAACCGACAAAATTGAGATATGTGATAATTTGTCCAGTTTGTGGGAAAAGACTGAACAATGTATGGATGCAGCACATGGATCAGGCTATAATGAAGATGAACTAAAGGCCATGTGTACAAAATTGAATAAGACCTATGATAGTTATAATAGATAATATTCTTCTCTGTTATCAAGTCTCAACTCAGAGGAATTCATCCTAGAATTAAAGACCCACACTGCACTTAATCATGAAAGATATAGCAGATTTATGGCAGTCAAGTCAATGCTAGAGGACAAGATATCACAACAATATGAAACTGCGTCCCGCCATTCTAACCTTTCAAGGCACTCCAAGGCTTCATCCTGTTCCTCGAAATCTATTGCTCAGTACTCATCGCTAAGGTCTCGCTCACAGCACTCTTCGCTGAGTACCTCATTGGTGTTGGCACGCGCAAAAGCGAAGCAGCGAAGGTACAAGCTCACTGCATTAAAAAGGAAGCAGCCATTAAAGGCACAAGTTGCAGCGACCAAAGCCAAGGATAAAGCTGAGTTAGAGGTCCTTCAGAAGGAAAGGGAAGAAGCAGCAGCCATGGCTGAACTCAGAGTTCTTAAAGAAGCTGCTGAAGAAGAAGAAGCTTATCATCCTATGTCCAGGATATCTAATGACTCAGAAGGCCGTACTCTGCAATTCGTCCTAGACCAAAGCAAAGTCAATGCATTTGCACCAGAAGATTGTGCTCTGCACGCCAGCCTGCTGAACTCATGCGAGTAGAAAAAGAGGCAGCTGATAACTATACAGTTGACCCCAGTCCAGTGGACATTTCTCTTTCTTTCAAACCTCTGGCACCTTACACAGTATTTCAGGCGCCATTAGAGACCAAGCCGCTTCAAGCTCATCAAATCACATTAAAACCTCCTGAGACTAGTTACATAGCAACCAAGACGCTGGCGCCAACATTACCAGATGCGAAGCCTTCACTTACACTCAACCCAGCTGCCACTCCATTCCATCTTCCAACCCCCAAACATAGGGTATCAGATTGTGCCAACAACACCAGCGAGGGAGAAGTTCCCATCGCCATGATGCAGGAAAGAAATAACGCATCAGAAATAACTAAGTACCTCACTCTCAGGGACCTCATCAGTACTAGCCTTACGAACTTTGATGATCGCCCAGAGAACTATAGAAGTTGGAAGGCCACCTTCAAGACAACAGTTCAAACCCTTGCTGTACCGCCTATGCAAGAACTTGATTTAGTAATTAGATGGCTAGGTTCATGGTCTTCAAACTGCGTTAAGAGACTCAAAACCGTTCATATCTACGAACCAGTCAAAGGCCTTCGTCTCGCATGGGAAAGATTAGAGCAGACATATGGCGGCTCTGAAGTCGTTGAACGTGCCTTATTTAAATGACTATACGACTTTCCTGGATTATCCAATACAGACCGCCAAGGGTTCCAGGAATTAAGCGATCTTCTTATTGAGTTTGAAATCGTCAAGGGAGACCCGCAGCTACCAGGTCTCAGCTTTCTTAATACCTCCCATGGTGTGGGCCTGATCGTGGATAAATTACCCCTCAATATTCAAGACCAATGGGCAACAACAGGTTCAAAATACAAGGAGCAACATCGTGTTCCCTTTCCACCATTTTCATTCTTCTGTAAGTTCATCAAGGACTTGGTTAGAGCTAAAAACGATCCGAGCTTCAACACCTCGGGAACCAACATCTTTGGCTCTACTAAACAGGGACACAAGACTTTAAGTCCCAGACAGAGAAACCCTAAAGGTCTAATTTCAGTAAAAAAGACAGGGGTTGTGCCCACTACTAACAATAAAAATGAAAGCCCTAAGGAACCCGTTCATCATTGCCCTATCCATGATAAACCACATCCTTTAAGGAAATGCTGTGTCTTCATAGCAAAGCCCTTTGAGGAACGTAAGGAGTTCCTAAGGAGTCATACTCATAATATCTGCTTCAGATGCTGTGCATCCACTGAGCACTTCGCCAGAGACTGTAAGGTTCCAGTCAAGTGTTCTGAATGTAATAGTGATCTACACATGTCCGCTGTTCACCTGGGACCAATCAGGCGGAACCTAGAACCAGTTAACTGGCACAAGCCCTATTCCAATCAAGGCGGGGAGACTCATGGCGGGGAGAGTGCTGACCGACCAACCACAACTGTCACGCCCCGATGCACAAAGGTATGTGGAGAAGGACTTGTGTGCGGTAAGTCTTGTTCTAATATTTGCCTTGTGGATGTGTTTCCTACTGCACGACCAGAGAAGACCATAAGAATGTATGCTATTCTAGATGACCAAAGTAATCATTCCCTAGCTAGCCCTAAGTTCTTTGATCTGTTTAGGATAGAGGGAGAGACTACACCCTACACCCTAGGTACATGCTCTCGTCTTGTGAAAACCTCAGGAAGAAGAGCTAATGGTTTCACCTTAAAGCCCATCAAAGGACATAAGAAACTCTCTCTTCCAACCCTTATTGAGTGTGATAAATTGCCGGACACAAGGGATGAGATTCCCACACCTGAAGCCGCACAGCATCACCCTCATCTCAAGAACATAGCCAGAGAGATTCCTCCCCTTGATAACCATGCCGAGATCTTACTCTTGCTAGGTAGAGACATTCGTGAGGCTCAAAAGGTCCTTGAACTTCGCAACGGCCCTTTCAACACTCCATATGCCCAGAAACTTACAGTGGGTTGGATCATCGTGGGGGATCTATGTCTGGACAGAACCCGCAGACCCTGCCAAGTAAACTCCTTCAGAAATGAAGTATTAATAGGGGGCCGAACTTCTTTCTTCAGACAGTGTCCTAACCACTACTATGTGCAAGATATGCCTTGCCCAAATATTCTAAAAACATCAGAAAGCAGCTTAAATCCCAAGGAGTCAGCTGCAGAAGAATGTTCCTGGACAGAAGGGCAGCTTGTAGAAAGGCCTTCAGGATTTCAATTGGAGCCCTCTTCAAGCCCTTCCCAGCTTTGCGGTCCTCACACAGTTTATCAGAACGAATCCTATATCTTCACTGACAACATGCCTTCTGATTCATGTAGTTCTGATGAGACAATGCAGAAAAGTGAGTCTTCCAGTCAACTGTTTGACAATGAGTTTAATTCTGTAAAAGAAGTATCTTCTGAACATTCTATAAAGGAGGTTCCTTCAACAGAGGGAGATTTCATTTCAGATACTTTGCAAGAACCTTCAGTTCCATCTGCAGTTGTTGATTGCACCCAAGAGGATTACAGTTCTTCCCAGTCTTCAACGGATGAGCACCTTCATATTGCTCAGCCTTTTCTGGAAACCACAGGGAAAAGTTCACCACTAATGTCCATGACAAATACTGCATGTCAACAACCCGAATCCGTATGTACAAAGACAGATCCCATTTTAGAAGTGAAAAGCAGACATGAGCATTTGCGTTCACGATTCATAGACCGAAAGCAATATACATCTAAATCAGCCTCACAAAATAAGCGCTCTCGCTCTAAATTGGTGACGCAGACAGAGGAGTCACATTCTAAATCTTTGGCAAGATCAAGGAGAACCAAGTCTCGCTCAGCTTCTAATGAAAGCAACAGACAACCTCCTGTAGTAAAAAAGAAGAAATCCACATCTGGGGTGCATAAAAGATCATTGAAGAATAAACCAAAAACTATAAGAAATATTCCTGTGCCATCAGGCGTTTTCAAAGAGCATAACCTTTATAAGTTTCGGTGGAAGCAGGTAAAACATCTCGCCAGTCAGTTCTGGAAAAGGTGGATAAGAAAGTACCTCTACCTCTAGCAAGAATGCAGAAGGTGGCAAGAACCAAGGCCCAATATAACACTCAGTTCACACTTTCGCGTAAAACGCCACGTTCGAACGCGCATAAAAACGCACAACAGTACAGGAACCATGCATTCCAATGGGGGTGGTTCACACTTGCGCGTTTTTATGCGCGTTCGAAGGCGTCTAAAAACATCCGACGCATAAGCAAGTATGTTCGCGTTAATTCGGGCGTTTTTCGAGCGTTTGGTGCCAATAGACTTCAATGGGAAACGCGATAGGCGTGTTTTTCGGGCGTTTGTGCAGCGTAAAACGCGCCTATGGACGCAAGTTTGCAACATGCTGGAAAGGCCAAAACAACATGTGCAAAGCACACAGAGTTTAGCTGGAGAGCAGCCATGGAGAAGGCCTGTGATTCAGAAAATCACATATAGGCCAAACGGTGCCTATATGACACCCAAGACCCCCATTATAAAAACCGCAGGGTCCGACTACAAGCCTGGGAGGACATTTGCAAGTCCATCTGGCCAGAGTGGCCGCAGTTTACCAAGAGTGTCCGACAAGGCAAAGGTATGTGTGATTTACTTTCTGACCTCAAAATCTAGTGTGCACTGGTGTCCAAAATATTATATGTAATAGCTCAGGCCATCTCTAGCAGCACGGCTTGAGGTCATGTCCAACTGCACCTACACAAATGGTGGCCTGTCTTGTACTTGCTGGAGCCTTGCAGGCATGCATGTAGCTGTATTTTGCCATCACCTACAGGGCGGCACAATCACCACACTTCTTATAGTATATGGCCACTCAATTTGCCTAGTTAGCCTTGCCTCATGGGCACATAACAATTTGGATACAGTACCCTCTGGCCTGTAGTAATTGCCTGCTGCTGTGTGTCACCTGTTTTATAGGTGTAATTATGCTAGCAAACGGCACAAACTGTGGGGGCTTTCAGAATGGTTAGTTTCTCCTCCTACATGTTATGTATCCCTTCTAGTGAGGTCTGTGTAGGAGTTGTATGTGGGATGTGTCATTTGTTATGTGGCCAGTTCGTATTTGCCCTTGCGCACATTATGGGTCAGTGCAATGGGCCAGTACTATCAATCAAGTAGAAATGGTTCAGCTGAATAGTGTTTGTATGCGCAGTGTATGTAAGCTAATGTTGGGAAATGTAGAGAAGTTGCTCTAATTGTGGCCTTGTTATGCGGAATTGTAACTTGCTAGTGAGGTGACGTATCTAATCCAATATGACTGATAGTGGCCTATGTATTTATGGACACATTTTTGTTGTGTATACGTCAGGGCAGTCGAATCTTGGCCCTCCAGCCGTTTCATACATGCTACTGTCATCATGCTCTGCCATAGCTTCACACACAGTTAGCATGGTAGTTGTTGTGATTTCGAATCAGCTGGAGGGCAGCGTTTCGGCGGCGATATTTTTTTGGTACATTCGCATTTATAGCCACAGGAATGGCCACATTAATTGCTCCCTCATTAGGAATGAATCTAATGGCCGAGTCTTTACCACAAAATTGTGTGACCTAATTTCGCCCACCATTTGCTTGTTACCACACGTAATTGTAATATTGCCTCCTAAAGGGGACTCTCCACGGGCCATAATATATTATCAAACATGTTGAGACAAAATGGCTCAAACAGAAAATTTTAATAAGGCAATTATCAGCAAACAATAAAGAAAATTTTACTTATGACGCTAATTAACATAAACAAAGTAACTCAAGCATATTTAAATGGCTTCCAACTGCCAAGGTAACGCCCCATGTGGCGACATAAAATATGCGGTAAACTGCTCCCGCACTGCTGCACCTTGTCTGTGGCCACGCACAACACTGGGACGATGACTCTGCAGGGAATGGCTGAGGGAATCATCGAAATTATAGCCGTCTCTTGCCCGCACAAAATTATGGAGTACGCAGGCTGCCTTAACGGCCGATATGGCAGTCTCCAATTTGAGGTGAATGGGTGTGTGGAGAAAGCGCCATTTGTTGGCGAGTATGCCAAAAGCGCACTCCACAACCCTGCGCGCTCTAGTCAGCCGATAATTGAAGACTCGCCTTGCTAGAGAAAGTCCCCTGCTGGAATACGGCCTCATCAGGTTTTCGCCCAGCGCAAAGGCCTCGTCGCCAACAAAAACAAAGGGCATCGCTGGTGAAGTGGTGCCAGGCAGTGTGGTGTGGTCAGGGAGATCCAGAGCCTTGTACAGTAGCATTTTGTCAAATTCCGAATGGGCAAAGACTGCAGAGTCTGACCTACTGCCATATGAGCCCACATCTATGTACCGGAAGCTATAGTTGGCATCACACATCGCAAATAGGACGAAAGAAAAGTATTTTTTATAATTATAATATTGGCTGCCACTTCGAACCGGCTTCTTTATGCGGATATGTTTGCCATCTATAGCTCCGGCACAGTTGGGGAATTGGCAGGTTTTCTGGAAGACATCCGCGATTTCCTTCCACTGCTCCTTATGCGGTTGGGCCATCACTGCTGCATGAAGCGCATCCCATATTGCCACGCAGGTTTCACGGATGATCATACTTGCAGTGGATTTCCCTACTATAAACGCATAATGTAGACTGGCCAAAGACTGGCCTGTACCTAAGTACCTAAATGAGAAAAATATATATTTAAAATGAACGTATTGTTTTTGTTTTTTAGTCAACACTATAAAAAAAAATGGAAAAGTCTCAAGGACGCTTTCATACGGCATCGCCGCCTAGAGAGGGAGCAGAGGAGCGGCTCATCACCCACACGCTCTTGTTATGTGCATGCGGAGCAAATGGCCTTCTTGATTCCCTGCACTGAAATGAGGAGGTTAGACACTGTACTACACATTGGGGAGAGGATGTGGCATGACATAACGTCACATATATTCACATTGATATGGGGAACATACTTAACTATATTTTTCTCGTTAACAGCACAGAGAGTAGCTGGGAACATAGTCAGGCTGCAGATGAGGAGGAAGATGACTCTGGCCACACTCGGGACAGCGAGCCAGGCCCATCTACTGCGGCAACCAGTCCACCAGGGACAGAGGGCCCTCCGCCGCTTACAAGCCCCACACAGCCAGGCCCATCTGTGCCAGAAGCCACTCGCCAGCAAAGGGCCAAAAGGAGGAGAGGTGAACGGCATGAGGACCGACTGATAGCCAGCCTGGATGCCCTGGAACATCCCGTTCCAAAAATGTCCAGTCACGGGCATTTTCTTCTCAGTCTGGAGGACCGAATGCAAAATGTGCCCAGACCGCAACTCACCAAAGTCCAAGAGATGCTGACCCGAACGCTGGACACTTTTTCTATACCGTTCCAGAAAACCCAGCCGGGCCCCCAGCAGGCCACACAGCAGGCCACACAACTGGCCACACAACTGGCCACACAACTGGCCACACAACTGGCCACACAGCTTGAACCTGTAATGACACAACATCAGGCCCCGCAGCTGTCCCCACACCAGGCCACAAAGCTCACCCAACAAGTGGCAACTGAGATGGGTACAGAAGTGGCCACTGAAATGACCACCAAAGTGGCTTCAAAAATTGCTTCAATGCATGCACCTATGCCGGCTCCTATGCAGCCTCCTCTCCCGGCTCCTAGGCAGCATCCGATTCCGGCTCCTAGGCAGCATCCGATTCCGGCTCCGATGCAGCCTACTATGCAGGCCCCTAGGCAGGACCCCCAGTATGGCCAACAATATGGCCACCAACATGGTCCACAATTTAGCCAACATGGGCCAACACATCCCACTACATATGGGCAACTATATCCACAGCAGTATGCTCCACAGGGATCCCAATATGCTCAACAATATAGTCAACTATCGGAACCTGTGCAACAATATGGCCAATACTATGGCCCACATTACGACCAACATGGCCTCCAAGATGGTCCACATTATGGCCACCAGTATGGCCTGATCACCTCCACAAGCACCACCACCAGCACACAGGCCAATGCCGAGCTTCAAAAGCGGGAAACCACTCAAACAAGGCAGGATCCGGAACCAGAAACAACCGGCACAGATTATGAGGACCTGTGAGAAATGGTACTGCGATTTAAAGTGCCGGTAGTTGAAGTGGCAACTACTTTAGTTATATTCTGTTAAAAGGATTATCATATTTTGTTTGCATTTTGCACAAATGTTATGTGCAGTTTAGTGTACTCCGTTTAAACATGTTGGGGAACGTACTGAGTTTCTTTATTGCCCCAAACATAAAAAACTAAATAACTATATGTTTGGAGTCTTTTTTTTATGGGAAGGGTTACACCTTGCAAAGGTGGCTACATGATGCATGTGCTGAATATTTATGGTAACAAGCATACCGCAGAAACAACACGACTACTAAAATTCAAAAACACTCATATACAGTCGCAACACAATAGTCACGTTTCCCTTTCCCTTTCACTTACCGCAAAGTTAGGACCAGTCTTTCCACAGGTGGAATGCTGTCCCGCATGAAGGTGTCCTGGTGCATCAAACGACTCTCCAACAGCCCCAGGAGCTCGTCAAAGCTGGAGACGATACAAATTCAGACAAATAAAAATTACAACATTACTACACGCTATGCTTAAAAAAACACATACTACCCACATCACGTATACATACTAACCTGGGGATGGACATTCTCATGTGGCCAAAAAACTGGTCCCCATGGGCACGTAGGTAGTGTTGAGCGAACAGTTCGAGCATAGTTCGGGTCCGTACCGAATTTTGGGGTGTTCGTGACACGGACCCGAACCCGAACTTTTTCGTAAAAGTTCGGGTTCGGGTTCGTTGTTCGGCATGTATTTTGGCGCATTTTGAAAGGCTGCAAAGCAGCCAATCAACATGCATCATACTACTTGCCCTAAGATGCCATCGCAGCCATGCCTACTATTGGCAAGGCTGTGATTGGCCAAGTGCAGCATGTGACTCAGCCTCTTTATAAGCTTGTGCGCACGTCGGGACGTGCTCACTCCCGATGTGAATAGAACAGGGATAGACGCAGCTGATGCTAGGGCGAGAATAGGCAGGGATAATTGAATAACTGGAAGCAAATTTCTCTCCTCCACCTGTGATTCATCTGAACAACTGCAGCTGAGCTGCTTTTTTGATAGGGATTGGCTATTTTTAGAGTGGCCAGAGTGATTTTTCCATCCACATGTACCTAGGCTGACCGCCGGCCGCCATTTTGCGACTTGTAGTGCTGCAGCAGAAGCTGCCACAGTGTGCATTCCAAAGCTCCAAACAAGTCAGACATCTACACCTGGGATTCAGACCAATAGCGATTTAGCAGCACAGTCCAAGGCTATTTTTTTAAAGGTTGTGCAGACCATTTTGTGGCACATGTTACTGGGCTGATAGGCGGCGGCCATCTTGGGACTAGTGCTGCAGCACAATCTCTCCCAACGTCCATTAATCACTTGTAATAGTGGTCTGTGCCATAGAAATCCTACATCAGGGACTTGGGTGTGCTTGTGTCACCCCTACTAATACCAGTCCACCTGTAATCCATACAGTGAAAAGCCATAAAGTATTCCAGTGAGGGAATTTTTTTTATTTAAAAAGGCCAAGTTAGTTTATCTGGCGTTCAATATACTAGATACAGTTAGGCTCATGCGTTTCATACATCTGGAATTAGCAAACTAATGTGCTGGGGTTGGGAAAACATATATGTACCCATACTAGAATCTGTCAAAGAAAGCGGTACTCACATATAACAGTCATTCCATCTGTAATCCATACAGTCAAAAGACTGAAAGTATTCCAGTGAGGGAATTTTTTTATTTAAAAAGGCCAAGTTAGTTTATCTGGCGTTCAATATACTAGATACAGTTAGGCCTGCGTTTCATACATCTGGAATTAGCAAACTAATGTGCTGGGGTTGGGAAAACATATATGTACCCATACTAGAATCTGTCAAAGAAAGCGGTACTCACATATAACAGTCATTCCATCTGTAATCCATACAGTCAAAAGACTGAAAGTATTCCAGTGAGGGAATTTTTTTATTTAAAAAAGGCCAAGTTAGTTTATCTGGCGCTCAATATACTAGATACAGTTAGGCCATGCGTTCCATACATCTGGAATTAGCAAACTAATGTGCTGGGGTTGGGAAAACATATATGTACCCATACTAGAATCTGTCAAAGAAAGCGGTACTCACATATAACAGTCATTCCATCTGTAATCCATACAGTCAAAAGACTGAAAGTATTCCAGTGAGGGAATTTTTTTTATTTAAAAAGGCCAAGTTAGTTTATCTGGCGTTCAATATACTAGATACAGTTAGGCCTGCGTTTCATACATCTGGAATTAGCAAACTAATGTGCTGGGGTTGGGAAAACATATATGTACCCATACTAGAATCTGTCAAAGAAAGCGGTACTCACATATAACAGTCATTCCATCTGTAATCCATACAGTCAAAAGACTGAAAGTATTCCAGTGAGGGAATTTTTTTATTTAAAAAGGCCAAGTTAGTTTATCTGGCGTTCAATATACTAGATACAGTTAGGCCTACGCTTTCATACATCTGGAATTAGCAAACTAATGTGCTGGGGTTGGGAAAACATATATGTACCCATACTAGAATCTGTCAAAGAAAGCGGTACTCACATATAACAGTCATTCCATCTGTAATCCATACAGTCAAAAGACTGAAAGTATTCCAGTGAGGGAATTTTTTTATTTAAAAAGGCCAAGTTAGTTTATCTGGCGTTCAATATACTAGATACAGTTAGGCCTATGCTTTCATACATCTGGAATTAGCAAACTAATGTGCTGGGGTTGGGAAAACATATATGTACCCATACTAGAATCTGTCAAAGAAAGCGGTACTCACATATAACAGTCATTCCATCTGTAATCCATACAGTCAAAAGACTGAAAGTATTCCAGTGAGGGAATTTTTATTTATTTAAAAAGGCCAAGTTAGTTTATCTGGCGTTCAATATACTAGATACAGTTAGGCCTGCGTTTCATACATCTGGAATTAGCAAACTAATGTGCTGGGGTTGGGAAAACATATATGTACCCATACTAGAATCTGTCAAAGAAAGCGGTACTCACATATAACAGTCATTCCATCTGTAATCCATACAGTCAAAAGACTGAAAGTATTCCAGTGAGGGAATTTTTTTATTTAAAAAGGCCAAGTTAGTTTATCTGGCGCTCAATATACTAGATACAGTTAGGCCTGCGTTTCATACATCTGGAATTAGCAAACTAATGTGCTGGGGTTGGGAAAACATATATGTACCCATACTAGAATCTGTCAAAGAAAGCGGTACTCACATATAACAGTTATTCCATCTGTAATCCATACAGTCAAAAGACTGAAAGTATTCCAGTGAGGGAATTTTTTTATTTAAAAAGGCCAAGTTAGTTTATCTGGCGTTCAATATACTAGATACAGTTAGGCCTGCGTTTCATACATCTGGAATTAGCAAACTAATGTGCTGGGGTTGGGAAAACATATATGTACCCATACTAGAATCTGTCAAAGAAAGCGGTACTCACATATAACAGTCATTCCATCTGTAATCCATACAGTCAAAAGACTGAAAGTATTCCAGTGAGGGAATTTTTTTATTTAAAAAGGCCAAGTTAGTTTATCTGGCGTTCAATATACTAGATACAGTTAGGCCTGCGTTTCATACATCTGGAATTAGCAAACTAATGTGCTGGGGTTGGGAAAACATATATGTACCCATACTAGAATCTGTCAAAGAAAGCGGTACTCACATATAACAGTCATTCCATCTGTAATCCATACAGTCAAAAGACTGAAAGTATTCCAGTGAGGGAATTTTTTTATTTAAAAAGGCCAAGTTAGTTTATCTGGCGTTCAATATACTAGATACAGTTAGGCCTGCGTTTCATACATCTGGAATTAGCAAACTAATGTGCTGGGGTTGGGAAAACATATATGTACCCATACTAGAATCTGTCAAAGAAAGCGGTACTCACATATAACAGTCATTCCATCTGTAATCCATACAGTCAAAAGACTGAAAGTATTCCAGTGAGGGAATTTTTTTTATTTAAAAAGGCCAAGTTAGTTTATCTGGCGTTCAATATACTAGATACAGTTAGGCCTGCGTTTCATACATCTGGAATTAGCAAACTAATGTGCTGGGGTTGGGAAAACATATATGTACCCATACTAGAATCTGTCAAAGAAAGCGGTACTCACATATAACAGTCATTCCATCTGTAATCCATACAGTCAAAAGACTGAAAGTATTCCAGTGAGGGAATTTTTTTATTTAAAAAGGCCAAGTTAGTTTATCTGGCGTTCAATATACTAGATACAGTTAGGCCTGCGTTTCATACATCTGGAATTAGCAAACTAATGTGCTGGGGTTGGGAAAACATATATGTACCCATACTAGAATCTGTCAAAGAAAGCGGTACTCACATATAACAGTCATTCCATCTGTAATCCATACAGTCAAAAGACTGAAAGTATTCCAGTGAGGGAATTTTATTTTATTTAAAAAGGCCAAGTTAGTTTATCTGGCGTTCAATATACTAGATACAGTTAGGCCTGCGTTTCATACATCTGGAATTAGCAAACTAATGTGCTGGGGTTGGGAAAACATATATGTACCCATACTAGAATCTGTCAAAGAAAGCGGTACTCACATATAACAGTCATTCCATCTGTAATCCATACAGTCAAAAGACTGAAAGTATTCCAGTGAGGGGATTTTGCTTATAAAAAATAATATATTTCATTGTGGTGCGAGTTGAATCGCAACAATGAAGAAAAACACTATTAAGGGATGAGGACGCGGTCGTGGTGGTGTCCGTGGAGCCTCTGTTGCTGGTAGAGGATGTGGCCATTCGGCCCCAGGCGCACACAGTAGGGAACGAACTCCCTCAACTAGCCAGCAGAATGTACCGCAATATCTCGTGGGGCCCAATGCCGCTCTTAGGATGGTAAGGCCTGAGCAGGTACAGGCATTAATCGATTGGGTGGCCGACAGTGCTTCCAGCACGTTCACCACATGGTCTTCCACCCAGTCTTCTGCGGAAAGCGCACAGGTGGCACCTGAAAACCAAGCCCATCAGTCTGTCACATCACCCCCAAGCATATCAGGGAAACGGTCTGAGCCACAAGTTATGCAGCAGTCTCTTCTTCTGTTTGAAGACTCTGCTTCCAGGGTTTCCCAGGGGCGTCCACCTAGCCCTTCCCCAGTGGAGGAAGACATACCATGCACTGACGCACTACCACTTATGTCTCCAGATGAAGAGGACATGGGAATACCACCACAGCAGAGTCACTGACTCTCTGATGATGACGAAACACAGGTGCCCACTGCCGCGTCTTTTGCAGTGTGCAGACTGAACAGGAGGAGGTCAGGGAGGGAGACTGGGTGGAAGACGATGCAGAGGACGATGAGGTCTTAGACCCCACATGGACTGAAGGTCGTGGCGATGACTTTCACAGTTCAGAGGAAGAGGTAGTGGTGAGACCGAGACAACAGCGAAGCCAAAGAGGAGCAGGGGGCCAAAGCAGGCGAGCCGCCGCCCCAGAGTTCGCCTGCTACTGGACATCGCCAACAGGGACCCAGCCCCACAAAGGCAGCTTCAAAGAGTTCCCTGGCATGGCACTTCTTTAAACAATGTCCTACCGACAAGACCCGAGTGACTTGCACGCTCTGCCATCAGAGCCTGAGGCGAGGCATTAACGTTCTGATCCTCAGCACAACCTGCATGACCAGGCATCTACATGCAAAGCATGAACTGCAGTGGGGTACACACCTTAAAAACCAGGCACTCGCTGAGGCTCCCCTGCTCCCTCTACCGCTGCTGCCTCGGCTTCCGCCTCGAGAGGAATGTTGCCACCTGCCGAGCAGCAAACAGAGGATGTGCCACCGACACCACCACCACCGCCACCGTCAACTAGCATCTCCACTATATCACACAGCAGCGTTCAGCTCTCAATATCTCAAACCTTAGAGAGGAAGCGCAAATTCCCCGAGTCACCCTCGAGCCCTTGGCCTGAACGCCAGCATTTCTAAACTGCTGGCCTTTGAAATGCTGTCATTCCGGCTGGTGGACACAGACAGCTTCAAACAGCTGATGGCCATGGCTGTCCCGCAGTATGTGGTTCCCAGCCGCCACTACTTCTCCAAGACAGCCGTGCCTTCCCTGCACATGCAAGTGTCCGATAAAATCAAGTGTGCACTGCGCAACGCCATTTGTGGCAAGGTCCACCTAACCACAGATACGTGGACCAGTAAGCACGGCCAGGGACGCTATATCTCACTAACTGCACACTGGATGAATGTAGTGGTGGCTGGGCCCCCGGCGGACAGTTCCTTGGCGCACGTCCTTCCGCCCCCTAGGATCGCAGGGCATCATTCTCTGCCTCCTGTAGCCTCCTCCTCCTACTTGGCTTCCTCCTCCACTGCTTCCACCAGCTCATCCGGTCAGCCACACACCTTCACCACCAACTTCAGCACAGCCCGGGGTAAACGTCAGCAGGCCATTCTGAAACTCATATGTTTGGGGGACAGGCCCCACAGCGCAAAGGAGTTGTGGCGGGGTATTGAACAACAGACCGACGAGTGGTTTCTGCCGGTGGGCCTCAAGCCAGGCCTGGTGGTATGCGATAATGGGCGAAATCTCGTGGCAGCTCTGGGACTAGCCGGTTTGACGCACATCCCTTGCTTGGCGCATGTGCAGAACTTGGTGGTGCAGAGGTTCATTCACCACTACCCCAACATGTCAGAGCTGCTGCATAAAGTGCGGGCCGTCTGTGCGCGCTTCCGCCGTTCACATCCTGCCGCTGCTCGCCTGTCTGCGCTACAGCGGAACTTCGGCCTTCCCGCTCACCGCCTCATATGCGACGTGCCCACCCGGTGGAACTCCACCTTGCACATGCTGGAGAGACTGTGCGAGCAGCAGCAGGCCATAGTGGAGTTTCAGCTGCAGCACGCTCGCGTCAGTCGTACTGCCCGAACAGCACCACTTCACCACCAATGATTGGGCCTCCATGCGAGACCTGTGTGCCCTGCTGCGCTGTTTCGAGTACTCCACCAACATGGCCAGTGGCGATGACACTGTTATCAGCGTTACAATACCACTTCTATGTCTCCTTGAGAAAACACTTAGGGCAATGATGTTAGAGGAGGTGGCCCAGGTGGAGGAGGAGGAGGAGGAGGATGAGGGCTCGTTTCTAACACTTTCGGGCCAGTCTGTTCGAATTGGCTCAGAGGGAGGTTTGTTTAAGCAGCAGAGGACAGGTTCACAAGTCGCCAGCCAAGGCACTGTACTGGAGGACGAGGAGGATGAGGAGGAGGAGGTGGAGGGGGCGAGGATGACGCAAGTTCACAGCGGGGTGGCAGCCCAGGCCCATCACTGGTGCGTGGCTGGGGGATACGGTGGACGATGACGATCGCCTCCCACAGAGGACAGCTTGTCCTTACCCATGGGTAGCCTGGCCCACATGAGCGAATATATGCTCCAATGCCTGCGCAGCGACAGCAGAGTTGCCCACGTTTTAACGTGTGCAGACTACTGGGTGGCCACCCTGCTGGATCCCGGTATAAAGACAATGTGCCCACTTTAATTCCTGAACTGGAGCGCGACCGTAAGATGCGCGAGTACAAGCGCTACGCTGATAGAGGCGCTCTTGAGAGCATTCCCACATGTCACAGGGGAACAGGTGGAAGGTGAAGGCAGAGGAGTGGCAAGAGGTCGCCAACGCAGCTGTGTCACGGCCAGCTCATCTGAGGGCAGGGTTAGCATGGCAGAAATGTGGAAAAGTTTTGTCTCCACGCCACAGCTATCTGCACCGACACCTGATACGGAACGTGTTAGCAGGAGGCAGCATTTCACTAACATGGTTGAACAGTATGTCTGCACACCCCTCCACATCCTGACGGATGGTTCGGCCCCATTCAACTACTGGGTTTCGAAATTGTCCACGTGGCCAGAGTTAGCATGTTATGCCTTGGAGGTGCTTTCCTGCCCGGCGGCCAGCGTTTTATCTGAACGCGTATTCAGCACGGCAGGGGCGTCATTACTGACAAGCGCAGCCGCCTGTCCACAGCCAACGTGGACAAGCTGACCTTCATAAAGATGAACCAGGCATGGATCCCACAGGACCTGTCCCTCCCTTGTGCAGAGTAGTCCTTATTAACTGCCTAAAACATGTCTTGTTGTGCTACGGGCCACTTCTTTATTTGATACAAATTTTATGAAACCCACAGTTGAATGAAACTCTTCTCTGTCTGGGCGCGGGGCCTAACCAGATGAAAGTGGCCGGTTAAACTAACGGGTGACATGAAGCCATAACCTCTGCCATGCTACCTCTGTCTTCTGTCTGGGTGCTGAGGCCTAAGTCAAATAAAGCGGTCTTCTGCTGTGCTGGGGGATATGAAGCTAATCTCTGACCTCTCTCCTCTGTCTGGGTCCAAAGGCCTAAATCACTGAAAGAGGCCTTCTCC
Source organism: Bufotes viridis (assembly GCA_033119425.1). Classification (NCBI taxonomy): domain Eukaryota; kingdom Metazoa; phylum Chordata; class Amphibia; order Anura; family Bufonidae; genus Bufotes; species Bufotes viridis. The sequence continues at coordinate 118,425,825 of CM065597.1, read as the reverse complement.
TGTGGTGTGTGATATGATGCCAGAATATGTGCTGTGGGGCCTCTCTCCTCTTCCTGGGTGCAGGGGTCAAATAAACTAAATTGTGGCCTACTCCTGTGGTGGTTGATATGATGCCTGATTCTCTGATGTGGAACCTCTCTCCTCTGTTTGGTTGAAGGGGTCAAAGTAACTAAATGGTGGCTTCTCCTGTGGTGGCTGATATGATGCCAGAATATGTGCTGTGGGGCCTCTCTCCTCTTCCTGGGTGCAGGGGTCAAAGTAACTCAATGGTGGCTTCTCCTGTGGTGGCTGATATGATGCCAGAATATGTGCTGTGGTGCCTCTCTCCTCTTCCTGGGTGCGGGGGTCAAAGTAACTCAATGGTGGCTTCTCCTGTGGTGGCTGATATGATGCCAGAATATGTGCTGTGGGGCCTCTCTCCTCTTCCTGGGTGCAGGGGTCAAAGTAACTCAATGGTGGCTTCTCCTGTGGTGGTTAGTATGATGCCAGAATATGTGCTGTGGGGCCTCTCTCCTCTTCCTGGGTGCAGGGGTCAAAGTAACTCAATGGTGGCTTCTCCTGTGGTGGCTGATATGATGCCAGAATATGTGCTGTGGTGCCTCTCTCCTCTTCCTGGGTGCAGGGGTCAAAGTAACTAAATGGTGGCTTCTCCTGTGGTGGTTGATATGATGCCTGATTCTCTGCTGTGAAACCTCTCTCCTCCATCTGGGTGTAGGGGTCAAAGTCTTTCAAAGTCGCCTTCTCCTGTGCTGATTGATATGAAGCTGATGGTTGTGCCATCTGACATGGTTGCGGGGTCCCATTAAATTGGGGCCTACTCCTGTGGTGGTTGATATGATGCCTGATTCTCTGATGTGGAACCTCTCTCCTCTGTTTGGGTGAAGGGTCAAAGTAACTCAATGGTGGCTTCTCCTGTGGTGGCTGATATGATGCCAGAATATGTGCTGTGGGGCCTCTCTCCTCTTCCTGGGTGCAGGGGTCAAAGTAACTCAATGGTGGCTTCTCCTGTGGTGGCTGATATGATGCCAGAATATGTGCTGTGGTGCCTCTCTCCTCTTCCTGGGTGCGGGGTCAAAGTAACTCAATGGTGGCTTCTCCTGTGGTGGCTGATATGATGCCAGAATATGTGCTGTGGTGCCTCTCTCCTCTTCCTGGGTGCGGGGTCAAAGTAACTCAATGGTGGCTTCTCCTGTGGTGGCTGATATGATGCCAGAATATGTGCTGTGGGGCCTCTCTCCTCTTCCTAGGTGCAGGGGTCAAAGTAACTCAATGGTGGCTTCTCCTGTGGTGGTTAGTATGATGCCAGAATATGTGCTGTGGGGCCTCTCTCCTCTTCCTGGGTGCAGGGGTCAAAGTAACTCAATGGTGGCTTCTCCTGTGGTGGCTGATATGATGCCAGAATATGTGCTGTGGTGCCTCTCTCCTCTTCCTGGGTGCAGGGGTCAAAGTAACTAAATGGTGGCTTCTCCTGTGGTGGTTGATATGATGCCTGATTCTCTGCTGTGAAACCTCTCTCCTCCATCTGGGTGTAGGGGTCAAAGTCTTTCAAAGTCGCCTTCTCCTGTGCTGATTGATATAAAGCTGATGGTTGTGCCATCTGACATGGTTGCCAGGGTCTGATTCAATGGGGGCCTACTCCTGTGGTGGGTGATCTAAATGCCTGATTCTCTGCTGTGAAACCTCTCTCCTCCGTCTGGGTGTAGAGGTCAAAGTCTTTCAAAGTCGCCTTCTCCTGTGCTGATTGATATGAAGCTGATGGTTGTGCCATCTGACATGGTTGCCGGGGTCCCATTAAATTGGGGCCTACTCCTGTGGTGGTTGATATGATGCCTGATTCTCTGATGTGGAACCTCTCTCCTCTGTTTGGGTGAAGGGGTCAAAGTAACTCAATGGTGGCTTCTCCTGTGGTGGCTGATATGATGCCAGAATATGTGCTGTGGTGCCTCTCTCCTCTTCCTGGGTGCGGGGTCAAAGTAACTCAATGGTGGCTTCTCCTGTGGTGGCTGATATGATGCCAGAATATGTGCTGTGGGGCCTCTCTCCTCTTCCTGGGTGCAGGGGTCAAAGTAACTCAATGGTGGCTTCTCCTGTGGTGGCTGATATGATGCCAGAATATGTGCTGTGGTGCCTCTCTCCTCTTCCTGGGTGCAGGGGTCAAAGTAACTAAATGGTGGCTTCTCCTGTGGTGGTTGATATGATGCCTGATTCTCTGCTTCGAAACCTCTCTCCTCCATCTGGGTGTAGGGGTCAAAGTCTTTCAAAGTCACCTTCTCCTGTGCTGATTGATATAAAGCTGATGGTTGTGCCATCTGACATGGTTGCCAGGGTCTGATTCAATGGGGGCCTACTCCTGTGGTGGGTGATCTAAATGCCTGATTCTCTGCTGTGAAACCTCTCACCTCCATCTGGGTGTAGGGGTCAAAGTCTTTCAAAGTCGCCTTCTCCTGTGCTGATTGATATGAAGCTGATGGTTGTGCCATCTGACATGGTTGCCGGGGTCCCATTAAATTGGGGCCTACTCCTGTGGTGGTTGATATGATGCCTGATTCTCTGATGTGGAACCTCTCTCCTCTGTTTGGGTGAAGGGGTCAAAGTAACTCAATGGTGGCTTCTCCTGTGGTGGCTGATATGATGCCAGAATATGTGCTGTGGTGCCTCTCTCCTCTTCCTGGGTGCAGGGGTCAAAGTAACTAAATGGTGGCTTCTCCTGTGGTGGTTGATATGATGCCTGATTCTCTGCTGTGAAACCTCTCTCCTCCATCTGGGTGTAGGGGTCAAAGTCTTTCAAAGTCGCCTTCTCCTGTGCTGATTGATATGAAGCTGATGGTTGTGCCATCTGACATGGTTGCCGGGGTCCCATTAAATTGGGGCCTACTCCTGTGGTGGTTGATATGATGCCTGATTCTCTGATGTGGAACCTCTCTCCTCTGTTTGGGTGAAGGGGTCAAAGTAACTCAATGGTGGCTTCTCCTGTGGTGGCTGATATGATGCCAGAATATGTGCTGTGGGGCCTCTCTCCTCTTCCTGGGTGCAGGGGTCAAAGTAACTCAATGGTGGCTTCTCCTGTGGTGGCTGATATGATGCCAGAATATGTGCTGTGGTGCCTCTCTCCTCTTCCTGGAGTGCGGGGTCAAAGTAACTCAATGGTGGCTTCTCCTGTGGTGGCTGATATGATGCCAGAATATGTGCTGTGGTGCCTCTCTCCTCTTCCTGGGTGCGGGGTCAAAGTAACTCAATGGTGGCTTCTCCTGTGGTGGCTGATATGATGCCAGAATATGTGCTGTGGGGCCTCTCTCCTCTTCCTGGGTGCAGGGGTCAAAGTAACTCAATGGTGGCTTCTCCTGTGGTGGTTAGTATGATGCCAGAATATGTGCTGTGGGGCCTCTCTCCTCTTCCTGGGTGCAGGGGTCAAAGTAACTCAATGGTGGCTTCTCCTGTGGTGGTTAGTATGATGCCAGAATATGTGCTGTGGGGCCTCTCTCCTCTTCCTGGGTGCAGGGGTCAAAGTAACTCAATGGTGGCTTCTCCTGTGGTGGCTGATATGATGCCAGAATATGTGCTGTGGTGCCTCTCTCCTCTTCCTGGGTGCAGGGGTCAAAGTAACTCAATGGTGGCTTCTCCTGTGGTGGCTGATATGATGCCAGAATATGTGCTGTGGGGCCTCTCTCCTCTTCCTGGGTGCAGGGGTCAAAGTAACTCAATGGTGGCTTCTCCTGTGGTGGTTAGTATGATGCCAGAATATGTGCTGTGGTGCCTCTCTCCTCTTCCTGGGTGCAGGGGTCAAAGTAACTAAATGGTGGCTTCTCCTGTGGTGGTTGATATGATGCCTGATTCTCTGCTGTGAAACCTCTCTCCTCCATCTGGGTGTAGGGGTCAAAGTCTTTCAAAGTCGCCTTCTCCTGTGCTGATTGATATAAAGCTGATGGTTGTGCCATCTGACATGGTTGCCAGGGTCTGATTCAATGGGGGCCTACTCCTGTGGTGGGTGATCTAAATGCCTGATTCTCTGCTGTGAAACCTCTCTCCTCCGTCTGGGTGTAGGGGTCAAAGTCTTTCAAAGTCGCCTTCTCCTGTGCTGATTGATATGAAGCTGATGGTTGTGCCATCTGACATGGTTGCCGGGGTCCCATTAAATTGGGGCCTACTCCTGTGGTGGGTGATCTAAATGCCTGATTCTCTGCTTTGAAACCTCTCTCCTCCGTCCGGGTGTAGGGGTCAAAGTCTGTCAAAGTCGCCTTCTCCTGTGCTGATTGATATAAAGCTTATGCTTGTGCCATCTGACATGGTTGCCGGGGTCTGATTCAATGGTGGCCTACTCCTGTGGTGGGTGATCTAAATGCCTGATTCTCTGCTGTGTAACCTCTCTCCTCCGTCTGGGTGTAGGGGTCAAAGTAACTAAATGGTGGCCTACTCCTGTGGTGGGTGATATGATGCCTGGTTCTCTGCTGTGGGACCTCTCTCCTTTGTCTGGGTGCTGTGGTCAAAATAATAGTAAGTGACCTTCTCCATTGACTTGAAGCCTGATTCTGTGCTATGGGACCTCACTCCAATTAATATTGTTTAATTTTTATTTATTTTATGTTAACTCATCATTTCCCTATCTACATTTGTTTGCAGGGGATTTAACTACATTTTGCTGCCTTTTGCAGCCCTCTAGCCCTTTCTGGGTGTGTTTTACAGCCTTTTTAGTGCCCAAAAGTTCGGGTCCCCATTGACTTCTATGGGGTTCGGGTTCGGGATGAAGTTCGGGTCGAGTTCGGATCACGAACCCGAACATTTTTCGAAAGTTCGGCCGAACTCGTCGAACCCGAACATCCAGGTGTTCGCTCATCTCTACACGTAGGTTCTGGTAGAGAGCCCAGAACTGGCCCCTCTCCTGCCGCTGGGCAATGACCGGATGGACCCAGAACCGTCGCCTGCTGTCCCTCCTTCTCCTCAAACGCTCAAGTTGGATTGCAGTCACAAGCACTGCAACATGTCGCCTCCTGTAGCAGTCCATGTTTCCTAAGCACACACTAGATCAGCCACCATGGAATTTCACACCTCAAAAGCACTCAGATTGGCCAAACTATATATAGCGAGGGCTGTTTGGTCATTGGCCCACTATGCAGTCAATCACATAAACGCGCGTCAAACGCGCCTACACTATTTACCAAAACGCTTGAAAAAAACGCGCATAAACGCCAGTCTTGAACGCCCTAAAAACGCTAGACTTCAAAACGCTCAGGTCTGAACCCAGTGTAAAGGAAGGAGATTTTGTTCTGTAAAGAGACAAACAAGTTGATCGTCTCGACTGGCCTACTGGACTTACTAAAGTCGTTTCCAGTTTGGATGGAAAGAACTTCCATGTTAGATTCCTTCTACCAGAGATGCTCATCATCTTCTAGGACTGTTTCCAGTACCAGCTCTATAGTCTGAACTGAAGACATATCCTTTTTTGGTTTGAATAAATGTTCATTGCATGTTTCCTTTTCAGGTTTATGGACATTATTCATCTGTCTATTCATCAGGTTTATGGACATTAATCATTGTTATTTATACAATTCCATTGTATGCATATACATAGTGGTATCTACCGATACCAGATGGGGAGTGTTCTGTTTCAGTATCTTGCATTGTGTATTAGTATGCTCCTCTCTTCCTCCCCCCTCTGTTTCAGCTTCTACTTGGTTCAGTCTAGCCACTTCCTGTTTTCCCTGTCATGCATTGCTGTTTGTGTGTGCTGTAATTATGAGGAGAATCTGAGGAAAATCTGAGGAAAATCTGTGTAGTATCTCATCTTCTTATCAAGGAGATTATTAGAGGCATAATTCTTTTACCATCTGTATTCCCTGCATATCTTGCAATACAATCTCCGGATTAAAAGACTACTTGATTAACTCCTGGGTGTCTGATGCGTAAACTGTAAGTGGAGGATGTCTGATTCAACAAGTCACCTCACAGATGCGTGATTTGTATAAGGCTGACATTTCGAAACGCCACAGTGCCCATGATGCTGAGTGCTAAGGGGATGTGATTTTGAAGTGTGGGTGAGATGATGGGGGGGGGGGGGGTGGCAGATGGTTGGAATGTGAATATAGTATTAATCTAATATTACAGATAAAATAAGCTGGTCCAAATGGATGTTTCAGGGTGGATAATGAATCGGTCTGGTTGTTGAAGTATGCATGGTTATGTATACCCCTCTGGGTTTATAAGGATGGTGTGTGAAGAGGGGGGAGGGCCCTCGGGCAGTATCAGTATGATGGCATTGATCAGGGATGATCTGTGTGCGGCTCGAGGATGGTTTGTAATAAAGGGAGAATGGATGGGCTGTGGAGTGTTGACTGGGAAAGGGAGACCTGGCAGAGGGGAAAAAATTTTATGTGTAATATGAAAACATTTGTGCATAAGATCAGAGTAATTATACTGACTGTTGGAAGGAAGCTGTCTGTAATGAAATGGATGGGGGTGACAATGGAGGAATAACTGGTGGGTTTGGGGTGGAGGAATGAGTGTGGACCCATATGAATGGCATGTAGGTGGATCCCATGATGAGGTGGACTGAGGAACATTGTAGGCAAGTGTACTTGAGAAGGGGTTGGTGGATGAAAAAGAGAGATGGGCTCAAAAGCATTTATTCTCTAAGCTTTCATTGAGCCCGTATGGTTCCAGAGTTTGTAATTTAAAGATTCAGAACATCTCCCTTATTTGGAATGTTCTGAACCTATCTGAACAAATTTCTTCAATTTGTTCAATGGGCGGGATGGTAAGCCTCTTGGGATACTTATCATGGGTGGTGAGGAAGTGTCGAGAGACACTATGTTTTAGGTACCCTTTTGTGATCTTGGACCGGTGTGTGTTCAAGCGTTCCCTAAGAGCTTGGGTGGTGCGACCGACATATTGTAGCCCACATCCACATTCCAAAAGATAAACTACAAAAGATGATGAGCAATTGATAAAACTTTTTATCCGGAATTCTTCTCCTGTATTGTTACTTTTGAAGTGTAATACTGTCAGTCAAAGGATATATTTTTTGTGGGGTGAAATTCAATTGCCAAAATAACAATCCCCTAAATCTGGTGTTCCAGCTGTGGCTGGCTAAGTTTAATACTGTACATCTAAGGATAGATTTTTTTCTGGGGTGAAATTCAATTGCCAAAATACCAATACCCTAAATCTGGGGTTCCAGCTGTGGCTGTCTAGGTGTAATACTGTCTGCCAAAGGATGGATTTTTTTCTGTGGTTAAATAAAATCCCTGAAATAGAAATCCTAAACATCTGTGCTTTCCGCTGTTCCTCACACAAAGAAGGGGTATGCGGTGGCACTGTCCTACAGCACAAAAAGTCCTTTTGCAAACATAGGCTAATGTAGCAGCGCAAACAGCGCCCAGGAACGTGGTAACGCCAGCTATGTAGACCAGTAACGGTGGTGCTCAGCAATATAATGAGGTTCCAATAGCAGAATATAAGAGGTGCGGCACTCACCAGCTGGAATCAAAAACGCTTTATCACTTCTCACATGTCATCGGATACACAATAGCGGAGAGCGGGGGCGGACAAACCTCCTAGCTGGCCAGCAAGCAGCAACAGCTGTTTCTTGCGAGAAATCGAGCTTCCTCAGGCCATGCTTACGTCCTGGCGTATTGCACGCTTATTTAAAACAAGGTACTGGGGGCGGGGAACAAACCCCGCAGAAAACAACTCCCACAGGTTGTCCAGGCAACCAGCACCACAAGACATATAAAAACAAACAATGCATCATGAAAAGGATACAGTGTCATAAATCACATAAGGCACATCATGAATCAAATCGCAAGAGGCCCAAAATGAATGGGCGTAAATTTCAATATATCATAATACATATACAGACGGATAGAAAAAGAGCAGCAAAATATTTAGAGCCTCAAGTTATTGTAACGGATCAACGGGTGTGGACCCGCTGTGCCACTTACCGGTTTGGCTTTGGGCCAAACTTGGGAGCGGAGTCTAAGTGTCCCCCTGGTTTTCACCCTTTATCGCAGAAGCTGTCGTAGCCTGCGACAGCGCAGGAAAGCGAGTCCGGAGCCTGCAGCGAAGAGGAGGAGCCCCGCGTACAGCTCGACTGAGGTATGTAGTCGGACGCACTGCACGCAGTCTCTTATGCTGTTTGAAGAATCTGCTGGCAGGGTTTCCCAAGTGGCGGTAGGCTTCCGATAACCAGCAGTAGACAGTCTGCCCTCTTTTACAGACACCCTGACATCCAAAAAGTCCAGGGAATCACCCCCAAAATTTAGGGTAAACCTCATATTCATCAGATTATTATTATTGAGGTAAGAAACAAACAGACCACACTCCTCTTCGCTGCCGGACCACACCAGAAACACATCATCAACATATCTCAAATATAAATGGATATGCCGGAGGAAAGGGTTATCTACAGTGAAGATATATGTCTCCTCAAATACCGCCAGGTACAGGTTGGCATACGTGCACAAGACAGGCGTGCCCATAGCCGTACCTAGTACCTGGCGGTACCACTGGCCGTTAAAGATGGAGACATTGTTAGTGAGAATCAAATCAAGGGCTTCGTGGATGAAGCCACAAAAGAGACCGCCTTTGTCAGACCTAGACAACACGTTGCCTATGGCTGTCAAACCCGCCTGGTGCGGAATGCGAGTGTATAAACTCTCTACATCGAGAGACACAAGACGAAAATCCTCACCCCACTCAAAGTAACTGAGTGCTCGGAGGAAATCGCTTGTGTCTTTCAAATAAGTAGGGGTACCAAGAAGCAGCGGTCTCAAAAGCCAATCTACATAGCGAGACAAGGGCTCCGTCGCTGACCCGACCCCCGCCACTATAGGGCGGCCGGGGGGCCGGGTCAGCGACTTGTGGATTTTAGGTAGAAAGTACCAGGATGGCACCTTAGGGAAAGCTGGGACAAGTTTGCTTATCATCCCTCTGGGCAAGAATCCCAACACTACATATTTCTCAAGTAAACACTTAATCTTGGAAAGTAGCTGGGGGATAGCGTCCCTAGGAACCAATTCATAAACCTCCCTATCTCCCAACTGTCTACCAGCTTCCTCCATATAGTACTGTTTTGTCAAGAGGACCACGTTCCCCCCTTATCCGCTGGCTTTACAATCAAATCATTCCGCTGTTGTAACCACAGCAGGGCCTGCCACTCACTACGGGTAATATTGGGAGGAGCTACTGGATACAACAGTGCTCGCATGTCCCAAAGTACCCTTTTGTAAAAAAGATCAATGGCAGAGCCAGACGGCATGGGGGGGAGGAACGTGGACCTCAAACCACCAGAAAACACATTTGGAACCTCCACGTTAGAATCCTCTTCCTCACTCATATTAGCTAAAAACTTTATGGCCTCAATCTCTTCCCGATCATAGCGTTGATCAAGATGGAAGTCAGAACACGTCATTCTAGCAGGTATCTCCCCTGGCAACCTGTCACCTACTCTTGTACTGGTATCGGCAAACATTTTTCTCAAAAACAGTTTACGCACTGATTTAAATAAATCAATTTCAAAGTCAGCCTGGTTGAATTGCTCAACCAGGCTGAACCCCAAGCCCCTATTTCTTGCGGGTTCGCCTACCCCTGCCCCTTCTTGTTCTCCTCCTAAAGGGGCTCCTTTTGGTCCAGAAGCAGGTGCTCCGGCTTCAGATACTGACGAGTCAGAGTCAGTCGTCCAAAAGTCACTACGATCGCGACGCACAGGCCGCCTAGTACATATCTTCTTACGATTCCACTCAAAGATTCTGTCGCTTTCATAATCAGCTTTACCCCTCAAAAATTTATCTCTCTTGCGGTCTTTAATCTCTGTCTGTACAGTTAAAAACTTCTTATTAAATTTTTTCTCAAAATTACACCATTGCGACTCCATAAGTCGCGATTTCAATTCCGCTCGGGCCCTCTCCAATTCGGAGGTAACTTGCTCATATTCCTTAATGTCCCGGGCCAGTACCAAACTCATGACCTGTATGGAGAAATCAGCATGCAACTTTCTCCACTCGTCCACGAATTTATGGTCATCCTCATATTGAGCGATATCTTTATACACGCGGAGGCCTCTTGGGACCCTATTCACCTCCTTATAGGTTTTTAGTGACTTGATAGTCCAAAAAAGCCTGACCTCTCGGTCGGCCAATTGTGAGGTCTTATTTTCAAGAGCCTTAGTACTAATAGTTGACACATAGTCCTTTTCATCACAGGCCGCAAAGAAGGTATCCGCCCCCTCTCTACCTTTGAGAACATTCAAAGCCGCGTCTTCAGGTCCAGTAGCCTGCAGTTCAGGTGCCTGGATGTGCTCAACCGCTGCAGTCATAATAACAATAAATACTACACACAAAGAAGGGGTATGCGGTGGCACTGTCCTACAGCACAAAAAGTCCTTTTGCAAACATAGGCTAATGTAGCAGCGCAAACAGCGCCCAGGAACGTGGTAACGCCAGCTATGTAGACCAGTAACGGTGGTGCTCAGCAATATAATGAGGTTCCAATAGCAGAATATAAGAGGTGCGGCACTCACCAGCTGGAATCAAAAACGCTTTATCACTTCTCACATGTCATCGGATACACAATAGCGGAGAGCGGGGGCGGACAAACCTCCTAGCTGGCCAGCAAGCAGCAACAGCTGTTTCTTGCGAGAAATCGAGCTTCCTCAGGCCATGCTTACGTCCTGGCGTATTGCACGCTTATTTAAAACAAGGTACTGGGGGCGGGAAACAAACCCCGGGAGAAAACAACTCCCACAGGTTGTCCAGGCAACCAGCACCACAAGACATATAAAAACAAACAATGCATCATGAAAAGGATACAGTGTCATAAATCACATAAGGCACATCATGAATCAAATCGCAAGAGGCCCAAAATGAATGGGCGTAAATTTCAATATATCATAATACATATACAGACGGATAGAAAAAGAGCAGCAAAATATTTAGAGCCTCAAGTTATTGTAACGGATCAACGGGTGTGGACCCGCTGTGCCACTTACCGGTTTGGCTTTGGGCCAAACTTGGGAGCGGAGTCTAAGTGTCCCCCTGGTTTTCACCCTTTATCGCAGAAGCTGTCGTAGCCTGCGACAGCGCAGGAAAGCGAGTCCGGAGCCTGCAGCAAAGAGGAGGAGCCCCGCGTGTGCTCGACTGAGGTACATAGTCGGACGCACTGCACGCAGTCTCTAATGCTGTTTGAAGAATCTGCTGGCAGGGTTTCCCAAGGGCATCCACCTAGCCCTTCCCCACCACTTATGTTTCTTGATGAGGACATGGGAATATCACCTCAGCAGAGTCAGCAAGTCTCTGATGATGACGAAACACAGGTGCCAACTGCTGCGTCTTTCTGCAGTGTGCAGACCGAACAGGAGGTCAGGGAGAAAGACTGTGTGGAAGATGATGCAGGGGACGATGAGGTCCTAGACCCCACATGGAATCAAGGTCGTGCCACTGACTTTCATAGTTCAGAGGAAGAGGCAGTGGTGAGACCGAGCCAACAGCGCAGCAAAAGTGGGAGCAGGGTGCAAAAGCAGAACAGCTGTCACCAAAAGAGCGTTCGTCTGCTACTGGCCACCGCCACCAGGGACCGAGCACACCAATGGCAGCTTCAAAGAGTTCCCTGGCATGGCACTTCTTTACACAATGTGCTGACGACAAGACCCGAGTGGTTTGCACGTTGTGCCATCAGAGCCTGAAACGAGGCATTAACATTCTGAACCTTAGCACAACCAGCATGACCAGGCATCTACATGTGAGACATGGGCTGCAGTGGAGTAAGCACCTTCAAAACCAAGAAAGGGCTCAGGCCCCTCCTGCTCCCTCCTCTGCAGCTGCCCCAGCCTCTTCCTCCACCTCTGAAGGAACGTTGGCACCTGCCACCCAGCAAACAGAGGATGTGCCACCAACACCACCACCTCCGTCACCAAGCATTTCCACCATGTCAAACGGCAGCGTTCAGCTCTCCATCTCACAAACCTTGGAGAGAAAGCGCAAATTCCCACCTAGCCACCCTTGAGCCCTGGGCCTGAATGCTAGAATTTCTAAACTACTGGCCTTTGAAATGCTGTCATTCAGGCTGGTGGACACAGACAGCTTTAAACAGCTGATGGCGATGGCTGTCCCACAGTATGTTGTTCCCAGCCGCCACTACTTCTCCTAGACAGCCCTGCCTTCCCTGCACACTCAAGTCTGGCGGCTGGGCCCCAGGCGGAGAGTTCTTTGGCGCACGTCCTTCCGCCGCCAAGGATCGCAAGGCATCATTCTTTGCCTCCTGTGGCCTCCTCCTACTTGGCTTCCTCCTCCTCTGCTTCCACCAGCTCATCCAGTCAGCCACACACCTTCACCACCAACTTCAGCACAGCCGGGGTAAACGTCAGCAGGCCGTTCTGAAACTCATATGTTTGGGGTACAGGCCCCACACCGCGCAGGAATTGTGGTGGGGTATAGAACAACAGACCGACGAGTGGTTGCTGCCGGTGAGCCTTAGGCCCAGCCTGGTGATGTGCAATAATGGGCGAAATCTCGTTACAGCTCTGGGACTAGTCGATTTGACGCACATCCCTTGCCTGGCGCATGTGCTGAATTTGGTGGTACAGAAATTCATTCACAACTACCCCATGTCAGAGCTGCTGCATAAAGTGCGGGCTGATTGTGTGCGCTTCCTGCGTTCTCATCCTGCCGTTGCTTGCCTGTCTGCGTTACAGCGTAACTTTGTCCTTCCCGCTCACCGCCTCATATGCGACGTGCCCACCAGGTGGAACTCACATGCTGTAGAGACTGTGCGAGCAGCAGCAGGCCATAGTGGAGTTTCAGCTGCAGCTCGCACGGGTCAGTCGCACTGCGGAACAGTACCACTTCACTACCAATAACTGGGCCTCCATGTGAGACCTGTGTGCCCCCTTGCGCTGTTTCGAGTACTCCACCAACATGGCTGGTGGCGATGACACCGTTATCAGCGTTACAATACTACTTCTATGTCTCCTTGAGAAAACACTTCTCAAGGAGACTGATGGAAGAGGATGTGGCCCAGGAGGAGGAGGACGAGAAGGAAGAGGGGTAATTTCTAACACTTTCAGGCCAGTCTTTTAGAAGTGGCTCAGAGAGAGGTCTTTTGCAACAGCAGAGGGCAGGTACAAATTTGGCCAGCCAGAGCCCCATACTGGAGGACGAGGATGAGGAGAAGGTGGAGGAGGATGAAGCATGTTCACAGCAGGGTGGCAGCCAACGCAGCTCGGGCCCATCACTGGTGCGTGGCTGGGGGAAACATAGGACGATGACGATACGCCTCCCACAGAGGACAGCTTGTCCTTATCTCTGGGCAGCCTGGCACACATGAGCGACTACATGCTGCAGTGCCTGCGCAACGACAGCAGAGTTGCCCACATTTTAACGTGTGCTGACTACTGGGTGGCCACCCTGCTGGATCCCCGGTACAAAGACAATGTGCCCACCTTAATTCCCACACTGGAGCGTGATAGGAAAATGCACAAGTACAAGCGCACACTGGTAGACGCGCTCCTGAGAGCATTCCCAGCTAACACGGGGGGACAAGTGGAAGCAAATGGCGAAGGCAGAGGAGGAGCAAGAGGTCGCCAACGCAGCTGTGTCACGGCCAGCTCCTCTGAAGGCAGTATTAGAATGGCCGTGATGTGGAAAAGTTTTGTCACAGCGCCACAGCTAACTGCACCACTAGCTGATAGGGAACGTGTTAGCAGGAGGCAGCATTTCAACAACATGGTGGAACCGTACCTGTGCACACGCCTCCACGTACTGACTGATAGTTCGGCCCCATTCAAATTCTGGGTCTCCAAATTGTCCTCATGGCCAGAGCTAGCCTTTTATGCCTTGGAGGTGCTGGCCTGCCCAGCGGCCAGCGTTTTGTCTGAACATGTATTCAGCATGGCAGGGGGCGTCATTACAGACGAACGCAGCCGCCTGTCCACAGCCAATGTGGACAAGCTGTCGTTTATAAAAATGAACCAGGCATGGATCCCACAGGACCTGTCTCTCCCTTGTGCAGAATAGACATTTATAACTGCCTCGCCCTCAACCATACATTCTTGTACTCCAGGGCACTTTTTTATTGAATCCTCTTTTTTTTATTGTACCATTATTTTTGGGGACAACACCATGTTAAATGAATCACTCCTCTGTATGGGTGCCAGGGCCTTACATTTCAGCTAATCGCCTGCTGCTTTGGTGCGTGACATTAACCTCTTTTTGCTGTCAAATGACCTGTCTGGGTGTCAGGGGCCTAAATAACAAAGTGGCCTGTTCCATTGGTGGGTAACATGATGCCTGTTTTGCTGCTATGGGACCTCTCTCCTCTGTCTGGGTGCTGGGGCCTAAATAACTGAAAGCGGCCTGTTCCATTGATGGGTAACATGATGCCTGTTTTGTTGCTATGGGACCTCTCTCCTCTGTCTGGGTGCTGGGGCTTAAATTACTGAAATTGGCCTGTTCCAATGGTGGGTAACATGATGCCTCTTTTGCTAGTATGGAACCTTTCTCCTCTGTCTGGGTGCCTGGGGCCTACATTTTAGATAATCGCCTGTTGCTTTGGTGGGTGACATTATCCTCTTTTTTATGTTTTGTTTGAGTAGTCACCAAGGCATTGCTCCACATCTATTTTGCATATTACTGTATCCCAGAGAGCTTTGCACTTTGGATTGCTGTGTTGAGACTCTTATATGAGGCTCCGCTATGTTTTCTGTAGCTGGTCTCCCTAAGATTAGTTATTGTTTTGTTTGAGTAGTCACCAAGGCATTGCTCCCAGTTAGACAGAATCCTACTCCACACTGATGAGGGGGCAACACCCTGAAACAGGTGTCTGTGGATGGATAACTGGCTTAGGTTTTCCCTGTCACATCCTTAAAGTTTGTAAAAAAAGCGGGATCTTGACATAGGGGCTGCTTAATATGGTGGATTTGGTGATCTCTGTAAAGGAGACACCCCTTTGCTCGGTTTTCCTTCCTTTCAGTGATATCTGGCTTTCATAGTGTTGTAGACCCAATACTGGGGCTCCACATCTATTTTGCATATTACTGTTTCCCAGAGAGCTTTGCACTTTAGATTGCTGTGTTGAGACTCTTATATGAGGCTCCGCGGTGTTTTCTGTAGCTGGTCTCCCTGAGATTAGCTATTGTTTTGTTTGAGTCTTTTTGATGTCGAATGACCTCCACTCTGTCTGGGTGTCAGGGGCCTATATTTTGTTTAATTGCTTGCTGTTTTGGTGGGAGACATTTAACTAGTTTTACTGTCAAATGACTGCCCCATTGTGTGGGTGTCAGGGGCCTATATGTCGTTTAATCATTTGTTGTCTTGGTGGGAAAGATTAAACTCTTTTTACTGTCAAATTACCGCCCCACTGTGAGGGTGTCAGGGGTCTATATTTCTTTTTCTTGCTTGCTGTCTTGATGGGAGACATTTAACTCTTTTTACTGTCAAATGACTGCCCCATTGTGTGGGTGTCAGGGGCCTATATGTAGTTTAATCATTTGTTGCTTTGTTGGGTGACATTTTCCTCTTTATACTGTCAAATGACCTCTACATTGTCTGGTTGTCAGGGGCCTATATTTCGTTTCATTGCTTGCTGCATTGGTGGGAGATATTAAACTCTTTATACTGTCAAATGACCTCTACATTGTCTGGTTGTCAGGGGCTGTGGGGAGTCGCTCTGGTAGACAGCGGTGCTGGTGCAGTACAGAGGCAAAGGGAGTCCAGTAAGTGCAGCAAACAGTGTTTAATTCACATTTGCATAAAATAAACAGCAAACAGTCACTTGGTGTTAATTCACACACATCAGAAAACGTGAGGCAAAACAAAAAGTCCAAATACAGGTTCCAATCACCTGGAAGGTTTTAGGTGCGGGTTCGCACATGGCTGTCAGCCCAGCCGCAAGACAATCCACCTCAGGCTTCCAGGCCGTCTGCACGCCTCCTTGCTGGGCTCCTGCTTCCAGCCCAGAGAGCTCCACAGCACCATCAGCAGCTCCAGGAAAATCACACCCTCCCAGCTGCTGGTGCTGGCTGTGTTTTTAAACCCAGCCCAAAACCAGGACTGGGTCGTGGGGAGCAGCCACCCACCCTACACTTTAGCTGCTCCCGGTAAGAGCCGGCCCGGATCGGCTTTGCAGCCATGCTATTTAGCAATTGTGTCAGTCGCACTACCTGCTGCTGACATCAACAAAAATGTCTCTTACCTCACCGAGGCTATGAACCTCGGTGACACGTACCTGCCATCCACGACGGCACCCTGCACCTTACCACATACCCCCCCCCCCTTTGTTCAACCCTGAGGGGGTGGACACATGAAAAACAGTGTACCCGGGAGAGGGCGTCTGCATTTCTCAACAACCGGCCCGCTCTGTGCTCCACCGTGAATTTATAATTCTGTAGAGACAGAAACCACCTGGTGACCCGGGCATTCCTCTCTTTGGCCTGGCTCATCCACTTGAGTGGGGAGTGGTCGGTCACCAGGCGGAAGCTTCTGCCCAAAAGGTAATAACGGAGGGCCTCGAGTGCCCACTTGATGGCCAGGCACTCTCTCTCCACTATGCTGTACCTGGTCTCGGCTGGGGTGAGCTTGCGGCTGAGGAAGACAATGGGATGCTCCTCCCCGTTGACTTCCTGCGATAGTACCGCACCAAGGCCAACCTCAGAGGCGTCGGTCTGGACTACGAACTCCTTCTTGAAATCGGGTGTCACCAAAACCGGGGACCCACACAGGGCCGATTTCAAGGCGGAGAAAGCCTTTTCTGCCTGCTCATTCCAACGGACCGTCCCTGTCTTACGCCCCTTTAACAATTCTGTCAACGGCGAAGCTATAGTGGCAAAGTGGGGCACAAACCTCATGTAATACCCCACAATTCCCAGGAACGACTTTACCTGCCTGGTGGTGACCGGTCGGGGCCAACTCCGTATTGCCTCTACCTTATTTACCTGAGGCTTAATGACTCCCCGCCCAATGACATATCCCAGATATTTGGTCTCTTCCAACCCAATCGCACACTTCTTTGGATTGGCGGTTAGTCCAGCTTTCCTCAGGGCATCCACTACCGCCTGTACTTTGGGCAAATGGCTTTCCCAGTCGGTGCTGTGGATGATTACATCATCTAAGTAGGCCGAGGCGTACCGACGATGAGGTCGCAGCACTATGTCCATTAACCTTTGGAAGGTGGCGGGGGCGCCATGCAGGCCAAAGGGTAACACCTTGTAGTGATACAGGCCCTGCGGGGTAACAAAAGCATTTTTTCCTTGGCCGACTCCGTTAAGGGTACCTGCCAGTACCCTTTAGTGAGGTCTAGCACAGAAAAATAACGGGCTTGCCCTAAATTCTCAACAAGCTTGTCTACCCGGGGCATGGGATACGCATCAAACTTGGACACTTCATTTAACTTGCGAAAATCGTTGCAGAACCGCAACGTCCCATCCGGCTTGGGTATCAGGACTATGGGACTGGCCCTCTCACTTTTCGACTCCTCAATGACATCGAGCTTCAACATTAATTGCACTTCCTCCGCGATGGCCCGTCGCCGAGCCTCGGGTACCCGGTATGGTTTTAACCGAATCTTGGCCTGAGGCTCAGTGACGATATCATGTTGGATGAGAGACGTGCGGCCAGGGAGGTCCGAGAACACATCCGTGTTCCGACTGATGAACTCCCTGACTTCCTGAACTTGTTTGGAAGACAGGCTGTCTGCAATTTTTACAGTGGTTACGGCTTCACAGGCCTCGAACTGTGGGGCTGGACCCCTTTTCACCTAGAAGCCCTGGCCGGGGGCTGTTGTCGTCGGCCGTGTTCCTATCCTTCCACGGCTTTAGTAAATTCACGTGGTACACCTGCTCCGGCTTGCGCCGCCCTGGCTGGTGTACCTTGTAATTTACTTCCCCTACCTTCTCGATCACCTCATAGGGGCCCTGCCACCTAGCTAGGAACTTGCTGTCAAGGGTGGGTACCAGGACCAAAACCCGATCTCCCGGATTGAAGTCCCGTACCCGAGCCTGACAATTATACACCCTACTCTGGGCTTGTTGCGCTGCCTCCATATGCTCCCGGACCAGCGGCAACACCCTTTCCATCCGTTCCTGCATCTGGGTGACATACTCAATGACACTTTTGTGGGGAACAGGCTGTTGTTCCCACGCTTCCTTGGCGATATCCAACAGGCCCCGAGGGTGTCTGCCATAAAGCAGTTCGAAGGGCGAGAACCCAGTAGAGACCTGGGGCACCTCTCGCACTGCGAACATGAGATAGGGCAGAAGCAGGTCCCAGTCCTTCCCATCTCTAGACACCACCCTTTTTAACATATTTTTTAGAGTTTGGTTAAACCTTTCGACAAGTCCGTCCGTTTGCGGATGGTAAACGGACGTCCGCAATTGCTTTATACGTAATAATTTACACAGTTCCCTCATAACTTTGGACATAAAAGGGGTCCCTTGGTCTGTCAGAACCTCTTTTGGCAGGCCCACACGGGAAAACATTTCCATTAACTCTTTGGCGATGAGCTTAGCCGAGGTATGTCGCAGAGGAACCGCCTCCGGGTACCAAGTGGCATAGTCGAGAACTGCCAGAATGTGTTGGTGGCCCCTGGCAGACTTTGGTACAGGCCCGATTAGATCCATAGCGATACGCTCAAACGGGACCTCAATGATTGGAAGAGGCACAAGGGGACTACGGAAATGTGGCTGGGGGCTATTTACCTGACAGGTTTGACAAGATTTACAATATTCTTCTACCTCCTTAAGCACACCAGGCCAATAAAACCGCTGCAGTATGCGGTCCTGGGTTTTCTGCCACCCCAAGTGTCCCCCAAGAACATGTTGGTGGGCAAGCTCCATGACAAGCTTGCGATACGCTGTGGGCACCACCAACTGTTCAACAGGTTCACCCAGGATTTGGTTCACCCGATATAACATTTCTTGGTGAACAACAAAGCGGGGAAATATTAACTCAGCCCCTGGTTTCTGGGGTTTACCATCAATTTCCACCACATTCTCCCAGGCCCTGGTTACGGTTTGGTCCCGGTGTTGGGCAGTCCCAAAATTGTCTCCGGAGACGTGGAGGTCTGCCAACTCAGGTCCTGGTGGCAAGTCCTCCATGTCTCCCACCATTACACTCAGTGGGAGTGTCTCCCCCTCTATCACAGAAGTGGTGGTCACCCCTACCGCAGGCCCTTCGGACTCGGGCTCCCAGGGCTCTGGCCTCCCACTGGAACCAGGCCACTCTGCTAGGGTTACCCCTGTCTCATGGCTATTAGTCACTTTCATCTCAGGCCATAGGGACGGAAAACCAGGGAAGTCTCTCCCAATTATTAGTTCATAAGGTAGCTTTGTGGAGATCGCCACTTCACAAGTCCATGTGCCGGCCACCGTGGACAGAGACATTACGGCAGTGGGATAGTCCTTTAAGTCTCCATGTATGCACACCACATCAACTTTCCGGCCCGTATACTGGGTGGGCTGTACCAGGGCAGCACTTACCAGGGTTACTAGGCTCCCTGAGTCCAGCAGCGCCACTGCCAGGTTATCACCCACTTGCACCTGGCACAGATGACGATTGTCTATTGTCTCGGGGGCGCCGGTTGCACACAGTCTCCGGGCATACATGGAAGACCGGTACCCATAATTAGTTTCCATGGGTTCTCCCCGATGTGGACAGTCGGCCCTTACGTGGCCAGGCTCCTGACACCGCCAGCAGACAATCGGAGCCGGGTCTACAGGGGGTACACCCTGAGCAGGTTTCTCGGGTATCAGACGTCGGGACTGGATGGGAGACCTCCGGGGTTTGACCGGCCCCCTCCCAACAACACCCCCTTGCAAGTTTTTTGTGGCCTCATAGCGCTCCACCAGATCGACCATTTCTAGGGCATTAGCGGGTGATACCTAGCCGATCCAGTGCTGAAGGGGGTAAGGCAAGGCCCTCCAGAACATGTCAGCCAGCAGTCGGTCCAGCATAGCAGTCGGACTTAGGATATCAGGCTGCAGCCATTTTTGCAACCTGTGCAGAAACTCATAGTACTGCGGCCTGGCGGGTTCAGCCGCTTTAAAGTCCCACTGGTGGACCCGCTGAGCCCGGACCAAAATGTTTACTCCTAGTCTGGCTAGGATCTCCCCCTTCACCGTCGGGTAATCAGTAGCCTGGTCATCCGTTAAATCAAAGAAAACCTGTTGGGGTCCGGATGCCTGGAACGGAGCGACCACCTCAGCCGACTGGTCACGTGGTTAATTTCTCCCTCACGGCCACCTTTTCAAAGACCGCCAGATAGGTCTCAACGTCGTCCGAGGGGGTCATCTTTGGGATCGCCGCACGGACCGCTTTCCGGGCATCATGGATGTGTTGGGACGCTCCTGCCGTTTGTAAAGCCATCACGTGTTGCAAAAGCAGCTGATTAGTCTCCTGCTGCTGCTTGTTAGCCTCCCGCTGCTGCAGGTTAGCCTCCATGAGAGCTTTTACAACCGCCTCCATGTTGCCAGAAATTCCTGCTTGCAACTTTGCCAGTTTAATATATGCCATGCACTTGTGCTCAGCAAAACAAAAAAATTTCGGCGTTCACGCCAGCCTCACTGCGCATGCCCGCATCCGACACCAAATGTGGGGAGTCGCTCTGGTAGACAGCGGTGCGGGTGCAGTACAGAGGCAAAGGGAGTCCAGTAAGTGCAGCAAACAGTGTTTAATTCACACTTGCATAAAATAAACAGCAAACAGTCACTTGGTGTTAATTCACACACACCAGAAAACGTGAGGCAAAACAAAAAGTCCAAATACAGGTTCCAATCACCTGGAAGGTTTTAGGTGCGGGTTCGCACCTGGCTGTCAGCCCAGCTGCAAGACAATCTACCTCAGGCTTCCAGGCCGTCTGCACGCCTCCTTGCTGGGCACCTGCTTCCAGCCCAGAGAGCTCCACAGCACCATCAGCAGCTCCAGGAAAATCACACCCTCCCAGCTGCTGGTGCTGGCTGTGTTTTTAAACCCAGCCCAAAACCAGGACTGGGTCGTGGGGAGCAGCCACCCACCCTACACTGCTCCCGGTAAGAGCCGGCCCGGATCGGCTTTGCAGCCATGCTATTTAGCAATTGTGTCAGTAGCACTACCTGCTGCTGACATCAACAAAAATAGCTCTTACCTCACCGAGGCTATGAACCTCGGTGACACGTACCTGCCATCCACGACAGCACCCTGCACCTTACCACAGGGCCTATATTTTGTTTTATCGCCTGCTGTATTGGTGGGAGACATTAACCTCTTTTTACTGTCAAATGACCGCCCCATTGTCCGGTTGTCAGGGGCCTATATTTTGTTTTATCGCCTGCTGTATTGGTGGGAGACATTAACCTCTTTTTACTTTCAAATGACCGCCCCATTGTCCGGTTGTCAGGGGCCTATATTTAGTTTCATCGCTTGCTGCATTGGTGGGAGATATTAAACTCTTTTTACTGTCAAATGACCACTACATTGTGTAGGTATCAGTGGCCTATATTTCGTTTAATTGCTTGCTGTCTTGGTGGGAGACATTAAACTCTTTTTACTGTCAAATGACCTATCCTCTGTCTGGGTGTCAGGGGCCTACATAAATGATAATGGCCTGTTACATTGCAGGTTGACCTAAGGCATGTGTTGCTGTAACGGGACCGCTCTCCTCTTTGCGGGTGCCATAGGTTTGAATCTGTGAATGAGGCCTGTGGCATTGCTGGGTGAAAGCAATACTGTCTTGGCGTGATTTTAACTCTCCTCTTTGTGGGTCCCGTGGGCCTGAATATTTGAATAAGGCCTGTGGTCCTGCAGGCAGACATGATTCCTTCTTGGCTGTGATGACAACTTCAACTCCCATGTATGGTTGCCATTTGCCTGAGTCTGTGAGTGAGGCCTGTGACACTGCTGGCAGACATGAATCCTTTTTGGCTGTGATGAGAACATCAACTTCCATAGCATTCCCACCTGACGCCACCTCAACCTCCTATTCCACCTCCTCCTCCAAGCTGCCAATTGATATTGGTTAATTTTTTTTTTTTTTTATTTTAAGTCATTTCCCTATCCACATTTGTTTGCAGGGGATTTACCTATATTTTGCTGCCTTTTGCATCCCTCTAGTCCTTTCCTGGGCTATTTTACAGCCTTTTTAGTGCCCAAAAGTTCGGGTCCCCATTGACTTCAATGGGGTCCGGGTTCGGGGTCAAGCTCGGGTCAAGTTCGGATCCTGAACATGAACATTTTCGTGAAGTTCGGCCGAACTTCTCGAACCCGAACATCCAGGTGTTCACTCAACTCTATTAGTATATAAAATGAAAATGCTTGGACTGGGAGAAAATGTCTGTATGTGGATAAGTAACTGGCTCAGTAATAGAGAACAGAGGGTGGTTATTAATAGTACACAGTCAGATTGGGTCACTGTCACTAGTGGAGTGCCTCAGGGGGTCAGTATTGGGCGCTATTATCTTCAATATATTTATTAATGATCTTGTAGAAGGCTTGCACAGTAAAATATTAATTTTTGCAGATGAAACTAAAGTGTGTAAAGTAATTAACACAGAAGAGGACAGTATATTGCAATGGAGGGATCTGGATTGATTTGAGGCTTCGGCAGATAAGTGGCAGATGAGGTTTAACACTGACAAATGTAAGATTATGCTCATGGGAAGGAATAATGCAATTCACCCGTACATACTAAATTGTAAAACACTGGGTATAACAGACATGGAAGAGGACCTAGGAAGATAATGTGTTGCATCAAACTAGGCATAGATGCCTATGATGAGAACATAGTCCTGCCACTTTACAAATCGCTAGTCAGACCACACATGGAGTACTGTGTACAGTTCTGGGCTCCTGTAAACAAAGCAGACATAGCAGAGCTGGAGAGGGTTCAGAGAAGGGCAACTAAAGTAATAACTGGAATGGGGCAACTACAGTAACCTGAAAGATTAGCAAAATTAGGGTTATTTACTTTAGAAAAAAGATGACTGAGGGGAGATCTAATAACTATGTATAAATATATCAGGGGTCAGTACAGAGATCTCTCCCATCATCTATTTATCCCCAGTACTGTGACTGTCAGGAGGGGACAGGTTTGTACACAAACATAGAAGATGATTCTTTAAGGTAAGAGCAGTAAGACTATGGAACTCACTGCCTGAGGAGGTGGTGATGGGGAGTACAATAAAGGGGGGCCTGGATGTATTTCTGGAGTGTAATAATATTATAGGCTATAGCTACTAGAGAGGGGTCGTTGATCCAGGGAGTTATTCTGATTGCCTGATTGGATTTTTTTAACTCCCCTTAAGTGGGGAAAATTGGCATCTACCTCACAGTTTTTTTTTTTTTGCCTTCCTCTGGATCAACTAGTTGCAGGATAACAGGACGAACTGGATGGACAGATGTTTTTTTTTTGCCTTATAAACTTATAAATATGAAGTTTTCTTGAAACAGGCATTTGAGTTAGCAGAGAGATTGAAAGCATGCGGGTATGAAGAGACTGTGATCTGTGAGGAATTGGAGCGTGCAGTTAATCAAGATCGACAGAAATTGGTATATAAAGATCGTAAAAAGAAACAGGACAACAGATTTGTCTTTTTGTTGGTTAAACAATACTTATAGGTCTGATGCAACATACGGTACAACAATTCATAACATGTAGATCTGATTTTGTGGTAGATATGACTTTTTGCACATGCAAGTATTATTATATCTGAATAAATACCCGTCCATTATATAAGCACTTCTTTGAGACCACTATTCATTGCAGTCGGTATAGTGCTGTAGTAGATTAATTGCACATATGAGTGATCAACACAAGGGTGATAGATCCCGGTCACTAATGTTTGCCGGTTAATAGAGGATTAATATGTCACTGAATGGCATGGATAGGCATGAGTATCTATTGCAGTGTGAAGCATGATCTATCATATGAACTGAAGCTCTGGGACCATTTAGATTGAATGACAGAAACAATTTGTCTTTTTTTTAATGAATTATGTGTATTGTTAGGAAATTAATGTTTTTTATTGATGTGGCATTATATGGGGATATAAGTGCGCTCACTACCCCACATGCTTTGAGAAAGCATCCTAGGATGTGAAACAATCATTCGCGGCTGATGCTGAATAGTTTGTCACGTACATGTGTTGCCATGCTCTGTATCCACCAATAAAGTACTGGATTCTAAGAAGGAAATGCCGCTGCCATTGTCCTTTCTTTGTACATTATTATGTAAATTTACAGCACAACCTAAAATGAATCCCTTCTATATAATTAGAGCCAACTTAGAGCAATCCTTATGGATGGATCTTGGGTCAACAATGGTCAAAAAAATGCATGATACACGGAATAATAAATCCTTCAAGCTATTAGTCTTTATTTTGTTTATCTTTACACTTTGGAAAATACAGATTTCTACCCAGATTTATAGCTTTATGAAGACTTGTCAGGAGCAATAAAATTAAATTTTAGCCACTAGAGGGCAGTAAGCTCACAAGTTTTAAGCTCCACTGAAAAAATGCACAGGAGTATATGAAATTGAAACACTGCATGATAAATGGCGTTAAAGTTTTATAGTGTCCTAACTAAAAGCAACATAAACAAATGACAGATCCCCTTCGGAAAATGCTATTCCACTTTTTTTATTTGACCCAGCTGTTTTGCTAAAATCTTGTATTGAACAATTCCAGTGTATAATGACAAATCCCAAATATTCGTGAGCTCCTGGCTTTCCCCACCCACCTGCTCAGGGGCTGGTTGGCAAATTCTAGCCTGGGGCGCAAGCACAAAGCAGTGGCCCATGTGTAGCGACCCAGCCTTAACCTGTTTAACTCCGCCTACCATATAAAGGTGGTATAGGTAAATGGACTTTAAATCGTTAAAAGATGGCAGCTGGTTGTGTTTTTATGTTGGGATTGTACACACATGTGCAATCCCAGATACAGTACATGATGGTGCTTAAGGGACTCCATTGACTATAATAGGGGTTTGCTCAGGAAGCTGCTTCTTTACCAGACCAAAAAAGTCTTGCATGCAGGACTTTTTTTCCAGTCTTTTTTACAGAATCTGTGACATGGATGTGAATGGATAATCAAAGCATAGCATCAGATGCACGTTTAACACACAAATGCAGAGCAAGAACCAAGACCACTACATATGTACATCACTAGAACCAAACCTATAATTCAATACAGCACCAGAACCATATTCATTACATAAATACAGCAGCAGATCCAAACCCATAAGTCAAATATAGCACCAGAACCAAGTTCAATACATAAATATAGCACCAGAACCAAACCCATAAGTCAAATTCATCACCATAACCAAGTTCAGATAAATATAGCACCAGAACTGTGTGCAGTAAATACATTATATACATCACCAGATTTTAAAAGTTCAATACAGATACCATTTGAGTAGTCAGGTCAGCCCTCACCATAAGCTTGTACAGTGTGAAACTACAGCTCCCAGAGTGATATTATCATTCCTATACCCTGCTACTATCTTTGATAACCTATCGATAATGTCATCTTTGTATTTATTACAGATCTTCTTACACTACGCATTCATAATATTGCTATGAAACTGTTATGTCCATGTTCTGTGCCTGGTTTACTAGCAGACGGCAGTGTATCTTGCAGAGACAGCTCTTTAGATAGAATGGAAGTTACCAATCCATTCTCCCCCTTTTGGGCAGAAGTGAGCTAGTCCTGCTTCCTAGCAAGGGACACAAAAAAAGACCAAGGGGATATCTCCTGCCTAACAACAATGTGCGGGTAAAATTACCTAGGCATCTTGTATGAGACATCCACATATCCAAATATATCAATACATATACTCCCAATACAAACCAAAAACTAACACCAAAAAAGGAGCCAAATGCAAATATCCATGTAAATATACTTTATTAATGCATAAAATTTAAAAATATGTGCAACAGGAGGTGCAAAAATTGAAGCGCCATCCTAGACCCAGTATTAGCTAATAACAAAGGGGGGAAAGATACTGCATGCAAACACAATCGTGTTTTGCACTTAAATACTGCTAGTTATGAGCATTACCCTATACAGAGGAAGTATCACACCATGAATCACTGCCTCCGTAGTACGGATCCAGTAATAATGACATTACAAGTGCCAGAATGCCAGAAAAATAATCATTGCATAAATGCAGATCTTACCCAAAGTAGTGAAAATGCAGCCAAAGGCTGCGTTTCCTATTGGCTAGACCAGCCTTTTTAACCTCCACAGCACAGAGATGGCGTCACCCCCGGACGAAGGTTCGCCGAAACGCGCGTCGGGGTGGCGTCATCCTGGTCCTTTGGCTGCATTTTCACTACTTTGGGTAAGATCTGCATTTATGCAATGATTATTTTTCTGGCATTCTGGCACTTGTAATGTCATTATTACTGGATCCGTACTACGGAGGCAGTGATTCATGGTGTGATACTTCCTCTGTATAGGGTAATGCTCATAACTAGCAGTATTTAAGTGCAAAACACGATTGTGTTTGCATGCAGTATCTTTCCCCCCTTTGTTATTAGCTAATACTGGGTCTAGGATGGCGCTTCAATTTTTGCACCTCCTGTTGCACATATTTTTAAATTTTATGCATTAATAAAGTATATTTACATGGATATTTGCATTTGGCTCCTTTTTTGGTGTTAGTTTTTGGTTCCTAGCAAGGGAGTTTCTGCAGGAAGTGACTAGTCAGTTGTTCTAGGCTAGCATTGGAAGCAGACGTGTCAAAATGCCTGACAAAACCTGTTCATGCCAAAACAGTCTGCAACCAAGAGAAAGATTTTTTTCTTGTACTGATGCAAGTGAGTCAGGTAAAGCTATTGAACTTTATGAAAGTCTGAACTCGACTATTTCTTCACCTCCACCATTACTTCCCCTTTATTACTTTGGAGCCTAACCCTGTAGAGCGACGGTATCCAGATAGGAGCACCGTGACACACTCATAAAACTATTGAGGTCACACCACTCAGAATTCCGATAAACCCTGAACACGATCAGCCCTGGGGGGGCAGCACATTGCACATCCAGGTGACTATAGCACTCATCAGTAGTACAAAAAAACTTTTAAGCAGCACTACATAACCCAAATTTGGGAGAAAAATCAAAACAGTACCCAGTACCCAGTTGGTGGTCCGATGTTGGTGCAAGCAGATGGTAATCCAGGTTAAGGATCCCAAATAATGAACAAAAAAATAATAAATCCGCAGCACTCTTCCGTTTGCAATGAAGTCCGGTGTCTTTATTTAGATAGCAGCATACAATTGTATCGCAATTGTATGCTGCTATCTAAATAAAGACACCGGACTTCATTGCAAACGGAAGAGTGCTGCGGATTTATTATTTTTTTATAGCACTCATCATACACAGTCAGTAGCAGAATAATAATTTCCATTTAGTGACTTACAGGTGACGTCTTCTCCTGAGTTCTTTCCAATATTTTTCAGGCCACCAAGATAACATCTCCCGGCCACAATTCAGCTCTGCAGATTTTGCCAAGAAGATGTCTTCAGCTTCTCTCTTTAGCAACACTTTGGCACCCTGCATACTAACACAAACTCCTCTTAGTGCCGCATGCTGTGCACTGAATATAACAGCATTATTAGTGCCACACAAAGGGGCCCAATGGGAGTGCCACACACTGTATACAGTGCTAAGTAAGTTTTAGACTTGACAGCGACGAATCAATGGATGTCGTATATCTGGACTTCTCCAAAGCATTTGACACTGTACCATATACTAGGTTAGTATATAAAATGAGGATACTCGGACTGGGAGAAAATGTTTGTAAGTGGGTAAGTAACTGGCTGAGTGAAAGAAAACAGAGGGTTATTAACGGTACACACTCAAATTGGGTAACTGTCACTAGTGGGGTACCTCAGGGGTCAGTACCATGTCAGCCCTTTTTTAATGATCTTGTAGAAGGCTTGCATAGTAAAATATTAATTTTTGCAGATGGCACTAAACTGTGTAAAGTAATTAACATGGAAGAGGACAATATACTGCTACAGAGGGATCTGGATAGATTGGAGGCTTGGGCAGATAAGTGGCAGATGAGGTTTAACACTGACAAATGTAACGTTATGCGAATGGGAAGGAATAATGCAAGTCACCCGTACATACTAAATGTTAAAACACTAGGTAACATGGAAAAGGATCTAGGAATTTTAATGAACAGCAAACTAAGCTGGAAAAAACAGTGTCAGGCAGCTGCTGCCAAGGCCAATAAAATAATGGGTTGCATCAAAGGGGGCATAGATGCCCGTGATAAGAACATAGTCCTACCACTTTACAAATCACTAGTCAGACCACACATGGAGTACTGTGTACAGTTCTGGGCTCCTGTGAACAAGGCAGACATTGCAGAGCTGGAGAGGGTTCAGAGGAGGGCAACTAAAGTAATAACTGGAATGAGGGATCTACAGTACCCTGAAAGGTTATCAAAATTAGGGTTATTCACTTTAGAAAAAAGACGACTGAGGGGAGATCTAATAACTATGTATAAATATATCAGGGGTCAGTACAGAGATCTCTCCCATCATCTATTTATCCCCAGGACTGTGACTGTGACAAGGGGACATCCTCTGCGTCTGGAGGAAAGAAGGTTTGTACACAAACATAGAAAAGGATTCTTCACTGTAAGAGCAGTGAGACTATGGAACTCTCTGCCTGAGGAGGAGGTGGTGATGGTGAGTACAATAAAGGAATTCAAGAGAGGCCTGGATGTATTTCTGGAGTGTAATAATATTACCGGCTACAGCTACTAGAGAGGGGTCATTGATCCAGGGAATTATTCTGATTGCCTGATTGGAGTCAGGAAGGAATTTTTTATTTCCCTTAAGTGGGGAAAATTGGCTTCTAACTCACAGTTTTTTTTTGCCTTCCTCTGGATCAACTTGCAGGGTGTTACTATGTTACTATGTATATGCCCTGTGCCCTCTGTATATAGTGCCACATGCTCTGTGCCCTCTGTATATAGTGGCACATGCTCTATGCACTCTTTATGTAGTGCCACATGCTCTGTGTCCTTTTTATAGAGTGCCGCATTCTCTGTGTCATGTTTATACAGTATCACATGTTCTGTGCCCTCTGTTGTGTGCCCTCTGTATATAGTGTTATATTCCCTGTGCCCTCAGTGCCCCTAATGCTAATGCCACATGCTCTGAGCCATGTCCCTTTTAAATAGTGCCACTTATATGTGCCCATTTTATATATAGCCCCTTTTATATGTGTCCATGTATGTATTTTATCTATTATCTGTGCCCCCTTTATGAATAGTGTCTCTTGTATGTGCCCCCTATATGTATAGTACCTATTATATGTGTCCTCTTTGTGTATAGTGCCTCTTCTATGTGCCCCTTTTATATAGAAAGGCTCTTCTATGTGCCCCCCTTACGTATAGTGCCTCATATACGTGCCCCCTTCATGAATACTGCCTTTCATATGTGCCCCTTCTATGTATAGCACCTCTTAAATGCGCCCTTTATATGTGTAGCACCTTTTGTATGTGCCCCTTTATCTATAGTGCCTCTTATATGTGCCCCATTCATGTATAGTGCCTCTTATATGTGCCCCCTTCATGTATAGTGCCTGCTATATGTGCCCCCTGAATAAAGCGTACATGCAGCGTCCCACTACCCACGTGGGTACTGGAAACTTGTCGTATTATGCTTTGTATGCTTTATATAACCAGTTTTATGCTGCAGTGCATCTTTATGTATAATACCTGCCTACAGGTGTATTACATTACATTACACTGAGCCTACCACTAGAGGGAGATAACACATCCCATATATAGTCGAGCTCAGGCCTAGTCAGTGGGGAGGTCAGTCTTCAGCCCTGAGCTGAAGTGTTCACATCCTTCCTGTTCAGAACTCAGCTAAGAGTTAGTGGACACGAGCTAGAAGTTTTGCTTCCCAAAGGGTTACGGCCATCTCTCTACAAGCGCCTTAGGACCTTCGAAGTTGGGGAAGGAATTACCAGCCTCCGGCAGCCTCACTATCCCGCACTGGGATAACAGGGACCAGCATTGAAGTCACCTACCAGTAAGCACAGATCTAAACCAATATTAACTTAAAACATAAATATCACATCTGTCAGCAGTGGATCATTGCAGCTTTGCCTCTGTTCATCTTAAAGAGACTGTATTTTAAATCTGGATGTACTAGATACTGTTTTATACTTGGATGTAACTGTTACCAGCAGCAACATTCAGTAAAAGTTATAGGTTGGATTTCACCATACTTATCTCAGTTTCCAATTCCTCAATTACTACTACTATAAATGGTTGTACCACCACAAAAGGTACTGGCGTCATGACAATCAGGGACCTTGACATAGGCACATTAATACAGACCACCAAGGGCACCTCGAACCACCATCTGGCCTGGCCAGAGCGTGCCCCAGAGAGTCATTGTGCTGTTCTCCTTATCACTTATACAAGCCTGCCCAGGGACAACATAACCGTGAGTAACCAGAACTGTGTTTTCCATCGGACTACCTAATTGCTCACACCGTGACCTCACATATATTTCCTCTGTCGGTCTGGCATACTGCATACACACACTGTATTATAAAACTTGGTAGAAGCTAGAATGAAATGGGTAATAGAAGGTGTGACGTCACCGGTTACATGCTGCTGATAGTCACGTGGTAAGAGGTGTAATGGATGCAGTGTACTGATATGTACAGTACGAGGTATAAATTATACCTTGTTTTTCAAATAGCAGTACACTACTGTATATACCATATATCTGTAAATAGTGCATCTATTATACCTCACATATCAATACACTGCTGTGTATACTATATATCTGTACATACTGCATCTATTATACCTCACATATCAATACACTGCTGTGTATACTATATATCTGTACATACTGCATCTATTATACCTTACATATCAATACACTGCTGTGTATACTATATATCTGTACATACTGCATCCATTATATTTTTGTAAAACATGCAGTATATACAGATATATAGTATACAGCTGTGTTCAAAATTATTCAACCCCCAATGCTGTAAAGGGTTTTAGGGAATTAAGTGTACATTTGTAATTGTGTTCAGAATGAAATCTTACAAGAAGGGCCAGGCCGACACAGAGGCTGGGGAGGCTCCAGCCTCAGGGCGCTCCAGCCTCAGGGCGCAGGCAGGGGTCGGCCAGAGGGAGAGGGACTGACAGGGGGAACCGCTCAGCGCTCCCTCCTGTCATTCCCTGAGCCCGGCCCCGTCAGAGCGCTCCTCTCACCTCCATTATGTTCACTGCTTCAGGCCTCCAGCATCAGGCCCCGCTGCCTCTAACTAGAAACACAGTAAGCAGGTGGGCGGAGCCTAACGGACCTCCGTTAGGCACCGCCCGCCTGCTTAATGTGTGGCAGCGCTGGGGCCTGATCCCGGAAGCCTGGAGCAGTGAACATAATGGAGGTGAGAGGAGTACTCTGAGGGGGCCCGGGGGGCCAGAAAGAGCATGACAACATGGGGGTATAAAGAGCATGAAAAGATGGGGAGAATGACAGGGGGCAGAAAAAGCATGACAAGAAGAGGGATTATGACAAGAGGGGGAGAATGACAAGAGGGGGAGAGCATGACAAATTACTATGTGGGGGCACTGCTGTGTGGTTGAGGGGTGTGGCGGACATTACTGTGTGGGGGCAGTGTGGCGGACATAACTGTGTGGGGGCAGTGTGGCGGACATTACTGTGTGGGGGCAGTGTGGCGGACATTACTGTGCGGGGGCAGTGTGGGGGCACTACTGTGTGGGGGGCAGTGTGGCGGACATTACTGTGTTGGGGGCAGTGTGGCGGACATAACTGTGTGGGGGGCAGTGTGGCGGACATTACTGTGTGGGGGACATTACTGTGTGGGGGGCAGTGTGGCGGACATTACTGTGTGGGGGGCAGTGTGGCGGACATTACTGTGTGGCGGACATTACTGTGTTGGGGGCAGTGTGGCGGACATTACTGTGTGGGGAGCAGTGTGGCGGACATTACTGTGTGGGGGGCAGTGTGGCGGACATTACTGTGTGGGGGGCAGTGTGGTGGACATTACTGTGTGGGGGGCAGTGTGGCGGACTTTACCGTGTGGGGGGCAGTGTGGCGGACTTTACCGTGTGGGGGGCAGTGTGGCGGACTTTACCGTGTGGGGGGCATTGTGGCAGACATTACTGTGTGGGGGGCAGTGTGGCGGACATTACTGTGTGGGGGACACTACAGTGTGGGGTGGCATTATACAAAAGCTCTGCAGATGCAACTCCCATGTATTGGGTCACCACAATGGTCATTTACTAAATGAACCCTATTATGGGGAGAATCTGTGGATGACACATATTTGTCATCCACAGACACCCCCCCACCCCCCCAAAACAGGGTTAATTTACTGAATGACCACCAATAAAAGAGGTGGGGTCACGTATGCTATTTCATAATGACAACAGGGCCCGTGCAGTGACTGTATTCTACTACCCCCCCCATCCCCCCCGCTCACTGGATATAATCTTATTAACTATATAACTGTAGTAAATCACTACAGTTATATAGTTAAGATTATATACAGTGTGGGGGGGTGTAGTAGAAAACAGTCACTGCACGGGCCCCGCTGGCGCTGTCATCAAAAAAGCAGATACAACCCCACAGCCTCACCCCTTGTATTGGTGGCATTCCTACACGGACCCTGTTATGGGGATGAGGGATCTGTGGATGACACATATGTGTCATCCACAGATTCCCCAATAACAGTGTCATCCATCACAGATCCCCCATAGCAATGTCATCCACAAGTTGGAGGGGGGGGGGGGCGCACTTGGGCAGCTCAGCCTCTGTTGGTGGTGGACCTTGTCCCAGCCCTGCTTACAAGGACTTTTTAAAGAATCAAATGCAACTAAAATGACATCAGTTGTTTTTGTAATACAGTACTAAATGTTTTTTTTTGTGATTTCTTCATTGACACAATTATTCAACCCCTTAAAGACTACCAGTCTTAAGAACAGAGGTTCATTCAAGTGTTTTCGATCAGGTATTGAAAACACCTGTGGATGTCAAGGAGCAGCAATCAAACATAATAAGCACCAATTAGGCAGATGTAAAATGACTGTGATCCTCAGCTCCTTCTAGACATTTATTGGTGTGTTTACAAACATGGTGAAGTCAAGAGAATGGTCCAGGAAGACAAGAGAAGAGGTGATTTCTCTTCACAGGAAGGGCAATGGCTATAAGAAGATTGCAAAGATGTTAAACATACCAAGAGACACCATAGGAAGCATCATTCGCAAATTCAAGGCAAAGGGTACTGTTGAAACGCTACCTGGTCGTGGCAGAAAGAAGATGCTGACTTCGACTGCTGTGCGCTACCTGAAGTGCAAAGTGGAGAAAAGTCCCCGTGTGACTGCTGAGGAACTGAAAAAAGATTTGTCATATGCGGGTACTGAAGTTTCAGCTCAGACAATCGGACGCACACTGCGTAATGAAGGCTTCCATGCCAGAACTCCCAGGCGCACCCCCTTGCTGTCTCCAAAGAATAAGAAGAGTCGACAGCAGTATGCCAAAAGTCATGTGGACAAACCACAAAAGTTTTGGGATAGTGTTCTGTGGATTAATGAAACAAAATTAGAACTGTTTGGGCCCATGGATCAAGGCTATGTTTGGAGGAGGAAGAACAAGGCCTATGAAGAAAAGAACACCTTGCCTACTGTGAAGCATGGCGGGGGTCAATCATGCTTTGGGGCTGTTTTGCTTCTACAGGTACAGGGAAGCTTCAGCGTGTGCAAGGTACCATGAATTCTCTTCAGTACCAGGAGATATTGGATGAAAATGTGATGCAGTCCGTCACAAACCTGAGGCTTGGGAGACGTTGGACCTTTCAACA
This sequence comes from Bufotes viridis, assembly GCA_033119425.1. Taxonomy (NCBI): domain Eukaryota; kingdom Metazoa; phylum Chordata; class Amphibia; order Anura; family Bufonidae; genus Bufotes; species Bufotes viridis. The sequence continues at coordinate 118,391,990 of CM065597.1, read as the reverse complement.
GGACAATGATCCCAAGCATACCTCCAAGTCCACTAGAGCATGGTTGCAGATTAAAGGCTGGAACATTTTGAAGTGGCCATCGCAGTCACCAGACTTAAATCCGATTGAGAACCTCTGGTAGGACTTAAAGAAAGCAGTTGCAGCGCGCAAGCCTAAGAATGTGACTGAACTGGAGGCTTTTGCCCATTAAGAATGGGCGAAGATACCCGTAGATCACTGCAAGACACTTGTGTCAAGCTATTCTTCACGTTTAAAAGCTGTTATAACTGAAAAAGGATGTTGTACTAACTACAAGATTAAATGTCACTTGGGGGTTGAATAAAACTGATAATGATGTGAGCACAGAAAAGACATTTGTGGTTATTTCATTATAAATGTTATGTTATATTTGTCTGACTTACAAGTGCCTCTTTGATGTAATTGTAAACAAGATGACTGAAATGATCAAAATCAATGTCAAACTGGCCAAAACACTCAATTTCAGTGGGGGTTGAATAATTTTGAACACAACTGTACATAGCAGTGTACTGATATGAGAGCTACAAGGTGTAATAGATGGAGTGTGTACATATATATCGTATTTACAGCAGTGTACTGATATATGAGGTATAAATTACACCTCGTATCTAACATGAGTTACACTGCTTTGTATACTATATATCTGTACACACTGCATCTTTTATACCTCGTACCTCACATATCAGTACACGGCTGGATATACTACATATCTGTACAAACTTAATCTTTTATTCCTTGTACCTGAAGTATCCATACTCTGTGTGTTTACTATGTGTGGACAGTCATATATTATGGTTACTTGTGAGTAGTGTTGAGCGAACAGTTCGAGAATCGTTCGGGTCCGTACCGAATTTTGGGGTGTCCGTGACACGGACCCGAACCCGGACATTTTCATAAAAGTCCGGGTTCGTAGTTCGTCATGTTTTATGGCGCATTTTGAAAGGCTGCAAAGCAGCCAATCAACATGCATCATACTACTTGCCCTAAGATGCCATCGCAGCCATGCCTACTATTGGCATGTGACTCAGCCTCTTTATAAGCTTGTGCGCACGTCGCGACGTGCTCACTCCCGCTGTGATTAGACCAGGGATAGATGCAGCTGCTGTGAGGGCGAGATAGGCAGGGATAATTGAGGAAGAAAACCTGATAAGAAGTGAATGATCTACACCTGTGCATCAGAACAACTCAGCTGAGCTGTTCACTGAAAGTCACTATTTTTTTTTAGACTGGCCAGAGCGATTTTTACTGGCACATGTAACTGGGCTGACCGGCGGTGGCCATTTTGGGACTTGTGGTGCGCCAGCACAAGCTGCCACAGAGTCTAAACCAAAGCTCCAAAGAAGTGAAAAATCTACACCTGTGAATAAGAACAACAGCGATTCAGCTGCTCAGTCAAAGTCTATTTTTTCGGCGGCCATTTTGGGACTTGTGGTGCTACAGCAAAAGCTGCCACAACGTCCATTAATCTCATGTAATAGTCGATTTTTTCATAGATATACTACATCAGGGGTTTGGCTGTGCTTGTGTCACCCCTACTAACTGCAAAGATATTTAATATATCAGTGGTGAAACTGAAAGTAACCCACTTGGATAGCAAATCCCAGCACTCCTGTTGTAATTAATACTGTAAAAAAGCTTAGGCAATATTTCTCCCAGTGTGGGAAATTTATCTAGCAAAACTAGCATTTTAAAAATTCCGGTGTTCTGAAATACCAGCAGTCCTCTTGTAATTAATACCGCAAAAAGGCATTATATCGTCCAGTGTTGTAATTTTGGTGAAAAAAAGGCCAATTTAATCAATCTGGTGTTAGTTAGACCAGAAACAGTAGGCCTCACGTTTTTACTCCTTTAAAAAGGAATTAATACCGGAAAAAGGCATTACATTGTCCAGTGTTGTAATTTTGGTGAAAAAAAAGGCCAATTTAATCAATCTGGTGTTAGTTAGACCAGAAACAGTAGGCCGCACGTTTTTACTCCTGTAAAAAGGAATTTTATCTCCCCGTGTGGGAATCTATGTACCAAAACTAGCATATTAAAAATTCTGGTGTCCAATTTGCAGCAGTTTTCTTGTAATTAATACCGGAAAAAGGAATTATATCTTCCAGTGTGGGAATTTATGTACACAAACTAGCATTTTAAAAATTCTGGTGTCCAATTAGCAGCAGTCTTCTTGTAATTAATACCTGAAAAAGGCATTACATTGTCCAGTGTTGTAATTTTGGTGAAAAAAGGCCAATTTAATCAATCTGGTGTTAGTTAAACCAGAAACAGTAGGCCGCACGTTTTTACTCCTGTAAAAAGGAATTATATCTCCCCGTGTGGGAATCTATGTACCAAAACTAGCATATTAAAAATTCTGGTGTCCAATTTGCAGCTGTTTTCTTGTAATTAATACCGGAAAAAGGAATTATATCTTCCAGTGTGGGAATTTATGTACACAAACTAGCATTTTAAAAATTCTGGTGTCCAATTAGCAGCAGTCTTCTTGTAATTAATACCTGAAAAAGGCATTACATTGTCCAGTGTTGTAATTTTGGTGAAAAAAAGGCCAATTTAATCAATCTGGTGTTAGTTAGACCAGAAACAGTAGGCCTCACATTTTTACTCCTGTAAAAATGAATTATATCTCACCGTGTGGGAATCTATGTACCAAAACTAGCATTTTCAAAATTCTGGTGTCCAATTTGCAGCAGTTTTCTTGTAATTAATACCGGAAAATGGAATTATATCTTCCAGTGTGGGAATTTTGGGGCTAAAAAATAATATATTTTATTGTGGTGCGAGTTGAATCGCAACAATGAGGAAACATTCTATTAAGGGACGAGGACGCGGTTGTGGTGGTGTCCGTGGAGCCTCTGTTGCTGGCAGAGGACGTGGCCGTTTGGCCTCAGGCGCACAAAGTAGTGAACCAACTCCCTCAAGTAGCCGGCAGAATTTACAGCGATATTTGGTGGGGCCCAATGCCGTTATGAGGATGGTAAGGCCTGAGCAGGTACAGGCATTAGTCGATTGGGTGGCCGACAGTGCTTCCAGCACGTTCACCACATTGTCTTCCACCCAGTCTTCTGCGGAAAGCGCACAGGTGGCACCTGAAAACCAAGCCCATCAGTCTGTCACATCACCCCCATGCATATCAGGGAAACTGTCTGAGCCTCAAGTTATGCAGCAGTCTCTTATTCTGTTTGAAGACTCTGCTCGCACGGTTTCCCACGGGCGTCCACCTAGCCCTTCCCCAGCGGTGGAAGACATTCCATGCACTGACGCACAACCACTTATGTATCCAGATGATGAGGACATGGGAATACCACCACAGCAGAGTGACCGAGTCTCTGATGATGACGAAACACTGGTGCCCACTGCCGCGTCTTATTGCAGTGTGCAGACTGAACAGGAGGAGGTCAGGGAGGAAGACTGGGTGGAAGACGATGCAGAGGACGATGAGGTCTTAGACCCCACATGGACTGAAGGTCGTGCCGCTGACTTAAATAGTTCAGAGGAAGAGGCAGTGGTGAGACCGAGACAACAGCGAAGCCAAAGAGGGAGCAGGGGGCAAAAGCAGAACAGCCGCCGTCCAGAGAGTTCGCCTGCTATTGGCCAGCGCCAACAGGGACCCAGCAACCCAAAGGCATCTTCAAGGAGTTCCCTGGCATGGCACTTCTTCAAACAATATGCTGACGACAAGACCAGAGTGATTTGCACACTGTGCCATCAGACCCTGAGGCGAGGCATTAACGTTCTTAACCTGAGCACCACCTGCATGATCAGGCATCTACATGCAAAGCATGAACTGCAGTGGAGTACACACCTTAAAAACAAGGAACCCGCTCAGGCTCCCCCTGCTCCCTCTACCGCTGCTGCCTCGGCTTCCGCCTCAAGAGGAATGTTGCCACCTGCCGAGCAGCAAACAGAGGATGTGCCACCGACACCACCACCACTACCGCCACCGTCACCTAGCGTCTCCACTATTTCACACAGCAGCGTTCAGCTCTCCATCTCTCAAACCTTTGAGAGGAAGCGCAAATTCCCACCTAGTCACCCTCGAGCCCTTGGCCTGAATGCCAGCATTTCTAAACTACTTGCCTTTGAAATGCTGTCATTCCGGCTGGTGGACACAGACAGCTTCAAACAGCTGATGGCCATGGCTGTCCCCCAGTATGTGGTTCCCAGCCACCACTACTTCTCCAAGACAGCCGTGCCTTCCCTGCACATGCAAGTGTCCGATAAAATCAAGTGTGCACTGCGCAACGCCATTTGTGGCAAGGTCCACCTAACCACATATACGTGGACCAGTAAGCACGGCCAGGGACGCTATATCTCCCTAACTGCACACTGGGTGAATGTAGTGGCGGCTGGGCCCCAGACAGAGAGTTCCTTGGCGCACGTCCTTCCGCCGCCTAGGATCGCAGGGCATCATTCTCTGGCTCCTGTAGCCTCCTCCTTCTACTCGGCTTCCTCCTCCACTGCTTCCACCAGCTCATCCAGTCAGCCACACACCTTCACCACCAACATCAGCACAGCCCGGGGTAAACGTCAGCAGGCCATTCTGAAACTCATATGTTTGGGGGACAGGCCCCACACCGCGCAGGAGTTGTGGCGGGGTATTGAACAACAGACCGACCAGTGGTTGCCGCCGGTGGGCCTCAAGCCCGGACTGGTGGTGTGCGATAATGGGCGAAATCTCGTGGCAGCTCTGGGACTAGCCGGTTTGACGCACATCCCTTGCCTGGCGCATGTGCTAAATTTGGTGGTGCAAAAGTTCATTCACAACTACCCAGACATGTCAGAGCTGCTGCATAAAGTGCGGGCCGTCTGTGCGCGCTTCCGGCGTTCACATCCTGCCGCTGCTCACCTGTCAGCGCTACAGCGGAACTTCGGCCTTCCCGCTCACCGCCTAATATGCGTCGTGCCCACCCGGTGGAACTCCACCTTGCACATGCTGGAGAGACTGTGCGAGCAGCAGCAGGCCATAGTGGAGTTTCAGCTGCAGCACGCACGGGTCAGTCGCACTGCGGAACAGCACCACTTCACCACCAATGATTGGGCCTCCATGCGAGACCTGTGTGCCCTGTTGTGCTGTTTCGAGTATGCCACCAACAATACCAATTCTATGTCTCCTAGAGAAAACGCTTAGGGCGATGATGGAAGAGGAGGTGGGCCAGGGCCAGGAGGAGGAGGAGGATGATGGGTCGTTTTTAGCACTTTCAGGCCAGTCTGTTAGAAGTGGCTCAGAGGGAGGTTTTTTGCAACAGCAGAGGGCAGGTACAAATGTGGCCAGCCAGGGACCACTACTGGAGGACGAGGAGGATGAGGAGGAGGTGGAGGAGGATGAGGATAAAGCAGGTTCACAGCGGGGTGGCACCCAGCACAGCGCAGGCACATCCCTGGTGCGTGGCTGGGGGGATACAGAGGATGATGACGATACGCCTCCCACAGAGGACAGCTTGTACTTACCTCTGGAGAGCCTGGCACACATGAGCGATTACATGCTGCAGTGCCTGTGCAGCGACAGCAGAGTTGCCCACATTTTAACGTGTGCTGACTACTGGGTGGCCACCCTGCTGGATCCACGGTACAAAGACAATGTGCCCACTTTACTTCCTGCACTGGAGCGTGATAGGAAGATGCGCGAGTACAAGCGCACGCTGGTAGGCGCGCTCCTGAGAGCATTCCCAACTGTCACAGGGGAACAGGTGGAAGGCCAAGGCCAAGGCAGAGGAGGAGCTAGAGGTCGCCCACGCAGCAGTGTCACGGCCAGCTCCTCTGAGGGCAGGGTTAGCATGGCAGAAATGTGGAAAAGTTTTGTCTCCACGCCACAGCTAACTGCCCCACCACCTGATACGGAACGTGTTAGCAGGAGGCAACATTTTACTAACATGGTTGAACAGTACGTCTGCACACAACTCCACGTACTGACGGATGGTTTGGCCCCATTCAACTTCTGGGTTTCCAAATTGTCCACGTGGCCAGAATTAGCATGTTATGCCTTGGAGGTGCTGTCCTGCCCGGCGGGCAGCGTTTTATCTGAACGTGTATTCAGCACGGCAGGGGGCGTCATTACTGACAAACGCAGCCGCCTGTCCGCAGCCAACGTGGACAAGCTGACGTTTATAAAAATGAACCAGGCATGGATCCCACAAGACCTGACCCTCCCTTGTGCAGAGTTGTCCTTAATAACTGCCTTAAACCATGTTGTCTTGTACTCCTGGCCACTTCTTCATTGAAAAATCAATTTTTGAAATTAACTAGGATCTTGGGGTGCAACCCAGAGTTGAATGAACCTTCCCTCTGTCTGGGTGCCGGGGCCAAAGTACATGAAAGTGTCCTTCTCCTGTGCTGGGTGATATGAATGTTATACTTGTGCTGTCTGACATGTCTCCTTTGTGTGGGTGCAGGGGGCCAAAGTCACTGAAAGCGGCCTTCTCCTGTGGTGGGTGATCTAAATGTCTGATTCTCTGCTGTGGGACCTCTCTCCTCTTTCTGGGTGCAGGGGTCAAAAAAAAAAGGTGGCCTACTCCTGTGGTGGTTGACATGATGCCTGATTCTCTGCTGTGGGACCTCTCTCCTCCGTGTGGCTGCAGGGGTCAAGGTCTCTAAAAGTGCCCTTCTCCTGTGGTGGTTGATGTAAAACTGATGCTTGTGCTATCTGACCTGTCTTCTATGTGTCGGTGCTAAGGCCTAAGTCACTGAATGCGGCCTTCTCCTGTGCTGGCTGATATAAATGCCTGAATCTCTGCTGTGGGACCTCTCTCCTCTTTGTGGCTGCAGGGGTCAAAGTCTCTAAAAGTGCCCTTCTCCTGTGGTGGTTGATGTAGAACTGATGCTTGTGCTATCTGACCTGTCTCCTCTGTCTCGTTGCTAAGGCCTAACTCACTGAAAGTGGCCATGTCATGTGCTGGGTGATATAAATGTGATACAAGTGCCATCTGACATGGTTGAAGCTGTCAAATTAACTAAAGGTGGCCGACTCCTGTAGTGGGTGATCAGTAAAACTGATGCTTGTGCTATCTGACCTGTCTCCTCTGTCTCGTTGCTAAGGCCTAACTCACTGAAAGTGGCCTTGTCATGTGCTGGGTGATATCAATGTGATACAAGTGCCATCTGACATGGTTGAAGCTATCAAATTAACTAAAGGTGGCCGACTCCTGTAGTGGGTGATCAGTAAAACTGATGCTTGTGCTATCTGACCTGTCTCCTCTGTCTCGTTGCTAAGGCCTAACTCACTGAAAGTGGCCTTGTCATGTGCTGGGTGATATAAATGTGATACATGTGCCATCTGACATGGTTGCCGGGGTCCAATTAAATGGTGGCCTACTCCTGTGGTGGGTGATCTAAATGCCTGTGTTGGCGTGATTTGGACTTTCCTCTTTGCGGGTGCCATGGGCCTGAATTAGTGATTGTGGCCTGTGGCACTGCTGGGTGAAATCAATCTTGACTTGATTTTTACTGTCCTTCTCCTGTGCTGGGTGATATAAAGCTGATACTTGTGCCATCTGACATGGTTGCCGGGGTCCCATTAAATGGTGGCCTACTCCTGTGGTGGGTGATCTAAATGCCTGATTCTATGCTGTGAAACCTCTCTCCTCCGTCTGGGTGCTGTGAAACCTCTCTCCTCCGTCTGGGTGCAGGGGTCAAAGTCTCTCAAATTCGCCTTCTCCTGTGCTGGGTGATATAAATGTTATACTTGTGCCATCTGACATGGTTGCCGGGGTCCCATTAAATGGTGGCCTACTCCTGTGGTGGGTGATCTAAATGCCTGATTCTCTGCTGTGAAACCTCTCTCCTCCGTCTGGGTGCAGGGGTCAAAGTCTCTAAAAGTGGCCTTCTCTTGTGCTGGGTGATGTAAAACTGATGCTTGTACCATCTGACATGGGTGCAGGGGTCAAATTAACTAAATGGTGGCCTACTCCTGTGGTGGGTGATATGATGCCTGAATATGTGCTGTGGGACCTCTCTCCTCTTTCTGGGTGCAGGGGTTAAAGTAACTAAAAGTCGCCTTCTCCTGTGCTGGATGGTATAAATGTAATGCTTGTGCTATCTGACATGTCTCCTCTGTCTGCGTGCTAAGGCCTAAGTCACTGAAAGTGGCCTTCTCCTGTGGTGGTTGATATGATGCCAGATTCTCTGCTGTGGGACCTCTCTCCTTTGTCTGGATGCTGGGGTCGAAATAATAGTAAGCGACCTTCTCCATTGGTGGGTGATTTGAAGCCTGATTCTGTGCTATGGAACCTAACTTCAATTAATATTGGTTAATTTTTATTTATTTTATGTTAAGTCATAGAAACATAGAAACATAGAATGTGTCGGCAGATAAGAACCATTTGGCCCATCTAGTCTGCCCAATATGCTGAATACTATGGATAGCCCCAGGCCCTATCTTATATGAAGGATGGCCTTATGCCTATCCCATGTATGCTTAAACTCCTTCACTGTATTTGCAGCTACCACTTCTGCAGGAAGGCTATTCCATGCGTCCACTACTCTCTCAGTAAAGTAATTCTTCCTGATATTACTTTTAAACCTTTGCCCCTCTAATTTAAAACTATGTCCTCTTGTAGCAGTTTGTCTTCTTTTAAATATTCTCTCCTCTTTTACCGTGATGATTCCCTTTATGTATTTAAAAGTTTCTATCATATCCCCTCTGTCTCTTCTTACTTCCAAGCTATACATGTTAAGGTCCTTTAACCTTTCCTGGTAAGTTTTGTCCTGCAATCCATGTACTAGTTTAGTAGCTCTTCTCTGAACTCTCTCCAAAGTTTCAATATCCTTCTGCAGATATGGTCTCCAGTACTGCACACAATACTCCAAATAAGGTCTCACTAGTGCTCTGTAGAGCGGCACGAGCACCTCCCTCTTTCTACTGTTAATGCCTCTCCCTATACACCCAAGCATTCTGCTGGCATTACCTGCTGCTCTATGACATTGTCTGCCCACCTTTAGGTCGTCTGATATAATGACCCCTAAATCCCTTTCCTCAGATACTGAGGTTAGTACTGTATCACTGATTTTATATTCTGCTCTTGGGTTTTACGCCCCAGGTGCATTATCTTGCACTTATCGACATTAAATTTTAGTTGCCAGATTTTTGACCATTCCTCTAGTTTTCCTAAATCCTTTTCCATTTGGTGTATCCCTCCAGGAACATCAACCCTGTTACAAATCTTTGTGTCATCAGCAAAAGACACACCTTACCATTGAGGCCTTCTTCAATTTCGCTGATAAAGATATTAAACAATATGGGTCCCAGAACAGATCCCTGAGGTACCCCACTGGTAACAATACCATGGTCTGAATATACTCCATTGACTACAACCCTCTGTTTTCTGTCCTTCAGCCACTGCCTAATCCATTCAACAATATGTGAGCTCAAGCTCAAAGACTGCAGTTTATTGATAAGCCTTCTATGTGGGACAGTATTAAATGCCTTACTAAAGTCCAGATAAGCGATGTCTACTGCACCTCCGCCATCTATTATTTTAGTCACCCAATCAAAAAGTCAATAAGATTAGTTTGACATGATCTCCCTGAAGTAAACCCATGCTGTTTTTATCAATCAACCCATGGGTTTTTAGATGTTCCACAATCCTCTCCTTGAGTATGGTTTCCATTAATTTCCCCACTATTGATGTCAGGCTTACTGGCCTATAGTTGCCTGATTCCTCTCTACTACCTTTCTTGTGAATTGGAACAACGTTTGCTAATTTCCAATCTTCTGGGACGACACCTGTTACCAGTGATTGGTTAAATAAATCTGTTAATGGTTTTGCTAGTACACCTCTAAGCTCTTTTAATAGCTTTGGGTGTATCCCATCAGGCCCCTGTGATTTATTTGTATTAATTTTGGACAGCTGACTTAGAACCTCTTCCTCTGTAAAGACACATGCATCAAAGGATTCATTAGTCTTCCTCCCTAACTGAGGTCCTTCTCCTTCATTTTCCTTTGTAAAAACTGAACAGAAGTATTCATTGAGGCAGTTAGCTAGTTCTTTATCCACTTCCATATACCTTCCTTCTTTTGTTTTTAATTTGGTAATTCCTTTTTTTAATTTCCTTTTTTCATTTATGTATCTGAAGAATGTCTTATCACCTTTTTTCATTGACTGAGCTAATGTCTCTTCTGCCTGAGCTTTAGAAGCTCTTATAACTTGCTTGGCCTCTCTCTGCTTCATCTTATCCCTATCTACATTTGTTTGCAGGGGATTTACCTACATTTTGCTGCCTTTTGCAGCCCTCTAGCCCTGTCCGGGAGTCTTTTACAGCCTTTTTAGTGCCCAAAAGTTCGGGTCCCCATTGACTTCTATGGGGTTCGGGTTTGGGATGAAGTTCGGGTTGAGTTAGGATTACGAACCCGGACATTTTCCGGAAGTTCGGCCAAACCTCTCGAACCCGAACTTCCAGGTGTTCGCTCAACTCTACTTGTGAGGTATTGGAGGTTGTAGTTAAGGTTACGGTCAGTGTTAGGATTAGTATTAGGGCCAGTGTTAGGGTTAGGCATAGTATTAAAATTATGGCCAGTATTAGGGTAAGGAGTAGTATTAGCATTAGGGCCAGTATTAGGATTAGGGCCAGTATTGGGGTTAGAGGCCAGTAATAGGGTTAGTCATAGCGTTAGAGTTAGGGGTTAGTATTAGGGTTAGGTGTATTATTAGCATAAGTGCAGTGTCCCAGGGGGTCAGTAGTGTAGCTTTAGGTATGCTGGGCTTTGTAGTGCAGGGCAACCCACTAACCTGGGACTGACTGTCGTCTTCAATCGGGTCAGCACTGGAACAGGCAGGTGATGAATGTCGTGACGCCAGTGCCAATTGAACGGTGGCACACCATGTAGTGACAGGTGGAATAATTGAGGAATCTTTATGTACTTGAATAACAGGATAACTTTACTGAACGTAGTTGAAGATAGATGAACAGTCAGTAAGTACAGTTCCAGAATATTCCACACGTTACAATACAGTTTACTTTCAATGCAGCAATACACTTCAGGCAATTATTTGTCTCTGCAGGGATACTTGTCCTGTATGCAGCTCGACTAAGGAGGCAACACTTCTCCACTAGTCCTTGGGTCTGGACTGCTCCTCCTAGGGAATGAATCTTCCTAGGCTGGACCCCCTCAGGCTATAGGGCCTGGGCTGACTTCAACAGGCACAAGGCCTGGCCTTAGACTTCACAGGCTTATGGCCTGAGCTAAAAAAAACTGCCTTCCCTTCCCTGACTGGGCCTATAAATAAACTAGGGCTCCCTAGCTCCCTCTAGTGTCCTAGAGCTGGAATTACATCCCTAGCAGGCCTGCACATGCAATATCACAGTAACAGGGAAGTATATAGCATTACATTACATGAAAGGTAATTTATACCGAACTCCCCAGAAATGAGGGGAACGACAGCACACAAGTGACCCTTCTGTAGTGACGGGCATTACAGCTCCCGTACACTACATAAGGCTACATTCAGATGGCCATAAGAGTTTTGTGGTCCACATTTTGCAGAGTGCACATGGCCAGCCCTATATAGAAATGTCTATTCTTGTCCGGGATTGCGGACAAGAAAAGGTCATGCTCTATATTTTTTGAGGGGCCGTGGAACAGAACTACATATGCGGACAGCACACGGTGTGCTGTCAGCATCTTTTGCAACCCCATTGAAATGAATGGGTCCGCATCCATTCTGCAAAATTGCGGAATGAATGTGGACCCAGAAATACGGTCATCTGAATGAACCCTTAGGGCCAATATAAGGATTAGGGTCAGTATTAGAGTTAGGGGCCAGCATTGGGGTTAGAGTCAGCATTAGGGTACATTCACATGACCACATTTCCAATAATTTCAATAGGTCCACAAAAGATGCAGACAGCATACCGTGCGCTATCCACATCCATAATTCAGTTTCGCGCCCCTGCAAAAAAAAGAGTAAGTCCTATTCTTGTCCGCAATCGCAGACAAAAAAAGGTATTTATATCTTATGGCTGGCCGTATGTGTTCCACAATATGCGGAACGCACACGGTCGGTATCAGTGTTTTGAGGAACCACAATTTGCGGACCGCAAAACACATACGGGCATGTGACTGTAGCCTTAGGATTAGGTGTCAGTATTAGAATTATGGGTCAGTATGACATAGTATTAGCATTGGGGGCAGTATTAGAGTTAGGGACAGTATTAGGGGTCAGTATTAGGGTTAGGGGTCAGTATTAGGGTTAGGGAAAGTATTAGGGGTCAGTATTACGGTTAGGGGGTCAGTACTAGGGTTAAGGGTCAGGGGCCAGTATTAGGGTTAAGGGTCAGAGGCCAGTATTAGGGTTAGGGAACATTGTCTTGGGGGGCGGCGATGTCCTACGATGCAGGGATTCAGACCCGGCCTCTTCTGGCTGGTCTGCTCCTGAGGAACGTTGCAGGCGGCTCAATGACAACATTGCGCTGCCTACATCATATCAGTGCACGGGGAATAGCTGGGCAAGGAACGAGCAGTTCCCTTGTCCCGTCGGCCAGCCATGGGGGCATGTGCCCTCTTGCCCCCCAGCCCTGCACCTGCTGCTGATTCAGTAGGAAGAAAAAAAACTGTCAGCCAGAGGCAGGTGCAGGTGGGAGGGGAGAGCCGTGAGCTCATGAATATGGGGACTCATTAGCATGTGCTGAAGCTGTTAGGATTTAAAAGTGAGGGTAGTGGAAAATTGGTGAAAGATTCCCTTTTATGTTGAAGTAAGATTTTGATTGGCCAAAAGGTCCACTGGATCAATCGAAAGTATAAAACCTGACAGATCATGGTTTTGGCAGATTTTGGTGTGCCACGGCCATTACAAATATTTGTTCCCAAATTCTATAATTCTCCAGCAGATCTAAAATGCAAATCCAGTCACCCTTGGATTTTTGTGGCAGATTTCACATCAGATTTATCATGTGGACATAGCTTTAGATAAACCATTGATATTGTGGCAAGAAGTTTGCTATGTGTGCACCTTATTTCACCAGTTTCCCAATTTCTAAATAAAAAAAGAACACTTGTACTGGGTAAAATATTTTGCTCTATGGCCAAGAGTGTCAACTCAGCATTGGACTGCCCAACCCGAGTACCAGTACCACTAGAGGCCCAGGCTCTGGTACATAGTGGGCCCCAAATTTCTGGAGAAAAAAAACACTGGAAACTGCCTTTGGAACCAGTCACTTGCCACTATGGTCTGTTTCATCAAATCAAAACATATGAAACTTTATTAATAATATGGGTGTTGGGTCCTGAGAATAAGTTCCTATAGTGGGCCAGAGTCCAACACTGTGTCAGTGCAGTTTATGTTCTCAATATGAGTGTATCATCACAAAACATAAAAAATAATATTAAGTTTTAAAAAGAAATATACTCATAGCTAATGGCAATTTATCCCAAAGAGATAATGTATTCTCAGCAGTGATCATGCCCTCTCTTACAGAAACATATTTTTCAGTTATGCCCAGCTACCGTTCAACTGCTAATTAGAATTGAGCGAACCGTACCGAATTTTTAGGTGATCGGGACAAGGGACAAGGACGTGGACATTTTCAAAAAAGTTTGGGTTCGGGTCCGTTGTTCAGTGATTTCTTCCCGCTTTCTGAAGGGCTGCACCGCAGCCAATCAGCTAGCGTTTTACTTCTTGCCCTAAGAAGCCATCACAGCGATGCCTACTAATGGCATGGCTGTGATTGGCCAAGTGAAGCATGTGACCCAGCCTCTATTTAATCTGGAGTCACATAGCGCCACACGTCACTCTGCTTTGATTAGTGTAGGGATAGGATGCAGCTGCTGTGAGGGCGAGACTAGGCAGGGAAAAGTCAGCAAAAACACATAATGAAGTGATCGATCTACAGCTGTGAATCATTCAGCTTCTGCTAGTTAATTGCTCACTGGTTTTTAGGCTGCACAGAGCGTTTTTCTGTCACTTTTTTCTGGGGTGATCGGCGGCCATTTTGTGTATTGAGGTGCACCAGCATAAGCTGCCACCAAGTCCATCAATCCATCAATACTAGTTTTATTTTTGCAATATCCTACATCAGGGGCTTGGCTGTGCTTATTGTTACCCCTAGAAACTCAGGATAGAAATTTCTATATTTTATTAAGGGGTTAAATTCAATTGCCAAAATAGCAATCCCCTAAATCTGGTGTTCCAGCTGTGGCTAGCCAAGTGTAATACTGTCTGCTGTCTGGCAAAGGATAGATTTTTTTCTGTGGTGAAATTCAATTGCCAAAATAGCAATCCCCTAAATCTGGTGTCCCAGCAGTGGCTGGCCAAGTTTAATAGTGTCCGGCAAAGGATAGATTTTGTTCTGGGGTGAAATTCAATTGCCGAAATAGCAATACTGTAAATCAGTGGTTTCAGCTGTGGCTGGCCAAGTTTAATAGTGTCAGGCAAAGGGTAGATTATGTTCTGGTGTGAAATTCTATTGCCAAAATAGCAATCCCCTAAATCTGGTGTCCCAGCAGTGGCTGGCCAAGTTTAATAGTGTCCGGCAAAGGATAGATAATTTTCTGGGGTGAATTTCAATTGTCAAAATAGCAATCCCCTAAATATGGTGTCCCAGCAGTGGCTGGCCAAGTTTAATAGTGTCCTACAAAGGTTAGATTTTGTTCTGGGGTGAAATTAATTGCCAAAATAGCAATACCGTAAATCTGGTGTTCCAGCTGTGACTGGACAAGTTTCATAGTGTCTGTCATAGGATATATTATTTTCTGGGATGAAATTCAGTTGCAAAAATAGAAATACAGTAAATCTGGTGTAACAGCTGTGACTGGACAAGTTTCATAGTGTCCGTCAAAGGATATATTATTTTTTGGGGTAAAATTCAATTGCCAAAATAGCAATACCCAAAATATGGTGTTCCAGCTGTTGCAGGCCAAAAGGAAATCTATCCGTAAAAGGGTATATTACAGTAAGTGTTAAAATACAGCATAATCTTCTTCATTTGCACACACTGTTTTGCATCTCTAAGTGTAAATCTGTCGGTAAAAGGATACCTTTCATCTAGGGCCTAAATACTAGGCCTACAATTGATATTCCCCTAAATCTGTGGTTACTGCTGTGCCTGGATTATTGTAATACGGTACATAAATAGATAGCCAGATAGTGTTAGGTGCCTGTAAAAAAAAAAGGCCTGAATTTGAATTCAATACATTGGGACAAATAATTTTTTTCTTATTGTGGTGAACGGTAACAATGAGGAAAACATCTAGTAAGGGACGCGGACATGGTCGTGGTGTTGTTAGTGGACCCTTTGGTGCTGGGAGAGGACGTGGCCGTTCTGCCGCAGCAAAACGTCCTAGTGAACCAACTACCTCAGGTTCCAGTACCCGCCAGAGTTTACAGCGATATTTGGTGGGGCGCAATGCCGTTCTAAGGATGGTAAGGCCTGAGCAAGTACAGGCGCTAGTCAATTGGGTGGCCGACAGTGGATCCAGCACGTTCACAACATTATCTCCCACCCAGTCTTCTGCAGAAAGCGCACAGGTGGCGCCTGAAAACCAAGCCCATCAGTCTGTCACATCACCCCCATGCATATCTGGGAAACTATCTGAGCCTCAAGTTATACAGCAGTCTCTTATGCTGTTTGAAGACTCTGCTGGCAGTTTTCCCAAGGGAATCCACCTAGCCCTTCCCCAGTGGTGGAAGACATAGAATGCACTGACGCACAACCACTTATGTTTCCTGATGATGAGGACATGTGAATACCACCTCATCAGAGTCTGCACGTCTCTGATGATGACGAAACACAGGTGCCAACTGCTGCGTCTTTTTGCAGTGTTCAGAACGAACAGGAGGTCAGGGAGGAAGACTGTGTGGAAGACGATGCAGGGGACGATGACCCCACATGGAATGAAGGTCGTGCCACTTACTTTCATAGTTCAGAGGAAGAGGCAGTGGTGAGACCGAGCCAACAGGGTAGCAAAAGAGGGAGCAGGGGGCAAAAGCAGAACACCAACACCACCACCTCCGTCACCAAGCATATCCACCATCTCACACGGCAGCGTTCAGCTCTCCATCTCACAAACATTGGAGAGAAAGCTTAAATTCCCACCTACCCACCCTCGAGCCCTGGGCCTGAATGCCAACATTTCTAAACTACTGGCCTTTGAAATGCTGTCATTCAGGCTGGTGGACACAGACAGCTTTAAACAGCTGATGGCGATGGCTGTCCCACAGTATGTTGTTCCCAGCCGCCACTACTTCTCCAAGAGAGCCGTGCCTTCCCTGCACAACCAAGTATCTGATAAAATCAAGTGTGCACTGTGCAACGCCATCTGTGGCAAGGTCCACCTAACCACAGATACCTGGACTAATAGGCATGGCCAGGGATGCTATATCTCCCTAACTGCACACTGGGTAAATGTAGTGGCGGCTGGGCCCCAGGCGGAGAGTTCTTTGGCGCACGTCCTTTCACCACCAAGGATCGGAGTGCATCATTCTTTTCCTCCTGTAGCCTCCTCCTCCTACTCTGCTTCCTCCTCCTCTTCTTCCACCTGCTCATCCAGTCAGCCACACACCTTCACCAACAACTTCAGAGAAGTCTGGGGTAAACGTCAGCAGGCCGTTCTGAAACTCATATGTTTGGGGGACAGGCCCCACACCGCACAGGAGTTGTGGCGGGGTATTGAACAACAGACCGACGAGTGGTTGCTGCCGGTGGGCCTCAAGCCCGGCCTGGTGGTGTGCGATAATGGGCGAAATCTCGTGGCAGCTCTTGGACTAGCCGGTTTGACGCACATCCCTTGCCTGGCACATGTGCTGAATTTGGTGGTGCATAAGTTCATTCACAACTACTCTGACATGTCAGAGCTTCTGCATAAAGTGTGTGCATCTGTGTGCACTTCCGGCTTTCACATTCTGCCGCTGCTCGCCTGTCTGCGCTACAGCGTAACTTCGTCCTTCCCGCTTACCGCCTCATATGCGTCGTGCTCCACCTTGCACATACTTGAGAGCAGCAGGCCATAGTAGAGTTTCAGCTGCAGTACGCATGGGTGAGTCGCACTGCGGAACAGCACCACTTCATCACCAATGACTGGGCCTCCATGCGAGACCTGTGTGCCCTGTTGTGCTGTTTCGAGTACTCCACCAACATGGCCAGTGGCGATGACACCGTTATCAGTGTTACAATGCCACTTCTATGTCTCCTTGAGAAAACACTTAGGGCAATAATGGAAGAGGAGGTGGCCCAGGAGGAGGAAGAGGAGGAAGATGGGTCATTTTTAGCACTTTCAGGCCAGTCTCTTAGAAGTGGCTCAGAGGGAGGTTTTTTGCAACAGCAGAGGTCAGGTACAAATGTGGCCAGCCAGGGCCCACTACTGGAGGACGAGGAGGATGAGGAGGAGGTGGAGGAGGATGAGGATGAATCAGGATCACAGCTGGATGGCACCCAACGCAGCTCGGGCCCATCACTGGTGCGTGGTTGTGGGGAAACGGAGGACGATGACGATACGCCTTGTCCTTACCTCTAGGCAGCCTGGCACACATGAGCGACTACATCCTGCAGTGCCTGCACAACGACAGCAGAGTTGCCCACATTTTAACGTGTGCGGACTACTGGGTTGCCACTCTGCTGGATTCCCGGTACAAAGACAATGTGCCCACCTTACTTCCTGCACTGGAGCGTGATAGGAAGATGCGTGAGTACAAGCGCACGCTGGTAGACGCGCTCCTGAGAGCATTCCCAAATGTCACAGGGGAACAGGTGGAAGCCCAAGGCGAAGGCAGAGGAGGAGCGAGAGGTCGCCAAGCAGCTGTGTCACGGCCAGCTCCTCTGAGGGCAGGGTTAGCATGGCAGAGATGTGGAAAAGTTTTGTCCCCACACCACATCAACGGCACCACCACCTGATACGGAACGTGTTAGCAGGAGGCAGCATTTCACTAACATGGTGGAACAGTACGTGTGCACACCCCTCCACGTACTGACTGATGGGTCGTCCCCATTCAACTTCTGGGTCTCCAAATTGTCCACGTGGCCAGAGCTAGCATTTTATGCCTTAGAGGTGATGGCCTGCCCGGCGCCAGCGTTTTTTCTGAACGTGTATTCAGCACGGCAGGTGCCGTCATTACTGACAAATGCAGCCGCCTGTCCACAGCCAACGTGGACAAGCTGACGTTCATAAAAATGAATCAGGCATGGATCCCAGAAGAAATGTCCATCCCTTGTGCAGAATAGTTATTTATAACTACCTCCCCTTAACCATATATTATTGTACTCCAGGGCACTTCTTTATTGAATCCTCTTTTTTTAATTTTACCATTATTTTGCGGGGCAACCCAAAGTTGAATGAACCTCTCCTCCGTCTGGGTGCCAGGGGCCTAAATATCTGAAAGTGGCCTTCTCCATTGGTGGATGACATGAAGCCTGATTCTCTGCTTTGGGACCTCTCTCCTCTGTCTGGGTGCTGGGGCCTAAATAACTAAAAGTGGCCTTCTCCGTTGGTCTGTGACATGATGCCTCTTTTGCTGCTATGGGACCTCTCTCCTCTGTCTGGGTGTCAGGGGCCTAACTTTCACGTACTTGCTTGCTTTCTTGGTGGCAGACATTTAACTCTTTTTACTGTCTAATGACCGCCCCATTGTCTGGGTGTCAGGGGCCTATATGTCGTTTAATTATTAGTTGTCTTGGTGGAAGACATTAAACTCTTTTTACTATCATGACCGCCCCATTGTCTGGGTGTCAGGGGCCTAAATTTCACGTACTTGCTTGCTGTCTTGGTGGCAGACATTTAACACTTTTTACTGTCTAATGACCGCCCCATTGTCTGGATGTCATGGGCCTATATGTCGTTTAATCATTTGTTGTCTTGGTGGGAGATATTAAACTCTTTTTACTGTCAAATGACCTCTCCTCTGTCTGGGTGTCAAGGGCCTACATAAATGATAATGGACTGTTCCATTGCAAGTTTACCTGAGGCCGGTATTGCTGTAACCGGGCCGCTCTCCTCTTTGTGGGTGCCATCACCCTGAGTCTGTGAATGAGGCCTGTGGCACTGCAGGCAGACATGAATCTTTTTTGGCTGTGATGAGAACTTCAACTCCCATAGCATTCCCACCTGATGCCACCCCAACCTCCTATTCCAACTCCTTCTCCTCCAAGTTGCCAATTGATATTGGTAAATTTTTATTTATTTTATTTTAAGTCATTTATCTATCCACATTTGTTTCCAACACCTCTCCTCAGCTTATTTGCCTGGGCAAACGTACCTGTACTGCAGAGGAGAAATCTCGTCATGCAGCGCCGCATACACCGACTTCACGTGTCTTCTGACAGTAGCGCAATGCTTCTCTCAGAATGCACATCAGTGCTGCAGCATTTACATCGGTTGGTCCGTTGGTCTACCTGGAAAATAAAGGGTGGTTAGGTGGAAAAAAAAAAGAAAGAAGAAAAAACAGGCAGCAGGCTCATAAACTTGAACGTTACAAACTTTATAAAACCTGAACATCATAAAACTTTTAAAATCTGAACTAACTCAAGATTTCTTTTTCTTGCTACCTGTTCAATTTTTTTTTTTTTTTTTTACCATTTCACTCTTTATTTTCCTAGCAGAAACCTCTCCTGGGCATAGAAGCTTTCCGGGTTGGTGTTTATAAATTGAGTGGCATACCGATTTGTTTCTACCATGACTAGTCAAAGAGCTCCGCAGTGAAGAACAGCTCAAAAAAAAACCCCAGTGCCGATCCGATCTGAGCTGTCTCCACCCGAACTCCTGACTGGGCGGTAAAAGGGGAAACTAATGGTGCGGCTGAAGATGGGGGCTGCCAATCAGGGTTTGCCAGCACCTCAGGGATTCTAGGGGCTCTACGGGCCTGTCTGCGCGTTGGCTGCGAGGGGGAGCTACTGCACGTGCCACCGTACCAGCTTCAACTGCCCTTCTGGTGCTTACCACTTCACCATGTTGTACGGCAGTGCTGGTAGTAGGTCCAGGATGGGCTGCGCTGCTGGTGTATGCCTCACCATGTAATCCGGCAGCCAGGAGCGTAGCTAACAGCTCATGGGCCCTGGTGCAAGAGTTAAGCTTGGGCCCCCTTCCCTCAGTGCTTTGTGTGTCTTCTTATGTGGCACAAGGATCTTTGGGCCCCCTCAGGCTCCTGGGCCCGGTAGCGACTGCTACCTCTGCACCCCCTATAGCTACGCCCATGCCGGCAGCGCCAGCCCCACTCTGCTGCCCTTGAAATGAGTCCTGCGCTACCTGTGGTCTAGCGACACGGGGCCGGGTACGCCTGGTGGTATCAGGGACCTCAACCTCCTCGTCCGAACTTTGGGTCAGACTGCCACTGCTTTCTACAGGTTCATATTCTGACCCGCTAGATTCGTCAGATGAGGGTTCCCATTCCTCATCCGACTGAACATAGAAACATAGAATGTGTCGGCAGATAAGAACTATTTGGCCCATCTAGTCTGCCCAATATACTGAATACTATGAATAGCCCCTGGCCCTATCTTATATGAAGGATGGCCTTATGCCTATCCCATGCATGCTTAAACTCCTTCACTGTATTTGCAGCTACCACTTCTGCAGGAAGGCTATTCCATGCGTCCAATACTCTCTCAGTAAAGTAATACTTCCGGATATTACTTTTAAACCTTTGCCCCTCTAATTTAAAACTATGTCCTCTTGTAGCAGTTTTTCTTCTTTTAAATATTCTCTCCTCTTTTACCGTGTTGATTCCCTTTATGTATTTAAAGGTTTCTATCATATCCCCTCTGTCTCTTTTCCTACTTCCAAGCTATACATGTTAAGGTCCTTTAACCTTTCCTGGGTCAGAATCCTGTAGGCCTCTTCAGGAGAATACCCCTTATTTGACATTTGGACAACTAAATTTAGGGGGTATTCCCTGAGAATACCCAAGTAAAAGAGCATGCCTGTCTTACAAATGGGAGGGTAGCGAAGTACAGAAGCCGCTGCGATTGATAAAACATATCAAAACTGATTTTTTTTTATCGCCGCAGCGCTTGTGAAGTGATTGTGCAGTGATTACAAATTTTTTTTTGTCACTGCTGTGAGGCGGAAGTTGGTGAACGCACGTGTGGGCGACCGATCAGGCCTGATCGGGCAAACACTCCGTTTTGGGTGGGGGGTGAGCTAAAGTGACAGTAATACTATTATAGATCTGACTGTGATCAGTTCTGATCACTTACAGATACTATAAAAGTACAAATGCTGATTAGCGCTACGCTAATCAGCGAATCAGTGACTGCAGTGCGGTGGGCTGGGTGCTAACACTAACTACCTACCAAAGGGGCCTAAACTAAATCTAAACCTAACAGTCAATACTAGTGGGAAAAAAAAAGTGACAGTTTACACTGATCACTTTTTTACCTTTCACTAGTGATTGACAGCTGATTGAAAGGGGTGATCAAGGGGTTAATTGGGGTGATGGGGGGTGATAAGGGCCTATGTGGAGTGTGCTTGGTGTACTTACAGTAGAGGTGTGCTCTCTCCTGGGTCCAACCGACGAAAAGGACCCAGGAGAGGGCACAGAAGACATTTAATGCATTATATTTATAAATATAATGCATTATATGGCTTGTGATTCGTTTTTTTGAACATCACCAGCCTGCCAGCGCCGATCATTGGCTGGCAGGCTGGTGACGAACTTCTCCTGAGCAGCTCCCGACAGTCTGTGCTCCAATTTAAATGTGCCTGCTTTTCATCTACTGGCTACATTCAGGTGCACCTGGAAGGCTCTGGGCCATATCAGCCGGTCTCGGGTGGGGCTCACAGGCACCTCCCACCTCCCATGGCAAGCATGGTTACATGCTGGAGGTCACTGGTGAGTTGTTTGTGAGTCAGGCCTTACGCTCCCGCAATGCCCAACGGCCCCTGGCATCGCCCATATGGCACAGGTAGGTTGAGTGGTAGGGTCTCGGGCTATTTGAGAGACCTTGGCGTGGTGTCCGAGCTTAAGACATGTCCTCCTAGTAGGATGTGTCGAACTAACCTCTCAATTTTAACATCAGTGTGAGGGTTTAGTATTGCCGCAGAGTGCACCTGCCTTTGCTATGGTTATGTTTTTACATATGGTTTTTGGTTGCTCTATATTACACTTTTTGTGAGGCAAGGTAAGAAAAAATAGCTGTTATGGCACTGTTTTTTATTTTTTGTTATTTACAATGTTTATTTGACAGGTTAGATAATGTGGTATTTTTATAGAGCAGGTTGTTACGGACACGACAATACCAAATATGACAACTTTTTGGGGTTGTTTGTTTCAGTTTTGCATAATCAAATATTTTATAAAAAAAGAGTCATAGTTTTTTTTTAATTTTTGGGTGATTGTCTAAGGTAGGGTCTCATTTATTGGGGGATAAGATAGTTCGAGTTCGATTGGTATGATTTTGGGGTGCGTATGACTTTTTGATCGCCTGCTTTCACACTTTTTGTGCTGTAAGGTGACAAAAATGGCTCTTTTTACACCCTTTTTTTTTTTACGGTGTTCACCTGAGGGGTTAGGTCATGTGATTTTTTTATACAGCAGGCTCTCATGGACGCGGTGAAACCTAACATACATACTTTTTTTTATTTATGTAAGTTTTACCCAATGATATTTTTGAAACAAAAAAAATCATGTTTTAGTGTCTCTATAGTCTGAGAGCTATAGTTTTTTTTATTTTATTTTTGGGCGATTGTCTTAGGTAGGGTCTCATTTTTGTGGGATGAGATGACTAGAGATGGCCCGAACTATCCACCGGCAAACAGTTCCCGGCGAACATAGCTTGTTCGCGTTCGCCGCAGCGGGCGATAACATGCGATGTTCGGTCCGCCCCCTATACATCATCATTGAGCAAACTTTGACCCTGTACCTCACAGTCAGCAGACACAATCCAGCCAATCAGCAGCATACCCTCCCTCCCAGACCCTCCCATCTCCTGAACAGCATCAATTTTAGATTCATTCGGAAGCTGCAGTCTTAGTGAGAGGAGGGAGAGTGCAGTTGCTGCTGATTTAATAGGGAAATCGATAGCTAGGCTAATGTATTCAGTGTCCACTGCAGTCCTGAAAGACTCATCTGATCTCTGCTGTAAGGACAGCGTCCTGACAGCACCCCAAAAAGCCCTTTTTAGGGCTGCAACATTAGTCTGCTTTTTTTTTTTTTCTCCATATATATATTGAAGTTGCCTGGCCTGCCTGTGTGTCAGGAGCTGCAGGCCCACAGACTGTAGTGTGCCCACTGCCAGTGCCCACCCCTGTCATCCCGTGTGGCACAGGACTTTGCATCAAAAAAATGCATTTCATTTTTACACTTTAGTGTAATTTCAGTTGCTTGCCTGCTAGTGTGTGTCAGGCCGACTTCCACTGACTGTAGTGTGCCCACTGCCAGTGCCCACCACTGATACCAGGTGGCACAGTAGCTTGCCGATAAATAAGGCATTTAATTTTTACACATTAGTCTAATTTCAGTTGCTTGCCTGCTGCCAGTGTGTGTCAGGCCCACTTCCACTGACTGTAGTGTGCCCACTGCCAGTGCCAACCACTGATACCGGGTGGCACAGTAGCTTGCCGATAAATAAGGCATTTAATTTTTAGACAGTAGTCTAAATTCAGTTGCTTGCCTGCTGCCAGTGTGTGTCAGGCCCACTTTCACTGACTGTAGTGTGCCCAATGCCAGTGCCAACTACTGATACGGGGTGGCACAGTAGCTTGCCGATAAATAAAGCATTTAATTTTTAGACAGTAGTCTAAATTCAGTTGCTTGCCTGCTGCCAGTGTGTGTCAGGCCCACTTCCACAGACTGTAGTGTGCCCACTGCCAGTGCCAACCACTGATACCGGGTGGCACAGTAGCTTGCCGATAAATAAGGCATTTAATTTTTAGACAGTAGTCTAAATTCAGTTGCTTGCCTGCTGCCAGTGTGTGTCAGGCCCACTTTCACTGACTGTAGTGTGCCCACTGCCAGTGCCAACCACTGATGCGGGGTGGCACAGTAGCTTGCCGATAAATAAAGCATTTAATTTTTAGACAGTAGTCTAAATTCAGTTGCTTGCCTGCTGCCAGTGTGTGTCAGGCCCACTTCCACAGACTGTAGTGTGCCCACTGCCAGTGCCAACCACTGATACCGGGTGGCACAGCAGCTTGCCGATAAATAAGGCATTTCATTTTTAGACAGTAGTATAATTTCAGCTGCTTGCCTGCTGCCAGTGTGTGTCAGGCCCACTTCCACAGACTGTTGTGTGCCCACTGCCAGTGCCCACCACTCATACCGGGTGGCACAGTACCTAGCACGCGTAGTACCACTAATCTAAAAAAAAATGACAGGCAGAGGCAGGCCACCCCGCAGGGGCCGTCGTGGTCATGGTGCTGTGATTTCCACTGTCCCTGGAATAATGCCTAGTGTTCAGAGGCCGTGTACCCTGAACCCGAAAAATTCTGAGGACATAGTTGACTGGCTTAGACAGGACACCCAATCTTCAACAGCTTCCGCTAAGAACCTTGACGCACCATCCTCCTCCAGCTCAGCTTCGGTCACCTGCTCTCAAGTTACCACGCTCCCGCCCGCCGCCACCACCACCACCACTACCACCACAGCTGCTTCACTTGATCCGTCAGAGGAGTTATTTACACATCAGTTGGATGCAATTAGTGATGTGCAACCATTATTGCCAGATGATGTAGATTACAGGGATATGTCTCAGTCAGGCAGGATTACATACATGGACGTACAGTGTGATGATGATGATGATGATGTTGTACCCGCTGCTGCTTCCTTTGCTGAGGTGTCAGATACAAGTGAAGCGGTTGATGATGACGATGTGTCCACGGATGCCACATGGGTGCCTGCTCGAAGAGAAGAAGAGGTGGAAAGTTCAGAAGGGGAGACAGAGAGAATGAGGAGACGAGTTGGAAGCAGGGGGAGGTCGTCGCAAGGAGTTAGTGGCACAGTCAGACAGCAAGTATCGGCACCAGGGGTCAGCCAGACAGCACTCCAGTCAACACATGCTGTTGCGACCACCAGAATGCCGTCATTGCAAAGCTCAGCAATGTGGCATTTTTTTTGTGCAATGCCATTTTCAACCTGTGCCAAAAGAAACTGAGTCGTGGGAAGTCCAACACCCACCTCGGTACAACTGCTTTGCGAAGGCACATGATCTCACATCACAAACGCCTATGGGATCAACACATGAGTACAAGCAGCACACAAACTCAAAGCCACCATGCTCCTCCTGGTCCAGCATCTTCAGCCACGTCAACCACTGCTGTCCTCCCTGCCCCCTCTCAACCAACCACCACTCCGACTCTCACCTTCAGGTGTCTGTCAAGGACATGTTTGAGCGTAAGAAGCCAATGTCACAGAATCACCCCCTTGCCCAGCGACTGACAGCTGGCTTGACAGAACTCTTAGCCCACCAGCTTTTACCATACCAGCTGGTGGAGTCTGAGGCCTTCAAAAAATTTGTTGCTATTGGGACACCACAGTGGAAGGTACCCGGCCGAAATCTATTTTCAAAAAAGGCAATCCCAAACCTCTACAATGTCTTTGAAAAGGAAGTCATGGCATCTCTGGCATACAGTGTTGGGGCAAGGGTCCATCTGACCACTGATACCTGGTCTGCAAAGCACGGTCAGGGCAGGTATATCACGTACACTGCGCATTGGGTCAACCTGCTGACGGCTGACAAGCATGGAATGCTTGGCTCCGCAGCGGAGTTGGTGACACCGCCACGACTTGCAGGCAGACCTACTGCCCCCTCCTCTACTCCTACTCCATCCTCTTCGATATCCTCCTCTACTGAGTCCTCTTCTGCTGCCGGGTCTGGCTGCACATCAACTGAATCCCCCCAGCTCCCCAGGGGCTATTCCACATCCCGGATACGACAGTGTCACTCTATCTTGGGGTTTATTTGCCTGAAAGCAGAGAGCCACACAGGACCAGCACTCCTGTCTGCCCTGAATGCACAGGTGGATCAGTGGCTGACCCCCGCACCAACTGGAGATCGGCAAAGTGGTGTGTGACAATGGAACAAATTTGTTGTCGGCATTGAATTTGGGCAACTTGTCACATGTGCCGTGCATGGCACATGCGTTGAATCTCATCGTACAACGCTTTGTGTCTAAGTACCCAGGCTTACAGGACGTCCTCAAGCAGGCCAGGAAGGTGTGTGGCCATTTCAGGCTTTCTTACACGGCCATGGCGCACTTTTCCGATATTCAGCGGCGAAACAACATGCCAGTGAGGCGCTTGATTTGCGACAGCCCGACACGTTGGAATTCAACATTCCTAATGTTCGACTGCCTGCTCCAACAAAAAAAAGCTGTCAACGAGTATTTGTATGACCGGGGTGCTAGGACAGCCTCTGCGGAGCTGGGAATTTTTTTGCCACATTACTGGATGCTCATGCGCAATGCCTGTAGGCTCATGCTTCCTTTTGAGGAGGTGACAAACCTAGTCAGTCGCGCCGAAGGCACCATCAGCGACCTCATCCCATTTGTTTTCTTCCTGGAGCGTGCCCTGCGAAGAGTGCTGGATCAGGCTGTAGATGAGCGTGAAGAGGAAGAGTTGTGGTCACCATCTGTAAGGATACGGTGGTTTGCGCTCCAGCCTGGATCATGCCCTGTGTAACCATGACAACGATCGCTGTTTGCCTCCCAGGCTGGAAGCAGTGGCCGCTGGGCCGTCTAAGGTGGCTCCGCCCACCCACACTTGGTCAATAAATAGGAGCCAGGTGCTGCACAGGGGGTTCCACTAATGGAGTGTGCACCCTGCCTGCTCCATTCACCACAAGGACTCAAGATCCTAACTACCTGCAACTCTGAACCTCCAGGAGAAACCCTCACCTACCTTACCCGGCTCCACCACTGCAGGATCCCTGCAGGACTTCCAACAGCAAGTATCAAGCCTGTCATTTTGTTTCACTGACATTGCTCACTGAAAGGAAGGGACTCGTGCTGGTGGTTATTAGTACTGCAGGCCTGGGATTCCTGAACGTTGCCAAGAGCTGTTATTTTAATGAACTTTAATCTGAACTCTCATTTCCTAAAACGAACTTTCCTCACTATTAGTTTTACACTCTATCTTTAGTACGCGGTACATGATTTTGTTAACCCCATACTCTCCGCTTAAGACTGAGAGAGCCGCCTGGGGTACACACTGAGCAGCCGCAAAGACACCACCAACACTCAATCAGTGTGCCAAAAGTGGATGTCAAAGGACACCGCAGTTGAGATCCTAACTGATCAATTTGGTGCGTTACATATTAGTGGAACCCCCATGGATCCAGCGGAGCTTGCGCGGCATATGGTCGCCCTCACTGAGAGGGTGGAAACCCTTAACGTGACCGTACAGAATCTCCAATTGGAAAATCAGACGTTGCGAGATCTCGTCACGTCGCGCACAGGACACCCCCACGATGGACCGGAACCCAAGGTCAGTCCACCTGAACTTTTCTCAGGAGACCGGAAGCAGCTCCGCGAATTCCTGAATGCGTGCAAACTGATGTTTCAGTTACGCCCCCGGACCTATCCTACCGATAGAACCAAAGTACTCACTATGATCTCGTACCTCAGGGGGGAGCCCAGAGCATGGGCTAACACCTATTTAGAAAAGGAAGACCCGGTCTTGAATTCCTTTCCGCAATTTCTTGAAACAATGGCCCTCCTTTACGAGGACCACAACAAGCAGCTGACTGCGGAGACCGCCATTCGCACCCTAAAGCAAGGGAGACGACCCGTAGAGGACTTTATTGCGTAATACACTCGTTGGGCCCGTGAGACGGAATGGAATGATCTCACTCTTAGAAATCAGTTCCGTCTCGGTCTATCTGAGGCCCTGAAAGATGAGTTAGCCCGCGGAGAGCTGCCACATACACTCGACGCCATGATGCAGAAGGTCACCACCATTGACAGACGCTTAAGGGAACGCAGGGCTGAGAGAGTCTCAGGGTTTACACCCACCCCGAGACAGACCAGCCCAGATCCTGTAGCAGAGATGATGGAGATTGGGGCAATTCGTGGTCCTCTGACTGAGAGAGAGAAGACCCGGAGACGGAACCTCAACCTCTGCTTATAATGTGCGTCGGCTGACCATTCGGTTGATGGATGTCCTGCCATAAGAAAGAAACATGAAGGTAAAAAGATGACGTTCTGTAACTTAGGCAGAAAAAATAACAACACAAGTGGTTACATTTATACGACTCTTACCTTACAGTGGGACCAAAACCGCACGTTGATGCAATGGTGGACATGGGAGCTTCGGGGAATTTTATCGATAAGCATCTTGTAGAGAGAAATAAAATTCCCCATACAAGGAAAAATGTACCGATATCCGTGAGTTTTATTGATGGTACAACCTCTAGACCTATCCATAGCCAGACTCAACCCCTTTTGGTGACAAGCGAAAATAGCCACACAGAATTTTTATCCTTTGATGTCATACACTCCCTTTCGTTCCCCATCATTTTAGGCTTGCCATGGCTCCGGTTACATCAACCAGTTCTCCTATGGGAACAGGGGAGAATTGGGTTTACCTCACGTTATTGCAGGGAGACCTGCTTCCCTATTAAAACGCTCATGCATGTAGGGGTGAACCAGGTCCCTACCCAATACTCAGAGTTCTCGGAGGTATTTAGTGCAAAGATGGCGGAATCCCTACCGCCCCATAGACCCTACGATTGCCCCATAGACCTGCTGCCGGGCAGTGAAATACCCACAGGAAGAATCTACCCATTGGCACAACCAGAACTTGACCACCTCAAACAGTATCTCGAAGAGAACTTAAGGAAGGGATTCATTCGGCCTTCAACCTCCCCTGCAGCCGCGGGTATGTTCTTTCGTAAGGAACAAAGACTTGAGCCTCAGACCCATCATTGATTACAGAGCATTAAATAAAATAACAATCAAAAACCGGTACCCCCTGCCGCTAATATCCGAGCTTATTGAAAGACTTCAAACATCAACTATCTACACTAAACTGGACTTGAGAGGCGCATACAACTTGATTAGGATTAGAACCGGGATGAATGGAAAACTGCTTTCCGCACCCGGTACGGACTCTTTGAGTACATGGTAATGCCTTTCGGCTTGTGCAATGCCCCTGCCACTTTCTAAAACTTTATCAACGACATATTTAGGGATCTACTAGATGTATGTGTTGTCATCTATCTAGATGACATATTGGTCTACTCCGATAACCTACAAGATCACAGGAAACACGTCCGTTGGGTACTTGCGCGATTAAGCGTCCATCACTTATATGTCAAACCAGAAAAGTGTATATTCGAGACTACTACCCTTCCGTTCCTTGGTTATATAATCTCACCCAAGGGAATTCAGATGGATCAGTCAAAGATCACTTGCATCCAAAACTGGCCGATTCCGGACTCCAGGAAAGCCCTCCAGCGTTTCATAGGGTTCTCGAACTTCTACAGGAAATTCATCAAAGACTTCTCCGCTACCATCAAACCCCTAACCAGATTAACTAGTGTCAACACGAAATTTGTTTGGTCCATGGAGGCCCAATCAGCTTTTGAGTTACTTAAAGACAAATTCACTTCAGCACCAATTCTGACCATTCGAATCCAAACTATCACTTTGTGCTGGAAGTAGATGCATCACAGGCAGCCATAGGAGCTGTTCTGTCCCAGCGGAGCTCCTTCTCATCCCCATTACATCCTGTCGGGTTCTACTCCCAGACTCTAAACACCGCTGAAATCAACTACCCCATAGGGGAAAAGGAACTTCTTGCCATAAAATGTTCCTAGAGAACTGGAGGCACCTACTTGAAGGTTCAACACACCCCATCACAATATACACGGATCACCGTAATTTACAATACCTGAAAACCAGTAAAACACTGTCAGCACGTCAGGTACGGTGGAGTTTTTTTTTGACAGATTTGACTTTCAAATTACTTACCGACCAGGCTCAAAAATGGGAAGGCTGATGCCTTATCACGTCTGGCTGAATGCCGCGCCGCAGTCACAGCCCCCACATGCATTATACCACCTAACAAAATTATCTTCGCCACCATCGAATTGGAAACCCAGCTTAAGGATGCTCTGAAAATTGACTGTGCTAACATCCCTCCGGGACTTCTGAAAGACCAACGGGGTTTCCTCTACAAAAACAACCTACTGTACATACCAACTCCTCTCACCACCCAGGTAATCAAACTCTGCCATGACTCACCCCTCGCGGGACACCCTGGCATTGCCAAAACCATAAACCTGATACGCAGGAACTTATGGTGGCCAAAAATGACCAAAGAAATTAAGCAATATGTTTCCACGTGCGAGACATGTGCCTCATGCAAAAGTGATAGAAATCGACCATATGGCCTTCTTATGAGTTTTCCTATCCCTAACAGACCCTGGGAATGGGTTTCAATGGACTTCATTGTAGAACTCCCCCGCTCCAGAGGAAACAACACCATCATGGTTGTAGTAGACCTACTAACTAAGATGGAACACTTCATCGCCCTCAAAAAATTACCTTCCTCCAGTGAAACTGCCGAGGCCTTTCTGTCCAATGTCATAAAACTACATGGAATCCCTAGCCAAGTTATATCAGACAGGGGTTCACAATTTGTATCCAAATTTTGGAGAGCACTCTGTCTTAGACTCCAAATCGACCATAGAATGTCTACCGCCTACCACCCCCAAACTAACGGGCAGACGGAAAGGGTGAACCAATGTCTGGAACAATTTCTCAGATGTCACTGCTCATTCCTTCAAGATGACTGGGAAAGCCTACTCCCTCTTGCCGAATTCGCTTACAACAATTCTGTGAATTCCTCCACTTTACATAGTCCATTCTTTGCTAATTATGGATTCCACCCTAGGTCTCTCCCTGAAATCAACCTTCCTACAAACGTTCCTGCCACAGATGATTTTGTAACTACCTTGCAAACAACCCTCAGGATGCTGAAAGACAACCTCCAACGGGCAAAGGAAAGGCAGAAGATCTACTACGATCGTCACAGAAGAGAAAATCCTCCTTATCAGGTTGGAGACTCGGTATGGCTGTCAACGAGAAACCTTCGGTTGGGGGTACCTGCTAAGAAACTGGGTAGGCAATTTTTGGGTCCTTTTCTGATAGAAAGAATTATCAACCCCAACATGGTGAGACTTACCCTTCCTCCTCGACTACAGGTACATCCCACATTCCATGTATCGTTGCTAAAACCGTTTAGACCTAGCCCGTTCCCTCACGGGTTCCTCAACCCTCCCCCGATAAATGTCCGAGGTGAGGAGGAATTTGAGGTTAAGCAGCTCTCGACTCCAGAAGAAGACGGGGAGGATCCAGTACCTCGTTAGATGGAAGGGTTACGGGTCTCAGGATGACTCTTGGGAAGATGTGCGAGACGTCCATGCACCCAGACTCCAAAGGTTGTTTCACAGGAGATTTCCGACCGACCCTCCCCTACTGGGGTACCCCGAGAGGGTCCCCTTAGGGGGTACTGTAAGGATACGGTGGTTTGCGCTCCAGCCTGGATCATGCCCTGTGTAACCATGACAACGATCGCTGTTTGCCTCCCAGGCTGGAAGCAGTGGCCGCTGGGCTGTCTAAGGTGGCTCCGCCCACCCACACTTGGTCAATAAATAGGAGCCAGGTGCTGCACAGGGGTTCCACTAATGGAGTGCGCACCCTGCCTGCTCCATTCACCACAAGGACTCAAGATCCTAACTACCTGCAACTCTGAACCTCCAGGAGAAACCCTCATCTACCTTACCCGGCTCCACCACTGCAGGATCCCTGCAGGACTTCCAACAGCAAGTATCAAGCCTGTCATTTTGTTTCACTGACATTGCTCACTGAAAGGAAGGGACTCGCTGGTGGTTATTAGTACTGCAGGCCTGGGATTCCTGAACGTTGCCAAGAGCTGTTATTTTAATGAACTTTAATCTGAACTCTCATTTCCTAAAACGAACTTTCCTCACTATTAGTTTTACACTCTATCTTTAGTACGCGGTACATGATTTTGTTAACCCCATACTCTCCGCTTAAGACTGAGAGAGCCGCCTGGGGTACACACTGAGCAGCCGCAAAGACACCACCAACACTCAATCAGTGTGCCAAAAGTGGATGTCAAAGGACACCGCAGTTGAGATCCTAACTGATCAATTTGGTGCGTTACACCATCACCACCAGAAACAGCCTTGTCATCATCGCTTGCCGGACCTGCGGCAACGCTGGAAGAAGGAGTATGAGGAAGAGAAGTCAGTGGAGGAATGTGGCGGCTTTGAGGAGGAGGAAGACCAACCACAGCAGGCACTCCAGGGTGCTCGTTGTTGTCACATATCTGGGACCCATGGTGTTGTACGTGGCTGGGGGGAAGAACAGACCGTCAATGACATCAGTGAGGACGAGGAACGGGAAATGAGTAGCTCTGCATCCAACCTTGTTCAAATGGGGTCTTTCATGCTGTCATGTCTGTTGAGGGACCCTCGTATAAAAAGGATGAAGGAGAATGACCTGTACTGGGTGGCAACGCTACTAGACCCCCGGTATAAGCAGAAAGTGGCAGAAATATTACCAAATTACCGAAAGTCGGAAAGGATGCAGCAGTTCAAAACCAAACTAAAAAATATGTTTTACACAGCTTATAAGGGGGATGTCACAGCACAACGGGAATCTAACAGGGGAAGAGGTGAGTGTAATCCTCCTCCTACCACGGCGGCAAGGACTTGACGATTTTCAGATGTGTTGTTGATGGAGGACATGCAGAGCTTTTTCAGTCCTACTCATCGCCACAGCCCTTCGGGATCCAGCCTTAGAGAACGACTCGACCGACAGGTAGCAGACTACCTCGTCTTAACAGCAGTCATCGACACTCTGAGGAGCAATGAACCCCTTCACTACTGGGTGTGCAGGCTTGACCTGTGGCCTGAGCTATCCCAGTTTGCGATAGAACTTCTGGCCTGCCCTGCTTCAAGTGTCCTGTCAGAAAGGACCTTCAGTGCAGCAGGAGGCATTGTCACTGACAAGAGAAGTCGCCTCGGTCAAAAAGTGTTGATTACCTCACCTTCATAAAGATGAATGAGGCATGGATCCCAAAGGGACTGACAGTGGGGATACGTTTGACTAACAAAAGGCCTGATTACATGCCTTGGCCTCAAAATGGTCCCCACGCTGCTGTATTTAATGTCTGCATACCGGATGACTTTCTTGAATTCTTTACCACCAACTAGGGTTTAAGCCGCAATGTTTTAGTTACTTTTCTGCCTGGAAACATCATTTTTCTGGCCGCTGCTACAATAGCGGCTGCAACAATGCCATTATTTTTCAGGCATGTGTACATGCCTAATTTTTCTGTCCTATGGTGCAGCACTGTGGCTGCAAAAACAAACCAAAAAAAAAAAAAAGGTACATACAAGTGTCAATTCCCCTTCGTGATCGTTACCTTGTTGTGGTGAAGGGGCTTACGATCACAATGAAGCAATCATCACCTCTATGAGTGTGTTGGCAATTTTGCCACACCCCAGATGATAAGGCCGTTGCTTCATTATGGTCAGACCAAAAGCGATCGGACGGCTGGATAATATTTCATAGAAAAACATGAATTTACCTTTTTTTAATGTTGTATGGGTTTTTAATACATAAAATAAAAAATCACAATTAACGCCATGAGGGAACGGTCATGTCAAACCAATTTAATCAGTCTCTATGAGGAGGTAAAGCTCCTAGACTTGACAGCGTGCGAACTCGGGTGGAAGCCGTAGAGTCTGGACTTCTCCAAAGCATTTGACACCGTACCTCATAAAAGGTTAGTATATAAAATGAGAATGCTCGGACTGGGCGAGAAAATGTCTGTAAGTGGGTAAGTAACTGGCTGAGTGATAGAAAACAGAGGGTGGTTATTAATGGTACATACTCAGATTGGGTCACTGTCACTAGTGGGGTACCAGGGGTCAGTACTGGGCCCTATCCTCTTTCAATATATTTATTAATGATCTTGTAGAAGGCTTGCATGCTAAATACATCTGGTTTGCATGACAGACACAAAACTGTGTAAAGTAATTAACACTGAAGAGAGGACAACCTGCTGCAGAGGGATCTGGATAGATTGGGGGGCTTGGGCAGAGAGTGGCAGATGAGGTTTAGCTACTGACAAATGTAAAGTTATGCACATGGGAAGGAATAATGCAAGTCACCAGTACATAGTGGCCGCTGGGCTGTCTAAGGTGGCTCCGCCCCACCCACACTTGGTCAATAAATAGGAGCCAGGTGCTGCACAGGGGTTCCACTAATGGAGTGCGCACCCTGCCTGCTCCATTCACCACAAGGACTCAAGATCCTAACTACCTGCAACTCTGAACCTCCAGGAGAAACCCTCATCTACCTTACCCGGCTCCACCACTGCAGGATCCTGCAGGACTTCCAACAGCAAGTATCAAGCCTGTCATTTTGTTTCACTGACATTGCTCACTGAAAGGAAGGGACTCGCGCTGGTGGTTATTAGTACTGCAGGCCTGGGATTCCTGAACGTTGCCAAGAGCTGTTATTTTAATGAACTTTAATCTGAACTCTCATTTCCTAAAACGAACTTTCCTCACTATTAGTTTTACACTCTATCTTTAGTACGCGGTACATGATTTTGTTAACCCCATACTCTCCGCTTAAGACTGAGAGAGCCGCCTGGGGTACACACTGAGCAGCCGCAAAGACACCACCAACACTCAATCAGTGTGCCAAAAGTGGATGTCAAAGGACACCGCAGTTGAGATCCTAACTGATCAATTTGGTGCGTTACACCATCACCACCAGAAACAGCCTTGTCATCATCGCTTGCCGGACCTGCGGCAACGCTGGAAGAGGAGTATGAGGAAGAGAAGTCAGTGGAGGAATGTGGCGGCTTTGAGGAGGAGGAAGACCAACCACAGCAGGCACTCCAGGGTGCTCGTTGTTGTCACATATCTGGGACCCATGGTGTTGTACGTGGCTGGGGGAAGAACAGACCGTCAATGACATCAGTGAGGACGAGGAACGGGAAATGAGTAGCTCTGCATCCAACCTTGTTCAAATGGGGTCTTTCATGCTGTCATGTCTGTTGAGGGACCCTCGTATAAAAAGGATGAAGGAGAATGACCTGTACTGGGTGGCAACGCTACTAGACCCCGGTATAAGCAGAAAGTGGCAGAAATATTACCAAATTACCGAAAGTCGGAAAGGATGCAGCAGTTCAAAACCAAACTAAAAATATGTTTTACACAGCTTATAAGGGGATGTCACAGCACAACGGGAATCTAACAGGGGAAGAGGTGAGTGTAATCCTCCTCCTACCACGGCGGCAAGGACTTGACGATTTTCAGATGTGTTGTTGATGGAGGACATGCAGAGCTTTTTCAGTCCTACTCATCGCCACAGCCCTTCGGGATCCAGCCTTAGAGAACGACTCGACCGACAGGTAGCAGACTACCTCGTCTTAACAGCAGTCATCGACACTCTGAGGAGCAATGAACCCCTTCACTACTGGGTGTGCAGGCTTGACCTGTGGCCTGAGCTATCCCAGTTTGCGATAGAACTTCTGGCCTGCCCTGCTTCAAGTGTCCTGTCAGAAAGGACCTTCAGTGCAGCAGGAGGCATTGTCACTGACAAGAGAAGTCGCCTCGGTCAAAAAAGTGTTGATTACCTCACCTTCATAAAGATGAATGAGGCATGGATCCCAAAGGGACTGACAGTGGGGATACGTTTGACTAACAAAAGGCCTGATTACATGCCTTGGCCTCAAAATGGTCCCCACGCTGCTGTATTTAATGTCTGCATACCGGATGACTTTCTTGAATTCTTTACCACCAACTAGGGTTTAAGCCGCAATGTTTTAGTTACTTTTCTGCCTGGAAACATCATTTTTTCTGGCCGCTGCTACAATAGCGGCTGCAACAATGCCATTATTTTTCAGGCATGTGTACATGCCTAATTTTTCTGTCCTATGGTGCAGCACTGTGGCTGCAAAAACAAACCAAAAAAAAAAAGGTACATACAAGTGTCAATTCCCCTTCGTGATCGTTACCTTGTTGTGGTGAAGGGGCTTGCGTATCACAATGAAGCAATCATCACCTCTATGAGTGTGTTGGCAATTTTGCCACACCCCAGATGATAAGGCCGTTGCTTCATTATGGTCAGACCAAAAGCGATCGGACGGCTGGATAATATTTCATAGAAAAAACATGAATTTACCTTTTTTTTTAATGTTGTATGGGTTTTTAATACATAAAATAAAAAATCATAATAAAGTCTCTTAATAGTTTATTAGGAATAATGCAGACAATTAAAAAAATCCCCATCAATTCCAATACAAAGCAAGTACAGAGCTCAGAACTAAATTATTTCATCATGTCGTAATGGTTCGCTAATTCGACAATGGTTAATCAATTCGACCGGATAGGGTACGTAACAGGGATTAAACTGATAGGAATAGTACTAGTTAAGACACCACTCATATAGGGTGTCACAGCACATTGCTCTGTGCACGCGCAGTGCCCCAATTTGGGAGTATGAGGACCGACCAAGCTGCTTTTTCCATCTCCCGGTTCCTGAAATCAATTCAGTTTGGTGTATGAGAGTTTGGTCTGTCACTGTGAAGGCAGTGGAGGGAGCCAGCGTTTTTTTTAACCATCTCCCCGTTCGAAAAATCTATTCAATAAATGGCCCCAGATTGGGGACGTTAGAGGGATTAAACTGATGAGAATAGTACTACAGAAAATTCCACTCATATCGGGTGTGACAGTAAATTGCACAGCGCAGACGCAGTCGCCGTGGATTAAAACAGAGTGGAGGGAGCCAGCGTTTTTTTAACCATCTCCCCGTTCGAAAAATTAATTCTATAAATGGCCCCCAGATTGGGGACGTTAGAGGGATTAAACTGATGAGAATAGTACTACAGAAAATACCACTCATATCGGGTGTGACAGTAAATTGCACAGCGCAGACGCAGTCATCGTGGATTAAAACAGAGTTGAGTGAGCCAGCGTTTTTTTAACCATCTCCCCGTTCGAAAAATCTATTCAATAAATGGCCCCCAGATTGGGGACGTTAGAGGGATTAAACTGTTGAGAATAGTACTACAGAAAATACCACTCATATCGGGTGTGACAGTAAATTGCACGGCGCAGACGCAGTGACCGTGGATAAAAACAAAGGGGAGGGAGACAGCGTTTTTTTAACCATCTCCCCGTTCAAAAAATCTATTCAATTCATATTTCGGGGACCCTTGGTGTTGTACGTGGCTGGGTGGAGGAAGAAACCTTCAATGACATCACCGGGACGTGGCTAGCTTGGTATCCAACCTTGTGCAAATGGGGAGTTTGCGGTTGTGCAAATTAACTGTTTGCGGTTGTTTGCAGTGCATTAAAAGGGGAGTTTGGTCCGTCAATGTCTGTAAAGTGGGCGTAACCCTTACACTACCTGATCGATACAACATCATACCTGATCGTATACACACACTGGATGTTTTAAAGCATGTTATTCCAAACAATTTAGGAATGTTAGTTGATTTATGCCCTTTATGGATTGAAACCCGACTCTGCGTCCACTACGTAATTTTCCATGGGAGTTTTGCCATAGATCCCCCTCCGGCATGCCACAGTCCAGGTGTTAGACCGCTTGAAACAACTTTCCCATCACTATTGTGGCCAGAAAGAGTCCCTGTGGGTTTTAAAATTCGCCTGCCAATTGAAGTCTATGGCGGTTCGCCCGGTTCGCCCGTTCGCGAACATTTGCGGAATTTTGAGTTTGCTGTTCGCGAACGGAAAATTTTATGTTCGCGACATCACTATTGATAAACTATAAGAAAAAAATAGAATATGTAAAAGACAAATAAAAGCAGCCAAAATAGAGACCCAGAGATTTATTGCCAAAGAGAGCAATACTAACCCTAAAATGTTCTTCACTTATATAAATGGTAAAAAATCTAAATCTGAAGGTGTCAGCCCTTTACAGAGTGATGAGGGGGGAGTTGCAGAGAGTGATGAGAAAGCAAAGCTATTACTAGGAGAATAAACTGTCAGATGAAATACAGAATGTAAAAGTAAATTCCCCATTAAATGTGGCCTGTCTGACCCAGGCCAGGAAGAAGTACAAATCGCCAGGACCAGATGGCATATACCCCCGTATCCTAAGAGAATTAAGTAATGTCATAGCCACACCCCTATTTCTGATATTTAAGGACTGTATACTGACAGGGAGTGTTCCACAGGATTGGCGCATAGCAAATGTGGTGCCAATATTCAAAAAGGGTCCAAAACAGAGCCTGAAAACTATTAGCTGGTAAGTTTAACATCTGTCATGGGTAAACTGTTTGAAGGTTTTCTTAGAGATGCTATCTTGTAGTACCTCAATGAAAATAAGCAATTAACGCCATGAGGGAACGGTCATGTCAAACTAATTTAATCAGTTTCTATGAGGAGGTAAGTTCTAGACTTGACAGCGGTGAATCAATGGATGTCGTATATCTGGACTTCTCCAAAGCATTTGACACTGTATCACATAAAAGGTTAGCATATAAAATGAGAATGCTCGGACTGGGAGAAAATGTCTGCATGTGGGTAAGTAACTGGCTCAGTAATAGAAAACAGAGGGTGGTTATTAATGGTACACACTCAGATTGGGTCACTGTCACTAGTGGGGTGCCTCAGGGGTCAGTACTGGGCCCTATTCTTTTCAATATATTTATTAATGATCTTCTAGAAGGCTTGTACAGTAAAATATACATTTTTGCAGATAACACTATACTGTGTAAAGTAATTAACATGGAAGAGGACAGTATACTGCTCCAGAAGGATTTGGATAGATTGGAGGCTCGGGCAGAGAAGTAGCAGATGAGGTTTAAAACTGACAAATGTAAGGTTATGCACATGGGAAAGAATAATGCAAGTCACCAGTACATACTAAATGGTAACTCACTGGGAATTACTGACATGAAAAAAGACCTAGGAATGTAAGTGAACAGCAAACTAAGCTGTAGAAACCAGTGTGTTAGGCAGCTGCAGCCAAGACCAATAAAATAATGGGTTGCATCAAAAGGGGCATAAATGTGATGAGAACATAGTCTTTACAAATCACTAGTCAAACCACACATGGAGCACTGTGTACAGTTCTGGGCTCCTGTGAACAAGACAGACATAGCAGAGCTGGAGAGGGTTCAGAGGAGGGCAACTAAAGTAATAACTGGAATGGGTGGACTACAGTACCCTGAAAGATTATCAAAATTAAGGTTATTCACTTTAGAAAAAAGACGACTGAGCGGAGATCTAATAACTATGTATAAATATATCAGGGGTTAGTACAGAGATTTTTGCCATCATCTATTTATAACCAGGACTGTGACTATGACGAGGGGACATCCTCTGTTCCTGGAGGAAAGAAGGTTTGTGCACAAACATAGAAGAGGATTCTTTATGGTAAGAGCAGTAAGAATATGGAAAACGTCTAAGGAGGTGGTGATAGTAAGTTCACTAAAAGAGTTCAAGAGGGACCTGAATGTATTTCTGGAGTGTAATAATATTACAGGCTATAGCTACTAGAGATGGGTGTTATACAAGCGGGTGAGGACCCACCATGCCACTGACCGACTATACTCTGGAGGGGAATGACTAAGTAACTGAAGGAGAAAATGAAAAAATATATAGTATAATTTCACCCGATTATGCCAGACACTATATTCCCAAATCGTATGTGTGTGTACACATTCCTAAGGTGGGGATAGCACTCACTTGGGTGAGGGGCCTTAGATTAGACAGGATGAAGAAAGTATTGGTAATGGATAGCAGATGTTGGCTAAGAAGAACAGGAAGCAAGCATGTGTTGTCCATGCATGAATGTATCCAATGAGGTATTAGAGAGAGTTTAAACTATCCAATGAGGATAAGACATGTATGTATGGTTTAGGATGGTTATGTATAAGATGAGTGTGGGCCTGTCCCACTTTGAGCATTTCCCTTTGTGCAATTGAAGCTGTTGATTCTTCCGCAATAAACCTTATTGTTCCTGAATAGAGATGAGCGAACACCTGGAAGTTCGGGTTCGGGAAGTTCGGTCGAACTCCCCGAAAATGTTCGGGTTCGGGATCCGAACTCGACCCGAACTTTATCCCGAACCCGAACCCCATTGAAGTCAATGGGGACCCGAACTTTTAGGCACTAAAAAGGCTTTAAAATAGTCCAGGAAAGGGCTAGAGGGCTGCAAAAGGCAGCAAAATGTAGGTAAATCCCCTGCAAACAAATGTGGATAGGAAAATTAATTAAAATAAAATAAATAAAAATTAACCAATTGGAGAGAGGTCTCACAGCAAGGAATCATGCGTCATATCACCCACCACTGGAGAAGGCCACTTTCAGTTATTTCGACCCAGCACCCAGACCGAGGATACAGGTCCCACAGCAAGGAATCATGCGTCATATCACCCATATCACCCACCACTGGAGAAGGCCACTTTCAGGTATTTAGGCCCCAGCACCCAGTCAGAGGAGAGAGGTCCCCACAGCAAGGAATCATGCGTCATATCACCCACCACTGGAGAAGGCCACTTTCAGTTATTTGAGACATTATGGGTACGTGCTAATTCGGTATCAGTATTCCCTATTTTGGCAAAATATTTGTGTGCTATTATAGCTTTACTCTAGTTATCTCCGTCCAGATGGTGGCCATTTTGGTATTTACCATTCATCCTTTCTTCACATTTCTGTGATTTTTAGAGATTCTGACCCCCATCTGGATTGACATTTATTTGAGACATATTTGAATGTATGGATAGGGGATATGTACTCTAATGATAGATATTTGGAGATTAGTATTGATTAATTGACCGATACCCCCCAGTCAATATTTTCTCTGTCTCGGGTGTGTATTGTAACATCTGGCTCTCTCTTGCACTTTTTTGCTTCCATTTATTATAATTATATGTATTTATAAATTTTTCCAATAAAGAGATTTTATATTGATCAGAGTTGTTTGTGGTCTGAGTAGGTTAAGTTATGGTTGTCGTGTGACCACTGATGTATGTGATGCTTTATGAGGTTGTGTAGGTTTACATATTTAGGCCCCAGCACCCAGTCAGAGGAGAGAGGTCCCACAGCAAGGAATCATGCGTCATATCACCCAACACTGGAGAAGGCCACTTTCAGTTATTTCGGCCCCAGCACCCAGACAGAGGAGAGAGGTCCCACAGCAAGAAATCATGCGCCATATCACCCACCACTGGAGAAGGCCATTTTCAGTTATTTCAGCCCAGCACCCAGACAGAGGAGAGAGGTCCCACAGCAAGAAATCATGCGTCATATCACCCACCACTGGAGAAGGCCACTTTCAGTTATTTAGGCCCAGCACCCAGACAGAGGAGAGAGGTCCCACAGCAAGGAATAAGGCGTCATATCACCCACCACTGAAGAAGGCCACTTTCAGTTATTTCGACTTTGGGTTGCACCGCACGATCATCGTAAAGTTAAAAAAATTAGGATTCAATAAAGAAGTTCCCCCGGAGTACAAGAATACATGTTTGAGGGGGAGGCAGTTATAAATGTCTATTCTCAACAAGGGAGGCACAGGTCCTGTGGGATCCATGCCTGGTTCATTTTTTTTTTTTATATATTTATTTATTGAATTTTTTTGAGATTCCATACAAAGTAAAATCACATGACATTACAAAAGGCCTGGAGGTTACATTTTTCTCCATATCAGCAGTGATGCCATTAATAAGCAGACAATAAAGAAGAGATATGTGACATAATAAGAATCTCGTTTTCTCCCCGCATGACCCCCCCAACAAGTCACAGCCCTCCCCCTCCCCCCTTCCCCAACAACAATCAAACAGTAGTGTATCCCGATAAGTAATGTTGCAGTTACTTTCTATTCTCCACCTTCAGTTGACCAAGAGCATC
Organism: Bufotes viridis; assembly: GCA_033119425.1. Classification (NCBI taxonomy): domain Eukaryota; kingdom Metazoa; phylum Chordata; class Amphibia; order Anura; family Bufonidae; genus Bufotes; species Bufotes viridis. The sequence goes on along the minus strand of CM065597.1, from coordinate 118,350,188 downwards.
CTTCAAATCTTCCTTAAGATACCATGCAGTTAACACAAAAGGGCCCATTATTCTAGCATATTCGTTGTGCCGCACACAGGACAGTAAAAATAAGCGCCATGTCTTATACAGCCGATGCCCCAATGTCTCCTTTCTATTTAACGACTCCAACCATTCCAAGTGAAACAATTGGTACATCTGATCAACCACCATCGTGTGTGGGGGTACTTCTTCCAAAAGCCAGAAACATAACAAACATCTCTTAGCTACCATAATAAGTTTATGACCTACTAGGGACAGTTTAAGCAGACCATCATCGGCTTCCCTTGGGGCGTCCTCCCCTCTCGGAAGGGCCTCCCCCGAATGCAATATTGCTTGAGTCGGAGATATGACTCCCTGAAACCTGCTGATTTGCCTTAGTATATGGTTCACCTCCTCCCAAAACTTACTGATCTTAGGGCAGGTCCACAAACCATGATAGAGGTCAGATTTAGACAGAAAGCATTTAGGGCAGGCAGTGATTCTGTCTGGTCTATTCGGAGAGGTGGGTACATCAAACCCATAGATAGCGTGATGTAAGATCTTTACATGGGTCTCCCGCCACACTTCATTAATAATGGCCTTATGCATAGCAGAAATACCAGAGTACACCAGGTTATGGATCTCCGTAACTCCTAACACTTGACTCCTTTTCCGAAAGAGACTCGCAGAATCTTTCACCCTCCATCTATCCCTTAATACATGATGCAACATGGATAGAGATCTCTTCGTCTTAACACTCAGGAACAAGTCAAAGTCGTTAGTAGTCCATTCGTGAGACAGATCTCTGGAAAGCGAGCTACAGAAACTCCTCACCTGAGCATATTGAAAAAACTGAGAGATGTCTAGTCCCAGTTTGCTGGTCAATTCTGGTAATGTCATCCAGCGTCTCTCTGTCACATGAAAGAGGTCATCTACCTTGTAAACCCCTTTAGAGAACCATTTTGTAAAAGGCAAACTATCTGACCCCGGAGAGAAGTTCGGGTTGCCCCCTAATGGTAAGTGCTTGGATATTTGGTAAGAGAGTTTAAATCGAGTTCTAAGAATTTTCCATACCACCATTGTATCTCTGACTACCAGGGAGGATTTGATTGGGGCCGGCAAAGTGGATCGTTTAGAATGGAGTATCGCCACTAAGCTCCAGGGCCTCACCAACTCCCTCTCCAGGGACAAATTAGAATAATGCGATGTTCCATTCGCCGAGTCCAAGAGATGTCTAGTAAGTAATACATGTCAAGTTATAACCCCTGATGTCTGGGAAATTTAAACCTCCCTCTGCTCTACGAAGTTTCAATTTGTCCAAAGACATCCTAGGCTTCTTCCCCTGCCATATAAAGCGGGTAAACCGGCTTTCCAAATTCTTCACATCCGCGTGGCGAAGTAGGACCGGGATAGTCTGAAGTGGGTATAGAAGTTTGATATGCTCATCATTTTGACCAGATGGCACCTGCCAACTAGATTTAGCGGGAGCTCCTGCCACCTATCCAGTTCCTGAATAATCTTAGCTATAAGCGGGGGAAAGTTTAAGGTGTATAGTGAATGCGGGTCTTTCCCAATTGAAATGCCTAAGTATTTAATAGTTCCTTTGGCTTTCGCTATACCCAGGTGCTGAGGTATTCGATAGTCTGTCGTCTCCCTACCAGACAAGGGTAAAAACTCGCATTTTGATAGTTTCAGTCTGTAACCCGAATAGGAGCCAAAATGTTCCAGCGCCTTCACCACCTTTTCTACCTGATCCCTGGGTTTAGACATAAACAGTATCACGTCGTCTGCTAAGAGCGCAACTTTAACCGTCCGACGCCCAATCTGAATCCCCTCATATAGGTCAGATCCACTTAGGTATCTGGCCAGCGGTTCTATAGAGACGTTGAAAAGGAGGGGCGAAAGGGGCAACCCTGACGCGTCCCCTTTTGAAGTGAGAAAGGGGCCGACAAGAATCCAGGTGTTGAGATCCTAGCTCTCGGGCAGGTATATAAACGAGACAAAAAGGTTCTAAAAGCTCCCCTAATGCCCATCTGGTCCAACACAGCCTCCAGCCATGCCCATCTCACATTGTCAAATGCTTTCTCGGCATCCAAGGTGAGCATGGCTGGAGCTTCCCCGAGAATCGGCTGGTGAGAGACTCTATCCAGTACCGTCAGAACAGTGCGGATATTCGTGACTGCAGAACGTCCCTGCACGAACCCTACCTGCTCCTGGCCTGCACGAACCCTACCTGCTCCTGGAGCTGATAGGATAAGAAATGACAAGCTGAGAGTCTTGTCTACAAATGCTCGCAGTTTAGGGAATAAGATCAACGAACTTGAGTCTGTAATGGCATCTGAGAATATAGATTTAGTGGCTGTTACTGAGACATGGTTCAATGAGAGTAATGACTGGGACATAACAATACCTGGGTTCTCTCTATATAGGAAAGACAGAGAAGGCAAGAAAGGGGGTGGAGTGGCCCTATATGTGAAAAATAGCATAAAATCTAATCTAATAGAAGCCAGCGAAGCCAATTTAGAGTCAGTTTGGGTTACGTTGCAGCTTGGTAATCATAAGTTAACTCGTGTAGGTGTCATATACAGACCACCAAGCCAAGTCAAAGAATTGGATGATCTACTAGTTGAGGAAATGGCTAAAATGACTTTGAAAGGGGAAGTTGTCATTATGGGAGACTTTAATCTTCCTGATATAAACTGGAAAACCAAAATAGCTAGTTCTGCCAGGAGTACAGACATTCTAAATTCCCTACTGGGATTATCTCTACAGCAAGTAGTTGAGGAGCCAACCCGGAAGGAGGCCATTTTAGATTTGGTGTTCACAAATGGCAATTTGGTATCTGATATCACTGTAGGGGAAAGCTTAGGATCCAGTGATCACCAGTCAGTGAGGTTTACTATAAGTACAGTGACTGAGTCACTCCACACAAAAACAAAAGTTTTAGATTTTCGGAAAACAGACTTTTCTAAAATGAGATCAGTGGTATACGAGTCCCTATCAGACTGGAACAATTTCAATGGAGTCCAAGAGAAATGGGACTACTTAAAATTGGCACTACTGAAGGCAACAGAAAAGTTCATTAGGCTTGTCAGTAAAGGCAAAAAAAGGAAGAGACCACTGTGGTACTCAGCAGAAGTGGCCAAAATCATTAAAAACAAAAAGATGGCATTTAGCAAGTATAAAAACACCCAAAACGAGGATGACCGGGAATTCTATAAGATGAGGCAGAGAGAGGCCAAGCAAGTTATAAGAGCTTCTAAAGCTCAGGCAGAAGAGAAATTAGGTCAGTCAGTGAAAAAAGGTGATAAGACATTCTTCAGATACATAAATGAAAAAAGGAAATTAAAAAAAGGAATTACCAAATTAAAAACAAAAGAAGGAAGGTATATGGAAGAGGATAAAGAACTAGCTGACTGCCTCAATGAATACTTCTGTTCAGTTTTTACAAAGGAAAATGAAGGAGAAGGACCTCAGTTAGGGAGGAAGACTAATGAATCCTTTGATGCATGTGTCTTTACAGAGGAAGAGGTTCTAAGTCAGCTGTCCAAAATTAATACAAATAAATCACAGGGGCCTGATGGGATACACCCAAAGCTATTAAAAGAGCTTAGAGGTGTACTAGCAAATCCATTAACAGATTTATTTAGCCAATCACTGGTAACAGGTGTCGTCCCAGAAGATTGGAAATTAGCAAACGTTGTGCCAATTCACAAGAAAGGTAGTAGAGAGGAATCAGGCAACTATAGGCCAGTAAGCCTGACATCAATATTGGGGAAATTAATGGAAACCATACTCAAGGAGAGGATTGTGGAACATCTAAAAACCTATGGGTTGATTGATAAAAAAAACAGCATGGGTTTACTTCAGGGAGATCATGTCAAACTAATCTTATTGACTTTTTTGATTGGGTGACTAAAATAATAGATGGCGGAGGTGCAGTAGACATCGCTTATCTGGACTTTAGTAAGGCATTTGATACTGTCCCACATAGAAGGCTTATCAATAAACTGCAGTCTTTGAGCTTGAGCTCACATATTGTTGAATGGATTAGGCAGTGGCTGAAGGACAGAAAACAGAGGGTTGTAGTCAATGGAGTATATTCAGACCATAGTATTGTTACCAGTGGGGTACCTCAGGGATCTGTTCTGGGACCCATATTGTTTAATATCTTTATCAGCGAAATTGCAGAAGGCCTCAATGGTAAGGTGTGTCTTTTGCTGATGACACAAAGATTTGTAACAGGGTTGATGTTCCTGGAGGGATACACCAAATGGAAAAGGATTTAGGAAAACTAGAGGAATGGTCAAAAATCTGGCAACTAAAATTTAATGTCGATAAGTGCAAGATAATGCACCTGGGGCGTAAAACCCAAGAGCAGAATATAAAATCAGTGATACAGTACTAACCTCAGTATCTGAGGAAAGGGATTTAGGGTCATTATATCAGATGACCTAAAGGTGGGCAGACAATGTCATAGAGCAGCAGGTAATGCCAGCAGAATGCTTGGGTGTATAGGGAGAGGCATTAACAGTAGAAAGAGGGAGGTGCTCGTGCCGCTCTACAGAGCACTAGTGAGACCTCATTTGGAGTATTGTGTGCAGTACTGGAGACCATATCTGCAGAAGGATATTGAAACTTTGGAGAGAGTTCAGAGAAGAGCTACTAAACTAGTACATGGATTGCAGGACAAAACTTACCAGGAAAGGTTAAAGGACCTTAACATGTATAGCTTGGAAGTAAGAAGAGACAGAGGGGATATGATAGAAACTTTTAAATACATAAAGGGAATCATCACGGTAAAAGAGGAGAGAATATTTAAAAGAAGACAAACTGCTACAAGAGGACATAGTTTTAAATTAGAGGGGCAAAGGTTTAAAAGTAATATCAGGAAGAATTACTTTACTGAGAGAGTAGTGGACGCATGGAATAGCCTTCCTGCAGAAGTGGTAGCTGCAAATACAGTGAAGGAGTTTAAGCATGCATGGGATAGGCATAAGGCCATCCTTCATATAAGATAGGGCCTGGGGCTATCCATAGTATTCAGCATATTGGGCAGACTAGATGGGCCAAATGGTTCTTATCTGCCGACACATTCTATGTTTCTATGTTTCTATAAGGGAAGGTAAGAACAAAGCAAGTTTATCCGCCATAATCTTAAACAATATCTTAGTGTCCACATTAATCAATGAAATCGGTCTATATGACCCCGGCAATAGGGGGTCCTTCCCTGGTTTAGACAGTAATTTGATATAGGAAACATTCTCTCTATCAGGAGTTGCTCTGCCTTTCAACACATCATTAAACCATTTCAACAATACCGGGGATATCTGGCAAAGTAAAGCTTTATAATATTCCCCCGAGAAGCCGTCTGGTCCGGGTGCCTTACAATTCCCCAGCTTCTTAATAACCGACTGGAGTTCCTCCATTTGGATCTCACCATTAAGATATTGCAGCTGTTCCTCAGTTAAACTGGGCAATTGGACCATATCTAGGAGAGAGTCCTGTGGGATAGGGGCAGCAGTATCCCGATATAATTTTGCATAGTAATTTCCAAGCATAGAATTTATTGTGAGTGGGTCGGACGTAACCCCCCCCATGCTCAGTTTTCAGTCCAGAAATAAACTGAGGTTGCCGCCTGCCCTTAGCCATATTAGCCATGAGACGTCCCGATTTATTTCCAAATTTGTGTAGAGTCGCATTAAGGCTCGTGTTATTCAACTGTTCCCTATCTTTTTCGTTAGCGTCAAAGTCTTTTCTGGCGTCTACCCATTTTTGCCTATTCTCAACTGTTGGGGCATGGAGATAGTCTAGGTAGTCCTCCTAACCCGCTGGCTGGTAAGTTCCATACGAGACTGGACCTGCTTCCGTCGTCCGAAAACATAACTCATGATCTTACCCCGGATAACTGCCTTAGAGGTATACCACAGTAACTCTGGGGAGTCCTCGTGAGCCTGGTTGTCCCCCACAAACTCCTCCCACCACACTGCCAGTTTGTCCACAAATGCCTCACTCTTTACTAAGTGCGACGGGAAGCACCACAAATAGTCAGAACCTTTGGGGTAGGTGTCCCGCACTTGAAGCCACACTGGCGAATGATCTGAGATCACTATGTCACCCAGTCCCGCCTTCTCTGCCTTCCCCAGTAAATTAGCGCTGATCATAATGTAGTCGATTCGCGACCAAGAGTCCTGGGGAAAGGAATAAAAAGAGTAGGATCTCTCATCAGGGTGCATATGGCGCCATGGATCCACCAGGTCCGTTCCCTCCATTAGTCTGCCCAGGGCCCTATCATGGGAATTTCCTGTCACCTCCCGTGAGGATCCTCGCCTTCTATCCTCAGCCACACTAACCACAGAATTGAAATCTCCCCCTACAATCTTATTAGGGCAAGGGTCCGAAAGCAATTTAAACTCCAAATCCTTATAGAAACTCCCATTGTTACTATTCGGGCCATAAATGTTATAAATACTGTAGTAAGTGTCCTGTACCTTGATCTGAATCTGGACTAAGCGTCCCAACCCATCAGAATAGGAACTGAGAACTTGACCACTAAAGTTTCTGCTGAGAAGGACCAGAACCCCTGCCTTTTTGGTGGGAGCGAATCTGACCCATACACCCTTCCCACCCACTCTTTATTCATCCTCTCAAAATCCCCCACACTCAGGTGGGTCTCCTGCAAAAGTGCCACATCTGGAGTGGCCTTTTTCAGGTGACGTAACACCATCCAACATTTTTGTGGGGACCGCAAGCCCTTGACATTCCATGAAATCACTTTCATGGTCCCACTAAAATCTAGTACTCTCAATGCAGGTAAAGAACCTACCCACTACTCAGGATAGCACCACAACAAACTTATCCTTAAAGAAAAAACAATAAATCCCTGACCCCCCAACCAACCAAGACCCCCCTCCCCCCTAGTATCCAGAAATCAAGCAAGATCAACGTCGAGTGACTACTCAGTCGTACCACCTTAGACGTACTCCCCTATCCTCCACTCCCAATCTCAGTTAGGCAAACTCTCTTTTTTTCTAAGCTGCCTAGAACTCCCTAACCCCCCCCCCCCCACTCAGGCCCCATGAAATCTCAAAAGCACACAAAGACAATAATCAAAATGAACATTGCATGAACAACAAAAGAAATATAAATGCATGCACAACGATAGAATAGATCACTGTTGTTATGCTCACATGTCCAACCCCTCCGTCACAGGCGCCACTTTCCAGCAAGAGGGGTAGACAATGTCAGTAAAACAACCGTCCCATATAAGGCATTATTCACTGAATGGTTCGGGATGACCAATTTCTTCCTGGAGGTCGGTCGTCTCCTCTACGATTCCGGTCTCTCTGAGGAAGATGTTGGTTGGCCAAGTCTTCCAGCCGGTGCTCGATCTTAGGTCGTGCGTCAGCTCTCTCATCAGGAGCTACCTGTTTACCGGGATCCAACAAGTCACGCAGAGATGACTCCGCCGTGGAGGAGTCCCTGAAAGTAGCCACCGATCCATCTCGTAAAGTCACTTTCAACGTGGCCGGGTATTGTAACTGGAACCGGACTTGCCGACGGTATAGGGCCGAACAGATACCACTGAATTCCCGCCTACTCGGCCTGGGCCGAGTAATCAGCAAACAGTAATATTGGGTATCCTCTAACTTTCAGCGGATTTTTCCTAGCTCTATAGGCCCAAAGAATAGACTCTTTATCACAGTAATCTAAATATCTCATGATGACCGGTCTGGGTCTCAACGAAGCATCCCCACCTCTGCGTGTCGGGGAATTCTGCAAATCAGGCGGTGGTCCCACACGGTGTGCTCTTTCCACTTTGTGTCTACCCATAAGGCCCAACGCCCGTGGTAATTCAGTTTCACAAATGTCCTTAAGGGCTTGTTGTTTGATCGCTTCAGGTAGCCCTAAGAGTCTTAGGTTATTTCGCCTGGAGCGATTCTCCAAGTCCTCCAGACGATCTCTCAAAATAATGGGGTGTTTCTGAAGTTCCTCAATAGTTTGGGTAGACTTGGTATTCTCCTCCTCCAAAGATGAGCACCTCTGCTCCAGTTCCATGAGACACACATCATGTTGGGCCACCGTGTCATGTAGTTGTTGCAAGGATTGAGCCAGCGTTTTAGAAAGTGTGTCCTTAATATCAGGAGCCAGATGTCTAGCCACCTCAATCGCTAGTGATTTGTAGTCGAGCTTTGCAAGATCCGGTGGGGCATTAGGCTGGGAATCTGTAAGAGCCTCTATTACGCTCTCCACTGCGCTGTTTTGAGAGGAGAGATCTGCATCCTCCATCATACCTGGCACGTCTGTTGCCATTTGGGAAGCGCCGCTCCTGATCTGTTTTTTACCGCTACGGAGTAAGTATCTGTCCATGAGCGTAGCCCTGGGACACGCAGGAGAGACGAATATTTCCAATTCCTCCGTGTGATCACAGGCAAGTGGCGTCTGGAGCCTGAGTAAGGCAGGGCCTAGGTGGAGTAAGATTACTCCATGTCCAGCATCTCAGTGCCGGATCTGAGAATCCACCAAGCGATACTCAATGTTACTCGCTATCCGGGAAACCCAGTGCAAGTATCGTAATCAGCTATACTCGCAGAGTAGAAATGAGCATTGTGTGGTATAACTTTGGAAAAATTTAGTAGTCAAGAACTACCGGAAAAATTGGGTTGGTGGCCCTTTAAGAGAGACTCCAGTACGTTAGACAGTGTCCAAGAAAAATTAAGGCTATGCCTTCTGCAAAAGTGGTTTGGAGCAGGGCAGTCTATGATATGGCCGCTGTAGCAAGGAGGAGGGGATTCCGTCCCCCACCACCGATAAGTCTCACCAGTCCGGTACCTCGTGAATCCCGGGATCTGGCGCGTATAGATGTCGCTTCTTCCACGCTGCTGGGCTGGCACTTCAATCCCTGTCACCGACAGAGTGCACAGGTGAGGCGACCGGTCGTCCGCAGCTGTAAGTGCAGAGCTGCGCCAAGGGCACCGTTAATCAGGCGGCACAGCACGTGGTCCCGCCCGTCTACCAGACACCGCGGCTTCTCAGGCCTAGGTAAGCCGCAGGCAGAATACCCTGAAGGAAGGTCCCCGGACGGTCCAATCGGTGTCAGTCGATAGCCCCCAAAGTCCACAAGCCCTTCAGATGATGAATGATGGGCTGCAGTTCTCCGATGGCCCTGGATGATTATAAAACACCACTCAGTCCCAGGAGCAACGAGGAGACACATCCTGCTTCTAGCACTGCTGGCCACGCCCCTCGGTTCATTTTTATGAACGTCAGCTTGTCCACGTTGGCTGTGGACAGGCGGCTGCGTTTGTCAGTAATGACGCCCCCTGCCGTGCTGAATACACGTTCAGACAAAACGCTGGCCGCCGGGCAGGCCAGCACCTCCAAGGCATAAAATGATAACTCTGGCCACGTGGACAATTCGGCCCCATTCAACTTCTGGGTCTCCAAACCATCAGTCAGTACGTGGAGGGGTGTGCAGATGTACTGTTCAACCATGTTAGTGAAATGCTGCCTCCTGCTAACACGTTCCGTATCAGGTGGTGGTGCAGTTAGCTGTGGCGTGGAGACAAAACTTTTCCACATTTCTTCCATGCTAACCCTGCCCTCAGAGGAGCTGGCTGTGACACAGCTGCGTTGGCGACCACTTGCTCCTCCTCTGCCTTCGCCTTGGGCTTCCACCTGTTCCCCTGTGACATTTGGGAATGCTCTCAGGAGCGCGTCTACCAGCGTGCACTTGTACTCGCGCATCTTCCTATCACGCTCCAGTGCAGGAAGTAAGGTGGGCACATTGTCTTTGTACCGGGGATCCAGCAGGGTGGCAACCCAGTAGTCCGCACACGTTAAAATGTGGGCAACTCTGCTGTCGTTGTGCAGGCACTGCAGCATGTAGTCGCTGATGTGTGCCAGGCTCCCCAGAGGTAAGGACAAGCTGACCTCTGTGGGAGGCGTATCGTCATCGTCCTCCGTATCCCCCCAGCCATGCACCAGTGATGGGCCTGAGCTGTGTCGGGTGCCACCCCACTGTGAACCTGCTTCATCCTCATCCTCCTCCACCTCCTACTCATCCTCCTCGTCCTCCAGTAGTGGGCCCTGGCTGGCCACATTTGTACCTGGCCTCTGCTGTTGCAAAAAAACTCCCTCTGGGCCATTCTTACAGACTGGCCTGAAAGTGGTAAAAATGACCCCTCCTCCTCCTCCTCCTGGGCCACCTCCTCTTCCATCATCGCCCTAAGCGTTTTCTCAAGGAGACTTAGAAGTGGTATTGTAATGCTGATAACGGTGTCATCGCCACTGGGCATGTTGGTGGAGTACTCGAAACAGCACAACAGGGCACACAGGTCTCGCATGGAGGCCCAATCATTGGTGTTGAAGTGGTGCTGTTCCGCAGTGCGACTGACGCGTGCGTGCTGCAGCTGAAACTCCACTATGGCCTGTCTCTCCAGCATGTGCAAGGTGGAGTTCCACCTGGTGGGCACGTCGCATAAGAGTCGGTGAGCGTGAAGGCCGAAGTTCCGCTGTAGTGCAGACAGGCGAGCAGCGGCAGGATGTGAACTCTGGAAGCGCGCACAGACGGCCCGCACTTTATGCAGCAGCTCTGACATGTCGGGGTAGTTGTAAATGAACTTCTGCACCACCAAATTCAGCACATGCGCCAGGCAAGGGATGTGCGTCAAACCAGCTAGTCCCAGAGTTGCGACGAGATTTCGCCCATTATCGCAACACCACCAGGCCGGGCTTAAGGCCCACCAGCAGAAACCACTCATCGGTCTGTTGTTCAATACCCCGCCACAACTCCTGCGCGGTGTGGGGCCTGTCCCCCAAACATATGAGTTTCAGAATGGCCTGCTGACGTTTACCCCGGGCTGTGCTGAAGTTGGTGGTGAAGGTGTGTGGCTGACTGGATGAGCTGGTGGAAGCAGAGGAGGAGGAAGCCGAGTAGGAGGAGGAGGCTGCAGGAGGCAAAGAATGATGCCCTGCGATCCTTGGCGGCGGAAGGACGTGTGCCAAGGAACTCTCCACCTGGGGCCCAGCCGCCACTACATTTACTCAGTGTGCAGTTAGTGAGATATAGCGTCCCTGGCCGTGCTTACTGGTCCATGTATCTGAGGTTAGGTGGACCTTGCCACAGATGGCGTTGCGCAGTGCACACTTGATTTTATCGGATACTTGGCTGTGCAGGGAAGGCACGGCTGTCTTGAAGAAGTAGTGGCAGCTGGGAACAACATACTGTGGGACAGCCATGGACATCAGCTGTTTGAAGCTGTCTGTGTCCACCAGCCTGAATGACAGCATTTCAAAGGCCAGTAGTTTAGAAATGCTGTCATTCAGGCCCAGGGCTCGAGGGTGGCTAGGTGGGAATTTACGCTTTCTCTCCAAGGTTTGTGAGATGGAGAGCTGAACGCTGCCGTGTGACATGGTGGAGATGCTTGGTGACGGTGGTGTTGTCGGTGGCATATCCTCTGTTTGGTGGGCGGCAGGTGCCAACATTCCTCCTGAGGCGGAGGAAGAGGCCGAGGCAGCAGCAGAAGAGGGAGCAAGGGGAGCCAGAGTGAGTTCCTTGCTTTTAAGGTGTTTACTCCACTGCAGTTCATGCTTTGCATGTAGATGGATGGGCATGCAGGTTGTGCTAAGGTTCAGAACTTTAATGCCTCGCTTCAGGCTCTGATGGCACAGCGTGCAAACCATTCGGGTCTTGTCGTCAGCACATTGTTTAAAGAAGTGCCATGCCAGGGAACTCCTTGAAGCTGCCTTTGGGGTGCTCGGTCTCTGGTGGCGGTGTCCAGTAGCAGGCAAACTCTCTTGGAGGCGGCTGTTCTGCTTTTGCCCCCTGCTCTCTCTTTTGCTACCCTGTTGGCTCGGTCTCACCACTGCCTCTTCTTCGGAACTATGAAAGTCAGTGGCACGACCTTCATTCCATGTGGGGTCTAGGAACTCATCGTCCCCTGCATCGTCTTCCACACAGTCTTCCTCCCTGACCTCCTGTTCGGTCTGCACACTGCAGAAAGACGCAGCAGTTGGCACCTATGTTTTGTCATCATCAGAGATGTGCGGACTGCGATGAGGTGGTATTCCCATGTCCTCATCATCAGGAAACATCAGTGGTTGTGCATCAGTGCATTCTATGTCTTCCACCACTGGGGAAGGGCTAGGTGGATTCCCTTGGGAAACCCTGCCAGCACAGTCTTCAAACAACATAAGAGACTGCTGCATAACTTGAGGCTCAGACAGTTTCCCTGATATGCATGGGGGTGATGTGACAGACTGATGGGCTTGGTTTTCAGGTGCCACCTGTGCGCTTTCTGCAGAAGACTGGGTGGGAGATAATGTTGTGAACATGCTGGATCCACTGTCGGCCACCCAATTGACTAGCGCCTGTACCTGCTCAGGCCTTACCATCCTTAGAACGGCATTGGGCCCCACCAAATATCGCTGTAAATTCTGGTGGGTACTGGAACCTGAGGTAGTTGGTTCACTAGGACGTGTGGCTGTGGCAGAATGGCCACTTCCTCTCCCAGCACAAGAGGGTACACTAACACCACCATTGTTACCGTTCACCAAGCACCACTATAAGAAAAAAAATATTTGGCCCAATGTATTGATTTCAAATTCAGGCCTTTTTTTACAGGCACCTAATACTATCTGCCTATTTATTTATGTAGCATATTACACTAATCCAGGCATAGCAGTAACCACTGATTTAGGGGAATATCTCTTTTAGGGCTAGAATTTAGGCTCTGGATGAAAGGTATCCTTTTATGGACAGATTTACACTTGGCCTGCAACAGCTCGAACACCAGATTCAGGGTATTGCTATTTTGGCAATTGAATTTCACCACAGAACAAAATATACCCTATTACGGACAGATTATCACTTGGCCTGCAACAGCTGGGACACCAGATTCAGGGTATTGCTATTTTGGCAATTGAATTTAACCCCACAACAAAATATATGTTTTTGTGAACACTATGAAACTTGGCCAGCCACAGCTAAAACCACTGATTTATGGTATTTCTTTTTTGGCAATTGAATTTCACCGCAGAACAAAATATATCCTTTTACGGACAGATTAACACTTGGCCTGCAACAGCTGGGACACCAGATTCAGGGTATTGCTATTTTGGCAATTTAATTTCACCCCACAACAAAATATATGTTTTTGCGGACACTATGAAACTTGGCCAGCCACAGCTAAAACCACTGATTTATGGTATTACTATTTTGGCAATTGAATTTCACCGCAGAACAAAATATACCCTTTTACGGGCAGATTAACACTTGGCCTGCAACAGCTGGGACACCAGATTCAGGGTATTGCTATTTTGGCAATTGAATTTCACCCCACAACAAAATATATGTTTTTGCGGACACTATGAAACTTGGCCAGCCACAGCTAAAACCACTGATTTATGGTTTTACTATTTTGGCAATTGAATTTCACCACTGAACAAAATATACCCTTTTACGGACAGATTAACACTTGGCCTGCAACAGCTGGGACACCAGATTCAGGGTATTGCTATTTTGGCAATTGAATTTCACCCCACAACAAAATATATGTTTGTGCGGACACTATGAAACTTGGCCAGCCACAGCTGAAACCACTGATTTATGGTATTGCTATTTTGACAATTGAATTTCGCCGAAGAACAAAATATACCCTTTTACGGACAGATTAACACTTGGCCTGCAACAGCTGGGACACCAGATTCAGGGTATTGCTATTTTGGCAATTGTATTTCACCCCACAACAAAATATATGTTTTTGCGGACACTATGAAACCTGGCCAGCCACAGCTGAAACCACTGATTTATGGTATTGCTATTTTAGCAATTTAATTTCACCGCAGAACAAAATATACCCTTTTACGGACAGATTAACACTTGGCCTGCAACAGCTGGGACACCAGATTCAGGGTTTTGCAATTTTGGCAATTGAATTTCACCCCACAACAAAATATATGTTTTTGCGGACACTATGAAACTTGGCCAGCCACAACTGAAACCACTGATTTATTGTATTGCTATTTTGGCAATTAAATTTCACCACAGAACAAAATATACCCTTTTACGGACAGATTAACACTTGGCCTGCAACTGCAGGAACACCAGATTCAGGGTATTGCTATTTTGGCAATTTAATTTTACCCCACCACAAAATATATGTTTTTGTGGACACTATGAAACTTGGCCAGCCACAGCCGAAACCACTGATTTATTGTATTGCTATTTTGGCAATTGAATTTCACCGCAGAACAAAATATACCCTTTTATGGAAAGATTAACACTTGGCCTGCAACAGCTGGGACACCAGATTCAGGGCATTGCTATTTTGGCAATTGAATTTCACCCCAGAACAAAATATACCCTTTTACGGACACATTATCACTTGGCCTGCAACAGCTGGGACACCAGATTAAGGGTATTGCTATTTTGACAATTGAATTTCACCCCAGAACAAAATATATGTTTTGGCGGACACTATTATACTTTGCCAGCCACAGCATGGTATTGCTATTTTGGCAATTGAATTTCACCACAGAAAATAATCTATCCTTTGCCAGACAGCAGACAGTATTATACTTGGCTAGCCAAAGCTGGAACACCAGATTTAGGGGATTGGTATTTTGGCAATTGTATTTAACCCCTTAATAAAATATAGAAATTGCTATCCTGAGTTTCTAGGGGTGACAATTAGCACAGCCAAGCCCCTGATGTAGGATATAGCAAAAAAAAAAAAAAAACTAGTATTTATGGATTGATGGACTTGGTGGCAGCTTGTTCTGGTGCACCACAAGTCACAAAATGGCCGCCGATCACCCCAGAAAATAAGTGACAGAAAAACGCTCTGTGCAGCCTAATAACCAGTGAGCAAGTAACTAGCTGAAGTTCAATCATTAACAGCTGTAGATCGATCACTTCATTAGGTGCTGTTGCTGACTTTTCCCTTCCTAATCTCGCCCTCACAGAAGCTGCGTCCTCTCCCTACACTAATCAGAGCAGTGTGACGTGCGGCGCTACGTGACTCCAGCTTAAATAGAGGCTGAGTCACATGCTGCACTCGGCCAATCACAGCCATTCCATTAGTAGGCATGGCTGTGATGGGCTCTTAGGGCAAGAAGTAAAACGCTAGCTGATTGGATGCTGTGCAGCCCTTCAGAAGCGGGAAGTAATCGCCGAACAACGAACCCGAACCTTTTTGAAAAAGTTCGGGTTCGGGTCCGTGTCCCGGACACCCCAAAATTCGAACTATGCTCGAACTGGTCTCTTAACACTATTCCTGAATAATGCGTTTTCTAAGTGGTATTCCACAACATTTCTTGGTGACCCCGACATGATCCCAGATACTGTAACCCTACGTGGTGGTAGTGTGACTGTCAGGAAAATTTCAGCAGTGCAGGCCTGTACAAGTTATAGGTAAGCAGACACCTTGCTTTGCTAAAGTCTGCCTGCACTGTTTTTTTTAGTAGCCACCATAATCCAGTAAAGTTCGGGTGAAGACACAAAAAAATAAAATGAAATTTTTTATTTTTATGAGTAAAGGGTAACAGACAGGTTCACGTCACTGTTGTCCAAATCTAAAATTGGATTAGATTTTTTTTTTATTAATTAATTAATGATTAATTGATTAGAATAATTTTTAAACCAATTCAGATTAGATTTGGTTCTAAATCCCAAAAGAGAAGAAGAACAGGGTAACAGGGTGATCCACTACTGTCCAGGCCTGGTTCTAAAATCCCGTATGAGAGAAAGAGATACCCTACTGGTTAGGAACCAAAATCTAGGTTTCGGGCCGAATTAGAAAGATGTAAGTTACGGCTCATTCTGCAAAACCCAGAAAACTAGCAAAAATCCCTTGGGTGATGTAGTATTTTTTCGTATATGTCATTGTGATTGTTGTGTCAAATGTCTGTGCTAACCATTTGTTAAATTTGCTGAGTGATTGAAACTCCACGTTTTGGTCAGCAGACACACCTTTGGTGTGGTGTTTTAGATTTTACTGTGAGCTCTGTAGAGGAGTAGAATCTGTGACTGTTTTGTTACCTCAGCTTGCATTAAGGTAATGGGAAACTTGCTGTGTAGTGAGTATTGTCAGTAGACTTTACCCTGAGAACGGCAAGTGAGGGGACAGAAACAAACTATTGTACTAACTTGTGCCGTATTACTGGGATCGGTACCTAGCAGAGCATTGCACACCGCTCTGCTGGAGTGTCTGTGACCTTATGTTACACCTCCATTAGGGTCATAAATGACTAATATCTTTTGTGATTTCAGATTGTGATAAGACCATGATATCTCCACTAAAAGTCATGTGTCAAGAATATCCTGAGGATAAAAAGGAGTTAGTGGTATCAGTAGTGGCATAAGAGGACAGACACGGGATGCCTTTCTAAAATCCATTGAAATGAGTTACACAGGTATAGTGAAGCCACCACATCAGGTAAAGATCAGCAACTGCAAATACAGCTGCTGAATAGGGAACAGCAAGTTGCCTTACATCCTAACCAGTGGCACAGATGGGGTATTCCGCCCCCCATGGACTGGTAGGACAGGTGGAAATTTTATTGACACAAATTAAATAATTAAATAATTAACTAATTAACCAAACCCTCCCACCTCAATAAAGAGGGGGATCACCCCCAGTCCCCTTGTGTTTTTTTTCTATCCTCCGGACATGTTTGGACTGGTGGAGATCCTCCCCTCCCACCTCTATCTGCGGGGGATCCTTATTCTATTTCTTGACGCTTACCCTTTTTGGGTTTCTTATGGCTTCCTCTTTTCCTGCGGATTGCGCAGGGAGTTTATTTTTGCGCTACATACGGCAGAGATGGGGTCTTGTGATCTTCGGTCATCTCTGTTCGGAGCTCTTGCTGGGGGCGGACTCTTGGGAGTGACGTCTCTGTATGGCGTCACTCCCCCTTTGCTTTGGGGGAAGTTCCTCCCTCGTATATTATAATTTCTTTTCGCCTCTTCTGGCAATTATAAAGTGTATAATATTCTCTAGCTTATTGCTATATTTGTATTAGGATATTTAGCGATAGCACCACCCCTTTCTGGGTGGAGCCTATTTTTCAGCACCAACTGAGCTATTTAAAGCCTGCACCAGTGGTCCTTCGGCCTCCTGGAGCGCAGGTGTATGGTTTTCTTACTCTGCATATTGGTTGAAGTGAATCTACCTTCTTCCAAGCATTTTTGCTGTATTCATCTTGTGTTGTTATTCTATTATTACCCTTGCGGTTTTTGCTTGCAGCGGTTTCTGTTTTTTCTGGGTAAAAACCTATTTATTTGGATTTCCTTTCCTCCTCTCTGACTCAACAGTTAATTCCAGTACTAGACTGGGTGAAGGGCTATATGAGTCCAACATGAGTCAGGTGAACTCCTCTATTGAGGAGTTGAAGCAGGCTCTTATATCCAAGCGCCAAAGACCTTCCTCTCCTCATCGGGCTATGGAGGTGTCGGGGGCCCAGGATGCTAGAGAGCGATCTATCTCCTCCTCTTCCGAAGATAAGGATGTCTTTTCCTACTTCTTACCCCCCGAGAAAGCCCAGCGGCTGCTGAGATCCATCCGGTCGGGGGACCAGAATGCTGATCAGGGTGAAGCCTCAACATCTGCCTCTAAGGGGTCCAGGGCTTTTAAAGTGGCTGATTCCCTCCTGTCATTAATAAGGATGAAGTGGAGGAAGCCAGAAAAGGGTCCTACTGTATGTTGACCAAAAGGCTTAAGTCTGTCTTCCCTTTAAGAGAAGATCAGTTGTCCTCTTAGGGGCCAGTACTAAAGGTGGATATGGCCATTTCCAAGCTTTCCAAGAGGACCATAATACCATTGGATGGCGGTTCAAGTCTTCAGGATCCGATGGACCGTAAGTCTGACCTGGACCAGGGGGTCTCTAGGTATGACATCTTGGCCTCTGTTACACAACAACTAAAATTGGCTTCCAAGACCATGGCGCTCTCTACCGCGGGCAGGCGTCCGCTCTGGCTGAAACCCAGGAAGGCTGATACAACTTCCAAGCATAACCTTTGCGCCATGGCATATGAACCCGGCAAACTTTTTGGGACAGAGCTAGACCATATTATGGAGGGACTGTCGGATAAGAAGGGCAAGTCCCTTCCCCAACAGCCCTTCCCCAACAGCCCTTTCATGGTTGGGGAAAAAAGTATGGGTCCAGGTTGAGACCTCAGCCCAAAACCCATAGAGATTGTGGCTCCCGTAGAGGGGGAAGATCCTCCAGAGTATCTAAGCACCCCAAGAAATGCTCGACGCTCTGATTACGGGCCTCCTCGAGGCTCTTGGTACCTTGCTGTTCTGACTGGATTCTCAGAACTCCCTGCTCCCCATATTCCCATAGTCGGTCGCCTATAACACTTTCTAGAATCTTGGCAAATCCACATCCGAGATCCTTGAGTGCTTCGGATTATATCTCAGGGTTACCTGATAGACTTGGACAGTCCCCCACCGGACAAATTTGTTCTGACAAGACTACTTCCATCTAGAAGATTCTAGAGGAGGTGCCTATTCTGGATCAGGGAGCAGGAATCTATTCCCCAATCTTCCTGATACCCAAGGTGACCGGAGACTGGAGGTTGATTATAGATCTAAGATATTTCAATCAGTTCATCAAATGCAAGCATTTACTGATGGAATCTATCCAGTCAGTGTCCAATCTTCTATTGCCAGGAGATTTCCTGGCAACCTTGGATCTCAAGGATGCTTACCTCCATATTCCCATCCATCCTGGGTCCAGAAGATACTTAAGGATCTCTGTGCAAGTCAGGGGAGTCCTAAAACACTTTCAGTTTGTGGCCCTCCCATTTGCAATTTCTTTGGCCCCACACACATTTACCAAAGTGGTGGTTTCTGTGGTGGCAGCTATAAGACTGCAGGGTCTGAGCATTATTCCTTACTTGGACGACTGGCTCTTCAGAGCTCCTTCCCAAGCGATCCTGTCCCAACACATTCAGCGGACTGTATCCTTCCTCTACCAGTTGGGATGGATAATCAACTGGGACAAGTCCCAGCTCCTGCCAGCCACCTCAGTGAAATTCCTGGGATTCGTGGTGGATTCAGTGGAAATGACAATTCATTTTACTCCCGAAAGAAGACTATCTGTTCAGGAGACAGCCCGCTCTCTCTTAGTACCTCCAAAAGTAACCATTCCTACTTTGATGGAAATGTTGGGACTAATGTCATCAACCGCAGAGGCGGTTCCTTGGGCATTATGGCATCTACATCCGCTACAATCAGAGGTACTAGCCAAGTGGAATCAGTCTGTTGGGACTAAATTCCATGTCTTACCGTGCCCAGTCCTCCCTAAGATGGTGGACCCATCTAGAGGATGGCAAGTCCCTGATCCAACCCTCTTGGATCACACTTACCACAGATGAATCCCTAGAAGGCTGGGGAGCACACGTTCTGGACAAGACGTTCCAAGGAACCTGGACTTCTCAGGAGAAGTTATTGCCATCTCCTAGAAATCAGGACGATCAAACTAGCCCTTTTTCATTTCGCTCCCTGCATACAAGACAAAGCAGTCAAAGTACAATCAGACAGCATGACCGCTGTAATGTACATCAACAAACAGGGAGGCATGAAGTCACAAAGTCTCCTGAGAGAGATGGGTGTGATATTGGATTGGACAGAATTGAACCTCACCCGTTTATCAGCCATCCACATTCGTGAAGTCCACAATATGATTGCAGATCGCCTGAGCCAAGGTCTTTCAACCGGAGAATGGCATCTCCTTCCAGACATCTTCAAGGAGATGATGCTCAAGTGGGGAATGACGGAGATCAATCTCATGGCAACAAGGTTCAACACCAAGGTGGAGAGGTACTGCCCACTTTACAGGGAGGAGAATCTGGTGGCAATAGATGCACTGTCGATCCCATGGAGGTTCAGGCTGGCCTATATCTTCCCTCCAATGTCCTTGATTCCGAGGCTATTGATGAAAATCAGGCAGGACCAAGCATCAGTCCTCGCCATCATTCCATACTGGTCGAAAAGAGCTTGGTTTACCCAACTCATTCAAATGAGTCTAGGTCAATTTTTAAGGCTTCCCCCAGAGGGAGTACTGGTGTCGGGGGACACTCAAATCTCCTCAAGTCTTCAAATATTCATCCTGACAGTCTGGAGGTTGATCAGTCCCTTCTGAGAATAGAAGGGCTATTGGGGTCTGTCTTGAGAACCGTACAGCACAGTAGATATGAGGCTACTAACAGATCATATTCAAGAATTTGGAAGATTTTTTCAAAGTGGTGTTTCAATCGTCAACTGTCATCCACAGACGCCTCCATGCCTACCATCCTACAGTTTCTGCAGGACGGTCTGGACAAAAGGTTGTCATCTTCTACCTTCAGAGTGCAAACTTCTGCTATGTATGTTATATACCTAATAGAATGCTGGTGCGCTCTACAATACGTTATATTACATTATATTGTCGCATGACACAGCACAGGTACAATGTTCAACTCCACTATCAGAAACATAGCCTCTCTAGACATTGCGCCACTACAATAGAGAAAGAAAAACACCCCATTTAGGTTACTCCCTTAGAGCATATACCTGAAAACCCTTATAACCGATTCGATCACCTACAGAAATGTGAAATCTTCTGGATTTATCAAATCAACACCCTAATGCCCCATGGTCTAAACGAGTTGAATGAAACAATCGCCAGTATAAAACGTCTACATATATATGACACAGAATGCCACCCACTGGGCAGTGAGTCCCACCTAACCCCTTTATACTTTGAAGGCGAGGATATACGAATGCACATACTTGCATACTGACATAGATGGATGGATGTCAGCCATACATACGGACAAGGGTCCAATTATAGACATATACCCCCTACTAATTCCACCACGATTATTGAGGATGTGGGAATGCACATATCTGCACACATGGATGCACATAAATGGATGCATGTGCAACTATAGATACATACCCTCTACTAATACCGGAGGGTAGAGACATACTCTCTACTAATACCACCATAACTATTAAAGAAGTGGGGATGCACATATCTGGAAATATATGGATGTAAGTTGGCCATGCATGCAAGTGCGCGTCCACCTATAGTTCCATTCCCTGCACTAACACTACTACGCCCTTCAATTAGATTAAACTGGGTACAACCCACAATCCAGCACATCAATCCTGCAACCACTTTTTTTCAATATAAATTATATATATATATATATATATATATATATATATATTTCTTATGAATAATACTTTTTTAATACTACTTTATATTCTTTATAAATATATTTTATTGTGCAACATATTTGTATTGTTTGACTTTTATGTTTAATCTATCGATTTAATAAGAGAATCCCTGTCTCCTTTCCCCCTCCCCCTTTTGCCACACCCATTTTAGCCACACACCCTACAATACTACGCCCAAACTGGGTTTAAATACATGTACCTTTTAAATTGTTGTATGTGAATATTGTCCTGATGAAGGGGGCTACAAGTCCTTGAAACGCGTTGACCAAAATAAACCTTGTGCGAAAAGACAAGTCCTGCCTACAACATCGTGTTTGAAAGCACCAAAACAAGTGGTTCCAATACCTCAAGATTTTTCTCCTTCTCGTTTTTGGAGGCAAGCCACATTATATCACCAGGAGGAAATTTAGGACAAACTCTACGTATTTTATCAGCAGCCTCCTTCATGCGCACAGAAGCCTCTTTCAAAGCTGCCCTAGTCTCCTCCCAGATTTTAGAGAACTCTCTTAAAGTTGCATCCAATGCAGGAGTACGAGAAGTAGGATACACCGGGAGTGGGATGTTAGGTTGATGACCGTAAACAACAAATAATTGTGATTTCTTGTAAGACTCATTGACATGATTATTATACGAAAACTCAGCCAAAGATAATAACTCGACCCAGTCATCATTATGGAAGTTGGTGAAATGTTGCAAAAAATGGGTCAGGATTTGATTGACACGTTCCACTTGACCATTAGACTGCAGATAAGCTGAAGAGAAATCCAGAGACTTATTCAAAAGATTACAAAGAGATCTCCAGAACTTAGATGTGAACTGCACACCTCTATCTGACACAATACCGTGGGGAAAACCATGGAGATGAAAAATGTGTTCAATAATTTTTTCGCCAGCTGAGGAGCAGAAATAAAGACCAGGCAGAGGGACGAGGTGCGCCATTTTGGAAAAATGATCCACCACAACCCAGATCACAGAACACCCAGAGGACAAGGGTAGATCAGTAATAAAATCCATAGCCATCTGTTGCCAAGGAACCTCAGGAAGAGGAAGTAGAACGCCCGCTGGACGTTGCTTAGAGATTTTATACTGAAAGAACACACAGGTGGTGGGGTATAAGTGCTGTCCCCAACCTAAATTCTCCCAGAACTCAAACAACAAATACTAATCCCTAGGCGGGAATAGAGGGGGAATGATAAAGCTAAAACATAACTTTTAATGTTAAAGTATATAAAATATTGCGCCAAGTAACAAGTGAAAATGTTACACCTATTCAGGTGAAAGCAAAGCTACAGGGCCCTAGGCCAAACAACAGGCTCAAAGGCTCGGATAGTCAGCCAGACACCAAGACATACAAAAAGACATAAAACATAGCAACTACAATATCAGCCGGACAATAGCATGGAACGTGCTCACCAGATCCTCGATGTGGTCAAATGAGGAGAAAAGTGGACTGTTTTGATGGCTGCTATGGGGACCACGAGATGGGTGGAGAGAGTCAAGTCCTGGTTGGTTGCTGTCGATATCCAGTACAATAGACGAACAAAGGAAATTTGGGGCTCTGTAGAGGAGGGGGTCAGTGGGAGCTGGATATGTCCCTATATATAAACCCTGTAACAAGGGAAGGGGTCTATCAGACACCCTACCTACCTATACAGAGCACCCGCCCCGAAAGGGGCGAACCCGTCCGGATCCCTGTCCCTAGACCAGCCGGAGTCCCTGGTTATGCCCTGAGGAAAAGAGAGAGCTCCCAAACAGTGAATATCTCCCTTTCTTTTAGGGGAGTAGTGGACAAAAATGGGGCTACAGGGAGGGCTTGTGGAAATATACAGGGATCGAAGCTCCCCCAATACACGGAGGGATCGATCAAAAAAGTGCAGGGAAAAACCACAAACAAGGTATGTTATGTGGTTCACCGCGTCGTCCAGTATATGGTCCAAAAATAATAAAGTGCCAGTGGGCAACAAGGTATAGTCACACAAAGTCCTGATCCAGTGGGAAAAGGGGACTAATCCAGAAAGAAGGGGGGAACCTCCAATGGTGAGCGTCCCCCTATGTACAGAAGCAACTAGGCTCACCTGCATTGCGGCTTTAAATCTACAGAAAGTTCACACCAGCAGTGAACGGCCACGCCCCCCTGGTGACGCTGGTAGAGCTTCCGGCCAACACAGCGGGCTTAATAGGGAGGCGTGGAACGCAGAGAACAAGCGCTGCGTTCCACCGCCTCCGGTCACGTGATGGACGTGAGCCGTGGAGCGCAGAGAGAAGACGCCGCGCTCCACTGCTCGTGACGCGCCCAAAAGGGGGCGTAATCAGAAAGGCCGCTGGGCGGAGCTTAGTGCACAAAAGAAGGGAAAGCAAGAAGCGCATCCCCTATCGGCAAAGTGTATCACCGTAAGTTAACTTAGACAAACACATAGAGCTTGATTGGCGGGTTTATACCTGCTAGAGGGGCCCCTAGAGAGCAATAGGCCAGCGAGGGATTACCTTATATAGACAAAGTGCCATTGATCAAAGTTGGACATAAATAAATGCCCATATAAGATGGATATTTGAAATGTGGACATTAAAGAGTGCCACGGGCACACTCTATCAAGGTGTCAGTGTCGGGGATTTAATACTGGGCGATCAGTCAGACTGTGGCTGGATATTCATCAAATAAAACAGCCAAAGTTTAACTGCTCATTTAGGCCCAAGGGGGCCATAGTTTTTAGGTAAAAGATCCAGCGTGTTTCGCATTGCAGCAAGAGACGGTCCCAGTTACCACCACGCCGTGGGGGAGAGACCTTATCAATGCCCATGAAACTAATCTTTGCATGGCCATTGTGGTGACACCGTATGTGATTGGCTACCGGAGTGTCCCTTAGCTTCTCAATATTGTTCAGGTGCTCACCAACTCTTCTACGGAACTCACGGATGGTTTTACCGACATATTCCTTCCCGCATTCGCAGGCAAGTCGGTATACCACTCCGCGAGTTCGACAGTTGATGAACTGATGGATGCAATATTCCCTCCCTGTGACATGACTGTGGAATGACCTGCCAGTTTGCAAGTGCCTGCAAGCAATGCAGCCACTGCAATGATGGCAACCCTTGACGTTGGATCGCAACCATCCGCAGCCAGAAGGAACAGGGGAGATATATTCGCTAGACACCAATCTATCCCGCAGACTGCGACCCCGCCGGTAGGTGATATGCGGATAATCCCCTATCACCTCTCGTAGGTCCGGGTCAAGCTGCAGAATTGCCCAATTACTTTGGATCACCCTCCGTATTTCCGGGGCTGCTCTGTCAAACGTGGAGATGAGACGGATCAGTCTCGGGGTTGGGGTGGCTTTTGGTCTAGAGCAGTGATGGGCAACGTGCGGCTCTCCAGCTGTTGCTAAACTACAACTCCCACCATGCCCTGCAGTAGGCTGGTAGCTATAGACAGGCTTTGCATGCTGGGATTTGTAGTTCTGCAACAGCTGGAGAGCCGCACGTTGCCCATCACTGGTCTAGAGGTTAACAAATTGGTTCTGTCTTCCTGGAGCGCCCTCTTATACGCTTCTCTTAAAACTCGATCAGGGTACCCTCGATGTAAGAACCGAGTGCGCATATCACGTGCCTGCCTGATGAACTCCCTCTTGGTGGAGCAATTCCTCAAGCGAAGGTATTGCCCCTTTGGAATGCCCCGCTTGAGTGGTAAGGGATGGCTGCTCTCCCACCTCAACAGAGTATTTGTAGAGGTGGGCTTCCTATAAACTGAGGTTTCCAGTTCTCCATTGGATGATTTGGAGATGAGGACATCCAAAAATGCCAGGCACCGGGCATCAATCTCAAAAGTAAACCGCATACCTATGGAGTTCACATTGAGACCCTCCACCAAACTTTTGAAACCCACCAAATCGCCATTCCAGATGATAAAGATGTCATCCATATACCGCGCCCACAGTCCCACACAGTCCATCACCATTGACCTTCCCTCCGTGAACACCAGCGTCTCCTCCCACCAGCCAAGGAACAAATTAGCATACGACAGGGCACAGGAACTCCCCATCGCACACATGGGTGGTGGTGAGCTGGTGGTGGACCCTGCCGTTGAACGTGAAAATATTTCTGGTCAGGGTGAACTCGAGTAGTCGTAGGACAAAGAGACTGTGGGCGCGGTACTGGCAACCACGCATACTTAGAAAATGATCAACTACTCTCAAACCCAATGAATGTGGGATACTATAGTATAGCGCCTCCACATCTATACTTGCCAAAAATGTATCGCTGTCAACATGAATCCCCTCCAGGCGTCCCAGGAGGTCCGTCGTGTCACGGGTGTAGGGGGGTAATGCCATAACAAATGGGGACAATATTTGGTTGATGTAAATCCCTAGATTTTGACAGATGTTACCCACCCCTGACACGATAGGACGTCCCCTGAGCGGCTGGGTCGCCTTGTGAATTATGGGGATACAGTAAAAAGTGAAAAGTCTAGGGTGTGATGGTAATAAAAACTTATACTCTGAATCAGAAATTATTTTAGAGGTCTTTGCCTCATCCAGAATACCCTTAAGTTCCAAAACATATTCTTTGGTAGGATCACTCCCCAGTATCTCATATGTGGAGGCGTCATGTAGTAATGCCTCACACATTGTACAATATTGATCATGGTCCATAACAACTGTATTTCCCCCCTTGTCTGAGATATTCACTGTTTGGGAGCTCTCTCTTTTCCTTAGGGCATAACCAGGGACTCCGGCCGGTCTAGGGACAGGGATCCGGACGGGGTCGCCCCCTTTCGGGGCGGGTGCTCTGTATAGGTAGGTAGGGTGTCTGATAGACCCCTTCCCTTGTTACAGGGTTTATATATAGGGACATATCCAGCTCCCACTGACCCCCTCCTCTACAGAGCCCCAAATTTCCTTTGTTCGTCTATTGTACTGGATATCGACAGCAACCAACCAGGACTTGACTCTCTCCACCCATCTCGTGGTCCCCATAGCAGCCATCAAAACAGTCCACTTTTCTCCTCATTTGACCACATCGAGGATCTGGTGAGCACGTTCCATGCTATTGTCCGGCTGATATTGTAGTTGCTATGTTTTATGTCTTTTTGTATGTCTTGGTGTCTGGCTGACTATCCGAGCCTTTGAGCCTGTTGTTTGGCCTAGAGCCCTGTAGCTTTGCTTTCACCTGAATAGGTGTAACATTTTCACTTACTCGCCAACTTGTTACTTGGCGCAATATTTTATATACTTTAACATTAAAAGTTATGTTTTAGCTTTATCGTTCCCCCTCTATTCCCGCCTAGGGATTAGTATTTGAGATTTTATACTGCGCACAGTACGGACAGGCAGCAACAACATCCTAGATGTATTGCCACATGGATTGCTACCAGTACCGTTGAGCAATAAAGTTGAAAGTCTTCGTTGTCCAACATTACCTGCAATTTTTGAGGATCACAATATGACCCCCTATTGTGTCACACTTCTCCCCCCCCCCCATGGCACATCATCCCCCCCATATCACATTTTTCCCACTCCATGTCACAGACTTCAGACATTTGATTTGTCCCCCCTCGCATCGTGTCACCCGTGAATGTTGTGTAATAATTATAAACAATATGCGCTTTGCGCTTATCACCTACCACCTACCCTGCGGGAGTCGACAGTCTGTCTGGGCTGGCCTGGGCTGGCTGTGTGAGTCACAGTCACCAACAGCTGCTCCAGTCCCTGCTGCTGCCCACCGCGGAGCCACTAGCCAGTCACACAGCCCCTGAGTGCCCCCATGACCGTGTTGCCGCTCTGTGAGTGAGGACCGGGGCTGCATTGCGGCGCAACTCGCTGCAAGTGATTTAAAAAAAAAGTTCATTTTTCCGCGCCCCCCCCCCTTCTCTGCGCCCTAAGGCAGCCGCTTGGTCTGCCTTATTATAGAACCGGCCCTGCTCCCCACCAGTAGCATGAAAGGACCTCGGGAGAGCATCTTATTTGATTTTCTTCTCTGCGGCACGGAAATGAAGAACTAAATCAAAACGGGCATAGAATAAGGAATATCTGGCTTGACGAGGATTCACTCTTTGTGCAGACTGCAAATAGGTCAGATTTTTATGGTCAGTGTAGATCACCACAGGATGAGATGCTCCCTTTAGAAGGTGACGCCATTCCTCCATTTTGATGGCCAATAACTCCCTGTCGCCAATCAAATAATTGCACTCAGGAGCAGAGAAGGTCCTGGTTACTATCTTACCGGAGGAAGCTTTTTGTGAAAGCACCACCCCAGCTCCAACAGACGATGCATCCACCCCCAGGTAGAATTGTTTGTTAGCATCAGGGTGATGGAGAACCGGAGCCGCAGAAAAGGCCTGCTTCAAGGTTTGGAAGGCCGATTCAGCCTCGGCTGTCCAATTCTTAGGATTTGCTCCCTTATTGGTCAAGGCGGTGATGGGAGAAGTCAAGGATGAGAAGTGCGGCACGAACTGGCGAAATCCCAGGAACCGCTGGATTGCTTTTAAACCTGAAGGATGAGGCCACTTTAAAATCGCTGACAGCTTCTCAGGATCCATCTGCAGGCCAGTACCGGATATTATGTATCCTAGGAATGGAAGAGAGGACTGCTCAAATGAACATTTCTCGAACTTGGCGTACAGACGATTCTCTCTTAGCCTTCGAAGAACCAGACGAACCAGCGAAATCTGGAGATAAAACAAAGATATCATCTAGGTACACCACATCACAGGAATATAGCAAGTCTCTGAAGATGTCGTTAACAAATTCTTGGAACACTGCAGGGGCATTACTTAGTCCAAAGGGAATTACCAGGTATTCATAGTGACCGTCACGGGTGTTGAAGGCAGTCTTCCACTCATCTCCCTGGGAAATCCTGATCAGGTTGTAGACCACACATAGGTCTAATTTGGGGAAAACTGGCTTCCCAGAGGCAATCAAACAATTCAGGAATTAGGGGAAGACGGTACTTATTTTTTACGGTTATCTTGATAAGACCCCTGTAGTCGATGCATGGACGAAGGGAGCCATCTTTCTTCTTCAGAAAGAAGAAACCTGCACCAGCTGGAGAGGAAGATTTGTGCATAAATCCTCTGTCGAGCTCCTTCTTGATATACTCAGGAGAAGTCAGTGTCAGTGAGACTCCAGCGCTGTCCAGCTCACAGACTTGATAAAGGGGTCCACAGTACCCCGAAACGCATTGTCTCTGTTTCTAATAAACTAACACCATTGAATTGCACTGGTTGTCTCAAGTGTGCCATTTTTGGCCCATACGCCCCGACTGAACAGGTCAAGCGTTTTCCTCTCCTAGTGCAACAGTTTTACCCAAGTGGCGGAGTGGCATCCACACGAGGGTACTGGACAAACCGAGGCTGCACCAACTGCTAACTATATACACATCGCTTTCATTGTGGTTGTACCCAATTAGGTGCAACCCCAATAGGTGAGTGCATCGACTTATTCACCCAAATCACCAAAAAGTTTACCCTATGAGCGCCTTTCTCTTCTTCTCTCTACCCTTGTGGCCATTACTTGTTGACACTCAGATATGGATTGAGTCTCTGCTGGTGACAGGGGATAGATGCATCCACAAGGAGACGAGGAGCCCAGAACCAAATCCATAGGGCAGTCATACGGCCTGTGAGGAGGTATCATCTCAGCCTCTTTCTTGTCAAAGACATCCACATAAGCATGATAGGCTGCTGGCAGACCCTGGAGATTGGGATGTACCCGAGGTGACCGAGCTGGCTGAACAGACTGAGACTGTAATCTGCACCTTATTAATTTTTCAATGGGTACATATTTTAAACATGCCTTCTCTGCCATATCGCCACTAGGTTCTAGTAAAACAAATACAATTAGGTTATACCTATTATGCGCATTAACTCAATAATATTGCGATCCAGGCATGATCAAAAACCATAGTGGAACGCACAGTGCGTTCCACCTATGGGCTAGAAACGGGAAGTGACGCACCGGAAGCCGGCGGTGGAACGCAGTTTGCGTTCCACGCGCACGCTTGTAAAGAAGTGGGCAGGGACAGAAAGTGGATCGGTGGAGCGCATATGCGTTCCACAACAATGTGCACACAGTAAAGACACTTCCAATACAGGCGGATCCTCACATCTGCATTATGGACCAAAGGTAACCTACCCTGAGTGTATTATATGTATGATCGCACTATATATGTAAATATTGGTCTAAAAATTATGTTTTCTTATGTATAGCAACCGACACGCCCCCTGACCCGGAAAAGTCCCCAACGAAGCACCTCTCCGGACCTTCAGTCAAGAACTGGTTCATGAACACGAAGCAGCGGAAGTCCCAAGAGGAGAGGATGAGAGCATAAGACCAGGAAAGAAATCTCTTCAGAATGAAAGGCTCCTACCTATAATTTTACAGGTTACATGATGAACTGTATGGAGTCAGACAGAGCCTTTCCATCGACAGACGATACCGTCAAAGGACTCTGCAGGCATCGAACAGGTATCTGATGACGATCCACTAGGCATTCTTGCAGAAAGTTTCCTGCTTCTCCGGAATCCAGAAGCACCATCTCCGTAAATTGAACATCGCCTAATGACAAGGTTACTGGAAGAGTCCGAGGAGGAGAGGAATTGTCTTCACCTAGGGTTGGCTCGCCTAGGCTCAGGAGTTTTCCCGGCTTCAGAGGACAGGACTGAGAAGATGTCCAGCACCGCCACAATAAAAGCAAAGCCCCCTTGTACGACAATGACCACGTTCTTGCTCAGTCAGCCTGACTCGATCACCCTGAATGGATCTGGCACAGCAGCAGATGTAGAAGGCTGAGGGACTGAAGACCGCTTAGAGAAGACACTGGATGATACGGTTTACTCTCACGTGCTACCTCCTTAGCACACTCCTGGAAGCACAGATCAATCCGGGTACCCAGGAAATAAGGTCGTCCATGGTAGAAGGAACATCCCAAGTGGGCAGTTCATCCTTAATTTTCTCGGAGAGACCCTCCCTAAAGGCGGCCACTAAAGCCTCTTTATTCCAGCCCAATTCAGAGGCAAGGGTCCGGAACTGGACTGCATACTGGCCCATGGACTGACTTCCTTGGCTCAACCACAGTATAGAAGACTCGGCTCAGGGTGGTGCATCCTGGCTCGCCAAACACCCTACAGAAAGCCTCTAGGAAGGCCTGTAGATTCATAATGACTGGGTTTACTGAATTACAGTTTAGATAACTTTTGATGTTAAATGTCTCAGTGTGTGCGGCATTATGAAAAATAGTGGTGGATTTCGCATATCCGCAAACTTTGCAAGGATGCCCCCCACACTTCGTAAAGCCCACATACTTGAGCCATATATCTGCCTGTTTAACTGGAGAACGTGCGAACAATGAAGGAGAAAGAATGTTTCCAAGGGTGCTAGAATGTCGGGAAACTATTCTACAGCCTTGTCCCAGCACCTTGGCTAGAACCGTATCTTCATACAGTATCGGGAGACACTTCTGGATCACTCCTTTGATTTGGTCAAACTGGTTACTGTATGCAAGTACCAATGTGGGCAAATCATCCCTAGTACCTCCCAGATTGGTCTTTCTTTTACAGGGATGTGACACATGGAGGAGATCATTTCCGTTCTTTTTCTCTGCGATTTTTTTGGCTCTTATTAACATCCATTTAGGATAGCCACGTTGTAATAATCTTTTTTGAAAAGAAGCACATTCCCTCTGAAATTATACATTTATGATACAATTTTTCTTAGCTCTTATATATTCCCCAACAGGAATTGCTCTAATAGTATGTTTGGGGTGGTGACTAGTGGCTCTGAGTATGGTATTACCGGATTTTTTTTTCCCGGAAGGTCTCTGTACAAATAACCTGGCCAAAAAATCCCTCTAATTTGAGATCCAAAAATTAAGTTGTTTGCAGATCAAAGGAATGGGTAAATCGCAAATCGTAGGGATTGCTATTAACAAATTGCAAGTCTGGTATGGCAGACACATCGGCTCCCCATATAAATAGCAGGTCGTCGATGTATCTGCCATATCAGACAATTGTGCTCCCATACACATTAAGATCTTAAAATATATAACGTTCGTCCCAGTAACCCATGACCAAATTCACCAGGGATGGGGAGAATCTAGCCCCCATAGAGACCCCACGGATCTGCAGATAGAAATCGCGGTCAAACTTAAAATAATTACACAACAAAAGAAAGTGGGTCACATGCATGATATACTCAATAAAGTCTGCAGAATACCTGCTATACCTGTATAAATGATATACTAGAGCCTCTAATGCCACAGGTGTGGAATGGATGGATACAGCGACTCCACATCTAAGGTGAGCCACTTGTACCCATCCATCCCCACCATGTCCATAAAGGCCCGCAACACATCAGAGGAATCTCTCAGGTAACCAGGCAGTCTTTTGACTAGAGGCTGTAACAAACTGTCTAGCCATTCGCCAAGATGTTCCAACAGAGATCCGATCCCCCAAAACAATGGGGCGCAGTGGTGGTGGACTGATGTCCTAATGAACTTTAGGGAGTGCATGTATGATCGGTGTTATTGGTGTCTCCGCGTAGAGGAAACTGTGAGATTTATCATTTAAAAACCTCCATTTCTGCCTTCATCCAATAATTTTTTCAGTTCTTTTTGATATCCCACAAGTGGATTGGCAGACAGCTTCCTATATGTGGAGGCATCCGACAACAAACCCACCATTTGTAGATAATATGCCTCCCTGTCCAGCACCACCACTGAGCCCCCCTTGTCCACAGATGGGACAATAAGATTCGGATGGTCTTTTAGCTGTGTCAATGCTTGTCTCTGTTTCCATGTTAAATTAATAGGAACATATGGCTTGTGCTATTAATTTCAGTCAGCTCTCTCTCGAGAACTTCTTGAAAACACAGTCATGCTATCCGTGCGTGATTGCAATGGATAGTATGTGGGATTAGATGTTTTAAATGCATGCTCGCCACTTACTGGTGTAAAACTGTTGCTCTCCATCTGCAGATCTGTGAGTGACATACTAGCACATTGTTCCTGAAAAAGAAAACCTGCAGTATTAGGTTAAATATCCTCAACTCGATAATCATAATCATCATTATTTATAGCAGTGTTATCATCAAAATGTCTCCTTGTGCATAAAGTTAAATTACGCACAAATTTGTTAATATCCAAAATCATAGTGAAAAAATTGAAGTCCTAAGTAGAAACAAAATTAAGTCCCAAAGATAATACTTGAAGTTGATCCTCTGTGAGAGTAACAATTTTCTGTAGATAAACTTTCTATTTCTGATTTCTTGTAGACATGACATGAGCTTTTCTTTGCGTGTTTCCGGCCAGCTCGCTTGCATCGTTTTTTGACTGACTATTTTTAGATCTTTTGTAATATGAAGGTTTTTTATTAGATGAAGTCCGGCTGGATACATCAGATAAATTATCTTCCATAGAATCTTGGGAGTCAATTTGAACCTCAGATATATTCTGTTCCGAAGAACCAAAACGAACTCTGCGTGTAATTTGGGGGGATTTATTATCTTCCTTTTTATTACTCTTACTTTGATTTTTTTTACGATTTTGATTTTTGAGGATCGATTTGGGGGTACGTGAAAAATTTTCACGCCTCCCCCATTCATAGACCTGTTGATTGTTATAATCAAATAAATCCGTCTGAAACTTGGTCTGTTTGGTGTTTATAATGCTGTCCTCCAGATCCTTAATTATTCCAGGTTCTTAGTCTCCAATTCCTGATATTCCGGCATCGAGTCATATTTTTTTAAAAAACTTTTAGCAGTCTCTATTTCTTGTTGTAATCCGAACAAAATTTCTCACTTTCGTATTCTGTAATCAATGTAATGAGTTGTGTGGAACATTGCGACAGGATATTATTCAATTTAAGTACAAAATCCTCCGGAAACACCTTGGTTGGAATTTTTTTAATTCTCAATCCTCTTGGAATCATGGTTTTGTCCAGATATTTTCGTAATGTAGTATAATCCCACCACAGTTTTGTTTCAGAAATAAGCAGCTTCTTGAGATTTTGCATTTTAGCTTTTAATTCTAATGAATCCAGAGCCTGTGGATCTTGATCAGAGAACACTCGATCAGCCTTGGACTTTCGGTCAGAGTATAATGCATATGCCATCGTAACCGAGTTAGGTGTGAGGGTAGGAGAGTGTTAACAAAAGTTCATGCATAAACCACTGACGGTAATATCTATGGTGAGCTGGGACTTTGAGTGCATCACTTCATCTGCCTCTCTTCTTACCCTGATGCGCCCATCACTCTGAAACAGGGTACATTTGGACTCATCAGACCACATGACCTTCTTCCATTGCTCCAGAGTACAATCTTTATGCTCCCTAGCAAATTTAAGCCTTTTTTTTATGGTTTGCCTCACTGATTAGTGGTTTTCTTACGGCTACACAGTGGTTCAGTCCCAATCCCTTGAGTTTCCTTTGCATTGTGCATGTGGAAATGCTCTTACTTTCACAATTAATCATAGCCCTGAGTTCTACTGTTGTTTTTCTTCGATTTGATTTCACCAAACGTTTAAGTGATCGCCTCGCCAATCACGATCATTCAGGATTTTTTCCAACCACATTTTTTCCTCGAATACGATGGGTCTCTACTATCCTTCCTGTTTTTAATAATGCGTTGGACAGTTCTTAACCCAATTTTAGTAGTTTCTGCAATCTCCTTAGATGATTTCTCTGCTCGATGCATGCCAATGATTTGACCCTTCTCAAACAGACTAAAGTCTTTTCCATGACCACAAGATGTGTCTTTCGACATGGTTGTTTAAGAAATGAGAAGCAACCCATTGCTCCAGTTGGCGTTAAATAACTTGTTGCCAGCTGAAAGATAATCGCCCATGCAGTAAATATTCAATAGTAGGCTCATACCTATTTGTTTAGTTATATTCAGGTGGCGACTTTTTTTTTTTAGACAGTCAGTGTATTTGCCAGTGTAAACCTGTGTACAGGGTGGGCCATTTATATGCATATACCTTAATAAAATGGGAATGGTTGGTGATATTAACTTTCTGTTTGTGGCACATTAGTATATGTGAGGGGGGTAACTTTTCAAGATGGGTGGTGACCATGGTGGCCATTTTGAATTCGGCCATTTTGAATCCAACATTTGTTTTTTCAATAGGAAGAGGGTCATGTGACACATCAAACTTATTGGGAATTTCACAAGAAAAACAATGGTGTGCTTGATTTTAACGTAACTTTATTCTTTCATGAGCTATTTACAAGTTTCTCTTTGTTTACAGCCATTGACATGTCGCCGAGGTTACCACGTGAGGAGCGGATAGAAATTGTGTTGATGTCTGGTGAACGCAGTAACCGGGTCAGTGCAGCAGATTTCAATGCAAGACACCCTACGAGACCACCCATCTCCCATGCTACAGTTAGCAAACTGCTTGCTAAGTTTCGTGAAACTGGTTCAGTGTTGGATTTGCCAAAATGTGGACGCATGAAATCGGTCACCAATGAAGAAACATCAGTGGCTGTCCTAGCTTCATTCAGCAAGGGCCCACAGCGTAGCACTCGCCGCATGTCACTGGAGAGTGGCATTAGTCGAACATCCCTTCGGCGGATATTAGCTACTCAAAAATGGCACCCTTACAAACTCCAGCTACTGCAGCATCTCAACGAAGATGATCCAGATCGGCGCACTGAATTTGCAGAACGGGCAAAACAAAAATTGGAACAGGACCCTCAGTTTATGCAGAAGATTTTGTTCAGTGATGAGGTAAACTTTTATGTGAATGGTGAAGTTAACAAACAAAACCACCGCTATTGGTCTGACACTAACCCACACTGGATAGATCCTGCCAAGACTGTTGGAACAAAAAAATTGATGGTATGGTGTGGTATATTGGGTACAAAGTTAGTGAGGTCATTCTTCATCAATGGAAACCTCAAGGCCACTGGATATGCAAAATTGCTACATGATGATGTGTTTCCCTCTTTATGCACGGAAGCTGGCACGTTCCCTGAGTTTTCCAGCAAGATGGTGCACCACCACAGTATGGGTGTCAGGTCCGAGCATTTCTAGATGAACAGTTTCCTGGAAAGTGGATTGGTCATCGTGGGCCAGTTGAATGGCCCCCAAGGTCTCCCGATCTGACCCCCTTAGACTTTTATCTTTGGGGTCATCTGAAGGCAATTGTCTATGCTGTGATGATATGAGATGTGCAGCACCTGAAACTACGGATACTGGAAGCCTGTGCTAGCATTTCTCCTGTGGTGTTGCTAACAGTGTGTGAAGAGTGGGAAAACAGGGTTGCATTGACAATCCAACACAATGGGCAGCATATTGAACACATTTTATAAGTGGTCAGAAACTTGTAAATAACTCATGAAAGAATAAAGTTACGGTAAAACCAAGCATACCATTGTTTTTCTTGTGAAATTCCTAATAAGTTTGATGTGTCACATGACCCTCTTCCTATTGAAAAAACTAATGTTGGATTCAAAATGGCCAACTTCAAAATGGCTGCCATGGTCACCAACCATCTTGAAAAGTTTCCCCCCTCACATATACTAATGTGCCACAAACAGGAAGTTAATATCACCAACCATTCCCATTTTATTAAAGTGTATCCAAATAAATGGCCCACCTTGTAGAGTGAAATTAATTAAAGTGCTAATAGAAGCATTCAGCAAGTGGATATAGCTTTGGTGGGTAAATACATCACACCTGAGGACTAAGGGCATGTGTGTGCTGTGTGGAGAAGAGCTGTGTCCTGTTACACTTGGATGAAGTGTGTGCTGCACCTATATCAAGCAGAATTAAGTCATCTTCATCACTGGTACTTAACCTGTTAGGGACACAGGACATACCGGTACACTCTGATACTTAAGGACACAGGACATACCGGTACGTCCTATGTATTTCCGATCACTGCCGCACAGCGAGTGGTAATAGGAACAGAGTGCCTGCTGAAATCATTTTTTATGACAATGCCGAGGGGGAGTCCTGTGACCCCCCCCCCCATATCTGCGATCGCTACAAACCGCAGGTCAATTCAGACCTGCGGTTTGCAGCGCTTTCGGCACAAGAGTTATTGGCAAATGGAGATTAAATTTCAGAATTTCTATTTTTTGTTACCTTGCCTCAAAAAAAAGTGTAATATAGAGCAAACAAAAATCATATTTACCCTAAAATAGTACCAACAAAACTGCCACCTTATCCCGTAGTTTCCAAAATAGGGTCACTTTTTTGGAGTTTCTACTGTAGGGGTACATCGGGGGGCTTCAAATGGGACATGGTGTCTAAAAACCAGTCCAGCAAAATCTTCCTTCCAAAAACCATTTGGCATTCCCTTCCTTCTGTGCCCTGCCGTTTGGCCATACAGCAGTTTACGACCACATGTGGGGTATTTCTGCAAACTACAGAATCAGGGCAACAAATATTGAGTTTTGTTTGGCTGTACCTGTTAACCCTTGCTTTGTTACTGGAAAAAATTGAATAAAATGGAAAAGTTGCCAAAAAATGGTCTGGTCCTTAAGGTGAAAATGAGCCCGGTCCTTAAGGGGTTAAATTATGATTCCAGGGCAGAGCTGTCATTGCCCACTGAATTGTATGCAAGACCAGGAGCAAAGAGTAAAGTTAGTCTGTTGCAACTAGAACAGACTGTGTAACATAGTAAAATAGTAACATAGTATATAAGACCGAAAAAGACATTTGTCCATCCAGTTCGGCCTGTTTCCTACAAGTTGATCCAGAGGAAGCCAAAAACCCCTGTGAGGCAGAAGCCAATTTTCCCCACTTAAGGGAAAAAAATTCATTCCGACTCCAATCAGGCAATCAAAATAACTCCCTGGATCAACGACCCCTCTCTAGTAGCTGTAGCCTGTAATATTATTACACTCCAGAAATACATCCAGTCCCCTCTTGAATTCCTTTATTGTACTCACCATCACCACCTCCTCAGGCAGAGAGTTCCATAGTCTCACTGCTCTTACAGTGAAGAATCCTCTTCTATGTTTGTGTACAAACCTTCTTTATTCCAGACGCAGAGTATGTCCCCTCGTCACAGTCCTGGGGAAAAATAGATGATCGGATAGATCCCTGTACTGACCACTGATATATTTATACATAGTTATTAGATCTCCCTCAGTCGTCTTTTTCTGAAGTGAATAACCCTAATTTTGATAACCTTTCAGGGTGCTTTAGTTGCCCCATTCCAGTTATTACTTTAGTTGCCCTCCTCTGAACCCTCTCCAGCTCTGCTATGTCTGCCTTGTTCACAGGAGCCCAGAACTGTACACAGTACTCCATGTGTGGTCTGACTAGTGATTGTGTGGTCTGACTAGTCTGACTGTAAGATCTCCAAGCCTATTGCCTCTAAAGAGACTGCTGCAACTATTAAGTATGTTGTGTCTTTTGAGACTGCAAGCTTTTCGGCTCATGTCAGTTAAGTAAAAATGTTCGAAGTTATTGTTGTGTCTGCCTGATTGTACCTGCCATCC
The DNA here is from genome assembly GCA_033119425.1 of Bufotes viridis. Classification (NCBI taxonomy): domain Eukaryota; kingdom Metazoa; phylum Chordata; class Amphibia; order Anura; family Bufonidae; genus Bufotes; species Bufotes viridis. The sequence goes on along the minus strand of CM065597.1, from coordinate 118,312,513 downwards.
TTGTTTAGGGAGCCTATGTATACTTTACCAGCCATGGGCGAAAAATATCCTGACTGAGGTTTGATTCCTTTACGAACTTTCTGCCACACATTGTGAATTAGCTATAGATGTACAATACCTAGTAGGTACCACTGTCTACATCTAATCTAAATTTTGAAAACATTATTAGGGATGAGCGAATTTCGGTTATTATGTGAACAAATCACTTTCAAATTAGGAATGAATTAATTCAACCTGAATCAAAAGTGCTCAGTCTGACATAAAAAGTTGTGTATGACACTCTGAGGTGTCCCAGGACTGTATGCAAACCCCTTTTAACTTCTTTAATGCCAAGAGAATATTAGTAATGTGTCTCAATGATTTTTAAAAACATACCTTACTGTTGCATTTGTTCTGCAACACAGTTTAAATGCGTACAGTTCTCGCATACCTCATCAACAGGAAGACTATCTTCAATATCTTCCTTAGCACCCAGGCTGTTTATCTTTTCACTTCCCCCTACCTCACTAGTAGGGGGAAGTGAAGACAAAAAAATAGAAATTAAAGGCTTGTCTTGGGTGCAAAGAGGAGCAAAGGGAGGAATGTGCTGAAGCTTGCTCAAAGACATGGCATCAAAGGAATATTATACTACATTGACTCAGATGATGAGCTAGCCATCCAGTTGACAATGTCATCCACTTCTTCTGCAATAATAATCTATTGCATATAGGGTTGAGCGAACAGTTCGAGCATAGTTCGGGTTCGTACCGAATTTTGGGGTGTCCGGGACACGGACCCGAACCCGGACATTTTCAAAAAAGTTCGGGTTTGGGTTCGTTGTTCGGCGATTACTTCCCGATTTCTCAAGGGCTGCACAGCAGCCAATCATCTAACGTTTTACTTCTTGCCCTGAGCCCATCACAGCCATGCCTACTAATGGCATGGCTGTGATTGGCCAAGTGCAGCATGTGACCCAGCCTCTATTTAAGCTGGAGTCACGTAGCGCCGCACGTCACACTGCTCTGATTAGTGTAGGGAGAGGACGCAGCTTCTGTGAGGGCGAGATTAGGCAGGGAAAAGTCAGCAAAAACACATAATGAAGTGATCGATCTACAGCTGTGAATCATTCAGCTTCTGCTAGTTAATTGCTCACTGGTTTTTAGGCTGCACAGAGCGTTTTGCTGTCACTTTTTTCTGGGGTGATCGGCGGCCATTTTGTGTATTGAGATGCACCAGCATAAGCTGCCACCAAGTCCATCAATCCATCAATACTAGTTTTTTTTTTTTGCTATATCCTACATCAGGGGCTTGGCTGTGCTGATTGTTACCCCTAGAAACTCAGGATAGAAATTTCTGTATTTTATTAAGGGGTTAAATTCAATTGCCAAAATAGCAATCCCTTAAATCTGGTGTTCCAGCTGTGGCTAGCAACGTGTAATACTGTCTGCTGTCTGGCAAAGGATAGATTTTTTTCTGTGGTGAAATTCAATTGCCAAAATAGCAATACCATAAATCAGTGGTTTCAGCTGTGGCTGGCAAAGTATAATAGTGTCCGCCAAAACATATATTTTGTTCTGGGGTGAAATTCAATTGCCAAAATAGCAATACCCTGAATCTGGTGTCCCAGCTGTTGCAGGCCAAGATTCATAGAGTCCGCCAAAACATATATTTTGTTCTGGGGTGAAATTCAATTGCCAAAATAGCAATACCCTGAATCTGGTGTCCCAGCTGTTGCAGGCCAAGATTCATAGTGTCCGCCAAAACATATATTTTGTTCTGGGGTGAAATTCAATTGCCAAAATAGCAATACCATAAATCAGTGGTTTCAGCTGTGGCTGGAAAAGTATAATAGTGTCCGCTAAAACATATATTTTGTTCTGGGGTGAAATTCACTGCCAAAATAGCAATACCCTGAATCTGGTGTCCCAGCTACTGCAGCATCGGCGAAGATGATCCAGATCGCGCACTGAATTTGCAGAACGGGCAAAACAAAATTGGAACAGACCTCAGCTGGCAGAAGATTTGTTCAGTGATGAGGTGAACTCTATGTGAATGGTAGTCACAACAACCACCGCTATTGGTCTGACACTAACCCACACTGGATAGATCCTGCCAAGACTGTATTGGAACAAAAAAATTGATGGTATGGTGTGGTATATTGGAAGTAGCAAAGTTGAATGAGGTCATTCTTCATCAATGGCAAACCTCAAGGCCACTGGATATGCAAAATTGCTACATGATGATGTGTTTCCTCTTATGCACTGAAGCTGGCACGCTTCCCTGAGTTTTCCAGCAAGATGGTGCACCACCACAGTATGGGTGTCAGGTCCGAGCATTTCTAGATGAACAGTTTCCTGAAAGTGGATTGGTCATCGTGGGCCAGTTGAATGGCCCCCTAGTTGTCTCCCGATCTGAACCCCTTAGACTTTTATCTTTGGGGTCATCTGAAGGCAATTGTCTATGCTGTGATGATATGAGATGTGCAGCACCTGAAACTACGGATACTGGAAGCCTGTGCCAGCATTTCTCCGGTGGTGTTGCTAACAGTGTGTGAAGAGTGGGAAAACAGGGTTGCATTGACAATCCAACACAATGGGCAGCATATTGAACACATTTTATAAGTGGTCAGAAACTTGTAAATAACTCATGAAAGAATAAAGTTACGTGTAAAACCAAGCATACCATTGTTTTTCTTGTGAAATTCCTAATAAGTTTGATGTCACATGACCCTCTTCCTATTGAAAACTAATGTTGATTCAAATGGCCAACTTCAAAATGGCTGCCATGGTCACCAACCATCTTGAAAGTTTCCCTCACATATACTAATGTGCCACAAACAGGAAGTTAATATCACCAACCATTCCCATTTTATTAAAGTGTATCCAAATAAATGGCCCACCTTGTAGAGTGAAATTAATTAAAGTGCTAATAGAAGCATCTCAGCAAGTGGATATAGCTTTAGGTAAATACATCACACCTGAGGACTAAGGGCATGTGTGTGCTGTGTGGAGAAGAGCTGTGTCCTGTTACACTTGGATGAAGTGTGTGCTGCACCTATATCAAGCAGAATTAAGTCATCTTCATCACTGGTACTTAACCTGTTAGGGACACAGGACATACCGGTACACTCTGATACTTAAGGACACAGGACATACCGGTACGTCCTATGTATTTCCGATCACTGCCGACAGCGAGTGGTAATAGGAACAGAGTGCCTGCTGAAATCATTTTTTATGACAATGCCGAGGGGGAGTCCTGTGACCTCTCCCATATTTCAGTGATCGCTACAAACCGCAGGTCAATTCAGACCTGCGGTTTGCAGCGCTTTCGGCACAAGAGTTATTGGCAAATGGAGATTAAATTTCAGAATTTCTATTTTTTGTTACCTTGCCTCAAAAAAAAGTGTAATATAGAGCAAACAAAAATCATATTTACCTCTAAAAATAGTACCAACAAAACTGCCACCTTATCCCGTAGTTTCCAAAATAGGGTCACTTTTTGGAGTTTCTACTGTAGGGGTACATCAGGGGCTTCAAATGGGACATGGTGTCTAAAAACCAGTCCAGCAAAATCTTCCTTCCAAAAACCATTTGGCATTCCCTTCCTTCTGTGCCCTGCCGTTTGGCCATACAGCAGTTTACGACCACATGTGGGGTATTTCTGCAAACTACAGAATCAGGGCAACAAATATTGAGTTTTGTTTGGCTGTACCTGTTAACCCTTGCTTTGTTACTGGAAAAAATTGAATAAAATGGAAAAGTTGCCAAAAAATGGTCTGGTCCTTAAGGTGAAAATGAGCCCGGTCCTTAAGGGGTTAAATTATGATTCCAGGGCAGAGCTGTCATTGCCCACTGAATTGTATGCAAGACCAGGAGCAAAGAGTAAAGTTAGTCTGTTGCAACTAGAACAGACTGTGTAACATAGTAAAATAGTAACATAGTATATAAGACCGAAAAAAGACATTTGTCCATCCAGTTCGGCCTGTTTCCTACAAGTTGATCCAGAGGAAGCCAAAAACCCCTGTGAGGCAGAAGCCAATTTTCCCCACTTAAGGGGAAAAAAATTCATTCCCGACTCCAATCAGGCAATCAAAATAACTCCCTGGATCAACGACCCCTCTCTAGTAGCTGTAGCCTGTAATATTATTACACTCCAGAAATACATCCAGTCCCCTCTTGAATTCCTTTATTGTACTCACCATCACCACCTCCTCAGGCAGAGAGTTCCATAGTCTCACTGCTCTTACAGTGAAGAATCCTCTTCTATGTTTGTGTACAAACCTTCTTTATTCCAGACGCAGAGTATGTCCCCTCGTCACAGTCCTGGGGAAAAATAGATGATCGGATAGATCCCTGTACTGACCACTGATATATTTATACATAGTTATTAGATCTCCCCTCAGTCGTCTTTTTTCTGAAGTGAATAACCCTAATTTTGATAACCTTTCAGGGTACTTTAGTTGCCCCATTCCAGTTATTACTTTAGTTGCCCTCCTCTGAACCCTCTCCAGCTCTGCTATGTCTGCCTTGTTCACAGGAGCCCAGAACTGTACACAGTACTCCATGTGTGGTCTGACTAGTGATTGTGTGGTCTGACTAGTCTGACTGTAAGATCTCCAAGCCTATTGCCTCTAAAGAGACTGCTGCAACTATTAAGTATGTTGTGTCTTTTGAGACTGCAAGCTTTTCGGCTCATGTCAGTTAAGTAAAAATGTTCGAAGTTATTGTTGTGTCTGCCTGATTGTACCTGCCATCCTTGTTTAGGGAGCCTATGTATACTTTACCAGCCATGGGCGAAAAATATCCTGACTGAGGTTTGATTCCTTTACGAACTTTCTGCCACACATTGTGAATTAGCTATAGATGTACAATACCTAGTAGGTACCACTGTCTACATCTAATCTAAATTTTGAAAACATTATTAGGGATGAGCGAATTTCGGTTATTATGTGAACAAATCACTTTCAAATTAGGAATGAATTAATTCAACCTGAATCAAAAGTGCTCAGTCTGACATAAAAAGTTGTGTATGACACTCTGAGGTGTCCCAGGACTGTATGCAAACCCCTTTTAACTTCTTTAATGCCAAGAGAATATTAGTAATGTGTCTCAATGATTTTTAAAAACATACCTTACTGTTGCATTTGTTCTGCAACACAGTTTAAATGCGTACAGTTCTCGCATACCTCATCAACAGGAAGACTATCTTCAATATCTTCCTTAGCACCCAGGCTGTTTATCTTTTCACTTCCCCCTACCTCACTAGTAGGGGGAAGTGAAGACAAAAAAATAGAAATTAAAGGCTTGTCTTGGGTGCAAAGAGGAGCAAAGGGAGGAATGTGCTGAAGCTTGCTCAAAGACATGGCATCAAAGGAATATTATACTACATTGACTCAGATGATGAGCTAGCCATCCAGTTGACAATGTCATCCACTTCTTCTGCAATAATAATCTATTGCATATAGGGTTGAGCGAACAGTTCGAGCATAGTTCGGGTTCGTACCGAATTTTGGGGTGTCCGGGACACGGACCCGAACCCGACATTTTCAAAAAGTTCGGGTTTGGGTTCGTTGTTCGGCGATTACTTCCCGCTTTCTGAAGGGCTGCACAGCAGCCAATCATCTAGCGCTTTACTTCTGCTCTGAGAGCTCATCACAGCCATGCCTACTAATGGCATGGCTGTGATTGGCCAGTGCAGCATGTGACCCAGCCTCTATTTAAGCTGGAGTCACGTAGCGCCGCACGTCACACTGCTCTGATTAGTGTAGGAGAGGACGCAGCTTCTGTGAGGGCGAGATTAGGCAGGGAAAAGTCAGCAACAGCACCATAATGAAGTGATCGATCTACAGCTGTGAATCATTCAACTTCTGCTAGTTAATTGCTCACTGGTTTTTAGGCTGCACAGAGCGTTTTGCTGTCACTTATTTTCTGGGGTGATCGGGCGGCCATTTTGTGACTTGAGATGCACCAGCACAAGCTGCCACCAAGTCCATCAATCCATCAATACTAGTTTTTTTTTTTGCTATATCCTACATCAGGGGCTTGGCTGTGCTGATTGTTACCCCTAGAAACTCAGGATAGAAATTTCTGTATTTTATTAAGGGGTTAAATTCAATTGCCAAAATAGCAATCCCTTAAATCTGGTGTTCCAGCTGTGGCTAGCAACGTGTAATACTGTCTGCTGTCTGGCAAAGGATAGATTTTTTCTGTGGTGAAATTCAATTGCCAAAATAGCAATACCATAAATCAGTGGTTTCAGCTGTGGCTGGCAAAGTATAATAGTGTCCGCCAAAACATATATTTTGTTCTGGGGTGAAATTCAATTGCCAAAATAGCAATACCCTGAATCTGGTGTCCCAGCTGTTGCAGGCCAAGATTCATAGAGTCCGCCAAAACATATATTTTGTTCTGGGGTGAAATTCAATTGCCAAAATAGCAATACCCTGAATCTGGTGTCCCAGCTGTTGCAGGCCAAGATTCATAGTGTCCGCCAAAACATATATTTTGTTCTGGGGTGAAATTCAATTGCCAAAATAGCAATACCATAAATCAGTGGTTTCAGCTGTGGCTGGAAAAGTATAATAGTGTCCGCTAAAACATATATTTTGTTCTGGGGTGAAATTCAATTGCCAAAATAGCAATACCCTGAATCTGGTGTCCCAGCTGTTGCAGGCCAAGATTCATAGAGTCCGCAAAAACATATATTTTGTTCTGGGGTGAAATTCAATTGCCAAAATAGCAATACCCTGAATCTGGTGTCCCAGCTGTTGCAGGCCAAGATTCATAGTGTCCGCCAAAACATATATTTTGTTCTGGGGTGAAATTCAATTGCCAAAATAGCAATACCCTGAATCTGGTGTCCCAGCTGTTGCAGGCCATGATTCATAGTGTCCGCCAAAACATATATTTTGTTCTGGGGTGAAATTCAATTGCCAAAATAGCAATACCATAAATCAGTGGTTTCAGCTGTGGCTGGCAAAGTATAATAGTGTCTGCCAAAACATATATTTTGTTCTGGGGTGAAATTCAATTGCCAATATAGCAATACCCTGAATCTGGTGTCCTAGCTGTTGCAGGCCAAGATTCATAGTGTCCGCCAAAACATATATTTTGTTTTGGGGTGAAATTCAATTGCCAAAATAGCAATACCCTGAATCTGGTGTCCCAGCTATTGCAGGCCAAGATTCATAGTGTCCTCCAAAACATATATTTTGTTCTGGGGTGAAATTCAATTGCCAAAATAGCAATACCCTGAATCTGGTGTCCCAGCTGTTGCAGGCCAAGATTCATAGTGTCCGCCAAAACATATATTTTGTTCTGGGGTGAAATTCAATTGCCAAAATAGCAATACCCTGAATCTGGTGTCCCAGCTGTTGCAGGCCAAGATTCATAGTGTCCGCCAAAACATATATTTTGTTCTGGGGTGAAATTCAATTGCCAAAATAGCAATACCATAAATCAGTGGTTTTAGCTGTGGCTGGCCAAGTTTCATAGTGTCCTCCAAAACATATATTTTGTTCTGGGGTGAAATTCAATTGCCAAAATAGCAATACCCTGAATCTGGTGTCCCAGCTGTTGCAGGCCAAGATTCATAGTGTCCGCCAAAACATATATTTTGTTCTGGGGTGAAATTCAATTGCCAAAATAGCAATTCCCTGAATCTGGTGTCCCAGCTGTTGTAGGCCAAGATTCATAGTGTCCGCCAAAACATATATTTTGTTCTGGGGTGAAATTCAATTGCCAAAATAGCAATACCATAAATCAGTGGTTTTAGCTGTGGCTGACAAAGTATAATAGTGTCCTCCAAAACATATATTTTGTTCTGGGGTGAAATTCAATTGCCAAAATAGCAATACCCTGAATCTGGTGTCCCAGCTGTTGCAGGCCAAGATTCATAGTGTCCGCAAAAACATATATTTTGTTCTGGGGTGAAATTCAATTGCCAAAGGAGCAATTCCCTGAATCTGATGTCCGAGCTGTTGCAGGCCAATTGTAAATCTGTCCATAAATGATACCTTTCATCCAGGGCCTAAATACTAGCCCTAAAAGAGATATTCCCCTAAATCAGTGGTTACTGCTGTGCCTGAATTAGTGTAATACGCTACATAAATAAGCAGATAGTGTTAGGTGCCTGTAAAAAAAGGCCTGAATTTGAAATCAATACATTGGGCCAAATATTTTTTTTCTTATTGTTGTGCTTGGTGAACGGTAACAATGAGGAAAACATCTAGTAAGGGACGCGGACGCGTTCGTGGTGGTGTTAGTGTACCCTCTTGTGCTGGGAGAGGATGTGGCCATTCTGCCACAGCCACACGTCCTAGTGAACCAACTACCTCAGGTTCCAGTACCCGCCAGAATTTACAGCGATATTTGGTGGGGCCCAATGCCGTTCTAAGGATGGTAAGGCCTGAGCAGGTACAGGCGCTAGTCAATTGGGTGGCCGACAGTGGATCCAGCATGTTCACAACATTATCTCCCACCCAGTCTTCTGCAGAAAGCGCACAGGTGGCACCTGAAAACCAAGCCCATCAGTCTGTCACATCACCTCCATGCATATCAGGGAAACTGTCTGAGCCTCAAGTTGTGCAGCAGTCTCTTATGCTGTTTGAAGACTGCTGGAAGGGTTTCCCAAGGGAATCCACCTAGCCCTTCCCCAGGGGTGGAAGACATAGAATGCACTGATGCACAACCACTGATGTTTCCTGATGATGAGGACATGGGAATACCACCTCATCGGATTCCGCACGTCTCTGATGATGACAAAACACAGGTGCCAACTGCTGCGTCTTTCTGCAGTGTGCAGACCGAACAGGAGGTCAGGGAGGAAGACTGTGTGGAAGACGATGCAGAGGACGATGAGGTCCTAGACCCCACATGGAATGAAGGTCGTGCCACTGACTTTCATTGTTCAGAGGAAGAGGGAGTGGTGAGACCGAGCCAACAGCGTAGCAAAAGAGAGAGCATGGGGCAAAAGCAGAACAGCCGCCTCCAAGAGAATTCACCTGCTACTGGCCACCGCCACCAGGGACCGAGCACCCCAAAGGCAGCTTCAAGGAGTTCCCTGGCATGGCACTTCTTTAAACAATGTGCTGACGACAAGACCCGAGTGGTTTGCATGCTGTGCCATCAGAGCCTGAAGCGAGGCATTAACGTTCTGAACCTTAGCACAACCTGCATGACCAGGCATCTACATGCAAAGCATGAACTGCAGTGGAGTAAACACCTCAAAAGCAAGGAACTCACTCTGGCTCCCCCTGCTCCCTCTTCTGCTGCTGCCTCGGCCTCTTCCTCCGCCTCGGGAGGAATGTTGGCACCTGCCACCCATCAAACAGAGGATGTGCCACCGACAACACCACCTGCGTCACCAAGCATGTCCACCATGTCACACGGCAGCGTTCAGCTCTCGATCTCACAAACCTTGGAGAGAAAGCGTAAATTCCCACCTAGCCACCCTCGAGCCCTGGGCCTGAATGCCAGCATTTCTAAACTACTGGCCTTTGAAATGCTGTCATTCAGGCTGGTGGACACAAACAGCTTCAAACAGCTGATGTCCATGGCTGTCCCACAGTATGTTGTTCCCAGCCGCCACTACTTCTCCAAGACAGCCGTGCCTTCCCTGCACAACCAAGTATCCGATAAAATCAAATGTGCACTGCGCAACGCCATCTGTGGCAAGGTCCACCTAACCACAGATACGTGGACCAGTATGCACGGCCAGGGACACTATATCACCCTAACTGCACACAGGGTTAATGTAGTGGCGGCTGGGCCCCAGGCAGAGAGTTCTTTGGCGCACGTCCTTCCGCCGCCAAGGATCGCAGGGCATCATTCTTTGCCTCCTGTAGCCTCCTCCTCCTACTCGGCTTCCTCCTCCTCTGCTTGCTCCAGCTCATACAGTCAGCCACACACCTTCACCACCAACTTCAGCACAGCCCGGGGAGAACATCAGCAGGCCATTCTGAAACTCATATGTTTGGGGGACAGGCCCCACACCGCGCAGGAGATGGGGCGGGGTATTGAACAACAGACCGACAAGTGGTTTCTGCTGGTGGTCCTCAAGCCCGGCCTGGTGGTGTGCGATAATGTGCAAATTTCGTCGCAGCTGTGGGACTAGCCGGTCTGCGCTACAGCGGAACTTCGGCCTTCCCGCTCATCGCCTTGCACATGCTGGAGAGACTGTGCGAGTAGCAGCAGGCCATAGTGGAGTTTCAGCACTGCGAAACAGCACCACTTCATCACCAATGATTGGGCCTCCATGCGAGACCTGTGTGCCCTGTTGCGCTGTTTCGAGTACTCCACCAACATGACCAGTGGCGATGACACCGTTATCAGCGTTACAATACCACTTCTATGTCTCCTTGAGAAAACGCTTAGGGCGATGATTGAAGAGGAAGTGGCCCAGGAGGAGGTGGAGGATGAGGGGTCATTTTTAGCACTTTCAGGCCAGTCTGTTAGAATTGGCTCAGAGGGAGGTTTTTTGCAACAGCAGAGGCCAGGTACAAATGTGGCCAGCCAGGGTCCACTACTGGAGGACGAGGAGGATGAGGAGGAGGTGGAGGAGGATGAGGATGAAGCAGGTTCACAGCGGGGTGGCACCCGACACAGCACAGGCCCATCACTGGTGTATGGCTGGGGGGATACGGAGGACGATGATGATACGTCTCCCACAGAGGACAGCTTGTCCTTACCTCTGGGGAGCCTGGCACACATGAGCAACTACATGCTGCAGCGCCTGCGCAACGACAGCAGAGTTGCCTACATTTTAACGTGTGCGGACTACTGGGTTGCCACCCTGCTGGATCCCCGGTACAAAGACAATGTGCCCACCTTACTTCCTGCACTGGAGCTTGATAGGAAGATGCGCGAGTACAAGCGCACACTGGTAGAGGCGCTCCTGAGAGCATTCCCAAATGTCACAGGGGAACAGGTGGAAGCCCAAGGCGAAGGCAGAGGAGGAGCAAGAGGTCTCCAACGCAGCTGTGTCACGGCCATCTCCTCTGAGGGCAGGGTTAGCATGGCAGAAATGTGGAAAAGTTTTGTCTCCATGCCACAGAACGTTTTAGCAGGAGGCAGCATTTCACTAACATGGTTGAACAGTACATCTGCACACCCCTCCACGTACTGACTGATGGTTCGGCCCCATTCAACTTCTGGGTCTCCAAATTGTCCACGTGGCCAGAGTTAGCATTTTATGCCTTGGAGGTGCTGGCCTGCCCGGCGGCCAGCGTTTTGTCTGAACGTGTATTCAGCACGGCAGGGGGCGTCATTACTGACAAACGCAGCCGCCTGTCCACAGCCAACGTGGACAAGCTGACGTTCATAAAAATGAACCAGGCATGGATCCCACAGGACCTGTCCCTCCCTTGTGCAGAATAGACATTTATAACTGCCTCCCCCTCAACCATGTATTATTGTACTCCGGAATACTTCTTTATTGAATCCTCATTTTTTTAACTTTACCATGATCTTGCGGTGCAACCCAAAGTTGAATGAACCTCTCCTCTGTCTGTGTGCTGGGGCCGAAATAACTGAAAGTGGCCTTCTCCGGTGGTGGGTGATATGACGCATGATTCCTTGCTGTGGGACCTCTCTCCTCTGTCTGGGTGTTGGGGCCGAAATAACTGAAAGTGGCCTTCTCCGGTGGTGGGTGATATGACGCATGATTCCTTGCTGTGGGAGCTCTCACCCCTGTCTGGGTGGTGGGGCATAAATAACTGAAAGTGGCCTTCTCCGGTGGTCGGTGATATGACGCATGATTCCTTGCTGTGGGACCTCTCTCCTCTGTCTGGGTGCTGGGTCCGAAATAACTGAAAGTGGCCTTCTCCAGTGGTGGGTGATATGACGCATGATTCCTTGCTGTGGGACCTGTATCCTCGGTCTGGGTGCTGGGCCGAAATAACTGAAAGTGGCCTTCTCCAGTGGTGGGTGAAATGACGCATGATTACTTGCTGTGGAACCGCTCTCCTCTGTCTGGGTGCTGGGTCCGAAATAACTGAAAGTGGCCTTCTCCAGTGGTGGGTGATATGACGCATGATTCCTTGCTTTGGGACCTCTCTCCTCTGTCTGGGTGCTGGGTCCGAAATAACTGAAAGTGGCCTTCTCCAGTGGTGGGTGATATGACGCATGATTCCTTGCTGTGGGACCTGTATCCTCGGTCTGGGTGCAGGGCCGAAATAACTGAAAGTGGCATTCTCCAGTGTTGGGTGAAATGACGCATGATTCCTTGCTGTGGGACCGCTCTCCTCTGTCTGGGTGCTGGGTCCGAAATAACTGAAAGTGGCCTTCTCCAGTGTTGGGTGATATGACGCATGATTCCTTGCAGTGGGACCTCTCTTCAATTGATATTGGTTAAATTTTATTTATTTTATTTTATTTTAATTAATTTCCCTATCCACATTTGTTTTCAGGGGACTTACCTACATTTTGCTGCCTTTGGCAACCCTCTAGCCCGTTCCTGGACTATTTTACAGCCTTTTTAGTGCCTAAATGTTCGGGTCCCCATTGACTTCAATGGGGTTCGGGTTCGGGATAAAGTTCAGGTCGAGGTCGCATCCCGAACCCGAACATTTTCGTGAAGTTCGGCCGAACTTCCTGAACCCGAACTTCCAGGTGTTTGCTCATCTCTAATTGCATACTGGAAACCAGGGATTACCATAGCCTGCTAATACTGGCCGGACTGCTAGTGCAAACTGTGCTGCTGCTTCCACTACAGCCAACCACATTCTTGCTGACGTAGCATGAGTCTTTCATTTTCCATTACTCCACTCATTGCAATTCTGTTTGTCATTTTATTTTTAAGTCAATTTTATATTTAAACAATCAGATGTCACACTGTATTGTTGGATGGAGTCCACTACAATGTAACAGTGATTGCAGAACAAAAATAAAACGCAAGGTACACCAGTCTGTAATAAATTAAATTTTTGTAAAATTTGCAACCCTTTTTTTTAAAATAAATACATAATTGGACAAAGTGCACCAAGTAAGTGATTGATATAAGCACATTAGTTACTGTAGTCTGTCATAAATAGAATTTTTTTTTGTAAAATATTCAATTTTTTTTTCGTGCAATTGGATGCAGTCCATTACAATATAACAGTAAACATCACACCAAGTCAGGCACTAATTTGTGATCAACAGAGGTTTTTAAGAAACTTTGCAACATATGTAAAAAAAATATAACACAAAGTCCAGGGCAACTATGAGGCAGAATTACATCATCTCTATGATTAATATTGTAGAATCTTTCTGTCTGTGATAGTGAATTGTTTACTGTAAATTGGCATGAAATTTGGCTGATAAAATTGAGCAACAAAGCTTTAAATATTGATGTGTAGTGCAAGTAGAACCTCACTGCATGGAAATGTCTGCAGCCCAGTAACACACATTACATTACACTGACCTATGATCTACCTTTCCAATCTGACCCTAGACTAGGGACAGCAAGGGATGGGCTGGCGACAGAAAACAGCTGAGCTTGGGTGCAACAAGAGCAATGGTGACGCTACCATCGTACCAGAGACTTATTTAGCATATTAAGTAATAGTATCAGAATTTGGGAATGGAGCTTAGGATAAACAAATGAAAAAATGTGTTTTTAATCAGGTGAACCACAGCTATGGGTCTATGCAAACAGTTTAATAGGGGGGTTGCTGTTGACAGATTCCCTTTAATTAAATTTTGGTTGGGCGTTGGGCAGCTCCTTTAACTAGACAATGAGTTGTTACATAAATTTCTCCTTACTCTTGCTTTGTTTATTTAAAAATATTAGTGGATAATCTGAGTTGTTGTTAACACAGCCAACAGTTAAATGAGTGGCCAAATATTTACAATGAGTATAAACAGTTTAAGATTTTGTGCTGAAGAGTGTCCAATTCTTACTAGACAGTCTTCGCTACTACATTCCAGATACAGCTATATTAAAGAGCCACAGATCTTCTATGAAATGATGAGATCCCTATAGCCAACCTCCCCTCAAGGGATTTTCTGGGGCTTTATTCTTTGTCAGCTAAACTGTGGAAGGAAGAGAGTTTCATCGGTACTTTACCGTCACATCACCTGAATGGCTGTAGACTCTCCTGCTGAATTTCCAACCTGATGTGCTTGTTCTTTTGTTATTCTGTTTAGCTGCTTGTACATTACAGAAAGGTGTAAGAACTGTGAATCTGTGGAATAGTCTACCTCAGGATGTAGTAACACCAGAAACAGTTGACGGTTTTAATAAAGCCTTAGATGAATTCTTAAAACTAAATAACATTAACACTTAATCTCAGCTTTTCACTCCCCTTCCATTAATTCCCATCCCTATCCATTGCTTTGGTTGAACTTGATGGGCTTAGATGTTATCCTTTTATAACCATACTAAATTGAGATAAGCGAATTTCTTGAAATTTATTTCGGATATTTTTATAGAGCAGATTGTGATGGACGTGGCGATACCCAATATGTCTATTTTTATTGTTATTAAGTTTTACACAGTAAATGGATTTTTGAACAGAATTAAATCTTGTTTTTGTGTTGCCATTTTCTGACTGTCCTATTTTATTTTTATTTTTCTGGCGATTGTCTTAGGTTGGGGCTCATTTTTTGTGGGATGAGATGGCGGTTTGATTGATACCATTTTGGGGTACATAACACTTTTTGATCGCTTGGTATTACACTTTTTTTGAGGCAAGGTGACAAAAAATGGCAGTTTTGGCATAGTTTTTTTTTTAAAAAAAGTTTTTTTACAGCATTCATCTGAGGGGGCATCTCATGTGATATTTTTATAGAGCAGGTTGTTACAGATGTGATGATACATTAATATGTCTATCATTTTTATTTTTGTTAAGTTTCACACAGTAAATGCATTTTTGAACAGAATGAAATCTTGTTTTTGTGTTGTTATTTTCTGAGAAACATATTTTTTTATTTTTTGGGCGATTGTCTTCGGTAGGGTCTTATTTTTTGCGGGATGAGATGCCGGTTTGATTGGTACCATTTTGGGCTAAATACACTGTTTTGATCGCTTGGTATTACACTTTTTGAGAGAGAAGGTGACCAAAAATGGCTGTTTTGGCACTGTTTAGTTTTTTTTGTTTTTTTTTTACTGCATTTACCTGACAGCATGGATCATGTAATATTTTTATAGAGCCGGTCGATATGGATGCGGCAATATCTAATATGTATACTTTTTTTCCCCCTATCTTTTACAATTTGTTTATTATGGGAAAAGAATGCTTTCTTTTTTACTTGAAACTTTTATTTTTTTCATATTATGCAAAACTTTACATAGGGCTCCGGCTAATGGGAACAGCCGTTCCCTGCAGCTGATCGAGCGGGCACAGCTCCTGCACCCGGCCGATCAGCGCGCCGTAGTATTACGGCGCTTGTCAGGAAGTGACTTCTCGCACCGCCATACTATCACGGCGCTGGTTGGGAAGGGGTTAAAAACACACTGTGCCATTGCTTTTGTTATGCTTTTTATTATTACAAATGTTCCAAAAATTGTGTCTTACTGGGGGTAAAATTATACTTTATTGGGAGCAGATGCCTGCCCATTTTTATACACACACATGCTAGTGTAAAAAAAACAGTAGCTTGTAACAAGTGTTCAACAATTGTGTGTTTTTTGTTTTGTTTTTTGAATAGCAACAGTACAGCATGAATGTGGGACTTCACAGACAAGGTAGGAGATATGTTACCATGTAGTGGTAACAGTAAAATAAATAGTAGAGGCAGCAGAAGTAGCATGGCATAAACCCTAACAGACAATGCAATATATTTGTGGCTGTGTAGGGGTAGTAGTAATGGCAAGGAAGTAGATGCACCGCTATGCAGCGGTAGTCATAATGGCAGTAGTAAAAAGCAGCTGAGGAGGCAGCAGCAACAGCAGTGATACAGTACAGAATATGATGGCAGGTAGACAGCAGCAGGATTGGGCCAGAAATAAGTAGCCATGGTCAGCAATGGCAGATCTAGTCATTGGAATCTGCTGGATGTATGTGAAAATCCTCATGGATCGATGCCGCATTAATTTTGACAAATGTGATGTTTTCAAAAGTGTGTCAATTTTGGTTTGATGACACCAACTGCCTTGCTGAGAATTCTGAGATGACACTAGTATTGTTGAGCGCGAATATTCGAATTTCAAATTTTTATCGCGAATATCGGCACTTCGAAAATTCGGGAATATTTCAAATATAGTGATATATATTCGTTAAAACACATTTTCTTTTTTTGGTTCTTGTTTTATTTTTCATCTGAACCCGTTATCTAGTATACCTACCTGCTTTTTGATTGTGGGCCAATGTGAAAAGGCTGCAATATTGTAGTCTGTAGTGAATTAGAATATGCTTCATTATATAATTTTTTTTCCTCTTATGCAAAAAATCCGCAATGTAATATTCGCGTAATGCGAATATTCTAAAATATAGAATATAGTGCTATATATTTATTTTTTAGAATATTCGTCATTTTTTCCAATTTAATGTGAACAGTCATTGGCCTAAAAGCAACTTACGCAGGGAGGAATCATGACTTTAGATGGGAAAAATTTACGAATATTCTAAAAAAAAGAATATATAGCACTATATTCCATATTGCTATATATATTAGGGTTTTAGCATATTCACATTACGCGAATATTACATTGCCGATTTTTCGCAATCAATAGAATAATCTTGAATACAAATATTCTCGAATATATGATGAATATTCTAGCGAATATTCATGAAATATGGAGACTTCGGATATTGCCCCCGCCGCTCATCACTAGACACTAGAAGCTGGACAAGACAGTACTGCAACAGCAAACTAGGCCAATTCCAGACACTATTCCCTCGCCCTCGCTGCAAACATGGTGGAGGAGTTGGTCTTCTCTTATCAGACAAATGCTCCTACAGTCCAACTCCACTGCCACCCTCCAATACACTCACTTCGTTTGAAGTACACACTGTTCACATCTATTCTCCCTCCAACCTCCAAGTAGCTGTAATTTACCACTCCCCAGGCCTTGCCACCATCTTTCTTCACCACTTTAACACCTGACTCATACACTTTCTTTCTGTTGACATCCCCACTATCATCACTGGTGACTTCAACATCTCCATTGACACTTGCCACTCAGCCGCCTCTAAGCTTCTATCAATCTCTTCCTCCTTCGGCCTCTCACAGTGGTCCTCCGCTCCTACCCACAGAGATGCCACACTCTGGATCAGATCTTTACCTGCCTCTGCTCCCTTTCTAACCTTTCCAATTTGCCTATCCCCCTATCTGACCACAACCTACTCATCTTCTCTTCAGTAATCTCTTCTACCGCTCGCCCGATCCACACACTAGCACACCCCCGCAGGAACCTTAACCTTAAACGTCTCAACTTTTGCTTGCTTTCTGACTCTCTTCTGCCACTCTCTACCATTTGTTCCCTCCAGGATGCAGATGCAGCCACCACTCTGTATAACACCACAAAGAGTACAGCTCTGGAAACTGCTGCCCCCTCACACACAAAAAAAACCCGAAAAATCAACAGACAACCCTGGCACACCAGCCTGACCAAAAAACTCAGACAAGCTTCCAGGGCTGCAGAGCAGCGATCCCATTCTAAGGATCACTTCACCACATACAAGCAATTCCTTCTTATTTTCAAATCATCACTTCCTGATGAAAAACAGGCCTACTTCTCATCTTTCATATCTTCCCTGTCCCACAACCCTAACCAACTTTTTAACACTTTCAACTCTCTTCTCCGTCCTCCAGTGCCCCCACCCTCACCTCTCATCTCAGCTAAGGACTTTGCAACATACTTCAAACAAAAGATCGTCAACATCAGAGAAAGCTTCAGTGCACAGTCTCCACAGACCCTCTACACAACTGCTCAGTCCTCTTCTCACAAAACCACCTTCTCCACCATTACAGAAGAAAAATTTTCCACCCTTCTCTCCAGATTACATCTCACCACCTGCGCACTTGACCCAATCCCATCCCTAACCTCACCACAGTGTCTATCCCAGCCCTAAATCATCTATTCAACCTGTCACTAACCTCTGGTGTCTTCCCCTCTGGTTTTAAACATGCTACCATTACACCCATCCTCAAAAAGCCTTCACTTGACCCATCTTCTTTGCCCAATTATCACCCCATATCACTTCTTCCATATGCCTCAAAGCTACTTGAACAACATGTCCATTCTGAACTGTCCTCTCACCTCTTCTCCTGCTCCCTCTTTGACCAACTACAATCTGGCTTCCTACCCCACCACTCACCCACACCAACTGAAACTGCCCTTACCAAAGTAACCAACGACCTGCTAACAGCCAAAACCAAAAAACATTACTCTGTCCTCCTCCTGCTTCACCTGTCCTTTGACACCGTCGACCACTCCCTTCTGTTACAAACTCTCTCATCTCTTGGCATCACTTACCTGGCCCTCTCCTGGATCACATTATACCCCACAGACCAGACATTTAGCATTTCCTACTCTCACACCACCTCCTCGTCTCATTCTCTCTCTGTTGGTTTTCCACAAGGCTCTGTTCTAGGTCCCCTACTCTTCTCTATCTACACCCTTGGCGTGGGACAGCTCATAGAGTCCCATGGCTTTCAATATCACTTTTATGCTAACGACACACAAATCTACCTCTCTGGTCTAGACATCACAACCTTACTATCCAGAATCCCACAATGCTTATCTTCCATATCCTCTTTCTTCTCCTCTTGCTTTCTTGAACTTGACATGGATAAAATAGAATTTATCATCTTTCCCCCATCTTGCTCAAGCCCACCAACAGACCTATCTATCACGATCAATGTCTGCACAGTCTCTCCGGTCAACCGAGTCCACTGCCTTGGAGTGACCTTGGATTCTGCCCTCTCCTTCAGACCACTCATCCAAGCCCTTTCCACCACCTGCCTCCTCCAACTCAAAAATATCTCCCGCATCTGAGCATTCCTCAACCATGAGTTTGCAAAACTGCTTGTACATGCCCTCACCACCTAGACTACTGCAACATACTCCCCTCTGCCAATCCCTTCACTGGCTCCCCATTGCCCAGTGAATTCAGTTCAAAATTCTAACAAATATGAATAAAGCCATCCACAACCTGTCCCCTCCATAATCTCTGAGCTATTTTCCCGATACATCCCCACACGTAATCTCCGATCCTCACAAGACCTCATTCTCTCCTCTTATCACCTCTTCCCACAACTGCCTCCAACTGGATGTTTGTAGACATTTGCCCCTATTTTATTTATGCAAATTCATCAACTCCTTACTTTATTTCATTTTAAGGGGCTAACTTGCACTGACATACTGTTTAATACTGTGTAACTATATTTTGTATGTTTGTTATATATATCCTGTTCATTTGCACTGTATTTACAAGGCACCGTGGAAAGGGTACTGAATATTGAGAGACTTTTGGGACTTTCTAGCTAATAAGGAGTTTCTGGTAATTTTCCACAGATACCATATGGTTTAGAGAAGAGTAAGTTTTGGAGACAAAAAGCTAGACTTGTTTACCACTAAAACCAAGCACACTGACCTTTTAGATGTCTGGTTTAGCTATGTTGTTATGGCTGAAAATTTGTTTTTGTCTACAACAACTGCTTTGTTATTCCCATTAGGCATCTGTGAAGTTCTAATGCAAGTCTATGAAAGACGGAAATTGGTGACTTTGTTGTGTTTCTCCACTCCACCCCTTCTATTAGAAGGTTATAATTTAGTCAGAAACTATATATAAAGAGAGCAATCAGAGCCCCTAGTGTTCTCCAGTTAGGGGTCAGTGCTTAGAAGAGATTCATGCCAGTCTGCATGGATGACTAGAAGATGCTGAGATGAGGATGCTGAGCCACAGACCATGCATCATAAGCCCTGTGACCAACAAGCCAGACAGATTACTGAACCACAGAACCTCCAGTCTTTGGTCACGGTTGCCAGCCTTCTGAGAGAGAGAGAGAGAGAGAGAGAGAGAGAGAGGGGGGTGTTAACTCAGGCCTTTCCTCAACATCAAAACCTTGTTCTGCCAGAGAGGAGACTGGAGAAGCCAGCCTGGTGCCTTGCTTGTATTGTAAAGAAAGCACACTGGTTAACTATAGACCCTGACTCATAGTAACATAGTATATAAGACCGAAAAAAGACATTTGTCCATCCAGTTCGGCCTGTTTCCTAACGGGGCCACCCCAAAAAAGGCCACTGTGATTTGGCATCATGAACAGGATACAGTCCAGTGCCGGCAGAGCAATTCATCGTGGATCCTGCTCCAGTGAATTAAGAAAACCAGTAGCGACTACCTGAACACCCCAGCCTGTATCTGAGGTAAACCAGCAATGTATGAGAATCTTTAATTGTGAACGTTCCCCTTATGGGGCCTGCCACAAGCAATTGACTGTCCTAATGAGAATGTATCCTACATTACTAGCTAGAGAATTGCTACTGAAGAACTGTTTTTGTAAAGATAATTCTCCCTAGGAGATATAGAAGGTGCAGATGCTGTTCAGATAGCAGTGAAAAAGTAGGGAAGTGCCCAGCCCTACATGTCCTATATCTGCGACCTGACCACAGTATGTACTTTGCTGTTTTGCCATAGCGGTGACCAGTGATGATCATTTCTATGACCTTGCTAAAGTCTGCCAACTTCCAGCTTGTTGACTCTGTGACAACTGATTGACAACTCAGTGACAACTGATAAGCAGCTTGACGTCTACAGCCTTGATCAGCCACTTGTATCCTGTCCATGTGGATCTCACATGTTCCGTAGAACCAGCTTCCAGGATGCATTTTCAGTTGACAGGCAGATTACAGCATCCACTGCCCACCAATCAGAAGTGAAAAAAAACAAGCCTTGTTAACTACTAAACCCATTCGCCAAAAAATGCAATGCAATCTGAAAGCACTGTGTTATAGAGCAAGAGAAGCTGAGCAGATATATTTTTGTGGTAAAATATTCAGTAAAACTTGCAATTTTTACACTTACATCTGCATCCCTGTGAAGTGTTATTGGTACAGGAGGGATGTATTATCAGTGACCGACGGCTATCTCACTATGCACACAATACTATGAATCACTGATCACAGAAAGTAGAAAAAGCAGAGATGTAAATGTGTAAATTACAACTTTTACAGAATCTTTTCCCACAAATATAAACATGAATTCGCTCAGCTTCTCCTGCTCTATAACATGGTGTTTTAAGATTGCATTGCTTTTTTGGTGACAGGTCCTGAGTGCCACTTTTGCCACAGCTACCAAGCTACTGCTTCTACAATGGTTACAAGTGCCACTACTACAACCACCACCACAACTATACATTTCAGTCTTTAGGTACTCCACCTCCATCCTATCCTTCTTATGGCAGTCAAACTGGTGAACGTCCTCACACAACTAATGAACAAGAAGACTATCTTAAGTTTTTTCCATACCATATGGGCTGTTGATGCCCAGGAAAAAAAAGGCACAAACTAGAAGGGGCAGTGAAGACCAAAAGAATGCAACTGCGTGGCTTTTCTGGGGTTGCAGAGATGGAGCAAGAGGAATGCTGTGACCCCTGGATCCAAGGCAGCGTCAGATTTAGAAAGTGACATCCACATCATCTTGTGACTGAGAGGAGGAGTGAGCCATCCAGGCCACAATCTCATCATCTTTGTCCTAAATAATAATGTTGTGCTAGGGAGAACTATGGTCCACTACCACTACTGGCCAGATGACTGGTGATGCTGCTTCTGCTGCTACTACCCCCATTCTGACTTTTGGATAATGAGGTTTTTTATTTTGCACTCTTCCATTCTCCAGATATTTTTTTATAAGGCCTGTAACGGACCGTTTCTGCAGACAAGGGGTAAAAACCGTTTAGGCGATCGGCCCCCTTTACAGAGATATAGGCACAGCTACTGCAGAACACCAAACTCCCGAACTGGATACAAAATAGCACTCCAACTCCCGTACTGGAACCTCCCAAATAGCTGCTAGCAGACGAACAGGAAAAGCAGACAATTCAGCTTACACTCCTGGCAATCAGTCTCAACCAGCATACAGTGAATCCCCCCAAGAACGAGACGAGGCTCCGTATTGATGGTAAACAGGAATTCTCAGTTTATTGAGGGCTACCTGCCCGGTATTTATCCAGGTCTCCCACCTGGTGGACACTCCCCTAGGGGACCAGAAGGAAGACTGCGACACGGGATACAGCAGCCAATCACACACATTGGGACAATACAGACACCCCCAGCATATCCCTCCCCTCTGCCTGTGATACAATCACCCTACATGGGTAATGTAATCATCACAGGCAGGAGAATACACAATGTCTTCTGTCCTGGAGACAATTGAGGAGTCATTCAGTTATCTCTCAGGACAAAGGGAAATCGCCAATACACACGTGGGGACAATAGGACAGACATCACTATTCAATATACAATGTCCCACCCTTTACAATACACACAGACATTTCAGAGACAAGACTCCATTATGCACATGGGGACACAAAACAAGCATTACTGTTAAAATACACCAGGTAAGACACATTACATTAAAACTATACATTTAACATATCCCCAGATAGCTCAGGTCTGAGCGCACATTATTAAGTGAATGGCGCTCAGACCACACGAATACAGTTTAATCGCCATGGAGCCAAAGTCTTTACAGTCAGTTTCATACGAATGGGCTCCATGGGATTTCTATCTGGGGTATAACACATTCAACCAAAACTACCGAACCCCAGGCAGAAAAGCACGAATTATGCTTTTCTGCAGGTAAAAAAGATGTCTTTTAACAGGGGGCCATAGTCCAAAGGCAGCAGGCGAGCAACCAGGTTTCTCCAATGCAATGTGGCGAGATTGGTCTCGTCACAAGGCCTATAAATGAAAAGTCATAGGTTTGGTACACAGACTTTTAAACTGTACTAGGAGAATTGCAAATTTTTTATTTTAAATTTTTTTACTGAAATTTAAGACAAAGGCACAATTAAATGTCCCTCCCCTTCTACAAAAACACTGCATACTGCTATTATTACTTTACTTTGGTAACAGTTTTTGCATCCACTAACATGGGTATAAGAATGCAATTTTTTAAGTAAAGTATTTTTGAACTACTCAGTATGATGAATAATTAATTTACTAACATGCGTATAACAATACAATTTTTGAAGTAAAATATCTTTGAAATATACAGTATGCATGATACAGTAATTCACTTACATGGGAATAATAAAGAACATTTTTCAGTAAGACATATTTGAATGATATGGTATAATGCAATAATGCGTTCACTAACACATAAGAATAAGAATAAAATGTTTGCAGTAAAATGTCTTTGATCTACACAGTATCTCATAGTAATGAATTCTAGTGTTGAGAGCAAGTATTTGAATGTCGATCATGAATATTCTAATTGCGAATTTTTATCGCAAATATATTACATTGCCAATTTTCGCAATCAAGTAAATAATGACTGGACATCACAAATTCTCAAATTTGCGAATGTATGGAGAATATAATGCAATTTTTGCAGTAGAATGTGTTTGAACTATAATGTATGATGCAGTAACGCATTCACTAACCTAGTTATAAGAAAGCAATTTTTGAAGTAAAATATCTAAAACCCTTTCACTACCAGCGCCGACTTTGTACGATGCTGGAGCGATGGATAAACATGGCGCCGTTTCAAATAGCAGAGACCAGTGGCTAATGACCGCGACCGGTGTGATCACAGCATCTAAAAGCTCAAAAACCCAGAAGCATGCGCTTTTTACCGGCATCCTCTGCGGCTAATGAAGACAGCGGTAATTTGTTTCAATACGCTGGTTCTCTTGGAGGTGACCCAGGGTATTGGAGCTGCAATTCTTATTTTGGCCAGCAGGTTGCAGGCCAACATAAGAAATGAGCAATTCTGCTTTCCTCATGGATCTATAAGAAACATGATGGTACAGAATTAAAAAAAATGTCAAATATGAGCTATAAAACAATAAAAAAGTAAAACAATATTTAAAATAATATATATACATTTAAAAAAAAATCTAAAAAATTGAATCACCCCCCCTTTACGTAGAATAAAAAAATAAATACAAAAACATAAACATCATCGGCATCACGTGTCCAAAAACACCCGTACTATTAAAATACCGTGAATGGCGTAATGGAATAAAGGGTCAGAATAGGGTGATATAAAAAAATGTATTTTTATCAACGTTTTAATCTTTTCTTTTACAATATTTAGAAATGAAAAAACCTCGACATATGTGGTATCGTTGTAATTGTACTGACCGACAGAATGAAGGGTATTTTGCCATGAAGGGACCGCCGTAAGGACGAACCCATAAAATGCCCAAAAATGCCAGATTAAATGGTAGCATTAGAAAGTACAATTTGTCCAGCAAAAAATAAGCCCTCATATGGATATGTGAGGATATAGGTCTAAGAATGCAATTCATGCAATAAAATGTCTTTGAACTATACAGAGTCTTGCAGTAATGCATTCACTAACACGGATATAACAATGCAATTTTTTAAGTAAAATGTGCTTGAACTACACAGTATGCTGCAGTAATGTGTTCAATAATATGGGTATAACGATGCAGGTTTTGTAGTAAAATATCTTTGAACTAAATGGTATGATACAGTAATATGTAAACTAACACAGGAATAAGAATGCAATTTTTATAGCAAAATGTCTTTGAACTACACAGTATGATGCAATCATTTACTATAAGACAACTCACTCCGCAGATTATGGAAATGAGTCTGTTATAATTATGACTATTGTCTATACCAGTCTGTTGCCCAGAGAAATACTAATAAACTAGTAATCAAAACATATTTGTTGTATATACTTAATAATGGTCCTATTTCTTTTCAAAGTAATTAGATAAACTAATATCAATAAAATAATGTAAAATAAAACAATGGAGGTCCATTCCATTTAAATACTGTTGCAGGCCCTTCAGCTATTTGTTACTGTAGAAAATATAATAAATCATAAAATTATAGTTACAGTAATATATTGAACTAAAGATTAAAGAATCAGTTTGTAAGGTAACAAGTTTGTTACGAACTTCCCAAAATTTTGAATGCCAGATGTACCTGAAGCTTTTTAGGTTCGCTTCAGACGCACCCAGCTCCATTTTACGGCACATGTCGGGGGGTGGGGAGGTTGGGGAGCATAAGGGTGGAAGATGAAGGATGATCACATCACCCTGAGGGGAAGTGGGGGGAGGGCTTGCCTTGATTGACAGTGTGAATGTGTGTGTGTGTACGTGTGTTGGTGGAGGGGGGATTTTATAAGCTCAACACTACTATAGAACATGTGTTTTCCCATCTAGGAAAGACAACAACATTTGACATCTCTATACTAGAATTAGGTCTATGTCAGGGCATCTCCAGACATTTTTTTTGTTTGGGAAAATATCAATATACATGCACAATGTGTCTCTTACAATACAGAGGGCAGTGTTTTAAATCTCCGTATGAAGACGTGAAGACCATAATCTGTGGCAGGACATCTCCAGACAGTTCGAGTTTTGGACTTTAAAATGCAGAAGGTAGCATTTGAAATCTCTGAGTAGAAACGTGAAATACTAGTCTGAAATCTGTGTCAGGGCATCTCTAAATAGTTCAAGGGTTCTTTTTTTTTCAGTTTGGGAAAACAGCAATAGACATGTGCAACGTGTGACTTACCATACAGAGGGTAGCATTTCAAATCTATAAGTGAAAACATATAGAAAACTAGACCACAATCTGTGTCAGGTCATATTCAAACAGTTCAAGTATTGATGTATATAGTGGGGATCTCATAGTAAGTTGAAAACGTGTTAGAATCTGAACATTTGATCTTACATTCATAAGACATTAGGCCCAAATCTGTGGCGTAGATAAAGCATTATTTTCAAAGTCAGTTGTCAGTAGCAGTGCCTTCAGTGTGTTTGTGGAAAGGGAAGAACATTTTATTGTCTGTCTTCTTTAAGTTCCAGAAAATAGACTTGAAAACCGTTCAATAATTTGTGTGACTGTGTACATTAGAGTTAGCCCAGTGTTCCATCCCTGCGCTGCTGGTCCTACACGCAGGCACGGGCATCGAGTTCCCTCAATCCAACCTGCTGCCATGCGCAGTACTGACAAGCGCGGGCAGCAGGTACCTTAATTGTTGTATCTGTGCTCAGTGCCAGAGTTTACTTCCTGCTTGAATCCTGAACTGTTGTTATGGTTTACACGGGCGTGTCTCTCCTCCCTTGTGAGGCAGAATGTACACACTCTCTATCTACCCAGCCTATGGCTGGGTTGAAGGAAGTGTTTAAAGGCGCTTCCTGCCTCAGTAAGTCACCCGAGCATTTTGAGATGATTGGGTGTCGTGGACAGTCATCATCATTCTCTTGCTCCTCCTCCTCCAGTTACAGCTCATCATCACCTTCCCTCTCCTCCATGGGAGTTTATCCTCATGGGTCCCTAACAGATACAGGGCAAGATGTGTTAGCTGTTCTTCTGTCAGTGTCCAGTGCCTTATAGATGAGGTCTCCATGGATTTCAGTTGTTCACTTTCCTTTTCCATTTGGTCTAGATACTTTTGTGCAGACGTCAGGGGTGTGCAGCCCCCTCTGCCACATAAAAAGACATGACCCCTGGGGCCAGTGATTGGGAAGCTAGTGGTGGTATCAGTAAAGTTTTAATACTTGTATTATTTCATAACATTCTAAGCAGTTTAGAAGACAACTAAAATCGGCACATGGTGCAGCAACAGGCACAGTATTGGTGGAAGCTACAGGATAGCGGTGTTAATGAGCAGCTGGACGGAGGGTTTCTTTGCTATAGAGGGTGGGTATGGACTGCAGAAGGAATGAGCCTAAATCAGTCTGTGGTGTACCCTAATTTCCTTGTCCCTAATGTAAAATCTGTAAAGGACCACCATCTACCATGTGCCATTTATTAAAACTTTTTATGTGGCAGAGGGGGCTGCACACCCCTGACGTCTGCACAAAAGTATCTAGACCAAAAGGAAAAGGAAAGTGAACAACTGAAATCCATGGAGACCTCATCTATAAGGCAATGACAGAAGAACAGCTAACACATCTTGCCCTGTAGCTGTTAGGGACCCATGAGGAGAAACTCCCATGGAGGAGAGGGAAGGTGATGATGAGCTGTAACTAGAGGAGGAGGAGCAAGAGAATGATGATGACCGGCTACGACACCCAATCATCTCAGTGGAAGGCAGTTTATTGGAAATGCTGGCCAGAATGGTGACCTGTACGCTCACTTGCTTATGCACTGACAGGTGTATGACTTCAAGCAGCCTGATGATTACTGGATAGCCATGCTTTTAGACTCTCACAATCAAAGCAAAATAGGAGAACTTTTCTCTCCCCCGAAAAGCCAAATTACGTTATTACCAGGTGTATGCAGCTTGCAGCAAGTAGATGCCTGCTGCCCTCAACAGAGTCACCCATCTCCAGCCGCCACAAGCAGCAGAAGCAGCAGAAGCAGCAGAAGCAGCAGCAGCCAGTTCAGTCTCCTCAACACGATGGAGCAGTTTTTTCACATGCTGTGTCAGGCTAAAGAAAATCAGCAATCTGAGACTTACCTACAGAGTATGTACTGTTAATAACCATCCCCTGTTTTCTATCTTGTTACTTACCGACATACACGCATTTTCTCCCAGTCTAAGCATTCTAATTTTATGTACTAAACTTTTATATGGCACAGTATCAAATACTTTTAATATTTTCAATTGGCCTTTATTGAAAATATTGAGCCACTCTGTCACAAAGGTTTAACTGTTTTTCTAACTGTGTGACTGGTACTTTCACTTTGTACCAGTCATCTAAAAAACCTTATGGATAAACTACCAAGAGGTCATAAACACTTATTTAACCACTTCCCATCTACATATATATGTATACAAATCAGGAAGCGCTATACGCTTCCTGTCCTGGCCCGATGGTCATGTGAACGTCGGGGCCGGGAGAGTGCAGGAGCTGTCGGTTCTGTTACAGACCTCGATCAGCCCTGCACTGAGGCTGTACAGCATTGTACTCTGCTGTACAGCATCCCTAGGGGATGTATTTCCCCTGTAACTGGGCTACTGTGTCAGCCCCGGGTACTGGCGAAATCAATAGTGGGGGGAAAAAAAGTGACGTTAAATGTCCCACAGAGGTCTTGTATGACCTTATGGAGGATGCTAAGTGTAAAATAAAAAATAAAAATAAAAAAATAAAGTGTTTTATAAAAAAAAAAAGGTTTCACAAAAAATGATTTCAGAGATTTAGGTTAAAAGCTTAGGGCAAGGACCTCAAAGGTAGTATTTTCCAAAATACTACCTGTACTTCGAGCCACACAAGAAAGGCAGCGGGAGATTAGGAAGGTTAACAAATGGCTCAAGAACTGGTGTAAGAAGGAGGGGTTTGGGTTTCTGGAGAACTGGGCTGACTTCTCTGTCAGCTACAGGCTCTATCGTAGGGATGGACTGCACCTCAATGGGGAAGGGGCAGCTGTGTTGGGGGAGAAGATGGCTGGAAGGTTGGAGGGGTGTTTAAACTAGGAACTGGGGGGGGGAATTACATTATAGGATGGGAAGATAGTGCAGATAGAGACCAGGGGCAAGGCAGTGGGACTGGGGTAGGAATGGAAGGAGGGACTAGAACAGTTCAGAAGGAAAGGTGTAGGGTAAAAAATATACATAAACCAATTAAATGTATGTATACTAATGCCAGAAGCCTGACTAATAAAACTGGGGAACTGGAATTAGTGATGTGTGAGGAGGACTATAACATAGTGGGAATAACTGAGACATGGCTGGATGATAGCTATAACTGGGGAGTTAATGTATGGGGTTACAGTCTGTTTAAAACGATCGCCAAAACCGAAGAGGGGGACGGGTCTGCCTTTATGGAAAGTCCTGTCTAAAGCCCACAGTCCGAGAAGATATAAGTGAGGGATATGAACATGTGGAGTCACTGTGAGTAGAAATACATGGACGCAAAAACAATAATAAATTACTAATAGGAGTTTATTATAAACCACCTAATATACAAGAGTCCACTGAAAATCTACTACTAAACGAGATAGACAAGGCGGCAAATCATAATGAGGTTGTTATCATGGGGGACTTAAACTACCCAGATATAGACTGGGAAACTGAAACCTGTACATTTCATAAAGGAAACAGGTTCTTGGCAATAACCAAAGACAATTACCTTTCCCAACTGGTTCAGGACCCGACTAGAGGGACGGCCATACTGGACTTAGTATTAACCAATAGACCTGACAGAACAACAGATGTGCAGGTTGGAGGACACCTGGGAAATAGTGACCATAAAGTAATAACCTTCCAATTATCATTCAAAAGAGTGTTTCTTCAGGGAGGAACAAAAATACCAACTTTAAATAAGCAAAACTTAGCCAACTAAGAGAGGCCATAGGCCTAACTAACTGGGACAAAGTCCTCAAAAATGAAAATACATGTCACGACGGGGAGTGGGGAAACCCCCCGCCGCGCACTATCCACGGCCGCCGGGCCTAAAAGCAGGGACAAAGGAGCTGATGACCTCCTGGCATGTCCCTAAAACTTGCCCTGGTCTCCTGGCTGTATGAGCGGACCCTGAAGGTGGGACGGCTCATACCCACGTACCTATGGCCCTGAACGCCCTGTCTCGCCCTCACATGACAACAGGGCAGAGACCACCTGCTCACCCAAGACCGCGGATGAGCATGAGTCTCCAGAGGCCCCCACAGCAGCCGGGACCCGAACAGTGTGTGCACGGCAGGCAAGTAACATAGGAAACATGTACAAGAAACCCACACTTACCTGCCGTGCTGAAGGTAGAGAAGCAGCGCCAGGACCTCCCGGACCCCCAAGCGAACTTCAGATGCCTGGGGGGAGACCTGGCCGGGCAGCACACCATCCGGAATTCGCTATACCCCTCCAGGTAAGCAAGCCCCTTCCGGAGCAGACAAACCAACATACTGCAACATACAAACCCACAACAAATACATAACCAAGTGAGGGTAAGGGTAAGCAGAAGCTCACATGAGGGGAATACGATCAAACAGTGTAAACGATATAACAAATAAGGGTGACTCACACAGACATAACATGGGTGCAAGCAACCACCTCCAGCACATGCTCACACCAAGGCTGGAGACAAACAAACTGAACTCAGGCTCCAAACACAGACACTTAAGGAGGCCAGAGGACACACCCAGCACACAGACATTAACCCTGTGTAAACCACACCCAAGGAACGTGCTCACAAACAAGGTGAGCACACACATGCTAGACGACATGTTGCCACCGGCAACAGCATGTGTGGCTTTGTGTCACCACACCAACTCAGAGCTGCCGTGGCCCTGCCCCCACATGAACAACGCAACACCACGTTGCCCACGACAAGCGCATGTGAGGCAGCAGGACAAAAGCCACGACCGCAAAGAGGGTGACACGTTGCCAACGGCAACCGCACGTGAGGCAACGGAATAGCAGCCCCCACGTGCAGACGACACGTTGCCACTGGCAACAACACAGTCGCGACCTTAACCAAGGTCGTGACAATACAGCCACAAAATGTGATATTTTTAAAAGCATCCTAAAATCTAATTGTGAGCGGTACATACCGTATGGGAATAAAAGGTTAAGGAACAAGAAGACACCAATGTGGATAAATAGAACTGTAAAGAAAACAATAAATGACAAAAAGAAAACATTTAAATCACTAAAACAGGAGGGTAGCGAGGAAGCACTGAAAAACTGGAAGGAAAAAAATAGAATATGTAAAAACCAAATAAAAGTGGCCAAACTAGAGACCAAGAGATTATTTGCCAAAGAGAGCAAAACTAACCCTAAAATGTTCTTCAATTATATAAAAGTTAAGAAGTATAAAATCTAAAGGTGTCTGCCCTTTACATAGTGATGAGGGGGAGTTGCAGAGAGCGATGAGGAGAAAGCAAAGCTATTAAATACTTTTTTTTCTCCACTGTATTCAACTAAGAAAATAAACTTTCAGATGAAATGCAGAATGTAAAAGTAAATTCCCCATTAAAAGTGCCCTCTCCCAGGAAGAAGTACAGCGGCGTCTTAAAAAGAAAAAGAAAATAGACAAATCGCCAGGACCAGATGGCATATATCCCCGTATCCTAAGATAATTAAGTAATGTCATAGCTACACCCTTATTTCTGATATTTAAGGACTCTATACTGACAGGGAGTGTTCCATAGGACTGGCGCATAGCAAATTTGGTGCCAATATTCAAAAAGGGTCCAAAAACAGAGCCCGGAAACTATAGGCCGGTAAGTTTAACATCTGTCGTGGGAACTGTTTGAAGGTTTTCTAAGAGATGCTATCTTAGAGCACCTCAATGAAAATAAGCAAATAACGCCATATCAGCATGGCTTCATGAGGGATCGGTCATGTCAAACTAATTTAATTAGTTTCTATGAAGAGGTAAGTTCTAGACTTGACAGCGGCAAATCAATAAATGTCGTATATCTGGACTTCTCCAAAACACTGTACCGCATAAAATGTTAGTATATAAAATGAGAAGGCTCGGACTGGGAGAAAAAGTCTGCATGTGGGTAAGTAACTAGCTCAGTAATAGAAAACAGAGGGTGGTTATTAATGGTACACACTCAGATTGGGTCACTGTCACTAGTGGAGTACCTCAGGGGTCAGTACTGGGCCCTATCCTCTTCATTATATTTATTAATGATCTTGTAGAAGGCTTGCATAGTAAAATATAACTTTTTGCAGGTTACACTAAACTGTGTAAAGTAATTGACACGGTAGAGGACACTGCTACAGATGGATCTGGATAGATTAGAGGCTTGGGCAGAGAAGTTGCAGATGGGGTTTAACACTGACAAATGTAAGGTTGTGCACATGGGAAGGAATAATGCATGTCACCCGTACATACTAAATGGTAAAACATTGGGTAACACTTACATGGAAAAGGACCTAAGAATGTTGGTGAACAGCAAACTAAGCAGTAAAAACCAGTGTCAGGCAGCTGCGGCCAAGGCCAATAAGATAATGAGTTGCATCAAAAGGGGCATACATGCCCGTAATGAGAACATACTCCTACCACTTTACAAATCACTGCTCAGATCACACATGGAGTACTGTGTACAGTTCTGGGCTCCTGTGAACAAGGCAGACATAGCAGAGCTGGAGAGGGTTCATAGTAGGGGAACTAAAGTAATAACTGGATTGAGGGATCTACAATACCCTGAAAGATTATCAAGATTAGGGTTATTAACTTTAGAAAAAAGAAGACTAAGGGGAGATTTAATAACTATGTATAAATATATCAGGGGTCAGTACAGAGAGCTTTCCCATCATCTATTTATCCCCAGGACTGTGACTGTAACAAGGGGACATCCTATGCGTCTGGAGGAAAGGAGGTTTGAACACAAACATAGAAGAGGATTCTTTATCGTAAGAGCAGTGAGACTATGGAACTCCCTGCCTGAGAAGGTGGTGATGGTGAGTTCACTAAAAGAGCTCAAGAGGGGCCTGGATATATTTCTGGAGTGTAATACTATTACAAGATATAGCTACTAGAGATGGGTCGTTGATCTAGGGAGTCATTCTGATTGCCTGATTGGAGTTGGGAAGGAATGGCCCCCCCCCCCCCCCTTAAGTGGGGAAAATTGTCTTCTACCTTACAGATCTCTTTTTGCCTTCCTCTGGATCAACTAGCAGGATAACAGGCAGAACTGGATGGAAAAAGGTACTTTTCTGGCCTTATATACTATGTTATATATTATGTTACACGTAAAAAAAAAAATCCCCAATTAAGTAATTTAAAAAAAAATTTAAAAATGGAAAAAATAAATAAAATAAATATATTTGGTGATGGCTGGCTCTATAATTATATAACATTATCCACCCTGTCCGATAAACACCATAAAAAATAAAATGAAAACTGTGTCATAAAAAGCTATTTTTGTCACTTTACATCACAAAAAGTGAAACACAAAGTAATCAAAAAGGCATATATCCCACAACAAGGTACCAATAAAACTATCACCTCATCCCGAAAAAAATGAGCCCATACATAAGAAAATATCTTAAAATATAAAAAAAACTATAGCTCTCAGAACATGGAGATATTAAAATATATATGTTTTTGTTTCAAAAATGCTATTATTGTGTTAAAGTGAATTAAATATAAACAGTATACATTTTAGGTATCGGTGTGTCCGTTACAATCTGCTCTATAAAAATATGACATGACGCAACCCCTCAGGTGAACACAGTAAAAATAAAATTAATAAAAACAGTGCCAAAAAAGCCAATTTTTTTCACCTAACATCACATAAAATGCAACACCAAGCGATCAAAAAGGTGTATGCTACCCAAAATAGTACAAGTTAAACTGTCACCTCATCCTGCAAAAAATAAAACCCTAAGACTACGGGTCAAAAAATAAAAAGCTATGGCTCTCAGACTATGGAGACACTGAAACATATTTTTTTTGGTTTAAAAAATGCTATTATTGTGCAAAACTTAAATAAATAAGAAAAAAAATAAGAAAAAATATTTATATTGCCAGGTCCGTAACGATCTGCTCTATAAAAATTTCACATGACCTAACCCCTCAGAGGAACTCTGTGAAAGTAAATAAATAAAAACGGTTCTAAAACAACTAATCTTTTGGTCACCTTGCCCCATAAAGTGTTATAATGAATGATCAAAAAATCATATGTACCCAAAAATGATACCAATAAAAATGTGAACTGTTCCTGCAAAAAACAAACCCCTGCACAAGACGATCTGCAGAAAAATAAAAAAATATGGTGTTTAGTGATGACTGAGCAACAAAGTAATCGGGTGTTCAGCCCGAACACATTGCTATATTCGTGTGCTCGACCAGTATAATGGAAGTCAATGAGAGACAACCAGGTACCCCCTGTTGTGAAGAGGGGAGGGTGCCTGGTCCACTGGAAAAGGTCAGAAAGTGACAGAAACACCACCGAAATAGATCGGGAACAGCATGGGGATGATGTCTGGATGCATCTTGGACTCCCAGGTCGCTGCTGGGAACCATGTTGTTCGAGTTGTACGCCACTTTTACAGACTGACAAAATACGCACAAAAAAAAAAAAATTTCACAGGAAAAATTGTTAGGAAACATTCTTTCCTGTATATTCAATTGTATATAAAGTGCAAGTGCTGCTAAAAATTACAAGCAAGAGGCACTCCGAAACAGCCTGTATATCACATAAAGGAGGGCCTCATTCACATTGTGGTACAATAGTTCAGGTAGTGGGACTCCTACACTCATAAAGCCTATGCACTAAGTGAAAGGGCTGCCAAAAATTTCAAGGAACTGGCACTACAATACACCCTTTATTACACAAAAAGGAGGGCATCATACACACCCTTAAAAAATTATGATTGGTGGCCTGCTGGTGATCCTCAAAAACATTTGGAGCAAGGTCCTGCTAATAACCCTCTAAAACATTAGGGGCGAGGGCCTGCTGATGAGCTGACGCTCTGAAACATTATATGCGAGGGCCTGCTGGTGAGCGGACGCTCTAAAACAGTATATGCTAGTGCCTGCAGGTGAGCTTACGCTCTAAAACATTATCTGAGTCAACCTGTCAGCATTGCCAGTGGACAAGCGAATACGCTTATCTGTTATTATGCCACCAGCAGCTCTAAATACCCACTCAGACAAAACACTGGCAGCAGGGCAGGGCAGCACCTCCAAGGCGTAGAGTGCAACTTCGTGCCACGTGTCCAGCTTAGACACCCAGTAGTTATAAGGCACTGAGGGATCATTTAGGACGCTGACACGGTCTGCTATGTATGCCTTCACCATCTTCCAAAACTTTTCCCTCCTTGTACCACTAGGCCGCGTTTCAGGGTAAGGTTGCTGGCAGGGTGTCATGAAAGTATCCCATGCCTTGGAAAGTGTTGCCCTGCCTTTGTTTGAACTGCTGTGTGTTCCCCTTGTCTCCTTTCCTCGGTTTCCTAAGGAAGTACGGACTCTGCTGGCTGCGTTGTCAGATGGAAAATTTTGGAGCAATCTCTCAACAAGTACCTTCTAGTACTGCTCCGTTTTACTCCTCTCCTCCACCACAGGAATGAGAGAAGTTTTCTTTGTAGCAGGGGTCGAGAAGGGTGAACACCCAGTAATCCATGTTATCTAAAATGCGTATAACGCGAGGGTCGCGGGAAAGGCAGCCTAACATGAAGTCAGCCATGTGTGCCAGAGTACCAACAGGCAAGACATCGATGTCGAGATAACTCTCCATCGTCTCATCCTTCTCCTCCTCTTCTGCCCATCCACGCTGAACAGATGGAATTAAAGTTCCATGGGTACTACCCTCTGTAGCAGAGGCAAGTGTCTCCAGCTCCTCCTTCTCCTCTTCCTGCCTGGCCCAATTCGCGCTGAGAAGATGAACTTGGGGAGGTCTGGCTATCACCCTGTGTCATCTCCTCCCCCATTACCTCATCTGCCACATTCAAACCATCCTCCTTAATTGTGAGCAGCGATCGTTTGAGTAGACACAGCAGTGGGATGGTTACGCTGATAATAGCGTTATCGCCACTAAACATCCGTGTGGATTCATCAACGTTTTTTAAAACCTCACAGAGGTCTGACATCAATGCCCACTCCTCGCTTGTGAATAGTGGCAGTTGACTCGAAAGATGATGACCATGTTGCAGCTGGTATTCCACAACTGCCCTCTGCTGCTCACAAAGCCTGGCGAAAATGTAGATCGTAAAGTTCCAGAACGTGCTCACGTCGCACAACAGTTAGTGAGCTTGAAGCCGCAAGCTCTGCTGCAGCATTGACAGACTGGCTGAAGCTGTGGACGACTTGCACAAATGGGCACACACGCGGCGTGTCTTCACTAGTAGCTCTTGCAAATTGGGGTTAGTTTTGATAAACTGCTGAACCACTAAGTTTAAGACATGGGCTAGGCATGGGATGTGTGTAAGGTTGCTCAGCTCCAAAGCCGCCACCAAGTTACGGCCATTGTCAGACACAACCATGGCTGGTTGTAGGTTTAGTGGCGAGAGCCACAGCTCAGTCTGGTCCCTTATACCCTGCCACAGCCCTGCGGCGGTGTGCTGTTTGTCCCCCAAGTAGATCAGCTTCAGGACATCCTGTTGATGCTTACCCACAGCAGTGCTACACTGCTTCCAGCTAGCGACTGATGGCTGGCTGCTGCTGGAGGTGGAAGTGAAGGAGGAGGTGGCAGAGGAGGAGAAGTGGGGGTTGGAGCCAGTAGCATAGCTGCTGTTGTAGAGACCCTGATGGATGTAGGACCCGCAATCTTTGGCGTAGGCAGCACCTCTGCCATCCAAGGGTACAACACACACCTGGCCTCTACAAAATTCACCCAGTGTGCAGTTAGGGAAATGTAGCATCCCTGGCCACCAGCACTTGTCCATGTGTCCGTGGTGAAGTGGACCTTCCCAGTTAGTGCATTGGTCAGGGCACGGGTGATGTTCTGGGACACATGCTGGTGTAAGGCGGGCACGGCCCACCCTGAAAAATAGTGCCAGCTGGGGACTGTGTACCGAGGGATGGCCACCAACATCAGGCTGTGGAAGGCCTCAGTGTCCACAAGCATAAATGGCAACATTTCAAGTGCCAGTTATTTCAAAAACTTGCACATTTAGTCTAGGGCCTGTTGGTGGGTGGGTGAGTGGATATTTGCACTTGCGTTCAAATGCCTATGTTATCGTTCGGACGCTGGGCTGGGACAGGGAAGTGGATGTTGTTGCTGATGGTTCATTTCGAAGGTCCAGGTGTAGGGCGAGGGGCATCCGGGCCTGCGACTTCGACAGGGGATTGGTCAGCAGTGCGTAACACAGGGGAAGAGGAGGCAGTGGTGTGACCCTCAGACCCAGGCGTTCGGTCCACTTATTAGGGTGCTTGGATGCCATGTGTCGGATCATGCTGGTTGTGGTGAGGTTACTAGTGTTCACGCCCCGGCTCATTTTGTTATGGTACAGGTTGCAAACTAACACTCTTTTGTCGTCTGCATTTTCCTCAAAAAAGTACCATACTGCTGAACACCTACCCCTTGCCAAGGTAGATTTATGCATGGGGGTGCTCGGTGTAAAGGTTGCAGGCCTGTTTGGTGTGGGCCGACTTGTCCCTTTTGCAACCCCCACTGCCTCTTCCAGACTGTTACAGTGCTGTGGATCCCTCCCCCTCTGTACTGCTGTCCCCGCTCGGCTTTTCACCTTCCCATGTTGGGACCTCATCGTCTACCACCTCCTCTTCCACTTTCTCACTCTGCTCATCCTCCTGACTTGACCTACACACAACCACAAAGTGATTGGCAACTGTGTCTCATCATCATCCACGTCATGAAGGAATGATTGCCGTTCACCACAGTCATCTTCTTGACACTGTGAAGACTCAAGAGGTTGGGAATTAGGGCACAATATCTCAGGTGGCTCTTCAAGCGTGCTGGTCGAGAGGGCCAAATTAATTGTGGCGCTAGAAAGAGCTACTTGGAATATCCGAGTGTGGGATCACTTGTTTGGCAAGCCTCTCCATGGTGGGAAGAGGGATGATCAGAGTGAGGATTCGGTTGACCAGACTCTTGGCTACAGAGACTGGACCTGGTGGAAGAGAGGGTGGTACTTAACTGACTGGAAATATTATCTTTAGCAATCCAACCTTCCAACTGTTCGCACTGGTCATGGACAGTGTTGTCCTGCGCCGCCCAGCTAAGTTGGACATGAAGCTGGGTACAGTGGATGTTTTTTTATGGTGCACTGGCAGCAGGCACAGTTTCATTGCGCCCAGGGCCACGGCATCTGCGTGCCATCAGAATCACGCCCACCTCCCCGTCCCTCGCCTTCTTCTTAATAATGGTTTTGTCACTAGATGTGGCACAGATTGTCTTTAGCGGACAGTAAAACACAGTTTTTGGATGCATGACAGTATATGTCACAGAAACCCACAGAATATGGATACTGTATTAGGCCCAGATTATTGGAATTTGTAATAGAGACACTGTTTGCAGTTGTGGTACAGTATTGCTTACAGAACACCACAGATTGTGGACACTATATTAGGTCCAGATTATTGGAATTTATAATAGAGACACTGTTTGCAGTTGTGGTACAGTATTGCTTACAGAACACCACAGATTATGGACACTATATTAGGTCCAGATTATTGGAATTTGTAATACAGACACTGTTTGCAGATGTAGTTCAGTATTTTTTACACAAAGCCACACACTATGGACACTAAATGTGGCCCAGATTATTAAAGACACAGTTTGTGGATGATGTACAGTATATGTCACTAATAGGTATAAAATAAAAATATCTTGCTGCTGTCAAACACACACAGTAGTCCTTAAAAGAACATTGGGGTCTTTGAAAAGCTTTTGTCAGTAAAAACAGCAGATTTCCCTCAATGCACTGTCCCTTCCGAAGCACTGTCTCTGAGACTGCAGGAGATAAAAAGATTGCTGATCTAAAACACACACACAGTAGTACTTTAACCACATCAGCCCCCCTAGCTTAAACACCCTTAATGACCAGGCCACTTTTTACAATTCCGCACTACACTACTTTCACCGTTTATTGCTCCGTCATACAACTTACCACCCAAATGAATTTTACCTCCTTTTCTTCTCACTAATAGAGCTTTCATTTGGTGGTATTTCATTGTTGCTGACATTTTTACTTTTTTTGCCATTAATACAAATTTAA
Source organism: Bufotes viridis (assembly GCA_033119425.1). Lineage (NCBI taxonomy): Eukaryota > Metazoa > Chordata > Amphibia > Anura > Bufonidae > Bufotes > Bufotes viridis. Next base: position 118,273,884 of record CM065597.1, on the reverse strand, counting down.
CGACACTTTTGCAAAAAAATGACATTTTTCACTTTCTGTTGTAAAATTTTTAAAAAAACTACATTTCTATATAAATTTTTCTCTAAATTTATTGTTCTACATGTCTTTGATAAAAAAAGTCCAATAAGTGTATATTTATTGGTTTGGGTAAAAGTTATAGCGTTTACAAACTATGGTGCAAAAAAGTGAATTTCGGCATTTTGAAGCAGCTCTGACTTTCTGAGCACCTGTCATGTTTCTTCAGGTGCTAGAATGTCAGGATAGTATAAATACCCCCAAATCACACCATTTTAGAAAGAAGACACCCCAAAGTATTCGCGGAGGGGCATGGTGAGTTCATGTATCATTTCATTTTTTTTCACAAGTTAGCGGAAAATGACACTTTCTGAGAAAAAAAAAAAGTTTCAATTTCTGATAACTTCTGGCAAAAAAAAAAAAAATCTCAGACGGACTCACTATGCCCCTCAGTGAATACCTTGGGGTGTCTACTTTACGAAATGGGGTCATTTGTGGGGTGTGTTTACTGTTCTGGCATTTTGGGCGGGGCTAAATTGTGAGCCGCCATGTAAAACCTAAAGGTATTCGTTGGAATTTGGGCCCCTTTGCGCACCCAGGCTGCAAAAAAGTCTCACTTATGTGGTTTCGCCGTACTCAGGAGAAGTAGGGCAATGTGTTCTGGGGTGTATTTTTACATATACCCATGTTGGGTGAGAGAAATATCTCTGTAAATTGTCAACTTTGTATAAAATTTTTTAAAAGTTGTCGTTTACAGAGATATTTTTCACACAAAGTATGGGTATATATAAAAATACACCCCAAAACACATTGCCCTACTTCTCTTGAGTACGGCGATACCACATGTGTGCCACTTTTTTGCAGCCTGGGTGCGCAAAGGGGCCCTAAAACCAATGAGTACCTAGGATTAGGATTTCACAGGGCATTTTTCCGCATTTGGATTCCAGACTTCTTCTCACGCTTTAGGGGCCCCTAAAATGCCAGGACAGTATAAATACCCCACATGTGACCCCATTTTGGAAAGAAGACACCCCAATGTATTCTGTGAGGGGTATGGTGAGTTCATGTAAAATTTTATTTTTTGTCACAAGTTAGTGGAATATGAGACTTTGTAAAAAACAAAATTAAAAAAAAGAAAAAAAAATTTCCACTGACTTGTGCCAAAAAATAAAAATTCTGTGGACTCACCATGCCCCTCACGGAATACCTTGGGGTGTCTTCTTTCCAAAATGGGGTCACATGTGGGGTATTTATACTGCCCTGGCATTTTAGGGGCCCTAAAGCGTGAGAAGAAAAATACGTAAAAATGCCCTCCTAAAGGTACTCATTGGAATTTGGGCCCTTTGCGCATCTTGGCTGCAAAAAGTGTCACACATGTGGCATCGCCGTACTCAGGAGAAGTAGGGCGATGTGTTTTAGAGTGTATTTTTACATATACCCATGCTGGGTGAGAGAAATATCTCTGTAAATTGACAACTTTGAATAAACAAATTTAAAAAGTTGTCGTTTACAGCGATATTTCTCACACCCAGCATGGGTATATGTAAAAATACACCCCAAAACACATTGCCCTACTTCTCCTGAGTACGGCGATACCACATGAGTGACACTTTTTTGCAGCCAAGATGCGCAAAAGGGCCCTAAAACCAATGAGTACCTTTAGGATTTCACAGGGCATTTTTCCGCATTTGGATTCTCACGCTTTAGGACCCCTAAAATGCCAGGGCAGTATAAATACCCCACAAGTGACCCCATTGTGGAAAGAAGACACCCCAAGGTATTCTGTGAGGGGTATGGCGAGTTCACAGAAAAAAAAAAATTTGGCACAAGTTAGCGGAAATTATTTTTTTTTTTTTTACAGTCTCATATTCCACTAACTTGTGACAAAAAATAAAATTTTGCAAGAACTCACCATACCCCTCACGGAATACCTTGGGGTGTCTTCTTTCTAAAATGGGGTCACGTGTGGGGTTTTTGTACTGCCCTGGCATTTGAGGGTCTCCGCAATCATTACAGGTATGGCCAGCATTAGGAGTTTCTGCGATTCTCCGTATATTGAGCATACGGGTAATGAGATTTTTTTTTTTCGTTCAGCCTCTGCGCTGAAAAAAAAAAAAAAATGAACGGCACAGATTTTTTCATTCGCATCGGTCAATGTGGATGAAAAAATCTCTGCCAAAATCAGTGACTGCGGTGCGGTGGGCTGGGCGCTAACTACCTAACAAGTAGCTAACTAACTGGCGGTGATAAGGGACCCTTATGCCCCATTCACACGTCTGAAATTCTGTTTGCTGAACGGAATTGCGGACCCATTCATTTCTATAGGGACAGACTTTGTCCCGCTCGGATCCGGAATTACGGATCCGCGCTTCCGTCCTGCAAAAATATAGAACATGTCCTATTCTTGTTCGCAATTGCGGACAAAAAAAAGCATTTTCTATATAGTTCTGGCAATGTGCGGATCTGCAAAATGCGGAAAGCACATTGCCGGTGTCCGTGTTTTGAGGATCTGCAGATCGGATCCGCGGATCGGATCCACGGATCCGTGAATCCACGGATCCGTGAATCCACGGATCCGCAAAACACATATGGACGTCTGAATGGAGCCTTACAAGGGGTGTGATCAATGACAGGGGGGTGATCAGGGGGTCTAGATGGGGTGATCAAGGGGTTAATAGGTGAGGGGGGTGGGGGGTTAGTGTAGTGTTTGGTGCAACTTTACTGTGTTACCTGGTCCTCTGGTGGTCGATCCCAGCAAATGGGACCACCAGAGGACCAGGTAGCAGCTATATCAGACGCTGTTCATAAAACAGCGTCTGATATAGCTGTTTGATGCGATTTTATTCGCATCTACAGCCTGCCAGCGATGGATCATCGCTGGCAGGCTGTAGCCTAACTGCCGTGCCGCACTTCTCTGTGAACGCGCGCGCGCGTTCACAGGAAATCACGGCTCTCACGAGATGACGTGCCGACGCGTCATCTCAGAGCTACAGGACTGCCCGCAGGACACATCCCTACGTTAGGCGGTTAGAGCTGAACATGCATCATCGGGTGCAGTCACTGTAATGCCAGCAGCCAACATGGCTACTGAAAGAAACCAAGGAAGATACTGATACAATTGATCACTCGCATTAGCCGATCCAAGTAAAGTGGACAGTGATCTGGAGAAATTAAAACGCAACTTTTACTCAATATGTGTTAAAATATGTATATATATATATATATATATATATATATATATATATATATCCCTCAATAACCATAGATGGCGCAGGCATAGATGTTACCTGGCTCTCAAGCGGCATGCTCAACGTAATGACATAGGCGGGCGCCACTTTAGAGCCAAGGTAACATCTATGCCTGCGACGCTAACCATAACCTGCTATAGGAAGAGGACTTTTTGATTAGTGCCCCTTCCTCTCTTTCTCCAGCATGTATCTGTGCATTATGCATTTACTAGAAATCATCATTTCTGGCAAGTAGGTGACTCCCAGCTCGTTTTTTAAATTCCCCTGATGAGAGATTATTTGTTTTACCTGAGAAACGTGCATGTCGGGACCCACTTAGGGCCAAATAGGGAACACAATTCTATGGTTAGTGGATAGGCCGAGAGGGCTATTGTAGGGCTCATATAGGGCCTTCCAGGGACACATAGGGCACATTTCTGTAATCCCTTATACATTTTTGGACCTCCAGCCATCATACTGGACCACCCGGCAAGTGAACTACCCAAGAACAAGGTATCGGAAAGATCCACTAGCTGTAGGGTAGGACACTGGGCTCTATTGGTGCCGCTGTGCACCTTTTTGATACAGGTACCGGCGTGCACCAATCTGTGTTTTGTTACTGGGCACCAAGTTTTGTTGCCCTTTCATGCCGCCGTGCATTCATTACCGTTGTGCGTCGTCACACAATATCATTATTGAACTTTGCATTTTGGGTGCCAGTGCATATCAGCTCTTGCTACCTTATAGCGCCCAGCACTAGTGAATCCTAAGCGTGGGCATAGTTACCCTTATCTCCAGTGAACATCCCAGGATACGGGACTCTGGAAGATAGTACTTGTTATATGTTTTGTTCATCTATGGTTATTGAGGGATACATATATATATTTTAACACATATTGAGTAAAAGTTACGTTATAATTTCTCCAGATCACTATCTACTCAACATGGCTACTGGCATTACAGTGAGGGCAGTACTTACCTGCACCTTAATTGGCTGCTTAAAACCCACGAAACGTGCGGGGCAGCTCGGAGACTCGATCATTGCGCACGAGCACATGCGGTACTCGGTCGATTACCTCCATGTGCCGAGCATAGCGATGTTCGAACCGAAAAGATATTCGGCCGAGCATGCTCGCTCATCACTTTCAAAAATGTTTTATGTAAAACTATAACAGACAAATAAAGAAAATAGACATATTTGATATTGTTGCGTCTGTAACAACATGCTCTATAAAAATAGCACTTGATCTACCCTGTCAAATGAATGTTGTAAAAAAATAAAAAATAAAAACTGTGCTAACAGTGGTTGCCTTGCCTCTCAAAAAACCTAATATAGAGCAATTAAAATACAAAATAGTACCAATAAAACTGGCACCTTATCCCCTATTTTCCAAAATGGGGTCACTTTTGGGGGGAGTTTCTACTGTAAGGGTACATCTGGGGCAGGGCTGGGACAAGGTCCACCACCAACAGAGGCTGAGCTGCCAACTTGTGGATGACATTGCTATGGGGGATCTGTGATGGATGACACTGTTATTGGGGAATCTGTGGATGACACATATGTGTCATCCACAGATCCCTCCTCCCCATAACAGCGTCCGTGTAGGAATGACACCAATACAAGGGGTGAGGCTGTGGGGTTGTATCTGCTTTTTTGATGACAGCGCCAGCGGGGCCCGTGCAGTGACTGTTTTCTACTACACCCCCCCACACTGTATATAATCTTAACTATATAACTGTAGTGATTTACTACAGTTATATAGTTAATAAGATTATATCCAGTGAGCGGGGGATGGGGTGTAGTAGAAAACAGTCACTGCACGGGCCCTGTTGTCATTATGAAATAGCATATGTGACCCCACCTCTTTTATTGGTGGTCATTCAGTAAATTAACCCTGTTTTGGGGGTGGGGGTGTCTGTGGATGACAAATATGTGTCATCCACAGATTCTCCCCATAATAGGGTTCATTTAGTAAATGACCATTGTGGTGACCCAATACATGGGAGTTGCATCTGCAGAGCTTTTGTATAATGCCACCCCACACTGTAGTGTCCCCCACACAGTAATGTCCGCCACACTGCCCCCACACAGTAATGTCCGCCACACTGCCCCCACACGGTAATGTCCGCCACACTGCCCCCACACAGTAATGTCCGCCACACTGCCCCCACACAGTAATGTCCGCCACACTGCCCCCACACGGTAAAGTCCGCCACACTGCCCCCACACAGTAATGTCCGCCACACTGCCCCCCACACAGTAATGTCCGCCACACTGCCCCCACACAGTAATGTCCGCCACACTGCCCCCACACAGTAATGTCCGCCACACTGCCCCCACACAGTAATGTCCGCCACACTGCCCCCACACAGTAATGTCCCCCACACAGTAATGTCCGCCACACTGCCCCCACACAGTAATGTCCGCCACACTGCCCCCACACAGTAATGTCCGCCACACTGCCCCCACACAGTAGTGCCCACCACACTTCCCCCGCACAGTAATGTCCGCCACACTGCCCCCACACAGTAATGTCCGCCACACTGCCCCCACACAGTAATGTCCGCCACACTGCCCCCACACAGTAATGTCCGCCACACCCCCTCAACCACACAGCAGTGCCCCCACATAGTAATTTGTCATGCTCTCCCCCTCTTGTCATTCTCCCCCTCTCTTGTCATAATCCCCTCTTCTTGTCATGCTTTTTCTGCCCCCTGTCATTCTCCCCATCTTTTCATGCTCTTTCTGCCCCCCCGGGCCCGGTCAGAGCACTCCTCTCACCTCCATTATGTTCACTGCTCCAGGCTTCCGGGATCAGGCCCCAGCGCTGCCACACATTAAGCAGGTGGGTGGAGCCTAATGGAGGTCTGTTAGGCTCCGCCCACCTGCTTACTGTGTTTCTAGTTAGAGGCAGCGGGGCCTGATGCTGGAGGCCTGAAGCAGTGAACATAATGGAGGTGAGAGGAGCGCTCTGACGGGGCCGGGCTCAGGGAATGACAGGAGGGAGCGCTGAGCGGTTCCCCCCTGTCAGTCCCTCTCCCTCTGGCCGGCCCCTGCCTGCGCCCTGAGGCTGGAGCGCCCTGAGGCTGGAGCCTCCCCAGCCTCTGTGTCGGCCCGGCCTTGATCTGGGGGGCTTCAAATGAGACATGGTATTTAAAAACCAGTCCAGCGAAATCTGCCCTCCAAAAACCATATCGCTCTCCTTTTCTTCTGCAACCTTGCGTGTGCCCTTACATCAGTTTACCACCACGTTTGGGGTGTTTCTGTAAACCGCAGAATCAGGGTAATAAATATTAAGGTTTTTTTTGCTGTTAACCCTCGATGTGTTAAAGAAAAAAATGGATTAAAATGGAAAATCTGGCAAAAAAGTGACATTTAGAAATTCCATCTCCATTTTCCTTATGGGGGGTTTCCACTATGTAAGCCCCACAAAGTGACTTCAGACCTGAACTGGTCCTTAAAAAGTGGGTTTTGAAAATTTTCTTTAAAAAAAAAATGTAAGAATTGCTTCTAAAATTCTAAGTCTTCTAACATACTAAAAAAATAAAAAGACATTTACAAAATGATGCCAATATAAAGTAGACATATGACGAATGTTAAGTAATAAATATTTAATGAGGTTTCACTTTCTAAAGGGCTGTCTTTTGTCCCTACATATCAATATGACACATTCACCTGGATCAAATTTAATTTGATACGTAAGTTGCGTTGGCATAAGCACTTTAAGATGATGAATAGGAGACAGTGTCACACTTTAGGTATTTGCTATCTGACGTTCAATTATTACATAGTTTGTCATCAGAGACTACTGGGTCCCAAGGGTTAGGCCCATTTACATCCTTGCGTAAAAAAAACAATAAAATGCCTCCTACGGGGGACATCACCTGTTTGGATGCATTTTTACAGCTGGTTACTAATGACTTATTAGAATTACCTTCCACCCAGAGGTATAATAATTGTACATCAGATGAACGACAGGCGATTACAGCTCTGAAGGAGGATAAGAGTATAATCACAAAACCATCTGACAAAGGTGGGAATACGGTGGTTATAAATTCTAGTGACTATCAATCCATGTGTATCCAGCTTCTGAGGGATCGGAATAATTATGAAATCCTAACCTCCAACCCCACAGCTCCATATTTGGCAGAACTTAGAGAAATCTTGTCTGATGGTAAGGCGAAAAACCTGATCTCACAAGATGAATTTGCCCTGTGCATCCGGTGATGGTCACATTTTACAGCCTTCCAAAAATCCATAAGGGCTTGAGGCCTTTGAAGGGCAGACCAATTGTGGCCGGCATCTGAAGCATAGGGCAAAATCTAGGAATATATATAGATCAGGTTCTTATGCCGTTTGTTACCTCCTTACCTTCCTTTACACGGGATACTATGGACCTGCTCAAATGGATGGAAGGTATTTCGGTGGATGAGACCTCCATTTTAACCAGTATTGATGTCGAGGCCCTTTATTCTTCTATACCCCATGAGGCAGGTTTAAAGGCAGTGGAGTATTACCTCAGCATGCGTGGACATCAATACTGGGCACATTATGGATTTGTCCTGAAATTATTGAGATATCTCTTGACCCACAACTTTTTCCTCTTTAGTGGCCACCTGTACCACCAGCTCAGGGGCACGGCCATGGGTTGTTCATGTGCGCCGTCTTATGCCAACTTGCTCCTGGGCTGGTGGGAGGCCACTATAGTGTTTGGAGAAGGTCAGTCAATTGCAGGGCCCATAGTGTTATGGGCCCGGTATATTGATGATATATTTATCATCTGGAACAGTACTGAACAAGCCTTCAGAGGGTTCATTGAAAGTTTGTATAGCAATTGTATCGGTTTACGTTTTACCTTTGAAATGAATAAACATTCACTCCTGTCACGGCTGTATGTGAGCAACAAGAGCATACACAGTGAGTTAGCTACTGACCGGACCCAAACTAGGGAACATAAAGGGTGACCCCTGTCAGACCCTAAAAGCTCTCCCTATGCTGCTAAGCCCATGTCCAGATCCAGATGGTGGATCGAGACATGCCCGCGTACCTAAGGCTGATGACCACTGTAACCCCTACAGTAGTGGAAGGGGCACGGCCACCGGTGCCCTGCTCAGTATATGGACGGAACCGGGGTCGCCTCGGATCCAGTCAGCAAAACAAACAGAAACACACAATGTCTGCACACTTAACTGAAGGAGCTGCAGCAGCAGTGAAAACAGATCCAAAGTCAGCAGACAATGTCCGAAGTACTTGCTTCAGCAGAACACAGGTCCAGAAAAGATATCACACCAGTGAAGATACTCAAGCGAGAGATACAGGTCAAATGAAGTAGTATAATCCGCACCGTACAAAGGAAGAGAGGTGATTTAAAGGCAGAGCAATCAAACACAGGAGGGACAGCTGGGAGGAAGGAAACAGAAAGTAAAGACCTCATCACAGGGGCGGAGAAACAGAGCTGTGGGAACGTCTCAAAGCTCTAGTAGTTACATCATCACAGGGGTGGAGAAACAGAGCTGTGAGAACGTCTCAAAGCTCTGGTAGTGACAGTACCCCCCTCTACGGGTGGACTCCGGACACCCAGGACCCACCTTCTCAGGATGAGCCCTATGAAAAGTCCTGATGAGGCGAGTGGCTTTAATGTCCGACACCGGAACCCACATCCTCTCCTCAGGACCATAACCTTTCCAATGAACGAGGTACTGAAGAGAACCGCGGACAATGCGAGAGTCCACAATTCTGGAAACCTCAAACTCCAGATTGCCATCAACCAAAATCGGAGGAGGAGGCAAAGAGGAGGGTACCGTGGGCTGGACATATGGTTTTAAGAGAGATCTGTGAAATACATTATGTATCTTCCAAACCCGTGGAAGATCAAGACGGAAGGCAACAGGATTGATGACTGACAAGATTTTATATGGCCCAATAAACTTGGGACCCAATTTCCAGGAGGGAACCTTCAGTTTAATATTTCTTGTAGACAACCACACCAGATCACCCACATTCAGGTCCGGACCAGGCACACGTCTCTTATCAGCCACACGCTTATATTTCTCACTCATCTTTCTTAGATTAGTCTGAATCTTTTGCCAAATGGTAGACAAAGACGAGGAAAATCTCTCCTCCTCAGGCAAACCAGAAGGAGCCCCTCCCGAGAATGTCCCAAACTGCGGATGGAACCCATATGCACCAAAGAATGGTGACTTATCAGAAGATTCCTGACGACGGTTGTTCAGAGCAAACTCAGCAAGAGGGAGAAACGAACACCAATCCTCCTGGTTCTCTGCAACAAAACAGCGCAAATATGTCTCCAGATTCTGATTGACGCGTTCAGTCTGACCATTCGACTGCGGGTGAAAAGCAGAAGAGAAGGACAGCCGAACCCCAGGCGAGAACAGAAAGCCTTCCAGAATCTGGACACAAACTGCGTGCCTCTATCGGAAACAATATCAGAGGGAATGCCATGCAATTTAACAATATGGTCGACAAAAGCTTGCGCCAACGTTTTAGCATTGGGCAATCCAGGGAAGGGTATGAAATGTGCCATCTTGCTAAAACGGTCCACCACCACCAGGATCACCGACTTCCCTGAGGAACGAGGAAGATCCGTGATAAAGTCCATGGACAGGTGTGTCCAAGGACGGGAAGGTATGGGTAAGGGGAGAAGGGGACCTGAAGGCCGTGAACGAGGGACCTTAGCGCGGCGCACGTCTCACAAGCAGCCACAAAACCCTCCACCGACTTACGAAGAGCCGGCCACCAAAATCTCCGAGCAATGAGATCTACCGTGGCTCTACTCCCGGGGTGACCAGCAAGAACCGTATCATGATGCTCCTTGAAGAGTTTGTGACGTAACTCAGGAGGCACAAACAACTTTCCAGAAGGACAACGGGCAGGTGCCTCAGTCTGGGCAGCCTGGACCTCGGCCTCCAAATCAGAATACAGAGCAGAAACAACTACCCCCTCCGCCAAAATGGGACCCGGGTCCTCGGAGTTTCCTCCTCCCGGAAAACAGCGAGAGAGAGCGTCAGCCTTCACATTTTGATCCCAGGGCGGAATGTAACGACAAAATTGAATCTGGAGAAGAACAGAGACCATCTGGCCTGTCTCGGATTCATACGCTTGGCCGACTCCAAGTACGCCAGATTCTTATGGTCGGTAAAACGGTTATAGGGTACCTGGCCCCCTCCAACCAATGGCGCCATTCCTCGAAAGCCAGCTTGATAGCCAACAATTCCCTATCTCCCACATCATAGTTTTTCTCTGCCGGTGAGAGTTTTTAGAGAAAAAGGCACAGGGTCGCCATTTGGAAGGAGACGGACCCTGGGACAAAACCGCACCCACACCCACCTCGGAAGCATCCACCTCAACAATAAAAGGTAAGAAAACATCGGGATGCACCAAGATGGGAGCAGACGCAAAACTCTCTTTAATCTTAGAAAAAGCTGCAAGCGCCTCCTCCGACCAAGAGGAAAAATCCGCCCCTTTTTGGTCATGTCAGTGAGGGGTTTGACAACAGAGGAATAATTCAAAATGAACTTTCTGTAATAGTTTGCAAAACCCAGAAAGCGCATCAATGCCTTCTGATTCTCAGGAAGCTCCCACTCAAGCACAGCACGGACCTTCTCCGGATCCATGCGAAAACCAGAAGCAGAGAGGAGAAAACCCAGAAATTGAATCTCCGATACCATAAACACACATTTCTCCAGCTTGGCGTACAATTTATTTTCTCGCAGAATCTGCAGAACCTGAAAAAGATGATCCTGATGAGTCCGAACATCAGGGAAAAAATCAAAATATCATCAAGATACACCAATACAAATTTCCCCATTAAATGGTAGAAAATACTGTTAACAAAATGCTGAAAGACGGCCGGAGCATTCATCAAGCCAAAAGGCATAACGAGATTCTCGAAATGCCCCTCGGGAGTATTAAAGGCTGTTTTCCATTCATCCCCTCTCTGACCCTGACCAGGTTGTACGCGCCTCTCAAATCCAATTTGGAAAAACCTTGGCCCCAACAATTTGGTTGAAGAGGTCTGGGATCAGAGGAAGGGGATAGGGATCGCGAATCGTGATACGGTTCAGCTCCCTAAAATCTAGGCAAGGTCTCAGAGAGCCATCTTTCTTTTTAACAAAAAAAACCCGCGGCGACCGGTGATTTTGAGGGACGAATATGCCCCTTATCGAGACTCTCAGAGATATAGGTTCGCATTGCGATTCTCTCCGGTTGTGAGAGATTGTACAGGCGTGCTTTTGGCAGCTTGGCGCCGGGAATGAGGTTAATGGGACAGTCAAACTCCCGGTGAGGAGGTAGCTCCTGCACACCGCTCTCGGAAAACACGTCCGAGAAATCAGAGAGAAATGATGGCAAAGTTTTAGTAGATACCTCTGCAAAAGTCGCTGTGAGACAATTCTCTCTACAAAACTCACTCCACTCATTTATTTGCCTTCCTTGCCAATCAATAGTGGGGTTATGTTTAGTGAGCCAGGGTAACCCCAACACTAGAGGAGTAGGCAATCCGTTAAGGACAAAACAAGATATATCCTCCACATGAGTGTCACCTACAGCTAACCGGATATTGTGAACAATGCCCTTCAGGGATCTCTGTGAGAGTGGAGCAGAGTCAATGGCAAAAACAGGTATATCTTTTTCTAATGTGCAAACCCGAAAACCATGCCTGGCTACAAATTGAGTGTCAATAAGATTGACGGCCGCTCCACTATCAACAAAAATTTCACAAGAAATGACTTTGCTCTCTAGCGCCACCCTGGCAGAAAGGAGAAAACGAGAACTGCAGGTCAGAGGAAAAGCCCCAATTCCTACATCAACTTTGCCCAAGGTAGCAGATGAAGCAGAGTTTGATGATTTTCCTTTTGAGGATTTTCTCTTATTATCACTCTTAGTACAGTTCATGAATCTCCTAGAGGGACAAACATTTGCCAAATGACCAATGCCCCCACAACAAAAACACACCATTCTCTGAGGACTAAATCCTCCTTTATCAGGGGCAAGTCGACCTAGCTGCATAGGCTCCTCCTCAGAGGGGACCGAGACAGGATGAGACCCCTGCACACTGAATGAGTCCGCACCACTGCCCCTAGAGTGACAATGGCTGGACCGAGAGGTCTCGTTTCTTTCTCTTAGACGCCTGTCAAGGCGTACCGCCAATGACATGGCAGACTCTAAAGATGTTGGTCTCTCATGGAAAGCAAACGCATCTTTCAATCTCTCTGAGAGACCATGACAGAACTGACTCCGGAGTGCAGCATCATTCCAACCTGAATCAGCTGCCCATCTCCGAAATTCAGAACAATAAAGCTCAGCAGACAGTTTGTTCTGGCATAAAAACGTAAGTTAGATTCAGCCAGAGCAACACGATCCGGGTCATCATATATCTGCCCCAGGGCCACAAAAATCTTTCTGTGGATCGAAGGGAGGGATCCCCGATGGCAGTGAAAAAGCCCAAGTCTGAGCATTACCCCTGAGCAAGGAGATGACAATCCTCACCCTCTGCTCCTCATTACCAGAGGAACGGGGACACAAGCAAAAATGGAGTTTGCATGCCTCTCTGAAGCGAACAAAATTCTCACTGCCCCCGGAGAACGTTTCCGGAAGTGAGACCTTTGGCTCGCAACAGACTCCATGGGCCGGAGCCGAGCCCAATGCTTGAAGCTGAATCATAGATTGACGGAGATCCGCTACCTCCAAAGAAAGACCCTGCATGCGGTCAACCAGGTCAGAAAGCGGATCCATGTCAAAAAGGACGGTTTCGGCGGATTATAATGTCACGGCTGTATGTGAGCAACAAGAGCATACACAGTGAGTTAGCTACTGACCGGACCCAAACTAGGGAACATAAAGGGTGACCCCTGTCAGACCCTAAAAGCTCTCCCTATGCTGCTAAGCCCATGTCCAGATCCAGATGGTGGATCGAGACATGCCCGCGTACCTAAGGCTGATGACCACTGTAACCCCTACAGTAGTGGAAGGGGCACGGCCACCGGTGCCCTGCTCAGTATATGGACGGAACCGGGGTCGCCTCGGATCCAGTCAGCAAAACAAACAGAAACACACAATGTCTGCACACTTAACTGAAGGAGCTGCAGCAGCAGTGAAAACAGATCCAAAGTCAGCAGACAATGTCCGAAGTACTTGCTTCAGCAGAACACAGGTCCAGAAAAGATATCACACCAGTGAAGATACTCAAGCGAGAGATACAGGTCAAATGAAGTAGTATAATCCGCACCGTACAAAGGAAGAGAGGTGATTTAAAGGCAGAGCAATCAAACACAGGAGGGACAGCTGGGAGGAAGGAAACAGAAAGTAAAGACCTCATCACAGGGGCGGAGAAACAGAGCTGTGGGAACGTCTCAAAGCTCTAGTAGTTACATCATCACAGGGGTGGAGAAACAGAGCTGTGAGAACGTCTCAAAGCTCTGGTAGTGACAACTCCCCTTTTTGGACATACGTTTATCCAAGAATGGGGAGGGAGAACTTACGAGCACTATCTACAGAAAATCCACGGCCACAAATTCTGTGTTACATTGGCAAAATACCTCAAAAGGGGTATTCCTTGTGGCCAGTACCTCCCATTGCGGAGGAACTGTTCGGAGGAACATGAATTCAAGGAACAGGCTGTTGATCTTCGCTGCAGATTTCAGGCGAGAGGCTATCCCGATAGAAAGATACACTTTATCACCACCTTTGATAATTCCGCTAATGAATCACGGGATATCTTTAGACGGCATTGGCCTATTCTTCTTATGGACCCTGATGTCCGTGATGTTTTGCATGATTATCCGCAAATTATATTTAGAAGAGGCCAGAGCCTGATAGATCTCCTTGTAAATAGTCACTTTGTACCACAGACTACATCGGACACCTGGCTGGGCCGCAGGCCGAGGGGTTGTTTTAGATGTAGCGGCTGCGTAGCCTGTGGCAGTATTTCCCCAGGCAAAACTTTCTTTAGCTCCAACTTACAACGTACATTTGATATCAGAGATTTTGTGTCATGCCGAACCTCTGGGGTTATATATAAAATCACGTGTATGTGTGCTAAAGAATATATTGGCAAGACAAAACGTGAGTTGCGGTGGTGAGTGGGCGAACATCTGGGAGACATTGAGAATCGTCGAGACACGGCTGTGGCTCGACATGTGATTAAACATCACAAAGGTGACTCAAAGGTTTTGAAAGTCACCGGTATTGAAGTGGTGCGTCCCCCTAAACAAGGTGGCGACTGGGACAGGATCCTTTTGCAAAGGGAAACACGCTGGATTTTTTTGTTACGTACAGTTTCACCGGAGGGGTTGAACGAACAGATTAATTACAGCTGTTACCTATAAATACGATCCTGTTCCATATAAGCTTCTCTTCCTCTATATAGTGGTAGTCGTCTTTGTGATTGCCACTTACCAATATTAACGTACCCTCTAGCGATAGGTGACACTCTCTGCTACTATTTTTTTTACCATCATTAATAACAAATATAGCCAAGTAACAACGTATTGAATGTGCTATTTTCTCCTCCAGGCTGAGCTCAACATTTGTGTTGGCCTCGCTCACCTTCCTTCCCCATGTTATCGGGGGTTGTAGAAATATTGTATTTTTGACCAGCCTAACATGAGGTAATAAGTACCAATGGCCAGATTTCCCTTGCGATTATTAGCATGTGCCAAAATACCTGGTATAAAGGTCGATTGTTGATCCATGAAGCTCACTAGGGTTGCGGTGATGCGTCCTGTCACTTAACAACCCTAGTGAGCCGGGCAGTCATGTGCATCCACTAGATCTGCCTATCATTGCTGCAGACTGAAGCAGCGATACAAACGCGATCTCGCGATATCTCAGGCGAGATCGCGTATGCGCAGTAACCAGTTAGACGTGGTTATTTTTCCGGACAGGGTCGTCCTTATCAGGACGAGTGCCCTGTGGTCAGGCTGCTACCTACTCCTAGCTTTAGGGTACAGGGTTTAGCCAGACACAGGGTGTTCTTAGGGACCCTACCTATGGGCGTTATCACCTCCTCCGGATTGCGGATGAAATATAGATTTTCAGGTGCTTCTATCAACGTACAACCTGACATCCATTTACCTGCTTCCTGGTACCGGTAGGACATGCTGGTATTACGGTGCCGCCGTGCACCATATCTTTTTTATTCTGACTAATTTTGTTGGGTTAGCTATATGTGAGGAACTATACCTCTGATCCCCAAGTGGTTTTTTCACACTTTTATTGGACTAACTTGTTGTATAAGCATATTAATAAAAGTTATATTTTAGGATTGTCTCCTTGAGTTCACGATTTTGAATGTGGTAATCGGTGTACCAGAATTGAATCTTACTGGTTGTTTTTCAGATTTGAAAGGTATCACTTTCTGTTTTAAAAGCAGTGAAATTGAAATTTAGAAAATTGCGAATTTGGAGATTTTTTCATAAATAAAGGTGAAAATATTGACTCAAATGTATAACTATTATGAAGTACAATGTGTCACGAGAAAATATTCTCTGAATGGTTTGAATAAGTAAAAGTGTTCCAAAGTTATTATCACATAAAGTGACACGTCAGATTTGCAAAAAATTGCTATGTACAGCTATGTACAGAAAAAGGGCTCCATATTTTTAATAAAGACCAATTGAAAAAATTATTTAAATGAAGTACAATGAAATAATAAAAAATAATTGCCCCCAAAGGTGTACATAGCTTTTAACTCCTCACAGAAACTGATTACATTAGTTTGACATGACCAATCACTCATGAAGCCATGCTGATATGGCATTATTCACTTATTTTCATTGACATAGAGATAGAATCTCTTAGGCCCCTTTCACACGAGCGAGTTTTCAGCGCGGGTGCAATGCGTGACGTGAACACATAGCACTGCACTGAATCCTGACCCATTCATTTTAATTGGTCTGTGCACATGAGAGTTGTTTTTCACGCATCACTTCTGCGTTGTGTGAAAAACAACTATTTTCTGTGATTTTCACGCAGCCCTGGCCCCATAGAAGTGGATGGGGCTTCAGTGAAAAACGCATTGCATCACAAGCAAGTGAGGATGTAAAGTGTTTTTCACTGAAGGTTGCTAAGAGATGTTGTTTGTAAGCCTTCAGTTTTTTATCACGCACGTGAAAAATGCATCAAAAAGCATTGCACCTGCGATGAAAAAACTGAACAACTGAATGCAATCACAGACAAAACTGACTGAACTTGCTTGCAAAATGGTGCGAGTTTTACTTAACGCAGTGGATCCTGTAGTCCAGGAGCGGCATGAAGCGCACGGAATCATAGCAACCAATGACGCCATGCACTCCTGCTGTCAGCTGGATTCCAAGCAGGGATACCACGGTCTGCACACGATTGTGTTCCACGGCAGTGTGCATGAGGCCTTTCTGTTAGTTTTTTTTCCATGTATCAGTTCTGTGTCAGAATTCTGTGTCAAGTTTTTCGGGAAAATTTTGGTTTGAACCCGAATATACTCGCTGCGAATTACATTAAAAAAACAGCTATTTCCTGGCTGCTGAGAGCCTTTATAGTGGTGTAGAACACTGTGCCTTGAGGTAACACGCATAGGGAGTCTGCTTTGGTAGTGAAATAATACTGTGAGTCCGTATGACATGCAGATGGCAGGTGTCGCTCTTAGAATCACTGCACACTTCACTTATTTGGGCAGTCTCTGGCTAAATAACTCAAGTATAAACTCAGCCTTACAGGTTGTCACTGCTCGGGGGTCATAGTAAGACCTCTGAAACACCCAGCATCAAACTTATGAAAACCACATGAGAAAACACTGGAGATTTATTACAAAATACCAAGAACAGAACAAAACTAGAGCTCAATGTACTGTATGCTCAGTGGACAAGAACCCACTGCGCCACTGCGCTAGCATATGAGCTGCAGCACGGGCATTGTCCGTGGCAACCAGCAGCTAGAAAGCGGCAGCAAGGGCATTGCCATGAGCAGAGAACATTCCCCCTCTGAGGAACGACAAACCCCCTTCCTGAGGAGCTTGGACATACACAAGAAATAGCAAGACCATAACATAGCATAGCTCAGACAGGGCATAACCGAGAAAAAAGAGAGAAAAGCAGAGCATAGCCAGAAACGAGGAAAGGCCGGAGAATACTAATTAACAAGTAAGCAGAACCATAATGGAGAAAGATAGACAAAGTCCCAAAGGGTCAGCAGCATGGGGCAAAGTAAAACACAACACAGAAGCAGGACTGGCAGGACAGACCCAAACCAAGGGAAAGCTGACCCAGGACTGAGAGCAACACAGGAATAAATACTAGTCCTGTCAGTGCAGCTGAGAGGCCACACCCACGGAGCCAGACAGGATGATTAACCCCAAACGAACTAGAAAGGAGAGTTAACCCTTACAGCACAGGAGGGACTGCAACATGAGAACTACAGAAGGAACCTGGCTCATGGCAACAAAACCCAGACAAGGGTCTGCAGCTAGTGAACTTTAGGGCATGGCAACCAGGCACACAAGGAAGATACAAAAACAGACACAAATTCACAGTCAAAGGGGTACACACATGCACGGGCAGGATCACACTTGAAAGCCACGGGCAACAGCCAGTGCGACCATAGTCACGGTGAACTGCACCGTGATTTAGGTTAATGTCAGCGTCAAGAAGAAGCGCAATCCTTTTACACTGTTGTCACCTGATTCCATATAGATGTAAATAGAACCTGTTCTATTAAACGCTTATAAAAGCAGAGCCCCTCCCCGACAGAGTGGAGAGGGTTGAAAAAGTCCACTGATTTTGGATGTGCTGTCTCCATTTTTTATATTTTTATTTGCTTGTTCATAGAGTGGAGAGGGTGTCAGCAGTAAGTTTGTGTTAACCTCACTGATTATGTTGCCCTTCCTCTGATCCGTCAGAACAATAATCCCCCAAAAAAGGAACCTGTCTGTGGAGAACCTGCCTTCACTCGTTCAGTATTTGGTCAGTAATACATCAGTATTGCTAATGCAAAAAAAAAACAGGAGTGGATCCAAAACAGAGATGACAAGTGAATGGAATATTTGCATGTCTTCTGTGTTTTGTACTCACTCCTGCTTTTGGCTACCAAATCACAAGCCTATTCTTTTTTTTTTTTGAACGGGGGAGAAAAAAACCTTTATTTAGCAATCAGGACATTAACACACATAAAATACAATGCAGATAAAGATAAACTGAAAAAAAAAACTGCTTCATCAACAAGAATGGATTGACGACCAGTGTCAGGGTGACTACGATGGTAATGCAAATTGATCATGAAATGTATGGGGTTATGGCTGATAACTGGAGGACAGTCCAGCAAACAAGTCGACTCCAGCTCATTCCTACAGTGCAGGCTACACAATCACAGCTAGAAGGTAACTGTACAGACAACACCAGAAAATCTTCATAAATAAGCCTTAGTATGTGCCGATCTCACAGCCGCTGTAACAGAACTATAAGAAGCTGTATAACATGTAGTAAGCACTGCAGGGATCATTTCCGAGGTCCGCGATGAGAGTCGTCCATGTGTTCAATACTGGATGTTATTATAGGCCAGCAGCCTGTGAAGGATCAAGAGTTTCCTCCAAGGGGGTGCACTGCGGGATTTTTGCTTTAGACAAGCTTCGCAATGCAGACTATCGACGTGCAGAGGTTAAGCTTCCGGGAGGATAAATCAGGCTGTGAAAATGACTGTTCCTTCGTGCCGATGACCTACTTCTGGGGGTTAACACCCCATCGGTTGGTATTTGCATATTGTTGCGATAAAAGATGTGTCTGTTCACTGACTGTAAACATAGATCTTGACAGACAAATGTATTAAATTCTGCCACCATCTTTTTAGGCGCCACGTCTCCAGTCCCCTAATCAGCCAGATTTACCAGCATCTATTCCAAGACATGAAGCAGTAAAATGACATCGTTCATCCCATAGTCCTGGCGACTGACAAATAACGTGGCCTCCTCAAAGGGCCTGAGCAAACGACAGGTGTCACGCATGAGCTGCTACTGGCTGACATCGAAGTTACACAGGGAACTACTCCTGTCAGCTTGGATCATCAAGAAAACATTGATGGCCTTTCTTTGTTTGTATAGTCGGTCCAACATATGAAGGGTGGAATTCCAACAGGTGGAAACGTCGCATATCAGCCGATGTTGGGGGATGCCGTTCTGCCGCTGCAGCTCGAGGAGGGTGTGCTTTGCAGTGTACGAGTGGCTGAAGTGCATGCAAAGTTTCCTGGGCATTTTTAGGATGTCTTGCAGATGGGTGGAAGACTTCATTACCCGCTTGACAACCAGATTGAACATGTGTACCATGCAGGGCGCATGGCTCAGCCCTCCTTGACGCAGCACTGACACCATGTACTTCCCATTGTTGATTACCAAGCTTCCGATTTTCATTTGTCTTTGAGAAAGCCAGGATTCGATTTCTTCATGAAAGACACGGAGCACTTCCTCCCCTGTGCAACCGTTCGCCCAGGAAAACCAGGGGCAGAACAGCATGAGAGTGATGAGAGTGGTTGCACATGGCTTGGATACAGTACATGCCTCCAACATAATTCTTGGATCTCTACATAAAAAAAAATGTATTTGGTGTAAATCGCGCGAGGGGAATAGTTGGAAACATTGACCTCACAAGAGAATGCAGAGCAGCAGAGTTTGCATTGAAATTAAAAATTTCACCACTGCATAATTCGGCTCATACAGCAAAAGCAGGTGTACAGTGAACCATCAATTTTCCTCAAAAAAGCCAGTTTCATATAACAAATTTCACCACTACGTAATTCGGCCCATACGGCAAAAAGAGGTGGACAGTCACCCATGAATTTGACTAAAAAACACCCGTTTCATATTACAAATTTTACCCCTACGTCATTCGGCCGTACCGCAAAATACAATCACCCATAAATTTGACGAAAAAAAGCCAGTTTCATATAACAAATTTCATCACTAAGTAATTTGATCCATATTGCAAAAGTAGGTGTACAGCCACCCATGAAATTTCCCAAAAAAAGCATACTTCACAGAAAAAATGTCACTGCAAAAAGGTCCTTACCACATATAACTGCACCGCTGAATGGCAAATACGCCTTTATTTTTTTAAACTTTTACACTACACAAGGCTTATCAACAGATAAATGCAACAGTGAACCGTGAATATAATTTTTTTTCTCACACTAATACACGCCAAACTGGGCTTCCAAATATATCACTGCACTGCTGAGTGGCAATTAGGCACAAATTTTTTCCCACTTTTACACAAAAGGCTTTTCAACAGATAAATGCAATGCTGGAGGGCGAATATATTTTTATTTCGCCACTAATACACAGCAAACTGGGCTTCCCAATATATCACTGCACCGCTGAACGGCAAATACGCCTTTATTTTTTAAAACTTTTACACTACACAAGGCTTATCAACAGATAAATGCAACGGTGAACCGTGAATATAATTTTTTTTCTTGCACTAATACACGCCAAACTGTGCTTCCAAATATATCACTGTGCCGCTGAGCGGCAATTAGGCCCTAATTTTTTCCCACTTTTACACAACAGGCTTTTCAACAGATATACAGTTGTGTTCAAAATTATTCAACCCCCACTGAAATTGAGTGTTTTGGCCAGTTTGTCATTGATTTTGATGATTTCAGTCATCTTGTTTACAATTAAATCAAAGAGGCACTTGTAAGTCAGACAAATATAACATAACATTTATAATGAAATAACCACAAATGTCTTTTCTGTGCTCACATCATTATCAGTTTTATTCAACCCCCAAGTGACATTCAATCTTAGTACTTAGTACAACATCCTTTTCCAGTTATAACAGCTTTTAAACGTGAAGCATAGCTTGACACAAGTGTCTTTCAGCAATCTACGGGTATCTCCGCCCATTCTTCATGGGCAAAAGCCTCCAGTTCAGTCACATTCTTAGGCTTGCGCGCTGCAACTGCTTTCTTTAAGTCCCACCAGAGGTTCTCAATCGGATTTAAGTCTGGTGACTGCGATGGCCACTTCACAATGTTCCAGCCTTTAATCTGCAACCATACTCTAGTGGACTTGGAGGTATACTTGGGATCATTGTCCTGTTGAAAGGTCCAACGTCTCCCAAGCCTCAGGTTTATGACGGACTGCATCACATTTTCATCCAATAACTCCTGGTACTGAAGAGAATTCATGGTACCTTGCACACGCTGAAGCTTCCCTGTACCTGAAGAAGCAAAACAGCCCCAAAGCATGATTGACCCCCCCGCCATGCTTCACAGTAGGCAAGGTGTTCTTTTCTTCATAGGCCTTGTTCTTCCTCCTCCAAACATAGCGTTGATCCATGGGCACAAACAGTTCTAATTTTGTTTCATCAGTCCACAGAACACTATCCCAAAACTATTGTGGTTTGTCCACATGACTTTTGGCATACTGCATTCGACTCTTCTTATTCTTTGGAGACAGCAAGGGGGTGCGCCTGGGAGTTCTGGCATGGAGGCCTTCATTACGCAGTGTGCGCCTTATTGTCTGAGCTGAAACTTCAGTACCTGCATCTGACAAATCTTTTTTCAGTTCCTCAGCAGTCACACGGGGACTTTTCTCCACTTTGCATCAGCATCTTCCTTCTGCCACGACCAGGTAGCGTTTCAACAGTGCCCTTTGCCTTGAATTTGTGAATGATGCTTCCTATGGTGTCTCTTGGTATGTTTAACATCTTTGCAATCTTCTTATAGCCATTGCCCTTCCTGTGAAGAGAAATCACCTCTTCTCTTGTCTTCTTGGACCATTCTCTTGACTTCACCATGTTTGTAAACACACCAGTAAATGTCTAGAAGGAGCTATGTATCACAGTCATTTTAAATCTGCCTAATTGGTGCTTATTATGCTTGATTGCTGCTCCTTGACATCCACAGGTGTTTTCAATACCTGATCGAAAACACTTGAATGAACCTCTGTTCTTAAGAGTGGTAGTCTTTAAGGGGTTGAATAATTGTGTCAATGAAGAAATCACAAACAAAACATTTAATACTGTATTACAAAAACAATTGATCGCATTTTAGTTGCATTTGGTTCTTTAAAAAGTCCTTGTAAGATTTCATTCTGAACACAATTACAAATGTACACTAAATTCCCTAAAACCCTTTACAGCTTTGGTGGTTGAATAATTTTGAACACAACTGTACGCAATGCTGGAGGGCGAATATATTTTTATTTCACCACTAATACACTCCAAACTGGGCTTTCCAATATATCTCTGCCGCTGAGCAGCAAAGATATTTTTTCTTTTTCCACTAATACACAGAAAAAGGGCCTTAGAACAGATAACTGCACCGCTGAGCGGCAAAGATATTTTTCCTTTTTCAACTAATACATGCAAAAAAGGGCTTTAAAACAGAAAACTGCATCGCTGAGCAGCACATTTTCTTTTTTCTTTTACCACTAATAAATGCAAAAAAGGGCTTTAAAACAGATAACTGCACCACTGGGTGGCAAAGATATTGTTCCTTTTTCAACTAATACACGCAAAAAAGGGGCTTTAAAACAGAAAACTGCACCGCAGAGCGGCAGATATATTTTATTTTTGCCACCTAATACATGACAAAAAGGGCTGTAATTTTTGCCCTTCACCACACATCGGCTAATAAGCCCTTTTTTCCCACTAATATAAGCCAAAAAATGCTTTAGAACATATAACTGCACCGCACAAGGGCAAGTAAAACGTAGAAATATTTCCTTGTAATAAACCCTGTTATTACTTGTATCAAACAACACTTGCACCCTAATAAGACAGGTTTGGTGGAATTACAGAACTGTATAATGGCAATTTGGATCCCCAGTCAGTGCAGCAGGGTGTAATAGGATTGTTCCTATTATCCAGGCTGTCACCTCCCCGACTGAACCCTGTTCAACACAAATGCTGGTGGAATGATTCCTCCCTATCCTTTCCCTACACCTTGAGTAATCTTTCCCTGCACTTGTAAATCGTTTTTTTTTCAACACAATCAAGTCTTTCCTATCACTGTCCCTAGCACCTGCAAACACATCTCTCCCTACGCTAAGCATGCTGAAGAATGGCAGAATCCGGTTGCCGGCTCTCAGGGGGGTGCCAGAGTAGCAATGAGTGCTTCCATCAATACAAATGGAAGCGCTCATTGCTGGAGCACTGATGCCCACATACTGAGGCGGTGCACGGGAGCGCATAGTTCCCTGCCCCGCCGCCGATCACCGCCATAGGCTTCAGGCCTAGTAGGCCTGAGGCCTATGCGGTAGTGAAATCCCGGCACAGGCGTCTGATGATGTCATCACGCGCGCCTGTGCCTGGATGCAGCAGCACAGTGAAGTGTGCATGCCTTTCTCTGCGAGCAAGTTTTTTTAATTTTATGTGCCAAGTAACTTGCCATGTTGGTGAAGTACTCGAAACAGTACAACACGGCACACACATCACACATGGAGGCCCATTCATTGGTGGTGAAGTAGTGCTGTTCCGCAGAGAGATTCACCCATGCGTGCTGCAGCTGAAACTCCACTATTGCATGCTGCTGCTCGCACCGTCTCTCCAGCATGTGCAAGAAAGTGTTCCATCTTGTGGGTACGTCACATATGAGTCGGTGAGCTGGAAAGCCGAAATTACACTGCAGCGCAGACAGGCGAGCAGCAGCAGGGTGAGAACGCCGAAAGCACACACAAATGGCCCTCACTTTCTGTTCTGACATATCAGGGTAATTTTTCAGGAACCCACCAAGTTCAGCACATGCGCCAGGCAAGGGATTTGTGTCAAACCAGCTAGGCCTAGAGCTGCTACAAGATTTTGGCTATTATCGCACACCACCAGGCCTGTCTTGAGGTTCAGCGTCACCAACTAGAGATGAGCGACTCAGAGTTGACGAAGTGGAACTCAATCCGAATTTCAGGAAAATTAGATTTGCACCGAATACGAATTTCCTCATGCTTCCTGGTAACGAATCACATTTTTTCCTAAAATGGCTGCTGCACATGTGAGGACATGGAGAAAGGAACTCTGGGAAGGCGGGATCACCCATACTTACATGCATGCAGCTAATCAGCAGCCAGCCAGCCCTGTGATGTCACAGTACCAATAAATAGCGACAGCTATATTAGATTCTGCCATTTACCATCATACTTAGTGCAGGGAGAGACGTGTCTGCAGGCGCTAGGGACAGTGATAAGAAAGACTGGATTGTGGTGAAAAAACTATTTATAAGTGCAGGGAAAGGATAGGGAGGAATCGTTCCACAGCATTCATGTACAACAGGGTTCAGTAGGGGAGGTTACGAACTAGGTAATAGGAACAATCCTATGACACCTTGGTGCACTGACTGGGTAACCAAATTGCAATTATATAGCTCGGTCATTCTAGCAAACTGTTCTTTTAATTGGGATTCAAGTGCTGTTTGATACAGCCATTAAAAGGGTTTATTACAAGGAAATATTTCTACAGTACGTCTTATTTGCCATTGTGCGGTGCAGTTATATGTTGTAAAGCCCTTTTTGCCATGTACTAGTGGCAAAAGAAAAATATATTTGCCCTTGTGTGGTGCAGTGATATATTCTAAAGCCCAGTTTGCCGAGTATTAGTGGCAAAATAAAAATATATTTGCCGTTGTTGAAATGCCTTTTGTGTTGTGGAAAAAAATTAGGACCTATTTGCCATTCTGCGGTGCAGTAATATATTCTAAAGCCCAGTTTGTTGTGTATTAGTGGCAAAATAAAAATATATTCTCCGTTCATCGTTGCACTTATCTGTTGAAAAGCGGAAAAAAAATGAGGGCCTAATTGCTGTTCTGCGGTGCAGTGATATATTCGATAGCCCAGTTTGCCATGTATTAGTGGCGAAATAAAAATATATTTGCCGTTCATTATTGCACTTATTTGTTTAAAAGCCTTTTGTGTTGTGTATAAGTGGAAAAAAATTAGGGCCTATTTGTCGTAATGCGGTGCAGTGATATATTGTAAAGTTTGCCATGTATTAGTGGCAAAATAAAAATAAATTTGCCGTTCTGCATTGCACTTATCTGTTGAAAAGCCTTTTGTGTTGTGTAAAAGTGGAAAAAAATGAGGGCCTATTTGTCATTCTGCGGTGTAGTGATTTATTCAAAAGCTCAGTTTGCCTTATATTAGTGTCGAAAGAAAAATAGATTCGCGGTTCATCGATGCACTTATATGTTGAAAAGGCTTTTGTTTTGTGTAAAAGTGGAAAAAAAATTAGGGCCTAATTGCCGTTCTGCGGTTCAGTGATATAGTCAAAAGCCATGTATTAGTGGCAAAATAAAAATATTTTAGCTGGTCCTCGTTGCTGTAACAATGGCAGTTGTCAGCCGCCAGCGTGCAGTGCGTCCGACTACGTACCTCAGTCGAGCTGGATGCGGGGCTCCTCCTCTTCGCTGCAGGCTCTGGACCAGCTTTCCTGCGCTGTCGAAGGCTACGACAGCTTCTGTTATATCTTGCAGGAGCCGCAGGCGTCCTGGTACCTGAAAGGTTAATGCACGCCCCTGATTCCGCCCTCTCTCCAATCCTGGCCAGGCACCACCTTTATAAGGGTGCTTCCCCCTTCCTGCAATGCCTGAGCAATATTGTACTTCCTACAGCTAAGGCTCCTGTTGTTCCTGCATTCGATATCCTGTTTATGAACTCTGCCTGTATCCTGACCTCGTCTCTGCTTGATCCTCTTGTACCTCGCTGCTCTTAAGTTAAAGACCCGGACTGTCGACCACGCCTCTGTCTGCTGTGCAGATCGTTACACCAACTCCACCTGGACTAACTCAGCTCTGCTGTTCTCACAGCACTAGCCCTGCTATACCGCTTGTTCAGCTCAGCATTATCCTGCGGCTGTCTGCTATATTGCCTGTTCCCCGGTGCTAGCAATGGGGGCTTTCTGGCCTGCCCGGCCAGCTGCCACTTAACTGGGACCACTCTTGCGGTAGCGACCTGGTGTCTCCCCTGCAGCTGAGTCCAGCTTCTGCATCCTGGAGCGGGATAAAGGGTGAAAACCAGGGGGACACTTAGACTCCGCTCCCAAGTTTGGCCCAAAACCAAACCGGTAAGTGGCACAGCGGGTCCACACCTGTTGATCCGTTACAGTTGCACTTATATGTTGAAAAGCCTTGTGTAGTGTTAAAAATTAGGGCCTATTTGTCATTCAATGGTGCAGTTATATGTGGTAAAACCCTTTTTGCCATGTATTAGTGGAAAAGCTATCCTGCCCATCCAGTAGTGTGGCGTCAGAGCGGGTGTTTAGTGCAGCGGGGGCCATAGTTACCCCAAGAAGAACTCGCTTGTCCACCCAAAATGTTGTTTTATGTAGCTGGTCTCCATAAAATCAGCTATTGTTTTGTTTGAGTAGTCTCCGAGGCATTGCTCCCGATTAGCCAGAATCCTACTCCACACTGATGAGGGGCAACACCCCGAAACAGCTTTCTGTGGATGGATAACTGGCTTAGGTTTTGGCTTTCACATACTTAAAGCTTGTAAAAAAGAGTGGGATCTTGACATAGGGGCCACTTAAAATGGTGGATTTGGTGATCTCTGTAATGGGGACACTACTTTGCTCTAGTTTTCCTTCCTTTGAGGGATATTTGGCTTTCATTGTGTTGAAGACCCATAACTGGGGCTCCAAAGTTATTTTGAATATTACTGTTTCCCAAGGAGCTTTGCACTTTGGATTGCTGTGTTGAAACTCTTAAATGAGACCCTACTGTGTTTTATGTAGCTGGTCTGCCTAAGCTCAGCTATTGTTTTGTTTAACCCAAAATGTGGAGAGACTGACCTTTGTCAAGATGAGTAAGGCGTGGATCAGCCAGGATTTCCACCCACCAATGCCTGATGCATGAGACTAGATCATTCATGGTGCCATAACAACACTTTGACAAAAGAGACCTGTTTCTTCTGGCTCCCTGCCTCAGCTACTATTCTGATGCTGACACCCACCTGATGCCACACATCTGATGCCAAGTGCTCCTTCTTTCACCCACCATCTTCAGCGGGTACTGGTATTGCCACCCACCTCCAAACTATGTCACCTTACCACTATGTGGCCTCCTGATGCTTCTGCCACCTCCACACTATGTCACCTTGCCACTCTGTAATGGGGAAGGTTTTGCTTAGACACAAATTCACTAGTGGAGATGATCGTAATATTTAAATAAAAAGCATATCGCATATATCGCAATATCGCATATATACATACAAAGGACACATTTTGGGGATAGGCAGTTCCCCTTCATCAGGTTGGACAGATGATATTGTAAACAATGAAAGAGTGAGTATTTATAGCATGTGAACATGAAAAAAATGCCTAGGGCCTAGTCCTGATGCTGCTGCTGACAGGATCCGTTTTTGGGGGTTATTGTTCTGACGGATCAGAGGAAGGGCAAAATAATTTGTGACGTCAACACAAACTTACTACTGACACCCTCTCCACTCTGTCGGGGGGCTCAACTTGTATAAGTGTTTAATAGAACAGGTTCTGTAGACATCTATGTGGAATCAGCTGATGACGGTGTAAAAGGAGTGCGCTTCTTCTTGACTCTAACATCGACCTGTAAGGCTGAGTTCACACTTGAGTTATTTGGTCAGTTTTGGCCCTGTGACTGCCCAAATAAGGGACGTGAGCAGTGATTCTAAGAGCGACGCCTGTGATCTGCATGTCATACGGACTCACAGTATTATTTCACTAACAGAGCAGACTCCCTATGCATGTTACTGCAAGGCACAGTGTTCTACACCACTATAAAGGCTCTGTGAAGCCAGGAAATTGCCGTTTTTTTACAAGATTTGCCGCAAATGAATTGAGACCAAACTGAATTTTTCCCCAAAAATTTGGCGAACCGGTGAATCGAATTTTTTAAATTCTATCCCCAAAATACATGAGTTTCAGAGTTGGTGGTGCAGGTGTTGCGCTGACGTGATCAGGAGATGGTAGAGGAGAAACAGGAAGAGAAAGCGGAGGAAGAGGCAACGAGAAACCTTCAGCAATCCTTGTTGGACAGCCGCCACTGGGCAGTTAGGGAAATATAATTTTCCTGCTTACTGGTCTACGTATTTGTGGTTATGTGGAATTTGCCACTGATGGCGTTGCACAGCTCTTACCTGTTTTTTTTCCGCCACTTGTTCGTGCAGTACAGGGACGGCCCACCTAGAAAAGTAGTGGTGGCTGGGAACCATGTACCGTGGTGCAGCTGCCGTCTTGACTTTCTGGAAACTGTCCTTTTGACCAAACAGAATGGCAGCATTTCAAAGGCTCGTAGGTGGGTAGGCGGGTACTTCCTCTTTCTCTCCAATGTTTGGGGGATGGGCAGCTGAATGCTTCCATGGAACTAACTGTGTGGAGATGCTTGGTGACAGTGGTGGTATTGCTCTTACATTCTCTATTTGCAGGGTGGCAGGTGCCTCTGTTGCAGGTGGAAGAGGCAGAGACTGCAGCAGAAGAGGTAACAGGAGAACCCTCAGATCTTTTGTGGTTTTTTAACTGTGTACTCCACTGCAGCTCGTGCTTTGCGGTTAGATGCCTGGTCATGCAGGTGATGCTCAGGTTTAGAACATTAATGCCTCGCTTTAGTCTCTGACTGCACACCGTGCAAACCACCCTTGTCCTGTCAGCACACTGTATGAAGAACTGCCATGCCAGGGAACTCCTTTGCACTGGCTTTAGTACGATATGTCCCTTGGTGCATTGGGCAATAGCAGGCGTACCGGCTAGGGGCTGGCCACTCTTCTTTTGCACCCTGCTCCCTCTTTTGCTGTTTGGCTGGCACTGTGTCCCCCCCACCTTTCCTCCAAACTACACATGTCACTGGCATGACCTGGATGCCATGTGAGGTCTAGGACCTCATCATCCTCCTTGTCATCGTCCACCTGGTCTGCACACTGCAGAAAGCCGCAGCAGTTGACACCTGTGTTTCGTCATCATCACCAGAGATGTGCTGCGGTGGGTCTCCCACGTCCTCATCCTTAAACATAAGTGGTTGGGCATCAGTGCACTCAATCTCTTCCACTTCTAGGGCAGGGCAAAGTGGATGGCCAACAGAAACCCCGCCAGCAAAGTCATCAAAAAACATAAATACCTACTGCATGACTTGGGGCTCAGATTGATTAGCTGATGTGCAAAGGGGCTGAGGTGGAAGACAGATTAATTTACTTGTACCGACTCTACTTGTTCTGGCCTCAATATTCTTAGAGCGGTATTCAGGCCTACTAAACGACACAGAATGTCCTGTCGCCTGCATGCACCCGTGTTTCATTTTGGCGTGTAGCTGGCACAGATCGACAACATCGTCTCCCTGCAGCAGGAGCTCCAATACCACTAACACCAGCAGCACCACGTCCACAGCCATGTTCCTTATTTGAGGCTCTCCTCAGTTTTTCTACGGTCACCCAGCAGATAGGCTGACAGACAAACAATTTTATTTCATGTGACAACAGCAAAAAAAATTTTTTGGCAGGCCCAAATATAGGTGTAGCAGTGACACAATTAACTGACGTTTTAACCATTGTATTTCCATGGGACAATGGCAAGGACCGGGTTTTGCAGCACAAAAATACAGTAGGTATGTGTCAGTGACACAATTAACAGATGGATTAACTATTGTATTTCCGTGTCACTGGTGCAAAGGAGTAGTATTGCACAGATCAATAATGCCTACAGGTCACCAGAACACTATTTTAAAATAATAAAAGCCTAACACTCTTCCTGCATGCAGCAGCGTCCTGTCCCTACACTAGTTAGAGCAGAATAGCAGCGCATCATGTGATCCGGCATTTATGCATGTCAATGCCGGCCAGTCACAGCTTTGCCAATACTAGGCATGAATTTGATGGCTTCCAAGTGCCCACAGCTTAAACGCTTGTTGATTGGCTGCAATGCAGCCTTTCTACAAACTTTATTTAAACTAAGAACAACAAACACGGACAAGGACTTTGGCGCCAATTGCGGACAAGAATAGGACATGCTCTATAATTTTGTGGTGCCGTGGAATGGAACAACGAATAAATGGGTCTGCACCCGATACTCAAAATTGACAATTAGAGTTTAGGATTAGAGTTGAGCGGACACCTGGAAGTTCAGGTTCGACGGGTTCGGCCGAACTTCACCAAAAAGTTCGGGTTCGGGATCCGAACTTGACCCCGAACCCCATTGAAGTCAATGGGGACCCGAACTTTTGGGCACTAAAATGGCTGTAAAAAAATCCTGGAAAGGGCTAGAGGGCTGCAAAAGGCAGCAAAATGTGGGTAAGTGCCCTGCAAACGAATGTGGATAGGGAAATGACATAGTAAAATAAAATAAATAAAAATTAAAAATTTAAATCTTGATCTAGTAGGAGGAAATGGATGTGGAATAGGAGATTGAGGAGGCGTCAGGTGGGAATGCCATCAGCAGCGTGTCTACCAGCGTGCGCTTGTAGTGGACGTTTTTACCAAATTTGGTTCCCTGTCATCAATGCACAGCAGGGGTTTTTCACCTGCAAAACGGGGTTCATATCGCCCACCAATAGAACAGACGATTTTTAAAAATGTAGGCCCCTGGCACCCAGGCAGGAGGGGTTAATTCACTGCAAAACAATGTTCATGTCACCCACCAATGGAACAGACGATTTTTAAAAATGTAGGCCCCTGGCATCCAGGCAGAGCAGGGTTTTTTCACCGGCAAAACGGGGTTCATGTCACCCACCAATGGAACAGGTGATTTTTAAAAATTTAGGCCCCTGGCATCCAGGCAGAGCAGAGGTTTATTCACGGCAAAATGGGGGTCTGTCACCCACCAATGGAACAAGCAATTTTTAGAAATGTAAGCCCCTGGCACCCAGGCAGAGGAGGGGTTTATTCACAGCAAAACGGGGTTCATGTCACCCACCAATGGAACAGACGATTTTTAAAAATGTAGGCCCCTGGCACCCAGGCAGAGGAGGGGTTAATTCACGGCAAAACGGGGTTCATGTCACTCACCAATGGAACAGGTGATTTTTTTAAAATGTGGTCCCCTGCACCCTGGCAGAGGAGGGATTAATTTACGGCAAAACGGGGTTCATGTCACCCACCAATAGAACAGACGAATTTTAACCACTTTAGCCCCCTAGCTTGAACCCCCTTAATGACCAGACCACTTTTTACAATTCTGCACTACACTACTTTCACGGTTTATTGCTCGGTCATACAACTTACCACCCAAATGAATTTTACCTCCTTTTCTTCTCACTAATAGAGATTTCATTTGGTGGTATTTCATTATTGCTGACATTTTTACTTTTTTTGATATTAATAAAAAATTACCAAAAGTTTTGCAAAATTTTTGCTTTCTGTTAATAAAATAAAACTACATTTCTATATAAATTTTTCTCTAAATTTATTGTTCTGCATGTCTTTGATAAAATAAAATGCAATAAGTGTATATTTATTGGTTTGGGTAAAAGTTATAGTGTTTACAAACAATGGTGCAAAAAAGTGAATTTCCGCACTTTGACTTCCGCACTCTAAGCACCTGTCATGTTTCCTGAGTTGCTACAATGCCCAGGCAGTAGAAACACCTCACAAATTACCCCATTTCGGAAAGTAGACACCCTAAAGTATTCGCTGATGGGCATAGTGAGTTCATGGAAGTTTTTATTTTTTGTCACAAGTTAGCGTAAATGGATTTTTTTTTTTCGTTCAAAGTCTCATATTCCACTAACTTGTAACAAAAATAAAATTTTACATGAACTCGCCATACCCCTCACGGAATACCTTGGGGTGTCTACTTTTTAAATTGGGGTTACTTGTGGGGTATTTTTACTGCCCTGGCATTTTAGGGGTCCCTAAAGCGTGAGAAGTAGTTTGGAATCCAAATGCGTAAAAATGCCCTGTGAAATCCTAAAGGTACTTATTGGAATTAGGGCCCCTTTGCGCATCTTGGCTGCAAAAAAGTGGCACACATGTGGTATCGCTATACTCAGGAGAAGTAGGGCTATGTGTTTTGGGTGTATTTTTACATATTCCCATACTGTGTGTGAAAAATATCTCTGTATATGGCAACTTTTTCCATTTTCTTATTCAAAGTTGTCAATTTACAGAGATATTTCTCTCATCCAGCATGGGTATATATAAAAATTCACCCCAAGACACAATGCCCTACTTCTCCTGAGTATGGCGTTACCACATGAGTGACACTTTTTTGCAGCCAAGATGCACAGAGGGGCCCTAATTCCAATGAGTACCTTGTAGGAGGGCATTTTTAGGCATTTGGATTCCAGACTTCTTCCCACACTTTAGGGCCCCTAAAATGCCAGGGCAGTATAAATACCCCACATGTGACCCAATTTTGGAAAGAAGACACCCCAAGGTATTCCGTGAGGGGCATGGCGAGTTCATAGAAGATTTTTTTTTTGGCACAATTTAGCGGAAATTGACTTTTTTTTTCTCACAAAGTCTCTCTCTCCGCTAACTTGTGACAAAAAGTTCTATCTTTCATGGACTCAATATGCCCCTCAGCGAATACCTTGGGGTGTCTTCTTTCCAAAATGGGGTCACATGTGAGGTGTTTGTACTGCCTTGGCATTTGAGGGTCTCCGCAATCATTACATGTAGGGCCAGCATTAGGAGTTTCTGCTATTCTCCTTATATTGAGCATACGGGTAATGAGATTTTTTTTTTCGTTCAGCCTCTGGGCTGAAAGAATAAATGAATAGCACAGATTTCTCCATTCGCATCGATCAATGTGGATGAAAAAATCTCTGCCAAAAAATATGCAAGAAAAAAAAAAAAAGAGGGGCCTGGCGATTGCCAGGACATAGGGGCTCCGCCCAAACATCCATACCCACTTCAGCTCCTATGTCCTGGCAAATGTGATTTCTTCCTTCCCATCGATCAATCAATCGTTGTGGAGGAAGACATCTTTGCTAGATTTTTGATACAAAGTGTTTGCCAAAGCATTTGAACTCCAACACCTCTCCTCAGCTCATATGCCTGGGCAAACGTACCTGTACTGAGGAGAAGAAATCTCGTCCTGCAGCGCCACATTCACCGACTTCACATGTAATCTGACAGCAGCGCAATGCTTCTCTCAGAATGCACATTAGTGCTGCAGCTCTTTCGTAGGTTGGTCCAGCTGGAAAGTAAAGGGTGGTTAGTAAAAAAAAAAAAAGGAGAAAAAACAAGCAGCAGGCTTATAAATTTGAACGTTACAAACTTTATAAAACCTAAACATCATAAAACTTTTAAACTAACTCACGACTTCTTTTTCTTGCTACCTGTCTAATTTTTATTTTTTTTACTTTTGACTCTTTACTTTCCTAGCAGAAACCTCTCCTTTCCCATGGGACACTGTGTAAAGTGTAAATCGCACAGAGATGGTGCGAAGTACATTATGCACTTTATCCCAAGTGAAAGGAGAGGTTTCTACCATTTCACAAATCTGCAGTAGCACACTAGCACCCCTGTGTGTTAAGGTCTCCTGAGAGACCCTTGTGTTAACTCTGCCGGTGTCTTGCGGTCCCTACATCCCTAAGTGTACCTGAGTGTGGTACTTCCGGAAACACTCCCCTAAGCATAGGGTAGGGTGGTCAGGGAAGTCAGAAGAGAAATAGCGGGTGTCACGCCTTATTCCACTCCTGCTACAGACACGACATCTTTTTTGGGGTGGATCTTCGTTTGAGGTACCAGCAACAACATTGGGGAAATGTCGCTCGTGTAGACAGCTCACTACACTGGTGGTTGGGGCCACTGAACCTCCTGGATACAGGAGGTTCTCGATGATCTCTTCCTGAAATTTGAGGAAGGATCCTGTTCTCCCAGCCTTACTGTAGAGAACAAAACTATTGTACATAGCCAATTGAATTAGGTATACAGACACCTTCTTATACCAGCATCTGGTCCTGCGGGAAAGTAAATAAGGAGCCAACATCTGGTCATTGAAGTCCACCCCTCCCATGAGCAAATTATAGTCTTGGACCGAGAGGGGATTTTCAATGACACTGGTTGCCCGTTCAATTTGTATTGTCGTGTCTGCGTGAATGGAGGAGAGCATGTAAACGTCACGCTTTTCTCTCCATTTTACCGCGAGCAGTTCTTCGTTACACAAGGCGGCCCTCTCCCCCCTTGCAAGACAGGTGGTAACAAGCCATTGGGGGAAGCACCGGTGACTAGGTCGCGCGGTGCCACAGCAGCCAATCTGTTCTAGAAACAAATGCCTGAAGAGGGGCACACTTGTGTAGAAATTGTCCACATAAAGGTGGTACCCTTTGCCAAATAAGGGCGACACCAAGTCCCAGACTGTCTTCCCACTGCTCCCCAGGTAGTCGGGGCAACCGACTGGCTCCAGGGTCTGATCTTTACCCTCATAGACATGAAATTTGTGTGTATATCCTGTGGCCCTTTTACAAAGCTTATACAAGTTGACCCCATATCGGACTCGTCTATGCAGATGTTTTGCTCAGGGGTAAACAAATCTTCAAATTTGGTGTTAAAGTGGTCTATGAGGGGCTGAATTTTGTGGAGCCGGTCAAAAGCTGGGTGGCCTCTGGGACGAGAGGTGCTGTTGTCACTAAAGTGCAGGAAACGCAGGATGGTCTCAAATTGTGTCCTGGACATGGCAGCAGAGAACATGGGCATGTGATGAATTGGGTTCGTGGACCAATATGACCGCAATTCATGCTTTTTTGTCAGGCCCATGTTGAGGAGAAGTCCCAGAAAAGTCTTAAATTCAGAAACGTAGACGGGTTTCCACCGGAAAGACTGGGCATAAAAGCTTCCCTGGTTGTCGGCGATAAATTGAGTGGCATACCGGTTTGTTTCTGCCATGACTAAGTCAAAGAGCCCCGCAGTGAAGAACAGCTCAAAAAACCCCAGTGCCGATCCGATCTGAGCTGTCTCAACCCAAACTCCAGACTGGGCGGTGAAAGGGGGAACAACTGGTGTGGCTGAAGATGGGGGCTGCCAATCAGGGTTTAACAGCACCTGAGGGACTCTAGGAGCTCTACGGGCCTGTCTCTGCGGCGGCTGCGACAGAGGAACTACTGCACATGCCACCGTACCAGCTTCATCTGCCCTTCTGGTGCTCGCCACTTCACCATGTTCTACGGCAGTGCTGGTAGTAGGTCCAGGATGGTCTTCACTGCTGGTGTATGCCTCACCAGTTATCCGACAGCGCCAGCCCAACTCTGCTGCCCTTGAAGCGGATCCTGCACAACCTGTGGTCTAGCAACACGGGACTGGGTACGCCTGGTGGTATCAGGGACCTCAACCTCATCGTCCGAACTTTGGGTCAGACTGCCACTGCTTTTTTCAGGTTCGTATTCTGACCCGCTGGATTTGTCAGATGAGGGTTCCCATTCCTCATCCGACTGGGTCAGAAGCCTGTAGGCCTCTTCTGAAGAATACCCCTTACTTGCCATTTGGTCAACTAAATTTAGGGGGTATTCCCTGAGACTACCCAAGAAAAAAAGCAAGCCTGTCTTACAAATGGGAGGCTAGCAAAATACAGAAAGCCGCTGCAATTGATAAAAATATCAAAACTGATTTTTTTTTTATCGCCGCAGCGCTTGTGTAGTGATTAAAAAGAAAAAAAAATTTGCCACTGCGGCGGGGCGGGCATGGGTGAACGCACGTGTGGGCGACCGATCAGGCCTGATCGGGCAAACACTGCTTTTTGGGTGGGGGGCGAACTAAGGTGACACTAATACTATTATAGATCTGATTGTAATCAGTTCTGATCACTTACAGATACTATAAAGTACCAATGCTGATTAGCGATACGCGAATCAGTGACTGCGGTGCGGTGCGGTGGGCTGGGCGCTAACGGAAGCTAACTACCTACGAAAGGGGCCTAAACTAACCTAAACCTAACAGTCAATACTGGTGAAAAAAAATAAGTGACAGTTTACACTGATCACTTTTTTCCCTTTCACTAGTGATTGACAGGGGTGATCAAGGGGTTAATTGGGGTGATAGGTGGGTGATCTGGGGCTATATGTGTACTTGCATGTGTGCTTGGTGTACTCACTGTAATGTGTGCTCTCTGCTGGGACCAACCGACGAAAAGGACCCAGCTGAGAGCACAGAAGCTATTTAACACATTATATTTATAATTTATAATTTATATAATTTATATGGCTTGTGATTCGATTTTTTAAAAGTCACCAACCTGCCAGCGCTGATCTTTGGCTGGCAGGCTGGTGACCAACTTCTTCTGCGACTTTCCCTGACTACTCAGTGCGCGCGTCTCGCGAGATGACGCGCCGATGCGTCCAGGAGGAATAACCCGGCCGCCCGCAGTGTAGTGGTTAAAAATGTAGGCCCCTGGCACCCAAGCAGAGGAGGGGTTTATTTAGAGCAAAAATGGCAATATTGCACCCAACAATTTTAAATAATATTTTTCACATTTTCGGTCCCTGTCAAGTATGCAGAGAAAGGGTTTGTACCTGGCAAAAATGGTAATTTTGCACCCAACAATTTAAAATAAGATTTTTCTAATTTTCGGTCCCTGTCACCTATGCAGTGCAGGGTTACTTGACAGCAAAAATTTGGAATATGTCAACTCCTGAACTCCCAGACGGATTAACTATACTATTGTCCCCATCACATATGCAGCGCAGGCCGCAAAGGTACTGTATTTTTCGCCCATAAGACGCACCTTTCCCCCCAAAAAATGCGTCTTATGGGGCGATTGCTGACATTTTTACATCGCAGCCTGCAATGCTCCAGCATCGCAGGCTGCGATGTATGAGAGGGGAGGGACTGGGAGGGGGAGCAGTGCTGCACCATAGTATAGAAATAAAAAATATCTTATTCAAATAACATTCATTAAACCTCCCCCTCAGTTGTATATCACTATCTACTCACACCAGGTTTTTGTATAAAGCAGGCAGGCCGGGCGGGCTGCATCGTGACTCACTGACGTTTATGAATGAAGCAGGCGGCGCATGCACGTGACGTTAGGAAGTCCTGCTGCCACCCGGCCTGCCTGCATTATACAAAAACCTGGTTTGAGTAGATAGTGATATACAACTGA
Source organism: Bufotes viridis (assembly GCA_033119425.1). Taxonomy (NCBI): domain Eukaryota; kingdom Metazoa; phylum Chordata; class Amphibia; order Anura; family Bufonidae; genus Bufotes; species Bufotes viridis. The sequence goes on along the minus strand of CM065597.1, from coordinate 118,236,673 downwards.
GGGGGAGATTTAATGAATGTTATTTGAATAAGACATTTTTTATTTCTATACTATGGTGCAGCACTGTTGCGGTGGGGGGGGGGGGGTCTGTGGATGACATTTTTATTGGGGACTTCTGTGGATGACACTGTTAAGGGGTGGGGGGGTCTATGAATGGCACTGTTATGGGGTGTGGGGTCTGTGGATGGCACTGTTATAGGATGGGGGACCTGTGGATGCCATCCACAGATCCCCCATAACAGTGTCATCCACAGATCCCCCATAACAGTGTTATCCACAGATCCCCCATAACACTGCCATCCACAGATCCCCCAAAACACTGCCATCCACAGATCCCACATAACAGTGCGCCATCCACAGACCACCATTAGTTCAAAACTCACCAAAAGCACACATTTTGGTTAAAAATATTTTTTTTCTTATTTTACTCCCCAAAAACATATTTGCGTCTTATGGGTCGGTGCGTCTTATAGGGCGAAAGATTCGGTAATTCCTGGCCTTAAAAAATACGATTTTTCCACCACCCATGAATAACATCGATTTAAGTGGTATATTTTGGGGTGTAGGACCTCATCGTTCTCAACATCATCTTTCACCCAGTCTTCACCCATGCTCTCTTTGTCGGTCCGCACATCGTAGAAAGCTACAGCAGTTTGCACCTGTGTTTCGTCATCATCAGAGACGTGCTGCGGTGGTCTTCCCATGTCCTCATCCTCAAACCTAAGTGGTTGGGCATCCTTTCACTCAATCAATTCCACTTCTGGGGCAGGGCTTTTATTATGGCCCTGGGAAACCCTGCCAGCAGAGTCATCAAAAAGCATAAGAGACTGCTGCATGACTTGGGGCTCAGATTGCTTGGCTGATTTGCAAGGGGCTGAGGGGCATGGGCTGCAGGTGCCAACTCTGAGTTTTCAGCAGTGGTAGACAATGTTAAGGTACTGAAGGCACTGTCAGCCACCCAATCTACAATCGCCTGTACTAGTTCTGGCCTCACCATACGTAGAGCGGCATTCAGACCTAACAAATAACACTGCAGGTTCTGTTGCCTACTCACACCTTGAGGAAGATGTTTCACTTGGACCTGTATTTGGCGCTGAATGGCCACGACCTCTTCCAGCAACAGGAGCTCCACCAACAAAACCACAACCATGCCCACGTCCCTTATTTGATGTTCTCTTCATTATTTGCGTTCACCCACCAAACTAACAGATGGTTTATCTCCGGTGTCAATTTAATTGCCAATAGTCAACAATTAAGTTCACTAACAGTAAGGCAGTGCCCATGTCATAAACAGAATAAATTTCTTTAGGTCACACAACAATGTAACGGAGCAATTCAATACAATTACCTCACTATCACCAAAAATTTGATTTTTCAAACCAACAATGTAAAAGCAGAAGTTAAGAAATGCAGAATACACCACTAATGTGCTATCTACCACAAAACCTGTGTGTTTGCAACCAACTATGTAAATGCGGAGTTCAAAAGGTTACTTAAAATGACTAAAATACAGGGTAGGCCTCAAATCTGCTATGTAGCACAAAACCAGTGTTTATTGCAACAAACTACAGAAATGCAGTATGTCACTGCTAAATTTTAAAAAAGGTTTTTGTGCGTTGTATGCCAAACTGCTCTGTGGAACAACAATACGGGTTTATTTCCCTCAAATACAGGAATGCTGTATGTCACTGCTAAATTTGCAAATTCGTTTTTGTGTGTTGTATGCCAAACTGCTCTGTGAAACAACAATATGGGTTTATTTCCCCCAAATACAGGAATGCAGTATGTCACTGGTAAATTTTAAAATAGGTTTTTCAGCGTTCTATGAAAAAGTGCTCTGTGGAACAACAATACGGGTTTATTTCCCCCAAATACACAAATGCTGTAGGTCACTGCTAAATTTTAAAATAGGTTTTTCAGCGTTGTATGCAAACATGCTCTGTGGCACAACAGTACGGGTTTATTAGCCCAACTACAGAAATGCAGTATGTCACCCCAAAAATTATAAAACCGGTTTGTTCTGCGTTGTATGCAAACATGCTCTTTGGCACAACAGTACGGGTTTGTTAACCCAACTACAGAAATGCAGTTTTTCACCGCAAAATTTTGAAACTGTTTTTTCAGCATTGTATGCAAACGTGCTCTGTGGTACAACAGTACAGGTTTATTACAGCAACTACAGAAATGCACTATGTCACCACAAAATTTTAAAATAGGTAATGTAGGGGGACTTGTCCTGCCAGAAAAAAGGAATTTTTCCTCCACCGAGCTACCAAAAAAATAATAAGACTGATGTCCCTGGCTGGCTGGCACACATTTAGTTCCTTCAGTTCCAAGGACACTGCAATTGCTAAAATGGCCACCAACCCCCACCTCGGTAACAGATGGATTAAAATTTATTTTGCAGTATAACTGGGCTAAGGGATGGGTACAAATATTTAGCATAGCACCCTCAATAATTGCTGTAGTTTAAAGAGTTAACACCACCAAGTTCAACAGATTTCTTCCCTAATCTCTCCCTGAGAGCACCAGCAGCAGCCTGTCCCTACACTAAGAGCAGCAGAGTCACGTGCGGCGCTACTTTACTCCAGCTTAAATAGAGGCTGGGTCACATGCTGCCAATAGTAGGCATGGCTGTGATGGCTTCTTAGGGCAAAGTAGTGAAATGCTTGTTAATTGGCTGCCCTGCAGCCTTTCAAAAGGCAGGAAGAAATCGCCGAACAACGTACCCAAACCCTTTTTTTTAAGGAAATGTTCGGGTCCGGGTGCAAAAAACCATAATGTTCGGTTCGCTCAACCCTCTTTAGGATGTCTTTAAAAGTATCAAATTTGTTGTCTGCATTGCTATTCTAGAGCATGTTGTCCAAGTTAGGGAGGTTAATCGACTTTCTTAGCTGATCAAATTATGCTTTTTGGAAGTTTTTGTGCCTACTCGAAGAGACACTCTTTTGAATGATAATTGGAAGGTTATTATTTTACCGTCACTATTTCCCAGGTTTCCCCCAACCTGCACATCTGTTGCTCTGTCTATTGTCTAGTACTAAGTCCAGTATGGCCATCCCTCAGTCAGGTCCTGTACCCACTCCTGCTTTTGTTTATTGACAAGAACCTATTTCCTTTATGAGATCCACAGGTTTCCGTTTCCCAGTCTCTCTCTAGGTAGTTAAAGTCCCCCAATATATTGACCTCAGTTTTATTTGCCACCTCATCTATTTTACTTAGTAATAGATTTCCAGTGGAATCTGGTATATTAGGTTGCTTAGAACAAACATCAATCAGTATTTTATTATTGTTCTTGTCTCCATGTATTTGTAACCACGGGGAGTCCACAGTGACATGTTCTTTCCCTCACTTCTATCTTCCCAGAGTATGGGCTTTAGACAGGACTCTACATAAAGGCAATCCCTTCCCCCTCTCTGTTTTTTTAATGATCCCTTCAAAACAGACGTTAACTGCCCGATCATAGCTATCATCCAGAAATGTCTCAGTTATTCCCCCTATGTCATAGTCCTCTGCAGATATTACTAATTCCAGTTCACCCATTTTATTAGTCAGGCTTCTGACATTATTAAACATACAATTAAGAGGGTTTGTGGATATTTTTACACCTTTTATTATGAACTGTTCTAGTGCCTCCTTCCACTCCACCCCAAGTCCCATTACCTCGCTCCAAGTCACTATCTGCACTATCTTCCCCATCTATAATGTAATTATTATAAATGAGCGAATTTCTCAAAAATTGATTCGGTCGGTTGGCCGAATTTTCCGAAAATATTCTATTTTATCCTAATTTATTTGTAGCGAATAGTGTTTAAAAACAAGCTATTTCCTGACTGCAGAGAGCCTGTATAGTGGTGTAGATGTAGAACACTGTGCCTTGTAGTAACATGCATAGGGAGTCTGCTATGGTAGTGAAACAATACTGTGAGCCAGTATGACACGCAGATGACAGGCGTCGTACAGTATCCTGAAACACACTGCTCAATACACTGCCTGTCAAAAAAAAAAAAAAAAGTCGCCACCTGGATTTAACTAAATAGGTATGAGCTGCCTATTGGATAATTGTGGGCGATTATGTTTCAGCTGGCAACAAGTTATTTAATCCCAATTGGTGCAATGAGTTGCTTCTCATTTCTTGAACAACCATGTCGAAAGACACATCTCATGGTCGTGGAAAAGATGTTAGCCTGTTTGAGAAGGGTCAAATCATTGGCATGCATCAAACAGAGTAAACATCTAAGGAGATTGTAGAAACTCCTAAAATTGGGTTAAAAACTGTCCAATGCATTATTAAAAGCAGAAAGGATAGTGGGGACCCATCGTATTCGAGGAAGAAATGTGGCCAGAAAAAGATCCTGAAAGATCGTGATCGGCGATCACTTAAAGGTTTGGTGAAATCAAATCGAAGTAAAACAACAGTAGAACTCAGGCCTATGTTTAATTGTGAAAGTAAGAGCATTTCCACACGCACAATGCAAAGAGAACTCAAGGGTAGTGATGAGCGGGAGGTACCATATTCGAATTCGCGATATATCGCGAATATTCGAATGTATATTCGTAATATATTCGCCGAAATCGAATATTCGCCATTATTACACTAATCGCGCATATGTGAATATTTTATGCGAATTGAACTTCATATATAAATGCATATCTCCTAATGGCTTGCAAACATGAACGAATACTCTAAGTTATATGCGCATTGCGAAAAAAAATTACCATATTTTTTTTTTTAACAATCAGAATACTTACTTAGAAGTGTTTAACTTCATATTCTGTTCATTGGTGAAAAAAATTTATTTTCGCATTGCGCATCCAACTTGGAGCTGTGTCAATATAGGCAACTTTCCTATTGCAAATGCATTTTTGAATTCGCGAATAGAATATTGTGATATATTTGCATTCACCATATTCGTTAATTCGAACAAGCCAATTGTATTCGTAGTTCTGTAGCTGTACAACGCGACTTTAATGCGACTAATTTCCATATAAACATTCGTGTGGGTACAGATGTTATTGTTCAAGTTAGGTGGCAATAGCAACTTATTCGTATGTGCTCGTGCGCGTTTTTGTGCGCGTGTTATGCGCATGTTCGTGCGCATGCGCACGCGCACATACAGGCGTGGCTTCTTCCTTGGAGCAGTTCCAACACGTTTTCTTGTTGTGCATGCGATCCATGCGAATAAAGATGGTGGGCAGCAACTTTACAAGAGAGGAGGAAGATATCCTGATTACAGTAAGTTATTGAACATTACATTACAGCTATAAGTACATGTGACGCTTGTAACATTCAAATGTATGTTTATGGAGATAAAACATTCTCACATTTTTGCAATACATATAAAATCTCATTTCACATAGTTTGCTTACTGCAGTGCTTACATAGAAATGATTTGTGGAAACAAGTATTGTTGGCATTCAAAAACAATACTTATTGCCCCAAATCATTAATATCTACTGATCTCTTATATATATAAAAATGAGTTTCTGTCTGTTATTTATGGCCGACGAAACGACTGGACCGATCTTCACTAAGTTTGGCAGACGGGTAGGTCTGGGAAGGTTTTAGACTGGGGCTCAGCTCTATAGGACGTATTATTTCTGAGATATTCCCCCAAAAATGACCTGCATTAGCAAAAACAAGCCCCCAACTGCCATCCACACGTCACATGTCCCTTATCAGCCAGTAAGCTCGCATGTCCCCAGGTTGCCATAACAAGTGATCACGGGTTTCAATAGTTTTCAGGTCCTTAAATGTTCATTTATATCATGTATGACGACAAAACTACACTGCTACATGCATGGGGGGCAGGGGCCACTATTAAAGGGGCGGGCATTGTGGAGTTCACTGTCATTAATCCCTTAACGCAAAACGCTGTGCATGCACAGCTAGATGATCGGGCGGGTGCAGGAGCTGCGCCTGACCAATCACTGCAGGGGTACGGCAGTCCCTGATAGCCAGGCCCCTGCTGTATCCGCTGGCATCGCTGTTTACAGCGATGCTGGCGGATTAAACCCTACTATGTTGCGGTCAGCGCTGACTGCAACATAGAAGTGTTTTGCGGTTAGTGAACGAGCGCATCGGGTCCCCGTGCTGCTGTGACGGGGACGCGATGTGTGAGAAGGCAGACTGATGCCGTGCAGAGGCTGCCCAATGCCTTGCATGGCATCGGGACCTGCCTTCTACGGGTGCCCAGGGGATCCTGATGCCGGAAATCCGTTGCTGATGGCAAGCAACAGCAAAAAAAATACATACAGTGGAAGATGCCAGCCAGTATTTGCTATGGTTATGTTTTTGATTGTTCTCCACATTATCGTTATCGTATGTAGGATGGTTATTGTGGTACTTGTAGTCCATTGCTGGCATCTTCCATTGTATGCATTTTTTGCTGTTGATCGCCATCAGCAATGGACTACAAGTGCAGGATGTGCTCCCCTATATATATATATATATGCACGACCAAATGTGGGTTCGAGCATATCCTGCTTGTTAAACACCACACCACGTTTTCTAATGGTTAAAAAAAAAAAGGATAGCAGATAAATCTATATATGATTCACATTGCACATCTAATCTTCCGCCTCACACAATATACCCATACTAAATACCAACCACTACATACCACCAGACCCCCCCCCTCCCCCCTCAAACCCACACCACCTTTGACCACCCCCCACCCCCAACACACACACACACATACACAGTCTATAGCAGGCATTCTCAAACTGCGGCCCTCCAGCTGTTGTAAAACTACAACTCCCATGATGCCCCACTATAGGATGATAGCTGTAGGATGTCATGGAATGATGTGATTTTTAGTTTGGAAAAAGCAGGAGGGCCGAAGTTTCCTGCAGGGCCACAGTTTCCTGGAGGGCCGCAGTTTCCTGGAGGGCCGCAGTTTCCTGGAGGGCCGCAGTTTCCTGGAGGGCCGTAGTTTGAGGATGCCTAGTATATAGATTCTAATAAGTGTCCCGTTGGCCAGGAGAAGTAATGTTTTACATTCAGTATTTGCTGGTTCATTTAGCGTTACCCAGGGTGCACCACGGGGAGGCGAACCAGCCTTACACCCCGTACCGTCACTTCACTAGACGGGTACATCTCTCCTCAGATGGCCAATATCTCATAATACACACACAAACAATTTCAACACAATCCCAGATTTAAAAAAAATAAGATTAGGCGACTTTCACATTAGCGGCAGGGGAGTACGTCTGACTATTCCAGGGGGATGAACAGCCTGTCGGATGTGTACTGCCGCTAGTTCTCCCACGCTTCATCCCTATTGAATATAATGGTGGCGGGGGCGGCAGTACAGCAGCAGCAATGCAGCGCACGGCGAGAGACAGTCTAACTGAAAGATCTGCATGTCATAGTTTAAGCCCGGGCAACCTCTCGCCATGCGCTGCCTTAGCCATAGTCACCAACATTTATTCATCATCTCAACCACCAAACCAAAAATTATTAGTGTTTGAAAGTGAAATATTAGATTTAAAGTTACCGTTATAAAATCTGATTATATGCTTTTTTTTTATACTGCAGCGCATGTTGGAGAAGGGGTATGACCTCACCCGCTCCCATGAAGAGAAGGCGGCCATTGTGCGCAGGCTCGCCTATGAGCTCTGGACGGAGTTTGGAAGAAAACACCTGCGTCTGGCAATTTTAAAAAAATGGTCAGATTTAAAACGGAGGCACACGGAAAGAATCCGCGAAATACGGGACGAGAAATGCCCAGGTATAATGATTACTGAGTGTTGGAATAAAGATGCAAAAGTAATGTAAAGCATCTGTACATTTTTGTTTTTAGATTTGTTTCTAAAAGTAGTAAAATTTGTTATTATAGGTGTTCCTTTGCCTGCAGTCAGGCGCAGGCCTCCCAGACAGCAGCAGGTGTGGGAGGTCTCTGCGTCAGAGGAGGAGGAGGCCGGACCCTCAGTGCATCTTCATGCCCCTAGCCCCCCAGAGGAGTCAGAGGCAGGAGCGGAGGGTGGACCCTCACCCCAACCCGCCTCACCCCCTCAAGTTGGTGATAACGGGGACGAGGAGGAGGAGGAGGAGGAAGAAGAAGAGGAGGAGCTCATCACCACCCCCCACAAGGAGAGTAAGTATGTGCTGTGGCTGTTTTCACTCACTCACTGTTCACAACCACACGTGTCAGTTTACTCTTCACCATAGACACACTTTTTTGGAGCAAACAATAGGCTTGTTAAAGCTTTACTAATAATCTTTCTTGAGCCCACACATATCGGAGAACCTTTAGTCCCACACTTTAAAGTTCGGTACAAGCGGGATAACAAAGAAGTACTATCTCAACACTCTTTACAGTCTTCCAGAGGTCTGGTTCCCCTCGAGGATTGTTCTGCGTTCCAATCGCCTAGCCAAACTGTACTTTACCAGCCTTTTTAATCACAATGTTATGAAAACCGCAAGATGTAGTATGGGTGTGACCTGTCCCACCCAATGTCTCTGACTATTAAAACCCAGGCCCAAAATAATTTCTAAAGAAAACCTCCCTGAAACCGATAGTTACAGGTGTACTTATTCACCGAGGTATACATTCCCATTGAGACATACCGAGCAGCCATGATTATTCCCCAAACTCAGACCAGATATTGTTGTTGTCAACCCAAATAAACAGGTATATTTTTGGGGGGGGCACCCCAAAGTGGGCGGAGATACTATTGGCCAATGAAAATTTAGCTATTTTCTATACGCTACTCCTCCCACAGTTTTAGGAGTACAATTAACAAACTTTGCTTGTGCTTTGTTAACCGATCCCCCCGTCCGGGCCCCTGGAGCGGCCGCCCGGAGACCCCATTTTGTCCAATCGACTTTCATAGGAAAACTATTAGGTTTTGTCACTCCTTCAGCTTTCAAGTTAAAGTCACCAAACTTGTGTCACTTATTCATGGGCTCACCCTGAAAATTTGTGTCAAATTTGGGGGACATTAAAAAGTGGGCAGAGCCACAAACAACCAAACAAATTTTCACTGATGACTTCAGTGTGAAAACGTTAAAAAGCTGTCATTCCCACGATATTTAAGCCAGGGTCCCCAAACTTGGCACTGTGGGTTACTAGGTGACTCGGATTAAAATTTATAAAAAAGTGGGTGGAGTCTACACTGCCCAATCAAATTTCAGGCATTTGTTTAAAGGTAGGAAATCAAACTGCCGCTGCTCTTAGACTTTTATTGTCACAGTCTTCAAACTTTGCAAAGTTGGTCGCTGAAGGACTGGGATTAAAATTTAAAAAAGTGGGTGGAGCCACCAACAGCCAATCAGATTGTAAGCCAACATCATGTGGTTTCTTCAGAAACGACACCGTCTATTTTATTTATTGTTTTTATTTTTTACAGTATTAAAACAAATGGATTTAAAAATCCAGAAGATGCAGATGGAGCAACAGGCTGAAATGAAGGCCTTCCGGGAGCATCATCTCCGGAAGATGCGGGAGATGAAGCTCCAGTTCTCGGATGGCATGAGAAAAATGGAGGAGAAGAATGCCAAGGACGTGGGGATTTACAAAAGATGGTGAAAGATATGAGGGCATTGCCCTAATAACATCTTTGCAATAGTTTTATTTTATTTTTTGTAATTATATAGTTTATTTTATTTTATTTTTTATTAAAAAACTTTAAAGTTTTCATTACAATGGTTCAACATTTATTTTTAGTGAAGGCCCATAGAGTACATTCCCAAACTAATCAGTATCCTGACATACAGCATCCGTAAGTATATAGAAATAGGGTAGTATGAGGCCTACACATAACTCAAATGGATCACGATAGTAGTAGTCATTGGTAATGGTTGTGTATTAAATATTAAGTACAAAGCAAAGCATTCTAATAGTCCAGAGTTACATTCAAAATACATTTTTGGTTAATTTCCTAGTAACTAAATTATTTTATGTAGTAAGATAAATTTCAAATTATCGTGAATAATAAATGTATTTTTTCATCAAACAATTAACTACTAAAATACAAAACTTGAACAGAGTAATAATACCTACAAAAAACCTTAATTGATTTATAAAATTAGCAAAATTATAAACTTTTACTAATTCAAAAAATTTCTTTACAATCTTATTATCAGAAATATAAAACAAAAAAAAAAGGAACAATGTTGGAACAATAAAATGGTAGGGGTAAGAACTAACCAGCATGGTTCTTTGATAGCGTCCAATTTTTTAATAATTTGCATGTTGTAGCATTGCTTCCGCTGTACACATAGAAACATGTGATTGATTACATGACTATGATTATATAAATTCTCTAACTGGTGACATGTCTCCAAGAACACCATATAGTACACAGTTTATACTTAAAATCTTAAAGCAGTGGTTATATATAATTAGCATGTGCAAATCCTTATTACATAATTGCCAATAAGTGACATAAACAAGAAAACTACCTATACATATTTACATGTTGCTACATGGCTCCATTCACAAAACCGGATTTCCACACGGATGAGTATAACGCCAGTCACACCCAACCATGTAGAGAGGTCAACACGGAAGTCAGCCATCCCTCCCAGAACGACAGACAACACCGTGTTGGATCCTAAATCCGTGTGACAACAAAAAAAAAAAATAAAAATAAAATATATAAATTTTCGTAGGTTCATCAATCAGTCCTGTACAATGCCAACTGCACAAGACCTTTTGACAAGGGAAGGCCACATGCGGTCCACACCGTGCTAAAGCGTGAACCACAACATAGCCACCCCAAACCACACTTAATTTAAAATAAAAAATAACAAAATAAAGTAAAATCATTTCATTTTGTGAATGAAGCCAAACAACGCTAGATAAAATGTCTTTTAAAAAGATTATTTAAATTTAATATTTTTATGTCGAAATATTGACAATACATAAAGAAGCTGAGCACATGCGAGAATACGAAACATGCAAACCAGGTTAAGAGAATTCATAATTCTATACTTGTTAAAGTGCAAAAGATAAAACCAGGTCCATGATGGTTGTCTACACACGATCAGGACATACAGCATCTAGAGTTAACACAGTACTAGAATGCTGACTCATAAGTTTCCATTTGTAACTAGGCGGAATAACGCCAGGCACTGGCAGGTAAGTACACTTCCAGTTTATAATACAAAATTAAATAACCCAATCAAAATTTTACTTTAAAAAAAAGTGTGAAGGTCTGGACTCTATGATTATTCCCTGTGCGATCAAATGTGACTAAAAATTTTCATAAATTGCAGCAGCATCAACGGCAGGATTTAGGGAGTGGTGTATTATCAGGCCAACATGTAGCTAGGCCCGATTCGGCTTCAGAGGCAGCAGCAGACGTTATGTTAAATGGATCAAATGTAAGTCAAATTTTTCATGACATGCAGCAGCATCAACGGCAGGATTTAGGGAGTGTTGTATTATCAGGCCAACATCTAGCTTGGCCCGATTTGGCTTCACAGTCAGCAGCAGACGTTATGTTAAAAGGATCAAATGTAAGTCAAATTTTTCATGACATGCAGCAGCATCAACAGCAGTGGGATCAACGGCAGTGTGGCGGAACCAACCTGGCCAATGGGTGCTTGAGAAGCCTTGTTGCCAGCTTCTTGATCTTGACCCAGGATTATGGCCCCTCTCATCAGCCCATGCTAAAATTTAACCCCATGGTGATTTGACTGTGTTTGTGGCATCTGAGCGCTGTTTGGATGTATTGAGCGCTCAGATCCAAGCCATCTGGGGATATGTTACATGTCTGTGTACTGTAAAGGGTGGGACATTGTGTATTAAATAGTGATGTCTGTCCTATTGTCCCCACATGTGTATTGGAGATTTCCCTGTGTCCTGAGAGATAATTGAATGACTCCTCTGTTGTCTCCAGGACAGACGACATTGTTTAAAACTATGTATTCTCCTGCCTGTGATTGATAATTACATCAACCCATTGTGTAAAGTAATTTTATCACAGGCAGAGGGAGAATTTCGTAGGGGAGTGTTTAAACTGTAAAGCTGTAAAGGATTGGCTGCTAGGTCATGTTCTCAGTTCCCAACCAGGATTTCAGAAGTGGTCTATTATCATGGCCACAAGTAGCATGGCCAAATTCAGCAGCACAGGCAACAGCAGACATTATGTTTAAAGGCCCAAATGTAACTCAACATGTTCAAAACAAATTCATAATTAAAAATTAAATTAATATATACATGATACAAACTAGACAAAAAATATCGATCAAATAAATATCAATAAATAACTAAAAAAGTAATTCATATAAAGTTAAAAACAGAGGGAACAATTAAAAAACAACGGAATTTGGGAGGGAGAGCAAAGGAGAGGGATGGACAAGGGACCCTTCAGCGCCCTGAACCGACAGCGGGGGCCATGAAGTCACTGCCGATCCAGGACTCATTCATCTTAATGAATGTGAGTCTGTCCACGGAGTCTGTGGACAGACGGGTCCGCTTGTCCGTGACCACCCCACCTGCCGCGCTGAATGCCCTCTCAGACAGTACGCTGGAGGGAGGGCAAGATAGTAACTCCAGCGCATACTGAGCGAGCTCACGGCAGGTGTCCAGCCTGGCAACCCAGTACTCCATGGGGTCGTCGGTGGTCATGCTGTCAGAAGCACCGACCGACCCCATGTAGTCTGCCACCATGCGGGCCAGCCGCTGGTGGTGACTGATGCTGCTGCTACTGGTACTGGGTCGCGCAGACTGGTAGAAGAGCCTCATCTCACCCAGAAGGTCACCTGCTCGGCTGGTGCTGCTGGTGCTGCTAGTGCCAGCCGCCTGCTGGGTGAGATGGGAGGGGAGAACTGGAGCTTGAGGCCAAGGGTTTGCCTCTTCCAGCCGGTGGATAAGACAGGCCCGCAATTTTTCGAGACGGGCCTGCCTCCGGCTGGCTGGGATGAACTGCTCCAGTTTCCCTTTGCAGCGAGGGTCTAAAAGGGTGGCCAACCAAATGTCTTCCCTCTCCTTAAAATTTTTGATCCGGGGGTCCCTCCGAAGGCATCGCAGCATATGGGCAGCCATGGGGAAGAGCACAGCCCGCTGTGACTCTTCACGACTGCCCGGGACCATGACCTCTTGGTCCTCCTGCTGCTCATGCTGCTGCTCCCGGTCGGAGATGCCCCACCCCCGGACTAACGGTGCCCCCAGCACCGGCTCTCCCTCCTGACCAGGCCCAGACTCCTGGACGTATACTGATTCCTCCTCCTCCTCCTCCTCGTCCTGGGCCTGGTCCTGGTGGAGCAAGGCCGCCTCATCTTGCTCCACCAAGGCACTCTCCCCAGCTTCGAGCAGGCGATCTAGTGTCCTGTCCAGCAGGAACACTAGGGGAGCACGTCATTCAGACCGACATGCTCCGCGCTGACCATCTTTGTCGCCTGCTCGAATGGGGCCAGCACGTGGCAGACCTGCTGTATCTGCCCCCACTCCGCATTGGTGATGTAGGGAGTGGGTGTGATGGCCCTGAAGTGCCTAGGTCCAGCAGGTATTCCCTCACCGCCCGTCGCTGCTCCCACAACCTCTCCAGCATGTGGAGGGTGGAGTTCCACCGCGTCACACTGTCCACAATCAGCCTGTGGTGGGGCAGGCTGTTGTCCCTCTGTAGTTTGGACAGGGACGCGGCGGCAGTTGGGGAGCGTCTGAAGTGGCTGGCAATCCTACGTACCCTCAGCACAATGTCACTCAACCCTGGGTACGTACAAAGGAACTTCTGTACCACTAGGTTGAGGACATGTGCCATGCAGGGCACGTGGGTCAAACTGCCAGCATGAAGGGCGGCGAGTAGGTTGCTGCCGTCGTCACAGACAACCATACCTGCTTGGAGCCTTCGGGGTGTCAGACACTTTTGAACCTGAGCCTGTAGTGCGGACAGAACATCAGGTCCAGTGTGTCTCCGGTCCCCTAAGCTCACAAGCTGGAGCACGGCCTGGCAGCGGACGTGCCCCACACTTGCGTAGCAACGAAGATGCTTGCGCGGGGGCTCAGCAGCTGTGGAGACAGTGGCTTGCGGGAGAGCAGCAGTTCTCCCCTGGACACCCCGGGGCGGCACCACAAAATCAGATGCTGCCAATCCCTCCCCGGCGCCTCGGAGGGACACCCAATGGGCTGTGAAGCTTATATAGCGTCCCTGCCCATGCCTGCTGGTCCAGGCATCCATTGTGAGATGCACCCTGTCGCTGACAGCATGATCCAGCGACAGGGATACATTCCGCACAATGTGCTGGTCAAGGGCAGGGACGCCGGTCCTGGCAAAGTAATGGCGGCTGGGGACACGCCATCTGGGTTGGGCCTGCTCCAACATCTGCCTAAATGGATTGCTATCCACCAGATTGTAAGGCAGCAGATGTTGGGCGATAACCCTTGCCAGGAGCCCATTGAGTGAACGCACGCGACGGTCCCCGGGGGCGTAGGGCGCGGTGCGTTCAAAAGCATCTGCAATAGATGGCTGGTGCCGGACGGCAGAGGAGGGTGCAGTGGAGGCAGAGGTATGGCTGCCGCTACCAGTACCTCTATTAAAGGGAGCGGGGGAGTGGGAATGAGTTGGTGGAACGGGTTGGGGTGGCTGCAGTACAGTGGCAGGAGCTGCTGTCTCCCGCACACTGCTGGTGGCGCTGCTGCTTTTACCACCCCGCATCTGTTCCCACTCCTGCCAGTGGTTGACTCGGATGTGCTGTTTGAGGGCCGTGGTACCCAGCCGAGCCATAGATCTCCCTCTCCTCACCCTGGCATTGCACAGCTTACAAATGCCAACTGTGACATCATCTGCTGCCAGGGTGAAGTAAGCCCAAACAGGCGACTTCCGCACCGACCTCCTGTCAGATGGAGTGGTGCTGGCTTGCGCCTGTTCGGGCTCGGTGCGCACAGGTGGAGCTGGCTGCTGCTGCCTACTCCTGCTGCCATTACCAGTGGAGCCCCTGACACTGGGCTCCCTGGTGACCTGGCGCACCATTTGCCTCGGGTGCCTACCTTCATCAGTGCTGCCGTCACCTGACAAAGGAGGTGGCACCCATTCGGAGTCACCCTCCTCTTCACCCCTGATATGTCAGACCCAAGGCCAACCTGTGGTGGACTGACGGGAACAGCTGACATGGAGCCCCTGACCGGGCTCCGCTGTCCCCTTGCTGGCGCCTGGGTCTGAATAGGTGCAGGGGTTGTGTGGCTAACACCACCTGCACCAGTTGGAAGGGATCTCATAGGGGGATTTATAGGCCCCTCCTCCTCCTCATCCCCAATCCCTTCCAACAGGTCCTGCCCATCCTCAGGGCTGAACACTAATTCCGCCTCCTGCATTGCCTCCCCCAAGATGTCCCTCTCAGTCTCAAACTCTTCAAACATGAGAGGGGACAATTCTTGGGAGCTGGGGGTTGGTTCTACAGGAGGCGGTGTGCTGCAGTTGCTGGCAGCCGGGGCAGAGGACTTCGTGGCACTCGAATCGGCCACGAGAGCCAAGACAGCCTCTGCATCCTGGGAAGTTATGGGCCGGCTGCCACTTGTGAAAAAGTCACGGATCAGGCGGACACCCCTGCCACCTGGGTCCGCCT
Organism: Bufotes viridis; assembly: GCA_033119425.1. Taxonomy (NCBI): domain Eukaryota; kingdom Metazoa; phylum Chordata; class Amphibia; order Anura; family Bufonidae; genus Bufotes; species Bufotes viridis. The sequence continues at coordinate 118,221,159 of CM065597.1, read as the reverse complement.
GTCCGTGGCTTGATGAGCGGCCCCGTGCTGGGAGTGGTCCAGCGCGGGAACCAACTCCCCTGTTACCCCGACCACGCCCACGACTGCCTGCACTCATACTGGGGATTAGGGGAAAACTTTATTGGGGTGGGGACGATGGGTGAAAAAAGAAAGGACGAGAACTGTAACACACGACACTAAACACGTAAAGCTATCAAACCTAAGACTAAACTAACAGACACAGAAACAAAAATTTATTTATTTATTTATTTATTTTTTTAACGGAGGACTGACAAAACTACACTAAACACAAAAAACGTAAAACTTTAAAACTTTTTTTTTTTTTTTACCTAAGACAGACACTAACTGACACAGAGACTAAAAAATGTTTTTTTCTTAACGGACGACTAACAAAACTACACTAAATGCAAAACACTTAAAACGTACATTTAATATTTAACCTGACACAAACAGTAACTGACACACAGAGACTACAAGACGGGTTTTTTTTAACGTAAGACAGAAAAAACTACACTAAACACGTAAACCTATAAACTTTTTTTTGAAGTTTTTTTGTTTTTAAACCAGACACTGACACACAGACAAAAAAAAAAAATAATTTTTAACGGAGGACAGACAGAACTAGACTAAACAAAGAACATAAAAAATTAATTTTTTTTTTTTCTTAAACTAAACACAGACACTAACTTAGACTAAAACACTTTTTAAAATTAACAAACAATGGAAAAAAATAAAAAAAACGAATACACTAACTGGACGGACACTAACTGACAGACAAAACAGACAGATAGACCCTACACTATATCAGTAACTAACCTAAACTACACCCTGCCCTGAAAAATCTAAACTTTAGTATTCCCTAACTGTAGCTCTAATACCTAACCTAAACTATCAAGCTCTATCTATCTATCTATCTATCTATCTATCTATCTATCTATCTATCTATCTAACAGCTACCTACCTAACTCAATGCCCTACACTTAACCCTGCACTGAACCCTATCTGCTACACTAGGCCCTAACACTAACTATATTTTTCTCCTAACTCTACTAAACTACCTCAAATTATTTCGACCCTATCAGCTATAAAACTAAACTACACTATTCCCTAATCACTACTTGAAACTAACTAACTAGAATATTATAAATTAAATCGAGATTATATAAAACGCACAGCAGACAAAATAGACAGCTCCCAGCTCCAACAAATCCAACACCACAAAATGGCTGCTGGGTGATGTCGTCACTTATATAGTGAAGGGGTAGTCTAGTTTCCTATTGGTTGCTTGGAATGTTGCTAAGTTGTGACAAAGCCTTCTCATTGGCTATTCAAGCTAGGAGAAGGGAGGGAAAATGATAATGATGAGTCACCTCATACATTGTAGAGAAAAAAAAAAATTTGCATGGAGAATATATCACTATATTCTACATATTCGAAAATTCAAACAAACAAAACCTGTACGAAAATAGCTTGATGCCCCTAAGCAGTTACAAAAATGCAAATATTGCATTCTAAATGACTCTAATTACTGAATACTGATGTATAATTTTCCTCTTTACTGTATTTTATGTTATGCGAAAATTCGGCAATTACATATGCGCGTGAATCGGATCGCATAAGGGCAGTATACAATTAGGTTGGCTTGTTGGGTCGAATATAGAGAAGATAGCGAATATACTACTATATTCGCAATATTCGTCTACTTGAGTATACCAACCAACCCATTGAATGAACACAATATCATACTGCCCTTGTGCGGTGCGATTCACGCGCATATGTAATTGCCGAATTTTCGCATGACACAAACTTATCTTCCATACAGAGGATAATTATAAATCAGTAATGAGAATTGTTACTGTGATGTATAATTTGCCTCTTCTTGTAGTAAACTGTATTTTACGGCATGCGAAAAATCGGCAATTACATATGCGCATGAATCGGATCGCACAATGCCAGTATACTATTAGGTTGGCTTGCTGGGTCGAATAGACGAAGATAAAGAACATAGCGAATGTAGTGCTATATTCTCAATATTCGTCTATTCGAGTAGACCAACCAAGACAACCCATTGAATGAACACAATATCATACTGCCCTTGTGCGGTGCGATTCACGCGCATAGGTGATTGCCGAATTTTCGCATGACACAAACTTATCTTACATACAGAGGACAATTATAAATCAGTAATGAGAATTGTTACTGTGATGTATAATTTGCCTCTTTATGTAGGAAACTGTATTTTACGGCATGCGAAAAATCGGCAATTACATATGCGCATGAATCGGATCGCACAATGCCAGTATACTATTAGGTTGGCTTGCTGGGTCGAATAGACGAAGATAAAGAAAATAGCGAATGTAGTGCTATATTCGCAATATTCGTCTATTCGAGTAGACCAACCAAGACAACCCATTGAATGAACACAATATCATACTGCCCTTATGCGGTGCGATTCACGCGCATAGGTGATTGCCGATTTTTTGCATGATGTAAAATACAGTTTACTACAAGAAGAGGCAGATTATACATCACAGTAACAATTCTCATTACTGATTTATAATTGTCTTCTGTATGTAAGATAGTTTGTGTAGTGCGAAAAATCGGCAATTACATATGCGCGTAAATCGCACCGCATAAGGGCAGTATACTATTAGGTTGGCTTGTTGGGTCGAATATAGAGAAGATAGCGAATGTAGTGCTATATTCGCAATATTCGTCTATTCGAGTAGACCAAGATAACCCATTGAATGAACACAATATCATACTCTAATGCTGTGCGATTCACGCGCATATGTAATTGCCGATTTTTCGCACTACACAAACTATCTTACATACAGAGGACAATTGTAAATCAGTAATGAGAATTGTTACTGTGATGTATAATCTGCCTCTTCTTGTAGTAAACTGTATTTTACATCATGCGAAAAATCGGCAATCACCTATGCGCGTGAATCGCACCGCATAAGGGAAATATACTATTAGGTTCATTTCATGGGTTGTCTTGGTCGTCTAGGTCATAAGATCTAAGTTGAATTCGCATTGCGATTAATATAACCTGTAATGCTCGCATAGCGAATTCAACTTAGAGCTGGGTTCCTAAATGGTTGGCAATGGCTTGCTAGAATATTACGATTATAACGAATTCAGGAATATAGCACTATATTCACAATCTTCGTTATATTCCAGCAAGTAGCAAGTTCAACCAACCATTAGGAGCTCAGCTCAAAGTTTAATTCGCGATGCGAGTATATTTTCGCATCGCGAATTAAACTTTGAGTTGAGCTCCTAACGGTTGCATTGCTACAATTGACGAAGATTGAGGATATAGCGCTATATTCTCAATCATCTTCTAGCAACAACCATGAGGAACCCAGATCCAAGTTTAATTCGCGATGCGAACATATGCGCGCATTGAGAATTAACGTCAGAGTTGAGTTGATGGATTCCCATTTACAATGAAAACATGATTCCTTCCTGCTTAACTTGCTTGTGGCCCAATGACTCATTGGCCCACAAGAAGGAAGCAGGGACAAGTCCTGTTTTCGCTTTTCAGATATTGGAAAATGGCGAATATTCGAATTAGCGAATATATAGCATCATATTCTAAATATTCGCGAATTCTCGAAGTTGCGATATTCGCGATAAAAATTCGCAATTCGAATATTCGCGCTCAACACTACTCAAGGGGTTGGGACTGAACAGCTGTGTAGCCATAAGAAAACCACTAATCAGTGAGGCAAACCAGAAAAAAGTCTTCAATCTGCTAGGGAACATAAAGATTGGACTCTGGAGCAATGAAAGATGGTTATGTGGTCTAGTGTTGAGCGCGAATATTCGAAAAGCGAATTTTTTTAGCGAATATCGGCACTTCGCTAATTCGCGAATATTTCGAATATAGCGCTATAAATTCGCTATTTCGAATATTCGCATTGCGATTACAACTTAGCACTGCTATCTTACATAGGCTAGAATTAACGAATATGGAGTATAGCTATGCACTAGCAGTGCTAAGTTGAAATCGCAATGCGAATCCTTTAAGTTAAATTAATCGCATTGCGATTTCAACTTAGCACTGCTATCTTACATAGGCTAGAATTAACGAATATGGAGTATAGCTAATGCTATGCACTAGCAGTGCTAAGTTGAAATCGCAATGCGAATACTTTAAGTTAAATTAATCGCATTGCGATTTCAACTTAGCACTGCTGCTATATTCCATATTCGTTAACTTCGTTAATTCTAGCAAGCTGACCCATTATAAACCCAGCTCTAAGTTGAAATCGCAATGCGATTAATATAACTTGAATTAATCGCATTGCGATTTTAACGTAATTCCTCAAATCCGACAGTACATTTTAGTATATGGAGACGTTCCCATGGTGATGGGGACGCTCCATGAGCACAGAAGTTATGGTTGGCTTGGTAGAATTAGCGAATAGCGAATATGACGAATGTATTCGTCATATTCCTCAAAACGAAGATAACGAAGTATTCTACATCTTCGATTTAGCTACCTATTCGTCTCGTCATCGTCAACTTCGCTATTCGCTAATTCTAGCAATCAAATAGGAAGGTTGACTTACCAGACAGCTGTGTTAAATTCGCTATGCGATTTTTTTTTTTAATACAATAATTATATTACTTGATAAAATTATTATAAGTATTCTATTTATAAAAAAATAAATAAAAAAATCGCATAGCGAATTTAACACAGCTGTCTCTATAGTCAACCTTCCTATTTGATTGCTAGAATTAGCGAAGTTGACGAATAGGTAGCTAAAACGAAGATGTAGAATACTTCGTTATCTTCGTTTTGAGGAATAGACGAATACATTCGTCATATTCGTCATCCTCGCTAATTCTAGATATGAAACCAATAGGAAAGTAGCCTTAAGTACAAATCGCAATATGCGATTATTTAAATCGCATGTTAATCGCGATAACTAGAAAAAATGACGAATATTCGATTTCGACGAATATGAAACGAATATTCATTCGAATATTCGCGAATTTCGTCGAAATCGAATATGGCACCTGCCGCTCATCACTAATGTGGTCTGAGGAGTTCAGATTTACCCTGTTCCAGAGTGATGGACGCATCAGGGTAAGAAGAAAGGCAGATGAAGTGATGCACCCGTCATGCCTAGTGCCTACTGTACAAGCCTGTGGGGGGCAGTGCTATGATTTGGGGTTGCTGCAGGTCAGGACTAGGTTCAGCATGTTCAGTATGTGCTCCAAGAATGAGTCAGCTGACTACCTGAACATACTGAATGACCAGGTTATTCCATCAATGGATTTTTTCTTCCCTGAGGGGACGGGCATATTCCGAGATGACAATGCCAGGATTCATCAGGCTCAAATTGTGAAAGAGTGGTTCAGGGAGCATGAGACATCATTTTCACATATGGATTGGCCACCACAGAGTACAGACCTTAACCCCATTGAGAATCTTTGGGATGTGCTGGAGAAGGCTTTGTGCAGCGGTCAGACTCTACCATCATCAATGCAAGATCTTGGTGAAAAATTATTGCAACACTGGATGGAAATAAATCTAGTGACATTGCAGAAGCTTATTGAAACAATGCCACAACGAATGCATGCCATAATCAAAGCTAAAGGCGGTCCAACAAAATATTGCGTGACCTTTTTTTTGGTGGCAACTTTTTTTTGGACAGGCAGTGTGTTATGATTGTGTTTCATGAAAATGTGCTTGTGCCTGAGTTCCATAAAGTTGCACAGGGAGGGGGAGGTTCTTACAAAGCTTCCAGGGCTGACTTCACCCTGCTCTCTAAGGAGAAGAGTAGAAGAAGGAGGAGAGAGTGTGATGTCTGAGGAAAAGCTGCACCTCAGCAGCCATTTTGGAGAGTTATCTAAACTCCAGAGTTAGTTCCATGTACCAGCCCATAGAAGGGAAAGATTACAAAAGATCCAGGCAACCCAGAAAGGTAGTGAGAATATTGGCAAAGGAAGGTAATTGTCATTTATCAGGCTCTAGTCTCCTTTGCATTAGGTGGAAAGATTCTAAGCTACCAGCTGCCCACCATAACCAAAGACAGAAAGGCCACCTGTCAGGAGATAGCATTCCTAGAGAGGATACATAAGTATATAACTATACAGTACAGCAGAGATAGTACATCCCTCCAGCCTGGGGAAACAAGGGATTGATTGTTATAGAAAACTACCCCTTATGCAACTTTTGGGAACTAACCTGAACCATTGTAGAAGCTGCCTTGCTGTAAATGACTTTTGCGCACATTGATGACTTTTGGATCAGCGTCAGTAAAGTACTGGGAATTTTTTAAGAGAACTGGTCACCTTATTGCAAATTAAACACCTATTTGCACCTTACGGTGCTGGCGTCACCAGGGACACTTCCTCCACAGCAACTTAAACTCACATCACCAAGGGCACCTCAATCGCCATCTGGCGGGAGTCCATGGACAACAGAGTGTGCCCCGAAGGAACTGGTGCTGTCCTTCCATTCACTGCAAGCCGGCCTAGGGAGCACTGCTAACCATGAGAAAAACCAACTACTACCCCGATTGGCCTATTGTAACTCACACATATTGCCCCTGCGGCCCGGTCATGGCACCCGCTCTTAGAATCACTGCACACTTCACTTGTTTGGGCAGTTATGGGGCCAAAACTGACAAAATAACTCAAGTGTGAACTCAGTCTTACAGGTCAATATTAGCACCAGGTATAAAGAACCATGCAGAGGCCCAAAATGTCACACAGGCCTCACAGCTGCTATGTAGACAGGATCTGTTGTGCGTCTCATTTTTCCTTCCTTCTGACAGATCAGAAAAAAGGTCCAATAAATGATGATGTGAAGAAAACTGCTCATCAGGGACTCTAGACTTAAATTGCTGCTGATGGAGCTGGTGCTGCTCCCCCCCCCAAGCAGCCATGGCAGTGGAACGTGAGCGCAGAGGGCCCCGGTCACACCTGCGTGAGAATAGGCGATGATGCACATAGGCAGTGGCCAACTGACTACATAGGATATCTCGATAGTAGTTCAGTTTGTGTTCCCTCTCAGTGGGTGTCAAAAAGGCCCCCATTTTTCGACCGGTAGCAAGGGTCTAACATGGTGGAGAGCCAGTAGTCATCCATCTGCTGAATGGTGACAATTCGGCTGTCACTACACAAGCAAGAGCATGCATCGCCATTTGCGCAAGTCACTCGGAGGGACTCTCAGCCACCATCTCCACTCCATACTGCCAAGTTGTGTCTGGGACCTCAGCCTCGTCTTCCTTATCTTCCTCCTGCTCCTCCTCTCCTGTCACCTGTGTAGAAAAAACACTTATTTCTCTACACATTGCTTGTGCTCGAATGTCCTCCTCCTCCTCAAGTTCAGCCCCCACAGGGCTCATTTGGCCGTGAGATGTAGTCGCCACGTCTCCTATCCAGCCAGATTTAGCAGCATGCGCTCCAGGACATGAATCAGTGAAATGACGTTGTTCATTCCGTAGTTCTGGCAAATCACAAATAAAGGGGCCTCTTCAAAGGGCCCGAGCAAACGGCAGGTGTCACGCACGAGCTGCCACTGGCTTACATCGATGCACCCCAATTAGAGAACCACCACAACACCATCAAATACCAATACGATTATAAGCCTTATTAGTACATATCAAATAATATCATTAAAATCAATCATATAGCAGTGACATACATATACAGCAAAAAAGTAAAAACACTGAGCTGGTTATCATCAAATAAAACCCACTGTCTGGCCCAATATATTTAGAAGAAGCCCACCCCAGATAGTATATACCTTCAAAATTGTGTGATTGCCAACAATGGCACCCTGGCCACGCTTCACAGATACGGCAAATAGCCATGTTCACCTCCTCCTGCGGGTTAACAAAAAACTGCCACACCGCCACGTATGCCATTTTCCCCGCTGACTGCCTGCTACCGCTGCATCCGACAACCCCTGCACCGCTACTTTCCAGGCCGGTAGGCTCCTGCGAAGCGGGTGGTCTACCCCAGGCACATTTGGCTCCCGTCCTCTCACTGCTGCCACCCTCCTGACTCACAGCCACGCTGCCACCCTGCTGGCTCAGCTGCTGCCTCACGCTCAAGCTGCCACCCTCTTCTCCTGATGATGATGATGAAGCCCCTTCTACACCCGGCTCCCAAGTGCGATCATCTACATCATCATCATTATCCGCAGGGGCATAACTACCAGGGAAGCAGGGGAAGCTTCGGGGCTGGGCTGAAAAGGGGCCCGGCGCCAGGCAGCACGTTTCCTCTCTCCTCTGCTTCCCCGCCCCAGTAATCAGCTGACGCCAGGGCCGGGCCGACACAGAGAATGGGGAGGCTCCAGCCTCAGGGCGCAGGCAGGGGCCGGCCAGAGGGAGAGGGACTGACAGGGGGGAACCGCTCAGCGCTCCCTCCTTTCATTCCCTGAGCCGGGCCCCGTCAGAGCGCTCCTCTCACCTCCATTATGTTCACTGCTTCAGGCCTCGAGCATCAGGCCCCGCTGCCTCTAACTAGAAACACAGTAAGCAGGTGGGCGGAGCCTAACAGACCTCTGTTAGGCTCCACCCACCTGCTTAATGTGTGGCAGTGCTGGGGCGTGATCCCGGAAGTCTGGAGCAGTGAACATAATGGAGGTGAGAGGAGCGCCTGACGGGGCCCGGCATTAAGTACAGTGAAATGCCAGGCCCCCTTACATGAAGTCTGTGACAACATGGGGGGCAGAAAGAGCATGACAACATGGGGGGTATAAAGAGCATGAAAAGATGGGGGAGAAATGACAGGGGGCAGAAAAAGCATGACAAGATGAGGGGATTATGACAAGAGGGGGAGAATGACAAGAGGGGGAGAGCATGACAAATTACTATGGGGGGCACTGCTGTGTGGTTGAGGGGGTGTGGCGGACATTACTGTGTGGGGGCAGTGTGGCGGACATTACTGTGTGGGGGGCAGTCTGGCGGACATTACTGTGTGGGGGCAGTGTGGCGGACATTACTGTGTGGGGGCAGTGTGGCGGACATTACTGTGTGGGGGACACTACAGTGTGGGGTGGCATTATACAAAAGCTCTGCAGATGCAACTCCCATGTATTGGGTCACCAGAATTTGGGTGGTCATTCACTAAATGAACCCTATTATGGGGAGAATCTGTGGATGACACATATTTGTCATCCACAGACACCCCCACCCCCAAAACAGGGTTAATTTACTGAATGACCACCAATAAAAGAGGTGGGGGTCACATATGCTATTTCATATTGACAGCAGGGCTCGTGCAGTGACTGTATTCTACTACACCCCCATCCCTCGCTCACTGGATATAATCTTATTACCTATATAACTGTAGTAAATCACTACAGTTATATAGTTAAGATTATATACAGTGTGTGTGTGTGTGTGTGTGGGGGGGGGGGTGTAGTAGAATACAGTCACTGCACGGGCCCCGCTGGCGCTGTCATCAAAAAAGCAGATACAACTAGGGTTGCCACCCGTCCGGGTTTCACCGGGACAATCCAGGATTTCAATCCTGTGCCCGGGAATGAGCCTTTCACAGACCCGGGCACAGGATCAGAGAGGGCAGCGGCAGGGCACAGCAGGAGATGAGCGCTACCATTGCGCTCATCTCCATAGTTATCTGTATCGCCGTCCTCAGGACAGCGATACAGATTTCTGTGCTGCAGCGGGGGAGGGAGAGGTGTTTCCCTCCCCTGTTCCTCTGATAGGCTACCGGCACAAGGCCCGCAGCCTATCAGAGCCGGTGCAGGAGGCGCGATGACGTCATCGCGCCGCCTGAGCCGTACAGCATGAGACACAGGCCAGGAAGAGGCCTGCATCGCATTGCTGGAGGTAAGTATAAGTGTCTGTTTTTTGTGTTTTTTTTATTTTTTTAAGAATTGGCAGCAGTGGCACATATGGGAGAAGGGGGCAGAGGCATATGAAGGGGCAGCAGAGGCATATAAAGGGGGCAGCAGAGGCATATAAAAGGGGAAGAAGAGGCATATAAAGGAGGCAGAAGAGAGCAGAGGCATATGAAGGGGCAGCAGAGGCATATAAAGGGGGCAGCAGAGGCATATAAAGGGGGCAGCAGAGGCATATGAAGGGAGCAGAGGCATATGAAGGGGACAGAGGCATTTTCTGGCACATATAAAGGGGGCAGAGGCATTTTCTGGCACATATGAAGGGGGCAGAGGAATTTTCTGGCACATAAGGGGGCAGAGGCATATGAAGGGGGCAGAGGCATTTTCTGCACATATGAAGGGGCAGAGGCACTTATTCTGGCACATGTTGGGGAAGGGGAGGAAAAAGGCACCTTATACTGGCACACTATTGGGGGGCACTATGGGGGTATCTACTAAGGCCACAGAGAAGGGGTATTTTATATGGGGGTCTCTGTGTGGTACTAGTATTATCTGGGATATTATCTGTTTCTGCAGTATAGTATTGTGGAGCACAGCGGGCACAGTATTGGGGGTAGTAGAATGATTTGTCCTGAAGATGAGAGGATGATGGAAAAGTGGTAAACTAAGATTAATTTTTTGTTGTTGTTGCAGAGACAGAAAATGGCGACAAAATGTTGGTCTGGTCTGAAGGTCTGAAAGGAGAAGACGAGGACAGAGAACATCTACATCACAGGAGACGTCACTGGATGTAAGAGGTAAGTGGGGCTGCATTTCTGTATTGATGGGATCAGGGGCGTATCCATCGCGGTGCGACAGCGAGGCAAGATATGGGTGTTGCTGGAGGTGGAGCATAGGCGTGGCGGGAGGCGGGACATGGGTGGGGCCTCAAATGAGGCCGACCCTCCCACCTGTTCGGGTTTGGCTTGAAGAAAAGGTGGCAACCCTAGATACAACCCCACAGCCTCACCCCTTGTATTGGGGGTGATTCCTACACGGACCCTGTTATGGGGAGGGGGGATCTGTGGATGACACATATGTGTCATCCACAGATTCCCCAATAACAGTGTCATCCATCACAGATCCCCCATAGCAGTGTCATCCACAAGTTGGAGGGGGGGGGGGCGCACTTGGGCAGCTCAGCCTCTGTTGGTGGTGGACCTTGTCCCAGCCCTGGCTGACGCTGCGCAGGCTAATTGCCGAGTTGCCAACAGTGCGGGGCTGTCCACTGTCCACGGGCCCCCCCCCTTTCACAGTTTGGCTCAGGCCCCCCTCCCCTTTAGTTACGACTCACATCAGTCTCAGACTCTCATGTGTCTGTCCTGCAGTGCGGGCCGCGATGCGATCCTAGTTACAGGGCAGGGAGGGAGGCGGGACTGGAGACGGGGAGGTGGTGCTGGCCTATCAGAGAGGCTGGCGGCGCCTGGCGGAACTGCGCAGGCGCGATGACGTAATCGCGCCGCTGCGCTGCAGAGGGCATCAGAGCATCGCTGTCGCCGGACGTGTGACTGTGTAAGTACAGTCTGACTGTGACTGTGTCTAGAGTTTTTTTTTGTTTCGGCTAGGTGGACACAAATCAATATTATTACAATACAATTATAGGGGAGGGGGTGTTATATGGCTGGGTGGCTACTACTGGCACATTATAGGGGGTGTTATATGGCTGGGTGGCTGTTAATGTGCCAGTAGCCACCCAGCCATATAACACTCCCTATAATGTGCCAGTAGCCACCCAGCCATATAACACCCCCCCTATAATGTGCCAGTAGTAGCCACCCAGCCATATAACACCCCCCCTCCTATAATGTGCCAGTAGCCACCCAGCCATATAACACCCCCCCTATAATGTGCCAGTAGTAGCCACCCAGCCATATAACACCCCCCTATAATATACGCGCGGCGGGGGGGGGGGGGCATACAAAAATTTGCTGTGGGGCCGAGTTATTTCTAGCTACGCCCCTGATCATACGCTACTGTCTGCACGTCACGATGTCCCCCTCAACGATCTCAGGGCCAGGAGCCTGACCGCTCGCAACACCTGCTTCCACACAACTCTCATCATCACTACTTGCCCGCCTACCGGAGGAAGTGGCGGATGTCTCCTGCAGATCTTGGCTGAGCAGTAGCCGCTGACTGTCCTCTAGTAGCTCGTCCTTGCTGAAAAGTGTAGCCGAGCCCACGGCATATAATACTTCTCGTGATGAGGGAACTTAAAATGACAGAGGAAGGTTCAGCACAGGTGGTGGCACAGGGCCTGCTCCCGGGCCATGCCAACTAAGCGTCGTGTCAGAGGAACCCACCGACCCTTGGATGGGGGTGTCTGATGTCACTTGCGACAAAGTTGAAGACCGAGTCAACCATTCAAGCATCGCCGGGTTTCTGGTCAAGATTCGACTGCTAGATGACACTAGGAGCTCAGGTCTCTTGTGCTAGAAGACACTGGGAGCTCAGGCCTCTTGCTGTGACTCCTGCTGCCCCACCCCCCTTCTTCTGCTGCCTGCGACAGAAACATTTTGCCCGTTCCCTTTGAAGTGCCTGTCACCTGTCTGTCTAACATACTGTATAATAAAATAATTAAATTAAAATACCCCCCTAAAAAAGGCTGTAGTACAATGTCACTTCACCGCTGAACGGCAATTAAGACATATACTCTTTTTTTTTCTGATTAATGAACTCCCTCCCCCCAAAAAAAATAACAATCACAATTCACTGCAGAAGATCAATTAAGACGTAGTCTTCTCGTATTCTTTTTCCTATAACTACACCCCAAAAAAAGAACTATAACAATCAGAAATCACTGGAGAACGGGTAATGGGATGTACGTATATTTCATTTTAATACACTACGTAAATGGCTGTAGTACAATGTACTACAATGTAACTTCACTGTCAAACGGCACTTATGATAGATAGATATATATATATTGTGGTAAGGTGCAGGGTGCCGTTGTGGATGGCAGGTATGTGTCACCGAGGTTCATAGCCTCAGTGAGGTAAGAGCCGTATTTTGTTGATGTCAGCAGCAGCTAGTGCTACTGACATAGTTGTAAATAGCATGGCTGCAAAGCCGATCCGGGCCGGCTCTTACCGGGAGCAGCTAAAGTGTAGGGTGGGTGGCTGCTCCCCACGATCCAGTCCTGGTTTTGGGCTGGGTATAAAACACAGCCAGCAGCTGTGTCTGGGGCTGTGATTGTCCTGGAGCTGCTGCTAGTCCTGTGGAGCTCTCTGGGCTGGAAGCAAAAACCCAGCAAGGAGACGTGCAGTCGACCTGGAAGCCTGAAGGAGGATTATCCCACGGCTGGGCCGACCGCCAGGTGCGAACGCGCACCTAACATCTCACAGGTGATTGAACCTGGTTTTGGACTCTTTGGTTTTGCCTTTTTTCTGTTTGCTGCGTGTGAATGAACACCAAGAGACTGTTTACCATTTCGTTTGTGCAAGTGTGAATAAAACACGTTTATTGCACGTACTGGACTCCATGTTTTGCCTCTGTACTGCACCCGCACCGTTATCTACCAGAGCAACTCCCCACAATATATATATATATATATATATATATATATTCAGCGCTGCATTAAATATATATTTCCCTTTTTAGTCCTATTAAAGAGGACCTTTCATCACTTCTAAAGATATTAACTAACGATGCTGACATGTAGAGCGGCGCCCAGGGATCTCCCTGCACTTACTATTATCCCTGGGCGCCGCTCCGTTCTCCCGGTATAGGCTCCGGTCTCTGTGCTCACAAAGTTATAGTAGGCGGGGACTTGGTTATAGTAGGCGGAGCCTGCCCTTTATCTCCTTCTCCCAGGCTGTAGCGCTGGCCAATCCCAGCGCAGAGTTCATAGCCTGGGAGGTTTTTTTTTTGGGAGAAGGAGATGAAGGGCAGGCGCCGCCTACTATAACCAAGTCCCCCAAGTCCCCGCCTACTATAACTTTGTGAGCACAGAGACCGGAGCCTATACCGGGAGAACGGAGCAGCGCCCAGGGATAATAGTAAGTGCAGGGAGATCCCTGGGCGCCGCTCTACATGTGAGCATCGTTAGTTAATATCTTTAGAAGTGATGAAAGGTCCTCTTTAATACACCCCAAAAAAATAAAATAAAACAATGTAAAATTTACGCAGAACGGCAAATGAGACATATGTATCTTTCCTATTAAAATACCTGCTGTAGTACAATGTAACTTTACAGCTGAACTGCAATTATGACATATATCCCCCCCCCCTCTTCCCCCCCCAAAAGTAAAACAATGTAAAATCCCATGAGTGGCTATATCACACAGAACTTGCACCCCAATCATATGCAAGGTTTGCTGGAATTAGTGATGCATCATATAGTGCAAATAACCTAAAAGCAGCAGTATACAACCGATTTGGATCTCCAATCAGTGCAGCAAGGTGTAATAGAATCGCTCCTATTACCCAGGCTGTACACTCTCCTATTGCACCCTGTTCTCCTTTTCTAGTGTAGATTATGCCTATGTTTTCCCTACACCTTGACTAATCTTTCCCTGAACTTGTAAATCGTTTTTTTAGCACAATGAAGTCTTTCCTAGCACTGTCCCTAGCGCCTGCTGACATGGCTGAGGCTATTTATAGGGCTGTGACATCACAGGGGCTGGCTAGCTGCTGATTGGCTGCATGCATGGCATTGTGGGTGATCCCTCGTTCCCAGACTTCTTTGCGTACGTACTTCCCATTAGCCGTTCTGCGGCGATTTGTGATTGTTATATTTCTTTTTTTGGGGTGTATTAATAGGACAAAAAAGGAAAACATAGGGGGCGTGGCCTGACCGAGCTCGATGGCGGCTGCTTGTTAGCATAGCTCCCGCTACCAGGCCCTATCTCAGCCTTATTCTCCGCACCATCCTGTGACCAGCATGAAGATCCAGCCGAAGGAGAGCCTGCAAGACTCCCCTGGGCATGTGGGAGACTTGAATCCATGTCTAGACATGGAGAAATTTCTCAGAAATCTGGCTTCTCAGCCAGCAGCGAGGGCCTCCAAGATGTCGCCGAAACAGCATGGCACAGCCTCTGCCGGCGCAGCAGACTCCCACACGGCGAGGGATGATGAGACTGTGGGGGCATGTATCCTGCAGCATGGGGGTAAGCAGTCTGAACTCACCAGGGAGTTTTTGGAGGGGGCACTACAAAGAGCTCTGGCCCCGCTCATGGCGGACCTGGCGACCATTAAATCTGATGTCTACCATATTGGAGAACGGGTTGAAAACCTCGAACAGACCCAAGACGCTCTACTTATCTTTAACTCAGCTGTGAAGGACACTCTGTACTGTTACCTGAGGATCTTCTCCCTGTGTGGGATACGCTGCACTTACAGCCATTGGAGATTCCCTCTTGATGCCCATCCCGACTACAGAGGACCTCTCGCCGCTTCCCATAGCATCGAAATGGATGAAACTAAGGCCTCAGAGACCCAGGAGGAATTAAAAAGGCCTTTCTCAAAGACACACCTAACTGAGTGTCTGGCGCTGGCAGTATACCAATATCACTAGTGGTTGCTCGTTAGGGCCATGATCCTAGGCTCATTATGCGACCTGTAACAGCCGGTTATTTCTCACTTATATATTGATCTTGCCTATTCTGTTTATCATGTTCCTATGTTTGCTATACTTACGTCTACATTTTACCATGGGCTCTCTGTTCACCCAATTGGTGGGTTACAAAGGATGGCTCCTGATAATTTCTTACAACTAATCGTGAGGCTGAGATGGTGGGGTACTGGGCTGGTCGGGATACACATGTTGTTTGCATGTGTATTTACCTCCCCCTCCTCGTACAATATTCTGATTGTATCAGAAGATACTCATCAGAAATGTTTCTTAGTTCTACGGTTCTGTTTGTTCCGTTGTGTATATCCTTGGTATTTGGTCATACATATGGCCTTCGTTTGTGGTCCAATAGATCATACCAATGGCCCCGCTAATGCTAAGTTTTTCCACCTTTAATGTCCATGGCTGCAATAACCCCGTTAAGCGCAGTAGAATATTCCAGGTTCTTAGAAGAATCGCAGTTGACATAGTCCTTCTTCAAGAGACTCATTTTACTGGTTCTCGGGTGCCCAATCTGTGTAACTTCTTTTTTTCGGATTATGGTATCATGCTTGTTCTGATAGCTCATCCGCACGGGGAGTTAGTATTGGATTTAAACAGGGTGTCCCTTCTACCTTCCACTCAGAATTGAAAAACCCTGAGGGACGGTACCTTCTTTTGATGGGCGAAATAGGGCACTTGATGGTCACTATATGCAATATATATTCCCTGAATGTAAGAACGGCCAGTTTGTTGAAGGCTATACTTAATACGATCAATGCCTTTGCCACGGGCGTCCTATTGGTTGGAGGTAACTTTAACCAAACCTTGAATCCTCTGCTTGATTCTTCAACCCAGAAATCTGCTGTCTTATTTCGGGCTCTCAGGTCCGTCCAAATGCGTTTCAGGGACCTCCATTTCAGTGACATATGGAGATCGGTGCATGCAATTAGACGAGATTACACATTCTACTCTAACCCTCATAGGTCTTATCAGAGGCTGGACTGTTTCTTCATCTCTGATAGATACTTATCCACTGTTCAATCCTCAGTAGTCCATAATATCATGATATCTGACCATGCACCAGTCTCCTTTGTTATCCGTTTCCCTGATATGTGTGGGAAAGAGGGGATGTGGAGATTGAATCATACTCTTCTTTTGACTCATGGGCAAAGGTTGACACTATATCACAAAAATTACAAGAGTACTTTACCCTGAATGTCGATTCTACATCGTCTAGGGCTTTAGTGTGGGAAGCGCACAAAGCGGTGATCTGCGGGGAGTTTATCGCATTGGGTTCTCACATTAAAAATGACAGTTGAGGCGAATGAAAGACCTTTTAGCCTGTATTTCCACACTAGAAGCGTCCCATAAAAGGTCACTGGCAATACAGGATTTTGAGGCACTAAAAGCCCTTTGGCAGGAACTAAGGGGTTACTGAACGCGAGAGTGGCTCGGGCTAACTTCAGAGTGAAACACAAACAGTACGTTCATGGTAACAGGGGTGGTAAGATCATGTCAGCCCTCATTAAGAAACACGATGACCAGGCTTTCAAATGAGATTGCAGGAAGGGTCCCTCTCTATGGATACCCAAAGCATATCAAAAATATTCGGTGCTTACTATCACGCACTGTATAATCTAAGGCCTGACAAGACTAGTGCTGAGTTACATATCAGGGAGGAGGAAATTGGGAGGTTCCTGCAACGTCTAGAGTTACCTGTTATCTCAGAGTCTTCTAAAATGGCTTTGTTGGCCCCCATAACTTTAGATGAAGTTCAGAAGGTTCTTAAATCTACACCTAATAGGTAAGAGCCCAGGCCCTGATGGTCTTACAGTAGCTTATTACAAACGATTTTTCCCAGTACTAGGTCTGCAACTTGTCACTTTTTTCAAGTCATTGATGAGCGGTACCCCCTTAGCCAAGGAGGCACATATTATCGTGCTGTCGAAACCAGGCAGACACTGAGGTCCCTTCCAGTTATAGGCCGATTTCGCTGTTAAATGCACAGGAGCTGTGGACAGGCATGGAACAACAGACCGACCATTGGTTGGTGCCACTGAGCCTCCAGCCCGGCCTGGTGTTGTGCGCTAATGGGCGAAATATACTAGCAGGTCTGGGCCTAGCCGGTTTGACACACATCCCCTGCCTGCCACATGTGCTGAATTTGGGGTGCAGAAATTCCTAAACACCAGACAGTGAAAATCAATTCAGTGAATCGAACACACACAACACCCCCCCCCCCTTTCACTCATACCATTAACAAACTATTCACAAATTTTCTTAAAAACATATTAAAATAACTATAATGCAGCTAAACTTACTATATAAACAAACAAAAGTATATACACGCCTTATCATTAACTTAAGGCCAGTGACATCCAAGTGGCTCGAAGGGTGGGTTCCTGCACCAACATAATCCCTGGCCTGGAACACAGTTGTCCAGCCAGGGCACAGTTCTGGAGGATGAGGAGGATAAGTAGGATGAGGAGGAACCGTGTTCTCAGCAGCACCCAAGCCAGCTCACTGGCAGCTGGGTCACCATCAGCACCTCAGAAGGCTGGGTTAGGATTGGCGAAATGTGGGAAAGCTTTGTCATCATGCCACAACAACCTGCACCACCAGCAGATCTGGAACGTCTTAGCAGGAGGCAGCATTTCAGCAACATGGTGGAAGAGTACACGTATTTACTGATGGGTTTGCCCAGGGGCGTAGCTACAGGTAAGATTGGGAAGCACACTGTTTTGGGTCCCTGACCTAGAAGGGGCCCATCCAGGAGGAGGAGGAGGAAGACTAAAAGACTTTGTCAGGGCCCCCTCAACAGTATTATACAATGAAATTAGATACAGTGGCAGTATAGACAGTGTAGAAAGCGTATGGAAAATAAACCCAAACAGCCTCACACCCTACACACTCAACACCCCCCACCCCCTTTCACTCAAACCAATAACAAACTATTTACAAATGTAGTTAAAAACATATTAAAATAACTATAAGGCAGCTAAACTAACCATATAAAGAAACAAAACTATATACACGCCTTATCCTTAACTTAAGGCCAACCAAATACAAGTGGCTCAGAGGGTGGGTATCTGCACCAACATAGGCCCTGGCCTGGAACACAATTGTCAAGCCAGGGCACAGTTCTGGAGGATGAGGAAGAGGAGTAGGGGATACAGAAGGCAAAGACGATATACCTCCCTCAAAGAGGATAGCTTGTCCTTGCCTCTGGGCAGCTTGGCAGACATGAGCGACTACATGCTGCAGTGCCTGCGCAACGACCGCCCAGTTACTTCAACATTCTAACTTTTGCTGATTACTGGGTGGCCACCCTGCTGCATCCCTGTTACAAGGACAACGTGCCAACCTTAATTCCCTCACTGGAGTGTAATAGGAAGATGAGCCCGCTAGTAGACACGCTGCTGATGGCATTCACATCTGACACCGGGGACTCAGTGGAAGCACAAGGTCAAGGCAGAGGAGGAGGAGGAGGAAGAGTTTGCCAATGCAGCTGGGTCACCAGCAACACCTCAGAAGGCAGGGTTAGCATGGGCAAAATGTGGAAAAGCTTTGTCATCACGCCACAACAACCTGCACCACCAGCAGATCTGGAACATCTTAGCAGGAGGCAGCATTTCAGCAACATGGTGGAACAGTACACGTACTGACTGATGGGTCTGCCTAGGGGAATAGCTACAGGGGAAGCAGGGGAAACAACTGCTTTGGGGCCATGACCTAGAAAGGGCCCATCCAGGAGGAGGAGGAGGACTAACAGTATTATACAATGAAATTATATACAGTGGCATTATATACAGTTTAGAAAGCGAATGGAACAGCTGCTGGGCCTGGTCTGAGAGAGCGCTCTTTAGTAGCCACAGGCATAGCGGCATGAAAGGAAGGGGTTTGCGCAAAAATTACTGCGGGGGGGGGGGGCCCCATTCAAAAATTTGCTGTGGTGCCCAATCATTTCTAGCTACGCCACTGGGTCTGCCCCATTCAACTTCTGGGTCATCAAATGGGCACATGTCCTGAGGTTGCCCTTTACGCCTTGGAGGTGCTGGCCTACCCTGCAGCCACTGTATTGTCTGAACGTGTGTTTAGCATGGCTGGTGGCATTATCACAGACAAGCGCAGCCGTCTGTCCACAGACAATGTGGGCAAGCTTTAGTTTATTAAAAAGAACCAGGCATGGATCCCACAGGACTTTATGCAGAATAGACATGTATACTGGCCTCACCCAACCACTGTTATACTACCGTGCACTTACACTTTCTTTTATTTTTTATATTTTTCCAATGTTCCCAAAAAATAAAAAAAACTGTTATTGGCGACTACCTGTGGCTTCACAGTCCAAAAAGGCTTTATTTCATGCAAGAATGTAACCGCTAATTGTAAGTTCCCTGTCAGTTATGCAGTAAAGGGGTTTTTACCTGGTAAAAATGGTAATATTTCACCCAACAATTTAAAATTAAAATCCATCCTTTGCCGGACAGTATTAAACTTGGCCAGCCACAGCTGGAACCACTGATTAAAGGTATTGCTATTTTCGCAATTGAATTTCACCCCAGAACAAAATCTATCCTTTGCCGGACACTATTAAACTTGGCCAGCCACTGCTGGGACACCAGATTTATGGGATTGCTATTTTGGCAATAAAATTTCACCACCAGAACAAAATCTACCCTTTGCCGGACAATATTAAACTTGGCCAGCCACATCTGAAACCACTGATTTACTCTATTGCTATTTTGGCAATTGAATTTCACCCCAGAAAATAATATATCCTTTGACGGACACTATGAAACTTGTCCAGTCACAGCTGGAACACCAGATTTACGGTATTGCTATTTTGGTAATTGAATTTCACCCCAGAACAAAAGCTATCCATTGACAGACACTATAAAACTTGTCCTGCCACAGCAGAAACCACTGATTTAGGGTATTGCTATTTTGGCAACTTGTCCAGTCACAGCTGGAACACCAGATTTATGGTATTTCTATTTTTGCAACTGAATTTGACCCCAGAAAATAATATATCCTTTAACGGACACTATGAAACTTGTCCAGTCACAGCTAGAACAGCAGATTTATGGTATTTCTATTTTTTCAACTGAATTTCACCCCAGAAAATAATATATCCTTTGACGGACACTATGAAACTTGTCCAGTCACAGCTGGAACACTAGATTTACGGTATTTCTATTTTTGCAACTGAATTTCACCCCAGAATATAATATATCCTTTGACGGACACTATGAAACTTGTCCAGTCACAGCTGGAACACTAGATTTACGGTATTTCTATTTTAGCAACTGAATTTCACCCCAGAATATAATATATCCTTTGACGGACACTATGAAACTTGTCCAGTCACATCTGGAACACCAGATTTATGGTATTTCTATTTTTGCAACTGAATTTCCCCCCAGAAAGTAATATATCCTTTGACGGACACTATGAAACTTGTCCAGTCACAGCTGGAACACCAGATTTAGGGGATTGCTATTTTTGCAACTAAATTTCACCCCAGAAAATATTATATCCTTTGACGGACACTTTGAAACTTGTCTAGTCAGAGCTGGAACACCAGATTTATGGTATTTCTATTTTTGCAACTGAATTTCACCTCAGAAAAAAATATATCTTTTGCCGGACACTATTAAACTTGGCCAGCCACTGCTGGGACACCAGATTTAGGGGATTGCTATTTTTGCAACTGAATCTCACCCCAGAAAATAATATTTCCTTTGACGGACACTATGAAACTTGTCCAGTCACAGCTGGAACACCAGATTTACGGTATTTCTATTTTTGCAACTAAATTTCACCCCAGAAAAAAATATATCCTTTGCCGGACACTATTAAACTTGGCCAGCCACTGCTGGGACACCAGATTTAGGGGATTGCTATTTTGGTAATTGAATTTAACCCCTCAATAAAATATAGAAATTTCTATTCTGAGTTTCTAGGGGTGACAATAAGCACAGCCAAGCCCCTGATGTAAGAAATAGCAAAAAAAAAAAAAACTAGTATTGATGGATTGATGGACTTGGTGGCAGCTTGTGCTGGTGCACCACAAGACACAAAATGGCCACCAATCACCCCAGAAAAAAGTGACAGAAAAATGCTGTGTGCAGCCTAAAAATCAGTGTAGCAATTAACTAGTAGAAGTTGAATCATTTACAGCTGTAGATCGATCAGTTCATTAGGTGCTGTTGCTGACTTTTCCCTGCCTAATATCGCCCTCACAGAAGCTGCGTCCTCTCCCTACACTAATTAGAGCAGTGTGACGTGCGGCGCTACGTGACTCCAGCTTAAATAGAGGCTGGGTCACATGCTGCACTTGACCAATCACAGCCATGCCATTGGTAGGCATGGCTGTGATGGCTTCTTAGGGCAATAAGTAAAACGCTAGCTGATTGGCTGCTGTGCAGCCCTTCAGAAAGCGGGAAGAAATCGCCGAACAACGAACCCAAACTTTTTTGAAAATGTTCGGGTCCGGGTCCATGTGCCGAACACCCCAAAATTCGGTACGAACCCGAACTATACAGTTCGTGTTCCCTCATCCCTACTCACGGACATTAAAATCCCCTATATATCCTGGGTGGGTAGTAAAAATTTACTGAAAACCTATATCTTACCCAAACTCTTATACATGTTGCTGACCCTTCCCATTTCCCTTCCTCAGTCTTTTCTGGCCCAGACTCGTAGACTCTTCTCTTCCTTTATATGGGGGAGTAGCAGTCCTAGGCTTTCTTATAGGCTTTTAGCTAAACCTAGACTTAAGGGTGGCTTTGGGCTTCCGGATGTTGCTAATTACTACAGAACGATTTAATTGAGATTGCACTTGGAACTTAGCAACCCAAAAGGTCATAAGTTGGGGCGCCAAATAGCCAGGAGGTTTCTGGGTCCAAGGGGATTAGCCGGGTTATGGGACTCTAAAGTTAGCTGCAATAGGGGCTCAGACAAACATGACCTTCTCAAGGGTGTTTTAGACACGTGGTCCAAACTGTCAGCACACATTTATTCTACTCAGTGCCTTTAGCTGTTCATTCCTATATGTTACTTACCTTGTCTGCTGGTAAAAGATTTCAACGACGACTTAGGAAATTGGTCAGCATTAGGAACAGGTGCAGTGGGGGACTTTTTGGAACAGAGTATGGTCCCTTCACTACAACGGCTTCAATCTCGCTTTCCACATATATTGTGGACCCCTCTGCATTACTCGCAGATTTTGAAACTATTTACTCAATACATCGTTTGCTCCCAGTGGCGTAGCTTGGGTTGCCAGCACCCGGAGCCAACCAAGTATTGTGTCCCCCTCCCCCCTTTTTTTTTTTTACACATAATGTAGTCGATATCTCCTGCAGTCCTATATAACCCCACAGATAACTCTCTGAGTACAGATAATGTAGTAAATAGGTGGGAGGCCCCAGAATTCAGAACACACAAAGTGTGACCTGAAGTCTGGGTCTGAGCTGCGGCAGCGCATCACTACAAAACATACAGGGTAATTCAACCCCTCATACCTCTTACATACAGTGACGTCTCCTTTGACGTAGATGTTCTCTTTCCTCATCTTCTCCTTTCAGACCTTCAGACCTTCAGACCAGACCAACATTTTTCAGCCATTTGGCCCCTTTCACATGAGCGTGTCTGGATTAGGTCCGGATGCGTTGCGGATGCGTTCAGTGAAAACTGTGCAATTTCACAGGCAAAGCCATTCAGTTTTGCCTGCGATTGCGTTCAGTTGTTCAGTTTTTTCCGCGCGGGTGCAATGCGTTTTGACGCGTTTTTCACGCGCGTGATAAAAAACTGAAGGTTTACAAACAACATCTCCTAGCAACCATCAGTGAAAAACGCAACGCACCCGCACTTGCTTGCGGATGCAATGCGTTTTTCACGCAGCCCCATTCACTTCTATGGGGCTAGGGATGCGTGAAAAACGCAGAATATAGAACATGCTGCGATTTTCACGCAACGCACAAGTGATGCGTGAAAAAAAACGCTCATGTACACAGCCCCATTGAAATGAATGGGTCCGGATTCAGTGCGGGTGCAATGCGTTCACATCACGGAAAACTCGCTCGTGTGAAAGGGGCCTTTCTCTTCTCTGCAGTTTGACAAAAAATCATAGTTTACTACTTTTCCATCATCCTCCCATCTTCTAGACAAATCATCCTACTACCCCCAATACTGTACCACTGTGCTTCCCAATGTTACACTGAGGTTAAACCCCCTGATAATTCTAGTACCACGCAGATAATGCACCCTCAATAATTATTGGCACACAGTGCCCTTCAATAACTGCACCCAGAAAATAGTGTTCCTGACAATACTAGTGTAAACATAATATTCCCCAAAATTAATTGTGGTAAGGCGATATTGAGCCAGGGAACCCCCACAGTAACAGTGCACCCCAAAGTCCCACCAATAGTAATAATTCTCTGCTAGAGCACACTTGGTAGTAATAGTGCTCTTACAGGTCTCCCAACATGTCCCCACTGTGCCCCAGGCGTAATAATGCTCCCAAACTGTGTATATTTCATTTGGCCCCCACCCAGACTATATATTTCATTTTGCCACCATGCAGACTATGTATATATTTCAATTGGCCTCCATCCAGACTATGTATATATTTTATTTGGCCTCCACCCCGACTATATAATGGTATTTCATTTGCCCCCCACCCACCCAGAATAAATATATTTTTTTACCCCCATCCAGACTGTATATATTTCATTTGGCCCCCACCCAGACTATATATATTTCATTTGGCCCCTACCCAGAGTATATATATTTCATTTGGCCCCCATCCAGACTATATATATTTCATTTGGCCCCCACCCAGAGTATATATGCTTAATTTGGCCCCCACCTAGAGTATATATATTTCATTTGGCCCCAATCCAGACTATATATACTTTATTTGGCCCCATTCAGACTATAAATATTTCATTTTCCCCCATCCAGACTATATATTTTATTTGGCCTCCAACTAGACTATATATATTTTTAATTTGGCCTCATCGAGACTATATATATTTCATTTGTCCCCATCGAGACTATATATATATATATCTATATATACACATATATATATATACACACAGTATATATATTTAATTTGGCCCCCACAGGCTATATATATTTAATTTGGCTCCAACAGACTGTATATATTCCATTTTGACCCCTGTACATAATTGAATGATAGGCTGCCCCTGCCCCCCTCTTACTCTGTAATCTTATATAGCTGGTGTGGACCCACCATTCTAAATTCAGTTCTTAGGGCCGCTTCCAAGGTGCCCCCAGCATGGTGTGTAGCATGTACATAACTGAAAAAAAAAAAAAAAAAAACACACACCTTACCCGCACTGTTCCAAGTTCGGTCTCACTGCCAGCAGCAAGATGACGTCTTCCCGCAAGACCCGTGATCTCCAGCGCTGGGTGTCGCCAACCAATGCAAAGAGAAGGGAGAGGCTGGTTAATAGCAGTTGCGGTCTGAAAAGTGGAAACTTGCATTAGTCCGGGCATGCGGTGGTGAGCTGGCCGGCGGAGGCGGAGCCTCTAAGAAAAACCTGTGAAGGAGGTATTACATTTTTTTCTCCAGCGGCCAGCGCCCCCCTGCAGTGTGGTGCTCGGGGCAACGCCCCCCCCCCCCAACGCTACACCTGGTATGATGCAGTCTTAACGCAACAAGCGGGTAGGAAGGACAATCTCACTGATGTATAATACATTACTGGACATTGCCGATTCCTCCAGACCCCCTTACATTGCCCAATGAGAAAAGGATTTGGGTACCTCCTTTGACAACGAGACAGTTGCCCAGATACTATATCATTCATTCACGGTTATTCACGTTGCATCAGGATTAAGGAAAATGCCTATAAGTTACTCACTGGGTGGTACAACACGCATGACAAACTTCGAGCCATGGATTCCTCACACTCGGCTCAATGCTGGAGATGTGGCACTGCTACAGGTACATTGTTTCATATATGGTGGTCGTGTCCACCGATATCCCCCTTTTGGGACATGATTTCCATATACGGATGATTTGCCCAATTTCCTCGCCACTCACCACTTTCGGAGTTTTACTTAATCTACCTAGTGCCAGCTTTGCGCTATCAAAGCATTCCCTAATAGCCTCCCTCATCTCTGCGGCAAAGCTATTGGTTCCGATGTTCTGGTTATCCACTAAAATGCCACAAATTGGGGACTGGGTTGGTAATGTACATGAGATATGTCAGTTAGAGGAGTTGTCCAGCTGGGAATGCTTGTCGCATGACAAGTATCTTCTGACGTGGAATCCTCGATTGGCATAAAAAATTTCACCTTCCCTAGTGCTACTTCCTTACAAGGATGGGATTCAATCTGTCTCAGCTCTCAATGTGGTGGTTAGAGGCTCTCCTACTTTCAAATGCTACCATACTAAATTCCTGTATACGTTGTCTTTCTGTTCAGCTCCGCTGAAGCTGCCCTCTGGACGCGGGCGGTGGACCTGCTATTGTTTTTCCTCAGCATATTAGTACAGTAATGATGGTTGTAAGTGATTAAATGTCTAATCTTATGTCATTTATTTTATGACTCAAAAGCAAGGATCTTGTTATTGTTCTGTCACATATACAGTGTCCCCATAATGTTCACATATACAATGTCTTATTTCATTGTTTGTGAAATCTTAAATAAAGATTTGATAAAAGAAAAGGAAAAAAATATATGTCATAATTGCCTGAAATTTGGATCGAATTCTACTTCGTCAAATTCGATTTGCTCATCTCTAGTGATTACCATATGGTTAGTCCGAGTCCACATAGGGGCTCAACCCTACTCAGGATCCGCAGAAGCAGGTACAATTTATAGCTAGGCACCTATTTAAATGATTGTCCTTTTCCCGACCCTGTGTGATTCTGTTGTAGCTCACGTTCCCCCCCAATCATGTGACTGTGTGGGTGGAATGCTTCAGTTAGAAATCATGCCTTCAGTTGGAGCTCATACTTTTAGGTGGATTGCACACAGTCAAGTCATGTGGGGATGTGCTGCCCCGCTCAGGTGACAACATTATCCAGCTATGTCGGCAAACCAAATCACATGAAGCGTACCGTGTGACTCCAAGACTGAGCTCCGATGATTCTACCTGGAGCGCGGATGATTAGGGATAGAGATGAGCAACTCAAAGTTGACAAAGTGGAATTCGATCCAAATTTCAGGAAAAATTCGATTTCCACTGAATCCGAATTTCCTCGCGCTTCGTAGTAATAAATTGCATTTTTTCTGGGAATGAGGGAATACCCTCAATGCCATGCATGCAACCAATCAGCAGACAGCCAGCCCCTGTGATGTCACAGCCCTATAGCCTCAGTTATTTGGATTCAGCCATTTTCCAGTGTACTTAGTGCAGGGAGAGACTTTAGCAGGCTCTAGGGAAAGTGGTAGAAAAGACTTTAAAATGTTTTTGGGCTAAATAGAAGTTTAGAGAAAGATCATTAGAAGTGTAGGGGAAGGATAGGGAGGAATTATTCCACACTGTAATAGGAGAACAGGGTCGAATAGGGGAGTGTACAGCCTGGGTAATAGGAGCAATACTATTACATCATGCTGCACTGACTGGGGATCCAAATTGCCATTATACTGCTGCTTTTAGGTTTGCAATAGATGATACCTCTGTAATTCCAGCAAACCTTGCATGTTATTGGGCTGCACGTGCTGTGTGATATAGCCATTAACAGGATGTATTACTAGGAAATATTTGTACTTCTTATTAGCTGTTGTGTGGTGCAGTTATATGTTCTAAATGTTATATGTTCTTGGGGTGTATTAATGAAAAAAAAAGGCTTCTAAGCCTTTCAGCGGTGCAGTTATATGTTTTAAGGCCTTTTTTGTGGTGTATTAGTGGGAAAAAAGGCTTGTTAGCTGTTCTGCTGTGAAGTGACAAAATTACAGCCTTTTTTGGGGTGTATTAGTGGAAATAAAATGTCTTATTAGCCGTTCAGCGGTGCAGTTATATGTTCTAAAGCCTTTTTGGGGTGTATTAGTGGAAAAAAAAAACCTTGTTAGCCGTTGTGCGGTGAAGTGACAAAATTACAGCCTTTTTGTGGTGTATTAGTGGGGAAAAAAAATCTTATTAGCCGTTCAGTGGTGCAGGTATATGTTCTAAAGTCTTTTTTGGGGTGTATTAGTGGTGGAAAAAATGGAAAAAGGCTTGTTTGCCGTTGAGCGGTGCAGTAATATGTTCTAAAGCCTAAAAAAAATAAAAAGGCTCATTAGCCATTGTGTGGTGAAGTGACAAAATGACAGCCTTTTTTTGTGGTGTATTAGCAGAAAAAAAAGGTCTTATTAGCAGTTCAGCGGTGCAAGTATATGTTTTAAAGCCTTTTTTTTGGGTTTGGAAAGAAAGGGCTTATTTGCCATTGTGCGGTTAAGTGACAAAATTACAACCTTTTTTGGGGTGTATTCGTGGGGAAAAAATGTGTTATTAGCCGTTCAGCTGTGCAGTTATATGTTCTGAAGCCTTTTCTCTGTGTATTAGTGGAAAAAAAAAAAAGGGCTTATTAAGTTATTAACTTATTAATTAGCGTTTGTGTAGTGAAGTGACAAAATTACAGCCTCTTTTGGCAAAGTAAGGGAGGGGGTGTGGCAGCAGGGGTCATTTAGAGAAGCCTGAGCTCCCGGTGTAATCTAGCAGTCGTGTCTTGACCAGCAACCCAGCGGTGCTTGAATGGTTGACTCGGTCACATCAGACACTCCCAGCTAAGAGTCGGTGGGTTTGTCAGACACAAACCTTAGTTGGCATGTTTCGGGACCAGGCCATGTGCCCTTACCTTACCTGTCCTCAACCTGCCTCTGTCCTTTTATATTCCCTCAGCCAGACAAGTATTATATGTTGTAGGCTTAGCTCCACTATACAGCAAGGACGAGTTACTAGAGGACAGTCAGCAGCTACTGGCCAGCCAAGATCTGGAGGAGACATCCGCCAATTCCTCCTGTAGGCTGGCAAGTAGTGATGAGGAGAGTGACGTGGGAGCTGGTGTTGCGAATCAGGCTTCTGGCTCAGAGACCATTTAGGGTGACATCAGTGACATGCAGACAGTACTCAATGATGATGTAGCCGATCGCAATTGGGAGCCGGGTGATGAAGGGGCTTCATCATCAGGAGAAGAGGGTGGCAGCTTGCGCGTGAGACAGCAAGTCGCTAGCATGGCCAGGAGTCAGCAGGGTGGCAGCAGTGGGAGGTAAGGAGCCAAAAGTGCCTGGGGGAGACCACCCGCTTCGCAGGAGCCTACCTGCCCGGAAAGTAGTGGTGCAGGGGTTCACGGAGGCAGCGGCCGTAGCAGTTAGTCAGTGTGGAGTGTTGGGGGTAAAATAACCTACTAGGTGGTGTGGCAGTTTTTTGTTAAGCCGCAGGAGGAGGTGAACATGGCCTTTTGCCAAATCTGTGGGCAGAAAGTGAATCGTGGTCAGGGTGCCAATGTTGGCACCATGGCCTTGCACCAACATATGCAGCGTCACCATAAAAGGAGCTGTGTGTCCTTCCCATCATCTACCTGTCCTGATGGTCTTGCTCCTCATCCTCCTACTCCTTGTCACTCATTTCGTCAGCAGTCGATCACCGAAGCAATTGCCAAGGGACAGCAATACGCGTGTGGTCATCCTATAGTGCAGATGCTGAACGTGCTGCTGTCCAAGTTGCTGGTGCTGCAGTCCCTCCCTTTCCAAGTGGTGGACTCTGCACCTTTCAAAGAACTGAAGGCTCGTGCCAAGCCGAGGTGGAGAGTCGGAAGTTGTCACTTCTTTGACAAAAAGGCAGTGCCAGCCCTGTACAAATATATAGAACAGAAGGTGGGCCAGTCCTTGAGCCTGTCAGTGTCTGCCAAGTGCCGACTTGTGGAGCTGTAACTACGGTCAGAGACAATACATGTCATTTACGGCCCACTGGGTGAATGTGATTCCTGCCCAGCCACACCAGCAACTTGACCAGATGATGCTGCTTCCGCCTCCACATTCTCACGCCGTTGGTCCTGCAACAATGTCCGCTTTTGCCTCCTCATCCACCACCTTGTCCTCAGCCTCCACTGTAGGGACAATTCACACTGCTCCTCCAGTATACCACATGTGCAGGGCATGATGGTGTCACGCTATTCTACACCTTGTTTTCCTGGAAGTCACACAGGGGAGGAACCGCTCTATGTCCTTCCTCAAGAAATTTAATCCTGGCTTTCTCCTCGACAACTCAAAATCGCAACCATGGTGAACGACAACGGGAAGAACATGGTGTCGGTGCTGCATCAAGGAAGGCTGAACCATGCGCCCTGCATCGTACACATGTTTATTCTGGTTGTCAAGCAGTTCCTGAAGTCTACCACCCATCTGCAAGACATACTAAAAATGGACAGGATACTTAGCATGCACATAAGCCCTTGTACACCGCAAAGCACACCCTCCTTGAGCTGCAGCGACAAAACAGCATCCCCCAACATAGGCTGATATTACGACGTTTCCACCCATTGGAATTCCACCCTCCATATGTTGGACCGACTATACAAACAGAGAGAGGCCATAAACAATTTCTTGATAATTCAAGTGGACAGGAGTACTCCCCTGTGTAACTTTGATGTCAGCCAGTGGCAGCTCATATGTGATACCTGCTGTTTGCTCATGTCCTTTGAGGGTGCCACGTTGATTGTCAGTCACCAGGACTATGGGATGAACAATGTCATTCCACTGCTTCATGTCTTGGAACAGATGCTGGTAAATCTGGCTGGTCAGGGGACTGGAGACGTGGCGCCTACATCTCATGGCTACATGAGCCCTGTGGGGGCTGAACTGGAGGAGGAGGAGAAGGAGGATATTGGTGCACAAGCAATGTGTAGTGAAATGGGTAGTTTTTCTACACAGGTGACAGAAGAGGAGGAGCAGGAACAGCTGGATGAGCAAGAGGGAGATAAGGAAGAGGAGGCAGATGACCCAGGCACACCATGGCACATGGCAGTATGAATGCTCACTTGCTTGGGTAGTGACAGCTGAATTGTCACCATTTGGCACAGGGATGACTTCTTTCTCTCCACTTTGTTGGACCCTCGCTACCGGTCAAAAATGGGGGCCTTTTTTACACCCACTGAGAGGGAGGACAAACTGAACTACTGTCGAGACATCCTATGTAGTCAGTCAGCCGCTGCCTATGTGCACCATTGCCCACGCAGGTCTGACTGGGCCAGGCCCTCTGCGCTCAATTTCCACTGCCATGGCTGTTGGGGAGGGGGGGGGGGGGCAGGAGGAGCAGTTCCAGGTCCATCAGCAGCAATTTAGTTCTAGAGTCGCCGATGAGCAGTTTTCTTCACCAGCCTACTGAAGAAGCTGCTAACCAGCAGCAGCTAGACATACAGCAGAAACTGAACCAGCAGGTTGTGGCATACTTGGACAGCGCCCTGCCACCCTACATTGAAGATTTGCTGGACTACTGGGCAGTCAAACTGGATTTGTGGCTGCAACTGGCCGAGTTTGCCCTGGAAAAGCTGTCCTGCCCTTCCAGTAGTATAGCACCAGAGCGGGTGTTTGTTGCGGAGGGAGCCACACTTACCCCAAGGAGAACTCGCCTGTACACCCAAAATGTGGAGAGACTGACCTGTGTTAAGATGAATCAGGCGTGGATCAGCCAGGATTTATACCCAGCAATGCCTGATTTATCAGATTAGATCATCTATGCTGCCTCACCCAAACCTTGACAAAAGAGACCGGTTTCTTCTTGCTACCTTCCTCAGCTACTATTCTGATGCTGCCACACATCTTATGCCAAGTGCTCCTTCTTACACCCACCATCGTCAGTGGGTACTGTTATTGCCACCCACCTCCCCACTCTGTCACCAGGTCACTCTGTGGTATCCTGATGCTTCTGCCACCTCACCACTCAGGTCTCGCCATGCTGCTGTTGCCACCTCCACACTATGTCATTGTGCCACTCTGTGGCCTCCTCATGCTGCTGCCACCTCCACACTATAGATAGAAGGGACAATAATTTTGGACCATAAAAAACACTACTTTTGAGAAGTAGAAATGGCGCCACACCAGAATAGATAGATAGATTAAATACTGGATGGGTGTTACCAATGGTGGTAATAATAGCACTTACTTCACTAGGGAGGGAAACCTGTGGGACACAGGGAAGTGTCTCCAGAGGTTATACCTCCCCCGCCAAGACAACTTTCAGATCGTTAATCCAGTGATGTATATAAATAAAAACAATGATGAATGTTAGGACTTACTTCACTAGGGAGGGAAACCTTCAGAGATAAGCTCAAGACACTCTGAGGTTTTGCCTCCCTCGCCTGGATCGCTTAAACTGATGATGGAAATAATCAGCAGGTCCAGTCGGATCTTCTTGATATTTTCTTTATTAATAAAAGACAGGAAGTGTGGTACAGGAAGCTCAAGCATGCTCCTGATGAAGGGGGATTATTTGTGACCCCGAAACGCGTTGAGCTTCCTGTACCACAGGAAAAAACGCGGTTGCTCTTCCGCAACTAAAGTTTTTTCTGGAGTGACACTCTGTTTTTTTATTTTTTACGCCCTAAACCTCCACACTATGTCACCTTGCCACTCTGTGGTCTTCTCATGCTGCTGACAGTTCACAACTATGGTCTCCTCATGCTGCTGCCAAATCACTACTCTGTGGTCTCCTCATGCTGTTTGTGCCACCTCCACACTATGTTACCATGCCACTTTGTGGTATTCTAATGCTGCTGCAAACTCATAAATCTATCACTGACCCACTCTGTGGTCTCCTCATGCTGCTTCCAACTCACAACTCTGTCTCTGGGCCACTCTGTGGTCTTCTCATGCTGCTGCTGCCACATCCACATTCTTTAATTGTGCCCCTTTGTGGCCTCCTCATGCTGCTGTCACCTCCACACTATGTCACCTTGCCAGTCTGTGGCCTCCTCATGCTGCTGCCCCCTCCTTACTATGTCATCTTGCCACTCCGTGGTCTCCTCATGCTGATAACAATTCACAACTCTGTCTCTGGGCCACTCTGTGGTCTCCTCATGCTGCTGCTGCAACCTTCCCACTATGTCACCTTGCCAGTCTGCTAACCCCTCATGCTGCTGCTGCCACCTTAACACTGTCATTGTGCCACTCTGTGGTCTCATGCTGCTGCCGCTTCATCACTTTGTGGTCTCCTCATGCTGCTGCCAAATCACTACTCTGTGGTCTCCTCATGCTTCTGCTACCTGAACACTATGTCACTGGGCAACTCTGTAGCCTACTAATGCTGCTGCCGCCACCTCCACACTATGTCACCTTGCCAGTCTGCTGCCCCTCATGCTGCTGCTGCCACCTTAACA
The DNA here is from genome assembly GCA_033119425.1 of Bufotes viridis. Classification (NCBI taxonomy): domain Eukaryota; kingdom Metazoa; phylum Chordata; class Amphibia; order Anura; family Bufonidae; genus Bufotes; species Bufotes viridis. The sequence continues at coordinate 118,188,395 of CM065597.1, read as the reverse complement.
CTCTGTCATTGTGCCACTCTGTGTTCTCCTCATGCTGCTGCCACTTCACCACTCTATGGTCTCTTTATGCTGCTGCCACATCACCACTCTGTGGTCTCCTCATGCTGCTGCCACCTCCACACTATGTTACCGGGCCACTTTGTGGTATCCTAATGCTGCTACTTCAACACAATGTCACTGGGCTACTCTGTGATCTCCTCATGCTGCTGCCAACTCACAACTCTGTCTCTGGGCCATGCAGTGGCCTCCTCATGCTGCTGTCACCTCCACACTATGTCACCTCCACACTATGTCACCTTGCCAGTCTGTGGACTCCTTATGCTGCTGCTTCCACCTCCACATTCTGTCATTGAGCCACTCTGTGGTCTCCTCATGCTGCTGCTACCTTAACACTATGTCACTGAGCCACTCTGTGGTCTGCTCATGCTGCTGCTTCCACCTCCACATTCTGTCATTGAGCCACTCTGTGGTTTCCTCCTGCTGCTGCTGCAACCTCCACACTCTGTTATTGTGCCACTCTGTGGTCTGCTCATGCTGCTGCCAGTTCACCACTCTGTGGTCTCCTCACACTGCTGCCACATCACCACCCTGTGGTCTGCTCATGCTGCTGTCACATTCACACTATGTCAATTTGCCACTCTGTGGTCTCCTCATGCTGCTGCCACTTCACCACTGTGTGGTCTCCTCATGCTGCTTCATGACTGGGCCACTATTTTGCCTTTTTGGCCTGGTTGACATCATCATTTATTTGACCCTTAAAATGAGACGCACAACGGATCCTGTCTATGTAGCAGCTGTATGACATGTTCCTGATTTTGCATCAGAATTGGCTTATGATTTGGTTGCCAAAAGCAGGAGTGGGTAAAAAACACAAAAGACATGCAAATATTTCAATCAAGTGTCATCCCTGTTTTGGATCCAGTCCTGTTTTTGTTTTTTGGCTTTAGCAATACTGATGGATTACTGGCCAAATGCTGACCGAGTGAAGATGGATGCTCAACAGACATGATCCGTTTTTTGGGGGTATTTGTTCTGATTCTGAATTAATCAGTGACTTCAACAAAAACTTACTGCTGATACCATTTCCACTTGGTTGGGGGGCTTTACTTGTATAAGCATTCAAAAGAACAGGTTCTGTAGACATCTATGTGAAATCAGCTGGCGACGGTGTAAAAGGAGGGTGCTTCTTCTTGACGCTAACATTGACCTGTGAGGCCGAGTTCACACTTGAGTTATTTGGTCAGTTTTGGCCCCGTAACTGCTCAAATAAGTGAAGTGTGCAGTGATTCTAAGAGCGACGCCTGTCACCTGCGTGTCATACTGACTCACAGTATTGTTTCACTACCACAGCAGACTCCCTATTCGTGTTACTGCAAGGAACAGTGTTCTGCACCACTATACAGACTCTCTGCAGCCAGGAAATAGCTGGTTGAGAAATCTCTAGTAACCTACCATACCTTTTTGTTTATGTTTATTAAATTTGGTTTACCCTTTCTTTATTTATCCCCTGATGAACCTGCAATTCCATTATTAATATGTATGGGGAAACACGTTGGCATCTTTAATCTTATTTTTATAGGGTGTAAAGAGGCACAATAAGATTAGGCACAGGGACAGAGTGGGCTGGATCGTGCACCTGTCATATAACCTCCTTTATATATAGCAGGGCCGTGCTACAAAGCTTTCTTGCATCCTAACCCAGTTTGCTAAAGACCAAAAATAAGCGATGAAATTGCCTCTCTATACGCGATCCAGGTAATACACAATACGCTCCAAATCTAGCGAGAGAACGGGACTTCCACGTCATCGGCTTGAGGAGTGCGACGCGAGACGCCGGCTCTGTCCCGCACCGCTCGCCCCTCGGTAAGCCAGGGAAGGAGACAGAACGCGGAACGAAAGGTAAGCAGAGGAACTACTACTCTGCATATTATTGACTGTGAATCTTATCTAAAAATCTAAATCCACGCCTGGTTTATTTTAATGAATGTGAGCTTGTCCACATTGGCTGTGGACAGGCGGCTTCACTTGTCTGTGATAACGCCCCACACTTTCAGAATACACTGGCTGCAGGCAGCCAGTACCTCCAAGGCATAAAGGGCAAGCTCAGGCCATGTGCCCAATTTGGAGACCCAGAAGTTGAATGAAGCATACCCATCAGTCAGTGCGTGTTGGCGTGTGCACTCATACTGTGCCATCATGTTGCTGAAATGCTGCCTCCTGCTACGATGTTCCGTATCAGCTGGTGGTACTGGTTCTTTTGGCGTGCTGACAAAGCATTTGGACACTTCGGCCATGCTAACCCTGCCTTCTGAGATGCTGGCAGTGCCCCAGCTGCGTTGGCGACTTCTTTCTCCTCCTCCGCCTTGCGCTTCCACTGAGGCCCTGGTGTCAAGTGGGAGTGCCATCAGCAGCGCGTCTACCAGCGTGCAAAATATATTTCCCATTCAGGTATGCAGTGCAGGGGTAGTGTGAAAGAAAAAAGGGGTACAGGTCACCCAACAATCTAAACACCGCCAAATTTACAGAATATATTTCCCAGTCAGGTATGCAGGGCAGGGGTAGTTTGAAAGAAAAAAGGGGTCATGGAGCATCCCCGTCATCCGGCATGTATTAGCCCCGCTGAAGGATTATTTTGAAAGTGCGTAGAAGCCATACGGGGCCCCCACAATCCAGATTTATCATGGAGACATCATGGAGATTTTACAGCATATAACTACAGCTCCCAACAATGTAAACGCCGCCAAAGTTACAGAATATATTTCCCAGTCAGGTATGCAGGGCAAGGGTAGTGTGAAAGAAAAAAGGGGTACAGGTCACCCAACAATTTAAACGCCGCCGAATTTACAGAATATATTTCCCAGTCAGGTATGCAGGGCATGGGGTAGTTTGAAAGAAAAAAAGGGGTCATGGAGCATCCCCGTCATCCGGCATCTATTAGTCCCGCTGAAGGATTATTTTGAAAGTGCGTAGAAGCCATACGGGGCCCCCACGATCCAGATTTATCATGGAGACATCATGGAGATTTTACAGCATATAACTACAGCTCCCAACAATGTAAACGCCACCAAAGTTACAGAATATATTTCCCAGTCAGGTATGCAGGGCAGGGGTAGTTTGAAAGAAAAAAGGGGTCATGGAGCATCCCTGTCATCCGTCATCTATTCGCGCCGCTAAAAGATTATTTTGAAAGTGTGTAGAGGCCACACGGGGGCTCCCCGCTGCAGATTTATCATGGAGACTTTACAGCATATAACTACAGCACCCAACAATCTAAACGCCGCCAAATTTACTGAATTTATTTCCCAGTCAGGTATGCAGGGCAGGGGTAGTGTGAAAGAAAAAAGGGGTACAGGTCACCCAACAATGTAAACGCCTCCAAAGTTACAGAATATATTTCACAGTCAGGTATGCAGGGCAGGGGTAGTGTGAAAGAAAAAAGGGGTACAGATCACCCAACAGTCTAAACGCCACCGTCCCGCCGAATGTACAGTGAAGCAGGAACACACCCTCCAAGCCACTTGTGAATGACTGGTCTGATAACCATGGAAATGTCCACTCACAATCTAAGAGCAGGATTTACTGATTAAATTTCACTCTCAGAAATGCAGTGCAGGCCGCAAATGTACTTTATGGCAAAAAAAACGTGATTTTTTTCACCAACAATGTCTCAGTTGTATTTACTGGTTATATTTCACACTCAGAAATGCAGTACAGGCCACAAATGTACATTATGGCAAAAAATAAGTGATTTTTTTCACCAATAATGTCACAGTTGTATTTACTGCTTATATTTCACTCTCAGAAATACATTCCAGGCCGCAAATGTACTTTATGGCAAAAAATAAGTGTTAATAAGTGGGTTTTTTTCACCAACAATGTCACAGTTGAATTTACTGGTTATTTTTCACTCTCATTCTCTGGTAAAAATGAAAGATAAGAGAAAAAATGGAGTCCTCAGAGTGTCATATATGAATTTTCAGGCCAATTGCAGCACTTTTGATTCAGGATCAATCAATCCAGATCTGAATCAAATTTTTTGACTGATTTGCTAGAATCAGACAACAGATTTCAAGAAATCATCCCATTGGATAGTCATTAGATATTTTAAAATGACTTGGAAATATTTAAGATGTTGCCAGTCCTGTCATCCTTTTTGCTGAATGGTTAGATCAACTTGTGTAGAACATTTTCTCTTAATACTGATGATCTAAAGTGCATGAGTAAATCCTGATATTACTAAAATTTACCATTCTGTTGGTACATTCAGCTTTAAAAGTATTTCATGTTATCATGAAGAATAACAGATGTAAGTAGAACACAAGCCACTGCTGCAACACTGACCTTTACTGCACTTTTTGTATGTACCTTCCTGGCTATAAACACAAGGCTGTGCTTTATATAGAATGAGTGATGAGCCTTAGAGTGGTCTACCTGTGTGGGGGATCTGGTTAATGTTGAATGTGAGTAAGATTATATTCGGCACTTAGACTTACTTTGCTTTCATGTGGTAGCACAGTAAGAAAAGCTACACAGGGCAAACAATGGAAACTATTTTTCTGTTTACATCAGAGAGTATTGCTGAGAATGTGAACCCTGTAGAGTTTTCAGCACAGGGATATACGATTTTTTGTATCGATATCAGTCAAGAAATTATAGAAAAAGCATTAGTTCATGGAATCACCCTCACAACCACTTTTTATTGTGTCATCTAAAATGAAAAATGTATAGTTAATTTTTATCAAGAACATAGACTGTGATTTATCATGCCTTTACTCCAAAATTCTGTCTCGAAAAAGTTGCAAAATGGGGCTTTTGTGACTCTGCACTCACTTGAGAAAAAATGTAGCCACTTTTTCCATTTTGACACTCAAGTTTCAAATATGGGTGGTAAAGTGGGTTTAGTTAGCTATATTAATGAATTTCACTCTAGATTTCTCACTGAGTCTTTTTAAAACCCCTCCGGACATCTGTCGTACATGTACAGTGGATGTTGGGTCTTTGAAATGGTCAAATGTGACCACGGCATCTGAGAGGTCGGAAGTGCATCCCTTATCGGCAGGAATGCCTCCCTCAGGCGGAGATTGGGTCAAAGATATGATATATGGGGGCACACCTATCCAAACTAAACGAGTGCTGGCAGCAGTGTGAATCAACAGACCAAAATATATGAACAAAGAACACTGCACACAAAAATGCCGCACATCAAGGATATAATATTAATTATATAAATTTATTGTTTAAAACACAAAACATGACACACGACAAAAAAGGGGGTTAAAAACATTGTATACAATGAATCACCAACAGTGTGGATATATGGTCCAACACTGATACCCACCACGCGGCCCTGTCACAATAATCTCATAGTACAATCCCAGGCAATTGGCTCACAGTGGATAATCTAAACAATACTCAGCAAACAATAACAATATCTGCATTAAAAAATCCACAAGAGCTATAGTACTTATCACAGTAGCATGGTAATGCACGGGTCCAAGGTGGTGGGGCAAAACAAGCTCAAAGCTTGTTCACCTTGGTTGACGTCACATCACATGGTCCAATCACATGGTCCATCTTACCATGGTGATGGACCATGTGATTGGACCATGTGATGTGACGTCATCACAGGTCCTTTAGCTGTTAGCTTATGCTTGAAGAGAGAAGACAGATCGCAACTACGCGATCAAGTGGCTAAGGTAAGTTAAGTTTTATTATTTTTAACCCCTTCATCTTCATTTTACACAGCATTCTTTATTAAGAATGCTATTATTTTCCCTTATAACCATGTTATAAGGGAAAATAATAAACTCTCCAGAATACTCTACCCGAAACCGGACTTCAGTGATGAAGTCCTGCGTCGGGTCTGGGTACCAAACATGGCGATTTTTCACACGCGCGTGCAAAACGCATTACAAATGTTTTCAAACATGACGCCCGTGTGAAAGAGGCATAAAACTGTGGCGAAATTGCGTCATTTTTCCTGCTTCCCACTACATTCTATGCAATATTACATGATGCCATTAGAAATTACAATTTGTTCCGCAAAAAACATGCCCTCATAGAGCTTTGTGAATGGAAATATAAAAATGTTATGGCTCCGGGAAGGCAGGGAGAAAAAAATTAAAATGCAAAAATGAAAATCTCAGCATCAAAAATTGGTTAAAACGTCACAAAAAAGTCACAATCTCATTTTGAGGGTGAAGTAGGAAAACTGGAGTATCTTTTCTAGATAAGAGAGCGTTATGTTTTAGATAAATTTATCAAACAACGTGTGACATTTGATAAATGCGGCATAAAGTAAGTTTCTAGGGTCTCAAAAAATCTGGAGCCTAAGCCCCAATGAATATAGCCCAATTCTCTAAGTCGACCCTCCCCCTCGCACACCACATTTAGCTGTACTTGTTATACAGCAGCACATACCTCTCACATCCAGCACCTCCCAGGTGACGTCTTCTTCGATGTAGAGATTCTCTGTTATCATCTTGTCTATTCGGTCCGGACAACTTCTGTCAGCCGCGATTCGCAGAGTGTGACACACAGACATCTTACTTCCTCACTTTTCTGTCATTATTCCCCAACAGTGTTATCCTGCTGCTCGCTGTGATCCCCAATACCCCTAAATACTATCCTGAACAAATATTGGTGCCATGCTGAAAGCCGCCCCCCCCCTCCCATAGTAACAGTGCTCCTTAAAGTTCCACCAATAGTAATTCCCTTCTATAATGCCCTCATTAGTAATACTGCCCACTACAGTGCACCCTACAGTGACAATGCTCCCCAAAAATGCTTCCATTAGTAGAAGAGCCCTCCAGCATTAATAATGCCCTCACAGAGCCCACAGTAGAAATAACCCCCCCCCCCATCCCCCTATTTCCCCCCCCCTGGTGATAAAAAAGCCTATAATGCACCCTGGATTTAAAATGCTCCTACAGTGCCCCCGGTATTTATTATTATTATTCCCCCTGCAGTGCCCCTGTAGTAATATTCCTCCTCCCACCATACAGTCCCATGTAAATAACGTCACACCATCTATCCTGTCCCCTTCAAAATACAGTCCCATGTAAATAACATCACTCCGCTCCCTTCAGCCCCTCCAATATACAGTCCCATGTAAATAACACTATTTCCAACTGCCATAGAGTCCCATGTAAATAACATCACACCATTTCTTCAGCCCCCTCCAATATACAGTCCCATGTAAATAACATCACCCCCTCCCCAGCCTCCTTCAACATACAGTCCAGTGTAAATATATCACCCCCTGCCAGCGCCTTCAACATTCAGTCCCATGTAAATAACATCACTCCCTCGCACAGCTGCCTCCAACATTCAGTCCAGTGTAAATAACATAACTCCCTCCCACAGCCACCATCAACATACAGTCCCATGTAAATAACATCACTCCCTCCCACAGCCACCATCAACTTACAGTCCTGTGTAAATAACATCACTCCCATTCACAGCCACCATCAACATCCATTACAATTTAAATAACATCACCCTGCCCCAGCCACCTCCAATATGTAGTCTCATGCAAATAACATCACCCCGTCAACATTCAGTCCCATGTAAATAACATTCCTTCCTTCAGCCCTAACATACAGTCCCAGTTAAATAACTACAACTCCCAGCATTCCTCTGCCTCTCCCTTCACTTAACTCTCTTCATGTAGCAGACCTCACCACAGCTTCTTCTCCACCACTTCTCCTCTTCACTGCCGTCCTCTCCTGCACTGGTCACATGTCAGTGCAGGTCCTCAACCACTGCCTGTTTTACTGGTCACATGACATGAGATGTCTTCACAGGTCCTTCAGATTTTCCAGTGCATTTGATTCAATTGTATTGCCGTCCTGAGGATGGCAATACAGTTGTATCTAGCTGGCAGGCAGTACATTTGGGGCCTGGCACAAAACATCCAGAGCCCAGGCCCCTAATGTTTTAACCTAGCAATGCCCCTGTACACCAATGTAGACTCAAGCAAAACTGACTTCAAATATTACCCTCATGATTAGAGATGAGCGAAGTTTTCAAAAATTCAATTTGGACACTTTGTCGAATTTCTCCAAGTAATTCAGTGCATTACAGATTAATTAGACATAAGAACGTTAAATTTGCATTGCATAGCTAATCCTTTCTGGAAGCGAAAATGTTACTGTGCATCAGAATGATGTGCGCGTCAATATATTTGACCTGCCTATCATCATGCAGGCCACGAATATTCCTAGCTAATTCCTAGCTTCCTAATTCCTAGTTTCCATCTTAAATCTGCTTTATTCAGATGGAAAGAAAGTCCTGCAGGACTTTAATGGCCTCTGTCACACGGTCAGTGTTTAGTCAGTTTTTCCATTAATATTTCACCAGTATTGGTAAGGCAAGAACAGGAGTGATGGAAATAGGTGCATCTGTTCTGTGTTTTAGACCCACTCCTGATTTTGATTTCCAAATCATGTTAAAATCATTATGCTAAATACTGATCATGTGATAGAGGCCTTACGGTTTCTCAACACAACGCAACCACAGAATCCTTATTTTATTTTTTTTAGTTTTCTGTTCTTCTGATGGATCAGAAAAAAACTAAAAAATGAACAGTGATGTCAACACGGCCAAATAGGGACATTAGTTGCCCCGTAACAGACTTTTGAAGGTGGCAACATCCCTAAGAGTCACAAAAGTGAACCTGGAACAGAGTGGGGAGGTGGGGAAACAACAGTGGCAGAAACAGCACAATATGGTGGCAGATCACAGTAGGAACAGACAGCAGTAGAGGCAGCAGGTGTGTGGCATCAGGCAGCTGGCAAAATCAGAATGGTGGCAGAAGCACTTGGGCAGAAGTATCAGGCCATTTGTCATAATGTTCCGGTATGGCAGCACACAACAGTCAGATCATTACTACCAGAATGATCTAGTCTATTGCACCGGTGTCTGGAAATCCTGGTTGATCCAAGCCTGATTTATCTTTAAAAAGGTTAGTCTCTGGAACATTTTGTGTTGAAAGGTGAGTTCTCTTTAGGGTGACTATGCCACCTGCCGCTCTACACACCTGCTCTGATGCCACACTACTGGTTGGGCAGGAAAGCTTGTCAGTTGCAGCCACAATTCAAGTTTGATGGCGCAGGTACTGCTCCATGTCCTGCTGCTGCTGGATGGTTTCTTCAGTAGGTGGCTGAAGAAAACTACTCATCAGCGACTCAAGACTTAAGTTGCTGCTGATGAAGCCATTGCTGCTCCTACCAACCCGATCCCCTCCAGCAGTCATGGCAGTGGAGATTGAGCTCAGAGGGGCCCCCGGTTAGACCTTCATGAGGATGGGTGATGGAGCATGTAGGCAGCGACCAACCGACAACAAAGGATGTCTCGATAGTAATTGAGTTTTATATATATTGTGAGGAGTTGCTCTGGTAGACAGCTGTGCGGGTGTAGTATAGAGGCAAAGGGGGTCCAGGTAGTGCAGCAAACCATGTTTTATTTCACACTTGCACAAACAAAACTCAAAACAGTCACTTAGTGTTACTTCACACACCTGGCAAAAACGTGAGGCAAAACAAAATTCCAAGACGGGATAAAATCACCTGTGTGGTTTAGGTGCGTGTTCGCACCCGGCTGTCAGCCCAGCCGCAGGAAAGTCCAACCTCAGGCTTCCAGGCAGACTGCACGCCTCTTTGCAAGCTCTTGCTTCCAGCCCTGATAGCTCCACAGCATTACCAGCAGCTCCAGGACAATCTCTCTCAGCTGCTGGTGCTGGCTGTGTTTTTAAACCCAGCCCAAAACCAGGACTGGGTCGTGGGGAGAAACCACCCACCCTACACTTTAGCTGCTCCCGGTAAGAGCTGGCCCGGATCGGCTTTGCAGTCAAGCTATCTAGCAATTGTGTCAGTAGCACTACCTGCTGCTGACATAGACAAAATGGCTCTTACCTCACCGAGGCTATGAACCTCGGTGACATGTACCTTCCGTCGATGACGGAACCTTGCGCTCTCTTACACCATATATATTAAAGATAGTTAGTGTGAGATAGTCAGTGTAGGTTAGATAGTGATATAGTGTAGCTGATAGGTTCCAGTGCATGGTTTTAGGTGGGATGATATGTTCTGCTGTCCATAGATACATGCTACAGTGCTATTATGTCACAAGTTCACAACAATACTTAGTGCACCAATCAGTAATATGTAGTCAGAACTGCTAAAATGTGAGGTTGCCTGTATTGCAAAAAAATATGAGCTTTTTTTTCCTCCCTGGCTTGGCTGTGACGCTCTCCACTGTAATTGGACCGCACTATAGCCAGGGAGAAGGAGACGCCCATTGAGAAACAGAGCAATCTAGTCCTCCCTGTACTGATGATATTCTTTTCCATACCAGGTGGGAAAAGTAAAAGGGGGCACAGCGGGGGAACGGAGCGCAAGGCAGATAAGCTAGTAAGTGATCTTACATGCCCACACTATACCCTACACAACCCCCTACTTATTTCATAATGTCTGGACCCATGAAAGGTCCTCTTTAAGTATGACTGGTGCAGCAGGGGAAATAGATAAACGTGCCTATATGTTAGACTACCTGTTCACAACGAGTCTTATGCACAATATGTCTATGTATAACAGAACAGATTAAGTATGAATGGTGCAGTAAGTGAAGTAGATAAATGTGCCTATATATTAGACTATTAATGCTAAACCTGATGCACAGTAAGTCTATGTATAACAGAACAAATTAAGTATGAATGTCGCAGCAGTTGAACAAGATGCATAGGGCAATTACCACTGAGCCTGCACTGTCCCTTCAGTCTCCCTATGCTCTCTCTACAGTCTCTATAAACTCTTCCTATGATCTCCCTACACTGCCCCTGCTCTCTGCCTATCCAATATTCTTCAATTAAAAGCTTTGGTAACCACTGTCCTTAGCGTTTGCCACGTCTGTCCCTATGCATAGTAAAATAGCAGAGACCAGACGGGATGAGGATTTTATAGGGCTGTGACATCACAGGGGAAAGCTATCTGTGAATTGGCTCGCTGCAAGACATTATGGGTGATCTAGTGCACCCGAGCCTCTTGCTTTCACTTTGTAACATGTATAGCTGCCATTTGAGGAGAGAAAAAAAAAAAAGATTCGTTACTACAAAGTGAAAGGAAATTCTGATTAATTGTGAATAGCATTTTTCCTACACTTTGGATCAAATTCCACTTCAGATGCTTAGATTTGCCCATTACTACTCATGACAAATTCCATCCACAGCTCCTACAGATCTACTGCATATGCAAAGGAGTATTTTCTGTTAAGACAATGTACTGTAGGGAAAAATAAAAGTGAGAATAAATGCTTACAGGATCAGACTTCACAGGGTTTTGATAGCACTCTTTTAATTATTTATAAGAACTAGGTATTTTAACCCCTCCCTGACATGGATGTCCGGTCTTTAAAAAATACACCTATTAAGGAGCTGAAGGGACACCATAGTCACTGGGAGCCTATGCCTTTACATAGCAGACACCCTGTGTCGGTGATCAGCGATAATATGCCCGAATTGCCCTCCCTCCGTGAGATCACAGGCGTCAATCAATTGTAATGGCACCCTCAGACCTTCTGAAGGCTTAAAGGATTGTCATAGCAAAGTTCCTATCGTAGGAAGCCCTGTGGCAGGGCTTGATAGGAATGCTCTGAATCTCTCATAGGCTGCTAGAGACGGCGAACAGTTCCCGGCGAACATAGCTTGTTCGCGTTCGCCGCAGCGGGCGAACACATGCGATGTTCGGTCCGCCCCCTATACATCATCATTGAGCAAACTTTGACCCTGTACCTCACAGTCAGCAGACACATTCCAGCCAATCAGCAGCATACCCTCCCTAACAGACCCTCCCATCTCCTGAACAGCATCCATTTTAGATTCATTCGGAATTTGCAGTCTTAGTGAGAGGAGGGAGAGTGTAGTTGCTGCTGATTTAATAGGGAAATCGATAGCTAGGCAAGTGAATTCAGTGTCCACTCCAGTCCTGAAAGACTCATCTGATCTCTGCTGTAAGGACAGCGTCCTGACAGCACCGCAAAAAGCCCTTTTTAAGGCTGCAACATTAGTCTGCTTTTTTTTCCCTTTATATACATATTGCAGTTGCCTGGCCTGCCTGTGTGTGAGGAGCTGCAGGCCCACAGACTGTAGTGTGCCCACTGCCAGTGCCCACCCCTGTCATCCCATGTGGCACAGGACTTTGCATCAAGAAAAGGCATTTCATTTTTACACTTTAATCTAAGGTTAGTTGCCTGCCAGTGTGTGTCAGGCTGACTTCCACTGACTGTAGTGTGCCCACTGCCAGTGCCCACCACTCATACCGGCTGGCACAGGACTTTGCATAAAAAAAGGCATTTCATTTTTACACTTTAGTTTAATTTCAGCTGCTTGCCTGCTGCTAGTGTGTGTCAGGCCGACTTCTACTGACTGTAGTGTGCCCACTGCCAGTGCCAACCACTGATACCGGGTGGCACAGTAGCTTGCCGATAAATAAGGCATTTAATTTTTACACATTAGTCTAATTTCAGTTGCTTGCCTGCTGCCATTGTGTGTCAGGCCCACTTCCACAGACTGTAGTGTGCCCACTGCCAGTGCCAACCACTGATACCGGGTGGCACAGTAGCTTGCCGATAAATAAGGCATTTAATTTTTAGACAGTAGTCTAAATTCAGTTGCTTGCCTGCTGCCAGTGTGTGTCAGGCCCACTTCCACTGACTGTAGTGTGCCCACTGCCAGTGCCAGCCACTGATACCGGGTGGCACAGTAGCTTGCCGATAAATAAGGCATTTAATTTTTACACATTAGTCTAATTTCAGTTGCTTGCCTGCTGCCAGTGTGTGTCAGGCCCACTTCCACAGACTGTAGTGTGCCCACTGCCAGTGCCCACCACTGATACCGGGTGGCACAGTACCTAGCACGCGTAGTACCACTTATCTAAAAAAATGACAGGCAGAGGCAGGCCACCCGCAGGGGCCGTCGTGGTCGTGGTGCTGTGATTTCCACTGTCCCTGGAATAATGCCTAGTGTTCAGAGGCCACGTACCCTGAACCCGAAAAATTCTGAGGACATAGTTGACTGGCTTAGACAGGACACCCAATCTTCAACAGCTTCCGCTAAGAACCTTGACGCACCATCCTCCTCCAGCTCAGCTTTGGTCACCTGCTCTCAAGTTACCACGCACCCGCCCGCCGCTGATAGGAATAGTACTAGTTAAGACACCACTCATATAGGGTGTCACAGCACATTGCTCTGTGCACGCGCAGTGCCCCAATTTGGGAGTATAAGGACCGACCAAGCTGCTTTTTCCATCTCCCGGTTCCTGAAATCAATTCAGTTTGGTGTATGAGAGTTTGGTCTGTCACTGTGAAGGCAGTCGAAGGTACCCGGCCTAAATTTTTTTTCACAAAAGGCAATCCCTGATATGGGATGTAACAGGGATTAAACTGATGAGAATAGTACTACAGAAAATACCACTCATTTCGGATGTGACAGTAAATTGCACGGCGCAGACGCAGTGACCGTGGATTAAAACATAGTGGAGGGAGCCAGCGTTTTTTTAACCATCTCCCCGTTCGAAAAATCTATTCAATAAATGGCCCCCAGATTGGGGACATTAGAGGGATTAAACTGATGAGAATAGTACTACAGAAAATACCACTCATATCGGGTGTGACAGTAAATTGCACGGCGCAGACGCAGTGACCGTGGATTAAAACAGAGTGGAGGGAGCGAGCGTTTTTTTAACCATCTCCCCGTTCGAAAAATCTATTCAATAAATGGCCCCTAGATTGGGGACTTTAGAGGATTAAACTGATGAGAATAGTACTACAGAAAATACCACTCATATCGGGTGTGACAGTAAATTGCACGGCGCAGACGCAGTGACCGTGGATAAAAACAAAGGGGAGGGAGACAGCGTTTTTTAACCATCTCCCGTTCAAAAATCAATTCAATTCACCTTTCGGGGACCCTTGGTGTTGTACGTGGCTGGGTGGAGGAAGAAACCTTCAATGACATCACCGGGACATGGCTAGCTTGGTATCCAACCTTGTGCAAATGGGGAGTTTGCGGTTGTGCAAATGAACTGTTTGCGGTTGTTTGCGGTGCATTAAAAGGGGAGTTTGGTCTGTCAATGTCTGTAAAGTGGGCGTAACCCTTACACTACCTGATCGATACAACATCATACCTGATCGTATACACACACTGGATGTTTTAAAGCATGTTATTCCAAACAATTTAGGAATGTTAGTTGATTTATGCCCTTTATGGATTAAAACCCGACTCTGCGTCCACTACGTAATTTTCCATGGGAGTTTTGCCATAGATCCCCCTCCGGCATGCCACAGTCCAGGTGTTAGACCCCTTGAAACAACTTTCCCATCACTATTGTGGCCAGAAAGAGTCCCTGTGGGTTTTAAAATTTGCCTGCTAATTGAAGTCTATGGCGGTTCGCCCGGTTCGCCCGTTCGCGAACATTTGCGGAAGTTCACGTTCACTGTACGCGAAAGGAAAATTTTATGTTCGCGACATCACTATAGGCTGCCATGGCAATCATTGCAGTCTATGAGAGAAATTGATCAGACACAATGGAGTACCTCCAATGGAGGCAGACCACGCATTCACTTCAATGGGACGGTGTTACGACCAGAGGATGTGGATCCTCTTTGTCAGCTGATAAAGGACTATAAGTTAGCCCAATATTTCTGACTGCTGACTCTCAGAGTCAGGACACAGGTGTTTGCACCAGTCACCCAGAATGCAGCTAACTGCAGCAATGTGAGTCCAACAAAGGCGGAATAAAGGAACAGAAGGTCTTTACTGGCAGACGGTTATACAAAAGTCACTTGAGATAAAGGCAAAACAAAGTTCAGAGTAATGCATTGTGCAGATTAAAGCTGTCTCGTTGTCAGGCAGTCCAGGGTCAGGAATCCAGGCAGACTTACAGGAGCCGATGGGCAGAAGAGTAGACAGATGATGCAGTGTTCGATAATCCAGGTGATCCAACAAACAGATGGCAGGCAGATACATAGTCAAACTGAGCAGGGGTCAATAGTCCAGGCAATCCAGCAAGAAGACAGTAGGCAGAGTCAGGGTCAAACAAAGCAAAGGTCAGAATCCAGGAAATTTAATCAACAGACACGGAGGGACGTTTCAGTGGGAGTCCAGAGGTACAACAACCACACTTGGGCACTTCCTCCAGAGTGAAGCTGCCCTAAATACTCAAAGCCCCACCTATGGGTGGGGAGGATAATCAGGACCAGCTGCTTATGCCCTATAAGACAGGGAGAGGTGCACGCACATGCTCTATAGCGCCTCAGATGACACCTGGCAGTGAGGATGGATGCGGCGATATGCCGGAGGACTCCTGCGTCTCCTATAAGGTAAGCCAGCCCTGGGATCCATGGTGCTGAGCTGTGCAGACAGGGATCTGTCCTCCTGCGGTGGGGACACAGAGCCAATGCTGACAGACGGCTTGTTCCTATAAACTTGTATAGGAACGAGCTGTACCATTGAAGTGAATTGGACAGCTTCTTGTAATTACAACTGCTCACAGCTGCAAGGTCGATGGCGAGCGGGTAAATAATGAAGGAAAGGCTCCGCTGGCATGGTACGTCGCCATTTCTTCAACCAGCTGATCAACGAGGGTGCCAGTGGTCAACTCCGGCAATCTGATATTGATGACCTATCCTGAGAATAGATCTTCAATAAAAATATCTTGGGGGAAAATTTGCTTCTGCCTCACCGGTTTTTTGCCTTCCTCTGGATCAACTTGTAGGAAACAGGCCGAACTGGATGGACAAATGTCTTTTTTCGGTCTTATATACTATGTTACTATGTTACTATGAAACCCCGTTTAAGTATTAGACCACAAGAAAAACTATAAAAATGTGTTATAACTGATCATACTGATCCGCAGATTGAATTTAATATATTTTTTTCCGCATAGGGAACATGGGTTTACCAATAGCCATATATGTTACTGTCAATTTGCCATTATAATTTGAGATGTCCCAAACTATTCGCCGGCGAACAGTTCCCGGCGAACATCGCATGTTCGCCTTCGCGGCGGCGGGTGAACATATGCGATGTTCGGTTTGCCACCTATACGTCATCATTGAGCAAACTCTGACCCTGTACCTCACAGTCAGCAGACACATTCCAGCCAATCAGCATACCCTCCCTCCCAGACCCACCCACCTACTATCAAAAAGGAAGGACAGCATCCATCTTAGATTCATTCTGAAGCTGCAGTGTTAGTTAGAGCATGGAGAGTGCTGCTGCTGCTGAATTAAAGGGGTTCTTCACTTAGTTACAACTGATGATCTATCCTCAGAATAGATCATCAGCATCTGATCGGCCGGGGCCCGACACCCGGGACCCCCGTCGATCAGCTGTTTTAAAAGGCGGCGACGTTGCAGGAGCGCCGTGGCCTTCTCACTGTTTACCGCTGCTAGCGCTCTGTGAACAGAGCTTAGCCTCGCCCACGCCACTTGATACAAGTCGTGATGTCACTGGGCGGGGCGCAAGCAGCGGTAAACAGTGAGAAGGCTGCGTCGCTCCTGCAGCGCCGCTGCCTTCACAAACAGCTGATAGGCGGGGGTCCCGGGTGTCGGACCCCGGCTGATCAGATGTTGATGATCTATCCTGAGGATAGATCATCAGTTGTAACAAAGTGAAGAACCCCTTTAATAGGGAAAGCGTTAGCTAGGCCGCTGTTCTGTGTCCACTCCAGTCTTCAAAGACTCATCTGCTGTACGGACAGAGTCCTGACAGCAACCCAAAAAGCCCTTTTTAGGGCTGGTACATCAGTCTGCTTTTATTTATTTTTTCTATATATATATTGCAGTTGCCTACCCATGTGTGAGAGGCCGCAGGCCCAAAGACTGTACTGTGTGCACACCACTCATATTTGGGTGGCACAGTACCTTGCAGATAAAAAAGTCATTACATTTTTACCCTTTAATATAATTGCAGTTGCCTGCCAGTGTGTGTCAGGCCCACAGACTGTACTGTGCCAACTGCCCACCACTCAGAGGGTGTCACAGTACATTGAACGGCGGACGCGCAGTGACCTAAAATTCAAACGAAGCAGACAGAGCATGGGTCTTTTTCCATTTCCCGGTTCCAAAAATCTATTCACTACACCGGCCCTGGCCCTGATAAGGGACAAAACTGAGATTAAACTGATAGGAATAGTACTTAGTTAACACTAGTTGCATTGGTGGCAAATTCTATTGCAAGTGCCCAAAATTAGAAGGAAGCAGACAGAGCAAGCTTTTTTCTCTATCTCCCCATGCAAGGATTAAATTCAATACATGTCCCCTGATAGGGGACTTAACAAAGATTAAAATGGTAAGAATAGTAGTTAACACTAATTGTATTGGTGGCACAGTACATTGCACGGCGCAGATGCAGTGCCCCAAATTGGAAGTAAGAGGACCGACCAACCATCTTTTTCCATCTCCCGGTTCCTAAAATCTATTCTATACACCGGCCCCTGATAGAGGACAAAACAGAGATTAAACTGGTAAGAACAGATTTTTTTAATTTAAAAAAAAGAGGACAGCCTCTGCTGAGCTGGGTATTTTTTGGCCGCGTTACTAAACGCTCATGCTCAATGGCTGTAGGCTCATGCATACTTTTGCAGAGGTGACAAACCTGGTCAGTCAAACCCAAGGCAACATCATCGACCTTATCCCATATGTGTTTTTTCTGGAGCGTGCCCTGCGAAGAGTGCTGGATCAGGCCGTAGATGAGCATGAAGAGGAAGAGTTGTGGTCACCATCACCACCAGAAGCAGCCTTGTCATCGTCGATTGCTGGACCTGCGGCAACGCATAGAGAGGAGTCTGAAGAAGAGGAGTCAGAGGAGGAAGGTGGCTTTGAGGAGGTGGAAGACCAACCACAGCAGGCGTCCCAGGGGGCTTGTTGTCATCTTTCGGGGACCCTTGGTGTTGTACGTGGCTGGGTGGAGGAAGAGACCTTCAATGACTTCAGTGAGGACAAAGAACGGGACATGGCTAGCTTGGCATCAACCCTTGTGCAAATGGGGAGTTTGCGGTTGTGCAAATGAACTGTTTGCGGTTGTTTACGGTGCGTTAAACGGGGAGTTTGGTCTGTCACTGTGAAACAGGCGTAACCCTTACACTACCTGATCGCTACAACATCATACCCGATCGTATACACACACTGGATGTTTTAAAGCACGTTATGCCAAACAATTTAGGATTGTTAGGTGATTTATGCCCTTTATGGATTAAAACCCGACTCTGCGTCAACTACTTAATTTCCCATGGGAGTTTTGCCATGGATCCCCCTCTGGCATGCCACAGTCCAGGTGTTAGTCCCCTTGAAACAACTTTTCCATCACTATTGTGGCCAGAAATAGTCCCTGTGGGTTTTAAAATTCGCCTGCCTATTGAAGTCTATGGCGGTTTGCCCGTTCACGAACATTTGCGGAAAATTGCGTTCTCCGTTCGCTAACTAAAAATTTTATGTTCGCGACATCACTAATTATAATGCCATCTTTTCATTAAAGAGATTGAAAGGGGTTGTATATAGTACTAAAGATCTTAGAGTATCTTAAATTACATGACGTTTCAGGGTAATCTGAGCTCTTCTGATTTGGATCGAATCAGACCTGAAATACATTTCAAGAAAGTCACTGATCTCTATAACAGAAGTGACACCTAAACAGAATTTTAGCTTGAACCTATATCAGTTAGCAATGCTTCACAAATTGTATGTGGTATCAGGGGTTTAGGAACTATTTCTATTAGTGAGAGCTAAGTCAAGATATTAGCTTATCCCCTATCCAGAGTATCTGATCAGTAGGAGTCTGAACTACTTGGATCCCCACTGGCCATAAAAAAGAAGAGACTCATTACCACAAACAAATGAAGCGGCTGGTCCCGTAAGACTGCTAATGATTAGCAAGTGCTGTGCCATATCTGTCCAGTCCCTTCTACACAGAGCATATGAGATGACACATTTCACAGATACATATTATCCTAGATTAACGTGGTCTTCAGAAATTTATTTCACGTATTGATGACCTATCAATATCTGAGGGTCTGACTCCAGGCAACCCTGTCAATCATCTGTATTTAGGGACTGTAGTATTCAAACAACTGTTGTGGTCTTTTCATAGTACACCAAGCACAGCACAATACCTTGCATAGCGACTGTGTTTGCTATTGTATCTCCATCCTATTTACTTCAATGGACAGAGAGGGCAGAAAGGCCATGTGACCAATGGACGTGGCGTTTGTGTCTAATGGAAGAGGTCATAGGGCTCAGCCAAGCTGGATGGCCCCCTCTAAAGGCTGATCAGTAGGGGTACTGGGAGTCTTATCCCCACCAATCAGATATTGATGACCTATTCTAACCATATGTCCTCAATATGTAAATCACAGAAAACCCATTTAAGCACATTGACTGCTAGTAATGTGATTACTACTAGATCCTCTTATAAAGTCCCCCGCCATGCACGAGCAACTCATCCAGCATGAGCCGCTATGATAAATTTCGTACATCTTTAGACTGTGTTTACACTGATTGTGTCATGCAACTTATTATGTAATGTATGTCAATGGTGTAGCAATGCAACATGCAACCTACTGTGATATGACAGTTGAACAATTTAGACTTGGATTTTGTGTTTGCAAGTCACATGTCGCTAGCCACTTTCACACCCTTAAAAGGGCTATCCCATCCCTATAATGCCCGGGCCCCTAACACAGGTTGTACTTACCTTGCTCTCCGGCACCCACGTCGCTTCTGATGCACACACAGCTGCCGCTGCATCTCCCTGTCGTGTGGATCAAAACATCCGGCAGTGGGTGTGGGGGGGATTTGGGTTGTCAGCCAATAGCAGGCTGCGACAGGTATAAACCGAATTGCGGGTGCATACATCCTGCCCCCCAGCCGTCGCTGGATGTTTTGCCTCGCACGACGGGGAGATGTGGCAGCCATGCGGGCATCAGAAGCGACGCGAGTGTAGGGGAGCAAGGTAAGTATAACTTGTGTGGGGACCAGATATTAGAGGGGGCATTATAGGTTTTGGATACATCCTGCCCCCCGGCCGTCGCTGGATGTTTTGACTTGCACGACGGGGAGATGTGGCAGCCATGAGGGCATCAGAAGTGACGCGAGTGTAGGGGAGCATGGTAAGTATAACTTGTGTGGGGACCAGATATTAGAGGGGGCATTATAGGTTTTGGATAGCCCCTTTAACTTCACTGTAAGTCACATGTAACACGATAATCACCTGAGACTTGCCAGCAACTTGGCTTTATTTTCACAGCTAAATCATAGTTCTAAAATAGTAGCTCGACAAAAGTTGCAGGTAAATCACACATATTTTTGTTCACGCAAATTTTTTGCAACTTGTTACTGCACGACACATGTCAGCATGTAGTTGTAGCCTTTTTCTTCTTTAGTCCTGTATCAGAATAATGTGTGGCAGGGCAAGATTGGCTTCTGTCTATTTACAAACTACTATAAATGCTGTAGCAAATTTACAAGTTTGCCATTGCTTTCCTTTGATTTATGTACTGATTTGATAACTGAGTACAAAACCTTTCCTTATTTAGATGACAAAACGTTTAGCACAGACAGCAGACCAGATAGAGATGGGAGAAGCGAGTAATCAAATATTTCCATAGGAAAGGAATGAATGAGAAGATAATTAACCCCTTCCCGGGTGGTCGGGTTTATCTCTGAATTGACATTTTGGTACGTCCTTTCAGAGATTGCAGCTGCACGCTAATCATGCAGCTGCTGTGCCGGGAGCCCACTGTCAGTGACAGCAGGGCACCCCAAAGAGAAAATAGGTAAACGGAAAAAAACAAATGGTAAGTGGTTCTGTGAACAACACAAGAACCCCGGGCTATAGGCGCCAGAGGGTGGACTTGTACCTGAAGTAGGTTGTAGGTTTGGTGAGATTGTAAATAAATAAAAACTATGATCTTGTTGATATTTAAGAGGTGTGTGGGGAGGCAGCACAGGTGTTCTTAGGGAACAGAAAGATTTCAGTCCCTAGGGAGCAATATTAGCAGTGAGAGTGATCCAGTACCGATTGTGGGTCGACACCGGGTCCCTCAGAAAAAAGGAACACCAATCGGAGGCGCCACACCCAGAGGACTGAAGAAGAGATAGTTTGAGTAGGTAGAGGGGGCGAATTTAATCACTCTATATCGTATAGACATTATAGATAGGATGCCAAGTATTATTATGTGCAGTTAAAAAATACGTTCCTCTTGGAAGGAGGAGTAAGGTGGACCCCAGGTGAGTAGTCAAATGGTCAAAGCGATAGATAAGGTTCAATGATGACCGTACTCACTTCACGGGGGGGGGGGGGGGAATGGACACAGGATAAAGCTCAAGACACCTGTATCCTAAATTTCCCCCCCGGCCAGGATCACGTGTCTGATTGTACAGATTGACGGCAACCACTGTAGGCTTCTGGTCAAAACGTTTTATTGAGGGAACAACTGGCCCAACGCGTTTCGGAGGTATACTTCTCCTTCTTCAGGGGTAACAGAAAATGCAGAATGATACAAAAAATGTAAATTACAAGAGTTAAAAGCTACCTATTACAATGTATCCATGCAAAGCCCTAAAAATGCCTATGTACGTATATAAAAGATGAAACTTATATAAAACCACAAAATTGAATGGTAGGGTAGTCCCAAAGGGACAAATGCTGTCTCACTTATACCTGGAATGTGTTGTAAGACTAAAGAATATATTATAAGACTGAAAATAGATGGTTTCCTGCATTGGGGGGGTACCAGCAAGATATGAAAGTTCAATTTACAGACAAGCAGACACAGATAAAAATAGACACAAATAAGAAATAACTAAATAAATCAATCAATCACCAGAATAATAGTGTCCATAAAAATACGCTGCACGGACAACAAAATGAAATCAGATAAGAGGAACATGATTTAAAATATCCATAGATGTTCAATAAAATATGTGTTTACCATATATTAAAATATAGAATGCCCAATAGGGTATGTGGGGAACAGTAGAATGCTCAATGGGAGTATATGTGAGGCAATTGGGGTACAGGCATTGGGACTGGCATGTGAGTGCCTTACTTTCAGGGGTCTTACTGGAGCGGTCCACAGGATGTCAGGAGAGCACCGCTTTTCACCTGTGGGCACCTATCCATTTGGAATGACGACAGCTGGTAAATAACTGGAACCTGTCCTTCACTCTAGAACACAATAAATCATCAATAATCTTCCTAGACTTACAGCTGACTATTGAAAACATGAAAATCACCACCCAGACCCACTTTAAAACCGTCGACGCCAATAGCTATCTCGAATATACCAGCTGTCATCATCCCAAATGGATACAAAATATCCCCTATAGCCAATTCAAAAGAATCAGAAGAAACTGCTTCAGTGACCACACCTTAAAAACCCAATTAAGAACGTTAAAAAACAGATTTATTGAAAAGGGATATCCAAACAGATTGCTTGAAGAATCCGTTAAACGCATCTCTAAAATTTCTCAAAAAGATAGCCTAAAACCTAAGGATAAAACAAAACCAACCGTTGAAAGTTCTGCCGTCCCTCCATATCACACCAGCTTCATCACAAGATATAGCACCCAACACAATCTCATTCGCAAAATTTTAACGAAAAATTGGGCCATACTCTTAAAAGATCCCCTCCTCAAACAGCACATTACCTCTGTCCCCACTCTGAATTTCCGAAGAGCCAAAACTCGAAAGAATCTAATAGCCCCCTCCTGCCCCAAACTCTCGGATCCGCACAAAAGAGAAAAAACCACTGAAAAAATCCCAGGTGTGGTCAAATGTAACATCAAGAGGTGCAAATGTTGCAATATGATCACACCGGGAATTAAAAATATCACCAACCCCTCCACTGGAGAATCATATGCCATAAGACAACATCTAAATTGTGGCTCCACAAATGTTATATACGTATTACGCTGCTCATGTTCTTTGCTCTACGTAGGACGTACCACCCAATCCTTACGCGAAAGGATGAATGAGCACCGCTCAAACATAGCGAGGAAGATCCTTACGCATAGTGTCTCTAGACACTATGCCATTATTCATAATGGAGATGCAACATGTCTACAGGTTACCCCTATTGAAATGGACATACAGTCTTACAAATCCTTGTGCAGGCGGGAGATGTACTGGATCTTCAATTTAAACACCTTAACACCGTTCGGGCTAAATGAATCCCTTGAGCACAACAACTATTAGAGTTCCAGTACATCCCCGCCAGACAGAACCGAATACCTCATGTGACCACTAGCCTTGCCCTCTTTCCTATATACCTCGTAACCCATTCATTACAATCTAATTCTATTAGTCTGCACTTCTCCGACCCCTGAGACCCTAGGTAGTGGGACCCCCACTCCTATCATTTTGATATTATAACACCATCTTAACATTGTTACTACCATCAGTATCACCTTTTTTTTTTTTTTATAGCATCTTTTTATTGGCTTTTCAAAGTGAAACAATAAAACATAACATTACAGCCTCGACAATAGCAGTAACATAGTCCAGAGCTATAGATAAAACTCAAAATAGCAACGAACAGCAAGGGGTAAGTTAGCATAGAGCAGTCAAGAAACATCAAATAGTGACACAAAACCCCACACATGAAAGCTCTCAATGGGCAAATCCTGTAAAGTCGCTCACTCACACCTTCACACACACATCATTCACACATCCCCATCAACTGAAATCACAACACTCTTGTACCTTAAGGCAACAATGTCTGCGCCTCAATCCACGGGCTCCAAATCTTCAGAAAGCGGTCCGGCTTCCCCCTCCTCTCATAGGTGAATTTATACATATTGAGGTCAGAATTAACTATTTGTATCCACTGTTGAAGTGAAGGGGCCTTAGGAGGCTTCCAATTTAAAAGGATAACCTTTCTCGCATAGAATAATAATAGTCTATATAACTTCCTGGCATATTTAGTAGGAACTATTTCATTTGCTATACCCAATAGACTCGTTAATGGGGAACATACATCAGGAAACCCCACTCTCTCATTGATAAAAGCACGCACTGCCTTCCAGTAATCATATATAACAGGACATTTCCAGATCATATGCATAAAATCCCCTGGAGAAGTACCACACCTTGTACAGTCCGGAACTGGCAATTTACCCATCTTAAACAATCTCTCTGGGGTGTAATAAACTCTATGTAACCATTTGGCTTGTATCACCTGGTCTCTAGAGCTAACAACCGTGGATCTCCAATTATAACATATCTCCTTGACATGCCCGTCTTCAAAGTGTTCTACGTCTCCCCTCCACTTAGCAAGAGAACTATCTATTGGGGAATCCTGCAGGAGAAGTAGCGTTATGTATAGGGTAGAGACTGGTTTAACCAGTGTTTGCCGCCTAATGACAGTTTCTATTGGCCCACATCCCAATTTGAGGGGTTCCCTACCGAATTGTGCGCTGCAGGCGTGTCAGAGCTGAAGATATCTATATAGACTATGTTGCGGAAGGCGAAATTCCTGCTTTAAACTAGAGAATGATTTAAACAGGCCATCAGCATACAACTGATCTAGGTACCGAAGCCCATGTTTGGGCCAGAAATCAAACTCTACTAGGGAAAGCAATTCGGGAAGATTCCCGTTACCCCACAAGGGCAAATAGGGGGACCAGTCTGCTCCACTCTCATTCACACCTCTCAGCTTGCTCCATTTGATCCAAATCTGCCTCACCGCATGCATAGATTGGGTGTAAAACAATGCACAGCCGTTCCCCTTCCTATAAGCTAGGTTGGTCAACGCCTCATATGAGCCCACCAGAGCTGCTTCCAGAACCACCGCGGGATTACTCCTGTCTACTCTCACCCACCAGGCAACATAATTCAACTGGGCCGCGACATAATACAGGTACATGTTGGGTAAAGCCAAACCCCCCCCCTAGTATAAGGCGCCTGAAGGGTGCGCTTCGCTATTCGGGGGTTGGAGTTATTCCATAAGAAAGGGATGATAGATTTATCTAAGGCAATGAAGTGCTTCCGAGGAAGTAGTATCGGAGCGGCCCTATAAATATATAGCAATTTAGGGAGAAGGATCATTTTAATAATGTTGATACGTCCCAGGAGGTTGAGAGGTAATTTCCCCCAAGCATCTAGTTTCCTGCCTATGTACTGAACTACCGGGAGCACATTAAGCTCATAAAATCTCCCGACCTCTTTGTGAATGACAATCCCTAAGTACGTAAAGGTCTCCACAACTTGGAGCCTAGCACTTGAAGATATCAGGGTAGAGTCAAACTCATCAATTAGACAAAGACTAGACTTAGTCCAGTTAACTCGCAAACCCGAGAAGCTACCAAACCTATCTACTATCCTCAAAAGAGCTGCTAGTGATTCCCCCGGATCTGCCAAATACACCAACATATCATCTGCATATAGCGAGATTTTCTCAGTAATGCCCGCTATATCCCATCCCTCAACACTAGAGTCAGAGGAGATAAGTACAGACAAGGGCTCCATTACTAAGGCAAACAGGAGGGGGGAAAGAGGACAACCTTGCCTTGTACCTCTGCCCAGAGGGAAAGAGTCTGACAAGTATCCATTCACTCTAACCCGTGCGGTGGGAGACTTGTATAGAATTTGTAGCCATCGCAGGTATATCTCCGGGAAGCCCATCTTACGTAATACCGCCCACATGAAGTTCCATTCGACCGAGTCGAAGGCTTTTTCGTTATCCAAAGCGGCTAGCACTCTCGTGCCTCGGTTGTCATGAGCTACCTAAAGATTAGTGAAAAGCCGCCTAAGATTAATATCGGTGGTCTTCCCAGGCATAAAACCAGATTGATCGACCCCCACTAAGGAAAGGATAACCTCCCTCAACCGCAACGCCAAGACTTTGGCCAGGATTTTGAGATCTAAATTCAGAAGTGAGATGGGCCTATAAGAGCTACATAATTCGGGAGCCTTCCCTTTCTTATGCAATATCACAATCGTAGCCTCTGAAATGAAGGTTGGCATATCATTACTTTCTAGTATCACCCTCAGCAGCGTCCTAATCCTAGGGACAAGCTCTTTTGAAAAACGCTTGTACCATTCAGCTGGAAAGCCGTCAGGACCAGGCGTTTTTTTGGTAGCAAGTGCACTGATGGCATGCTCTATTTCCATCTCAGATATTTCCGTGGCTAAAAAGTCCCTATCGCTACTATCCAGGGATGGGAGATCAATGTTAGACAAAAAGCCTAGGACTTCGCTTTGAGTATTGCTGGTTTTAGAAGCATGGAGCTCAGCATAATAAGAGGCGAAACGATGACATATACCTCTAGGATCTCTCAACAAAGTCCCCTGAGCATCTAAAACCTCCGCTACCACTGTTTGTTGGATCTCAGTTTTGGCCAAGTACGCCAGGGCTCTACCACATTTGTCTCCATTAGAGAAAATATTATGTCGCTGATTCAATATTTTTTTTTGGGTATAGTCAGTTAAGTGTAGATTGAACCGTCTTTGCGCATCCAGCCACTTCGTGTGAGCCTCTCTACTCTGACTAACGACATACGCCTCCTTAGCTATTGTGACTTCCTTTTCAAGCTTCCCTCTCTTGACATTGAGCTCCTTCCTATGGGTAGCAATCGCTAGAATCAAAGCCCCCCTCATCACAGATTTAGAAGCATCCCATTCTACTAAAGGATCAACGGAACCTTCATTGCTAGCCCAGTATTCAGTCATAGTGTCAATACAGGTACCCACCACGGACAAATTTTCCAACCACACGGGATTTAGCCTCCACTGTCTGTCGCCCGCAGAAACTGTTTGGGAAATGGACAGTAGGAGAGGAGCATGATCCGACACTCCCCTTGGTAAATAAACACTTGCATGAAGGTGCGGCAAGAGGTCTCTGCTAATAAACGCTAGGTCTATACGCGATAATGAGCCAGTAGAAGAGGAATAGCAAGAAAATTGTTTATCAACTGGATGTAAATATCGCCACGCCTCTATCAGGTCATAAGCAGCTGCCCAGTGTTGGAGTGAAGAATTATGGGTAGCCTGGGGATGAAGCCTGTCCCGTAGGGGGTCGAGGGTGGCATTAAAATCACCTAACAAGATATGAGGTATGTCTGGGAACATCGCTAACTTCGCAATAAGCATATCAACAAAGTCTCTGCGAAATGGAGGTGGAACATACACACCCGCTATTAAATACTGCATTCCCCATATACTGGCCTGTAGCAGAACAAACCTGCCTTGTGGATCTATTTGCACTGAAATAATCTGAAACGGAAGTTTCTTGGCGACCAAAATAGAAACACCCCGAGCATAATTGGAGTACGTGGCATGGTACACAGGACCAAGCCAAGGACGCCGCAAAGCAAGCACCTTGCGGCCCTGAAGGTGCGTCTCCTGCAAAAGAATAATGTCTGGATCATACCTTTTCAGGTAATCAAATACCAGGGACCTCTTGACCTTATTATTCAGGCCCCTGACATTCCAGGAGAGAAGCTTAACTACCGCCATTTATCCCTCCAAATAGGTATATGCCAGCAACTCCAACCGATGGGGAACCATTCACACACACACGCACACACGCACACACACATCCAATCAAAAAAGGGAACAATAAAATAAAGTCCCATGACACTATAACTGAAGTGCCTTTTCCCGTCCCTCCCTGCCCAGACCTCCCAAACATGGTTGAGCTTTGATCCCTAACAAACTAAACTACGGGACAGCGAGTCCTCTACTAACTGTACTCTAGATCATAGAGTGTCAAAGAGTTAAACAGTGAGAAAGAACCCCATATACATATATATGGATAAGTAAAGTAAACGATGCAATAACATTAAACGGTGCTCGTTCGTGCAGGAGGTCCTGCCCGGCTCAGGTAAGCAAAGAAAACATGACCCAGTCAGCGACGAAGCATAAGGGTCCCTCAGAGAACATCTGTGGGTGAGGCACAGCAATCCTGAAAGAGAAACAACTGGCAGAAACAACAAAACAGTCTCCTTCATGACTACAACTTCACTTCACGTTGACCCCGGCAGATGCCGAAGGCAGAAAGCAACCACCCCCTTTATTCCTGCTGATTTCTCCCGGAGTGCGTGGTTTAGCGATGGGGTCTGGCGTCCAGGATCCTGTCAATCCATTCTGAAGCTTCCTCGGGAGTAGCAAAGAAACGGACAGTCTCTCCATCTTGTACCCGCAGGCGAGAGGGATATATCATGGCGTACTTCACTTGTTTGTCCCGTAATCTGTCCCGAACCTCAGCAAACTGCCTCCTTTTCTTCTGAATTTCGGCCGTAAAATCAGGGTAAAAGGACAAGCGGGTGTTTTCGTATGGCACCGCACCTTTTTGTCTGGCAGTCAGTAAAATAGCATCCCTGTCCCTGTAGTTAAGGAGTCTCATAATGAAGGGACGTACAGGAGAGCCCGGTGGCAGCGGCCTAGTAGGGACCCGGTGAGCCCTTTCAATCACAAAGCTGGCAGAGAGATTGGCTGGGCGTAAAATATCTCTGATTAGTTGTTCCGCAAATTGCTCCGGATTGGAGCCTTCAGCTCTCTCAGGCAAACCTAGGATGCGTACATTATTGCGTCTGCTGCGATTCTCAGCATCCTCTGCTCTGGCATGTAAGATCTGTATCTGCTGCATTAAGCGCCTGGTGTCTGTTTCCATCTTCTTAGATGTGTCCTCCACTGCACTCACTCTTTGTTCCACCGCCGACGTACGTTCTTTGATTTTAGTGAAATCATGGCGCAAGCAACTGAGATCGGATTGCAGGTGGTCGATTTTTGATATAAGAGCAGTTTGGCAGTCAGCTATCGCTTTCATAATTTGAGATGTTTCAGAGGAGAGCCCAGAAGACTGGGACCCCTCATGTCCTTGTTCCGTCTGGCTCATGGCATCCATAAACTGCTTGGCGGATAATGGAGTCACAGAGGGGCCTCTGCGGCCCATAGAAGCAGACAAAAAAAAAGGGGGTGAGAGGATATAGCTGCACCTGGGGGGACTTATAACAATGCCTTCCCCACAGGTCTTATGGCTGACCCAGAGGACGGTCCCTGCAGCAGCGTCTGCTAACAGCGCCTCCCCCTCCAGCAAAGACGGCGCCTGCCACGTGTCAGGTGAGCGGAGGAGAGTCACAGGACTCCGAATCTCCCCCTGCTCAGGTCCCCGGCTCCTCCACTCCCCGGTTCGCACAGGCCTTCTTCACCCCACCGCTACCTCTGTCTGTGCTGCCGGATGCTCTGGCTGCGTTCTCCCGGCCGGGTGCAGTCGCGGTATCTGCAGGTCTTCACCTCCCGCTCCCGTGGGCAGCGCGGGAAGTCGGATGTCGGGAGAGATGCTGCGGGGGTTTCTGCGCTCACCCTATATGTGCCGCTAGTCCGGGGGACAGTCTTCACTGCAGCAGCTGTAAGTATAGGCACAGTGGGGACTCAGGAGCCGGGCTTTAGCTGATGTAGGTCAGGATTCTGGAGGAGCACACCGAACCCACGTCTTCACTCCATGCCAGTCAGGCCACGCCCCCATCAGTATCACCTTTAATCTATTTCCACATCATCCAAAACCAAAAAAAGATCATAGAAAAAAGTTCATATTCAAGGAACTCATGTCATTTCATCCCACTGAGAAAGAATACCTGTCCTTCAGGAATGTGCTTAACACTACCCATTCGGGACCCAGCATCATAGATCACGTTATTCATATACTCTTAGACTATACACATTTACACACATACCCATATATACCCTTCCCGGACCTAGTGTTATAGATTACCTATATATTTCCACACCATTTATATGGATTACCCATCTATCCCATTTAAAAAATTGCCCCCAGCTCTCCAAACCCCCCCTTTTCTTTTCTCCTTCAAGAGTATTATACATGTTAATTTGATTTTTAATAGCCTATTCATTTCACCGGCCCCAGAGGTAGGCATGCGTTCCATCCTGGAACGCAACTCATATTATCAGGAAGACCGGGTGCGCTCCATGCTGAAGCGCATGACGCACATCCGGCATATTACACACACTTCCGGGTTCGGCGCTCCCGCCTCTATGCACGTGGAGAACATAAGAACGCCGGATAGGTGCCCACAGGTGAAAAGTGGTGCTCTCCTGACATCCTGTGGACCGCTCCAGTAAGACCCCTGAAAGTAAGGCACTCACATGCCAGTCCCAATGCCTGTACCCCAATTGCCACACATATACTCCCATTGAGCATTCTACTGTTCCCCACATACCCTATTGGGCATTCTATATTTTAATATATGGTAAACACATATTTTATTGAACATCTATGGATATTTTAAATCATGTTCCTCTTATCTGATTTCATTTTGTTGTCCGTGCGGCGCATTTTTATGGACACTATTATTCTGGTGATTGATTGATTTATTTAGTTATTTCTTATTTGTGTCTATTTTTATCTGTGTCTGCTTGTCTGTAAATTGAACTTTCATATCTTGCTGGTACCCCCCAATGCGGGAAACCATCTATTTTCAGTCTTATAATATATTGTTTAGTCTTACAATGCATTCCAGGTATAAGTGAGACAGCATTTGTCCCTTTGGGACTACCCTACCATTCAATTTTGTGGTTTTATATAAGTTTCATCTTTTATATACGTACATAGGCATTTTTAGGGCTTTGCATGGATACATTGTAATAGGTAGCTTTTAACTCTTGTAATTTACATTTTTTGTATCATTCTGCATTTTCTGTTACCCCTGAAGAAGGAGGAAGTATACCTCCGAAACGCATTGGGCCAGTTGTTCCCTCAATAAAACGTTTTGACCAGAAGCCTACAGTGGTTGCCGTCAATCTGTACAATCAGACACGCGATCCTGGCCGGGGGGGAAATTTAGGATACAGGTGTCTTGAGCTTTATCCTGTGTCCATTCCCCCCCCCCCCCCCCCGTGAAGTGAGTACGGTCATCATTGAACCTTATCCATCGCTTTGACCATTTGACTACTCACCTGGGGTCCACCTTACTCCTCCTTCCAAGAGGAACGTATTTTTTAACTGCACATAATAATACTTGGCATCCTATCTATAATATCTATACGATATAGAGTGATTGAATTCACCCCCTCTACCTACTCAAACTATCTCGTCTTCAGTCCTCTGGGTGTGGCGCCTCCGATTGGTGTTCCTTTTTTCTGAGGGACCCGGTGTCGACCCACAATCGGCACTGGATCACTCTCACTGCTAATATTACCCCAAAGAGAAGGCAGGGACCGTTCCTGTGTGTCCCTGCCTTCTAAATTGCTGTATACACAGCACTGAACGAGCGTTGTGTATACAGATCGGGAAGCAATGTGCCGCTTCCTGCTCCGGCCCAGTGGTCATGTTTTCCATAGACCTCGATCAGCCCTACACTGAGGCTGTACAGTGCTGTTGTAATGTTGTACTTCCTGTAGCTGGGGCTAGTATGTCAGCCCCAGTTACAGGAGAAATCAATAGTAAAAAAAAAAAAAAATGAAGTTAAATGTCCCCCAGAGGTCTTGTATGAACTTATGGGGGACACAAAGTGTAAAATAAAAAAGAATAAAAAAGTTTCATATGTAAAAAAAATTTTTGTTAAAAATGATAAAAATATAAAAATGTTAAAAATAACAAATATGTCTAAATAAAAATAGACATATTTGGTATCACAGCGTCCGTAACTCACATGATCTAACGCATCAGGTGAAAGCCGTAAAAAATTTTTAATAAACATTAAGCCAAAACAGATTTTTTAATTGAACAAAAAGTTGGATGTAGCCCAAAATAGTAGCAAAAAAAGTCACCTCACCCTGCAAAAAATAAGCCCCTACATAAGACCACAGCAAAAAAAAGTTAAAAATATGTCTCAAAAACATGATTTTTCTCTGCTTTTATTGCATAAAATATAAAAAAATAAAATAAATTTAAATTGCTGCGTCCATAATTACTGGCTCACCATCATCTACCCCATCAAAGTAAATGGTGTAAACAAATAAACAATTGAAAATTATGCTAAAACAGCTTTTTTTTGTCACATCACCTCACAAAAAACATAATATCAATCAATCAAAAAGTCGTATGTACCCCAAAAAGGTAGCAATAAAACCGTCTCCTCATCCTGTAAAAAACAAGCCCTCACACAAGACCATAGCCAGAAAAATGTAAAAAATGTGGCTCTAAAAAATGGCAACAAAACATAATTTTTTTACTAAAAATATTCTCATGGTGTAAAACAAAAAAAATATAAAATAACCTAGACACCTTTGGTATCGTTGCGTCCGTAACGACTGGATCTATAACAATCACATGATTTACATGATCACATGCTTTACCCCATCAATAGAGATGTCGCAAACATAACATTTTCCGTTCGCGAACGGCGAACGCAAACTTCTGCAAATGTTCGCGAACGGGCGAACCGGGCGAACTGCCATAGACTTTAATAGGCAGGCGAATTTTAAAACCCACAGGGACTCTTTCTGGCCACAATAGTGATGGAAAAGTTATGTCAAGGGGACTAACACCTGGACTGTGGCATGCCGGAGGGGAATCCATGGCAAAACTCCCATGGAAAATTACATAGTTGACGCAGAGTCGGGTTTTAATCCTAAAGGTGCATAAACCCCCAACATTCCTAAATTGTTTGGAATAACGTGCTTTAAAACATCCAGTGTGTGTATACGTTCAGGTATGATGTTTTATCGATCAGGTAGACTCCTCTCTCTGCGTTGCCGCAGGTCCAGCAATCGACGACGACAAGGCTTCTTCTGGTGGTGATGGTGACCGCAACTCTTCCTCTTCATGCTCATCTACGGCCTGATCCAGCACTATTCGCAGGGCACGCTCCAGAAAAAATGCATATGGGATGAGGTTGATGTTGCCTTGGGTTTCACTGACCAGGTTTGTCACCTCCGCAAAAGTACGCATGAGCCTACAGCCATTGTGCATGAGCGTTCAGTAACACGCCCAAAAAATACCCAGCTCCACAGAGGCTATCCTCTTTTTTTTAAATACAAAAAAAATCTGTTCTTACCAGTTTAATCCCTGTTACGTCCCCTATCAGGGGCCGGTGTACGGAATGGATTTTAGGAACCGGGAGATGGAAAAAGATGGTCGGTCGGTCCTCTTCCTTACAATTTGGGGCACTGCGCGTGCGCCGTGCAATATACTGTGCCACCCTATATGAGTGGTGTGTTAAGTAGTACTATTCCTATCAGTTTAATCCCTGTTACGTCCCCTATTAGGGGACGTGTATTGAATATATTTTAGGAATCGGGAGATGGGAAAAGATGATTGGTCAGTCCTCTTACTTCCAATTTGCGGCACTGCGCGTGCACTGCGCAATGTACTGTGCCACCAATACAAATAGTGTGAACTACTATTCTTACCATTTTAATCTTTATTAAGTCCCCTATCAGGGGACATGTATTGAATTAAATTATTGCATGGGGAGATAGAGAAAAAAGCTTGCTCTGTCCGCTTCCTTCTAATTTTGGGCACTTGCAATACAATTTGCCACCAATGCAACTAGTGTTAACTAAGTACTATTCCTATCAGTTTAATCTCTGCTTTGTCCCTTATCAGGGCCAGGGCCGGTGTAGTGAATAGATTTTTGGAACTGGGAGATGAAAAAAGACCCATGCTCTGTCTGCTTCGTTTGAATTTTAGGTCACTGCGCGTGCGCCGTGCAATGTACTGTGACACCCTATATGAGTCGTGGGCAGTGGGCACAGTACCGTCTGTGGGCCTGACACACACTGGCCGGCAACTGCAATTATATTTCAGGGTAAGAATTAAATTACTTATCTGCAAGGTACTGTGCCACCCGATATGAGTAGTGGGCACTGGCAGTGGGCACAGTACAGTCTGTGGGCCTGACACTCACTGGCAGGCAACTGCAATTATATCAAAGGGTAAAAATGAAATGACTTTTTTATCTGCAAGGTACTGTGCCACCCTATATGAGTGGTGTGCACACAGTACAGACTGTGGGCCTGCGGCCTCACACACGGGCCGGCAACTGCAATATATATAGAAAAAATAAATAAAAGCAGACTGATGCACTAGCCCTAAAAAGGGCTTTTTGTGGTGCTGTCAGGACGCTGTCCTTACAGCAGATAACATAGTAACATAATTAGTAACATAGTATATAAGACCGAAAAAAGACATTTGTCCATCCAGTTCGGCCTGTTTCCTACAAGTTGATCCAGAGGAAGGCAAAAAACCCCTGTGAGGCAGAAGCCAATTTTCCTCACTTAAGGGGAAAAAAAAATTCCTTCCCGACTCCAATCAGGCAGTCAGAATAACTCCCTGGATCAACGACCCCTCTCTAGTAGCTATAGCCTGTAATATTATTACACTCCAGAAATAAATCCAGTCCCCTCTTGAATTCCTTTATTGTACTCACCATCACCACCTCCTCAGGCAGAGAGTTCCATAGTCTCACTGCTCTTACAGTGAAGAATCCTTTTCTATGTTTGTGTACAAACCTTCTTTCATCCAGACGCAGAGGATGTCCCCTTGTCACAGTCAGAGTCCTGGGGATAAATAGATGATGGGACAGATCTCTGTACTGACCCCTGATATATTTATACATAGTTATTAGATCTCCCTCAGTCGTCTTTTTTTCTAAAGTGAATAACCCTAATTTTGATAACCTTTCAGGGTACTGTAGATCCTCATTCCAGTTATTACTTTAGTTGCCCTCCTCTGAACCCTCTCTAGCTCTGCTATGTCTGTCTTGTTCACAGGAGCCCAGAACTGTACACAGTACTCCATGTGTGGTCTAACCAGTGATTTGTAAAGTGGTAGGACTATGTTCTCATCACGGGCGTCTATGCCCCTTTGATGCAAACCCATTATCTTATTGGCCTTGGCAGTAGCTGCCTGACACTGGTTTTTGCAGCTTAATTTGCTGTTTATTAAAATTCCTAGATCCTTTTCCATGTCAGTGTTACCGAGTGTTTTACCATTTAATATGTACGGGTGACTTGCATTATTCCTTCCCATGTGCATAACTTTACATTTATCAGTGTTAAACCTCATCTGCCATTTTTCTGCCCAAGCCTCCAATCTATCCAGATCCCTCTGTAGCAGAAAACTGTCCTCTTCAGTGTTAATTACTTTACACAGTTTAGTGTCATCTGCAAAAATAGATATTTTACTGTGCAAGCCTTCTACAAGATCATTAATAAATATATTGAAGAGAATAGGGCCCAATACTGACCCCTGAGGTACCCCACTAGTTACAGTGACCCAATCTGAGTATCTACCGTTAATAACCACCCTCTGTTTTCTGTCACTCAGCCAGTTACTTACCCACATACAGACATTTTCTCCCAGTCCGAGCATCCTCATTTTATATACTAACCTTTATGAGGTACGGTGTCAAATGCTTTGGAGAAGTCCAGATATACGACGTCCATTGATTCGCCTCTGTCAAGTCTAGAACTTACCTCCTCATAGAAGCTGATTAAATTTGTTTGGCATGACCGATCCCTCATGAAGCCATGCTGATATGGCGTTATTTGCTTATTTTCATTGAGATACTCCAAAATAGCATCTCTTAGAAACCCTTCAAACAGTTTACCAACAATAGATGTTAAACTTACCGGCCTATAATTTCCAGGCTCTGTTTTTGGACCCTTTTTGAATATTGGCACCACATTTGCTATGCGCCAATCCTGTGGAACATTCCCTGTTATTATAGAGTCCGTAAATATCAGAAATAATGGTCTGGCTATGACATCACTTAATTCCCTTAGGATACGGGGGTGTATGCCATCCGGTCCTGGCGATTTGTCTATTTTAATCTTTTTAAGTCGCTGTTGTGATGAGTCATTGAGGACTGGAGTGGACACAGAACACTGGCCTAGCTAACATTTCCCTATTAATTCAGCAGCAGCAGCACTTCAGCAGCTTCAGAATGAATCTAAGGCCCCGTTCACGCATTCGCAATTTTGTCCGCATCTATTCCGCAATTCTGCGGAATGGATGAGGACCCATTCATCGTGAATGGGGCCGGACATGATGCGGAGAGCACACTATGTGCTCTTCGCTTCGGCATTTGAGGAGCCGCGGCCCCGAACTTCCGGGTTTCGGCCCCGACACAACCGGCCGCAGCTCCGCAAAAGAAAGATAGAGCATATCTCTATGGGGAGTGCTGGCATGGTGTGTTGCAGATCCGCAATTTGTGGATCCGCAACTCACTATGGACATCTGAATGAGGCCTAAGATGGATGCTGTCCTTGCTTTTTGATAGGAGGGGGAGGGTCTGGGAGGGAGGGTATGCTGATTGGCTGGAATGTGTCTGCTGACTGTGAGGTACAGGGTCAAAGTTTGCTCAATGATGACGTATAGGGGGCAGACCGAACATCTCATATGTTCGACCGCCGTGGCGAACGCGAACATGCGATGTTCGCCGGCAAATAGTTCGGGACATCTCTACCCATCAACTGATTTCTAAAAAATAAAATATAGAAAAATGACACCAAACACCTTTTTTGTGACTTCACCTTCCAAAAAAGAGATAAAAAGCGACCAGAGAGTCAAATGTACCACAAAATGGTGTCTATAAAAACGACAGCTTGTCCCGCACAAAGTAAGCCCTCACGCAGCTTAGTGAACAAAAAAATGTAAATGTTATCGCTCTTAAAAATCATGACAGAAATTCTATGTTAGAAAATCCAGATGCCGCTCTTTCCCTTCTGAGCCCTGGCATATCCCCAAATAACAGTTTACCACTACAATTGGGGTGTTACTGTATTCAGGAGTAAATGGGTAGCAAATTGGTGGGGGATATTCTTGTTTGTGAAACAGAAAAAGTTTGAGCCTAAAGCACCATTTTCTTGTAAAAAGAAAATGTAATTTTTGATTTTCGCATCCAAGTATTAGAAATTCTATGAAACGCCTCTTGGGTCAAGTGCTCACTACACCCCATAAAAATTCCTTGGATGATGTAGTTTACAAAATATGGTCACTTTTTGGGGGTGACCTCATGGTTTCTTCAAATGCAACATGGTGCCCTAAGACCATTCCAGCAAAATCGGCCCTCCAAAAACCATATGGCACTCCTTGCCTTCTGTGCCTTGCTGTGTGCCCATACAATGGTATACTACCACATGTGGGGTGTTTCTGCAAACTACAGAATCAGGGTAATAAATATTGAGGTTTGTTTTGTTGTTAACCTTTGATGTGTTCCAGGAGAAAATTGATTAAAATGAAAAATCTTTAAAAAAAGTGAAATTTAACATCTATTTTGCTTTAACTCCTGTGGAATACTTAAAGGGTTAACAACATTTCTAAAACCAGTTTCGCATAGTTTGAGGGGTGTAGTTTTTTTAAAAATTTTCGTTTATCATTTATGGGTGGTTTCTATTATGTGAGCTCCTCAAAGTGACTTCAGAACTGAACAGGTCTTAAAAAAGTTGATTTTGGAAATTTTCTTAAAAATTTCAAAAATTGCTTCTAAAATTCTAAACCTTCTAACGTCCTAAAAAAATTAATTTACACTACCAAAATGATGTCCACATAAAATAGACATATGGTGAGTGTTAATTAATGAGTATTTTATGAGGTATCACTATCTGTCTTCAAAGCAGAGTAATTCAAATTTAGAAAACAGTGATTTTTTTAAATTTTTTGTTAACTTTTGCATTTTTTGTATAAATAAAGGCAAAACTTATTGACTCAAATTTAACATTAACATGATGTACAATGTGTCACAAGAAACCAATCTCTGAATGGGTTGGATAAGTAAAATTGTTCCAAAGTTATTACCACATAAAGTGACACGTCAGATTTGCAAAATTAGGCCTGGTCAAGAAGGGGACAAATGGCCCGGTCTGGAAGTGGTTAAAAGAGTTTTGACAATTTTTCCATCCAATCTGTTCTCCCACTACACATTTTTAAGCAGGTGTTCATAAATCCTTGGGAGCCCCAACTGTGCAACACTCCTTACATCTGTGTTGGAGATGAAGAAACCTGTTGATATGCAGTTCGGTTACAATTCATCAAATTTTTGAAAAAGTTCAGTTTGGATCCGAATTGATTCGGGCTGAACCAGAGTGACTCCAATTGCCCTACAAATTGGTATAGAACACCCTCTTGTCACCTAGGAATGTTTAGGAAAATGTGTAATCTCTTTAGATAATTTTTTTTATGAATGTTTGCTTTTTCTCTCCCGCCTCACCCCTCCCTAATCTCTTGAATGCAGTAACTGCAATGGTAAACCATGGCTATGTGGCAATGACATACATAGCTAAGGGTAAACGCATGTTTGACGGCATTAATGAACAGCGTGTTTAAAAACACTCCACGCCATAAAATGTTATGCTTTTTCATATTTCCACAGCTTCTAAAAATTTCCCTTATCGGGAGCAGATGGTGCTTTAACACGGTGTTAATGGAAAAAATGTGGCTTATTGGGGGACCAAATATCCAAAAATTATGCCTGGACTGGGTTAGAATGCCTATGCATATGACAAGCGTAAGTGTTAACTGTCAGAAGAAAAAGTTTCTTGTTCTAAACGAGCCTAGAAAAATTTGCCCTTTTAAATTGGGAGCAGCAGCAGTACAGGGGAAAGAGTAGGGTATTAGAGGCAAGTGGCTGCAATAGTAGCGGCGGCAGATGCAAGGAACATAAAAGGCAGAAGATCAGCTGTATATGGGTGGTAGTAGTAGTAAGTGGTAGGAGTGGTGGATGAGTAGCGTTAATAGTTGTGGCAGTAGGGGATTAGCAGCGGTGAGACGGTGGCAACAGCAGCAGCCATATGGTATATTTTTGCAGGTAGGCAGCAGCAGTGGCATGACGGCGGCAGTGGCATGATGAAGGAAGAAGCAGCAGCCATAGAGAACATGATGGTGGGCAGGCAACATGATGGCAGGTACAGCAGGAAGGCAGGTAACAACAGTGGCAAGATGAGACACCATTGGCAAGGTCAGGTGTATTCATCGACATCAGCAGAAGAGTAAAAATCCTCCCAAATCGAGGCTTGGTTCATGTGATGTTTTGGACACTGGCACAGGACAACTTATTGCATTTGTGTGTCACCCCGTCCACTGCAGCGCTGAAAACCCTCTCTGGGATTACACTTGAGACTAAGCAAGAAAGAACATACTGGGCCTGTTCAGGCCACTGTTTCAGTCCACCTGCCCAGAGGTCCATGGGGTAAGAGAACAGGATATACTCGGGAGACAGTCACTAGTCAGACCACACATGGAGTACTGTGTACAGTTCTGGGCTTCTGTGAACAAGGCAGACAAAGCAGAGCTAGAGAGGGTTCAGAGGAGGGCAACTAAAGTAATAACTGGATTGGGTGGACTACAGTACACTAAAAGATTATCAAAATTAGGGTTATTCACTTTAGAAAAGAGATCTAATAACTATGTATAAATATATTAGGGATCAGTACAGAGATCTCTCCCATCATCTATTTATTAGTGATGAGCGGCAGGCCCAATATTCGAATTTGTGATATTTCACGAATATTTGGGCGAATATTGGCCATAAATTCTCAAATTCGCAATTATTTTCTTGATTGTGAAAATCGGAAATGTAATGTTCGCGTAATGCGCGCACAATACAGGCGTGGGTCACTATTGCTACATTTTTCAAGCTGCTAGAAGTTTCCTGAGACTGGAGAAAATGGTTGGCACGGCAGAACATTACAATAGCTTTATATGAGTGCTTTATAGAATGCTCAGATATATTCGCAATTGTGCAAATCGGCAATTAATGATGCGCATATTTTTGCGCAATACGTGCAACTTCACATTTCAGCAGGTCTGACTACATATTAGTGACTGGTGCACAAAATATTGTTGTGAACTTGCCTGTAGCATGTATGTATGGATGCAGTATACGGGCACTTTGATACCCGTTTACCACCATTCTGTTATGCTGTGTGTTTCATGTAATTGCCTGCAGCAATGTTGAAGGGTGTCATTTGGGTATTGGACCACTGGGGGAGCTGGTGAGCAGTTTATATATATAGCTAGGCCAAGGCAGGCTAGTGCAGTGCAGACCCTGGAGTCTTTGAAGGCCACATGTCTCAGGCCTAGGCCAGTTCAGCAGAAGTCAACCTGGAGGCAATCCCTAGAGCAAGAGGTACTAAACGTCAAGAGGAGGTACTCTATAAACTGGAGATTCAAGGATATAAGCCAGAAGTAGGGCATTGGGGCCTTGAAGCATCAATTCCAGTCAGGACGAGTCAGGAAGAAAGTAAGGTTCACCTGCAATTCCAAGTCCTGTATTATCACCCTCTGTTTAACCTTGCTGGATGTAAGACCACTGCAATTTTGATTGTCTGCAAAAAGGAACTGTTGGAAAGACTACTTACTGTATCATCACTGTCTTCAGTAAAGTTTGAATTCTGTTTTCAAGTTACCAGTCTGCACCTCTGTTATTCCTACTATAAATACGGTGTGCCACCGTTTACTGGCACTGGCGTCACGACACATCAGGGACTTAGCCATAGGCACGTTAAACTACAACACCAAGGGCACCTCACATTCCACCTGGCTGTGTCCCTCAAGAACCCAGAGAGTGCCCCAGAGGAACAGCGTGCCGGCCTCTCCATCACTGGCATTCCCCAGGTTAGTCACACACATTGCCCTGACTTGGGGATGCTACATTTTGGCGTCACGAACAGGATACGCACGTTTTACGGACTGTGAGCAAAAACGTGAACTTTGTGCCTTAACCAGTTTGCCAAGTGACAAAACGCCTGTTTGTTTATTGAACTTTGCGGACCTAAAACGTACGGAAAAGTGTCCCAAAGACCTCCAAAAGCGCTGTGCAGTGTTGCGCTATCAAGAGGAAGAAAATCGCCACTTCAAAGTGCATTTTTGTGGACTTTTATGCTGTTTCACTACCGCTGCTTGCTGTCATTGAATTGATGCATCATGGCGCCCAAGATGGCCGCCTGAACTGTGGACTTATCTACTGCGCCATCACTACTCATCGCTGGCGGGAAAGCTTAGCGCCAGACTCTGCAGCGTCACCACTTTATTCAAATTTCCCAAGCTGGACTCCACCTACCTTGGACTTAGAAGAACGCAGACGCTGTTCCCCGTCGGAGCAAGTCCGAAGCTCCGCCCCTCCAGCCCGACGTCCTCGCGGGAAGGCACGCTGCGCAAGGGATTCCCGAAGACGTCCTTCCGGATCTCGCGAGATTTGGACCGCCTGCACCGGAGTAAGTACCAACTCCTGGGAGAAATAATCCGACACCGGAGAGGGGTCGCCTGGTTAGCAAGGCCCAAAAGGGGATACTGGACTCTGCCCATCGATCGCGCTCACCGGCCAGTAACCCCGCCGGCGCGACATCGGACCTATCGCTATCTCTTAAAGGGACCGCTCAACCAGATAATCTGCATCATGTCGGACTCAGAAGCAGCCGAGCAGCCTGCCCCCAGGGAGCCAGTAGCCACCAACGGTATTACGCCTGTCAACATGATGCCGCTGACGATGCCATACTACTTTGGGGCTCCATGGTTTCCCGTTATGCCGGGAGGCTCATAATTTAAAAGACTTTCGAGACAAAATCCTAGCTCTGTTCCGGCTCTATCCTATTAACCCGGAGCAGCAAATGGAGATTCTGTTAGCCCAGTTGGAAGGAGCGGCCCGTCGAGAAGTCATGTCCTGGCCCAGTTCTGAGAGGAGTACCATAGAGCAGATCTTTGACCGCCTCAGCACTACCTTTGAAGTCAGGACGGTGTCTGAAATAAAGATGCGCTTCTTCAGCAAGAAACAAAAACCTGGTGAGTCACTTCGTGATTTTGCTTTATCCCTCCAAGAGGCCTGGAGGGCTGTCATTCATATAGACCCTAGAGAGGTTGACACCCAGGATCAAACTCTGAGAGAACAATTTATTGCGGGTGTGAATAGCGAATCTTTAAAAACACAATTGAAAATGTTGTCGGCTCAGCACCCTAACAGTGTTTTCCTGGACTTTAAAGAACTGGCCATCAGTATTCTGGGACAACATCTGCCAACGGAACCAGTGGCCCATCCCGAACCTCCTGTCCGTAATCCTAAGCCAACGGATACCAGCCTGCCAGGGGCCAGCCAAGCCGCCCAGACTCCAGTTCCTGATACAGTGGCTGCTCTGATGGAACAGGTCAATTACCTCACTAAGAGCCTGGAAAAAGTCTGCAGGAAACTGGAAGAGTGGGAGAAACCCTTAATGCTGGAAGATGAACTCCTTTTGCCTCAAAAGCCTGGCCCCCTGCGTATCAAGAAGTTTATCCCAGAGATCCTGGAAGACGTTCAAGTGACCGGTTTAGGAACCGCAAGCGACCTTCCTGTAATTACTGCAAGAAGTTGGGTCATACTGAATCTACTTGCTGGCAGTTAAACGGGTCACCCTCGAGGCTGAGGACCGCCCCTCGGGAGGTAGAACAACAGGTCCAAGGGATCCAAACTGGATGCCCCGTTATGTGGGGTCCCGTCCCAAAATAAACGTCCGGATCAATGGAGTGCCTTTTGAAGCGTTGCTGGACACTGGATCTCAAGTCACCACTATTCAGCAGTCCACCTTTAATCAGTTCTGGAGTTCCAGCCTGCTTACCCAGCCACCTGAGTCCTGGTTGGAGATAATTGCAAGCAATGGTAAGCCCATAAAAGTCCATGGATACTGGGAACCCACGCTCCAAGTGGGTGAAGCCACTTTACCACAGCAAGGAGTGATCGTGGTACAAACCGGGGATAAAGGGGGCCACCCTGTGATTGTTGGGACTAATGTTTTCAAAAATTGCTACCCTGAGGTACTTGAAGCTCTCCATCAGTCCCTGCCTGCAGCTTCCTCCGCCTCCAAGAAGGTCCTCCAAAAGACCATCAGCGTATTGTGTGCTCAGCAGAGGTTTGCAAATGAAAAAGGAGAGATCTGCACCGCCAGGATCGGTGATAATAGACCAGTGACTCTACCTCCAAACTCCCAAACCCTCTTGTGGTGCCGTGCTGTCCTGGGAGTCCAAGGCCAAGACTATCCGGCCCTGGTGGAACCTGTCCAGATGGAGAACTACCCATATGTGAGAGCTGCCAAGTGCCTGGCGACCGTCTCCCAAGGTAAAGTACCTGTCCGTCTGATTAACCTCAGCGATCATCCTGCTGTGCTTACTAAGCACTGTCCTGTTGCCCAGCTTTCCCAGGTTTCCTTCCAGGATGTCATCCGCCTGCCTGCCACTCGAGGACCTCTTCCTGCGGACGACTCTCCAGTGCCCTGGTGGAAGGAACTCCATGTCGGGGACGAAGCTACCCCGCAGCATCAACTAGAGGGACTCCTGAACCTAGTAAAGCAACACCATCAAGCCTTCAGTAAGCATGCAACGGACTATGGAGAGGTCAGTGTTATCCAACACACCATACCCACTGGCTCTCATCCTCCCATTAAAGAGAGGTATAGGCCCATACCACCAACTTCATACCAAACTGTTAAAGAGATGATCCAAGAAATGAAAGACTCAAACGTAATCCGGGACAGTCGTAGTCCCTGGGCTGCCCCCTGGTTTTAGTAAAAAGAAAGATGGTGGCATCCGGTTTTGTGTAGACTATAGAAAGATAAATCAGATCACTCACAAAGATGCTTACCCATTGCCGCGTATTGAGGAGTCTCTAACTGCTCTAGGCTCCTCCGCCTATTTCTCCACCTTAGATTTAACCAGCGGATATTGGCAAGTGCCCATGGCCCCTGAAGATAGGGAAAAGACTGCTTTCACCACCCCTATGGGCCTGTTTGAATTTAATTGCATGCCATTTGGACTGTGTAATGCCCCGGGACCTTTCAAAGGTTAATGGAGCGGTGCTTAGGCCATAAGAACTTTGAGACGGTGCTGTTGTACCTGGATGACGTTATCATCTATTCTAAAACGTATGAGGACCATTTAAAACATTTAGCTGAGGTGTTTGAAATCCTTATTAAATACGGCCTCAAGATTAAACCGTCCAAATGTCACCTGCTGAAACCTGCTGTAAAATACTTGGGACATGTTGTAAGCGCAGAGGGAGTCCAGCCTGATCCTGATAAGTTGGCTGCTGTCCGAAATTGGCCGGTTCCCACTACAGTGAAGGAAGTGAGGAGTTTCCTTAGTTTCGCTGGCTACTACCGGCGCTTTATCCCCCACTTCGCTCAAATAGCGGATCCAATCCAGGAACTCCTGAGGGGGCAACCAAAAAGAGCCCAAAGACTCCTGTCCCCATTGAATGGAATGAAGAGAGGGAGGTTGCATTTCAGTTGTTAAAGAAGAAGTTGACTGAACCTCCTGTGCTGGGGTACCCAGATTACAGTAAGCCATTTCACCTTTACACAGATGCCAGTAAGAAAGGCCTGGGAGCGGTGCTGGCTCAAGTGCAAGAAGGGAAAGAAAGGGTGATAGCTTATGCCAGTCGGTCCTTAAAGGGAGCTGAAAAGAATGATCAGAATTATAGCTCTTTCAAATTAGAGTTTCTGGCCTTAGTGTGGGCGGTAACAGAAAAATTCAAAGACTATTTGGCTGCCACTCCATTTATTGCCTTCACTGATAATAATCCTTTGGCCCACCTGAACACCGCCAAACTGGGGGCCTTAGAACAGAGATGGGCCTCCCGCCTTGCTAATTACGACTTC
Source organism: Bufotes viridis (assembly GCA_033119425.1). NCBI lineage: Eukaryota > Metazoa > Chordata > Amphibia > Anura > Bufonidae > Bufotes > Bufotes viridis. Next base: position 118,143,814 of record CM065597.1, on the reverse strand, counting down.
ACTGTAAAATACCGGGCTGGCCGTTCAAACGATAATGCTGATGCCCTGTCAAGGCTCCCCACTGAGATAGCACCAGATGACAAACGGGATGCCTGGGAAGATGTAGAGATGCCAGCATTTTATAACAGGTTTGCTCAACAGGACCAAGCTCAAGCTGCCAACAGTGGAACCTCTGACCCACCATCCTTTGATAAGCCTGCATCCAGAGAAGAAAAGTGGATTAAGTTGCAATCAGAGAGTAGAGTTCTCGGTGAACTGCTGGACTTCTTCATCAGTGGCAGAACCCCTGAAAGAATTCGGCGAAAGACCGCAGACCCAGAACTCCTCAAATTGTGGAAGCAACGTCAACAACTGTTCCTTCAAAAAGGCCTGTTGCTGCGACGAAGCCTGGATCCAGTGTCAAATGACAGAGTGCACCAGATCCTCATCCCACGTCGTGATGCAGGTATGGTTCTAGAAATGTATCATGATAAGTCTGGACATTTTGGGGTTCAAAAGACTGAGGCCACTATCCGTAGGCGGTTCTACTGGGTTGGAATCAGAGAGGACATTGAGAGGTGGTGTCGGGAATGTACAGCCTGTGCCCTAAAGAGAGGTGAACATCATGATCAGAGAGCACCGCTGCACCCTATTATAAGTACCGCCCCTCTTGAACTGGTTGCGATTGACCACGTAAAGTTAGCACCCAGTCGCTCAGGGTATGCCTATGCCATGACTATTATTGACCATTTCACTAAGTTTGCCGTAGCAGTGCCTGTGAAGGACCTGACAGCCAAGACGACCGCTGAATTGTTCTGGAAGCACTTCCTCCTGCCTTACGGCTGCCCAGAAAAGATCCTCACCGACCAGGGGTCTGCGTTTGAGTCTCATCTGTTCCAGGAGCTGTGCCGACTACACAATTGCCAAAAGGTCCGGACCACGGCCTATCATCCACAAGGTAATGGACTCTGTGAAAAGATGAATCAGACCCTGATTGAAATGTTGAGAGCCGTGCCTCCTGAGACCAGAGGAGATTGGCCTAACCTGTTACCACAGCTCATGTATACGTACAATAATACTATCCATTGTTCCACTGGATACACTCCTTTCTACCTGTTGTTTGGGCGTCAGGGTAAATTGCCTGCAGATCATTCCCTGGATGTACAAGTGCTGGATGACATTAATCCCCTGCCTAAAACTGACTGGGTAGCGGAACATCAAAGGCGCTTGCTTAATGCCAAAGAAATTGTCCAGGAGCGCATGGAAGGTGCCCGGGAGCGACAACAAAAAGACTATGATTTGGCGGCCCATGCAGAGCCCTTGGCTGTGGGGACACCGTGTGGTTGAAGAACAATCACCGTACCAGTAAGCTGGACAGTAAATGGGAGAGAACTCCCTATCTTGTGTCTGCCATCCCTAATGCTGAAACTCATACCTATGAGGTCACCCGAGAGGGTAAAGGTCCCCAAATTGTTCACAGAAACCGCCTAAAACTCTGCATGACAAAGGGGCCCACTGCTGGAGACTCCGGACCCCAGTCTCCTGTGCCAGGACTTTCTGCTCAGCCTGTGGAGCCTATGCAGGCTGTGGCGGATCTAGTCAATGATGCTGATACCACTCCATTGGTTCCTCACACCTTGGTTAAATTTGTTGGTGCCCGCTCCAGCACCTACTGTGCCTTCACCTCCCGGAAGAGCCGGTTCAAAATGTCCCGGATCCAGTCCCCTTGTAGAGGATCCTCCGGCTCCTGTTGTTCCTGATCAGGGTCTCACTGGTGGAGACCCTCCTGTTGATCCTCTCCCTTCTACCTCGGTGCTAAGGGAGGAGGAAACTCCTGTGTTGAGAAGGTCCACCCGGATGAACAGGGGCGTCCGCCAGTCCGTTTAGGGGACTTTGATTATACTGGTGGTGTCTCCTCCCGGGCAGTTACTACTGGAAATACCTTGCTTGACGTTTGTGCGCAAGAATGGACTCCTCCACGCGAGCCCTTGCCTGTGATACACCCCCAGGGAACCTCTGTGTGAGCATCATCCTTTTTAAGTTTGTGCCCAGAGATGGACTCCTGTGTGCGAGCCTCTGTGATATGTTTTTATGGACTCACTCATTGTCATGGACTATCCTGGTATTCCCTAACATCCGCTGTGCCAGGTCAGCGCCCCAGTTCCACTCTTTATCCTGAAGGAAGAGAACGACGCCCCTTGTCACCACGTTCCACCTTTTCCAGCTGGACCTGATATAAATTATGCAGATGTCATTCATTTGTGTTTATGTATGCCTGCATGTTTTCCTTTTGTCTTTCAGGAGATGAATCCAGCTGGGTGGACCCCTGTGGTGGAGTACGAGGTCGTACTCAGTTTAAAGTTGTGGGGTATGCAGTATACGGGCACTTTGATACCCGTTTACCACCATTCTGTTATGCTGTGTGTTTCATGTAATTGCCTGCAGCAATGTTGAAGGGTGTCATTTGGGTATTGGACCACTGGGGGAGCTGGTGAGCAGTTTATATATATAGCTAGGCCAAGGCAGGCTAGTGCAGTGCAGACCCTGGAGTCTGTGAAGGCCACATGTCTCAGGCCTAGGCCAGTTCAGCAGAAGTCAACCTGGAGGCAATCCCTAGAGCAAGAGGTACTAAACGTCAAGAGGAGGTACTCTATAAACTGGAGATTCAAGGATATAAGCCAGAAGTAGGGCATTGGGGCCTTGAAGCATCAATTCCAGTCAGGACGAGTCAGGAAGAAAGTAAGGTTCACCTGCAATTCCAAGTCCTGTATTATCACCCTCTGTTTAACCTTGCTGGATGTAAGACCACTGCAATTTTGATTGTCTGCAAAAGGAACTGTTGGAAAGACTACTTACTGTATCATCACTGTCTTCAGTAAAGTTTGAATTCTGTTTTCAAGTTACCAGTCTGCACCTCTGTTATTCCTACTATAAATACGGTGTGCCACCGTTTACTGGCACTGGCGTCACGACACATCAGGGACTTAGCCATAGGCACGTTAAACTACAACACCAAGGGCACCTCACATTCCACCTGGCTGTGTCCCTCAAGAACCCAGAGAGTGCCCCAGAGGAACAGCGTGCCGGCCTCTCCATCACTGGCATTCCCCAGGTTAGTCACACACATTGCCCTGACTTGGGGATGCTACATGGACAGCAGAACCTATCACACTACCTAACACCCTGCACTGGAAAGTTATCAGCTACGCTATATCACTATCTAACCTACACTGACTATCTCCCACTAACTATCTGTATTATACATATAAGCTAACTAACTAACTATCTAATGTAATGTGATACAATATTTATCCCAAGGACTGTAACTTTGACAAGGTTTTTTTTTGCCTTTCTCTGGATCAACTTGCAGGATAACATGCCAAACTGGATGGACAGATGTCTTTTTTTTTCGGCTTTATACACTCTGGACTGTAACTGTTACTATGTATGTTACAATCCAGAGTGTAGGTAGGCCTGAACCTCACCATTAAGGTAGGTCTCCACCTCCTAATTTGCCTCAGCCTAGTGTGGTATGTAAAAAAAACTGCTCCATCATGTTGAGGACACTGAACTGGCTGCTGCAGCTTCTGCTGCTTGTGGTGGTGGGAGGTGGGAGACTCTGCGGGGACGGAGAGGTGTCTGCTTTTCAGACACCCTGGAGGCAGGCAGCTGCTCGCCGAAAGCTATGACAAGCTATGTACACAGTGTTTCCTGGTAATAACGTAATTTGGCCTCAATTTTAGAGGGAATAAAACCTTCCCCAATTGTGCTTTGTTAGCAAGGGTTTAAAAGCATGGCTATCCATTAAACATCAAAAATTACAGGAATGTAAAGACCAACTCGCAGCAAACTCCCCAGTTACCTCAAGCACTCAAGCATATAGCCATGCCTGCAATGGGAGGAGGAAGAAGGCTGTGAGCCCCACCCAAGACTGGCTGATATGGCCCAGGCCTCACAGGTGCACCTAAATGTCACCTGTGGATGGAAAAAAGGCAAAACTTACATAGTAGTTTATACACCTCCAAAAAATCATATATTCAAAAGTTGTATATATATATATATATATATATATATATATACAGGGGAGCAGATCCTGCACTTGCGGCCTGTTGCTAATGGCGATCCCCAGCCCGTTGCTAATGGTTGCTCCCCTGTATATATATGCACAACTGCATCTTGGGTTGAGCACATCCTGCTTCATGCCACCATTCAGTTGTTTTGTATATATAATTTTTTGGAGGTGTATAAACTCCTATGTAAATGTAGCCAATTGAGAGGTTAGTCAACATGTCCTACAGTGGAGGACATGTCTTAAGCCCGAGCCTCACCTACCTGTGCCATATGGGCAATACCAGGGGCCAGTGGGCAAAATTACAGGAATGTATTAGGCCGACTCGCAGCAGACTCCTCAGTTACCTACAGCATGTAGCAATGCCTGCAATGGGAGGAGGGAGAAGGCTGTGAGCCCCACCCAAGACTGTCTGATATGGCCCAGGCCTCACAGGTGCACCTAAATATAGCCTGTGGATGGAAAACAGGCTACATTTACATGCGAGTTTATACATCTCCAAACAATTATATATACACAAACCAACTGAAAGGTGGCATGAAGCAGGATGTGCTCAACCCAAAAATGCAGTTGTGCATATATATACACAGGGGAGCAGATCCTGCACTTGTGGCCCTTTGCTAATGGTGATCCCCAGCAAAAATGCATACGGTTGAGGATGCCCGCAGCGGACCACAAGTACCACAAAATACATCCTAAACTCCAATTTTGCCCACTGGCAGTTTTGCCCATATGGCACAGGTAGGTGAGTGTTAGGTCCCGAGCTACTTGAGAGACCTTGGCATGGTGCTCGGGCTTAAGACATGTCCTCCACTGTGGGACATGTTGACTAACCTCTCAATTTTAACATTAGTTTGAGGGCTTAGTAAGACCGCAGTGTGCACCTGTTTTGTCATTTGTTATTGCTATATTGTTACAAATACTATTCCAACCACAATGGCAGATTATACATCCAACAATCTGATTTTATGTAGACAGAACCTCAGAAGCCCTTTTTAAACAGTCTGTGTGGCTCCTACAATCGCCATTAGTCAAAAGCTTTATACAATAATCACTAAATACAGTACTGAAAGAAATGCAGCAAAAAATCTTGGAGCTTGAGCGGCAGCGCCGCAAAGATGTGCAGGCATTTCGGGAGCACCATGCCAGAAAAATGCGAGAAATAAAGCTCCAGTTTGCACACGGATTATGCAAATTGGAGGTGACGCATGCTAAGGCCGTGGAGGTGCTTTTAAACATCCACGACAAAATGAAAGCATTGCCCTAGCGGGAATTCTTCATTTTAAAATTTTATTTTATTTTTACAATTCTAAAGATTTTATTGTGCAATTATATTGTTTAATGTTTTAGTTTTTTAAATAAAAAAAAATTGCAGTTTTCTGTATAATTGTTAAACATTTCTTTACAGTGAAGGCCCCTAGAGTCCTTTCCCAAACTCATCAGTATCCTGACATACAGCATCCACAGGTATATAGAAATGGGGTAGTAGGCCTACACATAACCCCAAAGGATCCTGATAATAGCAGTAGTCATTGGTACCGGTTGTGTATATGGGCTACACATCATTCGTAAGGATCAGGATAATAGCATCAGTCATTGGCAATGGTGGATTATAATGCCTAAATCAATCTCCAAATCATTTTAACAAAGCAGCAGGCAGATGGTTATTTAACGTTGTTGTTTAAGGTCTACACATAGCCCTGACTAACTCTGCAGGAACAAACAGCAGCATATAGTTTGTAGCTACATTGTATTCCCTGGCATGTGCCCCCAACATACGTGTTAAATAACTACCCAAAAAGTATACTACCGAAAAAGAAGCATGTTAGTAGTTATTTGGTTACATCCTTAATTCTATCCCACCCAAAAAAAAAAAATTGGTTAACAATCATCTTATTTGGTGAGCTGATTGATTTATTTTGAATTGTAAAGGCCAATTTAAATGATTGACAATTAGTATATCACAATAACCAAATGGCCCGTAAGTTCGAACACAAATGGTTTGTTTATTAAATATTAAGTACAAAGCAAAGCATTCTAATAGTGCAGAGTAACATTTAAAATAAATGTTTTTGTTAATTTTCCTAATAACTAAATTATTTCATGTACTAACATAAATTTTTTATTTTTGTAAATAAATGTATTTTTTAATAAAACAATTAACTATATAAATACAAAAGTTGAACAGAGTAAAAACAGAATAAGAGACTGCTGCATAACTTGAGGCTCAGCCAGTTTCCCTGATATGCATGGGGGTGATGTGACAGACTGATGGGCTTGGTTTTCAGGTGCCACCTGTGCGCTTTCCGCAGAAGACTGGGCGGAAGACAATGTGGTGAACGTGCTGGAAGCACTGTCGGCCACCCAATCGACTAATGCCTGTACCTGCTCAGGCCTTACCATCCTCATAACGGCATTGGGCCCCACCAAATATCGCTGTGAATTCTGCCGGCTACTTGAGGGAGTTGGTTCACTACTTTGTGCGCCTGAGGCCGAACAGCCACGTCCTCTGCCAGCAACAGAGGCTCCACGGACACCACCACGACCGCGTCCTCGTCCCTTAATAGAATGTTTCCTCATTGTTGCGATTCAACTCGCACCACAATAAAATATATTATTTTTTAGCCCCAAAATTCCCACACTGGAAGATATAATTCCTTTTTACGGTATTAATTACAAGAAGACTGCTGCAAATTGGACACCAGAATTTTTAATATGCTAATTTTGGTACATAGATTCCCACACGGGGAGATATAATTCCTTTTTACAGGAGTAAAAACGTGCGGCCTACTGTTTCTGGTCTAAATAACACCAGATTGATTAAATTGGCCTTTTTTTTACCAAAATTACAACACTGGACAATAATGCCTTTTTGCTGTATTAATTACAAGACTGCTGCAAATTGGACACCAGAATTTTTAAAATGCTAGTTTTGGTACATAAATTCCCACACTGGAAGATATAATTCCTTTTTCCGGTATCAATTACAAGAAAACTGCTGCAAATTGGACACCAGAATTTTTAATATGCTAGTTTTGGTACATAGATTCCCACACGGGGAGATATAATTCCTTTTTACAGGAGTGAAAACGTGAGGCCTACTGTTTCTGGTCTAACAAACACCAGATTGATTAAATTGGCCTTTTTTCACCAAAATTACAACACTGGACAATAATGCCTTTTTGCGGTATTGATTACAAGAAGACTGCTGCAAATTGGATACCAGAATTTTTAAAATGCTAGTTTTGGTACATAGATCCCACACGGGGAGATATAATTCCTTTTTACAGGAGTAAAAATGTGAGGCCTACTGTTTCTGGTCTAACAAACACCAGATTGATTAAATTGGCCTTTTTTTCACCAAAATTACAACACTGGACAATAATGCCTTTTTGCGGTATTAATTCCTTTTTACAGGAGTGAAAACGTGAGGCCTACTGTTTCTGGTCTAACAAACACCAGATTGATTAAATTGGCCTTTTTTTCACCAAAATTACAACACTGGACAATAATGCCTTTTTGCGGTATTGATTACAAGAAGACTGCTGCAAATTGGATACCAGAATTTTTAAAATGCTAGTTTTGGTACATAGATCCCACACGGGGAGATATAATTCCTTTTTACAGGAGTAAAAATGTGAGGCCTACTGTTTCTGGTCTAACAAACACCAGATTGATTAAATTGGCCTTTTTTTCACCAAAATTACAACACTGGACAATAATGCCTTTTTGCGGTATTAATTACAAGAAGACTGCTGCTAATTGGACACCAGAATTTTTAAAATGCTAGTTTTGGTACATAAATTCCCACACGGGGAGATATAATTCCTTTTTACAGGAGTAAAAATGGGAGGCCTACTGTTTCTGGTGTAACTAACACCAGATTGATTAAATTGGACTTTTTTTCACCAAAATTACAACACTAGACGATATAATGCCTTTTTGCGGTATTAATTACAAGAGGACTGCTAGTATTTCAGAACACCGAAATTTTTAAAATGCTAGTTTTGCTAGATAAATTTCCCACACTGGGAGAAATATTGCCTAAGCCTTTTTACAGTATTAATTACAACAGGAGTGCTTCTTCTGGTCTAACACCAGAATAATTTTATTATTACGGTGAAAGCTTTTTTTAATTTATATTTCTGGCACATAAAAAAAAAAATATATTTCTGGCTGACAGTATTGGACTCGGCTGTAGTGGCACTGGCTAGCCTAGCAGTAACAGCACATTCATGGGATTTGCTATCCAAGTGGGTTACTTTCAGTTTCACCACTGATATATTAAATATCTTTGCAGTTAGTATGGGTGACACAAGCACTGCCAAACCCCTGATGTAGTATATCTATGAAAAAATCAACTATTACATGAGATTAATGGACGTTGTGGCAGCTTTTGCTGTAGCACCACAAGTCCCAAAATGGCCGCCGCCTATCAGCCCAGTAACATGTGCCAGAAAACGGTCTGCCCAGCCAGAAAAAAAATAGACTTTGACTGAGCAGCTGAATCGCTGTTGTTCTGATTCACAGGTGTAGATTTTACACTTCTTTGGAGCTTTGGTTTAGACTCTGTGGCAGCTTGTGCTGGCGCACCACAAGTCACAAAATGACCACCGCCGGTCAGCCCAGTTACATGTGCCAGTAAAAATCGCTCTGGCCAGTCTCAACAAAATAGTGACTTTCACTGAACAGCTCAGCTGAGTTGTTCTGATGCACAGGTGTAGAAAGGTAGATCATTCAATCACTTCTTTATCCCTGCCTATCTCGCCCTCACAGAAGCTGCGTCCTCTCCCTACACTAGTCAGAGCAGTGTGACGTGCGGCGCTACGTGACTCCAGCTTAAATAGAGGCTGGGTCACATGCTGCACTTGGCCAATCACAGCCATGCCATTAGTAGGCATGGCTGTGATGGGCTCTTAGGGCAAGAAGTAAAACGCTAGCTGATTGGCTGCTATGCAGCCCTTCAGAAAGCGGGAAGAAATCGACGAACACCGGACTCGAACCCGAAGTTTTTTGAAAATGTCCGTGTTCGGGTCCGTGTCACGGACACCCCAAAATTCGGTACGGACCCGAACGATTTTCGAACTGTTCGCTCAACACTAGTTATATATAATTAGCATGTGCAAATCCTCATTACATAATTGCCAATAAGTAACATAAACTAGAAAAGCACCTATCCATGTTGCTATACGGCTCCATTCACAAAACCGGATTTCCACACGGATGAGTATAACGCCAGTCACACCCAACCATGTAGAGAGGTCAACACAGAAGTCAGCTATCCCTCCCAGAATGACAGACAACACCATGTTCGAACCTAAATCCGTATGTAAACAAAAAAAAAATATATATATAAAAATGTTAGTAGGTTCATCAATCAGTCCTGTACAATGTTAACTGCACAAGGCCTTTTGACCTTTGCTACAGCGTGAACCACACATAGCCGCCCCAAACCACACTTACTTTAAAATAAAAAATAATAAAATAAAGTAAAATAAGTTCATTTTGTGAATGAAGCCGAACAACGCTTGATAAAAGATGTTTTTTAAAAGATGATTTAAATACATATTATCAGGGTTAAATATTGACAATCTGAGTTAACATCATTGCGCCCGATCCTCCCTCGGTTATAACCACTTACTGCAGAACCAACGGTGGCGGTAGTAAGTTTGTGATAGTGAGGGGGAAAGCGGAGGAGCAGTGGTCCCCACCCAGTGGTTGGTGAAGTGCACAACCACCCCTGGGGGTCAGTTTACACGATACCTAGCATCAGTATCTTGAATAGATGCATGGTACAATTGCCTTTTTCTCTATAGACACACCAGCCACTCGTTTGCAGGATCATGCATGAGTAACCCTGAGTAAGCTGGGGTTAATAGTCATATGGTACATCCTTATCCCCAGCCATAAGAGGGGCAACAGATCAACTGCAATACGGTCAGTCAGAGTCCTAGCGGTGTGTTATGGTGGTAATTGCTATGTCACTTACTTATATTGAACTTACCCCTGTTTTTATTACTATAATGAAATAAAGTTTTTTGTTTGACTTTTAACGTTCACGCATTATTATATTTGCTTAGTCCAAGTTAAGCGGAACATATACCTTTCATACTCACTAAGATAGAGTTTTTGTAGTGCTTAAATATTGACAATACATAAATTAGCAGAGCATATGCGAGAATACAAAACATGCAAACCAGGTTAAGAGAATTCATAATTCTATACTTGTTAAAGTGCAAAGGAGAAAATCAGGTCAATGATGGTTGTCTACGTATGATCAGGACATACAGCGTCTACAGTTAACACAGTGCTGACTCATAAGTTACCAGTTGTAACTAAGAAGAATAACGGCAGGCACTTGCAGGTAAGTACACTTCCAGTTGGAGAAAAAAGAATTAAATAAACCAATAGAATTTTTTTTTTTTTAAAAAGGTGTGAAGGTCTGGACTCTGATTGTTCCCTGTGAGAACATGATGTCTCATGCTCCGTGAACCACTATTGCACAATGTGAGCACGATGCATGCTGGCAGTATAATCTTAAAAATTGCCCCTGTCAGCTATTTATATATTCATACCATGGTCACTGTTCAACTACTCTGCAAGACGAATTAGTGGAGAACATACTGTTGCTGAACCTCAACCTGAACAACTGCAGCAATCCCAGATCATTGTAATGTCCCCCCAGTAGTCTCTAGGCATGATGGGTACATCTCCTCATCTGCCTCTCTTCTTCCCCTGATGCGCCTTTAACTCTTGATTAGGGTAAATCTGGACTTATTTGACCACATAACATTCTTCCATTGCTCCAGAGACCGATCTTATGCTCCCTAGAAAATTGAGGATATTTTTTTGGTTTTACATCACTAGTATGTGTTTTTCTGACGGCTACACAACTGTTCAGTCCTAATGCCTTGAGTTCCATTTGCATTGCGTTTTTAGAAAAGGAACTAACTTAAACTAATAAACATAGCCCTGAGTCGGACTGTTGTTTTTCTAAGATTGTATTTTCAAAAACCTTGCATTTATGGCCACACCGTACATTCAAGTATATATTCCCAGCCCTCTTTACTATTCAGCTTTGTTTTCATGTCCCACTTATTCTTACAGTTTTTAATAATGTTTTTGACAGTTCTTACACGAATATTAGGACTCTCGGCCATCTATTTAGGTGTTTTGTCTATGCTCAGTGCTTGACAATGATTTGACCCTTCTAAAACTGACTAACCAATTTTGTACACGAGCATAAGATATGTCTTTTAACATGGTTGTTTAACAAATTAAAATATAATGAATACGGACACGAAACATATTCGCCCATGCAGTAACTATCCAATCAGAGCCTCATACCTTTTATCATATTCAAATCGCATACTGAGTTTTGAAAGTGGGATGAAAGGCTATGCAGTAACGCAACTGTTTAACGCGTAAGACACTACCACCATAACATTCTTGTATGTAGTGCAAGGCCTAAAAATTTATCAGCCCAATAAAGCAGGTAATGTTGTTTGAAAAGGCCCATTGATAACTCAGCATGTACCACCAACAGCAGGATTTCAGAAGTGGTCTATTATCAGGGCCACATGTAGCTTGGCCCAATTCAGCAGCACAGGCAGCAGCAGCAGACGTTATGTTAAAAGGCACCAAATGTAACTCAACATAATCATGACAGGCAGCAGTAGCAGCAGCAGCTAAATGTGCAGCAGTAATATGTTCACCGGAATGGCCCCACCATCGAACTTGGGCAACGCCAAAAATAAAAGAATACACCTCAGACCGCAGCAGCCTGTAACTTTGCAGCAGGAATGTGAATTCGTGAGTGGACCCCCCACGAGACCATGACCACAACAGAAAAAATAATAAAACACAGGTTACAGTAGAGCTTTAATAGTGTAAAACAGTAATGGGGTAACATTTTTATTTGTGTCAATATTTTAAGTTTTGAAAGCCATTTTAACTTTTGCGCACACTCTATCTATGAGTAACCGATAAGCTATCGACTACGCCAACAACATTCAGCTGTAATTGTCTATTTAAAGCACATCAACTCTGTAGTAGAGCACTGCGTTAACGGAGCCTGCCCCACCATGTGCTGATTCCTCCTAGCCAGACGCGGTAGGACTGGCAGGGTTGAGCAGCGGCTCTGTTGTCCTCCGTTTGTCTGTGAGGAGGCATGTGTAACTCCGCTCGCACCGCCGATACACATTCGGCGCTGTACACACTCAGGGCTAAGGACATGGGCACGACCATGTCGTGCGCTGATCGTCAGAGCCCAGAAGGCAGTGAAGAAGTTGGTTGCCATGTGACGGGTGTGTTAGTGTACCCGACTCTGCTGCTGGGTTCAGTTCCTCTCCCCCTGGGTCATGACCCTGTCATGGTCTCCGTCTACTGTTGGGGTCATCAGCGGCTGCCTGGTTCAGCTATTGCCGGTCATGGAGCCGAATAAGTATTTAGCTGTGAGGCTTGACTACACATGGGGAATAGTGTCACACAGCCCAGAGCAGACTTCACCATGGAGAGCTGACGGCACAGGGGAGCACCTCAACTGTCCCAGCGGAGTGGGGGTTGTAGGCTTTTTGGAAGGCACCATGCGTGCTGGAGTGACATTGAACAGCTGTTACAATTAACCCGCATGACTTTAGTATCAGTGCTTCTTGTATGTGGACTTGACATCTAAAATCAAATCCTGTTTGCTCATTAAAAAGTACAGTAATCCAGTCCTCTACAATGACTATATTTTGATCGATATATAATTTCTCGGTAACTTTATATAGATAGGGTACCTAGATAATTTATTACAGGATGGACCACTTGTATATATCTATCTACCCCATCTCTAATGGGAAGGCATGCATTATTTTCCTCCATAACGATATCTTCATTATAGAGGCCTGGATTATTGTATTTTTTTTATAGATTTTAAATCAGTAATAATTGACCTGTAAACTCAAACAAAAATAAGCACTGTTGCATTTGTTATGTGGGTTCTGTCTAACGGCACTTCTTTGTAACTACAACACACATGGTGGTTTACAAACAAAGTGTAATATTTGATCTGCTGGATGACAGTTGAGGTGCTCCCCTGTGCCTGTCAACCCCTCCGTGGTGAAGTCTGCCCCGCCCTGGATTGTGTGACACTACACCCCGTGAGTAGTCAAGCCTCGCAGCTAAATGCTTATTCGATTACCCCAACAGTAGACGGAGACCATGACCATTACTTAAAAATAGTTGATATACTAAGAATAATATTTTGAAAACATTACTCAATAAATAGATACACTAATTACACAACATGATGAACAACCAGAAATAAATCTAATAAATCATGATTTTAAAAATTTCAATTTAATAATATATCATGATTTAACATCATGATGAATAATCTGATGAATAATAAATCAAGCAATCAATAAAAACATAATTTTAAACAATTTTAAAAAATTACGCGAAAATTAGACAAATATGAATACATAAATACATTTTTTTAATAATAAATAATTAAAAATGGAGAAAATTGTCAATGAAGAATTAAAAAACAACGGAGTTTGGGAGGGAGAGCAAAGGCGAAGGATGGACAAGGGACCCTTCAACGCCCTGAACCGACAGCGGGGGCCAAGAAGTCACTGCCAATCCAGGACTCATTCATTTTAATAAATGTGAGTCTGTCCACGGAGTCTGTGGACAGACGGATCCGCTTGTCCGTGACCACCCCACCTGCCGCACTGAATGCTCAGACAGTACGCTGGAGGGGGGGGGGGGCAAGATAGTAACTCCAGCGCATACTAAGTGAGCTCACGGCAGGTGTCCAGCCTGGCAACCCAGTACTCCATGGGGTCGTCGGTGCTCATGCTGTCGGAAGCACCTACCGACCCCATGTAGTCTGCCACCATGTGGGCCAGTTGATATATCTGATCAAGTCTTCAAGCGATATGATGCCATGCGGAAAACCCGGGTATGGTACAAAAAAGTTGCGGTCTACTTGGTACAGGTTGCCTTGTACAACGCTTTTGTACTATCCTGAAGCGCTGGCAGCACAGGGACATTTCTCCAATTCTATGAGGCAGTCCTCAAGGACCTGCTCTTTTTAGACCGGAAAAGAGCAGGTCGGAGTACCTTGGGAATTGGAGGTGCCCGGATCGTCCCTGTCCAACACTTTCCAGGTGTAGTCCCCCATACTGGAAAGAAGGGACACACCCAAAAAAGATGCAGAGTGTGTCATAAGAGGGGGATAAGGAAGGACACCACCACTCAATGTGACACGTGCCCCGATCATCCGGGCCTCTGCGTTATTGGTACCACACTTCCATGGAGTACTAAATTTTTATAATCCCCAACAGTCCCCTAGATAACATAAAAAATATATAGCTCTCAGACTTTGGAGACACAGAAACAATTTTAGCTCCCAGGCTATGGATATACTAAAATTATTTAATTTTTGTTCCTCAAATGATAATATAGTGTATAATCTAAACAGATTATATAAAGTAGACATATTAGGTATCGACATGTCCGTAAAAATCTGTCCTATAAAAATAACATTTAACCCAACCCCCCGGATGAACAGCATTAAAAAAAAATAATAAACGTGTAAAAAAAAGCCATTTTTTGTCACCTAACATCAAATTTAAGTGTAATAGCGAGCGATCAAAAAGTCATATGCACCCCCAATTAGTGCCAATAAAACTGCCATCTCATTCCGCAAAAAATGAACCCCTAGATTAGACAGTCACCCAACCAAAAAAAAAAACTGTAACAACCAGGCTATGGAGATACTAAAACTATTTAATTTGTGTTTCTCAAATGATAATATAGTGTATAATCTAAATAAATTACATAAAGTAGACATATTAGGTATCGCCACGTCCATATCAATCTGCCCTATAAAAATACCATTTGACCCAACCCCTCGGATGAACAGCGTTAAAAAAATAAAATAAAAACCGTGTAAAAACACCCATTTTTGGGCAAATTTTTCATTTGAATCCATTTTTTTTCGGTAATAAAGCAAGAGTTAACAGCCAAACAAAACTAACAATGTATTGCCCTGATTCTGTAGTTTGCAGAAACACCCCATGTGTCGTAAATGGCTATCTAGCCACACGGCAGGGCATAGAACGAAGGGAACGCCATATGGTTTCTGGAAGGCCGATTTTGATGGACTGGTTTATTTACACCATGTTCCATTAGAAGCCCCCCTGTAGCCTAAACTAGAAACTCCAAAAAAGTGACCCCATCTAAGAAACTACACCCCTCAAGGCATTTAAAAATTATTTTACACATTTTTTTGTTAGCTTGCATCAAAAAAGTGTAATATAGAGCAATCAAAAAACATATTTACCCCAAAATAGTCCCAAAACAACAACCATCTTATCCCGTAGTTTCCTAGATGGGGTCACTTTTATGGAGTTTCTTCTCAAGGGGTGCAGCAGGGGGCTTGAAAGGGTACATGGTGTAAATAAACCAGTCCAGCAAAATCCGCCTTCCAAAAACCATATGGCGTTCCCCTTCTTCTATGTCCTGCTGTTTAGCCAAATAGTAGTTTACGACCACATATGGGGCGTTTCTGCAAACTACAGAATCAGGGCAACCCATATTGAGTTTTGTTTAGCTGTTAACTCATTTTTTCCAGTAATAAAGTAAGGGTTAAAATGGAAAATTTTCCCAAAAATCGAAATTCCAAAATTGTTTCTCCATCTGCCATTAACTCTTGTGGAACACCTAAAGGGTTAACAGAGTTTGTAAACCCAGTTTTGAGTACCTTGAGGAGTGTACTTTCTTAGATGGAGTCACTTTGTTGGAATTTCTCTTCTAGAGGTGCAACGGGGGGCTTGAAATGGGACATGGTATAAACAAAAACAGTCCCGCAAAATCTGCCTTCCAAAACCCATATGGCGTTCCCCTCCTTCTGCGCCCTGCCGTTTGGCCAAACAGTAGTTTAGGACCACATATGGGGTGTTTCTGCAAACTACAGAATCAGGGCAACCCATATTGAGTTTTGTTTGGCGTTTAACCCTTATTTTAGTACTGGAAAAAATGGATTAAAATGGAAAATTAAAAAAAAATAAAAAATTCGAAATTCCAAAATTGTTTCTCCATCTGCCATTAACTCTTGTGGAACACCTAAAGGGTTAACAGAGTTTGTAAACCCAGTTTTGAGTACCTTGAGGGGTGTACTTTCTAAGATGGAGTCACTTTTTTGGAATTTCTATTCTAGGGGTGCAACGGGGGGCTTGAAATGGGACATGGGGTAAAAAAAAAACAGTCCCGCAAAATCTGCCTTTCAAAACCCATACAGTGTTCCCTTCCTTCTGCGCCCTGCCGTTTGGCCAAACAGTAGTTTAGGACCACGTATAGGGTGTTTCTGCAAAGTGCAGAATCAAGGCAACCCATATTGAGTTTTGTTTGGCAGTTAACCCTTGCTTTGTTCCTGGAAAAAATGGATTATATTGGAAAATTCCCCCCCCCCCCCAAAAAAAAATAAAATAATCGAAATTCTAAAATTTTATATCCATTTGCCATGAACTCTTGTGGAAGACCTAAAAGGTTAATGACATTTGCAAAATCAATTTTAAATACCTTGAGGAGTGTAGTTTCTAAAATTGGGTCATTTTTGGGTGGTTTCTATTATGTAAGCCTCACAAAGTGACTTCAGACGTGAACTGGTCCATAAAAAGTGGGATTTGTAAAATTTCTGAAAAATGTCAAAATTTTCTTCTAAACTTCTAAGCTATGTAACATCCCCAAAAAAATAAAATGGCATTCCCAAAATGATCGAAACATGAAGTAGACATATGGGGAATGTAAAGGCGGCCTGGGTAAGTAAAGGTGTTTTAAAAGTTATTCACACATAAAGTGACACTAGTCAGATTTTCAAAAAATGGCCAAGTCCTTAAGGTGAAATAAGTCCTTAAGGGGTTAGTACTGAGGCACAGTAATTTTATGTGTAAATTAAAAGATTAACTGGGATTGTGGCAGCAGTGAACAAGATGCACACAGGCAATTACACAAAACCTGCACTGTCCATGCAGTGTTAAAAAACTCCCTACCATCTCTGTACACTGTCCCTGCACTCTCCCTATCCAATATTTTACAATTAAAAGCTTTCTGAAATACTGTCCCCAGCACATTAGCGCTTGTCACGTCTGTCCCTAAACTCAGTTCACAGTCAAATGGCAGAGACCGGGCGGGATGAGGCTTTTTGTAGAGCGGTGGCGGACTTCTTACTTTCACTTTGGAACATGTGCAGCAGCCATTTTAAGAAAAAATATGGTTCATTACCACGAAGAGCAAGGAAATTTGGAATCTTGGTGAATAAAATTTTTCCAAAAGTTCAGATCGAATTCCACTTCAGATGCTTCAATTTGCTCAACACTAGCATTAACCTTTTAGCACAGCATCAGCATGAGTTTATTAGGGATCAAACCTGTCAAAGTAAGCTGCTATGCAGAAATAAATTGCAAACTGAACTAAGGCAATGCTGTGGATGTTGTGTAGTAGGATAGATAGATAGATAGATAGATAGATAGATAGATAGATAGATAGATAGATAGATAGATATAGATGGATAGAAATAAGCCCTTATGAAGTGATATTGCATACATTGTTTCAGCCCTGCTTTCAGCTCTGTTACATCTCTTCATCTGACATGTAGCTGGTAAAACCTTCATCTCTGTTCCAGCAAGTATTTCTATCAAAGACGGTGACATTGCTGTGCTCTGCCCAGCTGGCTGAGCCCTGGTATTTCTTCCAGACTGAAAGATGTGAGGCAGGACAAGTTCTGCCTCCTATATGAATGTCCTTATTTAGTCAGCCTGTGAGGTGGAGCAGTTCTCTGCATTCCCACAGCTCAGGGAAGAAGAGTCAGATCATGTTAACTTTGTGTCCTCCCTGTAGCCTGATAGACAGGACTGCAAGGATTTAACCCACAAAATTACTGCAAATCCTCTGGAAGAGATTAGGATAATGTATGTGCTGGGAGGAGATCGGGATGAAAATGACCCCTCAGCAGAAAGTACCTAGCAAGGACCGGAGGTCGTGGTTTCAGGAGGGAGGGAAGGTGGGTATTCCCATTACTTATCATTATTCTGGTGGTAAAGATGCAGAATGTATGGCGACTCTCCTGTGAACTGATGTCCTATCACGTCTTGGACTTTCAGGCTGATGATATTGGCATCAGCTGGCAATAGAGCTCATGTTTTTAAATAAATATGGTAAATGATATATGGAATATCTAAATCTACAGATTCTCATTGCCATCAGTGCATATGTTGTTGTATACTAGTGCCTATGCAAATGTCCCTTTACCTGTTAAAAATTTTAACTGGTAGAGTATTATACACCTGTTATATCAATCTGAGTATGGAACAAATGTGACAATGAAAAGTCATATTACAGACAAGGCCTCTTGCACACGAACTATTTTTTTCCCCGTTTACATACCGTTTTTTGTGTTCTCTATACGGACCTTATAAGGAACTAATAATTTCAATGGATCTGCAAAAAAAACGGAAGTACTCCGTATGCCTTCCGTTTCCGTATTTCCTTTCTGTTCAAAGATAGAACATGTCCTATTATTGTTCGTATAACGGACAAGGATAGTACTATCAGGGGCCAGCTGTTCCGCAAAAATTGGAATGCACACAGATGTCATCCGTATTTTTTTGCGGATCCGTTTTTTGCGGACCGCAAAATACTGAAAAAGCCATAGGGTCATGCACAAGAGGTCTTTTTTCGTTTGCATTCTGTTTTTTGCGTTCCGTATACGGAAATGAATGGATCCACAAACAAAATGGAAGGGAGTCCGTATGCCTTCAGTTTCCGTATTTCCATTCAAAGATAGAAATGTCCTATTATTGCCCACAAATCACGTTCTGTGGCTCCATTTAAGTCAATGGGTCCGCAAGGGAACGGAAACACTACTGAAGCAAAAAAAAAAAAAACGGAAAAACAGATCCATTTAAAATGGACAGCAAAACCATATGGTCGTATGTAGGAGGCCTAAGGGAGTCATTTATCATTTAAGTCATTTGTTTGCCTTGCTTTTTGTATCTGCACTAAATTTATGACCTGGTGCACCTTAATAATATATGTAGTGCGAGTGTAATGCAGTTTATACCTATATGTGTAAAAGTGCAACTTTTTGACTGGATTGGGTTGCGACTTTTTTGCAGCTTTTGCAAAAGTCATACATAGTAAATGAGCCATAATCCATGTGTAATGTCAGTTTTGGCTATTAAACATAGACCACTGTGAAACGTGGCAAAGATCACGAAATATCGCAAAAATGGCTTAGTTGCCATGACTTGCAGCTTTTTTTTACTCAACAAAACTGACGTATCTTATTTCATAAATGAGCCCCCACGTGTTTTAATTTTTTTTCAAAATAGGTATTTAACTTTACTGGCAAAATAATGCCCTGAAATCCTAAATAAGACTAGATCTGTCAGATTTCCCTTTCTAGTTAAGTCACAGTAGATTTATGAAATATATTATGTAGCAGATACCAACATTTCAAAGATGAATATACCATAACTTTTTGCAAGAGCTGTTCTGTACCACCCACCCCCCCCCCCCCCCCGCCCCCCAAAGTCTTGATATAGTTTTGTGGCTTTATCTTAATCTGTAGACTTGCCATAGACTTTAAACACAATCAATTAAATTATTATTAATTAATACAGACATTAATTATTAGTTACATTAGCATTTTTTTTAAATTCACATTTCACATTCATATTCACAATTAAGAAATAACCCCCCCCCCCCCCCAACAGATCTACTAATCCATGCTATGTCAAAAAACGATTGAAATACGGAATAAGAACCACTACAAAAAATACTGGGGTGTCAAAGATTTCGGCCACAGCTTCATTGAACAAACCTACACTGAACAAAAGTATAAACGCAACATTTTCGGTTTTGCTCCCATTTTTCATGAGCTGAACTCAAAGATCTGAAACATTTTCTACATACACAAAAGACCTATTACTCTCAAATATTGTTCACAAATCTGTCGAAATCTGTGTAGGGTGAGCACTTCTCCTTTGCCGAGATAATTCATCCCACCTCACAGGTGTGGCATATCAAGGTGCTGATTAGACAGCATGAATATTGCCCAGGTGTGCCATAGACTGCCCACAATAAAAGACCACACTGAAATGTGCAGTTTGAGACAGCACAATGCCACAGATGTTGCAACGTTTGAGGGAGCGTGCAATTGGCATGCTGACTGCAGGAATGTCTACCAGAGCTGTTGCCTGTGCAGTGCATGTTCATTTCTTTACCATATGCTGTCTCTAAAAGCTTTTCAGAGAATTTGTCAGCAGATCCAACCGTCCTAACAACCGCAGACCACTTGTAACCACACCAGCCCAGGACCTCTGGAGTGTAATATTACAGGCTACAGCTACTAGAGAGGGGTCGTTGATCCAGGGATTTATTCTGATTGCCTGATTAAGTGGGGAAAATTGGCTTCTGCCTCACAGGGGTTTTTTGCCTTCCTCTGGATCAACTTGTAGGAAACAGGCCGAACTGGATGGACAAATTTTTTTTTTTCGGTCTCTCCAGAACGCCTCTCCAACGTGCCAGACGCCATCGAATGTGAGCATTTGCCCACTCAAGTCAGTTATGACGACGAACTGCAGTCAGGTCCAGACCCCGATGAGGACGACGAGCATGCAGATGAGCTTCCCTGAGACAGTTTGACAGATTGTGCAGAATTTCTTTGTTATGCAAACCGATTGTTGCTGCAGCTGTCCGGGTGGCTGGTCTCAGACGATCATGGACGTGAACATGCTGGATGTGGAGGTCCTAGGCTGGTGTGGTTACACGTGGTCTGCAGTTGTGAGGCTGGTTAAATGTACTGCCAAATTCTCTGAAACGCCTTTGGAGACGGCTTATGGTAGAGAAAGAAACATTAATTGCACTGGCAACAGCTCTGGTAGACATTCCTGCAGTCAGCATGCCAATTGCACGCTCCCTCAAATGTTGCAACATCTGTGGCATTGTGCTGTCTGATCAAACTGCACATTTCAGCGTGGCCTTTTATTGTGGGCGGTCTAAGGCACACCGGTCTAAGGCACACCTGTGCAATATTCATGCTGTCTAATCAGCACCTTGACACCTGTGAGGTGGGATGGATTATCTCAGCAAAGGAGAAGTGCTCACTAACACAGATTTCGACAGATTTGTGAACAATATTTGAGAGTAATGGGTCTTTTGTGTATGTAGAAAATGTTTCAGATCTTTGAGTTCGGCTCATACAAAATGGGAGCAAAACCGAAAGTGTTGCGTTTATATTTTTGTTCAGTGTATATAAAACATCATTTTAACCTTAATTAAAGTAGAAGAAAAACTGTAAATACTACAGAAAAATCTTCCGACTTGTCTTCCTTAAATGCCTTATGCCAGCTGTTGCTATCATAGGCATGCTGCACCTACAAGATGACCCTTTGAGGACTACTAACCACCAGTTGTGACATTGAAGAGCATTAGTTAGAAAAATGTTAAGAAAGGGGGGGGGGGGATAAATGGGGGAAGGGCAGGAGCTGAAAATTTCTGACAACCTTGATCCCTCCCTTCTAGCTTTTTTTATACCGACCACCCCAACCAATACCAAAGAAGCCAAACTCTGTCCTCAGACCCCCTTTGTGACTCAGCATATTTTTAAATGGGAGAATGGAAAGGTTACTGTCAGTCATGCTCTGATGTTATGTAAATGTTTAGAAATGCTGCCATCATTTACATTTGCTCCACAAGGGATTATCCCACAAAAAGTATCACTATGCAATGAATTGGAGCATTTCAAATGAAGTATTATTGCAACAGACATGCAATATTAATATAACTCTTTTATGTGAATTTCATTGTCATATTTGGTAGTGCCCCTTACCTGTTTATTCTTCTGGTCCACCTTCTCCTGCATTCAGTCATGAACTAGCATTTTCAGTAGCTTCTCTGCTCCCTTCCTCCTCTCAGTGCCACTGTAGTAAGTGGTCCAGAGATCATTTATTCATTCATCCCTACTACTAAATTCATAGACGTCTATGCTGTAGCTATATCTTTTTCTAGACAGTGGAGAAGGAAACTGTGGGGGTATTGCATACCATATGTGTCTCTGAGGCAAGATGTGAGGGAATATTTTCTAGGCAGGGAGGAAACGGTTCACAATAGCTAACTGAAATGAAGGTGAATGATTGATAGTCTCATGTGAGCTTCTGCCCACCCAAAGGAAGGGAATAAATAAATTGAGTTTTAATTTTATGGAAAACCCCCTCTCATTATCTGTCATCTCTTTATGATGCCATTGGTGTAAATTCAGATGCTGAGACCTCCACTGATGACTAGAAAACAGAGGCTATCACACTTTTCAGGTCTGTTTTTGGTTCTTGTTGGCTTCAGTTGTTGCCTTAATTTCGGAGAGATGTGCTCTTACAGCTAATAGGCTGAAAGCAGGAATTTGTACACAAATGCACCATAATATTATGAAGGTGTGGATAGGAGCCAAAATGGGGTATCACAGTTTAAACTGTTGCCAGAGGGAGAGAAAGTCTTGCATAATAAAGATTTGTGATCATATAAATTCAGTATTGTGATGTTTAACTTTACAGATCAAAACTCAAATTTTGGTTTTGCTAATATATTTCTCTTACAATCGTACAAGTTTAATTTAGATGTAGTTAAAGAATGTACAGACTCAGAATTTGATTATATGATATAGCATCTCAATGTTAAAACTGGATATTGACATTTAAAAGGAACATATTGTAAGAAAATGAACCAGGTTTTTGTGTTTAGTATATATAAAATGTGGTGGTGTATGTTACGTATCATATTAAGTGAGGAGGCAAAGGCCCTGGTCTGTTCCCAAAGCTCCTTCAATCCTTTACCAGTGCCCCGCCACACAGCCTCTGATATACATGACCCCAACACATAAATCAAACATATCCATGGGCCTCCATTGAGAAATAGTGTATGGTACTTTTGGTCACACAGTTTGTTTTCTTTGTGGCTTCCTATACTGTGTGGAATATTGAGCTTAATCTGCTTCATAAATCCATACAGAGGCATCCAGTAAAAAAACGGATACTGAGCAGGATATGATTTTTTCTAAGGCTAGTTTCACGCAGGCAGCAGAACAATACGGTAGGCCACCCCTGTAGAGGAACAGCCGAACAGAATTGCCATTTATGGCAGGAATTGGATGGACAAAAACTGTTGCATGCAGCAATATCTATCCGGTAAAATCCTGGCATAAATACTGGGGAGGGGCCAGATTCCCACCAGATCTCATTATAGTCTGAGGGGGTGCGACACGTTCCTGCTAGGCTGGATCCAGAGACCTCCTGCAGGCTATTCTCTGGCAGAAAAGCCTGCTGGATTGCTCTGCCGTCTGTGTGAAAGAGGCCTAACATGAGAGCCTATTGATGATGGATAAATCAATATATTCACATATATGTATATGCATGTCATAAATACATAAATGCATGTACATATGTAGCTACACATATTCATACATGCGCATGTACATTAACATTTACACCTGCATACACACATATACAGTACATTTATATATGCAAATATACATTCATATGTAGGGTTGAGCGAACAGTTCGAGCATAGTTCGGGTTCGTACCGAATTTTGGGGTGTTTGGGACACGGACCCGGACATTTTCAAAAAAGTTCGGGTTTGGGTCCGTTGTTCGGAGATTTCTTCCCGCTTTCTGAAGGGCTGCACAGCAGCCAATCAGCTAGCGATTTACTTCTTGCCCTAAGAAGCCATGACAGCCATGCCTACTAATGGCATGGCTGTGATTGGTCAAGTGCAGCATGTGACCCAGCCTCTATTTAAGCTGGAGTCACGTAGCGCCGCAAGTCACACTGCTCTAATCAGTGTAGGGAGAGAACGCAGCTTCTATGAGGGCGATATTAGGCAGGGAAAAGTCAGCAACAGCACCTAATGAACTGATCGATCTACAGCTTTGAATGATTCAACTTCTGCTAGTTAATTGCTCACTGGTTTTTAGGCTGCACAGAGCGTTTTACTGTAATTTTTTTCTGGGGTGATCGGCGGCCATTTTGTGACTTGTGGTGCACCAGAACAAGCTGCCACCAAGTCCATCAATCCATCAATACTAGTTTTTTTTTTGCTATATCCTACATCAGCGGCTTGGCTGTGCTTATTGTCACCCCTAGAAACTCAGGATAGCAATTTCTTTATTTTATTAAGGGGTTAAATACAATTGCCAAAATACCAATCCCCAAAATCTGGTGTTCCAGCTTTGGCTAGCCAAGTGTAATACTGTCTGCTGTCTGGCAAAGGAAAGAATATTTTCTGTGGTGAAATTCAATTGCCAAAATAGCAATACCCTGAATCTGGTGTCCCAGCACTAGCTGGCAAAGTATAATAGTGTCCGCCAAAACATATATTTTGTTCTGGGGTGAAATTTAATTGCCAAAATAGCAATACCCTGAATCTTGGGTCCCAGCACTGACTGGCAAAGTATAATAGTGTCCACCAAAACATATATTTTGTTCTAGGGTGAAATTTAATTGCCAAAATAGCAAAACCCTGAATCTGGTGTCCCAGCACTGGCTGGCAAAGTATAATAGTGTCCGCCAAAACATATATTTTGTTCTGGGGTAAAATTTACTTGCCAAAATAGCAATACCCTGAATCTGGTGTCCCAGCACTGGCTGGCAAAGTTTAATAGTGTCCGTCAAAACATATATTTTGTTCTGGGGTGAAATTCAATTTCCAAAATAGCAATACCCTGAATCTGGTGTCCCAGCACTGGCTAGCAAAGTATAATAGTGTCCGCCAAAACATATATTTTGTTCTGGGGTGAAATTCAATTGCCAAAATAGCAATCCCCTGAATCTGGTGTTCCAGCAGTTGCAGGCCTAGTTTAAATCTGTCCGTAACAGGGTATATTTTGTTCTGGGGTGAAATTAAATTGCCAAAATATCAATACCCTGAATCTGGTGTCCCAGCAGTGGCTGGCAAAGTATAATAGTGTCCACCAAAACATATATTTTGATCTGGGGTGAAATTCAATTGCCAATATAGCAAAACCTGAATCTGGTGTTCCAGCTGTTGCAGGCCAAGTGTTAATCTGTTCGTAAAAGGGTATATTACACTCAAGGTGTACATACAAGTGCTGAGAGGGTCATCCTCAATAACTTCACATGCTACCGTGCATCTCCCATTGTATTTCTGTACATTAAAGGGTATATTACACAAAGTGTTAAAATACAAGTGCTGAAGGCATAATCCTACATATTTTTTCACACACTACTGTGCATCTCCAAGTGTAAAACTGTCCATAAAAGGATACCTTTCATCCAGGGCCTAAATACTAGCCCTAAAAGAGATATTCCCCTAAATCAGTGGTTACTGCTGTGCCTGGATTAGAGTAATACGGTACATAAATAAATAGGCAGATAGTGTTAGGTGCCTGTAAAAAAAAGGCCTGAATTTGAAATCAATACATTGGACCAAATATTTTTTTTCTTATTGTGGTGCTTGGTGAACGGTAACAACGAGGAAAACATCTAGTAAGGGACGCGGACGCGGTCGTGGTGTTGTTAGTGGACCCTCTGGTGCTGGGAGAGTACGTGGCCATTCTGCCACAGCCAGACGTCCTAGTGAACCAACTACCTCAGGTTCCAGTACCCGCCAGAATTTACAGCGATATTTGGTGGGGCCCAATGCCGTTCTAAGGATGGTAAGGCCTGAGCAGGTACAGGCGCTAGTCAATTGGGTGGCCGACAGTGCATCCAGCAAGTTCACAACATTATCTCCCACCCAGTCTTCTGCAGAAAGCGCACAGGTGGCGCCTGAAAACCAAGCCCATCAGTCTGTCACATCACCCCCATGCATATCAGGGAAACTGTCTGAGCCTCCAGTTATGAAGCAGTCTCTTATGTTGTTTGAAGACTCTGCTGGCAGGGTTTACCAAGGGAATCCACCTAGCCCTTCCCTAGTGGTGGAAGACATAGAATGCACTGATGCACAACCACTGATGTCTCCTTATGATGAGGATATGGGAATACCACCTCATCGGAGACCGCACTTCTCTGATGATGACGAAACACAGGTGCCAACTGCTGCGACTTTTTGCAGTGTGCAGAACGAACAGGAGGTCCGGGAGGAAGACTGTGTGGAAGACAATGCAGGGGATGAGGAGGTCCTAGACCCCACATGGAAAGAAGGTCGTGCCACTGACTTTCATAGTTCAGAGGAAGAGGCAGTGGTGAGACCGAGCCAACAGTGTAGCAAAAGAGTGAGCAGGGGCAAAAGCAGAACAGCCGCCTCCAAGAGAGTTCGCCTGCTACTGGCCACCGCCACCAGGGACCGAGCACCCCAAAGGCAGCTTCAAGGAGTTCCCTGGCATGGCACTTCTTTAAACAATGTGCTGACGACAAGACCCGAGTGGTTTGCACGCTGTGCCATCAGAGACTGAAGCGAGGCATTAACGTTCTGAACCTTAGCACAACCTGCATGACCAGGCATCTACAGTTGTGTTCAAAATTATTCAACCCCCACTGAAATTGAGTGTTTTGGCCAGTTTGACATTGATTTTGATCATTTCAGTCATCTTGTTTACAATTAAATCAAAGAGGCACTTGTAAGCCAGACAAATATAACATAACATTTACAATGAAATAACCACAAATGTCTTTTCTGTGCTCACATCATTATCAGTTTTATTCAACCCCCAAGTGACATTTAATCTTGTAGTTAGTACAACATCCTTTTCCAGTTATAACAGCTTTTAAACGTGAAGCATAGCTTGACACAAGTGTCTTGCAGCGATCTACGGGTATCTTCGCCCATTCTTCATGGGCAAAAGCCTCCAGTTCAGTCACATTCTTAGGCTTGCGCGCTGCAACTGCTTTCTTTAAGTCCTACCAGAGGTTCTCAATCGGATTTAAGTCTGGTGACTGCGATGGCCACTTCAAAATGTTCCAGCCTTTAATCTGCAACCATGCTCTAGTGGACTTTGAGGTATGCTTGGGATCATTGTCCTGTTGAAAGGTCCAACGTCTCCCAAGCATCAGGTTTGTGACGGACTGCATCACATTTTCATCCAATATCTCCTGGTACTGAAGAGAATTCATGGTACCTTGCACACGCTGAAGCTTCCCTGTACCTGTAGAAGCAAAACAGCCCCAACGCATGATTGACCCCCCGCCATGCTTCACAGTAGGCAAGGTGTTCTTTTCTTCATAGGCCTTGTTCTTCCTCCTCCAAACATAGCGTTGATCCACCATGGGCACAAACAGTTCTAATTTTGTTTCATCAGTCCGCAGAACACTATCCCAAAACTTTTGTGACTTGTCCACATGACTTTTGGCATACTGCAGTCGACTCTTCTTATTCTTTGGAGACAGCAAGGGGGTGCGCCTGTGAGTTCTGGCATGGAGGCCTTCATTACGCAGTGTGCGCCTTATTGTCTGAGCTGAAACTTCAGTACCCGCATCTGACAAATCTTTTTTCAGTTCCTCAGCAGTCACACAGGGACTTTTCTCCACTTTGCGCTTCAGGTAGCACACAGCAGTCGAAGTCAGCATCTACTTTCTGCCATGACCAGGTAGCGTTTCAACAGTGCCCTTTGCCTTTAATTTGCGAATGATGCTTCCTATGGTGTATCTTGGTATGTTTAACATCTTTGCAATCTTCTTATAGCCATTGCCCTTCCTGTGAAGAGAAATCACCTCTTCTCTTGTCTTCCTTGACCATTCTCTTGACTTCACCATGTCTGTAAACACCCCAGTAAATGTCTAGAAGGAGCTGAGTATCACAGTCATTTTAAATCTGCCTAATTGGTGCTTATTATGCTTGATTGCTGCTCCTTGACATCCAGAGGTGTTTTCAATACCTGATCGAAAACACTTGAATGAACCTCTGTTCTTAAGAGTGGTAGTCTTTAAGGGGTTGAATAATTGTGTCAATGAAGAATCACAAAAAAAAAACATTTAATACTGTATTACAAAAACAATTGATGTCATTTTAGTTGCATTTGGTTCTTTAAAAAGTTTTTGTAAGATTTCATTCTGAACACAATTACAAATGTACACTAAATTCCCTAAAACCCTTTACAGCATTAGGGGTTGAATAATTTTGAACACAACTGTACATGCAAATCATGAACTGCAGTGGAGTAAACACCTTAAAAACAAGGAACTCACTCAGGCTCCCCCTGCTCCCTCTTCTGCTGCTGCCTCTACCTCTTCCTCTGCCTCGGGAGGAATGTTAGCACCTGCCGCCCACCAAACAGAGGATGTGCCACCGACACCACCACCTGCGTCACCAAGCATCTCCACCATGTCACACGGCAGCGTTCAGCTCTCCATTTCACAAACCTTGGAGAGAAAGCGTAAATTCCCACCTAGCCACCCTCGAGCCCTGGGCCTGAATGCCAGCATTTCTAAACTACTGGCCTTTGAAATGCTGTCATTCAGGCTGGTGGACACAGACAGCTTCAAACAGCTGATGGCGATGGCTGTCCCACAGTATGTTGCTCCCAGCCGCCACTACTTCTCCAAGACAGCCGTGCCTTCCCTGCACAACCAAGTATCCGATAAAATTAAGTGTGCACTGCGCAACACCATCTGTGGCAAGGTCCACCTAACCACAGATACGTGGACCAGTAAGCACAGCCAGGGACGCTATATCTCGGATGAAGCAGGTTCACAGCGGGGTGGCACCCAACACAGCTCAGGCCCATCACTGGTGCGTTGCTGGGGGGATAGGGAGGACGATGACGATACGCCTTCCACAGAGCATAGCTTGTACTTACTTTTGGGCAGCATGGCACACATGAGCGACTACATGCTGCAGTGCCTGCGCAACGACAGCAGAGTTGCCCACATTTTACATTTGCGGACTGCTGTGTTGCCACCCTGCAATGACAAGACAATGTGCCCACCTTACTTCCTGCACTGGAGCGTGATAGGAAGATGCGCGAGTACAAGCGCACGCTGGTAGACGCGCTCCTGAGAGCATTCCCAAATGTCACAGGGGAGCAGGTGGAAGCCCAAGGCGAAGGCAGAGGAGGAGCAAGAGGTCGCCAATGCAGCTGTGTCACGGCCAGCTCCTCTGAGGTCAGGGTTAGCATGGCAGAAATGTGGAAAAGTTTTTTCACCACACCACAGCTAACTGCACCACCACCTGATATGGAACGTGTTAGCAGGAGGCAGAATTTCACTAACATGGTTGAACAGTAAGTGTGCACACCCCTCCATGTACTGACTGATGGTTCGGCCCATTCAACTCCTGGGTCTCCAAATTGTCCACGTGGCCAGAGCTAGCCTTTTATGCCTTGGAGGTGCTGGCCTGCCTGTCGGCCAGCGTTTTGTCTGAACGTGTATTCAGTACGGCAGGTGGCGTCATTACTGACAAACGCAGCCGCCTGTCCACAGCCAACATGGACAAGCTGACGTTCATAAAAATGAACCAGGCATGGATCCCACAGGACCTGTCCATCCCTTGTGCAGAATAGACATTTATAACTGCCTTCCCGTCAACCATATATTCTTGTACTCCGGGTCACTTCTTTATTGAATCCTCTTTTTTTAATTTTACCATTATATTGCGGTGCAACCAAAAGTTGAATGAACCTCTCCTCCGTCTAGGTGCCAGGGGCCTAATTATCTGAAAGTGGCCTGTTCCAGTGGTGGGTGACATGACGCCTGATTCTCTGCTATGCGACCTCTGTCTGGGTGCCAGGGGCCTAATTATCGAAAAGTGGCCTTCTCCATTGGTGTGTGACATGACGCCTGATTCTCTGCTATGCGACCTCTCTCCTCCGTCTAGGTGCCAGGGGCCTAATTTTCTGAAAGTGGCCTGTTCCAGTGGTGGGTGACATGACGCCTGATTCTCTGCTATGCGACCTCTGTTCTCTGTCTGGGTGCTGGGGCCTAAATAAATGAAAGTGGCCTTCTCCATTGGTGGGTGACTGATTCTCTGCTAAGGGACCTCTCTCCAATTGATATTGCTTAATTTTTATTTATTTTATGTTATTTTAATTCATTTCCCTATACACATTTGTTTGCAGGGGATTTACCTACATTTTGCTGCCTTTTGCAGCACTCTAGCCCTTTCCTGGACTATTTTACAGCCTTTTTAGTGCCCAAAAGTTCTGGTCCCCATTGACTTCAATGGGGTTCGGGATGAAGTTCGGGTCGAGTTCGGATCCCGAACCCGAACATTTTCAGGAAGTTCGGCCAAACTTCTCGAACCAGAAAATCCAGGTGTTCGCTCAACTCTAGAAATAAGCCTGAAATACGTTTCAGGTTGCAATGTCCATTCATTTTTGGGCCCCTTGATGAGACTTGAGCGAATCGACCTTCAGATCATAAAACCGGAAAGTCGATTAGTTTAAAAACTTTGATGCTAATGCCGTTTCTGTACATCATTAAAAACGGGCAAGACTTCAGTAAATTACTACTGTATTCATACCTGCATCCTTAAAATTGGAATCCAAAGAGGGTTTTGGTATCGTGGTACCAGCCAGTACCAAAAGCCACTTGGATTCCTATTTTAAATTGTTTTTAAATAAGCAGATTTGAATACAGTAGTAATTCACTGAAGCCTTGCATGACTTCGGGCGAGACGAAATTTGGCTCTACGGAGCTAATACATTTTAATGCTGTAGGAAATAGCATTAACATAGAAGTTTTAGAACAAATATACTTTGGATCTATGATTCGAAGGTCGATTTACTCAAGCCTACCTTTGATATTTATTTTGCAACCTCTCCTAATTTCCAACACAGCCCTAACCCTATACAGATTTTTTTTACTCTTTCTTGCACTGACAGGCAATGAAGATGCAGAATGTGTGATCTCTTCCTTTCCCTTCCAAGTTTGTCGTGGGTGCATTCCTGTATCTTTATATAGATGCACAGCCTGTGTAATTCACCTCCTCCCTATGCAGGTGGTCTTACCCCTAGCTATACTCTGATTCTGTACAGCCTGTGTATAGAGAGTAGAGAGATGCACAGCTAGTAGCAGTGTGGGGTCAGATCTATGTCAGAAGCAACACAACAGACAGCTACATGAAGAGGTTACACAGAAAATATAGCACCAGAATGGTAGGAAATGTTTTAATGTTCTTCTGGCAACCCACAGGTCTGTGCGGCGCATTGCTTATGTTTATAGCAATGAGCCGCACAGACCTGTGAGTTACCAGAAGAAGCGCCCGGCGGCCACAGCACATGCAAGAATAATCCTGCTGACTAACTGACCATGGCAGCCAGGACTTCAGTAGCGTCCTGGCTGCCATGGTAACCGATCGGAGCCCCAGCATTACACTGCTGGGACTCTGATCGAAACTGCTGCTGCCACCAATAATGGGGGGGCACGCACTGCCCACCAATGATTTTAATACTGGGGGGAGGGCGCCACCAATGCAAACATTGTAGAAACATTCCCGGCACCCGACCTCTGACAGGGAGCTGCCATCCGTGCAATTAACCCCTCAGGTGCCGAGGATGGCAGCGCCCTGTCAGAGGTGCATCCCCATCACCATGGGAACACCTTGTGGTTAGAATATACCATCAGATTATAGTTTTCACAATTGTGAAAACTCAGATCCGAAAAAGCGGGCTGTTTTTGTGGGAACCAGCCACCCTCTTCTGAGCAGGGGGTGCCTGGGGTTCTCCCATTGACTTACATTGTTCTCAATGGCACAAAAGCACATGCAGTGTTCGGCCGAATACTCGGCTGAACACGAACATAGCGATGCCCGAGTCAAACACCAGTTCGGCTGAGCATGCTCGCTCATCACTAGTAATCAGCTCGACTTCTGTAATCTATATATGTAATTAGCATGTAATTAGCTTGCAACTTCATAGTGAAGACATTTGGTGTTAACTAACCACCTACCAGGTCTCTATTGAGTTTGTGTTGGTGACACTGATTCTAGTGTACTGCTTTGTTATCCCCTGAAGAGCTCCAGACTGAGCAGGGCGAAACGTGTTGGAACATGGGACTATATAATACAACATAAACCCTGTTCCAAATGATTATGCAAATTCTATTTAAGTGTCACAAAGATTAAATATTTTGTTTCTCAACTCATGGATGGCATGGTGTCTCAGGGCTCTTTTAAATGCTGAAAACAATCTTGGACACCTGTGATAATTAGATTGCCAGGTGAGCCTAATTTAAGGAAAAACTACTAAAGGAGGGTGTTCCATATTATTAAGCAGAGCACATTTTCAAACAATATGAGGAAGAAAATGGATCTCTCTGCTGCTGAAAAGAGTGAAATAGTTTAATGCCTTGGACAAGGTATGAAAACATTAGATATTTCACAAAAACTTAAGCGTGATCATTGCACTATTATGCGATTTGTGGCTGATTCAGAGCACAGAAGGGGTTGTGCAGATAAAGGCACATTGAGGAAGATTTCTGCCAGATCCATGCATCGGATCAAGAGAGCAGCTGCTAAAATGCCATTACATAGCAGCAAACAGATATTTGAAGCTGCTGGTGCCTCTGGAGTCCCACGGACATCAAGGTGTAGAGTCCTCCAGAGTCTTGCAACTGTGCATAAACATTCTATTCGGCCACCACTAACTAATGCTCACAAGCAGAAAACGGCTGCATTGGGCAGAAAAATACATGAAGACTAATTTTCAAACATTCCTGTTCACTGATGAGTGCTGTGCAACCCTGGATGGTCCAGATGGATGGAGTAGTGGATGGTTGGTGGACTGCCACCCTGTTCCAACAAGGCTGCGACGTCAGCAAGGGGGTGGTGGAGTCATGTTTTGGGCCAGAATCATGGGAAGAGAGCTGGTCGGCCCCTTTGGGGTCCCCGAAGGTGTAAAGATGACCTCTGCAGTATGTGGAGTTTCTGACTGACCATTTTCTTCCCTGGTACAGAAGGAAGAACTATGCTTTCTGTAATAAAATTATCTTCACCTATGACAATGCGCCATCTCATGCTGCAAAGAATACTGTACCTCTGCTTCAATGGCTGCTATGGGGATAAAAGGAGAGAAAGTCATGGTGTGGCCTCCATCCTTCCCTGACCCCAGTCCTATTGAGAACCTTTGGAGCATCCTCAAGCAAAAGATCCATGAGGGTGGGAGGCAGTTTACATCCAAACAGCAGCTCTGGGAGGCTATTCTGATATCTTGCAAAAAAATTAAAGCAGAAACTGTCCAAATACTCACAAGTTCAATTGATGCACCATGGTAAGATGGACCATGTGATTGGACCATGTGATGTGACGTCATCACAGGTCCTTTAGTTCTTAGCTAATGCTGGGAAAGAGAGGACAGATCGCAACTACGCGATCAAGTGGCTAAGGTAAGTTAACTTTTATTATTTTTAACCCCTTCCACTTCATTTTACTAAGCATTCTTTATTAAGAATGCTATTATTTCCCCCTATAACTGTTATAAGGGAAAATAATAAAGATCGGGTCCCGTTGCTAAGCAACCATGCGGGAAAATCGCAACGCATCCGCACTTGCTTGCGATTTTCCCGCAGCCCCATTCACTTCTATGGGGCCTGCGTTGCGTGAAAAACGCACAATATTCACGCAACGCAGAAGTGATGCGTGAAAATCACCGCTCATGTGCACAGCCCCATAGAAATGAATGGGTCCGGATTCAGTGCGGGTGCAATGCGTCCTCCTCACGCATTGCACCCGCGCGGAAAACTCGCCCGTGTGAAAGGGGCCTTAAGGTCTGTTAAGATTATTCATTGTATGGTATTAGCAGGCTTGACTTAGGTAAAACTAAGCCTGTGGTTTAATGTGTTTAATTATTTATTATGTTTATAAAATGTTTAGAGTCATAATAAATACCATAGCGTTTAATTATCCAGTCTATCTTTTGTGGGTGCATTTATTTCATGCATGTTTGTGTTTGGCATCTGTGATCCCATGAATTCTTGTTGATGTGGCAACTGCATGCAGTTAACTGCACAAAATGTTCAACTGCATACCATCTGTGCTGTGTGGCAGCACCTTAGTAATCCCTTAATGAGCACGGCTTATCTCATAACCCTAGCCCTATTTTAACCCCTTCCCGACCTTTGTCATACATAGAAGTCAGGTGTTTAAAGATGGTGCTGGTTCCAGTGCAGAACAGGCACCATAGCTGTCAGGTTTCTGCTGTTTTACACAGCAGAAATCTTGGGCTAATATCTGAGATTGGTGATAATATTGATCACAGACATTTGACCCCTCAGATGCCATAATCATTTGTGACCATGGCATCTGAGGCAGCACCACTGTTAGCGCAGCACTCCTGGGTTCTGAACCCATCCCCTTAGTTTTTTCATTGCTTCACCTCCCTTAAAAGCCTGAACAAAAAGTGAATAAAAGTTACACAATCCAAAACAGTATCACTTAAAACTACAGATTGCCCTGCCAAAAGAAAATTGTCCCAACACAGATCTGTAGACACAAATATATGGTCAGAATATGCCATTGCTAAGCAAAAATAAGTTTTTTTCAAAGTTTTATTTTTATATGTATTAAAACACTATGCATTATGGCTGTGTGAAAAGATGAAAAAAATAAAATAAAAATAAAGTTATGGCTCCAGGAAGGAAGGGAGTAAAAAATGAAAGTGCAAAATTGGAAAATTCCAGGGTCTTGAAGGGGTTAAAGCAAAGTGGGCCTTCAATTGCATATTTCATGGTTTAGCTTCTTTAAAACACCTGATAATCAACTGCTATCACTGGGGAAAGGCACATCCCTCTATTTTTTCCTCCGGCACCATTAGGCCTTATTCACCTGTTCGTTGTGTTTATGGATCCGCAAATTGCGGATCCATAAACACACCCGGCCTGCAGCCCCATAGAAATGTATATTCTTGTCCGCAATTGCGGGCAAGAATAGGACATGCTCTACTTTTTTGCGGAGCTGCCGCCTGTAAAATCAGCGGCGCGCTCCGCAAAAACTGATGCGGAGAGCACAGTGTGTGCTCTCCGCATCGTTCCGTGCCCCATTCACAGTCAATGGGTCCGCATGTATTCTGCAGAATTGCGGAATACATGCGGACGACATTGCGGACGTGTGAATAGGGCCTTACATGGGCAGTGAACTCTGAGTAGCCAGAGCAGAGGATGGGATGGTAGCGGCCCAACGATGATGTTGTGTCACAGTGTACTTCGGCCATCTCAGGCCATCATTCTCTAGGTTTCAGTGCAGTTTAAAAGGTAATGAAAGAATCAGGTAGACATAAGTTAAGATCAAACAATTTACAAGGGATAATTGAGGTACATCAGTACCTACAGCAATAATAGGTACAAGGTGCAGTCTCTGTCACTAGATGATGAAGTTTGGTAGTTGGTCATATGGCAATTGATGGCACTCAGGTGTAAGCTAGCTGACAAAGTCTCTTTCTTCTGTTTCCCCTTTAATACGGCTATAAAGTAGCACCTGAGGGTGTCCACTGCATAATGCAAGCTTTCAGGTTGCCAGTCCTGAATTTTGGTAATGGGCGTTTTAACTTATTATCCGCTCATCTTGCAAAAGTGTCTGTAAAGCTGTAGTAGCTAGTCACTCTACCATCTGGAACGCCATAGCTTGATGGCTTCATGATGAATTTTGCACAATTGTGCTTCCATCCAAATCCTCCAGAATCACATAAGGTAACCTGCATCATTATCATTTTACATAGCCAGCTGAACAATTTTGCACCAAAATATCTAGAAATGTCTCCTCAGACATGCCAAGCCGGTATCCTAATGACTAATGTGATCTCAATGCCATCTCACTGGATTTCTCGCAACTGCGCTACACTGTCATGATCTTGCTCATGTGCATGACCAAAACAGAGTGGAAGCCAGAATATTAGGCAGCTGCGCAATCGGGGTCAGTAACATTCATGCACAAGAGTTCGTGAGCTTTCAGGAGAGGAGTGTGGGAAGTGAAATAGAACTAAAAGCTGTGACTCTTTTTCCCAGGAGAAGCAGATATAACTCTTTTTGACTCATTTATATATTGTGCAGAAAAGTATAGGTGAATAGAATGTTAATTGGACTGAGAAGGACCAAACAGCAGAGTTAGGCCAAGTTCAAACTTCAGTTATTTGGTCAGTTATTGTGAGCCCAAACCAGTAGTAGTAGATCTGCGCCTGTTCTGTGTTTTTGACAGCACCTGGTTTTGGCTCACAATAACTGATGGAAATAACTGAGCAAAAAACAAGTGTGAACTTGGCCTCATATGGAAGTGTACGGTATATGCGGACACAGTTGGTGTTTCATGCCTAATATTGTATTGACAGGTTCCCTTTAAGTACCTAATTTTTCCTTCAGTACATGTGGTTCAGGTTCAAAGACAGAAGAGAATTTGTAAGGCCAATATTTTGTATCCTTGTTTGAGGATGCTATTGTGACAGCATCACTGGTAGTTCACATACTGTTCAGTATGAATCTTCCTCTCAATTTCCCTAAAATTCTCAATATCAGTGGGAGCTGACACCACCTCCTTGTCTGGCAATTTTTGTCCTGAATTTGCGACCACAAAGAAGCTCAATGGGATGATAAGCCAAAAGTAAATGCACCAGTTAATTTTTAAAGTCTTTTTCCTCCCAATGTGCGATTCATAAAGCTTTCAATGAAGTCTGGTTCTGGCATTCCACTTTCCCGTTATCTTATTATGGGCAGTATGGGGGTATATGATAATGTACAGTATAATGCTTTTTGACTTTAGGTAATCCTGAAAGTATCCTAGGACCAATTATCACTTACAATCAGTTTAGGGTAACCATGATAAGGAAAGATATGCTCCAACACATTAGCCTTCATGGGCTAATTGCACAGTTTGTTTTCATAATTTTTGAGGAATCAAGATTTGGTTTCCAAACAGAATTAATTGCCCTGCAATACTCCGCTCATAATTAACTTTTTATATGCTGGATTACAGTGGCTTGGCTTATACATTGTTAGATTTCTTCATCCGCCACTGAACATTTTTCAATCGGCTGTGGGGTCAGTGCATGGGCAACAGCTTTAGCAGCAACCAAGTAAATGTACTTATCTGGTTTGTCATGCAATGTTGCTAAAGACTGAGTCAATCACAAAAGTGCATCTGCTGCATTTGAAGGCCCAGGTCTATATCTCACTATAAACAGAGGCAGTAAAAGAGCAAAAATCCATGTTTCATTTGTGGCCAATGATTTTGATTAAGGGAAATATATTGCCTCCGCTGGCTTGCGATTTGTCATAATTTCAAACTTAAGGGGGTCATTTATCAATCTAAAATATGCCTAAATTAGGCTAGGAAGCTAGGACAGCTAAGAAGCTGTCTTACATTTAGAACTGACGGTGGATTTGTGCGGAACCACAACCAGCTTAGGGGTTTATTAAATCCTTAATAAATCTGCCCCCAAGTTTTCGCAGTCTAACAGCAATGACAGTCTCAACATCAGTAAGGGATCTGCTTGCATACTGAAAAGATCTGTAGTGCTCGCGGGCAGGGTCCTCTCTCCTTCTGTACTAGTTTGTAACTCGTTCTGTTGATGCTTATTGCAGTTGCTTGTATTATATATGTATATCCCTTTTAATATGTACAGCACCATGGAAAGAATGGTTTTAATGATAAATAATAGTCACCTGCATGTTTTCTATGAATTAGGATGGCACTTAGGGTACATTCACATGCAAACCGCAGATCCACAAAACACGGATACCGGCTGCAATGGGTCTCCACTGTGATGCCGTGCTTTTCAAATAGGCAGTTTCCAGACTACAAAATGCTTACGGTCGTGTAAATGTCCCTTTAACTTCACAGGGCTGATATCAGCAATAATTTGATTGAGTGCGGTAGGATCAAAACGGGATACAGTTGGGGCACAGGTAAAGGTCCCGTTACATGATCCAGTGATCTGGGCAGTTATCAAGAACCAGAATTCCTTTGAATGTTTGTACTCAGTAATTGCCCTGCGTAAAGGTGCTGCTGAACCCCCAATACCTGATGGTCAGAAACAACAAATCTGTATTGAGACAAGCAGTTGCAGTAGTGATTGTTTCATTCCAAATGGACAGTTCATTCCAAATAATTGTGTGCAAATATGGGCCATGTAATGGAGACATTTATTTAGTTCAATAAATGCACTTTGGAAGGATCCCACCATCCATAAAACTGTTTAGCAAGGTGTTGTCCGGTTTCATGATTTTGATGACCTATGCTTAGGACAGGTCATCAATATCATATTGATGGGTGACTGACTTTCAGCACCCCCACTAATCAACTGTTTGAAGGGAATATGGTGCTAGTGTGAGAGCTGTGTTCTCTTCAGTCTTTACCTGCTCGCAATCTACATTGTAGTTGTGGTACAGTAATTACAACTTCCTCTCTCATTTACAAACCGGATTCCAAAAAGTTGGGACACTATACAAATCGTGAATAAAAACTGAATACAATGATGTGGAGGTGCCAACTTCTAATATTTTATTCAGAATAGAACATAAATCACGGAACAAAAGTTTAAACTGAGAAAATGTACCATTTTAAGGGAAAAATATGTTGATTCAGAATTTCATGGCGTCAACAAATCCCCAAAAAGTTGGGACAAGGCCATTTTCACCACTGTGTGGCATCTCCCCTTCTTCTTACAACACTCAACAGACGTCTGGGGACCGAGGAGACCAGTTTCTCAAGTTTAGAAATAGGATTGCTCTCCCATTCTTGTCTAATACAGGCCTTTACCTGTTCAATCATCTTGGGCCTTCTTTGTTGCACCTTCCTCTTTATGATGTGCCAAATGTTCCCTATAGGTGAAAGATCTGGACTGCAGACTGGCCATTTCAGTACCCGGATCCTTCTCCTACGCAGCCATGATGTTGGGATTGATGCAGAATGTGGTCTGGCATTATCTTGTTCAAAAATGCAGGGTCTTCCCTGAAAGAGATGACGTCTGGATGGGAGCATATGTTGTTCTAGAACCTGAATATATTTTTCTGCATTGATGGTGCCTTTCCAGACATGCAAGCTGCCCATGCCACACGCATTCATGCAACCCCATACCATCAGAGATGCAGGCTTCTGAACTGAGCGTTGATAACAACTTGGGTTGTCCTTGTCCTCTTTGGTCCGGATGACATGGCGTCCCAGATTTCCAAAAAGAACTTCGAATCGTGACTCGTCTCACCACAGAACAGTTAACCACCATTGGATGAAGGACCTGCCGTGATGTCACAGGATCACATGGGTCACATGGTCCACTCAAATGCTTCTATGATTGGACCATGTGACCCTGTGACGTCACCACAGGTCCTCAAGCATCCAAACTATCAAGAGAGAAGACGTTCTGGGGCTCTGCGCGTACAATGGGAGAAGGTAAGTTAACTCTTTATTATTTTTAACCCTTTAAAGCCCGGGGCACATTGCATTCTGTAATTAGAATGCGATTATTTTCCCTTATAACTATGTTATAAAGGAAAATAATTACACATACAGAATACTCATCCCGAAACCAGACTTCAGTGATGAAGTCTGACTTCGGGTCTGGGTACCAAGCATGCGGATTTTTTCACGCGCGTGCTCAACGCACTACAAACGTTAGCACACGTGCGGAAAAATCGCGGCGATTCCCGCAACGCACCCGCATCTTATCCGGGCGTCAAACATGACGGCCGTGTGCAAGAGGCCTAATTGTTTCAGAGGTTCAGTGATAATTGCAATTTTTAAATAAATTTTGCATAGTAACCCAAGAAAACTGCACACTTCAGTTGGGTTTTTAGGTTTCCTGGCTTCAAAGATACTGTCCTCTGCACCTATACCTTTGTCTGACAGAACATGGCCCATGAAAGTAAATTATTAATTTTAAATTAATTAATTTCTTTAACCTTTTTTTCTTTTTTGTATTTAAAGCACTGCACAAAGTCATACGTGGTGCTTCTGTGTGCTTTTTTCCCACACAATGACATCATCTGAAATATTGTGAGTACCTTCATAACTATGCAGAATTTTCTGAATCATTTGTTGATAGACTTCAGGTGCTGAGGATATTCCAAAGATCAGCATCTTTTATCTGAAGATCAAGTTTTAGTAGTTCAGAAAGTTTTGCTCGACAGGTGATCTTAAACTGTAAGGAAGCTTGGTTACCTCACTTTTTGAATGGCCCATCTACACTTATATCTTTCATATGTAATGTTTTTCTTTGGTCCAAAGTACTATAGTCCAAAGTACTAGTCTGTTTTCTAGTCTGAACTTCAGACCTGGACTTCAGGTCCTAGTAGATGCTCTTTTCTGGGCAGGTGCAGTCACCTTTAGAGTTGAGCGAACACTTGGAAGTCAAACTTCGCCACAAAGTTCGAGTTCGGGACCCGAACTTGACCCCGAACCCCACTGAAGTCAATGGGGACACGAACTTTGGGGCACTAAAATGGCTCTAAAAAAGTAATGGAAAGGGCTAGAGGGCTGTAAAAGGAAGCAAAATGTGGGTAAGAGCCGGACAATTGCCCTGCAAACAAATTTGGATGGGAAATGAGTTAAAATAACATAAAATACATAAAAATTAAAATAACAATCTTGAACTAGGTGGAAGAGGTCCGTATGGAGTAGAAGGTTGAGGAGGCGGTGTACGTGGCAGTGTAGGTGGAAGCGGTGCTGAAGGAGATAGTCGCCAACAAAACTGATTTTTGTTTTTAACTTTTTATATTTTATGAGAAAGTGTGCCGGAGTATAACAAAGGCTGGGTGAGGCCGGTATACATGTCTATTCTGCACAAGGTACGGACAAGTCCTGTGGTATCCATGCCTGGTTCATTTTAATGAACGCGAGTTTGTCCACATTGGTTGTGGACAGGCGGCTGCGCTTGTCTGTGATAACGCCCCCTGCCATGATAAACACACGTTCAGACAATACACTGTCTGTAGGGCAGGCCAGCACCTCCAAGGCGTAAAGGGCAAGCTCAGGCCATGTGCCCAATTTGGAGACCCAGAAGTTGAATGGGGCAGACCCATCAGTCAGTACATGTAGGAACACATACTGTTCCACCATGTTGCTGAAATGCTGCCTCCTGCTAAGACATTTCATATCAGCTGGTGGTGCTAGTTCTTGTGGCGTCCTGACAAAGCTTTTCCACATTTCGGCCATGCTAACCCTGCATTCTGAGGTGCTGGCGGTGCCCCAGCTTCATTGGTGACTTCTTTCTCCTCTTCTGCCTTCTCCTTGTGCTTCCACTGAGGCCCCGATGTCAGGTGGGAATGCCATGTGCAGCGCGACTTCCCGGAAGCACATCTTCCGATCATGCTCCAGTGAGGGAATTAAGGACGGCATGTTGTCCTTGTAATGGGGATCCAGCAGGGTAGCCACCCAGTAATCAGCACTGGTTAGAATGTGGGCAATTCGGCACTCGTTGCACAGGCACTGCAGCATGTAGTCGCTCATGTGTGCCAGGCTGCCCAGAGGCAAGCTGTCATCTGTGGAGGTGTATTTTCTGTGTCCTCCGTATCCTCCCAGCCAAGCTGCTTTGGGTGCCACCCTGCTGTGAACACGGTTCCTCCTCCTCCTCCCCCTCCCCCTTATCCTTCAGAACTGTGCCCTGGCTGGACAATTGTATACTTGGCCTATGTTGGTGCAGGAACCCACCCTTTGAGCCACTTGTGAATGACTGGCGTATAACAGTGGAAATTATCCCTCTTCCTCCTTCTCTTCCTCCTGTGCCACATCCTCTTCCATCATTGCCCAAAGCGTTTTTTCAAGGAGACATAGAAGTGGGATAGTAACGCTGATCACAGCATCGTCACTGGCCATGTTGGTGGGGTACTCGAAACAGCGCAACATGGCACACAGGTCTCGCATGGAGGCCCACTCATTGGTGGTGAAGTGGTGCTATTCCGCAGAGCGACTCACCCATGCTTGCTGCAGCTGAAACTCCACTATCGCCTAATGCTGCTCGCACAGTCTCTCCAGCATGTGCAAGGTGAAGTTCCACCTCATGGGCATGTCACATATGGGGCGGTGAGCAGGAAGGCTGAAGTTACGCTGTAGTGCAGACAGACGAGCAGCAGCAGGGTGAGAACA
Source organism: Bufotes viridis (assembly GCA_033119425.1). Classification (NCBI taxonomy): domain Eukaryota; kingdom Metazoa; phylum Chordata; class Amphibia; order Anura; family Bufonidae; genus Bufotes; species Bufotes viridis. Next base: position 118,101,767 of record CM065597.1, on the reverse strand, counting down.
GCTCCTGTGCACAGGGCTGGGACAAGGTCCACCACCAACAGAGGCTGAGCTGCCCAAGTGCGCCCCCCCCCCCCCCAACTTGTGGAGTCTTTACTAAATACTGTTGTAATCACACATAAATATGCACAGTTTAATGTATCAATTAATGACGCACTGTTATGGAGGATCTGTGGATGACATTGTTATGGGGGGGATCTGTGGATGACACTGTTATGGGGGATCTGTGGATGACATTGTTATGGGGGGGATCTGTGGATGACACTGTTATGGGGGATCTGTGGATGACATTGTTATGAAGGGGATCTGTGGATGACACTGTTATGGGGGATCTGTGGATGACACTGTTATGGGGGGGATCTGTGGATGACACTGTTATGGGGGATCTGTGGATGACATTGTTATGAAGGGGATCTGTGGATGACACTGTTATGGGGGATCTGTGGATGACACTGTTATGGGGCGGATCTATGGATGACACTGTTATGGGGCGGATCTATGGATGAAACTGTTATGGGGGATCTGTGGATGACACTGTTATAGGGTAATCTGTGGATGACACTGTTATGGGAGATATGTGGATGACACTGTTATGGGAGATCTGTGGATGACACTGTTATGGGGGATCTGTGGATGACACTGTTATAGGGTAATCTGTGGATGACACTGTTATGGGGGATCTGTGGATGACACACTGTTATGAAGGATCTGTGGATGACAATGCTATGGAGATCTGTGGATGACACACTTATGGGGGATCTGTGGACAACACTGTTATGGGAGATCTATGGATGACACTGTTATGGGGGATCTGTGGAGGACACTGTTATGGGGGATCTGTGGATGACACACTGTTATGAAGGATCTGTGGATGACAATGCTATGGAGATCTGTGGATGACACACTTATGGGGGATCTGTGGACAACACTGTTATGGGAGATCTATGGATGACACTGTTATGGGGGATCTGTGGAGGACACTGCTATGGGGATCTGTGGATGACGCATTGTTATGGGGGGATCCGTGGATGGCACTGTTATGGGGGATCTGTGGAGGACACTGTTATGGGGGATCTGTGGATGACGCATTGTTATGGGGGGATCCGTGGATGGCACTGTTATGGATTGTGACTCACAATGGATATTGGGGGCCAGCAAATTACAAGGAAGGCGGGGGTGGGGGATGATTGATAACATACATATCTAAATGGCTGGGGGTGAGGGCTTGACTTGAGCATCTACTGATCAGAGCATTAGAATAGCAGGAATAAATAACATCTAAATGTCTGGTGGGGTAGATGGGGGTAGGACAAGGGCTGATGGGGGAAGGGGGACTGGGTTAGATAATCTATACTGACATACATATGACACACACATACATACTGACATACATATGACACACACACATACTGACATACATATGACACACACATATATACTGACATACATATGACACACACATATATACTGACATACATATGACACACACATATATACTGACATACATATGACACACACATACTGACATACATATGACACACACATATATACTGACATACATATGACACACACATACATACTGACATACATATGACACACATATATACTGACATACATATGACACACACACACACATACTGACATACATATGACACACACATACTGACATACATATGACACACACATATATACTGACATACATATGACACACACATACTGACATACATATGACACACACATATATACTGACATACATATGACACACACACACACATACTGACATACATATGACACACACATACATACTGACATACATATGACACACACATTCATACTGACATACATATGACACACACGTATATACTGACATACATATGACACACATATATACTGACATACATATGACACACACATACTGACATACATATGACACACACATATATACTGACATACATATGACACACACATACTGACATACATATGACACACACATACATACTGACATACATATGACACACACATACATATGACACACACATATATACAGACATACATATGACACACACATACTGACATACAAATGACACACATATATACATATGATGCACACATATATACAGACATACATATGACACACACATATATACAGACATACATATGACACACACATACATACTGACATACATATGACACACACATATATACAGACATACATATGACACACACATATATATTGACATACATATGACACACACATATATACTGACATACATATGACACACACATACATACTGACATACATATGACACACACATATATACAGACATACATATGACACACACATACATACTGACATACATATGACACACACATACATACTGACATACATATGACACACACATACATACTGACATACATATGACACACACATATATACTGACATACATATGACACACACACACATACTGACATACATATGACACACACATATATACAGACATACATATGACACACATACATAAAAACACACAATATGCACATTACATTACTGCCATTCCATTCCCTTTAACCCCTTACATTTTCTGCACATACAGTCTCTGGTGACTTGGAGGGAGAGGCAGGATGCAGAGTATTCCTCCTCCTCCTCCTCCTTCTCTGTCCCGACGCTGCTCTTCTCTCTGTGCTGGGGGAGGGGGTTGTGAATCTCTGGTGCACACACAGGCAGGAAGTCAGGGGCTGGGGAAGGTACGGAGCTGCAGCACACTGCACTAGACTGAGGGAGGGAGGAAGAACACCACTAGGGGGCGCAGGACCGGCTGTTACAGCAGCAGAGCGCAGAAATGGATGCTCTGCTGCTAATACAGCTACACGGCAGCAGCAGGGACTTGGTGAGAGTGGCCTGCGCCCTGAGGCTTGAGCGCCCTGAGGCTGGAGCCTCCTCAGCCTCTGTGTCGGCCCGGCCCTGCCTGTGCAGTGTGGGGTTTTTCCCCCAAACAGATGAGTTTCAAAACAGACTGCTGTCATTTTCCCCTGGCTGTGCTGAAGTTGGTGGTGAAGGTGTTATGCTGAGCAAATGAGGGGGTTGGAGAGGAGGAAGCAGAGTAGGAGGAGGTAACAGGAGGCAAAGAAAAATGCCCTGCAATCCTCGGTGGCGGAAGGACATGCGTAAAACTGCTATCCGCCTCAGGCCTAGCCGCCACTGCATTTACCCAGTGTGCTGTTAGGGAGATATAACCTCCCTGCCCGTGCTTTTTGGTCCACGTATCGGTTGTTATGTGGATCTTGCCACAGATGGCATTGTGCAGTGCACACCTGATTTTGTCCACCACTTGGTTGTGCAGGGAAGGGATGGCTCGCCTGAAAAAGTAGTGGCGGCTGGGAACCACATACTGTAGGACAGCCACCGCCAAACGTTTTTTTAAAAGTGACCGTCTCCACCAGATGGAATGACTGCAAATCAAAGGCCAGTAATTGTCAAATGCTGGCATTCAGGGCCAGGGATTGCGGGTGGGTGGGGGAACTTCCTCTTTCTCTCCAGTGTTTGAGAGATGGACAGCTGAACGCTGCCATGGGACATTGTGGAGATGCTTGGTGATAGAGGTGGTGCCGTTGCTGCCACATCCTCTGTTTGCTGGGTGCCAGGTGCCACTCTCACTCCAGAGGTGGTGGAAAAGGCAGAGACTGCAGCAGAAGAGGGAGCAGTAGGAGCCTGAGACCTTTCTTGGTGTTTGAGGTGTTTACTACACTGCAGCTCGTGCTTTGCATTTAGATGCCTGGTCATGCAGGTTGTGCTCAGGTTAAGAACGTTTATGCCACACTTCAGGCTTGATTGTGCAGCGTGCAAACCCTCGTGTCTTGTTATCAGCATATTGTCTGAAGAACTGCCACGCCAGGAAACTCCTTGGAGCTGGCTTTGGTATTGCTCGGTCCCTGGGTGTGGTGGGCAGTAGCAGGCGTACTGTCTAGGGGATGGCCTTTCTGCTTTTGCACCCTGCTCCCTCTTTTGCTGTGCTGGTGTCTCTGTGTGACCACCACCTCTTCCTCCAAACGGCACATGTCACCCGCATGACCTTGATTCCATGTGGTGTCTAGGACTTCATCATGCTCCACATCATCTTCCACCCAGTCTTCAACCCTGCCCTCCTTGTCGGTCTGCACACTGCAGAAAGGTGCAGCAGTTGGCACCTGTGTTTCATCATCAGAGACGTGCTGCGGTGGTCTTCCCATGTCCACATCTTGAAACATAAGTGGTTGGGCATCAGTGCACTCAATCTCTTCCACTTCTGGGGCAGTGCTATGTGGATGGCCCAGGGAAACCCTGCCAGCAGAGTCATCAAAAAGCATAAGAGACTGCTGTATGAATTGGTGCTCAGACTGCTTGGCTTATTTGCAAGGGGGTGAGGTGAAAGACAGATGCCCATGGGCTGCAGGTGCCAACTCTGAGCTTTCAGCAGGGGACCGGGTGGCAAACATGTAGTGTTCCTATCCAGCTCACCTTACCGGTCTAGTTTCCCCATGTGCCCCGAGCCTGCAGTGAGTCCCGCTGACAGAAATCCAAAATGAAGAAAATCGGCTCCAGCACCATTGATGTTGTGTTAAAATAAGCTTCCTCTTTATTGACTCATAATCACATGCAGACAAATCAAAGATGCGATAATTGTTGACGCGTTTCAGACAGTACGTCCTTAGTCGTAACTCGTAATGGGTGGGAGACAATGTGAAGGAACTGGAGGCACTGTCAGCCACCCAATCTACTATCACTTGTACATGTTCTGGCCTCACCATTGGTACAGCGGCATTTGGGCGTACAAAATAACGCTGAACGTTCTGTCACCTACGCGCACCTGATGAAGGTGTTTAATTTGGGCATGTAGCTGGCTGCACGTCCTCTCCCTGCAACAGGAGCTCCACGAACGCTAGCAGCACCACGGCCAGGGCCATGTCCCTTATTTGACACTCTGTGGCATTTCGAAGTGTCAGCTTTATACAATCAAGCATCTGTGAGAGAGCAGCCTCTATGCGCACTGAGGTGACCTGTTGAATCAGACATTCTCCACTTACTGTTGTTTAAGTATCAGACATCCAGGAGTAAATGTAGCATCCCCACTGAGGGGACAGCAGGAGATGCCAGTGATGGAGAGGCAGACACTTGGGTCCTCTGGGGCACACTCTTGTTGTAGGGACACAGGCTAGATGTTGGGTGAGGTGCCCTTGGTGTTGTGATTTAACGTGCCTATAGCTAGGTCCCTTAAGGTTCGTGACACCAGTGCCGGTAACGGTGGCACACCGATTTACAGTGGGAATAATGGAGGTTCAGACACTTGAGGTGAAACAGAACTCTTCTTTACTGAACAATTGAAACAGCATACACGCTCCTTGCAGTTCCACAGAAGACAATTGGTACACAGCAGGCTTTTCAGTGCATAGGCAGGTATCTCTTGGCAAGGTATACAGAGGGTTAATCAGAACTCACAGTACAGGCTGAACTCCACAGATTCCTGACTGGTGAAACATCCAAGGCTCGTATGCCCTATTGCTGGCTTTATCCTTGGGAAATATAATAGTACCTCCTCTGATTTCTGTAGTACCTCTTGCACTGACTTTTCCTTCCTCTGCCTCTCAGCTTTGCTTCTAACTGGTTTCTGGTGATGGCACTGCTGGTTCTCCCTCTGCTACCAGAGCAGGGTCCTCCTCAGACTCCCAGCTCTGGACTGACTTTCACAAGCTCGTGGCCTGGACTAAAAACTGCCTTTCCCTGACTGGGCCTGAATATATTAACTAGGGCTCCCTAGCTCCCTCTAATGACCTAGAGCAGGAATGACATCCCTAGCAGGCCTGTACATAGCAATATATTCACAGTAACAGGGTTTCTCAGTGTGCAATAAAAGGACATACCAATCTCCCCACAGGTGGGGGAACAACCTGACCCTTGTGACCCTTTTGTAGTGCCCACCATCACGGAGTGGGACACTACATTAATCAAGTAGCTTTTTAATCCGGAGATCATAATACAAGATTTTGCAGGGAATCCAGATGGTAAAAGAAATATGCCAACAATAAACTCCTAGCTAAGAAGATGGAGATTCTCCTCACAAAGCTGAGCACATACTAACAGCAATGCATGACTGGGAAAACAGGGAGGGGCTAGGCTGAACTAACTAGAAGCTGAGACCGAGGGGGGAGGAGAAGAGAGGAGCATAACAATACACAATGCAAGATACTGAAACAGAACACTCTCCTCATTCTTTGCATTCACCCAAACTAACAGACGGATTAACAAAATGTATTTCCCAGTCAGGTATGCAGTGCAGAGGTAGTTTGAAAGAAAAAAGGGGTACAGATCACCACACAATCTAATCTCCACCGAATTTACAGAATATATTTCCCTGTCAGGTATGCAGTGCAACAGGAACACACCCTCCAAGCCACTTGTGAATGACTGGCCTGATAACTGTGGAAATGTACACCCACAATCTAAGAGCTGGATTTATTGATTATATTTCACTCTCAGAAATGCAGTGCAGGACACAAATGTACTTTATGGCAAAATGAATGTGTCCCCTCAGAATCTAACAGATGGATTTACTGAATTGATTACACTGTCACATATGCAGCACAGGGGTACTTTACAGAAAAAAATATGACTATGTCACCCCCTGGGTCCCTGAACTCAGACAGATTACCTATATTATTTTCCCTTCCCCTGGCACATATGCAATGCAGATGCACTTAAAAAAATGGGTATATGTCGCCCACTGAACTACAAGAACAGGATTATTGTCCCTGGCAATATTGTCATTTGCACAAAATGGCCGCCGATGCCCACCTAACTAACAAACGGATTAAAACCTATTTTTCTGTGTCACTGGGCTCAGGGCAGGGTACAAAAAAATAAAAAATTATATATATATATATATATATATATATATATATATATATAGCTGTAGATTGCAGACTTAACACTAAGCTCTGATATCAGATTCTTTCCTAATCTCTCCCTCACAGCAGCAGCATCCTACCCCTACACTAGTAAGAGCCGATGTGACGTGCGATGCTACGTAACTCCAGCTTATATAGAGGCTGGGTCACATGCTACACTGGCCCATCACTGCCATGCCATTAGTAGGCATGGCTGTGATGGCTTCTAAGGGCACACATCTTAAACGCCTGTTGATTGGCTGCCCTGCAGCCTTTCAACAAGCTTTATTAAATGGCCAAACTAGAACTCGAACCCGAACATTTACGGAAACTTTACAATTCGGGTTCGCTCAACACTAGTCACCTGTTTAGGTGCTAATAGATGTAAAAGGGTTTATAAAATATTTATTCCTTTTTAATTCATGTTCTCCCCCTTGATTTGAGTAATACCTACGCTTCCAGTCCAATTATATGCCCCTAACACTTTTGGGATCATGCGCCGTACATTCTGCATACGTTCTTGGCCTGGTTACAACCCACAACATATGTGTGAGAATAAATATCTCACCATCTTTTGCCACAGCACTAGTGAGAAATTGATTCTCACACATGTACTGTGTGTTGTAAGCAGGCTAGGATAATGTTCACAATGTATGGCACCTGATCCCAGAAGTGCCAGGAGCAAATATTTGGACTAGGAGTGCAGAGCAACTTTTAATAAGTACCAATGAAAAAGTTGTTTCTCTAATCAAGGTGGGGAAAGGACAGAAAAAAAAATCTGATAAAATCCATTAAATATAACAATATACTGGGCACTCCAAGGATATTGAAAAAAATAGTGAATTGATAAAATGACAATATCGAAAGTATTTATTATTAAAACCAAATTATATACACATTAGTCTCCAGCAGAAATAAACTAGGGATTTGTCTCCAGTTCTCTATTGACCATCAATCCAACATGTTCTCCACTATATTGGAGAACATGTTGAGAACATGTTGGATTGATGGTCAATAGAGAACTGGAGACAAATCCCTAGTTTATTTCTGCTGGAGACTAATGTGTATATAATTTGGTTTTAATAATAAATACTTTCGATATTGTCATTTTATCAATTCACTATTTTTCTCAATATCCTTGGAGTGCCCAGTATATTGTTATATTTCTAATACTCTTTTTGTGGTGGTAAGGGTGTATCCACCATACTGAGAGCACCCGATTTGTTTTCCTGTGAATCCTGTGCGTCACTTTTACTGTTATAATTAAAATCCATTAAATATTTTTTTCCACTTGCTCGAGAACTGTGACAAACTAATTTTGTTCCCAGAATCTTTAAAAGGTGGCAGGTAAGAAAAGAAAGCTCATCCCATCCTCATCGCCAACATGTAGCGTATGGGCACAGGTTAGAAAGCCTAGTCTTCAGTTCTTCAGTATGCTTGCTTTATTTCAGTTTGGCAATGCACATACACCCAGAACACTAAAATATAATATTAACACAATGTACAGCAGCAACAAATTACATGATTGCCCAGAAGGCACTTGTAAGCGGTTGACCGGTTTTCAACATAACCATTGTGGCTGGGTCCCTTTAGTAAAAAATGTAGGATCTTTTTGGCCCGTAATTGTATACGTGGATCACCAGAATGGCAGATGGATTCAGGTGGATGCAGTTTAAATTTAAACAAACTGGTTTTTACCTCACTCACGTAGGCAACAGAAAAACTTGGTACACTGTCTCTTTAAAGGGGTTCTCCAGGAACTAAGTAAAAGAAAGTACTTAAATATTACTTTATTATAAATATATTTACTAATATCTTTCATTAGTTACAATGGCTCATTTTGTCTAAGGAGCAATCATTAGGAGAAATAAAATGGCCGACGTTCTATTAGTACACACAAAACCTGTCGTAGTCACACAGCAGGACAAGTTACTTTACAAAACTCAGCTAAACCTCAGCCTCCTCTCTACTCTACTTATCAGGGATAATGATCTGGAATACAGCTGATAAGATCTTCAACTGAATCTCTGTAGCAATGGAGGTCATGAGGAGACATGAAGTACAGAGAGGACGGACAGGACAGACTGTGGAAATGGAGACTGCAGACAAGTGCTACTGCTCATTAGTCACATCCCCGCCCTCCTCTCTTTACTTCATGTCTCCTCATAAACTCCATTCCTACAGATATTCAGTTGAAAATCATATTTAACTGTATTCAGGATCAGGCCTCTTGCACATGAACGTTCTCTTTTTCCGTTTACATTCCGTTGTTTGAGTTCCGTATATGGACTGTATACGGAACCATTTATTTCAATGGATCCGCAAAAAAAAAAAAAACGGAAAGTACTCCGTATGCCTTCCAATTCTGTATTTCTGTGTTTCCGTTCTGTTCAAAGATAGAACATGTCATATTATTGTCCGCATAACGGAAGAGGATAGTACTGTTCTATCAAGGGCCATCTGTTCCGTTCCGCAAAAAACGGAATGCACACGGATGTCATCCGGACTGCAAAATACTGAAAAAGCCATATGGTCGTGTGCAAGAGGCCTCAAAGTCCCTGACAAGTAGCGCAGAGAGGAAAATGAGGCAGCTCGTTAGTGTTGTGCTCTGAAGTAACTTGTCCTTCTATGTGATTAGGACAGGTTGTGTGTATAAATAGGACAGCAGCCGTTTGAGTTCCACCTGCTATACCCTTACAAAATGAGCCATTATATTGAAAGGCATTTGGAAATATATTTATAATAAACTGATATTTACTGTATGTACTTTCAGTAATTTTATTTTCTTAATTCCTGGAGAACCCCTTTAACCACTTCCCGACCGCCCATAGGACATAAACGTCCTATGGGTGGTTGTTTATCTCTAAATCTACTTTCTAAAACGTCCATTTAGAGATGGCAGCTGCACTCTAATCGTGCATCTGCCGAGCGGGAGGCCAGTTGTCAGTGACAGCAGGGCTGCTCAAGGAGAAGGCAGAGACAGTTCCCAGGTGTCCCTGCCTTTTATATCACTGTATACACAGCGCTCAACAAGTGCTGTGTATACAGATCAGGAAGCGCCACGGCCGGGAGAGTGCAGGAGCTGTCAGGTCTTCAACAGACCTCGATCAGCCCTGCACCGATGCTGTACAGTGCTTTATTATGCTGTACAGCCTCTCTGGGAGGTGTATTTCCCCTGTAACTGGGAATACTTTGTCAGCCTGAGTCACAGGAAAAATCAATAGTGAAGAAAAAAAAATGTAAAGTTAAATGTCCCCCAGAGGTCTTGTATGACCTTATGGGGAATTCAAAGTGTAAAATAAAAAAAAAATTAAGTGTTTTATAAAAAATAAAATAAAAAAAGGTTTCAGAAGTAAAAAAAATAAATAAATCCCCAATTAAGTAATAAAAAAAATAATAATTAAAAAATAGAAAAAATAAAATAAGATATATTTGGCATTGCTACGTCCTTGAAGGCCGGCTCTATAAATATATCACATGATCCACCCTGTCCGATAAACACCATAAAGAAATAAAATAAAAACAGTGCCAAAAAAGCCATTTTTTGTCACCTAACATCACATAAAGTGCAACACCAAGTTATCAAAAAGGAGTATGCCCCCCAAAATAGTACAAATCAAACCGTCACCTCAAGACAATCAGTCAAAAAATAAAAAAGCTATGGCTGTCAGACTATGGAGACACTAAAAATTGTTTTGGTTTAAAAAATGCTATTATTGTGTAAAACTTAAGAAAAAGTATAAATTAGGCATTACCACGTCAGTAATGATCTGCTCTATAAAAATGTCACATGACTTAACCCCTCAGGTGAACCCTGTAAAAAGAAATAAATACTGTGCTAAAACAACCAATTTTTTGGTCACCTTGCCCCATAATGGTTAATAATTTGGGTAATAATGTACCCAAAAATGGTATAACTATAGCAAAGACAGGTGCACTCTGCTGCAATACTAAACCCTCACACTGATGTTAAAATTGAGAGGTTAGTTCGACATATCCTACTAGGAGGACATGTCTTAAGCTCGGACGTCAAGGTCTCTCAAGTAGCCCGAGGCCCTACCACTCAACCTACCTGTGCCGTATGGGCGATACCAGGGGCCGTTGGGCATTACAGGAGTGCAAGGCCTGACTCACAAACAGCTCACCAGTGACCTCCAGCATTTAACCATGCTTGCAATGGGAGGTGCCTGTGAGCCCCACCCGAGACCGGCTGATATGGCCCAGAGCCTGCCAGGTGCACCTGAATGTAGCCTGTAGATGAAAAGCAGGCACATTTAAATTGGAGTTTATGCACCTCCAAACATATTATACAAACCATTAGAAAATGGTTTGGCCCATACGGCATAGGTAGGTTGAGTGGTAGGGCCTCGGGCTACTTGAGAGACCTTGACGTGGTGTCCGAGCTTAAGACATGTCCTCCTAGTAGGATATGTCGAACTAACCTCTCAATTTTAACATCAATGTGAGGGTTTAGTATTGCCGCAGAGTGCACCTGCCTTTGCTATAGTTATGTTTTTGATTGTTCTCCACATCCACATTATTGTTATCGTATGTAGGATGGTTATTGTGGTACTTGTAGTCCGTTGCTGGCATCTTCCATTGTATACATTTTTTGCTGTTGATTGCCCCTAGCAACGGACTACAAGTGCAGGATGTGCTCCCCTATATACATGCACAACTGCATATGGGTTGAGCATATCCTGCTTGTTAAACATTTTTGTACCCAAAAATGGTACCAATAAAAACATCAACTCTTCCTGAAAAAAAACAGCCCCATGCACAAGACAATTGGCACAAAAATAAAAAAGATATGGTGTTCAGAAAATGGAAACACAAAAACATAATTTTATTTTAAAAAAATGTTTTATTATGTTAAACTGAAACAAAAAGACAGTAGACATAATTGATATTATTGTGTCCGTAACAACCTGCTCTATAAAAATAGCACATGATCTACTCTGTCAGATGAAGGTTGTAAAAAATAAACAATAAAAACAGTGCCAAAAAAGCTATTTTTTGGTTACCTTGCCTCACAAAAAAACATAATATAGAGCAATTAAAAATCATATGTACCCCAAAATAGTACTTATAAAACTGGGACCTTATCCCCTAGTTTCCAAAATGGGGTACATTTTTGGGAATTTTCACTGTAAGGGTGCATCAGGGGGGCTTCAAATGGGACATGGCATATAAAAACCAGTTCAGCAAAATCTGCCTTACAAACACTACATGGTGCTCCTTTTCTTCTGCGCCCTGCCGTGTGCCCTTACATCAGTTTACGACCACATGTGGGGTGTTTATGTAAACTGCAGAATCAGGGTATTAAATATTAAGTTTTGTTTGGCTGTTAACACTCGATGTGTTAAAGAAAAAAATGGATTAAAATGGAAACTCTGCCAAAAAAATGATATTTAGAAATTTCATCTCCATTTTCCTTTAATTCTTGTGGAACACCTAAAGGGTTAACAAAGGTTGTAAAATCAGTTTTGAGTAGCTTAAGGGGGGGAAAGTTTCTACAATGAGGTCATTTATGGGGGGTTTCCACTGTGTAAGCCCCACAAAGTGACTTCAGAACTGAACTGGTCTTTAAAAAGTGGGTTTTGGAAATTTTCTAAAATATTTTAAGAATTGCGTCTAAAATTCTAAGCCTTCTAACATTTATAAAATAATGCCAACATAAATTAGACATGTGGGGAATATTAAGTAAAAAATATTTTATGAGGTATCGCTTTCTGTTTTAAAAGCAGAGAAATTGAAATTTTGAAAATTGCGATTTTTTTTTACAATTTTTGGTAAATTTGGAATTTATTCTTGAATAAAGGTGAAATATATTGACTCAAATCTATGACCATCATGAAGCACAAAAAATCTCTGAATGGCTTGAAGTAAAAGCTTTCCAAAGTCATTATTACCACATAAAGTGACACATGTCGGATTTTCAAAATTAGGCCTGGTCAGGAAGGGGGCAAATGGCCCTGTCTGGAAGTGGCTAAGTAGCCATATATATGTGACTGGCCCTTTAAAGAAGTAACAATTCACTTTAGATCTAGCTTGCATAGCACTCAACCTCTTGGTGCATGCACGCTGGCTCTGTGCTTTTCTCTGTACCATAACTCCCAACGTATGAAAAGCCCAACCAGAGACAAAGACAGACATAGCAGGTAAGCAGGCAAATATTTTTTACTTCCAAACCACACTTTGAGTGAACCTGAAGTGTAAAGTTCGGGTTCGTACCGGACTTTAGGGTTTTTGTACCCGGACCAAAACTTTTCCGTAAAAGAAGCCATCACAGCCATGCCTACTAATGGCCAGTGCAGCATGTGATCCAGCCTCTATGTAAGCTGGAGTCACGTAGCGCCGCATGTCACGTCAGCTCTTACTAGTGTAGGGATAGGATGCTGCTGCTGTGAGGGAGAGATTAGGAAAGAATCTGATATCAGTCTGCGATCTACAGCTTTTTCTAAATTTTTGTGGGTGCAATGCAAAATTTTTGTATCCTGCCCTGAGCCCAGTGACACAGAAAAATAAGTTTTAATCCGTCTGTTAGTTATGTGAGCTCTGGGCCTAGCCGGTTTGACGCACATCTCTTGACTGGCACATGTGCTGAACTTTGTGGTGCAGAAATTCCTGAAAAACTACCCCGATATGTCAGAGCTGCTGCAGAAAGTGCGGGCCGTCTGTGCGTGCTTTCGGCGTTCTCACCCTGCTGCTGCTCGCCTGTCTGTGCTGCAGTGTAACTTCGGCCTTCCCACTCACCGCCTCATATGTGACGTGCCCACTAGGTGGAACTCCACTGTGCACATGCGGGAGAGACTGTGTGAGCAGCAGCAGGCGATAGAGTTTCAGCTGCAGCACGCACGGGCGAGTCGCTCTGTTGAACAGCACCACTTCTATGTCTTCTTGAAAAAACGCTTTGGGCGATGATGGAAGAGGATGTGGCACTGGAGGAAGAGGAGGAGGAAGAGGGATAATTTCCACGATTATCAGGCCAGTCATTCACAAGTGGCTTGTGGGGTGGGTTCCTGCAACAACATAGGCCAGGTACACAATTGTCCAGCCAGGGAACAGTTCTGGGGGAGGAGGAGGAACCGTGTTCACAGCAGGGTGGCACCCAAAGCAGCTCAGCGCCATCACTGCAGCGTGGCTAGGGGGATACGGAGGATACACCTCCCACAGAGGACAACGTGCTGTCCTTAATTCCCTCACTGGAGCATGATCAGAAGATGCGTGTCTACAAGCGCACGCTGGTAGACGCGCTGCTGATGGCATTCCCATCTGACACTGGGGCATCAATAGAGGCACAAGGCGAAGGCAGAGGAGGAGAAAGAAGTTGCCAACGCAGCACCTCAGAAGGCAGGGTTTGCATGGCTGAAATGTGGAAAAGCTTTGTCACCACACCACAACAACCAACACCACTAGCTGATATGCAACTTGGTGGAACAGTATGTGTGCCCACGCCTACAAGTACTGACAGATGGGTCCGCCCCATTCAACTTCTGGGTCTCCAAATTGGGCATATGGCCTCAGCTTGCCCTTTATGCCTTGGAGGTGCTGCCGTGAATGATATTGTGCCGGTGGGCGGTGCAGGGGGGAGGTTAACGGTGGTGCGGGCGGTGCAGGAGATCGGCAGTGCGGGAGACCGGCGGTGGGCCTCCTCTCTAATATTCATTGGTTGCCTAGTGGGTATACCAGAGTGTCAGCACATACGTACGGACCGCTGTATGGAAGTGGTTAACAGGGAGGGAGCTCCCTCTCCCATCGAGGGCTGCTTTGCCCTTGCAACCACCCGACAGGATGGGATAACAGAAGGAGGGGCCTCTGTTCTGGCTGCTGGTGATGGTTACCATGACAGCATGACATCACAGACGTCCTGCTTGCCATGGTAATGCTAAATCTGATCTGACTTCTGCTAAAGGCTGAAGTCTGACCAGACTTTCTAAAGTAAAAAGTACTGTACTGTATTATACAGACATCAGACCCACTGGATCTTCAAGAACCAAGTGGGTCTGGGTCAAAAAAAATGTAAAAAAAAGCCATTTTTTGTCACCTTACATCACAAAAAGTTTAATACCAAGCGATAAAAAGGCGTATGGCTCCCAAAATAGTACCAATCAAACCGCCATCTCATCCCGCAAAAAATAAGCCCCAACATAGCACAATTGCCAAAAAAATTAAAAAAATATGGCTCTCAGACTATGGAGACACTAAAACTTGATTTTTTTTTTCTAAAATGCTGTGATTGTGTTAAAGTAAAATAAATTAAAAAAAGTATACATATTAGATATCGCCAAGTCCGTAAAAACCTTCTCTATAAAAATATCACATGATCTAAACCCTCAGGTAAATAGCATAAAAAAAATTAAATAAAAACAGTGTCAAAAAAATATATTTTTTGTCACCTTACATCACAAAAAGTGTAATAGCAAGCGATCAAAAAGTTAGATGCCTCCCAAAATAGTGCCAATCAAACAGTCATCTCATCCCGCAAAAAATGATAGCCTACACAGACAATGGAGACATTAAAACATGATTTTTTTGTTTCAAAAACTATATTACTGTGTAAAACTTAAAATAAATAAACAGTATACATATTAGGTATTGCCGTGTCCGTAACAACCTGTTCTATAAAAATAACACATGACCTAACCCCTCAGGTGAACACATCAAAAAAATAATATAAATACAGTGTCAAAAGCCATTTTTGCCACATTACATCACAAAAAGTGTAATGGCAAGCGACCAAAATGTCATATGAACCCCGAGATAGTGCCATTCTAACCGACATCTCATCCCTCAAAAAAATGAGCCCCTACATAAGACAGTTGCCAAAAAAAAAAATATGACTTTCAGAATGTGGAGACACTAAAATTAATTTCTCAAAAATGCTTTATTATGTAAAACTGAAACAAAAAAAAACCAAAAGTAGTCATATTTGGTAGTGTCGCATCCATAACTACCTGCTCTACAGAAATAGCACACGATCTAACCTGTCAGATAAAACTATCCCAAAACAGCAATTATTTTGCAAGTTTTCCATTTGTCCAGTAACAAAGCAAGGGTTAACAGCCAAACAAAACTCAAAATTTATTGCCCTAATTCTGTAGTTTGCAGAAACACCCCATATGTGCTTGTAAACTTCTGTATGGCCACACAGCAGGGCACAGAAAGAAGGGAATGCCATATGGTTTTTGGAAAGCAGATTTTGCTGGACTAGTTTTTTGACACCATGTCCCATTTGAAGCCCACTTGATACACCCTTACCCTAGGTACACACCTAAGCGTTTTACAGCGCGTTCAAACGCGCTGTAAAACGCACAACATGTGAAAAACCATGCTTCCCTATGGGCATGGTTCACATTTGGGCGTTTTACAGCGCGTTTGAACGCTCTGTAAAACGCCCCACGCCCAAACAAGTACATGAGCTTCTTTGGGGCGTTTTAACGCGCCTATGGACAATGATGCCATAGGGGAGAATCACTGAATTGCGCGTATGACGCGCGTTTCTTAGTTACAAAAACGCGCATCCAAAAACGCGCGGAAAACGCACGTCATACGCGCGATTCAGAAACGCCTAGGTGTGTTCCCTGCCTTAGTGTAGAAACTCCAAAAAAGTGACTCCATGTAAAAAACTACACCCCTCAAGGTATTCAACCCTGATGTTACAAACTCTGTTAACCCTTTAGGTGTTCCACAAGAGTTATTAGCAAATGGAGATGAAATTTCAGAATTTCTATTTTTTGTTACCTTGTCTCAAAAAATGTGTAATATAGAGCAACCAAAAATCATATTTACCCTAAAATAGTACCAACAAAACTGCCACCTTATCCCGTTTCCCAAATGGGGTCACTTTTTTGGAGTTTCTACTGTAGGGGTGCATCAGGGGCAGGGCCGGTGCAAGAATTGTTGCCGCCCTAGGCAAAAGAAAAGTTTGCCGTCCACCCCCCCTATATGACATCACAATGTCCCACCCATATGATCTGCCATATTAAAGGGGTTCTGCAGTTTATTTAAACTGATCGGCAGGGGTCCGACACCCGGGACCCCCGCCAATCAGCTGTTTGAGAAGGCAGCTGCGCTGGCAGTAGCGCCTCAGCCTTCTCGCAGTGACATCACGATTAGTATCATTGGCCTGGGTGGGGCTAAGCTTCATTCAAGTGAACAGAGCTTAACCCCGCCAAGGCCAGTGATACTAGTCATGACGTCACTGCGCCTGCGGTAAACAGCAAGAAGGCCGAGGCGCTACTGCCAGTGCCGCTGCCTTCTCAAACAGCTGATCGGCGAGCATCCGGGTCTCGGACCCCTGCCGATCAGATGCTGATGATCTATCCAGAGGATAGATCATCAGTTTAAACAAAGTGCAGAACCCCTTTAACTAACGCCAGTTCTCTCTCCCCCCTCTTGTCATTCTGTTCCTTTCCATGTCATTCTCTTCCCCCCCCCCCCTTGTCATTCTCTTTGTCCTTCTTGTCATTCTCCTCCCCCCTCGTCATTCTCTCCCCCCACATGTCATTCTCTCCCCCTCTTATCATTCTCTTTGACCCTCTTGTCATTCTCTCCCCCCTCTTGTCATTTCCCCCCCCCATGTCATTCTCTTCCCCCCCATGTCATTCTCTTCCCCCCCTTGCCATTCTCTTCCCCCCCTTGCCATTCTCTTCCCCCCCCTTGTCATTCTCTTCCCCCCCCTTGTCATTCTCTTTGACCCTCTTGTCATTCTCCCCCCCCCCATGTCGTTCTCTTTCCCATTCCCCCCTACCTCTGGTGTAGCGTGACCGAGCTCTGTATGGTCCGCGGGTGCAGAACAAAGTGCAGAACCCCTTTAACTAACGTCAGTCTCTCTCTCCCCTCTTGTCATTCTGTTCCTTCCCATGTCATTCTCTTTCCCCCTTGTCATTCTCTTTCCCCCCTTGTCATTCTCTTCCCCCTAATGTCATTCTCTTCCCCTCTCATGTCATTCTCTTCCCCCCTCATGTCATTCTCTTCCCCCTCATGTCATTCTCTTTCCCCTCATGTCATTCTCTTCCCCTTTGCCATTCTCTTTCCCCTTGCCATTCTCTCTTCCCCCTTGTCATTCTCTCTTCCCCTCATGTCATTCTCTTCCCCCTCATGTCATTCTCTTCCCCCTCATGTCATTCTCTCCCCCATGTCATTCTCTTTGACCCTCTTGTCATTCTCTCCCCAACTTGTCATTCTCTTCCCCCTTGTCATTCTTTTCTCCCCCCATGTCGTTCTTTCCCATTCCCCCCTACCTCTGGTGGAGCGTGACAGAGCTCTGTATGGTCCGCGGGTACAGGCGCTTTTGTTTCCTGTACCCGAGCGGACTGACAGGAAGTGCACACTGTGTGCGCACTTCATGTCAGTCCGGCCGGGTACAGGAGCCGGATGCTCACTGTACCCACGGACCATACAGGGCTCAGCCACGCTACAACGAGGGACTGACAGGAGAGAGCGCTGACCGCTTCCCTCCTGTCAGCCCCTCTCCTCTTGTTGCGCCCGGCCGGTGCGCCCTATTGGACGCACCAGCCTGGGCAGAGCTGCAGCCGCCTGAGGCTCAATATAGAGTGTTCGGGCGGCTGCCTAGTCCGCTTATAGGACGCGCCGGCCCTAATCAGGGGGGCTTCAAATGGGACATGATGTCTAAAAACCAGTCCAGCAAAATCTGCCTTCCAAAAACCATATGGCGTTCTCTTCCTTCTATGCCATGCCATTTGGCCATATAGCAGTTTACGGCCACGTATGGGGTGTTTCTGCAAACTACAGAATCAGGGCAATAAATATTGAGTTTTGTTTGGCTGTTAACTGTTGCATTGTTACTGGAAAAAATAGATTAAAATGGCAAATTTGCAAAAAAAAAACGAAATTCTGAAATTTTATCTCCATTTGCCATTAACTCTTGTTATAACACCTAAGGGTTTAATGACATTTGTAAAATCAGTTTTGAATACCTTTAGGGGTGTAGTTTATAGAATGGGGTCATTTTTGGGTGATTTTATTATGTAAGCCTCACAAAGTGACTTCAGACCTGAACTGGTCCTTAAAAAGTGGGTTTTGGAAAATTTCAGAAAAATTTCAAGATTTGCCTTGTAATGTGCCCAAAAATTAAAATGGCATTCCCAAAACGATCCAAACATGAAGTAGACATATGGGGAAGGTAAAGTAATAACTATTTTTGAAGGTATTACTATGATAGAAGTAGAGAAATTAAAACTTGGAAATTTGCTAATTTTTCCAAATTTGGTATTTTTTTATAAATAAAAATGATTTTTTTTTACTCCATTTTACCAGTGTCATGAAGTACAATATGTGATGGAAAAACAGTCTCAGAATAGCCTGGATAAGTAAAAGCGTTTTAAAGTTATTCGCACATAACGTGACACTGGTCAGATTTGCAAAAAATGGCCTGATGCTTAAGGTGAAATATGGTCCTTAAGGGGTTAAAGTCAATGGGAACCCGAAGTTCCCTTTATTATTTTCCATTATAACATGGTTATAACGGAAAATAGCATTCTTAAAACAGAATGCTAAATAAAATGGGCATTTAGGGGTTAAAAATAATAATCAACTCCTCATCCACTTGATTGCGTAGCCAGGCTTGTCTTCTTTCTTCTTCTTGCAGGACCTGGCTGGAAAAAAGCCTTTGGTTACGTCTTCGCGCTCACCACCACAGGTCCTGCCGATGTGTTTGGCCCAAGCACCCGAGCACTTTGGTGCTCGATCAACAGTAGTAGTCGCAGTAGTAGAGGTAGTGGTAGATGTGTAGCATTAAAGGGGTTTTGCAGGATTCAATGGGGCGGCTTAATCCTATTCAAGTTTATAGCAAATAATGGCAATGGGGAGAGAAAGGCACTCATAGGGTGGATATGTTAAGTGAACACTAGAACTACAAATAGTGAAAAATGGTTTGCTCACCTATTGGGGTTGCACCAAATTGGGCGCAACCACAATGAAGGCCAAATAGAAATGGTTAGCGGTTGGTGCAGCCTGAACTTGTCCAATCCCCTTGGGCGGGAGCCACACCATTAGTCGGGTAAACAGCAGAAATGGAGGAACGCTGGACCATAGAGGACAAGCGTGTGGACAACAAGGGGCTCACTTTTACAACCGGTTGTTAAGCAGATTTCAATTTATTAATTCTGGACCTGAGTCTTTCGTTTGGAACCTTTCCTTATTCCTGAAATTTGTAGGCATAAATGTACACAAGTATGGAAACATTTGCAAATCTGGTTTCTGGAGGTTAAAGACAGGGAGGCGCAATAATGTCCTTCCCTTTCCACAGACACAATGAAGACACTGCTACTGACAGTTGGGCAGTATGGGCACCAGTAGTAGATTTGGGCCTAATGTCTTTTGGGCGTTAAAATATACAGATTCAGAAAAAAAGCTCTCTATTGTAAAACCTGTTGTCAAAACTAGTATGTAATTATATCTCCATCATCACAACACTAACACTTAAACTGTCTGGAGATGCACAGACACGGATTCCAGCCAGGATTTCAGGTTCTCACTCAGATATGTAAACCACCCAATACCCTTTGCATTGTAAGACACACGTATGCTTTATCCCCAAACTTGAACAAATTAAAAATACAAATTTGAAGTGCCTGCAGACGCACCGACATAGATTTCGAACTAGTAGTTCACATTCTTACTCAGACTGGTATAAACCACTACCCTTTGTATTGTAAGACACACTAATAGGTTATTTCCCACAACTTAAACCAAAAATAGAGAAAATTGGGAGTCCCTGCAGATATAACAACACAGATTTCTACCTACTATTTTATATTATCACTCAGACTGGGATAAATATGAACCACTAGTCCGCTACCCTTTGTATTGTAAGACACACTAATATGCTATTTTCCCAAACCAAAAACCTTTTTTTTTTAAATTATTATTATTTCTTAATAAAACGCCATTCATAGCGCCGTACATATGAAAAGGGCTATACATACATAATATAGACAATTGCACTAAGCATGAACAAGATGAGTTACAAACTGGTACAGAAGGAGAGAGGGCCCTGCCCGTGAGGGCTTACAATCTACATGGCATGGGAGAAGGACACAGTAGAAGAGGGTAAAGCTGGTCATGGTGGTAGAGGCAGCAGGACCACTATTGTAGGCTTGTCTGAAGAGGTGGGAAATAGGTTTCTTTTTAAGGATGCGATGACACAGATTTTGGCCTACTATTTCACATTATTGTTCAGACTGATAAATATGAATAGCTAGTCTGCTACTTTTTGACTAATATACTACTTTCCCAACTAAAACAAAAAAAAATGTTTAAATGTCTGGAGATGCAATAACATGGATTTAAGCCTAGTATGTTATCACTCAGACTGGGATAAATATGAGCCTCTAGTCCACTACCCTTTGTATAATGAGACACACTAATATGCTATTTCTCAAAACTTAAACAAAAAAAATAGATAAAATTGGTAGTGCCTTCAGATGCAACAACATTGATTCCGGCCTACCATTTCATATTATCACTCATATTGGGATAAATGTGTACCACTAGTCTGCTACTCTTTGTATTGTAAGATACACTAGTGCCATTTTCCCAAACTGAAAACCAAAAAAATATAAATTAAAAGTGCCTCCAGATGTAGTTCATGTTATGATTTAGAGATATAATCGTCCGCGACCCCATGTATTGTAATACACACTAATATCCTAGTTACCTAAAATTAAAAAAAAAAAAATGTCTGGAGATTCCCTGACGCAACTTTCGGACTAGTAACTTACATTTTCACTGAGATTTTACATTTCCCTCTATCCTCCGGTATTCCCCCAACCTCTCAAAAATGTATTTCTGTTAAATTGTCAGAAAAGAAAAGAAATGTCCTGGCAGGTTAGCTGCTTTCCATGTTCTGCAGTAGCTGTAGCACTCTTACAAGGCAATAATTGCAGCTGGAACGTACTACCAGGCACACCCAACTTTAACTCCTCATTTCTCACTCCCTGGCTGATGGCTTTCCCTGCCTTTCCCTATTGTACACAATTATTCTTCTTTCCCTATTCTAAACACATTCATTCTATCCTTTCCTGTCAGTGTCCCTGACAGTAGAATAGAAGCTTGACTGTAACTGTACACTGTCCCCTAAGATAGTTTTCTGGCAGACACTGTAAGACCCATCCACACTCATTCAGAGCCAAACACAAAATGATGTTCTAATTATTCTGCACGGGTACCTTCCTGCCTGCTGCAGCACTGATTGGCTCATCCAGGCTGTCTGTCAGCCTGTGAGCCAATGAAGGCAAGCCCTCCCCCACTTTCTCTTAGGGTCATGTGTACATCGTTCTTCCATAGTGCTTTTTCGCGCTGACATGTGCAGTAAAATGGCACTGCATGCAGTTTTACTAGATTCGTCTGAAATTAACCTGAAAAGCTTTGGGTTCAGATGCCGGATGAAATTTTGCAAAGTTCGTAACAAAACCAGTTAATTATGAACTGGTTCACTCATCTCTAGTGTAAACATTATGAAATTGCTAATAAGAAAAAAAAACTGGTAAGCAAAAATAAAAAAGACTGTTAATATTATGCAATTTTTGAATTGAGGAATAACTGCAGTAAGTGCCAGCCAGGCACTAAGATAAAAACATCTGAGCAGTTGATGCTTCCCTGTTTCTAAAACCACATCCATAGCAGTGAATAGCTGTTTGTGTAGCTCCCATTCACTGCTTTAAGAGTTATGGAAACAGCGGAGCACCAGCTGTTCAGATGTTTTTGTAAGTGTGTCCAACCCATACCAGTAATTACTGTGATGATTACCACCTTGGCTATGAAAGGTTGAGATGGAACAAGCTACAAGATGTATGGTAAGCGTAATCAGTCTTGACTAGCTGTTGAATTTTGCTTGGGGGTGGGGGGGAATCAAAAATTAGCTATGGTGCCCAACCTTTTCTAAATACACCCCTGTTTGTGCCTCTTCAGCACAACGTGATAAGGTGAGGGCAATTGCACTAGTGACCTGGAAACAATACCTCTGTACATATTGTACTACCAAATGAGG
Organism: Bufotes viridis; assembly: GCA_033119425.1. Taxonomy (NCBI): domain Eukaryota; kingdom Metazoa; phylum Chordata; class Amphibia; order Anura; family Bufonidae; genus Bufotes; species Bufotes viridis. The sequence continues at coordinate 118,078,837 of CM065597.1, read as the reverse complement.
CACCACCTTGCTTCTGTTTGTTTAAGCTAATAAAAAAAGAAAAAAAAAAATAGAATTTGAGCGGTTTTATCAACAAATCTTCCCCCAGTCATTAAACAAGAAAATGGAATGGATAAATAAGTACCTGGGTCAAATTCCACTACTTAAGTAATAAGACTCTTGTTTTCATGTGTTGTATGAAATGCTGCGTTACTAACACAAAGGATCAGCTCCATAACAGTTGTGTTCAAAATTATTCAACCCCCACTGAAATTGTGTGTTTTGGCCAGTTTGACATTGATTTTGATCATTTCAGTCATCTTGTTTACAATTAAATCAATGAGGCACAGTAGGCAAGGTGTTCTTTTCTTCATAGGCCTTGTTTTTTCTCCTCCAAACATAGCGTTAATCCATGGGCCCAAACAGTTCTAATTTTGTTTCATCAGTCTACAGAACACTATCCCAAAACTTGTGGTTTGTCCACGTGACTTTTGGCATACTGCAGTCGACTCTTCTTATTCTTTGGAGACAGCAAGGGGTTGCGCCTGGAAGTTCTGTCATGGAGGCCTTCATTACGCAGTGTGCGCCTTATTGTCTGAGCTGAAACTTCAGTACCGGCATCTGACAAATCTTTTTTCAGTTCCTCAGCAGTCACACGGGGACATTTCTCCACTTTGCGCTTCAGGTAGCACACATCAGTCGAAGTCAGCATCTTATTTCTGCCACGACCAGGTAGCGTTTCAACAGTGCCCTTTGCCTTGAATTTGCAAATGATGCTTCCTATGGTGTCTCTTGGTATGTTTAACATCTTTGCAATCTTCTTATAGCCATTGCCCTTCCTGTGAAGAGAAATCACCTCTTCTCTTGTTTTCCTGGACCATTCTCTTGACTTCACCATGTCTGTAAACACACCAGTAAATGTCTAGAAGGAGCTGAGTATCACAGTCATTTTACATCTGCCTAATTGGTGTTTATTATGCTTGATTGCTGCTCCTTGACATCCAGAGGTGTTTTCTATACCTGATCGAAAACACTTGAATGAACCTCTGTTCTTAAGAGTGGTAGTCTTTAAGGGGTTGAATAATTGTGTCAATGAAGAAATCACAAAAAAAACATTTAACTGCTTGCCGACCGCCGTACGCAGGATTGCGTCCTGCGGGCGGTCGGTTTATTCCTCCTGGACGCATCGGCGTGTCCTCTCTTGCCATGCGGCTAGGCAGCTAGGAGATTTCAAATATTGATCCCACACAGCTTTGCCACTAGAGCCACAGTGCTCCATACAACAGCTATCCACACGGATTTCCACACAGTGCGGCACGACCAGTGTCCTGATGAAGGCGTTTACCGCCGAAACGTTGTTGTTACAATATTTACCTACAACTGGCAAACCGCATACTGTAATCTAAGCTATACAATAAAGATACAAGAAAGCAACAACAGTGGTGTCCACGAACTTTCTTCTTTCATTTACCCCTTAGTGTTAATCACAAATATTCTAATTGCGAATATATTATATTGCCGATTTTCGCACTCAAGTAAGTAATAATTGGAGATCACGAATTTGAATATTTCCTGCTCATCACTAGCCAGTAAGGTGCAAGAGTGGCCGTGAGCCAGCAGCGTGGCAGCAGTGTGAGATTGGGAGCCAAATGTGCCTAGGGTAACAACTAGTGGTGTATGGCTTCATAGAGGCAACAACAGGCAGTCAACAAGCAGTGGCGGTGGTAAAATGCCATATTCACCAGTGTGGGAATTGTTCATCAAGTCGCTTGAAGACATCAGTCATATGTAGGATCTGTGGACAGAAGCTGGAGTGTGGCCAGGGTGCCAATGTTGGCACCACGGCACTGCGTCAACACATGGAGCATCACCATAAAGTAGCCTGGGAAACCTGTGGCACTAATGTACAGCCTGACGCATCTCCGAGCGCCTGCACCCCTTCTCCAGCAGTTTGGTCCCCACTACTTCAGCAGAAGCGAGCTGTGTTTCCTTCCCATTGTCTACTGGTCCTGATGCTGCTCCTCCTCTTAATCCTCCTTACGTACTTCAACAACAGTCGATCACCGAGGTGATTGCAATGAGACAACACTGCACTCCTCCAACAATGCAAAAGCTGAACCTACTCCTGGTCAATTTGCTGGTACTACAGTCCCTCCCTTTCCATGTGGTTGACTCTGCATATTTCAGAGAACTGAGGGCTTGCGCTGAGTCAAGGTGAAGTTTTTCAAGCTGTCACGACTTCTCTAAAAAAGCTGTACCAGCTCTGCATATGGACATACAGCAGAAGGTGGACCAGCCTTGAGCCCGTTAGTGTCTGGTACAGTTCAGGTACAGTTCAGGGAGTACTGATGTGTTGAGCTATAACTATGGTCAAGGACAACATATGTCCTTTATGGCCCACTGGGTAAATGTGGTTTTGGCCCAGGCACACCAGCAACTTGGCCAGGTGTTAGCAATGCAACCTTCGCAGTTGTATGCTGTGATTGTGGCGCCAATGTTCTCCTCCAATTCCTCAGGCTTCCCTGTAAGCACAATTCGGAGTGGTCCTCCAGAATATGCAGTGCACGGCGGTGTCACACTGTTCTGCACCTTGTCATCCTGTGAGAACGGAGTCACACCGGGGAGGAACTGCTAGGCGTGATCAACCACAATATCAAATCCTGGCTGTCTCCTTGCCAACTGAAGATCGGAACCATGGTCACTGATAACGGGAAGAACATTGTGTCGGCACTGAGTCAAGGAGGGCTGACCCATGCCCCCTATATGGCTCACATCTTTAATCTGGTTGTTTCCTGGTTCCTGAATTCTTCCACTCGACTGCAAGACATCTTGAAAATAGCCAGGAAACTGTGTATGCACTTTGAACTCCACCCTCTATATTGGACCGACTATATGAGCAGAGTAATTCCGTGAACGATTTCTTGATGATGCAGGCAGACAGGGGTACTCCCCTGTGTAACTTCGTCATTAGAAAGTGGCAGCTCATGTGTGACTCTTGCCCTTTGAGGAAGCCACTTTAATTGTTATTCACCAGGACTACGGGATGAATGATGTGATTCCACTCCTTCACAACCTGGAGATGCTGATAAATATGGCTGGCCAGGGGACAGGAGACATGGCGTCTACATTTCAAGGCCACCTTAGCCCTGTGGGTGTTAAACTGGCAAAGGAGGGGAAGGAGGACATTAACAACCAGGAATTGTATACAGAAATAGGTGGTTTATCTGCCCAAACAACAGGAGAGGAGCATGAGGAGCTGGAGGGAAATGAGGAAAACCAGGCAGATAACTCCGACAGACTGTGGCATTATGCAGTGGAGATGGAAGGAGGGAGTCCCTCCAATTCCCTTGCACAAATGGCCAGATGCATTTTGAGTTGCATAGTGATAGCCGCATAATCACCTCTTGGCAGAGGGATGAATACTGGCTCTCCACGATGTAAGACCCTCGCTACCAGGCCAAAATGGGGGTCTTTTTTACACTTGCTGAGAGGGATGAAAACCTCAACTACTATCAAGACAACCTATGTATTCGGTATGTCGCTGCCTATGTGCGCCATCGCCCATCCTCACAAAGGTCTGACCGGGGGACCCCCTGAGCTCGTGCTCCACTATCATGACTGCTGGAGGGGGTGGGGGGCAGGAGCAGCACCAACTCCATCAGCAGGAACTTACAGTGGATAAAAAACGTCTACACACCCCTGTTAAAATATCAGGTTTCTGTGCTGTAAAAAAAATGAGACAAAGATAAATCATTTCAGAGCTTTTTCCACCTTTAATGTGACCGATAATATATACAACTCAATTGAAAAACAAACTGAAATCTTTTCAGTAGAGGGAAGAAAAATGTTAAAATAAAATAATAATGTTGCATAAGTGTGCACACCCTTAAACTAATACTTTGTTAAAGCACCATTTGATTTTATTACATCACTCAGTCTTTTCGGGTATAAATCTATCAGCATGGCACATTTTGACTTGGCAAGATTTGCCGACTTTTTGCAGAAACACTCCAAATCTGTCAGATTGCGAGGGCATCTCCTGTGCACAGCCCTCTTCAGATCACCCCACAGATTTTCAATCGGATTCAGGTCTGGGCTCTGGCTGGGCCATTCTAAAACTTTAATCTTCTTCTGGTGAAGCCATTACTTTGTTGATTTGGATGTATGCTTTGGATCGTTGTTATGCTGAAAGATGAAGTTCCTCTTTATGTTCAGCTTTCTAGCAGAAGCCTGAAGGTTTTGTGCCAATATTGACTAGTATTTGGAACTGTTCATAATTCCCTTTATCTTAACTAAGGCCTCAGTTCGAGCTGGAGAAAAACAGCCCTAAAACATGATGCTGCCACCACCATGCTTCACTGTGGGTATGGTGTTCTTTTGGTGATGTGCAGTGTTGTTTTTGTGCCAAACATATCTTATGGAATTATGGCCAAAAAGTTCAACCTTGGTTTCATCAGACCATAACACCTTTTCCCACATGCTTTTGGGAGACTTCAGATGTGTTTTTGCAAAATGTAGCCTGGCTTGGATGTTTTTCTTCGTAAGAAAAGGCTTTCATCATGCCATTCTACCCCATAGCCCAGACAAATGAAGAATAATGGAGATTGTTGTCACATGTACCACAGAGCCAGTACTTGCTAGATATTCCTGCCGCTCCTTAAATGTTGCTGTAGGCCTCTTGGTAGCCTCCCAGACCAGTTTTCTTCTCGTCTTTTCATCAATTTTGGAGGGACGTCACGTTCTTGGTAATGCCACTGTTGTGCCATATTTTTTCCACTTGATGATGACTGTCTTCACTGTGTTCCATGGTATATCTAATGTCTTGGAAATTCTTTTGTACCCTTCTCCTAACTGATACCTTTAAACAATGAGATCCCGCTGATGCTTTGGAAGCTCTCTGTGGACCATGGATTTTGCTGTGGGATGCGACTAAGAAAATTTCTGGAAAGACCAACTAGAGCTGCTGAAGTTTATTTGGGGTTAATTAGAGGCACTGTAAATGATGGCAGGTGTATGCTGACTCCCATTTAGCATGATTTTGAATGTGATTGCTTAATTCTGAACACAGCTACATCCCCAGTTATAAGAGGGTGTGCACACTTATGCAATCACATTATTTTATTTTATTTATTTTTTTGTTTTCTTCCCTCCAACTAAAAGATTTCAGTTTGTTTTTCAATTGAGTGGTACAGTTTATAGGTCACATTAAAGGTGGAAAAAGTTCTGAAATGATTTATCTTGGTCTCATTTTTTTAAAGCACAGAAACGTGACATTTTAACAGGTGTGTAGACTTTTTATATCCACTTGTAAGTCTTGAGTTTCTAATGAGCATGTTTCTTCACCCCCCTCCTGAAGAAACCACCCAGCAGGAGGACATAGAGCAGAACCTTAACCAGCAAGTGGTGGCCTACTTGGACGGCACTCTGCCACCGCAGATCCAAGATCTCCTGGACTGTTGGGCAACCACACTTGTGGCTGCAACTGGCTGAATTTGCCCAGGGCAAGCTTTCCTGCCCAGCCAATAGTGTGGCATCAGAGCGGGTGTTTAGTGTGGCGGGGTCATAGTTACCCCAAAGAATTCGCCTTTCAAAACAAAATTTCCACACACCGGTGGCTGATGCATCAGACTATATCAAGTTGGCAGTAGTATTCTGAATGCAGTGTGCTGCTACACCAGAACATTGTGAAAAATGACCTGTCCCTTCTGGTCACATGCTTTAGTCACTATTCTGATGCTGCCACTCACCTGATGCCACACACCTGCTGCCTCTGCTGTGATCGCCTCCAACTGCCACCCACCATCTTGTGCTGTTACTGCTACTGCTGTTGCCCCCCACCTCCCCACTCTGTGACTGGGCCACTGTGTTGACTCCTCATGCTGTTACCATTCTCCCCACTCTGTGACTGGGACACTGTGTTGACTCATCATGCAGTTGCCACCTTCCCACTCTGTGACTGGGCCACTATGTTGACTCATCATGCTGTTGCCACCCTCCCCACTTTGTGACTGGGCCACTATTTTGACTCCTCATGCTGTTGCCATTGTCCCCACTTTGTGACCGGGCCACTATGTTGACTCTTCATGCTATTGCCACCCTCCCCACTATGTGACTGGGCCACTGTGTTGACTTCTCATGCTGTTGCCACGCTCAGCACTCTGTCGTGGGGCCACCAATTGTATCAGCTTATAACAGAACAGGTTTTCTAGCAATCTTAGTAGAATCAGCAGATGGTGTAAAAGGAGACTGCTATTTTACTCTATTGTAGACTCTTAGGCCACTGCATGGTTAAGTACATTATGCCTGATGCTAACATTAACCTCTAAGGCTCAGTTCAAACTTCAGTTATTTGGTCAGTTTTTGACCCGTAACTGACCAAATAAGTGAAATGTGAGTCTAAAAGTGACGCCTGTCACCCACCTGTCATACTGACGCACAGTAACTGTTTCACTACCATAATGGACTAGCTATGCATGTTTCTGCGATGCTCAGTGATGTACACCGAGATACACTCTCTGCTACCACAATTGTTCCTCCCTCATTCTGTTCTATTCATTATTGGCAGCACAAATTAGTTACACATGGAGATGTTGTGCCAATATTCAAGCATCCTTTAGACTACTTTCACACTAGCGTTAGGTTTGTCCGGCAGGCTGTTCCAGCAGCGGAACATCCTGCCAGATCCGTACTAATGCTTGCACACCTGTGCTGCTGGAAGTCCGGTCTGACGCCATTCACAAATAGTGATAAGCGGCATAGGCAATATTCGAATTTGCGATATATCGCAAATTTTTGGCCGAGTATTCGCCATATATTCGCTAATTTGAGAATTCGTGATCTCCAGTCATTACTTACGAAAATCAGCAATGTAATATATTTGCGATAAAAATCAACACTAAGGGGTAGGCAACTTTCCTATTGGTTGCTAGGGATGTTGCTAAGTGCCGATATTTGCAATAAATTTGTGATAAATTCGCTCTAAGACTATTCGCAATCAACACTATTCGCGAATACGAATATATAGCACTATATTCTAAATATTCGTGAATTCTCAAAGTGGCGATATTCGCGCTTAAAATTCGTGGTTCGAATATTCACGCTCAACACTATTCACAAGCAGGCCGAGAGGCGGCCGGACAAATACCGCAGCATGCATAAACATATGTGGTATTGTTCTAATCATACTGACCCAGAGATTAAAAGTAACTGGTCAGTTTTACTGCATAGGAAACGGCGTCAAAATAAAACAAAACAAATAACTGTGGCAGAATGGTGTTTTTTTTTTTTATATATATCTTGGTAGTACCTTGGAACCGAACCCGAGTTCGGGAAATGGTTTTTTGCAGTCTAAATCAAGTTCTGAAGTTGTAATAACTTCGGCTCATCGAAGTTTTATGTGAATCGATATGTTCATCCCTAGTCCTAATATAGGCGTATTTTTGTTTAATAAATGACCTCCATAGTTGTTAAGGTTGGAAAAAGACAAAAGCCCATCAAATCCTACCTGTAGTCTTGCTATATGGATCCAGGGGAAGACAAAAAAATATATAAAACCCTATGAGGGGAAAAAAAAACTTCCTGACTCCATATGGCAAACAGAACAAATCCCTGGATTAATATTCCTTTTAAGGAGGGCTTGAACCAAAGGGAATGGGTGTGTAGAACATGATTTCTATACATTGTCATAAGCATCAATGTTATTTTGAAATAAAAAGTCATCTAAACCTTTTTTGAAGCCATCTACTGTATTTGCTGTGATGAGCTCCTGGGGCAGACTATTCCAGAGATTCACAGATCTCACTGTAAAGAATGCTTGTCGTGTAGGTGTAGGCGGTGGCCCCTTGTTTTTGAGGGAGTTTCACACAAAATAGTTTCTCTCAATATTTTTTTGTATGGTCCGTTTTTATATGTTTGTACAGGTTATTCATGTCCTCCAAAACAAAAAAAGAAACAGGAAAATCACCCTTTTTCTACACGATCAGGCATCTATTGGGAACAAATAGTTAATAACTGCCTGAGAATTGGCCAGTGTAAAAGGACCATTACTGTGGGAAATACATTCAGACATTTCATCTTGGTTAGCTTTTTATGGTTTTATTTTTGGAAGCTACATTAATATGTCAAAGTGACCGGCTCAGAGGTCAAAATTGGAATCTTTGTTTTACGTCATTTTAAAGGCCAGCACAAACAAAAATGCATACAAAATATGTATTCATTCATGCGTTATGTTCCATGTTACCTTGCTTCCTTGTCTACTCCAGATTTTTAACCCCTTCCTTTACACCAGTGTTTCCCAACCAGTGTGCCTCCAGCTGTTGCAAAACTACAACTCCCAGCATTTTTTATATTTTAATAGTACATGCCTTTTCTGATATGGAAATGCCTATGATGTTTGTTTATTTATTTAATTTTTTTGCTTATTTATTTTTATTTCGTTTTTAGGGAAAAGGGGCAAAAAGTTTTTAAAAATATATAAAAATATTTTATATATTTTTAAAAACTTTACTTTAATTTTATTTATTTTTAGGCCCCCAACATTTAATCATGAAATTGCAATGTTTATAGGGTAATGGAATTTTATCCATTAAACTATACACTCACCTAAAGAATTATTAGGAACACCATACTAATACGGTGTTGGACCCCCTTTTGCCTTCAGAACTGCCTTAATTCTACATGGCATTGATTCAACAAGGTGCTGATAGCATTCTTTAGAAATGGTGGCCCATATTGATAGGATAGCATCTTGCAGTTGATGGAGATTTGAGGGATGCACATCCAGGGCACGAAGCTCCCCTTCCACCACATAACAAAGATGTTCTATTGGGTTGAGATCTGGTGACTGTGGGGGCCATTTTAGTACAGTGAACTCATTGTCATGTTCAAGAAACCAATTTGAAATGATTCAAGCTTTGTGACATGGTGCATTATCCTGCTGGAAGTAGCCATCAGAGGATGGGTACATGGTCATGATGGACATGGTCAGAAACAATGCTCAGGTAGCCCGTGGCATTTAAACAATGCCCAATTGGCACTAAAGGGGCCTAAAGTGTGCCCAGAAAACATCCCCCACACCATTACACCACCACCACCAGCCTACACAGTGGTAACAAAGCATGATGGATACATGTTCTCATTCTGTTTACGCCAAATTCGGACTCTACCATTTGAATGTCTCAACAGAAATCGAGACTTATCAGACCAGGCAACATTTTTCCAGTCTTCAACAGTCCAATTTTGGTGAGCTCGTGCAAATTGTAGCCTCTTTTTCCTATTTGTAGTGGAGATGAGTGGTACCCGGTGGGGTCTTCTGCTGTTGTAGCCCAACCGCCTCAAGGTTGTGCGTGTTGTGGCTTCACAAATGCTTTGCTGCATACCTCGGTTGTAATGAGTAGTTATTTAAGTCAACATTGCTCTTCTATCAGCTTGAATCAGTCGGCCCATTCTCCTCTGACCTCTAGCATCAACAAGGCATTTTCGCCCACAGGACTGCCGCATACTGGATGTTTTTACCTTTTCACACCATTCTTTGTAAACCCTAGAAATGGTTGTGCGTGAAAATCCCAGTAACTGAGCAGATTGTGAAATACTCAGACCGGCCCGTCTGACACCAACAACCATGCCACGCTCAACATTGCTTAAATCACTTTTCTTTCCTATTCTGACATTCAGTTTGGAGTTCAGGAGATTGTCTTGACCAGGACCACACCCCTAAATGCATTGAAGCAACTGCCATGTGATTGGTTGACTAGATAATTGCATTAATGAGAAATAGAACAGGTGTTCCTAATAATTCTTTAGGTGAGTGTACAAAGATCAGTCTATTGCAGGCATGCTCAACCTGCGGCCCTCCAGCTGTTACGAAACTACAACTCCCAGCATGCCTGAACCGCCTACACCTATCAGCCTACAGCAGGGCATGGTGGGAGTTGTAGTTTTACAACAGCTGGAGGGCCGCAGGTTGAGCATCCCTGGTCTATTGCAATACAGTGCTGCCATCTGCAGGCCTGAATTGTAATATACAAGAAATAAGCCTAGAAGCCTAGTACAGGCTCTGGATTATTATAGCAGTGGAATGCCTTGTCCGATCTCTGCTCGGGAAGTGTGCTATGTCATCAACTGCTGGAAAAAACATACAGTGCATATTGCAGGTTGCATGCTACTTATATGGTATTTTTCTCATAGCAAACTACAGTAGAATATTTCCAGTGTCATGAAAATAAGTCAACTGGATGTTGCTTTAATCCATAAATGGTTTGTAAATGAACAATATTAGAAATTTTCGTGCCAAGAAATAGTCTAGAGCTGGCAGCTGACTGATAGATAGTACGCATTTACAGCAGTCCAAGGAGAGACAGGCATGTAAACTTTGAGGTGTTGCCTTGGAAACATAACACAAAGAAAGAGTCGATGAAGTTGTCCAAGTGACAGGTTTGAAGTTGAAGCCCAGTCAAATCTAATGTCCGCTACCCAATATGGCCTCATTAGAGAGAACGACTCCCAGTTTGGAATGACTTAATATGAAGTTTTAAATGTTAAAGAGAATGCATCTCCTGCATGGTGTGAGACTGAAAATGGAAAAATCTGAATGCTGAAATTATTTTAACCATTAGCTTTTGCATGATTTTTAAAATATAGATTAAATAATATGTACAAAGAATTCCAACATTGGATCCAGCTATTAACCGCTTAAAGACCCAGCCAGTTTTCACCTTCCTGCCTAGGCCGTTTTTTGCAAATCTGACATGTGTCACTTTATTTGGTAATAACTTGGGAGCACTTTTACTTATCCAGGCCATTCTGAGTTTGTTTTCTCACGACACATTCATGATAGTGATAAATTTGAGTCGCAATGTTTCACCTTTTATTCATGAATAAAATGCCAAATTTACAGAAAATTTAGAAAAATTTTCAATTTTCAGAATTAGAATTTATCTGCTTTTAAGACTGATAGTGATACCTCATAAAATAGTTATCAATCAACATCCCCCATATGTTTGCTTTACTGTATGTTTGCATCATTTTGTAAATGTCATTTTATTTTTTTAGAATGCTAGATGGTTTTGAAGTCACTTTATGGGGCTTATGTAGTAGAAACCACCCATAAATTACTTCATTTTATAAATTGCACCCCTCAAGTTATTCAAAACAGTTTTTAGAAACTTTGTTAACCCTTTGCATGTTTCACAAGAGTTATAGGAAAATGGAGTCAAAATTTCAAAATTTCACTTTTTTTGGTTGCAGATTTTACATTTTGATCCATTTTCCAGTAAAGCAGCAAGGGTTAACTGCAAAACAAACCTCATTATTTATTACCCTGATTCTGAAGTTCACAGAAATGTCCCATGTGTTGTCATACACTGCTGTATGGGCACACTGCAGGGCTCAGAAGGAAAAGAGTACCAGATAGTTTTTGGAGGACAGCTTTTGCTGGAATGGTTTTTGGGTATCATGTCACATTTGAAAAGAACCTAAAGTACCTCTACAGTACAAACCAAAAAGGGACCCCATTTTGGAAACTACACCCCTCAAGGAATTTATTTAGGGGTGTACTGAACACTTTGACCCCACAGCTTTTGGGAAGCAGGATTACAAAAAAGCTCTGCCATTGCTTTTTAGGATTTGTTATTGCGATGAACACCAAGGAAAATGAAATATCATCTTTAGGCCTCATGCACACGACCGTTGTTTGTTTCCGCGTCTGTTACGTTTTTTTTCACGGATAGGATGCTTCCCCATTCATTTCAATGGGTCCGTCAAAAAATGTGGATGGTTAACAGTTTTTGTTCCGCATCCGTGGTCCGTGTTTACCTTCCGTCAAAAAAATAGAGCATGTCCTATTTTTTTCACGTTTGCGGACAAGGATAGGCATTATTACAATGGATCTTCCAAAAAATTGGATCTGTCAAACAAAACGGTCCGTCATCCTTTTTTTTGACGGACGCAAAATTTGCGGATGGAGTGGACGCGGATAGTATTTTTTTATAACAAATATATCTGCGCGGTTTTGTATTTATTCAGACAAGGACTATCTGCGCTGTTATGGCTGCACATACACGATGTATCCCTACCTTCACCTTGGTGGTTACACCGTGTTTCGGAAGTCCGTGGATGTTACACTCCTCTGCTTATTCGCAGGGCTGTCGGTCTTCTGCTCCCCTGTTGCACGCACCGCCCCGACCGGTGGCAGACGTGCGTGCGTGGGAGCCGCTGTGAGAACGGGGAACGTGTGACGTCACAAGGTTCCTACTGGGGCCTCCATAGGACAAATGTAATCCTACGCGTTTCGGGGCCTTTGGGCTCCTTCGTCAGGGATGTTTGAATACTGTTGTCTTGTGGAGGTTATGAACAATCCGTTCCCATGGCAACCACATGCCCTGTGAAAGTTTTCATATTACACTTCTCGGCTTCTTCTCCGATGTTCCACCCTATTGACCCCCTATGTCCATCACATCAGAAATTCAAAAGGCAAAGAGCTTTTTTAAAAAAAGATGGAAATTTACTGGAAACACAAATTGAATACATTGGACAATGTATTTCTTTCATTTTAACACACAATTATTTTAAATTTGAAAATGATTTTTACCTCCAGATGAGGGGGACCGCGATGGGGACCCGATTCGCACCGAGTTTCGCTAATCTGTATGTTGGGAGATGGGAGGAGTCTCCCATTATCCCGTCAGGAGAGCTCGGTGCGGATCTGGTCCTCTGGCGGAGGTTCATAGATGATATTGTTTTTATTTGGAAAGGTGGGGAATTAAAATTGAAACGGTTTTTAGACAATTTAAATAAAAATGATTTTTATCTTAATTTTACATATAATTGGAACCAAAAGGAGATCAACTTCCTGGATTTATTGAAAAAGGAAAAATACACACCAAAACATTTCACAAGCCTACGGACAGTAATAGCTACATATAGCTACATGGATAGTTGTCATTTGTCCACATGGCTAACTAATATACCTCGCAGCAAATATATCAGGATTCGGAGAAATTGCCGTAATATAACACACTTTGAGGAGGAGACATCAGTATTAAACAAAAAATTTGTGGAAAAGGGCTATCAGTTGAGTGACCTAACACCAATAGTAAAATAAATAAAACATATGGATCGCAATAAGTTATTATTGAATAAACAAAAGCCAAATAAAATAGATCCGCAGAATGATGAGGATGAGGCAGGAACATTAAAAATCCCCATAATAACACAATATAGTGAAGGGATGGGGACCTTTAAGAGAATAGTGAGAAATCACTGGGATATATTAAAACAAGATAAAATAATTGGAGATAAAATCCGTATAAATCCCACCTTCACATTTAAGAAAGTGCAAAATCTGGGCAATTTAGTAGCACCATCTGTAAACACCCAAAAAACTGAGAGAAAGAAAGGATTGGAATCGAAAAAAGGATTTTTTCCCATGTAAAACATGCAAAAACTGAAAAAGGATGCAAATAAAAAATCCAATATCTGAAATAGAGGGAGGGTCAGAAAAATATCAAATAGAGGACTTTATTACGTGTAGTACAAAGGGGGTGATATACTATATTTTGTGCCCTTGTAAAAAAAAATATATGTAGGGAGAACTAAATGCCTGCTAAAAGTCCGCATAAATGAACATATAAATAATGTATACAAAAAATATGATGGCCATCCCTTATCCAGACACTACGCTGAATACCATGAAGAAAAACTCAAGGACTCCAGTTTTGGAGGAATAGAGATAGTTAAAAATGATAGAAGGTGTGGAGATTACATAAAATCAATGTCACGCAATGAGAGCAAGTGGATTTTTAAATTGGACACCCTTAAATTTGCCTTTTGAATTTCTGATGTGATGGACATAGGGGGTCAATAGGGTAGAACATCGGAGAAGAAGCCGAGCAGTGTAATATGAGAACTTTCACAGGGCATGCGGTTGTCATGGGAACAAATTGTTTATAACCTCCACTGGACAACAGTATTCGAACATCCCTGACGAAGGAGCCCAAAGACCCCGAAACCAGTAGGAACCTTGTGAACCTCGTCACACGTTCCCCGTTCTCACAGCGGCTCCTGCGCAAGCACGTCTGGCCGGGGCGGTGCGTGCAACAGGGGAGCAGAAGACCGACAGCCCTGCAAATAAGCAGAGGAATGTAACATCCACGGACTTCCGAAACACGGTGTAACCACCAAGGTGAAGGTAGGGATACATCGTGTATGTGCAGCCATAACAGCGCAGATAGTCCTTGTCTGAATAAATACAAAACCGCGCGGATATATTTGTTATTTAAAACTAATTTGTTAATTATAAAGCCTCATCAGGGGTTTTTTCTATATCCTAGCAGCGGCCCCTGGTTAGATTTTAACAGGGGAATAGAGAATTGACCGACACACGGCAGCGCAAGTGTAAACCCACAATCACTAGTATTTTTTTTATGTTTTGCCTGTTTTACAAAAAGTACTTTTCTTAAAAAAAAATCTGTTTTTGTTTCGCCTTTTTCTGAGAATTTATTTTTATTTTTTTTATTTTTTTACAAGATTCATCTGACAGGGTGGATCATGTGATATTTTTATACAGCCGGTCATTACAGATGTGACAATACCTAATATGTCTATTTTTTTCTTTTTTGCAATCTTACACAATAAAAGGTTTTTTGAAAAAAATGGCTGTTTTTGTGTTGCCATTCTCTGAGAGCCATATTTTTTTTATTTGCCTGACATCCGTCTTATGTGGGAGCTCATTTTTTGTGGGATGCGTTGAGGTTTTTATTGGTACCATTTTGGGGTACATACTACTTTTTGATTGCTCGCTATTGCACTTTTTGTAAGGCAATGTGACAAAAAAATTGCTATTTTGGCACAGTTTTCATTTTTCTTTTTACAGCATTCACCTGACAGAGTGGAACATGAGATATTTTTATATAGCCAGTTATTTTTGATGCAGTAATACCAAATATGTCTATTTTTATTGTACGTAGAGTGATTCTTGGAAAGGGTGCTTTTTTCACTTGAAACTTAAAAAAAAATTTAATCTGAAAAAAATACACTTTTTTAAACTTTTTTTCTATTTTTTATTTTTGTCCCACTATGGGACTTCAACATTTCAGGGTCTGATCCCTGTTTCAATGCAGTATTGTACTGCATTGACTGTCTGTGTATTACACTGACATTGTGCCTATTAGACCCAGTCTGGGGGCTGGGCCTCATAGGCCTCCATAGCTTTAGGACCCCAAGGTCTTTGCAAGGCTTGGGGATGCCATGGCAACCATCGGGACCCTACCATTGCAGCGTGGGGACCCAATGGGATGAGAGGGAGCCGCCTCCCCCTGTGAACCTGTTATATGCCATGGTCAACGTTGATCGCAGCATATATAGTGGGTTAATCCGTCTTCACTAGTGTTTTCAAATATCCTGATGGATACAGCAGGGGCCCGGCTGTCAGTAACAGCTGGGTCCCTGCAGCAGATCAGCGGTGTGTGCAAGGAATGACCGATTAACTGCAGGATGAGAACGTTTGTTCTAATGCTTCAAGTATCGGCTAGTCAGGACGAGCATACTCACCCTGTGTTTGGAAGGACATAAATTACAGAAAGAATTTGTACAGATGTGTAATAAGGCATCCATATGTTGTATCATGCCAATTTTAATTGCAGGTAACGTACATAAAGTAAATATTACGCAGAATACGTAAAACCCTAAATGGAGGGTCAAGCCAAATAACAAGTTAGGTTTGGTGACAAGACAACCTTATTATAAGCACATAATAATGATACTCATACAATTGGGATTATTCATCTACTTGAACAATTCATGGACAATGAAACTTAATCATGGAGATATTTTATTAATCCAATCAATAAATTACAGGTACAAACCATCTGCTTGGAAGACTCATTTTTAGAACCCATGCTACAATAAAAGTAACATTTTATATGAATGCTTGCTTCCTTTGTAGGTATATCCTCTTGTTGCAGACTACAATTTTTATGCATCAAATAGGTATAAGTCCAATAGCAAGTAGAAATATATGGGGTCATTTATCAAACTGGTGTAAAGTAGAACTGGCTTAGTTGCTCATAGCAACCAATTAGATTCCACCTTTTATTTTTGACAGCTCCTTTGTAAAATGTAAGGTGGAATCTGATTAGTTGCTATGGACAACTAAGTCAGTTCTACTTTACACTCGGTGGATAAATGACCCCAGTAGAAATATGTAAGAAATCTGTAAACTAATTTTACTTCTTTATTCAAGTAATTTGATAAATATGTTCAGTAAAGTTGAGTGAACACCTGGATGTTTGGGTTCGAGAAGTTCAGCCAAAATTCCCGAAAATGTTCTGGTTCGGGATCCGGAACCCGACCTGAACTTCATCCCGAACCCCATTGAAGTCAATGGG
This sequence comes from Bufotes viridis, assembly GCA_033119425.1. Classification (NCBI taxonomy): domain Eukaryota; kingdom Metazoa; phylum Chordata; class Amphibia; order Anura; family Bufonidae; genus Bufotes; species Bufotes viridis. The sequence goes on along the minus strand of CM065597.1, from coordinate 118,062,476 downwards.
GACCCGAACTTTTGGGCACTAAAAAGGCTGTAAAATAGTCCAGGAAAGGGCTAGAGGGCTGCAAAAGACAGCAAAATGTAGGTAAATGCCATGCAAACAAAGGTGGATGGGGAAATGAATTAAAATAAAATAAAATAAATAAAAATTACCAATATCAATTGGAGAGAGGTCCCATAGCAGAGAATCAAGCTTCAAGTCACCCACGAATGAGGTCACTTTCTGTTATTTAGGCCCCAGCACCCAGACAGAGGAGAGAGGTCCCACAGCAAGGAATAAGGCATCATGTCACCCACCACTGGAGAAGGCCACTTTGAGTTATTTAGGCCCCAGCACACAGACAGAGGAGAGAGGACCCACAGCAAGGAATCAGGCGTCATATCACCCACCACTGGAGAAGGCCACTTTCAGTTATTTAGGCCCCAGCACCCAGACAGAGGAGAGGGGTCCCACCGCAAGGAATAAGGCGTCATATCACCCACCACTGGAGAAGGCCACTTTCTGTTATTTAGGCCCCAGCACCCAGACAGATGAGAGAGGTTCCACAGCGGAGAATCAGGCGTCATATCACCAACCACTGGAGAAGGCCACTTTGAGTTATTTCGGCCCCAGCACCCAGACAGAGGAGAGAGGTCCCACAGCAAGGAATAAGGCGTCATATCACCCACTACTGGAGAAGGCCACTTTCAGTTATTTAGGCCCCGGCGCCCAGATTGAGGAGAGGTTCATTCAACTTTGGGTTGCACCGCAAGATCATGGTAAAGTTAAAAAAATGAGGATTCAATAAAGAAGTGCCTCGGAGTACAAGAATACATGGTTGAGGGGGAGGCAGTTATAAATGTCTATTCTGCACAAGAGAGGGACAGGTCCTGTGGGATCCATGCCTGGTTCATTTTTATGAATGTCAGCTTGTCCACGTTGGCTGTGGACAGGCGGCTACGTTTGTCAGTAATGACGCCCCCTGCCGTGCTGAATACACGTTCAGACAAAACGCTAGCCGTCGGGCAGGCCAGCACCTCCAAGGCATAAAATGCTAACTCTGGCCACGTGGACAATTTGGAGACCCAGAAGTTGAATGGGGCCGAACCATCAGTCAGTAGGTGGAGGGGTGTGCAGACGTACTGTTCAACCATGTTAGTGATATGCTGCCTCCTGCTAAAACGTTCCGTATCAGGTGGTGGTGCAGTTAGCTGTAGCGTGGAGACAAAACTTTTCCACATTTCTGCCATGCTAACCCTGCCCTCAGAGGAGCTGGCCATGACACAGCTGCATTGGCGACCTCTTGCTCCTCCTCTGCCTTCGCCTTGGGCTTCCACCTGTTCCCCTGTGACATTTGGAAATGATCTCAGGAGTGCGTCTAACAGCGTGCACTTGTACTCGCGCATCTTCCTATCATGCTCCAGTGCAGGAAGTAAAGTGGGCACATTGTCTTTGTACCGGGGATCCAGCAGGGTGGCAACCCAGTAGTCTGCACACGTTAAAATGTGGGCAACTCTGCTGTCGTTGTGCAGGCACTGCAGCATGTATTCGCTCATGTGTGCCAGGCTGCCCAGAGGTAAGGACAAGCTGTCCTCTGTGAGAGGCGCATCGTCATTGTCCTCTGTATCCCCCCAGCCACGCACCAGTGATGGGCCTGAGCTGTGTCGGGTGCCACCCCGCTGTGAACCTGCTTCCTCCTCATCCTCCTCCACCTACCTCCTCCTCATCCTCCAGTATTGGGCCTTGGCTGGCCACATTTGTACCTGGCCTCTGCTGTTGCAAAAAACCTCCCTCTGAGGCACTTCTAACAGACTGGCCTGAAAGTACTAAACATGACCCCTCATCCTCTTCTTCCTTCTCCTGGGCCATCTCCTCTTCCATCAACACCCTAAGTGTTTTATCAAGGAGACATAGAAGTGGTATTGTAAGGCAGATAACGGTGTAATCGCCACTGGCCATGTTGGTGGAGTACTCGAAACAGCGCAACAGGGCACACAGTTCTCGCATGGAGGCCCAATCATTGGTGGTGAAGTGGTGCTGTTCCGCAGTGCAACTGACGCGTGCCTGCTGCAGCTGACACTCCACTATGGCCTGCTGCTGCTCGCACAGTCTCTCCAGCATGTGCAAGGTGGAGTTCCACCTGGTGGGCACGTCGCATATGAGGCGGTGAGCGGGAAGACCGAAGTTCAGCTGTAGCGCAGACAGGCGAGCAGCGGCAGGATGTGAACGCCGGAAGCGCGCACAGAGGGCCCACACTTTATGCAGCAGCTCTGACATGTCGGGGTAGTTGTGAATGAACTTCTGCACCACCAAGTTCAGGACATGCGCAGGGCAAGGGATGTGCGTCAAACCGGCTAGTCCCAGAGCTGTGACGAGATTTCGCCCATTATCGCACACCACCAGGCTGGGCATGAGGCCCTCCGGCAGAAACCACTCATTGGTCTGTTGTTCAATACCCCACCACAACTCTTGCGCGGTGTGGGGCCTGTCCCCCAAACATATGAATTTCAGAATGGCCTGTTGACATTTACCGCGGGCTGTGCTGAAGTTGGTGGTGAAGGTGTGTGGCTGACTGGATGACCTGGTGGAAGCAGAGGAGGAGGAAGCCGAGTAGGAGGAGGAGGCTCCCGGAGGCAAAGTATGATGCCCTGCGATCCTTGGTGGCGGAAGGACGTGCGCCAAGGAACTCTCCGCCTGGGGCCCAGCCGCCACCACATTTACCCAGTGTGCAGTTAGGGAGATATAGCATCCCTGGCCGTGCTTAGTCCACGTATCTGTGGTTAGGTGGACCTTGCCACAGATGGCGTTGCGCAGTGCACACTTGATTTTATCGGATACTTGGTTGTGCAGGGAAGGCACGGCTGTCTTGGAGAAGTAGTGGTGGCTGGGAACAACATACTGTGGGACAGCCATGACCATCAGCTGTTTGAAGATGTCTGTGTCCACCAGCCTGAATGACAGCATTTCAAAGGCCAGTAGTTTAGAAATGCTGGCATTCAGGCCAAGGGCTCGAGGGTGGCAAGGTGGGAATTTATGCTTTCTCTCCAAGGTTTGTGAGATGGAGAGCTGAACGCTGCCGTGTGACATGGTGGAGATGCTTGGTGATGCAGGTGGTGGTGTCGGTGGCACATCCTCTGTTTGGTGGGCGGCAGGTGACAACAATCCTCCCGAGGCAGAGGAAGAGGCAGCAGCAGAAGAGGGAGCAGCGGGAGCCTGAGTAAGTTCCTTGTTTTTAAGGTGTTTACTCCACTGCAGTTCATGCTTTGTATGTAGATGCCTGGTCATGCAGGTTGTGCTAAGGTTCAGAACGTTAATGCCTCGCTTCAGGCTCTGATGGCACAGCATGCAAACCACTCGGGTCTTGTCATCAGCACATTGTTTAAAGAAGTGCCATGCCAGGGAACTCCTTGAAGCTGCCTTTGGGGTGCTCGGTCCCTGGTGGCGGTGGCCAGTAGCAGGCGAATTCTCTTGGTGGCGGCTGTTCTGCTTTTGCCCCCTGCTCCCTCTTTTGCTACGCTGTTGGCTCAGTCTCACTACTGCCTCTTCCTCTGAACTATGAAAGTCAGTGGCACGACCTTCATTCCATGTGGGGTCTAGGACCTCATCGTCCCCTGCATCGTCTTCCACACAGTCTTCCTCCCTGACCTCCTGTTCGGTCTGCACACTGCAAAAAGACGCAGCAGTTGGCACCTGTGTTTCGTCATCATCAGAGACGTGCGGACTCCGATGAGGTGGTATTCCCATGTCCTAATCATCAGGAAACATAAGTGGTTGTGCATCAGTGCATTCTAAGTCTTCCACCACTGGGGAAGGGCTAGGTGGATTCCCTTGGGAAACCCTGCCAGCAGAGTCTTCAAACAGCATAAAAGACTGCTGCATAAATTGAGGCTCTGACAGTTTCCCTGATATGCATGGGGGTGATGTGACAAACTGATGGGCTTGGTTTTCAGGCGCCACCTGTGCGCTTTCTGCAGAAGACTGGGTGGGAGATAATGTTGTGAACGTGCTGGATCCACCGTCGCCCACCCAATTGACTAGCGCCTGTACCTGCTCAGGCCTTACCATCCTTAAAACGGCATTGGGCCCCACCAAATATCGGTGTGAATTCTGGCGGGTACTGGAACCTGAGGTAGTTGGTTCACTAGGATGTGTGGCTGTGGCAGAATGGCCATGTCCTCTCCCAGCACCAGAGGGTCCACTAACACCACCACGACCGTGTCCGCGTTTCTTACTAGATGTTTTCCTCATTGTTACCGTTCACCAAGCACCACAATAAGAAAAAAAATATTTGGCTCAATGTATTGATTTCAAATTCAGGCCTTTTTTTTATAGGCACCTAACACATTCTGCCTATTTATTTATGTACCGTATTACACTAATCCGGGCACAGTAGTAACCACAGATTTAGGGGAATATCATTTGTAGGCCTAGTATTTAGGCCCTGGATGAAAGGTATCCTTTTATGGACAGATTTACACTTGGAAATGCACAGTAGCGTGTGAAAAAATATGTAGGATTATGCCTTCAGCAATTGTATTTTAACACTTTGTGTAATATACCCTTTAACGGATAGAAATTCAATGGGAGATGCACGGTAGCGTGTGAAGTTATTGAGGATGACCCTCTGAGCACTTGTATATACACCTTGAGTGTAATATACCCTTTTACGGACAGATTAACACTTGGCCTGCAACAGCTGGAACACAAGATTCAGGGTATTGCTATATTGGCAAGTGAATTTCACCCCAGAACAAAATCTATCCTTTGACGGATGCAATTAAACTTGTCCAGTCACAGCTGGAACACCAGATTTACTTTATTTCTATTTTGGCAACTGAATTTCACCCCAGAAAAAAATATACCCTTTTATGGACAGATTTAAACTAGGCCTGCAACAGCTGGAACACCAGATTCAGGGTATTGCTATTTTTGCAACTGAATTTCACCCCAGAAGAAAATATATCCTATGACGGACACTATTAAACTTGGCCAGCCACTGCTGGGACACCAGATTTACGGTATTGCTATTTTGGCAATTGAATTTCACCCCAGAACAAAATATATCCTATGACGGACAATATTAAACTTGGCCAGCCACTGCTGTGACACCAGATTTACGGTATTGCTATTTTGGCAATTGAATTTCACCCCAGAAAAAAATATATCTTTTGCTGGACACTATTAAACTTGGCCAGCCACAGCTGAAACCACTGATTTATGGTATTGCTATTTTGGCAATTCTATTTTGGCAATTGATTTTCACCCCAGAACAAAATATATCCTTTGCCAGACACTATTAAACTTGGCCAGCCACAGCTGAAACTACTGATTTATGTTTTTGCTATTTTGGCAATTGAATTTTTCCCCAGAACAAAATATATCCTTTGCCGGACACTATTAAACTTGGCCAGCCACTGCTGGGACACCAGATTTACTGTATTTCCATTTTTGCTACTGACTTTCACCCCAGAAAATAATATACCCTTTTACGGACAGAGTTAAACGAAGTCTGCAACAGCTGGAACAACAGTTTTACTGTATTTCTATTTTTGCAACTGAATTTCACCGCAGAAAATAATATATCCTTTGCCGGACACTACTAAACTTGGCCAGCCACAGCTGAAACCACTGATTTATGGTATTGCTATTTTGGCAATTGAATTTCACCACAGAACAAAATATATCCTTTGCAGGACACTATTAAATTTGTCCAGTCACTGCTGAAACCACTGATTTATGGTATTGCTATTTTTCCTATTGAATTTCACCCCAGAACAAAATATATCCTTTGCCGGACACTATTATACTTTGCCAGCCACTGCTGGGACACCAGATTTAGGGGATTGCTATTTTGGCAATTGATTTTCACCACAGAAAATAATCTATCCTTTGCCAGACGGCAGACAGTATTACACTTGGCTAGCCACAGCTATAACACCAGATTTAGGGGATTTCTATTTTGGCAATTGAACTTAACCCCCACCACAAGTCACAAAATGACCGCCGATCACCCTAGAAAAAAGTGACAGAAAAAAGTGACAGAAAAACGCTCTGTGCAGCCTAAAAACCAGTGAGCAATTAACTAGCAGAAGTTGAATGATTCACAGCTGTAGATCGATCACTTCATTATGTGCTTTTGCTGACTTTTCCCTGCCTAATCTCGCTCTCACAGAAGCTGCGTCCTCTCCCTACACTAATCAGAGCAGTGTGACGTGCGGCGCTACGTGACTCCAGCTTAAATAGAGGCTGGGTCACATGCTGCACTTGGACAATCACAGCCATGCCATTAGTAGGCATGGCTTCTTAGGGCACAAAGTAAAATGCTAGCTGATTGGCTGCTGTGCAGCCCTTAAGAAAGCATGAAGAAATTGCCGAACAACGGACCCGAACCCGAACTTTTTTGAAAATGTTCGGGTCTGGGTCCAGGTCACGAACACCCCAAAATTCGGTACGAACCCGAACTATACAGTTCGCTTTCGCTCAACTGTAGAGACGACTCCTTAAGGTTTATACTTTTTACCATTTATATAATTGCAGAACATTTTGTGGTTAGTTTTACTCTCTTTGGCAATGAATCTTTGTCTCTAGTTTGGCTGCTTTTATTTGTCTGTTACATAGTCTATTTTTTCTTTATAGTTTTTCAATGCTCCCTCGCAACCCTCCTGTTTTACTTACTTAAATGCTGTCTTTTTGTCATTTACTGTTCGCTCAACACTAATGTTCAGGACACATTGTGACATATCCACCCTCCTTTGTCAAAGACGTTAACAGGTCAGGACACTCTGAACGTAAGTATCATATTACTTGAATAAAGAAGTAATATGAGTTATGATATTTGTGCTGTCCAAACCTACCGCTGAAAAGCGAGACTACATTTGTTCTTACATGCACAGGATGTACATATTAAAGGGATTCTGTCTGCAGCAACCTTCCGATCCAACGGGTTGCATAGACATGTAGTCGAGGTTCACCTGATTGAAACCCTATTTTTCTTTTTGTTGATCTGTTGCTCCTTTCCTGAGTTTTTTCTGCCCCTTGGTGCAATGAGGGCACCACCATTGCTCTTGTTGCCCTCAAGCTCCACCCCTTTCTGACCTCCCTTGCTGCTTTGATTGACAGCACCAGGCAGTGGCAAAGCAATAAGTGAGGTGTGCCCAAAAATCAGTTGCCCATGGTGCCCAGTTGCGGTGAACTGTACATGCTGTACAGGACATTAGGTAACCTATCTTTGTTATAGTGCACTGTTCAGACTGCTTCTGCAAAAATGACCTTCTAGATAGTCCTTGATAGCTTATTATTTTATAGAGCTGCATGTCTGGATAGATTATTATATTCACTAGGCAGCTATGCATCCATAGCTTAAATTTACAATTTTTTTCAACTTTGCCTCTTCACAGAAAATGAAGGCCTCAGTGCAAAGACGACGCTCCTCTTCTGCCATAACCAGGGCCCTGGGCAGAAGCAAGCCTCATCCCAGGTCTGGGTTGATTAAAAAAAAACTATAATAATTCATCTATAAACCTATAACATGAATCTTTCTATCATTTAATTACAAAGAACATATATAATGAGTTACTGTTAGGATGTGAATTAACATTTATGCTTTGAAATCAGAATGTTCTATTTAATAGTATTGAACACATTTAAAATTTTCCATTATAAAGTTTATTGAGGTTACCCTTCTGCTCTGAATATGTTACCTATATCATGTTTATTGCAGCTTTTCAGGACACAACTTCCTTGACTTCACACATTCTATACCTGTATGACAGAGAGTGCACAACATTATTCTCAACAAGACATATGTGCCTGTATCCACTGATGTACAGTATGTACAAAATGTAAGGATGATTGTCCTTAGCAATAAAACAAGGCAAAATAACAGCAAAATAAATGGTCCTCATGGGTCTCTGCACTCTGCACTTACCTATGTAGCATCTAGCTCCCCCAGTGTCCAGCTAACATTCTGAACTGAAGATGGATCCCCAGCACCTTGCACAGGTGCTTTTAAGTACACAAACTCAGGTTCACAACCTTAAAGTTATACACATACATGCGAATATCGGCACTTAGCAACATCCACTGCCGATTTTCGCAATCAAGTAAATAATCACTGGAGATCACAAAATCTCGAATTTGCTAATTTATGGCAAATATTCAGCCAAAAATTAGCGAAATATCGCAAATTAGAATATTGCCTATGCCGCTCATCACTACTATGGACGGACTGACCACAGCATTTACATTAGACTATGGACTGACCACAGAATTTACACTAGACTATGGATTGACTGACTGGAGTGTTTACACTAGACAAGGGGTCAGCAACCCAGCATTCCAGCTGTTGTGAAACTACAACCCCCAGCATGCTCCATTCACTCCTATGGGAGTTCTGTGAACAGGCAAGCAAGTATGCATGCTGGGAGTCATAGTTTCACCACAGCTGGAGAGTCAAAGGTTACTGATCCCTGCACTAGACTATGGACTGACTGCAAAGTTTACATTAGACTATAGACTGACTGCAAAGTTTATACTAGAATATGGACTGACCGACTGCAGTGTTTACCTTAGATTATACACACCAAATTAGTACCGGGTATCCATTTTAATCAAAGGGTTGGCCATAATTTACTTCTAAGTAACACAGATCCATTGAGCACACAACACCATAAATTACCAAAAAATGTAGTTTTATTCAATTAGAAAATAGACAAAAATAGTAAAACATACCATAGGACTGGTAGTAGCAACACTATGACACAAACAAGGAAGAAAAATAGGAGAGGACCGCAGGGTCAACACATGAAGGGTACATACACAAAGTGCATAATAACAAGTTGACAACACTCGAAAGAGAAGTAGCCCGAGGACAAAGTCCTCTAAGAAGGCAAAGCAAAAAGCTAAAGAGTGATGCAAAAAGGTATACCCTCCACAAGTGTGTCGATCCTGCGGTCGCCTCCTCCCAACGTCGTTTCGCCTAGACTGGCTTCTTCCGGGGATGAATCAGACTGTAAACCTCCCTCCTTAAATTGGGCTTTAAATTATGCTAGGATCAATCACAGGTGGGAAAAGGGGTCCATATGGCAGGCGTTTCAACCAATGGGAACTATCTTATCTGTCAGCGCATCAAGGACCTGTGGTAACGTCATGGCCACGTGACCTCAAGTGCGGTCACCTGACCAATGACGCTCAAGTCACATGACCGCATGACCAAAGGGAATAAACACAGCGTCATACAAAAGCGTCCAAAAGTTATAGTAGTATCATGGCTACAAGAACGCCGATGCAGTCGCCTAATTAATGACGCCCAAGTCATATGACCCGAACCAGGGGCAATAAGCATGACATCGTACAGTGGCACCCAAGTTACATAGTTATAAAAATGGTAATAATGAATAAAACATCATACAGTTCAATATTATAGGTAAGAACACAATACATAGAAGGGAGAATGAAATAATTATTGTATAAAGCTATCTTAATTACATTGTATTGAAAAAATGCATATATTATATTGTATCTATTCATGATCATATTGTGTATATTCAATCCTGATAGTTGAGGGTGTAAATACCCAAAACAAAAGTTAAGTGAAAGGAAAAAGGGAAAGAGAAGAGTGCTGGGTGTGAATAGGGTGATAGAGGGTGCATAGAAGGAAAGAAAACAAGATAATAAGTGCAATAAATACCCAAATTCTCACAATTCATAATGTAAAAATCGTATATAAAAAGAGATAAATATAAAAAAATATAATAAATATGAAGAGAAAGTAGATATAAAAAAATATATATATATTAAATTTCGTATCAAACATTTTTCATATAAAAGTGAAAATATATAAACTTCATGTAATATGTACATTGGGTGAATACCCATAAATTGCATATAGTGTATACATAAATTCATACCCATAGAGAATAGTACAACAAAAATACCCAGCATCAAATTACAATAAGCCCAGTATTGTGATAGACTAATTCTTCATAATAACAACAAATATGTGAGTTGTTTCAATTGCTCAACCAATTGAGCCACCAGGTACCAAGGACGTCAAGTCTGTATATTAAACAGCTTTTCAGCGTATACTTCAACTGGGTCGCCAGATGTCGATAACATCATTCCCGTATACTTCTCATGGACCGCTCTTATCCATAATCCCACCATCATGGTTATTATCTAAAAGCATACAAACAAGGACAATAAGGGATAAAATAATTAAAAACAAGTATGATGATCAGCAGATACCAGGGGTCAAAAACAACCCGGCAGACCCTGCGTTCCTCTCCTATTTTTCTTCCTTGTTTGTGTCATAGTGTTGCTACTACCAGTCCTATGGTATATTTTACTATTTTTGTCTATTTTCTAATTGAATAAAACTACATTTTTTGGTAATTTATGGTGTTGTGTGCTCAATGGATCGGTGTTACCTTAGATTATAGACTGACTTTCTACTAGTGTAGAATTTACACTAGACTATGGGCTGACTTGCTGTAGTATTTGCTCTAGACTATGGACTGACTGCAGATTTTACCTTAGAATATAGACTGACTGCAGTCTACATCGGACTAGCAATTGAGTGAATGCAGCATTTAAACTAGACTATAGTCTGACCACAGTGGGAATTGTAGTTTAATAACTGCTGGAGTGCTGCAGGTTGCCCACACCTGCACTAGACTATGAACTGACTGCCTACAGCATTTCCATTAGACTATGGACTGACCACACTATTTAAACTAAACTATAGAATGATTGCAGTATTTACACTAGACTATGGACTGACTGGAGTATTTACACTAGACTATGGACTGACTGCAGTGTTTACACTAGACTATGGACTGGCTGCAGTATTTACACTAGACTATGGACTGACTGCAGTGTTTAGACTAGACTATGAACTGACTGCAGTTATTATACTAGACTATGGACTCCCTACAGTATTTACAGTAGACTATGGACTCACTGCAGTGTTTACACTAGACTGTGGACTGGCTGCAGTGTTTACACTAGACTATGGACTGGCTGCAGTGTTTACACTAGACTATGGACTAGCTGTAGTGTTTACACTAGACTATGGACTGGCTGCAGTGTTTACACGATACTGTGTGGAGTGATTGCAGCATTTACACAACACTATTGACTGACTGGCCACAATGTGTACAGTAGACTGTGGACTAGCCACCAGGTTGGACAAAGGAGAACTAGATTAGTGTGGCAGCAGTAGCCAGACATGCAGGGACACTCTCATGCCCCAGATATGTTATAAATTTAAGTTAATGGGAGGCCCAACCAGATTTTTTGCCTATGGGCCTCCACTAAACTTGATCCAGTTCTAGACATACTTGCTTTTTCTACAATGTGTCATATCTGCTAAACATTTACGAAAATATTTTTTGCCATTTGATACATTTATATCAACTTAACTGCTACAGGACCGCCTAATGCACAGATGCGTCCAGCCGGCGGTCCTGTTGCTCTGGCTGGACGCATCCGTGCGTCATTTCGCAAGACGTGAGATTTGCTGTGAACGCGCACGTTCACAGTGGCGCGCAGCTCGGCAGTTATACTGCAGCCTGCCAGCGATGATCATTCGCTGGCAGGCTGTAGAAGTAAAATAAATCGCATTAAACATGTATATCAGACACTGTTTTGTTAACAGCGTCTGATATACCTGCTACCTGTTCCTCTAGTGGTCCCCAGTGCTGGGATCGACCACCAGAGGACCAGGTAGCTCTGTAAAGTTGCACCAAGCACCACACTACACTACACCCCCCCCCCCTGTCACTTATTAACCCCTTGTTAACCCCTGATCACCCCATCTAGACTCCCTGATCACCCCCCTGTCATTAATCACCCCCCTGTAAGGCTGCACATTGCCAGAACTATATAGAAAATGCCTTTTCTTGTCCGCAATTGCGGACAAGAATAGGACATGTTCTATATTTTTGCGGAACGGAAGTGCAGACCCGGAAGTGTGGATCCGCAATTCCGGTTCCGAGCGGGACAAAGTCTGTCCCCATAGAAATGAATGCGTCCGCAATTCCGTTCCGCAAACAGAATTGTGGACGTGTGAATGGGGCATAAGGGTCCCTTATCACCGCCAGTTAGTTAAATACTCGTTAGGTAGTTAGCGCCCAGCCCACCGCACCGCAGTCACTGATTTTGGCAGAGATTTTTTCATCCACATTGATCGATGCGAATGAAGAAATCCGTGCCGTTTTCGGGTCCCTTTGCGCATCTTGGCTGCAAAAAAGTGTCACACATGTGGTATTGCCATACTCAGGAGAAGTAGGGCAATGTGTTTTGGGGGGTATTTTTACATATACCCATGCTGGGTGAGAGAAATATCTCTGTAAATTACCAACTTTGTATACATTTTTTAAAAAGTTGTCATTTACAGAGATATTTCTCACACACAGTATGGGTATATATAAAAATACACACCAAAACACATTTCCCTACTTCTCCTGAGTATGGCGATACCACATGTGTGACACTTTTTTGCAGCCAAGATGCGCAAAGGGGCCCTAATTCCAATGAGTACCTTTAGCATTTCACTGGGCATTTTTACGCATTTGGATTCATACGCTTTAGGGCCCCTAAAATGCCAGGGCAGTATAAATACCCTACAAGTGACCCCATTTTGGAAAGAAGACACCCCAAGGTATTCCGTGAGGGGCATGGCGAGTTCACAGCAATTTTTTTTTTGGCACAAGTTAGCGGAAATTGTAAAAAAAAAAAAAAAAAGTTATATTCCACTAACTTGTGACAAAAAAATTTAATCTTACATGAACTCACCATACCCCTCACGGAATACCTTGGGGTGTCTTCTTTCTAAAATGGGGTCACTTGTGGGGTATTTATACTGCCCTGGCATTTTAGGGGTCTCTAAAGCGTGAGAAGTCTGGACTCCAAATGCGTAAAAATGCCCTGTGAAATCCTAAAAGTTACTCATTGGAATTTGGGCCCCTTTGCGCACCCAGGCTGCAAAAAAGTGTCACAAATGTGGTATCGCCATACTCAGGAGAAGTAGGGCAATGTGTTTTGTGGTGTATTTTTATATATACCCATACTTTGTGTGAGACATATCTCTGTAAATGACAACTTTTTAAATTTTTTTATACAAAGTTGTCAATTTACAGAGATATTACTCTCACCCAGCATGGGTATATGTAAAAATACACACCAAAACACATTACCCTACTTCTCCTGAGTACGGCGATACCACATGAGTGACACTTTTTTGCAGCCTGGGTGCGCAAAGGGGCCCAAATTCCAACGAGTACCTTTAGGTTTTACAGTGCTGCTCACAATTTAGCCTCGCCCAAAATGCCAGAACAGTAAACAGACCCCACAAATGACCCCATTTCGGAAAGTAGACACCCCAAGGTATTCACTGAGGGGCATAGTGAGTCCGTGGGAGATTTTTTTTTTTTTGCCAGAAGTGCGCAGAAATGGAAACTTTATTATAATTTTTTTCCTCAGAAAGTGTCATTTTCCACTAACTTGTGAAAAAAAATGAAATGATACATGAACTCACCATGCCCCTCTCCGAATACTTTGGGGTGTCTTCTTTCTAAAATGGTGTCATTTGGGGGGTATTTATACTATCCTGGCATTCTAGCACCTGAAGAAACATGACAGGTGCTCAGAAAGTCAGAGCTGCTTCAAAATGCGGAAATTCACTTTTTTGCACCATAGTTTGTAAGCGCTAAGACTTTTACCTACACCAATAAATATAAACTTATTGGATTTAGAACAAAACATTTAGAGAAAAATTTATATATAAATGTTGTTTTTTAAAAAAAAATTACAACAGAAAGTGAAAAATGTTATTTTTTTTTGCAAAATTTTTTGGTCATATTTGATTAATAGCAAAAAAAGTAAAATGTCAGCAGCAATGATATACCACCAAATGAAAGCTCTATTAAGTTGTATGACGAAGCAATAAATGGTGAAAGTAGTGTAGTGCAGAATTGTAAAAAGTGGCCTGGTCATTAAGAGTGTTTAAGCTAGGGAGGCTGATGTGGTAATTCAGAAAGAAGCCTTTTAGTGATTAACTTGCAAATACCCATTACAGATGTGTCCTTCCTTCCTTTCTTTTTGTTGGCTCACGGATTAACGATACCTTGAGATGAGAGGCGCAAGATGTCCAGCTTTGTAAAAAATAAAACTATTGACTTACTTTGTCAGTGTTGGTAGTATAGTAACAGATAAGGTTTTCTTTTCTCTCAAAGATGACACTTTATGACGCTTATATTATGATATATTTTGAGGCAAGATGACCATGCATACATTGACAAGGAAGATAGAATCTTTAAGGAAAAACTAGCCCATTTTGCCTTTTTTATGAAAATTATCTGCAGTAGAAAATGTCCTTGTGACCATGAGCATCCAATCATAGTGCAGATTTCAAATCGTAGGTTATGGTATATGGTTACATGGGGTGGATTTTATGTAGCAGAATTTCTGCTTTGCATTTGGCTCTGTTTCAAAGGGAAAATATGCAATAATTTTTGACTGCATTCAGTCATTGACCTAACAGAGAATATTTCTGGTCTCATTTCAAAGAAAAATCATTTCATTCTGTTTATCAGTTGGCTTTTTTAATAAATGGTTCCTGGTTGTGTTTATTTAAAGTTTAAGGGGTTCTTCAGAGAACCATTCTTCAGACAGATGATTTTGAGATCATATTACAATATCATGCTGGGTTATTCTTCATATGCATTTTGATTTCCAAACACTGACATGTTTGGTGTACTGTGAAACTAGTAAAGAATGATTTTCTTAGAACAAAACAAGAGAAACGTGTTACATAACATCAGTTTACATTTGGTACAAGATTACAAAAATCAGTTTTGTTTTCATGTTCCCATTTTGTATCAGATGTACATAGTGCACTCATGACAATAAATAACTAAATACAACACGCAGATAGAAATGTCTAATTGCTACAAAACTTGACACGTATTTATGTCTCAAGCAGCTATGAAAATGATTATTCTGATCATATAGTTACATAGTTAATACGTTTGAAAAAAGACATAAGTCCATCAACCTAGGGATAGAAGGAAACAAAACTAAGATTTCCACACATTTTGGATAAGCATAAGCATTAATGTAATTTACTTTTAAAGGGAACCTGTCACCAACTTTATGCTGCCCATACTAACAGCATCATAAAGTAGAGACAGGTGATTTGATTCCAGGGGTTTGTCATTTATGAGTTAAAACTAAGTGGTTGCCGAGAACCAACATCACAGTCATTGCAGACTGGGCCTGGAAAAGAGTCACGGCCACCTGAGAAGAGGTCGGGGAGAGCAGGAGATTATGAATAACTCTGACTCTTTTCAGGTAGATTTGACTCTTTTCCAGGCCTGTGCTGCAATGATTATGATGCTGGTTCTCAGCAACCACTTACTTTTAGCTCATAAATGACACACCGCTGAAATCAGCATTTCTGTCACTATTTTATGCTGCCCACAGTGAGGTCAGCATAAAGTTGATGATGGGTTCCCTTTAAGAATTCGTTAATTTCTAACGATAATTTGTTTTCCCTTAGTCCTAGCAGCAGCACAGATGGGGGTTAACCACCCCCCGTGGACTGGCAGGACCGGCGGAATGTTTAATGAGCCCAAGACTAATAACTCAATTTAACAATTAAGTATCTCCGTAAAAGGAGGAAGTCAACCCCCAGCCCACTGTGTTTATAGCAAGAAAAAAACTAGACTTACTAGGGTGGGAAATTTGTGTGCTGCTGTTAGGACTAAGGGAAAACAAATTATCGTTAGAAATTAACGATTCCCTTACGTCCTACCAGCAGCACAGATGGGGAGATAGCAAGAAAAAACCCCTAGGGAGGGCCTTCCTGCCTGGCAGAACTAAGAAAAATCTGCCCAAAGGCCGAAAACTCAGCTAGACTGGCATCTAGTCTATAATGGGAGATGAATGTCGATTCAGAGCTCCAGGAGGCAGCTTTGCAAATCATGTTGAGAGGCAGAAGACTCCTCTCGGCAAGAGAAGTAGCCACAACTCTAGTAGAGTGGGCCTTCACGAATCCCGGAGGGTCCAGAGATTGTGGAAACAAAGGATTCCTTAATAGCCTCCTCAATCCACCGACTGATGGAAGGTTTGGATGCCTTATAGCCTTTAAACTTACCGGCAACAGGATTAGCAGATTCTCATCTTTCCTGAACTCCTTGATCTATCCACATAGATTCGGAGACATCTCGAGACGTCCAGAGGATGTCTAGCAGGTTCCTAGGAGTAGGTGGTAGATGTCGACAGAACCGGGAGGAATATCACCTGGTTGATGTTCTGGAAGGAAGGAACTTTAGGCCTACAATACGGGAGGAATCTAAGAAGGTCCCGGTCATGTAAGAATAGGGCTCATGTGCTGAGAGAGCTTGAAGCTCAGAGACCCTCTTGGCCAAAGTCACTGCAAGGAGAAACACAAACTTCCAAGTGATGAACTTGATGTCCACCTCCTCTAACGGTTCAAAGGGGGGAGATGCTAACCCCCTGAGAACTACTGAAAAACCCATTGAAAAAAAGGGGTCTCAGTACTGTAGGCTTTAATCTTTCAGCTCCTTTAAGGAACCGTTTGATCAGTGGGTCCTGAGAAAAAGCCTGTTAAGGCAAGCTGAGATGGCTGAAACTTGAATCTTCAGAGTAAAAGGGCAAGGCCTCTATCAAGGCCGTTTTGCAGGAACTGAAGGATAGCTGAGAGGGGCGGATCTGCAGACGCCTCCTCAGTTGAGGTACAACAGGATGAGAATATCCTCATAATACAAGAGTAGGCTCTCTTGGTAGGGTCCGCTCTAGAATGAGACAGCGTTCTCAGGACCGACTCTGAAAGCCCTTCTATTCCGGGAAGGGACTGATCAACCTCCAGGCTGTCAGGTTGAATCTGTGCAGATCTGAGCAGAGGTGAGTGTCCCACGACACCAGGGTCTGCTGTGGGGGGAGCCTCCAATATTGTCCTCGACTCAACTGGGTGAGCGAGGTAAACCAGGATCTCTTCGGCCAAAACAGTAAGATGGCTATCACCGAGGCCTGATCCTGACGGATTTTCATCAATACCCTCGGTATCATGGAAAAGGGAGGGAAGATGTAAGCCAGCCTGAACCTCCAGGATATTGACAGAGCGTCTAACGCCAGGGGGTTGTCCTCCCTGTAGAGGGAGCAGAACCTCTCCACCTTGGCATTGAACCTTGTTGCCATGAGATCCACCTCTGGCATACCCACTTGAGGACTATCTGCTTGATTCTCCGGATGTAAAGACCACTCTACCAACGGAAGACCGCGGCTCAGCCGCTATCATATTGAGGGAGCCATGGATGTGGATCGCAGATAAGTGCGAAGGTACAACTCTGTCTAATCCAGAATCACCCCGATCTCTGACAAGAGGGGAAGTGATCTTGTGCCTCCCTGCTGGTTGATGTAAAGTACCGCAGTCACATTGTCTGACTGGACTTTCACCGCTTTGCCCCGGATCTGAGGGGCTAAGTGAAGGAGGGCTAGCCGGATAGCCTGAATCTCGCGGAGATTGGATGAAAGAAGCCACTCCTGAGGAAACCAGGTCCCGTGAACTGGAGTGTCGTCTAGGTGAGCGTCCCAGCCTACTTAGGACGCATCCGTAGTCAATATGACCCAGACTGGCTGGGTCATAGACTTCCCATCTAAAAGATGGCACCACCATCTGAGGGAATACCAAGTTTGCCAAGTCAGGGAGCACAGGGAGTTTAGCCCAGCAGGGCTGCCATTCCATTAGGAGAGGACCTCCGACTGTAGAGGGCGGAGGTGCCATAGAGCCCAAGGGACTGCTTCCGCAGACGCTGACATGAGCCCCAACATCTTCATGAGAGTCCGGATTGGAACTCGCCGGGGAAAGGAACTTGCCGTGTTCTGAACCCGGAATCTTCTTTCTGGAGTCAACTGGAGCGACATCCCAGCGGAGTCGGTTATGAAGCCTAGATATCTTACTGAAGTCGACGGGCTCACGTTCGACTTCTACCAGCTGATGATCCAACCTAGGTGGAAAAGAAAGGAGATTGTTACCTGAAGAAGTTGGGTTAGGACCGCTAGAGCAGAGGCTTTCAAAGCCAGTCGTCCAGATAAGGAATAATGGTCAGTCCTTGGAGCCTCAAAGCCGCCACCACAGAACCACCACCTTGGTAAAAGTGTGAGGGGCAGAAGAAATGCCAAAGAGAAGGGCAACAGAAGATGCTTGACGACACTGGACACCTGGACCGTGATCCTGATATACTTCCTGGAACCAGGATGGATCGGGATGTGCAGATATGCATTCTTGAGGTCCAGGGTTGCCATCACGTCTCCAGGATTGACGACGTGAACTACTGACCTGATGGTTTCTACACAAAACTTCACCTTCCTTATAAATTGATTGAAATATCTCAGATCGATAATCATCCGGAGATCTCCTGAAGCCTTGGGAACCAGAAAAACTGGTGAATAGATCCCTAGGCCCCGTTCTCCTGCCGGAACCTCCTCCAGAGCCCTTTTGCAAATGTAGTCCTGAATGTAGGCCTCTAGGATCGCCTCATTGGCAGCTTGTAGAAGGTTGATCTTGACAAACCTGTCCAGTGGAATAGAGGTGTTGTTGACTAAATAACCGTTGAAAATGATATTCAGGACCCAGGGATCCGAGATCTCTTGGATCCATTCTTCTCAGAAGTGGGAGAGATGACTCCTGACGGGTACATGAAGCTTATTGGCAGGACGGCAGGAGTAACGGGAATTAAGCGAGAGCCTCGAAGAGGCCCGTAGTCAGGAAGTGGATTTTCCATCCTTGGCTCCTCCAAATGGAATATGGGCCGCCGATCTCAGGGACATGCTATATATAGGCCCCTGACATTATTTGATAGTATTGTTACAGGGTGCCAAAGGCACACTTGGTCTCCCATGAGCCACAGACCTGCTGCTTAGCTTCAAGAGCAAGGATCTGTGTTTGGCCTCATACCCAGGACTTGCTTTGCTAGCGGGAAGCTCCCTCGCTAGCTTCAACTGGGGCTGTGCGATATCGCACAAGAAGTCCGTAGCCAGGTTGATGGTCTTGAAAGCATCTGGTTCAAACCTCTGGTTCACATCAACTTGAATTTGATCCAGGCGAGATCGGAGGAACGTAGAGACTTCAAAAAGCCGCTATGGCTGTGGAAGCGGAAGCCGCAGCTGCCGTAACACCCCGTCTTAGTGTGCACTCTGCAGGAACCAGAGTGCGCTTGGACAACTTGGCAATAGCCATGTCCACCTTGGGAATGGATCCCCACGAATCCACCAAGGGTTAAGCCATCAGAAACATGGATTTAAACTTCTTTGTTAAAACCGGACCTTTTCCAGGTTTTTTCCACTCTATATCATGACAGAGAGGAGGGTCTCATCCGCTTTGAAGACACGATGTGCCCGAGTAGCGGGGAGACTCCCCTCCGAGTCAACATCATGGTCCCCCGACCTGATGGACTTGAGCAACTTCTGTGTCTTTCCAGGGGAGAAAACACAATATCATGACAGAGAGGAGGGTCTCATCCGCTTTGAAGACACGATGTGCCCGAGTAGCGGGAGACTCCCCTCCGAGTCAACATCATGGTCCCCCGACCTGATGGACTTGAGCAACTTCTGTGTCTTTCCAGGGGAGAAAACACAACGTCAGCTCCTCCTCATCCGAGGAGGAAGAAACCAAGAAGGTCTCTCTACCAGGACAGATGTCTCCATAGGGGCCTGGGCACGAATAGGAAGCCTTTCCATCCAGCAGGCCTATGACTCCTTTAACAGAGCCATTGATACATATCCTGCAATATAGGTTCACTAGAGGTCAGAAACCTCTAACCACAGCTGTAACCCCAGGTGTAGGTTAAGTCAACACACCCAGGGATTCCCAACCGGTCCCCCAAGCTGGTCTTAGCCCAGCCTAAAGCTTCTTAGCTTCTGCGATCTTACAAGTGCAGGTATGATCAGCTTACAATAACCGTTGACTGCTGCAATGGTAGCAGGATAGATGCTTCCTCTTGGAATCCACTTTCCTGCCTTCCGAATCCCGCGGAGGAGACATCACTGCGGGAAAAAAAGGGACAAATAAAACATTTGTAAACCACCTATCTACGCAGGAAAGGAAGAAAAACAGACCGGAGGCAGCTGAGGAAAAAAACACCACAAGTGGAACAACACCAATTTTAGGACTCTGGGAGCTAGCTGAAAAAGCATATGTAGCCAGAGACTGAACTGGAGCACACAGCCTCCCAAAATAGGGGAAGGGGAGGGATAGCCAATCCACCCTTCCCCCAGTAAATCCTCCACAGGAAGATGCATAAAAATCGCATCTATGAAAAAAATCGTGCCCGTGAAAAAATCACGGCCGGATTACCCGGAGGTGATGCAAAAGGAGAGTCCCCGCGTCACCTCCGGAAGATTGCGGCGCACAGGGACCGGGAATCCTGGACCAAGGACGCCGCCAAAATACCCCAGCCAGGCGCAACTGCGCGGGGCCGGCAGAAAATAAGCTGCCGGCCAAACTGACAAGGTACATAGGAAAAAAGGCAACGCCGTTACCCAAACGAAAAGAAGGCTCCCCGCACTTTCCATAAGAAAGGGGGGAACAAACCGCCTAGTCCACCTGTCCAGGAGGACAGAAAAAAACACAGTGGGCTGGGGGTTGACTTCCTCCTTTTAAGGAGATACTTAATTGTTAAATTGAGTTATTAGTCTTGGGCTCATTAAACATTCCGCCGGTCCTGCCAGTCCACGGGGGGTGGTTAACCCCCATCTGTGCTGCTGGTAGGACGTAACGGAATCATCTATTTTCATCACCCTTTTTAAAACTGTCCACTGTTCCTGCTGTGACCACGTCCTGAGGAAGTGTATTCCACAGATTCACAGTTCTTAAAGTAAAGAAGTTTTGCCGCTTCTGGAGACTGTACTTTTTCTTCTCCAGTCGGAGGCAGTGCCCCCTTGTCTTTTGAGGGCATTTTACATGGAACAGTTTTTCACCGTATTTTTTGTTTGGCCCATTTATATATTTGTATAGGTTAATTATGTCCCCCCTTAGATGTCTCTTCTCAAGACTAAATAAATTAAATTATTTTCTTTTTTTTCATAACTAAGACCCTCCACGCCCCTTATCAGTTTAGTCGTTCTCTGTACTTTTTCCAGTTGCAGAGCATCCTTTTATTGGACTAATGCCCAGAACTGAACTGCATATTCCAGAGGAGCCCGCACCAACACTTTGTAAAGTGGTATGACATCCCTGCCCCTCGAATCCATGCCTCATTTAATGCATGACAATATCCTGGTGGCCTTAGAAGCAGCTGATTGACATTGTATGCTGTTATTCAATCTATGATCTACAAGGACACCCAAATCCTTCTCTATAAGTTACTCCCCCAGTGTTACATCCCCTAGAACATATGAAGCACAGAGATTATTACTACCAAAATGCATAACTTTACATTTATCCACATTGAACCTCATTTACTATGTGTTCAAGTCAGCTTGTATTTTATGGACATCTACCATAGATTGTACAGTACTACATAGCTTAGTGTCATCTGCAAAAATAGAAATGGTACTATTAATCCTGTCCTCGATATCATTAATAACTAGATTAAATAATAGAGGACCCAGCACTGGGTCTTGCCACAAGTGGGCATAAAAGTGCTTTCCCCTGCCCTATAAAAAGGCTCTCAGAAGCTACTTTAGTGTACCTCTTGGCAGGGGCGTAGCTAAAGGCTCATGGGCCCTAGTGCAAGAGTTCACCTGAGGCCCCCCTTTCCTCAGTGCTTTGTGGCAAGAGACAGGGGTAGACCTAGCCTTTCTGCTGCCTGAGGTAAAAGTTGAAAACAATTTGAAACACCCTCCCGCCATGCCAAATTCTCAACCTAACCCCTTTCCATCCAGCCCTACTGTTAAAGACATATTTTACAAACATTACATACAGCGCTAAAAAACATACAGGGTAATATATAAACATATCTCTTACATCCAGTGATGTGTCCTCTGATATAGATGTTCTATTGGCTAATCTTCTCCCTTCAGACCAGACTGCCATGATGATTTCTTTCAGCCATCTCTTGTCTCTGCAAAGTTTGACAGACATCTTAGTTTCATACCATCATCCTCACATCTTCTCAACACCCTATCCTGCCACCCCTGATACTGAGCCCCATATGCTCCCCAATACTATACTGCAGAAACAGTCCACCTGAAAATACTAGTACCACACAGACAGTGTCCACTTCAATAATTATTAGCACACATTATTTTATTGTCCTAAAATATAACTGCGCCCAGCAAATAGTGAACACTAATAGTGTAAACATATTGTCCCCCAAAAATAATTGTGTATTAATCATGTTGTGTGCCAGTAGAAAAATAACCCCTAATGTGTGGCAGTACAAAAATATCCCCTTATAATGTATGTCAATACAAAATACTTCCTTATCATGTGTGTTAGTACAAAATACCCCCTAATAATGTGCACCAGTACAAATACTACCCCCTTATAATGTGCACCGTTACAAAATCTACCCCCTTATAATGAATGGCAGTACAAAAATAGCCTCTTATAATGTGTTTACCAATACAAAAAATAACCCCTTATAATGTGTGCCAGTACAAAAATATTCCCTTATAATGTGTGCCAATAAAAAATACTTCCTTATCATGTGTGCCAGTACAAAAATACTCCCTTATCATATATGCCAGTACAAAAATACCTCCTAATAATGTGCACCAATACAAATACAAACCGCCCCAAAATGTGTGCCAATACAAAAAAATTCTTCCTTATAATGTGTGCCAGTACAGAAACTACCCCCTTTTAATGTTCGTGCAAACACCCACTTACAATGTGCGCCAGTACAAAAAATACCCACTTGCCTTTCAGATCAGACCCCCCATATTAGAACTCAGATAAGACCCCCCCCATATCAAACCTCAGATCAAACCCCCATATCAGATTGTCAGATGAGACCACCATCAGACCGTAATTTTAGACCCCCCCATATCAGACCCCTGTCACAATGCGCTCTGTGCGTGGTTCCAGGAGGTGGGCATGACCGAGGCGTGCTCGCGTCATCAGGGCACCCGGCGTTGCCCGTTCCAGTGGGAACCACACTGGGGCTGACTGCCGAGCTGATCACTCGGCGCTTGGCTGTATGGGCTGCATTAGAACTCAAGAGTCATGTGACGCTGGTCACGTCACATGACTCCACTAGTGCACTATTTAAACAAGCATCTGCAGGCCACAGATTGCCTGTTATTGAGGTCCTTCCTGCATGATACTCACCTGCTCTCTTAGTTTTGACGCAGCTTGTTTGACCTTTCTGTTTATGTGTTGTTTGTCTTCCCTGCACTTTCCAAGCTAAGGGTTTGTCGACCAGTTGTCCCTTGTTGCTAGGACTTACGAGGCAAGTAGGCAGGGACATGGGTGAGGGTGGAGTTCAGTGGTCACTACCCCAACCCCTGAGTGTGTGAAAACCCCTTTGTCAGACCCCCATATCAGAACTCAATTCAGATCCCCATTAGACCTCCATGTCAAACCCCCCCCAAGTATCAGACTTCAGATCAGACTCCCATTAGTA
Source organism: Bufotes viridis (assembly GCA_033119425.1). NCBI lineage: Eukaryota > Metazoa > Chordata > Amphibia > Anura > Bufonidae > Bufotes > Bufotes viridis. Next base: position 118,038,909 of record CM065597.1, on the reverse strand, counting down.
GGGATGAGCGAACCCGAACTGGATAGTTCGGGTTAGTAACGAACTTTGGGGTGTTCGGGACACGGACCTGGCCCCGAACATTTTCAAAAAAGTTTGGGTTCGGGTCCATTGTACGGCGATTTCTTCCCGCTTTCTGAAGGGCTGCACAGCAGCCAATCAGCTAGCGTTTTACTTCTTGTCCTAAGAAGCCATCACAGCCATGCCTACTAATGGCATGGCTGCGATTGGCCAAGTGCAGCATGTGACCCAGCCTCTATTTAAGCTGGAGTCACGTAGCGCCGCACGTCACACTGCTCTGATTAGTGTAGGAATAGGACGCAGCGAGATTAGGCAGGGAAAACTCAGCAAAAACACCTAATGAAGTGATCGATCTACAGCTGTGAATCAATCAACTTCTGCTAGTTAATTGCTCACTGGTTTTTAGGCTGCACAGAGCGTTTTTCTGTCACTTTTTTCTGGGGTGATCGGTGGCCATTTTGTGTCTTGTGGTGGACCAGAACATGCTGCCACCAAGTCCATCAATCCATCAATACTAGTTTTTTTTTTTTTTTGCTATATCCTACATCAGGGGCTTGGCTGTGCTTATTGTCACTCCTAGAAACTCAGGATAGAAATTTCTATATTTTATTGAGGGGTTAAATTCAATTGCCAAAATAGCAATCCCCTAAATCTGGTGTTTCAGCTGTGGCTAGCCAGTAATACTGTCTGCTGTCTGGCAAAGGATAGATTTTATTCTGTGGTGAAATTCAATAGCCAAAATAGCAATCCCCTAAATCTGGTGTCCCAGCAGTGGCTGGCAAAGTTTAATAGTGTCCGGCAAAGGATATATTTTGTTCTGGGGTGAAATTTAATTGCCAAAATAGCAATACCATAAATCCGTGGTTTCAGCTGTGGCTGGCCAAGTTTAATAATGTCCGGCAAAGGATATATTTTTTTCTGGGATGAAATTCAATTGCCAAAATAGCAATACCGTATTTCTGGTGTCCCGGCAGTGGCTGGCCAAGTTTAGTAGTGTCCAGCAAAGGATATATTTTTTTCTGGGGTGAAATTCAATTGCCAAAATAGCAATACCGTAAATCTGGTGTCCCAGCAGTGGCCGGCCAAGTTTAATAGTGTCCGGCAAAGGATTTATTATTTTCTGGGGTGAAATTCAGTTGCCAAAATAGCAATACCGTAAATCTGGTGTCCAAGCAATGGCTGGCCAAGTTCATAATTGTCCGGCAAAGGATTTATTATTTTCTGGGGTGAAATTCAGTTGCAAAAATATAAATACCATAAATCTGGTGTTCCAGCTGTGACTGGACAAGTTTAATAGAGTCCGTCAAAGGATTTATTTTTTTCTGGGGTGAAAATCAGTTGCAAAAATAGCAATACCCTGAATCTGGTGTTCCAGCTGTGACTGGACAATTTCCCTAGTGTCCGTCAAAGGATATATTATTTTCTGGGATCACAGTCAGTAGCAAAAATAGAAATACAGTAAATCTGGTGTTCCAGCTGTTGCAGGCCTAGTTTAAATCTGTCCGTAAAAGGGTATATTTTTTTCTGGGGTGAAATTTAATTGCCAAAGTAGCAATACCCTGAATCTGGTGTTCCAGCTATGACTGGACAATTTCCCTATTGTCCGTCAAAGGATAGATTTTGTTCCGTGGTGAAATACAGTTGCAAAAATAGAAATACAGTAAATCAGGTGTTGCAGCTATTTCAGGCCTAGTTTAAATCTGTCCGTAAAAGGGTATATTTTTTTCTGGGGTGAAATTTAATTGCCAAAATAGCAATACCCTAAATCTGGTGTTCCAGATGTGACTGGACAATTTCCCTAGTGTCCGTCAAAGGATAGATTTTGTTCTGTGGTGAAATACAGTTGCAAAAATAGAAATAACGTAAATCTGGTGTTCCAGCTGTGGCTGGCCAAGTTTAGTAGTGTCCGGAAAAGGATATTTTTTTCTGAGGTGAAATTCAATTGCCAAGATAGCAATACCGTAAATCTGGTGTCCCAGCAGTGGCTTGGAAATTTAATTGCCAAATTAGCAATACCCTGAATCTGGTGTTCCAGCTGTGACTGGACAATTTCCCTAGTGTCCGTCAAAGGATAGATTTTGTTCTGTGGTGAAATACAGTTGCAAAAATAGAAATACAGTAAATCTGTTGTTTCAGCTGTGGCTGGACAAGTTTAGTAGTGTCCGGCAAAGGTTATATTTTTTTCTGTGATGAAATTCAATTGCCAAAATAGCATTACCGTATACCAGCAGTGGCTGGCCAAGTGTTAAGCTGTCCGTAAAAGGGTATATTACACTACGCGTGCATCTCCAAGTATATTTCTTTCCGCAAAAGGGTATATTACAAAAAGTGTTACATTACAATTGCTGAAAGCATAATCCTGTAAATCTGCACGCACTATTGTGCATCTCAGTGTATTTCTGTCCGTAAAAGGGTATATTACACTCAAGGTGTATATACAAGTGCTGAGAGGGTCATCCTCAATAACTTCACACGCTACCGTGCATCTCCAAGTGTATTTCTGTCCGTTAAAGGGTATATTACACAAAGTGTTAAATGAAATTGCTGAAGGCATAATCCTAAAGCCACACGTCCTAGTGAACCAACTACCTCAGGTTCAAGTACCCGCCAGAATTTACAGTGATATTTGGTGGGGCCTTTCTAATGCCTTCTAATTCCAATGCCTTTCTAAGGTTGGTAAGGCCTGAGCAGGTACAGGCGCTAGTCAATTGGGTGGCCGACATTGGATCCAGCACTTTCACAACATTATCTCCCACCCAGTCTTCTGCAGAAAGCGCACAGGTGGTGCCTGAAAACCAAGCCCATCAGTCTGTCCCATCACCCCCATGCATATCAGGGAAACTGTCAGAGCCTCAAGTTATGCAGCATTCTCTTATGCTGTTTGAAGACTCTGCTGGCAGGGTTTGCCAAGGGAATCCACCTAGCCCTTCCCCAGTGGTGGAAGACATAGACTGCACTGATGCACAACCACTTATGTTTCCTGATGATGAGGACATGGGAATACCACCTCATGAGAGTCCGCAAGTCTCTGATGATGATAAAACACAGGGGCCAACTGCTGCGAATTTTTGCAGTGTGCAGAACAAACAGGAGGTCAGGAAGGAAGACTGTGTGGAAGACGATGCAGGGGACGATGAGGTCCTAGACCCCACATGGAATTAAGGTCGTGCCACTGACTTTCATAGTTCAGAGGAAGAGACAGTGGTGAGACTGAGCCAACAGCGTAGCAAAAGAGGGAGCAGGGGGCAAAAGCAGAACAGCCGCCACCAAGAGAGTTCGCCTGCTACTGGCCACCAGGAACCGAGCACCCCAAAGGCAGCTTCAAGGAGTTCCCTGGCATGGCACTTCTTTAAACAATGTGCTGACGACAAGTCTCGAGTGGTTTGCACGCTGTGCCATCAGAGCCTGAAGCGAGGCATTAACGTTCTGAACCTTAGCACAACCTGCATGACCAGGCATCTACATGCAAAGGTGGAGTAAACACCTTAAAAATAAGGAACTCACTCAGGTTCCCCCTGCTCCCTTTTCTGCTGCTGCCTCGGCCTCTTCCTCTGCCTCGGGAACAGAGGATGTGCAACTAACACCACCACCTCCGTCACCAAGCATCTCCACCATGTCACATGGCAGCTTTCAGCTCTCCACCTAGCGACCCTCGAGCCCTGGGCCTGAATGTCAGCATTGCTAAACTACTGGCCTTTGAAATGCTGTCATTCAGGCTGGTGGACACAGACAGCTTCAAACAGCTGATGGCGATGGCTGTCTCACAGTATGTTGTTCCCAGCCGCCACTACTTCTCCAAGAGAGCAGTGCCTTCCCTGCAAAACCAAGTATCCAATAAAATCAAGTGTGCACTGGGCAACTCCATCTGTGGCAAGGTCTATCTAACCATAGATACGTGGACCAGTAAGTAGAGATGAGCGAACACCTGGATGTTCGGGTTCGAGAGGTTCGGCCGAACTTCCGGAAAATGTCGGGTTCGTGATCCGAACTCAACCCGAACTTCATTCCGAACCCGAACCCCATAGAAGTCAATGGGGACCCGAACTTTTGGGCACTAAAAAGGCTGTAAAAGACTCCCGGAAAGGGCTAGAGGGCTGCAAAAGGCAGCAAAATGTAGGTAAATCCCCTGCAAACAAATGTAGATAGGGAAATGAATTAAAATAAAATAAATAAAAATGAACCAATATCAATTGGAGAGAGGTCCCACAGCAAGGAATCATGCGTCATATCAACCACCACCGGAGAAGGCCACTCTCATTTATTTAGGACCAGCCCCCAGACAGAGGAGAGAGGTCCCACAGCAAGGAATCATGCCTCATATCAACCACCACTGGAGAAGGCCACTCTCATTTATTTTGGACCAGCACCCAGACAGAGGATACAGGTCCCACAGCAAGGAATCATGCGTCATATCAACCACCACCGGAGAAGGCCACTCTCATGTATTTTGGACCAGCACCCAGACAGAGGAGAGAGGTCCCACAGCAAGGAATCATGCCTCATATCAACCAACACCAGAGAAGGCCACTCTCATGTATTTTGGACCAGCACCCAGACAGAGGAGAGAGGTCCCACATCAAGGAATCATGCGTCATATCAACCACCACCGGAGAAGGCCACTCTCATTTATTTCGGACCAGCACCCAGACAGAGGAGAGAGGTTTTCACAGCAGAGAATCAGGCATTTAGATCACCCACCACAGGAGTAGGCCATCATTTAATGGGACCCCGGCAACCATGTCAGATGGCACAAACATCAGTTTCACATCACCCAGCACAGGAGAAGGCCACTTTGAGAGACTTTGACCCCTGCACCCAGACGGAGGAGAGAGGTTTCACAGCAGAGAATCAGGCATTTAGATCACCCACCACAGGAGTAGGCCATCATTTAATGGGACCCCGGCAACCATGTCAGATGGCACAAACATCAGTTTCACATCACCCAGCACAGGAGAAGGCCACTTTGAGAGACCTTGACCCCTGCACCCAGACGGAGGAGAGAGGTTTCACAGCAGAGAATCAGGCATTTAGATCACCCACCACAGGAGTAGGCCATCATTTAATGGGACCCCGGCAACCATGTCAGATGGCACAAACATCAGTTTCACATCACCCAGCACAAGAGAAGGCCACTTTGAGAGACTTTGACCCCTGCACCCAGACGGAGGAGAGAGGTTTCATGGCAGAGAATCAGGCATTTAGATCACCCACCACAGGAGTAGGCCATCATTTAATGGGACCCCGGCAACCATGTCAGATGGCACAAACATCAGTTTCACATCACCCAGCACAAGAGAAGGCGACTTTGAGAGACTTTGACCCCTGCACCCAGACAGAGAAGAGAGGTCCCACAGCAGAGATTCAGGCATTTATATCAGCCAGCACAGGAGAAGGCCGCTTTCAGTGACTTAGGCCTTAGCACCGACACAGAGGAGACAGGTCAGATAGCACAAGCATCAGTTTCACATCAACCACCACAGGAGAAGGGCACTTTTAGAGACTTTGACCACTGCACCCAGAAAGAGGAGAGAGGTCCCACAGCAGAGATTCAGGCATTTATATCAGCCAGCACAGGAGAAGGCCGCTTTCAGTGACTTAGGCCTTAGCACCGACACAGAGGAGACAGGTCAGATAGCACAAGCATCAGTTTCACATCAACCACCACAGGAGAAGGGAACTTTTAGAGACTTTGACCCCTGCACCCAGAAAGAGGAGAGAGGTCCCACAGCAGAGATTCAGGCATTTATATCAGCCACCACAGGAGAAGGCCGCTTTCAGTGACTTAGGCCACCTGCACCCACACAAAGGAGACATGTCAGACAGCACAAATATAACATTCATATCACCCAGCACAGGAGAAGGACACTTTCATGTACTTTGGCCCCGGCACCCAGACAGACGGAAGGTTCATTCAACTCTGGGTTGCACCCCAAGATCCTACTTAATTTCAAAAATAGATTTTTCAATGAAGAAGTGGCCAGGAGTACAAGACAACATGGTTTAAGGCAGTTATTAAGGACTACTCTGCACAAGGGAGGGTCAGGTCTTGTGGGATCCATGCCTGGTTCATTTTTATAAACGTCAGCTTGTCCACGTTGGCTGCGGACAGGCGGCTGCGTTTGTCAGTAATGACGCCCCTTGCCGTGCTGAATACACATTCAGATAAAACGCTGGCCGCTGGGCAGGCCAGCACCTCCAAGGCATAACATGCTAATTCTGGCCACGTGGACAATTTGGAAACCCAGAAGTTGAATGGGGCCGAACTATCCGTCAGTACGTGGAGTTGTGTGCAGACGTACTGTTCAACCATGTTAGTGAAATGTTGCCTCCTGCTAACACGTTCCGTATCAGGTGGTGGGGCAGTTAGCTGTGGCGTGGAGACAAAACTTTTCCACATTTCTGCCATGCTAACCCTGCCCTCAGAGGAGCTGGCCGTGACACTGCTGCGTGGGCGATGTTAGGAATATTCATTTCTTCCCCTCTTATTGGTAGTTGGTACCCCTGGTACTAGACCGGAATTCAGCTTGATTTGATTCTTTTCTAGCGCTAGGAGAGCAGCATTGACACGATACGATTCTGGTATACAATGCCACTCTGTCATTTATTACGTACATGTGACATATATAGTCGTAGTCCAATGACATGATGTTTAAGTTTATCCAATGATAGAGAGACACGAGTCTTAGCTACACATTTGTTATCTTATCTGTAGAGTCAAAGCTATATGTCAGCAAAACAGTTCCTCGAGAACTCTCTCACCTCCATGTTCCTGATATATTAATGTATATAGACCTTGGACTGCCACGTAAGCATTTACAGCTACATTACAGTCCAAAGTTCATTCCACACAAGCAGCAATGCCCTGTTCATATTAAAGTATAGATGAAAACTCAAAAAGCCCATATCAAATAGCTCAGTAATAGAACCCTTCAATCCCCTCTTAAAAACCATCTACATATTTCATTTTTGGTTTTTTCATTTTGTTCCTTTCAAAATATTTCTGTAAATATTGTTGGTACTCCTCTGGAGACCCAGGGTTTCTTGAGGTACCTGAATGTATGCAGCTTGTGGTGTATCTGAGACTCGCCTACATCTCATAAATGTATTAACTAATGAGGGTATACATTGGATACAGTAACAACACATGTTTGTATAAGGTCTCGTGGACTCTGTAAATCTGTAAGGCACGATGAGCTAACATTTAGGGCCTTCACTATCCTGATTATACTATTCTGTTCAGAATAAGAGGGGCCAGGAACAACTGGATCTAGCTCCTGAGCTCCTTTAGAGACTGTGTGATTATTTGGTGCACCACATAATAAACTCATCTCCCCTGGATGATAAATACAAGTGGTAATGAGTCCGATTGGCAAGAAAACACAAAGATTAATAATCAGCAGCAGACAAACAAATCTCCCAGAATATTGTGGGGTCTTCATCTTCAGCCTGTGGCAAGGCTTCTTCTGAGCTCCGCTCTTTGTCTTCGTTGGACACCGGAGAAGAAACCTCAGGGATCCTTTTCACTCTGCTAGCATGAATCCAGATCAGAGCCTCTTCTGTGAGAATCGCCGTTCTAGTGACTGCTACCACCGTGGTAGGGGGTCCGAATGCCAGCTCCTTTGGATCTTTTCCTTTACGTAGTACCCTGACCACCACCATGTCTCCAGCTCGGAACGGGTGCGTCACCTGGTTCTAGTTTAGGGCATTCTGTCTTAGATTTTTGACTACTCATTATCAAAACTTATTTTCTTACAAACAGAATTCAAAACAGCAAAAAACAAAGCAGAATGTTAGTCTTGGGACGACAGCTGTACACTTACCACCCAGCCTGTCACTTCCCCTTATATAAGTATGTTAGACAAAACAACTTATCATGCAAAACTTCTACAATTATCAAACAACTTATCATTCAAAACTTCTATAATTATCTTATTAAGAATCAAATCAAGCTGTGAAACCTTCTGTGAAATCAAGCCCTCTGAAGTACGCTTTCCTTGTTACTGGACTTCCCTAAGTTCCTAACTTGACAGTTCCCTGAACTGTGTACAACTCCTGAGTTGTATCGTATGTGTCCCTGACACAATACTGGGTACTCCTGAGTACCTATCTGACAGTTCCTGAACTGTGTACAACTCCCTGAGTTGTATCTATGTATCCCGGATACAAAAACTCTGTACTTACTCCGAGACGTGGCCAGTGCCCTCGGATCGGCCAGAGGACAAAATTGGTGTCTCTTCTCACCAGACCCGAGGATGACCTTCTCGATCCCGGACGAGCCCCCAGATTGTTAGGAATATTCATTTCTTCCCCTCTTATTGGTAGTTGGTACCCCTGGTACTAGACTTCGGTATTCAGCTTGATTTGATTCTTTTCTAGCGCTAGGAGAGCAGCATTGACACGATACGATTCTGGTATACAATGCCACTCTGTCATTTATTACGTACATGTGACATATATAGTCGTAGTCCAATGACATGATGTTTAAGTTTATCCAATGATAGAGAGACACGAGTCTTAGCTACACATTTGTTATCTTATCTGTAGAGTCAAAGCTATATGTCAGCAAAACAGTTCCTCGAGAACTCTCTCACCTCCATGTTCCTAAAATATTAATGTATATAGACCTTGGACTGCCACGTAAGCATTTACAGCTACATTACAGTCCAAAGTTCATTCCACACAAGCAGCAATGCCCTGTTCATATTAAAGTATAGATGAAAACTCAAAAAGCCCATATCAAATAGCTCAGTAATAGAACCCTTCAGGCGACCTCTAGCTTCTCCTCTGCCTTGGCCTTGGCCTTCCACCTGTTCCCCTGTGACAGTTGGGAATGCTCTCAGGAGCGCGTCTACCAGTGTGCGCTTGTACTCGCGCATCTTCCTATCACGCTCCAGTGCAGGAAGCAAAGTGGGCACATTGTCTTTGTACCGTGGATCCAGCAGGGTGGCCACCCAGTAGTCAGCACACGTTAAAATGTGGGCAACTCTGCTGTCGTTGCGCAGGCACTGCAGCATGTAATCGCTCATGTGTGCCAGGCTCCCCAGAGGTAAGGACAAGCTGTCCTCTGTGGGAGGCGTATCGTCATCATCCTCTGTATCCCCCCAGCCACGCACCAGGGATGTGCCTGCGCTGTGCTGGATGCCACCCCGCTGTGAACCTGCTTCATCCTCATCCTCCTCCACCTCCGCCTCATCCTCCTCGTCCTCCAGTAGTGGTCCCTGGCTGGCCAGATTTGTACCTGCCCTCTGCTGTTGCAAAAAACCTCCCTCTGTGCCACTTCTAACAGACTGGCCTGAAAGTGCTAAAAACGAACCGTCATCCTCCTCCTCCTCCTGGCCCTGGCCCACCTACTCTTCCATCATCGCCCTAAGCGTTTTCTCTAGGAGACATAGAATTGGTATCGTCACGCTGATAACAGTGGCATCGCCACTGGCCATGTTGGTGGCGTACTCGAAACAGCGCAACAGGGCACACAGGTCTCGCATGGAGGCCCAATCATTGGTGGTGAAGTGGTGCTGTTCCGCAGTGCGACTGACCCGTGAGTGCTGCAGCTGAAACTCCACTATGGCCTGCTGCTGCTCGCACAGTCTCTCCAGCATGTGCAAGGTGGAGTTCCACCGGGTGGGCACGTCGCATATTAGGCGGTGAGCGGGAAGGCTGAAGTTCCGCTATAGCGCTGACAGGTGAGCAGCGGCAGGATGTGAACGCCGGAAGCGCGCACAGACGGCCCGCACTTTATGCAGCAGCTCTGACATGTCTGGGTAGTTGTGAATGAACTTTTGCACCACCAAATTCAGCACATGCGCCAGGCACGGGATGTGCGTCAAACCGGCTAGTCCCAGAGCTGCCACGAGATTTCGCCCATTATCGCACACCACCAGGCCGGGCTTGAGGCCCACCGGCAGCAACCACTCCTCCGCGGTGTGGGGCCTGTCCCCCAAACATATGAGTTTCAGAATGGCCTGCTGACGTTTACCCCGGGCTGTGCTGAAGTTGGTGGTGAAGGTGTGTGGCTGACTGGATGAGCTGGTGGAAGCAGAGGAGGAGGAGGAGGAAGCCGAGTAGGAGGAGGAGGCTACAGGAGGCAAAGAATGATGCCCTGTGATCCTTGGCGGCGGAAGGACGTGCGCCAAGGAACTCTCCGCCTGGGGCTCAGCCGCCACTACATTTACCCAGTGTGCAGTTAGGGAGATATAGCGTCCCTCGCCGTGCTTACTGGTCCACATATCTGTGGTAAGATGGACCTTGCCACAAATGGCGTTGCGCAGTGCACACTTGATTTTATCGGACACTTGCATGTGCAGGGAAGGCACGGCTGTCTTGGAGAAGTAGTGGCGGCTGGGAAGCACATACTGGGGGACAGCCATGGCCATCAGCTGTTTGAAGCTGTCTGTGTCCACCAGCCGGAATGACAGCATTTCAAAGGCCAGTAGTTTAGAAATGCTGGCATTCAGGCCAAGGGCTCGAGGGTGACTAGGTTGGAATTTGCGCTTCCTCTCAAAGGTTTGAGAGATGGAAAGCTGAACGCTGCTGTGTGAAATAGTGGAGACGCTAGGTGACGGTGGCGGTGGTGCTGTTGGTGTGGGTGGCACATCCTCTGTTTGCTGCTCGGCAGGTGGCAACATTCCTCTCGAGGCGGAAGCCGAGGCAACAGCGGTAGAGGGAACAGGGGGAGCCTGAGCAGGTTCCTTGTTTTTAAGGTGTGTACTCCACTGCAGTTCATGCTTTGCATGTAGATGCCTGATCATGCAGGTGGTGCTCAGGTTAAGAACGTTAATGCCTCGTCTCAGGGTCTGATGGCACAGCATGCAAACCACTCTGGTCTTGTCCTCAGCACATTGTTTGAAGAAGTGCCATGCCAGGGAACTCCTTGAAGATGCCTTTGGGGTGCTGGGTCCCTGTTGGCGCTGGCCAATAGCAGGCGAACTCTCTGGACGGCGGCTGTTCTGCTTTTGCCCCTGCTCCCTCTTTGGCTTCGCTGTTGTCTCGGTCTCACCACTGCCTCTTCCTCTGAACTATTTAAGTCAGCGGCACGACCTTCAGTCCATGTGGGTCTAAGACCTCATCGTCCTCTGCATCGTTTTCCACCCAGTCTTCCTCCCTGACCTCCTCCTGTTCAGTCTGCACACTGCAACAAGACGCGGCAGTGGGCACCAGTGTTTCGCCATCATCAGAGACTCGGTCACTCTGCTGTGGTGGTATTCCCATGTCCTCATCATCTGGATACATAAGTGGTTGTGCGTCAGTGCATGGAATGTCTTCCACCGCTGGGGAAGGGCTAGGTGGACGCCCTGAAAACCGTGGGAGCAGAGTCTTCAAACAGAATAAGAGACTGCTGCATAACTTGAGGCTGAGACAGTTTCCCTGATATGCATGGGGGTGATGTGACAGACTGATGGGCTTGGTTTTCAGGTGCCACCTGTGCGCTTTCCGCAGAAGACTGGGCGGAAGACAATGTGGTGAACTTGCTGGAAGCACTGTCGGCCACCCAATCGACTAATGCCTGTACCTGCTCAGGCCTTACCATCCTCATAACGGCATTGGGCCCCACCAAATATCGCTGTAAATTCTGCCGGCTACTTGAGGGAGTTGGTTCACTACTTTGTGCGCCTGAGGCCGAACGGCCACGTCCTCTGCCAGCAACAGAGGCTCCACGGACACCACCACGACCGCGTCCTCGTCCCTTAATAGAATGTTTCCTCATTGTTGCGATTCAACTCGCACCACAATAAAATATATTATTTTTTAGCCCCAAAATTCCCACACTGGAAGATATAATTCCTTTTTCCAGTATTAATTACAAGAAAACTTCAGCAAATTGGACACCAGAATTTTCAAAATGCTAGTTTTGGTACATAGGTTCCCACACGGGGAGATATAATTCCTTTTTACAGGAGTGAAAACGTGAGGCCTAGTGTTTCTGGTCTAACAAACACCAGATTGATTAAATTGGCCTTTTTTTCACCAAAATTGCAACACTGGACAATAATGCCTTTTGGCGGTATTAATTACAAGAACACTGCTGCTAATTGGACACCACAATTTTTATAATGCTAGTTTGTGTACATAAATTCCCACACTGGAAGATATAATTCCCTTTTCCGGTATTAATTACAAGAAAACTGCTGCAAATTGGACACCAGAATTTTTAAAATGCTAGTTTTGGTACATAGATTCCCACACGGGGAGATATAATTCCTTTTTACAGGAGTGAAAACGTGAGGCCTACTGTTTCTGGTCTAACAAACACCAGATTGATTAAATTGGCCTTTTTTTCACCAAAATTACAACACTGGACAATAATGCCTTTTGGCGGTAATAATTACAAGAACACTGCTGCTAATTGGACACCAGAATTTTTATAATGCTAGTTTGTGTACATAAATTCCCACACTGGAAGATATAATTCCTTTTCCGGTATTAATTACAAGAAAACTGCTGCAAATTGGACACCAGAATTTTTAATATGCTAGTTTTGGTACATAGATTCCCACACGGGGAGATATAATTCCTTTTTACAGGAGTGAAAACGTGAGGCCTAGTGTTTCTGGTCTAACAAACACCAGATTGATTAAATTGGCCTTTTTTTCACCAAAATTACAACACTGGACGATATAATGTCTTTTGGCGGTATTATTTACAAGAAAACTGCTGCAAATTGGACATCTGAATTTTTAAAATGCTAGTTTTGGTACATAGATTCCCACACGGGAGATATAATTCCTTTTACAGGAGTGAAAACGTGAGGCCTAGTGTTTCTGGTCTAACAAACACCAGATTGATTAAATTGGCCTTTTTTCACCAAAATTACAACACTGGACAATAATGCCTTTTGGCGGTATTAATTACAAGAACACTGCTGCTAATTGGACACCAGAATTTTTATAATGCTAGTTTGTGTACATAAATTCCCACACTGGAAGATATAATTCCCTTTTCCGGTATTAATTACAAGAAAACTGCTGCAAATTGGACACCAGAATTTTTAAAATGCTAGTTTTGGTACATAGATTCCCACACGGGGAGATATAATTCCTTTTACAGGAGTGAAAACGTGAGGCCTACTGTTTCTGGTCTAACAAACACCAGATTGATTAAATTGGCCTTTTTTTCACCAAAATTACAACACTGGACAATAATGCCTTTTGGCGGTAATAATTACAAGAACACTGCTGCTAATTGGACACCAGAATTTTTATAATGCTAGTTTGTGTACATAAATTCCCACACTGGAAGATATAATTCCTTTTTCCGGTATTAATTACAAGAAAACTGCTGCAAATTGGACACCAGAATTTTTAATATGCTAGTTTTGGTACATAGATTCCCACACGGGGAGATATAATTCCTTTTTTCAGGAGTGAAAACGTGAGGCCTAGTGTTTCTGGTCTAACAAATACCAGATTGATTAAATTGGCCTTTTTTTCACCAAAATTACAACACTGGACGATATAATGTCTTTTGGCGGTATTATTTACAAGAAAACTGCTGCAAATTGGACATCTGAATTTTTAAAATGCTAGTTTTGGTACATAGATTCCCACACGGGGAGATATAATTCCTTTTTACAGGAGTAAAAACGTGAGGCCTAGTGTTTCTGGTCTAACAAACACCAGATTGATTAAATTGGCCTTTTTTTCACCAAAATTACAACACTGGACGATATAATGCCTTTTGGCGGTATTAATTACAAGAGGACTGCTGGTATTTCAGAACACCGGAATTTTTAAAATGCTAGTTTTGCTAGATAAATTTCCCACACTGGGAGAAATATTGCCTAAGCCTTTTTACAGTATTAATTACAACAGGAGTGCTTCTTCTGGTCTAACACCAGAATAATTTTATTATTACGGTGAAAGCTTTTTCTAATTTATATTTCTGGCACATAAAAAAAAAAAATATTTCTGGCTGACAGTATTGGACAATGTAGTGGCACTGGCTAGCCTAGCTGGAACAGCACATTCATGGGATTTGCTATCCAAGTGGGTTACTTTTAGTTTCACCACTTAGTATGGGTGACACAAGCACAGCCAAACCCCTGATTTAGTATATCTATGAAAAAATCGACTATTACATGAGATTAATGGACGTTGTGGCAGCTTTTGCTGTAGCACCACAAGTCCCAAAATGGCCGCCGCCTATCAGCCCAGTAACATGTGCCAGAAAACAGTCTGCCCAGCCAGAAAAAAAATAGACTTTGACTGAGCAGCTGAATCGCTGTTGTTCTGATTCACAGGTGTAGATTTTTCACTTCTTTGGAGCTTTGGTTTAGACTCTGTGGCAGCAAGTGCTGGCGCACCACAAGTCCCAAAATGGCCACCGCCGGTCAGCCCAGTTACATGTGCCAGTAAAAATCGCTCTGGCCAGTCTCAACAAAATAGTGACTTTCAGTGAACAGCTCAGCTGAGTTGTTCTGATGCACAGGTGTAGAAAGGTAGATCATTCAATCACTTCTTTATCCCTGCCTATCTCGCCCTCACAGAAGCTGCATCCTCTCCCTACACTAGTCAGAGCAGTGTGACGTGCGGCGCTACGTGACTCTAGCTTAAATAGAGGCTGGGTCACATGCTGCACTTGGCCAATCACAGCCATGCCATTAGTAGGCATGGCTGTGATGGGCTCTTAGGGCAAGAAGTAAAACGCTAGCTGATTGGCTGCTATGCAGCCCTTCAGAAAGCGGGAAGAAATCGACGAACACCGGACCCGAACCCGAACTTTTTGGAAAATGTCCGTGTTCGGGTCCGTGTCACAGACACCCCAAAATTCGGTACGGACCCGAACGATTTTCGAACTGTTCGCTCAACACTACCAGTAAGCACGGCCAGGGACGCTATATCTCCCTAACTGCACACTGGGTAAATGTAGTGGCGGCTGGACCCCAGGCGGAGAGTTCTTTGGCGCACGTCCTTCCGCCGACAAGGATCGCAGGGCATCATTCTTTGCCTCCTGTAGCCTCCTCCTCCTACTCGGCTTCCTCCTCCTCTGCTTCCACTTGCTCATCCAGTCAGCCACACACCTTCACCACCAACTTCAGCAGAGCCCGGGGTAAACGTCAGCAGGCCATTCTGAAACTCATATGTTTGGGGAACAAGCCCCACACCGCGCAGGAGTTGTAGCGGGGTATTGATCAACAGACCGACCAGTGGTTGCTGTCGTTGGGCCTCAAGCCCGGCCTGGTTGTGTGCGATAATGGGTGAAATCTCGTCGCAGCTCTGGGACTAGCCGGTTTGACGCACATCCCTTGCCTGGCGCATGTGCTGAATTTGGTGGTGCAGAAGTTCATTCACAACTACTCCGACATGTCAGAGCTGCTGCATAAAGTGCGAGCCGTCTGTGCGTGCTTCTGGCATTCACATCCTGCTGCTGCTCGCCTGTCTGCGATACAGCATAACTTCGTCCTTCCCGCTCACCGCCTCATATGCGACGTGCCCCCCAGGTGGAACTCCACCTTGCACATGCTGGAGAGACTGAGCGAGCAAGAGCAGGCCATAGTGGAGTTTCAGCTGCAGCACACATGGGTCAGTCGCACTGAGGAAAAGCACCACTTCAACACCAATGACTGGGCCTCCATGCGAGACCTGTGTGCCCTGTTGCGCTGTTTCGAGTACTCCACCAACATGGCCAGTGGCGATGACGCCGTTATCAGCGTTACAATACCACTTCTATGTCTCCTTGAGAAAACACTTAGGGAGATGATGGAAGACAAGGTGTCCCAGGAGGAGGAGGAGGAAGAGGGGTCATTTTTAGCACTTTTAGGCCAGTCTGTTAGAAGTGCCTCAGAGGGAGGTTTTTTGCAACAGCAGAGGCCAGGTACAAATGTGGCCAGCCAGGGCCCACTACTAGAGGACGAGGAGGATGAGGAGGAGGTGAAGGAGGATGAGGATGAAGCAGGTTAACAGCGGGGTGGCACCCAACACAGCTCAGGCCCATCACTGGTGCATGGCTGGGGGGATACGGAGGACTATGACGAAACGCCTCCCACAGAGGACAGCTTGTCATTAGCTCTGCGGAGCCTGGCACACATGAGCGACTACATGCTGCAGTGCCTGCGCAACGACAGCAGAGTTGCCCACATTTTTTTAACGTGTGCAGACTACTGGGTTGCCACCCTGCTGGATCCCTGTTACAAAGACAATGTGTCCACCTTACTTCCTGCACTGGAGCGTGATAGGAAGATGCGCGAGTAGAAGCGCACGCTGGTAAACACGCTCCTGAGAGCATTCCTAAATGTCACAGGGGAACAGGTGGAAGCCCAAGGCGAAGGCAGAGGAGGAGCAAGAGGTCGCCAACGCAGCTGTGTCACGGCCAGCTCCTCTGAGGGCAGGGTTAGCATGGCAGAAATGTGGAAAAGTTTTGTCACCACGCCACAGCTAACTGCACCACCATCTGATACGGAACTTGTTAGCAGGAGGCAGCATTTCACTAACATGGTGGAACAGTACGTGTGCACACCCCTTCACGTACTGACGGATGGTTCGGCCCCATTCAACTTCTGGGTCTCCAAATTGTCCACGTGGCCAGAGCTAGCCTTTTATGCCTTGGAGGTGCTGGCCTGCCCGGCGGCCAGCGTTTTGTCTGAACGTGTATTCAGCACGCAAGGGACGTCATTACTGACAAACGCAGCCGCCTGTCCACAGCCAGTGTGGACAAGCTGACATTCATAAAAATGAACCAGGCATAGATCCCACAGGATCCCTTGTGCAGAATAGACATTTATAACTGCCTCCCCCTCAACCATATATTCTTGTACTCTGGGGCACTTCTTTATTGATTCCTCTTTTTTTAATTTTACCATTATATTGCGGCGCAACCAAAAGTTGAATGAACCTCTCCTCCGTCTAGGTGCCAGGGGCCTAGTTATCTGAAAGTGGCCTGTTCTAGTGGTGGGTGATATGAATCCTGATTCTCTGCTATGCGACCTCTGTCCTCTGTCTGGGTGCCGTGGGCAAAATATCTGGAAGTGGCCTTCTCTATTGCTGAGTGACATGAAGCCTGATTCTATGCTATGCGACCTCTCTCCTCTGTCTGGGTGCTGGGGCCTAAATAAATGAAAGTGGCCTTCTCCATTGGTGGGTGACTTGAAGCCTGATTCTCTGCTATGAGACCTCTCTCCAATTGATATTGTTTAATTTTTATTTATTTTATTTTAATTCATTTCCCTATCCACATTTGTTTGTAGGGGATTTACCTACATTTTGCTGCCTTTTGTAGCCCTCTAGCCCTTTCCTGGACTATTTTACAGCCTTTGTAGTACCCAAAAGTTCGGGTCCCCATTGACTTCAATAGAGTTCGGGTTGAAGTTCGGGTCGAGTTCGGATCCCGAACCCGAACATTTTCGGGAAGTTCGGCTGAACTTCTGGAACCCGAACATCCAGTTGTTCGCTCAACTCTACCCATTAGACCTCTATGTCAGATCCCCAAGTATCAGACTTTAGATCAGATTCCCATTAGACCTCCATGTCAGACACCCCAAGTATCAGACCTTAGATCAGACCTTAAAATAAATAAAGTTAACGGTCACGGACGTTCCCGCGACAGCTGGCAGGAGATCAGTGAGACTGGTAACGCGTGGTTTGATTTGACATGTTTTCTGTTTGGATCAAATGACGTCTGTGTTGTTTCTGGTGCTTGTCACACCTTCTTTCCCCAGGTGTGGCTATTATGGTCATTTAACCTTTTCTATTTGTTGTTGTTTCTCCCACTATACTATGCGGTTTACAGCTTCTGTTGGAGTTGTGGATAGCTGGTGAGTTCCTGGAGCTGCCATTGTAACTTGAAGTTAAGTGCTTTCTTTCCATTTGGTATTTTGTTTGGGTTATTTTGTGAGTTGCATTTCCCTGTCATTTGTATTAGGGCCCGAGAAAGACTCCTGTTCGTCCTTCCTTTTGGAGGAACAGGTTGTCTCAGTCCTGACATTAGTACCAGGGTCCTATAGGGTGAGTTAGGACATTAGGTATTCCTGTGTATAAACTCGCCTACTTCTAGGGTCTGTTCATACTGGTAGCTAGTCAGGATTAGGGTCTTACTAGGAGGTGTCCATCTCCTTTCCCTAGTTTCTAGGCCTTATTCCCTCACCCCTTTCCCTTCTATGTTCGGTGTGGTGTTTTCCTCCCAAACCCGAACGTGACACTTACCTCTCTTTCTCCACCACTCCTTTCTAGCAGTCTGCTCAGCTCGCTCAGCTCCTTGTCTTTTCTGGGCCCTTGACTGCCTGCAGCAACAGGTCATGGTGCAAGCACTGTGTCCAGCGCCCCCCACCTCTTGCAGACTAGTGACCGTTCAGTAGTATTCACTTTATGAGATGCACTGCAAATACAGTCCCACTGGCAAGATGGGCCACCACGACCCCTATAGCTAAGCCACTGCCTCTTGGTAAGAGATTGTTGACTGCTAGACATAACTTTACAACACACTCAAGGGCATTTTGCATAGTTGACAGTCTTTGAAAAAGGGCACATTGCATACGACAGTCGGTCACCCTTAGTAATGATGGGAGGGAAACTAACAGGTCAACCATATGTAACATAGTAACATAGTAACATAGTATATAAGACCGAAAAAAGACATTTGTCCATCCAGCCTGTTTCCTACAAGTTGATCCAGAGGAAGGCAAAAAAACCCTGTGAGGCAGAAGCCAATTTTCCCCACTTAAGGGGAAAAAAATTCCTTCCCGACTCCAATCAAGCAATCAAAATAACTCCCTGGATCAACGACCCCTCTTTAGTAGCTATAGCCTGTAATATTATTACACTCCAGAAATACATCCAGTTCTGTGTTTGTGTACAAACCTTCTTTCCTCCAGATGCAGAGGATGTCCCCTCGTTACAGTCACAGTCCTGAGGATAAATAGATGATGGGAGAGATCTCTGTACTGACCCCTGATACATTTATACATAGTTATTAGATCTCCCCTCAGTCGTCTTTTTTCTAAAGTGAATAACCCTAATTTGAATAACCTTTCAGGGTACTGTAGTTGCCCTATTTCAGTTATTACTTTAGTGGCCCTCCTCTGAACCCTCTCCAGCTCTGCTATGTCTGCCTTGTTTCTATGTTCACAGGAGCCCAGAACTGTACACAGTACTCCATGTGTGGAGGACATCCTGCAGCCACATGTGTTGCCTCTCATGGAGGGCCTTCTTCAGTAGCTTAATGCTCTCTGCAAGACTGTAACACCTCTTTGGCCTGCCCGGTCTCCAAATTTATCGCCAATCAAGAATTTATGAGACCAGCTGGGACTCCAGCTTTGCTAACCTACAAGTAAGCAGGATCTACAGACCCATTTGCAACATATGTGGGCAAATGTGCTGCAGGATACCACATGGAACCTGTATGCCTCCATGCCCAACCATATATCATCTTGTATCCAGGCTAGAGGAGGGTCATCTAGGGTCCTAGAGCTTCCTTTCTATTGTACAATTTTCCCAAATGAATGTATTCTTTCACTCTGAAATTGTAATCACATATCATTACGCTCATTCTTATGTTTAATTCAGTTCCAACAACTCCAACAAGTTTTAATGTTTCCATGGTAAAGTAACACACTTACACACATTTTAACATACTTATATTACATTGTTTAAGGTGGCTTTTGTTGACCAAGGGTCTAGCCTGGTGGCTGGGTGCTGTAAGTGTATGATTTCACATGGTAGATTTATTGCAGACCTTTTTGTGCCTGAAAATCTGTTGCAGTCATCAGAATGGATTTATTTCTGCAGCAATTGCAAGGACATCTGAAAACTACATTTATATTAAAGAGACATGGCAGAAATGTGTTGAATATGAATATACTGTACCAGGCTGCCCCACCACAGCATCCAACTGTATCGCCCTGTGGACGACGATACAGATGAATGTAGAGAGGCGCTCATTTTCCATGGCCCTGCTGCCACCGCCCCCCCCCCACCCCACACACACACACACACACACTTATCTCTAGGGCCACGCTGCCCGAAGCGATCGCCTTACCTCGTCTAATTGGCAGTGCGACCCTGGTCCTCCCCCCAAGAACAGTGGGCTTGGCACTTGCCCGGGTGACACATTTCCTTTAAGAACTGTTGGGTGTTATCCATCTAGATGCAGAACCTTGTTTCCATTTACTGTATTTAGCTTAGCTTGGATCATATCCACAGTTAACCAATTTAGTACAACTGTATTACTGTATGTACTAAGACCTCTAGCTTCACTGATATCAGTGCCTTTCTCTTCTTTTGTATATACAACACTAAAAAAAGGACCTTCCTGCTCTGGCCTTGGTTTTTAGTATTTAAATATTTTTTAACATTTGGGGGATTTGCTTTGCTTTCTTTGACCACCTGCTGTTCATTTTGTGTTTTTGCAGATTTCATGTCTATTTACAGATTTTATTAAGATTTTAGAGGTTTTTATTTGTTGCCCTTAGGTAAAAACTATTTTGCAGTATGATTAAATAGATTTGAAGCTCTCTCTCTGTATAAGATGGGAATCAAGCATATTTAACAAACATATTTTTCTCCTCTCTACTGTTCTCGTCTGTACTGTCAGGTGGAATACACAGGTACAATGTGAGCTACCTATTAAATGTTACCTGTATATCCCAGGAAGAAGTTCACCACCTTCCTAAATAAAATAAACAAATCACCATGTCCATGTTATACACCACTGTGTCCTAACAGAATTAAGTATTGTGACGGACAGACTCTGATTTCTAGTGCTTGGACACTTTCTGGTTACGTGTGACCATTGTACGTATAAGATGACTAAATTACAATGAATAATATAGTCTTTGTTGATATTGTGTGCCGTTTGCTTTATTTCATAAGCCATGCCCCCATGTTAGGCAAGTCATCTGGGTTGTCCACATAGAGATTCAGTCCACAGGATGGCTGCTGATGGAGGGTCATTTGACCAGGCAAATCACCTCCATGTAATGTCTCCTGCATTCAAATACACTGCAACTCCACTAAACTCCCAAAAGTGCAAGTACAGATGGCATGGGGAGCGTAACTGAATGGAGGAGACATCATCATGCAGGTGTCACTGTGGTGTCTCGGTTGTTGTAGTTCGCCGTGACACATCTGCTGTGCATGCAGTTGCCTGGGGCAACATGTTGTTCTGCATGTTTGTGCACTGCTCCCTTTAGCTTTGTTCCTTCCCAGTCTGGTGTATTTGGGATTAAGGTGTGGATCTAGGTGTGTTCTGGGTGTGGCCTCATGGCTCTACTTAATCTTGTTGTGAGCCTGAGGTCAGTGGTTTTCTTGCCTTGGTTGGTGATGGAGCTTTGCTCCTGTCTGGATATTTCATCTGTCCAGTGTGAGGGCCACCTAGTTTGACGTACTCTAACGGTGTGGAGTGGGGGAAAACTCCACACCATACAATGTACAATGTATGTATAGCATGAAATCTTGCATGGCCCATGATGATGCCATCACGTCGGCTGGCGTGGTGACTTTATACATCATCTTACATAGGATTTCATGCGAGATCTTCAATCAAGAAACAGAACTTGATCTTCAAATCAAGGAACAGAAAATTGCAGTCTTCCAACTTCATGTGCAGTAGCCGTGTTTAGAGTGACCCCAACACCAGGCTGGTCCCTTGAACACCATTAGGGTGACACCATATGTTGTTGCTCTCTGTTAAGGCATAGTGCACCTCAATGGGAAATAAGTCCTGAGAGTCAGGGTCTGCAGTTGGCCAGTGAACTTCTTTACTTGAATACAAGTTGAACTCCAGTCTCTTCCAGGCAGAAGAAGGTTCCATGCTGAGGTAAGGCCTTAGCTAGCTGTCCCTTTCTCTTTCTTAGAAGGCTAATACCCTGGCAAAAGGCTGGTGGCCCAGTGTCTGTGGCTCAGTCTTCTGGTTGGCTCCCTAGTCAACAGGCTTGTAACCTAGGGTCTGTAGCTCAGCATCCACATCTTAGCATCTTCTTCTAATATATTACTGAATAAAAACTTGGCAATTTGTCCGAAGATATGTAACGAAGCATAGATATATTATTTCCTTCATATGACAATCTAAAAAAAAATAAAAAAAATGTCATGTGTAGAGATGAGCGAACATTTAAAAAAAGTCCGTTGTTCGGGGTTCGGGTGGTGGTTAATTGCGCATCCCGTTATGGATTCCACAATAGCGCATATGGAATCCATAAGGGGCGGCTGCCACCAACCCGAACTGTAGAACAGCTGAAGGACCTGGCGTGACGTCACTGTCATGTGATCAGTGCAGGGCGTGGCTCAGCACGGGATTTGATCCCGTGCTGAGCCACGCCCTGCACTGATCACATGACAGTGACGTCACGCCAGGTCCTTCAGCTGTTCTACAGTTCGGGTTGGTGGCAGCCGCCCCTTATGGATTCCATATGCGCTATTGTGGAATCCATAACGGGATGCGCAATTAACCACCACCCGAACCCCGAACAACGGACTTTTTTTAAATGTTCGCTCATCTCTAGTCATGTGTTCATGACATGTCAAGATGTGTTCATGACATGTCAAGATGTAATTTTTCGCCTCTGAACTGAGCATCAGTCAGATGCAAGCCTTAAGAGGAAGCATAGGAATTCAGGTGTGTTCAAGGATTTATTAAATGTATTAAGGGAATGTTATTTTCCTGTTGTTTCAATATCACACTCTGAAGGATACAGAAATCCAGGCATCCTGTTGGGTTTCCTGTAAAATTTTTGTTCAGATAGAATCTTCCTCATAATCTCTTATTTCTGCCAACTCTCATTTTAGAACAGAAGAAGTCTCCTAAATAAGCCCATTTCCCTAGTGTACCATGTAGTTAATATGGATAACTGCCTGTTCTTTGTGTTTTTTTGTACCAGTCTGGTGACCATTTCTTGAAAATGATTCTACCTTTCCTGCATAATTCTTTGATACTGAGACCTTTGACCTTTTGTTCTGGCCTTCCACCTTTTTCCAAGTTATGGCTGTTCACTTTTAGAGATATATGCAATGGAAAAACGTTGAAACTTGTGCAGGATTTTCTCGAGAGATTATAAAACACTTCATCTGCTCCTCAGTGGTATATTTGAAGACATGAAAATGTTAGCAAGAAGCTAAATGTTGCATATCTATGTATTTACAAGCACAAATAATAATTCCAAATACAGGTACTTGGGGAAGCTAATATAGCAGGAATTTTCAATCCCTTCAGTTCCTTTTGAAATAAAGTGAGGTGAGTATAAGAATAGATAATCAATGCAGGAGCACATATACAATACAATAAGTGCATTGGTGCAGCTGCACAGGACCCAAGTAAACTCCAACTTTCACCTTAAAAGCAGCTTCTTGCTACTAATTTGAATGTAGAGGATTAGGCTACATTCACACGTCCGCAAGTGTTTTGCGGATCCACGGAGCCGCGAATCCGCAAAACACGGACACACCGGCAATGTGCATTCCGCATTTTTGCGGACCGCACATTGCCCGGACTCCATAGAAAATGCCTCTTCTTGTCCGCAATTGCGGACAAGAATAGAACATGCTCTATTTTTTTTGCGGAGCCGTGGACCGGAAAATCGGCGGCGCGCTCCGCAAAATCGGATGCGGAGAGCACAGTGTGTGCTCTCCGCATCTTTCCCGGCCCAATTCACAGTCAATGGGTCCGCATGTATTCCGCAAAATTGCGGAATACATGCGGACTACATTGCGGACGTGTGAATAAGGCCTTAAGCTACAGAATTGTATGGCTCAAAATTGCGGAATACATGCGGACTACATTGCGGACGTGTGAATAAGGCCTTAAGCTACAGAATTGTATGGCTCACAATTACTGTGGAATAGAGATGAGTGAATTTCTTAAAATTTGTTTCACGCTTTGATTTGGGAACGGATAAATTAAACCAGAATCAAACTTGCTCCAACTGCCCTGTTGGTGTATTACACTGAGATCACATAGGACTCTCTTGCCTTTGTTTTTTCTTTGTTTTTTTTTCTCTCTCTCTCCTCTTTCAAGCTCTTTAATGCAAATACAGCATTAGTAAATAATGTCAGAGTGACAGTAACATCTATAACTATGGGTACATGCATTGTAGATGGTGGCAACAAAGGATCTGTTTACCCCTTCCCAACCAGAGCTGTACAGGTATGGCGCAGCAGGACATGGCTGTTGTCACCCAGCGGCATACACGTACAGTGCTCTGATCAGACAGGTGCAGAAACTGTGCCCACTAAATCAGCGGCAGGGGACTGGCTGTTCCTGACAGCTGAGCCCCTGCTGTATTTGACGGCATCAGTGAATACACCAATGCCAGAGCTGACACTGGCATGTACAGGGTCCCTACGCTGCAGTAGTGGGGGTTCATTGGTTGACAATGCAGCCAGGGGCTTGCCTTCTACTGAAGCCTATGAGATCCAGCCCCCAGGCTAGATCTCATAGGCACAATGTCAGTGTAATACACTGACAGGCAATGCATTACAATACACATGCATTGTTAGAGGGGATCAACCCCCAGAAGTTGAAGTACCATAAGTGGGACAAAAATTAAAAGTAAAAAAAAAATGTTTACCATAATAAAAAAAATTTAAGTTTCAAGTAAAAAAAGCACATTTTTCCCCATAATTAAGTCATATTAAATTAGAAAAAATAAAAATAAAGAAAAATAGAAATATAAAAATATCACATGACCCGCTCCATCAGTTGAACACTTTAAAATTAAATTAAAAACTACCAAAACATCTATTTTTGGCTTTGCCTCACTAAAAGTGTAATACCAAGCAATCAAAAAGTTGAATGTATCCCAAAATAGTACCAATAAAAACATCCCGCCAAAAAATGAGACCTCACATAAGACAATCATCTAAAAATATATGGCTCTCAGAAAATGGCAACACAAAAACAAGATTTTTTTTCTTTTCAAAAATGCTTTTACTGTGTAAAATTTAACAAAAAAATAAATAAATTAGGTATCACCATGTCCATAATGACCGCTTCTATAAAAATACACATGATCTACCCTGCCAGGTGAAAGCTGTAAAAATAAATAAATAAAAATGAAGACATCAAAAAGTCATAACTATCTCAAAATGGTACTAATGAAAATGTCACCTCATCCTGCAAAAAAATTAGCCCCCTCATTATACAAAAAAATTATAGCTTTCAGAAAATGGCGATGCAAAAACATGATTTTTCTTAATAAAAACAGTTTGTGTAAAACGTAAACAAAAAATATATAAACTTGGCATTCCTGTAATCATACTTACCAGAGGAATAAAGATAACATGTCATTTTTCGTGCGCGGTGTACGCCATGGGCATACATAGAAATCACTGGGCCCCATGGCAAGAATCTGAATTGGGCACCCTTGTGAGTAACCCATCGCACCCCTTAGGCTACATGCACATCTGAAGCAGAGGTACCAGCAGAAGCCTTCGTTGTAGATTCTGGCAAAAACAAAAGGCAAAATACCACTGCATTCCAGATCTCGACTGACCCCATTGTGAATGGGATCCGGCAGGTGACAGCAGTGTTTGGCATATGCTGGATCTGACGATTTTGGAATTTTGCTGGGACAGAATACCAAAATGTAATTGCAAGTGATTACCTAGCCTTACCTGATGAATTGTGCCCGCTGCTGCTAGTTTTTATGTAGTGTGTCACCCTTCCCCATGTACTGTGCCTGCTCCTACTTCACCTCCTCCACAATGCTGACTTAGGCCTCTTGCACACGAACGTATGGCTTCTTCAGTATTTTGCGGTCCGTTTTTATCGAATCCGTTTTTTTTGTTTTTTGCTTCCGTTGTGTTTCCGTTTTGGTTCAGTTTTTCCGTTCCATTTTTCCATATGGCATATACAGTATACAGTAATTACATAATAAATATTGGGCTGGTCTTAAAATTTTCAATAGATTGTTCAGCAAAAACGGAATGGATACGGAAGACATACGGATGCCTTTCGGTATGCTTTCCGTTTTTTGAATGGAGCCACTGAACTTGATTTGCGACAAGAATAGGACATGTTCTATATTTAAACGGAACGGAAAAACGGAAACGGAACGCATACGGTGACACTTCAGTATTTTTTGCAGTCCCATTGAAGTGAATGGTTCAGTATACTGTCAGTATACTGAACTGAAAAAACGGCCAATATACGGTCCGCAAAATACTGTCAGGTGCAAGAGGCCTTACTGTGTGTGCTGCTGGCAGAGCTGGTCTGGACTAGTGACGCTGGTCGCTGGACGCTGGACGCTGGAGTCTGGACTGGTCATTCAGGTCACAGTGCGACGCGTACTAGCAGAGGAACAGCATAGGGACATCTTAAAAAGTGCAGAAACAGAAAACTAAATGATTTAATCTAGTCACAACTGATGTTTCTCATAATACCTCCTAATACATACCTCAGCTACTACAGAACCTCCTAATACAAACCTCACTCTGCTGTAGAACCTCCTAATACACACCTCAGCTGCTGTAAAACCTCCTAATACACACCTCAGCTGCTGCAGAACCTCCTAATACACACCTCAGCTGCTGCAGAACCTCCTAACACACACCTCAGCTGCTGCAGAACATCATAATCTGATACTAGAGAACAAGTAAGGCTTTGATCACATCTGTGTTAGGGGCCTCCATAGCAGATCTGGTCATAAATGCTGGACACAATTTTATAGCCTGGCAGATGGAAACCCGTCAGATCGCATGATAGTCAGCGGGATCCGTCAGGTGTTGTCGTCCATTAAGTTCCAGATCCGGAACTACAGTAATTTTCGTTGTTGTGCACCTATGACAGGGCAGAACAGCGAACGTCACCAGCACAGATGTGAACAAAGCCTAGTACACACCTCAGACGCTCCAGAACATTATATTAGTGACAAAAGAACTACAAGTCTCATCATCACCAGATTGTTATTATTGGAAATTAGGGGGCAACACAGGGAGAGGTAAAATTGATAGAACTACAACTCCCAGCATGTCCAAGCTGTTATAATTGGACACAGAGAGAATATAAGGTTAGGTTCATATCGCTGTTTAGTTTTCCGTATTTCTGATCCATCAGAAGAACAGATAATAAAGAAAAAACCAGATCCTGTATTTCAAGCATCAGTTCTGCCGATTTGGCATCCATTTGAGCCATTTACATCTGAGATACGTTATTTTAGACGGAAAAAAGTCCTACACCAAAACGGAAAACTAAACAGTGATGTAAACCCAGCCTAAGAAGAGAGATCTACAACTCCCAGCATGTCCAGATTATTATAGGGCTTCATCCAGTTTAACTAGGTGATAGCTTTAAAAGGAAACAATTATAACCCCCAGTATGGCCAGACTTATTATGGGGCATCAGTATACATTACAGAGAGAGGGCATAAGAGGAGAGAACTACAACTCCCAGCATTACCAAACTGTACTAGGGTTGAAATTACATGGAGAGGGATATAATAGGACAGAACTACAACTCCCAGCTTTTATAAGATGTTATATGGGCTATCCCAGGACACCACTAACCTCTCCTCCAGCAGGCACCACACAGAAGCTCCACCCCCTCACAGAGACATCACCAAAGGTCCTTCTCCACTTCTTACGTTCTCTTTTCACAGGTAGCTATACAACTTTAATTAGTGGGCAGGGCCTATGTTCCACTCCAGGCCTTTCCCCCAGGGGCCCCTTAGCAGCTGCATGGTCTGCCTCTATTGGAGGTACGGCACTGGCTGCAATAACAAAACCCAAAAAGAAAAGACAGAATTGTTGCATTTATTTATCCTTCTTCCCAAAAAGTGATCAAAAAGTTGTATGTGCCCTAATATTGAACCAATGA
Organism: Bufotes viridis; assembly: GCA_033119425.1. Classification (NCBI taxonomy): domain Eukaryota; kingdom Metazoa; phylum Chordata; class Amphibia; order Anura; family Bufonidae; genus Bufotes; species Bufotes viridis. The sequence goes on along the minus strand of CM065597.1, from coordinate 118,011,156 downwards.
TAATAGCAACTTATCCCACAAAAAATAATTCCTCACACAGAGAAAAGTGTATGGTTATCAGAAAAAAGCTGTACTGGTACCCCAGAGACTGTTCAATACCAACATGATGCCCATAAACCAATTCATCAAAATCTGCAGTGTGCCCATACAGCAGTTTATGACCACATATGGACTTTGTCATATTCAGGAGAAAATGGGTAACACATTATGGGGTACTTTTTCTCCTGTTACAGTTTGTGAAAATGAAAAATTTGGGGCTAAAGCAACATTTTATTGGAAGAAATTTTCTCAGCCAAGTGTTTCTAAATTCCGTAAAATGCCTGTAGGGTAAAAGTGCTAAATACACCCCTTAGTAAATTCCTTCAGTGTGCAGTTTCCAAAATGGGGTCACTTTTGGGGGGTTGCCACTGTAGAGGTACTTCTGGGTCTTTTCAAATACAACATGGCACCCAAAAACCATTTCAACAAAATCTGCCCTCCAAAAACAATATGGTGGTCCTTCCCTTCTGACCACTGCCATGTGCGGTTTACCACCACATATGGAGTGTTTCTGTAAACTGCAAAATCACAATAATAAATATTGAGGTTTATTTTGCTCTTAATCCTTGCTGTGTTTAACATAAAAAATCAGCAAAAGAAATCTTCATTTTCTTTTAACTCTTGTGGAATGCTTCAAGAGTTAACAAAGTTTGTATCATCACTTTTGAATAATTTGAGGGTTTTAGTTTCTAAAATGGGGTCATTTATGGGTGGTTTCTATTATTTAAGCCCCTCAAAATCACTTTATAACTGAATTGGTGTTTAAAAAAAACGGTTTGGAAAAATTTTCTTCAAAATTAGAAAAATTGCTTCTAAAATTCTAAGCCTTTCTAAAAAATGAAATGAGATTTACAAAATGATTGATAACTGTTTTATAATGTATTACTATCTGTCTTAGGGACACGACTGTATGTACAAAGCCCTTGCATGAGCCCTTAAAAGTAGAGAAACTCAAACTTAGAAAATTGTGAATTTTTCCAAATTTTCTGTTAATTTAGATTTTTTTTATGTGCAAAGGAAACAAATATTGACCCAAATTTACTGCTAACATGAAGAACAATGTGTCACTAGAAAACAGTCTCAGAATAGGTTAGATAGGTAGAACCATTCCAAAGTTATTACTATATAAAGTAACATGTCAGATTAGCAAAAATAGGCCAGGGCAGGAAGGTGAAAAATGGCCTGTTGTAGAAAAGGTTAAAAACACACTGTACTTTCAGATGTATTATGCTTTTCTGATGGTGTATTGTGTGCAGTTGTAATTTTGCCACGTTTTCACATTTCTGCCAGTTGTGTGCATCGTCTTTTGCACAGTCCAGACACATCTACACCCCAGTTGTGGAAACTGGACGATGAGGACACTTTACATCTTCTGGCTTGCACACCTATTGTCTGGACACTGGAGACACACCCTGCAATGCCCTGATTGATGAGTGCAGTCTCTTTTGCTGAGGGTCAGTTAGAAACTGCCCAAGATAAGCCCTCCACTCAGGGATTTTAGAACTTGAGGTAGAGATCTTCAGACAGCCCCCTATGGGATACTGAACTAAGAAACATCACTCTAAAGCAGGCATGCTCAACCTGCGGCCCTCCAGTTGATGTAAAACTACAACTCCCACAATGCCTTGCTGTAGGCTGATAGCTGTAGGCTGTGAAATGGAACACCACTTAAGGAAGATAGGTTGTCTGGAGATTACTTGCATCTGACTACAACTGGAGAAGGGAGTTGAGGCGGGCTGAGGGATACCTTTCCAAAGGAGAATCAGGAGCTTTTCAGTACCCTATGACCAGTGAGCAAAGTTCTGCAGACTAGATTTATTTTGCTGGATTATACCCATGAATGGTTTTAATTTCTGTGGGGCAAAATTCTGTTTAAACATTTTAGTTTAAGAACAATAAATGTTGTTGGGGCTGTTCCGTCATCATTCACACTATTGATTATGCGATAATCAAACAAACATTTAACAACTTATAACATTTAAATAATATAATTTTGTCTCTTATAGGGGGAAGATGCCTACCTGTATTTATATAGATACGGTAGAATCAGAAGAAGCATTATTTTGTTCTGAACAAACGGTCCCAAAATTATGCCTTAACAAAGACTGATGCCTGTTGGTGTTTGTGCACACAATAGTTTTGGAAAAAGCTTTAGTTTGTCCTAAACAAGAGGTCCAAAAATTCTCCCCTTTTTCAGAACAGCAGTACAGTAAGGAACCTGAAGGACAAGTCAGGAGGTGTTTGACTGTGTAGGGGTAGTAATAGTGGCAGCAGTAATTGCAGCAGAAACCGTATTGTCACGGCAGGGAACAGTGAGCCCTGAACTCCTGCCTAAGGACTGTCCTTACTTGTTTGCATGATCCAGTCTAAATGGCAGTTCTTTGCTATGTAAATTCAGGGTCTGAATCAGGACAGGTAAAAGGGAGAAAAAATAACAAACGACTAGTGACAGAATAACACAGAAAACAGAAGTCATATCCAGAAAAGTAGCAAGCCGTGGTCAATATCAAGAGAATCCAATCAGTACCAAACCAGAACCAGAAGGCAGACACAAGGAACGTAAGAGTCTTATGGTCAGTAATCACAGTTATTTGATATTGAGCTCCTTCCAAAAAGTGATGCCATTCTTCAAAGGCCCACTTAAAGGGGTTCTCCAGGAATTAAAAAAAATGAAAATACTTAAATATTATTTTAAAATAGATATATTAACAAATACCTTTCATTACTTAGAATGGCTTGTTTTGTCTATGGAGCAATCATTTCGAGAAATAAAATGGCCGCCGTCCTATCAGTACACACACAACCTGTCCTAATCACACAGGAGGGCAAGTTACTTCACCACAATGAGCCATAGTGCTGCCTCATCCTCCTCTCTGCTCTGCTTGTCAGGAATCATGATCCTGAATACAGGTGAATCTCTGTGGGAATGGAGATGATGAGGAGACATGAGAGGAGGGTGAGATGTGGCTAATGAGCAGCAGCAGTTGTCACTTGTATGCAATCTGAATTACCACAGCGACACATTACCACAGCCTGTTCTCATGTGTAATTAGGACAGGTTTTGTGTGAACTAATGGGACAGCGGCCACTTTGTTTCCCCTGATGATTTCTCCACAGACAAAACAAGTCATTCTAAATAATGAAAGGTATTTGAGAATATATTTATAATAACGTAATATTTAAAGGGGTTGTCTCATCATAGACAATGGGGGTATATCACTAGGATATGCCCCCATTGTCTCAAAGGTGCGTGTGCGGGCTGCACCTATATAGAGAACGGAGCCGCGCAAGGTGGTGGCTGGAGGACTCCGGTCCGGCCACCACCATTCCAGCTCCCTATAGAAGTGAATGGAAGGGTACCGCACATGCTTGGCCCCCGCTCCCATTCATTTCTATGGGGCCGACGGAAATAGTTGTGCCATTAGTCCACCGCTGGCCCCATAGAAAGTGAATGGAGGGCAGCTGTGCAGTGCACCCATCTTCACTTGCGTGTCTCTTTTCTCAATATAGGTGCAGGTCCCAGCGGTGGGACCAGTACCTATAAAACAATGGGGGCATATCCTATCCATGATGAGACAACTCCTTTAAGTATTTTTATTTTCTTAATTACCAGAGAACCCCTTTTATGACAAGGAGCTCATGATTACTCACTTCATAATTCTTTTTAGTCTGAGAAAATTTTCGAAGAAAAGGTGCAGCTCCTAAGTTTGGCAATTACTGAAAAATTCATTAAAAATTTGCAGTAATAATTTGAAAATCCTTAAAAAAGTGTAATGTTTTATGAAAGAAGGTCAAACCCATAATGGCTTGCACCTTAGTGGAATCCATGTTCAAAGCCTATGGACGTAGCCCAAAAAAGATACCTCTTGTACCCGAATACACCCTTCTCCCCTTTCACATATAATATGGAATATGAAAATCCCAGTCTGGAGAATAAATCAATATATCATCTAGGTACACCACTAGAAAACACATAGTAACAGAGCTTATAAGGCTGAAAAAAGTCATCTGTCCATCCAGTTCAGCCTGTTATCCTGCAAGTTGATCCAGAGGAAGGCAAAAAACAAACAAACTGTGAGGTAGAAGCAAGTTCTCCCCACTTAAGGGGAAAAAATCCCTTGCTGACTCCAGGCAATCAGAATAACTCCCTGAATCAACGACCAATCTCTAGTAGCTATAGCCTATAATATTATTACACTCCAGAAATACATGCATGAACTCTTTTTACTGAACTCACCATTATCACCTCATCAGGCAGAGAGTTCCATAGTCTCACTGCTCTTAACGTAAAGAATCCTCTTCTATGTTTGTGTACAAACCTTCTTTCCTCCAGACGCAGAGGATGTCCCCTTGTCACAGTCACAGTCCTGGGGATAAATAGATGATGGGAGAGATCTCTGTACTGACCCCTGATATATTTATACATAGTTATTAGATCTCCCCTCAGTTGTCTTTTTTCTAAAGTGAATAACCGTAATTTTGATAATCTTTCAGGGTACTGTAGTCCACCCATCCAAATTATTACTTTAGTTGCCCTCCTCTGAACCCTCTCTAGCTCTGATATATCTGCCTTGTTTACAGGAGCCCAGAACTGTATACAGTACTACTCCCTGTGTGGTCTGGCTAGTGATTTGTAAAGTAGTAGGAGACTATGTTCTCATCACGGGCATCTATGCCCCTTTTGATGCAATCCATTATCTTATTGGCCTTGGCAGCAGCTGCCTGACACTGGTTTCTACAGCTTAGTTTGCTATTCACTAAAATTCTTAGGTCCTTTTCCATGTCAGTGTTACCGAGTGTTTTAACCTTTAGTATCTACGGGTGACTTGCATTATTCCTTCCCATGTGCATAACCTTATATTTGTCAGTGTTAAACCTCATCTGCCAATTCTCTGCCCAGGCCTCCAATATATCCAGAACAATCTGTAGCAGTATACTGTCCTCTTCCGTGTCAAAAACTTTACACAGTTTAGTGTCATCTGCAAAAATTTATATTTTATTGTGCAAGCCTTCTACAAGATCATTAATAAATTTATTGAACAGGATAGGGCCCAATACTGACCCCTACTCCAATAGTGACAGTGACTGGAGTTGAGCAGACACCTGGAAGTTCGGGTTCGGCCGAACTTTGGAGCAAACTTCGGGTTCGAGACCCGAATTTGACCCGAACTTGACCCTGAACCCGAACCCCATTGAAGTTAATGGGGACCTGAACTTTGGGGCACTAAAATCGCTCTAAAAAAGTCCAGGAAAGGGCTAGAGGGCTGGAAAATGAAGCAAAATGGGGGTGAGTAGGAAAAGTGCCCTGCAAACAAAAACTAAACCTGAGCACAAGTGAGTGACAGTGGCACCTGCCACCCCGCAAACAGAGGATGTGGCAGCAACGCCATTACATCTTTCACCATCACCAATTATCTCCACACTATCCCATGGAAGCGTTCAGCTGTCCATCTCCCAAACACTGGAGAGAAAGAGAAATAGAAAGAGGAAGTACCCCCTACCCACCCATGATCCCTGACCCTGAATGCCAGGATTTCAAATCTTCTGGTCCTTTGAAATGCTGTCATTCTGCCTGGTGGAGATGGATGGAGACTTTTAAAAAACTTATGGTGGTGGCTGTCCCACAGTATGTTGTTCCCAGCCGCCACTACTTTTCCAGTTGAGCCATACCTTCCCTGCACAACCAAGTGGCGGACAAAATCATGTGTGCACTGCGCAACGCTATCTGTTGCAAGATCCACATAACCACCAATACATGGACAGGTAAGCATGGGCAGGGAAGTTATATCTCCCTAACAGCACACTTGGTAAATGTAGTGGCGGCTGGGCCAGAGGCGGATAGCAGTCTGGCGCATGTCCTTCTGTCCCCGAGGACTGCAGAGCATTTCTCTTTGCCTCCTGTTGCCTCCTCCTCTACCACCTCCTCATCCGCTCAGCGTATCTTCACCACCAACATCAGCACAGCCAAGGGGAAATGACAGCAGGCTGTTCTGAAACTCATCTGTTTGGGGGACAAACCCCACACCGCGCAGGAGCTGTGGACGGGCATGGAACAATAGAGCAATGAGTGGTTGGTGCCACTGAGCCTCAAGCCCGGCCTGGTGGTGTGCAATTATGGGCGAAATCTCGTAGCAGCTCTGGGCCTAGCCAGTTTGACACACATACCTTGCCTGACGCAAGTGCTGAATTTGGTGGTGCAGAAATTCCTGAACACCTGACAGTGAAAATCAATTCAGTTAATCCAGCTCTTATATTCTGGTGAGACAAATTCACTTTTATTGGTGCTCAAGGACCCCTGCGGCCTGAGCTGCAGATGTGACAGGTAAATCATTTTAGTAAATTTGTCGGTTAGATTGTTGGGTAACATTTCCATGGTTATCAGGACTTTTTATTATAAATCGTAACAAAAACTATACAAGGAATATTTCAAAAAGAGAAAATGTACCGGACCAGCATCCCACCCTATGATAGAGAGAGACCGGCACTCGCGCTGTAAATTTCAAGATGCAGCAATTTATTGTTACATATTAAATCATAGTGACGCGTTTCAGCACAAAAAGTGCTTTCATCAGACTATCCCACCCTACACTCCCCCCCCCTTCACTCAAACCACTCATTAATGCCCATTCACAAACTATTTACAAATTTACTTATAAACATATTTAAAAACTATAAGTCAGAAAACTAAATAAACAAACAAAACTATATACATGTTTTACCCTTAACTTATAAGGCCAGTCATATACAAGTGGCTGGCTCGGAGGGTGGGTTCCTGCACCAACATAGGCCAGGTACACAGTTGTCCAGCCAGGACACAGTTCTGGAGGATGAGGAGGAGGAGAAGAAACCGTGTTCACAGCACGGTGGCACCCAAAGCAGCTCAGGGCCATCACTTGAGCATGGCTGGGGGGATACGGAGGACACAGATGATACACCTCCCATGAGAGGACAGCTTGTCGTTGCCTCTGGGCAGCCTGGTAAACATGAGCGACTACATGCTGCAGTGCCTGTACAATGACTGCCGAGTTGCCCACATTCTAACTTGTGCAGATTACTGGGTGGCAACCCTGTAAGGAGAACATGCCGTCCTTAAGTTAGTCACTGAAGCGTTATCGGAAGAAGCCAACACTGGTATACGCTCTGCTGATGGCATTCACACCTGATACCGGGGGTTCAGTGAAAGCACAAGGCTAAAGCAGAGGAGGAGGAGGAGGAAGAAGTCGCCAACACAGCTGGGTCACCGCCCGCACCTCAAAAGGCAGGGTTAGCATGGCCGAAATGTGGAAAAGCTTTGTTGCCACAACAACCAGCACCACCAGCAGATATGGAACGTCTTAGCAAGAGGCAGCATTTTAGCGAAATGGTGGAATAGTATCTGTCCACACGCTACACGTACTGACTGATGGGTCTGCCCAGGGTCGTAGCTACAGGGAAAGCAGGGAAAGCGGCTGCTTTGGGGCCCTGACCCAGAAGGGGAACATCCAGGAGGAGGAGGACTAAAAGACTTTGTCAGAACCCCCTCAACAGTATTATACAATGAAATTATATACAGTGGCAGTATAGATAGTGTAGAAAACGGATGGAACAGCTGCCAGGCCTGGTCTGAGAGAGCGATCTTTAGTAGCCACAGGAATGCTGGCGGCATGAAAGGAAGGGGTTGTGAAAAAATTACTCAGGGTCGGGGCCCCATTCAAAAATTTGCTGTTGGGCCCCGTAATTTCTAGCTATGCCAGTGGGTCTGCCACATTCAACTTCTGGGTCTCCGATTTGGGGACATGGCCTCAGCTTGACCTTTACGCCTTGGAGGTGCTGGCCTGCCCTGCAGCCAGTGTATTGTCTGAACGTGTGTTTAGCACGGCTGGGGGCGTTATCACAGACAAGCACAGCCGCCTGGCCACAGCCAACGTGGACAATCTCACGTTCATTAAAAAGAACCAGGCATGGATCCCATAGGACTTGTTCCTACCTTATGCAGAATAGACATGTATATCGGCCTCACCCAACCATTGTTATACTACAGCGCACTTACTCTTTGTTTTCTTTTTTATATTTCCCAATGTTTTGGGGTCTACCCCAATTTATAAAAAAAAAAAAAAAAATACATTGTTGTTGGTGACTATCTTTGACTTCACAACCAAAAAAGACTTTATGTCAGGCAACAATGTAACCGCCAATTGTAATTAATTAAGTTCCTTGTCTGTTATGCAGAGAAGGGGTACTTTGATAGAAAGAAGGGGTACAGATCAGCCAACAATCTGAACACCACCGAATTTACTGAATATATTTCCAAGTCAGGTATGCAGTGCAGGGGTACTTTGAAAGAAAGAAGGGGTACAGATCACTCAACAATATGAACGCCACCTAATTTACTGAATATATTTCCAAGTCAGGTATGCAGTGCAGGGGTACTTTGAAAGAAAGAAGGGGTACAGATCACTCAACAATATGAACGCCACCTAATTTACTGAATATATTTCCAAGTAAGGTATGCAATACAGGGGTACTTTGAAATAAAGAAGGGGTAGAGATCACCCAACAATCTGTAAACCACCTAATTTACTGAACATATTTCCAAGTCAGGTATGCAGTGCAGGAGTACTTTATGGCACAAAAAAAAAAGGTTTTTTTCCATCCAAATGTCCCAGTTGTATTTACTGATTTTATTTCACCCACAGTGAAACAGATGAAGTTACTGATTATATTTCAGAGTTGCAGTGCAGTCCCCAAAGGTACTTTATAGGGGAAAAAAAGATGATTTTTTTTCACCCACAGTGAAACAGATGGATTTACTGATTCAGAAGAGGGAGTTTATTGAAAAAAATACATATGATTTTTTCACCCACAAATTAAACATATGGATTTAAATGATTTTCTTTCACTATCACTAGTGCAGTGCAGGGCGCAAATGTACCTTGTGCCCAAAATTAAGTGTTTTTTTCACTAACAATGTCACAATGTACAGGCCCCAAAGGTACTTTATAGGAAAAAGAGATGATTTTTTCACCCACAGTGAAACAGATGGATTTAACAAATTTTCTTTCACTATCGTAAATGCAGTGCACGTAGCAAATGTACATTATTAGCAAAAAAATATATAATAATTTGTCAGCCCAGAATCTAACAGATGGATTTACTGAATTAATGACACTGACATATGCAGCACAGGGGTACTTTACAGAAAAAAAATGTGAAAATATCACCCTCTTGGTCCCTAAAATCACAGGCAGATTAACTATATTATTTTCCCCTTCCCCTGGCACATATGCAGTGCAGGTGCACTTAAAAAATAGGTATATGTTGCACAATGAAGTAAAAGAACTGGATTAAATTATTGTCCCTGGCACATATGCAGGTACAAGTGCAATACACCTGCACAAAAGTCAGTACAGGGTAAAAAACTGCTGCATTGCACCCGCAAGAAAAAAAGGATGTAGATCGCTGAGTGAATCAGATATTATTCAGCATCATTCCTATTCTCTCCCTCACAGCAGCAGTAGCATCCTATCCCTACACTAATAAGAGCAGAGTGATGTGCGGCATTACGTAACTCCAGATTATATAGAGGCTTGGTCACATGCTGCACTTGGCCAATCACAGCCATGTCATTAGTAGGCATGGCTGGGATGGCTTCTAAGTGCAAAGTAGTTAAACGCTTGTTGATTGGCTGCCCTGCAGCTTTTCAACAAGCACCATAAAAATCACCGAACACCGAACCCGAACTACTACGGAAATGTTCGGGTTCGGGTGCCAAAAACACTAAAATTCGGTACGTACCCGAACTTTACAGTTCGGTTTTGCTCAACCCTAACAGTGACCCAATCTGAGTGTGTACCGTTAATAAACACCCTCTGTTTTCTATCACTGAGCCAGTTACTTACCCACATACAGACATTTCCTCCCAGTCCAAGCATTCTCATTTTATATACTAACCTTTTATGCAGTACAATGCAGTACTTCTCCTGCTTTGGAGAAGTCCAGATATCCACTGATTCGCCGCTGTCAAGTCAAGAACTTTCCTCCTCATAGAGTCAAAAAGTAAAACTGGTGTGTGTAGTCACGTTTTTTTTTCTTCTTGCTGCAGTCCTGAATTAAGGAGTAGGTCCTATTTTCCTCCAAGTTCCTTTAAGTAAATAAATAAGTTTCAGGTCTGCATTATTCACCACACCGTAGACACGTGGACATGAAAGTATAAGATCCAATTTTGGCAAATTCTCATTAGCCTGAGGCCTGAGAATACGTGACGAGGCTGCTGAGAATACGCCAAAATTGGATCTTATACTTTCATGTCCACGCGTCTACGGTGTGGTGAATAGCGCAGAGCTGAAACGTATTTATTTACTTCCTCCTCATAGAAACTGATTAAATTAGTTTGACATGACCGATCCCTCATGAAGACATGCTGATATGGTGTTATTTGCTTATTTTCATTGACGTACTCTAAGATAGCATCTCTTAGAAAACCTTAAAACAGTTTACCTACGACAGATGTGGGTGCCCCCATAGTGCCCCCAATCATGTGCCAGTAAAAAGTGCCCCCATGGTGCCCCCCAATAATGGTGCTGTATGGCTCAGGCGGCACGCGCTGCATGCAACGGCCTCTGATAGGCTGCAGGCTTAGTGCCTGCAGCCTATCAGAGGAATGGGGGAGGGAGATGCCTCTCTCTCCCTTCCCTGCAGCACAGCCATCTGTATCGCTGTTCTGAGGACAGCAATACAGATGTCTATGGAGATGAACGCTTCCACAATGGAACCGCTCATATCCTTGGGCCCTGCCTCCACCGTCACTGCTGCCCATTATTAAATTATTCCAGTGGGGCTGCGGGCCTCCTTCACTGTGGGCCCCCCTGACTTATGGGCTTGGTCGCAATTGCGACTGCTGCGACCCCTATAGTTACGCCACTGCCAATCCTGTGGAACACTCCCTGTCATTATAGAGTCCTTAAATATCAGAAATAAGGGTCTGGCTATGACATTACTTAATTCTCTTAGGATACAGGGGTGTATTCCATCTGGTCCTGGCGATTTGTCAATTTTAATCTTTTTAAGAAACAGCTTTACTTCTTCCGGGATCAAACAGGGCACTTTTAATGGGGAATTTACTTTTTACATTCTGCATTTCATCTGACAGTTTTTTTTTTCTTAGTGGAGAAAAAATATTTAATAGTTTTGCTTTCTCCTCATCGTTCTCTGTAACTCCCCCCATATTACTCTGTAGAGGGCCGACACCTTCAGATTTATACTTTTTACCATTTATATAATTGAAGAACATTTAAGGGTTAGTTTTGCTCTCTTTGGCAATCAATCTCTTGATCTCTAGTTTGGCTGTTTTTATGTTTTTTACATATTAAATTTTTTTCCATATAGTTTTTCAGTGCGTCCTCGCTACCCTCCTGTTTTAGTGATTTAAATGCTTTATTTTTGTCATTTATTGCATTCTTTACAGTTCTATTTATCCACATAAGGTATGTACCTTGCACAATTAGATTTTAGGATGTTTTTTTAAAATATGGCATTTTGTGGCTGTATTTTTATTTTTGAGGACTTTATCCCAGTTAGGGTACTTTCACACTTGTGGCATAGCTATCCGGCAGGCTGTTCCGGCAAATGAACAGCCGGCCAGATCTGCCATGCAGCAAGTACCCATGTGATGCCATGCTGCCGCTATGTCCCCATTGACTATGATGTGGCGGGGGGCGGGGCTACGGCGCAGCATGGCAGTGCACGGCCGGAGATCGCCAGACTAAAATTACTACAGGTCCGACTTTTTAGTCCGGCGATAACTGCCGTGCACTGCTGTTTTGCGCCGCAGCTCCGCCCCCGCCCAATTATAGTCAATGGGGACGGAGCGGCGGCATAGCAGTACTTGCGGAACAGCCTGCCGGATGGCCATGCCGCTAGTGTGAAAGTACCCTTAGTTAGGCCTATGGCCTCTCTTATTTGGGTAAATTTTGATATTTTGAAGTTTGGTATTTTTGTTCTTCCCTGAAGAAACACCTTTTTGGATGACAATTGGAAGGTTATTACTTTATGGTCACTATTTCCAAGGTGTCCCCCAATTTGCACATCTGTTGTTCTGTCAGGTCTATTGGTTAATACTAAGTCCATTATCGCTGTCCTTTTAGTCAGGTTCTAAACATGTTGGGAAAGGCAATTGTCTTTGGTTATTGACAAGAACTTGTTTCCTTTATGAGATATACAGGTTTCCCTGTCTATATCTGGGTAGTTGAAGTTCCCCATAATAACGACCTCATTATGATCTGCCACCTCGTCTATTTCATTTAGTAGTAGATTTTCTGTGGTATATTAGGTGGTTTATAATAAACTCTTATTAGTATTTTATTATTGTTTTTGCCTCCATGTATTTTTACCCACAGTGACTCCACATGTTTATGTCCCACACTTATATCTTCTCGGACTGTGGGCTTTAGACAGGACTTTACATAAAGGCAGACCCCTCCCCCCCTCCGGTTTTGGCGATCCTTTCTAAACAGACTGTAAACCTGTACATTAACTGCCCAGTCATAACTATCATCCAGCCATGTCTCAGTTATTCCCACTATGTTATAGTCCTCCTCACACATCACTAATTCCAGTTCACCAGTTTTATTGGTCAGGATTCTGCCATTAGAATACATACATTTACCCTACATCTTTCCTTATGAACTGTTCTAGTCCATCCCTCCATTCCTCCCCCAGTCCCATCACTTCGCCCCCGTTCTCTATCTGCACTATCTTCCCATCCTATAATATAATTACCCTCTCCCCCAACACAGCTGCCCCTTCCCCATTGAGGTGCAGCCCATCCCTACGATAGAGGCTGTAGCCGACAGAGAAGTCGATCCATTTCTCCAGGAACCCCCAACCCCTCCTTCCTACACCAGTTCTTCAGCCACTTGGTAACCTCCCTAATCTCCCGCTGCCTTTTTTGTGTGGCTCGTGGTATAGGTAGTATTGCCCTGGTCTCCTGGTCCCCTGATTACTGGATCTGACATTCAACTGACTGGCAGAGGAAATGTCCGGCTGCAGCAGTGCTCTACCTGAACTGACATCTCCCTCATCTGCCAACCTTGCAAACTTGTTGGGGTGTGTAAGATCAGGGCTAGCCTCCCTGGCACTCTTCACTCTAACCTGCTTTCTAACTGTTATCCAGCTACCTACCTCACTTTCCTGAGCCTCCTCACTACCACCCTCCCCCACAGAGTGCTTGCTCAGTGAGAAGCAAACTCTTTTCCAAATTGTCAACACTTCTCAGTGTTGAAACTCACCCGGTTAGATACTCGATTTGCAATTCTAAACAGGCAATTTGCTCACTTTTTGAACAAAGATATGTACCCTCAAACGGCTGTTCCAGGACTGCATACATTAGACAAGATGTACACTGGACTGCGTTGTCAATAATGGAACACATACTAAATGGGAATTACGCAAGAAAAGAGAAAAAATACAAATATAGTGCAGTGATAAGAATCTTACTGTAGTCCCCTCCTTACGTCCCTGAATCTGAAGTCACGTAATCTAAAGTCACTTAATACAAACACACACTTGAACTTAAACACGCAAACGCTCACAAACTCGCATTGTTTGTCTGCTTGTATAAGAGCAGCTTTTAAACCAGACAGCTTTTTTTTTGTCTGGATTCAAAGTTTTTTTCCCCTCTGGATTCAAAGGGGATTTCCCAATAAACTCTCTGAAAATATCATTAACTAGATTCTGGAACACAGCTGGAGCATTGCTCAACCTAAATGGCATTACTAGATACTCAAAGTGACCTTCAAGGCTGTTAAATGCCATTTTCTATTCATCCCCCTCCTTAATGCGTATGAGATTATTTGCCCCTCTGAGGTCAAGTTTAGTAAACCACTGAGGCCCGAAATTTGACTGAATAGATACAGAATCAACAGGAATGGATATTGATTTTTGACGTGATCCTATTCAATTCTCTTTAATCAATACAGGGCCTAAGGCCCCCATGCGATGACAAAGAAGAAACCAGCTCCCATAGGAGATCTATACCGCCTGATATGTCAATTTTTCATGCTGTTCTGTATATAATCCCTCATTGGCTAATATCCATGGCCAGGTTATAGATTCATCTATTATCTGCCAGAATCTGCCACCAACTTAATCACACAATCATGAGATCTATGTGGTGGAGGAAGTTTGAGCAACTCTGGGAAAATACATCAGCGAAATCTCTGACATACTCCGAGAGGAGTTTAAACTATAGCATGTAGCAAGCTTGCAAGACAGAAAGGCATGAAGCGGCGTAAATTGTTCAACACTTCTTCAGCTCCAATCAGGTCCTGTTAATAACTGGAATGTGCTGCTGGTGCCACTGTAACCCTAAAATGGCATTAGCAGGTAAATATTTCATTTCAAATAAAGAACACATCTCTGATAGTGAATCCCGAATTTTAATCGCGAATATCGCCACTTCGAGAATTAGCGAATATTTAGAATATAGTGATATATATTCGTAATTTTCGAATATTCTACATTTTTTCCCTCTGAACCCATGATCCCTCCCTGCTTCTTGCTTGTGGGCCAATGAGAAGGCTGCAATGTCTTTGTCTGAGCTTAGCAACATCCCTAGAAACCAATAGGAAATTTGCCTACCACTTTAGTATATAAGAATCTTCCCAGCAACCATTGTATGCAGTATTTTGCAGATCTGAGAGATACAGATATATATATAATACAGATAGTTAGTGGGAGATAGTTAGTGTACGTTAAATAGTGATATAGTGTAGCTGATGGTTCTTCTGTCCATACATACATGCTACATACATACTGTAGTGCTGTATGTATGTATGTATGTATGTATGTATGCTACATACATACATGCATAGTGCTGTGATGTCACAAGTTCACAACAATACTTAGTTCACCAATCACTAAATGTAGTCTGACCTGTTAAAATGTGAAGTTGCACGCATTGCGCCAAAATATTTGCATCATAAGTGCCGATTTCACAATCACGAATATATTGGAGCACTCCATCTGCATATAAAGCTATTGTAATGTTCTGCCATGCTAACCATTTTCTCCAGTCTCAGGAAACTTCTAGCAGCTTGAAAAATATAGCTATAGTGACCCATGCGTTATTTCGCGCGCATTATGCAAATATTACATTGCCAATTTTTCGCAATCAAGAAAATAATCTCAAATTCGTGAATTTGCGAATATATGATGAATATTCCACCAAATATTCACGAAATATCGCAAATTTGAATATTGCCCGACCGCTCATCACTATTAAAGAGTAAAGTGCATATATATTTTTCTTTTTTGAATGAAATACGCCCCTATGCGGTTTCAACAGAAATCACTGCAACACTGCAGTGCGTATATATATTTTTCTGTTTTTACTGTAATAGGTCCCTATACCCTTTCACAAGAAATAACTGCACAAGTGACCAGAGAATATATATTTCTTGTTGGACGGAAAAAGGCCACTATACGCTTTAACCAGAAAACAATTAAAGAGTGAAGTGCGTATATATTTTTCTTTTTTTAATGAAATACTCTCCCATACGGTTTCAACAGAAATCACTGCAACACTGCAGTGTGTATAAATATTTTTCTTTTTTTACTGTAATAGGCCCTATACTCTTTCATCAGAAATAACTGCAGAAGTGACCCGAGAATATACATTTCTTGTTGGATGGAAAAAGGCCACTATACGCTTTAACTAGAAAACAATTAAATAATGAAGTGCGTATATTTTCTTTTTTGAATGAAATACGCCCCTATACGGTTTCAACAGAAATACCTGCAACACTGCAGGACTACTGTGTGTGTTTGACAGCAGCAAGATATTTTTATTTTATACCTATTAGTGACATATACTGTACATCATCCGCAGACTGTGTCTTTAATAATCTGGGCCACATCTAGTGTCCATAATCTGCGGTGTTCTGTAACCAATACTGTGGAACATCTGCAAACAGTGTCTGTATTACAAATTCCAATAATCTGGGCCACATCTAGTGTCCATAATCTGTGGTGTTCATTTACCCTGAATACTACTATTATTAGGACAGGTTTGTGAGGGACAATTTCCCGATGTTTTGCTGTGGTCACTGGGCAGAGCTGTCATTCTGCCCCGTGAGGGCCGTGATTGGCTGAGGGCTGGGCCTGTTATGTTCAATTGTTTGAGTTTTTATTGTTATGGTTTGAGTTTGAGTTTATGACTATGCTGTAAAATATGTTATGGTTATTTGTTTTTTTATGAGTTCTTAAACAGGCCATGCCATTAGTTTACCACCACTCTCATGTGTTATGTTTTTATTTATATTACTATATAAGTTTGGGATGTTTATTGTGCATGGTACATGGCACATGGCGGTGTGCTGTTTGTCACCTTGATGCCATGTGGCGGATCATGCTGGTGGTGGTGAGGTTGCTAGTGTTCACACCCCTACTCATTTTGCCTCCAATGTACTGTCTTCCTCCATTATGTTCCCGGGTTTGAGTTTTTATTATTATGGTTTGAGTTAGAGTTTATGAATAGGATGTAAAATATGCAATGGTTATTTGGTTATTTATGAGTTCTTATTTTGGTATGGCACAGTTTGCAAATTACAAATCGTCCGCACTTTCCTCAAAAAAGCACCAGATTGCGGAACACCTACCCCTTTGGCAAGCGAGATTTCCGCAAGGGGGAACAGTTGCGGACCTGTTGGTGTGGCCCGCCTTCTCCTTTTTGCCACCCCACAGCCTCTTCCAGCCTATTGTGCTGCTGTGGATCCCTTCCCCTTTGTCCTGCTGTCCTCGCTTGGCTTGCCACCTTTCCAGGTTGGGTCTGCGATGTCATCGTCTCCCATCTCCTCTTCCACTTCCTCACTCTGGTCATCCTCCTGACTTGTGTTGACCTAACAAGACCCTCACTCATTGACAACTGTGTCTTATCCGCATCATCCACCTCGTAAAACACTAATTGCCATTCCCCACTGTCATCTTCTTCTGACTGTGGATGCTGAAGAGTTTGGGGATCAATGCACAAGATCTCCTAATGTCCCTCTTCAGAGAGGGTCAGCTCACCTGCAGGCCTTCACCTACAATCTTTACAGGGCAATCAAAAAATATTCTTAAATTTCAATACATTTTTCCTAGCCAGTGCTGACCGCCATTCCCTGCGCTAACTCTGCAATGTAACATTACCACAAGCAAAAATTATTTTTAAAATTCAATAAAATTTTATTGTGGCCAGTGTTTTTGATAATATTTCTGCAATGTCCTTGCACTGGCAGCCGGGGGTGACATAACTCGTTAGCACGGAGGAATCTCGTTGGTTATCGGAATGAACCAGACAAATCGCTTCACCCACTCACAACGGCCATGCACCAACACCCACAGAATCGAGAAAGAGGTATCAATCCATCAATCCTTTCAGTGTCCGGGCCGGATGAGGTTTCCCATGTGGAATTAAATTAAGCAGCAGGCTCCACTCCTGGTGGTACCCTTTCGTCAATTAGTTTAAGTTTCAGCTTTGCAACCATACTTTGGTTTCCAGGAAAATGCTTGGCGGGTAATAGGAATAACGCAGACGGATCGTGTGTCGGATCGTTTTCAAAACAGGCTATAAATTTCATCCTAGATTAATGAAAACAGTCTTGGCAAATGCTTTCAGTTTGGTTCTTCTGGCGCCAGTCAAAGAATTTAACCTCTAGCAGCGCAATACGGATACCTCTGGCCATCCATCTTAATCATTGCTTCAGTTCGGAAAAATTTAATTTTTGGCAGCACTTGCACTTTATTTACAATTGAATATACAGGAAAGATTGTTTCCTAGCAATTTTTCTGTTTTGGGCATATTTTTGTCAGTCTGTAAAAGTGGCATACATCTAAGACAACATGGTTCCCAGCAGCGACCTGGGAGTCCAAGATGCATCCAGACATGGTCCCTATGCTGTTCCCGATCAATTTTGGTGGTGTTTCTGTCACTTTCTGACCTTTTCCAATGGACCAGGCACCCTCCCGTCTTGAGAGCAGGGGGTGCTGGTTGTCTCCTATTGTCTTCTATTATACTCGGGTGCTCGGCCGAGCACACAAATATAGCAATGTGTTCGGGCCGAACACCCAAACACTTTTGCCACTCTGTGGTCTCCTCATGCTGCTGCCATCTCCACACTATGTCACCTTGCCACGTTGTGGTATCCTGCTGCTGCTGCCATCTCCACACTATGTCACCTTGCCACTCTGTGGTATCCTCCTGATGCTGCTGATGCTGCTACTGCCATCTCCACACTATGTCACCTTGCTACTCTATGGTATCCTGCTGCTGCCATCTTTATACTATATCACCTTGCCACTCTGTGGTCTCCTCATTCTGCTGCCATCACCACACTATGTCACATTGCCACTCTGTCGTCTCCTCATGCTACTGCCATCTCCATACTATGTCACCTTGCCACTCTGTGGCATCCTCCTGATGCTGCTGCTGCTGCTACTGCCATGCCCACACTATGTGACCTTGCCACTATGAGGTATCCTGCTGCTGCTACCATCTCCACACTATGTCACCTTGCCATTCTGTGGTCTCCTCATGCTGCTGCCATCTCCACACTATGTCACCTTGCCACTCTGTGGTCTCCTCATGCTGCTGCCATCTCCACACTATGTCACCTTGCCACTCTGTGGTATCCTCCTGATGCTGCTGCCATCTCCACACTATGTGACCTTGCCACTCTGTGGTATCCTGCTGCTGCTGCCATCTCCACACTATGTCACCTTGCCACTCTGTGGTCTCCTCATGCTATTGCGATTTCCACACTAGGTCACCTTGCCACTCTGTGGTCTCCTCATGCTATTGCCATCTCCACACTATGTCACCTTGCCACTATGTGGTATCCTGCTGCTGCCATCTCCACACTATATCATCTTGCCACTCTGTGGTCTCCTCATTCTGCTGCCATCACCACACTATGTAACCTTGCCACTCTGTGGTCTCCTCATGCTGCTGCCATCTCCACACTATGTAACCTTGCCACTCTGTGGTATTCTCCTGATGCTGCTGCTGCTACTGCCATCTCCACACTATGTGACCTTGCCACTCTGTGGTATTCTGCTGCTGCTGCCATCTCCACACTATGTCACCTTGCCACTCTGTGGTCTCCTCATGCTGCTGCCATCTCCACACTATGTCACCTTGCCACTCTGTGGTCTCCTCATGCTGCTGCCATCTCCACGCTATGTCACCTTGCCACTCTGTGGTCTCCTCATGCTATTGCTATCTCTACACTAGGTCACCTTGCCGCTCTGTGGTATTCTGCTGCTGCTGCTGCCATCTCCACTCTACATCACTTTGCCACTCTGTGGTCTCCTCATTCTGCTGCCATCACCACACTATGTCACTTTGCCACTCTGCGGTATTCTCCTAATGCTTCTGCTACTGCAATCTCCACACTATGTCACCTTGCCACTCTGTGATATCCTTCTGCTGCTGCCATCTCCACACTATGTCACCTTGCCACTCTGTGGTCTCCTCATGCTGCTGCCATCTCCACACTATGTCACCTTGCCACTCTGTGGTATCCTCCTGATGCTGCTGCTGCCATCTCCACACTATGTGACCTTGCCACTCTGTGGTATCCTGCTGCTGCTGCCATCTCCACACTATGTCACCTTGCCACTCTGTGGTCTCCTCATGCTATTGCCATCTCCACACTATGTCACCTTGCCACTATGTGGTATCCTGCTGCTGCCATCTCCACACTATATCATCTTGCCACTCTGTGGTCTCCTCATTCTGCTGCCATCACCACACTATGTAACCTTGCCACTCTGTGGTCTCCTCATGCTGCTGCCATCTCCACACTATGTAACCTTGCCACTCTGTGGTATTCTCCTGATGCTGCTGCTGCTACTGCCATCTCCACACTATGTGACCTTGCCACTCTGTGGTATTCTGCTGCTGCTGCCATCTCCACACTATGTCACCTTGCCACTCTGTGGTCTCCTCATGCTGCTGCCATCTCCACACTATGTCACCTTGACACTCTGTGGTCTCCTCATGCTGCTGCCATCTCCACACTATGTCACCTTGCCACTCTGTGGTCTCCTCATGCTATTGCTATCTCTACACTAGGTCACCTTGCCGCTCTGTGGTATTCTGCTGCTGCTGCCATCTCCACTCTACATCACTTTGCCACTCTGTGGTCTCCTCATTCTGCTGCCATCACCACACTATGTCACTTTGCCACTCTGCGGTATTCTCCTAATGCT
Source organism: Bufotes viridis (assembly GCA_033119425.1). Classification (NCBI taxonomy): domain Eukaryota; kingdom Metazoa; phylum Chordata; class Amphibia; order Anura; family Bufonidae; genus Bufotes; species Bufotes viridis. The sequence continues at coordinate 117,990,891 of CM065597.1, read as the reverse complement.
TCTGCTACTGCAATCTCCACTCTATGTCACCTTGCCACTCTGTGATATCCTTCTGCTGCTGCCATCTCCACACTATGTCACCTTGCCACTCTGTGGTCTCCTCATGCTGCTGCCATCTCCACACTATGTCACCTTGCCACTCTGTGGTATTCTCCTGATGCTGCTGCTGCCATCTCCACACTATGTGACCTTGCCACTCTGTGGTATCCTGCTGCTGCTACCATCTCCACACTATGTCACCTTGCCACTCTGTGGTCTCCTCATGCTATTGCCATCTCCACACTATGTCACCTTGCCACTATGTGGTATCCTGCTGCTGCCATCTCCACACTATATCATCTTGCCACTCTGTGGTCTCCTCATTCTGCTGCCATCACCACACTATGTAACCTTGCCACTCTGTGGTCTCCTCATGCTGCTGCCATCTCCACACTATGTAACCTTGCCACTCTGTGGTATTCTCCTGATGCTGCTGCTGCTACTGCCATCTCCACACTATGTGACCTTGCCACTCTGTGGTATTCTGCTGCTGCTGCCATCTCCACACTATGTCACCTTGCCACTCTGTGGTCTCCTCATGCTGCTGCCATCTCCACACTATGTCACCTTGCCACTCTGTGGTCTCCTCATGCTGCTGCCATCTCCACACTATGTCACCTTGCCGCTCTGTGGTATTCTGCTGCTGCTGCCATCTCCACTCTATATCACTTTGCCACTCTGTGGTCTCCTCATTCTGCTGCCATCACCACACTATGTCACCTTGCCACTCTATGGTCTCCTCATGCTGCTGCCATCTCCACACTATGTAACCTTGCCACTCTGCGGTATTCTCCTAATGCTTCTGCTACTGCAATCTCCACACTATGTCACCTTGCCACTCTGTGGTCTCCTCATGTTGCTGCCATCACCACACTATGTAACCTTGCCACTCTGTGGTTTCCTCATGCTGCTGCCATCTCCACACTATGTCACCTTGCCACTCTGTGGTACACTCCTGATGCTGCTGCTGCTACTGCCATCTCCACAATATGTGACCTTTCCACTCTGTGGTATCCTGCTGCCATCTCCACTCTATGTCACGTTGCCACTCTGTGGTATCCTCATTCTGCTGCCATCTCAACACTATGTCACCTTGCCAATCTGTGGTATTCTCCTGATGCTGCTGCTACTGCAATCTCCACACTATGTAACCTTGCCACTCTGTGGTCTCCTCATGCTGCTGCCACTTCCAGACTCTGTCATTGTGCCGCTTTGTGGTCTCCTCATGCTGCTGCCACATACAGACTTGGTCATTGTGCCACTCGGTGGCCTCCTCATACTGCCGCCACCTCCAGACTCTTTCAATTTGCCGCTTGGAGATCTCCTCATGCTGCTGCCACCCTCAGACTCTGTCATTGTGCCACTCAGCGGCCTACTCATGCTGCTGCCACCTACAAACTCGGTCATTGTGCCGCTCTGTGGTCTCCTCATACTACTGCCACCTCCAGACTCTGTCATTGTGCCACTCGGTGGTCTCCTCATGCTAATGCCATCTCCAGACTCTGTCAATTTGCCGCTCTGTGGTCTCCTCGTGCTGCTGCCACCTCCAGACTCGGTCATTGTGCCACTCTCTAGCCTACTCATGCTGCTGCCACCTCCAGACTTTGTCATTGTGCCTCTCTGTGGTCTCCTCATGCTGCCGCCACCTACAGACCCGGTCATTGTGCCACTCGGTGGCCTCCTCATACTGCCGCCACCTCCAGACTCCGTCATTGTGCAACTCGGTGGCCTTCTCATAATGCTGCTGCTTCCACCTCCCGACCCTGTTATTGGGCCACTCTTTGGTCTCCTCATGCTGCTTACACCTCACCTCTATGTCATGGGTCCACTCTGTGGACTTCTAATGCTGTTCCCACCCTCCCCACTTCATGACTGGGCCACTATTTTGGCTTTCGGCCTGGCTGACATCATCATTTATTTGATACTTCTTCTGATCTGTCAGAAGGAAGGAAACATAATACACACAATGGATCCTGTCTGTGTAGCAGCTGTAGGCCTGTATGGTCCCATCAGAATTGGCTTATGATTTGGTAGCCAAAAGCAGGAGTGGGTAGAAAACACAGATTACATGCAAATATTCCATTCACGTGTCATCTCTGTTTTAGATCCTGTAATTATAATACATATGACACGTGCTCTTCCCAGTCTCTACCAACCCACTATCACACACTGAAGCGATACACTTGCCGCTAGGTAACACAGGCTATAAGCGATTACCTGTTCCTTGGTGCTCTTTCTCTGTGTCTGTTCCTTCTTTTTATGTGTGAGCAATCGTGGTGCTGGATGTCAAGGCAGGATAACTAGGTTACAGCTCACGCCCTGGCCGGTGGCGCGATGCCGAGTGTATATTTCGTACCTCGCACAAATAGTGACGTCACTATGCCAACTACCGTAGTGCTAAAGTTACAGCCCTTTTTGTCATGTATTAGTGGCAAAAGAAAAATATATTTGCCGTTCAGCGGTGCAGTTATATGTTCTAAAGCCTTTTGTTGCGTGTATTAGTGGAAAAAGAAAAATATATTTGCCATTCAGCGGTGCAGTTATATGTTCTAAAGCCCTTTTTGTTGTGCAATAGTGACAAAATGAAAATATATTTGCCATTCAGGGGTGCAGTTATATGTTATAAAACCTTTTGTGGAGTGTATTAGTGTAAAAGTAAAATATGTTTGCCGTTCAGTGGGGCAGTTATATGTTCTAAAGCCTTTTGTGGCGTGCATTAGTGACAAAATAAAAATATATTTGCCGATCAGCGGTGAAGTTATATGTTCTAAAGCCTTTTGTGGCGTGCATTAGTGGCAAAATAAAAATATATTTGCCGTTCAGCAGTGCAGTTATAGGTTCTAAAGCCTTTTGTGGGGTGTATTACTGGCAAAAGAAAAATATATTTGCAGTTCAGTAGTGCAATTATATGTTCTAAAGCCTTTTGTGGCGTGTATTAGTGGAAAAATAAAAATATTTTTGCCGTTCAGCGGTGAAGTTATATGTTCTAAAGCTTTTTGTGGAGTGTACTAGTGGCAAAAGTAAAATATATTTTTCGTGCAGTGGTGCAGTTATATATTATAAAGCCCTCTTTTGTGTATTAGTGGGGAAAAAAGGGCATTTAATTTCCTTTTTATTTATTTGATCTAACAGTTTGTCAGACAGAAAAGTGCCACCCCTGCACAGAGTAGTGGCAGAGGTCTAAATGTTTCTGGCGCAGGCACAGGTCACAGCAGAGTAAAAGACCGTGGCAGCAGGGGTCAATTCGAGAGGCCTGAGCTCCCAGTGTCAGCTAGCGGTCGTGTCGTGATCAGTAATCCAGCGGTTCTTGAATGGTTGACTCGATCTTCGACTTCGACGCAAGTGACATCAGATACCCCCAGTCAGTAGGTTCATCAGACTTAAACCTTAGTTGGCATGGCTCGGGAGCAGGCTCTGTGCCCTCACCTGTCCGCAACCCGCCTCTGTCCTTTTCTGTTCCCTCAGCCAGAGAATTGTATGCTGTGGGCTTAGCTCCTCTATACAGTGAGGATGAACTACTAGAAGACAGTCTGCAGCTACTGTCAAGCCAAGATGTGGAGAAGACATCCGCCGCGTCCTCCACTAGGTGGGCAAGTAGTGATGAGGAGAGTGGGGTGGGATCTGGTGTTGCGAGCGGTCAGGCTCCTGACCCAAAGATAGTAGAGGAGGACATCAGTGATGTGCAGACACAGTACTCGATGATGATGATGTAACTGATCGCACTTGGGAGCCAGGTGACGAAGGGGCTTCATCATCATCGGGAGAAGAGGGTAGCAGCTTGCACGTGAGGCAGCAGCGGAGCCAGCAAGTCGCTAGGGTGGCCAGGAGTCAGCAAGGTGGCAACAGTGGGAGGTCAGGAGACAAACATGCCAGGGGTAGACCCCCCCGCATCGCAAGAGCCTACCTGCCCGGGAAGTAGTGGTGCATGAGTTCACGGAGGCAGCTGCGGTAAAAGTCAGTCAGTGCGTAGTTTTGGGAGTAAAATCACCTACTCGGAGGTGGCAGTTTTCTGTGAAGCCGCCAGAGGAGTTGAACAAGACAATATGTAGAACCTGTGGGCAGAAGGTGAAGCTTTGCCAGGGTGCCAATGTTGGCATCACGACCCTGCGTCAACATATGCAGTGTCACCATAAAGTGGCCTGGGAGAACCATGGCTCCGATGCGGTTGTCCAGCCTGCCGCAGAAACCAATGCATCACTCAGTGGCAACCAGATTATTTCAGGCAGTCAAGGGCCACCACCTCAGCTGAAGGTGAGCTGTCTGTTCTTCCCATCATCTGCTGGTCCTGATGCTTCTGCTCCTTACCCTCCTACTCCTTGTCAGTCATTCCTTCAGCAATCGATCACCAAAGCAATTGCCAAGAGACAACAGTATGCGTGCAGTCATCCAACTGCGCAGAAGCTGAATGTGCTCCTGTCCAAGTTGCTGGTTCTGCTGTCCCTCCTTTTCCAAGTGGTCACCCACTCACCTCTGCACCTTTCAGAGAACTGATGGCTTGTCGCGAGCTGATGTGGAGAGTCCTAAGCCGTAATTTCTTTGCCAAAAAGGCAGTACCAGACCTGCACGCAAATGCAGAACAGAAGGTGGGCCAGTCCTTGAGCCTGTCCATGTCTGCCAAAGTGCATGGCAGCGCGAACGTGTGTAGCTGTAACTACGGTCAGGCACAATACATGTCCTTTACGGCCCTCTTGGGTGAATGTGGTTCCTGCACAGCCACACCATGTTGGGTTAATAATAGTTCAATTAAGAACTATTAATTATGGTCATAAAAATAATTAACCATGAATTTTTCATAACTTTTCAAAATCATGACCTGGTAAATTGTAGATAACCTAATTGATACATCTGAGTCCGACTATTTCCTCAGGAAATAAGTTCTTTTCACGTGAGATGACATTAATGCTAAAGATGTAGTTTTGACATTAAATAATAATACGCGAGTATCATAAAAATATGCAGATTTATTGGTTACAAGGTTATAAGCATAAATAAAAAAACACAATGTTATATGCAAATGAATAGATACGGCATTGATATAAAGCATAACAAACTTAACAATACATGTAAGTAGGAACAATTTGTCACATTATAACAAAGCTAATATTTGGTAAGGATATTAAAAAAGGAAGTTAAGTTATATTTATCACTTCTGTTCAGAGGAAACCTCATGATATCATGATGGGCATGTCTAATCCTAGACATCAATATGGAATGCTGAATACATTCCTCCCCTTCTAACCAACTGCACCTCACATGACTTCAGGAATGGGCAAATCCATCCAAGTATATAACTTAGAAGAGATAACTGTATGCTTCCGCCCCATCCTGGACTATTATCACATGTATGACTTGGTAAGACTATTAAGACACACAACATAAATGGGAAGAACTTGGTTCTGATGCCTGTAGGTCTCATGTCAGTGTCGGCATACTACCACAGCCAGGATCATTCATTGCATGTCATATTTGCTTTTCAGGTCACATCACAGCTCGCCATTCTCAGTTGGTGTGGTCAATTACATCTTTTGCTAAGGTAGCAGGAAAAATAAAATAAAAAAAGGGGCGTTTAAAAAAAGAAAAAACAAAACAAAAACTACAACTAAAATTAAATGGAAAATTAAGAATATATAAAACTTTATCAGCTTACAAACTCGCTACTTGACGTTTCTTCAAAGACTGCTATAGGTTCAGAGTGTTGGGTAAGTCACGTTTCATCAGTTTGCGGTATCGCAACGTCAAACCGAACACTTCGCTCAGGTCACGGCGGTTTCAACTATTTTGTTTTTCTGATGCTTCCGCTGGCACTGGTTTTGTTGCCATTTTTTGGCCCACAATATAATCATTTTCACCACTAGTGTTGGGCGCAAGTATTCGCAAGGCGAGTTTGATCTCAAATATCGTGATTTTGAGATTTGCGAATATGTCAAATACTTGACCCCATATTCGCAATTATGTAAATTCACTCTTGAGATGGATAGTGAGTGATAGGGAAACTGTATCTTGAAGTGAAAATAAAAATAAAATATTCAGACAGAATTTACCCAACCTTAGTTGCTTCTTAGCAGTTTCCACTATTCCTGTCAGTGTAAAGACTTAATAGGTAAAACTGTCCTGCCAATGTTCGTCATTTGAATAATCGCATTAATATATTTGCGGTTTGTATTCCCTTACCTACCTAGCGTTGACAGGTCATGTCAGACTCCAGTATGCTGAATGTATTGTGGAAATTCGCGCCCTTCCATTCACTCAAATGACTCCCGCCATTTCAAGCTTTCTATACGTGAAGAGCTGTTAAAACATTATTAATAACGAACAGTTTTTATGCGCAAGCGAATATAACTTAAAATAATTAATTGCAAGTCATGATATTGGATGCGAAATAACGAATATTGCTAAATCGTGAATGTGCGACGAATGTGATGCTGGTCGTTCGTCGGATGTTGCGAGGTCGCATGTGGGTTATGCGCTCATCACTACTCACCACCTCTCAGTCGTGCGGCATGTCCGTATGCCAGTGTCCAATTTAGGGTTTAAACCGACAGCTATCAGGCCGTTCATTAAGGTGAGGCGCAGCATATGCTTCCTCTAGGTGCGAAAGTTCCGGCCCATATTATCCAGAAGCTAGGTCAGTGGCGCTCTGCATGTTCATTGGGTTCATACCTCAATCTAGTTGAGAGATGTTCTTGCATTCCAGAAGTTGGTCATGTTGGTGTTGTTGCTGGGACTGGTTCCGTTGCCATTTTTGGCCCCCAATATAATCATTCTCTTTCCAACATTCCTTTCAGGGTGCCCGGCTTCGTGTCTTTCAGCAACAGACCAAGACCTTGAGAGTACTCTGTTGCGGTGCTCACGGCACCACTCACCACCTCTCAGTTATGCAGCATGTCCATATGCCAGTGTCCAATTTTAGGGTGGAAACCGACAGCTATTGGGCCTTTCCTTCAGGTCAGGTGCAGCATGTGCTGCCTCTGGGAACAAAAGTTCTGGCCCATGTTATCCGAAAATTAGGCACTCTGCATGTTCAATAGGTTCATACCTCAGCCAAGTCGAGAGATGTTCTTGCATTCCAGAGGTTGGTCATGTTAGTGTTGTTGCTACGTACTATTGTGTATTTAGTTGTTGGTTTTTGGCCCCCTTCAGGCATTCCTCCTACGCAGCGTTTATGGCACAACTCAGGCCACTTAGCTTAATTAGGTAGGCAGGTAGACCGTTACATGTCATGTATCCCCGACCACAAGTTTGAAGGCCGATTTATTGGCCTGTATTTGTGGGAGGGGTGTAAGTAGTACATTTATACCAGGCAGGCGCCTCCCTTGGGTGTGTAGACGGTGCTGCATACCCTCCCAACCCGCCCTTCTTTTCATAAACACCTTAAAAGGTATGCCCCCCTTCAGGCATTCCTCCTACGCAGCGGTTATGGCACAACTTAAGCCGCTTAGCTTAATTAAGTAGGCAGGTAGATGGTTACGTGTCATTTAGCCCCGACCACAAATAACAATATAATATAAAGTAATATATTTGTCCTACTGATTGTCTTATGCTAAGGACTAACTTAGGCTCATTAAATGAATACATAGATGTTATATTTTTGCTTCATTACTAAATACTTAATTTTATAAGGAATTATTACCAGCTGCTTCTATAGTTTATCTTATCTCCCGTCATAAATTTATACATAGACAAGGGGGTTTTCTTCTCAGACTGGTACATTCAAGAGAAGAACAAACACCAATCAGCAGCAGCCTTTATACACAGTAACCTTTTTGCGACCTTACTTTGGCCTTCTCAAGACATACAAAATTGTAAATATAAACGAGCATGGCTCCTAAAGGCAATAAATATCCATCTTGAATAGAATAATTGGATATCTAATTGGGTACCTATGAAAAGTCACAACATATCCCCCCTTTTCAGCATATTCAATTTCGTTATTAGAAGGTTGAATAGGCTGAAATACAATACAGGGTTGAATGCTCCAAATCATTAGGGATTGGGGAACACAATTTTTAACTTGGAATAAATGAATCACAACTTTGTGTGTACTCTTACGGCACACAGAGAGAAGGCAAAAAACAAACAAACTGTGAGGTAGAAGCCAATTTTCCCACTTAAGGGGAGTACAAAATTCCTTCCCGACTCCATTCAAGCAATCAGAAGTACTCCCTGGATCAACGACCCATCTCTAGTAGCTATATCCTGTAATATTATTACACTCCAGAAATACATCCAGGCCCCTCTTGAATTCCTTTATTGTACTCACCATCACCACCTCCACAGGCAGAGAGTTCCATAGTCTCACTGCTCTTACTGTGAATAATCCTCTTCTATGTTTGTGTACAAACCTTCTTTCCTCCAGACGCAGAGGATGTCCCCTCGTCACAGTGACAGTCCTGGGAATAAATAGATGATGGGAGAGATCTCTGTACTGACCCCTGATATATTTATACATAGTTGTTAGATCTCCCCTCAGTCGTCTTTTTTCCAAAGTAAATAACCCAAATTTTGATAATCTTTCAGGGTACTGTAGTTGCCCCATTCCAGTTATTACTTTAGTTGCCCTCCTCTGAACCCTCTCCAGCTCTGCTATGTCTGCCTTGTTCACAGGAGCCCAGAACTGTACACAGTACTCCATGTGTGGTCTGACTAGCGATTTGTAAAGTGATAGGACTATGTTCTCATCACGGGCGTCTATGCCCCTTTTGATGTAACCTATTATCCTATTGGCCTTGGAGGGAGCTGCCTGACACTGGTTTTTGAAGCTTAGTTTGCTGTTTATTAAAATTCCTAAATCCTTTTCCATGTTAGTGTTATCGAGTGTTTTACCATTTACTATGTACGGGTGACTTGCATTATTCCTTCCCATGTGCATAACTTTACATTTGTCAGTGTTAAAACTCATCTGCCATTTCTCTGCCCAAGCCTCCAATCTATCCAGATCCCTCTGTAGCAGTGTATTGTCCTCTTCAGTGTTAATTACTTTACACAGTTTAGTGTCATTTACAAAAATTTATATTTTACTATGCAAGCCTTCTACAAGATTATTAATAAATATATTGAAAATAATAGGGCCCCGTACTGACCCCTAAAGTACCCCACTAGTGACAGTTACCCAATTTGAGTGTGTACCGTTAATAACCAGCCTCTGTTTTCTTTCACTCAACCAGTTACTTACCCACTTACAGACATTTTCTCCCAGTCCGAGCATCCTCATTTTATATACTAACCATTTATGTGGTACAGTGTCAAATGCTTTGGAAAAGTCCAGATATACGACATCCATTGATTCACCGCTGTCAAGTCTAGAACTTACCTCCTTATAGAAACTGATTAAATTCGTTTGATATGACCGATCCCTCATGAAGCCATGCTGATATGGTGTTATTTGCTTATTTCCTTTGAGATCCTCTAAGATAGCATCTCTCAGAAAACCGTCAAACAGTTTCCCAACAACAGATGTTAAACTTACCAGCCTATAGTTTCCAGGCTCTGTTTTTGGACCCTTTTTGAATACTGGCACCACATTTGCTATGCGCCAATCCTGTGGAACATTCCCTGTCAGTATAGAGTCCGCAAATAAAGTCTGGCTATGACATTACCTAATTCCTTTAGGATACAGGATGTATGCCATCCGGTCCTAGTAATTGTCTATTTTAATCTTTTAAAGTCGCTGTTGTACTTCTTCTTGGGTCAGACAGGACACTTTTAATGGGGGATTTATTTTTACATTAAGCATTTCATCTGACAGTTTATTTTCTTTAGTGAATACATTGGAGAAAAAAATATTAAACAGCTTTGCTTTCTCCTCGTCGCTCTCTGCAACTCCCCCTTCATTACTCTTTAAAGGGCCGACACCTTCAGATTTATACTTTTTAACATTTATATAATTGAAGAAAATGTTAGGGTTAGTTTTACTATCTTTGGCAAATAATCTCTCGGTCTCCAGTTTGGCCGCTTTTATTTGTTTTATTTGTTTTTTACATACTATTTTTTTCTTTATAGTTTTTTAGTGCTTCCTGGCTCCCCTCCTGTTTTAGTGATTTATATGCTTTCTTTTTGTCATGTATTGCTTTCTTTACATTTCTATTTATCCACATTGGTTTCTTTTTGTTCCTTAACCTTTTATTCCCATACGGTATGTACCTCTCACAATGAGAATTTAGGATGCTTTTAAAGATATCCCATTTTGTGGCTGTATTTTTGTTCTTGAGGACTTTGTCCCAGTCAGTTAGGCCTATGGCCTTGCTTAGTTGGCTAAATTTAGCTTTTTTGAAGTTTGGTACTTTTGTTCTTCCCTGTAGAAATGCTCTTTTGGATGATAATTGGAAGGTTATCACTTTATGGTCACTATTTCCCAGGTGTCCCCCAATTTGCACATCTGTTGTTCTGTCAGGTCTATTGGTTAATACTAAGTCCAGTATGGCTGTCCCTCTAGTCGGGTCCTGAACCAGTTGGCAAAGGTAATTGTCTTTGGTTATTGCCAAGAACCTGTTTCCTTTATGCGATGTACAGCTTTCAGTTTCCCAGTCTATATCTGGGTAATTGAAGTCCCCCATAATAAACACCTCATTATGATTTTCGGCCTTGTCTATCTCGTTTAGTAATAGATTTTCTGTGGACTCTGGTATATTATGTGGTTTGTAGTAAACTCCTATTAGTAATTTATTATTGTTTTTGGCTCCATGTATCTCTACCCATAGTGACTCCGCATGTTCATGTCCCTCACTTATACCTTCTCGGACTGTGGGCTTTAGATAGGACTTTACATAAAGGAAGACCCCTCCCCCTCTCCTGTTTTGACTATCCTTTCTAAACAGACTGTAACCCTGTACATTAACTGCCCAGTCATAGCTATCATCCAGCCATGTCTCAGTTATTCCCACTTGGATACATCTTGGATACATCTGGGTTGGCTCCGACTGGACGTCTCTTTGCGTCACGGATAGCCTTGACCTCAGGTTCTCTTGGTTCCGGATACTAAGGCCCCTTTCACATGGGCGAGTTTTCCGCGCAGGTGCAATGCGTGAGGAGGACGCATTGCACCCACACTGAATCCGGACCCATTCATTTCTATGGGGCTGTGCACATGAGCTGTGATTTTCACGCATCACTTCTGCGTTGCGTGAAAATCGCAGCATGCTCTATATTGTGTGTTTTTCACGCAACGCAGGCCCCATAGAAGTGAATGGGGCTGCGGGAAAATCCCAAGCATCCGCAAGCAAGTGCGGATGCGTTGCGATTTTCCCGCATGGTTGCTTAGCAACGGGACCCGATCTTTATTATTTTCCCTTATAACATGGTTATAAGGGGAAATAATAGCATTCTTAATAAAGAATGCATAGTAAAATGAAGTGTAAGGGGTTAAAAATAATAAAAGTTAACTTACCTTAGCCACTTGATCGCGTAGTTGCGATCTGTCCTCTCTTTCCCAGCATCAGCTAAGAACTAAAGGACCTGTGATGACGTCACATCATGGTCAATCACATGGTCCATCTTACCATGGTGATGGACCATGTGATTGGACCATGTGATGTGACGTCATCACAGGTCCTTAGTTCTTAGCTGATGCTGGGAAAGAGAGGACAGATCGCAACTACGCGATCAAGTGGCTAAGGTAAGTTAACTTTTATTATTTTTAACCCCTTCCACTTCATTTTACTATGCATTCTTTATTAAGAATGCTATTATTTCCCCTTATAACCATGTTATCAGGGGAAATAATACATTCTCCAGAAGACCCGAAACCGGACTTCAGTGATGAAGTCCGGCTTTGGGTCTGGGTACCAAACATGGGGATTTTTCTCACGCGCGTGCAAAATGCATTACAAACGTAAGACAAACTACCGGGTATCATGAATAGATATAACTATTCTTCCTCTGCCAGGCTAATACAGCCTTAGGTGTTATGCCTATTTAGGATCATAACCCAATCAATACTTTTAGACTACCTTGAAACAGAGTAATATATATGTGTCCATATATCTGCATGGAATACAGTGATGACAAGTTAGTCACAATTGATAGGCAACCAATATGGTTAGTATCGCTGTTCATTATTTATTTATTTTCATGCGATACCACCACTAATCACATGAAATTTCTGATGTGTCTCCATCTTCAAATTTTTGATTTTCAAATCTCAGTTCAGCTCTTGCCTTTTTAAGAACTGAAATAAAACTCTACAGTCATGGCCAAAAGTTTTGAGAATTACATAAATATTGGAATTTGGAAAAGTTGCTGCTTAAAGTTCTGTGTCATGCCAACAGTAAAGCATCCTGAGACCATTCATGTGTGGGGTTGCTTCTCATCCAAGGGAGTGGGCTCACTCACAATTCTGCCCAAAAACATAGCCATGAATAAAGAATGGTACCAAAACACCCTCCAACTTCTTCCAACAATCCAACAACAGTTTGGTGAAGAACAATGCATTTTCTAGCACGATGGAGCACAGTGCCATAAGGCAAAAGTGATAACTAAGTGGCTCGGGGACCAAAACGTTGACATTTTGGATCCATGGCCTGGAAACTCCCCAGATCTTAATCCCATTGAGATCTTGTGGTCAATCCACAAGAGGCGGGTGGACAAACAAAAACCCACTAATTCTGACAAACTCCTAGAAGTCATTATGAAAGAATGGGTTGCTATCAGTCAGGAATTGGCCCAGAAGTTGATTGAGAGCATGCACAGACGAATTGCAGAGGTCCTGAAAAAGAAGGGCCAACACTGCAAATACTGACTCTGCATAAATGTCATGTAATTGTCAATAAAAGCCTTTGAAATGTATGAAGTGTGTGTAATTATATTTTACTACATCACAGAAACAGCTGAAACAAAGATCTAAAAGCAGTTTTGCAGCAAACTTTGTGAAAACTAATATTTGTGTCATTCTCAAAACTTTTGGCCACGACTGTACACAAACATCATGTTAATGATTCTGTGGAAAAATTAGATTAGTAATCAATATCATTGATCATTTATTGACTTACTATGATTATTTGCTCAGTGAAGCAGTTTGTTTTGTTTACCGGACATTTCAGCACAGTATTAAACAACTTTCCTTTACTCTTTATTCACTTCATAAGGTAAAGAATTTACATTCAGTGGAGTTGGGAGAATCTTGCTCTTCCTTTCCATTAGGCTGACTCAAGAAATCAGCTCGCAGTATAGCTCTGAGACCTCTGACCTCTTCACTGACATGTACCTAGGAATTAGGAATGCGCTCCTTCCCTCCTCCCATCTTTAAGATGGTGGCAAAATTTTGGGACATACAGCATCTGCAAGAGAACTAATTGTACACATAACAGAGCTCTGTGATCCCTGGGAGTATACTGTGGTCTGCTATTACCACTAGAGTTGAGCGAACATCTGGATGTTCTGGTTCGAGAAGTTCGGCCGAACTTCCTGAAAATGTTCGGGTTCGGGATCCGAACTCGACCCGGACTTCATCCCGAACCCGAAACCCATTGAAGTCAATGGGGACCCGAACTTTTGGGCACTAAAAAGGCTGTAAAATAGTCCAGGAAAGGGCTAGAGGGCTGCAAAAGGCAGCAACATGTAGGTACATACAATGCAAACAAATGTGGATAGGGAAATGAATTAAAATAAAATAAATAAAAATTAAGCAATATCAATTGGAGAGAGGTCCCATAGCAGGTAATTAAGCTTTAAGTCACCCAGCAATGGAGAAGGCCACTTTTAGATAATTAGGCCCCTGGCACACAGGTGGAGGAGAGAGGTCGCATAGCAGAGAATCAGGCTTCATGTCACCCAGCAATAGAGAAGGCCACTTCCAAATATTTAGCCCATGGCACCCAGACAGAGGACAGAGGTCGCATAGCAGAGAATCAGGCTTCATGTCACCTACCACTGGAATAGGCCACTTTCAGATAATTAGGCCACTGGCACCTAGACCTAGGAGAGGTTCATTCAACTTTTGGTTGCACCGCGATATAATGGTAAAATGAAAAAAAGAGGATTCAATAAAGAAGTGCCCCGAAGTACAAGAATATATGGTTGACGGGGAGGCAGTTATAAATGTCTATTCTGCACAAGGGATGGACAGGTCCTGTGGGATCCATGCCTGGTTCATTTTTATGAATGTCAGCTTGTCCACGTTGGCTCTGGACAGGCGGCTGCGTTTGTCAGTAATGACGCCCCCTGCCATGCTGAATACACGTTCAGACAAAACGTTGGCCGCCAGACAGGCCAGCACCTCCAAGGCATAAAAGGCTAGCTCTAGCCACGTGGACAATTTGGAGACCCAGAAGCTGAATGGGGTCGAACCATCAATCAGTACGTAGAGGGGTGTGCACACGTACTGTTCAAACATGTTAGTGAAATGCTGCCTCCTGCTAACACGTTCCGTATCAGGTGGTGGTGCAGTTAGCTGTGGCGTGGTGAAAAAACTTTTCCACATTTCTGCCATGCTAACCCTGCCCTCAGAGGAGCTGGCCGTGACACAGCTGCGTTGGCGACCTCCTGCTCCTCCTCTGCCTTCGCCTTGGGCTTCGACTTGTTCCCCTGTGACATTTGGGAATGCTCTCAGGAGCACGTCTACCAGTGTGCGCTTGTACTTGTGCATCTTCCTATCACGCTCCAGTGCAGGAAGTAAGGTAGGTACATTGTCTTTGTACCGGGGATCCAGCAGGGTGGCAACCCAGTAGTCCGCACACGTTAAAATGTGGGCAACTCTGCTGTCATTGTGTAGGCACTGCAGCATGTAGTCGCTCAAGTGTGCCAGACTGCCCAGAAGTTAGGACAAACTGAACTCTGTGGGAGGCGTATTGTCATCGTCCTCCGTATCCCCTCAGCCCCGCACCAGTGATGGGCCTGAGCTGTGTTGGGTGCCACCCCGCTGTGAACCTGCTTCATCCTCATCCTCCTCCACCTCCTACTCATCCTCCTCGTACTCCAGTAGTGGGCCCTGGCTGGCCACATTTGTACCTGGCCTCTGCTGTTGCAAAAAACCTCCCTCTGAGCCACTTCTAACAGACTGGCCTGAAAGTGCTAAAAATGACCCCTCATCCTCCTCCTCCTCCTGGGCCACCTCTTCTTCCATCATCTCCCTAAGTGTTTTCTCAAGGAGACATAGAAGTGGTATTGTAACGCTGATAACGGCGTCATCGCCACTGGCCATGTTGGTGGAGTACTTGAAACAGGGCACACAGGTCTCGCATGGAGGCCCAGTCATTGGTGGTGAATTGGTGCTGTTCCGCAGTGCGACTGACCCGTGCATGCTGCAGCTGAAACTCCACTATGGCCTGCTGCTGCTCGCACAGTCTCTCCAGCATGTGCAAGGTGGAGTTCCACCTGGTGGGCACCTCGCATATAAGGCGGTGAGCGGGAAGGCCGAAGTTACGCTGTAGCGCAGACAGGCGAGCAGAGGCAGGATGTGAACGCCGGAAGCGCGCACAGACGACCCGCACTTTATGCAGCAGCTCTGACATGTTGGGGTAGTTTGTGTATAAACTTCTGCACCACCAAATTTAGCACATGCGCCAGGCAAGGGATGTGCGTCAAATCGTCTAGTCCTAGAGTTGCGACGAGATTTCGCCCATTATCGCACACCACCAGGCCGGGCTTGAAGCCCACTGGCAGAAACCACTCGTCGGTCTGTTGTCCATACCCCGCCACAACTCCTGCGAGGTGTGGGGCCTGTCCCCCAAACATATGAGTTTCAGAACGGCCGGCTGACGTTTACGAGTCGAGTAGGAGAAGGAGGCTACAGGAGACAAAGAATGATGCCCTGCGATCCTTGGCGGCGAAAGGACGTGTGCCAAAGAACTCTCCGCCTGGGGCCCAGCCGCCACTACATTTACCCAGTGTGCAGTTAGGGAGATATAGCGTCCCTGGCCGTGCTTACTGGTCCACGTATCTGTGGTTAGGTGGACCTTGCCACAGATGGCGTTGCGCAGTGCACACTTGATTTTATCGGATACTTGGTTGTGCAGGGAAGGCACGGCTGCCTTGGAGAAGTAGTGGCGGCTGGGAACAACATACTGTGGGATAGCCATCACCATCAGCTGTTTGAAGCTGTCTGTGTCCACCAGCCTGAATGACAGCATTTCAAAGGCCAGTAGTTTAGAAATGCTGGCATTCAGGCCCAGGGCTCGAAGGTGGGTAGGTGGGAATTTACGCTTTCTATCCAAGGTTTGTGAAATGGAGAGCTGAACGCTGGTGTGACATGGTGGAGATGCTTGGTGACGGAGGTGGTGGTGTTGGTGGCACATCCTCTGTTTGGTGGGCAGCAGGTGCCAACATTTCTCCCGAGGCGGAGGAAGAGGCTGAGGCAGCTGCAGAAGAGGGAGCAGGGGGAGCCTGTGTGAGTTCCTTGTTTTTAAGGTGTTTACTCCACTGCAGTTCATGCTTTGCATGTAAATGCCTGGTCATGCAGGTTGTGCTAAGGTTCAGAACGTTAATGCCTCGCTTCAGGCTCTGATGGCACAGCGTGCAAACCACTCGGGTCCTGTCGTCAGCACATTGTTTAAAGAAGTGCCATGCCAGGGAACTCCTTGAAGCTGCCTTTGGGGTGCTCGGTCCCTGGTGGAGGTGGCCAGTAGCAGGCGAACTCTCTTTGCGGTGGCTGTTCTGCTTTTGCCCCCTGCTCCCTCTTTTGCTACGCTGTTGGCTCGGTCTCACCACTGCCTCTTCCTCTGAACTATGAAAGTCAGTGGCATGACCTTCATTCCATGTGGGGTCTAGGACCTCATCGTCCCCTGCATCGTCTTCCACACAGTCTTCCTCCCTGACCTCCTGTTCAGTCTGCACACTGCAAAAAGACGCAGCAGTTGGCACCTGTGTTTCGTCATCATCAGAGACGTGCGGACTCCGATGAGGTGGTATTCCCATGTCCTCATCATCAGGAAAACATAAGTGGTTGTGCAACAGTGCATTCTATGTCTTCCACCACTGGGGAAGGGCTAGGTGGATTCCCTTGGGAAACCCTGCCAGCAGAGTCTTCAAACAGCATAAGAGACTGCTGCATAACTTAAGGCTCAGACAGTTTCCCTGATATGCATGAGGGTGATGTGACAGACTGATGGGCTTGGTTTTCAGGCGCCACCTGTGCGCTTTCTGCAGAAGACTGGGTGGGAGATAATGTTGTGAACTTGCTGGATCCACTATCGGCCACCCAATTGACTATCGCCTATACTTGCTCAGGCCTTAACATCCTTAGAACAGCATTGGGCCCCACTAAATATCGTGTAAAATCTGGCGGGTACTGGAACCTGAGGTAGTTGGTTCACTAGGACGTGTGGCTGTGGCAGAACGGCCACGTCCTCTCCCAAAACCAGAGGGTCCACTAACAACACCACGACCATCACTTACTAGATGTTTTCCTCATTAAGAAAAAAAAATTATTTGGCCCAATGTATTGAATTCAAATTCAGGCTTTTTTTACAGGAACCTAACACTATCTGGCTATCTATTTATGTACTGTATTACACTAATCCAGGCACAGCAGTAACCACAGTATTAGGGGAATATCAATTGTAGGCCTAGTATCTAGGTCCTGGATGAAAGGTATTCTTTTACGGACAGATTTACACTTTGAGATGTACAGCAGCGTGTGAAAATATATATAGGATTATGCTTTCAGCACTTGTATTTTTGTATTTTAACACTTTGTGTAATATACCCTTTAACGGAAAGAAATACACTTAGAGATGCAAAACTGTGTGCAAATGTAGAGGATTATGCTGTATTTTAACACTCACTGTAATCTACCCTTTGACGGAAAGAAATACACTTGGAAATGCATGCTGAGTGTAATATACCCTTTTACGGACAGATTTACACTTGGCCTGCAACAGCTGGAAAACCAGATTTTGGGTATTGCTATTTTGGCAATTGAATTTCCCCCCAGAAAATAATATATCCTTTGACGGACACTATCAAACTTGTCCAGTCACAGCTGGAACACCAGATTTACTGTATTTCTATTTTGGCAACTGAATTTCACCCCAGAAAATAATAAATCCTTTGACGGAAACTTTTAAACTTGGCCAGCCACTGCTGGGACACCAGATTTACGGAATTGCTATTTTGGCAATTGAATTTCACCCCAGAAAATAATATATCCTTTGACGGACACTATGAAAATTGTCCAGTCACAGTTGGAACACCAGATTTACGGTATTTCTATTTTTGCAACAGAATTTCACCCCAGAAAATAATTTATCCTTTGATGTACACTATGAAACTTGTCCAGTCACAGTTGGAACACCAGATTTACGGTATTTCTATTTTTGCAACTGAATTTCACCCCAGAAAAAAAAAATTATCCTTTGCCTGACACTATTAAACTTGTAGGCAGGTCAAAAGAAAAAATTAGAGGGTTACACAACGGTCCTAGAAAGGGCTATAGTATAACTAATGGTGCGCCAGAGGTGGACCTTTGGTCAAAAAGAGAATATCTATGGTTTTCCAAAAATACGGATGACAGTTGTGTTTAAACCAATCCCATGGATAATAGTCGCAGAGAAGAGAGGCAGCCGAGGGATCAAATCCAAAGGAAAAATAATCCCGATGGAGATGTGTAAATCAATAAAATGCAAGATAAAAAAGACCCTCACAAGGCGCCAGTCACAAGCACTATCAATAAATGATGATGAAAGATAAAATATTGTAATAATTTAAAATGTTTCAAACATAAAAGGAGTGAAAAGAACTTACTTCACCCAGGAGGTGCCGGCTGGGATAACCTCAAGACACCCACCGTATCACCTCCTGCGCCTGGGTCGCCTTAAGAGTCACTGGAGAAGAACCGCAGGAAACCAAAACCTTCTGGTAAATCTTCTTTATTAAAAGACACACAGGGTAGGTGCTGTAAGATAGCTCAACGCTGCTTCGGGGTATAGCTATCCCCCTTCCTCAGGAGCATACATATATGAACATACAGGCGTTTATAAAGGCTATAAAAGGCGCCGAAAATTAAACAAGTACATTACTTCCGGTTTATATCACATCCGGTTTATGCTCCACCGTGGAACGCACCAGAAGTGTGGCTGGTTCACAACCATATAAAATCAGATAACCGCGTCCATATAAGGACACCAAATCTATATAGATGAGAAAGTTCCATACACATACTGCTGGCTTGTTGTCTGGGTAAATAAGTGTACGGAGCTATAATCGGCGGGACGTCACTTCCGGTCCCGCATCATATCCGGTCTATAATTTTGTACATAGTATCCCGTCAACTATTTTAAGGGAAAGTATTTCTTAGGACAATCGGACTATGGAAAAATGGTCATATAGTATGGTGGCAGACCGCCAAGCTAAATAAATTCATACTATTTGAATATTAATCCAAAATTTGAGAGACTTCCGGTTGCGCTCCAAGGTGGAACGCACCGGAAATGACGTCTCGTATGTTATCGAAATCTTTATGAAAATGATTGTTCGGCCTTTCGATATAAACTTTTTTTCGTACTACATATAAAAGAATATAAAGAAAATATGAAATAACCAGCCACTTGATAAAATTAGTTAAAACATGAAATAGAGATTCAGACTACCAAAATAAAATCAAATGGATCCTCTGTATTATCAAGCTGTTCAGACTAAAAATCAACTGAAAGGTTAAATGGATCCTTTCTGTGGACCACGTTATTTCACCATTTCAGTGTATATTCTTCTAATCGTGGGATCCAGTGGTGGTATTGGGAAAAGGGGAAAGAGCCAGTAAATATAATAAATGTAAATATAAATAGTTAAAGATAAAAATAATAATGTATATGTAGATACAATTGACTCGGGACCCTTAAGTTCCCACTCAATTAATACATATGCTTAATTATGTAAAGGAAACCGATATATAAATATTATAAAATGTTATTAAAGTAGTGTAGAGTTAATGTTGTTAAGAAAGGCCCTTAAATATGCTTAATTAAGTATTCAAGTAGAAACAAGAAGGGTAAAAACGGAAGGAGGGGGGGATGCAAATAACTTATGTGTCCAAAAGGAGGGGTTGCTGAATCCGCAAGTTTCTTCCCTTTTCCTTATCCCACCTAAAGATCTTAATAGTTAGAATATTCAAGGGTTTCATTAAGCCCATACGGAACCAAAGTGTTTAGAACAAAGATCCAGTACATTTCTTTACGGCACAGGTTTTGGTATGAAGACGGAACATGTTCTAAAGGGGATACCCGCAGCAGGGAAGGGTCACTGCTATGTATTTCAGCAAAATGACGGGAAACGCTATGTGTTAAGACACTCCGTCTAATGTTGGAACGGTGTTCGTTCATTCTTTCCCTCGTGCTTTGGGTTGTCCTCCCCACATATTTTAGCCCACACGGGCAACTAAAAAGATAAATTACATTTTTGGTTCCGCAATGGAGATCCTGCTTTATCCGCCATTGATCTCCTGAAAATTTTCCAGTTTTGGGGAGCTGGATCACATCTGTGCCATGTGTAATCATAGGACAACATAGGCACTTTTTATGTCCACACTTGCGTATACCTATTTTCTCCACGGCGGACATCTTTCTCCCCTTTGGTTTTTTTCTTACCGGAAGTAATGTACTTGTTTAATTTTCGGCGCCTTTTATAGCCTTTATAAACGCCTGTATGTTCATATATGTATGCTCCTGAGGAAGGGGGATAGCTATACCCCCGAAACACTATTAAACTTGGCCAGCCACTGCTGGGACACAAGATTTAGGGGATTGCTATTTTGTCAATTGAATTTCACCCCAGAAAATGATCTATCCTTTGCCAGACACTATTAAACTTGGCCAGCAGGAGCTGAAACCACTGATTTACGGTATTGCTATTTTGGCAATTGAATTTCACCCCAGAACAAAATATAACCTTTGCCGGACACTATTAAACTTGGCCAGCCACTGCTGGGACACCAGATTTACGGTATTTCCATTTTTGCAACTGAATTTAACCACATAAAATAAAATATCCTTTGCCGGACACTATTACACTTGGCCAGCCACAGCTGAAACCACTGATTTACGATATTGATATTTTGGCAATTGAATTTCACCCCAGACCAAAATATATCCTTTGCTGGACACTATTAAACGTGGCCAGCCACAGCTGAAACCACTGATTTATGGTATTGCTATTTTGGCAATTGAATTTCACCTTAGAACAAAATATATCCTTTGCCGGACACTATTAAACTTGGCCAGCCACAGCTGAAACCACTGATTTATGGTATGGCTATTTTGGCAATTGAATTTTACCCCAGAAAATTATTTATATCTTTTGCCGGACACTATTAAACTCTGCCAGCCACTGCTGGGACACCAGATTTACGGTATTTCTATTTTTGCAACT
The DNA here is from genome assembly GCA_033119425.1 of Bufotes viridis. Classification (NCBI taxonomy): domain Eukaryota; kingdom Metazoa; phylum Chordata; class Amphibia; order Anura; family Bufonidae; genus Bufotes; species Bufotes viridis. Next base: position 117,969,561 of record CM065597.1, on the reverse strand, counting down.
GAATTTCACGCCAGAAAATAAAATATCCTTTGCCGGACACTATTGAACATAGCCCGCCAAGGCTGAAACCATTGATTTAAGATATTGATATTTTGCCAATTGATTTTCACCCCAGACCAAACTATATTCTTTGCCGGACACTATTAAACTTGGCCAACCACTGCTGAGACTCCAGATTTAGGGGACTGCAATTTTGGCAATTGAATTTCACCCCAGAAAATTATCTATCCTTTGCCGGACACTATTACAGTTTGCCATCCACAGCTGAAACGACTGATTTATGGTATTGCTATTTTGGCAATTGAATTTCACCCCAGAGCAAAATCTATCCTTTGCCGGACACTATTATACTTGGCCAGACACTGCTGGGACACCAGTTTTAGGGGATTTCGATTTTGGCAATTGAATTTCACCCCAGAAAATGATCTATCCTTTGCTGGACACTATTAAACTTGGCCAGCCACTGCTGGGACACCAGATTTAGGCGATTGCTATTTTGGCAATTGATTTTCACCCCTAAAAAAATCTATCCTTTTCCGGACACTATTAAACTTGGCCAGCCACAGCTGAAACCACTGATTTATGGTATTGCTATATTGGCAATTGAATTTCACCTCAGAATAAATCTATCCTTTGCCTGACACTATTAAACTTGGCCAGCCTCAGCTGAAACCACAGATTTACGGTATTTCCATTTTTGCAACTAAATTTCACCCCAGAAAAAAATATATCCTTTGCCGGACACTATTGAACTTGGCTAGCCACAGCTGAAACCTCAGATTTACGGTATTGCTTTTTTGGCAATTGAATTTCACCCCAGAACAAAATATATCCTTTGCCGGACACTATTAAACTTGGCCAGCCACTGCTGGGACACCAGATTTAGGGGATTGCTATTTGGGCAATTGAATTACACCCCAGAAAATTATCTATCCTTTGCCGGACACTATTAAACTTGGCTAGCCACAGCTGAAACCACTGATTTACGGTATTGCTATTTTGGCAATTGAATTTCCCCCCGGAACAAAATCTCTCCTTTGCCGGACACTATTAAACTTGGCCAGCCACAGCTGAAACCACAGATTTACGGTATTTCCATTTTTGCAACTAAATTTCACCCCAGAGAAAAATATATCCTTTGCCGGACACTATTGAACTTGGCTAGCCACAGCTGAAACCTCAGATTTACGGTATTGCTTTTTTGGCAATTGAATTTCACCCCAGAACAAAATATATCCTTTGCCGGACACTATTAAATATGGCCAGCCACTGCTGGGACACCAGATTTAGGGGATTGCTATTTGGGCAATTGAATTTCACCCCAGCACAAAATATATCCTTTGCCGGACACTATTAAACTTGGCCAGCCACTGCTGGGACACCAGATTTAGGGGATTGCTATTTGGGCAATTGAATTACACCCCAGAAAATTATCAATCCTTTGCTGGACACTATTAAACTTGGCCAGCCACAGCTGAAACCACTGATTTACGGTATTGCTATTTTTGCAACTAAATTTCACCCCAGAAAAAAATATATCATTTGCCGGACACTATTGAACTTGGCTAGCCACAGCTGAAACCACAGATTTACAGTATTGCTTTTTTGGCAATTGAATTTCACCACAGAAAAAAACCTATCCTTTGCCAGACAGTATTACACTTGGCTAGCCACAGCTGGACCACCAGATTTAGGGGATTGCTATTTTGGCAATTGAATTTCACCCTAGAAAAAAATATATCCTTTGCCGGACACTATCAAACTTGGCCAGCCACAGCTGAAACCACTGATTTACAGTATTGCTATTTTGGCAATTGAATTTTACCCCAGAACAAAATATATCCTTTGCCGGACACTATTAAACTTGGCCAGCCACAGCTATAACCACTGATTTATGGTATTGCTATCTTGGCAATTGAATTTCACCCCAGAAAAAAATATATCCTTTGCCGGACACTATTAAACTTGGCCAGCCACAGCTGAAACCACTGATTTACAGTATTGCATTTTTTGGCAATTGAATTTCACCCCAGAACAAAATATATCCTTTGCTTTACACTATTAAACTTGGCCAGCCACTGCTGGGACACTAGATTTGGGGATTGCAATTTTGGCAATTAATTTTCCCCACAGAAAAAAAATCTATCCTTTGCCAGGCAGCAGACAGTATTACACTTGGATAGCCACAGCTGGAACACCAGATTTTGGGGTTTGCTATTTTGGCAATTGAATTCAACCCTTCAATAAAATATAGAAATTTCTATCCTGAGTTTCTAGGGGTGACAATAAGCACAGCCAAGCCCCTGATATAGAATATAGCAAAAAAAAAAAAAAAATAGTATTGATGGATTGATGGACTTGGTGGCAGCTTGTGCTGGTGCACCACAAGACACAAAATGGCCACCGATCACCCCAGAAAAAAGTGACAGTAAAACGGTCTGTGCAGCCTAAAAACCAGTGAGCAATTAACTAGCAGAAGTTTAATGATTTACAGCTGTAGATCGATTACTTCATTAGGTGTTTTTGCTGCGTTTTCCCTGCCTAATCTCACCCTCACATCAGCTGCGTCCTATCCCTACACTAATCAGAGCAGAGTAATGTGCGGCACTACTTGACTCCAGCCTTAATAGAGGCTGGGTCACATGCTGCACTTGGCCAATCACAGCCATGCCATTAGTAGGCATGGCTGTGATGGCTTCTTAGGGCAAGAAGTAAACTGCTAGCTGATTGGCTGCTGTGCAGCCCTTCAGAAAGCGGGAAGAAATCGCCCAACAATTAACCCGAACCCAAACTGTTTTGAAAATTTTCGGGACCGGGTCCTTGTCCCGAACACCCCAAAATTCGGTACGAACCCGAACTATTCAGTTCGGGTTCGCTCATCCCTAGTGTCAACTTAATTCGGTTCAGAGAGTCATGTAAGTTGTACATCTGGGAATGAGAGTCAAAGAGTTGGTATTATTATTTGTTGCTTAATGGAGACGCTTAGTCTTCAGCTTTTTCTCTGCCGACCGGATCACAGTCCCTCTGGTCGGTACATGCATTTTTTAGAGCTCTAGGTCTCATCTACGATGACCCGGATCGTATCTCCCTGGTTGAGACCATGTTAGGTGGTTTATGACAGGGAGAGCCTTCTGCGGAGATCTATTTCTCTTAATTTAGGAGATGGGCTATGGATACAGAGTGGAATGATCCAGCTCTCTGTAGTCAATTATGTCAGGGATTGTCTGAGAGGCTAAATGACGCCTTGGCCTTTCGCAATAATCCTGAGTCACTGGAAGCGACTATGTCCCTTGCCATGCATATGGATTGACGCCTGAGAGAGAGATCAATGGTCCCTCACTCTCAGGACGAACTATCATATAACGTGTGGCTTCCTCTGACTCCTTGGGAGGAGAGACTCCTGAGTTTATGCCTGGTGACAAACTCATGCAGCTAGGGGGAGCTACCCCATGGCCTGCTTGCAAGAGTTCTAGTCCTAAGAATGGAGTATGTTTTTTCTGTAGGAAAAGGGGACATTTTGTTAATGTTTGTCCATATGTTCTGCGACAAGGTGAAAAAAAGAAGAAAACGTTTTCCCATCTCACTCTTGGTGGTGTGGGTGGGGAGTCAGAGAACTTACTTTTGCCATTTACTGGTAGTACCTGATTTCTCCTGTCTGCCGAGGTGGCGCTAGAGTCCAAAACTGTGTGGAATTGAGGTGTTTATTGACAATGGTCAATTCGTTCGTATGCATGGGTGACAAGAAGTGCACTAGAGAAAAATGTTTCGGTGTTCGCAATACGCTCTGCCCCACTTACTCAGAAATGTTTGTCACAAATGGTGCAGGATATCCGTTTAAGAGTGGGTTCTTTTCATCAGGAAACCATTTTGTGTTTTGTGCTGGAGGATCTCCCTGCTCCATTGGTTCTGGGTTTACCATGGTTGAGCATGAGCACACATAATCCAACCATTTACTGGCAAGTGAGACAGATTCTCAATTAAAGTGTCTTATTACAACTCTTTCTCTCTTTACCACTAATGCTGCTCCCTCTTTTATTTCTGATTTTTTCTGATGTATTTTCTGAGTGGGTTACCCCCACATCAGGAATATGATTGTCGTATCAATCTTATTCCCAGAGCAAAGTTGCCCAAATCTAGGTTATATAACCTCTCTGAACCCGAAAGAGTGGCCATGTGAGAGTATATTGCTGAGAGTTTGGCTACGGGACATATTAGACCTTCCAAGTCCCCACTGGCAGCAGGGTTTTTCTTTGTAAATAAGAAAGACGGAACCCTTAGGCCATGCCTGGACTTCCATGAGCTCAATCGGAATAAAGTTCGTGATCCGTACCCACTTCCTTTGATTCCTGACTTGTTTATTCAGATTGTGGGTGCCAAAGTGTTCTCCAAGTTGGACCTTAGGGGGGCATATCATCTGGTCAGGATAATGGAGGTGGATGAATGTAAAATGGCGTTTAATACCCCGGAGGGTCATTTTGAGAGTCTAGTCATGCCATTTGGATTAACTAATGCTCCCGCGGTTTTTCAGCATTTTATTAACGATATCTTTCATCATCTGGTAGGGAGGTTTGTTGTTGTGTATCTGGATGACATTTAATTTATTCTCCAGATATGGAGACTCATCAGGATCATAGGTGAGACAGGTGTTACAGATCATAAGAGAGAATAAATTGTATGCTAAGTAGTGTTGATCCCGAATATTCAAATTGCAAATTTTTATTGTGAATATTGGCACTTCGAGAATTCGCGAATATTTAGAATATAGTGATATATATTCGTAATTTTGAATATTTGAGTTTTTTTTTAAACAGTGCACATGATCCCTCTCTGCTTCTAGTTGGTAGTTCAATGAGAAGGCTGCAATATCTTTGATTTTAGGAGTAGTGTTGAATGCGAATTTTCGTAATGTGAATTTTTAAATTGCCTATTTCAGCAATCAAGAAAATAATGACTGGAGATAACGAACAGTACACATGATCTCTCCCTGCTTCTAGCTTGTAGGTCAATGAGAAGGCTGCAATATCTTTTATTTTAGGAGTAGTGTTGAATGCGAATTTTTGTAATGCGAATTTTCAAATTGCCGATTTCCACAATCAAGAAAATAATGACTGGAGATAAATAATTTTCGAATTCTCGAATATATGGCGAATAATCGGCCAAATAATCACAAAATATCACGAATTCGAATATTGCCCCTGCCGTTCATCACTAATGCTAAAATGGAGAAGTGTGTATTTGCAGTTTAGGAAGTGCAATTCCTGGGTTACCTACTCTCATCTTCAGGTTTTCGTATGGATACTGAGAAGGTCCATGCTGTGTTGGACTGGGACCCGAAAATCTAAAAAAGCTTATGCAGTTTTTGGGATTTACCAACTACTACCGTAAATTTATTTTGAACTACTCGACTGTGGTCAAACCTTTGACTGACATGACTAAGAAAGGTACTGATGTCTCAGTCTGGTCGGATGAGGCATTACAAGCCTTTTCTGCGGTGAAGAAGTTTTTTTTTTGCTTCTGCTCCTATACTGGTGCAACCTGATGTGTCACAACCATTCATTGTGGAAGTGAATGCATTCGAGATGGGGGTAGGAACAGTTTTGTTGCAGGGTCCTTCACCTAGTAAATGGCGCCTATGTGCTTTCTTCTCTAAGAAACTCTCGGCTGCAGAAAGGAATTATGACGTGGGCAATAGAGAGTTGTTGGCCATTAAGTTGGCATTTGAGGAATGGCGTCATTGGTTGGAAGGAACTATTCATCCTATTACTGTGCTTACAGACCACAAAATCTGGCTTATCTGAAGTCGGCTAGATGACTGAAACCTAGGCAGTCCAGATGATCGTTGTTTTTTTAGTCATATCCGCCCTATATCCTGACCTTGAGGCAGAGGTGTTGGAGGTCAAGGGAGATGCACCGGATTCTTGTCCTCCAGGAAAGTTGCTTGATCCTTCTGATTTACGTCACAAGGTGTTCGAGGAACATCACTGTACGGTTCTCCCAGGACACCCTGGCAGCGGATCGACTGTCGATCAAATCTCTCATAGATTCTAGTGGCCCAGGTTGCATAAGAGTATTGAGGACTATGTGTCGGCTTGTAGTACTTGTGCACATGCTAAGGTGACACATACTCGGCCTTCCGGATCTTTACCTCCGTTGCCCATCCCGTCCAGACCTTGGACTCATTTGTCCTTGGACTTTATCACAGATTTGTATCAAGAAAGAAGTGAATAGCTCACCCGTTCGTAACAATGATTCAAGGGTGCTTTAGCCAAACTGGAACACCCTAACAGTCCACAAAGGTACAATGAATATAAAAGGCTGGCACACCTGTCCGTGTGGTTTACAATTTATTTGGAAAATCACTTAAAATCTGCAATTAATGTAATATAGATAAAAAATGTCCCACAATAATTCACTCTAAACAGATAAATTTCAAGTATGGGGACCACTCTAAGAGCTAAATTAGTAGCTGAGGATAATTGGGAAGAGCTTTTGTAGATATTAAATATATGTTGGTACCTATAAACAGGTGCTGTAATGTTACAGTGTATTTAAATAATTCTGTGACATGTGAAAAGATAATACTGTTGAAAAAATTGTGCAATGTGCAAGGACTTTAGGACTATTTGGGACCTACCGCCCCCTTCCTTTTTTTGGATTGTATTATATTTTTTATATCACATTTTTGTATATTGCATTATATTGTGTTGCTTACTACCATTTTATTTTTTTCTTTATTAACTCTTTATGCCGTAATTTGCACATTGCTGAGTTTGCACAATTAATTCCTTGCACATTGCACAATTTTTTCAACAGTATTATCTTTTCACATGTCACAGAATTATTTAAATACACTGTAACATTACAGCACCTGTTTATAGGTACCGACATATATTTAATATCTACAAAAGCTCTTCCCAATTATCCTCAGCTACTAATTTAGCTCTTAGAGTGATCCCCATACTTGAAATTTATCTGTATAGAGTGAATTATTGTGGGACATTTTTTATCTATATTACATTAATTGCAGATTTTAAGTGATTTTCCAAATAAATTGTAAACCACACGGACAGGTGTGCCAGCCTTTTATATTCACTTTATCACAGATTTGCCTAATTCTTCAGGAAAAACTGTGATTTTGGTGGTTGTTGATCGCTTTAGTAAGTTGGCGCCCTTTATAGCATTGCCAGGTGTACCTAATGCTAAAACTCTTGCACAAGTGTTTCTCTCAGTTTGTTTCCAGATTCTGGAAGGCATTCTGTACTCATCTTGGAGTAAAATTGTCCTTCTCTTTGGCCTTTCATCCTCAGTCGAATGGACAGACTGAATGCACTAACCAGAATCTGGAGACTTATTTGAGATGTTTTGAGATGTCTCGGAGAACCAGGAGGAGTGGTCTTCTTTTTTGTCTTTAGCCGAATTTTTAATAAATAACCGAAGACAGGAGTCCACTGATAAGTAGCCGTTTTTGGGGGCATAGGGGTTCCACCCACAATTTGGCACATTTTCTGGTACAGAAACTTCTGGTATACCGGAAGAGGAACAATTTTCCTCTTCTTTGTCATCAATTTGGCGGAAGATTCAAAATAATCTAAAAAAAGGGCAATAATTATAAACGTATGGCTGACAAGAGACGTATGAATGGTCCGGACCTGAGAGTGGGTGATTTTGTGTGGCTGTCCACAAGAAACATTAAGTTGAAAGTACCCTCTTGGAAGTTGGGTCCAAGGTTTATTGGCCCATATAAAATCATTGCCATTGTTAACCCGATTGACTTTCGTCTTGAACTTCCTCAGGCTTTGAAAATTCATAATGTGTCCCATAAGTTGTTGTTGAAGAGATATGTCGAACCTGTTAAACAGTCCTCCTTGCCTCTCCCTCCTGTCATGGTGGACTGTAATCTAGAATTTCAGATCTCCAGAATAGCGAACTCCCGAGTTCTCCGTAGATCTCTCCTGTACCTCATTCACTGGAAGGGTTACGGACCAGAGGAGAGGATGTGTGTTCCAGTGACCGACGTTTATGCTAGTCGTCTGGTGAGAGCCTTCCACAGAGCTCATCTGGATAAGGTCGGTCCTGGGTGTCCATAGCCACCTGTAGAAGGGGGGGGGGGGGGTACTGTCATGGTTTCCCCAGTGACAGGGGTCTGAAGATCTGAGAGACTGGCTGCATGTGATGTGTAACAGTCTCAATGGTTTCACTTTGTTCTGTGTTGATGTTGGTCATGACCTCACCTCTTGTTCCAGGAGTAGATTGTGTGGTCATTTCAACTCCTATTTAGTCTGGCCACACCCATCAAGCTATGCAATTGATAGCTACTTTTGGATGTTGGAAGCGCTGGTGTTGGTTCTCCTCTGAGTTCCTGCTTTTCCGCATACTTCGGAGTTAAGTGTCTCTCCTTTATTTCTTGTTTGTTGTTTTCCCCTACCATCCGGTATTAGGCCTTAGGGGGTTTCCTATTCTGGGAAGGAATAGGCCATCTGTGTCCTGACACTATCTGCAGGGCACTGTTAGGGTGAGATAGGGCTTAGGTTCCTGCGTATGAACATTTCTACCATCTTGGTCTGTTCATACTTGTAGCAGTCAGGGCTCGGCATAGGGACTTACTAGGTGGTGACAATCCCCCATCCCTAGTTTCAAGGTCTAGTACCTTTCCCCTTACCTTCTGTGTTCAGTGTGGAGTGTATTTACCACACTGCACCGTGACATTATCAACCGCCGCAAACCGTCATTTTTTTTGTCTGTGTCAGTGAGGCTATGGATCCTATTGCTGCACTGGCTGGACAAATGCAAGGTCTGTATTTGGAGGTAGCCAACCTCCGCATGCAGATCCAGGGATCACAGGCTGCTGGTGTCAGTAATACTTACCAGGCCTGTCCTGAACCTAAGGTTGAACTTCCGGAGAGGCTTTCGCGGGGAGTGACAACTTTATTCGGTTCAGAGACTTTACAAATCACTAGTCAGACCACAGTATGGTGTACAGTTCTGGCCTTCTGTGAACAAGACAGACATAGCAAAACTGGAGAGGGTTCAGAGGAGGGCAACTAAAGTAATAACTGGAATGGGTGGACTACAATACCCAGAAAGATTAGATTAGGGGTCAGTACAGAGATCTCTCCTCTCATCTATTTATCCCCAGGACTATGACGAGGGGACATCCTCTGCATCTAGAGGAAAGAAGGTTTCTACACAAACATAGAAGTGTATTATTTATGGTAAGAGAAGTGAGACTATGGAACTCTTTGCTTGAGAAGGTGGTGATGGTGAATTCACTAAAAGAGTTCAAGAGGGGTCTGTATGTATTTCTGGAGTATAATAATATTACAGGTTATAGTTATTATATTTCTGGAGAAGGGTCATTAATCCAGAGAGTTATTCTGATTGGAGTTGGGAATTTTTTCCACTAAAATGAGGAAAATTGGCTTCTACCTCACAGGGGTTTTTGTCTTCCTCTTGACCAACTTGCAGGATAACAGGCTGAACTGGATGGACAGATGTCTTACAAACTATTTTACTGTGTTATTTCATCTTACAAGGGCCACTATCACTCCCATCCTCTGCACAGCCTCCTTAGAGGTTCGCTGCATGAGCACATGGGGTAACTGTTTAAGGATTGGAAGCAAGAATAACTTCAGGCCGTGCTGTTTCTGCCCCTCACCCTCCAAGTTGAAAGTGTATTGCCCATTAAAGCTATTTTTGGAACTGTAAGTTTTTCAGTACAATCATGGCGGGCACTGCATAGATAAAGAGCTTCATACCACTGGCTTGCATAATTATGTTATTTACCAGCTCCAGGTCCTACTGAGTCCTGACATTTACTAGTGCAGCCAGGGGCAGATACAGACAGGAGAGGCCCCCTGTGCAAAGAATGTGCAAGCCCCCTCCCCCCCTTCCCTCAGTGCTTTGTGGCAATGGGCAGGGGTGCACCTAACTTTTCTGCTGCCAGAGACCAAAAATGTAATGCCCCCCCCATGCCAAATTCTCATCCTAACCTCTTCCCTCCAGTCCTACTCTTAAATATATACTTGGAAACCATTATATATAGTGCTCCAAAAATACAGAAGAATACAGTGCACATACCTCTTACATCAAGTGATTTCTTTTCTGGTGTAGACATTCTCTTTCCTCATGTTCTCCATTCAGACCAAACCGCCATGATTACTTGTTTCAGCCGTCTCTTGTTTCTGCAAAGTTTAGCAAAAAGACAATTAAACAATAACAAACTAACAAAATAAATATAACTGCACCCAGAAAATAGTATTTTTGACACTAATAGTGTATCCATGATGTCCCCCAAAATAATTGCTCTGATAGGGTGCCAGGGTACCCCCTGTAATAGTGCTCCCCAAAGTCAAACCAATATAAATAATTATCTGCCAGACTGCAGATAACAGTGTTAACAGTGCCCCCAATAGTAATAATGTCACCATTGTGCCCCGAAAGTAATAATGCCCCCATAGTGCCCATACTAATAATCATGTTCCCCCTAGTCCCCTTGTAGTAATCATTCTCCTTTTAATGAGTGCCAGTAGAAAAATTCCCCCTCAGAACCTCATATCAGATTCACAGACCCCCTTATCAGATCCTCCTTCTCCCTGTAGCGCGGTCCAATCACAGCGGAGAGAGTCACAGCCAGGGAAAAATAAAAGCTCACCTTCTCCCTGGCTGTGACGCTCTCCACTGTGATTGGACCGTGCTACAGCCAGGGAGATGCCCATTGAGAAACAGGGCAGTCTCCTCCTCCCTGTACCGATGCTATTCATTAGCATACCAGGTGGGAAAAGTGAACAGGTGCACAACGGGCGAATGAGCGGCACCCAGAAAAAAATAGTAAGCGATCTTACATCCATGGACTATGCCCTACATAACCTGCTAGTTATTTCATTATGTCTAGACCCATGAAAGGTCCTCTTTAAGCTAGAAATCTATAACATAAGTGATTGTTTTACTCACCAAACATGATGACTACGTGATATTTAACTCCTTTCATTGTGGCCTGCTTTTGAGTTTTGACATTAAAGGGGAGGATGTACTGTATAGGAGGGGAGAACTATAACTCCCAGCATGTCTAGGATGTTATTAAGTGATATCATAGAACATTACAGGAATGAGGTATAAGAGGAGAGGACTACAGCTTCCAGCATGACCAGGTAGTTATTTTGTGATATCAGAAGACATTACAAGAATAAGGTATAAGAGGTACGTACTACAACTCCCAGCATGTCCAGGCTGTTATCATATGATATCAGAGGAAATTACAAGGAGAAGATATAAGTGGTGAGAACTACAACTCCCAGAATGTATTGGCTGTAAATTGTTTGAATTCTGGATTACTAAACTATGCTATCCTGAAGTATTTCAATGACAGTAAATGCACAATTCAAGATCAGCATGTGTTTATGAGGGATCTGTCCTGTCAGACAAATGTGATCAGTGTCTATGAGGAGGTAAATTCTAGACTGGACCAAGGTACAGTAAGGTGTTGGATGTCATATATCTAGATTTTTTTTTACAAAGCATTTGATACAGTGCTATATAAAATGGTGCATAAAACAAGAATGCTTGGACTATGAACAGGGTCACTGTTACTAGTGGGGTACCACAGGAGACAGTATTGGCCACAATGTGTTGTAGAGGGGTTGCGCAGTAAAATTGAGTTTTCTTGCAGAGTCACAATACTAAACTGTGTAAAGTAATTAAAGAGGACAGTATGTGTTACACATTGATCTGGATAAGCTGTAGGCTTGGATAAAGAAGTGGCAGAGAACATGAAATTTAGGATTGATAAATATAAGGTTTTTCAAATTAGGTAGGAGAAATCCATTCTAATATCAGTTACTGAATGAGAAAACACTGATTGCAACTAACACAAAAAATAAAGAACATTACATAACACTATATATGTATACAAGAAATACATTTCCATTACCCCCTAAAATTATAAAAAAAAATGAGTCTATACATTTTGTGCAACTTAGCCTAGTTTCACACTAGCATTATAGAGATTCATTCGCCATAGCAACCAATCAGATTCCACTTTTCATTTTTCACAGCTCCTTTGGAAAATGAAAGGTGGAATCTGATTGGTTGCTATGGGCAGCTAAGCCAGTTCTACTTTACACCAGTTTGATAAATTACCCCATTTGTGTCCTACTGCTTACAATACAGATGGGGAAGCTTATGCTGCAGCCAGCTCCCTTACAACCAGGTCCAGGATAGTGAGGAGAAGGAGAAAGGCGGAATTATGTTCTCCTGGCACAAATAGGGAACATTTCTTTACATATCTCTCAGTTTTAATTATAACTAGCAGAAGGACCCGGCTTTGCACTGGTATATTTAATCTATTTCATTTAATGTTTGTGTGTGTCGTTAAAAGATATCGACAGTATCCATTATAACAGTGACATCTACAGCACCCCCCCTTTTAACAGTGACCTCCACACTGGCCTGCCCCCTTAACATTAGCATCCACAGCGCCCTCCCCATTAACAGTGTCCACCCAGCAGCCGCACCTTTATTAGTGACCTCCACAGTACCCCGTCTCGTTAACAGTGATTTCCACAACAACCTGCCCCCTTAACAGTGACCTCCACAGAGCTCCTTTCCCTTAAAATGTGACCTTCACAACAGTGACCTCTACAGCACCCCGTCCCTTAACACTGACCTCCATAGCAGACCGTCCTCTTAAGTGTGACCTCCACCATTCCCTGCCCCCTTAACAGAGACCTCCACAGTGCCCGCCTCTTTAACAGTGATCTCCACAGCATTCCGCCCCCTTAATAGTGATTTCCACAGCATCTCACCCCCTTAACAGTGACCACAGCAGCCGCCCCTTTAACAGTGACCTCCACAGCGGCCGCCCCTTTATAAGTGACCTTTACAGTACCCCATCTTCTAAACAGTGATTTCCACAACACTCCGTCCCCTTAACAGTGGCCTCTACAGAAATCTGCCCATTAACACTGACCTCCATAGCGGACCGTCCCTTAACTATGACCTCCACAGCAGCCTGCCCCTAGGGTGGCCAGAGGTCTGGTTTTAGGCCAGACAGTTTGGCTTTCAGACTCCCTTTCCCTGACACAGGGATGTTCTTTTGAATAGCTCACTCTTAGACAGCAGCACTGTGCTGTCTGAACGTGAGCTGCAGGGAAAAAGTTACCCTCCCTCCCAGCAATGCAGCTGACAGAAGTTGATTTTTACCTTCATTTTTTTCAATCGCCTGTCGGCTGCGGAGTGGGAGGGGGCATGGCCTAATCGGCTCAAGGTTTGGTTTAGTGGGACCAGGGGTGGGGCATTTAAGCCCGTCTTTTTAGGGTGGTCTGAATGCACACCCTACCTGCCAGTAAACTGTGACTTTGACAGCACTCTGCTCCCTTAACAGTGTAATCCACAGTGCCCTGCCCCTTTAAAGCAGTGAAGAAAAATCATTGGGTTGTTATGAAAACCTGGTTTAAAACTGTGTGTATGTGGAGACTAATTGCCTGCGAGCTTCTATTGGCTGCTAAGGGTCACGTGACCAGGCTTCTATTGGCTAATGCATTTTTGGGGAATATCTCAGGGACAGTACATGCTAGAGAGCTGAGACCCGGGCAAAAACCTTCCAGGACACCTGCTGTACGTGTGTGCCAAATTTCCTGATTGTAAATGTGAAGGTGCAGATTCCTTTAGCGGACATACCGTACTTACGTATGTACGTACATACGTACGTACGTACGTACGTACATATACACACACACACACACATACATACACTCAGCTTTATATATTAGATAAGACACAAAATAGGACCGAAGGATAGAAGGAGATTAAGGGATTGTTTTTAAAAAACATTTTCTGTGTTTAGTGCTCCATTAATTAGATGCTATTCTACTACTAGTTAAAGGAACTACTACTAATATACCATATTAGCAACACAGGACACCAGCTAATATGCTATAATCTTGTTCCAGAGAGATCACTCTACATCCTGCTCATGCTGGGATGGGACTGCTACTGGGAGCTTTCTGTAGCTCCAACAACATGTTCATCCTGAGAGAAAAAGTTCACCTATCAAGTGGATGGCAGACACAAGAGAGACATTTGTTCCTATTCAGCGACTCCTTGGTTATCGCCAAGCCAAAGTAAGTACATCGGGGGTGATCTGGTTTGACATTTAGAAATCTCAAACGTAAAATAATTATAAAAGATTATAATCTTTAGTTGTAAATTTATAACCTGCAGTATATTAAAGGAATAGTCATGAAGACTAAAATGCTAAATTCTGTCCTCAAGTAAAGAAGGAGCTAAATATGGAGTTAAGAAAAAATCAAGAAATTTCCCAACATTTATATTTTTAGAATATCCTCTTATTTTCATTTGATGGTCAATGTGAATTTTTCCGGTCTAGGAATGATCAGATCCAAACATATGCTTGTAGCTCTTTGATGGTATTTAAAATACAAAGCTCCACTTGTAGGTCCCATAACTCAAATAATCATTTTGTATAGGCTGCCGAGTACAACATAGGGCTCTGTGCCGAGCATCTTATGGGGCCCTTATCTTTCCAATTCCTCGTTTGATGAAAGGGGGATGCTAGTTATACATACCACCTTTGGCATGTATGCACACTGTGCGTATTATGCGCAGATTTTCTGCACAAATTTTCAAAATCATATGAAAATGGTGTGGAAATTTTCAGTGTGGAAATTGACCTGCAGTACACATATTGAAATCCGCAATATGTCAATTGTTTGTGCGGATTTATTGTGAAAAATGGTGACATCTGCGGCAAATGTACATCAAAATCTAGAGAAAAAGATATAAGGGGGGGCGCTGAATCACACTGGTGGTATGCTTTCCCCCGCAGAAACAGCCTACCGGATCCGTGCTACGTACCGCAAGACCACAGTGCTGGTGGAAGTCCGCTCCAGGCCCATTCACTATAATGTGGGCAGGCAGGAGGTCCAGCCACAGCATGGCAAACATGCCGGAACAGCCTGCCAAAAAAGGATACCGCCATTGTGAAAGTAGCCTAATTCAATGGTGCCTGACCAGTTTTTTTTTGTTACAGGAAAAAATTGATTAGGCGCTTATTGACTTACAGTGATTTTCATGCTTGTTCAGTTTCGATTTAATGGGGGACGGATCCATTTTCTATTGTTTCAGATTTGTGTCAGAGTAAAACTGATCTGTCCCCATTGACTTTCATTGTGGGTCATAAGGGATACGTCTTGCTCCGCACCCTATGACGGAAAGAAAACCGCAGCTTGCTGTGGTTTGTTCTCCGGTATGGGAACACAACCAAACGGAACTGAATGCTTTTTGGAGCATTCCGTTCTGTTCAGTTACATTTTGTCCCATTTGACGATGAATGGGGACAAAATAGAAGCGTTTTTGTCCGGTATTGAAATCCTATGACTGATCTCAATACCGTAAAACAAAAATGCTAGTGTAAAAGTATCCTAATTCAGGCTTTGAGATCTTTTGCAGGATCTCAAAACCGGAATTAAAAATGAAGATGTGAAAGTAGCCTAACCAAGCTGAGGGCCTGAGAGTTATAGCTGAAGTGTTTGCATCATATTATTCAGAACTATATAACTGGAAGGATAATCCTTATGTGACTTAACCAACAGAGGAGTCAGTTCAAGCTTTTTTAAACCCATTAAACTTACCTTCCATTTCTGCAAGCCAATTAGCCATGTTAAACACTCCATTTACACTTCAAGAAGTAATACGAGCAATTGGATCCACTCCTATACATAAAACACCTGGCCCTGATGGGCTTCCAAGTGATCATTATAAGGAGTTTTCTACTATGCTAGCTCCATATTTACTGAGATTATTTAAATTTTGGCAAGAAAAAGGACATACAACATCAGGATTTTTAACTGTGACAATAATACTCTTCTGAAATCAGGTAAACAATCAACCAGGCCAAAACATTTTCAATCCATAGCATTTTTAAACAGTGATCTTAAATTAGATTCCAAGCTATTGGCAGCCCAACTACAGTTGTGTTCAAAAGTATTCAACCCCCACTGAAATTGAGTGTTTTGGCCAGTTTGACATTAATTTTGATCATTTCAGTCATCTTGTTTACAATTAAATCAAAGAGGCACTTGTAAGTCAGACAAATATAACATAACATTTATAATGAAATAACCACAAATGTCTTTTCTGTGCTCACATCATTATCAGTTTTATTCAACCCCCAAGTGACATTTAATCTTAGTGCTTAGTACAACATCATTTTCCAGTTATAACAGCTTTTAAACGTGAAGCATAGCTTGACACAAGTGTCTTGCAGCGATCTACGGGTATCTTCGCCCATTCTTCATGGGCAAAAGCCTCCAGTTCAGTCACATTCTTAGGCTTGCGCGCTGCAACTGCTTTCTTTAAGTCCCACCAGAGGTTCTCAATCGGATTTAAGTCTGGTGACTGCGATGGCCACTTCAAAATGTTCCAGACTTTAATCTGCAACCATGCTCTAGTGGACTTGGAGGTATGCTTGGGATCATTGTCCTGTTGAAAGGTCCAACGTCTCTCAAGCCTCAGGTTTGTGACGGACTGCATCACATTTTCATCCAATATCTCCTGGTACTGAAGAGAATTCATGGTACCTTGCACACGCTGAAGCTTCCCTGTACCTGTAGAAGCAAAACAGCCCCAAAGCATGATTGACCCCCCCGCCATGCTTCACAGTAGGAAAGGTGTTCTTTTCTTCATAGGCCTTGTTCTTCCTCCTCCAAACATAGCGTTGATCCATGGGCCCAAACAGTTCTAATTTTGTTTCATCAGTCCACAGAACAGTATCCCAAACCTTTTGTGACTTGTCCACATGACTTTTGGCATACTGCAGTCGATTCTTCTTATTCTTTGGAGACAGCAAGGGGGTGCGCCTGGGAGTTCTGGCATGGAGGCCTTCATTACGCAGTGTGCGCCTTATTGTCTGAGCTGAAACTTCAGTACCCGCATATGACAAATCTTTTTTCAGTTCCTCAGCAGTCACACGGGGACTTTTCTCCACTTTGCACTTCAGGTAGCGCACAGCAGTCGAAGTCAGCATCTTCTTTCTGCCACGACCAGGTAGCGTTTCAACAGTGCCCTTTGCCTTGAATTTGCGAATGATGCTTCCTATGGTGTCTCTTGGTATGTTTAACATCTTTGCAATCTTCTTATAGCCATTGCCCTTCCTGTGAAGAGAAATCACCTCTTCTCTTGTCTTCCTGGACCATTCTCTTGACTTCACCATGTTTGTAAACACACCAGTAAATGTCTAGAAGGAGCTATGTATCACAGTCATTTTAAATCTGCCTAATTGGTGCTTATTATGCTTGATTGCTGCTCCTTGACATCCACAGGTGTTTTCAACACCTGATCGAAAAAACTTGAATGAACCTCTGTTCTTAAGAGTGGTAGTCTTTAAGGGGTTGAATAATTGTGTCAATGAAGAAATCACAAAAAAAAACATTTAATACTGTATTACAAAAACAATTGATGTCATTTTAGTTGCATTTGGTTCTTTAAAAAGTCCCTATAAGATTTCATTCTGAACACAATTACAAATGTACACTAAATTCCCTAAAACCCTTTACAGCAGGCATGCTCAACCTGCGGCCCTCCAGCTGTTGCAAAACTACAACTCCCAGCATGCCTGAACAGCCTACAGCTATTAGCCTACAGCAGGGCATTGTGGGAGTTGTAGTTTTACAACAGCTGGAGGGCCGCAGGTTGAGCATGTCTGCTTTACAGCATTGGGGGTTGAATAATTTTAAACACAACTGTACATCAGGTGTTGCCTGAGTGGGGTTTATAACAGGGAGACAGACTAAAGATGGAACAAGAAGAATGATAGATCATCATCATCAGGATATGAGACTTTTAGGTACCTCTGGTGCATTTCTTTCTTTAGATGTGGAAAAATCATTTGGCAGGGTGCATTGCGGTATTTGAAGGAAGTTCTCATGAAATTTGGACTGCCCGGTTACATTTTACAAGCAGTTATGGCCGTATACCCAAAGCCATCAGCCAGAGTGTTAGGCCTCATGCACACGGCCGTGGGTGTTTTGCGGTCCGCAAACCGCGGATCCGCAAAACACGGAAGCTGCTCCGCGTTCCGTTCCGCAATTTGCGGAACGGAACGCGGCCCATTATAGAGATGCCTATTCTTGTCCGCATAACGGACAAGAATAGGACATGCTCTATTTTTTTTGCGGGGGCACGGAACGGAGCAACGGATGCGGACAGCACACGGAGTGCTGTCCGCATCTTTTGCGGCCCCATTGAAATGAATGGGTCCGCGGCCGAGCCGCGAAATATGCGGCTCGGACGCGGACCCGAACAACGGCCGTGTGCATGAGGCCTTAACTTCAGGTTTTCTTTCATCTCCTTTGTTGATTACTAACGGGATCTGTCAGGGCTGCCCCCTGTCACCAACTCTCTTTTCTTTGGCAATGGAGCCTTTGGCAAAAGCAATTCGGTCAAACTCAAGGATAGCCGGGATTGAGGTAGGGGACGTGACTCATGGTATTGGCTTATGCGAATGATGTGATAGTGACTTGCACAAACCATGAGATTTTTTTTTCAGCAATAATGAAAATATTATCTCAATTATCTGAGATATATTACAAAGTGAATGCCTCTAAGTCTCTGGTACTCACTATACTTTAAAAAAAGATCTGATTAGCCAGCTGTCTAGCTTATACCGATTGTATGGTCCTTAGAGGGTATCCCTTATTTGGATATAACTTTATACTTCCCAACAGAGGGTATGGTTAAGAAAAATATATGTCCTTTAATTAAATCTCTTAGACCAGAGATTAATAAAATCTCTGCTTTAGAGCTATCGTGGATTGCACATATTAATATCTGCAAAATGTTTTTTTTTGTCTAAAATCTCATATATATTAAGATATATTACCTTTCCTATATCTAGATCTATACTTAATGAAGTTCAAACGCCAGTACTTAAATTTACTTGGGCAGGTAAACGCCCTGAGGTAATAAAGAAGCTCCCATATTATGCATTTTCTGATGGAGGTATGGGGGTGCCAAATGTTGAGGTATACTATAAGGCTGTGATATTAGATTATAAGAGAATAGATGAAGCCCTTGAGCAAACACAAATGGTGCAGACTGAGAAGCATATATGTAAGAAAAGCTTCCTGGGTTTGATGGTAGAGGCTATGCATCTTCGACCGATCTGGATATCAAGCTCTTTAATAAATGTCTCCAATGCTTTGGAAGTTTAAAGAAAGTTTCTCCCTGCATTTGCCAGATTCCCACCCCCATTTAGTTTTATATCCATAAGATGCTTAGAATACCATATCCCAGGTCTTTCTCTTGCACAATGGGTTGAAAAAAGTCTAAGTTCATTGTATCAATGATATGAACACAGGTTAATATTAGCTTACTAGAAATTAAGCCCGTTACAATAACGGGGGCTACAACATTAGTGCATAAACATTAGTAGGAACAGTCTATACTAAATAGCACTGGCACTGTCTGGTGGATGAGACTGCTGGCACTGACTGGTGGATTTGGCTGTGGCTGGTGGCCGAGACTGTTGGATGTGGCTGAGACTGCTGGAACTGTGACTGGTGGCACTGACTGATGGCTGAGATGGCTGGCACTGACTGATGGCACTTACTGGTGGTGCTGAGACTGCTGGCAGCGACTGGTGTCTGAGACTGCTGGCACTGACTGGTGTGGTTAGTGGCACTGACTGATGGCTGGGATGGCTGGCACTGACTGGTGGCTGAGACTGCTGGCACTGTGACTGGTTTCTGTGGCTAGTGGCACTGACTGGTGGCTGTGGCTAGTGGCACTGACTGGTGGCTGAGACTGTTGGCAGCGGCTGCTGTTTATGGCTGAGAGTTCTGGGACTGTGCGGCTGTGTGATGCACAAATAGTAAAGGCGGCGCTCCGACGTGGAGAGCACACCATAACCTGCAAGTGGTGGCGGTGATTGGCCGGCGCCCAGTTGTGGGCGGTGCGGGCAGCGTGAAGAGTGCAGTGCGATGATTGGTCGATGCTCCGTGCGCACTAGTGTGGGCGGCATGGTTGCGTGTGGGGCGGCGGTGATTGGGTGGCACGCTGGTGTGGGCAGTGCGGGCGTCGTGTGGAGCACCGTGTGTTGACTGGATGGCATGCCGCACATGCACAGTTCAATTATCGGCACACATGCACGGACACGCAGCCCTGAGCATGCACACATGGCTTTTATTATAGTAAATATATATCCTCTCTAATGAAATCCCTGTGTGTGTGCCCGTCTGTGTGTGTGTCCTGATAAGTGAAGTGTGCATGCGCACTGTGCCCAGATCCACTGTGCCTCCTCCTCCCCCTCCGGTTTTCTCTGCAGCCGACTCACACCCCGGGATCCGGGCCCTGCAACCGCCGCCTGCCAGAGCGTATCCTTTAGTGGACACCCTTACGCACCGCCGATACCTGCACACCGGACAGAGAGTTGCCCCGTACCTGCTGCAGCATCACATCCTCGAGTTCATACTGGGCATGCGCGGCGCGGGGAGCTATCAGCACCCAGTGCTACACAAGCCGCCCACACCTGTGTGCCGGCTCGCTGCTGTGCTCAGCTCTGCCACGCCTCCTCCTCGCCCTCCAGCTTCCGCTGCAGCCACCTCACACCCGGGATCCCCATCATTATACACATATGACACTCCAACCTCCATCATTATACACATATTATTATTTTATTATGTAGGATGATGGGGGCTGGAGTGTAATCCTACCTAACAAAATCCCTGTGTAATATGTATACAATGATGGGAGTTGGAGTCCATTACATGTGTAATGCTCCCTGCCTGTGATAGCTTCCCTAACTTGCTACTGTGCGGCCATTTCCTGACTTTGGTGGGCGGGGTTAGGGCAAAATAGGAGCGAGGAGGATGCGGCCGCTGCAGGGACTAACATGTTCTCCTTGTGCTGCCAGATACCCGGGGTCCAGAATCAGAGGTCCCCAGTGCTCCCAGCTTTGTCCTCTTTGGGAGTTCTATGAACTCCAGGATGCGATGCTGCAGCAGGTAAGGGGCCACTCTCTGTCCTGTGCGCAGGAGTGTAAGGGTGTCCGGTGAAGGATACGCTGTGGCAGGCAGCGCTTGCAGGGCCCGGATGCCGGGGTGCGAGTTGGCTGCAGAGGAAGCCGGAGGGGGAGGAGGAGGCACGGCGGACCTCAGCACAGCAGCGGGCGCAGGTGTGGGCGGTGCGTGCGGAGTACTGTGTGTTAATTGGCTGGCCCACCGCGCATGTGCACTTCAATCGGCACACATGCACAAATGCGCACGCACACAGGGATTTTATTATAGAGGATGAAACCCTTAGAATATTATTTCAGTTACTACAGGGTGCCTTTTTTCAATACCGTCACCTTTTAAAACATGTGTTCAATTATGATGGAGTCGTTTTCCAAGACAAATATATCATATGTTCTATTCACTGAAAGAATCTCTAAAGGGGTTGTCACTTGTCTCCAATATATCACCTTTTGAATCAACCACATAGTGAGGAGATATTGCCCTTTTATGACCAAATGGGTAAAAGATCTACAAACTTTCTTTAGTATGGATCAGTGAAGGCAGAAATTTAGATGGTCTAGCCCAGGGATGGGCAAACTGCGGCTCTCCAGCTGTTGTAAAACAATTCCCACCATGCCCTGCTGTAGGCTGATAGCTGTAAGCAGTCTTTGCATGCTGGGAGTTGTAGTTATGCAACAGCTGGAGAGCCGCAGTTTGCCCATCCCTGGACTCTAGCTCCATATCTTTATGTGTTAATCACCTTGAACAAATGAAAAAAGGTAAGCTGAGATGGTACCTGACCCCAGACAGATTAGCACATTGTGTCTGATGATACTCTAATCTGTGTTGGAAACAGTGTAGTGCTATAGGTACCTCAATCCATTCTTGGTGGTCATGCCCTAAGATTGTATCATTGTGGGTCAACACCTTTGGATTAATATGTCAATTTACACAGTATACTTTACCACCAAACCCGGCAATGACATTGTTAAATATAGGAATAAGTGAAGTACCTACTCAATATAGAGAGTTAGTTTCACACTTTTTGATAGCAGCTAGAATGTGTATAGCCAGTAGAGGCTCCAACCGTTTTAGATTTGATCAGTAGAGTAGAGGTGGATAGACAATATGAGATCACTATGGCTCAGTTCGCTAAACAACGAACCTCTCAGATGCGGAAATGGGTGTTATGGCTGACGCATCAGATTATAAAGTGTTAGGGATTAGGTAATTACACATTGGCTGAAGGGTTGACTGGATGGGTGATTAGATGCACCATGGAGACATACCCCCCCCCCTTTTTTTTATCTGCATGGAAAATTTGCATAAACTACACTACCATGTGTATACTGTATACCCTGATGGTTTTCTTGAAAATCCTTGACTGGATGAAAAAGATAAAAATTGATCATTTATTGGCTAAATGAAAAGATGATGATAAATAGAAAGCTTTTGAGACTACTTAAGTCTCTTCATCGGACATGGTTCAACACAACATCAGAACTTTGAACCATGATAAAGAGACCAAAGTATTCTCAAAATAATTATTTGTCATTATACCTTTTAGCCACTAAAAATCAATAATTTTATATTTCTCAACAGTGCCCATCTGTGAGGTACAGTCCTAGAATGAATGGTTAGTCTGTATCAGGAAAGTGGTGGGTACCAGAAGCAATTAACCTTAACTACATGCTGTTAAGCCAAAAACTGTAACCGTGCATTACCTTTACTGACTCTGTCCAAGCCCTTCCTTATAGTCCTCAACCATCTATAGAATGTATTTAGGGCCTTTTGTAGCAATTTGTTTCGCTGAATGTGCATAGTTGACATCTCAGGAAACATTATTACACTTTGAAAGTGAACATTAACATTAACCCATTAGCAGTGAACCAGTGGGTCACTGCACATATAATTGATCAATAGTTCATTTCTATGTATTTCATGAGTCTCTTCTTTTCTCCAAGGTCTTCTGGCATGAAGCTGAAGAAGCAAGTTCGACTGAGTGAGATGTGGATCTCATCATCCCTTGGAGAAGTGTCTCAAAAAAAACATTGCCCTGAAGACTCCTTTGTAATTGGCTGGCCCACAACAAACCATGTTGTCACATTTTGGTAAAGTCATTTCATTAATGAAATCTCCTGGTGTCAGAGGTTGCATTAAACACTTAAAAAGTCAATTTACACTAGCATAAAATTACAAATACTGCAAAATTAGTTTAAAGGTCAGCAGGCAGTAGATAAGCTGTGATATCACCTAAAAGATATAATAGAAAGATTTGCACTAGAAATGAGCGAACCTGTCGAGATTCAATTTGGTTCCGATTTTGCCGAATTTTTGAAAAAGGGCTCCAATTGGAAATTAGTATATAAAACACTGCTTCTCCTAAGACACAGAATTTTTAGGAATTTTTGCTTTTTCTCTCCCCCCTCTTTAAGCTCTTGAATGCAATGCCTGCAATAGTAAATCATATCTGAGTGACACCGACATACTTTACATAGCTATGAGTAAATGCATATTTAACGGTGTCAACTAACAGCATGTTTAAAAACACACTGGGCCATCTTGTGTACCTATTCTGTGTTTTTGACCTTTACCTGGTTTTGGGTTACAATAACTCATCGAAATAACTGACCAAATAACCAAAAATGTGAGCTCAATCTAACCCGGTTTGTTATGTACTGATTTGTGCATCTCAATATTAAACAATCAAAAAATCTTATTTTCCCCAAAATGATATCAATGGTAACATTACCTCATCCCACAAAAAGCCAGCTCTCACACAAGACCATCTTCAGAAAATATAATAATAAAATATGTCTCCCAGAAAATGTCAACAATTATTTTTTTTTTAAATGCTTTGTGTAAAAGTGGTAAAGCATAAAAATATATAAAATTGATATCTCTGTAATCGTACTTTCAAGTAGAATAGAGTTAACATGTCATTTTTCTTGCATGGTTGCACTGCAATAACAAAACCCAGCAATGGCAGAATTGCTGCCATTTGTTGATTCTGCTTTCCAAAAAGCAAAATAAAAAGTGTCCAAAATAGCATTTGTATGCTAAAATGGAACCGATGATTATGGCAACTCATGGTGCCAAAAATACACCCTTAAACATCTCCATCAGAAGAAAAATTAAAAAAAATTTATGGTTCTTAGAAAATAGCTCTAAGACGCTGTTCAAAAGCAACACCGTGCCAATAAACCAATCCAGCAAAATCTGCTCAGCAAAATCCAAAAGGCGGTCTTTCCCTTTTGAACCCTACAGCGTAACTAAATGGCCCCTTTCACACGAGCAAGTTTTCCGCACGGTTGCAATGTGTGACGTGAACACATAGCACCCACACTGAATCCTGACCCATTCATTTCAATGGGTCTGTGTACATAAGCGTTTCTTTTCACGCATCCGTTCTGCGCATCA
This sequence comes from Bufotes viridis, assembly GCA_033119425.1. Classification (NCBI taxonomy): domain Eukaryota; kingdom Metazoa; phylum Chordata; class Amphibia; order Anura; family Bufonidae; genus Bufotes; species Bufotes viridis. The sequence goes on along the minus strand of CM065597.1, from coordinate 117,945,133 downwards.
ATTCATGTGTGAATGGGGCTGTGTGAAAAACGCATTGCATCCGCAAGCAAGTGCGGGTGTGATGCGTTTTTCACTGATGGTTGCTAGGAGATGTTGTTTGAAAACCTTCAGTTTTTTATCACGCTCGTGAAAAACGCATTGCACTCGCGCGGAAAAAAATGAACAATTGAAGGCAATCGCAGGACAAACTGAATGGCTTTGCCTGCGAAATCGCACAGTTTTCACTGAACGCATCCGCAACGCATCCGGACCTAATCCGGACACGCTCGTGTGAAAGAGACCATTTGCAGTTTATGTCCACATTTATGGAATTTCAGTAAGTAGTAGAACGCACCTAACAATTTAAAGGGTGTGGTTTGCCTCAGATGGCACAAGCTGGGCACAACATATTGGCCGCTAAAATGCCATATCTATGGAAAAAAAAAATATTTTGCAAGGTCTCGTGTTCATTAATTCCTGCAAAATACCTATGGCATAAAAAATAAATAAATGCTTACTCTACCCTTTAATACATGATGGGTGGAGTTTTCAAAATGGGACAACTTCTTGTGGGTTCCATATATTATTTTACCCCAGAGTCTCTATAGATCACAACATTGTGCCTTAAATGCATATAATGCTGTTTTACTCCTGAGCTCTCTCATACGTTTAGGCAAAAAAATAGCGCCACATGTAGGGTATTTCTAAAACCAGAAACTGCTGAAAAATAACAAGCGGAATGATTTTTCACGCTGGCATACACTGAGCAAGATATATTTGGCACTGAAATGCCATATGAATGGAAGACTTGCAATCTTTACTTTGCACCATCTTCTGTTAATTCATTATTCTAAAACACTTGTGGGGTCAAAATGCTCATTATATCCCTTGGTAAATTCTGAAGGGGTTAAACAATATTTCATAGTTAAACACTGGACTGTCTTTCCTTGCATGAGTGACTGTTTAAAGCGGTTATCCCATGATTAATGTAAAAAATTAAAACCAGATATCATATAATACATGACAATCTCTTTCTAACAAAGATGCAACCAACCCTGTACCTCACATGGATCCAGAGATCTCCCCATTCATTGCTCTGCTAGATTTATATCAAGCTGACATTTCAAGGGGAATGTGTTTTCTGCTGCAGCTCAGAGGAGCGTGTCTCAGCTCTCCCTATCACAGCTCAGGAGGCAGTTAACCACTTGAAGACCACAGGTTTATACCCCCCTAGTGACCAGGCCCTTTTTTACAATTCTGCACTACACTACTTTCACCGTTTATTGCTCAGCCATACAACTTACCACCCAAATTAATTTTACCTCCTTTTCTTCTCACTAATAGAGCTTTCATTTGGTGCTATTTCATTCTTGCTGACATTTTTACTTTTTTTGATATTTTACTTTTTTTTACGAAATGTTTGCAAAAAAATGACATTTTTCACTTTCTGTTGGAAAATTTGCCAAATAAAACATTTTTACATTTTTCTATACATTTTTCACTAAATTTATTGTTCTACATGTCTTTGATAAAAAAAATATTCTATAAGTGTATATTTATTGGTTTGGGTAAAAGTTATAGCGTTTACAAACTATGGTGCAAAAAGGTGAATTTCCGCACTTTGACTTTCTGAGCACCTGTCCTGTTTCCTGACGTGCTACAATGCCCAGACAGTAGAAAGGGGCCCTAAATCCAATGAATACCATTAGAATTTCACAGGGCATTTTTACGCATTTGGATTCCAAACTACTTCTCTCGCTTTAGGGGCCCCTAAAATGCCAGGGCAGTATAAATACCACACAAGTGACCCCATTTCGGAAAGTAGACACCCCAAGGTATTCGCTGAGGGGCATAGTGAGTTCATGCAAGTTTTTATTTTTTGGCACAAGTTAGAGGAAATTTAATTTTTCTTTTTTTTTTTTACAAAGTCTCATATTCCACTAACTTGTGACAAAAAATAAACTTTTACATGAACTTACCATACCCCTCACAGAATACCTTGGGGTGTCTTCTTTTTAAAATGGGGTCACTTGTGGGGTATTTATACTGTCCTGGCATATTAGGGCCCCCTAAACATCAGAAGCAGTTTGGAATCCAAATGCGTAAAAAATGTCCTGTGAAATCCTAGAGGTACTCATTGGATTTAGGGCCCCCTTTGCGCATCTTGGATGCAAAAAAGTGGCACACATGTGGTATCACCGTACTCAGAAGAAGTAGGGCAATGTGTTTTGGGGTGTATTTTTACATATACCCATACTGGGTGTGAAAAATATCTCTGTAAATGACAACTTTTTCCATTTTTTTTATACAAAGTTGTCCATTTACAGAGATATTTCTCTCACCCAGCATGGGTATATGTAAAAATACACCCCAAACCACATTGCCCTACTTATCCTGAGTACGGCGATACCACATGTGTGCCACTTTTTTGCAGCCAAGGTGCGCAAAGGGGCCTTAAATCCAATGAGTACCTTTTAGGAGGGCATTTTTACGCATTTTTCTTCTCTCGCTTTAGGGCCCCTAAAATGCCAGGGCAGTATAAATACTGCACATGTGACCCCATTTTAGAAAGAAGACACCCCAAGGTATTCTGTGAGGGGCATGGCAAGTTCATAGAAGTTTTTTTTTTTTTTTGGCACAAGTCAGCGGAATTTGATTTTTTTTTTGTTTTTTCTCACAAAGTATCCCTTTCCGCTAACTTGTGACGAAAAGTTCAATCTTTCATGGACTCAATATGCTCCTCAGCAAATACCTTGGGGTGTCTTCTTTCCAAAATGGGGTCACATGTGAGGTGTTTGTACTGCTCTGGCATTTGAGGGTCTCCGCAATCATTACACGTATGGCCAGCATTAGGAGTTTCTGCTATTCTCCTTATATTGAGCATACTGGTAATGAGATTTTTTTTCCGTTCAGCCTCTGGGCTGGAAGAAAAAATGAACGGCACAGATTTCTCCATTCGCATCGATTGATGTGGATAAAAAATTCTCTGCCAAAAAATATGCATGAAGAAAAAAAAAAGGGGGCCTGGCGATTGCCAGGACATAGGGGCTCCGCCCAAACATCCATACCCACTTCAGCTCCTATGTCCTGGCAAACGTGATTTCTCCATTCACATCGATCAATCGATCGGTGTGGAGGAAGACATCTTTGCCAGATTTTTGATACAAAGTGTTTGCCAAAGCATATGAACTCCAACACCTCTCCTCAGCTCATATGCCTGGGCAAACGTACCTGTACTGCAGAGGAGAAATCTCGTCTTGCAGCGCCTCATACACCGACTTCACGTGTCTTCTGACAGCAGCGCAATACTTCACAACCGAAATAATGGCAAATAGTGTATTAACAAATATCATCTTTATTCAATCATTGATACACAATACATGATTCTCATAAAATTACAATTACACTGCATGATTAATGTGACTGATTAAAAACCCACTACTCCAGATCCAACTCACAGGGTATAACCTATATAAATGAAGTCAACCTTGTGCACAGAGTATGAATCAAGGCATATACTATTGTTCAAGGAGGGAGGGAGAGACATGGGAATGTCAGGAAGTACAATCACAATCTTCCCCAACAGAAAATCAACATCCCAAACTGGTCTCCTGGGCTAACTCAATCTTATCACCCAGAAACTGCACTTATAACCAGAAATAACCCTCGTTACCTCCAAAGACCCAGGAGCAGACCGGAGTGACCGCAGCGTTCGCCTCACTTCCTCAGGGGCACTGAGGAAGTGAGGCGAACGCGCTCGGGTACCACTCCGGTCTGCTCCTGGGTCTTTTGGAGGTAACGAGGGTTATTTCTGGTTATAAGTGCAGTTTCTGGGTGATAAGATTGAGTTAGCCCAAGGAGACCAGTTTGGGATGTTGATTTTCTGTTGGGGAAGATTGTGATTGTACTTCCTTGACATTCCCCATGTCTCTTCCCTCCCCTCCTTGAACAATAGTATATGCCTTGATTCATACTCTGTGCACAAGGTTGACTTCATTTATATAGGTTATACCCTGTGAGTTGGATCTGGAGTAGTAGGTTTTTAATCAGTCACATTAATCATGCAGTGTAATTGTAATTTTATGAGAATCATGTATTGTGTATCAATGATTGAATAAAGATGATATTTGTTAATACACTATTTGCCATTATTTCGGTTGTGTTGTATACTGTACCCCCACCAGGCAATGTGGGGTTTTTTGTTGGTATAAGCAGCGCAATACTTCTCTCAGAACATCAGTGCTGCAGCTGGCTCTTTGCTTGATCCACCTAGAAGGTAAAAAAAGAAAACAAGAAACAAAAAAAAAGGCAGCAACGCAATAATTTTATTAACATTAACTTTATAGAACATTAGAAACTGAACGTTAACTTGAACATTTGAAACATAACTTGAACTTTTTTGCTTACCTGTGGATTTTTTTTTGTTTTTGTTTTTTTTTACCTTAAGGCCTCATGCACAATCCCTATGCTAATAATGTACATGGGTGTGATACTTGCGGAAACACTCCCCTATGCATAGGGCAGGCTGGTCAGGACAGTCAGGACAAAAAACGGTGGTGTCACGCCTTAGTCCACTCCTGCTACAGACACGACATCTTTTTCTTGGGGAACAGTGGCTTGGGGTACCAGGGAAGACACTGGGGAAGTGTCTTTATGTAGCCGGCTCACTACATCAGGGACTTGGGGCACAGAACCTCCTGGATACAGGAGTTCCGAAATGATCTCTTCCTGGAATTTAAGGAAGGATCCCGTTCTCCCAGCCCTACTGTAGAGAACGTAACTGTTATATACGGCCAATTAAATCAAATATACAGACACCTTTTTATACCAGCGTCTGGTGCGTCGGGAAACTAAATATGGAGCCAACATTTGGTCATTGAAGTCCAGCCCTCCCATGTGGAGATTATAATCGTGGACTGAGAGGGGCTTTTCAATGACTCCTGTCGCCCGTTCTATTTGGACAGTCGTGTCTGCGTGAATGGTGGACAGAAGGTAAACGTCCCTCTTGTCCCGCCACTTTACCGCGAGCAGTTTTTGGTCACACAAGGCAGCCCTCTCCCCCCGTGCAAGTCGGGCATTAATGAGCCGTTGGGGGAAGCCCCGGCGACTAGTCCGCGCGGTGCCACAGCATTGGATTCCGACTAGATGTAAGTGCCGAAAGAGGGCCACACTTGTGTAAAAATTGTCCACGTATAAGTGGTACCCCTTGCAGACTAAGGGTGACACCAAGTCCCAGACAATCTTGCCACTGCACCCCAGGTAGTCAGGGCATCCGACCGGCTCCAGTTTTGAGTCTTTTCCCTCATAGACCCTAAAACGATATCTATAGCCTGTGGCCCTTTCACAGAGCTTATACAATTTGACCCCGTACCGGGCGCGCTTGCTGGGGATGTACTGTTTGATGCCAAGGCGCCCGGTGAATTGTACTAGGGACTCGTCTATGCAGATGTTCTGACTGGGGGTATACGCATCTGCAAATTTGGATGACAAATGGTCTATGAGGGGCCGAATTTTATGGAGCCGGTCATAAGCAGGGTGGCCTCTTGGATGACAGGTTTCATTGTCAGTGAAATGCATAAAGCGCATGATGACCTCAAACCGTGCCTTGGACATTGCAGCAGAGTACATGGGCATGTAATGTATTGGGTCTTTAGACCAATATGACCACAATACATTTTTTTTAGTTATGCCCATGCTGAGGGTAAGGCCCAAAAATGTTTTAAATTCGGAAACGGTTCCACGGCCCCAATTTCGGATAGCGTGGCGGCAAGTGGTTAAAGGATTAAACTGAGCATGTGCGGCCATCTCAGTAAGCAGGACAAAGAAATAATAAAAAAAAATGCAGGTTGCTCTATGCAGATATATTCTATTGAGCAACTCTGTGGCTTTGATAAATTTTGAATTATATCCAATTACAAGGTTTGGTTTGAAAACTGTTCAATATTTTTTTGTGGGACAACCCCTTTAATCCTTTCTATTAATAAACAATATAAATAGCATTCATCTAGTAATATTCCTCTATGTAAACTCTGGAGACCAAGTCAATAAAAACAAAATGCTAAGGTCAATGAAGATAAAGACAAAAGGAAAGCTTGGCAAGACATAAGATCTTGACATCAGGAGAAGGAAATCTAGACGGGACATGGTGCTAAAATAGAAGCAGGAAGGGTAATTGCTTATGTTGTGGATGGGAGGAAGGAATCGGGATATTTCTCTAAATGCGCCTATGGTAAGAGACGTAGTTTGTTCATTTCTTTCTGCATTGTTTTCTGTTATAGTTCCTCTGAGACAAAGGAGAAGTGGCTCTCGACTCTATGCTGGTAAGATTTCACTTCATCTTAACTCTGCCATTACTAGGAGGAATTTTATAATCATGCTACAAATCTGGCCTACACGTTTCTGTTTTATATTAACAGTATTATTTATTTTCTATTTTGCAAGATAGATTTAGGTAATTTTTAGTGTGTTCTTATATTTGCAGTGGTCAACAATGAGTAATGATAGTAGTAGATTTACCTGCAGTCCTATCTAAAACTATTTTGACACTGAATTTTGCCGAATTAGAAGCTTATGTCTAGAACATCCTTGTTTGCTGTCTTTCTTTGACTATAATTTGCTCATTATTGTAGGATGCGTTAAAAATTAGAATGAAGATGTTAAAGCAGTTGTGCCACTAATAACTCGTATCCTCTATCCATAGGACAGAGAATGTGTTTGACACTGGGGGTCCAACCACTGCAATCATGAGAATGTGTGTCTGCAAGGGCAGCTGAACTGGCCCATGAGAATGGAGGCGGTGGTCCACCTTTCCATTGACTTCTATGAGACTTCTATGCTCACTGTAGTCCCATAGAAGTGAATGGAAAGATGAACACACATACGCATCACCACTCTATTCTCATGGGGCAGTTGAGCAGTGCTTGAGGACCGCAGTCTCCCAGCAGTTGCCGCTCAGCAATCTAATACTTATCTCGTGTCCTCTGGATAGGGGATATGTTATAAGTAGCACAACCTATTTTTAATTATGCAACTCTTTATAATATAAAGTGTTGCAAGCTGTGTTGAATCAGGGGTCAGCAACCTTTGGCACTCAAGCTGCTCTGAAACTAAAACTCCCAGCATGCACATTCACTCAGCTGTTCTTGTAACTCCTATAAAAGTGAATGGAGCACTCTGGGAGTTGCAGTTTCAGAACAGCTGGAGTGCCGGAGGTTGCTGATCCCTGCTTTAAATTATATTTATAGATTAAAAAAAACTGTTCATGATTCTTAAATCTCAAATCTACATAATCCTATACATTTTCTTGCTACTTGTTATATAAATATGCCAAATGTTTCAACACACACATATATGCAAAGACCTAATTTATTGATAGAAATTCATAATTTATTAATAGAAATTCATACAAAACATGATACATAACATACCGTAATAAAAAAATAGCAGCAATACATGACATGCTGTGACAAAAGTATTCACCCCGCAGTGAACCAGGTCACATATTTATAAGTTTGAACCCGATATACAGTATGCTAAGTATACTGATTGACCAAGATGTCAATATTTGAGTCACCCTAATCCTAGTACGCCCCAAGAGGAGGCGAGGCAGAAAACGCACGTTGGGGTTGGTGTTCCCTCCAGGTCCCGGGTCTGTATATGACTTATAGATATGTGACCTGGTTGACCGCGGGGGTATACTTTTGTCACAGCACCTCATGTATTGCTGCTACTTTTTAATTATGTTATGTATCATGTTTTGTATGAATTTCTATTAATACATTATGAATTTTTATCAATAAATTAGGTCTTTACATTATGTGTGTGTTTAAACATTTGGTGAGTCTTTGTATAGTGTCGCACATATTGAACCATTTGTGGTTTAGCAATATTGGGTTGTTATATAAGTACCGTGAATGACAGTTACTGTATATCTAATAATAACCAGTCTTCTCTTGAGTTTCTTATAAAGCTAACAATTTGTGATGGAAGATTATATTTTTTTCTCAGGCATATAAGTGAGGTGAAGAAAGATGAACTCCACAGGAAAATCCCTATTAGTGTTTTGTACCTGGATGCAGATGAGTTCATGTCAGTAAGTAGTACTGCTTGTCTATTTCAGGGTTTTGTTTTTAGAAATGCATGCTGTATGTTAAATTAGACGCAAATAGCATGTTACTTATACAGACACTTGGCAAACAGTACCTGCTTCTAATTTACCCTAACAGTGTGTATATTAAAACTCATTTTTATTGCAATTACTTAGTTTAAAATCTTGGTTTCATTATAAAAACCCAGCAGGTTATCGCTTTATTTGGCAAATAACCTTTAGACAACAGCTATAACTCATATCTGTAAGCAGGGATAGTGGTTAGTGTGCACTGCTACCCCAGTGTGCACTAGTGTGTAAAGCAATTTTTAAGCTCAGGATCTCACTAGTATCATCAGTCGGTATTACTAATCAGCTAAGTCAGGGGTAGGCAACCTTTGGCTCCCAGCTGTTGTGAAACTACAACTCCCAGCATGCATAGTTGCTCTGCTCTTCTAAGAACTTACATAGAAATGAATGGAGCATGCTGGGAATTGTAGTTTCACAACAGCTGGGAGCCGAAGGTTGCTGATGCCTGAGCTAAGTATTATAGAGAATCTAATAGGCATTAGTAGTGGCAGTGCACACTAACTGCAATCCCTGCTTACTGATCTGAGTTGTAGCTGTCGTCTAAAGGTTATGTGACAAATATAGCAATTACCTGCTTTGTAATGCACCAAAAAATGAATTACAATAAAAAAGTTTTAATATAAAAATCATGCTAGGAGAAATAAGAAGTGGGTACTGTTTGCCAAGTGGCTGTACATGATAAGTAGAAGGATCTAATCCCCATCATTTATCTGGATCAATTTTGATGCACAAATAGCATGCTTGACGCAATTCTCTAAATTATACCAAGTGATGATTGTTTTATGTATAAATATGGCAGCAAAGTCCATGTTATTAACACATTAATTAGGTTTATTTTACGAGTACTCTTAGCCATGTCCCAATTTCTTGTCACTTTCTGGAATCTCTTTGATAGAAACATTAAAAAAAAATCGAAAACACATAAAATTTGGTTCCCACCAACACCATACACCAGAGGCAGAACAAGCGTCCTTGTTGCTTAAAAGTCACCCCTTCCCCATTAGTCTAGCAATTATTTTTAATACCTACTTCTCATTCCTTCCACCCCAAACCCTCCACATATGTTCAGTTCTAAATCCGCTGGCTTCTGCTACTCTTCTCACAGCTCCGTCCCTCATACTACTAATGTATGATATATACCATCACCTTCTCTTCATAATCTTCTCTCTACAGTACAGTACAATAATGTGAACATGTGATTAACTATCCGTGTTATTAAACTGTTTACATACATATGCACAGACTAATTTAATCATCACATAATAACTTGTCCTTGATTAATAATTGCTCTTTTAATTGAGGAAATAGCACTTTGCTTACTTTGCTGAACAAACGGTAACCATGCCCCATGTGTGATCACTTCCCCAGCACATTGCATCAGCTCACATCTGGCTGGGAAGTAAGAGGTGCTGACTCTTCATTTATCTTATAGATCTACAGACAATATTCTGTTTCTACCTAAACATCAGGACAATCACTATATACTGTATTTATTAAGCTAATGGAAAACATAGGTATCTAATGTTAATAACGTGTATAAAATTATCTTAGGAAAATCCTTTTACCATATGAAAACAGGAACACATACCTGATGCTCTATTGAGTAGTGTTGCCTGTAGCAGAAATACTGAATGCTTCCCCCTGGATAAGTTGTGTGTACTATACGTAGAAGATGAGGACGGACCATTAAAGCCATTAGACAGTGACTAAGGAATTAGAGCATTAGGGAGTCTCACAACCTCCCCTTAAACAATGCACCTAGGATCTCCTTGAAAATTCCCATTTTTCATCATAGAGATAAATGATAAGATTCTAGCTGCCTGCTGTCGCCACCATGGAGAGCCCACAGCACACACATTTATACAATTCCCATTGTATTTATTAGGTAAATTTAGAGGACATAAAAAACAACTTCAAATAGAATTGGAGCATTGAAAAAAGTTAAGATTTACTGGGGTTTGTTACCACACCAGGGTAGTCAAAAGTGTTACAACCTTGCTTTTACGTCCCAAAAAAGCCCTTTACGTATGTTTGTGACTACAGAGAAGTTACTTACACTATTTGTACTACAGTCTGAAAATTTTAGAGAAAATGGCTGCTCACTTCATGGATGACTAAGGGTCCATTCACACGTCCGCAACTGTTTTGCGGTCCGCAAATTGCGGATCCACAGAACACGGACATCGGCCGTGTTCGTTTTACATTTTGCAGACCGCACATGTCCGGAACTATAATAGAAATGACTTTTCTTGTCTGTGTCTGTGGATAAGAATAGGACATGTTCTATTTTTTTTGCAGGGCCGTGGAACGGAAGAGCGGATGCGGACAGCACACTGTGTGCTGTCTGCATCTTTTGCAACCCCATTGAAAATCAATGGGTCCACATCCATTCTGCAAAATTGCAGAACGGATGCGGAACCATTTTTGCGGATGTGTCAATGGACCCTTAAACCCTTGAAACCTGAATGTGAATTTGAAAAACATTCAATATTTAATAATAATTTAGGGGTTTTCTGGTCATCAATATGAGATCAGCAGTGGTCCGTTTCCTACCACCTCGGCCATTCAGCTGTTTAAGGAAGCTTTGGCGGTCACCAGAGCTCCTATGCGCACCACTGTCACAGACGTTCCCGCAGAAGGTGGCAGGAGATTGATGAGACTGGCAACATGTGGTTTGATCTGACAGGTTTTCTTTGTGGATCAATAGGCGTCTGTGTTGTTTCTGGTACTGGCCACACCCCTTGCCTCAGGTGTTGCTAATGTGGTCATTTAACCTTCCTTATTTATTGTTGCTTCACCCACAATGCTGTGCGGTTTATAGCGCCAGTTTCAGTTGTGGATAGATGGTGTGTGGATCTCGGCGGAGTTCCTGGAGCTGCCATAGCCCCTTTGGAGTGAAGTCTTTCCTTTCCCTTTTTGTATTTTGTTTGGGTTCTGTGTGTTGCATTTCCCGAATGTTTGTATTGGGCCTGAGGGAGACTCCTGTTCGTCCTTTCTTTTGGAGGAACAGGTAGTCTCGTCCCTGCCATTAGTACCACTGTCCTATAGGGCTAGATAGGACTCTAGGTATTCCTGCGTATGAACACACCTACCTCTGGGGTCTGTTCATACCTGTAGTCAGTTAGGATTTTGGTTAGGGTTTTACTAGGAGGTGTCCATCTTCCTTCCCTAGTTCTCATGCCTGATTCCCTGTTCCCCCCTTCCTTCTAATGCTAGAGGTGGCGTGACAACAGCCGCAGTGTTCATGCAGCTTACTTTTGATGGTATCAGTGCTTTGTATCTCAGCTTAGTCCTGTTCACTTGAATTGGACTGAACTGCGCCTAGGCCATGTGACTGATAAAAGTGATGTAATGTGGCCTAGGAAAAGGCCTAAGTGCTCATGGATTTCTGTGGTCTCTTTGAACAGCTGATCAGGGATGTCGGACAGCCACTAGTCTAAAATCGATGACCTGTCCAGAAGATAGCCTATCAATATGAAAAACCTGGAAAACCCCTTTTAATCATATATAGAGCCCAATAAAATACAATACCATAAACACTTGATAAATAGACACTATAGATGCCAGCAAAGAGCACTAAACAAAAAGCTAATAGTTACTAGTGATGTGTACCACACAAAAAGCTAATATTTACCAGTGATGTGTAACATATTAACATAGTAACATAGTTCATAAGGCTGAAGACATCTGTTCATCCAGTTTGCCCTGTCATCCTGCTAGTTGAAGCCAATTTTCCTCACTTAAGGGAAAAAAATTCCTTCCCGACTCCAATCAGGCAATCAGAATAACTCCCTGGATCAACGACCCATCTCTAGTAGCTATAGCCTGTAATATTATTACACTCCAGAAATGCATCCAGTCCTCTCTTGAATTCCTTTATTGTACTCACCATCACCACCTCCTCAGGCAGAGAGTTCCATAGTCTCACTGCTCTTACCATGAAGAATCCTCTTCTATGTTTGTGTACAAACCTTCTTTCCTCCAGACGCAGAGGCTGTCCTCTCGTCACAGTCACAGTCCTGGGGATAAATAGATGATAGGACATATCTCTGTACTGACCCCTGATATATTTATACATAGCTATTAGATCTCCCCTCAGTCGTCTTTTATCTAATGTGAATAACCCTAATTTTGATAATCTTTCAGGATACTGTAGTCCCCCCATTCCAGTTATTACTTTAGTTGCCCTTCTCTGAACCCTCTCCAGCTCTGCTATGTCTGCGTTGTTCACAGAAGCCCAGAACTGTACACAGTACTCTATGTGTGGTGCGACCAAACAAAAAACTAATAGTTACCAGTGATATGCACCAAACAAATAGTGAATAGCTGCTGGGCCTGGCAGCTTGCCTGTACTGAGTCCACAGAATGCTAGTATGTCTGAGATCAGCATATGAAATGCAATAATTATTAGCTTCAGTATGTTATAGGGCTACGGCCCTCACAAAAAGCCACTTCTGCAGTAAAATGCAATCATGTCTGTCATATACACAGGGACAGACTTACCACATACCCTACATGGAAATTTATCGGTGGGCCGATGCCCAGGGGGCCACATGTCAGATAGATAGCAATCTAATGCTCTAAACATTAATTAATGCTAGTAGCATCAGGTACATATGCACAGGTTCGCCTCCTGAACTCAACTGTATCACTGTCCTCAGGATGGTGATACAGTTGAATACTGTGATAAAGGCGGCAGTATTTTGTGCTGCACTGTACTGTTTGGGTCTGCTAGAGCAGTATTTTGTCCTGCACTGTACTGTCTGGGTCTACTAGGGCAGTATGTTCTGCTGCACTGTACTGTTTTGGGTCTGTTAGGGCAGTATTTTGTGCTGCACTGTACTGTTTGGGTCTGCTAGGGCAGTATTTTGTGCTGCACTATACTGATTTGGTGTGCTGTGGCAGAATTTTGTGCTGGCTCCGCCCTACTTCTGTTTGCCCTGCCTACTTGTGTTGCTCTGCCTTCTGTCAATTTGGACCCGCCTACATCATGGGGCTACGTTTTAGTTTTTTTCCAAGGCCACTTCCCAGTCCACTCATGCACATACAATATTTATTTGGCTTACCAATATTTCTTTCAACATACAGTGATGTTTTAAGTCACCGGTGTTTACTTACTGCTCCTGAGAGACCAGCATGTACCGTACTATCGAAATCTAGCAAGTAAATCAGCACATACACACTTAGTAATAGGAATAGTAAAAAGGAATTCTACAGGCGTAGTAGTATGATAAGGGTTTTGGTTAAGGCCCCCTGCACACGAGCAAGTTTTCCGCATAGGTCCAATGCGTGACGTGAACACATAGCACCCGCACTGAATCCTGACCCATTCATTTCAATGGGTCTGTGTATATGAGCATTGTTTTTCACGCATCACTACTGCGTAGTGTGAAAATTGCAGCATGTGCTATATTCTGCGTTTTTCACACAGCCCTGGTCCCATAGAAGTGAATGGGGCTGCATGAAAAACGCATTGCATCCGCAAGCAAGTGCGGATGCAATGCATTTTTTACTGATGGTTGCTAGGAGATATTGTTTGTAAACCTTCAGTTTTTTATCAAGCGTGTGAAAAAAGCATCAAAACGCATTGCACCTGCGCGGAAAAAACTGAACAACTGAACGCAATCGCAGGCAAAAGTGATTGAACTTGCTTGCAAAATGGTGCGAGTTTCACTGAACACACCCTGAACGCATCCAGAGCCAATCTGTCACGCTCATGTGAAAGAGGCCTAACTCAATGCATGCCTGCAGATCCGAGAAAAAAAAAAACAGATCCGGCACCAGTGACTAACATTGTTTTTAGTGCTGAATCTGGTTTGGTCATTTTCACAGACCAGACACAAAACCAGTAAAAAAAAAAAAAAAACATAACGGATGATGCATCCTGATGCATCCTGGTTTGGTTTGTTCTGTTCTGTCCCCATTGACAATGAATGGGGACAAAACGGAAGCATTTAGGCCTGGTTTTTAGATCTTCTGTCTCAAAACCACAATGGAAAACACATATGTGAAAATAGCCTTATAGTTTCAATACTATAAATTAGACTTTCATGCAAGCTATTCTATTCTAGCATAAGCTGGCCGGTATATATGCAATACAATACTAAAAGTTCCAGCAAATCTTTTATGTGGCAATACCACCGGTCTTTCCTTATTATACTACTATGCCTGCAATTTTTCTGCAGAATTCTAGCAAGTCTCTGGTGGCCTGAAAGAGGACCTGTCACCACAACATGCAAAGCATTCTGCAGGCAGCAGACAGCCGGCGGAGCTGAGCAAATTGATATACTGTATTTTGTGGGGAAAAGAAAACTTGTACTTTTTACACATTGAAATCTCTGATATTTCTGGCTTTACATGGTAGGTGTTATCAGTGACTGACAGCGTTCTATATTTAAAGTCGGGCTTTTATGGCCCAACTGTCGTGCCAATTATAAGGAACAAAAGTTACTACGAACGCTAGTTCCCAATAATCTGCTCATGTAAATCTGCCGCTGATCACCCATTGAATGTTTTGCTCCTTCATTAAATCATTGTTTAGGGACCGCAGATTGTGCTTGTAAACTGCTGCCCAGACACAATGAATCATATGTGGATGAGCGGTGTCATAAGCCATCGCTTCTCCCAATACAGTGGAGGGGATTGCTGCATTTAAATACACTTTTTCACCTACACTAATGAGCAGGCAACTATCAGGAAGGAATGGTTCTCTGTACAATCAAGCTGCTAGGCCCAGCAGCTATTAGCTTTTTTGTTTGGTACGCGTTTCTGGCATCTACAGTATAGTTAGTGTCTATTTTATTATGTTTTTATGTAATTGTATTTTATTGCACTCTATATATGTTTAATTATTATTATTTGTACAAGGGTACGATCGCATGGTTGTGATCGCGTGGTTGTGATCCGTTTGGGTTGCAGCCAGCTGTGGTCAAGAACCACATGGCCAGTTAGGATTTGGCTGCTTTTTATTTAACTAATGAAGACCTCACTGTAAAACCAGTTTGCACTGTTAATGGCCGTGCCATGTGTTAATGGCCTAAAGGTGCCGCTTGCCATTAACAATAAAGCCAGCTATATATTGCAGTTTTCATAAAAGGCAACTAAAGCCTAATTGGCTACGTGGTTCTCGACCACAGCTGGCCGCAACCTGAATGGATCACGACCACTCCTTGTGATCATACCCCTTCCATGTATTCCCTAAAGAAATACTAGAATAAAGCAAAATATAGATATATAAAACAGTCTGTCTTTCCCTTAGTCACCAATCACAGTGCAGCTATCATTTCTAATAGTGCTCTTTGGAAATAAAAGCAGCACTTTGGTTGCTACAGGCAGCAAAGACAGTTTTACTTGCCATACGGTTTTTCATTGCTGTGCATGTTTGTATGATTTAGCATGATTGTTAGTTTACTGCACCTCTGACTTCTCATTCTGGTGCTTTACCTTCTGATCTTAAACTAGAGGACCACAATTACTGTATGTAACACAGATGATGCAGCAAAAGTGAATCAACAGGCAGCTCAGCAGCTTGGAATCCCTGTAAGTAAATATACCGCATAATGTAAGGTTTTATTGATACTAGCATCTGTTGTACATTTGGCAAAGGGGTTTTCCCATCTCAGACAACGGGGGCATATCACCAGGATCGCTACACTGAGAATGGAACCTTGCGCACTCTCTCGGCTATTTCAATTGGCCCCATAGAAATGAATGGGAGCACACTACTACGGGGAGAGCGCTTGGTGGTGGCCACACCATGGAAAACCCGGGGTCCTCTGGCCACTACCTTCGCTGCTCAGTTCTCAGTGTAGGTGTGGGTCCCAGAAGTAAGAGCCGCACCTATCAAACAATGGGGCATATCCTAGCGATATGTCCCAATTGTCTCAAAAGGGAATACCCCTTTAAGGTAGAATTTGATGGCAAACTACATTATATTTGGAGCATATATTATTTTAAGTGACTTCATAGTAAGCTGATATGAGCATGCATAGTTATTTAATAACACAATATCTGGTCATAACCTGCCTGCCATTCAGCATTTTTCACCAGTCCCTCTTCCCTCCTCTCAGGCGCTATCTCTGATGGATGTCAGTTTTCCTGGAGCTACTTTGTGGAGACTAGCTGCCATAATGTCTCCCACACATAGGACACTCAGAGAGGAGGAGATCCTACTCCCCTATCTCTCTGCAAAATACACTTACAAGTTGCTCCAATATGAACCAATATACAGAAGTACTCACTGAATCCAACACCAGGGTGAAGTAGCAGACTTACTAGAGACGGTGTAGGTGCAACTTTCTCCCTCTCACAGCTCCATCCTCCTCTTTCTATAGACTTCTATGACAATTTACAATCTAATCCCCCAGTGAGCTGACAATACAGGACATGTCATCTCTCAACACAAATTTTAGTGTGATCTGAGGAATGATCAGTCTGGGAGGCAGGAGAAGAACAGACTGATGTGGTCTGATAAGTGGAGAAAGAAGCTCTTTCTCAAATACGTTAAATTACAATATTTCTAACATCAACTTGCACTATTGTATTATGAAAGGTTTCTGTAAAGTGTAGTGTTGATTTAATGGCTACTATTGACACCTTTGGATCAATTTGGCTATAATGAGTGTTTATGAGGGCAGGAGATCAGGAGATCAGACATAAGGCTTCACACGAGCCTTAAGCTAACAGAACTCAGGGAGGACTGTCTGCAAATACACTGTATGTATCACAAAAACTGCAGATTTTTTTTTTTCAATAAAGACCAATTAAAGATTATTTCAAGCCCAAACTTTGTGAAATGCAGTCATTAAAAATGTCCCTGATGGTGTCCATATGCTTTTAAGCTTTACATTGTACATTATTGATAGAGTGCTATGCTTCTCATTAGCCTTTTAAAAGGGTTGTCTGGACATAGCCTGTTCTTTACCCCTCCAGCCCCTCTGAGTGGAACATTAGAGCAATTCATGCTCTGATGCGCCTCCTTGCCTTACACTCCATGCGCAGGGCATGGGCTGGTTGTTTTCATTTTTACACTGCTAGGTGGAGCCTTCCCCCTAGCCATGTTACTGGTGATTTCACTGGCACTAATGGGCGGTCTTTAGCGCTGCCCTATGCGGTTTTACATGTAATGCTCCAGTCAGAGGGGCTGGAGGAGTGAAGAAGGGGTTTTGTTCAGGTTCAATTCGGAACCCAGCCAACCCCGTTAATAGCTGGACGCCACTGTTGTTTTTGAGTCTGGGCTTCTAGACAGTACAGTAAATTGCATAATGCCTTTAATATGCAGTATATTTTGATCTTCATAAGTTGCAGCTTGGTTAAAGTATTATGTATACTGTATTAATGTATTTTGCTCTTCTATGAATAAAAAAAATAATACTTTCCTGATTTATTGTAACTTTTGTCCAGTGCAGGCCAACCGACTACCATCTGTGGGTGATGTCTGCGAAGAATGAGTCTCCATATCCTCTTTTTGGTAAGCACTTTACTGAATGTCTGAAAATGGTATCTGGGCACCATATGCTATCTCATTATAATAAGGCTGTTGGCTATAAAGTTTCACTTCTAGCAGACTTCTATATCATATACAGCATTGCATGTATTATCTTTATTTCTGAAATATTGTAATCTACTTTTATCAGAAAGCACAATAAACAAATGCTATAAAATTAACATTGATGACAAAGCAGCATGGAATAGTAATGCCAATGCCCCACAAAAGGTATCTGACAGCAATTTAAATGGTAGCATAAATAGCAATTTTCATTACAGCAGGTATAAAAGCACAAAACAAAATCCAATAATTGTTATGGCTGTGAACATGAGATGAGCATGACCCTAAAAGAGGGGATTTCTTAAACAAGGCAGATGTATTTGGTTCCCTATTGTAGAAACACTCTTTAATTATATTTCAACAACCTGTAAAGCAGATTTATTTATTAGCCTGTGCACATTGTACGTCATATAGATACTTATTATATATATATATATATATATATATATATATACAC
This sequence comes from Bufotes viridis, assembly GCA_033119425.1. Classification (NCBI taxonomy): domain Eukaryota; kingdom Metazoa; phylum Chordata; class Amphibia; order Anura; family Bufonidae; genus Bufotes; species Bufotes viridis. Next base: position 117,926,974 of record CM065597.1, on the reverse strand, counting down.
ACACACATTTCTGTCAGTTGTCTGTTTTCTGTACTTTATACACTGGACCAACCTTGGCACCAAATTTGGCACATACTGTAAGTATATCGGGTGTCCTGAAAAGTTTTCATAAAGGTCTCAACTCTAAAGGAAGGACAATTCTTGAGATATTCCCCAAAAATATATTAGCCAATAAGAGCTTGCAGGTTGTTCACTCATATCCTAAATCATGCTGTATCCCTAAGGGGGCGCACTGTGGAGGTCACTGTTAAAGGGCGGGCCTCTGTGGAGGTCACTGTAGAGGGAGCGGAATCCCTAGTGGCTGCCACACAGAATAATTGTCCCTCAGTGGTCCCCCACACTGAGGGAGTCACTGAGGGTCATTATACTGAATTGCAGCACTGATGGTCATTATACTCTTTACTCTGGAGGTCAATATTCTGTATGGGGTGCCATTGAGGATCATTTTATGGAATAAGGGGACTGGGGGTCATTATACTGTATGGGGGGACACTGGGGGTCATTCTAGTAACATAGTACATAAGGCCGAAAAAAGACATCTGTCCATCCAGTTCGGCCTGTCATCCTGCTAGTTGATCCAGAGGAAGAAAAAAAAAAAAAAAAAACCTGTGAGGTAGAAGCCAATTTTCCCCACTTAAGGGGAGTAAAAAATTCCTTCCCGTCTCTATTCAGGCAATCAGAAAAACTCCCTGGATCTACGACCCCTCTCTAGTAGCTATAGCCTGTAATATTATTACACTCTAGAAATACATCCAGGCCCCTCTTGAATTCCTTTATTGTACTCACCATCACCACCTCATCAGGCAGAGAGTTCCATAGTCTCACTGCTCTTACCGTAAAGAATCCTCTTCTATGTTTGTGTGCAAACCTTCTTTCCTCCTCACACAGTATAATGACCCCCCATTGGCCCCTTCACACAGTATAATAACCCTGGCCCCATCACAGTGTAATGACCCCCTAGAGGCCCCCTAACATACCTATCATTGCTGGAGCGCAGGAGAGTCGGCCTTTGTTTCATTCACTACATACAACATCTCCCTGCGTTCCTTCTGCAGCCCCGCACAGCAGTGAGACACACGTCATGACGTCACTGCTGGGCCGGGCCTGGAGGAGAGAAGGAGCACTGGGAGATGAGCTGCGTTGGTAAATGAAAGTTCTGCTGGCTCCCTTACACTCCAGCAGTGAGCGCTTCCATCACTATTGAGACAGCTGGCACTTGGGGCAGACTGAACCCCCCCCCCCCCTTGGCAAACCACTGCTGTGGAGGTCACATTTTAAGGGTGTGGGGCACTGTGGAGGTCACTGTTAAGGGGTAGTAGTGCTTTGAAGGTAACTGTTAATGGGGCGGGCTGCTGTGGAGGCAGGGGCGGATTGGTCATAGACCTTACAGGGAAATTTCTCAGTGGGCCAATGCCCAGGGGGTTGCCTGAGCTCTCCTCACTGTCGGCCAGTGGAAGTTATTGAGGATGTATTTCATGCTGCTGGTGGCAGTATTTTGTGATGGACTGTGGTATTTGGCTTTGTTGGGCTCGTATATTGTGCCACAATATGGTATTGCTGGCCCGTCTACTTGTGTTAGCCCTGCTTCCATTAATTTGGACCCGACTACAAAACAGGGCCACTTTTAGTATTTTTTCCAGGGCCACTTTAACCCCCAAAGGACTCATCCCTATTTCACCTTAAGGACCCAGCCATTTTTTGCAAATCTGACCAGTGTCACTTTATGTGGTGATAACTTTTAAACTCTTTTACTTATCCAGGCCATTCTGAGAATGTTTTATCGTCACATATTGTACTTCAAGACAGTGGTAAAATGGAGTCGAAAAATTTCATTTTTATTTTTAAAAAAATACCAAATTTGCCAAAAATTTTGAAAAATTTGCAATTTTCCAAGTTTCAATTTCTCTACTTCTATAATACATAGTAATGCCGCCAAAAAAAGCTATTGATTTACATTTTCCATATCTCTACTTCATGTATCGATCATTTTGGGAATGCCATTTAATTTTTTGGGGATGTTACAAGGCTTAGAAGTTTAAAAGCATCACCCGCTGCCAGCAGCCCCCGATGGGAGAGGGAGGGAGCTCCCTGCCTGTTAACCCCTTCCATACAGTGGTCCGTACGGACCGCAGCATGGAAGGGGTTAAACTGCTGACATCTGCAGCACAGATGTTAGCAGTTTTTAGCAGAGTGTCAGCAATGTGCTGACACTCTGCTAAAACATCTATGCCACCAACGATTATTACAGAGGAGGCGGGCGGGGAATTGCAATTGCGTCCCACGCCACCCGCGCCACTAGGCTGCAGGGGGGGGGGGGTAAAATTTAACAGTTTAGGCACGTTGTAAGTCTCTGATCAGAGCCTGCAGAAAGCGTTGCAAACCGCAGGTCTAAATTGACCTGCGGTTTGCAGTGATCGACGATATGGGGGGGGTCACAGGACCCCCCTGGGAATTGTAACAAGGTACCTGCTGAATGATTTCAGCAGGTACCAAGTTCCGATCACTGCTGGCTGAGCAGCAGTGATCGGAAATACTCATGACGTACCGGTACGTCATGGGTCCTTAAGGACTCAGGAATAGAGTTGAGTGAACACCTGGATGTTCGGGTTTGAGAAGTTCGGCCGAACTTCCCGAAAATGTTTGGGTTCGGGATCCGAACTCGACCCGAACTTAATCCCGAACCCCATTAAAGTCAATGGGGACCTGAACTTTGGGGCACTAAAATGGCTGTAAAATAGTCCAGGAAAGGGCTAGAGGGCTGCAAAAGGCAGCAAAATGTCGGTAAATGCCCTGCAAACAAATGTGGATAGGGAAATTAATTAAAATAAAATAAAATAAATAAAAATGAACCAATATCAATTGGAGAGAGGTCCCATAGCAGAGAATCAGGCTTCAAGTCACCCACCAATGGAGAAGGTCACTTTGAGTTATTTAGGCCCCAGCACCAAGACAGAGGAGAGAGGTCCCACAGCAAGGAATAAGGCATCATATCACCCACAACTGGAGAAGGCCACTTTCAGTTATATAGGCCCCAGGACCCAGACAGAGGAGAATGGTCCCACAGCAAGGAATAAGGCGTCATATCACCCACCACAAGAGAAGGCCACTTTCAGTTATTTAGGCCCCAGCACCCAAACAAAGGAGAGAGGTCCCACAGCAGAGAATCAGGCGTCATATAACCCACCAGTGGAGAAGGCCACTTTCAGTTATTTAGGTCCCAGCACCCAGACAGAGGAGAGAGGTCACACAGCAAGGAATAAGGCGTCATATCACCCACCACTGGAGAAGGCCACTTTCAGTTATTTAGGCCCCAGCACCCAGACAGAGGAGAGAGGTCCCACAGCAAAGAATCATGCGTCATATTACCCACCACTGGAGAAGGCCATTTTCAGTTATTTAGGCCCCATCACCCACACAGAGGAGAGAGGTCCCACAGCAGAGAATCAGGTGTCATATAACCTACCACTGGAGAAGGCCACTTTGAGTTATTTAGGCCCCAGCACCCAGACAGAGGAGAGAGTCCCACAGCAAGGAATAAGGCCTCATATCACCCACCACTGAAGAAGGCCACTTTGAGTTATTTAGACCCCAGCACCCAGACAGAGGAGAGAGGTCCCACAGCAAGGAATAAGGCGTCATATCACCCACCACTGGAGAAGGCCACTTTGAGTTATTTAGGCCCCAGAACCCAGACAGAGCAGAGAGGTCACACAGCAAGGAATAAGGCGTCATATCACCCACCACTGGAGAAGGCCACTTTCAGTTATTTAGGCCCGAGCACCCAAACAGAGGAGAGAGTTCCCACAGCAGAGAATCAGGCATCATATCACCCACCACTTGAGAAGGCCACTTTCAGGTATTTAGGCCCCAGCACCCAGACAGAGGAGAGAGGTCCCACAGCAAGGAATAAGGCCCATATCACCCACCACTAGAGAAGGCCACTGTGAGTTATTTAGGCCCCAGCACCCAGACAGAGGAGAGAGGTCCCACAGCAAGGAATAAGGCATCATATCACCCACCACTGGAGAAGGCCACTTTCAGTTATTGTCAAGGATGGAGAACAGTTAGCAGGAACTGATAAATAACGACAGACTGGCTTGATCCCAAACTAAGGAAAATATAGGAGGGCCCTATACATCCCTAAGAACTCTCCCTAACTGCTATGCACATGTACAGGTCCCAGTGGTAGTCAAATACTGTAAGGATACGGTGGTTTGCGCTCCAGCCTGGATCCATGCCCTGTGTAACCATGACAACGATCGCTGTTTGCCTCCCAGGCTGGAAGCAGTGGCCGCTGGGCCGTCTAAGGTGGCTCCGCCCATCCACACTTGGTCAATAAATAGGAGCCAGGTGCTGCACAGGGTGTTCCACTAATGGAGTGCGCACCCTGCCTGCTCCATTCACCACGAGGACGCAAGCTTCTAACTACCTGCAACTCTGAACCTCCAGGAGAAACCCTCACCTACCTTATCCAGCTCCACCACTGCAGGATCCCTGCATGACTTCTAACAGCAAGTATCAGCCTGTCATTTTGTTCACTGACATTGCTCACTGAAAGGAAGGGACTCGCTGGTGACTATTAGTACTGCAGGCCTGGGATTTCTGAACATTGCCTAGAGCTGTTATTCATGAACTTTAATCTGTACTCTGATTCCTAAAACGAACTCTCCTCACTATTAGTTTTACACTCTATCTTTAGTACGCGGTACATGATTTTGTTACCCCATACTCTCCGCTTAAGACTGAGAGAGCCGCCTGGGGTACACACTGAGCAGCCGCAAAGACTCCATCAACACTCAAGTAGTGTGATAGGAGTGGATGTCAAAGGACTCCGCAGTTGAGATCCTAACTGATCAATTTGGTGCGTTACATATTAGTGGAACCCTCATGGATCCAGCGGAGCTCGCGCGGCACATGGTCGCCTCACTGAGAGGGTGGAAACCCTTAACGTGACCGTACAGAATCTCCAATTGGAAAATCAGACGTTGCGAGATCTCGTCTCGTCGCGCACAGGACACCACCACGATGGACCGGAACCCAAGGTCAGTCCACCTGAACTTTTCTCAGGAGACCGGAAGCAGTTCCGCGAATTCCTGAATGCGTGCAAGCTGATGTTTCAGTTACGCCCGGACCTATCCTACCGATAGAACCAAAGTACTCACCATGATCTCGTACCTCAGGGGGAGGCCAGAGCATGGGCTAACACCTATTTAGAAAAGGAAGACCCGGTCTTGAATTCCTTTCCGCAATTTCTTGAAACAATGGCCCTCCTTTACGAGGACCACAACAAGCAGCTGACTCGCGGAGACCGCCATTCGCACCCTAAAGCAAGGGAGACGACCCGTTGAGGACTTTATTGCGGAATACACTCGTTGGGCCCGTGAGACTGAATGGAATGATCTCACTCTTAGAAATCAGTTCCGTCTCGGTCTATCTGAGGCCCTGAAGGATGAGTTAGCCCGCGGAGAGCTGCCACATACACTCGACGCCTTGATGCAGAAGGTCACCACCATTGACAGACGCTTAAGGGAACGTAGGGCCGAGAGAGTCTCAGGGTTTACACCCACCCCGAGACAGACCAGCCCGGATCCTGTAGCAGAGATGATGGAGATTGGGGCAATTCGTGGTCCTCTGACTGAGAGAGAGAAGACCCGGAGACGGAACCTCAACCTCTGCTTATACTGTGCGCCGGCTGACCATTCGGTTGATGGATGTCCTGCCATAAGAAAGAAACATGAAGGTAAAATGATGACGTTCTGTAACTTAGGCAGAAAAGATAACAACACAAGTGGTTACATTTATACGTCTCTTACCTTACAGTGGGACCAAAACCGAACTATCGTTGATGCAATGGTGGACACGGGAGCTTCAGGGAATTTTATCGATAAGCATCTAGTAGAGAGAAATAAAATTCCCCATACAAGGAAAGATGTATCGATATCTGTGAGTTTTATTGATGGTACAACCTCTAGACCTATCCATAGCCAGACTCAACCCCTTTTGGTGACAAGCTGAAAATAACCACACAGAATTTTTATCCTTTGATGTCATACACTCCCCTTCGTTCCCCATCATTTTAGGCTTGCCATGGCTCCGGTTACATCAACCAGTTCTCCTATGGGAACAGGGGAGAATTGGGTTTACCTCACGTTATTGCAGGGAGACCTGTTTCCCTATTAAAACTCTCATGCATGTAGGGGTGAACCAGGTCCCTACCCAATACTCAGAGTTTTCGGAGGTATTTAGTGCAAAGATGGCGGAAACCCTACCGCCCCATAGACCCTACGATTGCCCCATAGACCTGCTGCCGGGCAGTGAAATACCCACAGGAAGAATCTACCCATTGGCACAACCAGAACTTGACCACCTCAAACAGTATCTCGAAGAGAACTTAAGGAAGGGATTCATTCGGCCTTCAACCTCCCCTGCAGCCGCAGGTATGTTCTTCGTAAGGAACAAAGACTTGAGCCTCAGACCCATCATTGATTACAGAGCATTAAATAAAATAACAATCAAAAACCGGTACCCCCTGCCGCTAATATCCGAGCTTATTGAAAGACTTCAAACATCAACTATCTACACTAAACTGGACTTGAGAGGCGCATACAACTTGATTAGGATTAGAACCGGGGATGAATGGAAAACTGCTTTCCGCACCCGGCACGGACTCTTTGAGTATATGGTAATGCCTTTCGGCTTGTGCAATGCCCCTGCCACATTCCAAAACTTTATCAACGACATATTTAGGGATCTACTAGATGTATGTGTTGTCATCTATCTAGATGACATATTGGTCTACTCCGATAACCTACAAGATCACAGGAAACACGTCCGTTGGGTACTTGCGCGATTAAGCGTCCATCACTTATATGTCAAACCAGAAAAGTGTATATTCGAGACTACTACCCTTCCGTTCCTTGGTTATATAATCTCACCCAAGGGAATTCAGATGGATCAGTCAAAGATCACTTGCATCCAAAACTGGCCGATTCCGGACTCTAGGAAAGCCCTCCAGCGTTTCATAGGGTTCTCGAACTTCTACAGGAAATTCATCAAAGACTTCTCCGCTACCATCAAACCCCTAACCAGATTAACTAGTGTCAATACGAAATTTGTTTGGTCCATGGAGGCCCAATCAGCTTTTGAGTTACTTAAAGACAAATTCACTTCAGCACCAATTCTGACCATTCCGAATCCAAACTATCACTTTGTGCTGGAAGTAGATGCATCACAGGCAGCCATAGGAGCTGTTCTGTCCCAGCGGAGCTCCTTCTCATCCCCACTACATCCTGTCGGGTTTTACTCCCAGACTCTAAACACAGCTGAAATCAACTACCCCATAGGGGAAAAGGAACTTCTTGCCATAAAATGTTCCCTAGAGAACTGGAGGCACCTACTTGAAGGTTCAACACACCCCATCACAATATACACGGATCACCGTAATTTACAATACCTGAAAACCAGTAAAACACTGTCAGCACGTCAGGTACGGTGGAGTTTTTTTTTGACAGATTCGACTTTCAAATTACTTATCGACCAGGCTCAAAATGGGAAGGCTGACGCCTTATCACGTCTGGCTGAATGCCGCGCCGCAGTCACAGCCCCCACATGCATTATACCACCTAACAAAATTATCCTCGCCACCATCGAATTGGAAACCCAGCTTAAGGATGCTCTGAAAATTGACTGTGCTAACATCCCCGGGACTTCAGAAAGACCAACGGGGTTTCCTCTACAAAAACAACCTACTGTACATACCAACTCCTCTCACCACCCAGGTAATCAAACTCTGCCATGACACACCCTTGCGGGACACCCTGGCATTGCCAAAACCATAAACCTGATACGCAGGAACTTCTGGTGGCCAAAAATGACCAAAGAAATTAAGCAATATGTTTCCACATGTGAGACATGTGCCTCATGCAAAAGTGATAGAAATCGACCATATGGCCTTCTTATGAGTCTTCCTATCCCCAACAGACCCTGGGAATGGGTTTCAATGGACTTCATTGTAGAACTCCCCCGCTCCAGAGGAAACAACACCATCATGGTTGTAGTAGACCTACTAACTAAGATGGCACACTTCATCGCCCTCAAAAATTACCTTCCTCCAGTGAAACTGCCGAGGCCTTTCTGTCCAATGTCATAAAACTACATGGAATCCCTACCCAAGTTATATCAGACAGGGGTTCACAATTTATATCCAAATTTTGGAGAGCACTTTGTCTTAGACTCCAAATCGACCATAGAATGTCTACCGCCTACCACCCCCAAACTAACGGGCAGACGGAAAGGGTGAACCAATGTCTGGAACAATTTCTCAGATGTCACTGCTCATTCCTTCAAGATGACTGGGAAAGCCTACTCCCTCTTGCCGAATTCGCTACAACAATTCTGTAAATTCCTCCACTCTACATAGTCCATTCTTTGCTAATTATGGATTCCACCCTAGGTCTCTCCCTGAAATCAGCCTTCCTACAAACGTTCCTGCCACAGATGATTATGTAACTACCTTGCAAACAACCCTCATGATGCTGAAAGACAACCTCCAACGGGCAAAGGAAAGGCAGAAGATCTACTACGACCGTCACAGAAGAGAAAATCCTCCTTATCAGGTTGGAGACTCGGTATGGCTGTCAACGAGAAACCTTCGGTTGGGGGTACCTGCTAAGAAACTGGGTAGGCAATTTTTGGGTCCGTTTCTGATAGAAAGAATTATCAACCCCAACACGGTGAGACTTACCCTTCCTCCTCGACTACAGGTACATCCCACATTCCATGTATCGTTGCTAAAACCGTTTAGACCTAGCCCGTTCCCTCACGGGTTCCTCAACCCTCCCCCGATAGATGTCCATGGTGAGGAGGAATTTGAGGTTGAGCAGCTTCTCGACTCCAGAAGAAGACGGGGAGGATCCAGTACCTCGTTAGATGGAAGGGTTACGGGTCTCAGGATGACTCTTGGGAAGATGTGCGAGACGTCCATGCACCCAGACTCCAAAGGTTGTTCCACAGGAGATTTCCTGACCGACCCTCCCCTACTGGGGTACCCCGGAGAGGGTCCCCTTAAGGGGGGTACTGTAAGGATACGGTGGTTTGCGCTCCAGCCTGGATCCATGCCCTGTGTAACCATGACAACGATCGCTGTTTGCCTCCCAGGCTGGAAGCAGTGGCCGCTGGGCCGTCTAAGGTGGCTCCGCCCATCCACACTTGGTCAATAAATAGGAGCCAGGTGCTGCACAGGGTGTTCCACTAATGGAGTGCGCACCCTGCCTGCTCCATTCACCACGAGGACGCAAGCTTCTAACTACCTGCAACTCTGAACCTCCAGGAGAAACCCTCACCTACCTTATCCAGCTCCACCACTGCAGGATCCCTGCATGACTTCTAACAGCAAGTATCAGCCTGTCATTTTGTTCACTGACATTGCTCACTGAAAGGAAGGGACTCGCTGGTGACTATTAGTACTGCAGGCCTGGGATTTCTGAACATTGCCTAGAGCTGTTATTCATGAACTTTAATCTGTACTCTGATTCCTAAAACGAACTCTCCTCACTATTAGTTTTACACTCTATCTTTAGTACGCGGTACATGATTTTGTTACCCCATACTCTCCGCTTAAGACTGAGAGAGCCGCCTGGGGTACACACTGAGCAGCCGCAAAAGACTCCATCAACACTCAAGTAGTGTGATAGGAGTGGATGTCAAAGGACTCCGCAGTTGAGATCCTAACTGATCAATTTGGTGCGTTACAAATACATGCCCTAGTACCTATAACTGAGTGACACCTGAATTCCCTATAGTTGTGAGGGGAACGGCCACCGGCTCCCTGCACAGAATGCGGAGGGAGTCAGGGTCACCTAGAATCAAGCCAGCAAACAAAACACAAAGTAAACGGAATGCACTTATCTAGGAGCAAAACAACTGCAGCCTCCAGCAGCACACACTTCTTCCAGGAAGTAATATAAACCGCAAGGAGAAGCAGTGGGAGGGAATATAAAGCAAGCCATTAATCAAGATACAGTTGTGTTCAAAATTATTCAACCCCCACTGAAATTGAGTGTTTTGGCCAGTTTGACATTGATTTTGATCATTTCAGTCATCTTGTTTACAATTAAATCAAAGAGGCACTTGTAAGTCAGACAAATATAACATAACATTTATAATGAAATAACCACAAATGTCTTTTCTGTGCTCACATCATTATCAGTTTTATTCAACCCCCAAGTGACATTCAATCTTAGTACTTAGTACAACATACTTTTCCAGTTATAACAGCTTTTAAACGTGAAGCATAACTTGACACAAGTGTCTTGCAGCGATCTACGGGTATCTTTGCCCATTCTTCATGGGCAAAAGCCTCCAGTTCAGTCACATTCTTAGGCTTGCGCGCTGCAACTGCTTTCTTTAAGTCCCACCAGAGGTTCTCAATCGGATTTAAGTCTGGTGACTGCGATGGCCACTTTAAAATGTTCCAGCCTTTAATCTGCAACCATGCTCTAGTGGACTTGGAGGTATGCTTGGGATCATTGTCCTATTGAAAGGTCCAACGTCTCCCAAGCTTCAGGTTTGTGACGGACTGCATCACATTTTCATCCAATATCTCCTGGTACTGAAAAGAATTCATGGTACCTTGCACACGCTGAAGCTTCCCTGTACCTGTAGAAGCAAAACAGCCCCAAAGCATGATTGACCCCCCTGCCATGCTTCACAGTAGGCAAGGTGTTCTTTTCTTCATAGGCCTCCTCCAAACATAGCGTTGATCCATGGGCCCAAACAGTTCTAATTTTGTTTTATCAGTCCACAGAACACTATCCCAAAACTTTTGTGGTTTGTCCACATGACTTTTGGCATACTGCAGTCGACTCTTCTTATTCTTTAGAGACAGCAAGGTGGTGCGCCTGGGAGTTCTGGCATGGACGCATTCATTACATTATTGTCTGAGCTGAAACTTCAGTACCCGCATCTGACAAATCTTTTTTTAGTTCCTCAGCAGTCACACGGGGACTTTTCTCCACTTTGCGCTTCAGGTAGCACACAGCAGTCGATGTCAGCATCTTCTTTCTGCCTCGACCAGGTAGCGTTTCAACAGTGCCCTTTGCCTTGAATTTGTGAATGATGCTTCCTATGGTGTCTCTTGGTATGTTTAACATCTTTGCAATCTTTTTATAGCCATTGCCCTTCCTGTGAAGAGAAATCACCTCTTCTCTTGTCTTCCTGGACCATTCTCTTGACTTCACCATGTTTGTAAACACACCAGTAAATGTCTAGAAGGAGCTGAGTATCACAGTCATTTTAAATCTGCCTAATTGGTGCTTATTATGTTTGATTGCTGCTCCTTGACATCCACAGGTGTTTTCAATACCTGATCGAAAACACTTGAATGAACCTCTGTTCTTAAGAGTGGTAGTCTTTAAGGGGTTGAATAATTGTGTCAATGAAGAAATCACAAAAAAAAACATTTAATACTGTATTACAAAAACAATTGATGTCATTTTAGTTGCATTTGGTTATTTAAAAAGTCCCTGTAAGATTTCATTCTGAACACAATTACAAATGTACACTAAATTCCCCAAAACCCTGTACAGCATTAGGGGGTTGAATAATTTTGAACACAACTGTAAGAGGCAGCTGAGGGAGAGAAAGTAACTGAGCAAAGTGAAACCAAAACAAAGAACGTCATACACAAGACTCTGACTGACCGTCTCCCAGAACTGGCGGTGACAGTTATTTATGCCCCAGCACCCAGACAGAGGAGAGAGTCCCACAGCAAAGAATCAGGCGTCATATCACCCCCCACTGGAGAAGGCCATTTCCAGATATTTAGCCCAGGGCACCCAGACAGAGGAGAGGGGTCACATGGCAGAGGTTCAGGCTTCATGTCACCCACCATTGTAACAGGCCACTTTCAGTTATTTAGGCCCTGGCGCCCAGATTGAAGCGCCGGGGCCTCAATCTCATTCCACCTTGGGTTGCACCGCGAAATCATGGTAAAGTTAAAAAAATGAGGATTCAATAAAGAAGTGCCCCGGAGTACAAGACTACATGGTTTGATGGGGAGGCAATTATAAATGTCTATTCTGCACAAGGGAGGGACAGGTACTGAAGGATCCATGCCTGGTTCATTTTTATGAACGTCAGCTTGTCCACGCTGGCTGTGGACAGGCGGCTGCGTCTGTCAGTAATGACGCCTCCTGCCATGCTGAATACACGTTCAGACAAAACGCTGGCCACCAGACAGGCCAGCACCTCCAAGGCATAAAATGCTAACTCTGGCCACGTGGACAATTTGGAGACCCAGAAGTTGAATGGGGCCGAACCATCAGTCAGTACGTGGAGGGGTGTGCAGACGTACTGTTCAAACATGTTAGTGAAATGTTGCCTCCTGCTAACACGTTCCATATCAGGTGGTGGTGCAGTTAGCTGTGGCATGGAGACAAAACTTTTCCACATTTCTGCCATACTAACCCTGCCCTCAGAGGAGCTGGCCGTGACACAGCTGCGTTGGCGACCTCTTACTCCTCCTCTGCCTTTGCCTTGGGCTTTCATCTGTTCCCCTGTGACATTTGGGAATGCTCTCAAGAGCGCGTCTACCAGCGTGCGATTGTACTCGCGCATCTTCCTATCACGCTCCAGTGCAGGAAGTAAGGTGGGCACATTGTCTTTGTAACAGGGATCCAGCAGGGTGGCAACCCAGTAGTCCGCACACGTTAAAATGTGGGCAACTCTTCTGTCGTTGCGCAGGCACTGCAGCATGTAGTCGCTCATGTGTGCCAGGAGCCAGAGTGAGTTCCCTGCTTTTAAGGTGTTTACTCCACTGCAGTTTATGCTTTGCATGAAGATGCCTGGTCATGCAGGTTGTGCTAAGGTTCAGAACATTAATGCCTCGCTTCAGGCTCTGATGGCTCAGCTTGCAAACCACTCGGGTCCTGTCGTCAGCACATTGTTTAAAGAAGTGCCATGCCAGGGAACTCCTTGAAGCTGCGTTTGGAGTGCTCGGTCCCTGGTGGCGGTGGCCAGTAGCAGGCGAACTCTCTTGGCGGCGGCTGTTCTGCTTTTGCCCCGCTCCCTCTTTTGCTACGCTGTTGGCTCGGTCTCACCACTGCCTCTTCCTTTGAACAATGAAAGTCAGTGGCACGACCTTCATTCCATGTGGGGTCTAGGACCTCATTGTCCCTTGCATCGTCTTCCACACAGTCTTCCTCCCTGACCTCCTGTTCGGTCTGCACACTGCAAAAAGACGCAGCAGTTGGCACCTGTGTTTCGTCATCATCAGAGACGTGCGGACTCCGATGAGGTGGTATTCCCATGTCCTCATCATCAGGAAACATAAGTGGTTGTGCATCAGTGCATTCTATGTCTTCCACCACTCGGGAAGGGCTAGGTGGATTCCCTTGGGAAGCCCTGCCAGCAGAATCTTCAAACAGCATTAGAGACTGCTGCATAACTTGAGGCTCAGACAGTTTCCCTGATATGCATGAGGGTGATGTGACAGACTGATGGGCTTGGTTTTCAGGCGCCACCTGTGCGCTTTCTGCAGAAGACTGGGTGGGAGATAATGTTGTGAACATGCTGGATCCACTGTCGGCCACCCAATTGACTAGCGCCTGTACCTGCTCAGGCCTTACCATTCTTAGAACGGCATTGGGCTTCACCAAATATCGCTGTAAATTCTGGTGGGTACTGGAACCTGAGGTAGTTGGTTCACTAGGATGTGTGGCTGTGGCAGAATGGACATGTCCTCTCCCAGAACCAGAGGGTCAACTAACACCACCACGACCGCGTCCCTTACTAGATGTTTTCCTCATTGTTACCGTTTGTGGCGAAACCAACCGCGCCACTGGGTTTTGGAGGGGACAGATTGCTCGCCTCCTGCCCTGCGACTATGGCCCCATGTATGCTTGTCCTGTTTGAGCGGTGATGCCCCAGATAGCTCTGCTATGGAGCCCATTCGTATAATGAAAGACTATGGGAAAGACTTTAGCTCCATGGCAATTGAACTGGATGTGTGTGGTCTGAGTGCTATTCAATAATGTGCGCTCAGACCTAAGCTATCTGGGGATATGTTACATGTATATGTTTTATGTAGTAATTGTAACATTGTGTAATTTTATGTCCTTTTGCAACCATGTGCTCAACGGAGTCTGCCTCTATCCTTGGATATATTGAGCGCTCAGATCCAAGCCATCTGGGGATATGTTAAATGTCTGTGTGTACTGTAAAGGGTGGGACATTGTATATTGAATAGTGATGTCTGTCCTATTGTCCCCATGTGTGTATTGGAGATTTCCCTTTGTCCTGAGAGATAATTGAATGACTCCTCAATTGTCTCCAGGACAGAAGACATTGTGTATTCTCCTGCCTGTGATGATTTCATTAACCTGTGTAGGGTGAGTGTATCACAGGCAGAGGGGAGGAATATGCTGGGGTGTCTGTATTGTCCCATTGTGTGTGATTGGCTGCTGTATCCCGTGTCGCAGTCTTCCTTCTGGTCCCCTAGGGGAGTGTCCACCAGGTGGGAGACCTGCATAAATACCGGGCAGGTAGCCCTCAATAAAGTGAGAATTCCTGTTTACCATCAATACGGAGCCTCGTCTCGTACTTGGGGGGAATTGCTACGTCAGAACGTTCTCTTGCCTGTTCCAGGAGAGGAGGACTTCGCATGGTTCCAGTTCGGTGGATTCCAGCGGTTGTGGGTTGCTGTGCTCTTCTCCAGGGGAAGCGCCCGAACGGTATTAACCCTCACTATACCGGGTTATACCGTAACACCGTTCACCCAGCACCACAATAAGAAAAAAAATATTTGGCCCAATGTATTGATTTCAAATCCAGGCCTTTTTTTAGAGGCACCTAACACTATCTGCCTAATTATTTATGTACCGTAGTACACTAATCCAGGTACAGCAGTAACCACTGATTCAGGGGAATATCAATTGTAGGCCTAGTATTTAGGCCCTGGATGAAAGGTATCCTTTTATTGACAGATTTACACTTGGAGATGCACAGTAGCGTGTGAAAAAAATATGTAGTATTATGCCTTCAGCAATTGTATTTTAACATTTTGTGTAATATACCTGTCAGTAACCGCCCTGATATAGTTTACCCTGCCCTCAAGTTTGCCCCCAGTCAATATGGTGGATTATGTGTTTCCTGGTTACCATCTCACATTCTGTTTCCGGTCAGAAGTCATCCTACTCTGCCCTCAAGTTTGCCCTCAGTCAAGATGGTGGATTATGTGTTTCCTGGTTGCCATCTCACTTCCTGTTTCTGTTCCTTTTTAAACTGGCCAGACCTTCCTGTCTTTGCTGGAGTATTGTGTTTGGCTTTTTGTCCGCAATCCTCTTGCTGGAACTCACTCCTCCGTGTGTTCTGTGCCCTAGCGGTTCTCCCTGCTACCTCCTGTTGCCGACCTGGACTGTTCTTGGACCTTCGTACCTGCTTGCCGCCTGTCCTGACCTTCTGCTCGTCTACCTTCCTGCCAGCTTGCCGCCTGCCCTGACCTTCTGCTCATTTACCTTCCTGCCAGCTTGCTGTCTGCCCTGACTCCTGCTAATCCTGACCTTGGTTCTTGTCTACAGACTCTGCCTCATCAGTGCGGGACACAACAACGTGGGTTCTGCTACATCCGTACTATATTTACTCTGCTCCCAAGTCCTGGCCATTGGATTCCAGTTCTTTTGCACCAGTATCGTTACAGAATACTCCAGCCACCATGGATTCCGCCGTGACTGGATCTGTAGAGACCCGTATTAAGCAGTTGCAGACTGCGTTATCTAGTATGCACGCGGAGTTGCAAACCTTAAAGAAGAAATACGATGCCTTTGAGGGCCAGACCGGCCGCAACATTCAGTTTTATGGACAAACGATCCACAAACTCCGTGATACAGTGCAAGCACTGACTGTTCGCATAACACAGCTGGAGAATGCAGCTCCTGCACCATCTCCTACATCAACTCCTAAATTACCTCCATTCCGATTTGGCGGGGACCGCGACAAATTCCGGTGGTTTATCAATCAGTGTCACCTCTACTTTGATGCAAACTCCTCCCAGTTTCCTACTGATCGATCTAAAGTGCAATGCATCATTATGCTACTAACACACAAGGCTATCGCCTGGGCGAGTCCGTTGATCGAGACCGGGGATGCCCGACTAAACAATCTGGAGTATTTCCTTGGGGCCATGAGCCAGATGTTCGATGACCCTAACCGAGGTGCTACAGCAGAGGCAGCCTTACTAGCCTTGCGCCAGGGCAGACGTCTCATCACGGAATATGCTATGGACTTTAAAAGATGGTCCGTCGACACTAACTGGAATAATGCAGCAAGAGTTATCTTTTTTCAAGAAAGGACTGAGTAGTTCCCTAAAGGACGAGCTGGCCCGTGCCGAGGACCCCTTAGAGCTTGATGCTTTTATCAACCACTGCATCTGAGTTGATACACGACTAGCTAAACGACGATAAGAAAGATGGGCCACACTGAACTATACTATGAGGCAGGCACTTTCTTCGTCTGCCCCCACTTTTAAAGAATTTCCAAAAAGAATCTACAAGGAATCAGAAAGCGAACCAATGCAAATAGACTCCATCTTAAAACGCGAAAATATCGATCGCAAGGAACATAGACTCCGAGACAACTTATGTCTGTATTGTGGAAGAGCTGATCACTTTCTGATTAATTGTCCCAGACATCCACGAAAACTGATGGCAGCCATTACAGACCCCGACAGAAGACTCTGTGACATCAGAAGCGGAATTATTGGAAGAAACAACCATCTGCTTCATCTCTTCAGTGGCCCCTAGTATTAAGAAGGAAAACAGAAACTCTTATTGTTTCCTCCCCATCAAATTTTCAATTAATTCCCAGTGGATATCCACCTCTGCTATGGTGGATTCCGGGGCTGTTGGCAATTTTATGGACTATTCCTTTGCAAAGAGACATGGGGTAAAAATTCATAAAAACTCTCACCTATGATTATGGAAACGCTAGATGGTATCCCTTTAAATTCGGGTCCAGTAGATCAAGAAACGGAACCCCTCAAAATCTGTATAACACCACAACATCATGAAGTTCTATTGTTTCTTCTGATCTGATCTCCTCTCCTCATTTTCCTGTTATCCTAGGCTTGCCCTGGTTACAGGCACAGAACCCCGACATCAACTGGGAGACCAAAGAGATAACATTTCCAGGGAAGGATGCTATGCCAACAAAACAGTCAGAACAAGGGGGGGAAGCCACATCCCAGAACGATAAGGTGATGGAACTAAACCTCATATATCAGGATTTTATGGATGTTGGTGATAAACAAAAGGCAGAGAAACTTCCCCCACATCGACCCTATGACTGTCCCATAGAATTGCTCCCTGGTGCTTCCATCCCCTTCGGGAATATCTACCCCTTGGCAGGTCCGGAACTGAAGGCCATCAAGGAATATATAGATGAGAATCTGGCTAAAGGGTTTATCCGTCCCTCCTCCTCACCAGCAGGGGCTCCCATATTCTTTGTCAAAAAGAAGGATGGGTCTCTAAGACTATGTATTGACTACCGCGAAATTAATAAAATCACAATTAAGAATCGCTACCCCCTACCACTAATTCTAGAGTTATTGGAGAGAGTACGACACGCCAAAATTTTCTCAAAGTTAGACCTACGAGGCGCCTGTAACTTGGTCCGTATCAGATCGGGAGATGAATAGAAGACAGCATTTAGATCACGGTACGGACACTTTGAATACCTTGTTATGCCTTTTGGTCTTTGCAAATCTCTAGCCACCTTTCAAAACCTGGCCAACGACATTTTCAGGGATCTTCTGGACCAATTTGTAGTCATCTATCTGGATGACATTCTGATCTTCTCTAACTCAACAGAAGAACATAAGCAACATGTAAGACTCGTTCTGGAACGTCTTAGGAAAAATGAATTGTATATCAAACTTGAAAAGTGTGAGTTTCATCGAAATGAAATCCAATTTCTCGGCTACATAATTTCACCCCAAGGGTTACACATGGACCCCAACAAAATTAAAGCAGTAGTGGACTGGCCTGTCCCCAGTAACTAAAAAGAGGTCCAACGCTTCATAGGCTTTGCCAATTTTTACAGACGCTTTATCAAAAAAATTTAACAATAGTCACCCCAATTACACAACTAACCAGGAAAACAAAAAAGGAATTTGTTTGGTCACCTGAAGCACAATAATCCTTTTGTTTATTAAAGACCAGGTTCACCACAGCCCCTGTATTGGTTCACCCCAACTGGGAACTGGAGTTCATCGTGGAAGTAGATGCTTCAGATTCTGTTATAGGAGCCATTTTATCACAGAGAACAGGAGACAAGGGGTTGTTACACCCTTGCGCTTTCTTCTCCCAACGTTTATCTCTGGCTGAGAAGAATTACGATGTGGGAAACAAAGAACTACTGGCTATTATAGCAGCCTTTAAAGAATGGAGACATCACCTTCAAGGAGCCTCCCAACCAATAATAGTTCTCACCGACCATCGCAACTTGGAGTTCGTTAGATCAGCCAAATATCTATCGCCTCGCCAGGCCCGTTGGACTCTTTTTTTAAAACCAATTCAACTTCGTGATTTCATACAGGCCGGGTTCTCGGAATGGCAAGGCTTATGCCTTATCCAGAATCTTTTCCAACGATGCTGTGTCTACGACTCCACCTAAGACCATCATTCCAGAGTCTAGATTCATGGGGGTAATCCATAATAAGGACCTACTTGAAGAAATCAAAGAAGCCTATGTCACTGACTCCCTCCTGGCTGAACCCCCGATGATCTGCAATTAATATTCAAAAACAGGGTATGGACCCATGGACAACAGTTATATATATCCGAGGTTATAAGACTTAGGGTTCTAAGACTAGTCCATGACTCTAAGGTCGCAGGTCACAGGGTGTGCAGAAGACTCAGGAATTCTTATCTCGTTTCTTTTGGTGGCCTAATTCTCGACAGGATGTGAAAAAATATGTCCTGTGATATCTGTGCTAGATGCAAGACTCCACGCTCTCTCCCAGTAGGTTTACTACAGCCTTTGCCTGTCCCCTCCCGTCCTTGGGGCTCCATTTCCATGGACTTTATTGTGGATCTACCTACATCCAAGACAGAATAGTGGTAGACCGTCTCACTAAGGCTGCACACTTCATTGCATATAATGGCCTACCATCTGCTAAAGAAACTGCAGACCTTATAATACAAAATGTGTTTCGTCTACATGGGGTGCCAGATTAAGTTGTCTCGGATCGTGGAGTACAGTTTACTTCAAAGTTTTGGCACAGTTTTTGCACATCTTTGGAAATCGATATCAATCTATCAACCGCCTTTCATCCTCAGTCTAATGGACAGACCGAATGCACAAACCAGACTTTGGAACAATACCTTCGATGTTATATCTGTCACTTACAGAATGACTGGGTTGATCTTCTTCCAGTGGCTGAATTTTCATACAATTCCCAAAATGCATTAACCAAACAGACCCCTTCTTTGCAAATTTGGGGTACCATCCGAACATTCTCCCCAAATTTCCTGTTACTTCGCCTATACCAGCAGTGGCGGAAAGAATTTCCAAACTTCAACAAAATTTGCTACTACTAAGAGAGACCTTAGAGAGTGCTCAGGAGAATTATAAGAGGGCCGCTGATAAATTACGTAGACCAGCACCAATGTTTAAAGAGGGCGACAAGGTATGGCTTTCTACGAGGAATTTAAAAATTAAGGTCCCCACACCAAAACTGGGACAGAAGTTTATTGGGCCCTATAAAATCATGGGCATAATCAGCCCAGTGGACGTTCGACTTAAACTCCCACGGTCCATGAGGATACATCCTGTCTTCCATGTGTCCTTACTTAAGGCTGCAGTGCCCAATCCGTTTCCTGAACGTACCCTTCCTCCTCCTGAAGCAATGGAGATTGATGGACAGGAGCAGTTTGTTGTAGAAGAGAATCTGGACTCTAGGATTTTCAGGAATCCGCTACAGTACCTTATCAAATGGCAGGGTACGAATCTGAAGAAAATTCCTGGGAACCAATAAACAACATCAATGCTCCTCGAATGATTAGACAATTCCATCAAACACATCCTGGAAGACCAAGTCAGGTCCCGTCTATAGGATGCTGTTGAGGTGGGAGTAATGTCAGAAACCGCCCTGATATAGTTTACCCTGCCCTCAAGTTTGCCCTCAGTCAAGATGGTGGATTATGTGTTTCCTGGTTACCATCTCACATTCTGTTTCCGGTCAGAAGTCATCCTACTCTGCCCTCAAGTTTGCCCTCAGTCAAGATGGTGGATTATGTGTTTCCTGGTTGCCATCTCACTTCCTGTTCCTGTTCCTTTTAAACTGGCCAGACCTTCCTGTCTTTGCTGGAGTATTGTGTTTGGCTTTTGTCCGCAATCCTCTTGCTGGAACTCACTCCTCCGTGTGTTCTGTGCCCTAGCGGTTCTCCCTGCTACCTCCTGTTGCCGACCTGGACTGTTCTTGGACCTTCGTACCTGCTTGCCGCCTGTCCTGACCTTCTGCTCGTCTACCTTCCTGCCAGCTTGCCGCCTGCCCTGACCTTCTGCTCATTTACCTTCCTGCCAGCTTGCTGTCTGCCCTGACTCCTGCTAATCCTGACCTTGGTTCTTGTCTACAGACTCTGCCTCATCTGTGCGGGACACAACAACGTGGGTTCTGCTACATCCGTACTATATTTACTCTGCTCCCAAGTCCTGGCCATCGGATTCCAGTTCTTTTGCACCAGTATCGTTACAGAATACTCCAGCCACCATGGATTCCGCCGTGACTGGATCTGTAGAGACCCGTATTAAGCAGTTGCAGACTGCGTTATCTAGTATGCACGCGGAGTTGCAAACCTTAAAGAAGAAATACGATGCCTTTGAGGGCCAGACCGGCCGCAACATTCAGTTTTATGGACAAACGATCCACAAACTCCGTGATACAGTGCAAGCACTGACTGTTCGCATAACACAGCTGGAGAATGCAGCTCCTGCACCATCTCCTACATCAACTCCTAAATTACCTCCATTCCGATTTGGCGGGGACCGCGACAAATTCCGGTGGTTTATCAATCAGTGTCACCTCTACTTTGATGCAAACTCCTCCCAGTTTCCTACTGATCGATCTAAAGTGCAATGCATCATTATGCTACTAACACACAAGGCTATCGCCTGGGCGAGTCCGTTGATCGAGACCGGGGATGCCCGACTAAACAATCTGGAGTATTTCCTTGGGGCCATGAGCCAGATGTTCGATGACCCTAACCGAGGTGCTACAGCAGAGGCAGCCTTACTAGCCTTGCGCCAGGGCAGACGTCTCATCACGGAATATGCTATGGACTTTAAAAGATGGTCCGTCGACACTAACTGGAATAATGCAGCAAGAGTTATCTTTTTCAAGAAAGGACTGAGTAGTTCCTAAAGGACGAGCTGGCCCGTGCCGAGGACCCCTTAGAGCTTGATGCTTTATCAACCACTGCATCTGAGTTGATACACGACTAGCTAAACGACGATAAGAAAGATGGGCCACACTGAACTATACTATGAGGCAGGCACTTTCTTCGTCTGCCCCCACTTTTAAAGAATTTCCAAAAAGAATCTACAAGGAATCAGAAAGCGAACCAATGCAAATAGACTCCATCTTAAAACGCGAAAATATCGATCGCAAGGAACATAGACTCCGAGACAACTTATGTCTGTATTGTGGAAGAGCTGATCACTTTCTGATTAATTGTCCCAGACATCCACGAAAACTGATGGCAGCCATTACAGACCCCGACAGAAGACTCTGTGACATCAGAAGCGGAATTATTGGAAGAAACAACCATCTGCTTCATCTCTTCAGTGGCCCCTAGTATTAAGAAGGAAAACAGAAACTCTTATTGTTTCCTCCCCATCAAATTTTCAATTAATTCCCAGTGGATATCCACCTCTGCTATGGTGGATTCCGGGGCTGTTGGCAATTTTATGGACTATTCCTTTGCAAAGAGACATGGGGTAAAAATTCATAAAAACTCTCACCTATGATTATGGAAACGCTAGATGGTATCCCTTTAAATTCGGGTCCAGTAGATCAAGAAACGGAACCCCTCAAAATCTGTATAACACCACAACATCATGAAGTTCTATTGTTTCTTCTGATCTGATCTCCTCTCCTCATTTTCCTGTTATCCTAGGCTTGCCCTGGTTACAGGCACAGAACCCCGACATCAACTGGGAGACCAAAGAGATAACATTTCCAGGGAAGGATGCTATGCCAACAAAACAGTCAGAACAAGGGGGAAGCCACATCCCAGAACGATAAGGTGATGGAACTAAACCTCATATATCAGGATTTTATGGATGTTGGTGATAAACAAAAGGCAGAGAAACTTCCCCACATCGACCCTATGACTGTCCCATAGAATTGCTCCCTGGTGCTTCCATCCCCTTCGGGAATATCTACCCTTGGCAGGTCCGGAACTGAAGGCCATCAAGGAATATATAGATGAGAATCTGGCTAAAGGGTTTATCCGTCCCTCCTCCTCACCAGCAGGGGCTCCCATATTCTTTGTCAAAAGAAGGATGGGTCTCTAAGACTATGTATTGACTACCGCGAAATTAATAAAATCACAATTAAGAATCGCTACCCCTACCACTAATTCTAGAGTTATTGGAGAGAGTACGACACGCCAAAATTTTCTCAAAGTTAGACCTACGAGGCGCCTGTAACTTGGTCCGTATCAGATCGGGAGATGAATAGAAGACAGCATTTAGATCACGGTACGGACACTTTGAATACCTTGTTATGCCTTTTGGTCTTTGCAAATCTCTAGCCACCTTTCAAAACCTGGCCAACGACATTTTCAGGGATCTTCTGGACCAATTTGTAGTCATCTATCTGGATGACATTCTGATCTTCTCTAACTCAACAGAAGAACATAAGCAACATGTAAGACTCGTTCTGGAACGTCTTAGGAAAAATGAATTGTATATCAAACTTGAAAAGTGTGAGTTTCATCGAAATGAAATCCAATTTCTCGGCTACATAATTTCACCCCAAGGGTTACACATGGACCCCAACAAAATTAAAGCAGTAGTGGACTGGCCTGTCCCCAGTAACTAAAAAGAGGTCCAACGCTTCATAGGCTTTGCCAATTTTTACAGACGCTTTATCAAAAAAAATTTAACAATAGTCACCCCAATTACACAACTAACCAGGAAAACAAAAAAGGAATTTGTTTGGTCACCTGAAGCACAATAATCCTTTTGTTTATTAAAGACCAGGTTCACCACAGCCCCTGTATTGGTTCACCCCAACTGGGAACTGGAGTTCATCGTGGAAGTAGATGCTTCAGATTCTGTTATAGGAGCCATTTTATCACAGAGAACAGGAGACAAGGGGTTGTTACACCCTTGCGCTTTCTTCTCCCAACGTTTATCTCTGGCTGAGAAGAATTACGATGTGGGAAACAAAGAACTACTGGCTATTATAGCAGCCTTTAAAGAATGGAGACATCACCTTCAAGGAGCCTCCCAACCAATAATAGTTCTCACCGACCATCGCAACTTGGAGTTCGTTAGATCAGCCAAATATCTATCGCCTCGCCAGGCCCGTTGGACTCTTTTTTTTAAAACCAATTCAACTTCGTGATTTCATACAGGCCGGGTTCTCGGAATGGCAAGGCTTATGCCTTATCCAGAATCTTTTCCAACGATGCTGTGTCTACGACTCCACCTAAGACCATCATTCCAGAGTCTAGATTCATGGGGGTAATCCATAATAAGGACCTACTTGAAGAAATCAAAGAAGCCTATGTCACTGACTCCCTCCTGGCTGAACCCCCCGATGATCTGCAATTAATATTCAAAAACAGGGTATGGACCCATGGACAACAGTTATATATATCCGAGGTTATAAGACTTAGGGTTCTAAGACTAGTCCATGACTCTAAGGTCGCAGGTCACAGGGGTGTGCAGAAGACTCAGGAATTCTTATCTCGTTTCTTTTGGTGGCCTAATTCTCGACAGGATGTGAAAAAATATGTCCTGTGATATCTGTGCTAGATGCAAGACTCCACGCTCTCTCCCAGTAGGTTTACTACAGCCTTTGCCTGTCCCCTCCCGTCCTTGGGGCTCCATTTCCATGGACTTTATTGTGGATCTACCTACATCCAAGACAGAATAGTGGTAGACCGTCTCACTAAGGCTGCACACTTCATTGCATATAATGGCCTACCATCTGCTAAAGAAACTGCAGACCTTATAATACAAAATGTGTTTCGTCTACATGGGGTGCCAGATTAAGTTGTCTCGGATCGTGGAGTACAGTTTACTTCAAAGTTTTGGCACAGTTTTTGCACATCTTTGGAAATCGATATCAATCTATCAACCGCCTTTCATCCTCAGTCTAATGGACAGACCGAATGCACAAACCAGACTTTGGAACAATACCTTCGATGTTATATCTGTCACTTACAGAATGACTGGGTTGATCTTCTTCCAGTGGCTGAATTTTCATACAATTCCCAAAATGCATTAACCAAACAGACCCCTTCTTTGCAAATTTGGGGTACCATCCGAACATTCTCCCCAAATTTCCTGTTACTTCGCCTATACCAGCAGTGGCGGAAAGAATTTCCAAACTTCAACAAAATTTGCTACTACTAAGAGAGACCTTAGAGAGTGCTCAGGAGAATTATAAGAGGGCCGCTGATAAATTACGTAGACCAGCACCAATGTTTAAAGAGGGCGACAAGGTATGGCTTTCTACGAGGAATTTAAAAATTAAGGTCCCCACACCAAAACTGGGACAGAAGTTTATTGGGCCCTATAAAATCATGGGCATAATCAGCCCAGTGGACGTTCGACTTAAACTCCCACGGTCCATGAGGATACATCCTGTCTTCCATGTGTCCTTACTTAAGGCTGCAGTGCCCAATCCGTTTCCTGAACGTACCCTTCCTCCTCCTGAAGCAATGGAGATTGATGGACAGGAGCAGTTTGTTGTAGAAGAGAATCTGGACTCTAGGATTTTCAGGAATCCGCTACAGTACCTTATCAAATGGCAGGGGTACGAATCTGAAGAAAATTCCTGGGAACCAATAAACAACATCAATGCTCCTCGAATGATTAGACAATTCCATCAAACACATCCTGGAAGACCAAGTCAGGTCCCGTCTATAGGATGCTGTTGAGGTGGGAGTAATGTCAGAAACCACCCTGATATAGTTTACCCTGCCCTCAAGTTTGCCCTCAGTCAAGATGGTGGATTATGTGTTTCCTGGTTACTATCTCACATTCTGTTTCCTGTCAGAAGTCATCCTACTCTACCCTCAAGTTTGCCCTCAGTCAAGATGGTGGATTATGTGTTTCCTGGTTGCCATCTCACTTCCTGTTCCTGTTCCTTTTTAAACTGGCCAGACCTTCCTGTCTTTGCTGGAGTATTGTGTTTGGATTTTGTCTGCAATCCTCTTGCTTGAACTCACTCCTCCGTGTGTTCTGTGCCCTAGCGGTTCTCCCTGCTACCTCCTGTTGCTGACCCGGACTGTTCTTGGACCTTCATACCTGCTTGCCGCCTGCCCTGACCTTCTGCTCATCTACCTTCCTGCCAGCTTGCTGCCTGCCCTGACTCCTGCTAATCCTGACCTCAGTTCTTGTCTACAGACTCTGCCTCATCTGTGCGGGACACAACAACGTGGGTTCTGCTACATCCGTACTATATTTACTCTGCTCCCAAGTCCTGGCCATCAGATTCCAGTTCTGTTGTACCAGTATCATGACAATACCATTTAACGGACAGAAATACAATGGGAGATGCACGGTAGCGTGTGAAGTTATTGAGGATGACCCTCTCAGCACTTGTATATACACCTTGTATATACACCCTTTTACGGACAGATTAACACTTGGCCTGCAACAGCTGGAACACCAGATTCAGGGTATTGCTATGTTGGAAAGTGAATTTCACCACAGAACAAAATCTATCCTTTGACAGATACTATTAAACTTGTCCAGTCACAGCTGGAACACCAGATTTACTGTATTTCTATTTTGGCAACTGAATTTCACCCCAGAAAAAAATATCCTTTGCCACACACTATTAAACTTGGCCAGCCACAGCTGAAACCACTGATTTATGGTATTGCTATTTTGGTAATTGAATTTCACCCCAGAAAAAAATATACTCGTTTACGGACAGATCTGAAATAGGCCTGCAACAGCTGGAACACCAGATTCACGGTATTGCTATTTTGGCAATTAAATTTCACCCCAGAACAAAATCTATCCTTTGCCATACACTATTAAACTTGGCCAGCCACTGCTGGGACACCAGATTTACTGTATTTCTTTTTTTGCTACTGACTTTCACCCCAGAAAAAAATATTCCCTTTTACAGACAGATTCAAACTAGGCCTGCAAGTGCTGGAACACCAGATTCAGGGTATTGCTATTTTGGCAATTGAATTTCACCCCAGAAAAAATATATCCTTTGCCGTACACTATTAAACTTAGCCAGCCACAGCTGAAACCACTGATTTATGGTATTGCTATTTTGGCAATTGAATTTCACCCCAGAACAAAAAATATCCTTTGCCGAACACTATTAAACTTGGCCAGCCACAGCTGAAACCACTGATTTATGGTATTGCTATTTTGGCAATTGAATTTCACCCCAGAACAAAATATATCCTTTGCCGGACACTATTAAACTTGGCCAGCCACAGCTGAAACCACTGATTTATGGTATTTCTATTTTGGCAATTGAATTTCACCCCAGAAAAAAATATATCCTTTGCCGTACACTATTAAACTTGGCCAGCCACAGCTGAAACCACTGATTTATGGTATTGCTATTTTGGCAATTGAATTTCACCCCAGAAAAAAATATACTCGTTTACGGACAGATCTGAAATAGGCCTGCAACAGCTGGAACACCAGATTCACGGTATTGCTATTTTGGCAATTAAATTTCACCCCAGAACAAAATCTATCCTTTGCCATACACTATTAAACTTGGCCAGCCACTGCTGGGACACCAGATTTACTGTATTTCTTTTTTGCTACTGACTTTCACCCCAGAAAAAAATATACCCTTTTACAGACAGATTCAAACTAGGCCTGCAAGTGCTGGAACACCAGATTCAGGGTATTGCTATTTTGGCAATTGAATTTCACCCCAGAAAAAATATATCCTTTGCCGTACACTATTAAACTTAGCCAGCCACAGCTGAAACCACTGATTTATGGTATTGCTATTTTGGCAATTGAATTTCACCACAGAACAAAAAATATCCTTTGCCGGACACTATTAAACTTGGCCAGCCACAGCTGAAACCACTGATTTATGGTATTGCTATTTTGGCAATTGAATTTCACCCCAGAAAAAAATATATCCTTTGCCGGACACTATTAAACTTGGCCAGCCACAGCTGAAACCACTGATTTATGGTATTGCTATTTTGGCAATTGAATTTCACCCCAGAAAAAAAATATATCCTCTGCCATACACTATTAAACTTGGCCAGCCACAGCTGAAACCACTGATTTATAGTATTGCTATTTTGGCAATTGAATTTCACCCCAGAAACAATTATATCCTTTGCCGGACACTATTAAACTTGGCCAGCCACAGCTGAAACCACTGATTTATGGTATTGCTAATTTGGCAATTGAATTTAACCCCAGAACAAAATATATCCTTTTCAGTACACTATTAAACTTGGCCAGCCACAGCTGAAACCACTGATTTACGGTATTGCTATTTTGGCTATTGAATTTCATCCCAGAACAAAATATATCCTTTGCCAGACACTATTATACTTTGCCAGCCTCTTCTGGGACACCAGATTTAGGGGATTGCTATTTTGGCAATTGAATTTCACCACAGAAAATAATCTATCCTTTGCCAGACAGTATTACACTTGGATAGCCACAGCTGGAACACCAGATTTAGGGGATTGCTATTTTGGCAATTGAATTTAACCCCTTAATAAAATGTAGAAATTTCTATCCTGATTTTCTAGGGGTGACAATAAGCACCAAGCCCCTGATGTTGGATATAGAAAAAAAAAAAATAGTATTGATGGATTGATGGACTTGGTGGCAGCTTGTGCTGGTGCACCACAAGTTACAAAATTGCCTCCGATCACCCCAGAAAAAGGTGACAGAAAAATGCTCTGTGCAGCCTAAAAACCAGTGATCAATTAACTAGCAGAAGTTGAATGATTCACTGCTGTAGATCGATCACTTCATTATGTGCTTTTGCTGACTTTTCCCTGCCTAATCTTGCCCTCACAGAAGCTGTGTCCTCTCCCTACACTAATCAGAGCAGTGTGACGTGCGGCGCTCATGACTCCAGCTTAAATAGAGGCTGGGTCACATGCTGCACTTGGCCAATCACAACCATGCCATTAGTAGGCATGGCTGTGATGGCTTCTTAGGGCAAGAAGTAAAACACTAGCTGATTGGCTGCTGTGCAGCCCTTCAGAAAACGGGAAGAAATCGCCCAACAACGGACCCGAACCCAAACTTTTTTGAAAATGTTCGGGTCCCGAACACCCCAAAATTTGGTACGAACCCGAACTATGCTCGACCTGTTGGCTCAACACTACTCAGGAATCATGACGTATCGGTTCCCAGTCCGCCCCTGTGTGGAGGTCACTTTTAAGAGGGTGGCGCACTGTAGAGGTTACTGTTAAGGGAGCGGACCGCAGTGAAGGTCAATGTTAAGGTGGTGTGGCACTGCAGAGGTCACTGTTAGGAGGGAGGGCCGTTTTATGGGGGAAAACTGTGGGTATTTTTTAATCACACACAAACATTAAATGAAATTGTGGAAATATACCTTTGCAAAGCCATGTCATCCTGCTAGTCTCTTACATATCTTAGACCTCTGTGGTAAGCCCTATATCTGCTGCAGGTCTTCAGGTCTTCTTTTTTTTTTCTTAACAGGTCATGAGTACCCTTACAGCATTGCAATGAACTCCCTCAGAGAATCAGTGGACATGCTCAGAGGAGGCAACAATAACCTTTTGTTAGGTACAGAAAATACAGAAGACGTGTGTCTTGAACAGTTCCCCCAGGAAAGACTCTGCCAGTTCATTATAAAAAAGAAGCCACAAGTTCCTTTATACATGAGGAGGGGTAAGGATCTACTCAACAAGCCAATGCTTCCTCTTAGCTCAAGAATGCTAAAACATCATTAATTTTTTTTTTTTTTTTATGTAAGTAACTCAAATTTATATTATAGATTTTTCTTTATTTTTAGAATCTACACAGAAACACTACAGAAGGAAGAAATCACTAATAGATTGGGCCTTGAGACGGACAGGAAGTACCTCTTTAAGCACTCCTACTTCACAGTCACTTCTCACACCTCGCAAGCTTTTTGGCCACTCCTTGTCATCAGTCTGTCCTAAGGGCAATCTTCCCAAGCCAATAATGGTAAGGAAGAATTATTATTCACCCTTTAGATCGTATTTAAGGAAAAATATGTGGTCTACTGGCTGTTTCACCCATTTTTATTGTCCAGTTTCTTTTTTTAAGCATTGGAGTACGCATCCACACAGCATAGACATATGTGCTAAACCTTTGTGGAGTGGTGTATAAAAACACTCTAAGTGTTCCCAGGTTTGGAGAAATCTGGCAAAAACAAGAAAAAGGGCAGATTCCCGAAATAAATGCAAGCTACTGCCAGGAAACAAAGCACTCTAAGATGTAGCAGAGCTAACAGTCACACTTGGTGAGTTGTCACGTCTACTGTAGGTAACACTTTATGACTGTGACTGTTAACTCTGCTGCATCTGTAATTCACAAGTATTAAGAAAAGGAAGTGTGAAAAGTAGATGTCTTCTGTAATACCTAATTTACTTTTTTATGTTGTACTCTTTGAGCTATGATGTGGGGGAGAACAAGGATCAATAAAGGGGGGGGGGGTATTGAAAGTATTTTTTAATTCTTATTATTATTTTAACGTTAAAAGGGTTTTCTGTGATTTCTGTACTGATGACAGGTCATCAGTATGTGAACAGTGGGGGTCCGACACCTGGGACCCCCGCAGATCAGCTGTTTTGAGAAGGCAGCTCACAGCTCACTAAGCACAGCACCATACATAGTATAGCGGTTGAGCTTGGTATCACAGCTCAGCCCCTTTCACTTGAATGGGGCTGACATGCTCCTGGGCCACGTGAACGATGAAAGTGATATCCTTGGCCTAGGAAAAGCAGAGAGAAGGCTGCAGGACCCCCGGCTGATCGGCGGGGGTCCTGGGTGTCATACTGATGAAATATCCTGAGAATAGGTTATCAGTAAAAAAAAGTCTCAGAGAAGCCCTTTAAAGAGATTGTCTTGGTTAGAGAACCCATTTTAATATTTTAAATGATCCAGCAAGGAAATTCCCCTATTCAGGGCCCTTATCGATCACTCAGTGCAGAACACGACTATAAAAAAAACATTTCTTGCTCTGGACCCTATATGTAACTGTGTAAAAATTAAGGATAAGCAAATGCTTTTAGGTCCCAGTGAGAATCACTAAATTCAAAAACCAAAAAAATTGTCATAAGACTGAAAGCCTCATTGTTGCTCTGAAACCCCCAGGATATGCTTCTACTATTATATGAAGAGGGACCGAACACCAAAGGTATTTTCAGACGGTCAGCCAATGCCAAGACATGCAAGGAGCTAAAGGAGAAGTTAATCTCCGGGGATGAGGTCCATATGGATGGAGAATCTGTCTTTGTAGCAGCTGCAGTGATCACGGTACTTGAATGAAACATTTCTCAGTGTAAAACATATGTGTATGTTAACTTGCATTGGAGAGCATATTACATAGTAACATAGTAGATAAGGCCGAAAAAATACATCTGTCCATCCAGTTCGGCCTGTCATCCTGCTAATTGATCCAGAGGAAAGAAGTACTCCCTGGATCAACGACCCATCTCTAGTAGCTATAGCCTGTAATATTATTACACTCCAGAAATACATCCAGGCCCCTCTTGAATTCCTTTATTGTACTCACCATCACCACCTCCTCAGGCAGAGAGTTCCATAGTCTCACTGCTCTGACCGTAAAGAATTCTCTTCTATGATTGTGTACAAACCTTCTTTCCTCCAGACACAGAGGATGTCCCCTCGTCACAGTGACAGTCCTGGGGATAAATAGATGATGGGAGAGATCTCTGTACTGACCCCTGATACATTTCTACATAGTGATTAGATGTCTCCTCAGTTGTCTTTTTTCTAAAGTGAATAACCCTAATTTTGATAACCAGTTGCTCTCCTCTGAACCCTCTCCAGCTCTGCTATGTCCGCCTTGTTCACAGGAGCCCAGAACTGTACACAGTACTCCATGTGTGGTCTGACTAGCGATTTGTAAAGTGGTAGGACTATGTTCTCATCACGGGCATCTATGCCCCTTTTGATTACAGAATGCTTTACACAAATACCAGTTATTAAAACACTGCAAACAGAAAAACATCCATTATTATTAGTATAAGAAATCTGTATTTATTATCTTAGTTGAGTTATATAAAAAGGAATTTCACTGTACTGATATTTGTTACTACTCTGAGTGTGGTACAAAATGTGTGGCCACGGGGAGAGCCATTTTTTTTATTTATCATCTCTTTATATAGAGATCAAAATTTCAATATATCTGCATATTTTTTCGATAAATATATGGAATAATTACATTGGGAATTAGAAATTGGGTGAAAACAGTATGTAAAAGAGGAGAGAATATTTAAAAGAAGAAAAACTGCTACAAGAGGACATAGTTTTAAATTAGAGGTGCAAAGGTTTAAAAGTAATATCAGGAAGTATTACTTTACTGAGAGACTAGTGGACGCATGGAATAGCCTTCCTGCAGAGGTAGTAACTGCAAATACAGTGAAGGAGTTTAAGCATGCATGGGATAGGCATAAGGCCATCCTTCATATAAGATAGGGCCTGGGGCTATTCATAGTATTCAGTATATTGGGCAGACTAGATGGGCCAAATGGTTCTTATCTGCCGACACATTCTATGTTTCAATGTGATATGTTTCATGATCAGGAACTTCAATAAGGGCAGTTATGTGGTGGTAATGTCATTTTTGTAGTGTGTGGGACCTCAATGAGTTTGCCCCAGGATTTAGTGAAATATGTACAATACATTTCTCCAACTTCTTTAAACTGCTGTCTGTATGAGCTGTTTGTCATATCTTTATGTGTCGGCAGTATTAAAGAACATGGAGAAATGTTGTGGCATTGTTATATTAGCTGGCAAGGCAACATTAAAGGGGTTGTGCAGCCCATTTATATTGATGATGAATCCCCAGGATAGGTCATCAATTTCACATTGGCAGGCGTCCAACACCCAACACACCCGCCAATCAGCTATTAGAAAAGGAGGTGATACTCCATGCAAGCTTTGTTTCTTCTTCATGACACTACGCGTTGTCTCCCTTGCAGTGGCACTGTAGTGTAGTTACAAGTACTCAGTGTCGGACTGGTGTGCCTAGGGTCCACCAGTAAAATTATTTCTGGGTGCCCAATGTACTGCCACAGGCAAATACCACCTGCAGAGGCAGACAGCAGTAATATGTTAAAAGTTGATTGATTAAGGGGGTCTCTGCAGAAACTTGGACAGGGTAGGTCCCTGGGGAAAAAGGCATACCTCTGTACCTAGAAGTCATCTCAGTCAACCTATGCTTTTATAATAAACTGGGTAGTCTGTAAACTAACCCAATTCTTTATACGAACATAGGCTGGCTGAGATGCTGTATGCTGCCTATCTATATATAGTGTATATACAGTCAGTCTACTGGATCATGTGCTACTTGTGCAGGGGGTGGGATTTTAGGGGCCCCCCTTGCTCAGGGGACCACCAGAGGATTCATCTGTTCCCCTGTGGGCAGTCTGAGCCTGCAAGTACTCGCTCCATTCAAATGATTGGAGTCAGTACTTGTAATTACACTCACTTCTAAAATGTCCGACAGCATAAAGAAGAGCAAGCAGCACTTGCATGGAGCCCCGTCTCTTCTTTAAACAGCTGATAGATGGAGTGCTAGGTGTCAGAGCCCCGCCGATTTGACATTGATGGCCTATCCTGAGGAGAGGTCATCAGTATAAACAGGCTGCACAACCACTTTCATTTATTTTAGTTTTAGAAAAATTGACAACAGACTTTGCAAAGATAATTTTCTGCAAATAATTATGATAACACACATTGATATAAGATTATATGATTATACTGTCCTTTTAAAGTGTGTCTGATTACCTCTCTTCAGATGAACTGACCATCGTACTACATGTATATTTGGATTTTCTTATAGGATTTTCTACGCAATGTTCCTGACAGTATTCTATCCTCAGACATGCATGGACTTTGGATGCAGGTTGCAGAAATTGAGGAACCTGAATATAAGTTAAAAGTCATAAAAAGGTCAGTCTATATCCCAAGAAAGCGAGTGCTGTATTTACTGTTATGTCTCAGTTAGGATATATTTCTTCTACTATACTTACCCAGACAACAAATCAAGAAAGTTAAACTACCCCATAAATATAAGTACATGGGTAAACCTTACATAGTAGCATGATAAGGCTGGGCGAGTAATAAAAAAAAAAAAAAAAAAAAGTGCAGCCTGATTAACCAATGTCATCCCCTCCCCTTGAGATGTTTGTGTAATTCCTCCACTCACTTCTACGGTCTGCTCCTCCCATTGCTCCATCTGTGCCCCTGCTACTCCTCCTTCTTTTGCCCCATCTGTGCCTGGCTCCTCAGGCTCCTTCGGTCACCGCCTCCTCGCGTCGCTCCACCTGTGGCCCGTCTGCTGAGGTGTTGGGCCTGTCTGTGCTTGTGTTACAACAGGCCTGTCTGATTGCCCCTCTCCCAGTCTGGCGTCTCAGCTCCCCGCTTCCTTGCTCTGGCGCTGTTCACTGAGTAAGGTGGAACTTTCGAGAAGGTGAGAGAGTTGGCCTGTTGTGTGGGTCTGTGTCTCCTTTTTAGCACTTATACAGTGGCATACTGCAGTAACAGTGTTATTGATGATGCCACTGTGTAGATTGTGTACACAGCTCTGTGCACACACAGTATAAGGGATCATGCACACGACCATATGTATTTTGTGGTCCGCAAAAAATATGGATGATGTTTGTGTGCATCTGAAGGGTTCCGCACACGGTCCACAAAAAAACTGAATTTGTCTTACCGGGAATTCCTTTATCGCGAAGCCTCCATGACGGCACCTTACTTTGAGATTATCCTTCTCCTTCCAGGCAGGGACAGGAAGCTTTAAAGAGGGCCCACCTCCTTGCCAACCTCAGTGTCTTCTGGACTTGACAGGGCCTAAATTTTAACATTCACACCACACAACTTCCATTCTTTAACTTATTACAAAAGTCAACTAGTTTTACATATTTAACTACATATATATAACTACCGAAACCTATTATTGTATTACGTAAAAGGAATTAACGGTAAGACTTATTCAGTTTTTCCCCTCACCTCCATGACGGCACCTGACTTTGAGAACTATCAGATAAATAACTTAGGGTGGGACAACCGCCTAAAGATCCTTTCTCCCGTATGTGAGGTCCCTCTTAGCATCAATATCCTACCCTGTAGTGTTTGACAAATGTATGGGGATTGGACCAGGTTGCGGCTTTACATATTTGATGTAGCGAGGCGAGTGCCTTTTCCGCCCAGGATGTCGATACTGCCCGGGTAGAATGTGCTTTCATATCAGGGAGAGGTTCCTTCCCCATTACTCTGTAAGCTTCACAAATGGCCAACTTTAGCCAACGCGCAATGCTTGCTTTAGAAGTCTTTAGACTTTTCCTACCCCCTAAAAACTGAATGAAGAGGTTCTTGGATTTCCTCCAAGCTTTAGTATCCAATAAATAATTCAAGACATATTTTTTTACATCTAAACTGTGGAAGGTTTTTTCCGCTTCGGACTTGGGGTTTTCACAAAATGAAGGAAGGATAACTTCCTGCATCCTATGGAAATTGGAGACTACTTTGGGTAAGAAAGAGTTATCAAACCGCAAGATAATTCTGTCATCTCTAACAGTAAAGAAGTGTTCTCTAACAGAAAAAGCTTGTATTTCGTTAACCCTGCAGGCTGAAGTAATTGCAACAAGAAATACCGTCTTGAGAGTCAAGTACTTAATGTTCACTACCTCCAAAGGTTCAAATGGGGGATTAGTGAGCCCTGAAAGAACTAAGTTCAAATCCCAAGGAGCGACTAGAGGTTTTATTCTTGGTCTAAGTCTGTCGGCACTTTTCATGAATCGTATGATCCATGGGTTAAAGGACAACTTTAACCCAAATTTGCACTCTGAGGGTGCTGGGTTTTAACCCTTTGTTAAATCCTTCTTGTAAAAAATCTAAAATTGAGGGAATGTTGCCCACTTTAACTGAAGGATTCTGAGAACACCAAGAAATTTATTTTTTCCAGATTTTCTGGTAGATTCTACTAGTCACTTTTTTCTTGCTGGCTAGCATGGTGTTGACTACAGCGTAAGATAGGCCCTTAGATTTTAAAATTTACTTCTCAGGATCCAGGCGGACAGGTGTAAACTTTGTGCCTTGGGATCGAAAACCGGGCCTTGTGTTAGAAGGTCCTCGGACCACGGTAGGACCCAGGGTTTCTCCTTGGTCATTTTTGACAGAGGCGGATACCATGGTTTCCTCGGCCACTTTGGTACTATCAGAATTACATTCACTCTGTCCTCTCTTATTTTCCTTAGGACTCTCGGAATTAGAGGCAGTGGTGGGAAGCAATAAGCTAAATGGAAATTCCACCGGATCGCAAGAGCGTCTGTTCCTGCACTCTTTTTGTCCGTTGGATCCAGTGAGAAATAAACTGGCAATTTTGGATTGTTTTTGTTTGCAAGTAAATCTATTTGTGGAGAACCCCATCTCTTGACAAGAGAATCAAATATCTACTTTTTTAGACTCAACTCCCCAGGTCCAATTTTTTTCAACTTCCGCCTTGGTATCTTTTGTCCCTTTTAGAAAGACTGCAGATAGAGAGATGACATTCTTTTCAGCCCAGAAGAAAATCCTGCTGGTTAGGGAGTGTAAGATTTTGCTTTTTGTTCCCCCCTGATGGTTTATGTATGCCACAACTGTTTTGTTGTCTGATCTGGCCTGTAGTTTGTAACCCCTCAACTCCGCCGAGAAATATGACAGAGCTTCCCAAACCGCTCGTAGCTCCCGGTAATTTGATGACTTCTCTGGGTTTGAGTCCATTTCCCTTGGACTAACATACTTTGTAGATGAGCCCCCAACCCCAGAGACTGGCGTCTGTAGTGAGAATTAACTGATTTCTCACATCCCAAGGAACTCCTGTCTGTAAGTTGTGCCTTTTTTCCCACCATTTTAGGGATGATAAGATATCCTCTGGGATTAGAATCAGCTTGTCTAATGATTCTTGAGTTCGATCTGAATGTTGTAACATGTGTCTCTGAAGGGGTCGGGAGTGTAGTTGGGCCCAGTTCACTGCTGGGTTACATGCTGTTAGGGATCCAATGAGGGTCATAGTATTGCGGATAGTATGGGATTTTTCCCCCTGAAACATCTTATTTAAGATTGAATCTTTTGTATCTTGTCCTCTGGCAAAAAGCACATCTAATTTAATGAATCTATCAGTATGCCCAGGAACACAATCTTTTTTGTGGGAAGAAACTGGGATTTCTCCCAATTTATAATCCACCCCAGGTCCCTCAATTTGTCTCTAGTTTTCAATAGATTGTTTTCGAGGTCTATTTTGGAATCACTTACTATTAAAAGATCGTCCAAATACGGTATTATTAGTAAATTCTCTCTCCTCAGAGGTGTTATCATCTCCAACATAATTTTTGTAAAAAGTCTGGGTGCTGTCGTTATTCCGAAGGGAAGAGCCTGAAATTGGAAATGTTTTAACTAGCCTTGAATCCAAACCGCTATTCTTAGGTATCGTTGGGAATTCTGGTGAATGGTGTGGGGAATTGCTCTGGTAGACAGGCTTGCAGACGCAGTATAGAGGCAAGGTACACAGTTCTCTGGGTAAAGCAGAAGTGTTTTATTCACACTCGGCAAAACAGAAACAGTCTTTAGTGCTTGTTCACACAAGGCAAAACACACGGCAAAAACATAAGTCCCACAGCAAGGTCACCTGAGTGGTCGGTGTTAGTTCACACCTGGCAGTTAGCTCGGCCACGCAAAGTTTCCACCAGCAGCTTCCAGGATAATCACCTCTCACCTGCTGAGGTGGCTGCCTTTTAAAGGCCCGGAAAAAGTCCGGCCTGGACCGTGGGGAATAGTCTCCCACCCAGCACTTGACTATTCCCAATAAGAGCTGGCCCGGATCGGCTTTGTAGCCATACTAAATATCAATGTGTCAAGCAGCACTAGCTGCTGCTGACACACAAAAAATCCGGCTCTTATCTCACCGAGGCCAGGAACCTCGGTGACACGTACCTTCCGTCGACGACGGAACCTTGCGCCCTCTTGCAATGGGTATATAGAAATATGCGCCTTAAGTCTATTGACGCTAAAAACACACCTTCCTGTTAAACACTGACTGTGGATTTGATCAACTCCATTTTGAACTTCTCACATTTTATTGACTTGTTACATTTTTTTAGGTTTATGATTAAACTCATTTTTCCGCTGGGTTTGGATACCATAAATACTGTGGAGTAGTAACCCAGACCGATTTGGTTTGTCGGCACTGGTACCAGAACTTCCATCTGGACTAAGTCTAGAATCCCCTGCTCCAGACAAAGTTGAAGAGACCCTGAGCTTTGGACTGGAGTGATCACAAAGGTTGCGGGGGGAACCTTGAGAAAGGGAATCCTGTAACCCTGACAAAGAATATTTATCAACCAAGGGTTTGGAGAAAATTTTTTCCAGGATTCCACAAACTTTCTCAACCTTCCCCCCACCCAATCTCTGGCGTCATTTCTTGGATCAGTTGTTATCACGAGAGTTGAATAAAAATCCCTTCCCTTTATTTTGTTTGGTAGATTTCCAACTCTGTTTTTTTGTTTGTTTGTTTGTTTTTTAAACCGATCCAATTTTTTTAAATGAAAAAATTGGAGCCTTTCTTTTCTTTTATCTTCTGGGAAACTTTTCTTTGAGTCAGAAGCCTTTTTTTTTCTAAATCTCTCCCAAATAGTAACTCACCGTAGAAATAAATATTACACAATTTAGCTTTAGAGCTAATATCCCCCTACCATGACTTTAACCATAGCGCTCTTCTAGATCTATTGGCCAGAGCCAGAGGCCGCAGTAGTGAAATCCTCGTCATCAAAGGACAGTCTCTTTTTTTAATGGTTCTAGGCACAAAAAAACCTTCTTATCCAGGGTTTTTAATTCTCTTAATATTAAAGAATTAAGGTTTTTATGTACCGGGGACACCCTCTTTTTCTTTTCCTCTTAACCTGAATACATTTTATCCAGAGCAGATCTCTGAACCTTTTCTTCTTTTATTTACATTGTAACTCTGACAGCTTTTAACAATTTGTTAACCTCTTCAGAGGAAAATAAATACTTTTTAAAATCGCTATCGCTATCAGAATCACTAGTTTTCCCCCCGGGTCAGAAAAATCTTCAGAGGGTGAGGATGAAAAAGAGGGTGATCTTTCCCTAGATCTCTGCCTAGAGGTAGATGGGTGACAGGAAGCTGGTGAAAAATCTGCCAAAGCGGAACTTAACTCCTGCCTTATCATGCCCTTCATTTCTTCCCTTAAAGAAGGTACTTCCTCTCTAACTCTCTAACTGTGTCATCAGTACATTTTTTACATAGTTTTTTTAGAGTATTTATCTGGAAGCCTAGCTGCACACACACCACATCTAAGATACTTAGATTTGTGTACTGTTTTGGCTTTCACAGACATATCCTTGTCACTCTTATACAAAGGAAAGAGAGAAAAAGGCCTACTAAAGAAAAAAACTTTACAGTCCAGTACTCACAACCTGTACTGTTCTAAACACTCATTGTCAAGCTGACAGGTTGTTCCGTACACTCCTCCGGTTCCATGGCTGCAAGGAGTCAATGGCTTTGAGGACTGCATGAGACTGCAGCCCTTCGCCGTTCACCCGGGACAGCCCGATCAGGACCCCGGATGACGTCACCCACCGGAGCTGAAATTCTTGGGCTGCGGGTGGCGAATAGGATCCGGAGGAACTCCACATGAGTGTCCGGATGCCCGCCCCGTTTACTGGTGCACAAGCGAGGAAATTCCGACTGCAGCATGCACATAGAGATAAAGCGTACTTGCCCAAGGTAAGCTCCCGGCAACCACAAATGCGTCCGCAACTTCCGCTTCATCCCCTCTTCTTTATCGCCCCCGAACTGAGGCACAGGGACTCCTCCTGCTCCTCCACCTGGCAGGGACAGGAAGAAACTGTGGATGGCAAAGAGGGGGCCCTTTTTAAAGCTTCCTGTCCCTGCCTGGAAGG
Organism: Bufotes viridis; assembly: GCA_033119425.1. Lineage (NCBI taxonomy): Eukaryota > Metazoa > Chordata > Amphibia > Anura > Bufonidae > Bufotes > Bufotes viridis. Next base: position 117,887,572 of record CM065597.1, on the reverse strand, counting down.
AGGAAGATAATCTCAAAGTAAGGTGCCGTCATGGAGGTGAAGGGAAAAAAGGAATGGACATGAAAAGAAAATACATTTATGTGCATGAGCCTTAACAGAGGACAAGGGGCTGTAAAATCTATTACACAGAGAAACTCCGTGCAGTACACTGAATGAAGGATCTGTGTACATATACTGTACATGCATATGCAGTGAGTTGCACCCAAATGTACATTAGAGCTAGCACTGACCTCCTCTATAGCTATCCCAGAGCAGTTTCTGCCTAGTGGAGCAGTAAACTGAACGATGCAGGGCTCCCCACCCTTCACCCAAACATTCCTTCACAAACATTAGACCTTATTAACGCATCTGTGATGACACCAGTGACTAGATGGTCAGTGGTTCATCTGTGAAGATGTACATGAAGAATATGTGTTTGGTCTTTGTGTCTGTTTATTGCCCTCAGTGTGTCATCCGTATTCTACAGACATTGCACAGTAGAGCATCTCATATCAGTGATCCATGAAAAATCATTGACACAACATTGATGGCATCAGTGTTGTGTCAGTGGTTTTTCACGGAGCCATAGACTTCATGGGTGTGTTTGGTCTGCATCACGGACCAAAATAGAGAACGTCTCTGTGGTTTTTCCACTTACTTGCAACAAATTAGTGGAAAATCACTGATGTGTAAATAAGACCTTACCATGTGTAAGGACAGGACACTAGGCAGGGGAGGGCTGAGGTCACTCGTGTAATTGCAGCCATACAGAGCTGTCACCAGATATAGTTCACACTGGGGAAGATTTATCAAAACTGGTGCAAAAGAAAAACTAACTAGTTGGTTTTGATAAAATCTCCACTGCACCCAAATGGGTTTTCCCGCCTGTAGGTTTGCCGCGTAGCCTATCCTGGCTCTCCTGTAACCCTGTTTGTGACGCACAGAGACTATATTCACACAGCTACCAGAGAAGGAGACTGTGGCACTTGTCAAAGTGTTTACGCCACTACTGTTGCGTAAAAGTAGTAAAATATGCTACACAGCATGCTATATTGGCTGAATAATATATGGCTTTTCATTTTTTTAAAGCACTGAGTAAAAGTGGGCGGGGCTTAACAGAATAATTATTCATTAATCGTAATCAAGGTAAAATATTAATTTAATCATGATTTTTTATTTTAGTGTTAATTGCCCAGCCTTATAACATGTACAGTATTACAAAAATCCCTGCATGATCATAAATACGGATGAGCGAATCGACTTTGAAAGAAACATCCAAAGTCCATTCGCATAAAACTTCGTTCTAGTACTGTATGGAGCAGGAGCTCCTTACAGTATTAGAATGAATTTGTACTGTAAAAAAACAGTGGTACCTTGGAACCGAACCCGAGTTCGGGAAATGGTTTTTACAGTACAAATTAATTTATTAAGTTATTGCGCAAAGTCTCGCGAGACTTCGCAAAGCAATAACTTCGGGTCATCGGAGCCAATACATTCTAATACTGTACAGAGCTCCTGATCGGTACAATATTAGAACGAAGTTTTATGCGAATTGACTTCGGACGTTTCATCCAAAGTCGAGTCGCTCATCCCTAATCAAATGTTGTTTTCCATAAATTATACATAATCCTACCAAAAAAAGAGCCTCTAAAAGCTTCTCCATCAGACGGGATCCTGGGTGTCGGACCCTCACAGATCAGATACTGATGACCTACCCTGAGGCTAGGCTATCAGTTAAGAAACCACCAAAACATGTTAAAAATGTAACAATATTTCTTAAATACAAGAATGTAAAAGATAGTTAAAAAGATCAGTCAGTTACAGTTTTAACCCTTTCCTGACATGTGACGCAATAGTACATCAAATGTCAGGTATTTAAAGATGGTGCCAGCTCCAGAGTGGATTGGGTACCATAGCCTCTGGGTACCTGCTGTTTCACTCAGCAGGCACCCGGGACTAATGATCATCAAAAATGCAGATTTCACACAGTTAACTACTCAGATGCCACGGCACCTAAATGGTGAAAATGCTGGGTCTGCGTGCTCTCTTGCTTGTAACAGCTTTCCCTCACTGCTTAAGGCTCTAATGTTTATTACTTATATTATACTAATATGGGCGTGCAGGTTGCAGACAAAATGTGGCCCTTGGTAAAATCAAAAGAGGGGGCCCACATCTTATAATAATGTGCTAAAATCACAGTCCGAAGTCCGACACCCCCGCCAATCAGCTGTTTGAAGAGATGGCACGTGCTGTTCACTGCTGCTGTGACATACAGCAGCAGAGCAGGAAGAGAGAAGGGAGACGGCATGTGCGCACAGCGCTCGCCATCTCCTCAAACAGCTGATCGTCAGGAGTGCCGGGTGTCAGACCCCCGCCGATCTAATATTGAAATCCTACGGTATCCTAAGGATAGGTCATCAACATGAAAAAACCCAGAAAACCTCTTGAAGATATCCCCAATACTGTGCCTGTTCTGCTCCCCCCCCCCCATGTCCACAAACACTATACTATATACCAGACGGTCCTCATTAGTAAAATGCATCAAATAATAATAACCCCCCTACAGTACTCTAGTGGTAATAATATAACCATAATGCTCCCAGCGGCTCTAATGTCACCTGTAGTGCCCCCCACTAGTTCCAATATATAATGCTTCCCCCCATAGTGTCAATATATATATATATATATATATATATATATATATATATATATATAATGTTCCACCATAGTGCCAGTATGTATATAATGCTCCTCCATTTCTCCCCAGTAGTGCCAAGTATATAAAATGATCTCCTTTCCCCCCAATCCCAGGTGCCCCCAGCAGTGTGGACATTTTGTATAAAAAAAAAAACTGCCTCCCTCCCGTCCCCGCATCGCTGTCTGTGATGCAGACCACAGTTTTATCTGTGGCTTGTGTTGCTGCATCCTGATGCATGCGGTCCCAATGACATCACCACTCCTGCTCCGGGTCTCACATGATGATGTCATCATGCGAGACCCAGTGCAGGAGGTTGCAGTGATTTCATTTCGGCTTCTGTTCTAACGCCTAGCCGCCTGAGGCTTGTGAAGTTGGACGGCCATGAGTGCGCCCCCTTTATGGCTAGCAAAGTGGCGCCCTAGGTGGATGACTACCCTCCCCTATCCATCGTCCCGGCCCTGATTCAGAGCACATTACTGTAGGAGGTATAACAGGAGAGGATTATAACTCCCAGCATGTCTATTATTTAATATCAGAGCACATTACAGGGGGAAGTATAAGATGATGGGACTACAACTCCCAGCATGTCCAAGCCGTTATTATGTAATATCAGAGTACATTACAAGAGGAGTTATAAGAGAAGACTACAACTCCCAGCATGTCCACGGAGGTATTATATAATATCAGAGGATATTATAATGATTTTTAATGATATTCTATGGTGTTGCACTGCCACATGTGACATGCGGCGACTGCTACACTGCTCAGCAGACAGTATCACACAATAGACTTAGATATACAACAGACAGTATCACATATGATAGGATTAGATACACATCTCAGCAGACAGTATCACACAGGATATGATTAGATACATAGCTCAGCAGACAGTATCACACAGGTTAGGATTAAATACACAGCTCAGCAGACAGTATCACACATGGCAGGATAAGATACACAGCTCAGCAGTAAGTATCACACAGGATAGGATTAGATACACAGCTCAGCAAACAGTATCATACAACATAAGATGAGATGCACGATGCACAGCTCAGTAGACAGTATCACACAGGATATGATTAGATACATAGCTCAGTGGACAGTATCACACAGGATAGGATTAGATACACAGCTCAGCAGACAGTGGGGCGGGCTGCTGTAGAGGTCACTGTTATGGGGGATACTGTCGATATCTTTTAACGACACACAGAAACATTAAATGAAATAGATGAAATATACCCGTGTGAAGCCGGGTCCTTCTGCTAGCATAGTTATATCAATTCATCGCAGAAGACAAATAGAAATACAATTATTGTATGTATAAACAATTAAAAAAAAAAATCTGTTATTTTGAGCATACACTGTGCTCATTTTGCGTCTGTTTTAATTATTTCCATCTGAGATCCGTTATTTCAGACAGGTTAAAAAGTCCTCCTGTCAAAAATAACACATCTCAGATGGAAATGACTAAAACAGAACCCAAATTAGCACAAGGGATGTTCAAAATAAAAGATCTCGGGTTTTTTCTTTGTTCATTTTTTTTCTGACCGATCAGAAGAATGGAAAACTAAATGGTGATGTAAACCTAGCCTTTGGATCTAGTATTATATTTTATCATAAGTTCTGAAATGAGTGTTATTTTCCTTCCCAGCTCTTGTGAAAAGAGGGTGTTGATGGAGGATGTGCCTCTAGTAATGTTCTAGAAACTTTCAGACAGAATTTAGGCTTGCTTAACTGAAATGACAGTCTTCTAATTTTAGCCTGATGGACCAGCTACCAGAAGCAAATTTTGTTTTGCTGCAGCACTTGTTTGCTGTACTGAATCATATAGAAGAGAACTCTGAAGAAAATCAGATGACTGCTTCCAACCTTGCTCTGTGCATAGCTCCAAATATGCTATGGCTGCCTTTTGTCAGTGACCCAGAAGAGGAGAGCAAGTCAATGAAAAAGGTAAAGTCAGAAAGAACCACAGATAAATGTCATTTAATGCCTGTTGCCAGTTTTAGACACAATTGGGGAATGTATCAAGCCCTGCACATCAGAATAGGGCTTTGCAGCTTTTGGGGCTTATTGGTGCAAACGTTTTGCAACATTTTCCATATTTACAGCACTCAATCCAGTTTTGAAAAGTGGGTGGGACATGACAGAACTCCTTGATTTGTAACCAGATTGGGTTTGCTACGGTGTTATTTTAATAGAAAAAATTGTGTGTGCATGCAGCACTATTTATTCTGTTAAATATGATGAAATCAGCAACAAAGGCTCAAATGAATATGTGAACTTTCAAAGTCAAATATGACTTTATTAGAAAGTCAGCTGTGGCTTGGCCTGCCACCACATTTAATTAGGCCTTGTTCATATTATTTGCTGATGGCCGTTTTCACACAAGGGTATGGAAACACCATCATCAATACCATCTAAGTTTACAAAAATTTGATTCGGCTGCTTCACCAAATTTCACAAAGAAATTTGTTTCAAGGCGTATGACTTCATCACGAAGAGCTTTTCTTTGTAAGTAGCAGGCAAAATGATGGGGAACGGTGATCGTGCCGCCCCCTATCATTGAACCCTTCCGATGCCGTGTTCATCACAGCATCTAAGATGCAAAATGAGGGCTTTCAGGGGTTAATCAGTTAAAAAATAATAATAACGCTCACCTTATCTCTTTGAGCGCAAAGAGGCTGCTGCCGCTTTGTCTTCGTGGTGAATCAAATTTTCCCTGGGATCCACTTTGGATACTTTGATTGGCTCAACACTAGTCATCAGTATTGAATCAATAATTTATCCAGATTTACATGTGTATTATTCCCTGCATTTTTATGCCCTACCATAGACCATAATGTGCATATTTAGAAGCAAATACACAAAACTAGGACATGCTACAGATTTCAAATAATGCTGTGAATGTGAATAGCCCTATTCATTAATATTAGCCGTGAATTTCTGAACATAAAATACAGGCCATATACGGCTTTCAAATACACTGATGGGAAAGCGGCCTATCACAGTACTTTCAGAAAGAACAAACCCATCATGGGCAGATTGGCCATAGACCCTCCTCTTGGCCATTAGCAAGGTACAGAAAAATCTGATGCTCTCCGCATTAATGTAGGAGCATCAGACACTTGTGCACTTGGCCTGTGGCCGCAGGTGCCCAGCTAAATTCAATGACAGTGCCATCTTGATGATGAAAATGCGGCTTCATACTGTGGGGTGAGTGGCAGTATTTTGTGCTGCACTGTGGTATTTGGTTCTGCTGATGCAGTATTTAGTGTTGCACCATGGTATCTGGTTCTGCTAGGGCAGTACTTTGTCCTGCAGTACGGTATTGCTAGTCTCGCTTAACTTATATTGTCCAGCCTTCTGTTAATTTGGACCCTCCCACACTTTTTTTTCCAGGGCTACTTTAAGTTCCCAGTCCACCCCTGAGACCATCACAGCAGACTTTCTAAACTCTGTACTGTATCTGATAAAAATGCATTTTTATGGAGATGATTATTGTCTTTGTTGTATTTGGAAATGTATCTGAAGTGATTATAAAACACACCTGTCTTCTTAGCTAGGGAAAACTAAGTTCTGGAAATAAATTGTAGTGCCCTAGCTGAATTAACTGTTTGGTTTATTCATACAGGTGGCTCTTCTCGTACAGTTCATGATTGAAAATTATGAGCTTGTCTTTGGACAAGATGCTGCATTTCTCTTCAGCAAACACAAAAAGTTAGAACCAGAAAGCACAGATGACTTGTCAGGTAAATTATTCTTAGAAATGCTTTAATTGTTTAAAATAATATTTAATACCGTATGTAACCATTAGGGTCCCTTTGAAGCAAGGAATGAGGTCACCACTTAAGACTCCCTCTATTTTTTTAATTGGTCCAAAATTCTATACTGATTAATTCCATAATCTAGCTTGATTATGGTCAGGGCTCCATTGTTGCTGCTCCTGCTACAGCTATAAAGTTAGGCTAGGTTCACATCTGTGTTAGCATTTCTAGTTTTCTGTCCTGTAATAGGAGCAGAAAACCAAACAGAAGGCACTACTGGATCTGTCATATGACAGACACCAAAAGCGCCCAACAGATCCCATTTGCACCAGAATTTTTTTTACCTAGAAATAGCACTGCAATATAAGATGTACCGGAGCAAGAGAGATGTACCGGAGCACGCGAGATACAACAATGAACAAAGACAGTACATATAACAAGCACAACTCATATAGTACAACAAGAAATATATATGAAACATTATATGCTTTATTGAGTACATAATACTGACGCAAATATTTAAAAACTATATATATATATATATATATATATATATATATATATATTGTGGTAAGGTGCAAGGTACCGTTGTCGACGGGAGGTATGTGTCACCGAGGTTCCTGGCCTCGGTGAGGTAAGAGCCGGGTTTTTTGTGTCAGCAGCAGCTAGTGCTGCTTAACAATTTGATACTTAGTTTGGCTGCAAAGCCAATCCGGGCCGGCTCTTACTGGGAGTAGGCAAAGAGTTGAGTGGGTGCCTACTCCCCACGGTCCAGGCCGGACTTTATCCGGGCCTTTAAAAGGCAGCCTCCTCAGCAGCTGAGGGTGTGATTGTCCTGGAGCTGCTGTAAGGCTGCGGAATCATTTGAGTTTGGGAGTTCTCTGGGCTGGAAGCAAGAGCCCAGCAAGGAGGAGTGCAGACGGCCTGGAAGCCTGACGTCGCTTGTCTTGCGGCTGGACTGATAGCCAGGTGCGAACCTGCACCTAAAACCTCCCAGGTGACTGGAGCCTGTTTTGGACTGTCTTGTTTTTCCTCATGATTTCTTATGTGTGTGAACTAACATCAAGAGACAGTTTATTGTTTATTTTGTGCAAAGTGTGAATAAAACACTGGTTATTGCACTTTCTGGACTCCTTGTTTGCCTCTGTACTGCACCCGCACCGCTATCTACCAGAGCGACTCCCCACATTTGGTGTCGGATGCGGGCATGCGCAGTGAGGCTGGCGTGAACGCCGAAAATTTTTGTTTCTGCTGGGCACGACTGGATGTCCTATATTAGGCCGGCAAAGTTGCAGCCTGTGTTCCCTGACACAATGGAGGCAGTTGTAAAAGCCCTTGTGGAGGCTAACCTGCAGCAGCAGGAGACCAACCAGCTACTGCTACAGCACGTGATGGCGTTAAAAGCTGCAGGAGCATCCTACCACTACCATGATGCCCGGAAAGCGGTCCGTGCGGCGATCCCAAAGATGACCCCTTCGGACGACTTGGAGACGTATCTGACGGTCTTTGAGAAGGTAGCCGTGAGGGAGAAGTTACCCCGTGACCAGTGGGCCGAGGTGGTCGCTCCGTTCCTGGCATCCGGACCCCAGCAGGTTTTTTTTGACCTATCAGATGACCAGGCTGCTGATTACCCCATGGTGAAGGGGGAGATCCTGGCCAGACTGGGGATAAACCTGTTGGTCCGGGCTCAGCGGGTCCACCAGTGGGACTTTAAAACGGCTGAACCCGCCAGGCCACAGTACTATGAGTTGCTGCACAGGTTGCAAAAGTGGCTGCAGCCTGAGGTTCTAAGTCCGGCTGCTATGCTGGACCGTCTGCTGGCCGACATCTTTTGGAGGGCCCTGCCTTATCCCCTCCAGCACTGGGTCGGCCAGGCGTCTCCGGTATGTGCCCTGGAGATGGTCGACCTGGTGGAGCGTTACGAGGCCACCAAAAACCTGCAGGGGAGTCTTGCTGGGAAGGGGTCAGTCAAACCCCGGAGGCCTCCACCCCAGTTCCGACGTCCGGCGACAGAGAGGCCTGCACGGAATGTACCCCCTGCGGATCCGCCTCCCGTGGTATGCTGGAGGTGTCAGGAGCCAGGCCACATCAGGGCCGACTGTCCGCATCGGGGTGAGCCGATGGAAGGGAACTACGGCTATCGCCACTCCCTGTATGCACGGAAGCTGTGTGCAACTGGCACCCGTGAGGTGCAGGACAATAACCATCTGTGTCAGGTAGAGGTGGGAGATTCTCTGGCGGTGGCCCTTCTGGACTCCGGGAGTCTAGTCTCCCTGGTAAGGGCTGCCCTGGGTCCTGTGCATCCACGGAGACCTAAAAGAATACCCCACTGCACTAGTGACTTTTTCCACAGCGGCTGGTAAGTGGACCCACGAGGTGGCTGTCACTACTAAACTCCCACACAAACTGATACTTGGGAGGGACTTCCCAGGTTTTTCGGCGCTGTGGCCGGCAATAAAGGTATCTGATGGACTCGAGACAGGGGTAACCCTAGTAGAGTGGCCTGATACCACTGGAAGGCCCGAACCCTGGGAGCCCGAATCTGAAGGGCCAGCGGTAGGGGTGACCACTGCTCCAGCGGTAGAGGGGGAGACAACCCCACTGAGTGTAATGGTGGGAGACACGGAGGACTTGCCACCGGGACCTGAGTTGGCAGACCTCAATGTCTCCGGGGAAAATTTTGGGACCGCACAACACCGGGACCAAACCCTAACCAGGGCCTGGGAAAGTGTTGTAATGATTGATGGTAAACCCCAGAAACCTGGGGCTGAGTTAATGTTCCCACGATTTATTGTTCTTCAGGATATGTTGTATCGGGTGAACCAAATCCGAGGTGAGCCCGTTGAACAGTTGGTGGTGCCCACCGCATATCGCAAGCTTGTTATGGAGCTTGCCCACCAACATGTTCTTGGGGACACATGGGGTGGCAGAAAACGCAGGACCGCGTACTACAGCGATTTTACTGGCCCGGTTTGTTTAAGGAAGTAGAGGAGTTCTGTAAGTCCTGTCCGACCTGTCAGGTAAATAGCCCCCAGCCGCATTACAGAAGTCCCCTGGTCCCTCTCCCAATAATTGAGGTCCCATTCGAGCGTATTGCCATGGATCTGGTCGGACCCATACCGAAGTCTGCTAGGGGTCACCAACATATCCTGGTGATTCTGGACTATGCTACTCGATATCCAGAGGCGGTGCCTCTGCGACATACCTCGGCTAAGCTCATTGCAAAAGAGTTAATGGAAATGTTTTCCCGTGTGGGCCTGCCAAAAGAGATTCTGACCGACCAAGGGACCCCTTTTATGTTCAAAGTTATGAGGGAACTGTGTAAATTGTTGCGTATAAAGCAGTTACGGACGTCCGTTTACCATCCGCAAACAGACGGTCTTGTCGAAAGGGTTAAATTCAGTTGCCAAAATAGCAATCCCCTAAATCTGGTGTTCCAGCTGTGGCTAGCCAAGTGTAATACTGTCTGCTGTCTGGCAAAGGATAGATTTTTTTCTGGGGTGAAATTCAATTGAAAAAATAGCAATCCCATAGATCTGGTGTTCCAGCTGTGGCTGGCCAAGTTTATTAGTGTCCGGCAAAGGATATATTTTTTCTGGGGTGAAATTCAATTGCCAAAATAGCAATCCCCTAAATCTGGTGTTCCAGCTGTGGCTGGCCAAGTTTAATAGTGTCCTGCAAAGGATATATTTTTTAATGGGGTGAAATTCAATTGCCAAAATAGCAATACCGTAAATCAGTGGTTTCAGCTGTGGCTGGCCAAGTTTAATAGTGTCCGGCAAAAGATATATTTTTTTCTGGGGTGAAATTCAATTGCCAAAATAGCAATACTGTAAATAAGTGGTTTCAGCTGTTCCTGATACGGAACATGTTAGCAGGAGGCAGCATTTCAATAACATGGTGGAACAGTACGTGTGCACACCCCTCCATGTACTGACTGATGGTTCGGCCCCATTCAACTTCTGGGTCTCCAAATTGTTCACATAGCCAGAGCTAGCCTCTTATGCCTTGGAGGTGCTGGCCTGCCCGGCGGCCAGCGTTTTGTCTGAACATGTATTAAGCACGGCAGGTGGCGTCATTACTGACAAACGCAGCCGCCTGTCCACAGCCAATGTGGACAAGCTGACGTTCATAAAAATGAACCAGGCATGGATCCCACAGGACCTGTCCATCCCTTATGCAGAATAGACATTTATAACTACCTCCCCTTAACCAAATATTCTTGTACTCCAGGGCACCTATTTATTGAATCCTCTTTTTTTATTTTACCATTATTTTGCGGGGCAACCCAAAGTTGAATGAACCTCTCCTCCATCTGGGTGCCAGGGGCCTAAATATCTGAAAGTGGTCTTTTCCATTGGTGAGTGACATGAACCCTGATTCTATGCTATGGAACCTCTCTTCTCTGTCTGGGTGCTGGGGCCTAAAGAACAAAAAGTGGCTTTCTCCGTTGGTGGGTGACATGATGCTTTTGATGCTGTGGGACCTCTCTCCTCTGTCTGGGTGTCAGGGTCCTAAATTTCATGTACTTGCTTGCTGTATTGGTGGCAGACATTTAACTCTTTTTACTGTCTAATGACCGCCCCACTGTCTGGGTGTCAGGGGCCTAAATTTCACGTACTTGCTTGCTGTCTTGGTGGCAGACATTTAACACTTTTTACTGTCTAATGACCACCCCATTGTCTGGGTGTCAGGGGCCTATATGTCGTTTCATTATTTGTTGTCTTGGTGGGAGATATTAAACTCTTTTTACTGTCTAATGACCGCTCCATTGTCTGGGTGTCAGAGGCCTAAATTTCATGTACTTGCTTGCTGTATTGGTGGCAGACATTTAACTCTTTTTGCTGTCTAATGACCGCCCCATTGTGTGGGTGTCAGGGGCCTAAATTTCACGTACTTGCTTTCTGTCTTGGTGGCAGACATTTAACTCTTTTTACTGTCTATTGACCGCCCCATTGTCTGGGTGTCAGGGGCCTATATTTCATTTAATTGCTTGCTGCCTTGGTGGCAGACATTTAACTCTTTTTGCTGTCTGATGACCGACCCATTGTGTGGGTGTCAGGGACCTAAATTTCACGTACTTGCTTGCTGTCTTGGTGGCAGACATTTAACTCTTCTTACTGACTAATGACCGCCCCATTGTCTGGGTGTCAGAGGCCTAAATTTAGTTTAATTGCTTGCTGTCTTGGTGGCAGACATTTAGCTCTTTTTGCTGTCTAATGACCGCCCTATTGTCTGGGTGTCAGGGACCTATATGTTGTTTAATCATTTGTTTTGCTCTTGGTGGGAGATATTAAACTCTTTTTACTGTCTAATGACCGCCCCATTGTCTGGGTGTCAGGGGCCTAAATTTCGTTTAACTGCTTGCTGTCTTGGTGGCAGACATTTAACTCTTTTTGCTGTCTAATGACCACCCCATTGAGTGGGTGTCAGGCAGGGGCTGACTGGCAAATTTTGGCCCAGGGGGCAAGTAACACCCAGAGGCCCACTGAGCCCCCCTCCTGCTTTCTCTTTTCCCCTGCCTCCTCCTGACCCCCCCTTTCCACTTTCGTCAGCCATGTAAATATATTGGCCGCCGAAACATATCAGCCGAAAATGGCATTTTTGGTATAATGCCGAAAGTGTCCTTTTCTGGCTGATACAGTGTTGCATGCGTGTATTCTCTCCTCCCTGCTGGGCAATGCTCTGTGTCCCAGCAGGGAGGAGAGAAACTGTGTCAGCCGGTCGAGCGCTGCGGGAGGAGAGATCAGTGAGTGGCCGACGTCTCCCCTCTCCACAATGCCACAGATTGGCAGAGCGGTGTGTGGGCAGAGACAGATTGTAGTGCTGTCCCAGGAGGTTGAGCTCTCCTCTCCTCACCGCCTGCTCAGCCTCCTGTGACAGCGTGTCAGGAAGCCGAGTGAGGCACAAACACGCAGTGATCAGTGATCACTGAGTGTTTGTAAATAATTGAGGACCTAGCATGTTTACTGTGTCCCCAGTTATGAATAAAAAGAAAGGGATCTACGGTACATAACCATTAATTTCCACAGCCCTAATTTTTTACTTTACATTTAGGGGTTTCGGTGAAATATCAGGGATCTAAACCGACCTCTGAAATTTCCCTTTTAAAATTGAAAAAGAGATTGAGGACAGAGTACTCAGAGACACACATAGTTCTCAATGTCTTTTTCTAAAGCCCCTATTACAAGTGAACAGAAATCCTCTATACTGAGTGTTCCTGTTCATTTATAACATGAGAACAGAATATGTTTACTATAACCACAATCAGGAATGAACAGGAAGTGATGTGGATCACTTCCCATTTGTTGATAACTGGGGACACAGTAAACATACTATGTCCTTAATTGTTTACAGACACTCAGCGTTCACCGACTGCTTGTACCCGCTCTACTTCCTGATTCGCTATCACAAGAGGCTGAGCGGGGAGCTGCGGGAGGAAAGCACAGCCTCCTTTGACAGCATTGACAGCTATCTCCGCCCCCACACCTCCGCTCTCCTGATCTGTCACAGGAGGCTGAACATTGCGGAGAGGATAGATGTTGGCCGCTCACAGCGCTCATAGCCCCCCGCTTATGTGCCAGTAGCTTTCCCCCCTTACTTGCCAGTAGCCCCCCCTTATGTGCCAGTAGCCCCCCCTTATGTGCCAGTAGCCCCCCTTATGTGCCAGTAGTCCCCCCTTATGTGCCAGTAGTCCCCCCTTATGTGCCAGTAGTCCCTCTTATGTGCCAGTAGCCCCCCTTATGTGCCAGTAGTCCCCTTATGTGCCAGTAGCCCCCCTTATGTGCCAGTAATTCTCTTATGTGCCAGTAGCCATCCCCTTATGTCCCAGTAGCCCCTTATGTGCCAGTAATCCCTTATGTGCCAGTAGCCCCTTATGTGCCAGTAGCCCTCCTTATGTGCCAGTAGCCCCCTTATGTTCCAGTATTCCCTCTTATGTTCCAGTATTCCCCCTTATGTGCCAGTATTCCCCTTATGTGCCAGTATTCCCCTATGTGCCAGTATTCCCCTATGTGCCAGTAGTCCCCCTTATGTGCCAGTAGCCCCCTTATGTGCCAGTAGCCCCCTTATGTGCCAGTAGTCCCCCTTATGTGCCAGTAGTCCCTCTTATGTGCCAGTAGCCCCCTTATGTGCCAGTAGTCCCCTTATGTGCCAGTAGCCCCCCTTATGTGCCAGTAATTCTCTTATGTGCCAGTAGCCATCCCCCTTATGTCCCAGTAGCCCCCTTATGTGCCAGTAATCCCCTTATGTGCCAGTAGCCCCCTTATGTGCCAGTAGCCCTCCTTATGTGCCAGTAGCCCCCCTTATGTTCCAGTATTCCCCTCTTATGTTCCAGTATTCCCCCCTTATGTGCCAGTATTCCCCTTATGTGCCAGTAGCCCCCTTATGTGCCAGTAGCCCCCTTATGTGCCAGTAGCCCCCTTATGTGCCAGTAGTCCCCCTTAACTGCCAGTAGCCTCCCCTTATGTGCCAGTTGTCTCCCCCCCCCTTATCATGCGCCAGTAGCCCCCAAAAAAACAAAAAACAAACAAAAAAAACACTTATACTTACCTCCAGCGATGCGATGCAGGCCTCTTCCGGCCTGTTGTGTCCCTCGCTGTACCGCTCCGGTGGCGTGATGACGTCATCATGCCGCCTACACCAGCCTCTGATAGGCTGTCGACCTAGTGCTGGCAGCCTATCAGAGGAACAGGGAGGGGACACACCTCTCCCTCCTCTGCCGCAGCACAGACATCTGTATCGCCAGATGACTATGGAGATGAGCGCAATGGAAGCCACTTGTCACCAGGGCCGCGGCAGGGCACATGCACACATACATGCACACCCCAAAGGCCGGCCCTGGGTGACACTATGGGCCGGGGGCCATTTATAGAGGCAACAAAGAGGCCCGGGGGGGCAATTGCCCCCCTGCCCCCTGGCCCAGTCCGCCCCTGGTGTCAGGGGCCTAAATTTCCCATACTTGCTTGCTGTCTTGGTGGCAGACATTTAACTCTTTTTACTGTCCCATTGTGTGGATGTCAGGGGCCTATATGTTGTTTAATCATTTGTTGTCTTGGTGGGAGATATTAAACTCTTTTTACTGTCTAATGACCTCCCCATTGTGTGGGTGTTAGTGGCCTATATTTCGTTTAATTTCTTGCTGTCTTGGTGGAAGACATTAAACTCTTTTTACTGTCAAATGACCTCTCCTCTGTCTGGGTGTCAGGGGCCTACATAAATGATAATGGCCTGTTCCATTGCAGGTTGACCTGAGCCCTTTGTTGCTGTTACGGGACCTCTCTCCTCTTTGCGGGTGACATGGCCCTGAGTCTGTGAATGAGGCCTGTGGCACTGCAGGCAGACATGAATCCTTTTTGGCTGTGATGAGAACTTCAACTCCCATAGCATTCCCACCTGACGCCACCCCAACCTCCTATTCAACCTCCTCCTCCGCCAAGTTGCCAATTGATATTGGTTAATTTTTATTTATTTTATTTTATTTTAAGTCATTTCCCTATCCACATTTGTTTGCAGGGGATTTACTTACATGTGCTGCCTTTTGTAGCCCTTTCCTGGGCTATTTTACAGCCTTTTTAGTGCCCAAAAGTTCGGGTCCCCATTGACTTCAATGGGGTTCGGGGTGAAGTCGGCCGAACTTCTCGAACCCGAACATCCAGGTGTTCGCTCAACTCTAGTTGCTAGCCTACAGAGATACAGCACTCTAATAATTTTGGTGGCAAATAGCCTCTTTAATACTAGTAACACATATTGAAATGTTTTTTATAACTGTAGGCATGTTTTATAGCTTCTGGTGGCCTGCAATTGTCACTATTGAGAGCACCAGAGCTTACTAAAGAGGCTGTATCATTTTAATGGAAGCTGTATAAAGCCATTTTACCAAGTGCACCCTTGCAGCAACTACAGGTAGTTAGAGGAGAGGTTGTCTCATTAACCCCTTCGTGACCTCCACCGTCTAGTGGAAGTCAGCACTTTAAAGATGACATCCACTTGTGCATGCAGCAGGCACCATAGCTGCCAGATTTCCGTCACCTACATAATAAAATAAATAGTCTCCAATACATTGAGGTCATCTTTTTGCGCCTAGAAGTATTAAAATTTGCGGACCTTCTTTGTGCACACCCCTCCATTGTTCACTATATCACTCCTCCGGAGGACTGGCACTTCCACAAGCGATACGGCATCACCGACCATTTGCCTTTACGAGTGTTGTGCCTGCGTATGCACAACACGAAAAAGTAAGCCTAACTATTTTTGTTTTCAATCAATTCGATTAAAAACGTACTACCCTATGAGCACTTCTCCCTTTTTTGCCACATTTGCTAGGTTTCTGCTGTTTCAGCCATAAGTCCGATCGCATACATTTAACCCCTTATATGCCATGGTTAATTGTGACAATAACACAATTGAGAGGTAAAGACGCGGTAGCCGCACACTCTTTTGCACTCATAACAGCGCTCCCCAGCTGAGATCATGGAAGTAGTAATATACCGGCAAATGTATCGTATATGGCAAATGGTATAACGGAAAAAAAATCAAAATGGCCAATTCACCTTATACATTGTATTCAATGGGGCAGATTAACTAATCCTCTAGATAGAGGAAACTTTGCTGCTAAGTGTCAAGATGTGCCAAATTTATCACCGTGCATCATGCTGAATGATTAATTAGGTGCACGGCAAGACACTTTTATATTACTTTATACCACCTGTTGGTTGGCTTACTTTGTGGGAAAAGTTTGTGACATATTTTGGCACAACTGTACATCAAAGTCTAGGATCAATAATACCAGTTAGCCCCTGAACTCCTAATGGCAGCTGCAGGTAACCAGCAGATTAGGGTACTTTCACACTTGCGGCAGGACGGATCCGGCAGGCTGGATCCGTTCTGCCACAAGTGCCCGTGTACTGCCGTGCTACTGCTCCTTCCCCATTGACTATAATAGGGCGGGGGCGGAGCTACGGCGCAGCACGGCAGTGCACGGCAAAGATCGCCGGACTGAAAAGTCGGACATGCAGGACTTTTAGTCCGGTGATCTTCGGCCGTGCACTGCCGTGCTATGCCATAGCTCCGCCCCTGCCCCATTATAGTCAATGGGGACGGAGCGGCAGCACGGCAGTGCATGGGCACTTGCGGCAGGACAGATCTGCCGGATCCGTCCTGCCACAAGTGTGAAAGTCCCCTATTTTTTTCTAATTGCTAGTTAAAAATAATATACACCAATTATAATTTTAATTAAATATTTTTTATTAATAAAAGTTTGTATATTTGTACAATAATATATATTTCATTCAACAATGATCTAAATCACATATAATAAAATTCATATATAGATCCACTGTAATAAAAAACAATAATAATGTCCTATGCAATGATTATTAAATATCCTGTAACATGATTATATTCTATGCTGAGATTTAGCTATGGGTCTACAAAAGTGCAAAAAAACAAGTATAATTGAATGAAGACTATCAAAATACATATAATAATGTGCAAAAAACAATGCTCCAGACTAAAAAAAATATCAAGGAGCCATTGGCTCCTAACCTGAAAAATTTAGGAGCCAAATTATTTTTTTAGTCGCCAAATGTAAAATACATATAATTATAATAAAAAAATAAAAGACTTCTCTTACCTTGTGCAGTTGCCCATATGTTCTTTTGGATTTGTTCTTCTTAAAGTCTACAAAAATGTTAAAACTATTTACAGTCCTTAATAGACAATTTATTGCTCCGATTCTGAGTCAGTGTCACTGACTACCAATAAGTCAGTGTCACTTGGCCATCCAGAATAATGAGGCCTCCTCTTCCTCTTGGCTCCAAACCAGCGTCTCACACAGGGCTCAGGATCAAACAGCTCAAGTGAAGGGCC
This sequence comes from Bufotes viridis, assembly GCA_033119425.1. Taxonomy (NCBI): domain Eukaryota; kingdom Metazoa; phylum Chordata; class Amphibia; order Anura; family Bufonidae; genus Bufotes; species Bufotes viridis. The sequence continues at coordinate 117,870,262 of CM065597.1, read as the reverse complement.
TTCTGAGCTAATTCGGATTAAATCCTCCAGTGTAGAAGTATGAAGTGAATTGTGTACTTGAGATTTTATTCTGTTTTGCACAGAAATGCCTCGTTCACACTGTGCAGCTGATATACGAAGTATAAGCATAATGTTCACCAAATGTAAAATATTTTTGTAGTCGGGGGAGTAAGGCTCTTTCGTCAGGATTAACTCCCACAAATGGCTGTAAGACATGTCTTCAAACTGGCTCTTGATTAAGAATTTTAGCAATCTCCACTCACTGTGGATTGCCTCCAAATCACAATGATTCTTCAACAAGATGGGCTTATACCACTGTATTAGCATGTCAATTTCCTCTTCTCCATACGTGATGAAGTCTTCAGGCCAAGAATCGTGACAAAAGATAGAGAAACATCGGATGATTTCTGACCCTCCTATGTTATCTTCCTGGTCTTTCCCTATCATCACTCCAAATCTTTTTTCCAGTTCTGTAATTGTTACCTCTACTGTTTTTTTAATATGTTCTTTAAGGATATCCATAAAACTGGAATGGCTTTCTTTCAGTTGAATATTTTGAAACTGAATGCATGTAACACTTGTAGCTTTATCCCGCCTTTTAGCAACCGTTGTTTGGGTATGCATTTCTTTACCAGCTATTTTCAGGAAAAAATTCTGTAGTTTCCCATTTCTTAGTGTTTTTTTTTTAATGCTTTCTATTGTCATAATACAACTTTTAATAGCAGCAACAGCTTGTGGTAATATTAGAGAATTTTTCTGAAGACTAAGGCTTAACTTTGAGATTTCTCCAAAGAGGTCATGGAGAAAGTGACAGAATCCAACAAACACTATGTTCTCCATTTGCTGTACAATGTGCTTAGCTCTTCCAGATATATCACTGTTTTTGGATGAGGCAGCGAGGTGTTCCATGTGATGATGTACAGCAGTGTACTGTCCTGTTTCATGATCCGAGGAGAGGAATACTGAGAGTGCACGGAAAATATGAGGTAGCCAACGCTGGGTCTTCACTGCCCCAGGACAGCGGATTTTGCAGCCTAACTCTGTGCCAATTGCTCTCAACTCTCTTTTACTTTTGGAACTAAAATGATAAGTCTTCCAAACAAGATGCAACAGGTCATATACTTTTTGAACCATAGGAAGACACTTTTGTGTGCTCAACATGGCCAGTTCCAGCCTGTGTGGTAAGCAGTGAACTTAGAGTATATACTTTCCTATATCTTTTCTTATCAGTGCACCTACACCACCAGTCGCACCCATATTAACACTAGCTCCATCTGCACCAAAAGCACTGAGCTTATCTTGCCACCAATTTGGATTGCTTTGGTCTGCACTAGTAAGTATGTCTGTTATTGCTTTAAATAATCCCTGCGCATGACAATGCTGAAGCTCAGCTAATCCAACAAGGCTGTTTACTGGTATACCAGACAAAATGTATCTTAAGTACACAATCACATTTTCTCTTCCGGATACATCTGTTCCACAGTCTGTTATGACTGAAATATAAATTGCCTTGCTAGCTTTATTTACTGTTTGGGCTTTTAATTCATCTGCAATGCAACCAATGAACTCAGCACATGCAGTGTCGTTATCATACGTTTTGGATATATCCATTCCGTTTTTTTTCATAAGCAAGATTTGAGAGGCAAACTTTGTAAATGGTAGCTCTTCGCTTGCAATCATGTAGGCTGCATTAAATTTAAGGCCCCTTTCACACGAGCGTGTCCGGATTAGGTCCGGATGCGTTGCGGATGCGTTCAGTGAAAACTGTGCGATTTCACAGGCAAAGCCATTCAGTTTTGCCTGCGATTGCGTTCAGTTGTTCAGTTTTTTCCGCGCGGGTGCAATGCGTTTTGATGCGTTTTTCACGCGCGTGATAAAAAACTGAAGGTTTACAAACAACATCTCCTAGCAACCATCAGTGAAAAACGCAACGCATCCGCACCTGCTTGCGGATGCAATGCGTTTTTCACGCAGCCCCATTCACTTCTATGGGGCTAGGGCTGCGTGAAAAACGCAGAATATAGAACATGCTGCGATTTTCACGCAACGCACAAGTGATGCGTGAAAAAAAACGCTCATGTACACAGACCCATTGAAATGAATGGGTCAGGATTCAGTGCGGGTGCTATGCGTTCACGTCACGCATTGCACCCGCGCGGAAAACTCGCTCGTGTGAAAGGGGCCTAAGCCTCATTTCTTTGAAATTTCTCTCGGACATTTTCAGAGGCTCTGGACACAGAACGGGCTAAAGGTGTCTCTGATGGGGCACACCTGGCTATGATACTGTCACAAGCATTTCTATGCTTCAGACTCTCTCCATGTTTTTTTATAGTTTCTTTCTTTAAATGATGCATTCCTTTGATAAAATCTGTTTTGCCAGCAATATCTGGGCCAGCCTTAGAACAAAACTCACAGTACATAATTTCTTTCTCTTTATTATATCTAAGCCAAGCAAATTCCTGAAGCCATAAACTTTTAAAATTTCGCTCAGCTCTGTTGGGAGAACCTTTTGTCCTACTGGCTGTTTGATCTGATGGGTGATCAGATGAACTGTTGTCTGTGACCAGGGGCGTAACTATAGGGGAAGCAGGGGAAGTGGCTGCTTTGGGGCCCTGACCCAGAAGGGGCCCATCCAAGAGGAGGAGAAGTACTAAAAGATTTTGTCAGGGCTCCCTCAACAGTATTACACAATGAAATGATATACAGTGGCAGTATAGACAGCGTAGAAAACGGATGGAACAGCTGCCGGGCCTGGTCTGAGAGAGCGATCTTTACTAGCCACAGGAAAGGGGGCGGCATGAAAGGAAGGGGTTGTGAAAAAATTACTGGGGGAGGGGGCCCCATTCAAAAACTTGCTGTGGGGCCCAGTCATTTCTAGTTACGCCACTGTCTGTGACTAATGAATGGGCTTCGCTTGAATTTTGATGATCAAGTGAAGAGGTACAAGACTGTCTGGAGGATGGATCTTTGAAAAAGTCTGTGATTTTACGTGTTGCCATACTGAGCTAAATGTTGTAGTCTGTGAATAACAATGATGTATAATTACCTGATCTGCCCGATGTTTACAATAGACAAGAATCAGTGGTGATGTGGCTTACCAGATTCTTCCTTGCTATAACTTGCAGGTGAGGAGCAGCGGGTTTTCCTGTCCAGCAGGCGAGCACTGGCGGGCTTTCCTGTCTGACTGTGCTATTGAGCAGTGGCGGGCTTTCCTTTCTGCGTAGGTCTGCAGTGGTAGACTTTCCTGCTGCCTCCTATGTACAAGAATGTGACTACTATAATACTGCCCACTATGGATAAAAATGTCACCACTACCAAAATGAGCCATACGTTCTCTTTGCCAAAAGCCTTTAATAGCCAGGGCTTTACAATACACAAGAATCAGTATCTACTGGTAATGCAGCTTACCAGATTCTTCCTTGCTGCAACTCACAATGGAGGGAGCACTGGCGGGTTTTTCTGTCAGGCTGTAATAGCCAGAGCTTTACAATACACAAGAATCAGCATCTACTGGTAATGCGGCATACCAGATTCTCCCTTGCTGCAACTCACAATGGAGGGAGCACTGGCGGGTTTTCCTGTCTGCGTGGGTGAGCACTGGCGGGTTTTCCTGTCTGCGCAGCTGAGCACTGGCGGGTTTTTCTGTCTGCGCAGGTGAGCACTGGCGGGCTTTCCTGCTGTGTGTCAGAGATGGGTCTAGATAAGCTACTTAAAGATACTATGGATAAAGGATATACTATAATATACAAAAGTTCCTCCTTCACACTCCAGCACCTATCAGACAATGGGGGCATATCCTAGCCTGCCTGCAGCCATATGCCCTATTGTCTGAGGGAAAACCCCTTTAAGGAAATGATTTACATTTGCTTCGTTTTGCAGGAGCCTTGAAAAATGTACTTACAGCTGTTTTTAGCAGACTCTGGCACTTGGCGGGACTGTGCCAGACCGGAGACTGCAAAGATTAAGGAGCGGAGCGATGCAATCTGCTGGGGGGGTGATGTAACTCAGGATCAGTAATGTTAACGTACACAGTGACTGAACCAGCACAATAGTGAGTGCAGCTCTGACTGGAATAAATACAGGGTGTAACTCAGGATCAGTACAGGATAAGTAATGTATGTACACAGTGACTGCACCAGCAGAATAGTGAGTGCAGCTCTGGAGTATAATACAGGATGTAACCCAGGATCAGTACAGAATCAGTAATGTAACGTACACAGTGACTGCACCAGCAGAATAGTCAGAGTGCAGCTCTGGAGTATAATACAGGATGTCACTCTTCAGTACAGGATAAGTAATGTATGTACACAGTGACTGCACCAGCAGAATAGTGAGTGCACCTCTGGAGTATAATACAGGATTAGTGCAGATTATACGTACTTCTAGGACAGGTCTGATGTAGCAGTTGTGGATGCAGGGTTGAGCACTAGGGGCACTCTACCACCAGTTCTTAAGGGAGTGCTCACATCCTTTGTATTGGGACAAGTGATGACCAGTAACTGCAGAGCAATTACTAAGCAGATATACAAGTTTTTTTAGGGCACCCTTTACATACACCGTCCCCCATTGTGAAATTTCTGTCCTTTGCTGGCGGTCTCACCTGGATTGTGGGTCTCTTGGTCCCTGTATTGGTCTCCCAGGCTTCCTCTGGGCAGGGGGCAGTGTGAACAGTCTCCAGTCTGACATTCTGGAGTACAGGGTTACGGTGCGGGGAAAGCGGACTAGGTGACAATAGTCCGGCATGCTGCCCAGGTGTGGCCCTTTATATCAGCCTGTTAACCACCGGCAGCCCTGACTCCAGCCATAGTGCATGATCAGACAGAGACCTGCAAGAAGCAGGTGGGCTGTGAAGCTGCCCCTTATATCAGCTTGTTATAGCAGGCACGTTACTTTAACCACCAGCAGCCCTGCGGCCTTAACCCCTTCACTGGCAGCCATACGCATCTCCGCACCGTAGACTGTACAAACGGTACCCCTGACAGTCTGGAGTACAGGGCTAAGGTGCGGGGAAAGCAGACTGGGTGACAATAGGCAGTCCGGCATGCTGCCCAGGTGTGGCACGTCACAGTAGGGCATCTCCGCACTGTGACTGTACAATACCCCTAACGGAGTGCATCCCTCATAACGCCGCATGTGCGGCAGCATAAAATTTATGTCAAGCAAGAGATAGGTGGGGTAATACTGTGCAGGGGCAGCCATTAGCAAGTAAAACTTCTCATGCTAACCTGTTCTATGGAGCTAGTCGGCACAGAGCAGTCTCCCCGTCTTCAGAGCTGAAGAGCAAGCTGCTGGTGTGTTCAGCGCAGGAACATGGAGGTGTGGTATGAGAGGAGAGGCCAATGGTACGGCAGCGCGCAATACTTAGGACCAATCAGCAGCCTCCTCACTAATAACAGAGCTCTGTATTGTGCGGAGCTCTGTTATTGGTGTCTGCTGTATAAAATCCAGTTCTTCTTAAAGCGGCAGAGCAGCGGAGGGCCTAGGCGCAAATGGCGACAAGACTACAAAGTCTTGTCGCCATTTTGCAATAGTAAGTCGCATTGGCGACCATTTTGGTCACCATCTGGGGCCCTGAAAAATATGAAAACTAGACAATAACTGAACACACAATAAGTGAACACACAATAAATGGATTCAGGCTAGAAAATGTCAGCTACAGTATATAATCTCTTAAATCCTTAAGGACTCAGCCCTATTTCTCCTTAAGGACCCAGCCATTTTTTGCAAAACTGACCAGTGTCAATTTATGTGGTGATAACTTTAAAACGCTTTTACTTATGCAGGCCATTCTGAGATTGTTTTTTCGTCACATAATGTATTGTACTTTATGATAGTGGTAAAATGAAGTCAAAAAATTTCATTTTTATTTATAAAAAAATACCAAATTTACCAAAAATTGGGAAAAATTTGCAATGTTCCAAGTTTCAATTTCTCTACTTCTATAATACATAGTAATACCTGCAAAAAAGTTATTGATTTACATTCCCCATATGTCTACTTCATGTATCGATCATTTTGGGAATGCTATTTTATTTTCTGGGGACGTTACAAGGCTTGGAAGTTTAGAAGCAAATCTTGAAATTTTTCAAAAATTTTCAAAAACCCACTTTTTAGGGACCAGTTCAGGTCTGAAGTCACTTTGTGAGGCTTACATAATAGAAACCACCCAAAACTGACCCCATTCTAGAAACTACACCCCTCAAGGTATTTAAAACTGATTTTACAAACGTCATTAACCCTTTAGGTTTTCCACAAGAGTTAATGGCAAATGGAGATAACATTTCAGAATTTTGATTTTTTGGAAAATTTTCCATTTTAATCCATTTTTTTCAGTAACAAAGCAAGGGTTAACAGCCAAACAAAACTCAATATTTATTGCCCTGATTCTATAGTTTGCAGAAACCCCCCATATGGATGGCCAAACGGCAGGGCACAGAATGAAGGGAACGTCATATGGTTTTTGGAAGGCGGATATTGCTGGACTGGTTTTTTGACACCATGTCCCATTTGAAGCCCCCCGATGCACCCCTAGAGTAGAAACTCCATAAAAGTGACTCCATCTAAGAAACTACACCCCTCATGGTATTCAAAACCGATTTTACAAACTTTGTTAACCCTTTAAGTGTTCCACAAGAGTTATTGGCAAATGGAGATTAAATTTCAGAATTTCTATTTTTTGTTACCTTGCCTCTAAAAAAGTGTAATATAGAGCAACCAAAATCATATTTACCCTAAAATACTACAAACAAAACTGCCACCTTATCCCGTAGTTTCCAAAATGGGGTCACTTTTTTGGAGTTTCTACTCTAGGGGTGCATCAGGGGGGCTTCAAATGGGTGGGGTTAAAATGTAACAGTTTTGGCACATTGTAAGTCTCTGATCGGGGCTCAGAGACCGTAGAAAGCGCTGCAAACCGCAGGTCTGAATTGACAGGACTGAATGATTTCAGCAGGTACCTTGTTCCGATCACTGCCGGCTGAGCAGCAGTGATCGGAAATACTCATGACGACCGGTACATCATGGGTCCTTAACCACCTCCCGACCGCCTAAAGCAGGGATGCGTTCTGCTGGCGGACGGGTTATTCCTCCTTGACGCATCGCCGCGTAATCTCGCGAGAAGCGAGATTATGCACGCGCGCGTTCACAGCGCCGTGCAGCAGACAAGTTATACTACAGCCTGCCAGCGATGATCATTCGCTGGCAGGCTGTAGATGTAAAATAAATCGCATTTTGTTAACAGCGTCTGATATACCTGCTACCTGATCCTCTGGTGGTCCCATTTACTTGGATCGACCACCAGAGGACACAGGCAGCTCTGTAAGTAGCACCAAGCACCACACTACACAACACCCCCCCCCCTCCTGTCACTTATTAACCCCTGATCACCCCATATAGACTCCCTGATCACCCCCCTGTCATTGATAACCCCCCTGTAAGGCTATATTCAGACGTCCATATGTGTTTTGCGGATCCCCCGATCGGCGGATCCACGGATCCGCACATCCGCAAAACACGGTCACCGGCAATGTCCTTTCTGCATTTTGTGGATCCCCACATTGCCAAAACTATATAGAAAAGGCCTTTTCTTGTCCGCAATTGCGGACAAGAATAGGACATGTTCTATATTTTTGCGGAATGGGAGTGCGGACCCGGAAGTGCGGATCCGCAATTCCAGATCTGAGCGGGACAAAGTCTGTCTCCATAGAAATGAATGGGTCCGCAATTCCGTTCCGCAAAATGCGGAACAGAATTGTGGACGTGTGAATGGGGCCTAAGGGTCCCTTATCACCGCCAGTTAGTTAGCTACTTGTTAGGTAGTTAGCGCCCACCGCACCGCAGTCACTGATTAGTCGCTGATTAGCGTCATCGCTGCCGCTAATCAGCACTAGTACTATATAGTATCTGTAAGTGATAAAGACTGATCGCAATCATATCTATATCAGTACATTACTGTCACCTTAGGTTCTACAAAAAACGCAGTGTTTGCCCGATCAGGCCTGATCTTGTGCGCACATTTGCATTCAGTCCCCCCTACCACAGTGTCAGGGATCACTGCAAAAATACTGTAAAATCTCTGCGGCGCTATAAAGATCACTTTTCAAATTTTTGGATCTTTATTAGCGATCGCAGCTTTACTTCGCAAGCACTCCTAAGTCCTTTCCCCTCTTTTTTTTTGCACATTTTTTGGCAGAGATTTTTTCATCCATCCATTCATTGATCGATGAGAATGAAGAAATCTGTGCCGTTCATTTTTTTTTTAGCCCAGAGGCTGAACGGAAAAAAAAATATCTCATTACCCAAATGCTCAATATAAGGAGAATAGCAGGAACTCCTAATGCTGGCCATACATGTAATGATTGTGGAGACCCTCAAATGCCAGGGCATTATAAATACCCCACAAGTGACCCCATTTTAGAAAGAAGACACCCCAAGGTATTCCGTGAGGGGCATGGCGAGTTCATAGAAGACTTTTTTTTGGCGCAAGTTAGCGGAAATGTTTTTTTGTTTGTTTTTCTTTTTTCTTACAAAGTCTCATATTCCACTACACCTGCTGAGTGTGAGAAATATCTCTGTAAATGACAACTTTTTAATTTTTTTATACAAAGTTGTCAATTTACAGAGATATTTCTCTCACCCAGCATGGGTATATGTAAAAATACACCACAAAAAACATTGTCCTTCTTCTCCTGAGTGACGGCGATACCACGTGTGACACTTTTTTGCAGCCTAGGCGTGTAAAGGGGCCGAAAGTCCAACGAGTACCTTTAGGCTTTACAGGGTTGCTCACTATTTAGCCCTGCCCAAAATGCCAGAACAGTGAACACACCCCACAATTGACCCCATTTTGGAAAGAAGACTCCCCAAGGTATTCGCTGAGGGGCATATTGATTCCATGAAAGATTGAACTTTTTGTCACAAGTTAGCGGAAAGGGAGACTTTGTGAGAAAAAAAAGTCAATTTCCGCTAACTTGTGCCATAAAAATAATCTTCTATGAACTCGCCATGCCCCTCATGGAATACCTTGGGGTGTCTTCTTTCCAAAATGGGGTCACATGTGGGGTATTTATACTGCCCTGGCATTTCAGGGGCCCTAAAGCGTGAGAAGAAGCCTGGAATACAAATGCCTAAAAATGCCCTCCTAAAAGGTACTCATTGGAATTTGGGCCCCTTTGCGCACTTAGGCTGCAAAAAAGTGTCACACATGTGATATCGCCGTACTAAGGAGAAGTAGGGCAATGTGTTTTGGGGTGTATTTTTACATATACCCATGCTGGGTGAGAGAAATATCTCTGTAAATGACAACTTTTTAATTTTTTTTATACAAAGTTGTCAATTTACAGTGATATTTCTCTCACCCAGCATGGGTACATGTAAAAATAGACCCCAAAACACATTGCCCTACTTCTTCTGAGTACGGAGATACCACATGTGTGACACTTTTTTGCAGCCTAGGTGCGTAAAGGGGCCGAAAGTCCAACGAGTACCTTTAGGCTTTACAAGGTTGCTCACAATTTAGCCCCACCCAAAATGCCAGAACAATAAACACATCCCACAAATCACCCCATTTCGGAAAGTAGACACCCCAAGGTATTCACTGAGGGGCATAGTGAGTCCGTGGGAGATTTTAATTTTTTTTGCCAGAAGTTAGCAGAAATGGAAACTTTATTTTATTTTTTTTCCCAGAAAGTGTCATTTTCCGCTAACTTGTGAATTTTTTTTAAATCATACATGAACTCACCATGCCCCTCCGCGAATACTTTGGGGTGTCTTCTTTCTAAAATGGTGTCATTTGGGGGGTATTTATACTATCCTGGCATTCTAGCACCACAAGAAACATGACATGTAATTCATAGTTACATAATTGATAAATCTATCTCTATGCAGGAGATTTGGAGCTCTTAATCTGAAAAACAAAGTCTAAATCTCGAAGGATAATAGGATATATTCCCAAATTAATCAGCCCAGAATTTTGAAGAGCTAATTAAATAAAAAAAAAATATTGAATGGTGACCATTGTGGAATATACCTTTCATATATACCACTTAAAGTGAATCTGTCACCTCTGGAAAGCCCTCATAACTACAGTAATAAATGTATTCTGTATTTCTATGCTGATACATAGGGAAGCACAGTGGCTCAGTGGTTAACACTGGTGCTCTGCAGCACTGGGTTTGAATCCCACCACGGTCAACATCTGCATTTTCTACCCGTATTTGTGTGGGTTTCTTCCAGGTACTCTGGATTCCTTCCACACTCTAAATACATACTGATGGGGAACTAAGTTTGTGAGCTCCATTGAAGACATTAGAAATAATGTCTGTAAAGCGCTGCAGAATAAGCCAGATCTATACTGTGTAAGTGAGTAAAATAAATAAACATACCCCCATTCCTTAGCTGTGTGCCTGCAAACCAACCATGGAAAGCATTGAGACCATGGGCGTAGCTATAGGGGGTGCAGAGGTAGCAGTCGCTACCGGGCCCAGGAGCCTGAGGGGGCCCAAAGACCCTTGTTCCGCATAAGAACACACACAAAGCACTGAGGGATGGGGGCCCAAGCTGAACTCTTGCACCAGGGCCCATGAGCCTCTAGCTACGCCCCTGATTGAGACACATGTGTGATTACAAGAGAAGTCCTTTCTATGCATTCCGTGGCCAGTTTGTGGGCATACAGTACAATTCATAGAGGAGGAATGGGGGTAAAAGTTGATATAATAATTAATGATTTTAAGAAGTATTGTACTTAATACGAAGAGCTTGATGGATGTGACAGATTCGATTTGAAAGATGGAGTATTTTGTTACAAATGTTAGCTTTGACATAAAACACTCATAATTAACACCATACTTTTTCACTTCACTTCATCTCTTTTTTAGGTATACATCTTAACCATGGTCAAGATTCCTCAGATGAACTAGAATTTGCATCTTCAGACTTGGACAAGTCAGATACGAATCTATTGAAAGATGAAGATATTATGTTTGATGAATCTTTGCTACTAGAGGAGAAAGAAGATTGGGATCTGTTTAGTGAAATAGCAACCTGCTATCAGAGCAGAACAAAGATGGACATCCTGGAATGCCAAATTAATGACCCATTAACATGCATTGGTTCTGGTTCTGCCTGCTTCCTAAGTCCAGCCAGAGACAGATGCTCTTCAGAGCCAAGTGTATGTCTCAGTTCTAAGCATCCTGCCCAAGATCATGAACCAGTTGCTCGTCAGTCTAGCTGTGATGCCACTATAATACACAATAACATTGATTACATAAATCAGCTGAAACAACTGCAGCTGGAAAATCAGAAATTAGTAAATGAAGAACTTGGCTCTAGCATCAAACACACTCGACATGCTTTTTGGAGGTCAACTCAGGCTTGTACAACAATGAAGGATGGGAATGCTCAAAAGAAATATGGTTCCAGCAGGTCCAGCTTTTCAAGCCTTTCTTCTACTACCACCTCTCCTTCTGTTTCTTCCTTAAGTTCCTTGGATAGTGCCTTCTCTTACTGTTCAGAATCCGCTGTATTCAGTCCAAATGATGTCACTTCTCTACCTTTTATGTTTGGGACATCAGCCAGATTGCACACACTTTCCCCAGAGATCACCAAAAAGAAACTGAGAGAGTGGCATATACCTATCACTACACTCTTCGGTGGCAACTCTTGCGATCTTGACTCTTGGGAAATGCAATGGGAAATTGATAGTACAGCGAAAGAGAGTGACAAAGTCAGAGCTGAAGTCTCAGTTCAAAGTGACAATTGGGGGGTATGTTTGGACAAGAAATCAAAACAAAATGTTTATTTCCCAGTACAAGCCAAGGAAATTGTAAAAGAATCCTCTGCAGCCGAAGCTGGTCAAGCAAATAGTAATTGTGTCCACAAAGAAACCTCTGTCAAGCACATTGAGATTGGAAGGCAGGAGTCCGCCAATGATGATGGTTTTCAGTGCTCAAAAGTGACTTATTTTATGTCTCCTAATATTATGTCACTCAAAAGTCTGAGTGACCAAAACTTAAGCATTGATTATAGTAGCTCCGTTTCCCAAAGCACAAAATTCCAAATTCCACAGACTGTGTTCTATGGTCAAAACACGCCACTAATATGTCATTCTTTGTCCAGGAAGCAACACCCAGAAGTGGAAAAACTTTCCTGGCAGACTTCACTCAAACATGATAAGACATCTGAGTATCTTTCTGCAGTTGTCAGAAATAAGGAGATTATAAATAACGAACAGAAGTTAAAAGAACCACAAACAGAGGAGACCACCAAAGACAATGCACATACCAAAAGCCATAGTAAGACCATAACTTCCTTCAGAGAGAATATCCGTATAACTTTACCATCTTCTGTCAAGAATAGTGTGAGGGATTATTTCAAGCATACTGATGCTAAGCCTTCCAGTAATTTACAAGAGGTGACTATGCAAAATGATCTGATCCAGAATAAAACTGAGATCTGTAATTTAGAGAATATAGAAGACTCCAGGGAGACAAAGGAGTGCAGCAGTTTGCTAGAGGAATCATTTGTGTAACATTGTTGACAAGAGTAAATTACATTTTGCTGTGTAAAGAAAATATTACTGCCAAAGTCAATACTGTACAATAATGATGTGAACAATTCAACTGTACAAACCATAAGCTATAATAATTGGTTTACTGTACATATTCTATTGTTTAGAGTCAGGAATGTATCGTATTTTATTAGAAGATTATTTAATCTAATCTTTTTTTATTAATTATTAATAATTATTATTATTATTATTCCTGGGACAGCTACAGTATCTCTTCCTACTATCACTGTCACAGGCTGAAATCCTCTCACATGTCACATAAGATATTTTAAATGGGCACATGAGTTTAGGTGTACACTTTTGAATAGTTGGTATGTCAAATGCTCATTTGGCCTACAGCTATCACCTTCATCTACCACATATGCACTCAATTAGCCAGGCATGTGAAATTTCAAAGAGAAGAGAGAAGAAAGGCTCTGCCAGATATTTCTGGCAATGGCTAATCTCCTGAATGAATGGAAAAATCAGATGTTAAAATTCAACAGGAATTATGTAAGTGGTAAGTCAGAGAGCTTCCAACTCACATTAGGCTACTTTCACACTGGCGTCTTGGATTCCATTTGTGAGATCCGTTTCAGGGCTCTCACAAACGGTCCAAAACGGATCAGTTCAGCCCCAATGCATTCTGAATGGATAAGGATCCACTCAGAATGCATCAGTTTGGCTCCGTTCCGCCTCCATTCCGTTCAAAACGCAGCTTGCAGCGTTTGGTGTCCGTCTGACGAAGCGGAGCCGAACAGATCCGTTTTAACTTACAATGTAAGTCAATGGGGACGGATCTGTTTTCAATGACACAACACAATATGGTGCATTTGAAAACAGATCCGTCCCCATTGACTTTCTTTGTAATTCAAAATGGATCCGTTTTGACTTTGACAATTTTTTTTACAGCTAATGCAAACGGATCCGTTCTGAATGGATACAAACGTTTGCATTATAGGTGCAGATCCGTCTGTGCAAATACCAGACGGATCCGCACAAAACGCCAGTGTGAAAGTAGCCTTAGCTTGTCGGCTTGCCCTGCCAAAAATAACAGATTTAGCCGACAATATTACAATGTGCATGAGCTTATCTGAGATATACCAGAACCTGTTGTGCCAAGTTTTGATGTTACTTATGCCCTATCCACAAGATATGGGATTACTAATGGATGGAGGTCTGGCCACTGGGACCTGAACCAAATCTGAGAACGGGGGACCCGTTCACCCGATCTGATAGAGTGGCAGGCTGGGCATGTGCCAGAGATAGCCAACTACAGTGCTTGGCTTTTTTAAGCTAATAATCTTCAGCTACTCTGCAAATATTTGGATAGAGAAGAGTGAACAATATTGCGATAGATAGATAAATAGATAGATAGATAGATAGATAGATAGAACCCACTTTCAAGTCGCTTTCAATTAGTATAAGGCCAAATAGATGATGTGTGGTGCCGCACAGAGTTGCAGTAACAGAGTGCTGCTGTCTGGTGTCTCTTATGGCTCCTCAGAATCCATTGTAGCAAACATGTTAAGGCCTTATTCACACGTCAGTAATTTTTCTTTCCAGAATCACGGTCCGTTTTTTTGTGGATCCGTGTTTCCGCAAAATTCTTCCGTTTTTGTTTTTTAGTGTCTCCGTATACTCGCAAAAATTTGGAAGAACAAGAAAAAAAAAAGATGTTTCCAGGGTAACTTTTCATTTCCTATAGGTCCGTTATTACGGATCTGCAAATACGGATGACATGCGAGTGACTTTTATAACCTTTCCGCATGTCATCCGGATTTTTGCAGGTCCATTCACTTCAATGGGGCTACGGTCCGCAATTTGTGGACAAAAGTAGGACATGCTCTACTTTTTTTACGGTTCCGCATTGCTGAAATGAAAGGATTTGCGGATGCGGAGAGCATACGGAATGCTCTTCGCATCTTTTGCGGACCCATTGAAATGAATGGGTTCACATATCTTCCGTATTATTTCCACATTTTTGCAGAAATAATGCGGGGAAAAAATACGGACGTGTGAATTAGGCCTAAGAAACAATGAAATACATATGAACTCAAATGTTTTAAATGTGCAAGGAATGTAGAATTAACATCCAAATGACGGTGTTACACATATCCCATCCATAAGCAAGTTGTGAACATATAATGTATAATTGGTAAAAAGAATGTTGATGGTTTATGCAAGTGATTAGAAAGAAGATGTTCTAAAGAGGGATTAGTCAAGGCCTTATCTATGTGACAATAGGAGATTACCCTTATATATACAGTCCTGAAAAGCTGGAGTTATTGTTGGCATATGTATTTACATGCAATGTAATAAGAAATAAAAGCAATATGATAACGATTTCTGAGATGTAGCTTTGTAGATGACTTAAAGGGTTTTTGCATGATTGGAAATACAAAAAAAAGTGTCTGCTTATTTTTTAGAAATCTCTGCAATACCAGATACATTTAAAGCAGTAAATGGACAAAAGCGTCTCTAAAAAGCAAGGAGACAGGTCGATGTTGGCGCCAAGAAAAAGCGCACTCCTTTTACACCGTTGTCAGCTGATTCCACATAGATGTCTACAGAACCTGTTCTATTAAACACTTATACAAGTAGAGCCCCCCGACAGAGTGGAGAGGGTATCTGCACTAAGTTTGTGTTGACCTCACTGATTATTTTGCCCTTCCTCTGATCCGTCAGAACAATAATCCCAAAAAACGGATCCTGTCTGTTGAGCATCCTCCTTCAATCTGTCAGCATTTGGTCAGTAAAGCTTCATTCACACGTCAGTGTTTTACGGACGTATGCTGTACGTGTACTCCACGGACAGCACACATCCCTATTCATTTTAATGTGTGTATTCACACATTACTGTTTTAGCACGGTCCGTTTTTTAGCACGGATGCATGCTCTAGTTTGTCCTAGTTATCCATCACGTCCATTATAGTCTATGGGTCCATGAAAACCACGGATGCAACATGGATGCCACCGTGTTGCACGGATCATTAGGAAGAGATTCTCAGAAAATTATTTTTCAGCTGTTCAGTGTCAGTGCAACACAGATAGCAAAAAAGGACACACGGACCCAACACAGATCTTTCACGGACAGCTTCACGGATGCATCACTGACCACCTGCTCAAGGATTTGAGCACAGACATGTGAATGAGGCTTAATCCATCAGTATTGCTAATGCCAAAAAAACAGGAGTGGATCCAAAACAGAGATGACAGGTGAAATGAATATTTGCATGTCTTCTGTGTTTTGTACCCACTTCTGCTTTTGGCTACCAAATCATTCATAAGCCAATTCTGATGGGACAATACAGGCCTTACAGCTGCTACACAGACAGGATCCGTTGTGTTTCTCATTTTTCCTTCCTTTTCCTTCCTTCTGACAGATCAGAAGAAGGGTCAAATAAATGATGATGTTAGCCAAGCCAAAAAGGCTAAATAGTGGCCCAGTCATGAAGTGGGGAGGTTGGGAACAGCATCAGAAGTCCACAGAGTGGCCCTATGACATAGTGGTGAGGTGGAAGCAGCATGAGGAGACCACAGAGTGGCAAGGTGACAGAGTGTGGAGGTAGCGGCAGCAGCACGAAGAGGCCACAGACTGGCAACGTGACATAGTGTTGAGGTAGCAGCAGCATCAGGACACCACAGTGTGGCAAGGTAACATATTGTGGAGGTAGCAGCAGCATAAGGAGACCACAGAGTGGCAAGGTGACATATTGTGGAGGTAGCAGCAGCATCAGGAGACCACAGAGTGACCCAGTAACAGAGTGTGGAGGGGGGTGGCAATAACAGTACACACTGACGATGGTGGGTGTAAGAAGGAGCACTTGGCATCCGATTTGTGGCATCAGGCGGGTGGCAGCATCAGAATAGTAGCTGAGGCAGGTAGCCAGAAGAAACCAGTCTATTTTGTCAAGGTTTTGGTGAGGCAGAATGGATGATCTAATCTGATGCATCCGGCACTGGTGGGTGGAAATCCTGGCTGATGCACGCCTGATTCATCTTCACAAAGGTCAGTCTGTCCACATTTAGGGTGGACAGGCGAATTTTCCTTGGGGTAACTATGGCCCCTGCCGCACTAAACACCCGCTCTGATGCCACACTACTGGCTGGGCAGGACAGCTTTTCCAGGGCAAACTTTGCTAGTTGCAGCCAAAAATCCAGTTTGGCTGCCCAGCAGTCCAGCGGATCTTCAATATGGGGTGGCAGGGTGCTGTCCAAGTATGCCACCACCTGATGGTTCAGGTCCTGCTCCAGGTCTAGCTGCTGCTGGTGAGTGCTTTCTTCACTGTGCGGGTGAAGAAAGCTGCTCATCAGCGACTCTAGACTCAGGCTGCTGCTGACAGAGCTGGTACTGCTCCTGCCACCCCACCCCTCCCCAGCAGTGGAATGTGAGCGCATAG
Organism: Bufotes viridis; assembly: GCA_033119425.1. Lineage (NCBI taxonomy): Eukaryota > Metazoa > Chordata > Amphibia > Anura > Bufonidae > Bufotes > Bufotes viridis. Next base: position 117,853,315 of record CM065597.1, on the reverse strand, counting down.
GGCCAGTCCGGTCAGACCTGTGAGAGGATGGACGATGGCGCAGATAGGCAGCGGCCAAATGACTACATATGATGTCTCTATAGTAGTTCAGTTTGTCCTCCCTCTCAACGGGTTTAACCCCTTAAGGACCGGGCTCATTTTCACCTTAGGACCAGGCCATTTTTTGCAAATCTGACCAGTGTCACTTTATGTGATGATAACTTTAAAACGCTTTTTCTTATCCAGGCTATTCTGAGATTGTTTTTTCGTCACATATTGTACTTCATGACAGTGGTAAAATTAAGTCGAAAAATTTCATTTTTATTTATAAAAAAATATCAAATTTACCAAAAATTTAGAAAAATTTGCAATTTTCCAAGTTTCAATTTCTCTACTTCTATAATACATAGTAATACCGCCCAAAAAAGTTATTGATTTATATTCCCCATATGTCTACTTCATGTATCGATCATTTTGGGAATGCTATTTCATTTTTTGGGGACGTTACAAGGCTTAGAAGTTTAGAAGCAAATCTTGAAATTTTTCAGAAATTTTCAAAAACCCACTTTTTAGGGACCAGTTCAGGTCTGAAGTCACTTTGTGAGGCTTACATAATAAAAACCATCCAAAAATGACCACATTCTAGAAACTACACCCCTCAAGGTATTCAAAACTGATTTTACAAACGTCATTAACCCTTTAGGTTTTCCAAAAGAGTTAATGGCAAATGGAGATAAAATTTCAGAATTTCGATTTTTTGGAAAATTTTCCGTTTGAATCCATTTTTTCCAGTAACAAAGCAAGGGTTAACAGCCAAACAAAACTCAATATTTATTGCCCCGATTCTGTTGTTTTCAGAAACACCCCATATTTGGGCGTAAACTGCTGTATGGCCAAACGGCAGGGCACAGAAGTAAGGGAACGCCATATGGTTTTTGGAAGGCGGATTTCGCTGGTCTGGATTTTTGACACCATGTCCCATTTGAAGCCCCCGATGCACCCCTAGAGTAGAAACTCCAAAAAGTGACTCCATCTAAGAAACTACACCCCTCAAGGTATTCAAAACTGATTTTACAAACTTTGTTAACCCTTTAAGTGTTCCACAAGAGTTATTGGCAAATGGAGATGAAATTTCGAAATTTCTATTTTTGTTACCTTGCCTCAAAAAAGTGTAATATAGAGCAACCAAAAATCATATTTACCCTAAAATAATACAAACAAAACTGCCACCTTATCCCGTACTTTCCAAAATGGGGTCGCTTTTGGAGTTTCCACTGTAGGGGTGCATCAGGGGTCTTCAAATGGGACATGGTGTCAAATAACCAGTCCAGCAAAATCTGCCTTCCAAAAACCATATGGCGTTCCCTTCCTTCTACGCCCTGCCGTTTGGCCATACAGCAGTTTACGACCACATATGGGGTGTTTCTGCAAACTACAGAATCAGGGCAATAAATATTGAGTTTTGTTTGGCTGTTAACCCTTGCTTTGTTACTGGAAAAATGGATTAAAATGGATAATTTGCAAAAAAATAGCTGTTTTGGGACAGTTTTGTATTTTTTGTTATTTACATCGTTGAACTGACAGGTTAGATTGTGTGCTATTTCTATAGAGCAGGTTGTTACTGACGCGACAATACCAAATATGTCTATTTTTTGGGGTTTTTTGTTTCAGTTTTACATAATAAAGCATTTTTGAAAAAAATGATTTTTTAGTGTCTCCACATTCTGAAAGCCATAGTTTTTTTTTTTTTTGGCAATTGTCCTATGTAGGGGCTCATTTTTTGCGGGATGAGATGGTGGTTTGAATGGTACTATCTTGGAGTGCATATGACTTTTTGATCACTTGCTATTACACTTTTTGTGATGTAAGGTGACAAAAAAATGACTTTTTTTACAACGTTTTTATTTTTATGTTTACGGTGTTCACCTGAGGGGTTAGGTCATGTTATATTTTTATAGAGCAGGTCGTTACTGAACGCGACGATACCCAATATGTATACTTTTTTTATTTATTTTGGTTTTACACAATAATATCCTTTTTGAAACAAAAAAATATGTTTTAGTGTCTCCATAGTCTGAGAGCCATATTTTTTTCAGTTTTTAGGCGATTGTCTCAGGTTGGGTATAATTTTTACGGGATGAGGTGGTGGTTAGATTGGCACTATTTGGGGGTCATATGACGTTTTGATCGCTTGCTATTACACTTTTTGTGATGTAAGGTGACAAAAAAATGGCTTTTGACAAAGTTTTTATTTTATTTTTTTACAGTGTTTACTTGAGGGGTTAGGTCATGTGATATTTTTATAGAGCAGATTCTTACGGACGTGGAGATACTCAATATGTCTACTTTTTTTAATTTTTTTACATTTAACACTGAAAAGCATTTTTGAAACAAAAAAAATCATGTTTTAGTCTGAGAGGCATAGTTTTTTTATTTTTGGGCAATTGTTTTATGAAGGGGCTCATTTTTTGCGGGATGAGATGGCGGTTAGATTGGTACTATTTTGGGAGGCATACGCCTTTTTGATCGCTTTGTATTACACTTTTAGTGATGTAAGGTGCCAAAAATGGCTTATTTACACCATTTTTTTATGGCGTTCACGTGAGGGGTTCAGTCATGTGATATTTTTATAGAGCTGTTTTTTACGGACGCAGCGATACCTAATATGTGTAGTGTATTTTATTTTTTTACTTTTTATTCAGTGATTTGTGTTTTTTTTATTTTTACTTTTTTCACTTTTTACATTTTTTGGACCCAGACCCACTTGGTTCTTGTAGATCCAGTGGATCTGGTGTCTATATAATACAGTACAGTACACTATATAGTGTACTGCACTGTATTTTTACTTTTCACAGTCTGGTCAGACTTCTGCCTTTAGCAGAAGTCTGACCAGAGTTACTATACCATGGCAAGCAGGACGCTTCTGAAAGCGTCCTGCTGCCATGTAACTCATCACCCACTGCCATTAGAGAGCAGTGGGTGATGGATAGAGAGGAGGGAGCTCCCTCCTCTGCGATCCCATCCTGGGAGGGAGGGGGCTGCATAGGCACAGCAGCCCCCGATGGGAGAGGGAGGAGCTCCTCCCTGTTAACACCTTCCATACCGCGGTCCGTCCGGACCGCGGTAAGGAAGGTTAAGCGGCTGGCATCTGCAGCACAGATGCCAGCCGTTTCTATCAGAGTGCCAGCAATGTGCTGGCACTCTGATAGAACCACTAGACACCGCCTCCGCAACCACCCCCCCTGCACCCCTGCCGGAATAACAAGATTGGGGGCTGCAGGGGGGGTTAAAATAATTACTTTTGGGGCAATTAACTCTCTGATCCCCGCGGTCACAGACGGGGATCAGAGATCGCTGAAACCGCTGCAAACCGCAGGTCTGAATTGACCTGCGGTTTGCAGCGATCGCCGATACGGGGGGGTCACATGACCCCCCTCGGCATTAGAACATGGTTCCTGCTGATCTACATCAGCAGGAACCATGTTGCTACTGCGCCCACATCGGGTGCAGTAGCAGTTTAAACACAGGGCGTACATGTACACCCTTGGTCCTTAAGGGGTTAAAAAATGCCCCCATTTTGGACCGGTAGTGAGGGTCCAACCAGGTGGATAGCCAGAAGTCATCCCTCTGCTGAATGATGATACTTTGGCTGTCACTACCAAAGCAAGTGAGCATGTATCGGGCCATTTGTGCAAGTGACTCGGAGGGACTCCCTGCCTCCATCTCCACTGCATACTGCCACAATGCGTCTGGGTCCTCTGCCTTCTCTTCCTCATCGCCCTGTAGCTCCTCTGGCTGCTCTTGCTTCTCCTCTCCTGTCACCTGTATAGAAAAACCACCCATTTCGCTACACATTGCTTGTGCTCCAATGTCCTCCTCCTCCTCCAGTTCAGCCCCCACAGGGCTCATGTGGCCATAATATTTAGGCGCCACGTCTTCAGTTGCCTGACCAGCCAGGTTTACCAGCATCTGTTCCAGGACATGAAGCAGTGGAATGACATAGTTTATTGTGTAGTCCTGATGACTGACAAATAACGTGGCCTCCTCAAAGGGCCTGAGCAAATCGCAGGTGTCAGGCTTGAGCTGCAACTAGCTGACATTGAAGTTACACAGGGGAGTACTCCTGTTCGCTTTAATCATCAAGAAATCATTTAGGGCCTTTTTTCTGTTCATATAGTCGGCCCAACATATAGAGGGTGGAATTCCAACAGGTGTAAACGTCATATTTCAGCCTATGTTGGGGGATGCCTTTCTGCCGTGGCAGCTCAAAGAGGGTATGATTTGCGGTGTATGAGTGGCTGAAGTGCTTGCAAAGTTTCAAGGCCATTTTTAGGATGTCTTGCAGATGGGTGGAAGACTTCAAGAACTGCTTGACAACCAGATCGAACACGTGTGCCATGTAGGGCGCATGGCGCAGCCCTCCTTGATGCAGCACCGACACCATGTTGTTCCCGTTGTTAGTCACCATGGTTCCGATTTTGAGTCGTCGAGGAGAAAGCCAGGATTCAATTTCTTGATGAAGGATACGGAGCAGTTCCTCCCCTGTGTGACTCCGTTGGTCCAGGCAAACAAGGTGCAGAACAGCGTGACACCGCCATGCCCTGCACAGGTGGTATGCTGGAGGGCACCTGTGAATTGTCCCTGCAGTGGAGGCTGAGGCGGACATTGTTGCAGAACCAACAGCGTGGCAACGTGGAGGCGGAAGTGGCGTCACTTGGCCAAGTTGCTGGTGTGGCTGTGCAGGAACCACATTTACCCAATGGGCCATAAAGGACATATATTGTCATTGACCATAGTTACAACTACCGACCAATTTTCCCCAAAAAGGCTGTATCACAAACAAATTTCACCACTGAACCGCTCGGCCATCCTGATGGTATACATTTAGAGGCAGGGTGGGAGGTAAGGAGGACGGGGCGGGGGGTCGGGGGTCAAATGTTACCTCCGCTCGGCCATCCTGAAGATTGGGGGACTGAAATACAGCAGGGCAGCCCCGATCGCACATAACCTTGCACTGCTGAACACTGAGATTGGTCAGTCAAATCTGACTGACCAATCGCAGCGATCCAAAGGCAGGGAACGCTGTGATTGGTCCTCTGCCGGGTGCCCAGACAGCTCTGCTGTCCCTGACACCCGTTTAGATGCCGGTATCACCGCAAGTGTACTAACACCACATCATGACGTACACAGTACATCATTGGTCATTATGGGGTTAATGTAATTACATAAGACATAAAGTTAATGGTAACTCTATAAATTCCTATTCACAGAGCCTCCCATAGTGGTGGCTGCAGGCAGGCAGGCAGTTTTATAATATAGCTAAAAAGAATCAGAATGAGCACTATATTTACGAATCACCTGTTGTACTTTTATATTGTACTTCAGCAAACCTCCTGCATAACGGAAACTGGACGGATCTGTTATGCTGGCCATAGACTTCTGTTATGACGGAATGCCTCTAAAGGCATTCCGTTATGCATTTCGTCATGTAATTGCATTATGGTCCGTGGTCACTGATTCCATAACACAATTCAGCATAGACCCGAACTCGAACTTCAAAACTCGAAGTTCACTCATCTCTAATTAAGAGCATTGGAGAGTAATACAGGTAACTATTTGGACTACACTCACCTTGCTTCATTGTTATAGTAACCACCAAGAAAACCACGTCCAAAATAATCATTTAATATCACAAAGTTTATTGTATCACAAATCCTTAAAAATAGTAACCAATATCAATAATGACATAACAGCGGTTAAAGTGGATCCCATATCACAGCTAGACGGGTATGACACACCTCCCTAAGCATATGGGATATGGGATCCACTTTAACCACTGTTATGTCAATATTGATATTGGTTAATATTTTTAAGTATTTGTGATACAATAAACTTTATGATATTAAATAATTATTTGTGGACGTGGATGGACTTGGTGGTTCTTAGATGGTCTTACCACGTTGTTTATTATGGTGTTGAACCTATGGGAGTTTTTCATTGTTATAGAAGACACAACTCTCACAGTTATATATAGAAAATGTAATGAGGGAAACTACAGGCCATCATCCCATTCTTTTGTGTCTTGTTGGACTGAGCAATAAGAAGAATTTAGACATTTCTGAGCTGAGCTGTTCTCATAGATATAAGGCCTTGCAAGATTTTTGCGTGCTATTTTTGTATTTTATTGTAGAACAAAAATAAAAAATGATATTAATAAAAAGACAAAGCTCAAGTATTGACTGTGCATTTCATGATTATACCAAATACTTTCTCTGACAAGTAATACAAACATTATGGACACCATTTAAAGGCATTGTACTGTACTGTATAGTTTTTATGACGTTTCCAATGCAGTAAAAAAATTGACCACATTTTGAAAACTACACTCCCCATGGAATTTTTAACGGGGTGTAGTATGTACTTTGGCCCACCAGGCATTTTAAAGATTTTAGAAACACTTGGCCATGAAAATGAAGAACTACATAATTTTACAAGAAAATTTTAATTTATGGACACATTTTTCATTTTCACATATATGTGTTCTCAAACTGCTGTATGGACACACATCAAATCTCAGTAAGGAAGGAATGCCATATGGCTTTTGCAGGGAACATTATAGTGGAATAATGTTTGGGCACCATGTCGCATTTGAAGACCCCCTAAGGTGCCCCTTCAGTAGAAACCTAAAAAGTGACCTCATTTGGAACCTACACCCGCGATGGAGTTTTTTAAAGTGCGTAGTGTCCACTTTGGCGCAACAGGCATTACAAGAAATTAGAAACACTTGACTGTGAAAATGAAAAATTACATAGTGCAGCAAAGCCTATATATAGTCGTAAACTACTTTATGGGGACATGGCAGAGCTCAGAAGGGAAGCCACACCATGGCTTTTGGAGGGCAGATTTTCCACAGGTTTAAAATACCACAAAGACACTTTATTAGTTATAAATCATAATTACAATAATGTTGCTTATATGTTGTAATAATTTGCCATGTTCTGCTATTTTGGTTATTTTAACTCTTTATCAAATTTTTTTTTTCTAACCAAGTGTAATCCAATATAAGGCTGAAACGATTGTGACCATGGAGCGGGAGTGAAGCGCTTGCTATTACTCACCGCTCCGTGGTCATCCGCCGGCCCGCACTGCGCTGCTCTGTATCCTGACTAGGGTTGAGTGAACCCGAACTGCAAAGTTCGGGTTCGTACTGAACATTGCAATTTCAGGTACCCGGACCTGGACTTTTTCACTCAATTTCGGGTTTGAGTCATTATAAATAATAGCATTCTTCAGATAGAATGGTAAATAAAATGGCCATTGAGGGGTTAATAATAATAATCACTACGTGGTGAGTGCGGTGAGGTCATCACAGGTCCTTTTGCAGGTCCTGAAGAAAGAAGAGGATGCCGGCTGCAAGATCAAGTGGATGAGTTTTTTTTATTATTTGTAACCCCTCAAAGGCCATTTTATTTAGCATTACGGAATGCTATTAATTTCCGTTATTACCATGCTATAACGGAAAATAATAAAGTGAAGTTCGGGTCCCCATTGACTTTAATGGGGTCCGGGTTCGGTGTTCGGGTCCCGAACCCGAACTTTGACCTGAAGTTCGGCCAAACACGAACTTCACCAGGTTCGCTCATCACTAATCCGGACGCATCATCGCACACGTAAGTGTGCACTATGACCCGACACTGTGTGACGTCAGGACGACAGTGCAGCGCAAAGAGAATATGATGAGGAGCTGTGGAGCGGCGCCCCTACAGGAGAAGTAAGTACTGGCACTGGGGACATGGCTAGGAAGGCAAGGTGGTGGCACTGGGGGACAGCTGATGGCACTGGGGGGCAGCTGATGGAACTAAGGGGGTAGCTGATGGAACTAAGGGGGCAGCTTATGGCAATGGGGGCAGCTGATGACACTAGGGGGGCAGTTGATGGCACTGGGGAGGAAGCTGATGGCATGGGGGGGGCTGATGAGTTTTTATAATTAGTTTTTTGTTATTAGAGGACTTGATTAATCGTTGGATTAATCAATAAAATACTCGATTACAAAAATAGTCGATAGCTGCAGCCCTAATCCAGTATATGTGGTCATCCAGCCCTCCTGATTATAATCAGCCCTCACTTGTGATGACTGCCTATACACTATGTTGAACTGGCATTCCCCATATAAGCAAGATATGTACTTGTATTTTTAGTCTATGATCAAGACCGTTTATCTGTCAAAATGCGTCAGAGGTGTCTGATGATGTGCGATTTTTAATGCTGTTCATGCAATAAAGGATTTAATTCTATTCAACACGCCAAGTTGTGCTTTACCAAGGACGTGAACAAGCCTTGAATCCGTGCAGTGCTCCGACAGAAGATCCTTAAAGGTGGAGCTGGATCTCCTTATATACTTTTTTTTTTCTCTCAATGTAGCTGATTTAGAGCTTATTTTTTGCAGGATGAGTTGCCATCATCATTGGTTCTACTTTGTGGTACTGTAAGAGGGTGCAAGGTGTCATATTCGATGGCAGGTACGTGTCACCGAGGTTGCTGGCCTCGGTGAGGTAAGAGCCGGGTTTTTTTTGGTCTGCAGCAGCTAGTGCTGCTGGACTCTGTTACTTAGTTTGGCTGCAAAGCTAATCCGGGCCGGCTCTTACTGGGAGTAGGCAAAGAGTTGGGTGGGTGCCTACTCCCCACGGTCCAGGCCGGACTTTATCCGGGCCTTTAAAAGGCAGCCTCCTTAGCAGCTGAGGGTGGTGATTATCCTGGAGCCTGATAACAGGGCTGTGGAGTTCTCTGTCCTGGAGGAAAGAGCTCAGCAAGGAGGTGGCTTTTGTTCCTGGCTACCTGAAGGTGGATTCTCCTGCGGCTGGGCCGACAGCCTGGTGCAAACCTGCACCTACACCTCCCAGGTGACTGAACCTGTGTTGGCCTGTTTTGTTTTGCCTCCTTGTTTCTGACATGTGTGAATTACCACCAAAAGACTGTTTGCTGTTTATTTTTGTGTCAGTGTGAATAAAACACTGTTTATTGCACATCCTGGACTCTTTGTTTTGCCTCGGTACTGCACCCGCACCGCTGTCTACCAGAGCGACTCCCCACATTTGGTGTCGGATGCGGGCATGCGCAGTGAGGCTGGCGGGAACGCCAAAGTTTTTTTGCTAAAGTGCATGGAATATATTAAGCCAGCAAAGTTGCAAGCAGGAATTTCTGGCAACATGGAGGCTGCTGTGAAGGCTCTCATAGAGGCTAACGTGCAGCAGCGGGAGACCAACCAGCTACTGCTACAACATGTGATGGCGTTACAGGCGGCAGGAGCGTCCCACCACGTCCATGATGCCCGGAAGCGGTCCGTGCGGCGATCCCAAAAATGACCCCCGCAGACGACGTTGAGACATACCTGGCGGTCTTTGAGAAGGTCGCCGTGAGGAAAAAGTTACCCCGTGACCAGTGGGCTGAGGTGGTCGCTCCGTTCCTGGCTTCCGGACCCCAGCAGGTGTTTTTCGACTTGTCGGACGACCAAGCGGCAGATTATGACACCGTGAAAGGAGAGATCCTAGCCAGACTGGGGGTGAACGTGCTGGTCCGTGCTCAAAGAGTCCACCAGTGGGACTTTAAAACGACTGATCCCGCTAGGCCGCAGTACTACGACCTGCTGCACAGGCTGCAAAAGTGGCTGCAGCCCGATCTACTAAGTCCCACTGCCATGCTGGATCGACTGTTGGCGGACATCTTTTGGAGGGCCCTGCCTTATCCCCTCCAGCACTGGATCGGCCAGGTATCGCCCACCAATGCCCTGGAGATGGTCGACCTGGTGGAGCGTTACGAGGCCACCAGAAACCTGCAGGGGAGTCTTGCTGGGAAGGGGTCAGTCAAACCCCGGAGGCCTCTGCCCCAGTTCCGACGTCCGGCGACAGAGCGGCCTGCACGGAATATACCCCTTGCGAGTCCGCCTCCCGTGGTATGCTGGAGGTGTCAGGAGCCAGGCCACATCAGGGCCGACTGTCCGCATCGGGATGAGCCGATGGAGGTGAACTACGGGGGGCGCCACTCCTTGTACGCCCGGAGACTGTGTGCGACCAGCACCCCCGAGACAATAGACAATCGTCATCTGTGCCGGGTGCAGGTCGGGGATAACCTGGCAGTGGCGCTGTTGGACTCAGGGAGCCTGGTAACCCTGATAAGGGCTGCCCTGGTACAGCCCACCCAGTATACGGGCCGGAAAGTGGGTGTGGTGTGCATTCACGGAGACTTAAAGGACTATCCCACTGCTGTAATGTCTCTGTCCACGGCGGCCGGCACCTGGACTTGTGAAGTGGCGATCTCCACAAAGCTACCCTATGAACTGATAATTGGGAGAGACTTCCCTGGTTTTCCGTCACTGTGGCCTGAGGTGAAAGTGTCTAATAGCCCTGAGACAGGGGTAACCCTAGCAGAGTGGCCTGATACCACTGGAAGGCCAGAACCCTGGGAGCCCGAGTCTGAAGGGCCAGCGGTAGGGGTGACCACTGCTGCAGCGGTAGTGGGGGAGACAACCCCACTTAGGGTAATTGTGGGAGACACGGAGGACTTGCCACCGGGACCTGAGTTGGCAGACCTCAATGTCTCCGGGGAAAATTTTGGGACCGCACAACACCGGGACCAAACCCTAACCAGGGCCTGGGAGAATGTGCTGGAAATTGATGGTAAACCCCAGAAACCAGGGGCTGAATTAATGTTCCCACTATTTATTGTTCTGCAGGATATGTTGTATCGGGTGAACCAAATCCGAGGTGAACCTGTTGAACAGTTGGTGGTGCCCACAGCGTATCGCAAGCTTGTCATGGAGCTTGCCCACCAACATGTTCTTGGGGGACATCTGGGGTGGCAGAAGACCCAGGACCGCATTCTGCAGCGGTTTTATTGGCCCAGTGTGTTCAAGGAGGTAGAAAATTACTGTAAGTCCTGTCCAACCTGTCAGATAACTAGCCCCCAGCCACATTTCCGTAGTCCTCTGGTACCTCTGCCAATTATTGAAGTACCGTTTGAGCGAATCGCTATGGATTTAATTGGGCCTGTACCAAAGTCTGCCAGGGGCCACCAACACATTCTGGTAGTTCTCGACTATGCCACTCGGTATCCGGAGGCGGTGCCTCTGCGCATACCTCAGCTAAGCTCATTGCCAAAGAGTTATTGGAGATGTTTTCCCGTGTGGGCCTGCCAAAAGAGGTTCTGACAGACCAAGGGACCCCTTTTATGTCCAAAGTAATGAGGGAACTGTGTAAATTGTTGCGTATAAAGCAGTTACGGACGTCCGTTTACCATCCGCAAACAGACGGTCTTGTGGAGAGGTTTAACCAAACTCTAAAAATATGTTAAAGAGGGTGGTGTCTAGAGATGGGAAGGACTGGGATCTGCTTCTGCCCTATCTCATGTTCGCAGTGCGAGAGGTGCCCCAGGCCTCTACTGGGTTCTCGCCCTTCGAACTGCTTTATGGCAGACACCCTCGGGGCCTGTTGGATATCGCCAAGGAAGCATGGGAACAACAGCCTGTCCCCCACAAAAGTGTCATTGAGTATGTCGCCCAGATGCAGGAACGGATGGAAAGGGTGTTGCCTTTGGTCCGGGAGCATATGGAGGCAGCGCAACAGGCCCAGAGTAGGGTGTACAATCGTCAGGCTCGGGTGCGGGACTTCAATCCGGGAGATCGGGTTTTGGTTCTGGTACCCACCCTTGACAGCAAATTCCTAGCTAGGTGGCAGGGCCCCTATGAGGTGATCGAGAAGGTAGGGAAGTAAATTACAAAGTACACCAGCCAGGCGGCGCAAGCCGGAGCAGGTGTACCATGTGAATTTACTTAAGCCGTGGAAAGATAGGGACGCGGCCGACGACCACAGCCCCGGCCAGGGCTTCTAGAGTGAAAGGGTCCAGCCCCACAGTTCGAGGCCTGTGAAGCCGTAACCACGGTAAAAATTGCAGACAGCCTGTCTTCCAAACAAGTTCAGGAAGTCAGGGAGTTCCTCAGTCGGAACACGGATGTGTTCTCGGACCTCCCTGGCCGCACGTCTCTTATCCGACATGACATCGTCACTGAGCCTCAGGCCAAGGTCCGGTTAAAACCATACCGGGTACCCGAGGCTCGGCGGCGGGCCATCGCAGAGGAAGTGCAGTTAATGTTGAAGCTCGATGTCATTGAGGAGTCGAAAAGTGAGTGGGCCAGTCCCATAGTCCTAATACCCAAGCCGGATGGGACGTTGCGGTTCTGCAACGACTTTCGCAAGTTAAATGAAGTATCCAAGTTTGACGCGTATCCCATGCCCCGAGTAGACGAGCTTGTTGAAAATTTAGGACAAAGCCGTTATTTTACTGTGCTGGACCTCACTAAAGGGTACTGGCAGGTACCCTTAACGGAGTCGGCTAAGGAAAAACCGCGTTTGTTACCCCGCAGGGCCTGTATCACTACAAGGTGTTACCCTTTGGCCTGCATGGCGCCCCCGCCACTTTCCAAGGTTAATGGACATAGTGCTGCGACCACATCGTCGGTGCGCCTCGGCCTACTTAGATGATGTAGTCATCCACAGCACCGACTGGGAAAGCCATTTACCCAAGGTGCAGGCGGTAGTGGATGCCCTGAGGAAAGCTGGACTAACCGCCAATCCAAAAAGTGTGCGATTGGGTTGGAAGAGACCAAATATCTGGGATATGTAATCGGGCGGGGAGTCATCAAACCTCAGGTAACTAAGGTAGAGGCCATTCGTAACTGGCCCCGACCGGTCACCACCAGGCAGGTAAAGTCGTTCCTGGGGATTGTAGGATACTACATGAGGTTTGTGCCCCACTTTGCCACAATAGCAGCGCCATTGACAGACCTGTTGAAGGGACGAAAGTCTGGGAGGGTTAGCTGGAGTGAGAAGGCGGAGGAGGCTTTCGCCGCGTTGAAGTCGGCCCTGTGTGGGTCCCCGGTTTTGGTGACACCCGACTTCAACAAGGAGTTTGTCGTACAGACCGACGCCTCGGAGGTAGGCCTCGGTGCGGTACTGTCTCAGGAGGTCAACGGGGAAGAACATCCCGTTGTCTTCCTGAGCCGTAAGCTCAGTCCCGCCGAGTCAGGTATAGTATAGTGGAGAGGAGTGCCTGGCTATCAAGTGGGCACTCGAATCTCTCCGCTACTACCTGTTAGGGAGGAGGTTCCGTCTGGTGACCGACCATTCCCCTCTCAAGTGGATGAGTCAGGCCAAGGAGAGGAATGCTCGGGTCACCAGGTGGTTCCTATCCCTTCAAAATTTCAAATTCTCCGTGGAACACAGGGCAGGCCGCTTGCAGGGTAGCGCAGATGCCCTGTCCCGCGTCCACTGCCTCAAGTGTGTTCACCCCTCAGGGTTGAACAAAGGGGAGTGTGTAAGAGGGTGCAAGGTGTCATATTCGATGGCAGGTACGTGTCACCGAGGTTGCTGGCCTCGGTGAGGTAAGAGCCGGGTTTTTGGTCTGCAGCAGCTAGTGCTGCTGGACTCTGTTACTTAGTTTGGCTGCAAAGCTAATCCGGGCCGGCTCTTACTGGGAGTAGGCAAAGAGTTGGGTGGGTGCCTACTCCCCACGGTCCAGGCCGGACTTTATCCGGGCCTTTAAAAGGCAGCCTCCTTAGCAGCTGAGGGTGGTGATTATCCTGGAGCCTGATAACAGGGCTGTGGCGTTCTCTGTCCTGGAGGAAAGAGCTCAGCAAGGAGGTGGCTTTTGTTCCTGGCTACCTGAAGGTGGATTCTCCTGCGGCTGGGCCGACAGCCTGGTGCGAACCTGCACCTACACCTCCCAGGTGACTGAACCTGTGTTGGCCTGTTTTGTTTTGCCTCCTTGTTTCTGACATGTGTGAATTACCACCAAAAGACTGTTTGCTGTTTATTTTTGTGTCAGTGTGAATAAAACACTGTTTATTGCACATCCTGGACTCTTTGTTTTGCCTCGGTACTGCACCCGCACCGCTGTCTACCAGAGCGACTCCCCACAGTACATACAACCTTTTATTCACTTTTTATTTTGCTTTTTGTAAAGCAGGATAAAGAGATGGCAGAAATTCTGTCGGTGCCCTTTGGGTTTTGTTATTGCATTGTATACCAAGCAGTAAAAATGACATTACATTTATTCTTCTGGTCAGTACAGTAACAGAGATCCCAATTTTATACAACTCTTTTTTACACAAAACATTTTGTGTCACAATTTTCAGAAAGCAATATTTTTTTTTTTATTCTGACAATGGTCTTGTATGAGTGCTCATTTTTTGTGGTATGAGTTTATGTTTTCATTAGTACCATTTTGGGTACATTGAACTTTTTGATCGCTTGTTATTGCGCTTTTTGTGAGACAAGGTGACAAGTGCTGTTCTGGCACTGATTACATTTTTTTTTTAATGGTGTTCACCTGATGGGGTATATCATGTGATATGTTTATGGTTCAGGACATTACAGACTTGGCAGTACCTAATTTGTCATTTTATTTATTTATTTTTTGTCAGTTTTAATAGAATAAGAGCATTTTTAAAAAGAAAATGTTTTTTGTGTTGCAATTTTCTGAAAGTCATTTTTTTTTTCATTTTTTCTGGCTATAGTCTTGTGTGGGGACTTTTTGCAGGATGAGGTGAGATTTTCATTGGCACCATTTTGAGGTTCAAAATAACAGAAAATAATGCACTATAAAAACAGATGTAAGCATAACATATGGACTAAGCCCTCACTCTTGATAAAAACGGAGACACTTGGTCAATACATTTTGATCAAAATACATCTAAGACTACATACCGGCGACAAGGTGGTTCAGACGGGTTCCTATGCTAACCTATTCATGCTGTGGCGTATTTTTCAGGAGCACAGTCCCCGCACATATGGTGTGCTGCCCCTTGTTACCTCCATGTGCATCAGCAACCGGTGGGAGGAGAGACACACACACCTATATGTACCACCTTAATCAAGGTCACCTATTAGATAGATGAGGCAAAAGTGCACTTGAATATCATTCCCAGTATAAGAGCGTATTCACACATGAAGGTGCCACTCCTTCAAGACAAATCAAACAAATCACAGGAAAAAAACTATATAAAAACCATCATGCAAGTGCACTTTTACCCCGCCTGGGGTCTGGGCCTCATATGCCTCTGTAGCTGGCAGGCCCAAGAACATATGTTTACATATATTATGCAACTATTTTTTCTAGTGTGCTAGTCAGACACTTGCCAGTTACACTTTCAGTGTAAATAGATCATTGTTTGTTTGTAATGTTGTTTTTAACTAAGAATATGTTAAGTTGGTGATAAAATTTATCCAAGCAATGTTCACCAGTGCTTCTGCAATCAGGTGTAAATTGAAACACCTGATGTTTCCTTTACTTGGAGGAAGGTTTCCTCCCCCACTACACAGTATTTATTTGCTAAGATTGCAGATACACTGGAGGTCATGAGTAAGAGCGGTAACGCTCGAAACGCGTAGACCGCTGCACAGGTGTAATTATGCTGGAAAAACTTATCCTTGTATGTTGATTACGTCCACCGAAAATAAAGGATGCCAAGGCTTTTTAAACTGAATTTACTGGAGTGCTGGAATCTTTCTTTTTCTGCTACTTCCAAGGATCTCCTGGATCCATCCGTGCACCCTGGGAGAAGGACATTCATGTGCAGGTGAGCTGGACAACCACACTTCTTCCAGGCCCAAGAACCTTTGTAAAGCTTCCAGGTGCCACAACAACCATTGGGATCCTGCCACCACAGTGCCGAGTCCCGATAGGAAGTGGTGTACATACAAATCACTGGGCCCCATAGCAAGAATCTAAATTGGACAACCATGCCCTCTATATAGCCCCTCACACTTCCCGTTCCTGGCCAATATTTTTCACTTTATAAGGCACCTAATGATAACAGACCAAAGGTTTAGAGGAGGAAAATAAGAAAAAAAATATTTTGAACCAAAAGTTGTGCTAAATTTTTTTTGGAAACCAGAATATTTCACAGTGTTATGGAAGAATCTAGTGCTGACAGATTGTTATGGGGGATCTGGGAGTGAAGCACTGATATGGATAGATCTGCCGAAGACGCACTTGTGTGGGGGGATCTGCGGAAGACGCACTATTGTGGGGGGATCTGCGGAAGACACACTGTTATGGGGATATGGGCAGATAAAGCACTTTTATGGGGGGGGGATCTGTGGATGACACACTATTATGGGGGATCTGCGGTTAACACACTGTTATGTGACTATACCTCCCCTCATCCTTAAAAATGCATCTTGGCCCAGCAGTACATGGATGCATTATTAAGGATGAGGGGAGCTTTTGTCACATTTAATACCACTAAACACCAATTATGGTATGGTTCCTCTACAGTCTTTATATTAACTATGACTATAACTCCCCATATCTTTAAGAATACAGCCATGTACTACAGACAGTACATGGGTGCATTCCTGTGGATGAGAGAGTTATAGTCACGTTTAACATAAAGATTTAGGGCAATAATGATATAGTCCCCCTCATCCTTAAGAATACATCCATGGGGGGAAGGGGGGGGGGGGTTATAGTCATATTTCATGTCCAAGTTAGCCCCTGAGCTCCCCTTCATATCCTGGTTGTCACTCACCCAGGAATTTGAGGTGGAGACTATAGTTGAGCGAACCTGAACTGTATAGTTCGGGTTCGTACCAAATTTTAGGATGTTGGGACACGGACCCGAACCCAACATTTTCATAAGGGTTCGGGTCCATTGTTCGGCGATTCTTCCCACTTTTTGAAAGGCTGCAGAGCAGCCAATCAGCAAGCATTTTACGTCTTTGCCCTAAGAAGCCATCACAGCCATGCCTACTAATGGCATGGCTGTGATTGGCTGAGTGCAGCATGTGACCCAGCCTCTTTATAAGCTGGAGTCACATAGTGCCGCACATCACTCTGCTGCTCATAGTATAGGGAAAGGTTGCTGCCAGTGCTCTCAGGGAGAGATTAGGAAAGAAATCTGTTGAACCTGGTGGTGTGAAACCTTCAAGCTTCAGCAATTATTGAGGGAGGGTGCTACTGCAATCCTACCATTTTGTACCCAGCCCTGAGCCCAGTGATACTGCAAAGTGTTTTTTTAAAAATCCATCTGTTACTGAGGTGGGGGTCGGCGGCCATTTTAGCCACTGCCGTGTCCTTGGAACTGCATGTGACCTGCATTTGTGTCAGCCTGCCAGGGACATCAGTCTAATCCTTTTTGGTAGATCAGTGAAGGAAAAAAAACTTTTTTCTGGCAGGTCAAGTCCCCTACATTACCTTTTGTATAATTTAGGGGTGACATGGTCCATTTCTGTAGTCTGGGGCAAAAATCTGTATTGTGGTGCTATAGAGCACTTGTGCATACAACGCACCAAAAAGTATTTTCAATTTCAGCAGTGAAATAGTGCATCAGGGTATTCCTGGTCCACAAAGCAGTTTAAAATACACCATTCAAAAAAGAGAAAGAAAAAGAAATAGGATCTCACATCCACAAGCTCAACTTCTGACCTATAACTGCTTCTCCGCAAAATTAATATCGCCTCTCGGCGTAATATTTACTATACTGCCCCTATACTGCATGCTATATAAGAGGCATTAGTGTACATTTTGATCAAATGTCATAAGCCCACTCACCGCGCCAAGGTTGCCTCTTTGAGTGGGTCCTACTCTAAACTTGGCGCAGCACCGCCCGGCGACCACCGCCGCCGCAGCATGGCACCAGCGGGCAGCGGGATCCATCTGCCAAACAGCACCCCATGGCACTGGGTCCTGCCAACCCCCCAGCACCGCGCCACAGCAAACAACGGCCGCCACGCAGTACTGCACCATGTGAATAGTTGGTAAAGCTCACCTTATTGCTCTTTTCTCTCCTGGTATCAGCACTCCTTCCCATTCGGCCATGGTGCTTTTAATTAGCAGGAGACTGCAAAAGGGTATAAATCCTTACCTCTCAGATGGAGTTCCTGAGAGTATGTGATAAGGTGAGTTTCACACCTGTTCACATGGTGCAGTACTGCATGGCGGCCATTGTTGCTTCGGTGTTGTGCTGGTGGATCGGTGAGGCCCTGTGCCAGGGTTGCTTTGCCAGACAGTGGGGGCGCTGTTTGACTGCTGGGTCCCGCTGCCTTCTGGTGTGGTGCTGCGGCATCGGTGGTCGCCGTGCAGCGCTGCGCCAAAATTTAGAATAGGATCTCATTCAAAGAGGCAACCTTGTCGCAGTGAGTGGGCCTATGCTTTTTGATCAAATTGTATACTAATGCCTCATGTACAGATGGCAGCATAGGAGTAGGTATATGATAAATTGCGCTGAGAAGCCATGTTAATTATGTTGAGAAGCCGTTATTAGACAAAAGCATAGTATTGAGGATGTGCGATCCAGTACTTTTTTCTTATATTTTACAGTTTGTAATACACCGCCCAAATACCTATTTTACATTTCTGCAAATAGTGAAATAGTGCATCAGTGTATTTTTGGAAAAAAATGCGGAATTCTTGGTCAACAAAGCGGTTGTGCATACAGCGTACAAATACCTATTTTAAATTTCAGCACTGAAATAGTGCATTACTGTGTTTTAGGGAGAAAAGCGGTATTCCTGGTCCACAAAGCAGTTTAAAATAAGCCTCCCACATAACTATTTTACATTTCTGCAGGGAAATAGTGCATCAGTGTATTTTTTGGGGGAAAAAAGCGGTATTCCTGGTCCACAAAGCAGTTGTGCATACAGCGTACAGATACCTATTTTAAATTTCAGCACTGAAATAGTGCATTAGTGTGTTTTAGGGAAAAAAAGCTGTGTTCTTAGTCCACAAAGCAGTTGTGCATACAGTGTACAAATACCTATTTTAAATTTCAGCACTGAAATAGTGCATTACTGTGTTCTAGGGAAAAAAAGCCGTGTTCTTGGTCTACAAAACAATTGTGCATACAGCGTACAAATACCTATTTTAAATTTCAGCACTGAAATAGTGCATTAGTGTGTTTTAGAGAAAAAAAGCCGTGTTCTTGGTCCACAAAGCAGTTGTGCATACAGCGTACAAATACCTACATTTATTTTTTCAGCCGTTAAATAGTGCGTTTGTGAATTTTGGGGAAAAAAGCCATGTTCTTGGTTCAGAAAGCAGTTGTGCATACTGTGTAAAAATACCTATTTTAAATTTCAGCACTGAAATAGTGCATTTGTGAATTTTGGGGAAAAGCCGTGTCCTTGGTTCACAAAGCAGTTGTGCATACAGCATACAAATACCTATTTTACATTTCTGCTGTGAAATAGTGCATTACTGTATTTTTGTGGGGAAAAAAAGCCGTATTCTTACTTCAAAAAGCATTTGTGCATACAGCGTAAAAATACCTAATTTACATTTCTGCAGTGAAATAGTGCATTAGTGTATTTTTGGGAAAAAAAGCGGTATTCTTGGTCCACAGAGCATTTTTATGACATGGGCACTGCCTTAGTGTTAGTGAACTTAATTGTTGACTATTGGCAGTTAAATTGACACCAGAGATAAACCATCTGTCAGCCTGGTGGGTAAACACAAATAATGAGGAGAACATCAAATACGGGACGTGGGCATGGTCGTGGTGGTGTTGGCGGATCTCCTGTTGCTGGGAGAGGACGTGGCCATTTAGCGCCAAATACAGGTCCAAGTGAAACACCTTCGTCAGGTGCGAGTAGGCGACAGAACCTGCAGCGTTATTTGTTAGGACCGAATGCCGCTCCACGGATGGTGAGGCCAGAACAAGTACAGGTGATAGTAGATTGGGTGGCTGACAGTGGCACCAGTTACTTCACAGTACCTCCCACCCAGTCCTCTGCAGAAAGCTCAGAGTTGGCACCTGTAGCCCATGCCCATCAGTCTTTCGCCTCACCCCCTTGTAAAGCAGCCAAGCAGCCTGAGCTCCAAGTCATGCAGCAGACTCTTATGCTTTTTGATGACTCTGCTGGCAGGGTTTCCCTGGGTCATCCACACATCCCTACCCCAGAAGTTGAAGACATTGAATGCACTGATGCCCAACCACTTATGTTGCAGGATGAGGACATGGGAGGACCACCGCAGCATGTCTCTGATGACGAAACACAAGTGCCAACTGCTGCGGCTTTCTGCAGTGTGCAGACCGATAAGGAGGGCAGGGGTCAAGAATGGGTTGAAGATGATGTGGAGGACGATGAGGTACTAGACCCCGACTGGACTCAAGTTCATGCTAGTGACGTGTGCAGTTCTGAGGAAGAGGCGGTGGTCGCACAGAGGCAACAGCACAGCAAAAGAGGGAGCAGGCTGCACCCTGGGACCCAGCACTCCAAAGCCAGCTCCAAGGGATTCATTGGCGTGGCAGTTCTTCACACAATGTCCTGACGACAAGACACAAGTGGTTTGCACGTTGTGCCATCAGAGCCTGAAGCGAGGCATAAACGTTCTAAACCTGAGCACAACCTGCATGACCAGGCATCTACATGCAAAGCATGAACTGCAGGTGAGTAAACACCTTAAAAACCAAGAAAGTTCTCAGGCTCCTCCTGTTTCCTCTTCTGCTGCTATCTCCTCTGGAGTCACAGTAGCAGCTGCCACCCAGCAAACAGAGGATGTGCCACCAACACCACCACCGTTATCATCACCAAGCATTTCCACCATGTCACACGCAAGCGTTCAGCTGTCCATCTCCCAAACACTGGAGAGAAAGAGAAAATGCCCACCTACCCACCCTCGATCCCTGGTCCTTAATGCCAGCATTTCAAAATTACAGGCTTTTGAAATGCTGTCACTTTGTCTGGTGGAGACGGACTATTTTAAACAGCTGATGGTGGTGGCTGACCCACAGTACAGTGTTCCCAGCCACCACTACTTTTCCAAGTAAGCCGTCCCTTCCCTGCACAACCAAGTGGAGGATAAAATCAAGTGTGCACACCATCTGTGGCAAGGTCCACATAACCACAGATACATGGACCAGTAAGCAAGGGCAGGGACGCTATATCTCCCTAACTGCACACTGAGTAAATGTAGCGGCGGCTGGGCCCGAGGCGGATACCGGTTTGGCACATGTCCTTCCACCACTGAGGATCGCAAGGCATTATTCTTTGCCTCCTGTTGCCTCCTCCTCCTACTCCGCTTCCTCCTCCCCCTCTTCTACCACCTCCTCATCCGGTCAGTGAAAGACCCTCACCACCCACTTGAGCACAGCCATGGGTAAACATCAGCAGGCGGTTTTAAAACTCATGTGTTTGGGGGACAAACCCCACACCGCACAGGAGCTGTGAAGGGGCATAGAAGCACAGACCGATGAGTGGTTGCTGCCAGGGAGCGTCAAGCCCGGCCTGGTGGTGTGCGATAATGGGCGAAATCTCGTAGCAGCTCTAGGACTAGCCGGTTTGACACACATCCCTTGCCTGGCACATGTGCTGAATTTGGTGGTGCAGAAATTCCTTAAAAACTCCTCAGACATCTCAGAGCTGCTGCAGAAAGTGCCGTCCGTCTGTGCGCACTTTCGGTGTTCTCACCCTGCTGCTGCTCTCCTGTCTGTGCTGCAGCGTAACTTCGGCCTTCCCGCTCACCGCCTCATATTCGACATGCCCACCAGGTGGAACTCCACCTTGCATATGCTGGAGAGACTGTGCAAGCAGCAGCAGGCGAAAGTGGAGTTTCAGCTGCAGCACGCACGTGTCAGTCGCTCTGTGGAACAGCACCACTTCACCACCAGTGGCTGGGCCTCCATGCGAGACCTGTGTACCTTGTTGCGGTCTTTTGAGTACTCAACCAACATGGGCTCCGATATGTTCCTGATTGGAAATATTGGCAAATCTCTCAGCTTTTAACATCCGAGTGAGGGATTAGCCAGTTTTGTCAGTTGCTTATCCTTGTGGTGCATCTTTTTTCTGTGAGTTATGTGTTCATATATTTTCATCCGCACATGTTTTATTTTGTGTAGGATGTTTGTGTGGTGCTTGTGGTTCGCGCTGGTATCCTCCATTGTATGCAATTTTTGCTGGGGATAGCCGTTCGCTGCGAACCACATGCGGAGGAACTGCCCCCCCAGTTAGAAACACGCCACAGTGTTTGGGGTTTGGAGCAGTCCCACCCATTTAGGCCACGTTTATTTCTGTGATTTTTGTTTTATATGTATTGAATGTGCCATTGCATATGGCTAGTAAATATTCTGTTGCACCTGGAAGCCGGTGTCACATGGTCTGTTGTAGGTGTAGCTTGCGGTCTCATTTGTTCCCCATTGCATTGTTGGTCCTGCAATGCAGGTGAGTGGGAGGGGGCTGTAGGCTGCTTAATACCTTTTCAGACCTTGTTCACACACCATAGGTAGTCTAGTGGTAGGACCCCATGCCATGCTGAGAGACCGTGACGTGGTGCTTGAAGGGGCTCCGATATGTTCCTGATTGGAAATATTGGCGAATCTCTCAGCTTTTAACATCCGAGTGAGGGATTAGCCAGTTTTGTCAGTTGCTTATCCTTGTGGTGCATCTTTTTTCTGTGAGTTATGTACTCAACCAACATGGCCAGTGCTGTTGACGCAGTTGTTAGCATTACAATACCACTTCTATGTCTCCTTGAAAAAACAATTACCGCGATGATGGAAGAGGATGTGGCACAGGAGGAGGAGGAGGAAGAGGGGGCATTTCACAGCGTTTCAGGCCGGTCATTGAGAAGTGGCCAGCCAGGGCACAGATCTGGAGGAAGAGGAGGAGGAAGAGGTAGAGAAGGAGGAGGAACCGGGTTCACTGCAGGGTGGCACCCAATGCAGCTCATGGCCATCACTGGAGCGTGGCTGGGGGGATATGGAGGACACAGACGATACACCACCTACAGAGGGCAGCTTATCCTTACCTCTGTGCAGCCTGTCACACATGAGCGACCACAGGTCGCCAATGCAGCTGTGTCACAGGCAGCACCTCAAAATGCAAGGTTAGCATGGCCGACATTTGGAAAAGCTTTGTCACCGCGCCACAACAACCTGCACCACCAGCTGATATGGAACGTCTTAGCAGGAGGCAGCATTTGAACAACATGTTGGAACAGTACGTGTGCACACGCCTACACATACTGACTGATGGTTCTGCCCCATTCAACTTCTGGTTCTCCAAATTGTCCACATGGCCTGAGCTTGCCCTTTATGCATTGGAGGTGCTGGCCTGCCCTGTTGCCAGTGTATTGTCTGAACGTGTATTTAGCATGGCAGGGGGCGTCATTACAGACAAACGCAGCCGCCTTTCCACAGCCAACGTGGATAAGCTCACGTTCATTAAAATGAACCAGTCATGGATCCCACAGGACTTGTCCGTAACTTGTGCAGAATAGACATTTATAACCGCCTCAACCATACATTATTGTACTCCAGTGCACTTATTGATTGAATCCTTTTTTTTTATTTGTACCATTATTTTGGGGGCTACCCCAATTTTAAACCACCCCCAAAAAGTAAAAAAGTAAAGCCTGTTAAGATACCCCTACTCCTCCTCCTTCATCGCCGGTTCCACCAACAACACAACATTTGCCGCCTCCTCGACCTCCGACTCCGAATCCACCTCCTCCTCCGAGCTGGTTAATAATGTTTAATTTTTATTTGTTTTATTTTATTTTAAGTTATTTCCCTATCCACATTTGTTAACAGGGCACTTACCCACATTTTGCTGCCTTTTGCAGCCCTATAGTCCTTACCAGGACTTTGTTACAGCCATATTTGTGCCCAAAAGTTCGGGAACACATTTACTTCATTGGTGGGTGACATGAAGCCTGTGATGCCTTGAATAAACCTCTCTTCTGTCTTGGTGCCAGAGGCCTACATTAGTGAAAATCGCCTGTTCCATTGGTGGGTGACATGAAGCCTGTTTTGCCATGAATGAACCTCTCCTCTGTCTGGGTCCCGGGGTCCTATATTTCTTGAAATCGCCTGTTCCATTGATGGGTGATATTAACCTCTTTTTGCCGTGAATGAACCTCTCCTCTGTCTTGGCGCCAGGGGCCTACATTAGTGAAAATCGCCTGTTCCATTGGTGGGTGACATGAAGCCTGTTTTGCCGTGAATAAACCTCTCCTCTGTCTGGGTGCCAGGGGCCTAAATTTCTGAAAATTGCCTGTTACATTGGTGGGTGACATTAACTTCTTTTTGCCATGAATGAACCTCTCCTCTGTCTTGGTGCCAGGGGCCTACATTTCTGAAAATCGCCTGTTCCATTAGTGGGTGACATTAACCTCTTATTGCCATAAATAAACCTCTCCTCTCTATGGGTGCCAGGGGCCTAACTTACTAAAAATCGCCTGTTCCATTGGTGGGTGACATTAACCTCTTTTTGCCAAGAATGAACCTCTCCTCTGTCTGGGTGCCAGGGGCCTACATTTCTGAAAATCGCCTGTTCCATTGTTGGGTGACATTAACCTCTTATTGCCATGAATGAACCTCTCCTCTGTTTTGGTGCCAGGGGCCTACATTTCTGAAAATCGCCTGTTCCATTGGTGGGTGACATGAAGCCTGTTTTGCCGTGAATAAACCTCTCCTCTGTCTGGGTGCCAGGGGCCTACATTTCTGAAAATTGCCTGTTACATTGGTGGGTGACATTAACCTCTTTTTGCCATGAATGAACCTCTCCTCTGTCTTGGTGCCAGGGGCCTACATTTCTGAAAATCGCCTGTTCCATTAGTGGGTGACATTAACCTCTTATTGCCATAAATAAACCTCTCCTCTCTATGGGTGCCAGGGGCCTAACTTACTAAAAATCGCCTGTTCCATTGGTGGGTGACATTAACCTCTTTTTGCCAAGAATGAACCTCTCCTCTGTCTGGGTGCCAGGGGCCTACATTTCTGAAAATCGCCTGTTCCATTGTTGGGTGACATTAACCTCTTATTGCCATAAATGAACCTCTCCTCTGTCTTGGTGCCAGGGGCCTAACTTACTAACAATCGCCTGTTCCATTGGTGGGTGACATGAAGCCTGTTTTGCCGTGAATAAACCTCTCCTCTGTCTAGGTGCCAGGGGCCTAACTTACTGAAAATCGCCTGTTCCATTGGTGGGTGACATTAATCTTTTATTGCCATGAATTAAACTCTCCTCTGTCTTGGTGCCAGGGGCCTAACTTACTAAAAATCGCCTGTTCCATTGGTGGGTGACATTAACCTCTTTTTGCCAAGAATGAACCTCTCCTCTGTCTGGGTGCCAGGGGCCTAACTTACTAAAAATCGCCTGTTCCATTGTTGGGTGACATTAACCTCTTATTGCCATAAATGAACATCTCCTCTGTCTTGGTGCCAGGGGCCTAACTTACTAAAAATCGCCTGTTCCATTGGTGGCTGACATGAAGCCTGTTTTGCCGTGAATAAACCTCTCCTCTGTCTGGGTGCCAGGGGCCTACATTTCTGAAAATCACTTGTTGCATTGGTGGATGACATTAAGCCTATTTTGCCGTGAATGAACCTCTCCTCTGTGTAGGTGCCAGAGGCCTAACTTACTGAAAATCGCCTGTTCCATTGGTGGGTGACATTAATCTTTTATTGCCATGAATGAACCTCTCCTCTGTCTGGGTGCCAGGGGCCTAACTTACTGAAAATCGCCTGTTCCATTGGTGGGTGACATTAACCTCTTTTTGCCTTGAATGAACCACTCTTCTGTCTGGGTGCAAGGGGCCCACATTTGTTTTTTAATCGCCTGTTCCATTGGTGGGTAACAATAACCTCTTTTTGCCATGAATAAACCTCTCCTCTGTCTGGGTGCCAGGAGCCTAAAATACAGAAATACGCCTGTTCCATTAGTGGGTGACACTAACTGCTTTTTGCCGTTAATGAACCTCTCCTCTGTTTGGGTGCCAGGGGCCTAACTTATTAAAAATCGCCTGTTCCATTGGTGGGTGACATTAACCTCTTTTTGCCGTGAATGAACCTCTCTTCTGTCTGGGTGCCAGGGGCCTACATTTCTGAAAATCGTCTGTTGTATTGGTGGATGACAGGAAGCCGATTTTGCTGTGAATGAACTTCTCCTCTGTCTGGGTGCCAGGGGCCTACATTTCTGAATATCACATATCCCCTGTTCCGTTGGTGGGTGACTTTAACCAACTTTTGCCAGTGATAAGCCCCTGCTGTGCATTGCTGGCAGGAAACCAAATTTTGTAAAACGTCTGTTACTGATCAAAAGATTTGTGACTACAAGCGCACGCTAGAGCGCTGCTGATGGCATTCCCACCTGAAGCCTCCTCAACCTCCTACTCCACATCCACCTCCTCCTCCGAGTTGCCAATTAATACTGTTTAATCTTTATTTTTTTTAAAGTCCTTTCCCTATCTACATTTGTTTGCAGGGCATTTACCTACATTTTGCTGGCTTTTGCAGCCCTCTAGCCCTTTCCAGTGCTATTTGACAGCCATTTTAGTGCCCAAAGGTTTGGGTCCCCATTGACTTCAATGGGGTTTCGTGTTCAGGGTCGAGTTCGGGTAAAGTTCGGATCCCGAACCCAAACTTTTTTGTGAAGTGCAGCCGATCCCTTCGAACCGGAACTTCCAGGTATTTGCTCAACTCTAGTGGAGATGGACCAGTAGACAGCACAACATTCAGGGGAGATGGAAGGCCAGTAAGGGGTAAGCTGATTGGTGGAGCCAGCAGAGCAGCAGTTCCCAATCGGCGCGCACCACCAATCAACTCGACATGCAGGACAGCAGTTCAGAGGGGAAGGAGAATGACTCTCCTCTCTCCTCCTCCTCTGGAACGGACCCCTGCTGCAAATAAAGAATGTGCGGGCTGGTGGCATTCAGCCTTACTGAATGTTTTACTGCCACCGCCCACTCTACACTACACAGTACTTCACTCCCGCTGCCCGCCCCCTATATATATATATAGTGATAATGTGAACAGTACTGGAAGGTGTGTTTGTCCCACTCAGGTATCTCAGCTGGATGAGACAACTAAAATCCAAAAGGCAGCAGTGGTCTCAGTTTTGGTTTTTGTATGTTTTGTTGTTATGCTGTGTGCCACAATAAAGCACAGTTTGGCCCCTAAATCCTGGTGTCCATGAAGACGTGTGTGACAATGACCCCCAAATAAGAGACGATACCCTACAACATATACATATATATAAATAAATATATATATATATATATATATATATTTAAGTAAATATAAGAAATGGGGTGCAAATGAAGAGAAAGGAGGAGGACCGTCCAGGTGCGTAGCTAGAAATGACTGGGCCCCATAGAAAAAAAAATATTATGGGGCCCCTCCCGGATCTCCCACCTCCACATACCTAGTGTCATCCGAAGATCCCCCCTTAAGTGTCATCCACAGATCCTCCCCCTTACGTGTCATCCACAGATCCCCCCTTAAGTGTCATCCACAGATCCCCCCGTAAGTGTCATCCACAGATCCCCCTTAAGTGTCATCCACAGATCCCCCCCTTAAGTGTCATCCACAGATCCCCCCCCCTTAAGTGTCATCCACAGATCCCCCCCTTAAGTGTCATCCACATATCCCCCCCCCCTTAAGTGCCATCCACAGATCCCCCCCCCCTTAAGTGTCATCCGAAGATCCCCCCTTAAGTGCCATCCACAGATCCCCTTAAGTGCCATCCACAGATCCCCCTTAAGTGTCATCCACTCCACAGATCCCCACCTTAAGTGTCATCCAACAGATCCCCCTTAAGTGTCATCCACAGATCCCCCTTAAGTGCCATCCACAGATCCCCCTTAAGTGCCATCCACAGAAGCCCCCTTAAGTTCCATCCACAGATCGCCCTCTTAAGTGCCATCCACAGATCGCCCCTTAAGTGCCATCCACAGATCGCCCCTTAAGTGCCATCCACAGATCCCCCTTAAGTGTCATCCACAGATCCCCCTTAAGTGTCATCCACAGATCCTCCTTAAGTGTCATCCGAAGATCCGCCTTAAGTGTCATCCAAAGATCCCCCTTAAGTGTCATCCGAAGATCCCCTTAAGTGTCATCCACAGATCCCCCTTTAAGTGTCATCCACAGATCCCCCTTTAAGTGTCATCCACAGATCCCCCCCTTAAGTGTCATCGACAGATCCCTCCTTAAGTGTCATCCACAGATCCCCTTAAGTGTCATCCACAGATCCCCCTTAAGTGTCATCCACAGATCCCCCTTAAGTGTCATCCACAGATCCCCCTTAAGTGTCATCCACATATCCCCCCCCCCTTAAGTGCCATCCACAGATCCCCCCCCTTAAGTGTCATCCGAAGATCCCCCCTTAAGTGCCATCCACAGATCCCCCCCCTTAAGTGCCATCCACAGATCCCCCCTTAAGTGTCATCCACAGAGCCCCCTTAAGTGTCATCCACAGATCCCCCGTAAGTGTCATCCACAGATCCCCCTTAAGTGTCATCCACAGATCCCCTTAAGTGTCATCTGAAGATCCCCCTTAAGAGTCATCCGAAGATCCCCCTTAATTGTCATCCAAAGATCCAAAGATCCCCCTTAAGTGTCATCCGAAGATCCCCTTAATTGTCATCCAAAGCTCCCCTTAGAGGTGTCATCCGAGAAGAACCCCGGCAGTGTCTGGGTGCCAGGGGCCTAACTTACTGAAAATCACCTGTTCCATTAGTGGGTGACACTAACTGCTTTTGCCGTTAATGAACCTCTCCTCTGTTTGGGTGCCAGGGCCTAACTTATTAAAAATCGCCTGTTCCATTGGTGGGTGACATTAACCTCTTTTTGCCGTGAATGAACCTCTCCTCTGTCTGGGTGCCAGGGGCCTACATTTCTGAAAATCGTCTGTTGTATTGGTGGATGACAGGAAGCCGATTTTGCTGTGAATGAACTTCTCCTCTGTCTGGGTGCCAGGGGCCTACATTTCTGAATATCACATATCCCCTGTTCCGTTGGTGGGTGACTTTAACCAACTTTTGCCAGTGATAAGCCCCTGCTGTGCATTGCTGGCAGGAAACCAAATTTTGTAAAAACGTCTGTTACTGATCAAAAGATTTGTGACTACAAACGCACGCTAGAAGCGCTGCTGATGGCATTCCCACCTGAAGCCTCCTCAACCTCCTACTCCACATCCACCTCCTCCTCCGAGTTGCCAATTAATACTGTTTAATCTTTATTTTTTTTAAAGTCCTTTCCCTATCTACATTTGTTTGCAGGGCATTTACCTACATTTTGCTGGCTTTTGCAGCCCTCTAGCCCTTTCCAGTGCTATTTGACAGCCATTTTAGTGCCCAAAGGTTTGGGTCCCCATTGACTTCAATGGGGTTTCGTGTTCAGGGTCGAGTTCGGGTAAAGTTCGGATCCCGAACCCAAACTTTTTTGTGAAGTGCAGCCGATCCCTTCGAACCGGAACTTCCAGGTATTTGCTCAACTCTAGTGGAGATGGACCAGTAGACAGCACAACATTCAGGGAGATGGAAGGCCAGTAAGGGGTAAGCTGATTGGTGGAGCCAGCAGAGCAGCAGTTCCCAATCGGCGCGCACCACCAATCAACTCGACATGCAGGACAGCAGTTCAGAGGGAAGGAGAATGACTCTCTCTCTCCTCCTCCTCTGGAACGGACCCCTGCTGCAAATAAAGAATGTGCGGGCTGGTGGCATTCAGCCTTACTGAATGTTTTACTGCCACCGCCCACTCTACACTACACAGTACTTCACTCCGCTGCCCGCCCCTATATATATATATAGTGATAATGTGAACAGTACTGGAAGGTGTGTTTGTCCCACTCAGGTATCTCAGCTGGATGAGACAACTAAAATCCAAAAGGCAGCAGTGGTCTCAGTTTTGGTTTTTGTATGTTTTGTTGTTATGCTGTGTGCCACAATAAAGCACAGTTTGGCCCCTAAATCCTGGTGTCCATGAAGACGTGTGTGACAATGACCCCAAATAAGAGACGATACCCTACAACATATACATATATATAAATAAATATATATATATATATATATATATATTTAAGTAAATATAAGAAATGGGGTGCAAATGAAGAGAAAGGAGGAGGACCGTCCAGGTGCGTGAGCTAGAAATGACTGGGCCCCATAGAAAAAAATATTATGGGGCCCTCCCGGATCTCCCACCTCCACATACCTAGTGTCATCCGAAGATCCCCCTTAAGTGTCATCCACAGATCCTCCCCTACGTGTCATCCACAGATCCCCTTAAGTGTCATCCACAGATCCCCGTAAGTGTCATCCACAGATCCCCTCTTAAGTGTCATCCACAGATCCCCTCTTAAGTGTCATCTACAGATCCCCTTAAGTGTCATCCACAGATCCCCTCTTAAGTGTCATCCACATATCCCCCTTAGGTGCCATCCACAGATCCCTCTAAGTGTCATCCAAGATCCCTTAAGTGCCATCCACAGATCCTCTAAGTGCCATCTACAGATCCCCCTTAAGTGTCATCCACTCCACTAGATCTCCCACCTTAAGTGTCATCCAACAGATCCCTCTTAAGTGTCATCCACAGATCCCTCTTAAGTGCCATCCACAGATCCTCTTAAGTGCCATCCACAGATCCCCTCTTAAGTGTCATCCACAGATCTCTTTAGTGCCATCCACAGATCGCCCTTAAGTGCCATCCACAGATCGCCCATCAAGTGTCATCACAGATCCCCTTAAGTGTCATCCACAGATCCCCCTTAAGTGTCATCCACAGATCCCCTTAAGTGTCATCCACAGATCCCCCTTAAGTGTCATCCACAGATCCCCCTTAAGTGTCATCCACAGATCCCCCTTAAGTGTCATCCACAGATCCCCCTTAAGTGTCATCCACAGATCCCCCTTAAGTGTCATCCACAGATCCCCCTTAAGTGTCATCCACAGATCCCCTTAAGTGTCATCCACAGATCCCCCTTAAGTGTCATCCACAGATCCCCCTTAAGTGTCATCCACAGATCCCCCTTAAGTGTCATCCACAGATCCCCCTTAAGTGTCATCCACAGATCCCCCTTAAGTGTCATCCACAGATCCCCCTTAAGTGTCATCCACAGATCCCCCTTAAGTGTCATCCACAGATCCCCCTTAAGTGTCATCCACAGATCCCCCTTAAGTGTCATCCACAGATCCCCCTTAAGTGTCATCCACAGATCCCCCTTAAGTGTCATCCACAGATCCCCCTTAAGTGTCATCCACAGATCCCCCTTAAGTGTCATCCACAGATCCCCCTTAAGTGTCATCCACAGATCCCCCTTAAGTGTCATCCACAGATCCCCCTTAAGTGTCATCCACAGATCCCCCTTAAGTGTCATCCACAGATCCCCCTTAAGTGTCATCCACAGATCCCCCTTAAGTGTCATCCACAGATCCCCCTTAAGTGTCATCCACAGATCCCCCTTAAGTGTCATCCACAGATCCCCCTTAAGTGTCATCCACAGATCCCCCTTAAGTGTCATCCACAGATCCCCCTTAAGTGTCATCCACAGATCCCCCTTAAGTGCCATCCACAGATCCCCCTTAAGTGCCATCCACAGATCCCCCTTAAGTGTCATCCACAGATCCCCCTTAAGCTGTCATCCACAGATCCCCTTAAGTGCCATCCACAGATCCCCCTTAAGTGCCATCCACAGATGCCCCCTTAAGTGCCATCCACAGATGCCCCCTTAAGTGCCATCCACAGATCCCCCCTTAAGTGCCATCCACAGATCCCCCCCCTTAAGTGCCATCCACAGATGCCCCCCTTAAGTGCCATCCACAGTGTCATCCGAAGATCCCCCCTTAAGTGTCATCCGAAGATCCCCCCTTAAGTGTCATCCACAGATCCCCCCCTTAAGTGCGATCCACAGATCCCCCCCCTTAAGTGCGATCCACAGATCCCCCCTTTCAGAGTCATCCACAGATCCCCCCCTCAGAGTCATCCACAGATCCCCCCCCTCAGTATCATCCACAGATCCCCCTTTCAGTGTCTTTCACAGATCCCCCCCTTAGTGTCATCCACAGATCTCCTCCCTGCCGCCTGCTAGCTAATTTATTCACTGCACTCACTTGCCTCTAATTGAAGAGAAGCGCCGTAATCTCACATAGGCGCACTGGCAGCGGCATCGAAGTGCACAAGCGCCGTCTTCCTGGCCTCTGCGCCTGTGTGAGATTACGGCGCTTCTCTTGAATTAGAGGCAAGTGAGTGCAGTGAAAAAATTACTGAGGAGGCGGCGCTGGGCGGGAAGGAGGCAGCGCTGGGCGGGGAGGAGGCGGCGCTGGGCTGGAGGAGGCGGTGCTGGGCGGGGGGAGGAGGGGCGCCGGCACCCCCAGCAAGACTGTGTTCTTCAGCCGGCTGCCCGGGCCCCCAGTGGCGTAGGGCCCCATAGCCATTGCTATGGCTGCTATGGCGATCCCTACGCCACTGGGACCATCCTCTTACCACTCTATTCTAGTTTCAGTGGAGAGGTGATCTTCTCCATGCTGTTTGGGGTTAAAGGATGTGTGATGATGCTCTGTGCAGTTCCTTTACTAAATGTACAGGACCTGTGATGCTGAAGATGATGTCATCACAGGTCCTGGCAGATGCCCCTATCTAAGCAGGGAACGGCACCATTCTTTGTGCAGTTACTTTTCTACAGAGGCATTGCTAGGGTCTCATAAGATCTGGGGTCCAAGCCACAATGCATATGTCAATGCATTGATGATCTATCCTAAAGTTAGGTCATCAATTGTAAACAGCGGACAAAAGCTTTAATGGGGCAGATGCATGCCAGCTCATGTTTATATACACATGGCAGTTACAGAAAAAGCATCGGTTTTCTCTAACAAACAATCAAAAAAATTCTCCCTCTTTCGAGAACAGCTACAGTACAGCACAGAACCTATTGGACAAGGTAGGAGATGTGCAGCTGTGTAGGGGTAGTAGGAGTGACAATATAAGTGACAGCAATAGCAACACAAGGCAAAAGATATGAAGATGTAGAAGGTTATCATTAGAGACTTCATGTTATAAAATTTGGAAGAAAAATAGTGTGGCACTCTCTGATATCAAGGAGCATATAGAGGGATTAGACCAGTAGATATTTATTAAATAAAAATAGGATAATGTAATATAATATAAAATGTATGGTTTACAGACCCAAATACAAAAGCAAGCCTGATTGTGAATGAGCCTCAAGGTTACAAAAGTACAGAAATGGATGCAGAAAAACTGTAAAGGATAGTCTCTTGTTGTAAAACTCGTTGCCAGTAAAGTCAGTTGGATAGTGTGTCTGGAATGGCGTCCCACTCCGACACTTAAGGTAGCGGCATCCCGCTTAAAATCAATAAAGCGATCGCTGAGCAATAGCAAATTAGAACAGTCTTACCAGGGTCTCGAGGTCTATTCACTGGCAAACGAGACTTTGTAACACTTTAGATAAGGTGGAACGAGAAATAATTGAAAAGAAAAGAAAAAAACTGAACCACACCCCTAAGAATGGACGTAATTATAATAAAAAGGACACACAAGGGGAAATTAATAACACAGAACACATAAT
Source organism: Bufotes viridis (assembly GCA_033119425.1). Classification (NCBI taxonomy): domain Eukaryota; kingdom Metazoa; phylum Chordata; class Amphibia; order Anura; family Bufonidae; genus Bufotes; species Bufotes viridis. Next base: position 117,819,989 of record CM065597.1, on the reverse strand, counting down.
TAAGGAGACACGGGAAGAAAAAAAAAGGGATAAGGAGATAAATAACACTAGATACACTATACCAACTCAGAACCGATTTGAATTATTAGAAGAAAGACAGCCTTTTTTAGACAGAACACCATCACATCACAGAACACGGATGAGACAACGATCATCGCAAGACAGGACACGAGGACACAAAACCATTCACATAGGAGATCACCAATACAACCTGAGAAACAGGACACATCCGTCACATCTAGAACAAAGATCACAACACTGGAGAACAGACAGAACTCACAACCAATCACACACGTCACAACAGGAACACCCTCAGTATCAGGGATATCAGCCGAGAACAATGAGATACGTAGAAGACAGGGAAAGAAAATACAGAGAGGAGGGAGTAAAAAGAAGGGACACTCACAGATAGAGCACATCACGATTAAAAGTTCAAAAACCTTGACTAAAACACAAAAATGTTTGCTAAATAAGGGTTTGAAATGTGCCCCTACAGTCACTATTAATAAATTTGATACCTTTATTGGTATAGAGAAATTTATCAGACGCTTATGTCTGAAGAAATATTTTTTTAAAAATCTAATAAATAGAGAATCACCTAAGAATGATATATTTACACATACTTCATGTAAAAGCAATTCAAAGAAATATCCGAGAAATGAAATTAGCCAAGAGATGGCTAGTTTCAGAACATGTGTAGAAAGTGATATAAGGAGAATTAAAACCAATCTAAAATAAATAAGGAAAAATGTAACCAAAACAGAAGTTAACGCAATTAAGGAACTTCTGAAAGAAAAGGATATTGTGATACGTCCAGCTGACAAGGGTGGCTTAATTGTAATACAAGACTTAGACAAATATAATATAGAATGTCTACGACAGCTGGCAGATAAGGATACATATGAAAAACTCCCAAATGACCCAACTAGCCAATTTTATGGTGAACTACTTGCCTTGTGTGATAAAGGTCTAAAGAATGGCATTCTGAGTGAGGAAGAATATAAATTCTTAACTATTAAACATCCATGAATCCCAATGTTTTATTGCCTTCCAAAGGTACATAAATGTAAAGATAACCCTCCGGGTTTGGATCCCTAACCTCAAATCTATCAAAATATATCGATGAACTTTTACAACCTAGGGTGAAAGAGGTCCCATCATATACAAAGGACACAACTCAAATTATAAAAAAGGGGGAGGGTTTAAAATTCCAAGACCATTGGATTATGGGGTCCCTGGATGTACAGTCATTGTGCACAATAATACACCACACTCATGGCAAGAACTCAGTGAAGTCTCAATTAAAATTAGAAGGAAGACTAAATGACATTCAAATAGAATATATAATTGACAGTATAGATTTTATGTTGACTCACAATTATTTTAATTTTAAAGATGTTTTTTATTTGCAAACACAAGGTACTGCCATGGTCACCAGGTTCACCCCCAGTTATGCCAATTTATTTATGGCTGACTGGGAGACACAGAACATCACGCCCCAGACTGGGGACGGACCTGGTGTTCTGGCAGCGTTATATCGATGATGTTTTTTTCATATGGCAGACTGGTGAGGAAAGATTGAAACTTTTTTTAGATAAAATTAACTCTAATGGAAGGAACTTGAAATTTACAGGCACTACTAGTCAAGATTCCTTGGAATTTTTAGATTTAAAGATCTCTGTTAAAAATAAACAATTAGAATGCAGCACCTTTATCAAACCTATGGCCAGAAATAGCTATATTCTTTTTAATAGCTGTCATCTTCCAGATTGGCTTATAAATATTCCTCAGGGACAGTTTCACAGAATTAGGCGAAACTGTACATCAGAGGACCAATTTGAATTGGAGGCCCAGAAGATGAGGGAGCAATTTTTGGAGAGAAAATATCCTGATACTGTTTTAGCAATTACAGAGGTCAGAAATATGGATAGACAAACCTTTTTTAAGAAAAATGACAAACAAGAAATCAAATCTGAACAAGAAAACATCAGAATAATCTTACCATTTAGTGACAATTATAAAAAAAATAAGATATATAATAAAGACACATTGGAACCTACTAAGACAAGACATTGGGTCAAATAATACCTCTAGAACCAAAAATTACTTTTGCAAATGCCCCGAATTTGGGGATTAAAATAGCACCTACTGTGAAAAATAGAAATAATGAGAATACACTTACCATCCAAAGTTGGGCGGGAATGCAGGGCTTTTTCAGATGTGGCCAATGTAGGAGCTGTAGAGTAACATCATCCCCCAAGAAAATCAAAGAGAATATCTCTACCACTAACAACCATATACACATCATAAAGGATTTTCTCACCTGTAATTCAGAAAATTTTATTTATGTTGTGGAATGTCCGTGCAAACGGCAGTATGTGGGAAGGACAAAAAGGTCCCTAAAGAAACGGATCTCAGAACATTTGACCAATATTGTAAAGGGCTTTGAAAATCATTCCTTATCTAAACATTTTAAGGAGATGCACAAACAAGATCCTGCTGGAATTAAGTTCGCAGCAATAGACAAGGTACAGAAGGATTGGAGGGGGGGCAATTTTATAGAAAAGATGTCGAGACTAGAAACCAAGAGAATTTTCGAACTAGACACTTTATTACCTGGAGGGTTAAATGCAGAGTTTGAACTCTTTGGCTTCCTATGATGCGGGGGCGGGATCCTCCCCTAGGACAAATAACCGCACTTTGTATGTACTGGGTCCGGTTTTTCTTGTGGGGGAGGTTCCCATTCTAACACCTTTTTGTATCATAATAGAAATGAAAATAAATAAAAAATAAAAAGAATTTGCATCATAATAGAAATGAAAAAGAAATAAGTATAAAAAAAGGAAAAAGAAAAGCATATATTATGATACAAAATCACTACGAATGAAAGAAAAATGAAAAGTTGTTCAACAACCATGGAATATACCCTTACACACTTTTTTTATGTATTCTGTATTAATTTTAAGGTGAATTTTTTAAAAACATTGAAAAGGTATTAAAACCGCAAAGAAAACGCATGAATTTCCAGATGCATTTTCTTTATATGGAGATTGTTGGACCCTTCTATACAATTGTATGAATTATCTCTAGATTTGGATATTGCTATTGATAGATAGAAAAGAAAAAAGAAAAACAATATAGTTTGATATAAAATTACCATGAATGAAAGAAAAATTGATTAGTTGTGTTCAATAATCATGGGATATATTTTTATACATATTTTATTATGTATTCTGTATTAATTTTAAAGAGAATTTTTAAATCATTGAAAACGCAACAAAACTGCAAAGAAAACGCATGAATCTCCTGATGCATTTTCTTCATATGGGGAATGTTGGACCCTTTTTTCACAACTGTATGAATTATTTCTATGTTTGGAGATTGCTATCGACAGATATTTAAGATTATCTAATTGGAATACAAGTTGCCAGTTTTTTGAAAAATCCATGACTGGTTTTTGGAAACACTTGTGGCCCATATAAAAGAGGAACATCATGAGGGGGAAGATAACCACTGAGGAAGGGGTAAGTTTGTAACCCCGAAACGCGTCTGGTGTTTCACCCTCCCAGCAACTACGCTAATGAACAGCGAACAGTGAAGAGGTCGGAGGAGGATATATTAACTATCCACAGAAGCATCCGCAGAAACACAAGCTTGATAAAGCGATAAAACACGGCACGGCATTACAATGCAGGTATTTCACGTGCGAGCGGACTCTGTTCAACTGAAGGGCTCCCAATACCGGAGTGTGGACGATAACTACCAAGTTTGCACCACGCAGAGAGCCACCCTAGACCTCGAGACCCTGGTAAGACTGTTCTAATTTGCTATTGCTCAGCGATCGCTTTATTGATTTTAAGCGGGACGCCGCTACCTTAAGTGTCGGAGTGGGATGCCATTCCAGACACACTATCCAACTGACTTTACTGGCAACGAGTTTTACAACAAGAGACTATCCTTTACAGTTTTTCTGCATCCATTTCTGTACTTTTGTAACCTTGAGGCTCATTCACAATCGGGCTTGCTTTTGTATTTGGGTCTGTAAACCATACATTTTATATTATATTACATTATCCTATTTTTATTTAATAAATATCTACTGGTTTAATCCCTCTATATGCTCCTTGATATCAGAGAGTGCCACACTATTTTTCTTCCATTCCTTCACAATTTGAGTGGAGCGAGTGACTCCACCTGTGTAGTGCACCTCCTCCCTGAAATTCTTTATTCTAGTGCGACATTTACCACCTATTTTATGTTATAAAATTTGTTTATGCTTCGTTTGGTGGTAAAAGCAGAATTTAGTTATAGATTCCGTTACCACGGACCATAACGCAATTCTATGATGGAATGCATAATGGAATGCCTTTAGAGGCATTCCGTTATTTATTCCATTATAATAGAAGTCTATGGCCAGCATAACGGATCTGTCCCGTTTCCGTTATGCAGGAGAGAACTCCCCTGCATAACTGAAACGGGACGGATCCATTTTGCAGCTCATAGACTTCTATTATGACGGAATGAATAACGTAATGCCTCTAAAGGCATTCAGTTATGCATTTCGTCATAAAATTGCGTTATGGTCCGTGGCAACGGAATCCATAAGGCAATTCTGCTTTTACCACCAAATGAAGCGTGAACGAATTTTAAATTATGAAATTCGCTCATCTCTAGTTATCAGTAGTGGCAGCAGTAGCTGTGGCTGCAGCAGTGCAGTATGGAAAATGACAGAAAAAGCAGGAAATGTGCGACTGCATAGGGGTAGTAGTAGTGGCAGTAGGGGGAGTAGGAACTGCAACAGCAGCAGCAGCAATTTAGTATGGAACATAATGAATATGAAGACAGTGGGACCATTCATCTGGCGATAGCCACTGTCAGTAATAGCCTAATTATTCATTGGGAGAGCTATATAGTGTGGTTGAAAAAATACATAATGTTTTTTTTGCCCTACATGACACACCTAGGTTTTACAGCAGGTCAAAAAAATATTTTTCATTAGATCTCAGATCTGACTACCAATCAGACCCCCAATGTTAATCAGACCTTAGGTCACAGTCCCAAACAGACACAAATGTTAATAAGATCCTCAATCAAACCTCAGATCAGACCCCCAATGTTAATAAGACCCCAATCAGATCTCAGCTCAGACCCCAATGTGAATGACCCAAATCAGACCTCAGATAAGAGCCCCATTATAAATAAACCACCAACATTCAGACCTCAGATGCCTCATATTAGCAGCCCCCAGCCCTGTGGGGGAAAAAGTGCATCTTATGTGGCAAAAAATGCAGTAAGTCCATCAAGTTTAACCAGGGGATTAAAGATAATGAAAAGTAAGGGAAATAGAGTGAGAAAACAGAATTCTACCATTTTCATAAGCATTAATGATATTTATTCCTAAAAATTCAAATACTGTAAGCCTTTTTAAAAACCATTACACTTTCCTGCTGTGACCACCTCCTAGCGTAGATGTTCACAGATTCAAAGGTCTTGTGGTAAAGAAGCCTTGTTGTCTCTAGAGACTGAATTTTTCTTCTTCAGGTGGAGAAAGTACCATTTGTCTTTTGTGAGGATTTACATGGAACAGCTTTTCATCATATTTTTTGTATGGGCCATTAAATATAATCATGACTACCCCCCTTGGCGCCTTTTCTCAAGACTAAATACGTTTATTTTTTAAAATATTTTCTCCTCATGCATCTTATCAATTTGATAATTCTTCTTTGTACCTTTGGCAGCTCTAAGTTATTCTTTCTATGAGCTAGTGCCCAGAACTTACCTGCATATTCTGGATGAGGTCGCTCCTAAACTTTGTAAGGTAGTAATATCCCTGTCTCATGAGTCCATGACAATATTCTGCAGGCCTTATAAGCAGTTGATTGACATTGTATGCTGTTATTTAATCTATGATCTACAAGTAATCCCAAATCCTTCTATATAAGTGACTCTCCCAGTGTATACATCTACAGTAGGACATATAAGGCTACTTTCACACTAGTGTTTTTGCCGGATCCGGGAGGGTTCAGCAAAAAGGCTTCTGTTACTGATAATACAACTATCCGCATCCGTTATGAACGGATCCGGTTCTATTATTTATAACAAACATTGCCAAGACGAATCCATCATAAACTCCATTGAAAGACAATAGAGGACAGATCCATTTTCTATTGTGGCAGATTGTGGCAAGAAAATGGATCCGTCACCATTGACTTGCATTGGGGGTCATGCCAGATCCGCCTTGCTCCGCAATCTGCATCCCAGGTCGGAAAGAAAACTACAACATGTTGCAGTTTGCTCTCCGGTATGGGAACGCAACTAAACAGAATGGAATGCATTTTGGAGCATTCCGTTCTTTTCAGTTCAGTTTTGTCTCCATTGACAATGAATAGGGACAAAACTGAAGCGTTTTTTTACGGTATTGAGCCCCTATGACGGATCTCAATACCGTAAAACTAAAACGCTAGTGTAGTGTGAAAGTAACCTAATACATGTAGATTACTTGTACCCAGAGGGGCTGCCTGAGTTATTTTTTTGTTCTTTGTATGATTCTAACTAATCAAATGTAAGGGGTTTACAATTCACTTACTTAATTTGCAGTGGCTCCTTTCTCAGATTTCACTGATACAGTATGACCTGTGATGTCAGCTTCTCTCCCAGCTCTGATGATGTCTCATACACAAGCCTGAGGGAGCAGATGTGTCTGTGCACAAGTCATCACTGTGCTGGCCATGCCCCCATTCATCTCTCTGGATTCTTCAGGAAAGATTAACCTCTTCAGCAGCACAGACTCAGGGCTGGAGGCTTTGCAGGGCAGCTGAATGCAGTGAAGAGACAAATGCTGGGCACAGGAACTGATAGACTGGAGGAGTTCTGCAGAGCATTGCACAAGACAAACTAGGGTGAGATTCTGTGTGTATCAGCAGTGTACTTGTATTGTACAGCTGGTACTTGAAGTCCTACACATACAACATGCTGCTGAGTATCCCAGCAGTCAAGTATTTTACTCAGGGCAGCACTTTTATTCACTCTCTTTGCAGAGCAGGGGTGGAGCACACATATTCTTGAGAAAACCTCAGGGATTGTTGTTATTTCAAGTAAACTAAGGGCCATAAAAGAACCGGGGAAATAAGGAAATAGAACTTGTTTGCCTAAAATTTGCTTAGCTTTTGTATTTATTGCTGACCATCAGATTTACAGTGCTATATTTTTTTTTTACATAGCTCAGGCAACCCCTTTACCTACATTTATCAACATTAAACTTAATTTGCCAAGTTGATGCCCAAACATTCAGAGAGTCAAAGTCAGCTGGTAGTTTATGGACATCTTCCATAGACTGCACAGTGTACATAGCCTTGTGTCATCTCCAAAAATAGAAGCAGTGCTGATAGTCCCATGCTCAATATCAATAATAAATAAGCTGAATAATAGGGGACCCAGGACTGAACCATAGGGTACATCACTGATAAGCGGGAACCATTCAGAATAGGAATCATTGACAACTATCTGGACATGTCCCTTCAGCCAGTTTTCAATCCCATTAGAAACTATACTTTCTAGGCCAATTGACTAGAGATGAGTGCACCACTCATGATTCGGTTCAGTTTAGGTTTGCAAATTTTAGAAAAAGTTCAGTTCAGACCCAAATCAGACCTGTTCTGAAGTTGCTCTTATTGCCCTGAAAACTGGTATATAACGCTCTCTAGTTTCTGAGGTCTGAGAATTTTTAGAAAAACATCTCTTTTTGATTATTTTTTAATAATTTTTTTCCTCTCCCGCCTCTCTTCTCCCCAATTTCTCGAATGCAATGACAACAATAGTAAATTATGTCTGAATGACAGTGTGTTGTAAGGGTATTTTACATACATAATTAAGTACAGATTGGTTCTGTTTCACGGTCCCTCCCATGACAGGGGTGAGAAGATCAAGGAGACTGGCGGAACATGAGGGTATCTGACAGTCTCTCTGTTTTCTCCTTGCAGTTTTGTTTGACCACTCCCCTTGTCAGGTGCAGCTTGTTGTCATTACTGAGGCTCTATTTAGTTCTGACTCCCACTGCTTACCATGCGGTTGATATTTCCTGCTGGAGTTGGTTGAGCTGGTGTGTTGTTCCTTTGGATCTCCTGCTCCTCTATTCTGCTTTCAATAAGTGCATTTTGTTGTTCGCTTTCTAGGCCTCAGGGAGATACTGGTTCCTTCATCTGGGAAGGAACCAGTAGTCTCATTCCCTGCCACCACTCCTAGGGCTTTCCAGGGTCTCCAGGGCTTAGATTTCGGTGTACGAGTATTCCCACCTTCAGGGTCTACTCATACTGGCAGGAATCAGGGAGAGGTCTAGGGATTCCTAGCAGGTCACCATCCCTCTCCCTTAGCTTTGGGGCCTAGACTCCTGTCTATTTTCTTCTGTGCGTTGTGGTGTTTTCCTCTCCCCTATACTTGTGACATTATCAACCGCCTTAAACCGTCATTTTGTTTGTCAGTGCACCGATGGACACTGTTTCCGCACTGGTCTATCGTTTGCATCGTTTGCAGGGACTGTCTTTGCAGGTGGCTGACCTCCGCATGATCGTCTCTCAGTTTCAAAGACCACTGGCGACAGCTTCCAGCAGCGGGAACCAGGCCTGCCCGGAACCTAAGGTTGCAATAGGTTTTACGGGGGAAGTGACAACTTTGTTCGGTTCAGGGAGTCATGCAAACTATATTTTAGACTATGTCCTGACTGTTCTGGGGACGAGAGTCAAATAGTGGGGATTATTATTTTGTTACTGATAGGTGTTTTTCTTTGCCGACCGGATCACAATCCCTCCGGTCAGTAGATTAATTTTTCAGAGCTTTGGGACTTATCTACGATGACAGATCAGGTCTCCCTGACCGAGACTAAGTTGCGTGGTTTATGGCAGCGAGAATGTTCTGCTGAGTCCAATTGCTCAAGTTTTTAGGAGATGGGCAACTGATACTGAGTGGAATGACCCAGCCCTCCGTAGTCAATTCTGTCAAAGGTTATCCGAGAACCTGAAGGATGCATTGGCATTTCACGAATATACAGAGTCATTGGAGGCAGCAATGTTTCTGGCTGTATGTATTGATAGACGACTGAGGGAGAGGTCTATCATATGGAGAGGCGGCCTATTCCGACATTTTGGGTAGGGAGGCACTTAAGCTCATGTCTGATGATGAGCCAATGTAGTTGGGGGATGTCACTCCTGGACCTGGTAATAAAAACATTAGGGTTAAGAAAATACTCAGCTTTTTCTGTGGTAATGGGGGACATTTTGTTAACGTATGTCCTTATGCTAAACGTCAAGGTGAAAAAGTCCTCTTCTCACTCTTTGAGGTGTGGGTGGGGAATCTGAGAATGTACTTTTGTCATTTACCAGTAGTACCTGATTTCTCCTGCCTGCCAAGCTGGCTCTAGACTCCAAAACTGTGGGAATTTATATATTTATTGACAGTGGGGCAGGGGTTAACCTAGTGGATGGCCAATTCATCCGTATGCATGGTTTGACAACAAGTGCATTGACAAAAATATATCAGTGTTTTCAATTGATTCCGCTCCACTCTCACAAAAGTATTTGTCCTAAATAGTGCAGGACATTCGCCTAAAGGTGGGAGATTCTCGTCAAGAATCCATTTCATGTTTTGTGCTGGAGGGTCTGCCTGCTCCTCTGTAGTGATGAGCGGGAGGTGCCATATTCAATTTTGCGATATTTTGCGAATATTCGATTGAATATTCGTCAAAATTGAATATTCGTCATTATTCTATTTATCGTGAATAATATGCAATTTAATTATTCGCGTTTTGCAAATTGAACTATGAATAGGGTATTAAGGCAACTTTACTATTGGTTGGCTTGATAGAATTAACGAATATAGAGAATACAGCCCTATATTCGTTATCTTCGCTAATTCTAGCAAGCCAATAGGAAAGTTGCCTATAGACAGCTCTAAGTTGGATGCGCAATGCGAAAATATTAATTTACCCATTATTCTATTTTTTGCCAAAAATAGGCAAAGTAATATTTTCGCATTGTGCATCTAACTTAGAGCTGGGTACAGTCAACTTTGCTATTGGGTTGGCTTGCTAGAATTAGTGAATACAGAGAATATAGCGCTATATGCGTATTCGTCATATTCGTTAATTCTACCCAGCCAAACAATAGTAAAGTAAGTTGCATATACACAGCTCTAAGTTAGATGAAATGAGACTAATATTACTTCATATTCTCGCATTGCACATCCAACTTAGAGCTGCGTATAGGCAAGTTTACTTGTATTGCTAGAATTAGCGAAGATAACGAATATAGCGCTATATTCTCTATCTTCGTTAATTCTAGCAACCCAGGCAACCAATAGGAAAGTTATACCCCGATCAAAGTTTCATTCGCAGTACGCAAAAATTACATAATGTAAAATTTGCGTACTGCGAATGACACTTTGAATGCGCTATGACTTTCCTATTGGTTGACTTGCTAGAATTAATGAAGATAGAGAACATAGCGCTATATTCTCTATCTTCGTTAACGGTATCTTATTCTTCGGTTCTGATTGAAAAAAAAAAAGGAAAAACAACAACAACAAAAAATGAGTATTCGTTTTTACGAATATATAGCACTATATTCTAAATATTTGCAAATTAGCGAAGTGTCAATATTCGTAAAAAATATTCGCTATTCAAATATTCGCACTCACCACTACTCCTCTGGTAGGTTTACTGTGGTTATCCAAACATAACCCTACCATTGACTGGCAAGCGGGACAGATTCTTGATTGGAGTGATTTATGCATAGACAACTGTCTTAGCTTGTCGCTTTCTGGTGTAACCACTAAAGTTGTACCTTCGTTTATTTCAGATTTTTCTGATGTATTCTCTAAAAGTGGAGAGTAGGAGTTGCCTCCACATCGGAAGTATGATTGCCCCGTCAACATTGTTCCCGGAGCTAAATTGCCCAAGTCTGTATAATCTTTCCGAGCCGCCATGTGAGAATATATCACCGAGAGTTTGGCCAACGGTCATGTTAGACCCTCCAAATCCCCAGTGTTTGCAGGGTTCTTCTTTGTTAAGAAAAACGACAGAATTCTTAGGCCGTGTTTAGACTTCTGTGAGCTTAATCGCATTTCTGTCGGTGATCCTTATCCCCTTGCTTTGATCCCGGACTTTTTCAATCAGATTGTCGGTGCCAAGGTGTTCTCGAAATTGGATTTGAGGTGGGCATATAATCTGATAAGGATCAAGAAGGGGGACGAATAGAAGACGGCCTTTAATATCCCTGAGGGTCATTTTGAAAATATGATCATGCCTTTTGGGTTAACCAATGCTCCTGCGGTTTTTCAACATTTCATCATCGACAGCTTTCATCATCTGGTTGGCAGGTTTATGGTGGTGTATCTGGATGATATTTAAATTTATTCCCCTGACATGGAGACGCATCAGGATCACGTAAGACAGCTCTTACAGATTCTTGAGGGAGAGTAAATTGTATGCTAAGATGGAGAAGTTTTTATTTGGGGTTTTGGAAGTGCAATTCCTGGGTTACCTACTCTCATCTTTGGGTTTTCGTATGGATCCAGAGAAAGCTGTGTTGGACTGGGATCGACCCGAAAATCTGGAAGCGGTCATGCGATTTTTGGGGTGCACCAACTACTACCGTAAATTTATCTTGAATTACTCGACTGTTGTTAAACCATTAACAGATATGACTAAGAAAGGTGCAGATGTCTCAGTCTGGTCAAATGTGGCATTACAAGCCTTTTTAGCGGTGAAGGAGTGTTTTGCTTCTGCTCCTATACTGGTGCAACCTGATGTGTCACAGCCATTAATTGTGGAAGTTGGTGCATCCAAGGTAGGGGTTGGATCGCAGGGTCCTTCTCCTAACAAATGGCGCCCATGTGCTTTTTTTTTCTAAAAACACTCTCTAATGCTGAAAGAAATTCTGATGTAGGTCAGGGGTACTCAAGTACTTTTTGTAAAGGTCCACATACCTGAGTCTGCTGTAGGATGAAGGTCCGAGCTGCAAAACAAAAAATATATATAAGGAGGGACAACTCCATTCGCGTGTAGCGCTACCTTATTATTATTTTTTTACAATAATCCATACCTCCAAGCCCACCTAATCTCCTTTCTGCTGATCAAACAGTAAAAATGTCCTTTTAGTGCCCCCTAAAAATAATGATGCCCCTCAGACAGTATGATATCCCTTTAGTACTCCACAGAGTATGATACCCCTAAGTGCACCCTCACAACAGGGTGATCCCTTAGTGTCCCCACACATTATGATGCTCCTTAGTGCCCCTGACACATTGTGATGCCTCCTCAGTTTCTCCCCACAGAGTATGAATACCCTAAGTGCCCCCTCGGAGTAGTAATGCCCTCTCTGTGCCCCTTTCACAGTAGTAATGCCCTATTTCTGCCCCTTCACAGTTGTAATGCCCTCATTATGCCCCCTTTACAGTAATAATCCCAATTGTTCCCCTTCACAGTAATAATCCCCATTGTGCCCCTTCATAGTAAAAATCCCCATTGTGCCCCTTCATAGTAATAATGCCCATTGTGCCTTCTTAATAGTAATAATGCCCATTGTGACCCCTTCTCAGTAATAATGCCCTCTGTGCCCCTCTATAGTAGAAATCCCCATTGTGCCCCCTTAATATAGAATTGCCCTCTATGCTAGTAATGCCCATTGGTCCCCCATCATAGTAGTAATGCCCTCAGTGCACTGTGCCCCCTCCACAGTAACAATGCCCATTGTGCCCCCTCAATAGTAGAAATGGCCATTGTGCCCCCTTTACATTAGCAATGCTCATTGTGCCCCCTCCATAGTACAAATGCCCATTGTGCCCCCTTCACATTAGCAATGCCCATTGTGACCCCTCCAGAGTAGAAATGCCCATTGTGCCCCCTTCACATTAGCAATGCCCATTGTGCCCCCTCCAGAGTAGAAATGCCCAGTGTGTCCCCTCCAAAGTAGAAATGCCCACTGTGCCCCCTCCAGAGTAGAAATGCCAATTGGGCCTGCTTCTACCATTAAGAGCGCCACCAGCCTGAATGAGGGGAGGAGCGCGGTGAGTGACAGGACCCTGTTCCCTGCGCACCAGCAATCAGCACTTCCATCTGTTTTCATGGAAGCGCTCCATGCTTCTGGACTGCGGCACCCGGGGCCGACCGCCCAACACTTAGCATGCCACTTCAGGGGTCCGGACAGCTGGCAACTGCAGTCTGGATTCGGAACGCGGTCCGCCAGTTAAGTACCCCTGATATAGGTAATAGAGAGTTGCTTTTGAGGAATGGCGTTATTGTTTGGAAAGTGCGATTCATCCCATTACGGTAATTACTGATCACAAAACTCTGGAACCCAAAGCAGGCCAGATGGGCGTTGTTTTTTACCAGATTTAATTTCATTGTCACCTATCGCCCGGGGGTTAAGAACGTCAAAGCAGATGCTTTGTTACATAGCTTTCCCGGGGGCGGATGGGTGGTTGTATCCGCCCTTTATCTTGAACTTGAGGCAGAGGTGTTGGAGGCCCAGGGAGATGCATCTGACTCTTGTCCTCCAGGGAAGATGTTTGTTTCTTCTGAACTACGGAACAAAGTGTTCCAGGAACATCACTGTATTGTTCTTATGAGACCCCCTGGGAGCAGATCCACGGTTGATTGCGTAAATGTATTGAGGGCCATGTGTCAGCCTGTGAGACTTGTGTGCATGCCAAGGTGACACCTACTCGGCCTTCAGGATCTCTACTTCCCTTGTCTATCCCGTCCTGACCGTGGACTCATTTGTCCATGGACTTTATCACAGATTTATTCAAAGATTAGACCGGCACTCTATATGTGTGTGAGCCCATAGATCACTTGATGGCCAACATTGTCATGAAAAATATAAAATTTATTACACAGTAGTTAATATAAATACGATGACAATAAAAAGTAAAAAGTAATAGAGCGTAGATGACTACACTGTCAGGTGTATTTAACTTATACACATGACATTTGATGATATACAATGATTACCCAATTAAATGGTATTGGGTATATCAGAAACAGCACATCCATAGCTCGTCAGCTAAAATCAAAGTTGAGCTTTGTGAGACACAATTATCGCCTTCAACATATATATGCACGCCCACACCTACCCTATTGGTATCAGATGTGTCCAAAATACACACAATGATGTTTAGGTGTATCTGATGCAGCACGTCCGTGGTTCACCAACTGGTCAGAGTTAGACTATATACGACGTGATGAAGAAACTGCAACATATACACCTGCAGCCAATTGTGTCCACACTGTATTTACCAGTATTTGCAACATATGAGTAAAGTCCACTTTTGTAGATTATTTTGTAGTTCTATTGATGTTTATCTCTTTGGGCTGATCTCGATTGCCTGGGTGTCCAATCAGATGTGTTTCTGTTATCAATGATGGCAAACAATTGTGCGAGTGGCGGTTGGGGTTTTTTCATAAGTTAGCTGTCTATGACTCCCATATCAGCCGTGGTATTGGTGTTAAAAGGTAAGCGCTTCTTACCTAATGTTGTCCGGGCTTTTCTGTATATACTTACAGACCATGGATTTTACTGTGCGGTGCACTTTAGCATAAGGACTTGTTCTACCGCCGGCGATGGTCTCCGATACCGGCGTCACCTGACTTGCGTCCAAGTCTCGAGAGATTTGTGTACGCGGGTTCATGTGAGCCAAACAGATTTGTAGAATGGAGCGCTCCAATGTTTCAAGTATCCCGGTATTAATAGATGATCAAAGGCCTCTTTTTACACCTTATCTTTCATTGGGAGAGTGTTGCTTTCACAGTGGCAGCTGAAATTACACGGTATCCCCTCTGATGTGGTGTCTGATAGGGGGGCTCAGTTTGTTTCCAGATTCTGGATGGCATTCTGTACTCGCCTGGGGGTCCAATTGTCCTTCTCTTCAGCTTTTCATCCTCAGTCGAACTAACAGACTGAGCACATTAACCAGAATCTGGAGACTTATTTGAGATGTTTTGTCTTGGATAATCAGGAGTGCAGCGTCCCACTCAGGACACGTAGGAACTGGCAAATTACTGTAAACTGCATTTCTGTGTTGCATGTCATTTTGCATTTATACACATGTTGTATCCCTGTTCATAGGCTGGTAAGTTGTAATTTATACATCCCACCACTAGATAGCACTTAGCCCATATAAAACACCTTAGTCAGGCTAAGTGTGGTAAGTTAGTTAGTTCAGTGGGTTCTGAATTGAGTGAGAGTTCAGTGTGCAGACTTCACACCACAGAGTAGTGAGTGGAGCCAAATTCAACTATGTTGTAGTACCAAGCTATGAGGCACAGGATTTTCCTCCTGTTGTCAGACTGTATTCTTACATCCTGACCAGAGGAGAGTGTTTTCCTCCCTGGAAGAGAACCAAGCAGAGTAAGTGAATCATCGGTGATAACAGCCAATACCTAAGGCTTATGGGCACCTTTGCGCATGGTGGAGGACAATCTAGCTACAGGCAGCCTCACCATAAAGTATAGAAGACAGATTAGCTACTTGTCCCAAGAGCTTGGAAGAAACAGGAAAGATATAGGACTGAGCATACCAGCAAGGAAAAGGTACTACTTCACCACAGCCTGAGTCAGGACCTAGCAAAACCTATTAACAGTGGATCAACAGAATTCCTCTATATACCCAGAGACTGTATTATATCTGGATGTTTATGATGTAAACAAAACCAGCAACAGTAAAAGATGTCAGTTGTATCTTACCACTGTCTACCTCATTATTCAATATTGGTACTATAATTGGTTGTACCACCATTAACAGTACTGGCGTCACGACAAATACCATCAAGGGACCAAGCCGCCACAAGCACCCTAAGCACCATTAACATCAGGGTACCTCAACCACCATCTTGGCTGGTGCTTCCTTATCACAGAGTGTGCCCCGGAGGATCTCGTGCTATCTTCCCCTTCACTGCGCTGCCGCCCAGGGAGGCTTTCTGCTAACCGTGAGTAAAACCTATAAACTGTAATTTCCCATCGGCCCACCATGTACCTCATATGTATCCCCAGCGGACTGACATGCTGCAGAAGGTGTGGTCTTCAGTTTTGTCGTTGGCTGAGTTTTCTTTTAATAATCGTAGGCAGGAGTCCACTGATAAGTTGCCGTTTTTCGGAGCATATGGGTTCCATCTGCAGTTTTCCGGTACTGAGACCTCTAGTATACCAGAAGAAGAAAGATTTTCCTCTTCATTGACTTATATTTGGCGGAAA
Organism: Bufotes viridis; assembly: GCA_033119425.1. Classification (NCBI taxonomy): domain Eukaryota; kingdom Metazoa; phylum Chordata; class Amphibia; order Anura; family Bufonidae; genus Bufotes; species Bufotes viridis. The sequence continues at coordinate 117,803,749 of CM065597.1, read as the reverse complement.
ATTAAAAACAATTAAAAAAAATGGACAAAAAGTATAAACGTATGGCTGACAAGAGACGTATGAGTGGTCCGGACCTGAGAGTGGGTGATTCTGTGTGGCTGTCCACAAGAAACATTAAGTTAAAGGTACCTTCTTGGACGTTGGAGTCATGGGTCATATAAGATTTCTGCAACTATTAATCCGGTTGCTTTTCATCTTGACCTCCCACAGGCTTTAAAAATTCATAATGTTTTTCACAAATCATTACTGAAAAGATATGTCGAACCTGCTGAACTGTCCTCCTCACCTTCTGCTCCTTTCTTGGTGGACGGTAATTTTGAATTTCAGATTGCCAGGATAGTGAACTCACCAATAGAGTTGAGCGAACACCTGGAAGTTCGGGTTCGCCAGGTTCGGCCGAACTTTGCCACAAAGTTCGAGTTCGGGACCCCAAATTGACCCAGAACCCGAACCCCATTGAAGTCAACTGGAACCTGAACTTTGGGGAACAAAAATGGCTCTAAAAAGTAATGGAAAGTTTTAGAGAGTTGCAAAAGGAAGCAAAATGGGGGTAAGAGCTGGACAATTGCCCTGCAAACAAATGTGGATAGGGAAATGACTTAAAATAATATAAAATACATAAACATTAAAAACAATAATCTTGAACTAGGAGGAGCAAGTCCATACAGAGTAGGAGGTTGAGGAGGCGGTGGACGTAGCGGTGTAGGTGGAAGCGGTGCTGGAGGAGGTAGTCGTCAACAACACTGTTTTTTGTTTTTGAGTTTTGTTTTTTTGTTGTTGTTTTTTTAAGAATTTGGGTAGACACCAAAGCATTTGGAAATATAGAAAAGAAAACAAAGAGAGTATGGAGTAAAACAAAGGCTGGGTGAGGCCGGTATAAATGTCTATTCTGCACAAGGTATGGACAAGTCCTGTGGGATCCATGCCTGGTTCATTTTAATGAACGTGAGCTTGTCCACATTGGCTGTGGATAGGCGGCTGCGCTTGTCTGTGATAACGACCCATGCCATGCTAAACACACGTTCAGACAATACACTGGCTGGCCAGCACCTACAAGGTCTAAAGGGCAAGCTCAGGCCATGTGCCCAATTTGTACACCCAGAAGTTGAATGGGGCAGACCCATCAGTCAGTACGTGTAATCATGTGTACACATTCTGTTCCACCATGTTGCTGAAATGCTGCCTCCTGCTAAGATATTCCATATCAGCTAGTGGTGCTGGTTCTTGTGGTGTGCTGACAAAGTTTTTCCACATTTCTGCCATGCTAACCCTGCCTTTTGAGGTGCTGACGGTGCCCCAGCTGCGTTGGCGACTTCTTCCTCCTCCTCTGCCTTCAACTTGTGCTTCAACTGAGGGTCCTCCTCCTCCTCCAAACTGTGCCCTGCCTGGACCATTGTGTACCTGGCCTATGTTGGTGCAGGAACCCACCCTCCGAGCCACTTGTGAATGACTGGCCTGATAACTGTGGAAATGATCCTTCTTCCTCCTCCTCTTCCTCCTGTGCCACATCCTCTTCCATCATTGCCCAAAGCGTTTTTTCAAGGAGACATAGAAGAGGGATAGTAATGCTGATCACGGCGTCATCGTAATTTTGAAATGCTGGTATTCAGGGCCAGGGATCGTGGATGGGTTGAGGGGTACTTCCTCTTTCTATCTAGTGTTTGGGAGATGGACAGCCGAACACTTCCATGGGACATTGTGGAGATGCTTGGTGACGGTGACAGAAGTGGTGTCGTTGCTGCCACATCCTCTGTTTGCTGGCTGGCAGGTGCCACTCTCACTCCAGAGTGGGAGGAAGAGGCCGAGACTGCAGCAGAAGAGGGAGCAGGAGGAGCCTGATACCTTTCTTGATTTTTAGGGGTTAACTCCACTGCAGCTCGTGCTTTGCATTTAGATGCCTGGTCATGCAGATTGTGCTCAGGTTTAGAATGTTTATGCCTCACTTCAGGCTCTGATTGCACAGCGTGCAAACCACTTATGTCTTGTCATCAGTACATTGTCTGAAGAACTACCATGCCAGGGAACTCCTTGGAGCTGGCATTAGTGTGCTTGGTCCCTGGGTGCAGTGGTCAGTAGCAGGTGTACTGTCTAGGGGACTGCCACTCTGCTTTTGCACCCTGCTCCCTCTTTTGCTGTGCTGGAGGCTCCGTGCAACCACCACCTCTTCTTCTGAACTGCACACCTCACTCGCATGACCTTGATTCCATGTGGGGTCTAGGACCTCATCATCCTCCACATCATCTTCCACCCACTCTTCAACCCTGCCCTCCTTGTCAGTCTGCCCACTGCAGAAAGGGACAGCAGTTGGCACCTGTGTTTCGTCATCATCAGAGATGTGCTGCGGTGGTCCTCCCATGTCCACATCCTGAAACATAAGTGGTTGGGCATCGGTGCACTCAATCTCTTCCATTTCTGGGGCAGGGCTGTGGATGGCCCATGGAAACCCTGCCAGAAGAGTGATCAAAAAGCATAAGAATCTTCTGAATGACTTGGGGCTAACAGTGCTTGGCTTATTTGCAAGGGGGTAAGGTGAAAGACAGATGCCCATGGACTGCAGGTGCCAACTCTGAGCTTTCAGCAGGGGATCGGGTGGGAAACAATGTGAAGGAACTGATGGCACTGTCAGCCACCCAATCTACTATCGTCTGTACTTGTTCTAGCCTCACCATTCGTAGAGAGGCATTACGGCCTACAAAATAACGATAAATGTTCTGTCGCCTAATCGCACCTTGCAACAGGAGCTCCACCACCACCAGCAGCACCACGACAATCACCCAGCAATCTAAACGCCGTCGAATTTACAGAAAATATTTCCCAGTCAGGTATGCAGTGCAAGTGAAGTTTGAAAGCAAAAAGGGGTACAGATCACCCAGCCAGCAATCTAAACGCCGCCGAATTTACAGAATATATTTCCCAGTCAGGTATGCAGTGCAGGGGTTGTTTGAAAGAAAAAAGGGGTACAGATAAACCAACAATCTAAATGCCGCCGAATTTACAGAATATATTTCCCAGTCAGGTATGCAGTGTAGGGGTAGTTTGAAAGAAAAAAGGGGTACAGATCAACCAACAATCTAAACGCCGCCAAATTTACAGAAAATATTTCCCAGTCAGGTATGCAGTGCAGGGGTAGTTTGAAAGAAAAAAGGGTACAGATCACCCAGCCAGCAATCTAAACGCCGCCGAACTTACAGAATATATTTCCCAGTCAGGTATGCAGTGCAGGGGTAGTTTGAAAGAAAAAAGGGGTACAGATCACCCAGCAATCTAAATGCCACGAATTTACAGAATATATTTTCCAGTCAGGTATGCAGTGCAGGGGTAGTTTGAAAGAAAAAAGGGGTACATATCACCCAACAATCTAAACGCCGCAGAATTTACAGAATATATTTCCCAGTCAGGTGTGCAGTGCAGGGGTTGTTTGAAAGAAAAAAGGGGTACAGATCTCCCAACAATCTAAACACCGTCGAATTTACAGAATATATTTCCCAGTCAGGTGTGCAGTGCAGCGGTTGTTTGAAAGAAAAAAGGGGTACAGGTCAACCAATATTCTAAACTGGTCGAATATACAGAATATATTTCCCAGTCAGGTATGCAGTGCAAGTGTAGCTTGAAAGCAAAAATGGGTACAGATCATCCAGCCAGCAATCTAAACGCCGCCGAATTTTCAGAATATATTTCCCAGTCAGGTGTGCAGTGCAGGGGTAGTTTGAAAGAAAAAAGGGGTACAGATCACCCAACAATCTAAACGCCGTCGAATATACAGAATATATTTCCCAGTCAGGTATGCAGTGCAGAGGTAGTTTGAAAGAGAAAAAGGGTACAGATCACCCAGCCAGCAATCTAACCGCCGCCAAATTTACAGAATATATTTCCCAGTCAGGTATGCAGTGCAGGGGTTGTTTGAAAGAAAAAAGGGGTACAGATCAAACAACAATCTAAACGCCGCCAAAATTATAGAATATATTTCCCAGTCAGGTATTCAGTGCAGGGGTAGTTTGAAAGAAAAAAGGGGTACAGATCACCCAGCAATCTAAATCCAGCCGAATTTACTGAATATATTTCCCAGTCAGGTGTGCAGTGCAGGGGTTGTTTGAAAGAAAAAAGGGGTACAGATCTCCCAACAATCTAAACACCGTCGAATTTACAGAATATATTTCCCAGTCAGGTGTGCAGTGCAGGGGTTGTTTGAAAGAAAAAAGGGGTACAGATCTCCCAACAATCTAAACACCGTCGAATTTACAGAATATATTTCCCAGTCAGGTGTGCAGTGCAAGTGTAGTTTGAAAGTAAAAATGGGTACAGATCATCCAGCCAGCAATCTAAACGCCGCCGAATTTACAGAATATATTTCCCAGTCAGGTGTGCAGTGCAGGGGTAGTTTGAAAGAAAAAAGGGTACAGATCACCCAACAATCTAAACACCGTCGAATTTACAGAATATATTTCCCAGTCAGGTGTGCAGTGCAGGGGTTGTTTGAAAGAAAAAAGGGGTACAGATCTCCCAACAATCTAAACACCGTCGAATTTACAGAATATATTTCCCAGTCAGGTGTGCAGTGCAGCGGTTGTTTGAAAGAAAAAAGGGGTACAGGTCAACCAATATTCTAAACTGGTCGAATATACAGAATATATTTTCCAGTCAGGTATGCAGTGCAAGTGTAGCTTGAAAGCAAAAATGGGTACAGATCATCCAGCCAGCAATCTAAACGCCGCCGAATTTTCAGAATATATTTCCCAGTCAGGTGTGCAGTGCAGGGGTAGTTTGAAAGAAAAAAGGGGTACAGATCACCCAACAATCTAAACGCCGTCGAATATACAGAATATATTTCCCAGTCAGGTGTGCAGTGCAAGTGTAGTTTGAAAGCAAAAAGGGGTACAGATCACACAGCCAGCAATCTAAACGCCGCCGAATTTACAGAATATATTTCCCAGTCAGGTGTGCAGTGCAGGGGTAGTTTGAAAGAAAAAAGGGGTACAGATCACCCAACAATCTAAACGCCGTCGAATATACAGAATATATTTCCCAGTCAGGTGTGCAGTGCAAGTGTAGTTTGAAAGCAAAAAGGGGTACAGATCACCCAGCCTGCAATCTAACCGCCGCCGAATTTACAGAATATATTTCCCAGTCAGGTATGCAGTGCAGGGGTAGTTTGAAAGAAAAAAGGGGTACAGATCATCCAACAATCTAAACGCCGACGAATATACAAAATATATTTCCAAGTCAGGTATGCAGTGCAGGGGTAGTTTGAAAGAGAAAAGCGGTAGAGATCACCCAGCCAGCAATCTAAACGCCGCAGAATTTGCAGAATATATTTCCCAGTCAGGTATGCAGTGCAGGATTAATTTGAAAGAGAAAAGGGGTAGATATCACCCAGCCAGCAATCTAAACGCCGCCGAATTTACAGAATATATTTCCCAGTCAGGTATGCAGTGCAGGGGTTGTTTGAATGAAAAAAGGGGTACAGATCACCCAACAATCTAAACGCCGTCGAATTCACAGAATATATTTCCCAGTCAGGTGTGCAGTGCAAGTGTAGTTTGAAAGCAAAAATGGGTACAGATCACCCAGCCAGCAATCTAAACGCCGCCGAATTTACAGAATATATTTCTCAGTCAGGTATGCAGTGCAGGGGTAGTTTGAAAGAAAAAAGTGGTACAGATCACCCAAAAATCTAAACGCCGCAGAATTTACAGAATATATTTCCCAGTCAAGTATGCAGTGCAAGGGTAGTTTTAAACAGAAAAGGGGTACAGATCACCCAGCCAGCAATCTAAACGCCGCCGAATTTACAGAATATGTTTCACAGTCAGTTATGCAGTGCAGGGGTAGTTTGAAAGAGAAAAGGGGTACAGATCACCCAACAATCTAAACGCCCCCCAATTTACAGAATATATTTTTCCCTGTCAGGTATGCAGTGCAGCAGGAACACACCCTCCAAGCCACTTGTGAAGGACTGGCCTAATAACCGTGGAAATGTCCACCCACAATCTAAGAGCTTGATTTTCTGATTATATTTCACTCTCAGAAATGGAGTGCACACCGCAGGGGTACTTTATGGCAAAAAAAAGTGATTTTATTTTCACCCACAATGTCACAGTTGTATTTACTTTAGATTTCAATATCAGAAATGCAGTGCAGTCCAGCAGCTCACTCTTCCAAGTCACACCTGGCCCTAGTTAGCACCTTTCTGAATTCGATCACCCTTGCTTTGCTCACAGACGTTCAAAAACGCACTTTAGCAGCCCTTTTTACCCTAGATGAACTCTCTGTGGTTCTCAATCAGATGCCCCTCGGTAAAAGTCCTGGCCCAGACGGCCTCCCAGTTCCCTATTATAAAACCTTTAGTCAACAACTCTTGCTCCATCTCCTGGAGGTTTGCAATCTCTCCCTTAAGGGTAGCCCCCTTTCTCATGACATGGCGACAGCACACATAGCACTGATTTCAAAGGAGAGGAAGGACTCCAAACATAGTAACATAGTATATAAGACCGAAATAAGACATTTGTCTATCCAGTTCGGCCTGTTTCCTACAAGTTGATCCAGAGGAATGCAAAAAACCCCTGTGAGGCAGAAGCCAATTTTCCCCACTTAAGGGGGAAAAAATTCCTTCCCGACTCCAATCAGGCAATCAGAATAACTCATGCGCGAATTACAGGCCTATCTCTTTATTAAACATAGACCTGAAGCTTCTGGCCAAAATGTTGGCCAGTCGCCTTACTAATTTCCTCCCCCTTTTGGTACATGGAGATCAGGTGGGCTTTATCCGTAATAGAGAGGGTAGGGACAATACATCTAGAGTTATCAATGTATTGAGCCATGCTAATCACACCTGTTCTCCTCTATTGTTTCTCAGCACTGATGCTGAGAAAGCATTTGAGAGAATTAACTGGGATTACTTGAAGCAGGCTCTGTTGCGTTTCGGCCTCCCTGATCTCTATGTACAGGCAGTTTTTGCTATGTATTCTTGCGCTACCTCTCTTGTCATGGTTAATGGAACCCTATCCCCTCCATTCCAAATACATAATGGCACCCGTCAGGGATGTCCGCTATCCCTCCTCCTATTTATCTTAGCAATGGAGCCCCTTCTTGCTACACTGAGAGCCGACCCCATTATCAAGGGCCCTAATTTAAGGGGAAGGGAACACAAAATAGCGGTTTTTGCAAATGATGTAATGATAATGACCACCAATCCCAAAGAATCTATTCCTACTATACAACAGCATCAACAACACTATGGAGCTTTATCTAACTTTAAAATTAACGCAAATAAATCGTTGATCTTAAGTACTGGGATCCCACATAACACTAAGCAGAGGCTGATGAAAGATTCTACCTTCAATTGGTCATCCCCTACCATTACATACTTAGGAGTAAATATTAGCCCGCAAGTTTCAGACCTTTTCTCCCTAAATGACACCCCTTTGAAAACATCTATCTTTCAAGCTATTGATAGGCTCAGCTCGTTGGCCCCCACACTCTCATGGTTTGGACGCAAAAATCTTCTCACATCCCTGATCTTGCTCCGGCTCACCTATCTCCAACAAGTGCTGCCGATTCCCATCCCTAAATCTTTCTATGCTTAACTCAGACAAAAGTTCTACATAGTAACATAGTACATAAGGTGGAAAAAAGACATCTGTCCATTCAGTTCGGCCTGTCATCCTGCTAGTTGATCCAGAGGAAGACAAAAAAAAACTGTGAGGTAGAAGCCAATTTTCCCAACTTAAGGGGAATCAAAAATTTCCCTACTGACTTCAATCAGGCAATCAGAATAACTCCCTGGATCAACGACCCATCTCTAGTAGCTATAACCTGTAATATTATTACTCTCCAGAAATACATGCAGGCCCCTCTTGAATTCCTTCATTGTACTCACCATCACCACCTCCTCAGGCAGAGAGTTCCATAGTCTCACTACTCTTACCGTAAAGAATCCTCTTCTATGTTTGTGTACAAACCTTCTTTCCTCCAGACGCAGAGGATGTCCTCTCGTCACAGTCAATGTCCTGGGGATAAATAGATGATGGGAGAGATCTCTGTACTGACCCCTGATATATTTATACATAGTTATTAGATCTCCCCTCAGTCATCTTTTTTCTAAAGTAAATAGCCCAAATTTTGATAACCTTTCAGGTACAGTAGTTGCCCCATTCCAGTTATTACTTTAGTTGCCCTCCCCTGAACCCTTTCCAGCTCTTCTATGTCTGCCATGTTCACAGGAGCCCAGAACTGTACACAGTACTCCATGTGTGGTCTGATTTGTAAAGTGGTAGGACTATGTTCTCATCACGGGCGTCTATGCCCCTTTTGATGCAATCCATTATTTTATTGGCCTTGGCAGCAGCTGCATGACACTGGTTTTTGCAGCTTAGTTTGCTGTTTATTAAAATTCCTAGATCCTTTTCCATGTCAGTGTTACCGAGTGTTTTATTATTTAGTATGTACGGGTGGCTTGCATTATTCCTTCCCATGTGCATAACTTTACATTTGTCATTTACATTTGTGTTAAACCTCATCTGCCACTTATCTACCCAAGCCTCCAATCTATCCAGATCCCTCTGTAGCAGTATATTGTCCTCTTCAGTCTTAATTACTTTACACAGTTTAGTGTCATCTGCAAAAATTAATATTTTACTATGCAAGCCTTCTACAAGATCATTAATAAATATTTAGAAAATTATAGGACCCAGCACTGACCCCTGAGGTACCCCACTAGTGACAGTGACCCAATTTGAGTGTGTACCGTTAATAACCACCCTCTGTTTTCTGTCACTCAGCCAGTTACTTACCCGATTACAGACATTTTCTCACAGTCCGTGCATCCTCATTTTATATACTAACCTTTTATGTGGTACAGTGTCAAATGCTTTGGAGAAGTCCAGATATACAACATTCATAGATTCACCGCTGTCAAGTCTAGAACTTACCTCCTCATAGAAACTGATTAAATTAGTTTGGCATGACCGGTCCCTCATGAAGCCATGCTGATATGGCATTATTTGCTTATTTCAGTTGAGATCCTCTAATATAGCATATCTCAGAAAACCTTCAAACAGTTTCCCCACAACAGATGTTAAACCTACCGGCCTATAGTTTCAGGGCTCTGTTTTGGACCCTTTTTGAATATTGGCACCACATTTGCTATGCGCCAATCCTGTGGAACATTACCTGTCAGTATAGAGTCCACAAATATCAGAAACAATGGTCTGGCTATGACATTACCGAGGATTATCCTGTCCTCGGAGCCATGCTCGAAGGTTGGAGCTGGCTGAAATCCACGCATTGCTCAATCCCTTTCCCCTCCCTGCTTCTCACAGTTAGCGATATTTTAGGTACAACTGCTCCATCCTTATTAGGATCTTCATCTTGTAGGATAAGATCATCTCTTCTCCCTATCCTGTCTCTTCTTGACACCTCTGGTAGCTTACTTAACATAGAGGATATGAACATTCTACTAAATCCCCATCCATGCGATCTTACTTTAATGCCCCACCTCAGATATTTTATGTTCTTTTATGAACGCTGTCAATGGTGAACTGTTACGCCATATGGTATGGCTTGAATCGTAGATAGCCCTCCCTGATCCTCCTAAAAAGCTAATTTCCCAACTCTACAATAGGCTACGCTCTGCCCCTATACTAGCTAAGCCAGCTTTTATCCGCAGCTGGGAGAGGGACTTAGGGGTAGATATCCCCTTTTCTATACTCCCCCCGGCTACTTGAATCTCTGCATAGATCCTCCTGTTGTGTCCGTATTAAGGAAAATAACTACAAAAATTTAACCCAATGGTATATCGCACCCGTTAAAACTGCCCAATTTTCTGCAGTGGCCTCGGACTGATGCTGGAGGTGCTGGAGGGATAGGGGGACTTTCTTCCACTTATGGTGGGGTTGCCCTATAACAACAAATGGTGTTCCGACATATTTCTTCATAGTGATCAAATTTTGGGACTTCTATATAGATGTCTCCCTCTTGTGCTTTTTTATCCCTCTTCGAAGAAGGTAATACCGCCTCCCCTCCCTACCTCTTAAGACAATTGTTGATTGCAGCCCGTCTCCTTGTCATTGAAGGTCTCTTCATCCACCCAGCCACTTACAACACCAAGGGTCCTCGAAAGGTGACAACAAGCCCGTGGGAAGCCTGCTGTGGTTGGTCTTCCACCTCCTCAAAGCCACCTTCCTCCTCTGACTCCTCTTCTTTAGACTCCTCTCTCTGCGTTGCCGCAGGTCCAGCAATCGACGACGACAAGGCTGCCTCTAGTGGTGATGGTGACCACAACTCTTCTGCTCATCTACAGCCTGATCCAGCACCCTTCACAGGGCACGCTCCAGAAAAAACGCATATGGGATGAGGTCGATGATGTTGCTTTGGGTTTGACTGACCAGGTTTGTCACCTCCGCAAAAGGACGCATGAGCCTACAGCCATTGTGCATGAGCGTTCAGTAACACAGCCAAAAAATACCCAGCTCCGCAGAGTCTGTCCTCTTTTTTTTTAAATTAAAAAAATCTGTTCTTACCAGTTTAATCTCTGTTTTTTCCCCTACATAGGCCGGTGTATGGAATAGATTTTAGGAATCGGGAGATGGAAAAAGATGATTGGTCGGTCCTCTTCCTTACAATTTGGGGCACTGAACAGACTGATTAAAACTTATTTTACTGTGTCACTGAGCTTACGGCAGGGTACAAAAATGTTGCCTTGCACCCTCAAAAAAAAATCGCTGTAGATCGCAAACTTAACACCAAGCTCTGATATCAGATTCTTTCCTAATCTCTCCCTCACAGCAGCAGCATCCTATCCCTGCACCAGTAAGAGCTGACGTGACGTGCGGCGCTATGTGACTCCAGCTTATATAGAGGCTGGGTCACATGCTGCACTGGCCAATCACAGCCATGCCATTAGTAGGCACACATCTTAAACGCTTGTTGATTTGCTGCCCTGCAGCCTTTCAACAAGCTTTATTAAATGGCCGAACATCGAACTCGAACTTTTACGGAAAAGTCCGGGTACAAAAAAAACTAAAGTCTGGTACAAACCCGAACTTTATAGTTTGGGTTCGCTTAACACTATTCTTGTATGGTTAAACATCTTGCATACCAGAGCCAACAAGTTTCAATTGGTAGACCCTGATGCAGATGAAGAAATCCAACCTGAAGTGTCTGTTCTATGAACAGTGACTTCGACCCACCAACTCAAATCCAATTGTTTTAACAGTTTCTCCACCTGGATGTTGCTTGTTTGTGCTATAGCCTGTGTAGCTCAGTCTTACAAGTCGACATTACCAGAAGCTTTGCAAAGGTTGGCATCACTGCAAACATGCCTTTACCGCTCCTAATCTGGAAAGGTCCAAGAACATAATAATTCGCGCTATGCAACATGAATGTTATCCTAAAGAAATTAACTACCTCAGCGAGGGCTAAGCAGTCTACAAAGATAGCGCTTTGAAAAAGCTTGATCCCACCATTGACCAAAATGGGTTGCCAAGAAAAGAAGGATTCAGTAGTAGCATCTGTTGATGCCAGATGGGGAGTGTTCTGCCCAGCAGGGTTAGGGAAAATGATTACAGATCATATCTGCCAGGATGACTGTCAGAAATGCAGCATACACCGCAAATGTGCTATCTACCACAAAACCAGTGTGTTTGCAACCAACTATGTAAATGCGGAGTTCAAAAGGTTACTTTAAATGGCTGAAATACAGGGTAGGCCTCAGATCTGCTATGTATCACAAAACCAGTGTTTATTGCAACAAACTACAGAAATGCAGTATGTCACTGCTAAATTTTAAAATACGTTTTTGTGCGTTGTATGCCAAACTGCTCTGTGTAACAACAATACGGGTTTATTTCCCACAAAATTAGTATGCAGTATTTCACTACATATAAAACAAGAATCACAAAAATAAACGTGGCCTAAATGGGTGGGACTGCTCCAGACCCCAAACACTGTGGCGTGTTTCTAACTGGGGGGGCAGTTCCTCCGCATGTGGTTCGCAGTGAACGGCTATCCCCAGCAAAAATTGCATACAATGGAGGATGCCGGCGCGAACCACAAGCACCACACAAACATCCTACACAAAATAAAACATGTGCGGATGAAAATATATAAACACATAACTCACAGAAAAAAGATGCACCACATGGATAAGCAACTGACAACACTGGCTAATCCCTCACTCTGGTGTTAAAAGCTGAGAGATTCGCCAATATTTCCAATCAGGAACATATCGGAGCCCCTTTAGGCACCACTACACGGTATCTCAGCATGACATGGGGTCCTACCACTAGACTACCTATGGTGTGTGAACAAGGTCTGAACAGGTATTAAGTAGCCTACAGCCCCATCCCACTCACCTGCACTGCAGGACCAACAATGCAATGGGGAACAAATGAGGCCGCAAGCTACACCTACAACAGACCATGTGACACCGGCTTCCAGGTGCAACAGAATGTTTACAAGCCATATGCAATGGCACATTCAATACATATAAAACAAGAATCACAAAAATAAACGTGGCCTAAATGGGTGGGACTGCTCCAGACCCCAAACACTGTGGCGTGTTTCTAACTGGGGGGGCAGTTCCTCCGCATGTGGTTCGCAGCGAACGGCTATCCCCAGCAAAAATTGCATACAATGGAGGATGCCGGCGCGAACCACAAGCACCACACAAACATCCTACACAAAATAAAACATGTGCGGATGAAAATATATAAACACATAACTCACAGAAAAAAAATGCACCACATGGATAAGCAACTGACAACACTGGCTAATCCCTCACTCTTGGTCCTGCAGTGTAGGTGAGTGGGATGGGGCTGTAGGCTACTTAATACCTGTTCAGACCTTGTTCACACACCATAGGTAGTCTAGTGGTAGGACCCCATGTCATGCTGAGATACCGTGTAGTGGTGCCTAAAGGGGCTCCGATATGTTCCTGATTGGAAATATTGGCGAATCTCTCAGCTTTTAACACCAGAGTGAGGGATTAGCCAGTGTTGTCAGTTGCTTATCCATGTGGTGCATCTTTTTCTGTGAGTTATGTGTTTATATATTTTCATCCGCACATGTTTTATTTTGTGTAGGATGTTTGTGTGGTGCTTGTGGTTCGCGCCGGCATCCTCCATTGTATGCAATTTTTGCTGGGGATAGCCGTCGCTGCGAACCACATGCGGAGGAACTGCCCCCAGTTAGAAACACGCCACAGTGTTTGGGGTCTGGAGCAGTCCCACCCATTTAGGCCACGTTTATTTTTGTGATTCTTGTTTTATATGTATTGAATGTGCCATTGCATATGGCTTGTAAACATTCTGTTGCACCTGGAAGCCGGTGTCACATGGTCTGTTGTAGGTGTAGCTTGCGGCCTCATTTGTTCCCCATTGCATTGTTGGTCCTGCAGTGCAGGTGAGTGGGATGGGGCTGTAGGCTACTTAATACCTGTTCAGACCTTGTTCACACACCATAGGTAGTCTAGTGGTAGGACCCCATGTCATGCTGAGATACCGTGTAGTGGTGCCTAAAGGGCTCCGATATGTTCCTGATTGGAAATATTGGCGAATCTCTCAGCTTTTAACACCAGAGTGAGGGATTAGCCAGTGCTGTCAGTTGCTTATCCATGTGGTGCATCTTTTTCTGTGAGTTATGTGTTTATATATTTTCATCCGCACATGTTTTATTTTGTGTAGGATGTTTGTGTGGTGCTTGTGGTTCGCGCCGGCATCCTCCATTGTATGCAATTTTTGCTGGGGATAGCCGTCGCTGCGAACCACATGCGGAGGAACTGCTCCCAGTTAGAAACACGCCACAGTGTTTGGGGTCTGGAGCAGTCCCACCCATTTAGGCCACGTTTATTTTTGTGATTCTTGTTTTATATGTATTGAATGTGCCATTGCATATGGCTTGTAAACATTCTGTTGCACCTGGAAGCCGGTGTCACATGGTCTGTTGTAGGTGTAGCTTATGGCCTCATTTGTTCCCCATTGCATTGTTGGTCCTGCAGTGCAGGTGAGTGGGATGGGGCTGTAGGCTACTTAATACCTGTTCAGACCTTGTTCACACACCATAGGTAGTCTAGTGGTAGGACCCCATGTCATGCTGAGATACCGTGTAGTGGTGCCTAAAGGGGCTCCGATATGTTCCTGATTGGAAATATTGGCGAATCTCTCAGCTTTTAACACCAGAGTGAGGGATTAGCCAGTGTTGTCAGTTGCTTATCCATGTGGTGCATCTTTTTCTGTGAGTTATGTGTTTATATATTTTCATCCGCACATGTTTTATTTTGTGTAGGATGTTTGTGTGGTGCTTGTGGTTCGCGCCGGCATCCTCCATTGTATGCAATATTTGCTGGGGATAGCCGTTCGCTGCGAACCACATCGGAGGAACTGCCCCCAGTTAGAAACACGCCACAGTGTTTGGGGTCTGGAGCAGTCCCACCCATTTAGGCCACGTTTATTTTTGTGATTCTTGTTTTATATGTATTGAATGTGCCATTGCATATGGCTTGTAAACATTCTGTTGCACCTGGAAGCCGGTGTCACATGGTCTGTTGTAGGTGTAGCTTGCGGCCTCATTTGTTCCCCATTGCATTGTTGGTCCTGCAGTGCAGGTGAGTGGGATGGGGCTGTAGGCTACTTAATACCTGTTCAGACCTTGTTCACACACCATAGGTAGTCTAGTGGTAGGACCCCATGTCATGCTGAGATACCGTGTAGTGGTGCCTAAAGGGGCTCCGATATGTTCCTGATTGGAAATATTGGCGAATCTCTCAGCTTTTAACACCAGAGTGAGGGATTAGCCAGTGTTGTCAGTTGCTTATCCATGTGGTGCATCTTTTTTCTGTGAGTTATGCAGTATTTCACTGCTGAAATTTAAACGTAGCTATTTGTGCGGTTTATTTAAAACTGCTCTGTGGACCAAGAATACGGCTTTTTTTCCCCCCCAAAAAAACACTAATGCACTATTTCAATGCAGAAATTTAAAATAGGTATTTGTACGCTGTATGCACAACTGTTCTGTGAAGCAAGAATACGGCTTTTTTTTTTCAACAAAACAGAAAAATGCACTATTTCAGTGCTGATTTACGTATTTGGGCGGTGTATTTAAAACTGCTTTGTGGACCACGAATACCTATTTTTTTCCCAAAATTACATTGATGCACTATTTCACTGCAGAAATGTAAAATATGTATTTGTACACTGTATGCACAACTGCTTTGTGGACCAAGAACACGGCTTTTTCCCCAAAATTCACAAGTGCACTATTTAACGTCTGGAAATTAAACGTAGGTATTTGTACGCTGTATGCACAACTGCTTTGTGAACCAAGAACACAGCTTTTTTTCCCCCAAAATTCACAAATGCACTATTTAACGGCTGGAATTTAAACTTAGGTATTTGTACGCTGTATGCGCAACTGCTTTGTGAACCAAGAAGACGGCTTTTTTCCCCAAAATTCACAAATGCACAATTTAACGGCTGGAAATATAACGTAGGTATTTGTACGCTGTATGCACAACTGCTTTGTGTACCAAGAACACAGCTTTTTTTCCCTAAAACACATCATGCACTATATCAGTGCTGAGATTTAAAATAGGTATTTGTACGCTGCATGCACAACTGCTTTCTGGGCAAGGAATACCGCTTTTTTTCCCCAAAAATACACCGATGCAATATTTCACTGCAGAAATGTAAAATACTGTAGGTATTTGGACGGTGTATTTTAAACTGCTTTGTGGACCAGGAATACCACTTTTTTTTCCCCTAAAACACAGTGATGCACTATTTTATTGCTGAAATTTAAAATGGGTATTTGTACACTGTATGCACAACTGCTTTGTGGACCAAGAACACAGCTTTTTTTCCCTAAAACACACTAATGCACTATTTCAGTGCTGAGATTTAAAATAGGTATTTTTACTCTGAATGCACAACTGCTTTCTGGACCTGGAATACTGCTTTTTTCCCCCAAAAATACACTGATGCACTATTTTACTGCAGAAATGTAAAATATGTATTTGTACACTGTATGCCCAACTGCTTTGTGGGCCAAGAACACAGCTTTTTTTTCACCAAAATTCACAAATGCACTATTTAACAGCTGGAAATGAAACATAGGTATTTGTACGCTGTATGCGCAACTGCTTTGTGAACCAAGAACACAGCTTTTTTCCCTAAAACAGACTAATGCACTATTTCAGTGCTGAAATTTAAAATATGTATTTGTACGCTGTATGCACAACTGCTTTGTGAACCAGGAATACCACATTTTTTCACCTAAAATACACTAATGCACTATTTCACTGCAGAAATGTAAAACAGGTATTTGGGCGGTGTATTTTAAGCTGCTCTGTGGACCAGGAATAACGCTTTTTTCCCTAAAACACAGTAATGCACTATTTCAGTGCTGAAATTTAAAATAAGTATTTGTACGCTGTATGCACTACTGCTTTGTGGACCAGGAATACCTCTTTTTACCCAAAACTACTGATGCACTATTTCAATATTGAAATGTAAAATAGGTATTTGGGCGGTGTATTTAAAACTGCTATGTGGACCATGAATACCGCTTTTATTCCATAAAATACACTGATGCTCTATTTCACTGCTGAAATTGAAAATACTTTTTGGTGCGTTGTATGCACAAGTGCTCTATAGCACCACAATACAGATTTTTGCCCCAGACTGCAGAAATGAACTATGTCACCCCTAAATTATACAATAGGTAATGTAGGGGACTTGACCTGCCAGAAAAAAGGATTTTTTCCTTCACTGAGCTACCAAAAAGGATTAGACTGATGTCCCTGGCAGCTGGCACACATGCAGGTCACATGCAGTTCCAAGGACATGCAGTTTCAAGGCTAAAATGGCTGCCGACCCCCACCTCAGTAACAGATGGATTAGAAAAAAAACACTTTGCAGTATCACTGAGCTCAGCGCTGGATACAAAAATGTAGGATTGCAGTAGCCCCCTCCCTCCCTGCTGTAGCTTTAAGATTTAACACCACCAGGTTCAAGAGATTTCTTTCCTAATCTCTCCCTGGGAGCACCGGCAGCAACCTTTCCTTTTACTAACAGCAGCAGAGTGATATGCGGCACTACGTGACTCCAGAATTATAAAGAGGCTGGGTCACATGCTGCACCCAGCCAATCACAGCCATACCATTAGTAGGCATGGCTGTGATGGCTTCTTAGGACAAAGATGTAAAACGCTTGCTGATTGGTTGCTCTGCAGCCTTTCAAAAAGCTGGAAGAATCGCAGAACAACGGACTCAAACTTTTATGAAAATGTTCGGGTTCAGGTCCCTGTCCCGAACATCCTAAAATTCGGTACGGACCCGAACTATACAGTTCGGGTTTACTCAACTCTAGTAGTGATGCATTCTGGTTAATGATCGCAACCCGGACATGCGCATTAACTGTTCTGATACGCCAAGTTTGGCGGGTATCATGGAGAATGTCGCCTCATGTCTGGTTAGTGTACTTTAACTCTATTACCCCCTAATTCAGCATATCATAGACATAGCACTTACCACTGATTCAATAATTGACCTGATACTTTGCACATGCACTTTTTTTACTTGTACATGATATGAATTCACAGTATTTTGGTATTATGTGCATTATTGATTTTGTGGTTTATATTTATCCACACAATCATGGATTTATTTCACTATATATACACTTGTCATCATTTTTTGTTTTATAATGTATTTTTGAATATATTGATAAATTATGTGATGATGATTTGTAATTCTGCACTTGATTGATCATGACCTATATACTGAGCACTTTTCCTTTTCCTTGCTTGAGAAAGGCTCTATTGTTGAGCTGAAACATCGCTGTACTTTTTGGGTGAATAAATAGATATGTACTGATCTATATCTCTATATACATACATATCTAATATATCTAATCCATTTATATGTATATGGAAATATATAATTACTGATCTATATTTGTATATAGAGATATAGCATGTGCAATCCCTCACAGGAGCCGTCCGTCAGCCAGATGAGAGAGAGGGTTGCGGGCACACAGGCTCTGACATTTCATGTACAGAGCCGGGCCACTCCCTAGGGCAGGGATAAGCCTGTACACGAAACATCACCACAGGAGCCTGGTGGATGACGTCGGGGGTCACATGACCCGCATTGGCCCTGCAGAATCACGGTACTATAAAAGAAAAATGTACATTACAAAATAAATGTTAGTGATGTTCTGAGGCACATTGCATTATATACATATAACTCAGACAACCCCTTTAAGACATGTATGCCTCTTAGTAAATTACATGCAGCTAACTCCAGTGGGCTTCTTAGTAACATTATATAGTAACATAGTATATAAGGCCGAAAAAAGACATTTGTCCATCCAGTTCGGCCTGTCATTCTGCAGGAGTAGGTAACTTTTTTTTTTTTTTGCAGCATTGCTTTCAGCTAAGTGTGCATGTATATGGCGGAGTTGTGAGGGATAGATGACGGATGACGGCCTAGGTTGTGTTTTCCGTTTTTTAATATACTAAATTAACTGAATATGACTACTGGCTTTAAATTATTTTGCCTAGGACCCCATTTTGTCTAAAACCAGCCCTGATTGGGCTAATATTGCAGTGTGTTATTTCTGGGTTTCTTGGATGAAGAGGTGCCCCCCTTTCCCCCCACAATGATTGGTTTTTGATGCATTGAAAGCTTCCTATAGCATAGTGGCTTCCATAATTCTTAAATGGACGAAGTTTGGTACAATAAGTGCACTTCCTAACACTGGCCACACAACCAAACTGCGTAATTTGGGGGGTCTTGGTAAGAGATGTGACCAAGAACCCAATGGTCACTTTGGCTGAGCTCCAAAGATACTGTTTGCAAATGGGAGAAACTTCACAAAGGTCAACTATCACTTCATCATTCCAATATGGGCTTTATGGCAGAGTAGCCAGAAAGAAGTCACTTCTCAGTAAAAGACACATGGAAAATTTGCAAAAAAGCACCTAAAAGGCTTTCAGACTGTGAGAAACAAGATTCTTTGGTCTAATGAAAGATTGAACTTTTTGGCCTCAATTCTAAATGTCATGTTTGTAGAAAACCTGGCACTGCCCAATATCATTCTTACAGTAAAGCATGGTGGTGGCAGCATCATGCTGTGGGGGTCTTTTTTAGTGGCTGGGACAGGAAGACTGGTGAGAGTTGAGGGAAATCTAAATGGAGAAAAGTACAGACATATTCTTAATAGAAACCTGATCCAGTGTGGTCTGGGCTGAAGGTTTACTTCTAACAAGTCAATGACCATATGCACACAGCCAAGACAACACAGGAGTGATTTAGGAACAACTCTGTGAATGTCCTTGAGTTTTCCAGCCAGAGCCCTCACTTGAACTCAATCAAACATCTCCACAGAGACCACTGGAGGTGGACCACTGGTATGGAGGTTCACATTTAACCTGACAGAGCTTGAAAGGATCTGTAGAGAAGAGTAGTATGAAATCCCTAAATACAGGTCTGTAAATCATGTGGCATCATACGAATGAAGACTGGAGGCTGTAATCGCTGCCAAAAGTGCTTCAACTACATCCTGAGTAAAGGGCTTATATTAATGAAATAATTTATATTTTCATTTTCAATAAATTAGCTTTTGATTTTGGATATTCTGTTTTCACTATTGCATTATGGGTTATTGAGTACAGAAAGATACAGAAAACATGTAACTTTGTTTTATTTAAGCACAAGGCCGCAACATAGCAAAATGTTAAAAAAGTGAAAGGGTCTGAAGCCTTTCCGAATGCATTGTAAATGGTAAAAGGATAAAACATCTTTTTTTTTTTTACAGATTATTTGATACTGTGTCACATAAAGGGTCAGTACACTTGGGTCAGTATTGGGCTCTACCCTCTTTAAAGAAGCACTCTCAAAAAAAACTTTTTTCTCTAGTCTGTTTCAAAGATACACAATGTAAATTGTAGTAAGTTGTATTAGTGGCTGTAGTTGTGAGTGAATTTACCTTGTTCTAGACTGCAGCTATGTCATGTGATTAACACTCTATCTTCAACTGATACAGCATCTGGATAGGAACTCAGTTTTTGTTTTCATTCCTATGAGACTGACATTGAGGCTGTCATAGGAAAAGATAAACTGACTTACTGTCAACACAAAAGACGCTATGTCAGATTGAAAATGAGTGACACAAGTGAGGAACAAAATGGAGAGGATTAGGGTACTTTCAAACTAGCGTTGTTCTGATCCGGCAGGCAGTTCTGGCAACGGAACTGCCTGCCGGATCCGGCAAACCGTATACAAACGGAAATCCTTTTTTTCCGGATCCGGTTAGATCTATCCAGTGATATTACGGATCCATCTCATCCGGAATAATGGATCTGGTATTTAATTTTTTTCAAAGATCAAAAGGGGAAAATGCTCCTCCTGTGTCCCAACGTATGTGCAGACCGGAAAACCAGATCTGTCAACGTGGCAATTTCCGTGACACTTGGTACTGGATCCGGCATTAATATATCTCTATGTAAATTAATGCTGGATACGTCAAGTGCGGTAGTGTTCCGGGATTTTGGTTCCGGTCAAATACTGTACAAGGGACAGAACGGAAGACATCCTGATGCATACTGATTGGATGCGTTTTTTTTCCGATATTGAGACCCTTTACCAGATTTCAATCCCGGGAAAGAATAACACTAGTGTGAAAGTACCCTAACTCACAATTAGAGCCACCAGTTTAGTTGCAGGATAAAAGGACGAACCGTATAGACAGCTGTCTTTTTTCAGCCTTATAAACTATGTAAGTTGTTGGTACACATGCTGGTGTCTTCACATCCGTAATTACAGTATCTCACAAAAGTGAGTACACCCCTCACCTTTTTGTAAATATATTATTATATTTTTTTTCACTACTAAAGACAGCCTGATAAGGGTGGTGGCCCGCCACTGAAACGCATAGCTATCCTTTTATTTATAGTGTTTATGTATGTTTTTAATAAATAACTTTTATAGATAGCAGAGCAGCGCACTTTTGTTTTTCTTTGTCTGCTCCTTGTTGAGCAAACATGTTCCTAACACTAAAGATATGACATTTTGATAAAATGTAAAGTAGTCAGTGTACAGCTTGTATAAGTGTACATTTGGTGTGCCCTCAAAATAACTGAACACACAGCCATTGATGTCTTAACCACTGCAAACAAAAGTGAGTACACCCTGTGGTGATGTGAACCATAAAGTTCCGGAAGGGGGTATATCTCTCCCAGATTCCTCAACTGGCTGAGGTTGGTGAAATCCAGGATAATGCTTGCTTCAGCAAACATAGTTGCTGGAGCTATTTTCTTTATTTATTCAGGGCTGGATTTTACTTGGATTGGGTTGGTAGGTTTTGGCAGTGAGACCTCCCAATCCACCCCCCAGTCTGGGGCAGCTTTTTCCCTAGCAGGGAGGGATTCCTAGGAGAGGCCTGCTATAATCAGGCTGGGAATAAAGCACCTCCCAAGGTGTCAGTCTGGGGGAAGGAGTGTGTTGTGAAGCAGAGTCCTGCGGAGGCTCTGGGTGGTCTCAGTCACGAGGGCTGAGGGGCCACAAGGCTATGTGACGCCTGATACCTTCCCTGGGTTGATTATTTGGCTGAGTAAAGCCAGAATGAGTTGCAGTTGTGAACTGTGCCCTATAAGTAAGGTAGGATTGTTTAATTAGAGCCCAGCCGGGCAGGTGTTGGTTTTGATTTATTTATGTTGATGCTGGGACAATAAAGCAATGTTTGGCCCCTAAAGCTGTGGTGGATGACAATCTGTGTGTGAATGATACCCGAGACCAGAGCTAATCCCTTACATCCCCTAAGTGAAAGTGGTCAAATTGTGTCCAATTAGCCATTTTCCCTCCCCACTATCATGTGACTCGTTAGTGTTACAAGGTCTCAGGTGTGTTAAATTTGGTGTTATTGCTCTCACACTCACTCATACTGGTCACTGGAAGTTCAACATGGTTCTATATAAAGATGGCCTAGGCTATAAGAAGATTGCCAACACCCAGAAACTGAGCTGCAGCATGGTGGCTGAGACCATTCAGCAGTTTAACAAGACAGCTTCCACTCAGAACAGGCCTCGCCATAGTTGACCAAAGAAGTTTAGTGCACGTGCTCAGCGTCATATCTAGAGGTTGTCTTTTCAAAAGAGACGTATGAGTTCTGCCAACATTGCTGCAGAGGTTAAAGGAGTGGGGGTCAGCCTGTCAGTGCTCAGACCATACGCTTCACACTGCATAAAATTGGTCTGCATGGCTGTCATCCCAGAAGGAAGCCTCTTCTAAAGATAATGCACAAGAAAGCCTGCAAACAGTTTGCTGAAGACAAGCAGACTAAGGACATATATTACTGGAACCATACCCTGTTGTCTCATGAGACCAAGATAAACTTATTTGGTTCAGATGATGTCAAGCGGGGGCGGAGCCAGCGCCGGAGCAGCATGGACGTGTGAGTCTGAGCTCTGCAATCCTCACTCGGTTCCCTCACAGCTACCGTTAGCTTCTTGACGAATAGATGGGTAAAATTGGCCAGCAGAAGTCTGGGGACCCCTCCCAACCCCTCAAAGCCCCTGCAGGAGGGGGAGACATGGACAAATTTGTTAAAAAGACGACCGCTATATGTGCGGCCAGAGAAGCCAAGATGGCGCCCGCTGCCTCTAAAGGGACGGAGGACAGCGATCTCGACATACATGCAGACCAAAGTGATCAAGAGGAGAGGCAAAAAACATCTCTCGATCTCCAGAAAATACCTCGACACAGCACTTCAAAAGGCCCTGGATCCCTTGGTGAGTGAGATGTCCTCACTGCGACAGGATGTACGCCACATAGGAAACAGAGTAGAATCTCTAGAAGACACACAGGCCGCCATATTAGAGTTCCAAACCGCTACTTCATCCAGCCTACAGAAATGTCAGCAACATCTCAACACGGTCTACTGTGCACTAGAAGACCAAGAGAACCGAGGTAGGCGAAACAACCTGCGATTTAGGGGGGTCCCAGAATCGGATTCCAATCAAGATCTGGCGGCACTTATAACAACTATATGCCATGATCTGCTAGGCCAGAACTGCGCTGGCTCCATAGATATTGAGAGAGCACACAGGGCTCTACGCCCCAAGCCCTCAGCCTCAGAGCCTCCACGGGACATTATTTGCAAGTTCCTCCACTTCCAGGTAAAGGAAGAAATCTTAAACAAAGCCCGCACCTCTGGAGGGGTAAAATTTAACGGTGCCGACATCAGCATCTTTCAAGATTCAGCTCCCCTGACACTTCAGAAAAGGAGAACTCTTAAACCCCTAACGGAATGGCTCCGGAATCGTCGGATCCCATATAGATGGACCTTCCCCTTCGGCCTTTCTTTCTCCTACCAGGGCCAAAAAGTGACGGTGAAAAACCATGCAGATCTGGCCCCCGTTTATGATCTACTGGAGACTCAACACATGGACATTGCAAACTGGGAATTGGTCCAAGATCTCACCTCCCTGCCTGAGCTACCGAGGATTCTCCCGTTTGAAACTAGGAACACTCCTAAGGCCCAGCGCCAAAAGAAGAAAAACCAGCCCCTGACTCCCAGGCGCATATCTACTGAGGACCTCTGATTTCCTACATTCCATGTATCTGCATGGAAATGATAACTCACAAATTGTCCCTGATGATTGTATGATGCTTCTCCTATTGTCCGTGTCCCACTCCTTCTGTCTCCCTATCTTCCCGACTTGTCTCATCGCCCTTTAATCTTTACCTCCCTATCCCGATCCATTATTTCACTACATAAACTATCCCTCACCAGCTCTTCTTATAATTCACCCTCACTGCGGGATAATAGTACTCATTTCGCTGCCTGAATGTTTCCTTAGGCTTGATAGCTACTATTTATGTTCTCCATGTCATTAAGTGAGAGCATTAGATATTGGTATATCACAACTACCTCTCATTATCCCTGCCTCCTCATCTTCCCCTGTCCCCATCTTCTGTTTCTACCACCTCTTACCTCCACTCCCCTTTTCCCACTCTTCTAGATATGTTTTCTTTCTTCTATCTAAACCCCCCCCCCCCGTCTTTCCTTCACCTCCCTCCCCTTTCCCTCTTCTTATCCAGACCTGCTTCTCTTTCAAACAGCCCAAAAACTCTTTCTCAGGTCGTTGCCCTGAGATCAGTAATCTCTTTTCTCTCTCATTTATAGTCACTAAGTTGCCCAGAGGGACTGATACCTGAAACTAGTGTATGACACTAACCCCCCCTCATCTTGCACTAGATACACCTCTGTGCAATTGTTTTCTT
The DNA here is from genome assembly GCA_033119425.1 of Bufotes viridis. Taxonomy (NCBI): domain Eukaryota; kingdom Metazoa; phylum Chordata; class Amphibia; order Anura; family Bufonidae; genus Bufotes; species Bufotes viridis. The sequence continues at coordinate 117,779,472 of CM065597.1, read as the reverse complement.
GTTTTTGTTGCACTCATATTTGTGCTTTTGTTAACTTGTTTTTGTTATATAGGTTCTATGCTGGGATTACTTTCTTGCCGGGTTGGACCTCGCAGATGCTCTCCCCGTTCTATATATGCCTTTTGGTCCTGCAAAGAGATGAGTACCTCTTACCACATTTTACATATGTCTATGCTATGGCTCTTCCACCTGAATTTTGACTCCCTATGATGGCTCTGAAACTTGCATCATATAATGTGAAGGGTTGCAACTCCCCATCGAAGAGGAGCCAAATATTTCAGGTTTTGAAGAAAGAGGGCGCAAATGTAATTTTCCTTCAGGAAACCCATTTTAAAATTGACCACTTCCCAAATCTCTCTTTCTCGTACTTTTCAAACTGGTACCATTGTGGCTCTACATCCTCTAACTCAAAAGGTGTTAGCATCGGGTTCCAGAAAAAGGTCCCCTTTCTCCTGTTAGAACAACGCAGCGATGCGGAAGGGAGATACCTGTTAATTAAAGGTACTATTGGCCAACAACTTTATACCTTTGTAAATGTCTACGCGCCCAACACAAACCAAACATACTGGATCAAAGAGGTATTACAACTACTCGAATCCTTCAGCGAGGGCATTACTATTATGGGGGGAGATCTTAACCTAGTTTTGAACCCGATCCTAGACTCTTCCTCCCACAAATCTGTACACTCTCAGAAAGCTCTCAGTTCACTCTTGCAACACCTATCACGAGCCCACCTAATAGACGTCTGGCGCTCGCTCAATCCAAACACTGTTGACTATACCTTTTTCTCTCAAGCACATGGTTCGTATCAACGCCTTGATTATTTCTTCATCTCCCAACAACATCTCCAGCTGTGTACTCAGGCCTCCATTGGACATATAGTGCTATCAGACCACGCACCACTTTACATCCAAATGTCACCCCCTCCTAACTCTAGACCTGCCAAACATTGGCGCCTTAATTAACAACTTTTGAGCGTCCCAGAGGCTGAGCTGAGATTGAGACACGCCCTAGAGGAATATTTTACCAAAAACTGCACCCCGGACGTTTCCAAATGCACAATCTGGGATGCTCATAAAGCTTTCTTTAGAGGACAATGTATTAGTACTGGTGCCCATTTTAAAAAAAACAGGATGAAACAAATAGATGAGCTTCTCAAAAAAATAACTTCACTAGAAAGCGTTCATAAACGCACTTTACTACAATCGCATCTAGACGAACTGACTGCGGCTAGAGTTTCCCTTAAAAATCTTTTTAACGCCTCCTCAGCAAAATACTACCTACACTCTCAACATAAAATATACGCTCACGGTAACAAGGCCTCAAAATTTATGATGCATAGAATTAAAAAAAGGAGACTTAACAACTATGTTCATAAACTTCAAACACCCGATAACTCCATTACCTTTGACTCCCAGAAGATAGCTTCTCTTTTCCGGGATTTTTATGAAGCTTTATACAACCTACCCTATACTCCATCTCCTAATTCACAAAATGGAGATAGACCATCTTCCACATCCTTCTTGGGGAAACTGAATCTCCCAAAACTTACAGACTCAGATAGGGAGATCCTAATGGCCCCTTTTACTACAGAAGAACTTCTGGGGGCTATTAAGAACTCACCGAAAGGAAAGAGTCCTGGCCCTGATGGCCTCTCTATTTTCTATTATTCACATTTCAGAGACATCTTAGTACCTCATCTCCTTCCCGTACTTAACGGAGCTCTGCAAGGTACCCCCATGTCAAGTGATATGACCAGAGCCCATATAACACTTATTCCCAAAGAGGGGAAAGATCATACCCAATGCTCTAATTTCAGGCCTATATCCCTCCTTAATATTGACCTAAAGCTATTGGCCAAAATGCCATCATTGATCCACAGAGATCAAGTTGGTTTTATCAAACATAGGGAAGGCAAGGACAATACCGCCAGAGTGCTCAACATTCTTCATTATGTACATAAAAAACATTTGCCCTTGGTCCTTCTCAGCACAGATGCTGAGAAGGCCTTTGATCGAGTGGGTTGGCCTTTCATGTACTCGGTACTGGAATGCCTGAACTTCCCAGACCCCTTTGTCCTTGCCATCTCTGCAATGTATCAGCGAGCCTCCGCTTCCATCCTGGTCAATGACATCCTTTCTGCCCCATTCAACATCCGCAACGGCACCAGACAGGGCTGCCCCCTTTCCCCGCTTTTGTTTGTACTAACGCTAGAACCCTTGTTGCAAGCCATACGACTGGATGATGATATTAAGGGTGTCACGTTAGGAGATCAACAGCACAAGACGGCTGCGTTTGCCGACGACATGTTGTTGATAATTAGCAACCCGATATTAGCACTCCCCAAAGTCTATAGGCTCTTAGAGACTTACGGCTCTCTCTCCAATCTCAAGATTAACCACAATAAATCACTAATAATATCCACTGGGATTTCAAACTCTCTTAAAAACACATTGAAATCCTTATCACCCTTTAATTGGTCCACCCCCCATTTAACCTTTCTGGGAATTAAGATATGTACGGACCCGAATCAGTGGTTTGACCTTAACTTTACTCGCCTTCTTAAAACGCTGAAAGAAGATATTGCTCGCCTAGACATGCCCATATTATCCTGGTTTGGATGGAAAAATCTACTCATGTCATTAATTATCCCCAAATTAACCTATCTCCAGCAGGTTCTCCCCCTCCCTATTCCCTCTAAATATTACGCGGCTCTTCGATCCATCTTCAGTTCTTTTATATGGCAAAACAAAAAGGCTCGAAGATCTTACAGTGCTCTGTCCCACCCTAAGGATAGAGGGGGTATCGCTCTCCCTGATCCAGAACTTTATGGCAGAGCGGTGCTCCTGACGAGAGTAATAGACTGGCTGAGACACCCTCCTCATAAAGCTTGGGTAGCAATGGAACAATCCCTATTGGATATGCCTTTTAGGTCCTTCCTACTAGGGAAGAAATCCAGTATTCCCCCAACAGCTAACATTTCCCTTGTTATGAAAGCCACATTTCAAGCCTGGAACTCTATACAGAATTCCAATCTGGGTGTCCCCCTCCCATCTCCCTTACTGACTGTAAAAGACATTTTACACTTAGCTCCTAAAACCCTACTTGACAGTGTCCCTCTGTCCGTCAAAGGTTCGGAAGGGAAGATCGGAGAATTTTGCCTGTCAGATGCCCCCATCTCCCATGACTCTATCCGATCTTACTTGGGTGTTGCTCCATCCCATCTTAACAGATGATGTCAAGCATGTGTGGCGGCAACAAGGTGAGAAGTACAAAGACAAGTGCATCTTGCCTACAGTCAAGCATGGTGGTGGAAGTGTCATGGTTTGGGGCTGCATGAGCACTGCCGGCTGTGGGGTGCTAAAGTTCATTGAGAGAACCATGAAAACCAACATGTACTGTGACATATTGAAGCAGAGCATCATCCCCTCCCTTCGTAAAGTGGGCAGCAGGGCAGTACTCCAACATGATAACAATCCCAAACACACCTCCAAGACAACCACTGCCTTGCTAAAGAAACTGAGTGTAAAGGTACTGGACTGGCCAAGCATGTTTCCAGACCTAAACTTTATTGAGCATCTGTGGGGCATCCTCAAACGGAAGGTGGAGGAGCGCAAGGTCTCTAACATCCAGCAGTTCCATGATGTCATCATGGAGGAGGATTCCACGGGCAACCTATGTTTCTCTCTAAGTTTTAGAGAACTCCATGACCAAAAGAGCTAAGGCAGTGTCATCATTGAAATGTTCATTTTAATTTATAACTTTTAACCATTTTGTTTCTCCATCCATGTCTTCCATGCTGTATGATAGCAGAATGAAAACAAACCATCTGCCATATGTTTTTGGGTTCTAATTCATCCCGGTATCAAGTATGACTACTGATATTTTTGGGGGTCAGTTTTTTATAGCCTTCATGGGTCCAATGAACAAGATTATCCACAGGTTATTTGATGGCTTTGTCTAGTTTTGCAGATCGCTACTCAGGTAAATGGAACTTAGGTATACTACCAGCCACAGGTGCTATATGAAATGTAGAGAACTGTATCTGGTAAACAGTTAAAGGGAGGCAGTGCTTGCCATGTACTGTAGCCCTTTCAATCAGCTGATTGGTGGGGGTGCCAAGAATGAAAACTCCACCAACTCTAAGTACAGGCCATCAATACCAAAGTCCTGGAAAACCATTAAATTTAAATCCTTTAATTACTAATGTGCTGGTGAACCCACTGCAGCTCAGGCCTCTTTACAGTATAGTAACATCTATTACCAAATATTATGCATTGTAAATACACATCTACAGATTTGTCATACACATATGGGATAAGATACACGGCTCAACGATGTCTTCAAAACAACAATGTCTGTTGTCGTTCACATTAGTAATCTTTTACTGTATGATCATTTCATTTACAATTACATCGTTATAATAACATCTATATTTTTAAAACACCTTTCAAATCTACTATTCTATAGTGTAGGGAATGGCCTTGTAGAATGCAGGACACTATCAAGGAGCGGCTAGAGTCCTTGTCCTTTCAGCTCTAACTAAATTGATCATAATGGCAGCAAATCAAATTGGCATTATCCAATCTCCTAGATTTAAATAAACAGCTCCTCATCCAATGACATGTACTGCATACATCTAGCTATGTGCTCTGTCAAATCTTTGCTCATCAGTTATTGTTTGCTCTGCTTTTCAACTTGGTCTTTTCTGACATCAGATACATCTGTCGGCACTCGAACCGTCATTTTATCAATGGCTTTTTTCATGCAAACCTGACATCCAAGGCGGGACCTATAAAATAAGAAAGTTCTTTGTAGGAGCTTTATTATCAAGGTTAACACAAATCTCATTCCCCGATAGAATTTGCTACAGAAAAATGTAACAATGCAAATAATGATCTCTACAGTGGTTCCAAGTGTGTACCTGCAGAGATTTATAAATTTGAGGGATTTGGGGTGACACAAGAAAAATTCCGTGGCATCATTGAAATGTTCATTTTAATTTGTAACTCATTGTGAAAAAACAAACAAACAAAAAAAACAACTCCTGCCATATTTTTAGAGGTTCTAATTCATCCAGGTATCAACTATTACTACTGATATTTTTGTGGTTTGTTTTTATGGCCTTCGCTGTGCAGTAAAAATAATGTTTCCTTTGTTCTGTAGGTCAGTATGATTACAAGGATACCAAATATATATATATACATATATATATATATATATATATATATATATACATATATATATATACAGCAAACAAAAAACCTATGGCAGCAGACCATTACACATTACGAACAATAGAACCAGGGATTAGTGATTATTCTGGATTAAAGTGCTACTATGCCTGCTATACACGAAAAATAGAAACTCTTTGTGCACATTTTTGATCAAACGTGTGTCGGGCTTTATGGTTGTGCACCTGTGACTATTAATGTGCAAGTCTAAATTTTCTTGTAGTATATAAATACATGTTTGAAGGCCGATTTATTGGCCTATATTTGTGGGAGGGGCGATAGTAGCACATTTATACCAGGCAGGCGCCTCCCTTGGGTGTGTCGACGGTGCTGTGTAGTTGTGTGCAGTCTAAGCCATGTGATGTAGCACATGAGCTGAATCAGCAGCTTCCATACCCAGTCAGCGTTCAGGAATCCAGTTGAGGTCCTTCCGGTCCGGTGAGGGTTTGCTGCAAGCTCGTGCAGTATCGTCCTGTTACAGTCCGGACGGATCTGCCTGGCAGCCCACGTTTGGCGCCCACGCGGCAATACGGTTAGGAAGCAGGAGTCAGCGTTACTCCGTCTCGTTTTCTCGCAGGTTTATATGTCTTGCACGGGCCACCGTGCTTCGCTAGGGGCAAAGGGGGAGGGGGCGGTATGGTAAGGTACGTGCCATTGCTACAATGATGTTTTAAACATTCATGTCAGCAGCATATCGGTGGTAGCACCAGCTGCTTTTTTATTTAGCGGCATAGACCTCGGTTATGCCATGGCACATCGCCGTGGTCAGTGCCGCCCCCTAGTGTGTTTAGGGGGTGAATATGTCATTAGTTTGTCTCTCTCTCTATCCGCTATTATTTCTGCAGACAGACTAAGGCCTTGTTCACACTGACATCCAGCATTATCCCCTTACTTGCATTATAGAGGGTGAGGTGCAGGCAGCTGATTAATCCAGGTGAAGCAGAGTTGCTGTTAACAGAGTGTTATTTTTTCTTTAGTATTAATGCTATTTTGCGATATGTATATTAAGGAGACGGTAAGCTCCTCTGTGTGAAGGTATCTTTCATTTGTCTTGTTTCATTTGTTTTGGAAATATAAAATGTGTGTGTGTCACTTTAAGGTTGTGAACCTGAGTTTGTGTACTTAAAAAGCACCTGTGCAAGGTGCTGGGGATCCATCTTCAGTTCAGAATGTTAGCTGGACACTGGGGGAGCTACTTGCTACAAAGGTAATTGCAGAGACCCATGAGGACCATTTATTTTGTTATGTTGCCTCGTTTTATTGCTTTATTTATGCTCAAAATAGATATGAGCGTGGCTTTTGCCAAGAACTGAGTTTAGATTATTTTAACGGCATATACACCCACATCTCAACAGGGCTTACGTGCTGATTGTGGCAACGTTTGTATGCACTCATCTAGTGTACAGCCGCGTGGTGTGTTGCAGGTGGTTTATATTACTGCATGCTTCATGTCAGTGTCAGTATACTACCACGGCCAGGATCGTCTTTGCAAGTCATTTTTGCTTTTCAGGTCACGTCACAGCTCGCCATTCTCAGTTGGTGTGGTCAATTACATCTTTTGCTAAGGTAGTAGGACAGAAAAAAAAGGGCGATTTAAAGGAAAGAAAAGAAATCACATTACGGGTGGATTTCCCATTAGGTTACGGGCTTTGCTACTTGACGTTTTATTTTAAAGTTATAGGTTCAGAATGTTGGGTAAGGCACATTTTCATTAGTTTGCGGTGTCAGAACATCAGAAGTGGCCCGTCACTCAGGCTTCGGTGGTTTCAACCACTTTGTTAGTTTCTGATGCCTGCATGCCTCGTGTCAGTGTCAACTACCCTAGCCAGGATTATCATTGCATGTCTTTTTTGCTTTTCAGGTTCTGTCACAGCTTTCCATTCTCAGTTGGTGTGCTCAATTACATCTTTTGCTCAGGTAGTAGGATAAAAAAAATTAAACTTTATTAGCTTACAACTCGCTACTTGACATTTCTTCAAAGGTTGCTATAGGTTCAGAGTGTTGGGTTAGTCACATTTTCATCAGTTTGCGGTTTCACAACATCAAACTGGACACGTCACTCAGGACACGGCGGTTCCAGCTTTCAGCTATTTGGTTTTTCTGATGCTTCCGCTGGCACTGGTTTTGTTGCCATTTCTTGGACCCCAATATAATCATTTTCTTTCCGACATTCCATTCAGGGTGCCCGGTTTGTGTCTTTCAGCGATTACTGGCAGCAGTAACAGACCAAGTCCTTGAGAGTACTCTGTTGCGGTTTACATGGCACCACTCACCACCTCTCAGTTGTGCGGCATGTCTGTATGCCGGTGTCCAATTTAGGGTTGAAACCGACAGCTATTGGGCCTTTCCTTCAGGTTAGGTGCAGCATATGCTGCCTCTAGGAACAAAAGTTCTGGCCCATATTATCCGGAAGTTAGGTCGATGGCGCTCTGCATGTTCAATAGGTTCATACCTTAATCTAGTCGAGACATGTTCTTGCATTCCAGAGGTTGGTCATGTTCGTGTTGGTGCTATGTACTAGTACATATATATTAGTACATACTATGTACGAGAGCTATGTAGTGCGCTCCGTACAGTATTAGAATGTATTGGCTCCGATGAGCTGAAGTTATTACTTCGCGAAGTCTGGAGAGACTTTGAGTAATAACGTGAGAAATTCATTTCTACTGTAAAAAAATTTTTTACCGAACTCGAGTTCGGTTCCAAGTGGTACCTTGGAACCGAACCCAAATTTGGTAAATGTTTTTTTAATCCGAAGTCGATTTGCTCATCCCTAGTACATAGCAAATCTGTTTATTTTTTAAAATGATCAAAATCAATGCAGACACACTGCGGCTGTGAGCATACAGTAAGGGCATTACAGCCTGTGTTTGTAAATAAGATAGGGTATCTATACATCTTGCATGATATCCACAATGACGGATTCGTCCCCATTGACTATCTATAAACACTGAACTACTGTGTTGCAGTGATTAGTCATTTAGGATACTTTCACACCTGCTACTAGATCCGTCCTGCCGCAAGTGCCCGTACACTGCCGTGCTGCCGCTCTGGCCCCATTGACTATAATGGGGTGGGGGGCAGAGCTACAGCGCAGCACGGCATTGCATGACAAAGATCACCGGACTGAAAAGTCAGAAATGCAGGACTTTTAGTCCAGCGATCTCCGGCCGTGCACTGCCGTGCTGCGCCGTAGCCCCTCCCCCGCCCCATTATAGTCAATGGGGACGGAGCGGCAGCACGGCAGTGCATGGGAACTTGCGGCAGGACGGATCCGGCAGGCTGAATAGCCTGCCGGATCCGTCCTGCAGCAAGTGTGAAAGTATCCTAAATGACTAATCACTGCAACACAGTAGTTCAGTGTTTATAGATAGTGTAATCTCATTAAAAGGGGCTATTTTGACTGTCAATTGACTTTATCGAAAATATATTGTGCAAGATATAGTTATATAGGTATAGGTATTAATTAGGCTGATATGTCTCAGCACAAATTATCAGAAAAATATTGCCAGCTCACTCCACTATATAGTCTATCAAGCTTGAATAGTATGTAGTCAATGTTATATTCAGCTGACAGAAGCTATATAAGGGCCCTTTCACATTAGCGTTTTCAGGATCCGGCATAGAGTTCCGTCGTCGGGGCTCTATGCTGGATGAATACTGATCCAGATTATCCCCATGCATTCTGAATGGAGAGAGATCCGTTCAGTATGCATCAGGATGTCTTCAGTTCAGTCACTGCACGTTTTTTGGACGGAGAAAGTACTGCAGCATGCTGCAGTGTTCTTTACGTCCTGGGATGCGGAGCAAAACGGATCCATCATGACCCCCAATGCCAGTCAATGGGGACGAATCTGTCATGGTGGATATCATGCAAGATGTATAGATACCCTATCTTATTTACAAACACAGGCTGTAATGCCCTTACTGTATGCTCACAGCCGCAGTGTGTCTGCAGTACGCACTGCATTGATTTTGATCATTTTAAAAAATAAACAGATTTGCTATGTACTAGGGATGAGCAAATCGACTTCGGATTAAAAAAAACATTTACCAAATTTGGGTTTGGTTCCAAGGTACCACTTGGAACCGAACTCGAGTTTGGTAAAAAAAAAAATTTACAGTAGAAATGAATTTCTCACGTTATTACTCAAAGTCTCTCCAGACTTCGCGAAGTAATAACTTCAGCTCATCGGAGCCAATACATTCTAATACTGTACGGAGCGCTCGTTTCGCACAGTATTGAAACAAAGTTTTATGCTAATCTACTTCGGATGTTTCATCTGAAGTCGATTCGCTCATCTCTAGTACATAGCTCAAAGAGGATTCACTTCCTGATTGATGCGGTCAGATGTTATTTTAAAGTCCATAGTGAATTAGGCCTCTTTCACACGGTCAGTATTTGGTCAGTATTTGTAAGCCAAAACCAGTAGTGGAACCTACAGACAAAAAGGTAGAATAGAAATATTTGTGCCTCTACAAATACTGATGCCAAAATTCTGACCAAATACTGACTGTGAAAGAGAGCTTAGGAAGTTTACTACAGAGGGTTTTTTCATGGCTTACTTGTCTTGCATTTCTGCATTTTAGTTTTTGGTTGTTGTTTTTTTTTTTTACAAAAAGGCAGCAAGCACTAGGTATTTTTTTTTTTCTGCCATTTTTCCTTTGGACATCTTTATGGGAGTTGGAAAATACCAGAACAAAATGGCTGTTTAAAATAGTACAATAAAAACGCACAATAAATGCTGTAGAAAAACATAAGGGTACATTTATTAAGACCAGCCTTTTAGACGCCAGTCTTAATAAGCCCCTGTGCTGACGGCGGATCGCCAAAGTTATGTGGAGACGCCGACCTCTACATAACTTCGGTGTATCCACCACCCATTCTAAATGTAAGACACCTTCCTTGCTGTCTTACATTTAGAACTTTTTCTACACCTAAAACAGGCGTAGAAAATGATGAATGAGATGGATGCGCCAGTATTTTTTTTTTTTGTGCTACTTTATATGTTTATCTTAGTTCCCCTCTAATATTCTATTTGGCTAAGAATAGAAAATGTTTAAATATAAAGTGCATAAAGCACTTTACATACAGTAGTTTAAAAAATACACAGTATCATCAAATCTTTATCGTCATTTCTCTGTTCCTATATGACATAACTGAAAAATAGAAATGATGTGATGTGCACTGATGTGGGCAGAGCCTAACAATGATTACAATTTTCATTAGTATAACCATGTAGACATATTTTCAGTAAATAAACAAGACCATACGTGTTAGTCAGTCCAAAAGCCAAATCCAACATGTCCATCTCCTCATCTGTAATGGAACTGAGCTGGTCAAAAACCTTCTGATCAAATATGAGATGACAAGTAGAACAAGCTAGAGTCCCCTCACAGGCACCTGAGTGAACAAATGATGGAAACAGTTCATCTACACAGCTTATCTATGCTTTAAGTCAACAATAACATTATTGTAGAATTGTACTTATAGTAATTGTTCTGTTGTCTGTTTCAGTATCTAAAATACCTTAAGTTCTTACCAAACCCATCAATATTCAAGTGGTTTCGGATGACCACGTCCAGTAGACTCTCCCCTTCTTTTGCTGTGGCTGTCAGAGTCTCACCATCACGATTGATGAAATTAACAGTCAAGTTTTCTTCTGAGCTTCTGCAAAAGAGATGTAAATTCTTTGGAATAGTGACTTTCTTCTCAATAATAAGAAGCAGCTCTTGCAGACTTGGGCCAGTCCTGTATGATCTGAATAGTCACCATGTTATGCTACATTTCTCTTATGGCAACCACTATAGGGCATATGTATATTTAGGATAAGACAAACTTTTAGGGTAGGTCCACACTGAAATTCTACAGATTTGTCATTGTGAATTTTTGTACAGCAATCAGCAGCATTGTACAGTACTAGCAAAGTGAAAGAAGTTTTAGCTACTCTCATTCACACTCTACAGAAAAAAGTTGCAGCAGAAATTGACCTGTAGTGAAAGTTTTAAATCTGCAGCATGTCAATTTATGGTGCGTATTTCCATTGTGGATTTCACCCTTTGCATTGGAAAGAGTGCAACCTGCATCAAATCAGCAGCATGTCTTCAACTTCACCATTTCAGTCACATGTACATATGTCCTTAAAGGGGTTGTCTCACGTTAGCAAATATAATTTTTTACGTAGAGAAAGTTAATACAAGGCACTTTCTAATGTATTGTGTGTCCATATTGCTTCCTTTGCTGGCTGGATTCATTTTTCTGAAACATTATACACTGCTCGTTTAGAAACATAGAAACATAGAAAAATAGAATGAATCCAGCCAGCAAAGGAAGCAATATGGACACACAATACATTAGGAAGTGCCTTGTATTAACTTTCTCTACATAAAAAATTATATTTGCTAACGTGAGACAATCCCTTTAAGGACATATGTACATGTGACTGAAATGGTGAAGTCAGAGACATGCTGCTGATTTGATGCAGGTTGCACTCTTTCCAATGTAAAGGGTGAAATCCACAATGGAAATACGCACCATAAATTGCATGCCAATTTTGCAGTTTCCATGCAGTCTATCAGTGGTAGCAGTGCTTGCACATTATATGAAAAAGCGTTGGGCTCTCTGGTGGTCGGGTCCATGGGAGTGGGTGTAGGACACTGCTTTTTCCCATAGTGTGCAAGCACGGCCACCGCTTTTAGATTACAGATTTCGAGCAGTGTGTAATGTGGCAGAAAAATGAATCCAGCCAGCAAAGTAGCCAATATAGACAATCACAATACATTAGTAAGTGGCCTGTATTAACTTTATCTACATAATAAATGCTATTTGCTGAAGGGAGACAACCTCTTTAAGGGTACCTGCACGTGGTGTGGATTCCAAAACAGGATTTCCACAAACATTTTTGTGTGAATTTCTCTGCATTTTCACACCAAATCAGCATGTGTTACTTGCAGATTTGAAAGTATTTTTTCCACAATCAAACCCACACTAAAAAATCCACAAATACAATTGGCATGCTGTGACTTTCAAAATCCACACTGCAGGTCAATGTCCACATGGTAAATATATACAAAGTGTACATGAGCATACTGTATTAAAGGAAAATCCACAGAGAAAAAATGTGAGCAATCCTCAACATGTGCAGATAGCCTAATAGACTGAACCTTTCCCACTGTAAAGGATAACATAAAAGACCACATTTGCCTGAAACATTCTCACCTCTTTTCATTCACCCCTGGAAATGCAAAGAGTGACAGTTTAAAAGTTAGATAATTGCACTCTTGCCAGGGATACCGTTACCGTTAGGTATTGCAGACTTTTGCAATAGACTTCACATGTTAAAGGTGTATTCCCATCTTAGACATGTACACAGAAATCATAGAGCTTTATGGCAGAATTATGAATGCCCCCTCCTCCGAATAATGTCTGTTAATGTGGCATATTTGGACCTGGCAATGTTTTGTTACTTTCCTTAAGCTTGCTTCATACATACTTTTTGTGGCCTTTCTTGCCTAGAGCATGCTGCATTTTGAAAAAAAAAGGTAAATGCCATTTACCTAAAAAAAATCCACCAAAAGTGAAGAAAATTATTACCTAAAGCCTACTGTTTGTAGTGCATCATATAGTTACCTGTTGACTTCAAGCCAACATACGGCCTAGCCACAGCTATTTTCCAAAATGATGGAAACCCCCCCCCCCCAATAAAAAAAAGTTACAATACAAATATTGCAATACATCTGCTTCTCACAAAAAGTATAATGTTGATGTCAAATGTTATCTGATCGGTGGGGGGTCTGACATCCGGAAGCCCCACCAATCAGCGGTTTGAGAAGTTTTTGGCATGCTGTGAGCACCGTGGCCTTCTCACTGCTTTTTCTAGGCCAGTGATGACAAGTTAATTGTTCACGTGGCCTTGAAGGAGCTCGGGGGTAAGTGCAATACCAAGCACAGCTGCTATATAATGTGTGGCGCTGTGCTCAGTGAACTGTGAGAAGGCAGCGGCGCTAACAGAAACATCGCTGCCTTCTCAAAACAGCTGATCGGTGGGGTCCCGAGTGTTGGACTCCACCCATCAGATGCTGATGACATATCCAGAGGACAGGTCATCAGTATAAAAATGTCAGAAACCCCTTTTAAAGCTCTGACTGCCTGCTGTAAGAATTTATGCTGCCTGCTGAATGAACAGTGAGCTCCTCCTAGTGGCAGCTGCAGGAAATGCCAGGAAGCAGTTTGATGCCAGGCCCCCAATCCCCCATGGTTCCAGTGGCAGTCACATGGCCTACCTGCATGCAAGCTATGTAACTAAATACAGGTCTCTCCAGAATAGGAATCTCCAGGACTGAGTAATTTATAGTGAGGCGGATACTGGCTGCCGCATCAAGGTGGAGAGTGAATGAAAAGATGGATGGATGGATTTGCTTGGTTTTCGCCTTTCACTTCAATAAATGTCAATAAAATCCTATAGAAGGAAGAGATGCTAGCATGACAGAGGAGGGTTGGTCGTATGGAGAACCTCTTCTGGAGATTCGGGAAGGTCCCAGAGGTGGATATATCATAAACATTTAAGATGGGAATACCCCTTTAAGCATTGGATCTTTCTATTAACAAACTTGTTAAAATGTTTTTTCTCCATTGGAAAGGAAAAATAAAGAGAAGCTGATTTAACTAAAATAGGACATGCCTGTTGGTGGGATTCTGACTACTAGACCATCACTAATCAAATGCTCTCATCAGGGATAAAATTATAGGGGATGCAGAGCATGTAATGGAACCCAGCCATGGAGCCTGACCAGGCTGGATTAGCTAGTGCATCATTCCAAGCACTTAGTTAAGTACATGGGATTGAGCTGCAATACCAAGCACAGTGACTATGAATGGTATAGTGCTTAGCTTGGTATACTATAATAAGGCTGCAGCACCCGTCCAAACAGCGGATTGGCAGGGGTGCTAGTGTTGCCATCTGGCCAGTAAAATACCAGCCTAGCTGGTATTACCAGAAGGAGGCTAATATCAGTATTTAATTTGTACCAGTTCCATTATTTGCCAGTAAGTTTTAGTCCCAAGGAGGTATGAGATACCTTCATGCTAGCAATTGCTCTCTCGCTCAGGCTGTATAGCAATATGAGTTTTAAAATAAGACCAGGATTTTTGTGCTAGCCATGATAAAACCTGAGCTATAGCCTTTAAAAACTGCATTAGGAGTGAAATATGCAGGTATTGCCTGTTTTAAAATTTAGATTATTAGCGTTAAAACAAGACCTAATATCTCTTAATGTTCAGGCTCATGTCTCTAACTTCTATATACTCTGAGATATTCCAGTTTGATGTTGCTCCAGCCATCTGGAGAGGAGGAGAGGCATTCCAGTGGATGGACAAGGATTTGTCCACATCAGAGCTTTTTTAAATCTCTGTTAAAGGAGCAGAACAATAAAAATAATAGGGGCTCATGCACTTTAACGCATTTTGTCAGCGTCTGTTCCACTTAAATGGGGCTGCAAAAAAACGGAAATGACTCTGTGTGCATTACGGACAAGAATAGGACTGTTCAATTAGGGGCCAGCTGTTCTGTTCTGCAAAATATGAGATGCACGTGGACGGCATCCATATTTTTTGCGGACCACAAAATACATACGGTCGTGTGCATGAGCCCTAAAAGTGTTGCTCTGCCAAATCGCAGACCCCATTGACTATAATACATAGTAACATAGTACATAAGGCCATCTATCCATCTAGTTTGGCCTGTCATCCTGCTAGTTGATCCAGAGGAAGGCAAAAAAAAAAAAAAAAACTGTGAGGTAGAAGCCAATTTTCCCCACTTAGGGGGAGTAAAAAAATTCCTTCCCGACTCCAATCAGAATAAATAACTGGATCAATGACCCATCTCTAGTAGCTATGGCCTGTAATATTATTATACTCCAGAAATACATCCAGTCCCCTCTTGAATTCCTTTATTGTACTCACAATCACCACCTCCTCAGGCAGAGAGTTCCATAGTCTCACTGCTCTTACCATAAAGAATCCTCTTCTATGTTTGTGTACAGTACAAACTTTTTTTCCTCCAGACGCAGAGGATGTCCCCTCGTCACAGTGACAGTCCTGGGGATAAATAGATGATGGGAGAGATCTCTGTACTGACCCCTGATATATTTATACATAGTTATTAGATCTCCCCTCAGTCATCTTTTTTCTAAAGTAAATAACCCTAATTTTGATAATCTTTCAGGGTACTGTAGTTGCCCTATTCCAGTTATTACTTTAGTTGCCCTCCTCTGAACCCTCTCCAGCTCTGCTATGTCCGCCTTGTTCACAGGAGCCCAGAACTGTACACAGTACTCCATGTGTGGTCTGACTAGCGATTTGTAAAGTGGTAGGACTATGTTCTCATCACGGGCGTCTATAATGGGATCTGGATTCTTTTATAAAACCCAGCAGTTTATGAATGACAAGGCATATTTGCTCTCTGACAAATTTGGGGGTCTTTTTTTCCAGAAAAGGAACGAGAAGATCATTTGTTCATCTAATCACCCCTCTGCAAATGATCAAAAAGAAAAACATATACTGTATGTGTATGTATCGCTTTTAAATAATATGTAATCACTGCCTGAAAAGGATATCAGGCAGCAGCCAAAGACTTGGGACAAAGAGTACACACAATTAAATACGGGAAATCTTAAGCACCTACTTGAGCATTGTGAAGTCAGATCCTAAAAATTGGACATTGTGTGAATGATACTCCATCTATCATGTACCGCAGAGGTCGAAATCTGAAGGATAGCCTTGTGCATAGTTTTTTCCAAACCCACAGACATGGACATGGCTACGAAGCTCATTGATGGGTACATACAGATGGGGTAATTGTGTTGCATGTAACGTTATTCTGCAAGGTAGGGACTTCAGATGTTCTCACTCAGAAAATACCTTTTCGATTAGGTCTTTCATAAATTGTAAGATATCTGGTATAATATACCTCACTACATGCGTATGTGGTATTCAATATGTTGGAAAGACTATCCGGGAATTCAGGCGGCGGATAGGAGAACAACTGGGTGATATCCAGAATGATAAAGACACCCCCGTTGCAAACCATGTTAAAATTTCCATCAAGCAAATCCAAATGCTCTGAAATTTCAGGACATAGAAATAGTACGATGATCACCACGTGGTGGAAATCTTGCTAATTTACTACTGAAGGAAGAAAGCATATTTGCTCAGTGATTGACAAATGTGGGGGTCTTTATCCAGAAAAGGAATGAGAAGATCATTTGTTCATCTAATCACCACTCTGCAACTGATCAAAAAGAAAAATAAATACTGTATGGGTACGTATCCCTTTTAAATAATATGTAATGACTGCCTGTAAAGGATACTAAAACAAAATAATAAATACTGTATTGTTGCACTATTAAAATATAAACAAAACTAAAGGGGGCATTACTATCCCCAGTATCTCCAGCAGAAAATAACACGTATACTGGGTCCCAAGGGGGAGGGGATTATCAGAAGCTATATTTGCCTAGCCCAATCCTACTAGATGGGACTCCCAGTATGTGCGCAATCAACAGTGAAGGTGGGTATGCTACATATATATAAAACCCACATATGAATGAATCAATTTGGTTGGGGAGGCACTAATCAAAACATTCACTAAGTACTGTCAGCGATCCTGTATAAAGCGCTAACATGTATCTTGTCTCAAGTATTTATACACAGTGCAGTAGCTAATTTCTCTGCCACAATACTATCAACCACACTAGATGCTGGTGATCCCTTTCTCATACATCCATTATTGTGATGTGTAGTGATACTAGTATCTCTCCTATTAATAATTGAGTGCTGTATTGCTCTCATTAATTATCTTTTAAAAAACGCTCTATTGCTTAACGCTTTTCTGCAGAATTGTCTGCATCATCATTATATATAATCACTGCCTGGAAAGGATACTAAAACAAAATAATAAATACTTTATTGTTTCACTATTAAAATATAAACAATAATAAAGGGGGCATTACTATCCCCAGTATCTCAGGCAGAAAACCTCACAGAAACTAACATACTGGGTCCCAAAGGAAGAGGGGATTATCAGAGGCTATATTTGCCTAGAGAGAGTCTAGAAGGAGCTTCGTAGCCATGTCAGTTCCAAACCATGTTAAAAATTTCCATCAAGCAAATCCAAACGCTCTGACATTTCAGGGCATAGAAATAGTACGGTAATCACCACATGGAGGAAATGCGGGTAATCTACTACTGACAAAAAAAGGACCAATGGATATTTAGACTGCAAACTGTCAAACCGTTATTGATAGGCATCGATTAATGATAGGCATCTTTCTACATCAGAATACCTTTACAATACAGATGCATACAAATATAGGAGAACAATCTTGCCCCCATATGGGAACCTCAGCAATAGTTCTCCCCATTAGAGGGTACATATTTGCTTAGACAATAACCTTGCACCCCTATCTGGAGTGTGTTTACTATGCAGAGTGCAAAAAAGGTGGGTCAGTCGGCACATCCCAATGTGCAGGTGCATGCTGCCATGGCTAAAAACACAAAGAAAAAAAGGACAATGCAAAGGCACTCTACAGACGCAAATAAAGTACAACAATGCCATAGTAATAGAAAACATTCTGGTGCTAATGCTACGATTATTTAGCAAATTTGAGATTCTTGGCAAATACATTTTGTACAAAAATTTTTGGGCCCGTCTGCCAAAAGTCAAGGCGATCTCTATCAGATGGGAACCTAACACTAAATACTACTTGTAATATGCCAAAATGGCCACCATAAAATTCAGGAAGTGAAGGTTCCACATGCATGCTGGGTCCACTCTGCTTTTTACCATTTTTGGTGCCATAACGGCCTCCATCAAATCCAGATGGAGGCGTAAGCGTAGCATTAGCACCAGATAACTATGGCATTATTGTACTTTGTACTGTGTCTGTAGAGTGCTTTTGCATTGTCCTTTTTTTCTTTGTGTTTTTAGCCATGGCAGCATGCACCTGCACATTGGGATGTGCCGACTGACCCAACTTTTTTGCACTCTGCATAGTAAACACACTCCAGATAGGGGTACAAGGTTATTGTCTAAGCAAATATGTACCCTCTAATGGGGAGAACTATTGCTGAGGTTCCCATATGGGGGCAAGATCGTTCTCCTATATTTGTGTGCATCTGTATTGCAAAGGTATTCTGATGTAGAAAGATGCCTATCATTAATCGATAAAGCAAGAAAAAAATATTTTGTCATTATGATAAGTGTTGAGCGAACAGTTCGGGAATCGTTCGGGTCCGTACCGAATTTTGGGGTGTCCGTGACACGGACCCGAACCCAGACATTTTCAAAAAAGTTCGGGTTCAGGTCCGGTGTTCGTCGATTTCTTCCCGCTTTCTGAAGGGCTGCACAGCAGCCAATCAGCTAGCGTTTTACTTCTTGCCCTAAGAGCCCATCACAGCCATGCCTACCTGTCACAGCCCATCACAGCCATGCCACCTGTGCATCAGAACAACTCAGCTGAGCTGTTCACTGAAAGTCACTATTTTGTTGAGACTGGCCAGAGCGATTTTTACTGGCACATGTAACTGGGCTGACCGGCGGTGGCCATTTTGGGACTTGTGGTGCGCCAGCACAAGCTGCCACAGAGTCTAAACCAAAGCTCCAAAGAAGTGTAAAATCTACACCTGTGAATCAGAACAACAGCGATTCAGCTGCTCAGTCAAAGTCTATTTATTTTCTGGCACATGTTACTGGGCTGATAGGCGGCGGCCATTTTGGGACTTGTGGTGCTACAGCAAAAGCTGCCACAATGTCCATTAATCTCATGTAATAGTCGATTTTTTCATAGATATACTACATCAGGGGTTTGGCTGAGCTTGTGTCACCCATACTAACTGCAAAGATATTTAATATATCAGTGGTGAAACTGAAAGTAACCCACTTGGATAGCAAATCCCATGAATGTGCTGTTCCAGCTAGGCTAGCCAGTGCCACTACAGCCAAGTCCAATACTGTCAGCCAGAAATATTTTTTTTTTTTTATGTGCCAGAAATATAAATTAGAAAAAGCTTTCACCGTAATAATAAAATTATTCTGGTGTTAGACCAGAAGAAGCACTCCTGTTGTAATTAATACTGTAAAAAGGCTTAGGCAATATTTCTCCCAGTGTGGGAAATTTATCTAGTAAAACTAGCATTTTAAAAATTCCGGTGTTCTGAAATACCAGCAGTCCTCTTGTAATTAATACCGCCAAAAGGCATTATAACGTCCAGTGTTGTAATTTTGGTGAAAAAAAGGCCAATTTAATCAATTTGGTGTTTGTTAGACCAGAAACACTAGGCCTCACGTTTTTACTCCTGTAAAAAGGAATTATATCTCCCCGTGTGGGAAACTATGTACCAAAACTAGCATTTTAAAAATTCAGATGTCCAATTTGCAGCAGTTTTCTTGTAAATAATACCGCCAAAAGGCATTATTGTCCCGTGTTGTAATTTTGGTGAAAAAAAGGCCAATTTAATCAATCTGGTGTTTGTTAGACCAGAAACACTAGGCCTCACGTTTTTACTCCTGTAAAAAGGAATTATATCTCCCCGTGTGGGAAACTATGTACCAAAACTAGCATTTTAAAAATTCAGATGTCCAATTTGCAGCAGTTTTCTTGTAAATAATACCGCCAAAAGGCATTATATGGTCCAGTGTTGTAATTTTGGTGAAAAAAAGGCCAATTTAATCAATCTGGTGTTTGTTAGACCAGAAACACTAGGCCTCACGTTTTTACTCCTGTAAAAAGGAATTATATCTCCCCGTGTGGGAAACTATGTACCAAAACTAGCATTTTAAAAATTCAGATGTCCAATTTGCAGCAGTTTTCTTGTAAATAATACCGCCAAAAGGCATTATATCGTCCAGTGTTGTAATTTTGGTGAAAAAAAGGCCAATTTAATCAATCTGGTGTTTGTTAGACCAGAAACACTAGGCCTCACGTTTTTACTCCTGTAAAAAGGAATTATATCTCCCCGTGTGGGAATCTATGTAACAAAACTAGCATTTTAAAAATTCAGATGTCCAATTTGCAGCAGTTTTCTTGAAAATAATACCGCCAAAAGGCATTATATCGTCCAGTGTTGTAATTTTGGTGAAAAAAAAGCCAATTTAATCAATTTGGTGTTTGTTAGACCAGAAACACTAGGCCTCACGTTTTTACTCCTGTAAAAAGGAATTATATCTCCCCGTGTGGGAAACTATGTACCAAAACTAGCATTTTAAAAATTCAGATGTCCAATTTGCAGCAGTTTTCTTGTAAATAATACCGCCAAAAGGCATTATTGTCCAGTGTTGTAATTTTGGTGAAAAAAAGGCCAATTTAATCAATCTGGTGTTTGTTAGACCTGTCCAGAAACACTAGGCCTCACATTTTTACTCCTGTAAAAAGGAATTATATCTCCCCGTGTGGGAAACTATGTACCAAAACTAGCATTTTAAAAATTCAGATGTCCAATTTGCAGCAGTTTTCTTGTAAATAATACCGCCAAAAGGCATTATTGTCCAGTGTTGTAATTTTGGTGAAAAAAAGGCCAATTTAATCAATCTAGTGTTTGTTAGACCAGTCCAGAAACACTAGGCCTCACGTTTTTACTCCTGTAAAAAGGAATTATATCTCCCCGTGTGGGAAACTATGTACCAAAACTAGCATTTTAAAAATTCAGATGTCCAATTTGCAGCAGTTTTCTTGTAAATAATACCGCCAAAAGGCATTATATAGTCCAGTGTTGTCATTTTGGTGAAAAAAAGGCCAATTTAATCAATCTGGTGTTTGTTAGACCAGAAACACAAGGCCTCACGTTTTTACTCCTGTAAAAAAGAATTATATCTCCCCGTGTGGGAAACTATGTACCAAAACTAGCATTTTAAAAATTCAGATGTCCAATTTGCAGCAGTTTTCTTGTAAATAATACCGCCAAAAGGCATTATATCGTCCAGTGTTGTAATTTTAGTGAAAAAAAGGCCAATTTAATCAATCTGGTGTTTGTTAGACCTGTCCAGAAACACTAGGCCTCACGTTTTTACTCCTGTAAAAGGAATTATATCTCCCGTGTGGGAAACTATGTACCAAAACTAGCATTTTAAAAATTCAGATGTCCAATTTGCAGCAGTTTTCTTGTAAATAATACCGCCAAAAGGCATTATATGTCCAGTGTTGTAATTTTGGTGAAAAAAAGGCCAATTTAATCAATCTGGTGTTTGTTAGACCAGAAACACTAGGCCTCACGTTTTTACTCCTGTAAAAGGAATTATATCTCCCGTGTGGGAAACTATGTACCAAAACTAGCATTTTAAAAATTCAGATGTCCAATTTGCAGCAGTTTTCTTGTAAATAATACCGCCAAAAGGCATTATATCGTCCAGTGTTGTAATTTTGGTGAAAAAAGGCCAATTTAATCAATCTGGTGTTTGTTAGACCAGAAACACTAGGCCTCACGTTTTTACTCCTGTAAAAGGAATTATATCTCCCGTGTGGGAATCTATGTACCAAAACTAGCATTTTAAAAATTCAGATGTCCAATTTGCAGCAGTTTTCTTGTAAATAATACCGCCAAAAGGCATTATATCGTCCAGTGTTGTAATTTTGGTGAAAAAAAGGCCAATTTAATCAATTTGGTGTTTGTTAGACCAGAAACACTAGGCCTCACGTTTTACTCCTGTAAAAGGAATTATATCTCCCGTGTGGGAATCTATGTACCAAAACTAGCATTTTAAAAATTCAGATGTCCAATTTGCAGCAGTTTTCTTGTAAATAATACCGCCAAAAGGCATTATATCGTCCAGTGTTGTAATTTTGGTGAAAAAAAGGCCAATTTAATCAATCTGGTGTTTGTTAGACCAGAAACACTAGGCCTCACGTTTTACTCCTGTAAAAGGAATTATATCTCCCGTGTGGGAAACTATGTACCAAAACTAGCATTTTAAAAATTCAGATGTCCAATTTGCAGCAGTTTTCTTGTAAATAATACCGCCAAAAGGCATTATTGTCCAGTGTTGTAATTTTGGTGAAAAAAAGGCCAATTTAATCAATCTGGTGTTTGTTAGACCAGAAACACTAGGCCTCACGTTTTTACTCCTGTAAAAGGAATTATATCTCCCGTGTGGGAAACTATGTACCAAAACTAGCATTTTAAAAATTCAGATGTCCAATTTGCAGCAGTTTTCTTGTAAATAATACCGCCAAAAGGCATTATATGGTCCAGTGTTGTAATTTTGGTGAAAAAAAGGCCAATTTAATCAATCTGGTGTTTGTTAGACCAGAAACACTAGGCCTCACGTTTTTACTCCTGTAAAAGGAATTATATCTCCCCGTGTGGGAAACTATGTACCAAAACTAGCATTTTAAAAATTCAGATGTCCAATTTGCAGCAGTTTTCTTGTAAATAATACCGCCAAAAGGCATTATTGTCCAGTGTTGTAATTTTGGTGAAAAAAAGGCCAATTTAATCAATCTGGTGTTTGTTAGACCTGTCCAGAAACACTAGGCCTCACGTTTTTACTCCTGTAAAAGGAATTATATCTCCCGTGTGGGAAACTATGTACCAAAACTAGCATTTTAAAAATTCAGATGTCCAATTTGCAGCAGTTTTCTTGTAAATAATACCGCCAAAAGGCATTATATTGTCCAGTGTTGTAATTTTGGTGAAAAAAAGGCCAATTTAATCAATCTGGTGTTTGTTAGACCAGAAACACTAGGCCTCACGTTTTTACTCCTGTAAAAGGAATTATATCTCCCCGTGTGGGAAACTATGTACCAAAACTAGCATTTTAAAAATTCAGATGTCCAATTTGCAGCAGTTTTCTTGTAAATAATACCGCCAAAAGGCATTATTGTCCAGTGTTGTAATTTTGGTGAAAAAAAGGCCAATTTAATCAATCTAGTGTTTGTTAGACCAGTCCAAAAACACTAGGCCTCACGTTTTACTCCTGTAAAAGGAATTATATCTCCCCGTGTGGGAATCTATGTACCAAAACTAGCATTTTAAAAATTCAGATGTCCAATTTGCAGCAGTTTTCTTGTAAATAATACCGCCAAAAGGCATTATATCGTCCAGTGTTGTAATTTTGGTGAAAAAAGGCCAATTTAATCAATCTGGTGTTTGTTAGACCAGAAACACTAGGCCTCACGTTTTACTCCTGTAAAAGGAATTATATCTCCCGTGTGGGAATCTATGTAACAAAACTAGCATTTTAAAAATTCAGATGTCCAATTTGCAGCAGTTTTCTTGTAAATAATACCGCCAAAAGGCATTATATCGCCCAGTGTTGTAATTTTGGTGAAAAAAAGGCCAATTTAATCAATTTGGTGTTTGTTAGACCAGAAACACTAGGCCTCACGTTTTACTCCTGTAAAAGGAATTATATCTCCCGTGTGGGAAACTATGTACCAAAACTAGCATTTTAAAAATTCAGATGTCCAATTTGCAGCAGTTTTCTTGTAAATAATACCGCCAAAAGGCATTATTGTCCAGTGTTGTAATTTTGGTGAAAAAAAGGCCAATTTAATCAATCTGGTGTTTGTTAGACCAGAAACACTAGGCCTCACGTTTTTACTCCTGTAAAAGGAATTATATCTCCCCGTGTGGGAAACTATGAACCAAAACTAGCATTTTAAAAATTCAGATGTCCAATTTGCAGCAGTTTTCTTGTAAATAATACCGCCAAAAGGCATTATATCGTCCAGTGTTGTAATTTTGGTTAAAAAAATGCCAATTTAATCAATTTGGTGTTTGTTAGACCAGAAACACTAGGCCTCACGTTTTTACTCCTGTAAAAAGGAATTATATCTCCCCGTGTGGGAAACTATGTACCAAAACTAGCATTTTAAAAATTTAGATGTCCAATTTGCGGCAGTTTTCTTGTAAATAATACCGCCAAAAGGCATTATTGTCCAGTGTTGTAATTTTGGTGAAAAAAAGGCCAATTTAATCAATCTGGTGTTTGTTAGACCAGAAACACTAGGCCTCACGTTTTACTCCTGTAAAAGGAATTATATCTCCCGTGTGGGAAACTATGTACCAAAACTAGCATTTTAAAAATTTAGATGTCCAATTTGCGGCAGTTTTCTTGTAAATAATACCGCCAAAAGGCATTATTGTCCAGTGTTGTAATTTTGGTGAAAAAAGGCCAATTTAATCAATCTGGTGTTTGTTAGACCAGAAACACTAGGCCTCACGTTTTACTCCTGTAAAAGGAATTATATCTCCCGTGTGGGAAACTATGTACCAAAACTAGCATTTTAAAAATTCAGATGTCCAATTTGCAGCAGTTTTCTTGTAAATAATACCGCCAAAAGGCATTATATCGTCCAGTGTTGTAATTTTGGTGAAAAAAGGCCAATTTAATCAATCTGGTGTTTGTTAGACCAGAAACACTAGGCCTCACATTTTTACTCCTGTAAAAGGAATTATATCTCGCCGTGTGGGAATCTATGTACCAAAACTAGCATTTTAAAAATTCAGATGTCCAATTTGCAGCAGTTTTCTTGTAAATAATACCGCCAAAAGGCATTATATCGTCCAGTGTTGTAATTTTGGTGAAAAAAAGCCAATTTAATCAATTTGGTGTTTGTTAGACCAGAAACACTAGGCCTCACGTTTTTACTCCTGTAAAAGGAATTATATCTCCCGTGTGGGAAACTATGTACCAAAACTAGCATTTTAAAAATTCAGATGTCCAATTTGCAGCAGTTTTCTTGTAAATAATACCGCCAAAAGGCATTATTGTCCAGTGTTGTAATTTTGGTGAAAAAAAGGCCAATTTAATCAATCTGGTGTTTGTTAGACCAGAAACACTAGGCCTCACGTTTTACTCCTGTAAAAGGAATTATATCTCCCGTGTGGGAATCTATGTACCAAAACTAGCATTT
The DNA here is from genome assembly GCA_033119425.1 of Bufotes viridis. Classification (NCBI taxonomy): domain Eukaryota; kingdom Metazoa; phylum Chordata; class Amphibia; order Anura; family Bufonidae; genus Bufotes; species Bufotes viridis. The sequence goes on along the minus strand of CM065597.1, from coordinate 117,754,330 downwards.
TAAAAATTCAGATGTCCAATTTGCAGCAGTTTTCTTGTAAATAATACCGCCAAAAGGCATTATTGTCCAGTGTTGTAATTTTGGTGAAAAAAGGCCAATTTAATCAATCTAGTGTTTGTTAGACCAGTCCAGAAACACTAGGCCTCACGTTTTACTCCTGTAAAAGGAATTATATCTCCCGTGTGGGAAACTATGTACCAAAACTAGCATTTTAAAAATTCAGATGTCCAATTTGCAGCAGTTTTCTTGTAAATAATACCGCCAAAAGGCATTATATCGTCCAGTGTTGTAATTTTGGTGAAAAAAGGCCAATTTAATCAATCTGGTGTTTGTTAGACCAGAAACACTAGGCCTCACGTTTTTACTCCTGTAAAAAGGAATTATATCTCCCCGTGTGGGAAACTATGTACCAAAACTAGCATTTTAAAAATTCAGATGTCCAATTTGCAGCAGTTTTCTTGTAAATAATACCGCCAAAAGGCATTATATTGTCCAGTGTTGTAATTTTGGTGAAAAAAAGGCCAATTTAATTAATCTGGTGTTTGTTAGACCAGAAACACTAGGCCTCACGTTTTTACTCCTGTAAAAAGGAATTATATCTCCCCGTGTGGGAAACTATGTACCAAAACTAGCATTTTAAAAATTCAGATGTCCAATTTGCAGCAGTTTTCTTGTAAATAATACCGCCAAAAGGCATTATTCTCCAGTGTTGTAATTTTGGTGAAAAAAAGGCCAATTTAATCAATCTAGTGTTTGTTAGACCAGTCCAGAAACACTAGGCCTCACGTTTTTACTCCTGTAAAAAGGAATTATATCTCCCCGTGTGGGAAACTATGTACCAAAACTAGCATTTGAAAAATTCAGATTCCAATATGCAGCAGTTTTCTTGTAAATAATACCGCCAAAAGGCATTATATTGTCCAGTGTTGTAATTTTGGTGAAAAAAAGGCCAATTTAATCAATCTGGTGTTTGTTAGACCAGAAACACTAGGCCTCACGTTTTTACTCCTGTAAAAAGGAATTATATCTCCCCGTGTGGGAATCTATGTACCAAAACTAGCATTTTAAAAATTCAGATGTCCAATTTGCAGCAGTTTTCTTGTAAATAATACCGCCAAAAGGCATTATATCGTCCAGTGTTGTAATTTTGGTGAAAAAAAGGCCAATTTAATCAATCTGGTGTTTGTTAGACCAGAAACACTAGGCCTCACGTTTTTACTCCTGTAAAAAGGAATTATATCTCCCCGTGTGGGAATCTATGTACCAAAACTAGCATTTTAAAAATTCAGATGTCCAATTTGCAGCAGTTTTCTTGTAAATAATACCGACAAAAGGCATTATTGTCCAGTGTTGTAATTTTGGTGAAAAAAAGGCCAATTTAATCAATCTAGTGTTTGTTAGACCAGTCCAGAAACACTAGGCCTCACGTTTTTTCTCCTGTAAAAAGGAATTATATCTCCCAGTGTGGGAATCTATGTACCAAAACTAGCATTTTAAAAATTCTGGTGTCCAATTTGCAGCAGTTTTCTTGTAATTAATACCGGAAAAAGGAATTATATATTCCAGTGTGGGAATTTATGTACACAAACTAGCATTTTAAAAATTCTGGTGTCCAATTAGCAGCAGTCTTCTTGTAATTAATACCGCAAAAAGGCATTATTGTCCAGTGTTGTAATTTTGGTGAAAAAAGGACAATTTAATCAATCTGGTGTTCGTTAGACCAGAAACACAAGGCCTCACGTTTTTACTCCTGTAAAAAAGAATTATATCTCCCCGTGTGGGAAACTATGTACCAAAACTAGCATTTTAAAAATTCAGATGTCCAATTTGCAGCAGTTTTCTTGTAAATAATACCGCCAAAAGGCATTATATCGTCCAGTGTTGTAATTTTAGTGAAAAAAAGGCCAATTTAATCAATCTGGTGTTTGTTAGACCTGTCCAGAAACACTAGGCCTCACGTTTTTACTCCTGTAAAAAGGAATCATATCTCCCCGTGTGGGAAACTATGTACCAAAACTAGCATTTTAAAAATTCAGATGTCCAATTTGCAGCAGTTTTCTTGTAAATAATACCGCCAAAAGGCATTATATCGTCCAGTGTTGTAATTTTGGTGAAAAAAAGGCCAATTTAATCAATCTGGTGTTTGTTAGACCAGAAACACTAGGCCTCACGTTTTACTCCTGTAAAAGGAATTATATCTCCCGTGTGGGAATCTATGTACCAAAACTAGCATTTTAAAAATTCAGATGTCCAATTTGCAGCAGTTTTCTTGTAAATAATACCGCCAAAAGGCATTATTGTCCAGTGTTGTAATTTTGGTGAAAAAAAGGCCAATTTAATCAATCTAGTGTTTGTTAGACCAGTCCAAAAACACTAGGCCTCACGTTTTTACTCCTGTAAAAAGGAATTATATCTCCCCGTGTGGGAATATATGTACCAAAACTAGCATTTTAAAAATTCAGATGTCCAATTTGCAGCAGTTTTCTTGTAAATAATACCGCCAAAAGGCATTATATCGTCCAGTGTTGTAATTTTGGTGAAAAAAAGGCCAATTTAATCAATCTGGTGTTTGTTAGACCAGAAACACTAGGCCTCACGTTTTTACTCCTGTAAAAAGGAATTATATCTCCCCGTGTGGGAATCTATGTAATAAAACTAGCATTTTAAAAATTCAGATGTCCAATTTGCAGCAGTTTTCTTGTAAATAATACCGCCAAAAGGCATTATATCGCCCAGTGTTGTAATTTTGGTGAAAAAAAGGCCAATTTAATCAATTTGGTGTTTGTTAGACCAGAAACACTAGGCCTCACGTTTTTACTCCTGTAAAAAGGAATTATATCTCCCCGTGTGGGAAACTATGTACCAAAACTAGCATTTTAAAAATTCAGATGTCCAATTTGCAGCAGTTTTCTTGTAAATAATACCGACAAAAGGCATTATTGACCAGTGTTGTAATTTTGGTGAAAAAAAGGCCAATTTAATCAATCTAGTGTTTGTTAGACCAGTCCAGAAACACTAGGCCTCACGTTTTTTCTCCTGTAAAAAGGAATTATATCTCCCAGTGTGGGAATCTATGTACCAAAACTAGCATTTTAAAAATTCTGGTGTCCAATTTGCAGCAGTTTTCTTGTAATTAATACCGGAAAAAGGAATTATATATTCCAGTGTGGGAATTTATGTACACAAACTAGCATTTTAAAAATTCTGGTGTCCAATTAGCAGCAGTCTTCTTGTAATTAATACCGCAAAAAGGCATTATTGTCCAGTGTTGTAATTTTGGTGAAAAAAGGCCAATTTAATCAATCTGGTGTTTGTTAGACCAGAAACACAAGGCCTCACGTTTTTACTCCTGTAAAAAAGAATTATATCTCCCCGTGTGGGAAACTATGTACCAAAACTAGCATTTTAAAAATTCAGATGTCCAATTTGCAGCAGTTTTCTTGTAAATAATACCGCCAAAAGGCATTATTGTCCAGTGTTGTAATTTTGGTGAAAAAAAGGCCAATTTAATCAATCTAGTGTTTGTTAGACCAGTCCAAAAACACTAGGCCTCACGTTTTTACTCCTGTAAAAAGGAATTATATCTCCCCATGTGGGAATCTATGTACCAAAACTAGCATTTTAAAAATTCAGATGTCCAATTTGCAGCAGTTTTCTTGTAAATAATACCGCCAAAAGGCATTATATCGTCCAGTGTTGTAATTTTGGTGAAAAAAAGGCCAATTTAATCAATCTGGTGTTTGTTAGACCAGAAACACTAGGCCTCACGTTTTTACTCCTGTAAAAAGGAATTATATCTCCCCGTGTGGGAATCTATGTAACAAAACTAGCATTTTAAAAATTCAGATGTCCAATTTGCAGCAGTTTTCTTGTAAATAATACCGCCAAAAGGCATTATATCGCCCAGTGTTGTAATTTTGGTGAAAAAAAGGCCAATTTAATCAATTTGGTGTTTGTTAGACCAGAAACACTAGGCCTCACGTTTTACTCCTGTAAAAGGAATTATATCTCCCCGTGTGGGAAACTATGTACCAAAACTAGCATTTTAAAAATTCAGATGTCCAATTTGCAGCAGTTTTCTTGTAAATAATACCGCCAAAAGGCATTATTGTCCAGTGTTGTAATTTTGGTGAAAAAAAGGCCAATTTAATCAATCTGGTGTTTGTTAGACCAGAAACACTAGGCCTCACGTTTTACTCCTGTAAAAGGAATTATATCTCCCGTGTGGGAAACTATGAACCAAAACTAGCATTTTAAAAATTCAGATGTCCAATTTGCAGCAGTTTTCTTGTAAATAATACCGCCAAAAGGCATTATATCGTCCAGTGTTGTAATTTTGGTTAAAAAAAAATGCCAATTTAATCAATTTGGTGTTTGTTAGACCAGAAACACTAGGCCTCACGTTTTTACTCCTGTAAAAAGGAATTATATCTCCCCGTGTGGGAAACTATGTACCAAAACTAGCATTTTAAAAATTTAGATGTCCAATTTGCGGCAGTTTTCTTGTAAATAATACCGCCAAAAGGCATTATTGTCCAGTGTTGTAATTTTGGTGAAAAAAAGGCCAATTTAATCAATCTGGTGTTTGTTAGACCAGAAACACTAGGCCTCACGTTTTTACTCCTGTAAAAAGGAATTATATCTCCCCGTGTGGGAAACTATGTACCAAAACTAGCATTTTAAAAATTCAGATGTCCAATTTGCAGCAGTTTTCTTGTAAATAATACCACCAAAAGTCATTATATCGTCCAGTGTTGTCATTTTGGTGAAAAAAAGGCCAATTTAATCAATCTGGTGTTTGTTAGACCAGAAACACTAGGCCTCACATTTTTACTCCTGTAAAAAGGAATTATATCTCGCCGTGTGGGAATCTATGTACCAAAACTAGCATTTTAAAAATTCAGATGTCCAATTTGCAGCAGTTTTCTTGTAAATAATACAGCCAAAAGGCATTATATCGTCCAGTGTTGTAATTTTGGTGAAAAAAAGCCAATTTAATCAATTTGGTGTTTGTTAGACCAGAAACACTAGGCCTCACGTTTTTACTCCTGTAAAAAGGAATTATATCTCCCCGTGTGGGAAACTATGTACCAAAACTAGCATTTTAAAAATTCAGATGTCCAATTTGCAGCAGTTTTCTTGTAAATAATACCGCCAAAAGGCATTATTGTCCAGTGTTGTAATTTTGGTGAAAAAAAGGCCAATTTAATCAATCTGGTGTTTGTTAGACCAGAAACACTAGGCCTCACGTTTTTACTCCTGTAAAAATGAATTATATCTCCCCGTGTGGGAAACTATGTACCAAAACTAGCATTTTAAAAATTCAGATGTCCAATTTGCAGCAGTTTTCTTGTAAATAATACCGCCAAAAGGCATTATTGTCCAGTGTTGTAATTTTGGTGAAAAAAAGGCCAATTTAATCAATCTAGTGTTTGTTAGACCAGTCCAGAAACACTAGGCCTCACGTTTTTACTCCTGTAAAAAGGAATTATATCTCCCGTGTGGGAAACTATGTACCAAAACTAGCATTTTAAAAATTCAGATGTCCAATTTGCAGCAGTTTTCTTGTAAATAATACCGCCAAAAGGCATTATATCGTCCAGTGTTGTAATTTTGGTGAAAAAGGCCAATTTAATCAATCTGGTGTTTGTTAGACCAGAAACACTAGGCCTCACGTTTTTACTCCTGTAAAAGGAATTATATCTCCCGTGTGGGAAACTATGTACCAAAACAAGCATTTTAAAAATTCAGATGTCCAATTTGCAGCAGTTTTCTTGTAAATAATACCGCCAAAAGGCATTATTGTCCAGTGTTGTAATTTTGGTGAAAAAAAGGCCAATTTAATCAATCTGGTGTTTGTTAGACCTGTCCAGAAACACTAGGCCTCACATTTTTACTCCTGTAAAAAGGAATTATATCTCCCCGTGTGGGAAACTATGTACCAAAACTAGCATTTTAAAAATTCAGATGTCCAATTTGCAGCAGTTTTCTTGTAAATAATACCGCCAAAAGGCATTATATTGTCCAGTGTTGTAATTTTGGTGAAAAAAAGGCCAATTTAATCAATCTGGTGTTTGTTAGACCAGAAACACTAGGCCTCACGTTTTTACTCCTGTAAAAAGGAATTATATCTCCCCGTGTGGGAAACTATGTACCAAAACTAGCATTTTAAAAATTCAGATGTCCAATTTGCAGCAGTTTTCTTTTAAATAATACCGCCAAAAGGCATTATATCGTCCAGTGTTGTAATTTTGGTGAAAAAAAAGCCAATTTAATCAATTTGGTGTTTGTTAGACCAGAAACACTAGGCCTCACGTTTTTACTCCTGTAAAAAGGAATTATATCTCCCCGTGTGGGAAACTATGTACCTAAACTAGCATTTTAAAAATTTAGATGTCCAATTTGCAGCAGTTTTCTTGTAAATAATTCCGCCAAAAGGCATTATTGTCCAGTGTTGTAATTTTGGTGAAAAAAAGGCCAATTTAATCAATCTAGTGTTTGTTAGACCAGTCCAGAAACACTAGGCCTCACGTTTTTACTCCTGTAAAAATGAATTATATCTCCCCGTGTGGGAATCTATGTATCAAAACTAGCATTTTAAAAATTCAGATGTCCAATTTGCAGCAGTTTTCTTGTAAATAATACCGCCAAAAGGCATTATATTGTCCAGTGTTGTAATTTTGGTGAAAAAAAGGCCAATTTAATCAATCTGGTGTTTGTTAGACCAGAAACACTAGGCCTCACGTTTTTACTCCTGTAAAAAGGAATTATATCTCCCAGTGTGGGAAACTATGTACCAAAACTAGCATTTTAAAAATTCAGATGTCCAATTTGCAGCAGTTTTCTTGTAAATAATACCGCCAAAAGGCATTATTCTCCAGTGTTGTAATTTTGGTGAAAAAAAGGCCAATTTAATCAATCTAGTGTTTGTTAGACCAGTCCAGAAACACTAGGCCTCACGTTTTTACTCCTGTAAAAAGGAATTATATCTCCCCGTGTGGGAAACTATGTACCAAAACAAGCATTTTAAAAATTCAGATGTCCAATTTGCAGCAGTTTTCTTGTAAATAATACCGCCAAAAGGCATTATTGTCCAGTGTTGCAATTTTGGTGAAAAAAAGGCCAATTTAATCAATCTGGTGTTTGTTAGACCTGTCCAGAAACACTAGGCCTCACGTTTTTACTCCTGTAAAAAGGAATTATATCTGCCCGTGTGGGAAACTATGTACCAAAACTAGCATTTGAAAAATTCAGATGTCCAATTTGCAGCAGTTTTCTTGTAAATAATACCGCCAAAAGGCATTATATTGTCCAGTGTTGTAATTTTGGTGAAAAAAAGGCCAATTTAATCAATCTGGTGTTTGTTAGACCAGAAACACTAGGCCTCACGTTTTACTCCTGTAAAAGGAATTATATCTCCCGTGTGGGAAACTATGTACCAAAACTAGCATTTTAAAAATTCAGATGTCCAATTTGCAGCAGTTTTCTTGTAAATAATACCGCCAAAAGGCATTATATCGTCCAGTGTTGTAATTTTGGTGAAAAAAAGGCCAATTTAATCAATCTGGTGTTTGTTAGACCAGAAACACTAGGCCTCACGTTTTTACTCCTGTAAAAAGGAATTATATCTCCCCGTGTGGGAAACTATGTACCAAAACTAGCATTTTAAAAATTCAGATGTCCAATTTGCAGCAGTTTTCTTGTAAATAATACCGCCAAAAGGCATTATATCGTCCAGTGTTGTAATTTTGGTTAAAAAAAAAGCCAATTTAATCAATTTGGTGTTTGTTAGACCAGAAACACTAGGCCTCACGTTTTTACTCCTGTAAAAAGGAATTATATCTCCCCGTGTGGGAAACTATGTACCAAAACTAGCATTTAAAAAATTTAGATGTCCAATTTGCGGCAGTTTTCTTGTAAATAATACCGCCAAAAGGCATTATTGTCCAGTGTTGTAATTTTGGTGAAAAAAAGGCCAATTTAATCAATCTGGTGTTTGTTAGACCAGAAACAGCAGGCCTCACGTTTTCACTCCTGTAAAAAGGAATTATATCTCGCCGTGTGGGAATCTATGTACCAAAACTAGCATTTTAAAAATTCTGGTGTCCAATTTGCAGCAGTTTTCTTGTAATTAATACCGGAAAAAGGAATTATATATTCCAGTGTGGGAATTTATGTACACAAACTAACATTTTAAAAATTCTGGTGTCCAATTAGCAGCAGTCTTCTTGTAATTAATACCGCAAAAAGGCATTATTGTCCAGTGTTGTAATTTTGGTGAAAAAAAGGCCAATTTAATCAATCTGGTGTTTGTTAGACCAGAAACAGTAGGCCTCACGTTTTCACTCCTGTAAAAGGAATTATATCTCCCGTGTGGGAATCTATGTACCAAAACTAGCATTTTAAAAATTCTGGTTTTCCAATTTGCAGCAGTCTTCTTGTAATTAATACCGCAAAAAGGCATTATTGTCCAGTGTTGTAATTTTGGTGAAAAAAAGGCCAATTTAATCAATCTGGTGTTTGTTAGACCAGAAACAGTAGGCCTCACGTTTTCACTCCTGTAAAAAGGAATTATATCTCCCCGTGTGGGAAACTATGTACCAAAACTAGCATATTAAAAATTCTGGTGTCCAATTTGCAGCAGTCTTCTTGTAATTAATACCGGAAAAAGGAATTATATCTTCCAGTGTGGGAATTTTGGGGCTAAAAAATAATATATTTTATTGTGGTGCGAGTTGAATCGCAACAATGAGGAAACATTCTATTAAGGGACGAAGACGCGGTCGCGGTGGTGTCCGTGGAGCCTCTGTTGCTGGCAGAGGACGTGGCCGTTCGGCCTCAGGCGCACAAAGTAGTGAACCAACTCCCTCAAGTAGCCGGCAGAATTTACAGCGATATTTGGTGGGGCCCAATGCCGTTATGAGGATGGTAAGGCCTGAGCAGGTACAGGCATTAGTTGATTGGGTGGCCGACATTGCTTCCAGCACGTTCACCACATTGTCTTCCGCCCAGTCTTCTGCGGAAAGCGCACAGGTGGCACCTGAAAACCAAGCCCATCAGTCTGTCACATCACCCCCATGCATATCAGGGAAACTGGCTGAGCCTCAAGTTATGCAGCAGTCTCCTATTCTGTTTGAAGACTCTGCTCCAACGGTTTTCCAGGGGCGTCCACCTAGCCCTTCCCCAGCGGTGGAAGACATTCCATGCACTGACGCACAACCACTTATGTATCCAGATGATGAGGACATGGGAATACCACCACAGCAGAGTGACCGAGTCTCTGATGATATTGAAACACTGGTGCCCACTGCCGCGTCTTATTGCAGTGTGCAGACTGAACAGGAGGAGGTCAGGGAGGAAGACTGGGTGGAAGACGATGCAGAGGACGATGAGGTCTTAGACCCCACATGGACTGAAGGTCGTGCCGCTGACTTAAATAGTTCAGAGGAAGAGGCAGTGGTGAGACCGAGACAACAGCGAAGCCAAAGAGGGAGCAGGGGGCAAAAGCAGAACAGCCGCCGTCCAGAGAGTTCGCCTGCTATTGGCCAGCGCCAACAGGGACCCAGCACCCCAAAGGCATCTTCAAGGAGTTCCCTGGCATGGCACTTCTTAAAACAATGTGCTGAGGACATGACCAGAGTGGTTTGCACGCTGTGCCATCAGACCCTAAGGCAAGGCATTAACGTTCTTAACCTGAGCACAACCTGCATGATCAGGCATCTACATGCAAAGCATGAACTGCAGTGGAGTACACACCTTAAAAACAAGGAACCCGCTCAGGCTCCCACTGCTCCCTCTAGCGCTGCTGCCTCGGCTTCCGCCTCGAGAGGAATGTTGCCACCTGCCGAGCAGCAAACAGAGGATGTGCCACCGACACCACCACCACCACCGCCACCGTCACCTAGCGTCTCCACTATTTCACACAGCAGCGTTTAGCTCTCCATCTCTCAAACCTTTGAGAGGAAGCGCAAATTCCCACCTAGTCACCCTCGAGCCCTTGGCCTGAATGCCAGCATTTCTAAACTACTGGCCTTTGAAATGCTGTCATTCCGGCTGGTGGACACAGACAGCTTCAAACAGCTGATGGCCATGGCTGTCCCCCAGTATGTGGTTCCCAGCCGCCACTACTTCTCCAAGACAGCCGTGCCTTCCCTGCACATGCAAGTGTCCGATAAAATCAAGTGTGCACTGCGCAACGCCATTTGTGGCAAGGTCCACCTAACCACAGATACGTGGACCAGTAAGCACGGCCAGGGACGCTATATCTCCCTAACTGCACACTGGGTAAATGTAGTGGCGGCTGGGCCGCAGGCGCGAGAGTTCCTTGGCGCACGTCCTTCCGCCGCCAAGGATCACAGGGCATCATTCTTTGCCTCCTGTAGCCCCCTCCTTCTACTCGGCTTCCTCCTCCTCCTCCTCTGCTTCCACCAGCTCATCCAGTCAGCCACACACCTTCACCACCAACTTCAGCACAGCCCGGGGTAAACGTCAGCAGGCCATTCTGAAACTCATATGTTTGGGGGACAGGCCCCACACCGCGCAGGAGTTGTGGCGGGGTATTGAACAACAGACCGACTAGTGGTTGCTGCCGGTGGGCCTCAAGCCCGGCCTGGTGGTGTGCGATAATGGGCGAAATCTCGTGGCAGCTCTGGGACTAGCCGGTTTGACGCACATCCCTTGCCTGGCGCATGTGCTGAATTTGGTGGTGCAAAAGTTCATTCACAACTACCCAGACATGTCAGAGCTGCTGCATAAAGTGCGGGCCGTCTGTGCGTGCTTCCGGCGTTCACATCCAGCCGCTGCTCGCCTGTCAGCGCTACAGCGGAACTTCGGCCTTCCCGCTCACCGCCTAATATGCGACGTGCCCACCCGGTGGAACTCCACCTTGCACATGCTGGAGAGACTGTGCGAGCAGCAGCAGGCCATAGTGGAGTTTCAGCTGCAGCACGCACGGGTCAGTTGCACTGCGGAACAGCACCACTTCACCACCAATGATTGGGCCTCCATGCGAGACCTGTGTGCCCTGTTGCGCTGTTTCGAGTACGCCACCAACATGGCCAGTGGCGATGCCACTGTTATCAGCGTGACAATACCAATTCTATGTCTCCTAGAGAAAACGCTTAGGGCGATGATGGAAGAGGAGGTGGGCCAGGGCCTGGAGGAGGAGGATGACGGGTCGTTTTTAGCACTTTCAGGCCAGTCTGTTAGAAGTGGCTCAGAGGGAGGTTTTTTGCAACAGCAGAGGGCAGGTACAAATGTGGCCAGCCAGGGACCACTACTGGAGGACGAGGAGGATGAGGAGGAGGTGGAGGAGGATGAGGATGAAGCAGGTTCACAGCGGGGTGGCACCCAGCACAGCGCAGGCACATCCCTGGTGCGTGGCTGGGGGGATACAGAGGATGATGACGATATGCCTCCCACAGAGGACAGCTTGTCCTTACTTCTGGGGAGCCTGGCACACATGAGCGATTACATGCTGCAGTGCCTGCGCAACGACAGCAGAGTTTCCCACATTTTAACGTGTGCTGACTACTGGGTGGCCACCCTGCTGGATCCACGGTACAAAGACAATGTGCCCACTTTACTTCCTGCACTGGAGCGTGAGAGGAAGATGCGCGAGTACAAGCGCACACTGGTAGATGCGCTCCTGAGAGCATTCCCAACTGTCACAGGGGAACAGGTGGAAGGCCAAGCCAAGGCACAGGAGGAGCTAGAGGTCGCCCACGCAGCAGTGTCACGGCCAGCTCTTCTGAGGGCAGGGTTAGCATGGCAGAAATGTGGAAAAGTTTTGTCTCCACGCCACAGCTAACTGCCCCACCACCTGATACGGAACGTGTTAGCAGGAGGCAACATTTCACTAACATGGTTGAACAGTACGTCTGCACACAACTCCACGTACTGACGGATGGTTTGGCCCCATTCAACTTCTGGGTTTCCAAATTGTCCACGTGGCCAGAATTAGCATGTTATGCCTTGGAGGTGCTGTCCTGCCCGGCGGCCAGCGTTTTATCTGAACGTGTATTCAGCACGGCAGGGGGCGTCATTACTGACAAACGCAGCCGCCTGTCCGCAGCCAACGTGGACAAGCTGACGTTTATAAAAATTAACCAGGCATGGATCCCACAAGACCTGACCCTCCCTTGTGCAGAGTAGTCCTTAATAACTGCCTTAAACCATGTTGTCTTGTACTCCTGGCCACTTCTTCATTGAAAAATCAATTTTTGAAATTAAGTAGGATCTTGTGGTGCAACCCAGAGTTGAATGAACCTTCCCTCTGTCTGGGTGCTGGGGCCAAAGTACATGAAAGTGTCCCTGTGCTGGGTGATATGAATGTTATACTTGTGCTGTCTGACATGTCTCCTTTGTGTGGGTGCAGGGGGCCAAAGTCACTGAAAGCGGCCTTCTCCTGTGGTGGGTGATCGAAATGCCTGATTCTCTGCTGTGGGACCTCTCTCCTCTTTCTGGGTGCAGGGGTCAAAGAAACAAAAGGTGGCCTACTCCTGTGGTGGTTGACATGATGCCTGATTCTCTGCTGTGGGACCTCTCTCCTCCGTGTGGCTGCAGGGGTCAGAGTCTCTAAAAGTGCCCTTCTCTTGTGGTGGTTGATGTAAAACTGATGCTTGTGCTATCTGACCTGTCTCCTCTGTGTCGGTGCTAAGGCCTAAGTCACTGAAAGCGGCCTTCTCCTGTGCTGGCTGATATAAATGCCTGAATCTCTGCTGTGGGACCTCTCTCCTCCGTGTGGCTGCAGGGGTCAAAGTCTCTAAAAGTGCCCTTCTCCTGTGGTGGTTGATGTAAAACTGATGCTTGTGCTATCTGACCTGTCTCCTCTGTGTCGGTTCTAAGGCCTAAGTTACTGAAAGCGTCCTTCTCCTGTGCTGGCTGATATAAATGCCTGAATCTCTGCTGTGAAACCTCTCTCCTCCGTCTGGGTGCAGGGGTCAAAGTCTCTCAAAGTGGCCTTCTCTTGTGCTGGGTGATGTGAAACTGATGTTTGTGCCATCTGACATGGTTGCCGGGGTCCCATTAAATGATGGCCTACTCCTGTGGTGGGTGATCTAAATGCCTGATTCTCTGCTGTGAAACCTCTCTCCTCCGTCTGGGTGCAGGGGTCAAAGTCTCTCAAAGTGGCCTTCTCTTGTGCTGGGTGATGTGAAACTGATGTTTGTGCCATCTGACATGGTTGCCGGGGTCCCATTAAATGATGGCCTACTCCTGTGGTGGGTGATCTAAATGACTGATTCTCTGCTGTGAAACCTCTCTCCTCCGTCTGGGTGCAGGGGTTAAAGTCTCTCAAAGTGGCCTTCTCTTGTGCTGGGTGATGTGAAACTGATGTTTGTGCCATCTGACATGGTTGCCGGGGTCCCATTAAATGGTGGCCTACTCCTGTGGTGGGTGATCTAAATGCCTGATTCTCTGCTGTGAAACCTCTCTCCTCCGTCTGGGTGCAGGGGTCAAAGTCTCTCAAAGTGGCCTTCTCTTGTGCTGGGTGATGTAAAACTGATGCTTGTACCATCTGACATGGGTGCAGGGGTCAAATTAACTAAATGGTGGCCTATTCCTGTGGTGGGTGATATGAGGCCTTAATATGTGCTGTGAAAACCTCTCTCCTCCGTCTGGGTGCAGGGGTCAAAGTCTCTCAAAGTGGCCTTCTTTTGTGGTGGGTGATGTGAAACTGATGTTTGTGCCATCTGACATGGTTGCCGGGCATGGGCGTAGCTATAGGGGGTGCAGAGGTAGCAGTCGCTCCCGGGCCCAGGAGCCTGAGGGAGCCCAAAGACCCTTGTGCTGCATAAGAAGACACACAAAGCACTAAGGGAAGGGGGGCCCAAGCTGAACTCTTGCACCAGGGCCCATGAGCCGTTAGCTACGCCCCTGTTGCCGGGGTCCCATTAAATGATGGCCTACTCCTGTGGTGGGTGATCTAAATGCCTGATTCTCTGCTGTGAAAACCTCTCTCCTCCGTCTGGGTGCTGGTCCGAAATAAATGAGAGTGGCCTTCTCCGGTGGGGGTTGATATGACGCATGGTTCCTTGATGTGGGACCTCTCTCCTCTGTCTGGGTGCTGGTCCAAAATACATGAGAGTGGACTTCTCCGGTGGTGGTTGATATGACGCATGATTCCTTGCTGTGGGACCTGTATCCTCTGTCTGGGTGCTGGTCCCAAATAAATGAGAGTGGCCTTCTCCGGTGGTGGTTGATATGAGGCATGATTCCTTGCTGTGGGACCTCTCTCCTCTGTCTGGGTGCTGGTCCAAAATACATGAGAGTGGCCTTCTCCGGTGGTGGTTGATATGACGCATGATTCCTTTCTGTGGGACCTGTATCCTCTGTCTGGGTGCTGGTCCAAAATAAATGAGAGTGGCCTTCTCCGGTGGTGGTTGATATGACGCATGATTCCTTGCTGTGGGACCTGTATCCTCTGTCTGGGTGCTGGTCCAAAATACATGAGAGTGGCCTTCTCCGGTGGTGGTTGATATGACGCATGATTCCTTGCTGTGGGAACTGTATCCTCTGTCTGGGTGCTGGTCCAAAATAAATGAGAGTGGCCTTCTCCGGTGGTGGTTGATATGACGCATGATTCCTTGATGTGGGACCTCTCTCCTCTGTCTGGGTGCTGGTCCAAAATAAATGAGAGTGGCCTTCTCTGGTGGGGGTTGATATGACGCATGATTCCTTGCTGTGGGACCTGTATCCTCTGTCTGGGTGCTGGTACAAAATAAATGAGAGTGGCCTTCTCCGGTGGTGGTTGATATGACGCATGATTCCTTGCTGTGGGACCTGTATCCTCTGTCTGGGTGCTGGTACAAAATTAATGAGAGTGGCCTTCTCCGGTGGTGGTTGATATGACGCATGATTCCTTGCTGTGGGACCTGTATCCTCTGTCTGGGTGTTGGTCCAAAATAAATGAGAGTGGCCTTCTCCGGTGGGGGTTGATATGACGCATGGTTCCTTGATGTGGGACCTCTCTCCTCTGTCTGGGTGCTGGGTCCAAAATACATGAGAGTGGCCTTCTCCGGTGGTGGTTGATATGACGCATGATTCCTTGCTGTGGGACCTGTATCCTCTGTCTGGGTGCTGGTCCCAAATAAATGAGAGTGGCCTTCTCCGGTGGTGGTTGATATGAGGCATGATTCCTTGCTGTGGGACCTCTCTCCTCTGTCTGGGTGCTGGTCCAAAATACATGAGAGTGGCCTTCTCCGGTGGTGGTTGATATGACGCATGATTCCTTGCTGTGGGACCTGTATCCTCTGTCTGGGTGCTGGTCCAAAATAAATGAGAGTGGCCTTCTCCGGTGGTGGTTGATATGACGCATGATTCCTTGCTGTGGGACCTGTATCCTCTGTCTGGGTGCTGGTCCCAAATAAATGAGAGTGGCCTTCTCCGGTGGTGGTTGATATGAGGCATGATTTCTTGCTGTGGGACCTCTCTCCTCTGTCTGGGTGCTGGTCCTAAATAAATGAGAGTGGCCTTCTCCGGTGGTGGTTGATATGACGCATGATTCCTTGCTGTGGGACCTGTATCCTCTGTCTGGGTGCTGGTCCGAAATAAATGAGAGTGGCCTTCTCCAGTGGTGGGTGATATGACGCATGATTCCTTGCTGTAGGACCTCTCTCCAATTGATATTGGTTAATTTTTATTTATTTTATTTTATTTTAATTCATTTCCCTATCTACATTTGTTTGCAGGGGATTTACCTACATTTTGCTGCCTTTTGCAGCCCTCTAGCCCTTTCTGGGAGTCTTTTACAGCCTTTTTAGTGCCCAAAAGTTCGGGTCCCCATTGACGTCTATGGGGTTCAGGTTCGGGTTGAGTTCGGATCACGAACCCGGACATTTTCCGAAAGTTCGGCCGAACCTCTCGAACGCGAACATCCAGGTGTTCGCTCATCTCTAATCATGATCTAACGGTTTGACAGTTTGCAGTCTAAATATCCATTGGTCCTTTTTTCTTCAGTAGTAGATTACCAAGATTTCCACCATGTGGTGATTACCGTACTATTTCTATGTCCTGAAATATTTGTGTCTGCACAGTGCTGTTGCATTGTCCTTTTTTTCTTTACTATGGGGAGGCCACCTTTGAGTGGCTCCTGATTTATTAACAATCAAGGTAGTGCCATAAACAGCTAAATGGCACTCCCTATATATTTTATAGGAACCTTGTGATAAATATAATATCCTTTCATTCATGAATACTTCCTCCTGCTATATGTATGGAATAACATTTAACTAATTATTAGTCTGTTGACTATTCTATTTATTTCACCATTTAATAGGGATATACCATAGAAACCACTCCATCTACTATGGCACCTTTGCTTGAAGATGTGCTTTTCATCCTTCTTTATGTCATCCCAGATATGCGCCCACATTCTGATTGACATTTCAGCCTCCTCCTCTACTCATTCCCTTACTTCTCGGTCCCCAATGATAGTCCGCAGCGCTCAACTGGGGAGGATTTTACATTTAATTCTCTCCTCCATTCTAGGAGCGACTATAGGATTGGGTAAGCACCTAACCGATAGGCGAAGTATTCTTCTTTTAAACTGCACTTGTTAGGCGCGCGCCACGGCCATATCAGAGCCAGACGCGCAGCCTCATGCTATCAAGTGGGGCTGCTAATTTATGTCCTCCTGCATAACCTGTCTCTGCTTTCATAGCAATCCCACACAATCAGTTGGGACCGCTATTTCCACTCTGCTACTCTAATTTCTTAATGCGTTCTCATACCACCAGAGGTCCGCACCCTGCTCTTTACTATTAGTGCGGTCTAACATCACCAGTGGCTCTCATTCTATTTTTTATTTGTGCAGTCCCATACCACCAGTGGTTCCCATCATATTCCTTACTAGACTCTCTATTTTTGATTTCTATATGCTCCCGATGATGCAGAAACGCGTTGAGCAATAGAACGTTTCGTAGGCCACTTTCACACTTGCGGTGTAAGGATCTGGCAGGTCCGTCTCACATATGCATTGTGAGTGACAGAGAGACGGATCCGTCTTAATTTTTCTTCACAGTTTTAAAGGTCTGTGCATGCGCAGACTGGAAGGACGGATCCGTCGTTGCAGTATTAGTAATGCTGGATCCGGCACTGATATAAGTCAATGGGAATTAATGCCAAATCTGGCATTCTGTCATGTGTTCTGGAATTTTAGACGGAGATAATACCGCAGTATGCTGCGGTATTTTCCCAGTCTAAAAAATGTTTACATACTGAACTGAAGATATCCTGATGCATACTGAATAGATCAGAATAATAGTGATCAGTTTTTTTCCGGCATAGAGCCCCGACGACGGTACTCTATGCCGGAAAAGAAAAACCCTAGTGTGAAAGTACCCTTAAAAGATAATTAATGAGAGCAATACAGCACTTAGTTAATTATTATTAGGAGAGATACTAGTATCGCTACACATGACAATAATGGATGTATGAGAAAGGGATCACCAGCTTCTAGTGTGGTTGATACTATTGTAGCAGAGCAATTTAATACTGCACTGTGTATAAATACTTGAGACAAGATATGTCAGCGCTCTATACAGGATCGCTGACAGTACTTAGTGAATGCCTTGATTAGTGTCTCCCCAACCAAAGTGATTAATTCATATGTGGGTTTTATATATATGTAGCATACCCACCTTCACTGTTGGTTGGGCACATACTGGGAGTCCCATCTAGTAGGATTGGGCTAGGCAAATATAAACTGTGATAATCCTGTAATCCTGTAATTTTTTATTAGCCGCTGCTGACACATTGACATTATCTGCAGGATATCTCTGGTGTGATGTTTCCACATCCCAAATACCTTTTTAAATTTTTTTGTGCATACATTTCCAAATCCTATGCTACTGTACGTGTGACATATTTTCAAGCATATATAACATTTAAAATGAAGAAGGCGAGCAGTAAGGGACGGGGAAGTGGCCGGGATGCTGATGATGCACGCAGAGTCCATGGCCCTGGGCGTGTTGAAACTATGCCTGCTGCCAGAGCACAAGAAAAACAATCATCCACGATACCTACTCTTGAAGTCAGACCAGTGTGACCAGTTGGTCGGTTGGATTGCAGCAGATAATGCTTCCAATCGGTTAAGCACCACCCTGTCTTCCACCAAGTCCAGTCTCAGTAGCCAGGAGTCTGGTCAACACAATCCTTATTCTGATCCTCCTTCCTTCCACCATGGAGAGTCTGGGCAAACAAGTGATCCCAGACTTGGATATTCCGAGGACCTCTTTTCATCGCCATTCCTTCATTTGGCCCCCTAGCCAAGCACGCTTGAAGAGGGACAGATCTTGTGCCCTGATTCCCAACCTCTTGAGCATCCACAGTCACAAGAAGATGACGTTGGGGAACGGCAATTACTGTTTAATGAGGTGGATAATGATGAGACACAGTTGCCATTAAGTCAACGGCAATTACTGTCTAAAGAGTTTGATGAAGAGGATGACACACAGTTGTCAATCACTGAGGTTGTGGTTAGGTCAACAAGTCAGGAGGATGAGCAGAGTGAGGAAGTGGAAAAGGAGGTGGTGGACGATTAAGTCACTAACCCAACCTGAGAAGGTGGCAAGCTGAGTGAAGAGAGCAGTACAGAGGGGTAGGGATCTGCAGCACCGCAGCAGGCTGGAAGAGGCAGTGGGGTGGCAAAAGGGAGAAGGCGGGTCACACCAAACAGGTCTGCAACTGTTCGACGGAGCACCCTCTTGCGGAAATCTCCCTTTGCAAGGGGTAGTTGTTCTGCCTGATGGCACTTTTTTGAGGAAAGTGCAGATCACAAAAGAATAGTAGTTTGCAACCTGTGCCATAACAAAATGAGCCGGGGAGTGAACACTAACAACCTCACCACCACCAGTATGATCTGCCACATGACATCCAAGCACTCTAATAATTGGGACGAACACCTAGATCCACAATCTGTGTCTGCGGGTCACACCACTGCCTCCTCTTCCCATATGTTGTGTGTTGGCCAATCCCCTGTCGAAGGTTTAGACCCAGATGCCTCCTGCCCTGCACCTGGACCTTCGCAAGCACCATCAGCGACCACATCCACTTCCATGTCCCAGCACAGTGTCCAAATGTCCTTACCCCAGGGCTTTGAATGCAAGCACAAATACCCAGCCGCCCACCCACAGGCCATAGCACTAAATGCGCAGCTTTCCAAATTACGGGCCCTGGAAATGTTGCCATTTAGGCTTGTGGACACTGTAGTCTTTCCGCAGCTTGATGTTGGCGGCCGTCCCACATTACGCAACGCCCAGCCACCACTATTTTTCAAGGTGTGCCGTGCCCGCCTTACACCAACATGTGGCCCTATGTCGATCATGGTTTCCGCCAGCACCTATGTTAGTGGCTCCAAACCTCACTTCTCCGCCTCCTCCTCCACTTCAACCTATGAATTATCCACGTGCAGCACCAGTCAGCCATCAGTCGGTAGCTGGAAGCAGTGTAGCACTGCAGTGGGGAAGCGCTAACAGGCCCTGCTGAAGCTGATATGCTTAGGGGACAAACAGCACACCGCTGCAGAACTATGGCAGGGGATAAGAGACCAGACTGAGCTGTGGCTCTCGGCACTCAACCTACAACCAGGCATGGTTGTGTCTGATAATGGGCGTAACTTGGTGGCGGGTTTGGATCTCGGCAAGCTCACACACATCCCATGCCTAGCCCACGTCTTAAACTTAGTGGTTCAGCGTTAGAGTTGAGTGAACCCTAACTGTAAAGTTCGGGTTCATATCGAACCTTACTATTTTTCACACCTGGACCCGAACCCGAACATTTCCGTAAAAGTTCTGGTTCATTGTTCGGCGATTTCTTGGCACTTTTTGAAAGGCTTCAGGGCAGCCAATCAACAAGCATTTCACTTCTTTGCCTTAAAAAGCCATCACAGCCTACTGATGGCATTGCTGTGATTGGCCAGGGCAGCATGTGACCCAGACTCTATTTAAACTGGAGTCACGTAGCACCGCCCGTCACTCTGCTCTTCTCAGTGTAGGGATATGATGCTGCTGCTATGAGGGAGAGATTAGGGAAGAATTCTATTGAACTTGGTGGTGTTAAATATTGAAACTACAGCAATTATTGAGGTTGCTATTGTACCCAGCCCTGAGCCCAGTGATACTCCAAAATAATTTTTAATCCATCTGTTAGGGAGGTAGGGGTTGGCGGCCATTTTAGTAACTGCAGTGTCCTTGGAACTGCATGTGACTTGCATGTGTGCCAGGGACATTAGTCTAATTTTCTAGTAGCTCAGTGGAGGAAAAATTCCCTTTTCTGGCAGGTCAAGTACCCCTACAGCCTGCAGTGCATACCTGGCATTGAAAATTATCACACAATGTCACACATTTCTGTCTGCCACAGGCACTGCATATCTGACAGTCCAATAAAGCTGTAAAATACTGCAAAAACACTGGTTTTGTGCTAGATTGCACATTTGTGGCCTAGTCTGCACTTCTGATATTAAAATAGAATGGTTAACTACCGCATTTACATAGTTGTTTGCAAAAAACACTGGTTTTGTGCTAGATTGCACATTTGTGGCCTAGTCTGCACTTCTGATATTCCAATAAAACAGTTAACTACTGCATTTCTATTTTTTTTTTAACAGAACATCGAAAGTTGAAAGAGCAGACATTGATAGATTATCAACATCACGGGGATGTGCGATCAGCTTAGTTTTCTATAGTTAACAAAGCGGAAGCAGACCCTCACCTAAAATTTTATATATATACGGTCACTGGTCAGCTCAACGTCCGTTCCGTTCCTCTTACAAGTTCATTATCATCAGATGATAGTCGGGTCAACACAATCGAAGCCACCAGCTGTCCCTCTTTGTCATGGCCCCAGTTACAAAAATCATAAAAAATTTTGTCTAAACTTGCTATTTATATAAAAGTAAATATACAGGAAAGAATGTTTCCATCAATTTCTGAACTTTCACTATGAACCAGGCACCCTCCCCTCTTCAGAGCAGGGGGTCCCTGGTTTAATGCTTGGGTTCTCCCATTGACTTCTATAGGGCTTGGGTGCTCAGTAGAGCACCCGAGCATCCAGATGTGCTTGGGCAGAGCACCCGAGCATCGGGGTGCTCGATCATCACTAGTAAGGGCCCATTCACACGGCAGTATGTTAGTTGCAGTCAGCAAAATGTGGATCTGTTGTTCTGCAAAAATCTCTAAAGTGAATTATGTGATACTTCCGTATCTGTTCCGCATAT
Organism: Bufotes viridis; assembly: GCA_033119425.1. NCBI lineage: Eukaryota > Metazoa > Chordata > Amphibia > Anura > Bufonidae > Bufotes > Bufotes viridis. Next base: position 117,733,116 of record CM065597.1, on the reverse strand, counting down.
CTGCAAAATATGGAAGGTATCAGTTTTATTAAAGATTTAAAGGTGACATGACAGGGCATTAAAGTTTGCGGACAGGGAAGTATTGCAGAACCATAGACTTGAATGGGGCACAGACCACGTTTTGCGGACAAGTATAGGACATGTAACATGTTCTATACATGTGCTATCCATGGATTTTGCGGGACCATAGAAATGAATGGGTTTGCATCTTATCAGCAAAAATGCGGAATGGATGAGGAAAGAAAAATAGGGTTGTGTGAGGCACTGCTATTCATCTCCTCTGTGCTGTCTAAAAGACAAAGGGAGTCATTTACTAAGCTGAAATACGTGTATTTCAAGGGCAGATGGCGGTGAAACAGTTAGTTGTGCCGCTATCTGATACTTAGACCGGCTCATGGCAGTTCTAAAATGGGGGGCGTGGGGAGGGGACAGGCCGGAAGGCCCATCTCATTTACCATTTTCTACGCCTGTTTTAGTCATAGAAAATGGTCTAAATGTAAGCCAGCATCTAAAACGTCAGTCGTAATAAATGTGCCCCAAACTGTTTGTTCCTCATAGCAACCAATCACAGCACAGCTTTTCTCAGTCTGCCTTTCCCTGTGTGTTGCCAGAAAATATGGAACATCATTGGACAAGTCCCACCAAAAGTAAAGAAAAAAAAATTATTCTGAGTCACTGAGACAGAATAGCATCACGCCTAAATTCAAAAAGAGAGGGATAGAGTGCATGAAGGGCTGCAGAAAACTCAGAACAGGGAAGTATCTTACAGCAGATGTTATGTAAACACAACTACCTATAAACATGTTCGAAACAGCATTTGTTTCTTTTTTGGAGAACATCAAGACTTCTCACTACTGTCTAACACAGTACCAAACCTTTTTCTTTTGACAAAACCGCATTAGAACGCATGTCGATGAATGAATACAAGGTGCTAATTAGGGCTGATAAAAGACCAGTGGGTGAACATCACTTTAATGCTACTCAAAGTTGCAGTAGCAGGTGATGAATTTGATCAATGCTACATCATCATTCAAAGTCAAAGTGATTTACTGCAACAGATTGCAGAAGCAGATCCAGGGGCGGATTGGGAACTTAAAGTGGCTTGGGGAATAAAATGTGGCCCCATGTTGTAGGCGGGTCCAAATTGACAAAACAAGTAGGCAGGGCCTACAAGACCGTAGTGCAGCACAAAATACCACCCCAGCTGAACCAAATACCACAGGGCAGCACAAAATACTGGTGCCCCAACCACAGTATTCAACTGTATCACCGTCATGAGGACGGTAATAGAGATGATCAGCCAATCCACCCATGAGAATATCAATCTTGTGATGCACTTCAGTACCCACTTATACTTTGGCAAGGTGATGATGGGTATCACTTCAAAAACATGCAAATCAACCCCACTTTAGATGCAGCAACTAATAAAAAGAGATCATGGTCTTATTAAGACCACGGTAGTCGAAGCATGAATAAAAACCTGTCTTTGTTCTTAACACGGAAAAAAATGGCTCCATCCAGAGAGGAGGCTTTCCTAATGAAACCATTTTTCCAGGTTTTCTTTGACATAATTAGTGTTGAGCGAATTAAAATGAATGAGGTGGAATTTGATTCAAATTTCAGGAAAATTTAGATTTGTCAAGAGGTAAAATTTCCTCACGCTTCGTGCTAACAAATCAGATTTTTTCTAAAATGGCTTCTGCACATGTTACAAAAAGGAAGTAAAAAGCGCAGGAAGGAGGGATCACCTAAATGCCGTGTAGTCAGCCAATCAGCAGATAACAACCCCTGGGATGTCACAGCCCTATAACAAGTCTCCTCCTGCCCTGTCTCGACTATTTTCCAGTGAACTTAGTGCAGGGAGAGACGTTACAGGCATTAGGGACACTGATTGGGAAACAATTTATTCACAAAATATTACTTTTGAGCAGTTCAGAGACAGCTTAGAGATAGTGTAGGGATATAATAGGGAGTAGGGATGAGCGAACCCAAAATGGATAGTTCAGGTTCGTACCAAATTTTGGGGTGTTCGGGACAGGGACCTGGACCCGAACATTTTCAAAAAAGTTTGGGTTCGGGTCCGTTGTTTGGCGATTTCCTCCCGCTTTCTGAATGGCTGCACAGCAGCCAAAGCAGCCAATCAGCTAGCGTTTTATTTCTTCCCCTAAGAAGCCATCACAAGCTGCCACCAAGTCCATCAATGCATCAATAGTAGGTTTTTTTTTGCTATATCCTACATCAGGGGTTTGGCTGTGCTTATTGTCACCCCTAGAAACTCAGGATAGAAAATTCTATATTTTATTGAGGGGTGAAATTTAATTGCCAAAATAGCAATCCCCTAAATCTGGTGTTCCAGCTGTGGCTAGCCAAGTGTAATACTGTCTGTTGTCTGGCAAAGGATAGATTTTTTTCTGGGGTGAAATTCAATTGCCAAAACAGCAATACCGTAAATCAGTGGTTTCAGCAATGGCTGGCCAAGTTTAATAGTGTCCGGCAAAGGATAGATTTTGTTCTGGGGGGAAATTCAAATGCCAAAATAGCAATACCGTAAATCAGTGGTTTCAGCTGTGGCTGGCCAAGTTTAATAGTGTCCGGCAAAGGATAGATAATTTTCTGGGGTGTAATTCAATTGCCCAAATAGCAATCCCCTAAATCTGGTGTCCCAGCAGTGGCTGGCTAAGTTTAATAGTGTCCGGCAAAGGATATATTTTATTCTGGGGTGAAATTCAATTGCCAAAATAGCAATATCGTAAATCTGGTGTTCCAGCTGTGACTGAACAAGTTTCAAAGTGTCCGTCATAGGATATATTATTTTCTGCGGTTAAATTCAGTTGCAAAAATAGAAAAAACGTAAATCTGGTGTTCTAGCTGTGACTGGACAAGTTTAATAGTGTCCGAAAAAGGATATATTTTTTTCTGGGGTGAAATTCAATTGCCAAAATAGCAATACCATAAATCAGTGGTTTCAGCTGTGGCTGGCCAAGTTTAATAGTGTCCGGCAAAGGATATATTTTTTTCTGGGGTGCAATTCAGTTGCAAAAATAGAAATAACGTAAATCTGGTGTTCCAGCTGTGACTGGACAAGTTTCATAGTGTCCGTCATAGGATATATTATTTTCTGCTGTGAAATTCAGTTTCAAAAATAAAAATACCGTAAATCTGGTGTTCCAGCTGTGACTGGACAATTTCCCTAGTGTCCGTCAAAGGATAGATTTTGTTCTGTGGTGAAATACAGTTGCAAAAATAGAAATACAGTAAATTTGGTGTTCCAGCTGTGACTACACATGTTTAATAGTATCAGTCAAAGGATAGATTTTGTTCTGGGGTGAAATTCAATTGCCAAAATAGCAATACCCTGAATCTGGTGTTCCAGCTGTGACTGGACAATTTCCCTAGTGTCCGTCAAAGGATATATTATTTTCTGGGGTGAAAGTCAGTAGCAAAAATAGCAATACAGTAAATCTGGTGTTCCAGCTGTTGCAGGCCTAGTTTATAAATAGCAATACCATAAATGTTCCAGCTGTGACTGAACAAGTTTCATAGTGTCCGTCATAGGATATATTATTTTCTGCGGTGAAATTCAGTTTCAAAAATAGAAAAAACGTAAATCTGGTGTTCCAGCTGTGACTGGACAAGTTTAATAGTGTCCGGCAAAGGATATATTTTTTTTCTGGGGTGAAATTCAATTGCCAAAATAGCAATACCGTAAATCTGGTGTCCCAGCAGTGGCTGGCCAAGTTTAATAGTGTCCGACAAAGGATATATTTTTGTCTGGGGTGAAATTCAGTTGCAAAAATAGAAATACAGTAAATCTGCTGATCCAGCTGTTGCAGGCCTAGTATAAATCTGTCCGTAAAAGGGTATATTTTTTTCTGGGGTGAAATTTAATTGCCAAAATAGTAATACCCTGAATCTGGTGTTCCAGCTGTGATTGGACAATTTCTCTAGTGTCTGTCAAAGGATATATTATTTTCTGGGGTGAAATTCAGTTGCAAAAATATAAATACAGTGAATCTGGTGTTCCAGCTGTGGCTGGACAAGTTTAATAGTGCCGGCAAAGGATATATTTTGTTTTGGGGTGAAATTCAGTTGCAAAAATAGAAATAACATAAATCTGGTGTTCTAGCTGTGGCTTGACAAGTTTAATAGTGTCAGTCAAAGGATATATTATTTTCTGGGGTGAAATTCAATTGCCAAAATAGCAATACCCAAAATCTGGTGTTCCAGCTGTTGCAGGCCAAGTGTAAATTTGTCCGTTAAAAGGTATATTACACTCAGCGTGCATCTCCAAGTGTTTTTCTTTCCGTTAAAGGGTATATTACAGTAAGTGTTAAAATACAGCATAATCCTCTACATTTGCACACACTGTTTTGCATCTCTAAGTGTATTTCTTTCCGTTAAAGGTTTTATTACACAGAGTGTTAAAATAAAAGTGCTGAAAGCATAATCCCATATATTTTTTCACACGCTACTGTGCATCTCAAAGTGTAAATCTGTCTGTAAAAGGATACCTTTCATCCAGGGCCTAAATACTAGGCCTACAATCTATATTCCCCTAAATCTGTGGTTACTGCTGTGCCTGGATTAGTGTAATATGGTACATAAATAGATAGCCAGATAGTGTTAGGTGCCTGAAAAAAAAGTCCTGAATTTGAATTCAATACATTGGGCCAAATAATTTTTTTCTTATTGTGGTGAACGGTAACAATGAGGAAAACATCTAGTAAGTGGATGGTTGTGGTGTTGTTAGTGGACCCTCTGGTGCTGGGAGAGGACGTGGCCGTTCTGCCACAGCCACACGTCCAAGTAAACTAAATACTTCAGGTTCCAGTACCCACCAGAATTTACAGCGAAATTTGGTTGGGCCCAATGATGTTCTAAGGATGGTAAGGCCTGAGTAAGTACAGGCGCTAGTCAATTGGGTGGCCGACAGTGGATCCAGCACGTTCACAACATTATTTCCCACCCAATCTTCTGCAGAAAGCGCACAGGTGGCGCTTGAAAACCAAGCCCATCAGTCTGTCACATCACCCCCATGCATATCAGAGTAACTGTGTGAGCCTCAATTTATGCAGCAGTCTCTTATGCTGTTTGAAGACTCTGCTGGCAGGGTTTCCCAAGGGAATCCACCTAGCCCTTCCCCAGTGGTGAAAGACATAGAATGCACTGATGCATAACCACTTATGTTTCCTGATGATGAGGACATGGGAATACCACCTCATCGGAGTCCGCACGTCTCTGATGATGATAAAATACAGGTGCCAACTGCTGCGTCTTTTTGCAGTGTGCAGACCGAACAGGAGGTCAGGGAGGAAGACTGTGTGGAAGACGATGCAGTGGACGATGAGGTCCTAGACCCCACATGGAATGAAGGTCGTGCCACTGACTTTCATAGTTCAGAGGAAGAGGCAGTGGTGAGACCGAGCCAACAGCGTAGCAAAAGAGGGAGCAGGGGGCAAAAGCAGAAAAGCCGCCACCAAGAGAGTTCGCCTGCTATTGGCCACCGCCACCAGGGACCAAGCACCCCAAAGGCATGGCACTTCTTTAAACAATGTGCTGACAACAATACCCGAGTGGTTTGCATGCTGTGCCATCAGAGCCTGAAGCGAGGCATTAACGTTCTGAACCTTAGCACAACCTGCATGACCAGGCATCTACATGCAAAGCATGAACTGCAGTGGAGTAAACACCTTAAAAACAAGGAACTCACTCAGGCTCCCCCTGCTCCCTCTTCTGCTGCTGCCTCGGACTCTTCTTCCGCCTCGGGAGGAATGTTGGCACCTGCCACCCACCAAACAGAGTATGTACCACCAACACCACCACCTCTGTCACCAAGCATCTCGACCATGTCACACGGCAGCGTTCAGCTCTCCATCTCACAAACCTAGGAGAGAAAGGGTAAATTCCCACCTACCCACTCTCGAGCCCTGGGCCTGAATGCCAGCATTTCTAAACTACTGGCCTTTGAAATGCTGTCTTTCAGGCTGGTGGACACAGACAGCTTCAAACAGCTGATGGCGATGGCTATCCCACAATATGTTGTTCCCAACCGCCACTACTTCTCCAAGAGAGCCGTGCATTCCCTGCACAACCAAGTATCCGATAAAATCAAGTGTGCACTGCGCAACGCCATCTGTGGCAAGGTCCACCTAACCACAGATATGTGGACCAGTAAGCACAGCCAGGGACGCTATGTCTCCCTAACTGCACACTGGGTAAATGTAGTGGTGGCTGTGCCCCAAGCGGAGAGTTCTTTGCTGCACATCCTTCCGCCACCAAAGATGGCAGGGCATCATTCTTTGCCTCCTGTAGCCTCCTTCTCCTACTCGGCTTCCTCCTCCTCTTCTTCCACCTGCTCATCCAGTCAGCCACATACCTTTACCACCAACTTAAGCACAGCCTGAGGTAAACGTCAGCAGGCCGTTCTGAAACTGATATGTTTGGGCGACAGGCCCCACACCGCGCAGGAGTTGTGGCGGGGTATTGAACAACAGACCGACAAGTGGTTGCTGCCGGTGGGCCTCAAGCCCGGCCTGGTGATGTGTGATAATGGGCGAAATCTCGTCGCAGCTCTGGGACAAGCCGGTTTGACGCACATCCCTTACCTGGCGCATGTGCTGAATTTGGTGGTGCAGAAGTTCCTTCACAACTTCCCCGACATGTCAGAGCTGCTGCATAAAGTGCGGGCCATCTGTGCGCGCTTCCGGCGTTCACATCCTGCCGCTGCTCGCCTGTCTGTGCTACAGCGTAACTTCGGCCTTCCCGCTCACCGCCTCATATGCGACGTGCCCACCAGGTGGAACTCCACCTTGCACATGCTGTAGAGACTGTGTGAGCAGCAGCAGGCCATAATGGAGTTTCAGCTGCAGCACGCACGCGTCAGTCGCACTTCAGAACAGCACCACCTCACCACCAATGACTGGGCCTCCATGCGAGACCTGTGTGCCCTGTTGCGCTGTTTCGAGTACTCCACCAACATGGCCAGTGGGGATGACACCGTTATCAGCATTACAATACCACTTCTATGTCTCCTTGAGAAAACACTTAGGGCGATGATGGAAGAGCAGGTGGCCCAGAAGGAGGAGGAGGAGGAAGAGGGGTCATTTTTAGCACTTTTAGGCCAGTCTCTTAGAAGTGGCTCAGAGGGAGGTTTTTTGCAAAAGCAGAGGCCAGGTACAAATGTGGCCAGCCAGGGCCCACTACTGGAGGACGAGGAGGATGAGGAGGAGGTGGAGAAGGATGAGGATGAAGCAGGCTCACAGCGGGGTTGCACCCATCGCAGCTCGGGCCCATCACTGGTGCGTGGCTGGGGGAAACAGAGGACGATGACGATACACCTCCCACAGAGGACAGCTTGTCCTTACCTCTGGGCAGCCTGGCACACATGAGCGACTACATGCTGCAGCGCCTGCGCAACGACAGCAGAGTTGCCCACATTTTAACGTGTGCGGACTACTGGGTTGCCACCCTGCTGGATCCCCAGTTCAAAGACAATGTGCCCACCTTACTTCCTGCACTGGAGCGTGATAGGAAGATGCGCGAGTACAAGCGCACATTGGTAGACACGCTACTGAGAGCATTCCCCAATGTCACAGGGGAACAAGTGGAAGCCCAAGGCAGAAGGCAGAGGAGGAGCGAGAGGTCGCCAACGCAGCTGTGTCACGGCCAGCTCTTCTGAGGGCAGGGTTAGCATGGCAGAGATGTGGAAAAGTTTTCTCACCACGCCACAGCTAACTGCACCACCACCTGATACGGAACGTGTTAGCCGGAGGCAACATTTCACTAACATGGTGGAACAGTACGTGTAAACACCCCTCCACATATTGACTGATGGTTCGGCCCCATTCAACTTCTGGGTCTCCAAATTGTCCACGTGGCCAGAGCTAGCCTTTTATGCCTGGGAGGTGCTGGCCTGCCCAGCGGCCAGCGTTTTGTCTGAACGTGTATTCAGCACGGCAGGTGGCGTCATTACTGACAAACGCAGCCACCTGTCCACAGCCAACGTGGACAAGCTGACGTTCATAAAAATGAACCAGGCATGGATCCCAGAGGACCTGTCCATCCCTTGTGCAGAATAGACATTTATAACTACCTCCCCTTAACCATATATTCTTGTACTCCAGGGCACTTCTCTATTGAATCCTCTTTTTTTCATTTTACCATTATTTTACGGGGCAACCCAAAGTTGAATGAACCTCTCCTCCGTCTGGGTGCCATGGCCCTGAGTCTGTGAATGATGCCTGTGGCACTGCAGGCTGACATGAATCCTTTTTGGCTGTGATGAGAACTTCAACTCCCATAGCATTCCCACCTGAGGCCACCCCAATCTCCTATTCCACCTCCTCCTCCTCCAAGTTGCCAATTGATATTGGTTAATTTTTATTTATTTTATTTTAAGTCATTTCCCTGTCCACATTTGTTTGCAGGGGATTTATCTACATTTTGCTGCCTTTTGCAGCCCTCTAGCCCTTTCCTGGACTATTTTACAGCCTTTTTAGTGGCCAAAAATTTGGGTCCCCATTGACTTCAATTAGAGTTGAGCGAACACCTGGATGTTCGGGTTCGAGAAGTTTGGCCGAACTTCCCGAAAATGTTCGGGTTCGGGATCCGAACTCGACCCGTACTTCACCCCGAACCCGAACATTTTCGGGAAGTTCGGCCAAACTTCTCGAACCCGAACATCCAGGTGTTCGCTCAACTCTAATAGGGAGGCATTATCCACACTATAAGGAAGAGAGCAGGGAACAATTGAATAGTGTAAAGCTTAGCTAATAGGAGCTATTCTATTACACCTTGCTGCACTAATTGGGGTTAAAAGGTGTTCCAATACTACTGATTTTAGGTTGTTTTGTTTTATATATAACTAATTCCATTAATCCTTGATTCTTTTCTTGGAGTGAAATTGTGGACTGATACTACAGGTTTTGGGGTGTTCACGTTCTTTTATACATAAGTAAATCCATTGATCCTTGACTCTGGGGTGAAATTGCAGCCCGAATTCCCAATTTTAGGGTGTTCACGTACTTTTTTACATAACTAAATCTGTTAATCCTTAATTGTGTAATTGGGGTGAAATTGTGGCCCGATACTACAGATTTTGGGGTGTTCACATTTTTTTTTATATAAGTATATTCATTCATCCTTGATTATGGTGTGAAATGTCGGCCTGATACTAAAGATTTTAGAGTGTTCCCACTATTTTATACATAGTTCAATCCGTTAATACTTAATTGTGTATTTAGAGTGAAATTGCGGCATGATACCACAAATTTTGGGGTGTTCACATTTTTATGTATAATTACATCCATTCATCCTTGATTCAGGGGTGAACTTGCAGCCTGATACTACAGATTTTAGGATGCTCATGTTCTTTTCATAAATAATTCAATTCATTAATCCTTTATTTTGTAATTGGGGTGAAATTGTAGCTTAGTACTACACATTTGGTGGTGTTCACATTCTTTTATATATAAGTACATCCATTCATCCTTGATTCTGGGGTGAAATTGCAGCCTGATACTACAGATTTTAGGGTGCTCACATTCTTTTATACACAATTTAATCCTTAGTAACATAGTAACATAGTTTATAAGGCTGAAAAAAGCCATATTTTCATCTAGTTCAGCCTGTTATCCTTCAAGTTGATCCAGAGAAAGGCAAAAAAAAAAAACCTGTGAGGTAGAAGGCAATTTTCCCCACTTTAGGGGGAAAGAATCCTTCCTGATTCCAATCGGGCAATCAGAATAAATCCCTGTATCAACGACCCATCTCTAGTAACTATAACCTGTAATATTATTACATTACAGAAATACATCCAGGCCCCTCTTGAACTCTTTTAGCGAATTCATAATCACCACCTCCTCAGGCAGAGAGTTCTATAGTCTCGCTGCTCTTACTGTAAAGAATCCTTTTCTATGTTTGTGTACAAACCTTCTTTCCTCCAGACGCAGAGGATGTCCCCTCGTCACAGTCACAGTCCTGGGGATAAATAGATGATGGAAGAGATCTCTGTACCCCAGAGTGGTATTACCATTTCTATACCCTGCTACTGTCTTTACCTCTTTCAAGCCCAGAGGATGTTTTTGTTTGTTTTTTTGAATTTAGTTTTTGTGCTCCCAGCCTTCCCAGAGCCATAACTTTTTTATTTGTCTGGTCATGAGGGCCACCATTTAATATTGCATATGATGTAGTGGGAAGCGGGAAAAAAATTGCAAATCGGGTGAAATTGCAAAAAAAAGCAATTCCACCAGTTTTACGGGGTTTTAAATTACGACGTTTGAGGTGCAATAACTTACTTTTATTTTACAGGTCAGTACGAATCTGGCGATACCTAATATGTATAGTTTTTTTTGCGTTTTGATAGTGAAAAGAAATTCTAAAGTGGGAAAAAAAATCACTTATTTTTTTTTTAGATACATTTTGACCCCTATAACTTTTTTGTAATTATGTGTACAGAGCTGTATGGGGGGATTTTTGGATCTCTTTTTGTTTCATTTTTTGTAGAAAATGAAGCAACCAAACATGGCGAAGCGGCCATTTGGATGCTTTTTTCTATTTTGCTGTTTGCCCTATATAGGGAATATATTATTATATTTTTATACTATGGGCGTTTTCGCTCATTGCGACAACCATGATGTGTATTTTTTTTTTTTTTTTTGTGCTTTTATTTTAATTTTGGGAAAAGGGGGGTGATTTGAATTGTCATGTATTTTTTTATGCATTTATTTTTTTAAACTTCTTTTTTTTAACACTTTTATATAGTTCCCATAGGGAACTATAACATGCAATCATTAGATTGCTATTCTCATATACTCCAATGCACTAGAATTGCTTGTTTCCTATGGAGCCCTATTGCAGGCAAGGGCTCCACAGGAAATACTATGCAGCAGCCTTGTGTCCTTCATAAAGACTGAGGCCTCTTGCACATGACCTTTTTTTTGCGGGTGTACGGGCCGTTTTTATGAGTTCCGTATACGGTCCGTATACGGACCCATTCATTTCAATGGGTCCGCAAAAAAAACGGAAGTGTTTCCGTATGCATTCCATTTCCGTATTTCCATTTTTCCGTTCAGTGCAAAGATAGAACATGTCCTATTATTGACCGCAAATCACGGTCCTTGGCTCCATTCAAGTCAATGGGTCCGCAAAAAAAACGGAACGCATACGGAAATGCATCCGTATGTCTTCCGTATCCGTTTTTGCGGAACCATCTATTGAAAATTATAAGCGCAGCCCAATTTTTTCTATGTAATTACTGTATACTGTATATGCCATACGGAAAAACGGAATGGAAACGGAACCACAACGGAAGCACAATGGATAGCAAAAACGGAACAACGGATCTGTAAAAAACGGACCGCAAAACCATACGGTCGTGTGCAATAAGCCTGAGGCTGCAGCATACAGGCTCCGCCCGATGACGTAGATCTACTTCATTGGACCTGAAAGGGTTAATTGCTAACCACAATGTCATCTGTGTATTGTTTTTAGGTCCTTTGTCACTGTGCGTTCATAAGATTGCTTTGAAACTGTTGTATTTCATGCATTGTGCCTGATTCACCAGCAGGTGTCAGCGGATACATGGCAGAGAGATCCTTAGATTAAATGGAACTTACCGCTCATAAAGAATAGCAGCCTAACCACAGGGCACTCGGTAGGGCCAACTTTCCACCACAGGGTTACCATAGGGCTAGCTTAGACCTCGTACTGCTCCCTTTCCTAACTTCCTCTCCAAGTCCACATGGGAGGAGCAATGCTGATTCTACTGGCCATATCCGAAACCAGGACAACGGTGCGGTAGGACACTGGTTTAATTTGGTGCCGCCGCGCACTCTTTCACTATATAATTGCCATATAAATTGTGGTCTACGGATATTTATGTTTTGTATTTGTTATATCTATTCTATTTTAGAGCCTATCATTTTAACACTTACTCCATTAAAGGTTATATTTTAATTCATCCACAATTATGATGTTTTGAGGTGGATCTCTCTTAGCGACAGTGTGGCTCTGACTACACTTTGTTTTTTTTTTAATTGATTTGTTACCACGAAGCACGAGGAAATTCGGTTTTGCAGAGAATCAAATTATCCCAGAAAGTTCACTTTGTGAACTTTGATTTGCTCAACACTAATATATATATATATATATATATATATATATATATATATAGTATGTCCTTTTAGTTTGGAACTATATTGCCGCTGCTTCTACTACACAACCACATACTGTACTACTGCTGCTGCTACTGTCCCTGTATAGCTGCACATCTGCCTTGTCCACCATGTTCCATACTGTACTGCTGCAACAGGTTTGGTGCAGCTTCGAAAAAGTCATTGCTTCTTGTGTGTGTGAACATCTGCCTCTAAAAAGGGTTAATTTGTGGACCATTTTTTAATTAAAAAAACATAAAAATCCAAATACAGTGTGTTTTTAAAAGGCTGTTTATTAGCTCTGGCTACCATCTGTTTACCAATAGCTATATACTGTACTGTATGTTGCTGTCACTTTTACATTACTAATGCTGCCTTGGCATCAAATAGTTTAAAAGTGGTTGGATACAGTCCTGATAGGCTTCAGAATGTGATACACTACTTTTTGGAGCAATCAAGGCACTTTCAGCTCAGTCCAAAACTTATTTAGACTGAATGTAAAGTGATGGGCTATTTGATTGAAAGACCCAAAAAATGTTTTGGTAAATTTCTAAGGACTGCTACAAATAGCAGGAGCAATATTTACATGGATCTATATTCAGATTTTAAATGTTAAATTGTAGAAGGTCAATGACCATTGTTATCATTTGTGTAGAACCTTGAAACTGCTGAAAAGTTTTACAGCAGTCTGACAAGACCTTGGTGTATTATTACAACCCTGAATTCTTCTAATCTGTAATATTCTTGTTGATTGAAGACAGGATAAGCATTAGTGTTGGGCGAGCATGCTCGGCCAAACACTATTTCGGCTCAAGCACCGCAATGCTCGGAACATCGTGGTGTTCGGCCGTATACCACGTGTGCTCAACTGCGATGCTTGAGTCTCCTCAGTGATCCCTCTGTGCCTTACAACTATTGCATTCCAAGCTGGAAACGTGGCACGAACTGGCGCTCTATGCCTTGGAAGTGCTGGCCTGCCCTGCCACCAGAGTTTTGTCAAAATGTGTATTTATTGCTGCTGGGGGCAGGATAACTGATAAGCACATCCGCCTGTCAACTGAAAATGCTGACTGGTTGACTCTTATAAATATGAACAAGGTCTGGATTGCCCCTGATTTCTCTACTCCACCAGAGAAAAGCGACTGAACATAAAGGCACTCTAAATGTGGCTTTCATGGTGTATTGAATACACTGTATTCCCATGCACCCCTTCCACCACTAAAAAGGGTATATGGTTCAATCTCCCTTTTCTCGTCCTCCTCCTCCATCATATCAACATGCTTATTAGGCTGCCCTCGCTCCAAATGTTTTAGAGGGTCAGCTCAGCAGCAGCCTCTCCACCATAATGGTTTTGAGGGTCACCAGCAGGCCCTCAACCATAATGTTTTTGAGGGTCACCAGCAGGCCCTCAACCAAAATGGTTTTGAGGGTCACCAGCAGGCCCTCAACCATAATGTTTTTGATGGTCACTAGCAGGCCTTCGCCCATTATGTTTTTGAGGGTCACCAGCAGGCCCTCGCCCCTAATGTTTTAGATGGTCATATCAGCACCAGGCACTCGCCACTAATGTTTTAGAGCAGAGGTGCACAACCTGCGGCCCGGGGGCCACATGCGGTCCTTGATTCCATTCTGTGCGGCCCCCAAACATCTGGTAAAAGATATGTAGGTCTATGTCTTATAGCTTCTTACATGTATCTTTCATGTATTCTCCAATTAGATGGTAGTCCTAGAACTGTAACTAGACATTTATAGTATATACTGTATGTTCAATATGCAAAAAATATAGTATTTCAGTTGGCAATACCCATTTAAGTTTTATTTTCGGACCTTGGAATTGGTTCAGGCTGACAATGTGGCCCCCAACCAGAAAAGGTTGTGCACCCCTGTTTTAGAGGGTCAGCTCAGCAGCAGACCATCATCCCAAATTTTTTAGATAGTCAGCTCTGCAGCAGACCGTCGCACACAATGTTTTAGATGGTAAGCTCGGCAGCAGGCCCTCGCCCCTAATGTTTTAGATGGTCAAATCAGCAGCAGGCCCTCGCCCCTAATGGTTTAGAGGGTCACCAGCAGGCTATCAATGATAATTCCAAGTGTGTGTATAATGCCCTTCTTTATGTGTAATAAAGGGTGTATTGTAGTGCCGGTTCCTTGTAATTTTTGGCAGCCCTTTCACTTAGTGCATAGGCTTTATGAGTGTAGGAGTCCCACTACCTGAACAATTGTACCACAATGTGAATGAGGCCCTCCTTTATGTGATATACAGGTTGCATCGGAGTGCCTCTTTCTTGTAATTTTTGGCAGCACTTGCACTTTATATACAAGTAAATATACAGGAAAGACTATTTCCTAACAATTTTTCCTCTAAAAGTGATTTTATCTTAGGTTTTGTGCATATTATTGTCAGTCTGTAAAAGTGGCGTACTACTCGGACAACATCGTTCCCAGCAGCAACATGGGAGTCCAAGATGCATCCAGACATCCTCTCCATGCTGTTGCCGAACCATTTCAGTGGTGTTTCCATCAGTTTCTGACCTTTTCCTGTGAACCAGACACCCTCACCTCTTCAGAGCAGGGGGTGCCTGGTTTAATGCTCAGGTTCTCCCGTTGACTTAAATAGTGCTCGGGTGCTCGGTAGAGGTGTTCTACTTGGGCACCCGAGCACTTTGATGCTCGACCAACACTAATAAGCTTACATTACATAAGCCTGAATGTAAGTTTGATGAATCAATACACCAGACAATGAATATACTGTAGTATTTCTATTATTCACTATACTTTACATCAAAGAAATGTTCCATCTTAGAACTCCAGTGTATGATATTTCACCATGTAGACAGTTCTCTCCAATGTCTAAGGGTAGGTTCCAACCTCCGTTCAACTGATCCAACAGACTGTTGGCAGAGAACAGCCTGCTGGAGTTCACCCAATCTAGCCTAGCCAGATTCTGCCATCCACTATATTGGGATTTGGTGAGGATTTAGCCAGTTTCTGGAATGAGTGCTGGGTTTTCGGATAGACAAAGACTGGTGCATGCAGTGCTTTGGACGTCCAAAACCCGGCATTTATGCAGGAAACCGGCCATTATAGTCGATGATGTCCAGTGGTGAAAGGCAGTATCCAGCCAGGCTAGATTGGGTGAACGCCGGCAGGCTGTTTCGGCAGAGAAAAGTTAGGGCTCATCCACACAAACATGTCTGCCTGTGCTGCAGACTGTAAATAGCAGTCCAGTATGCACGGGCACCAGCCAAGTGCACGCCATTAATCTGCAAGATCAGCAACATGTTTTATGTTTGTGCAGACCCATTCAAGTCAAAGATACGGAGTGCACAATGCCAGTGCCCGTTTATTGCGGACCCACTGTTTCTGTTCCGCAATATGGGCACAGGGCACACATGCTCGTGTGCATGAGCCCTTAGGCCTCTTGCACACAAACTTTTTTTTTTCCATTTACGTTCTGTTTTTTGTGTTCCGTATACGGACTGTATATGGAACCATTCATTTCAATGGATCCGCAAAAAAAAATTAAGGTACTCCGTATGCCTTCCATTTCCGTACTTCCGTTTTTCCGTTCCGTTTAAAGATTGAACATGTCCTATTATTGTCCGCATAACGAACAAGGATAGTACTGTTCTATCAGGGGCCAGCTGTTCCGGTCCGCAAAAAAACAGAATGCACACGGACGTCATCTGGATTTTTTGCGGATCGTTTTTTGCGGACCGCAAAATACTGAAAAAGCTATACGGTCGTGTGCAAGAGGTCTTAAGCGGAGGTGTGAACTTACCCTAAAATCACTTAAATGTGTTGCTTCACCAACATTAAATGTTCTTCCACCCAGGTACGTCACGGTTTCACCACTTCCGGAGTGTGAATGATGTCCAAGATAACCTTTTTCTGGGCTAATAATCATGCATTAATTACCACTCACATTCCAGTAGTTCAAACAGGAAGCTAATTTAGGGCTCATACACACAACTGTGGTTTGGGTCCACATTCGTCCTGCCTTTTTTTTACAGGTCGCATTCGGACCCATTCACTTCAGTGGGGCCTCAAGAGATTTAGATAGCACTACGTGTGCTGTTCGCATCCACAAGTCCGTTCCATGCTGTCTGCAAAATGATAGAACATGTCCTATTCTTGTCCGCATTACAGACAAGGGTAGAACTGTTCTTTTAGGGGGGTCAATTTGCGGACCACAAAACAGCCAATGGTCATGTGCATGAGTCCTTATTCATACTTTTGCTTCCAATCAATACACACAATGAGAACTATTTCAAGCTGAAGTGTGATCCATCAAATCCTGCCATGTGACGTTTCAGGGGCATCCCCCCTTTTCCTCACACATGAGGTAGGATCTTATCGATCATACTTCCTATTTGGACTATTTAAATGTGAGGGATCTGATTAAGGCCTTGTTCACACTTCAGTGTTTCGTCAGTGATTTCCGTGAGTGATTTGTGAGCCAAAACCAGGTGCGGGTCAAAACCACAGAACAGGTGCAGGTCTTTCCATTAGACTCTATCTCTGTGTAGTCTCCACTCCTGCTTTTGGGTCAGAAATCACTGATGGAACTCACTGACCAAACACTTAAGTGGGAAACATGCCTAATGCATGATTTGTAGCCCAGAGGAAGGTCTCTACAATGTACACCAGCCTTGATTTTTTATAACCCAAGCGGTAAAGAAGAAAAGGTATACCCCATGTAATTTAACAATGGTTCAATTTTCAGCACCAACTTTACTCTAAATATTGAATTTCATTTCTTAAACTCCTGAAAAAATGAAGACTACATGGAATCCACCACAGATTTTTCTTAAAAATCTTCAGTGTGGACAAACCCTAATATGTATGTGACATGATAATTTGGAGGATGAGCTGAACCATGGTGGGCTGATATATTAACCCCTTGGATACCAGAGGTTTTTTGGTTTTTGTGTTTCCATTTTTCTTCCTTGTCTTCACACAGCCATAACTTTTTTATTAATATACCATTAACATATCTGTATCACGGCTCAGTGATGAAGTCTGGGTTCGGGTCTGGGTACCAAACATGCCAATTTTTCCCACGCGCGTGCAGAACGCATTAAAACGCTTTGCACTCGCGCAGAAAAGTCACACATTTTCCCACAATGCACTCGCCTCTTATCCGGGTGTCAAACGTGATGCCCGTGTGAAAGAGGCCTTACAGATTTTCTCCCTACAGCATTCTATATGCAGCAAAACTGACCTGTGCCCTTTGTTATCTGAGTCAGTATGATTAAATTGATGCCACATATGTATGGTATTTGTGTGTTTTAATACTAAAAAAATAAAAACGTTGAATTTTTTTTATTATATTGCCATATTCTGACACCCCAGTTATGGTAGTTATGTCTACCAAGCTATATGGGGGTTCATTTTTTGTGAGACGTTCTGTAATTTTTATTGGTACCATTTTGGTGTGTGATGAGATGGAAAAATGGCAAATCGGCCATTTTTATTTTTTTCTATTATGCCATTCGCCATACTGGATAACTAATTTTATAGTTTAGTACTACGGGTGTTTCAGACACGGCGATGCCCATATTGTTTATTTTTTAGTTGTTTATGTATTTATTTTTTTATTCTAGGGAAAAGGGGATGGTTAAAATGTTTATATGTTTTAACTGTAGGAAGCTACAAATATTGGTAGTTAGAATTCTTTTAGCTTATACTATAATTCCATAGCCCCTCTAGGTAGCTACAATATTCGTCTGTTAGGTTTATTTTAGCCTATACTGTATTTCCAAAGAATTACAGTATAAGTTCAATTTGCAGTTATCCTATGTTGGCCTGCCACCTGCAGATTTCCATAGGAACTGTAGCTCTAATAGGCTGGGTCTCTTCAGAGGTACTCAGTGCATTTCGGGTTTATCGCTATTTAGATGCCGTGTTCGCGCTTGACCATGCCATCTAAAGGGTTTAATGCCTGCAATCCGCATCATTATCAGTTGCAGACATTAGCTGTAAGCCTTTGCTGTTTCAAACAGAAGAGACCCACTGGCTGTGGTGCCCACTGCGTTTACGAGCAGGTGCCCTATTTAAACACCCTCCCAGCCCTGTACTTGTAGGGTTGAAGTAGGCAGTATTGCAGATGGGCACAGTTTTGAAGCTACAAATTCTTCCTTTTAATAAATACCATAAAAGAGCATGAAAGGAAATATGATGTGCTATTAATGAGTAAATAGCTTAAATTTTTGAATTTTTAAAGTACATTTCATCTAATACATCTTAGAAATAGCATGCTATGCTATATTACTGAGCATGATAAGAATCAGATCATATCATAGAGAGAAATTGTATCCATCATTTTCTGGGATCCTATTT
Organism: Bufotes viridis; assembly: GCA_033119425.1. NCBI lineage: Eukaryota > Metazoa > Chordata > Amphibia > Anura > Bufonidae > Bufotes > Bufotes viridis. Next base: position 117,714,622 of record CM065597.1, on the reverse strand, counting down.
TGTCTTCTCTAAAAAAAAAAATTACAGGTAAACACATTTATAGTGCTAAATTTATCGGGTACAGTATGTAATAATATGTTTTACTATAAACCATGATTATATCATACAGTACACAATGAGCATAAAAAGACAATTAAAAGCAGGCAGAGGGTTACAAATGCTTCTGCACCAGTTTTGGCAGATTTATAGAACTGAGCTTTTTTTCTTACCCAGTGCTGGACTTTGCATCTTGGCATTTGGCAGAAGTGTTGAACCTCCTAATGTGGCTCTTGGACAGCACTTGTGTTGATAAATCATTCTTAGAGCATATAGGACCATGAAGCCTGCTCAAAATGTTCCTTAAGAGTGTGGAGACAGAGCGAGCCATATTCAGATTGTCCGAACAAGTGAGATTTGAGATGTAAAGAGAAGCAGATATTATTTAGACAGAGCCATCCCACTGTGGGTGTAACCTCATGTAAGAATGCTCAGCAAATATACACACACACAAGTCAGAATCAACATGTGCATCATCTGTACACTTATAGCCAGAAAACCACAGCTATAGTCATTAGGATGTATTGTATTTGATATTTGTGGGTACTTCACATTGGATTCTTTAACATAACAATAATCATTTATATAGACATTTTTTAAAGCCATAAACCATGTATGTATATATATATATAGGCTTGAGAAAGGCTCCGGTTTTAGGAGCTGAAACGTTGCCATGCCTTTTGGGTGAATAAAGAAACACTTTTGCTTTTTATCTACTTTTGGAGTGCTGCTCTATTTTTATCACTACATAATCTATGGAGCGGTTTGTCCTCTTTAGAGCCTTGCACCCAGTCATTTGCAGGTGGTGCTGCCTCATTTTTGCATATATATATTGTGGTAAGGTGCAGGGTGCCGTCATAGATGGCAGGTACGTGTCACCGAGGTTCATAGCCTCGGTGAGGTAAGAGCCATTTTTGTTGATGTCAGTAGCAGGTAGTGCTACTGACACAGTTGCTAAATAGTGTGGCTGCAAAGCCGATCCGGGCCGGCTCTTACCGGGAGCAGCTAAAGTGTAGGGTGGGTGGCTGCTCCCCACGACCCAGTCCTGGTTTTGGGGCTGGGTTTAAAACTCAGCCAGCTCAGCAGCTGAAGGAAGTGATTGACCTGGAGCTGCTAACAGTGCTGTGGAGCTCTGACCTGGAAGCTAGAGCACAGAAAAGAGGTGTGCAGTCGGCCTGAAAGCCTGAGTGTGATTGTCCTGCGGCTGGGCTAACAGCCAGGTGCGAACACGCACCTACACTTCCCAGGTGATTGGAACCGTTATTGGATTTTTTGTTTTGCCGTACGTTTTCTGTTGTGTGAGAAATTAACACAAAGTGACTGTTTGGACTTTATTATATGCAAGTGTGAATTAAACACTGTTTTGCTGCACTTCCTGGACTCCCTTTTGCCTCTGTACTGCACCCGCACCGCTATCTACCAGAGCGACTCCCCACAATATATATATATATATTATATATACTCCAAAGTACAAACGGTGTGGAAATTTATTCACCCATGTGGTAAATACAATGCGACGTTTCGGCTCAGCTATAGAGCCTTTCTCAATATTGATATATATTCAATATAAGCATAGTTAAAATTGTGCAAAATGTTGTAAGACTATGCTTCAAGAATAATGAAAGCTCGGAGGATACACTTGAAGCCCTGCTCACATATTACATTTGAACTATAGGAAATACACACTGGGAATTCTACCAACATGAGGGGCAAACACAGTAAGTTGGAGGGTTTCCAAGTAAGTTGGTAACCATGACAGAGACTACTAATTAGTCCAAATAGCAGAGTCCAATTACAGCCACAAGCCAGCAATCATAGGGTGTTGCAGGGATAGTTTAGTTAGGTAGATTAAATTAATAGGTAAAAAGTCAGGGTTTTACAATTAGAGAGATAGACAAAGAGGCATCGCTTTGTGTAGGTGTTTTTCAGTGAGGGCAGCGAAAGATTTTCATGTCGTGCACTGCAATCAGAAAATCCCTGCAGTTCCTGCACAAACATCATTTTTTCTGTGCATGAGAAGCTAGCTTTAACAAAAACAAAACTATTTTCTACGGTTCATAAGAACTTTATAATAGAGATGAGCGAACCTTTTGAAATGCAGTTTGTTTTAGGCTTGCCAAATTTAAATTTTGTCTCGAACTTTATGATTTTTGGTACCCGGACCCGAACCCGAACTTTGCCGGAAAAGTTTGGGTTTGAGTTCAGTGTTCGGGCATTTAATAAAGCTTGTTGAAAGGCTGCAGGGCAGCCAATCAACAAGCTTTGAAGCTGGGGGCACTTAGAAGCCAACACAGCCATGCCTACTACCAGCATGGCTGTGATTGGCCCGTGTATCATGTGATGCAGCCTGTTTATAAGCTGGATCACATGTAGCACCGCCAATCATCTCTGAGTAATGCAGGGTCAGGAAGCAGGCAGCTGAAGTGAGGGAGAGTGTTAGCAATCTCATCTGGCTGTTTATTCTATGGGTCACCTATAGCAACTTTTTGTGGGTGCAATACACCATATTTGCACCACTGACACAGAAAGATAATAATAAATCTGGCTGTTAATTCTGTGGGTCACCTACAGCGACATCTTTGTACCCCTGCCACACAAATATAATAGTTAATCCATCAGTAAGTTCGATGGGTGACATAAACCCATTTTTTGTGTGAAGTACACCTGCACTGCATACGTGACAGGGAAATAAATATAGTTAATCCACCTGTAAGTTCGGTGGGTGACATATACCCATTTTTTGTGTGAAGTACACCTGCAGCCCGGCACCCCAGAATCAGATCAGCACCGTCGGGCCCGGACAGCAGCGAGCACGGCGGACGGCGTCAATCCTGCGAGACCTGTGAACTCTCGCGGCAGATCTCGTGGGAACGTGTGCACGCCGTGCGCGCCAGAACTTCAACTAAGAGACTCGGAGGCCAGAGCGCAGGAGAGTCTCATCATCCAGACAGAGCCAGCCCAGGACAGGAGGAGCAGGTAAGTTTATTACAATTACTGTGGGGGCAAATTAATTAATATGGGGGCAGTGTGGGGACAAATGAATTATTATGGAGCAATGTGGGGGCAAATTAATTAATATGGGGCAGTGTGGGGAAAAATTAATTATTATGGAGCAATGGGGGGGGGGGGAAATGAATTAATATGAGGCAGTGTGGGGAGGCAAAAGAATTAATATGAGGCAGTGTGGGGAGGCAAATTAATGAACATGAGGCAGTTTGGGGGGCAAATTAATTAATATGAAGGCAGTGTGAGGACAAATTATTATGGAGCAATGTGGGGGAAAATCAATTAATACAGGGGCTGTAACGGGGTACCGAGGGCAGACTCGGTCTCCCATCGGCCACAGACCTGCTGCTCAGCAGGAATGAGGACCTGTGTTTGGCCTTATTCCCAGGGTGACCGTGCTAGCTGGGAGGCTCCCTGCTCCTTGGTCTGCCTTGAACGCCGAGCTGATCACTCGGCGCTCGACTTGTCGGTCTGTTGGTCATGTGACGTTGGCCACGTCACATGACCCTCACTCCCACTATAAATACAGGCGGCCTGCTGGCCACAGGTTGCCTATGATTTTTGTCCTATAGGCTGTGTACTTTTTGTTATTTGCTACCTTTGGAATTGAACCTGGATTCGCCTCTTGACATCTCTTCTGCCTGCTCCCTGTACCTTGACGTTACCTCTAGGATTTCAACCTTGGTTTGTTTACGGATTTGCCTTTGCCTCTTCCTTGTTCTGACTTGACCTCCTGGACTGACCTCGGCTAGTTGACTCGTCTCGCCTTTGTTTTTGGCTACCTCTGGTCCACTTTCTTTTGCTTCCCTTTGGCTGTCCTTTTCCCTGCTGTCTCTCTCTCTCTCTCTCTCTGCTTGCACTTAGTAGGTTAGGGACCATCGCCCAGTTGCGCCCTGTCACCTAGGGCGGGTGGTGCAAGTAGGCAGGGACAGGGGACCGGGTGGCAGCTCAGGGGGTGCACCTCCGCTCTATCTTGCTACCTGTTACTCTACCCTCGTGACAGGGGCAGTGTGGGGGCAAATTAATTAATATGAGGCAGAGTGGGGGGCAAATTACTTTATACTAGTTTGATAAATTACCCCAATTATGAAAAATCTAACATTTCTGTGTAACAAACTCTGCAGGGGTCAAACGGAGGAGAAGAGGAAACTGGATGTAAGAGGTAGGTGGTGCTGGATTCCCCTATATGTACAGCGGGCTTCCTACTGTCTCATCTCCCCTCCCCCCCCCCCCAAGTATTTATCATAATCCTATGTATTTTAAATTTGGCAGCTACATTTTAATTTGTCACCTGTAGTCCTATGTAACAGACCAGATAACAGTGATAACTGTCTGTGCGCAGATAATGTAGTATATGTTCCCTGCAGTCCTATGTAACGCCCCACATAACACAATAGTTGTGTTATGTGGGGTGTTACATAGGACTGCAGGTATCATCTATAACATCTGTACTCAGACAGTTATGAGATAATGGTGATCCGGCAGGGACGCCACTGGGCATCTCCATAGTGATCTGTTTGTATCGCCGTCCTCAGGACAGCGATACAAACAGAAGGCTGTGCCGAGGAGCAGGGGAGAGGTGTGTCCCTTTCCTGTTCCTCTAGGCAGAGGGGGGGGGATAATGGAGGGCTGTCTGGGGGAAAAATTAACTTGTGTGGGGGCAAATTACTTAGTGGGAGGTCAGTGTGGCGGGCAAAGTACATGGAGGGCCGTGTGGGGGCAAAATTACTTAGTGGGGGCAATTTATATAATGCAGGGCTGTCTAGGGGTAAAATTAACTTGTGGGGGGAGTAGGCAAATTACTAATTGGGGGTCAGTGTGGCAGGCAAAATACATACTGGAGGGCCATGTGGGGGCAAAACTACTTAGTGTGGGGGCAAATTACATAATGCAAGGCAGTCTGGGGGCAAAATTAACTTGTGTGGGGCAAAATTAACTTGGGGGGGCAAATTATTCAGTGGGGGGCAGTGTGGCGGGCAAACTACATAATGGAGGGCCGTGTGGGAGACGTCCCTGGATGTAAGAGGTATGGGCGCGATATATGGGTGGGGCTGTGTGTGGGTGTGGCTTGAGGGTGGACAGGGACACAGGGGCCCCATGATCTCCTATTCCTGGGGGAAATGCCCCTCCAAAGACCAAGCTCTGGATCCGCCACTGGGGTAGTGTCAGAGAGGGGGTGGTGGCGGGGGGGGGGGGCCAGGCCTTGAGCTGTGTAAGGGGCCCCGAAATTTCTGATGGCAGCCCTGATGATGCCCTCCATCTTCCATAACTTCCAACATTCGGCTACCCCATGACCACCACATAATAATTACTAAGGCACATGCCCTTTCCCTACAGCATTCCCCACCGAACAATATCATCAGAACCGCGATCTTATAAAGGAATATACATTCGTTATCAGCCAGAACTTCCCCACTTTACAGTACATAGCACAGAAACACTCCATATATCCTGCAGAAGACCGCCAACCACGGAGCCAGATATGTACAGCAGGCAATAGTACCCTCACACTAATCCCAGACGGTATCTCTGAAGTTCCCTGGACGCCAGCTCGGGGGCATTAATCCAAGGAGTCCAGAGCTTTACAAATTTACCCATAGCACCCCTCTTCCTATAAACCCCTCGTTCCAAATTAAGTAGCCAATTAATCTTGGCTATAAATTCGGTTTTACTAGGACTACCCTCATCCAACCAGTGCTGAGCAATCAGCTTATGAGCCATATACAACATTCTGGCCACTGCTATCTTCCTGGGCTCAGTGATTGGCAGGTCCTTCACATATCCCAATACACAGACAAATGGGGTCACATCTAATGTAACTTCATACAGAGAATCAATGAGATGCAGCACAGTGAATCAAAAACCCACCAAGGCTGAGCAGGACCACAGCATGTGTAACATACCCACATCATCCAACCGGAGTCCAATATTAAACAGAAACTGAGGAGTTCTGTAAACCCCATGGATTAAGTGCAATAATCTTGTTCTGATGTACCGTGCTCAACATACCGCTGTCATGGTCAGCCCGGATGGCATGGTGCAGCTGCAAATACCTATAAAAATCTGAGGACCGTAAACCAGTTTCCGCCTGAAGTTGCTCATAAGATTTGAGACCAGCACTATCAATAAGTTGGTGGACTCTAATAATACCCCTATTGCGCCAACCCCCCATTCCCTGCAGGGAGCCCAAATGAGGCAACCACGGAGTGTCCCATATAGAAGTATACTGAGTGATGCCTTTGATGCCCTGCATGTCCCTCACTTTCCACCAAGTCTTATGTAAGAGACACAATGTAGGGAACGCCAGACCCGACAGTTTTAGCCTATCTGCCTCTAACGCTTTATAGAGATTTTGTACCACCAAAAAGTCTCTCAATAGCCTATGTTGGGTGTCTCCCTCTCCCCTTTTCCAGTCCCTCATATGCTGAAGTTGGGCAGCCAGGAAGTATACCCACGGCTTTGGAAGAGCCAATCCCCCATCAGTTTTACCTCTCTGAAGTGTCTCCAGTCGCAGTAGTGCCGATCCTCCCCCTCCATATAAGCTCCCTAAACAGCCTATAAATAGAAGGGAAAAGCCTGAGCGGTAACCATATGGGGGAATTATGTAGTAAGTAAAGCAGCTGCGGTATCGAGATCATCTTGATGAAATTTATCCGTCCTACCACTGACAGCGGCAGCTTAGACCAGACATGGAGTTTGTGTTTGAATCTACCTATGAGGGGAGACAAATTCAGTTTCTCATAATCAGTAAGCTTCCTAGACACCACCACCCCTAGCTACTTAAATTCACTCACCACCTGTAATCCTGACTGAGCATAATCCGTAGAATGATGTACACAATCTATAGGGAGGAGGGACGATTTACTCCAATTGATAACCAGGCCAGAGTAACGCCAAAAAGTGCCAATCACATCCATAACTACTGGTAGGGACTCTCTAGCCTCAGCCAGGAACAGTAAGGCATCATCCGCATACAATGCTATTTTCTCCTGAGACCCACCTCTACTAAATCCTATGATGCCTACATGACTTCGAACAATAGCCGCTAAAGGCTCGATAGCCAGGGCAAATAGCAACGGGGATAGGGGGCAGCCCTGCCTGGTTCCCCTGTATAGCCAGAATCCTTCTGATAAACATCCATTCACCCATACCCGTGCTTTAGGCCCACCATATAGCAGCCGCACCCATGCTATGAAGTTCTCCCCCAAACCAAACCTCTCCAGCACCTCCCACAAATACTCCCACTCAATACTATCAAACGCCTTAGCGGCATCTAGGGAACAGATGACCCTATCCCCAGGGTTATCTATCCCTGCATATTAAGGTAAAGGCGTCGGATGTTAATCGCTGTAGATCTGTCAGGTAAAAATCCTGACTAATCCATATGTACAATGGAGGATATAGCCTTAGAATGACGCAAAGCTAGCACTTTAGCCAGTATCTTTATATCTGTGGGTAACAATGAGATAGGGCGGTAGGAATCCGGAAGAAGCGGATTTTTCCCCTGTTTAGGGAGAACCACAATAATAGCCTCTTGCATTGATGCAGGAAGTGACCCTGTCTCTGAGGCCTCCTGGTAAACTTTCAGCAGCTGGAGCAGTAAAATGTCTCCAAACTTCTTATAAAGTTCTACCGGCAGCCCATCAGTACCTGGTGATTTATTATTTGCCATAGAGGTCACCCCCTCCTCAATTTCCAGTAATTGTAGCGGACCATTGAGATACACCCTGTCTGAATCTGACACCCTAGGCAGGGATACTCCATGCAAATACACCGATATATCTTCCCTATTAGAACCTAGATGCGATTGGTACAAATCAGCATAAAAGGCACGGAACACCGACACTATGGCCTGGCTATCCACTATTTCCCTCCCATCCTCCCCCTGTAGTGCAGTAACATATGCTGACGCGGACTGTGCCCTAGCCACCAGGGCTAGTAGGTGGCCTGCCTTCTCTCCCTCGTCATAATACTTCTGTCGCTGAAAGGATTGTTTAGTGCAGGCAAGTTCCACAACGTGTGAGTTATATGCCTCCTGAGCCTCCTTCCAGACAGATAAAGATAACTGGTCACCCTTCTCCACATACTGCGCCTCCGTCACCCCAACCCGATCCATCAAAAATTCTCCAAATTGTCTGCTATTAAGCTTGGCCCTACTAATCCCTTGAATAAGCGTTCCCCTTAGACAGGCCTTCATGGCGTCCCACACCACCCCGCTTGCTGCTGAGCCTACATTTAGAGTAAAATACTCTTGTATAGTGGAGCTACAGTAGGGACAATCAATCACCTGTAACCAAAAAGAATTAAATGTCCACAACCGTTGAGAGAACGGGACCACGGGTGCAGTGGACAGACGCAAAAGCAGAGGGGAATGGTCAGACAGAGCCCTAGCCAAGTACTTCACCTCCTCCACCTGCCTACACACCAACTCAGATCCCAGCGCCAGCTCAATGCGTGATAAGGCCTTGTGTGATCTGCTATGGCAAGAAAACTGACGCACCTTGGGATGACGGACACACCACAAATCTATCAGGGCCACTTCCTCCAGCAGTCTACCAAAGGACGAAACAGGACTCTCAGCATCCACCTGCGCCCCCCCCACATCTATCCCAGTAGGGGTGAATAGTGTTATTGAAGTCCCCTACCACTGGAATGTTAGGGTTACTATTAATAAATGTCAGGGTGCCTCTTAACGCCACACTGCTATAAGGTGGAGGTATGTATAGTGATACCAGCAAGTACTCCTGCGTGTAGATAGTGCAGTGTATACATACAAAGCGGCCGTCAGGGTCAGTACTGGATGACTGGACCCTGAAAGGAATTAAATTATGAACCAGGATACTGACCCCACGGGAATGGCTAGAGAACGCTGAGTGAAATGTATGGCTCATCCATGACCTATGGAATGTCTGTGCCCCCTCCTGCAGAAAATGGGTCTCCTGCAAACATATAATAGCAGAAAAATGCGGGCGTAGATGGATCACCCAGGCCGCGCACATTCCAGCTCACAATAGTAAATACATTAGCCATATTGAAATATTAGGAACATGACCCGGCTGATACAATAACTTAACATGGGTATTGTAGGTACAAACAATACAATGGCAGTAGAGTACCGACAGACAGGCATGATATCACAGATACAGAGCATCAACACAGATATATTGTAAAAAATCCCCAGAACAAAAAAATAGCAAAAACAAAAACTGGAACCAAAAAATCGCGCCTGTATTGTGTTTTCTAACAGGCTGAGGCACAAGTCCTCCATGAAACCGGGTAGATAAGTAACGTTACTACCTCTCTACTTCTGTTGAGCGAGATTGTCCCCTGCCATAAAAGGATACACGGGCTCCGTGGGCAGTTCAGTAACAGAACAGTAAAGGGGTAACCTTCCAACAGATACCTAATAAGAACTAAAGAGGAAAACTTGAAATAAACGGAAGGTCATCATCTCTCCTCCTGTCGCAGCTGACGTTCATGCTGGTCGAATCACGTGGCCGCATCTTTCGGTATATTGAAGAAATGAACAGATCCCAGAGCAGCCACTCGCAAGCGTGCCTGGTACAGCATAGAGTAGGACACTTGTAAGGAACAAAGTCGCCGCTTGACATCCAGGAACTGGCTCTGCTTCTTTTGGACCTCTGAGAAAAAGTCCTGGAAAAACGCAACCTTTTGCCCATTGATAGCAATGTTAGGACAGTTTCTGGCTGCCTGTAATATGGCATCTCGATCCCGGTAGTGAAGCAGCTTAATTAAAACAGGACGCGGGGGCGCTACCGGCGGCAATGGTCTGGTGGGCACTCGATGCGCCCGCTCTAACGCATACAATGGAGAAAGCACCTCAGTGCCAAATACTTCTTTAAGCCAACATTTAAAGTATGACGTAGGGTCTTGCCCCTCAGTTTTTTCAGGTATCCCCAGAAGCCGCACATTATTGCGTCTAAGACGGTTCTGTAAGTCATCAGACTTGGCAATTAGTGCTCAGATTTGCTGTTCGTGGATGCGGGACGCCCTGGTTAGAGGGGGTAGCTTATCCTCTACCTCACTGACACGACCCTCCACCTCCACCATCCTGTTATTAACTTTTTGTAGGTCATGGCGTAAAAAGGACAGTTCTTGTTTTAGGGACCCCACTTGCTGTTGCAATGCAGACAGGGTCACACCACACTGAGTAACAGCCTGTGCTGTGGGTAGACAAGCCTCCCCCCTCCTCTGCTTTTACTGCTGTCAGAACCCCGGCTGCACCAACCTCTGTATCAGCACTATCTCCTCCTGCAGAAGCTGTCTCCAGGTCAGGGATCCTCTCCTCCTCCTCCAGATAAGGCCCCTTCAGCTCCGGCATTTGTTGTGGAGCCCTGGAGGTCATCACACTCCGTGCTGCAGCCGGCATACCTCCCGTCCTGCTCTGCCTCTTCACTGAAAGAGGAGTGCCGGCGCCATCTTGTGTCTCCCGTTCGGCACCTCCAGCCGCCTCCTTGTGCTTTTTACCAGTGCCTACGGCCATGGGATTTCCTCCAAGTACACACCAGGGTATGTATCCTTGCTAAGGACACCTTTAGATAAGTTTGTGCCGCCAACAAAGCCCACGGAGCAGGCTATTTGAGTAGCATTGGTGGGAGCAGACACACACTGAAGCCGCTCACATTCCCGGTCAGGCCACACCCCCTGACATATACCCATTTACTGTGTGAAGTACACCTGCACTGCATACGTGACAGGGAAATAAATATAGTTAATCTGTCTGTTAGTTAGGTGGGCGACATATACCCATTTATTGTGTGAAGTACACCTGCACTGCATACATGAAAGGGAAATTAATATAGTTAATTAGTGTTGAGCGAACAGTTCGAGCATCGTTCGGGTTCGTACCGAATTTTGGGGACACGGACCCGAACCCGGACATTTTCAACAAAGTTCGGGTTCGGGTCCGTTGTTCGGCGATTTCTTCCCGCTTTCTGAAGGGCTGCACAGCAGCCAATCAGCTAGCGTTTTACTTCTTGCCCTAAGAGCCCATCACAGCCATGCCTACTAATGGCATGGCTGTGATTGGCCAAGTGCAGCATGTGACCCAGCCTCTATTTAAGCTGGAGTCATGTAGCGCCGCACGTCACACTGCTCTGATTAGTGTAGGGAGAGGACGCAGCTTCTGTGAGGGCGAGATTAGGCAGGGAAAAGTCAGCAACAGCACCTAATGAATGGATCGATCTACAGCTGTGAATGATTGAACTTCTGCTAGTTACTTGCTCACTGGTTTTTAGGCTGCACAGAGCGTTTTTCTGTCACTTATTTCCTGGGTTGATCGGCGGCCATTTTGTGACTTGTGGTGCACCAGAAGAAGCTGCCACCAAGTCCATCAATCCATCAATACTATTTTTTTTTGCTATATCCTACATCAGGGGCTTGGCTGTGCTAATTGTCACCCCTAGAAACTCAGGATAGCAATTTCTATATTTTATTAAGGGGTTAAATACAATTGCCCAAATACCAATCCCCTAAATCTGGTGTTCCAGCTTTGGCTAGACAAGTATAATACTGTCTGCTGTCTGGCAAAGGATAGATTATTTTCTGTGGTGAAATTCAATTGCCAAAATAGCAATACCATAAATCAGTGGTTTCAGCTGTGGCTGGCAAAATAGAATAGTGTCCGCCAAAACATATATTTTGTTCTGGGGTGAAATTAATCTGGCAAAATAGCAATACCCTGAATCTGGTGTCCCAGCTGTTGCAGACCAGATTTCATAGTGTCTGCCAAAACATATATTTTGTTCTGGGGTGAAATTAATCTGCCAAAATAGCAATACCCTGAATCTGGTGTCCCAGCTGTTGCAGGCCACGTTTCATAGTGTCCGTCAAAACATATATTTTGTTCTGGGGTGAAATTCAATTGCCAAAATAGCAATACCCTGAATCTGGTGTCCCAGCTGTTGCAAGCCAGGATTTATAGTGTCTTGCAAAACATATATTTTGTTCTGGGGTGACATTCAATTGCCAAAATAGCAATACCCTGAATCTGGTGTCCCAGCTGTTGCAGGCCACGTTTCATAGTGTCTTGCAAAACATATATTTTGTTCTGGGGTGACATTCAATTGCCAAAATAGCAATACCCTGAATCTGGTGTCACAGCTGTTGCAGGCCAGGATTCATAGTGTCCGCAAAAACATATATTTTGTTCTGGCCTGGGGTGAAATTCAATTGCCAAAATAGCAATACCATAAATCAGTGGTTTCAGCTGTGGCTGGCAAAATATAATAGTGTCCGCCAAAACATATATTTTGTTCTGGGGTGACATTCAATTGCCAAAATAGCAATACCCTGAATCTGGTGTCACAGCTGTTGCAGGCCAGGATTCATAGTGCCAGCAAAAACATATATTTTGTTCTGGCCTGGGGTGAAATTCAATTGCCAAAATAGCAATACCATAAATCAGTGGTTTCAGCTGTGGCTGGCAAAATATAATAGTGTCCGCCAAAACATATATTTTGTTCTGGGGTGACATTCAATTGCCAAAATAGCAATACCCTGAATCTGTTGTCCCAGCTGTTGCAGGCCAAGTGTAAATCTGTCCATAAAAGGATACCTTTCATCCAGGGCCTAAATTCTAGCCCTAAAAGAGATATTCCCCTAAATCAGTGGTTACGCTACATAAACAAATAGGCAGATAGTGTTAGGTGCCTGTAAAAAAAAGGCCTAAATTTGAAATCAATACATTGGGCCAAATATATTTTTCCTTATTGTGGTGCTTGGTGAACGGTAACAATGAGGAAAACATCTAGTAAGGGACGCGGACGCGGACGTGGTGGTGTTAGTGTACCCTCTGGTGCTGGGAGAGGACGTGGCCATTCTGCCACAGCCACACGTCCTAGTGAACCAACTATCTCAGGTTCCAGTACCTGCCAGAATTTACAGCGATATTTGGTGGGGCCCAATGCCGTTCTAAGGATGGTAAGGCCTGAGCAGGTACAGGCGCTAGTCAATTGGGTGGCCGACAGTGGATCCAGCATGTTCACAACATTATCTCCCACCCAGTCTTTTGCAGAAAGCGCACAGGTGGCACCTGAAAACCAAGCCCATCAGTCTGTCACATCACCCCCATGCATATCAGGGAAACTGTCTGAGCCTTAAGTTATGCAGCAGTCTATTATGCTGTTTGAAGACTCTGCTGGCAGGGTTTCCCAAGGAAATCCACCTAGCCCTTCCCCAGTGGTGGAAGACATAGAATGCACTGATGCACAACCACTGATGTTTCCTGATGATGAGGACATGGGAATACCACCTCATCGGAGTCCGCACGTCTCTGATGATGACGAAACACAGGTGCCAACTGCTGCGTCTTTCTGCAGTGTGCAGACCGAACAGGAGGTCAGGGAGGAAGACTGTGTGGAAGACGATGCAGGGGACGATGAGGTCCTAGACCCCACATGGAATGAAGGTCGTGCCACTGACTTTCATAGTTCAGAGGAAGAGGCAGTGGTGAGACCGAGCCAACAGCGTAGCAAAAGAGGGAGCAGGGGGCAAAAGCAGACCAGCCGCCGCCAAGAGAGTTCGCCTGCTACTGGCCACCGCCACCAGGGACCAAGCACCCCAAAGGCAGCTTCAAGGAGTTCCCTGGCATGGCACTTCTTTAAACAATGTGCTGACGACAAGACCCGAGTGGTTTGCACGCTGTGCCATCAGATCCTGAAGCGAGGCATTAACGTTCTGAACCTTAGCACAACCTGCATGACCAGGCATCTACATGCAAAGCATGAACTGCAGTGGAGTAAACACCTTAAAAGCAAGGAACTCACTCTGGCTCCCCTGCTCCCTCTTCTGCTGCTGCCTCGGCCTCTTCCTCCGCCTCGGGAGGAATGTTGGCACCTGCCGCCCACCAAACAGAGGATGTGCCACCGACAACACCACCTGCGCCACCAAGCATCTCCACCATGTCACACGGCAGCGTTCAGCTCTCCATCTCACAAACCTTGAGAGAAAGCGTAAATTCCCACCTAGCCACCTCGAGTCTCTGGGCCTGAATGCCAGCATTTCTAAACTACTGGCCTTTGAAATGCTGTCATTCAGGCTGGTGGACACAGACAGCTTCAAACAGCTGATGTCCATGGCTGTCCCACAGTATGTTGTTCCCAGCCGCCACTACTTCTCCAAGACAGCCGTGCCTTCCCTGCACAACCAAGTATCCGATAAAATCAAGTGTGCACTGCGCAACGCCATCTGTGGCAAGGTCCACCTAACCACAGATACGTGGACCAGTAAGCACGGCCAGGGACGCTATATCTCCCTAACTGCACACTGGGTAAATGTAGTGGCGGCTGGGCCGCAGGCGGAGAGTTCCTTGGCGCACGTCCTTCCGCCGCCAAGGATCGCAGGGCATCATTCTTGCCTCCTGTAGCCTCCTCCTCCTACTCGGCTTCCTCCTCCTCTGCTTCCACCAGCTCATCCAGTCAGCCACACAGCTTCACCACCAATTTCAGCACAGCCCGGGGTAAACGTCAGCAGGCCATTCTGAAACTCATATGTTTGGGGGACAGGCCCCACACCGTGCAGGAGTTGTGGCGGGGTATTGAACAACAGACCGACGAGTGGATTCTGCCGGTGGGCCTCAAGCCCGGCCTGGTGGTGTGCGATAATGGGCGAAATCTCGTCGCAGCTCTGGGACTAGCCGGTTTGACGCACATCCCTTGCCTGGCGCATGTGCTGAATTTGGTGGTGCAGAATTTCATTCACAACTACCCCGACATGTCAGAGCTGCTGCATAAAGTGAGGGCCGTCTGTGCGCACTTCCGGCGTTCACATCCTGCCGCTGCTCGCCTGTCTGCGCTACAGCAGAACTTCGGTCTTCCCGCTCACCGCCTCATATGCGACGTGCCCACCAGGTGGAACTCCACCTTGCACATGCAGGCCATAGTGGAGTTTCAGCTGCAGCACGCACGCGTCAGTCGCACTGTGGAACAGCACCACTTCACCACCAATGATTGGGCCTCCATGCGAGACCTGTGTGCCTTGTTGCGCTGTTTCGAGTACTCCACCAACATGGCCAGTGGCGATGACACCGTTATCAGCGTTACAATACCACTTCTATGTCTCCTTGAGAAAACGCTTAGGGCGATGATGGAAGAGGAGGTGGCCCAGGAGGAGGAGGAGGAGGATGAGGGGTCATTTTTAGCACTTTCAGGCCAGTCTGTTAGAAGTGGCTCAGAGGGAGGTTTTTTGCAACAGCAGAGGCCAGGTACAAATGTGGCCAGCCAGGGCCCACTACTGGAGGATGAGGAGGATGAGGAGGAGGTGGAGGAGGATGAGGATGAAGCAGGTTCACAGCGGGGTGGCACCCGACACAGCTCAGGCCCATCACTGGTGCGTGGCTGGGGGGATACGGAGGACGATGACGATACGCCTCCCACAGAGGACAGCTTGTCCTTACCTCTGGGGAGCCTGGCACACATGAACGACTACATGCTGCAGTGCCTGCGCAACGACAGCAAAGTTGCCCACATGTGCGGACTACTGGGTTGCCATCCTGCTGGATCCCCGGTTCAAAGACAATGTGCCCACCTTACTTCCTGCACTGGAGCGTGATAGGAAGATGCGCGAGTACAAGCGCACGCTGGTAGAGGCGCTCCTGAGAGCATTCCCAAATGTCACAGGGGAACAGGTGGAAGCCCAAGGCTAAGGCAGAGGAGGAGCAAGAGGTCGCCAACGCAGCTGTGTCATGGCCAGCTCCTCTGAGGGCAGGGTTAGCATGGCAGAAATGTGGAAAAGTTTTGTCTCCACGCCACAGCTAACTGCACCACCACCTGATACGGAACGTGTTAGCAGGAGGCAGCATTTCACTAACATGGTTGAACAGTATGTCTGCACACCCCTCCACGTACTGACTGATGGTTCGGCCCCATTCAACTTCTGGGTCTCCAAATTGTCCACGTGGCCAGAGTTAGCATTTTATGCCTTGGAGGTGCTGGCCTGCCCGGCGGCCAGCGTTTTGTCTGAACGTGTATTCAGCACGGCAGGGGCGTCATTACTGACAAACGCGGCCGCCTGTCCACAGCCAACGTGGACAAGCTGACGTTCATAAAAATGAACCAGGCATGGATCCCACAGGACCTGTCCCTCCCTTGTGCAGAATAGACATTTATAACTGCCTTCCCCTCAACCATGTATTCTTGTACTCCGGGGCACTTCTTTATTGAATCCTCATTTTTTTAACTTTACCATGATCTTGCGGTGCAACCCAAAGTTGAATGAACCTCTCCTCCGTCTGGGTGGTGGGGCCGAAATAACTGAGAGTGGCCTTCTCCGGTGGTGGTTGATATGACGCATGATTTCTTGCTGTGGGACCTCTCTCCTCTGTCTGGGTGCTGGGCCGAAATAACTGAGAGTGGCCTTCTCCGGTGGTGGTTGATATGACGCATGATTCCTTGCTGTGGGACCTCTCTCCTCTGTCTGGGTGCTGGGCCAAAATAACTGAGAGTGGCCTTCTCCGGTGGTGGTTGATATGACGCATGATTCCTTGCTGTGGGACCTCTCTCCTCTGTCTGGGTGCTGGGCGAAATAACTGAAAGTGGCCTTCTCCAGTGTTGGGTGATATGACGCATGATTCCTTGCTGTGGGACCTCTCTCCTCGGTCTGGGTGCTGGCCGAAATAACTGAGAGTGGCCTTCTCCGGTGGTGGTTGATATGACGCATGATTCCTTGCTGTGGGACCTCTCTCCTCTGTCTGGGTGCTGGGGCCGAAATAACTGAAAGTGGCCTTCTCCAGTGTTGAGTGATATGACGCATGATTCCTTGCTGTGGGACCTGTCTCCAATTGATATTGGTTAAATTTTATTTATTTTATTTTAATTCATTTCCCTATCCACATTTGTTTGCAGGGGATTTACCTACATTTTGCTGCCTTTGGCAGCCCTCTAGCCCGTTCCTGGACTATTTTACAGCCTTTTTAGTGCCTAAAAGTTCGGGTCCCCATTGACTTCAATGGGGTTCGGGTTCGGGATAAAGTTCGGGTTGAGTTCGGATCCCGAACCCGAACATTTTCGGGAAGTTCGGCCGAAATTCTCGAACCCGAACATCCAGGTGTTCGCTCATCTCTATAGTTAATATATCTGTTAATTAGGTGGGCGACATATACTCATTTATTGTGTGAAGTACACCTACACTGCATACGTGACACAGAAACAAATATAGTTAATCCGTTTGATAGTTAGGTGGGTGACATATACCCATTTATTGTGTGAAGTACAACTGCTCTGCATACATGACAGAGAAATTAATATAGTTAATCCGTCTTTTAGTTGGGTGGGCAACATATAACCATTTATTGTGTGAAGTACACCAGCAGTGCATACGTGACATGGAAATAACTATAGTTAATCTGTCTGTTAGTTAGGTGGGTGACATATACCCAATTTTTGTGTGAGGTACACCTGCAGGGCATACATGACAGTGAAATTAAATAGTTAATCTGTCTGTTAGTTCAATGGGTGACCTCAAAGAATGAGGAGAGCATCAAATAAGGGGCGCGGCCCTGGTCGTGGTGTTGGTGGAGCTCCTGTTGCAGGGAGAGGACGTGATGATCTGTGCCAGCTACACGCCCAAATGAAACACCTTCCGCAGGTGCATGTAGGCCCGAATACCAGTGTATGAATGGTGAGGCCAGAACAAGTAGAGGCGGTAGAAGATTGGGTGGCTGACAGTGCCTCAAGTTCCTTCACATTGTCTCCCATCCAGTCCCCTGCTGAAAGCACAGATTTGGCACCTGCAGCCCATGGGCATCTGTCTTTCACCTCACCCCCTTACAAAGCAGCCAAGCAGTCTGAGCCCCAAGTCAAGCAGAAGTCTCTTATGCTTTTTGATGACTCTGCTGGCAGGGTTTCTGTGGGCCGTCCACATAGCCCTGCCCCAGAAGTTAGAGATTGAGTGCACTGATGCCCAACCACTTATGTTTCAGGATGTGGACATGGGAGGACCATTGCAGCACGTCTCTGATGATAACGAAACACAGGTGCCAACTGCTGAGGTTTTCTGCAGTGTGCAGACTGGCAAGGAGGGAAGGGGCGAGGAGCAGGTGGAAGATGATGTGGAGGATGATGAGGTCCTATACCCCACATGGAATCAAGGTCATGCGAGTGACGTGTGCTACTGCCCACCACACCCAGGGACTGAGCACACCAAAGCCAACTTCAAGGAGTTCCCTGGCGTGGCAGTTCTTCAGACAATGTGGTGACGACAAGATGTGAGTGGTTTGCACGTTGTGAAATCAGAGCCTGAAGCGAGGCATAAATGTTCTAAACCTGAGCACCACCTGCATGACACGGCGTCTAAATGCAAAGCACGAGCTGCAGCGGAGTAAACACCTCAAAAACCACAAAAGATCTCAGGCTCCTCTTGCTCCCTCTTTTCTGCTGCAGTCTTGGCCTCTTCCTCCCCCTCAGGAGTGACAATGGCCCCTGCCACCCCGCAAACAGAGGATGTGGCAGCAACACCACCACCTCCGTCACCAAGCATCTCCACAATGTCCCATGGAAGCGTTCAGCTGTCCGTCTTCCAAACACTGGACAGAAAGAGGAAGTACCTCCCTACCCACCTGCCCTGAATGCCAGCATTTCAAAACTCCTGGCCTTTAAAATGCTGTCATTCTGCCTGGTGGAGACGGAGACTTTTAAAAACCTTATGGCGGTGGCTGTCCCACAGTACGTGGTTCCCAGCCACCACTAATTTTCCAGACGAGCCATCCCTGCCCTGCACAACCAAGTGGCGGACAAAATTAGGTGTGCACTGCGCAACGGCATCTGTGGCAAGGTCACATAACCACCGATACGTGGTCCAGTAAGCATGGGCAAGGACGTTATATCTCCCACACTGCACACTGGGTAAATGCAGGGGCGGCTGGGCCTGAGCCAGATAGCAGTTTGGCACATATCCTTCCGCCATCGAGGATTACAGGAAATTTCTCGTTGGCTTCTGTTACCTCCTCCTCCTACTCCGCTTCCTCCTCTACCGACTCCTCATCCGGTCAGCCTAACACTTGCACCACCAATTTCCGCACAGCCAGGGGGAAACGACAGCAGGCTGTTTTAAAACTCATCTGTTTGGGGCAAAAAAAAACACACCACGCAGGAGCTGTGCACGGGCATGGAACATCAGACCGATGAGTGGTGCCACTGTGCCTCAAGCCCGGCCTGGTGGTGTGCGATAATGGGCAAAATCTCGTAGCAGCTCTGAGTCTAGCCGGTTTGAAAGCACATCCCTTGCCTGGCACATGTGCTGAATTTGGTGGTGCAGAGGTTCCTGAAAAATTACCCCGATATGTCAGAGCTTCTGCAGAAAGTGTGGGCCGACTGTGCCCGCTTCCGGCGTTCTGACCCTGCTGCTGCTCGCCTGTCTGCGCTGCAGTATAACTTTGGCCTTCCCGCTCACTGCCTCATATGCGACGTGCCCACAAGATGGAACTCCACCTTTTACATGCTGGTAATACTGTGCGAGCAGCAAAAGGCGATAGTGGAGTTTCAGCTGCAGCACACATCTCTGCGGAACAGCACCACTTCACCACCAACAAGTGGGCCACCATGCGGGATGTGTGTGCCGTGTTGCATTTTTTCATGTACTCCACCAACATGGGCAGTGCCGATGACGCCGTCCTCAGCGTTACTATCACACTTCTATGTCTCTTTGAAAAAAGCGCTTCAGGTGATGATTGAAGAGGATGTGGCACAGGAGGATGAGGGATCATTTTCACGGTTATCAGGCCAGTCATTCACAAGTGGCTCAGAGGGTGGGTTCCTGCATCAACAGAGGCAAGGTACATAATTGTCCATGGCACAGTTCTGGAGGATGAGGAGGATGATGAGGAGGAACCGTGTTCACAGCAGGGTGGCATTCAAAGCAGCTCATGGACATCACTGGAGCGTGGCTGGGGGGATACAGAGGACACAGACGATACACCTCCCACAGAGGACAACTTGTCATTGCCCATGGGCAGCCTGGCACACATGAGCGACTATATACTGCAGTTGCTGCGCAACAACAGCTGAGTTGCCCACATTCTAACCAGTGCTGATTACTGGGTGGCCAACCTGCTGGATCCCTGCTACAAGGACAATGTGGAAGTGTGTTGCACAAATACATGCATCATTAAATAGAACCCCACATCTCCTGATGAAGGGGTTTTTAGCTACAACCCCGAAACGTGTTGAGCTTTTCACTTCTCCCCTACCCTGGATACTGAATAAAGTATAGTTCGAGAAAAAGCACCAAGAGTGACTGCCGTTCTTCCCTAACACCATCTACAGGCGATCCAAGCGCAGGAGTACGTGGTGTGGGTGTCTTGAGTTTATCTCACACTACCCCTCTTGGGTGAAGTGAGTTATATACTTTTTTTTTTTTTTAACTACATTTATTTATACTATATTTCTGTTGATTTTTCTTTTATTACCTAAAAGACTCCAAACTTACGTTTTTTCCTATTTGAACCCTAAACCTGAACTTGGTGCTGATGTGGGGTTCTTTTTATTGATGCACGAATTTGTGCAACACACTTCCCCATTTGACATACGCCCATCTTGAGAAGAAAAAAAACGGGCAGCCAGTTTCTTTTTGCACCGTAGTCTCTTCTGTCATCATATCGGTTTTTCATTGATTCAATAAGTCACTTTATTCTGCCTGTGGCACCCTATTTTGTTACTCCTGGACCATCTAATTGAGGATCCAGCGACTACCACTCCTCTCTTTTTCTCCCTTTGTCTCTGACTCACAAGGACAATGTGCCATCCTTAATTCCATCACTGGAGCGTGATCGGAAGATGGTCGAGTACAAGCACACGCTGGTAGATGCGCTGCTTATGGCATTCCCACCTGACACCGGGGGTTCAGTGGAAGCACAAGGCAAAGGCAGAGGAGGAGAAAGAAGTCGCCAACTCAGCTGGGGCACCGCCAGAAGGGAGGGTTAGCATGGCCGAAATGTGGAAAAGCTTTGTCAGCATGCCACAACAACCAGCACCACCAGCTGATATGCAACGTCTTAGCAGGAGGCAGCATTTCAGCAACATGGTGGAACAGTATGTGTGCACATGCCTACACATACTGACTGATGGGTCTGCCCCATTTAACTTCTGGGTCCCCAAATTGCGCACATGGCCTGAGCTTGCCCTTTACACCTTAAAGGTGCTAGCCTGCCCTGCAGCCAGTGTTTTGTCTCAACATGTGTTTAGCACGGCAGGGGGAGAGATCACAGGTAAGCGCAGCCGCCGGCCCACAGCCAATGTGGACAAACTCATGTTCATTAAAATTAACCAGGCGTAGATCCCACAGGACTTATTCGTACCTTGTGCAGAATAGACAAGTATACCGGCCACATTCAGCCATTGTTATACTCCAGCGCACTTTCTCTTTGCATTCTCTTTTCTATTTCCCAATGTTTTAGGGTCTTCCCAAAATTATAAAAACAGAAAAAATAAGTAAATAAAGGGAAAAAAATGAAAAAAACTACTAAAACAGTGTTGTCTACCTCCTCCTCCTCCACCACCTCTTCCACCTACAGCACCACGTACACCGCCTCCTCAACCCCCTACTCCACTTTGACCTCCGCCTCCTAGTTCAAGATCATTATTTTAAACTTTTTTTATATTTTATGTTATTTTAAGTCATTTCCCTATCCATATTTGTTTGCGGGGCAATTGTCCTGCTCTTAACCCGATTTTGCTTCCTTTTGCAGCCCTTTAGCCCTTTCTATGACTTTTTTAGAGCCCCAAAGTTTGGATCTCCATTAACTTCAATGGGGTTCGGGGTCAAGTTCGGGTCCTGAACTCGAACTTTGCGGTGAAGTTCAGCAGAACCCGGCGAACCCAAACTTCCAGGTGTTCTCTAGTCTTAACCCTAAAAATAATGTCACAGTGGACCCATATGACAGTGGGGAGGATGTCAGCATTAAGGCTATGTTCACATCACTGTTAATTCTTCCGTTCTTTTGATCCATCAGAAGAACAGCCCAAAAAACAGATCCTGTATTTTGTGAATCTTCCTTCAAACCCTCAGTATTTGGTGAGCATTTACATTTGGTGACCAGTATTGGTAAGGCAAAAACGGAAGTGGGTCCAAAACAGGGATAACATGTCATGGAAATATTTGCATGTCTTCTGTGTTTTGGACCTGCTCCTACTTTTGGCCTCCAAATCATGATCAAATCCTGATGCAAAATTCTTACCATGTGATAGAGGCCATATGGATGTTCAAACAATGGGACATATTTTTATTTATTTTTTTGTTATTTTTCTGTTCTTCTGATGGATCAGAAGAACAGAAAAATAAACAGTGATGTCAACACGGTCAGACAGGGACACTACTGGCCCTGTAACAGACTGGTGAGGGTGGTAACATCATGAGAAGTCACAATAGTGGCCCTGTAACAGTGTGGTGAGGGTGGCAACATCATGAGGAGTCAAATAGTGGCCCTGGAACATAGTGTGGGGGGGACAGCAGGGGCAGTAATAGCACAGGATGGTGGCAGATCACAGTAGGGGCGGATAGCAGGTGTGTGGCATCAGGCGGTTGACAGCATCAGAATAGTAGCAGCAGGATGTGAGCACAAGTAACGGGCCATTTGTGACAATGTTCTGGTTAGGGACTACAGTCAGATCATTACTATCAGAATGAACTACTCTATTGTGTCAGGTACCGATGTCCAGTCCAGGCCTGATTCATCTTTACAAAGGTTAGACTCTCCATATTTTGGGTTGAAAGGTAAATTCTCTTTGGCGTCACTATGCCCCCACCACACTAAACACCCGCTGTGATGCCACACTACTGGCCGGACAGGAAAGCTTGCGAAGGGAAAACTCAGCCAGTGGCTGGCCACAATTCAAGTTTGGCTACCCAGTAGTCCGGGGGATCTTGGATCTGGGGTTGAAAGGTTTCAGTCCAAGTATGCCACCACCTGTTGTTTCAGGTTCTGCTCTATGTCCTGCTGGGTGTTTCTTTAGTAGGCGGGTGAAGAATAGTGGTCGTCAGAGACTCAAGACTTAAGTTGCTGCGGAAGGAGCCCCTCCAGCACCACCCTCCTCCAGAGTCATGGCAGTGATCAATGAGTTCAGAGAGTCCTCTCAGTAAGACCTTTATAAAGGTGGGCGATGGGGTGAGTAGGCAGCGACCAACATACTACAAAGGATGTCTTGATAGTAGTTGAGTTTTTCATCACGCTCAGAAGGTTGTATAAAAGGCCCCCATTTTGGAGCAGTAGCGAGGGTCTAACGTTGTGGAGAGCCAGTAGTCATCCCTCTGCCAAACAGTGATAATTCAGCTGTCACTACGCAAGCAACTCAGCACTTATCTGGCCATTTGCGCAAAGCACCTAGAGGGACTGTCTGCCCCCATCACCACTGCATACTGCCACGATCTGTCGAGGTCATCTGCATCATCTTCCTCATCGCCCTCTAGCTCCTCATGCTCCTTTAGCTCCTCATGCTCCTCTTCTGCCACTTGGGAAGATAAATCACTTAGTTCTTTATAGAATTCCTGGGCGTTTATGTCCTCCTCCTGTGCCAGTTCAACCTCCACAGGGCTCAGGTGACCATGAGATGTAGGCACCACGTCTTCTGTCCCTCGCAAGTTAGATTTATCAGCATCCTCTCTAGGACATAAAGGAGTGGAATGACATTGATCATTCCTTAGTCCTGGCGACTGACAAATAAAGTGGCCTCTTCAAAGGGCCTGAGCAAACGGCAAGTGTCACGCATGAGCTGCAACTATCTAACGTCAAAGTTACATCTAGGAGTAGTACTGTCAATCAGCATCATCAAGAATTCAGTCATGGGTTGCCTGTGTTCATAGAGTCGGTCCAACAGGAGGAGGGTGGAGTTCCAACGTGTGGAAACGTCACATATAAGGCGATGTAGGGGGACACCATTCTGCCTTTGCAGCTTAAGGAGTGCATGTTTTGCATGATAAGGGCAGCTGAAGTGCATGCACAGCTTCCTAGACATTTTCAAGATGTCTTGCAGTTGGGTGGAAGATTTCAGAAACTGGGTGATAACCAGATTGAAGACTTGTGCCATGCAGGGCGCATGGTCAGCCCTCCCTGACACAGTGCAGAAAAAGACAATTGCACTTACTAGTAATTGTCTTTCTTGAAGCCCATGACAGCACCCCTGTGAGTAGGACCTCACATCCACGACAGGAAACCTGAGAAGATAAAAAGGTTCACACCCCCTCCACACCTCAGTGATTTGCAAGGAGAAGTCTGGAAGATAGATAAAAGTCAGAAAAAGAAATAAAAAGGGAACAAAATAAGGCATCCCAACCATAAAACTATATAGAATGACACAAAAAGTAAATAAAAGGGGAGCTATTCTCCCATATTATTATTGAAACAGCGACTTAATTGCCTGCCTCAAAAAACATAGTCTAAAAATAAAAAATATAGGTGGGACAAAATTTTGGGGTGCTGTCATGAGCTTCAACAAAAGCAATTACCGGTCAGTGCATTGGTCTTTTTCTCCTTGCCCATGACAGCACCCCTTGCAAGACTAAAATATGAATCAAGCCAGGGAGGAACTCCATTTCCTGTCTTATACTTGGCAGGATAGGAACCCAACTAAAGTCCCAGCAGAAATAACTGTTAACATAAGAGTTTCTAATCTATTTTGTTCTCATTCAATATCATGAATGATGCTTATACTCTAAACCACAATCCAATGCTCATCCCCTCTGCCTGTGGACAAAAAAGTTCGCAAGCCAAACCGAAGACAGAGGCCACTAGGCAGGGCAAGCACATAGGCCCAGAAGGCACAGAGGCCAACTGGCTCAGAAGGCACAGAGGCCAAAAGGCATTGAGGCACAGAAGGTGCAGAGACACAGAGGCCAAAAGGCACAGAGGCCAACAGGAAGAAAGGCACAGAGGCCAACAGGCACAGAAGGCACACGCCAACAGGCACAGAGGGCACAGAAGGCACAGAGGCCAACAGGCACAGAGGCCACAGAGGCCAATAGGTAAAGATGGCACAGAGGCCAACAGGCACAGAGGCCAACAGGCACAGAGACAAGAGGCAAAGAGGCCAACAGGCACAGAAGGCACGGAGGCAGGAAGTTAAAGAAGTCACAGAGGCCAATAGGAATAGATGGTACTGAGGCAAATAGGCATAGAAGGCATGGAGGCCAATAAGCACAGAAAGCACAGAGGCCAACAGGCACAGAAAGCACAGAGGCCAACAGGCACAGAAAGCAGAGAGGCCAACAGCCACAAAAAGCACAGAGCCAACAGGCACAGAAAGCACAGAGGCCAACAGGCACAGAAAGCACAGAGGCCAACAGGCATAGAAGGCACAGAGGCCAACAAGCACAAAGGCACAGAGGCCAACAGGTACAGAAGGCACAGAGGCAAACAGGCACAGAAAGCACAGAGGCCAACAGGCACAGAAAGCACAGAGGCCAACAGGCACAAAAAGCACAGAGGCCAACAGGCACAGAAGGCACAGAGGCCAACAGGCACAGAAGGCACAGAGACCAACAGGCACAGAAGGCACAGAGGCAAACTGGCACAGAAAGCACAGAGGCCAACAGGCACAGAGACAGGAGGCACAGAGGCCAACAGGCACAGAGACAATAGGCACAGAGGCCAACAGGCACAGACAGGAGACACAGAGGCCAACAGGCACAGAAAGCACGGAGGCAGAAAGTTAAAGAAGGCACAGCGGCCAATAGGAATAGAAGCTACGGAGGCTAATAGGCACAGAAGGCATGGAGGCCAATAAGCACAGAAGGCACAAAGGCCTACAGGCACAGAAGGCACAGAGGAAAACAAGCACAGAAGGCACAGAGGCCAACAAGCACAGAAGGCACAGAGGCCAACAGGCACAGAAAGCACAGAGGCCAACAGGCATAAAAGGCACAGAGGCCAACAGGCACAGAAGGCCCAGAGGCCACAGAAGGCATAGAGGCCAACAAGCACCGAAGGCACAGAGGCCAACAGGCACAGAAAGCACATAGGCCAACAGGCACAGAAAGCACATAAGCCAACAGGCACAGAAAGCACAGAGGCCAACAGGCACAGAAAGCACAGAGGCCAACAGGCATAAAAGGCACAGAGGTCAACAAGCACAGAAGGCACAGAGGCCAACAGGCACAGAAGGCCCAGAGGCCACAGAAGGCGTAGAGGCCAACAGGCACAGGAGGCACAGAGGCCAATAGGCTCACAAGGTACAGAGGCCAATAGGCACAGAAGGCACGAAGGCCAACAGGCACAGAGGCCAACAAGCACAAAAGGCACAGAGGCCAACAGGCATAGAAGGCACAGAGGCCAACAGGCACAGAAGGCACAGAGGCCAACAGGCACAGAAGGCACAGAGGAAAACAAGCACAGAAGGCACCGAGGAAAACAAGCACAGAAGGCACAGAGGCCAACAAGCACAGAAAGCACAGAGGCCAACAGGCACAGAAAGCACAGAGGCCAACAGGCACAGAAAGCACAGAGGCCAACAGGCATAGAAGGCACAGAGGCCAACAGGCATAGAAGGCACAGAGGCCAACAGGCACAGAAGGCACAGAGGCCAACAGGCACAGAAGGCACAGAGGAAAACAAGCACAGAAGGCACCGAGGAAAACAAGCACAGAAGGCACAGAGGCCAACAAGCACAGAAAGCACAGAGGCCAACAGGCACAGAAAGCACAGAGGCCAACAGGCATAAAAGGCACAGAGGCCAACAAGCACAGAAGGCACCACAGAAGGCCCAGAGGCCACAGAAGGCATAAAGGCCAACAGGCACAGAAGGCACAGAGGCCAACAGGCACAGAAGGCACAGAGGCCAACAGGCACAGAAGGCACAGAGGCCAACAGGCACAGAAGGCACAGAGGCCAACAGGCACAGAAGGCACAGGGGCTAACTGGCACAGAAAGCACAGAGGCAAAGAGGCACAGAAAGCACAGAGGCCAACAGGCACAGAAGGCACAGAGGCCAACAGGCACAGAAGGCACAGAGGCAAACTGGCACAGAAAGCACAGAGGCCAACAGGCACAGAGACGGGAGGCACAGAGGCCAACAGGCACAGAGACAATAGGCACAGAGGCCAACAGGCACAGACAGGAGACACAGAGGCCAACAGGCACAGAAGGCACGGAGGCAGAAAGTTAAAGAAGGCACAGCGGCCAATAGGAATAGAAGCTACGGAGGCTAATAGGCACAGAAGGCATGGAGGCCAATAAGCACAGAAGGCACAAAGGCCTACAGGCACAGAAGGCACAGAGGAAAACAAGCACAGAAGGCACAGAGGCCAACAGGCACAGAAGGCACAGAGGAAAACAAGCACAGAAGGCACAGAGGCCAACAAGCACAGAAGGCACAGAGGCCAACAGGCACAGAAAGCACAGAGGCCAACAGGCATAAAAGGCACAGAGGCCAACAGGCACAGAAGGCCCAGAGGCCACAGAAGGCATAGAGGCCAACAAGCACCGAAGGCACAGAGGCCAACAGGCACAGAAAGCACATAGGCCAACAGGCACAGAAAGCACATAGGCCAACAGGCACAGAAAGCACATAAGCCAACAGGCACAGAAAGCACAGAGGCCAACAGGCACAGAAAGCACAGAGGCCAACAGGCATAAAAGGCACAGAGGTCAACAAGCACAGAAGGCACAGAGGCCAACAGGCACAGAAGGCCCAGAGGCCACAGAAGGCGTAGAGGCCAACAGGCACAGGAGGCACAGAGGCCAATAGGCTCACAAGGTACAGAGGCCAATAGGCACAGAAGGCACGAAGGCACAGAGGCCAATGGGCTCACAGGGTGCACAGAGGCTAATGGGCACAGAGAGGCACGAGGCCAGCCAACAGGCACAGAGGCCAACAAGCACAAAAGGCACAGAGGCCAACAGGCACAGAAAGCACAGAGGCCAACAGGCACAGAAGGCACAGAGGCCAACAGGCATAGAAGGCACAGAGGCCAACAGGCATAGAAGGCACAGAGGCCAACAGGCACAGAAGGCACAGAGGCCAACAGGCACAGAAGGCACAGAGGCCAACAGGCACAGAAGGCACAGAGGAAAACAAGCACAGAAGGCACCGAGGAAAACAAGCACAGAAGTCACAGAGGCCAACAAGCACAGAAAGCACAGAGGCCAACAGGCACAGAAAGCACAGAGGCCAACAGGCATAAAAGGCACAGAGGCCAACAAGCACAGAAGGCACCACAGAAGGCCCAGAGGCCACAGAAGGCATAAAGGCCAACAGGCACAGAAGGCACAGAGGCCAACAGGCACAGAAGGCACAGAGGCCAACAGGCACAGAAGGCACAGAGGCCAACAGGCACAGAAGGCACAGAGGCCAACAGGCACAGAAGGCACAGGGGCTAACTGGCACAGAAAGCACAGAGGCAAAGAGGCACAGAAAGCACAGAGGCCAATAGGCACAGAGGCCACAGGGGCAAACTGGCACAGAAAGCACAGAGGCAAAGAGGCACAGAAAGCACAGAGGCCAATAGGTACAGAAGGCACAGAGGCCAATAGGCACAAAGGCCAATAGGAATAGAAGGCACGGAGGCCAATAGGCACAGAAAGCACCAAGGCCAATAGGCACAAAAGGCAGCAAGGCCAATAGGCACAGAAGGCAGCGAGGCCAATAGGCACAGAGGGCCACGAGGCATGCACCAGGAGGCAGACTGTGAATTAAACCAAAAACTGGCAATTCTGCCTCTGCAGAGGTATAGCTGCCTAAGTCTAAAGAAAGACCTGCTATACCTGCTACAAGTATGAGCAATGCTGAAGAGAACTCACTCACTTTGACAAAAGAAGGGTTAGAGAAGGCAGCACTAGGATGTTATCTAAAGCTAGCCAAATAACCCCTGAAGTACGTTACCTGAAGCATCAGCACTGAGTTACTCTCTACCATTGGTTGCACCTGGGGTGAGAACACACCCTCAGTTAACCAGGGACCCAACAAAACAGATACAAGCACTACTATTTAAGCAGCTATGTGAAAAAAAATTCTATCAGGTTTGTTAAAATCAGTTAAGCAAAAAAACTTACCGGTAAATAGTTTTCCAGGAGTCTGACATGACAAAGGGACCCAATAAGTAGGGTGCTGTCTAGAGTTGAGCGGACACCTGGATGTTCGGGTTCGAGAAGTTCGGACGAACTTCACGAAAATGTTCGGGTTCGGGATCCGAACTTGACCCGAACCCCATTGAACTCAATGGAGACCCGAACTTTTGGGCACTAAAATGGCTGTAAAATAGCCCTGGAAAAGGCTAGAGCGCTGCAAAAGGCATCAAAATGTAGGTAAATCCCCTGCAAACAAATGTGGATAGGGAAATGACTTAGAATAAAATTAACTAATATCAATTGGCAACTTGGAGGAGGAGGCGGAATAGGAGGTTGGGGTGGTGTCAGGTGGGAATGCTATAGGAGTTGAAGTTCTAATCACAGACAAAAAGGATTCATGTCTGCCTGCAGTGACACAGGCCTCATTCACAGACTCAGGGACATGGCAACCATACATGGGAGTTAAAGTTCACATCACAGCCAAGAAGGATTCATGTCTACCAGCAGTGTCACAGGCCTCACTCACAGACTCAGGCCAATGGCAACCATACATGGGAGTTGAAGTTGTCATCACAACCAAGACGGAATCATGTCTGCCTGCATCGGCACAGGCCTCATTCAAACATTCAGGCCCACGGGACCCACAAAGAGGAGAGTTAAAATCACGCCAAGACAGTATTGATTTCACCCAGCAATGCCACAGCCTCATTCACAGATTCAGACTCATGGCACCCACAAAGAGGAGAGTTACAATCTTGCCAAAACAGTATTGATTTGACCCAGTAGTGCCACAGGACCAATTCAGGACCATGGAACCCGCAAAGAGGAGAGTGGTCCCGTAACAGCAACACAGGCCTCAGGTCAACCTGCAATGGAACAGGCCATTATTATTTATGTAGGCCCCTGACACCCAGACAGAGGAGAGGTTATTTGACAGTAAAAAGAGGTTAATGTCTCCCACCAATGCAGCAAGCGATTAAACGAAATATAGACCCCCGACAACCATACAATGTAGAGGTGACGAGGTTATTTGACAGTAAAAAGAGTTTAATGTCTCCTACCAATACAGCAGGCGATGAAACAAAATATAGGCCCCTGACACCCAGACAGAGGAGAGGTCATTTGTCAGCAAAAAGAGGTTAATGTCACGCACCAAAGCAGCAGGCGATTAGCTGAAATGAAGGCCCTTGGCACGCAGAGGAGGGGCTCATTCAACTTGGGGTTGCCCCCAAAATAATGGTACAATTAAAAAAAGAGGATTCAATACAGAAGTGCCCTGGAGTACAAGAATGTATGGTTGAGGGTGAGGCAGTTATAAATGTCTATTCTGCACAAGGTACGGACAAGTCCTGTGGGATCCATGCCTGGTTCATTTTAATGAACGTGAGCTTGTCCATGTTGGCTGTGGACAGGCGGCTGTGTTTGTCTGTAATGACGCCCCCTGCCATGCTAAATACACGTTCAGACAATACACCTCCAAGGCATAAAGGGCAAGCTCTGGCCATGTGGACAATTTGGAAACCCAAAAGTTGAATGGGGAAGAACCATCAGTCAGTACGTGGATGTGTGTGCACATGTACTGTTCCACCATGTTGTTGAAATGCTGCCTTCTGCTAACACGTTCCCTATCAGCTGGTGGTGCAGTTTGCTGTGGCGCGGTGACAAAACTTTTCCACATCTTGACCATGCTAACCCTGCTTTCTGAGGAACTGGCCGTGACACAGCTGCGTTGGCGACCTCTTCCTCCTCCTTCTCCCCCTCTGGCTTCGCCTTGTGCTTCCACTTGTGCCTCCATGTCAGTTGAGAATGCCCTCAGGAGCGCATCTACCAGCGCGCGCTTGTAGTCGCGCATCTTCCTATCACGCTCTAGTGTGGCAATTAAGGTTGTCCTTGTACCGGGGATCCAGCAGGGTGGCACCCAGTAGTCCGCACACGTTAAAATGTGGGCAACTTTGCTGTCGTTGCGCAGGCACTGCAGCATGTAGTCGTTCATGTGTGCCAGGCTGCCCAGAGGTAACGATGATAAGCTGTCTTCTGTAGGTGGTGTATCGTCTGTGTCCTCCGTATTCCCCCAGCAATGCTCCAGTGATGGCCCTGAGCTGCGTGAAACCGGCTCCTCTACCTCATCCTCCTCCTCCTCATCCTCCAGAAGTGTGCCCTGGCTGTCCACATGTGTACCTGGCCTCTGCTGGTGCAGGAACCCACCCTCTGAGCCACTTCTGTATGATGTGCCTGAAACCCTGTGAAATGCCCCCTCTTCCTCCTCCTCCAGTGCCGCATCCTCTTCCATCATCGCTGTAATATTTTTTTAAGGAAAAATAGAAGGGGTATTGTAATGCTAACAACGGCGTCATCAGCACTGGCCATGTTGGTTGAGTACTCCAAAGACCGCAACACGATACACAGGTCTCACATGCAGGCCCAGTCACTGGTGGTGAAGTGGTGCTGATCCGCAGAGCGACTGACCCATGAATACTGTATCTGAAACTCCACTATCGCCCGTTACTGCTCGCACAGTCTCTCCAGCATATGTAAGGTGGAGTTCCACCTGGTGGGCATGTCGTATATGAGGCGGTGAGCAGGAAGGCCTAAGCTACACTGCAGCACAGACAGGCGAGCAGCAGCAGGGTGAGAACGCCAAAAGTGCGCACATACGGACTGTACTTTCATCAGCAGCTCTGACATGTCTTGGTAGTTTTTATGAAACTTCTGCACCACCAGATTCAGCACATGCACCAGGCAAGGTATGTGTGTCAAACCGGCTAGTCCCAGAGCTGCAACGAGATTTCGCCCATTATCGCACACCACCAGGTTTTTCAATAAAACCCCAAAATGCAGTTTTTAACTGCTGTATTAATATCTACTATTAATGTACTATGTATGGACACCAAATTTGGGGACCCAGAACACAGATTTGGTCACCAAAATTCACAAATGCAGTATTTGCCTGCTATAAATTGGAAATAATTATTTAAACGACGGATGCACAACTGCTTTTTCGGCCTAAAACACGGCTTTTTTCAATAAAACCCCAGAATGCAGTTTTTAACTGCTGTACATTAACAGTAGATATTTATACTATGTATGGACACCAGATTTGGGGACCCAGAACTCGGATTTGGTCACCAAAATTCACAAATGCAGTATTGAACTGCTATACTGTATATTGGAAATAATTATTTAAACGACGGATGCACAACAGTCTTTTCGGCCTAAAACACGGCTTTTTTCAATAAAACCCCAAAATGCAGTTTTTAACTGCTGTACATTAACAGTAGATATTTATACTATGTATGGACACCAGATTTGGGGACCCAGAACACAGATTTGGTCACCAAAATTCACGAATGCAGTATTGAACTGCTATATATTGGAAATAATTATTTAAACGACAAATGCACAACTGTTTGTTCGGCCTAAAACACAGCTTTTTTCAATAAAACTCCAAAATGCATTTTTTTACTGCTGTAAATTTAAATTAGATATTTATACCCGCTATGTACAACTGCTTTGTGAAGCAAGAATATTGCTTTTTTCCCACAAAAAAGAATAATGCACCATTTCTCAGCTGTAATGTGAAATCGGTATTTAAAAGGTGTATTTTAAGATGCTCTGTGAATTAGGATTACCACTTTTTTGTCAAAAAACATACACCTATGTTGTATTTCACAGTAGCAATGTAAAATTGGTGGTTGGAATGGGTATTTCAGACTGTTTGGTGGACCTTGAATACATTTTTTTTTCTATAAAAAACAAAGAAGCACTATTTTTGAAATATAAAATATGTCATTGGACGGTGTATGCAAAACTGTTTTGTGGACAAGAAATACGTTTTTTCCCCCAAAATTACAAAGATTCTCTTTCACCGCAGAAATGTCAAATATATATTTTAGCGGTGTAAAATACGCTTGGTGAAACTGGATGACCACTTTTTTTTAACTAAAATACACTGATGCACTATTTGATAGCTGAAATGGAATATGCGGTTTAGTGCATTGTATACACAAGTGCTCTGTGGCACCACAGATCCCAGGCTAGACAAATGGACTATGTCACGGCTTTTGTCACCAAAATTCACAAATGCAGTTTTTCATTGCTGTAAATTAAATGTAGTTATTTATACTGTGTATGTACAACTGCTTTGTGAAGCAGGAATTTCACTTTTTTCACAAAAAAAAATAATAATGCACTATTTCTCAGCTGTAATGTGAAATCGGTATTTAGGTGGTGTATTTCAAAATGCTTTGTGTATCAGGATTTCTACTTTGTCAAAAAAATACGCATGCTGTATTTCACAGCAGCAATGTAAAATAGGAGGTTGGAATGGGTATTTCAGACTGTTTGGTGGACCTTGAATAACGTTTTTTTTTTTTATACAGTTCGGGTTCGCTCAACTCTAGTGCTGTCATGTCGGACTCGGAAAACTATTTACCGAAATTCTACTTTCCAGGATGTCCTCCATGACAACATGGAGCAATACCAGACAAACTACTTTAGGGAGGGACCACAGCCTGTAGGACTTAATGTTCAAATGCTAGGTCTCTATTAGCTGATAGGCCAAGTCTGTTTTGTTTGCAGAAGGTTTGAAAACTAGACCAGGTAGCTGCCCTGCAAATTTATTCCACTGAGCCATTAGCTCTTTCCGCCAAAGAAGCAGCCAACTGCTCGAGTAGAATGGGCTGTGACTTTGAATGGGCAGTCTTTGTTCTGGGAAGTACATAAGCTTGCTGGATTGTTTATTTAATACATCTTGCAATAGTGGATTTTAAAGCTTGTTTCCCTTTATTCTTCCCCGCGAATTGTACAAATAAAGCTGAACCTTTTCTGAAAGGACGAGTGACTTCCAAATATTGTATTACTGAACGACGAACATCTAGAGTATCGAAGCGCTGTTCTTTTACATTCTTCGAATCTGTACAGATAGAGGGTAGAACTGTTTCCTGATTACGACGAAATGATGAGACAACTTTTGGCATAAAGGCTGGCTCAAATGTTAAGATTATTCTGTCATCCAGAATCCTCATATATGGTTCTCTTGAAGAAAAAACCTGTACAGTATCTCTCCTACTCTCCTTGCCAATGTAATGGCTACTAGAAATGTCTTGAAAGAGAGCCTTTTGATTTCACAGTTTTCCAGAGGCTCAAAAGGAGGATTACATAAGTGCTCCTCTGGATCAACTAGCAGAATGAAGGCCGAACTGGATGGACAGATGTCTTTTTTTGGCCATATGTACTATGTTTCTATGTTACTAATACCAGTGAAAAATCCCAATGAGGGACTAACTTTTTTTTTTTTACAGAAGGACGAATTCAAGAGATGGCCTGAAAAATGTTTTAATTCAATTGTGCTCTGCCAGAGGAAAGTCCAGAAACCAACACAAAGCCGAAATCTGATCTTGGGTCTGAGACCCATGTCAAAGCCTTCCTGCAAAAATTTGAGTATGTCCTAAATAGAAGGGGATAAAAACTCTTTGTGGAGAGAAACATACCTGGAACACAATCTCTTCCGAATCTTACCGTAACTTTGTGACTTTGTAGCATGGTTGTTATTACTTTTTCTGACAGACATCTGGCTCTTAGTATCTGCTCCTCAGAATCCATGCTGCCAGCTTCAACCTGTGCACTTGTGTGTGAATGCCAGAGAGGACTCTGAGACAATAGGTTTTCTTCTAGGGGAAGAAAAAAGGGTTCCTCCAATGCCAAGTTCTTTAGAATTAGGAACCAGCTTTGTTTTGGCCAATATGAAGCTATTAAGACAAGAGTTATTCGTTCTATTCTCATTTTTTTTTTTTTAGGATTGCTCCAACAGAAAAAGGAGGGAAGGCATAGGCCAGATCAATGTACCAGTTCTGAGACAATTTGTCTACAGCCACTGGTCTGTCCCACGGATTTAGCGAAAAGAAAGAGGGTAGATGAGTATTTTTTCTTGTGGCAAAGAGGTCCATCTGAGGAGTTTACCATTTCCTGTAAAGTAGATAAAAAACCTCTTTTTTGAGACACCACTACCCTGGGTGTATGGAATGTCTGCTTAGGAAATCTGCGGTCACATTTTCTCCCCTTTCAGGTGGATTGCTGAGATTGACAGTATATTATTCTCTGCCCCACTAAATATCCGATCTGATAAAGGTTGAAGGGGCGGAATTCTTGACCCCCCCTTGATGTTTCAAGGAATGATATAGTTGCAATGTTGTCTGGGAGAACCCATACATGCAAGCGCTTTCAAAGATTCTCCACCTTCTGGAAAGTTTCCACAGTAGGACCGCTCTCAACTCCCTGAAATTTGAGGACCTGTGAGAGAGATTGTAATCCCAGGGGCCCTGAAAGTATAAGTCCTCTATATGGGCTCCCCAGCCCAACTTGTTGGCATCTGTTGTGACCAGAACCTGAGGGTCTAAAGTCCACGTAATTCCCAATGATAAGTTGTCTGGATTTGTCCACCATGAGAGACTCCGTTTTACCGACTTTGGAATGTGAATCCAAAGAATTTAGATCTCGGTTCCAACAAGCCAGAATGGTTTTATTTATTTATTTAAGCCTTTTTTGTTAACATATTATACATTTTACATACAGAAAACCCCAACACCCCCATAGCCTCCCCCCACAAAATATCCTGAAGATGCTCTCCATCCGCCACATGCCTCACCTCGCGACCACACCATCCTTTCCTCCATGAAACTAGACTTAAAAGCAACGTTTCAAACTCTCTACTTCTGCTGAGCAAAATTTTACCCCACCATAAAAGGATACACATGCTCCGTGGGCCGTTCAGTAGTAAAACAGTAGATGAGTAACTTCCCAGCAGGTCACTCAGTGATAACCGAGGGTACAGACTTGAAATAAACGGACGGCCATCATCCTGTTGCAGCTGGCGTTTATGCTGGTCAATCCATGTGGCTGCATCTTTTGGTGCATTGAAGAAATTAACAGATCCCAGAGCAGCCACCTGCAGACATTCAGGGTACATCATAGAATAGGACACTTGCAGGGAACGAAGTTGCAGCTTGACATCCAAGAACTGGCTCCGCTTATTTTGGACTTCTGAGGAAAAGTCTTGAAAAAACGCAATTGTTTGCCCATTAATGGTGATGACAGGGCGGTTTTTGGCTGCCCGCAAAATGGCATCCCGATCCCTGTAGTGAAGTAACTTAATCAGAACAGGTCGTGGGGGCACTCCCAGCGGCAATGGTCTGGTGGGGGCTCGGTGCACCCATTCCACCGCATATAGTGGGGAAAGCACCTCTGTGCCAAAAACTTCTTTAAGCCAGTTTTCAAACTAGGACGTAGGCTCTTGTCCCTCAACTTTTTCAGGGACCCCCAGAAGTCGTATATTGTTGCATCTAAGGCTGTTCTCTAGATCATCAGTCTTGGCTATCAATGCTGAGATCTGCTGTTCATGGGTGCGGGATGGGGGCAACTTTTATCTTCCACCTCAAGGACACGGCCCTCCACCTCTACAATTGTTTTATTAAGTTTCTGCAGGTCATGTCGAATAAAGGAGAACTCTTGCTTCAGGGACCCAA
This sequence comes from Bufotes viridis, assembly GCA_033119425.1. Lineage (NCBI taxonomy): Eukaryota > Metazoa > Chordata > Amphibia > Anura > Bufonidae > Bufotes > Bufotes viridis. Next base: position 117,678,052 of record CM065597.1, on the reverse strand, counting down.
TTTGCTGCTGTAACGCTGTCAAGGCCACCCCACTCTGGGTAACTGCCCTGAAGATATATTTTAGTGTTCACTCTCCACTCTGGGGGGATATGGCCCCCTACTCCTCTGTCATAACTGCCTCCTTTGCCCCTGCCACACCAACCTCCATATTTTCATCTTGGGCTCCTCCTGCAGTATCCTTCTCACTTGTCTGAACTGCCTCCTCCACCTCCAGATCCTCTTCCATACAGGGCCCCTTCAGCTCTGGCATCTTCTGTGGTGCCCTGGAAGTTCACTATAGTCCTCGTTGCTACCGAAACACCTCCCGCTCTGCTTCTTCACAGTGGGGAGCGTGCCGGCACCATATTGTGCACCACGCTCGGCACCTCCCGCCGTATCCTTACTCTTTTTAGTGGTTCCTCTGACCATGGGACCCCTCTAGCGGGACACTGGTCAATAAATGCCGGTATGAGGAAGATGTGGTCAGCCCCAGGAAGGCTCAGGTAAGCCCACGGAGCAGGCTTTTGTTATAGGTGGCGAGAGCTAAATTGTGCTGCTGCCGCTCACATCCCAAGTCAGACTACGCCCCCAGAACTGTTTTCTAAAGGGCTTGAATAAAACAGGCCCAAGAGGACTGTGGCGATGCAAGATGTCATTAAACCCAGGATTTTCATGGTAGTCCTTATAGACCAAAATTCTTTCCTTTGGAATATGGAAATCTCCTGGCGAATCTTTGCCTGTTCCTCTACCGAAAGGAATAAACGTTGTCATTTTGGGTCCAATAGGGTACCTAAGAAAATCTTCCTCGTTTCTGGAAGAAGGTCTGATTTTTGTAGGTTTGTGATCCATCCCAGGCGGGACAAGTTCCTCAGGGTGAATTCCAGCTGTCTCATTAGAATGGTGGCAGATGTAGCTGTCAATAGGAAGTAGCCAGGTATAAGGTATAATTACTATACCCTCCTTTTTCCTCAACCAGGACACGACTTCCGCTACTATCTTTGAAAAGATTCTCGCAAGTCTCAAATATTTTTGATATCCTGGAAATATTGGGACATGATAATAAGTGTCTTTTGAATCCACTGTGCACATTACTGCTCCTGGACAAATCAACTGAATCACGGATTTTATTGACTTCATTTTGAATCTCTGATATTTCACCCACAGATTCAGGATCTTTAAGTTTGGAATCACCTTCCTGATTTACCCTTGTCTCTGTATTCTTTGAATTGTGGGCATGCCTAGGGCTCAATACAAGGGCGCAGAATAGGGTAGTATGTCCTAAGAGGTCTAAACAACAGAAACAATAAAAAGTGAAGGCTCACCTTTTGGGGTTTGCTAGTATAGGCAAAACCCTATTGTAGACATAAAAGCTGGCCTTTGGGTGTGCTGCCGCAGGTCAGAGTTCCTTAGTGGGATGTGCAGTCCTTCCAGAAAGGTAGTTGCATGAAGAATTTAAAGTCCTGCTTCGGCGCTTCAAGACCCAATCAAGACCATCTCAAGTTTTACGATCTTCTTTATTCCATTTAAAATGTATTCAGTATAAAAACAACGTGTTTTGGGGAATTATGATCCCCTTCATCAGGTTAGAAATTAAAGACAAACATATAGGGTGCATGTAGAGATATGTAAGCAGAAAAAAATGCCAAAAAACGCATCTGTGGGTGGTTACAGGGTTGTGGAACCACCCCCAGGTGTTATTAGCATAAACATTTGTAATAAATATTAATGAAAATAAAATCAAACTACTCTCAAATGAGTATATATCGATATATTGCATTTAATAAGATCTCTGATGTGTCACTTGTGTTTTTTTTTATGATTTGACTTGTTTACACTCCTCGTTTTATATGGTTTTGTTTATACTGTGTGAACAGGACCTAGGTCAAGTGATCACATTCTCACGTGACATATACTATGAACATTAGTAAAAAGTGGGCCAGAACTTAGGAGGCGGGCCAGGGATATGTGGGGGGAGCTAGCAGCTTGGAGTCCTAGAGGCGTCTATGTGGCTGGGCTTGGAAGGGTAGGTATAAGTTGAGCCTCAGTCGCATGCTCGTAAACATTACAATAACGTGACTGTTGTTTCGGGCTCACTATGACGCTGCAGGGGGAGGAAAAAAGACGGGTATGGCACAGGTCACGGGATAGCGGGTTTCCGATAACGTGACCATTGTCATGGCTTGGCAGAAGGCTGCAGGAGGTGGTGTACAGTTTCACGTGATTGCGAAATGCCGATCACTTGGTAGTTGTCATGGTCCTGAGGAAAGCTAAGGGAGGGACGGCCAGCTGCACTGGGGGGGCGTGACTAAAATGTATCATAGGCTTCCTAACAGATACTAGGGCTGCCTTTTAGCTCTGTGTTTAATAAGAGAATAAAGAGGGGGAATATGATGGATTAAAGGGGAGAAAGTAGAAATGTTTTATCAGTACGTTAATTTTTTTTTATGTATTTATAAATAAATAAAAATAATAATTAGAGAATAGCGGACTGGTGGTGGGTTGAGGGAGGGCTCGGGGAAAGGAAAAAAAAAAGTTTGTGTGAGGACATAAATAACATTCATACCAAATGGGGGCATAGATGGCATAGGAGCCATATGTGCCAACAAAATGTCATGTATACCAATATAGAGAGGACTTACACCGTAGGTACCATTGTTGTGCATTGTTGAACATTTTATAGGGAAATATTGATGGCAAAGTGTGTCAATAGAGGGAATAGATGTTGCGAATAGAAGGGGAACTGATATAGCATGGTAAAAAAGGGGTTAAAGAGAGCTGGTATTAAAATCATGATCATCATGATGGGATTGCATGATACTAAAAACATGGTCGTAAAGAGCTAATGATACTAAAAGCTGAGCATGAAAACTGGTCATAAAAACAGGTACTGCTCTAATAAAACACGATAGTAAAAATATGCTTATATAAATATGAATGTGTGTAAAATTTGTAATATGCTGTAAAAACTGTGAATATTCATAAAATAAGATTAAAAAATGATAGTTATTGGTTGGGTTTCTGGATTGTGTGTGCACTATAGTGCTAGCTGAAGTCTTATTGCGAATGGATCTAAGGGACCAGGGGACTTACAAGTTAATTTTGAATGCCTCATTCAGACCATATGGACTTAGACATCTAAGTTTGAAGATCCAGTACATTTCTCTTCTGATGTATTGGACGTCTTCCCTTTCATGAATCAAATTTGTTCTATTGGGGTAATCTTGAATCCCTCAGTGCTCCCCCGTGATAGTCTGTGGCGTGTCTTGATACACTGTGTTTTAGATATTGTTTTTTTTTATATTGGATCTCTGTTTATTTAATCTGCTTCTTAGAGTTTGTATGGTATGTCTGACGTACATTAACTTACAGGGACATTCCAGTACATAGATGACATGAGTGGAGTTACAGTCTAGTTTTATGGCGATTGGATAGGAGGTCCCACCGCCGGCGGGATTTTCTTGTGCTGCAGAGACAATACTCATAGGGTAGCCCTTCTCATGAAATCTGGTCGATAGAATTGCACTTTGTTGTTTGTAATCATATTCCAGTGTACAATCCCTTTAAATTGACTAAAAGGTATGTTCTGCATTCCTGCTTCCCTTTCCAAATTTGGATCAGATCATCGATGTAAACTTTATAATAGACTATATAATTGCAAAATATATAGATAGCCGCACTCACCATCCGTGCATGAACAAATCATATCTTTATTGCAGAGTTCAATGCATTACAGGGGTAGACTCACATGGAATGTAGAAATAACAGCGACGGCCGTTTCGCGGTGTGACTGCTTCTTCCGGCTGCTCAATACACTTTAAAATTCACGCGCGCGCAGCTTAAAAGCGTCACCTGGGGAAGGTCCAACCGACCCATCACTCGGCAACCTCTGACGCTATAGAAGCGGCGCGTGCGTGACTTACAGATCCAAAGAATATTGCTACATAAATGTTAAAAACAACTAACAAAAATATCAATCAAAAGCTGACATATGGAGAAAAAGTTTCGCGTTCAAATACATACAGGAGGGGCTGCAGTCGAATCATTAATATATTTAAATGTTACCTTACTCGATAAATACTGCCATATCGTTCCGCTTGTTTAAACCTAAATGACCGGTGGCATCGGTTTTAATGATAAACCGAGCCTCCTTCTGGAGCAGGAGACGATGTCTATCTCCTCCCTGTGATAGAGGGGGAACATGCTCCAAGCCAGCAAACCTCAGGACATTCGCATCCCCGCCATGCTGACAGCGTACGTGTTCAATGAGGCGAGTGAGTCCCTTTCCTGTCTTGATGGAGTTGCGATGCTCTCGTACCCGCTCCATTAAAGATCTTTTGGTTTTTCCTACATAGAAGGACCCACACACGCAGATCAGTACATATTCCACCAATGTCACTCTGCAAGTAATAAACTGGTGCACACAATGTTCAATTCCCCCAAAGAAGAGGTGGCGTCCTTGAAGCATAAAACCGCACAGCGAACAGTCACCACAAAGATGATTCCCAATCGGCTTCCCGAGTGATAACCAATCGCGTGGTCTCCGCTCGCTGTACCGGCTGCACACCAATATATCTCTGAATGTGCGACACCTCTTGAAAGCTAGTATTGGTTTCTGATCAAATTCGCCCAAGCCTTCCTCTGCTTTCAAAATCTCCCAGTTATTTAGGATTGACCTCTTTATGCTGTTTGCCATTGGACTATGCTTGAACACAAACTAGAATCTGTCCTTTTTCTTTACATCCTTCTCCTCCTTATATCTACTCGCACGCGCAGCTTTTTGTTTTCATTTTGTTCTCCAGGAATAGTGGGGTCCTCGTTGAGAAATTTGGATGTACATTCAATTCCTAGCTCATGTGAGATATTGGAATAAAGTACTTGAAAATTGTACTCTGGAGTACTTTAAATAGGCTGTATGGTTAGTTACATATTTCTGCAAAAATGTATCTATATGGTGGGATAGGTTCCTGGTGAGGGAGGAGACTCCAGAGATTATGGGTCAGCCAAATCTTTGTGGATTTTCGTACGGTGGTAGAACATGGAAAGGGTGGATTCCTTTACTAGAATGTATTCCTTTTCAATTTTTATCCAGTATATGGGATGCTGATTTTATTAGTGTCAGGAATTCTTCTTTGTGTTATTAGTGTAAGGAATTTTTCTTTGTCTTGTATGGAGGGGTCATTATGGAGGGGAATATAATAATCCTTGTCAGATAGAATTCTTGTCGCCTCTCTAATGTAGTCATCCGTGTTCTGGATGACTATTCCTCCCCCTTTGTCTGCATTCCAGATGACGATATTTTTATTAGTTTTGAGTTTCCTTAGAGCTATTTTCTCGAAGGTTTTGAGGTTCTGTTTAATTGTGGGTTCATCTTTAATTTGATGGAATTCTTTAGACACGGCTGGGTCAGAGGCATGGGTTTTTTAATTATCGTTCTTCTTTGCATCTTATCAACTATTTCAAAATGTCTTTTTATAGTAAGTTTGCTGATAAAATGGTTTAGGTCCAGGAATAGAACAAATTTGTCTATTTTTGAGGATGGACAGAAGGAGAGACCTTTCACTAGTAGAGAAATTTCGTTCTTAGTTAGTGTGTGGGTGGATAAGTTGAAAATGACTGGAGTCAGATTGGGTCTTACTGTGTCATCATTTCTTGTTTTTTTTTTTTTGCTGATGCGTGGAACGCCGATGGGAGAAGAAGGATGCAGTACGGAGCCAAGCGCCTCTCATGAGGGCACGTGGACACCGCAACCAGACCCCACAGCCTCAATAAGTACTGGTAAGGTCAGGGGACCCCAACATAAGGGGTGCTAGCTGAGCCCTCCGATTTTGCAATGAAAGGAGAGGAATAAAATCCCGATCCTATTCTGGGCTCCTATGCAAAAGCATAAACATCTCTCTTCCACAACAGGGACCTCTCTGTTGGCTGCCGATCTGTAAGGGACAGGAAGAACACTGGTGTTGGAAGGGAGGGGCTTTTAACATCTCTGTGCTTCCTGTCCCTTTAGAGGTCTATAAGGACATCCTCCATGTGTGCTGTCATGGAGGATATACAGAAAAAAAGTTTGACTTTTGTCTCACATTTTTTGCAGATATACCCCGCTCTTTAGAACCAGTACTGGACTAGAAGGCCCTGAGGGCTCAGAGTGCTTGGCACGGCCAGGTTCACTTGGCTCCAACATCCAAAAGCAGAGGATCCAGAAGCACAGCACGGTGTGCAGGATGGCAGGCTGCTTTCCCCCATTGCCAACCTATAAAGCACCTGGCAACCTCCACCTCCAAAGAGATAAGCTCCCAAATGCATTGGAAGTGATGTCACCGCCTTACTGAGGAATCACACCTAGGTCAAATTTAAAATGCTGGACCAGACAGGATCCCCCTAGCATGGCCACAGCAGCTCCCACAAAAGTGGGGGACTGGGAGGGAGACGGAGGAGAAGCAGACTTAGCAAATAGCTCCCACAAGAGACATATGCTGCCATGGGATAGGTCCCATTATGGTATAGTAGATCCCAGCCCTTGGGTGTGAACTTCTATCCATAAATCTTCTTAGGAGCAAAGCTCCTTCAGGAACTTCCTATCCGGAGGACAGGAAACCTGAACTGATGTGTGGAAACTCAGGTTTCCTGTCCTGGATGGGAGGTCCTACTAGCAGGGGTGCTGTAAAGGGCAAGGAGAAAGAATATTCTTCTCATTATCGGTGACCATAGTTCTTTTCTTCAGTTGGCAAGGATATAGCCAGGACTCCATTTCTTGGTTGATGACATAGAGCAGTTCCTCCTTGTTGTGACTCCGTTTATGTAGGCTCACCAGGTGAAGAACCATGTGACGCCATGTTTTGCATAGGTGGTATGCTGGAGGACCACTCTGGACTGTGCCTACAGTGGAAGCTGAGGATAAGGTGGAGGATTGATCAGGCAGAGGAGGACATTAGCGCAGAAATCCCCCGATTCACAACGCAGAGATGGCATTGCCATCACCTGGCCAAGTTGCTGGTGTGTATGGGCCAGAACCACATTTACCCAGTGGGCTGTAAAGGACATATATTGTCTTTGGCCAAAGCTACAGCTCCACACGTCAGCTCTGGCATGAACTATACCAGACACTGACAGGCTCAAGGACTGGCCCACTTTCTGCTCAACATACGTGTGCAGGGCTGGTACAGCTTGTTTAGAGAAGTAATGACAACTTGGGACTCTTCACCTTGGGTTGGCACGAGCCATCAGTCCTCTGAAATGTTCAGAGTACACAATATGGAAAAGAGAGGGACTGTAGTATAAGCAACTTGGCCTGGTCCATGTTCAGCTTCTGGCATTGGTTGAGTACACACATACTGTTGTCTCTTTGCAATCTCCTCAGTAATGGATTGTGGGAAAACACATGGCAAGGAGTAGGAGGAAGAGCGCATCTGAGGCAATAGGTGAAGGGAAGGAACAACAGCCTCCATCTACTGAGGTTGAGGAGTTAGTGCCACGGTTTTCCCAGGCCACTTTATGGTGATGTTCCATGTGTTCAAGCAGGGCCATGGTGCCATCATTAGCACCCTGACCATGCTTTACCTTCTGTCCACATATCCTGCATACCACCACACTAACGTCCTCCAGCGACTTGATAAAAAATCCCCACTCTGCGACTATGGCATTTTACCACCACTCCATGCTGACTGCCTGCTGCTGCCTTTATGAACCAGTGCACCGCTAGTTGTTTCCTGACAGGTAGGCTACTAAGTAGCAGGCAGTCTACCCCAGGTGCGTTTGGCTCCAGATATCCCACTGCTTCCTCCCTACTGGCTCATCGGCATGCTGCCACCCTGCTGCTGTCTCACGGGCCTTCTGCCACCCTCACCCCCTGATGATGCCCCCCTCTTCACCAGCCTCCCGCGTGTGATCGGCTACATCATAATCCACTAATGTCTATTCGTCACTTATGTCACCCTTACCAGTCTCATGGCCAAGTCCCTGACTGCTCATAACACATGCTCCCTTCTGTCATCATTGCTATTTGCATGCATAAGGAAGGGTGGAGTAGACCTCTCCTCCAAGTCTGTGCTGGCTTGTAGCTGCTGACTGTCCTCACTAAGCTTGTCCAAACTGAAAAGCAGAGCAGAGCATCAGCATGCATAACTTCCCAAGCAGGAGCAGCAAAAGAAAAAGGCAGGTTCAGGACAGGTGAGGGAAAAGAGGCAGTTCCTGGGCCATGCCAACTAAGTGTGATGTCAGAGAAACCCATTGATTCCTGGCTGTTTGTATCTGTTGACATCTGAGATGATGTTAAAGAGTGAGTCAACCATTCCATTACAGCTGATTTGTTGGTCAAAACACGACTGCTGGATGACATTGGTAGCTCTGGCCTGTTACTGCAGCTGTTGCTACCAGCACCCCTTCTTCTGCTGCTATTTATGCCGACTACAGCAACACTTTTGCCACTGCCTGTTCCTGGGCCCAGACAACTATTTTTGGCCACAGTATATAGTAACTAGATCAGTAATGTAATAGATAAAGTATGAATGGCACATCAGTTAGACTAGAAAAACGCGCCTATATGATACACCGCCTATTGACAATAAAGCACCATATGTCTGTATAACTGAATAGATTAATTATTAATATCGCAGTAGATTAACTAGATACACACTCCTATATATTATACCGGCTATTAAGACTAAGTCTGATGCACACTCAATGTATAACAGAACAGATTAGGTAGAAATGGCCGAGCAGTTTAACTATATAAATATGCCTATATTACACTGCCTGCTAACAATGAGTCTAATGCACCGTATGTCTATGTATAACTTAAAGGGGTTGTCCGAGTTATGAAAAAAAAATTATAGCACTGTAAATCTTATGGGCAGCAATATATAACTAAGCTAAGCAAGTTTTAGGCAAAATAAATCTATATTTCCTCATTCACCTGGTTCTCTTCTGACCCTTTGTTTACCTGCAGTAACAACAACATCTGCTCCTCCACCTGCTCTGCAAAGGGAGTGAATACAAGTGCTGCCCTGAGTGACATGTCTGCCTGTTGGGAGATTCATCAGCATGTTGTATGTGTAGGACTACAAGTCCCAGCTGTATAATGACACTCCTGATACACACAGGATCTTCCCCCTACCTGTTCTTGTGCAATGCTCTGCAGAACTCATCTGTCAGTTCCTGTGCCCAGCATTTGCCTCCTCACTGCCTGCAGCTACTCAGTAAAGCCTTTAGCCCCAAGTCTGTGCAGCTGAAGGAGTTAATGATTTTCCTCAAGAATCCAAGCAATAAGCAGCAGCCGGCAGTGCAGGGGGGCGTGGCCAGCACAGTGACACCTCGTGTACAGACACATATCTGCTCTCTCAGGCTTGTGCACGAAACATTATCAGAGCAGGGAGAGAGGCTGACATCACAGGTCATGTGACCCTCAGTGAAATCTGAGAAACCAGCAACTGGAGTGAATCGTAAAAGTCCTTTCATTTGCCTAGTTAGAAACATACAAAGAACAAAAAAATAACTCAGACAACCCCTTTTACAAATTAATTATTAATGGCTCAGCAAATTAACTAGGTACACGCGCCTACATATTAGACCGGTTGTTGAGACAAAGTCTAATGCACAGTCAGTCTATGTATAGCAGAACAGATTAAGAATAAATGGCACAGCAGTGAAACAAGATGCAAAGGACGATTACACAGAGCCTGCATTGTCACTGTTGTCTCCCTATGCTCTCCCTACAGTGTCTAAAACTCTGTCTACATTGTTCCTATTCAAGATTCTATAATTAAAGCTTTGTTAAACTCTGCCCCTAGCACTTGGCACATCTGTTATTATTCTCAGTTCAATGTAAGATTGCAGAAGGCAGGCGTGATTAGGCTTTTAATAAGACTGTGACATCACAGGGGATGGCTATCTGCTGATAGGCTGGCTGCATGGCATTATGGTTCATATCTCCTTTCTGGGCTTCTTACTATCACTTTGTAACATGTGTAGCTGCCATTTTAGGAAAAAATCTATTTGTTGAAGTGAGAGGAAATTTAGATTTGTTGTGAATCAAAGTTTTCCTAAAATTCAGATCGAATTCAATTTGTTTCACTTTGATTTGGCCTGCTTTTAATCTACAGGATGAGAGGTTTCCTTATTTCACTCTGCTCCTTGATGCTTATACATTCACAGCTCACTATAGACTGAACCACTTCACCCTAGATAGCAAGGGGTAGTTCCAGCCCATCTAATAGTTATTACTAGGGAACTTTCTGTCTCCCCAAGCAAAGCCTATGGGAGTCTCATTTCACAAACTACAGTCACATTAAAGAGGTTGTTCGCCTTTTTCTTACCGACGCTCTATCCTTTGGACAGGTCATCAGCATCTAAATGTGCCATTAGCGCCACGACCTTCCCATAGTTTACGCAAGCCAGTGATGTCAGGACTATAGGACATATGGCCTGGGCACAGCTCAGCCGCTACTGATCAGATGGTGATCACTTATCCAAAGGATAGATAATCAGTAAGAAAAAGATGGACAACCCCTTTCATTGGTCTTTCAGATAAATAAAAAGAAAATAAAAGTCATGAAATTAAAATATCAAAATCTTAGCAAAGGAGGTACTAACAATACCCCTAACACATTTTATCACCATACTGCCTACCCTGAAAACCCTGATCTCCATCCTGTCCCAAGAAATCCCTACTAAGGACCTGACTGTTTTAATATTGTTATATAGATACTACAAGGGATGTAATGCCAGTTAAAGGGGTTGTCTGTGTTATGGAAAAAAATAAAGCACTGTAAATCTGATGGTCGGCAATATCTACATAAGCCAAGCAAATTTTAGGCAAAAAAAATATATATATATATTTCCTCTCTAGTACTGCTCTGGCCCTTTGTTTATGTGTAATTAAAGGAGCTGTGGGGGCATGTAACAACAATCTCTGAGGTTTTCCTCAGAATATTTGGGGTGTCAACAAAGGCTGCCTTTCCCCTCCCCTTGCACTGCAAAGGGAGTGAATAATTACTGCCCTGCCTGCTGGGATACTCATGTTGTATGTGTGTGGACTACAAGTCCTGCTGTACAGTTCAATTACAATGCTGATACACACATGAGCTTCCCCCTACCTGTTCTTGTGCAATGCTTTGCAGACACTTCTTCACAGCAAGAAGAAGAAGAGTACAGAGGAAAGAACTCCTCAAGTCTTTGTCAGTTCTGTGTTTGCAGCGTAAGGAGCACAGTATTTGTCTCCTCAGTGCCTGGAGAAGAGGAAACCCTGCTCAGTATATTAGGCAGAGCCTCCAACCCTGAGTCTGTGCTTATTGTAGAAGGGCAGTGTCTCTGGAGGTCCACCCTATATATGCAAATATCGCAAATTTATTTTTTTTAGCCTTCCCAGAATGCTGTTTTTTAGATTTTTCATCATAGCATTTCAAGATCCATCTTTTTTCCCCCCCACTTACATAGCTCTACTAGGCTTACTTTATTTGTGCCAAAATGTGGGGGTACATATCTTTTATTGATGAACCTTTAATTCATTTTTTTAATTTTTTATTGCGAGGGGGAGAGTAAATCAGAAATAGTTTTTCATCTTTTTAATGATATGTACTGTGCAGTATAAATAACTATATTACTTGTGGGAATACCAAATATGTCTAGTTTATTTCATATTTTACTAATTTTCCACTGCAAAATGCTTTGAGGAAAAAAGGTAATTTTTGTGTCATCGCATAACTTTTTCATTTGTCCACCAATGTTACCAAATTGTAATGGCATTTAGGCCCAAACACTCTACATATAGGATTTCCAGTTGTGGTCCACACTTTCCATGCTACAGTAGGGAAAACCTCTATAGTGCAATGAATGGATCTGAATGCCACTGCAATTTTATTAAATTATTTATTTTTAGCAGTGGTGCTCAGTTCAGCACTGTATGTGTCAATGGGAAGGAGATCATTTTGTTTTTTTAACAATGTATTGTTACTCTAGTTTTACATTTGTGTTTAGCAACCTGGCAGGTTGTTGGAGATCACCGTATGTGACATAGTTGGATACTGCTGTGAACCGCCGTCATGTGCAACTTTTTGTCTGAATGAAAGCCGTCATTTCTGCCAGAAAGCAGCCTAATTTCTGTGGGATCCCATAAAAATATGCTTCTAAAAAAGGAGAGCTAAATAAAGTTAAAAAAAATAAAATAAACGCATCTCCAAAGACCAGAGGTGTCTGACAGCAGCTGGGGGTTGATGATGGTTATCTTCTATATAAGACGTGAGGGGACCTTGGGCTCAGAGAGCACAGGAAGTGATTGTTAGGATTTACACTTTCTGCTCAGAATTACACAAATCACTCAGCCGCACCTCATCTGCCAGGGTCCAGGCTCACTGACGCCCTGCACCATAACTAACACACCTTCATGACACAGTCTTTTCTTGACAGCGACTCCTCTTGCAAGCAGCAATCCTTGCGCTGCCACTACCATTACACTCTGGGGCTGAACTCTGCTGGAGGTTACTCCATGACACTGGAGCTCCAGACCGAAAATATCTGCTGGCACTGGTGTTAGTAGAGTGTTTGATGCGGCCCTCCTCTCCTGGTGTGGGGAGAACTGATCTGGTGCCCCCTGTAGCAGAGAAGGGTGAAATCCCTGTGCAGTTGCACACCACTAAGCCCGAGCCTGCTCTCCACACTTTACACTCTAGAGCAGAATCAGTACTTAAAGAGGACCTTTCACCGATTTAAAAACTAAAAACTAACTATACCTGTAGGCAGAGCGGCGCCCAGGGGTCCCCCTGCACTTACTTGTATGTCTGGGCGCCGCTCCGTTCGCCCGGTATAGGCTCCGGTGTCCGAGCTCCCTCTGTTGTATGGGGCGGGGACTTTGTATCAGGCGTGTCCCTTGCTGCAGAGCTGGCCAATCACAGCGCACAGCTCATAGCCTATAGGGGCACTATGATATATACTGGCACACATTGGGGGCACTATGGAGGGGGAAGAGCACTATGGGGGGCCTATCTTAAATACTGACACACATGGAGAGCACTAACAAGGGAAGGAGCACTATGGTGGCCCTATCTTATATACTAGCACACATGGGGGGCACTATGGAGAATGGGGGAGCACTATGTGGACATCCACTGGTGACCTTGTCTTATATACTGGCACACATGGGGGCCACTATGGAAAATAGGGGAATAGGAGCACCATTGGGGTCATTATATAGGTACATCATACTGGCACACATTATGGGGGCATTTTATACTGGCACATTGTCAGGCACCATGAGGACAAGGGGAGGCACACTTTTCGTTCACGATACAGGAGTATTTTATACTGGCGCAAATTATAGGGCACTATGGGGACCTTGGCTCAACTGGGGGCACTAAGAGGGTTTTTTAGGCACACAGTAGGGAGGCATTGGCACACATTATAAGGGTGCTATGGGGACATTGGCTGTACAGGGGGCACTAAGAGAAGGTATTTTTTATACTGCCACACTGGTGCACATTTTAAGGAGGCATTTTTCTACTGTTACACATTATAAAGAGAATTATTACTACCGGGGGCTTTATGGTGAGCTTTATTACAGTTGAAGGACCATGAGGAGCATGAATACTAGTATGAGCACTAAGGGAGCATTATTACTTCTGGGACACAGTGGGGACATTATTACTGTAAGGGCACTATTCCTACTATGTGTTGTCTGGTAGATAATTATTTATATTGGGACTTTGGGGAGCACTGTTACTTTGGTGGGCACCCTGCCACAGTATCGGCTTAGCACAATTATTTTTGGGGAACATTATGTTTACACTATTAGTGTCAGGGACACTGTTTCCTGGGCTCAGTTATTATTTTGGAAACTGTGTGCCAATAATTATTGAAGGGGAACTATCTGTGTGTAACTAGTATAGGGAGCACAGCCGGCACACTATTAGAGGTGGCAGGATGATGCAAAACTAGGAAACTAAGATGTCTGTCTGTCAAACTCTCCAGAGAGAAGAGATGTCTGAAAGAAATCATCATGGCAGTGTGGTCTGAAAGTAGAAAATGAGGACAGAGAACATTTACATGAAAGGAGACGTCACTGGATGTAAGAGGTATCTGGACCTGTATTAGGCTACCTTCACATCTGAGTTAGTGATTCTGGCAGGCTCTTCCAGCGGAGAACAGCCTGCCGGAATGCTCCAGCACTGCTGGATGCAACACAGAATGCCTGCCGGCCCCATTAACTATAATGGGGTCTGGCAGAGATCCGGCCACAATCTGGTAAAAATGCTGAGAATCATCGCTGCATGCCTAAGTTTGTGTCCAGCCAATTCCTTGCATTCTCTGCCGAATCAAGTGGCCAGAGCATAGTGCCCAGGTGTGAAAGTTGCCCTACCCTGTATGTTTTGTATTGCTATAAGTAATGTTTGGACGGAATAGGTTATGTTGATAATTTGGCTTTGGGGGAGGGCCCAGGCACATTCTTTGAACAGGGGCCCTCTGCTGTCTGTGTCCACCCATGGTTCTGCCGATATCTTACCCGCCTCTCAAGGGGCCCTACTGGTTATAGGATCTCCAGGAAGAGGGTGCAGGGCACAGAAATGCAGTGACAGCGCTTGCTTGTGCAGAGAAGAGGATAGAAAGACCCCTTACTGATTAGCTCAGGGGACCACCGAGGTATTCACCGGCTCCCTGGTGGGCCAGTCAGAGCCTGTAGAAGGGGTTAAACTTTCCTGAAGAATCCAGTGCGAGGGGACACACAGAACAGACAGCTAAGCCAGACAATCGGCAGTGCGGGGATGTGGCTTGTCACTCCAACCAGCACATACTAAGACAACCCTTTTAAGGAAAAGAGAAGGTGGGAAGTAGGAAAAAACTAACAAAAAGGTAGTCTACATGTAGTTCCAAAACGCACTGCATATACAGTGCTGCCCATAATTATTCATACCCCTGGAAAATTTTGACTTAAAGTTACTTTTATTCAACCAGCAAGTAATTTTTTGACGGGAAATGACATAGGTGTCTCCAAAAAGATAAGACGATGTACAAGAGACATTATTGTGGAAAAAAAAAACATTTCTTAGCTTTTATTTACATTTGAACGAAAAAGTTTTCATACCCTTCACAAACTGTCACAGTCTGTGGGAAAATCCAAAGTTCTATACTATTCCAAATAGTCCAAGCTGTTCTAAAGCATCCTAATTACCCTGATTAAGTGGAAACAGCTGTTTTAATCAACTCAACAGGTGAAAAACAGCAGCTCTCTGTAGTTGGTTTGTGGACAGTCATGGCTAAGACAAAAGAGCTCAGTGAAGACCTGCGGTTGCGCATTGTGGCTGCTCACAAGTCAGGAAAGGGCTACAAGGCCATTTCTAAATGGTTTCAAGTTCCAGTGGCTACAGTGCAAATTATTATTAAAAAATACAAGATGTTCTGCACTGTGAAAAATCTCAGAGGACGTGGTCGGAAGCCAAAAGTGACACCTGTGCTGGCCAGAAGGATAGTTAGAGAGGTGAAAAAGGATCAAAGGATCACCACCAAGGCCATCCTGGTGAATCTGGGCTCTGCTGGTGGCAATGTCTTAAGGCAGACAATCCAAAGGACACTGCACACTGCTGGGTTCCACTGATGCAGACCTTCTCTAGATAAGGCACACAAAAGCTCGCTTGGCCTTTGCAAAAGCTCATCTGGACAAAGAAGAAGACTTGTGGTCTTCTGTGTTATTGTCAGAGGAAACAAAAATTGAATTGTTTGGTCACAATGATGTTTCCATCATTTGGCGTAAAAATGGAGAAGCCTTCGACCCAAAGAACACCATTCCCACTGTAAAACATGGTGGTGGGAACCTAATGCTTTGGGGGTGTTTTTCAGCCAATGGACCAGGGAACTTAATCACAGTAAATGGCACCATGAAAAAAGAGCAATACATGAGGATTCTCAACGACAACATCAGGCAGTCTGCAGAGAAACTTGGCCTTGGACACCAGTAGACATTTCAGCATGACAATGACCCAAAACACACAGCAAAAGTGGTGAAGAAATGGTTAGCAGACAACAACATTAACGTTTTGGAGTGGCCCAGCCAGAGTCCAGACTTCAATTGAGAATCTGTAGAGTGAGCAAAAGATCAGGGTGATGGCAAGAAGACCCTCCAACCTGAAAGATTTGGAGCTTATTGCTAAAGATGAATGGGCAAAAATACCTGTCGTGACATGCAAAAACCTGGTCTGCAATTATAGGAAGTGTTTGATTGCCGTAATAGCTAATAAAGGCTTTTCTATTTATTATTGAGAAGGGTATGAATAATTTAGGACTAGACACTTTTTGCTCAAATCACAGCAAACGTGTCTGATTGACTGTCAGGGGGACCCATAAGGCCTCCTTTTACTAAAATTACTATAGTCCCTGAGTCTAGCAGTGCAGTCATACTTTGATCACTCACTTTCAATTCACACAAATGTTTTTTCGCACTGTCTGAACCTGAAGCAGTACACACCACTTGAACAAACATAGACATGCATTTTTTCATAAAGGCAACATCACATTGCATAGGTTCAATAGTCATAGGACAGTTCACTGCAATGTGTCCCAACTCATCAAACATCTTACAGGTCTTTTGTTATATCAATAATAATACACCTTAGGCTTCCCTGAGCCGACAGTCTCATTATCTTTTTCACTTAAAGCCTTCATATTTCTCCCAGCTCCCTTAAACCCAGAACAGTCTTACCAAGAACTCTTGGCATCCGTGGGGTTGAAGACTGTTTTTTTTTTTTTAGAAGATCCTCAGCGGCAGAGTATCGTTCCATCAGGTCAACATGCTAATCTGCTCTCTTGTGGTCCCCATGGCTCACCCACTTCCTTAGGGATGGGGGTAGCGATCTCAGGAACTTTTCAAGGACGACCCACTGCACTACATCATAGCCATTTAGTTGTCAAATGGATGAGATCGAACATCTGATAATGTAGTGGTTTATCCACTTTATATGTCCACTGATGTACTCTCTGGGCTCTGACTGATCTAACACCTAGCTGAGCCAGAATCTTCGACTTAAGTCCTGGGCAGCCTGAGGTTCCAGGTCAAAATAAGACTTTTGCACTTCAACTGCAAAAAACAGGCCGGGCAGTCCTGCCCACAGTGCCTTTGGTCATGCTTCCCGCACTGCTGTCCTCTCAAATGTAGCCAGGTAAGCTTCCACACCATCTTCTGCAGTCATCTTTTTTTTTTAAAAATGACCCACATGGATAGTTGTCTGTTCTTTTCCTGGCTGTATTACTGGAAGACTTGCCACACGCTGCCCCACTTCCTGTAAAACTTTATTTGTGGCCTCTATCAGGGTGGTTAGCTGTGCAGACAGTAAGTAGTTTGCTTCTTGCTGGGTTACATTTGTGTGCTGTTGTTTTTTGGTTGCCTTCTGCTTGGCTCCTACAGACTGCTTCAGGGCCTTTACCACATAATCCATTTCAGACATTTAATGTGTTACACGCATCCTCCACCACTTGTGAGGAGTTATGCTCGGGATCGTCTTTGCTGGGGTCAAATGACACTTGTCTCTTCCATCCAATTCAGACCTGAGAAATAAGTCTGAAGCTGACTTGTAGCCAGGTTTATTGATAAGGTTGCAGATAAAATAACAAAACAGCAAAAGAAAATCTAGCCTGTCCGGCACTCACTATACATAAAACGTCTGGTATTTTAATATGGTTGTTCTTAAAGGTTTTCTTTCATTTTTACACAGTATTTAGTATTAAGAAAATTGGTTTTCTTCCAGTTGTATGTCACACAGCCATAATGATAGGGAACTTAGATTGTGAGCTCAATTGGAGACAGTATCATGCTAATGTTCGTAAATAATACATGAATATGCCAGCGCTATATAAGTTTAATAAAGCCAGGAGCCTTCTCATTTTCCTCGTGATTTGTGTACTTGTCATTTTTCATTGGTTTTATATCTTTCTTTTTTATGTGCTGTGGAATATGTTGGGGCTATATAAAAAAAAAAATCTTTAATATTTTGTATTTACAAGTGAATAAAAAAGCATATCTAAGCAAACGACTCTTATCTACAGCTTTGGATCAAGTTCATGCATACAAGGATTATTACAACAGCACAAGCCACTGCGTATACAATGATTCAAGTAGTGAGCCTTGAGAGTGACAGGAAAGATATGGATTGACTAGCTCTTCGAGGACAGACTGTTTTCTGATGTCAGTTTCTCAAGCAGGAGGGTACACACTGGTCAGTGTCACATCTTAGTGACCTCCAACTGAACAGTGGAATGTATGCAAGACTACAGGGCTAGTAAGAGGTTAAAGGGACAGAGGTGGATGGTTAGCAAATAGGAGGTTTCTGTTAGTCTGAAGTTACACTGTAGAGTTATTGCTTGAATATCAATATTATAGAAACTTATGGCAGCTTTCTGGCACACTGTATTGTCTATTAGTTTGCATATATACAAAATATAACTGGTTTTGATACAGAATAAAACTGGTTTATGTTGTTAGCTAAAAATTGTTTCTTTGAAACTTAAAGAGGACCTTTCACTGGTCCACAGTTTATTAGGTAAAGCTATGTACAGGGAGAGCGGCACCCAGGGATGTCCCTGCACTTACTTGTATCCCCGGGTGCCGCTCCGTTCGTCCTCTGTAGCCCCCGGTACCGGCGCTCCTGCTGCTGTAATTTTGCCTGGGGCGGAGACTTCTTCTTCTGCCCTGGGCGTCTCCTTCTCACAGGGCTGCAGCGCTGGCCAATCGCAGCGCTCAGCTCATATCCTGAATATGAGCTGAGCGCTGAGATTGGCCAGCACTCCAGCCCTGGGAGAAGGAGACGCCCAGGGCAGAAGAAGAAGTCTCCGCCCCAGGCAAAAATACAGCAGCAGGAGCGCCGGTACCGGGGGCTACAGAGGACGAACGGAGCGGCACCCAGGGATACAAGTAATTGCAGGGACATTCCTGGGTGCCGCTCTCAATGTAGATATCTTTAACTGATAAACTGTGGACCAGTGAAAGGTCCTCTTTAAACAAATTATATTCACATGCAACACGCAGCAGAAATTATGCTGAAATATTTCTGTGTATCTCATCCATATGAATGCAGCTAGCAGAAATCCATATACATGCTGCAAAAACAACCCCATTCAGAGGTACTAAATGGATTTTTATTTGTGGACATTTCTGTAGTACATGTGTAGCAACTCCTGGAGGACCCGGTGCAGAGGATGGGAGTGATAGTGGCCCTGATGAAATGTTGTATTGCGGTATATTCCCTTGGGCCATTTCTTCTTGTAGTTGGTGCATAGTGATAAGCGGCAGGGGCAATATTCTAATTCGCGATATTTCGCAAATATTTGGGCGAATATTCATCATATATTCTCGATTTCACGATTATTTTCTTGATTGCGAAAATCGGCAGTGTAATATTTACATATTGTGTGCGCAATACAGGCATGGGTCACTTTTTCTACATTTTTCTGACTGGAGAAAGTGGTTGGCATGGCAGAACATTACAATAGCTTTACATGCAGATAGATTGTTCCAATATATTAGCAATTGTGCAAATCGGCAATTGATGCCCATATTTTTGCGCAATACAGGCAACTTCACATTTTAGCAGGTCTGACTACATATTACTGATTGATGCACTAAGTATTGTTGTGAACTTGTGACATCACAGCACTATGTATGTAGCATGTATGTATGGACAGCAGAACACTATATCACTATCTAACCTACACTATCTCACACCAACTATCTTTAATATAGAGATATATATATATATATATATATATATACACTAACTATGCAATGTGACAGAAAAACACAGAGCACAGCAATGACACTGCTCTCGCTCTCATATTTGTAAAAAAAAAAAAAAAAAAAAAAAGCACAAAATGCCTGCTGCAGAGGTACTTATATAGTAAAGGGGTAGGCAACTTTCCTATTGATTGCTAGGGATGTTACTAAGCTCAGACAAAGAAGCAGGGAGGAATCATGTGTTCGGATGAAAAAAAAAATCTTGAATATTCTAAATTACGAATATAAATCACTATATTCTAAATATTCGCGAATCCTAGAAGTGCCGATATTCACGATTAATATTCGAATATTCGCGCCCAACACTATTAGTGCAGTGGAAAGGTGGTTTTGAAGAAAGAGGCCAGAAGTAAACGTAGAACAGTTATTTTACTTGCAAAGTATAACCTCAAGTACATTCAATAGCAGCTGATTCCAAGTGCAAACTTCTGGGTATCTTAGCCGTAGTCCCTCATCTAACAGCAGTGTCTTTAATGCAGGTCTTAACTGGTCACACTGCTGTCTGGTATCTGCTTGTGGATCTCTTTACTCTCTCAGGAGAAAAATATCTGGTTCCTGGGTTTCTCGCATAGGGGAATAAGATACAGTTCCTGGGAGTGGGAGCTCTGCATGTGCTTCCACACTTCTATCAGAACAGGAACTCCACCTCAATTCTCTTAGCTAGACTGGATCTCCCCCTCCTAGCAGGAAGCAGGACCAGCCAACTCTGACCAAGAGGGGAGGAAGAGGGTGGTTAACCCTGTCCTGCCAACCGTTACCTCCCCTGCTGAAATAAAGGGCATAACATCACATTACATTACATTGCATATGATACATTAAATAATGATGAGCGAACCAGGCCCGCCATGTTTGGGACCTTACCGAAAACTATGGTGTCCATTTACTGAACCCAAACTTTGACGCAAAAGTCTGTGTCCATTCGTAGTTAAAATAAAGCTTGTTGAAAGGCTGCAGCACAGCCAATCAACAAGCGTTTAAGCTGTGGGCACTTCGAAGCCATAACAGTCATACCTAGTATTGGCATGGCTGCACCACGGCATGGCACCATGTGGCCGCATGCATAAATGCCATATCACATGGTGCGTCGCCATTGTGCTCTGACTACTGTAGGGACAGGATGCTGCTGCATGAACAGACAGTGTTAGGCTGTTATTGATTTTAATAATTCTGAGGGTGACCTGTAGGTATTCCTGGTCGGTGCAATCCAACACCTTTGCACCAGTGCCACGGAAATACAATAGTTAATCCGTCTGTTAACCGTGTCGCTGCCACACACCTATATTTGTCCGCCAAAACCATTTTTTTCCATTGTCACACGGAAATACAATAGTTAAAAGGTTTGTTAATTGTGTCGCTGCCACACAACAGACTGTCGTTAATTCCGTCACTGGAGCTTGATCGGAGGATGCTCAAGTACAAGTGCACACAGGTAGAAGCGCTACTGATAGCTCTCCGACCTGACAGCGCGGGCTCAGTGGAAGCACAAGGCGAAGGCAGAGGAGGTGTAGGAAATGTGGAAAAGCTTTCTGAGCATGCCACAACAACCAGCACCACCAGCTCATACAGACTGTCTTGGCAGGATGCAGCGTTTCAGCAATATGGTGGAACAGTACGTGTGCACACGCCTACACATACTGACTGATGGGTCTGCCCCATTCAACTTCTGGGTCTTCAAATTGGGCACATGTCCTGAGCTTGCCCTTTATGCCTTGGAGGTGCTGGTGTGCCCTGTAGCCAGTGTACTGTCCGAACGTGTGTTTAGAATGGCAGAGTGGGTGATCACAGACTAGCGCATCTGCCTGTCCAGCTCACGTTCATTAAAATAAACCAGGTCTGAATCCCACAGGACTTGTCCATCCCTTGGCCAGAGTAGAGAAGTATACCGGCTGCACCCAGCCATTATTATACTCCAGCACACTTTGTGCATTCTCTTTTCCATTCCCAATGTTTTGGGACCGACAATTATCAAAAAAACACCAAAAAATAAATAAATAATAATTTTAATAATAACAACCATTTTGCATCCGTCTAACCGTAGTAGAGGAAATTCTTCTGTGGAGTATGTCTGTGACACTCAGGCATTTTCACCCGTCTAACTGTTGTAAGAGAGGAAATTCTTCCGTTAAGTGTGTCTGTGACACTCAGGAAATTATTTTTAAATTAGGAAATCCACTTTGGCATACGTCTAAACTGATATATATGGTCCCCAGATAGGGGATGTAGGGGACATTAAACTGAGACGAGCACATACTACAAGTTTCTTTATATCTAGCAAATAATAACTATGCATCTCACACAGTGCCATCTTTAGACAGTCCCTTTCTCAGATCAAGTCCTTTTTGAAAATCAAAATATTCCTCACCTTCTATAATGAATCCATTATACAGTTTACTAAAGACCAAAGCACTCTTTCTTTTTATTTTGACAGATCATTAACCATACAGTACATAACTTCATGATCGTCTCTTTAGCCCAGTCAAGAATGTCAAAAGTTCTCCTACCATTTTCCATGTCTGCTGAGCATAAAAATAGTTCCAAAAGTGATGGAGGACGCTTTCTTCTCCTTGACACCCTTGCCTTGGAAACTGGTAACTCCTGCTAAGTCTTCTAGAATATTGAAAAGACTTGGTTGGTAGACACTCATGAACAGTCATCCAGGAAATGTTTTTTAACTCATTTGCAAGGTAAGTAGCATTAACATTGTTCCATATTCTGTGACTGATTCTGTAAGAGTAGTTTTTAACAGGTTCCATTGACTCCATTGTTTTGCATATTTCAGCTGGTTAATGTCCATAGTACCCAAATTAAACAGTCAAACAGCTTTTTCTAAAGTGACGTAGTGTTTTGGTATGGTAATTAAGACCGGAGAAGACAAAGATAAATTAATCCACTTGTTTTTCGTAAAAATATGACCAGCAGCATACTTTAAAAAATAAGTCCATGATATATCTAAGAAAATACTCCTGAAATTTTCTATATGATTTTATAATCGAGGTTCAGCAAGGTGATAGGCCTCCGATTTTCCAGATGGCTTCTGTATCCTTTTTTTGTATAAGAGCATGACAATACCACTTCCTCCAGGAAGCTGGCAGTAATTCACTCTTAAAAGCTTCTTCAAATATTAGGAAGAGGTCACTCTTGATGGCTTCCAGGAAAGGTAGGTAGAATTCCACAGGGAGTCTGTCGGACCCTGGAGTATTACCCCTGGTGAAGCTCTTAATTGCACTCAGAAGCTCTCCCATTGTCAGCTTACTTAACAAAAGGTTCTGTAGGTCAGAGGCCGGATTCATCCAAAGTTTCCAGGGCATTTAGGGCACTATCCTGAAAGGAAAAAGATCTTGGTAGAAAACATTGTTTTTTGTAACATTCCATCAATTTGCTTTTCTCCTTCTAATTTGGTTATTGGTTATTTAAGATCAGTTGCTTTTTTGAAAAAGAAACGAGAACAGGTTTCATTTTGCTCAGGATGTTTAACCTTAGCACTGTAGATAACTTCTTCTTTTCCTTTGTCTTGTATTGCTTTATGAAGGTCTTTCTTTATTTTCAGGATTTGGTCATCCATTTCAACTCCCACTTCCTTCAAATGATAGCAGGTTTGCAATTTGGTAAGTAGTTTTTGTACCATTCTTTTTTCTCTCTTGCTGCTTGAATGCATGCTTTAAGAAAGAATTGCTTTATTTGTGTCTTAGTATAGTCCCACCAACATAATATAGACTCAAAGTCCCTTATAGATTTCCTTAGATTAGCGTAAAACAAAAAAAAATCAGTTCTTACTTTCTCTTTTTCAAGTATGGAGGTGTTTAGCCTCCACGTCCCTTTTCCTTTGGAGATTGCAGGGAACTGTATGAGGGCTCCTACAAGTTTATGGTCAGAGAACATATTGTCTTCAAGATGCATTGCTTTTCTCTGGATGGAGTCACTCACAAAAAGGTAATCTATCCGGGATTTGTAAAGGCTACTTTGCCACGTATATCCAGGGTTAAAAGAATGTAGATCTTTCCATACATCTTTTAATCTAAAGTCTATGGTGAAATCTTTTAGTTGTTTCCTGGCTTTATCCACTCTGCTCCTCCTAGCCTATTTTTCTCTGGCATTATGCAGTTTAGATCTCCCTCCAGAATCAAAGGGGAGGAACCTGGGAGAAAAACCTGAATGTCCTCCAACAATTGCTCCCTCTCTTCAACCAGTGGGAAGGAAAAGATATATACAATTAGTGATGGACGAACATTGGCTGGGAAGTTTCGCGAATGCGCGTTTGCGATCAAATGTTCGCCAATCGTGTGTTCGAGGCGGGCCCCATTCACTCAGTAGGCAAACCTGAAAAACCTTCTGGTCATATTTGCAGCCACCAAATACATACAAGAAGTGCACAAATAGTCCCACAACATAGACAGTGACATACCAGAGGGGGATCAATGGCAAAAATTCCCACAAAAAATATGCATTTTAATCAGGGGCCATTTTTATGCATCTTAAAGGGAAACTCTCAAAAATGTGCCCCGCTGGAGACTAGAAAAATTTTATTTTAGCCCACGGGAGTACAGCCCCCAAAAATTTGGCATTTACCTGACAGAGAAGAACAAGTGATTATGTGGCTGGAGGTATATTAGACAGTCAGTGGATAACAATCTTACTGTAGGCCAGTGGAGTACAGGCCCCAAAAATTATGCATTCACCGGACAGAAAAGAACAAGTGTTTATGTGGCTGGAGGTATATTGGGCGGTCAGTGGATAACAATTTTACTGTACGCCAGTGGAGAACAGGCCCCAAACATTAGGCATTCACCTGACAGAAAAGGCCTTTTATGCCCCTGTACCATATATACATAAGACGAGGATTATTCTTTGTTCTAGGTGGTGGTGGATCTGTGTGGGTTGGCATGAGGAAATTTAATTAAACGTGGTCGTCACAGGTGTTGACTTTTTCTGAGATCCACGCCTCATTCATTTTTAGAATTGTAAGGTAGTCCACAGTCGTGAGCTAGGCGAATGCACTTATCGGTCACGATCCCCCCTGCTGTGCTGAACGTCCTTTCGGACAGGACACTCAACGAGGGGCAAGCCAAGAGTTCCATGGCAAATTGTGCCAGCTCTGGCCACAGGTCAAGCCTGCACACCCAGTAGTCCAGGGGTACCTCACTTCTCAGAGTGTCCACATCGGCCGTTAAGCCGATGTAGTCGGACACCTGTCGGTCTAGACGTTGCCTGAGGCTGGATCCAGAGGGTGGCTGTTGATGGGTTGGCTGCAAGAATGATCTCATATCCGAAGTTACTAACACATCTTCAAACTTTTTACAAGCGCGGTAGGATTGGTACCCGCACCTGTTTCGCTGTGTTTGGAAATTCCATTGACACTGCTCGCAACAGCAGAATGCAGCATCTCTCGCAGCAAAGCCTGGAAATGCTGCATTCTGCCAGCCCTCTGTGATGCTGGTAACATGTCCGCCATTTTGTGTTTGTACCGGGGGTCTAAGTACGTTGACACCCAGTACTGGTCCTTGCCCTTTATGCTTTTTATACGGTGGTCCTTCTTCTAACACTAGAGCATAAAGGCCCCTATTTGCACTAAATTGGAAGCGGTGGAGTGCCCTGGCTCCTGCTCATCACCCAGGAGAATGGAGTTCTCGGTCTCCTCCCCCCAGCCACGGACAAGACCAGGGATCCCCAAAGAGTTTAAAGTCCCCCTTAAAGCCTGCTCTTCTTGCTCTTCCTCCTCCCCCCAGGCACCATCCTCCTCTGACTCCTCTTCAGAATCCTGCTGACTTGTCTCAGATGGAGTAGCCCGCTCGCTGGGAATTCATTCAGCAGTGTGACTTCCTCGTCTTCCAGCTCCTGCTGCTCGACGGCTTGATCAATTACAGGACGCAATGAGCGCTCCAGAAAGAAGGCATACGGTACGAGTTCACTGATTGCACCCTGGCTGAGACTGACCAGTTTGTTGATCTCATCAAATGGCCGCCGAAGTCTGCATGTGTCACGTATAAGCAGCCACTGGTACAGTGAAAAGAAACCAAGCTCCCCAGAACCTGTCCTGCAGCAGAGATCGTACAGGTAGTCGTTAACCGAACGTTGCTGCTGAAGCAGCCTATCAAGCATATACTGTACAAGGTGTCACAAATCAGACGTCTGACGGGCAGGTGGTGTCGCCACTGAACAGCCAGAGATTTTCCTGGCCTGCTGCAAGACATCCTGGACCCTGGGGTATTTGGCAACAAATCGCTGCACCACTAAGTTCTGGACGTGTGCCATGCACGGAACGTGTGTCAGTTTTCCCTGTTTCAGCGCCCTCAGCAGAATGGCACTGTTGTCGCACACCACTTTACCAACTGTCAAATCGGCCACTGATCAGCCTGTGACCGCAGTGCTGAAAACAGTGCAGGACCGGTGTGGCTCTTTGCTTCCAGGCACAACAGCCGCAGCACAGCATGGCAAAGTCTCACCTGGCACGTCGAATAGGTTCTGGGAAGCTTGGGGGGCACAGCGGAGGATGGATTAGGAGGAGGAGAAGAAGAGACAGGCCTGCATGCAATCCGTGGCAGTAACACCAAATCCACACGGGTGCCATGGGTTACATGCTTAACGGCCGTCAGAAGGTTCACCCAGTGGGCAGTAAAAGTTATGTACCTTCCCTGCCCGTGTTTGCTAGACCATGTTTCTGTGGTCAGATGCATCTTGACAACGACACTGTGTGCCAGAGATATATTCACTTGCCGCTGAATGTGACCATATAGCTCTGGGATGCCATTCTGGGATAAATATTTCCTTCCGGGGACCTTTCATTGCAGTGTGGCAATGGCTGCAATTTTCTAAAGGCCTCCCAGTCCACCAGTTTATATGGCAGTAGTTGGCGGGCTAGCAGTTCCAACAAGCCAGCGGTCAGCCAATGGGCAAGAGGGTTATCCAGCATCATCAACTTTTTACGCTCGAATATTTGGGCCACGGAATCCTGCCTTCTGCCAGAAGAGCACGACTATGGCACGGTGGAAGGCGGAGTGGAGTACAAATGAGAGGAAATAGTAGAAGGAGAAGAGGCAGGACTTGGAGCGCCGGGAGTGTAGCTTTGTGGGTTCTGACGGCGTTGCTCCCACTGGGCTCGATGATGGGAGGCCAGGTGCCTTCTTAAGGCGGTCGTCCCTAGGTGAGTGTTGGGATTACCGCGACTTATGCGTTGACAGCACAGGCTGCAGATGGCAACACTATTGTCAGCAGCTGACACGTTAAAAAAAGCCCACACTTTGGAGCCATGTGCCGGCGTCCTGGGAGTGCCAGATGCGACAGCGTATGGTGGATGGCTCGCTCCAGATACATTTGCAGTCTGCTTTTTGCCTCCTGTGCCCTGCAAGCTCTGAACTCCCCTCCTCTTCCTCTCTTGTGGGCACCCACGTGACACGTCTATAGACAAGTCATCATCGTCACCTTCACCACCACATTAGAGATCTCGGAGTAGGCAGCAACAGCGGGGACCTCTCTCCTTGGGCTGATCTGGGTACTGTCGCCAGACCGCTAGGTGGTAGCCGTTGCTACCTTCTCTTCCTCAACCGATGCCAAGAATGGGTGCGCATCACTAAGGTCTGGGAATGGATGGGAAAATGATTCCTCTGACTCGAGTGGAGGGGCTATTGTGGTGGTGGTGTCTTTGGTGTGCACACAGAAGAGAGTGAGGATGGCGCAGATACAGAGGATGAGGAGGGTGCAGAAGCGGAAGACTGAGTGAGCCACTCAACCAACTCTGGTGCATCCTTTGAAGTAATCGCATGCACCTTCTCCAACTTCCCACTTAGGCTCCGGCCAGGTGCACCTGCCCGACCCCTACCATCCCTGTGAAATGGCCTGCCTCTTCCTCTGCCTGTCATTTTCAAAATGACCCTGTGCCTAAGTCCCTAAAGAAGAGCAGTATTTGTGGAAGCAGGTATATCGCAGCCCTCAATCAGTATTTTGTGGAAGCAGGTATATCCAGGGGCATAACTCGAGTCCTATGGGCCCCAGGGCAAACTTTGAATCCCCCCCCCCCCGTTGCGGTCGTACCCTCTGCAACTGTGATCATTACTCCCCTGCTCCCATCACTACAGAAATACAGGGTAATACAGCGCCCTATTCCTCTTACATCCAGTGATGTCTCCTTTGATGTAGATGTTCTCTCATCTTCTCCTTTCAGACCTTCAGACCAGACCGCCATTTTTAGTCTCTGCAGTTTGACAAAAAAAATATCTTAGTTTACTACTTTTCCATCCTCCTCCCATCTTTTAGACACATCATCCTACTACCCCCAATACTGTGCCACTGTTCTCCCTAATGCTATACTGCAGAAACAGATAAACCCTCTGATAATACTAGTACCACACAGAGCCCCCATATAAAACACCCCTTATTTGTGGCCTTAGTAGATGCCCCCATAGTGCCCCCAATAATATACCAGTAAAAAGTGCCCCCCATAGTGCCCCCAAATAATGTACCAGTAAGTGCCCCCATATTGCCACTCAATCATGTGCCAGTAACAAGTGCCTCCCCCCCAAATCATGTGCCAGTAACAAGTGTCTCTTCCCTCGCCCCAAATCATGTGCCAGTAACAAGTACCTCTACCCCCTCCCCAATCATGTGCCAGTAACAAGTGCCTCTTCCCCCAAATCATGTGCCAGTAACAAATGCCATCCTCCCCCCTGACTTAGGGGCCCAGTCGCAATTGCGACGGCTGCGACCCCTATAGCTATGCCACGGGGTATATCAAACCCCTTAATCAGTATTTGGTGGAAGCAGGTATATCAAACCCCTTAATCAGTATTTTGTGAAAGCAGTTATCTCGCAGGCATCAATCAGTATTTGGTGGAAGCAGGTATATCAAACCCCTTAACCACTTCACATCTGGGCCATTTCCCGCATATCTGACATGTGTCACTTTATGTGGTAATAACTTTAAAACGCTTTTACTTATCCAGGCCATTCTGAGGTTGTTTTCTCGTCACATATTGTACTTCATGACTGTGGTAAAATTGATTCAAAAATTAATTTTAATTATAAAAAAAATACCAAATTTACCAAAAATTTTGAAAAATTTGCAAATTTCTATTTCTCAACTTTTTTAATTGATAGTATTACCTCCAAAAATAGTTATTACTTTACATTCTCCATATGTCTACTTCATGTTTGGATCATTTTGTAAATGACATTTTATTTTTTGGGGACGTAAGAAGGCTTAGAAGTTTAGAAGCAAATCTTAAAATTTTTCAAAAAATTTCTAAAACCCACTTTTTAAGGACCAGTTCATGTCTGAAGTCACTTTGTGAGGCTTACATAATAGAAACCACCCAACAATGACCCCATTTTAGAAACTAGACCCCTCAAAGTATTTAAAAATGATTTTACAAACGTTGTTAACCCTTTACGTGTTCCACAAGAATTGGAATTGGAAAATTATAAATAAAATTATAAATTTTAATTATTTTTTTCCGCTAACAAAGCAAGGGTTAACTGCCAAACAAAACTCAAAATTTATTGCCCAAATTCTGTGGTTTACGGAATCACATGTCGTTGTAAACTGCTGTATGGCCACACGTAGGTAGGGAAGGAACACCATATGGTTTTTGGAAGGCTGGACTGTTTTTTTGACACCATGTCACATTTGAAGACCCCCTGATGCACCCCTAGAGTAAAATCTCCAAAAAAGTTACCCAATTTAAGAAACTAAACCCCTCAAGGTATTCAAAACTGATTTTGCAAACTTTGTTAACCCTTCAGGTGTTCCACAAGAATTAATGAAAATGGAAATGAAATTTCAGAATTTCCCTTATTGGCAAATTTTCCATTTTAATACATTTTTTTCAGTAATAAAGCAAGGGTTAACAGCCAAACAAAACTCTATATTTATTGCCCTGATTCTGTAGTTTACAGAAACACCCCATATGTGGTCGTAAACTGCTGTACGGGCACACGGCAGGACGCAGAAGGAAAGGAGGGCCATGTGGTTTTTGGAAGGCAGATTTTGCTGGACTGGTTTTTTGACACCATGTCACACTTGTAGACGCCCTGATGCACCCCTAGACTAGAAACTCCAAAAAAAGTGACCCCATTTTGGAAACTACGGGATACGGTGGCAGTTTTGTTGGTACTATTTTAGGGAACATATGATTTTTTGTTTGCTCTATATTACACTTTTTGTTAGGCAAGGTAACAAAAAATATAGCGGTTTTGGCACCATTTTTATTTTTTACAATGTTCATCTGACAGGTTAGATCATGTGCTATTTTTATAGAGCAGGTTGTTACGGACACGACAATACAAAATATGACTACTTTTTTGGTTGTTTGTTTCAGTTTTACATAATAAAGCATTTTTGAAAAAAATAATTTTTTTGTGTCTCCACATTTTGACACCGTTTTTTTTGTTTGTTTTTTACGGTGTTTACCTGAGGGGTTAGGTCATGTGGTATTTTTATAGAGCAGGTTCTTACTGACACGGCGATACCTAATGTGTCTACTTTTTTTTTTTTTTTTTTTACATTTAACACAAAAAAGCATTTTTGAAACAAAAATAATTATGTTTTAGTCTAAGAGCCACAGTTTATTTTTTATTTTTTGGACAATTGTCTTCGGTAGGGGCTCATTTTTTGCGGGATGAGGTGACCATTAGATTGGTACTATTTTCGAGGGCATACGCCTTTTTGATCGCTTGGTGTTGCACTTTTAGTGATGTAAGGTGACAAAAAAATGGTTTATTTAGCACAGTTTTTATTTTGTTTTTTTGACAGTGTACCTCTGAGGGGTTAGATCATGTGATATGTTTATAGAGCTTGTCGATACAGATGCGGCGATACCTAATATGTCTACCTTTTTTTCAATTTACTTTATTTGGGGAAAATGGCTTTTTTAATTTAAAACTTTATTTTTTCAACTTTTTTTGCACTTTATTTTTTTAAGCAAATATATGTTTGGCGTGAACGTTAAAACAAAACAAAAAAGCTTTATTGGTAACTTTTATAAAACGTCAGGGGTGAAATAAATCTGTGTGAGTGACTTTGACATGCCACTAAAGAGCACTAACCAGGTTTGGTTTAACAAAAGAGGTCATGCATTGGGTATAGGTATACTCCCCTGGATGTGTCTGGGGTTATTATCCACTGTCACCTGGAAATACACCTATTTACTGGTGTGTCTCATTGAAAAGGCAGATGTCCCCAGCATTATTAAAGACCTGATGCCTGACACTTCAATCATATACCCCAGGGGATGGCTGTGCACTAAATCAGCCACTGGGGACTAATGCTCCGCTTGCACTCCCCTGCCTATCTATATAATTACAGTTAGTATCCACTATCTGTCTACTGTATCAATTATAGTATTGGGGAGAGGGCCAGAGCAGGAAACACTGGCTCAACGCATTTCTGTGCGGGAGTAAGACCGCACTTCATCAGGAGCCACGTCCGGTGAGTGGATAAAGATTCTGCCTAAGCCGCACTCTCTAGGTGTGAGAGCTGGCGTACTAACAGGCTTCGTGTCAGCCTCGGTACTGGAGTGGGCGCGAAGCAGCCGTGTAACTTAGACTCTAAATAGGTATCTCACCCCACCTCCTGGCGTGTCCCACACAGAACTAACCAATCACAGCAAAGCAAAGGCTGGATGGCTGCTGTGCAGAGAGTACAGTCACGTCCTGGGGGCAAAGCGCATCAGCGCTATAGTAAAGAATGGGGAAAATCTTAGTGGCTATTAGAAAAGCTGATGGCATATATACATATATATGGCATATATGGTGGGTGACTACACAAAGGAGTTTAGCAGCCCATGCAGTATCAATGCAGGAGATATTTCGATAGCAGTGTTGTGTCTCTGTATAGCATTGCCACACCGGTCTCATGATCAGAAATACCGGTGATAACCATTTAGAGGTAGTGGCTATATGGTGAATTGCAACACAGTAAGGGTAATATCATATCGGAGTTTACAGTATTGAACTATATGCTTACCCTAGAAGAATTGCTCATTGTCTGATATTTTAGGGTACAGTATTTCAAGGAGAGCTCGGGACATCTGTGTCCCAGTCATAAACATCACATACCCAATGAATAACACAGTCGTGGCATCTGTTCGTTGCCCCGTAATAACCGTAACGGGTATCAGGAACGGCACCATATGGCACCTCGGATGTCTGTTCTATGCTTCAGATGTTAAGAAGCTAAATGAATGGGACAAAAGAGATCACATGATTTAGGCCGTATGGTTTGATGGTGTTCAATTTGAACATCCGTCTGGCCTCTTTTTGTAATAGGAAGCGATCCAGATCCCCTCCTCTATACAAAATAGTGACATGTTCAATGCCCTGATCAGGCTTACCATCACTCACTGACTATAAACAGAGATCAGCTCCTCACTCCAAGATTGGAGAGTTCGGAGAATACAGTGAGAATCATAGGGACCTTTGATAAAGCACACAATGAGGTGCGACAAGTTCTAGCGGACAACTGGGAAATTCTTAGGTCAGATCCACTAAAGAAGGGACGAGTTAATGTCCCGAAATGCGTCTGGGAGAGAGGGAGCCCCCCAAATGCTGAATATATCCAGATGGAGGAACTAAACAAGAAAGAAAAGCTAATACACGAAGTGTAGCGCTGACACATCCGGACGCAAGCGGGGACCAACCAGCAGCCTTGGCGCACTGGAGAGGAACAGACATCTGAGGTGAGACCGCTCCGATGCCGGCAAAAACACGTGGGACGCCACAGTCGGCAGAGCGAGAGTACTCCTTCAGCAGCTAACTGTAAGTGAACTCCTCTCTAAATAACCCGGTGCATAACAAGTAAGGACCCGATAACAACACATGACAATGAATGAAATCCACCAACTACATTTGCCGGCAGTATAATATTCCAGTAAAGACTGAGACTTATGACTGGAGACATACATAAAATATTGAAGGAGGTGCTCAACTTTTGGACATTGGTAGGAAACAGGCCGAACTGGATGGACAAATGTCTTTTTTCGGTCATATATACTATGTTACTATGGTATGCATCTGGAGTGATGTACATGAAAAACGCATTAATACTATAGGTATGAACAAGGACCTGAATGCAAGACATTATTTGGTTATAAATCTCTTCCTCTTTCAGTGCAGAGACTGAGAGAGCTACTATAATCAGGAATTAGTGTCCCATAAGTGGGAAAATATATGTGATTTTATATTTTATCCATATTTTAACACACCCCCCTTTTTTTTTTTTTTCTTCATTCTTATTTTTATGTGCTATTTTTAATGTGCTATGTATCACTAATTGTAATAAAATACACAATTTTAACATTTATATTCCAGATTTTGTGTGCTGGTCGAATACGCTATTTACAGATCCAGACATGGGTGGCCTCATTCCTCAGAAACCGTTGATTACATATAGGCGGAGTCAAAATATAAAAGATCTTCTGGTCCACAGTAACTGGCAAAGTCCTGCCATGTGGGTAGAACTTCCTCTGTCAAATTTGAGGGCATTGAACATGTCACTATTTTGTATAGAGGAGGTGATCTGGATCGCATCCTATTACAAAAAGAGGCCAAATAGATGTTCAAATTGAACACCATCAAACCATATGGCCTAAATCATGCAATCTCTTTTGTCCCATTCATTTAGCTTCTTAACATCTGAAGCATAG
The DNA here is from genome assembly GCA_033119425.1 of Bufotes viridis. NCBI lineage: Eukaryota > Metazoa > Chordata > Amphibia > Anura > Bufonidae > Bufotes > Bufotes viridis. Next base: position 117,644,683 of record CM065597.1, on the reverse strand, counting down.
AACAGACATCCGAGGTGTATGATTGCCATATGATGCCGTTCCTGATACCCTAATGTTTATTTTCCCCCGGTTATTACCCGGGGTGACGAACAGATTCCAGATTCCATGGTTATCACCGGTATTTCTGATCATGAGATCGGTGTGGCAATGCTATACAGAGACACAACACTGCTATCGAAATATCTCCTGCATTGATACTGCATGGGCTGCTAAACTCCTTTGTGTAAACACCCACCACGATGTATATATGCCATCGGCTTTTCTAATAGCCGCCAAGATTTTCCCCATTCTTTACTATAGCGCTAATGTGCCTTGCCCACGGGGCGTGACTGTACTCTCTGCACAGCAGCTATCCAGCCTTTGCTTTGCTGTGATTGGCTAGTTCTGTGTGAGACACGCCAGGAGGTGGGGTGAGATACCTATTTAGAGTCTAAGTTACACGGCCGCTTCGCGGCCACCCCAGTGCCGGGGCTGACACCAAGCCTGTTAGTACGCCAGCTCTCACACCTAGAGAGTGCGGCTTAGGCAGAATCTTTATTCACACACCGGACGTGGCTCCTGATAAAGTGCGGTCTTACCCCCGCACAGAAACACGTTGAGCCAGCGTTTCCTGCTCTGGCCCTCTCCCCAATACTATAATTGATACAGGGAGTGCAGAATTATTAGGCAAGTTGTATTTTTGAGGATTAATTTTATTATTGAACAACAACCATGTTCTCAATGAACCCAAAAAACTCATTAATATCAAAGCTGAATATTTTTGGAAGTAGTTTTTAGTTTTAGCTATTTTAGGGGGATATCTGTGTGTGCAGGTGACTATTACTGTGCATAATTATTAGGCAACTTAACAAAAAACAAATATATACCCATTTCAATTATTTATTTTTACCAGTGAAACCAATATAACATCTCAACATTCACAAATATACATTTCTGACATTCAAAAACAAAACAAAAACAAATCAGTGACCAATATAGCCACCTTTCTTTGCAAGGACACTCAAAAGCCTGCCATTCATGGATTCTGTCAGTGTGTTGATCTGTTCACCATCAACATTGCGTGCAGCAGCAACCACAGCCTCCCAGACACTGTTCAGAGAGGTGTACTGTTTTCCCTCCTTGTAAATCTCACATTTGATGATGGACCACAGGTTCTCAATGGGGTTCAGATCAGGTGAACAAGGAGGCCATGTCATTAGATTTTCTTCTTTATACCCTTTCTTGCCAGCCACGCTGTGGAGTACTTGGACGCGTGTGATGGAGCATTGTCCTGCATGAAAATCATGTTTTTCTTGAAGGATGCAGACTTCTTCCTGTACCACTGCTTGAAGAAGGTGTCTTCCAGAAACTGGCAGTAGGACTAGGAGTTTAGCTTGACTCCATCCTCAACCCGAAAAGGCCCCACAAGCTCATCTTTGATGATACCAGCCCAAACCAGTACTCCACCTCCACCTTGCTGGCGTCTGAGTCGGACTGGAGCTCTCTGCCCTTTACCAATCCAGCCACGGGCCCATCTATCTGGCCCATCAAGACTCACTCTCATTTCATCAGTCCATAAAACCTTAGAAAAATCAGTCTTGAGATATTTCTTGGCCCAGTCTTGACGTTTCAGCTTGTGTGTCTTGTTCAGTGGTGGTCGTCTTTCAGCCTTTCTTACCTTGGCCATGTCTCTGAGTATTGCACACCTTGTGCTTTTGGGCACTCCAGTGATGTTGCAGATCTGAAATATGGCCAAACTGGTGGCAAGTGGCATCTTGGCAGCTGCACGCTTGACTTTTCTCAGTTCATGGGCAGTTATTTTGCGCCTTGGTTTTTCCACGCGCTTCTTGCGACCCTGTTGACTATTTTGAATGAAACGCTTGATTGTTCGATGATCACGCTTCAGAAGCTTTGCAATTTTAAGAGTGCTGCATCCCTCTGCAAGATATCTCACTATTTTTGACTTTTCTGAGCCTGTCAAGTCCTTCTTTTGACCCATTTTGCCAAAGGAAAGGAAGTTGCCTAATAATTATGCACACCTGATATAGGGTGTTGATGTCATTAGACCACACCCCTTCTCATTACAGAGATGCACATCACCTAATATGCTTAATTGGTAGTAGGCTTTCGAGCCTATACAGCTTGGAGTAAGACAACATGCATAAAGAGGATGATGTGGTCAAAATACTCATTTGCCTAATAATTCTGCACTCCCTGTAGACAGATAGTGGATACTAACTGTAATTATATAGATAGGCAGGGGAGTGCAAGCGGAGCATTAGTCCCCAGTGGCTGATTTAGTGCACAGCCATGCCCTGGGGTATATGATCGAAGTGTCAGGCATCAGGTCTTTAATAATGCTGGGGACATCTGCCTTTTCAATGAGACACACCAGTAAATAGGTTTATTTGCAGGTGACAGTGGATAATAACCCCAGACACATCCAGGGGAGTATACCTATACCCAATGCATGACCTCTTTTGTTAAACCAAACCTGGTTAGTGCTCTTTAGTGGCATGTCAGTCACTCACACAGATTTATTTCACCCCTGACGTTTTATAAGAGTTACCAATAAAGTTTTCTTGTTTTGTTTTAACGTTCACGCCAAACATATATTTGCTTAGTGCATTATAAGCGGAACGTATACCTTGCACAACCAAAGTTTTTGTATTTTCGCACTTTATTTTTTTTTCCCACTTTGTGACTTCAACTTTTGTTGGTCTGATCACCTTTACAATGCATTCCAATACTTCTGTATTGGAATGCATTAGCTGTAAGTGTAATACAGTGTGTATTACACATACAGCCTCCTGCCTGTGAGATCCAGGGGGCTGGATCCCACAGGCTCTGGCCCAGAAGGCGGCCACGATGCCCAAGGAAGGCTTCGAGCTGCCTTCCCTGCAATAGCAGCACGGGCACCCGATGGCAGCTCCGATCCCCGCCCTAAATCACACGTGCCCCGGTCAGCGCTGACCGCGGCACATCAATGGTTAATGCGCCGGCATCAGTGATTTCACCGATGCCGGCGCATGAAGCAGGGGCCCAGCTATCATTGACTGCTGGATCACTGCCGCTGGTCGGGCTGGCGCAGCTCAAGGACCCTCCGATCACCATGAAGTACATGTAAGTCACTGGGATTTAAGTCACGTCCAGTACATGTACGACATCGGGCGTAAAGGGGTTAACACAGTCCATGGTTTAGTGCTCACTGCTTTCACAATTTCTGCAAAAGGCTATATCAATCTGGCAGGTCTCTTGTGTGTGGCTAGAGGATCTACATTTTCTGCAGAATTGAGGCATTCCATTGTAGTATGAATAGCCTCTATCTCTTCCAATCAAAAAGGAAGAAGGTGGATGATTCAACCAGTGGCGGACATACTGCATGTGCAGCCGGTCCGGCTGCACTGGGTCCCAGTGCAGGAGGGGGGCCCTTTCTGATCGGCGGCAAAGCAGCAGGAGTGAAGATAAGCGCTTCCATTGTGAAGCACTCATCTCTATATATTAATCTGTATCGCCGTCCTCAGGACAGTGATACAGATGAATGGTGCGGCAGGGAAGGTGAGAGGCATCTCCCTTGCCCGTTCCCCTGATAGGCTGCATGCCTAGTGACGTCATCGCAATGCCTGAGCCATACAGCTTGGGACACAGGCTTGTAAATATGTGAGTTTATTGTTTTAATTATTTTTAGTATAGTATGGCAAGAAGGGGGTGGGGGCATATACTGGCACATTATGGGTGGACACTATGGAGAAGGGTGGGTGGAAGGAGCACTATAGGGGCATCTACTGGGGGCCCTATATACTGGCACATATTATGGGGGCACTATGGGGTCATCTACTGGGGGCCCTATATACTGGCACACATTATGGGGGGGCACTATGGAGAAGTGTGGGGAAAGGAGCACTATGGAGGCATCTACTGTGGCCCTATATACTGGCACACATTATGGGGGGCACTATGGAAAAGTGTGGGGGGAGCACTATGGGAGCATCTACTGGGGACCCTATATACTGGCAGACATTATTGGGGGCACTATGGAGAAGTGGGGGGAAAGGTGCCCTATGGGTGATTCTACTGGGGGCCCTAGATACTGGCACACATTATGGGGGGCACTATGGAGAATGGGGGGGTGCAATATGGGGGCATTTACTGGGGGCCCTGTATACTGACACACATTATGGGGGGCACTATGGAAAAGTGTGGGGGGGGGGAGCACTATGGGGGCATCTACTCTGGGATATATATACTGGCACATATTATGGGGGGGCACTATGGAGAAGTGGGGGAGGAGAGCACTATGGGGGCATTGTATAGTGGCATTTAATACTGGCACCCATTTTGGTGCCACTATGGGGAAGGGGGAGAGAAGCATTATGGGGGCATCTATGGGCACCTAAGCTTAACTGGGGGCACTAAAAGTGTTTTTTGTAGTGGCACACAGTACGGGTCATTGGAACACATGAGGGCACTCTGGGAACATTGGGTCTACTAGGGGTACTAAGAAGAAGTATTTTTTTTTTACTACCACACAACGGGGTATTTTTTGTACTGGCACACATGATAAGGGGGCGTTTTTCTACTGTCACACATTATAAAGAGAATTATTACTACCAAGGGAATTATGGTGGGCTTTATTACAACAGGGGGACTATGGGAGTATTATTACATCTGGGACATAATTACTGTTGGGGGCACTGTAGGGGCACTATTACTACTAAGTGCACAGAATTATTCTGGCACAGAATTATTACTATTGTTGGGATTTTGGGGAACACTATTACTGTGGGAGTACCCTGACACAGTATCAGCTTAGCATAGTTCTTTTTGGGGGACATTATATCATTATTGACATATTAGTGTTAGGGACACTATTTGCTGGGTGCAGTTATTTTTTTAGAGCATTGTGTTCCAATAATTATTGTAGGGGCACTATCTGTGTGTATTTTGTATTTTCAAGGGGTTTATCTGTTTCTACGGTATAGTTTTGGGTAACACAGAGTCTCAGTATTGTGGGTGCATGATAGGATGTTGATAAGGTGGGAGAATGATGGAAAAGTAGGAATCTAGGATGTCTGTTTATCAAACTCTGCAGAGACGAGAGGTGGCTGAAAGAAATCATCATGGTGGTCTGAATGGAGAAGATGAAGAAAGAGAAAATATACATCAAATGAGACATCACTGGATGTACAAGGTATGTGGTGCTGTATTAGGCTACTTTCACATCTGCGTTAGTGATTCTGGCAGGCAGTTCCATCAGAGAACAGCCTGCCAGAATTCACTGGATCCGGCACTCCTAGATGCAGATGGAATGCCTGCCGGCCCCATTAACTACAATGGGGTATGGCAGAGATCTGGCCACAATCTGGCAAAAATGCAGATAATAAGAAGGACACAAACCGCTGCATGCTGTGGTTTGTGTCCGGCCGATTCCTTGCATTTTCTGCCGGATTAGGTGGCCGGATCATACTGCGACAGGTGTGAAAGTAGCCTTACCCTTTATGTTTTGTATTGCTGTATGTAATGTTAGGATGGAATAGGTTAAGTTAAGAATTTGGCATGGGGGATGGGGGGGCCCAGGCACATTCTTTGCACAGGGGCCCTCTGCTGTCTGTGTCCACCCCTGGATTCAACCCTTGAATCCCTTTAGAGCCTCCTTTAAATTTTACAAAGAGTTGTTTCCCTGTCCAGTGATCCTCAGAGTTCTTAATTTTCCACCCATATTTAATCTCTGAGCAATACTTTTGCAGAAATAGGAGAATGTCATCCACTTTAGCATATGGGTTATACATGAAAGCCACAAGTCAGTCCATCAAGCTTAGGGAGAGAGATGTTCAGTAGGCATGAGCGAATCGACTTCAAATGAAACATCCAAAGTTGATTCGCATAAAACTTTGTTAGAATACTGTATGGAGTGAGCGCTGCGTACAGTATTAGAATGTATTGCGTCAGATGAGCCGAAGTTATTACTTCGCAAAATCTCACGAGAATTCAGGTAATAACTTCAGAAATTAATTTCTACAGTTAAAAACGAGTATGGCGCACTGGCTCTGTACAGTAGTCTAACAAAGTTTTATGCGAATCCACTTCGGATGTTTCATCCGAAGTCGATTTGCTCGTCCCTAATGTTCAGCTTCAGTTGTTCATAGAAGTTCTGGCAAGCTCCACTAGATTCCAGCACTAGCATAAAAACACCTTTCCCAGGAGTCTGCAGGCATAAGATGCTCTCCTTTTGTACTTTCAGGATCTTGTAGAGAACGATCTTCATCATGTACTCCAGAGTAAATTTCTTCCATAACTCCTCCTTCATTTCAATGCAAATTCCATTGTGGCTTCTCCAGCTTGGATAAAGTTGATTCGGGCTCTCCATCGCCAATCTGTATATCACATTCCAGCAGAAGTTCACCCCCAATAGCAGCAAGCAGTAAACTGCAAAGCCAATGGTACAACAGCTTTAAGCCTCTCTGGCCAGACACAAGATCTGAGCCAAAAGGCCAAGAAGCGATCTCGGCGATATAGTCCTCTGAGATAACACCATAAAGGCCAAGAACAGATAACCTGAAAAGGGTTTGCTGCCAAGGCCGCCGTTCACCAAAGCAGAACACTTCTCAAGGCGACAGCCTCCAGGCTTTAGCCCCATTTCAGGAGGCATCTTACTTTGTAAAAACAGGAAGATCATCTGTCCATCACTCTGCCCTCACCAAAATGCTCCTCTTCAGGTTCCAAATCTGCATAACACCACCCGCTTGGTGCATTCCCACTTTTGGCCACGCCTTTTCCTCACATATACGTCCAGTTGCCGAACTGCGCCGTCTGTCCTGGCCCATCTGGGACAGCCTCTCTACCCCCCTCCTCAGCCTTTGTTATACTCCAGCTTACTTTGTGCATTCTCTTGTCATTTCCCAATGTTTTGGGGCCTACAGTAAATAAAAAAAAAAAAAAATTAAATTAAATTAAATTAAAAACAAAATACATTTTTAATTAAGAGCACCCCTTTTGTATCTGTCTAACTGTAGTAGGAGAGGAAATTCTTCTGTGGAGTGTGTCTGTGACACTGGCATTTTTTTAACATTTAGAACACCCCTTTGGCATCCGTCTAACTGTAGTGGAAGAAAAATTATTTTAATATATAGTCCCCAGATAGGGGACGTATGAGATTTTAAACTGAGACAAAAATTTTTACCCAGTTTTTACCCAGGACATACAAGCACCAAACTGAAACACAAGGGGGGGTCAGTCAGCACGTCCCTGTATGCAGGTGCACGTAGCTATGGCAATTATACATACAAACAAAAAAATGCAACAGCACTCTGCAACCAGAACTCTGCCCAAGATAGAAGCTATAAGAGGACATTAGTGTACGTTTTGATCAAAAGGTAATAAGCCACGCCAAGGCTGTCCCGTGAGTGGTCCTAACGCTAAATCTGACCTGTTATGGGCCATGACAGCCACATAAAATCCTCCTAACGCTGAATCTTACCTGTTATGGGCCATGACAGCCACATGCTGGGCCCACACTCCCTGGATTAATTACAGAGATCACCAAATCCACCATATTAAGTGGCCCCTATGTCAAGATCCCGCTTTTTTACAAGCTTTAAGGATGTGACAGGGAAAACCTAAGCTAGGTATCCATCCACAGACAGCTGTTTGTGGATGGATACCTAGCTTAGGTTTTCCCTGTCACATCCTTAAAGCTTGTAAAAAAGCGGGATCTTGACATAGGGGCCACTTAATATGGTGGATTTGGTGATCTCTGTAATGGAGACACCCCTTTGCTTGGTTTTCCTTCCTTTGAGAGATATCTGGCTTTCATTGTGTTGTAGACCCATAACTGGGGCTCGACATTTATTTTGCATATTCCTGTTTCCCAGGGAACTTTGCACTTTGGATTGCTGTGTTGAGACTCTTAAGTGAGGCTCCGTGGTGATTTTTGTAGCTGGTCTCCCTGAGATCAGCTATTGTTGTGTTTGAGTAGTCTCCGAGGCATTGCTCCCGGTTAGCCAGAATCCTACTCCACACTGATGAGGGGCAACACCCCGAAACAGCTGTCTGTGGATGGATACCTAGCTTAGGTTTTCCCTGTCACATCCTTAAAGCTTGTAAAAAAGCGGGATCTTGACATAGGGGCCACTTAATATGGTGGATTTGGTGATCTCTGTAATGGAGACACCCCTTTGCTTGGTTTTCCTTCCTTTGAGGGATATCTGGCTTTCATTGTGTTGTAGACCCATAACTGGGGCTCCACATTTATTTTGCATATTACTCCCTGCAGAGTCAGATTTACTTTACACAACCATCACAACATGTTCTGACTTTGGTTTTCCTGCAGATTTTTGAGGCAGCACTGCCCTCCTGTGGCAATTTCTAGTATCGGATCCTAGTACTGGGATATAGTGATGTTAATACAAAATATATATCAAGACCTCTTTGAGCCTGCTGATTGGGGCCATACACTGCACTTGGGCACTGCATTCAGTTATCGAGTGTCCTACACGCTGAAGCCTTGACACTATAAGCAGCTTATGACAGCCTCCTACAAACCATCCTACTGGAATTTATCATCTGCTAATCACCTCTACTTTTTTCTGGTGTCAAGGACCTGATATGAACAAATATCTTACAACTTCTCACCTCAGCATTCTGATATACACAAAAATATAAACACTCTGAAACCACCTAAACAACTCACCAAGGTTGGATATCAACAACCTTCTTCTCCATAACTGTGGGGTTCATCTGAGCTGCTAAAGAATGAAATTACCCAGCCACAACTCTCTCTGATTCCAATCTGTTCTGAACCTTCTGAAAAGGACTATTTGCAGGCGACCTTGGTGGCCCATGAGGTAGCTAAACTACTGATGCCGTTATTTGATAAACTGACATGCTTTACTCATCTTTTACTGCAGCCATGGGCAAATCACTAACAATACTTAAAAGATAACTGAACTGAAAAATAGAGTCCAAGCCTCCCGGTGAAAAAGTCAAGCTGCAGAGTAAGAACTGAGAGATAAACTGGAAAACCTGGAAAATAGAGATTGTCACAGCAATTTGCATTTTGTGGCCATCCCACAATCAGTTATTGGCGAGTGCTTCCTGGAATAACCTCACAAAAAATCTCCCTGCTGCTCTTCATATGAACCTTGGTAATGACCCAATGATAGAGCGAGTGCACAGACTAGGCCCCCCAAGACCTAAACGGGAAGACCTTACCCCATCATAGTAAATTACCTTCACTGGGCAATAAAAGAAAAGGTCTTAAGAGTATCGGCAGCAAAGGGAACTGATTTTCCAAGATGTCAAGATTCTTATTTTTTAGGACTTTTCTGCAGCCCTAGCCCAGAAACGCAAAGGCTTTGTGCCCATCTGTTGTCTGCTTGTTGAGAAAAACATCAGGTTCCAACTACTCTACTCAGTCAGAATAAAAATCCAGTATGGTGAACATACGACTATCTACAAGAATCCCAATGCAGCTGGGAGGACATTTCGCCCTGATGGAGATGCTGCAGAGGGATGTTCCATATGACATGCTATTTACCCTATAATTTATTATAGGAACTAGAGATGAGCGGATCGAAGCTGACAAAGTGGAATTCGTATAGAATTTGAGGAAAAGTTTGATTTGCAACGAATGCGAATTTCTTCGCGGTAACGAATCACAGTTTTCCTAAAATGGCGGCTACACATGTGAGGACTGAGGACGTGGGGCAAGGAACTCTGGGAAGGTGGGATCACCCAGATTGACATGCCTGCATGCAGCTAATCAGTAGCCAGCTAGCCCTGTGATGTCACAGCCCTATAAATACGGTGGCCATCTTACAGTCAGACATTTTCCAGCGTTCAGAGTGCAGGGACAGACGTGTGAAGACGCTATGGACAGCAAGTGTAAAAATGATTGCAGAAAAAAAGACAGAAAAAACTATTAATAAGTGCAGGGAATGGATAGGGAGGAATCATTTCACAACATCTTAGTACAGGGAGAGACGTCAGAAGCCGCTAGGGACATTGATAGGAAAGTGATTTACAAGTGCAGGGAAAGATTATTTGGGGATCTAAATCGTCATTAGACAGCTTTGTCATTCCAGCTTTTTGTTATTGGGCTGCAAGTTTTATGTTGAAAAGCCTTTAGTGGCTGATATCTTAGTATCTTATTTAGTACTACAAAGAAAAATATATGGGCACTTTAATTTTTTACTGGTCAAAGCGTATAGTGGCCTATTTTAGTCAAACAAGGCGTATTTCAGTAAAAAATAAAAATTTATACGCACTGCACTGTTGCAGTTATTTCTGGTGAAAACGCATAGGGGCGTATATCAGTACAAGAAAAATATATACGCACTGCACTGTTGGTTATTTCTGGTGAAAGCGTATAGGGGCCTTTTTCAGTCCAACAAGAAAAATATATTCTCAGTTCACGGTTATATCTGGTAAAGCCTTTACTGGCGTATTGCAATAGAAAAAGAAATATACATTCGCTGGTGCATTTATATGTAGAAAAACCTTCATTGACGCATATCAGTAAAAAAAATATATATATATAGCGTTCACTGTTCAGGTAATATGTGGTAAAGTCTTTAGTGCTGTATTTGAGTATAAAAATAAAGATATATTCAGCGTTCAGCGCTGCAGTTATATGTGGGAAAGTTCTATTTGCGGTATAGACCGAATTAACGCTGTGATGAAATTTTTTATTTACATTTCACACACTGCACACTTGCGTGACGACGTCCATAATAGCGGCGCACCAATACAGGTGAATACACTATTCACTAACCCTGCACAAAAATGCTAACTAATTCACACTAGCTTGCATCTATCTGCGGTATTGCTTACTGGATACTACAGGGACTTTTCTGCAGCACACAAACCACACAAGGACCGTGTCTCACTCTTCCAGCGCGGACCTACTTCCTCTGCTACCTCCCGTTCACTTCAGATCACTCCGCCTCAGGCGCCGGTATTTTTTTTAAACTTACAGCCTATAACCCTCTGTTGAAAAGCCTTTAGTGGCGTATATACGTGGAAAAAGAAAAATATATTCAGAGTTCACTGTTCTAGTTATAGGTGGAAAAACCTTTTGTGACATATTTCGGTCAAAAAACAAATTTTATTCAGCGTTCAGCGTTATAGTAATATGCGGTAAAATCTTTAGTGCCTTATTTCGGTGAAAAAAAAATGTATTCAGCGTTCAGGACTTCAGTTATAAGCGATAAAATCTTTTGAGACTTATCGAGGTGGAAAAAGAAATTGCATTCAGCCTTCAGCGCTGCAGTTATATGTGGTAAAATCTTTTGTGAATTACCGTATATACTCGAGTATAAGTCGATCCGAGTATAAGCCGACCCCCCTAATTTTACCCTAAAAAAACTGGGAAAAATAGTGACTCGAGTATAAGCCGAGGTGGAAATGGATGTCACTGTTATGGGGGGTATCTGTGGATGGCACTGTTATGGGGGATCTGTGGATGGCATCCACAGCCCCCCATCCCATAACAGTGCCATTCACAGCCCCCCCCCATCCCATAACAGTGCCATCCACAGCCCCCCCCATCCCATAACAGTGCCATCCACAGCCCCCCCTCCCCCCCAATTACCACTCCTGTAAAGTTTTAAAATTCAATTACTCTTGCCCCCTCTATTCTAAATACCTCCTCACATGCCGCACTGAATACTCCAGGCAGACCAGGCGGGCGAGCGTGACTGACGTCATGTGCCTGCGCCGCCTGCTTCATTCATAAAGCAGGCCGGGCAGGCACGTGACATTAGTCAGTCACGCTGCGCTCGCCCGCCCGGTCTGCCTGGAGTATTCAGTGCGGCATGTGAGGAGGTATTTAGAACATTTACAGCAGTGAGCGCACCGGCCCCGCCGCAAATGCCCGCCCCCAGCTCCTCCTCCCGCTCCTCCTCCCACTCCGTCTCGAGTATAAGCAGAGTTTGTGTTTTTCGGCACAAATTTTGTGCTGAAAAACTCGGCTTATACTCAAGTATATACGGTATTTCAGTGAAAAAACGAATTTCCTTCAGCGTTCAGCACTGCAGTTAGATGCGGTAAAATCTCCATGATAAATCAGCATCGTGGGGGTCCCGTGTGGCTTCTACACACTTTCAAAATAATCCTTCAGCGGGGTGAATAGATGCCGGATGACCGGGACGCTCCATGAACTTCCCAGGAGCTGCTGTCGGGAGCAGTGGTTCATTTCTGAGATGTCCGTATAGTGCGGGTGGAATCCGAAGACCCTCTTCATATCCATGTTCCGTTATATGTGGTAAAATCTTTATTGACTTATTTCGGTGGGAAAACAAAATGTATTCAGTGTTTACTGTTGCAGGTATATGTGGCAAAACCTTTAGTGACGTATTTCGGTCGAAATACAAATTTTATTCAGCGTTCAGCGCTGCAGTAATTTGTGGTAAAATCTTTATTGAAGTATTTCGGTCAAAAAACAAAATTTATTCTGCGGTCAGCGCTGCGGTTATATACAGTAAAATCTTTAGTGACGTATCTTGATGAACTTCGCGACTCTTCCGGGCTCAAAGCTATCTTGATGCTTTGTCTTCTCATTGTCTGTAGCTACTAGAGGCCTGTTCATGGCAGGCAGTTTCCCCCAGAAGTGTCTTGGTCGATTGAAACTCTGTTATTGTGCCATTCTGTGGCTTCCTCATGCTGCTGCCACCTCCAGACTCGGTCATTGTGCCGCTCTGTGGTCTCCTCATAGTGCCGCCACCTGCAGACTCGGTCATTGTGCCACTCTCTGGCCTACTCATGCTGCTGCCACCTCCAGACCCTGTCATTGGGACACTCTGTGGTCTCCTCGTGCTGTTCCCACCCTCCCCACGTCATGACTGGTCCACTATTTTGGCTTTCAGCCTGGCTGACATCATCATTTATTTGATACTTCTGATCTGTCAGAAGGAAGGAAAAATGAGACACACAACGGATCCGGTCCGTGTAGCAACTTTAAGGCCTGTATGGTCCCATCAGAATTGGCTTATGATTTGGTAGCCAAAAGCAGGAGTGGGCAGAAAACACAGAAGACATGCAAATATTCCATTCACGTGTCATGTGTTTTGGATCCACTCTTTTTTTTTGCCTTTAGCAATACTGATGGATTATTGAGCAAATGCTGACCGATTGAAGACAGGATCCACAGACAGGATCTGGTTTTTCTGGGTTATTGTTCTGACAGATCAGAGAATGGGGAAAATTAATCAGTGACATCAACACAAACGTACTGCTGACACCCTCTCCACTCTGTCGGGGGGGCTCTACTTGCATAAAGAACAGGTTCTGTAGACATCTACGCGGAATCAGCTGACGAAGGTGTAAAAGGAGTGCGCTTCTTCTTTATGCTAACATCTACCTGTAAGGCTGAGTTGATACTTGAGTTATTTGGTCAGTTTTGGCCCCGTGACTGCCCAAATAAGTGAAGTATGCAGTGATTCTAAGAGCGACGCCTGTCATCTGCATGTCATACTGACTCTCAGTTTTATTTCACTACCACAGCAGACTCCCTATGCGTGTTACTGCACAGTGTTCTACACCCCTATAAAGGGTCTCTGCAGCCCGGAAATAGACGTTTTTTAACACGATTCGACGCAAATTAATTCAGATCTAAGCTAATTTTTCTGGAAAATTCGGCTAACAGGCTAAAAAAGAAATTTTTAAAAAATTCACTCATGTCTAATGGAAACATTGTAATTTCCTTAATGGAATGTATTTCTCAGTGATAGCACTGTTTGTATTGCTTGTTCTTTGCTTACTGTTATTGCTGATCTTTATTGTTGGTAACAATACTGTTTCTATAGCTTTTCTTTGTTCTTATTCTCTTGTATCTTGCCTCTTTTCAACTCAGGTATTTATCTATGCAGGACCGACTTCTGATGACACTGTTCCTACGGCTCGCTGTAGGACCAGAAGGGATGAAACTATCTCATTGCAACATACTGTATATTGCTAAAGCCCTCGCCCAGTAACCCAGGATGACTACTTTACATGCACCAGACCCCAACAATAGTTACCGTACACCTCACCACACCTCCGGTTGTTGTCATGGAATGTGGCAGACCTTAACCCATGCACCCCTGGAGAACTTTTCATTTTTGCATTTTTGTTTTTCACTTCCTGCTTTTCTGGGGCCATAACTTTTTATTTTTCTGTTAACATAGTTGTTTGAATGGCTTGTTTTTTGCAGGACAAGTTATATTTTCTAATGGCCCCATTTAACATTGCATATAGTGAGGAGCTGGAAAAAATATCCCATAGCGGTAGAATGGAGGAAAAAAAAAATAAAAAATCAATTCCACCACAATTTTATGGGATTTGTTTTTGCAGGGGTTCCATATGCGGCAAAACTGACCTGTTTTTTTTATTTTTCAGGTCAGTACAATTACGTCAATACGAAAAACCTTGAAAAAAAAGTTTTTTCTTTTCTTCACCATATCCTGATCTACACTAACCTAAACAATTATTAGGAACACCATACTAATACGGTGTTGGACCCCCTTTTGCCTTCAGAACTGCCTTAATTCTACGTGTCATTGATTCAACAAGGTGCTGATAGCATTCTTTAGAAATGTTGGCCCATATTGATAGGATAGCATCTTGCAGTTGATGGAGATTTGAGGGATGCACATCCAGGGCACAAAGCTCCCGTTCCACCACATCCCAAAGATGCTCTATTGGGTTGAGATCTGGTGACTGTGGGGGCCATTTTAGTATAGTGAACTCATTGTCATGTTCAAGAAACCAATTTGAAATGATTCGAGCTTTGTGACATGGTGCATTATCCTGCTGGAAGTAGCCATCAGAGGATGGGTACATGGTGGTCATGAAGGGATGGACATGGTCAGAAACAATGCTCAGGTAGCCCGTGGCAGTTAAACGATGCCCAATTGGCACTAAGGGGCCTAAAGTGTGCCCAGAAAACATCCCCCAAACCATTACACCACCAGCCTGCACAGTGGTAACAAGGCATGCTGGATACATGTTCTCATTCTGTTTACGCCAAATTCGGAAACTACCATTTGAACGTCTCAACAGAAATCGAGACTCATCAGACCAGGCAACATTTTTCCACTCTTCAACAGTCCAATTTTGGTGAGTTCGTGCAAATTGTAGCCTCTTTTTCCTATTTGTAGTGGAGATGAGTGGTACCCGGTGGGGTCTTCTGCTGTTGTAGCCCATCCGCCTCAAGGTTGTGCATGTTGTGGCTTTACAAATGCTTTGCTGCATACCTCGGTTGTAACGAGTGGTTATTTCAGTCAACGTTGCTCTTCTATCAGCTTGAATCAGTCGTCCCATTCTCCTCTGACCTCTAGCATCAACAAGGCATTTTTGCCCACAGGACTGCCGCATACTGGATGTTTTTCCCTTTTCACACCATTCTTTTCAAACCCTAGAAATGGTTGTGCGTGAAAATCCCAGTAACTGAGCAGATTGTGAAATACTCAGACTGGCCCGTCTGGCACCAACAACCATGCCACGCTCAAAATTGCCTAAATCACCTTTCTTTCCCTTTCTGACATTCAGTTTGGAGCTCAGGAAATTGTCTTGACCAGGGCCACACCCATAAATGCATTGAAGCAACTGCCATGTGATTGGTTGACTAGATAATTGCATTGATGAGAAATAGAACAGGTGTTCCTAATAATTCTTTAGGTGAGTGTATATAACTCTTTTGTGGTTATGTGTACGGAGCTGTCTGAGGGCTCATTTTTTGTGGGGCGTTGTGTGCTTTTCTAGATACCATTGGGGTGTGTATGACTTTTTGATCACTTTTTATTCATTTTTTTGTAGGAGGTGAGGCGACCAGAAAATGGAGAGTAGGACATTTTTTTTTTCCTGTTTCGCACTATAAGATAAATACTTTTACATTTTAATAGTATGGGCGTTTTCGCATGCGGTAATGGCCATGATGTTTTTTTATTGTTTATTTTGATTTTGGGGAAAGGGAGGGGGGGTGATTTGAAGTTTTATATTGAAAAATATATTTTTCACACTTTTAATAGTTCCCCTAGGGAACGTGAACAAGCAATCATCAGATTGCTTCTCTCATAGACCCCAATGCATAAGCACTGGAATCTATGAGACAACTATGTTCATATGGAGGGTCTCCATAGAAACCTATGTGTGACAGCCTCGGACCATTCAGGAAGGCCAAGACTTGCTGCCGATTGTCAACTTATTTACGGACGCTGCACAGTTTTCCAACAGCATAGGGGCGGTGGACAGAAAGCACACCTGTGTTATAATTACACAGTAATAATTACAAACAGTATTTCTTGGTGGTGCTGTTGGTCTTGGCTGACTGCAATTACTGGTTTGCGAATGTGGATATTGGAGCCTATGGGAATACTGCAGACGCTGGCATCTATAGGGCTTCCAGAATAGGGAAACCGCTTTTTAACAACCAGTTGTCTCTAACTGACCCCCACTCCCTTTATCAAGGGGTTTGAACTCTCCAGGCATCTGATACACCCTTTTCCCAAAAAGAGCATTGGACACTCGGAAGCACATATTTAAAGGCTCAAACGGGGTCTGCAGATACATTGATTGCATTTTTGCAATCATTTCCAGCAAGTGGAGAGTGTTCCACGTGGCCATTCAGATGGATCTGGAGAACATGGACTTTAAGGCCTAGCATCCTCCATAATTACATCACAATCCTTGATGCCACCTTTGATGGGGATCTTCAGCAAAGTTTCCCTTCTTCAACTGTCAATTTGGGCATTATGCAGCATGGATATCCAGGATCTACAAGCATGCAGATTAAGGATTTTTATGCGACTCTGTTCCATGGCAGTGGGACACATCTGATTGGGTTCTTGACTGTACGAACCACTGGACAGAATTTTATGACTGGTTTTGTCTAATTTTGAACTTTAATTAGTTAGTTGTTGTTATTCTAAGTTACTGTAGGGACTCGCAACACAATCAGGACTCTTAGGCCTCTTTCACACGGGCGTCGCATGTGAGAGCTGGATAGGAAGCGGGTGCTTGGCGGGAAATTGCTCGATTTTTCCACGCTAGTGCAATGCGTTTTAAAGCATTTTGCACACGCGTGTGAAAAATTGGAATGTTTGGGACTCAGACCCAAACTTCTTTACAGAAGTTCAGGTTTGGGTTCGGTATTCTGTATATTTTATTATTTTTCCTTATAACATGGTTATAAGGGAAAATAATAGCAATCTTAATACAGTATGCTTACTTGAATGTAGCTTAGGGGTTTAAAAAAAAAAATGAACTCACCTCATTCACTTGATCGCGCAAAAGGACCTTTGGTGACGTAATCGCGCTCACCACGTGGTGAGCGACGTCAGCTCAGGTCCTGCTAAATGAAGATAGAAGGATCTTCATTCAGCAGGACCTGTGGTGAGCAAGATTACGTCACCAAAGGTCCTTTTGCAGGTCCTGAATGGAGAAGAACGAAGATGATACACGGCTGCGCGATCAAGTGGATGAGGAGAGTTATTTTTTTTATTTTTTAACCCCTTAAGCAACTTTTAAGTAAGCATTCTGTATTAGGAATGCTATTATTTTCCTTTATAACCATGTTATAAGGGAAACTAATACAGTAAATTAACTTTTATCAATTTACTTACATCTTCTTCATTTAACCATGCGTGAAAATCGCATTGTATCCGCACTTGCTTGCTGATGCTATGCAATTTTCACGAAGCCCATTAATTTCTAAGAAACGCAGAATATAGAACATGCTGCAATTTTCACGCAACGCACAAGTGATGCGTGAAAATCACCGCTCATGTACACAGCCCCATTGAAGTGAATGGGTCTGGATTCAGTGCGGGCGCAATGTGATTACGTCACGCATTGCACCCGTGTGGAATTCTCGCCCATGTGAACATGTGAAAGAGGCCTTAGGGTGCAAGCTTATGTAATTGTTCCAAATTTTTTTTTCTAATGTTAATGAAAACCGTAGCTGCTTTTTTTTTGTAATATTGGACAAAACAGCAGTTTACAATGGCCATCTAGGCCAGGGGTAAAGAAACCCGTGAATCAATCCAACAAACACCAAGAAAAAAGGGAGGGAAATAAAGGTACCGTTGTGGGTTCTGGAAAATCCAATTACCAGTAAGTAATCTTCAGTTTTCCCTTCACTAACAATAGCACCATGAGAGTGAATTAAAAGAGGAGACAACTAGGGTGGGGAAACAGACAAAAGAACCTTCTTCCCAAAGGAAAGATCAAAAGGAGAGCTACGGTCAAGCCTATAGTGCTTGAAAAGGGTAGTAGGAGAAGACCAAATTGCAGCCTTACAAATGTCTGGTTGCCATCGTTCTCGTAGAGTGTGCTTTAAGATGCAAAGGACACAGACCCGAGGAAGTATAAGCCAGAGATATAGCTGAAGTAATCCATCTAGCTATCAAACTTTTCAAGAGAGCCTTGCCCGTATTCAACCCCTGCAAAAAGGACAAACGGTAAGGAAAACTTCCTCCAATATTTAGTGCATGATAAATACTGGACCATAGCTCTTTTGACATTCAAACAATGAAGGGACCTTTCTTCGTCTGATTTGGGATTCTTAAAAAAAAAGTGAGAAGTACTATATTCTGGGCCTGTGAAAACTAGATGCTACTTTCGGATGGAAAGCTGGGTCTGGTCTAATTAGTACTGTCTCTTCCAAAATGGTAGTGTATGGAGGATTAATGGATATCGCCTGAATTTCATTAACCCTACGTACTGAGGTTAAAGCAATCAAAAGACACAGTTTAAATGTTAGATATTTAATGAAAGCCTTCTCCAGGGGCTCAACACGAATTTGTTATGGCTCTTAAGCAAGGGCTATACGGCGACACTGGTCGCCTGACACCTGTTTCGGCCAGGATCGCTGAGTAGCGGTGATTCCATAGAAATGAATGGGATCTCTGCGACAGTCGCATGAAATCCAACGCGGCTGGATTTCTTGCGATTTCCTTGGTGATCGCATTCATTTCTATGGGATCACTGCTACTCAGCGATCCTGGCTGCGACCTAGGTTGGCCAGGCGTCCGGTTTTAGGCCCAGTGCCTGGACGGACGCAGGGATGTCCTCCTTTTCAGCAGCTCATGCTCAGAGAGCAGCACTGTGCTATCTGAGCGTGAGCTGCAGCAACTGACTGAGGCTTCTCTCACCCCCAGTCAGTCACTAGAGCTGCAGACATGGCTTCCTGTGGCTGACTGAGGGGGAGAGAAGCGCATCGGGTTGCCCCTGTTCACCTTCCTGTGTCATAGGTCCGGCTTTCTAGGGTGAAGCCAGTGGCCACCCTACCCCGACCAGTCTCGCCGTATAGCCCTTGCCTTAGTACCAAATTCAGGTCTCAGGGGGGAATTCTAGGGGATATAAAAGGGGTAGGTCTACTAACTGCTCTAAAGAATCTAGATACCCTGAGCTGCCTGCAATATCCTGGTCAAACAAAGCAGAGGGGACCAAAACATGTACCTTCAAGAGTACTCCTAGCCAATCCTAATTCTAACCCTTTTTGTAGGAATTCTAGAATAAGATTTAATGTGGCTAGGAGAGGGATACTATTGAAATCTATTTCCGACAAATTCTTGAATTAAATGGCTACAGTAATCCATTTTTTTTCCCTTTTAAGAAGTGTGGAAATCAGACCCTCAGAAAGTCCGTCTGGCCCCATTCACTATAATAGGGAGCAATGCAGATCTGACCGCAGCATGGCAAATATGCCAAGAGGCGGCTGGACAAAAAATGCTGCGTGCTGTGCCCGGATCTACAACGCTCTCCATTATAGTGAATGGGGCCTGGCAGACTTTCGGCAGCTCACGGTGTACACTGAAGGACTGAAATTTTTGTTATCAGGAACCTGTTTGGAGGAGGAGACCATAACTCCAGTTTCAGACCCAAAGGAATGGTGTCCAAAACCCAAGAACTGCTTGAGATTTGGGACCAAGCAGGAAGAAATTTCTTTAATTTTCCCCCCACTTGACTTCTGACTTCATTGTCTCCAAAGGACTGATTAAAGCAAAACCATTTAACTTTCCTCTGGGATCGAAATCTATCATCCTTATCCAGGGGCGTAACTAGAACTGACTGGGCCCCACAGCAAATTTTTGCATGGGGCCCCCTCTTCATGACCATCTTGGCATTGCATGTGTGCATATGTAAGGGTGGATTGACTTCACCTTTTTACCATCTGTTTGACGTATATGTTGGAAAAAGGGGATACAAAAACACAGCACACCACTCTTTTGTATCCTGCAGAGTCCGGCAAAAAAGTGTATTTAATTTACAATGGAATCCTATATATGCCACTGTATGACATCAATCTGAGTCATCTGTTAGGTATACGTTTTTTGTATATGTTAAACGCATGGCAAAAAGGTGATGTGAACCCAGCTTAAGTGTGCCAAAATAAGCATTAGTACACAGAGAAGGGAGGCTGCCATGTACTGTAAGCTGGTCCTGGTGGTCAGTGGTGTGGACTCATTTACTCTACTGGAAAATACAGGCCACACTACAGCATAATATACTGGAATCTACAGTATACACTGTAAATATGTTAGCCCTACAACCAAAAAATAACACCGCCATACAGTGACATGATAATGCCTGCATACAGGGAACAGATAACACCTACCTACAACGACTGGATTATGCCTAAATACAGTGACCAGATAACTCCACCATATTGGATAACACCTCCATATCTTGACTGGATAATGCCGGCATACAGTGACTGAATAACACCGACATACACTGGATAACACATCCATACAGTGACTGAATAACGCCGACATACACTGGATAACGCCTCCATACAGTGACTGAATAACACTGACATACACTGGATAACACCTCCATACAGTGACTGAATAACGCCGACATACACTGGATAACACATCCATACAGTGACTGAATAACACCGACATACACTGGATAACACATCCATACAGTGACTGAATAACGCCGCCATACACTGGATAACACATCCATACAGTGACTGAATAACACTGACATACACTGGATAACACCTCGATACAGTGACTGAATAACGCCGACATACACTGGATAACACCTCCATACAGTGACTGAATAACGCCGACATACACTGGATAACACCTCCATATCTTGACTGGATAATGCCGCCATACAGTGACTGGATAATGCCGGCATACACTGGATAACACATCCATACAGTTACTGGATAACGCCTCCATACAGTGACTGAATAACGCCGACATACACTGGATAACACATCCATACAGTGACTGAATAACGCCGCCATACACTGGATAACACCTCCATATCTTGACTGGATAATGCCGCCATACAGTGACTGGATAATGCCGGCATACACTGGATAACACATCCATACAGTTACTGGATAACGCCTCCATACAGTGACTGAATAACGCCGACATACACTGGATAACACATCCATACAGTGACTGAATAACGCCGCCATACACTGGATAACACATCCATACACTTACTGGATAACGCCGCCATACACTGGATAACATATCCATACAGTTACTGGATAATGCCGCCATACAGTGACTGGATAACGCCGTCATACAGTGAATAATCCGATCGGATGGTGTCTAGCGATGTGCTGCTATTAGGCTGCATAGCTATAACCACTGTGCACAATTTATATACAGGCTGTATATAAGACTGCACATACTCCGTGTGCATACTCTAGGGTCAGCTGAGACTAGGTGACATCCTTTCTTAACAGTTATAACCTATAGGAGCCTATTGATATAGTTTCTAACTTTCAGAGCAGAGCTGCAGTGTAAAGCATGGTGGCAGCAGTCAGGCAACTTGCAAGATTTAGATTTCAGATTACATTAGACTTAAAGAGGTATTCTAATTAGATTACATTATTCCCACCAGCACAGGGGGGCTGCAGAGGATACAGGGCCCCTATTTTTGGGATTGGTGGGGGTCCCAGCAGTAGTGCCCTCATTGATCTAATAGTTATCAC
The DNA here is from genome assembly GCA_033119425.1 of Bufotes viridis. Taxonomy (NCBI): domain Eukaryota; kingdom Metazoa; phylum Chordata; class Amphibia; order Anura; family Bufonidae; genus Bufotes; species Bufotes viridis. The sequence goes on along the minus strand of CM065597.1, from coordinate 117,622,758 downwards.
CTATCTGTGTAATATAACCGGAATACCCCTTTAAATAGAGAATGCAGTGGAGTCATCTATCACAGCTGTGTCCTAGTGGAGCTGCAGTGTAAAGCATGGGGAAAAAGCAGCAGCTAATAACAAAGAAGAAATTGCAGCATTCTGGGTGATTTTCTTCAGACGTGACCGCACTGACCATAGGGGCTCCATAAAACAATGTACAAAGTACGGGTTAGTAGGCACAATTTTTGAGAAAAGCTGGGTGGCCACTATTACAGTTACAATAATGGTTGTCACCCAGCTTTTCTAGAGCCCTGAAAAGTTACTCAATTATGTACTTATAAAAGCTGTAGCCACAGTGGAAAGATGAGTGGCATCCGTTGTGGCTACCCATCTTTTCCAGAAACGGTACTTATAAAGAGTTATTGTTTTGGGCAAAGTTAGGTGACCTTGGTAGGGTAGAGGTGGGCAGAGTCCAGGAAGGCACATAGGACAGAGAGGGCTTGGCTAGAGCCCAGGTGTCGGTTTGGCGCAGCAGTGTCTGGCAGCAGGGTATATGGGGAGTATAAGGTGTGCAAGGTCCAGGTCAGTGGGCAGCATTATGGGCAGAGGGGTACAGTCAAAATTCTCCAGATAAAATGACAGGATAGGGTCATTTTATGACAGGGTGGATGGACAGGATATAAGGGCAGAGGTTTATGGTGGGCACTGTATGGGTGGATGGACAGGATATATGGGCAGAGGTTTATGGTGGGCACTGTATGGGTGGATGGACAGGATATAGGGGCAGAGGTTTATGGTGGGCACTGTATGGGTGAAATGACAGGATATATGGGCAGAGGTTTATGGTGGGCACTGTATGGGTGGATGGACAGGATATATGGGCAGAGGTTTTTGGTGGCGTTGTTAGTATTCTCTCACAGTAATTATTCCCCATTAGTGCCCACACACTAGTTATGCCCCTTTAGTGCCCCACAGAGTAGACATTTCCTATTGCCTCACAAAGCATAACATAACCTGATTTTTTTTCCCCACTGGCAACAGGCCATTGGGAATGATTCATTCACTGACTCCCCTACTCAGCACAGGGGTGCAGGATATATCACTGCATCACTCCTGGCTGCTGGGAAAGGCTCAGGAACTGCAGTCCACTCTGCCCTTGCACAGAATAGTTGCTCCAGGCCCAGCACTGAAGGGGTCACATAGCATTGTATTGATTTATGATGCTATGTAACCCTTACAGTTCTAGAATGTATTGGTTAACACTGGCAGCAGTATGCCAGTGCTGTCCAATGCATTCCAGAACTGTAAGGGTTACATAGCATCATAAATCAATACAATGCTATGTGACCCTTCAGTGCTGGGCCAGAGCAACTATTCTGTGCAAGGGCCCTAGAAGTTCCATATACCTGTGCTCATGATGTGCTGTGTGACTATACTGGGTGCTGGACTGGTCCGCTGGTGCTGGTGCCTGCTGCCACTCCTGTCCTGGCTGCTTGTGTCCCGCCTGTCAGGTACTGCTGCCGCTTCCTCCCTGTGCTCAGACTCAGTATGTGGGCGGGCTTAATACAGCCTGCGTGCTGTACTGAGACCTGAGACAGTAAGATCAGTCAGATAGAAAGCCAGGCCGGCATACCGGGGGAGGGGGGGGGGGGATGTGCTGTGGGGCCCGCGCTGCTGCTGTGAAGGGGCCCGGCCTGAACAACTATTAACATAACACACAGTGTAAGTTAAATCACCACTATTAACTTGAAAAGAAACTGTTACGCACACTGCCGGGCCCCTTGGCAGCCCGGGCCCCAAAGCAGCCGCTTCCCCTGCTTCCCCAGTAGTTACGCCACTGTCCTTATCTCTTTTGTCCCCTTCTCCGTTCCTTTTAAAAGAGTGAAAAGAACGATTAGATCTACCACGAAAAGAAGAAAATGTTTGAAAACCCGGAAACCTCTTTTTATCTGCTGCCTTATTTAGCAATTTGTCAAGTGATGTGATGGTCCAAACAGATATTTACCCTCACATGAGACTCCGCATAATTTCTGTTTAGAAAGGAGATCACCGCGCAAGTTCTTTAACTACAGGGCTCTACAAGCTGAGTTTGATAACGCTGAAGAACTGGCTGTTAACCTTACAGAGCCCGCCGAGGCATCGGCCAAAAAAACTGCCACTTTGTAAATAGTAGGATGACTAGAATTTCTTCCATAGTATACTAATTGCGGATCTGATTTTCTAAGTACTATGTAAAACATCTTCCCTACAAAGGTTATTACAGAATAATGAGTAGATGAAAAGAATGGAGAACCCCTTTAAAGGGGTTGTGCAGGCACTATATATTGATGGCCTACAAATATCCGCCGATCAGCTGGTTGAAAAAGAGGCGGAGTTCCATGTGAGCACTGCTTCTGCTTCATTAAAATGCTGGATATAAGACCCTCGCCGATCAGATATTTATGACCTAGGATAGGTCTTCAATATACTGTATATTGCCTCCATAACCCCTTTAACGCTATAAAAGATAAAAAAAACACCAACATTGTGCCCAGGAAATATATGATTAAAATTAATAATTACAGGTCAAGTAATTGTTGGAAGGAGGCGGGTGGCGGAAGGCAAATGCCTTATCATGATGTTGTTGCCAGAAATTTACACCCCCAGTATGCAGAATGGATCATTTGGTGGTACAAATGCCGCCAATACAGTCGTTACCGCCATTTGTGCCTGACAACGTACCACCTCAGGGATCCTGCATAAGAGGGGTGCCAGAAATCTTAAAAAGTGAAAGTAAACCTCGGCAACTGCTTGGATATGCTGAATCATCTTCTTTTTATTTTGTATATACAAAGAAGTAGCAATAGCAGCGCGTTTTGGCACACTGCCTTTTTCAACAGGTATCTGTTGAAAAAGGCAGTGTGCCGAAACGCGTTGCTATTGCTACCTCTCTGTATATACAAAATAAAAAGAAGATGATTTAGCATATCCAAGCAGTTGCCTGGGTTTACTTTTACTTTTGTTCTCGTGGAGCTTTACTCCTCCCCGCAGCAACACTGACTTTTAGCAGCTAGGGCTGGCTGGATTTGCCTTTATCTCAGAAATCTTAAAAAGGCCTCCTCCTTTGCCTCTTCAGAGCTCTTCTTAAGATACTGGCACTATGAACAGACCAAAGGTATCTTTGGCCCTACCACAATGCCAATAAGCACCTTGCTCCTCTTCCAAAAAAATAAATGAAAAATTCTGATAAATATCCATTATGTGATTCAAGAACTCCACTCAAACAGCCCACAGTATAGGGCCCTTTCTTTGTTGTGCTCCATTCAATGGTTTTTCTACATTGGTCTCGGTAGAATGCCTATCTGGCCTTCAGATTGCTCACTGTAGAAAAAAATAAAACCATTAAAAATAAATATAAGAAACAAAATAAAAATGGGTTTAAAGGACCAAAACGTAATAGTAGCACGGGAATATGGGAAAAGAGGAGGAAGTTATACTATGAAAAAAAAAGTCAAAAGTTGGGGATCAATCAGTTCTTGGGACTTGCTTCCCTTGTTCCAATCTACTGGGAACATTTCTGGGGCGATTCATTCCATGTAGTATCTTTGTGAGGGTGTCATGGTATGTATTTATGGTGCTGTGTCAGACTGTTGGCCGCTCCAACTCAATGAGATGTCCAAACTCTATAACCAGCAGCATCTTGAGGCAGGTCTCTATGTACTGTAGACAGTGTGGGGAGTCGCTCTGGTAGACAGCGGTGCGGGTGCAGTTTAGAGGCAAAACAAGGAGTCCAGATTGTGCATCAAACAGTGTTTTATTCACACTTGCACACCAGAAATGAAAACAGTCTCTTGGTGACAGTTCACACACAACAGAAATCATGTGGCAAAACCAAAAACAGGCCAACACAGGGTCCAGTCACCTTGGGTGGTTTAAGTGCGGGTTCACACCTAGCAGTCGGTTCAGCCGCAGGCGATTCCTCCTTCAGGTTGCAGGGAAACACCACCTTGCTGAGCTCCGTCCTCCAGCACAGAGAACTCCTCAGCCCTGTTAGCAGGCTCCAGGATAATCACCACCAGACACAGCTGATGGCTGTGTTTTATACCCAGCCCAAAACTCGGACTGGACCGTGGGGAGCAGCCACCCACCCTACTCTTTAGCTGCTCCCAGTAAGAGCCGGCCCGGATCGGCTTTGCAGCCATGCTATTTAAAAGAGTCAAAACAGCACTAGCTGCTGCAGACAAAAACCCGGCTCTCACCTCACCGAGGCCAGCAACCTCGGTGACACGTACCTGCCATCGCATATGACACCTTGCACCTTACCACATACCCCCCCCCCTTTGTTCAACCCTGAGGGGGTGAACACACGTAAGGCAGTGGACGCGGGATAGGGCATCTGCGTTACCCTGCAAGCGGCCTGCCCTGTGTTCCACGGAAAACTTGAAATTTTGAAGAGATAGGGACCACCTGGTGACCCGAGCATTCCTCTCCTTGGCCTGACTCATCCATTTGAGGGGGGAATGGTCGGTCACCAGACGGAACCTCCTCCCTAACAGGTAGTAGCGGAGAGATTCGAGTGCCCACTTGATAGCCAGGCACTCCCTCTCCACTATACTATATCTGGACTCGGCGGGACTGAGCTTACGGCTCAGGAAGACAACGGGATGTTCTTCCCCGTTGACCTCCTGAGACAGTACCGCACCGAGGCCTACCTCCGAGGCGTCGGTCTGTACGACAAACTCCTTGTTGAAGTCGGGTGTCACCAAAACCGGGGACCCACACAGGGCCGACTTCAACGCGGAGAAAGCCTCCTCCGCCTTCTCACTCCAGCTAAGCCTCCCAGACTTTCGCCCCTTCAACAGGTCTGTCAATGGCGCTGCTATTGTGGCAAAGTGGGGCACAAACCTCATGTAGTAACCTACAATCCCCAGGAATGACTTTACCTGCCTGGTGGTGACCGGTCGGGGCCAGTTACGAATGGCCTCTACCTTAGTTACCTGAGGTTTGATAACTCCCGCCCAATTACATATCCCAGATATTTTGTCTCCTCTAACCCTATGGAGCACTTCTTTGGGTTAGCGGTCAGTCCGGCTTTCCTCAGGGCATCCACTACCGCCTGCACCTTGGGTAAATGGCTTTCCCAGTCGGTGCTGTGGATGACTACATCATCTAAGTAGGCCGAGGCGTACCGACGATGTGGTCTCAGCACTATGTCCATTAACCTTTGGAAAGTGGCGGGGCGCCATGCAGGCCAAAGGGTAACACCTTGTAGTGATACAGGCCCTGCGGGGTAACAAATGCGGTTTTTCCTTAGCCGACTCCGTTAAGGGTACCTGCCAGTACCCTTTAGTGAGGTCCAGCACAGAAAAATAACGGGCTTGTCCTAAACTTTCAACAAGCTCGTCTACTCGGGGCATGGGATACGCGTCAAACTTGGATACTTCATTTAACTTGCGAAAGTCGTTGCAGAACCATAGCGTCCCATCCGGCTTAGGTATTAGGACTATGGGACTGGCCCACTCACTTTTCGACTCCTCAATGACATCGAGCTTCAACATTAACTGCACTTCCTCCGCGATGGCCCGCCGCCGAGCCTCGGGTACCCGGTATGGTTTTAACCGGACCTTGGCCTGAGGCTCAGTGAGCGATGTCATGTCGGATGAGAGGCGTGCGGCCAGGGAGGTCGAGAACACATCCGTGTTCCGACTGATGAACTCCTGACTTCCTGAACTTGTTTGGAAGACAGGCTGTCTGCAATTTTTACCGTGGTTACGGCTTCACAGGCCTCGAACTGTGGGGCTGGACCCTTTTCACCCTAGAAGCCCTGGCCGGGGGCTGGGGTCGTCGGCCGCGTCCCTATCTTTCCACGGCTTAAGTAAATTCACGTGGTACACCTGCTCCGGCTTGCGCCGCCTGGCTGGTGTACTTTGTAATTACTTCCCCTACTTTCTCGATCACCTCATAGGGGCCCTGCCACCTAGCTAGGAATTTGCTGTCAAGGGTGGGTACCAGAACCAAAACCCGATCTCCCGGATTGAAGTCCCGTACCCGAGCCTGACGATTGTACACCCTACTCTGGGCTTGTTGCGCTGCCTCCATATGCTCCCGGACCAAGGGCAACACCCTTTCCATCCGTTCCTGCATCTGGGCGACATACTCAATGACACTTTTGTGGGGGACAGGCTGTTGTTCCCATGCTTCCTTGGCGATATCCAACAGGCCCCGAGGGTGTCTGCCATAAAGCAGTTCGAAGGGCGAGAACCCAGTAGAGGCCTGGGGCACCTCTCGCACTGCGAACATGAGATAGGGCAGAAGCAGATCCCAGTCCTTCCCATCTCTAGACACCACCCTCTTTAACATATTTTTTAGAGTTTGGTTAAACCTCTCCACAAGACCGTCTGTTTGCGGATGGTAAGCGGACGTCCGTAACTGCTTTATACGCAACAATTTACACAGTTCCCTCATTACTTTGGACATAAAGGGGTCCCTTGGTCTGTCAGAACCTCTTTAGGCAGGCCCACACGGGAAAACATCTCCATTAACTCTTTGGCAATGAGCCTAGCTGAGGTATGTCGCAGAGGCACCGCCTCCGGATACCAGTGGCATAGTCGAGAACTACCAGAATGTGTTGGTGGCCCCTGGCAGAACTTTGGTACAGGCCCAATTAAATCCATAGCGACTCGCTCAAGCGGTACTTCAATAATTGGCAGAGGTACCAGAGGACTACGGAAATGTGGCTGGGGGCTAGTTATCTGACAGGTTGGACAGGACTTACAATAATCTTCTACCTCCTTGAACACACCGGGCCAATAAAACCGCTGCAGTATGCAGTCCTGGGTTTTCTGCCACCCCAGGTGTCCCCCAAGAACATGTTGGTGGGCAAGCTCCATGACAAGCTTGCGATACGCTGTGGGCACCACCAACTGTTCAACAGGTTCACCTCGGATTTGGTTCACCCGATACAACATATCCTGCAGAACAATAAATCGTGGGAACATTAATTCAGCCCCTGGTTTCTGGGGTTTACCATCAATTTCCAGCACATTCTCCCAGGCCCTGGTGAGGGTTTGGTCCCGGTGTTGGGCGGTCCCAAAATTATCTCCGGAGGCGTGGAGGTCTGCCAACTCAGGACCTGGTGGCAAGTCCTCCATGTCTCCCACCATTCCACTCAGTGGGGGTGTCTCCCCCTCTATCACAGAAGTGGTGGTCACCCCTACCGCAGGCCCTTCGGACTCGGGCTCCCAGGGCTCTGGCCTCCCACAGGAACCAGGCCACTCTGCTAGGGTTACCCCTGTCTCAGGGCTATTAGTCACTTTCACCTCAGGCCATAGTGACGGAAAACCAGGAAGTCTCTCCCAATTATTAGTTCATACGGTAGTTTGGCGGAGATCGCCACTTCACAAGTCCAGGTGCCGGCCGCCGTGGACAGAGACATTTCAGCAGTGGGATAGTCCTTTAAGTCTCCGTGTATGCACACCACCCCAACTTTCCGGCCCGTATACTGGGTGGGCTGTACCAGGGCAGCACTTACCAGGGTTACCAGGCTCCCTGAGTCCAACAGCGCCACTGCCAGGTTATCCCCGACTTGCACCTGGCACAGATGACGACTGTCCATTGTCTCGGGGATGCCGGTCGCACACAGTCTCCGGGCATACATGGAAGCCCGGTACCCATAATTAGTCTCCATGGGTTCCCCCACTGTGGACAGTTGGCCCTTATGTGTCCAGGCTCCCGACACTGCCAGCAGACCACTGGGGACGGATCTGCAAGAGGTACCTCCCGGGCGGGTTTGGCCGGCCGCCGGGACTGGGGTGGAGATTTGCGGGGTTTGACTGGCCCCCTCCCAAAAGAACCCCCCTGCAGGTTTCTGGTGGCCTCATATCGTTCCACCAGGTCGACCATCTCAAGGGCATTGGTGGGGGATACCTGGCCGATCCAGTGTTGAAGGGGGTAAGGCAAGGCCCTCCAAAACATGTCAGCCAGCAGCCGGTCCAGCATAGCAGTCGGACTCAGAACCTCAGGCTGCAGCCATTTTTGCAACCTGTGCAGCAACTCATAGTACTGCGGCCTGGCGGGTTCAGCCACGTTAAAGTCCCACTGGTGGACACGCTGAGCCCGGACCAACACATTTACCCCCAGTCTGGCCAGGATCTCCCCCTTCACCGTGGAATAATCAGCAGCCTGGTCGTCTGCCAAATAAAAAAAAACTTGCTGGGGTCCAGACGCCAGGAACGGAGCGACGACCTCTGCCCACTGTTCTCGGGGTAATTTCTCCCTCACTGCCACCTTCTCGAACACCGCCAGATAGGTCTCAACATCATCCGAGGGGGTCATCTTAGGGATCGCGGCACGGACAGCTTTCCGGGCATCGTGGACGCGGTGGGACACTCCTGCCGCTTGCAACGCCATCACGTGCTGTAGCAGTAGCTGGTTGGTCTCCCGCTGCTGCACGTTAGCCTCTATGAGGGCTTTCACAGCCGCCTCCATTTTGTCGGGGATCACAGGCTGCAACTTTGCCGGCTTAATATAGGACATTCACTTTTGCTCAGCAAAAACAAAGTTCGGCGTTCACGCCAGCCTCACTGCGCATGCCCGCATCCGACACCAAATGTGGGAGTCGCTCTGGTAGACAGCGGTGCGGGTGCAGTTTAGAGGCAAAACAAGGAGTCCAGATTGTGCATCAAACAGTGTTTTATTCACACTTGCACACCAGAAATGAAAACAGTCTCTTGGTGACAGTTCACACACAACAGAAATCATGTGGCAAAACCAAAAACAGGCCAACACAGGGTCCAGTCACCTTGGGTGGTTTAAGTGCGGGTTCACACCTAGCAGTCGGTTCAGCCGCAGGCGATTCCTCCTTCAGGTTGCAGGAAACACCACCTTGCTGAGCTCCGTCCTCCAGCACAGAGAACTCCTCAGCCCTGTTAGCAGGCTCCAGGATAATCACCACCAGACACAGCTGATGGCTGTGTTTTATACCCAGCCCAAAACTCGGACTGGACCGTGGGGAGCAGCCACCCACCCTACTCTTTAGCTGCTCCCAGTAAGAGCCGGCCCGGATCGGCTTTGCAGCCATGCTATTTAAAAGAGTCAAAACAGCACTAGCTGCTGCAGACAAAAACCCGGCTCTCACCTCACCGAGGCCAGCAACCTCGGTGACACGTACCTGCCATCGCATATGACACCTTGCACCTTACCACAACAGCTATGCAGCTTCCAGGCCTCTGTGCTCTCTGCTATGCAGCTTCTACGATGCTTTGATGGGGATTTCCATATCCGTTTTCAGCATTCTCCATCAACCAAACGGTTTTTAACAGCTATCAGATGGATTCAATTCTGTACAACGGCCTTTAAAAAAGTTAATTAAAGCTATGGGGTAGGCCATTAAAATGGGAAAAAAATGAACATGTCCTATTTTTTGATGGGCATTATTCATGGCCTATAAAAGAAGGCATCTGTGTTGGTACCATGCTGATATGTGCCCACATTGCTGACAAAAATGATGTTTTAATATATTCAAATGAGCCTCTAGGAGCAACAGGGGTGTTGCAGTTACACCTAGAGGCTCAGCTCTTTCTGCAACTGCCGTGCCCTCTGCATTTTGATTGACAGGGCCAGGCAGTGAAAACATTATAAATGCCTGGCACTGTCAAAGTGCCAAGGATGCAGCAGTTGCAGAGAGAGCAGAGCCCCTAGGTGTAACTGCAACACCCCTGTTGCTCCTAGAGGATCATGTGCATATATTAAAACATCATTTTTCTCAGCAATGTGGGCATATATGAGCATGGGACCAATACAGATGCCTTTAGCTGCCAAGCGCTTATGTAAACAGTTCAGCCAGTTTCATAGGTACAAATCTGCTGACATTTACCCGTTAACATTAGTCACAGCTCCGCCCTAATGAAGCTAAACCAAATAGCAAGAAATTGAGTAATTAAAAAAAAAATCATAGCAGGTAAGCTTCACATACAGGTTCTGATTAGAATATCATTTTCATGCTTTCCACTAAGTGTTAAAGAGCTTTTGTGAATTAAATTTGTTTATTAAAGAGCTTTTCTGAGTTCTGTTGAAGAGGTTGTCCAGCCAGTGAATATACCTGTATTGTAAGGGACAAAATTGCTTACAAATATGCCATACTCGACTCATGCATCCTGGTTCTGCGCGATGTAGAAATGTGATCGCTCAACCAATCGCCTACTGAGGTGCTTCATTGCTGTGCTGAAAAGGACCAAGTAGTACAGACCAGTGGGTAACCTAGTAAGTGTCAGAATAGAAGAGGTGGGGAGTAGGTGACTATGGCTTATTTAAATTTTTTTTTTCTTTTAGGCCTCTTTCACACTTGCGTTCTGAGGATCCGGCGGGCACTTCCGTCCCGCCGGATCCGTCAGAACACAAGTCGCCTAAAAAGCATTTGAAGACTGATCAGGATCCTGATCAGTCTTCGAAATGCTCTCAGGTTACCATGGCAACCAGGACGCTACTGAAGTATTGGCTGCCATGGTACTCCGCAGCAGTGTACTTACCCGCGCTGCGGCTGCCGGGCGCTCCTTCATTACGTCACAGGTCCCTGTGGCGCATAGATCAATGTGCCGCCCGGACCTGTGACGTCATGAAGGAGCGCCCGGAGGCCGCAGCGCAGGTAAGTACACTGCTGCGGAGTACTTACCATGGCAGCCAGGACTTCAGTAGCGTCCTGGCTGCCATGGTAACTGATCAGAGGCCCAGCTTACACTGGGGCCCTGATCGGAACTGCTGCTGCACATGCGCAGAGCTAAACGTCGGATCCGGTGATGCACCGAAACTACGTTTAGCTTAATTCCGGATCCGGAATAATGCACTTCAATGGGCATTAATTCCGGATCCGGCGGTATGGCATGTCTTCCGGATTTTTGGATGGAGACAAATGCGCAGCATGCTGCGGTTTTGTCAACTTCCAAAAAACGTTCACATACTGAACGGAAGACATCCTGATGCATCCTGAACGGATTTCTCTCCATTCGGAATGCATTAGGATTATCCTGATCAGTATCTTTCCGTCCTAGAGCCCCGAGGACAGAACTCTAGGACGGAAAGCAAAAACGCAGATGTGAAAGGGGCCTTAGACCATTCTAACCCTTTCAAAAAAATTACCGGCCAAACCACCCCTTTAAGAGTACAATATAAAGATGTGGAAAAAAACTGAGAATAAATACATTGAATCTATGTGGTATAAGTATATACAGTAGTTACATAATTACATAGGTTGAAAAAAAAAAAAAAACACGCGCCCATTAAGTTAAACTTTTCTCGAACAACGATACAACCAGAATACAATGACATCTAACATCAATCACATCATCATGTTTCTTACCTCACCAGTACAGACCACACATTTGATTTGTTTGTTTTTTTCCCCTTGGTCCGACGTACTTTCTCTGCAGATTCTTACTAACACTCCAAGTGACTTCACTGGTGTTTGACCATATATAAATGGCCTCATGTCCTACCATTTTTCCAAGATTAGCTGGGTAGTAATTGAAATGTACTATAATTAAATGATAAGCCTAATATGCATAACTTTAGGGGAAGTAGTTTCTTTGGATATCAGACCTCAGATGGTACCCCCCAGTCTTCATCAGACCACAGTTCAGACCCCCAATCTATATCAGACCTCAGATCAGACACCTAATCTTCATCAGATTAGACCCTCCACTCTTTCTAGACTTCAAATGAGATCTCCCTAATTAGAGAGTTAAAAAAAAAAGAAAAAAAATGTACCTCTCGTGCTGCGGATGGCGTGCTCTTTCTGCACTTACCATTCCCTGGTCTTCTGCAGGCGCTGCTCTGCACTGTACCCCACCGTCACACTGCGGGCCTATGTGCACTGCGTCCTGATGCTTTATGCTGTTAGGAGACAGCACAGTGGGTGTCCATAATAAGACCACAAGTGGTGAGCACAGCCAGCTCTATACTCACGGCTCCCTGTGGCTCCTGCATACAGATGAGAGCTTCCATAACGGAAGCAATCTTTAGTACTCACTTTATAAGATGCACTACCATTTCCCTCCCAATTTTTGGCAGTGAATTTTGGCATTTTTTCATCCCATGACTTTATTTTTCTGTAAACATAGCAAGTTGTATTTTTTGCACCATTTAATTTCATTATAATGTAAAGAAACTGTAAAAAAAAAAAAAATAGTGGCATTGTTCGCAGTGCTGTAAAAGTGACATTAAAGTCTTTCTTAATATCTGTCCTGCTCCAAAAACCGGTAGCCCAGTGGAACAAAGGGGTTTATTCTTCCGATTTTTCGGGTCCCATGTAACGGATGATTCAGGCCAATTATAAATCTAAAATAAAACAGATTCATCCTCTACAAGAAATTCAAGATGGAATCCATCAGTTCCACCAACAACCTATTACCTCAGGATTGCTTCATGGTAACAATGAACCTATTTGATACATACTACCATGTTCCCATATAAAGGAAAGACCAGAAGTACCTCAGAAGTACCTTATCCTTCTAAGGCAGGTTGGATGTTAGAGAAGTTTTCCAATGATTAACATGAGGTGGACTTTGAATTGAGTTGCGGTCAAGCTTGTGTACATGCCTTACTGTGGTGCGGCATCCTGCCGGGTGTCCATTGGGTACCCGCGCTGACTTCCATGTGAGCCTGTGAGATCCAGTCCCCTGGATTTCACAGGCAGTAAGGCTGTAAGTGTATTACACTGGTAACACACTTACAGCCAATGCATTATAAATACAGATGTATTGTAATGCATTGTTAAGGGGATCAGACCCCCATAAATTGAAGTCCCAGAGTGGGACAAAAAAATAAAGTTAAAAAAGTAGTAATAAAAATAAAGTTTTACAAAAAAAAACATAAATAAATATAAAAAAGCGTCCTTTTCCCAAAATAAAGTTAAAAATTGTAAAAAAAAAAAAAAAAGGGGGAAAAAGAGAAAAGTAGATGTATTAGGTATCGCTACATCCGTATCGAGAGGCTCTATAAAAATATCACATGATCCACCTAGTCAGGTGAACACCACAAAAAAAAAAAAATTAAAAAAAAAAAACTGTGCCAAAACAGCCATTTTCTGGTCACCTTTTCTCACAAAAAGTATAATACCAAGCGATCAAAAGGGCGTATTTAACCCAGAATGGTACCAATCAAACCATCATCTTATCACGTAAAAAATGAGACCCTACCTAAGAAAATCGGCCAAAAAAAAAAAAAAAAACCTGTCTTAGAAAATGCCAACACAAAAACAAGATTTTATTCTGTTCAAAAAGTTTTCGCTGTGTAAAACTAAAAATAAAAATGATAGCCATATTAGGTAACGCTGCACCTGTAACAACCTGCTCTATAAAAAATATTATCACATTATATGCCCCCTCAGGTGAATGCTGTAAAAAAAAAAAAAAAAAAAAAAAAAGATGCCAAAAACAGCCATTTTTTTTACCTTGCCTCAAAAAAAGTGTAATACCAAGTGAGCAAAAAGTCTTATGTACCCCAAAATGGTACCAATGGAAATGTCACCTCATCCCGCAAAAAATGAGCCTCCACATAAGACAATCACTTAAAAAATAAAAAAACAATGGCACCCGTAATCCAACCCATCAAAATCTGCGCTGCAAAAGCCATATGGAGCTCCTTCCATTCTGAATCCTGCCATGTGCCCCCACAGCAGTTTACCACCACATATCGGGTGTTTCCGCATTCAGAAGAAAATGGGTAACAAATTATGGGGTGCTTTTTCTCCTGTTACCCCTAGTGAAAATTAAAAATTTGGGGCTAAAGCAACATTTTATTGGAAGAAATGAAACTTTTCATTTTTACAGCCAAATGTTTCCAGATTCTGTAAAACGCTTAGGGGGTCAAAGTGCTCAGTTCTGTAAGGGGTGTAGTTTCCACAATGGGGTCACTTATTGAGGGTTTCCACTGTAGGGGTACATCAGCGTCTCTTCAAATACAAAATGGTGCCTAAAACCATCCTAGCAAAATCTGCCTCCAAAATCCATATGGTGCTCTTTTCCTTCTGAGCGCTGCCACTTGCCCATAGGGCAGTTTACCCGCACATATGGGGTATTTCTGTAAACTGCAGAATTAGAGTAATATATATTAAGAACCATCAGAAAATGTGGTGATAAGAAAGCAGGATGCGCTCATACCCATATGCAGTTGTGCATTTCTGTAGGGGAGCACATCCTGCACTTGTAGTCCGTTGCTAATGGCAATCACCAGCAAAAAATGCATACAATGGATGATGCCAGCAACGGACTACAAGTACCACAATGGACATCCTACATAAGATGAAATTTATGTGGATGTGGCAAGAATTCAGAACAAACACAGAACCAGAGATAGGTGCACGCTGCCGTCACACTAAACCCTCACACTGATGTTAAAAATTGAGAGTTAGTTCGACATATCCTACTAGAAGGACGTGTCTTAAGCCTCGGGCACCAGCGTCAAGGTCTCTCAAGTAGCCCGTGGGCCCTAACACTCACCTACCTGCGCCATATGGGCGATATCAGGGGCCAGTGGGCAATTACAGGAGCATTAGGACGACTCACAAACATCTCCTCTGTTACCTCCAGCATGTGGCCATGCTTGCAATGGGAGGTGGGAGGTGTCTATGAGCCCTACCCAAGACTGACTGATATAGCCCAAGGCAAAGCAGGTGCACCCAAATGTGGCCTGAAGATGAAAAACAGGCACATGTTTTAATATATATTAACCACTTCAGCCCCCCTAGCTTAAACACCCTTAATGACCAGGCCACTTTTTACAATTCCGCACTACACTACTTTCACCGTTTATTGCTCCGTCATGCAACTTACCACCCAAATGAATTTTACCTCCTTTTCTTCTCACTAATAGAGCTTTCATTTGGTGGTATTTCATTGCTGCTGACATTTTTACTTTTTTTGCTATTAATCAAAAATTACCGAAATTTTTGCAAAAAAATGACATTTTTCACTTTCTGTTGTAAAATTTTTCAAAAAAAACTACATTTCTATATAAATTTTTCTCTAAATTTATTGTTCTACATGTCTTTGATAAAAAAAATCCAATAAGTGTATATTTATTGGTTTGGGTAAAAGTTATAGCGTTTACAAACTATGGTGCAAAAAGTGAATTTCGGCATTTTGAAGCAGCTCTGACTTTCTGAGCGCCTGTCAGGTTTCTTCAGGTGCTAGAATGTCAGGAAAGTATAAATACCCCCCAAATTACACCATTTTAGAAAGAAGACACCCCAAAGTATTCGCGGAGGGGCTTGGTGAGTTCATGTATCATTTCATTTTTTTCACAAGTTAGCGGAAAATGACACTTTCTGAGAAAAAAAAAAAAAAAAAAAGTTTCAATTTCTGATAACTTCTGGCAAAAAAAAAAAATCTCAGACGGACTCACTATGCCCCTCAGTGAATACCTTGGGGTGTCTACTTTCGAAATGGGGTCATTTGTGGGGTGTGTTTACTGTTCTGGCATTTTGGGCGGGGCTAAATTGTGAGCCGCCATGTAAAACCTAAAGGTACTCGTTGGAATTTGGGCCCCTTTGCGCACCCAGGCTGCAAAAAGTGTCACTCATGTGGTATCGCCGTACTCAGGAGAAGTAGGGCAATGTGTTTTGGGGTGTATTTTACATACACCCATGTTGGATGAGAGAAATATCTCTGTAAATTGTCAACTTTGTATAAAAATTTTTTAAAAGTTGTCGTTTACAGAGATATTTTTCACACAAAGTAATGGTATATATAAAAATACACCACAAAACACATTGCCCTACTTCTCCTAGTACGGCGATACCATGTGTGCCACTTTTGCAGCCTGAGTGCAAAGGCCCTAAAACAATGAGTACCTTTAAGATTTCACAGGGCATTTTTACGCATTTGGATTCCAGACTTCTTCTCACGCTTTAGGGGCCCCTAAAATGCCAGGGCAGTATAAATACCCCACATGTGACCCCATTTTGGAAAGAAGACACCCAAGGTATTCTGTGAGGGGTATGGTGAGTTCATGTAAAATTTTATTTTTGTCACAAGTTAGTGGAATATGAGACTTTGTAAAAACAAAATTAAAAAAACAAAAAAAAACAATTTCCGCTGACTTATGCCAAAAAATAAAAATTCTGTGGACTCACCATGCCCCTCACAGAATACCTACGGGTGTCTTCTTTCCAAAATGGGGTCACATGTGGGGTATTTATACTCACCTGGCATTTTAGGGGCCCCTAAAGTGTGAGAATCCAAATGCATAAAAATGGCCTGTGAAATCCTAAAGGTACTCATTGGTTTTAGGGCCCCTTTGCGCACCAGGCTGCAAAAAGTGTCACACATGTGGTATCGCCGTACTCAGGAGAAGTAGGGCAATGTGTTTTGGGGTGTATTTTTACATATACCCATGCTGCGTGTGAGAAATATCGCTGTAAGCGACAACTTTTTAAATTTTTTATTCAAAGTTGTCAATTTACAGAGATATTTCTCTCACCCAGTATGGGTATATGTAAAATACACCCCAAAACACATTGCCCTACTTCTCCTGAGTGCGGCGATACCACATGAGTGACACTTTTTGCAGCCAAGATGAGCAAAGGGGCCCTAATTCCAATGAGTACCTTTTAGGAGGGCATTTTTACGCATTTTTCTTCTCACGCTTTAGGGCCCCTAAAATGCCAGGGCAGTATAAATACCCACATGTGACCCCATTTTGGAAAGAAGACACCTCAAGGTAATCCGTGAGGGGCATGGCGAGTTCATAGAAGATTTTTTGGCACAAGTTAGTGGAAATTGATTTTTATTGTTTTTCTCACAAAGTCTCCCTTTCCGCTAACTTTTGACAAAAAGTTTAATTTTCATGGACTCATTATGCCCCTCAGCGAATACCTTGAGGTGTCTTCTTTCCAAAATGGGGTCACATGTGGGGTATTTATACTGCCCTGGCATTTTAGGGGCCCTAAAGCGTGAGAAGGAAAATGCGTAAAAATGCCCTCCTAAAAGGTACTCATTGGTTTAGGGCCCTTTGCGCATCTTGGCTGCAAAAAGTGTCACTCATGTGGTATCGCCGTACTCAGGAGAAGTAGGGCAATGTGTTTTAGGGTGTATTTTTACATATACCCATGCTGGGTGAGAGAAATATCTCTGTAAATTGACAACTTTGAATAAAAAATTTAAAAAGTTGTCGATTTACAGAGATATTTCTCACACACAGCATGGTATATATAAAATACACCCCAAACACATTGCCCTACTTCTCCTGAGTCGACGTACCCATGGTGACACTTTGCAGCCAAGATGCGCAAAGGCCTAAAACCAATGAGTACCTTTAGGATTTCACAGGACATTTTTACGCATTTGGATTTTCACGCTTTAGGACCCTAAAATGCCAGGGCAGTATAAATACCCCACATGTGACCCCATTGTGGAAAGAAGACACCCAAGATTCCGTGAGGGCATGCGAGTTCAGCTGGGCACGAAAAAAAAATTTGGCACAAGTTAGCGGAAATGGTTTTTTTTTTTTTTTTTTTACAGTCTCACATTCCACTAACTTGTGACAAAAATAAAATTTTGCATGAACTCACCATACCCCTCACGGAATACCTTGGGGTGTCTTCTTTCTAAAATGGGGTCACTTGTAGGTTTTGTACTGCCCTGGCATTTTAGGGGTCTCCATAATCATTACACGTATGGCCAGAATTAGGAGTTTTGCTATTCTCCTTATATTGACCATACGGGTAATGAGAATTTTTTTCCGTTCAGCCTCTGCGCTGAAAGAAAAAAATGAACGTCACATATTTTTCCATTCACATTGATCAATGTGGATGAAAAAATCTCTAAAAAATGTGCAAAAAAAGAGGAAAAGCTATAAAGCTGCGATCGCTAAGGGACCCTAAGGCCTCATTCAAGCGTCCGCAATTCTGTTCCATAAAATTTTGCGGAACAGAAATGTGGATACATTCAATTCTATGGGGACAGACTTTGTCCCGCTCGGATCCGTAATTGCGGATCCGTAGTTGAAGATCGCAAAAGTATAGAACATGTCCTATTCTTGTCCGCAATTGCGGACAAGAAAAGGCATTTTCTATATAGTTCTGGCAATGTGCGGATCCGCAAAATGCGGAAAGCACATTGCTGGTGTCCGTGTTTTGCGGATCCAGCGGATTTGCGGATCCGTGGATCCGCAAAACACATGCGGACATCTGAATGAGCCTTACAGGGGGTGATCAGTGACAGGGGGTGACAGGGGGTGATCAGGGGGTGACATGGGAGATCAGGGGTTAATCAGTGACAGGGGGTGGTGGGTGGGTGGCGGTGGGGGGTTGTGTGGTGATTGGTGCACTTTGATATTTTTCTCTGGTGGTCCCAAGCAAAGGGACCACCAGAGAAGCGGGCAGCAAGCAGATCAGACGCTGTTCACAGAACAACGTCTGATCTGCGATTTTTTCTGCCATATACAGCCTGCCAGCGCACGATCGGCGCTGGCAGGCTGTAGTATAACTACATGCGAGCGCGCCGATGGCGCGCATTGCGCATGTGCGGGCGCGTCCTCGCGTCGTCTCGCGAGATGACGCGCCGATGCGTCCGATCAGAGCTACAGGGCCGCCGCCAGGACGCAATCCTGCGTGCGGCGGTCCTGTAGCGGTTAAGGTTTAATTTTGCTGTTAAACCTTGCTGTGTTGCAAGAAAAAATGTATTAACAAAAAATCTACCAAAGAAGTGAAATTTTGAAATGTCACCTCCATTTTCCTTTAATTCTTGTAGAACACGTTAAGGATTAACAAAGTTTGTAACATCAGTTTTGAATAATTTGAGGGGTGTAGTTTCTAAAATGAGGTAATTTATGGGTGGTTCCCATTACCTAAGCCTCTCAAAATCACTTTATAACTGAATTGGTGCTTAAAAAAATGGTTTCGAAAATTTTGTTGAAAATTTAAAAAATGGCTTTTAAACTTCTAACGTCCTAAAAAAAATAAAATGACATTTAGTGAATGATGCCAACATATGGGGAATGTTGATTGATAACTAGTTTATGAGGAATTACTATCGGTTTTAAAAGTTGAAAAATTCAAATTTTTTGAATTGTGAATTTTTCCCAATTTTTTAAAATTTTGGACTATATTTGGACTCAAATTTACCACTGTCATGAAGTACAATGTGTCACGAGAAAACACTCTCAGAGTGGCTTGGATAAGTAAAAGCGTTCCAAAGTTATTACCACAAAGTGACACGGCAGATTTGCAAAAATCAGCCTGGGATTTAAGGCCAAAAGTGGCTCGGTACTGAAGGGTACTCACATTAGTGTGCTCCCAGCTTATTCATCTTACTGGCTTCAGATTTAATTCTGCTAGACAGTCAGATAACCTAAAAAAGGCCAGCACAACCTAAACGGACATGCACACTAAAGGCTGTCTGGACAGAGTGCCACAGAGATACAGCATGGTGGGAGAGGAGGCTTTTATGTGGCAGTGTGGGATGAGCAGATAATTGTTTTTACATGGCAGGATGGGTACCCCTAGACAGGTTACCAAAATATACTGTTTTAGCCCAACAGCTCCATTTTTGTCTGATTAGTTGTAATAATATGCAAAGAGTCATGTTAGATTCAAATTAACTATTCTTTATTAGCACTGGAAGAACAGAACAAGTTCAGATCACAAGTGGGGAACAAAACCAAAATTACAAAGAATTTGCACCACTTTAGTAAAGTAAGGGACTACAGAACAAATGCTCCTTATGCTGTTATAAACCCCATCAATATAAATTACAGCGATAGACTATAGTTTAGAAAAAAATATTAACACTTCTTATGGGTAAATCCCCATACAGCCAAGAATGACAGGGTTAACAAGCAAATATCTGCCAAATAGAAACCCTAGAAATCTGTCTTTAATACTGAGGGCTCTGTGAGCGGTAAGTTGTCTTAAAATAACTTCTTTAAATAATACAGTATACAATTGTGTTTTCCAGAGAATGCTTGCCTTCTCTGAAATTCACTAAACTGTGCATACCTAGAAAAATACTTCTAATATCAGAAAAAAAGAATATATAATACTGGTAGAGGGGAATGGGGGGGAAGGGGGGGGGGGGTTGGACACCAGCATGGAACAGTAACCATCAAGGTAAAAAAAAAATGCATCTAGGCAAAAAGACTATCCAGCAGCAAGGAACAGTAATGTTAGTTGATCCTTATTGTCAGGCCTCATGCACACAACAGTATGCATTTAGCAGTTTTGCAAGATACAGCTACTGTCTGTGTTGCATCTGCCTTTTTTGCAGACTCACTGACTTCAATGGGTCCGTGGTCCACATTTTGTGGCCAAGTATAGGACATTTTCTGTATGGAGATATAGATGCGGAAAGCACATGGATTGTCCATGTGCTTTTTGTATCTGTATACCAGTTCTGCGGAAAAAAAAAAAAAATATATATATATATATATATATAGAATATGTCTGCAAAATGCAGACCACGGACCTACTGAAGACATTGTGGCAGCAAGGAAAAAAATGCAAACAGCACATGGACCATGTGCATGAGGCCTAAATCCCACAGGTTCATTGCGTTCTGCAAACAACGAAGCAAATATATGGTTTACCTTTGCAACACAGATAGTAGGTATTACACATAATTTGAGGCACAATTGGTAATTTAATATCTAAGGCAGATGTCCCCATTCTCAACATGTAACAAGTTGTCTATGTAACTGCTTAATAGATTAGTTATTGAGTTTCCACAATAAATAACTATAAATGATCCCATGAGCGCTGCTACAAATTGTTCTAATTCCCAATATACAATGGAAGAGCAATGGAATGTACTGCACCCAATACCAAGTGATGCACCCAATACCAGTGCAATGACAACAGCATGTTTAAAGTTTGGTCTTGATAAACTGAAAACATAACAGGAACACAAAGTTCCATTGTTAACTATGGCAGAAGCTTGTTAGGAGGAGATACTTGGGGTAATGCATTTTAAAAATACAGGAGAAACAGAAAGAGCTTTCTGTGGCCGGCTGCTTACTAACCTTGGAACGACCAAGTTTATGAAGACACTCTTCCTGTATAAGAGGAAGATGTGAAATACTACAGGCCTATGATTGTACTGCATCAAACCCTGATTCAAAGTGGTCAAACAGTTCCAGCTGAGCCATTGAAAGGAAGGAGACCAATGAGTGAAATGGAGAAGAGCATTATAGGGGTGTTACATAGATTCAAATTCATCTATACGTTGCTTGGTATTGCCTTGGCGGATCTGGCGAAGTGTCTTGTACTTGTCTCTTCCAGCACGCACATTTTCAGCATGCAGAAGGTCATTTGCAGTCTTCTTCGTTTCATCTCTGGCCTTTTCCAGCTCTGAGCTTAACAGCTGCAAGGATGAGAGAAAATAATTACAGCATCTATGTCTAGATAGTGACAGATCCGTTTAGATACTTCAGCTGCAAGACGTTACATGAGAGTAAGTGAGATTTCATCAAAACAATCATAACTTTTTTTTTATTATTATTGCATTGTACCGATTATGAGGTAATCATTTTTTCAATTGATCTTTATTATAAATATAAAGCTTTTTTCCCGATACAGAGCTGATATGCTCTATTATCAGGATCCACATACTATTACTTCACATGTAGGGTCTTTGAAGATGGCACCCCCTCCTGAGCGAAGTGGGAGCCATAGCAACCGGGTGCCTGCTGTTTCATACAGGAGGCACCCGCGGCTAATGTCTGACCGGCAGTAATGCTGATCGCAGCATTTAACCTCCCAGATGCATCTGAGCACCCTAAAAGTGTAAAAAATAATAATAAGTTTCTATAAATACATTTTTTTACAAGAACATAAAAATTCAAATCTTCCCCTTTCACTGAAATGAGAATAAAAAATTGGAAAAAAATAAATAAAAAAATGCCCATACTAACAGAATATAAAAGTATTAATCCTATACACAAAGGCGAATTGGAAAAAAGAAAAAGGTCAAAATGGATGATTTGCCATTTTTGGTCACTTCTCCCACTAAAAATTTAATAAAAAGTGATCAACCCAGAATGGTATCAATGAAAAGTACAGATCGCCCCCAAAAAAATGAGCACTCATACAGCTCCGCACACATAACTGACCTGGAGAATAGAGATTCCAAGTTACTTTTACCGCATACGCTGTAATAAACTGGCAAAATTGAGTTTTATTTTTCCAATTCCACCACTACATTCTACGCAATATTAAATGGTGGCATTGGAAAGTACAACTTGTCCGCAAAAAACAAGCCCTTATATGGCTAGGTCAGTGGTCAGCAAACTGCGGCTCTAGAGCCACATGTGGCTCTTTAGCCCCTTGATATTGGTTCTTCCAGGTGCTGGCTCACATGTACAGTGCGATCGTATTTTCGTTGCCCGTGGCAAAAATCATCAGGAGGGGGAGGACCAGGAAGCGGTGAAGACTCTGTACTCAACGCTTCCTGGTCCTCGGCTGTAGGCTATGCAGGGCTGCGCACAGTGTGAGGCGCTCTGTGACGTCAAGCTGTGCATGTCAGTTCACAGCACAGCTGACAGCAGGAGGAACACAGAGCGAGGGTTGTGAGGAGCAGCGGCATCCAGAAGCAGGAGAGGTAAGTGCTTTTTTATTTTATGAAACTTGGGACTGATCTGAGGCAATGGGGTGATGAGAATCATAATGGGGGATATGAGAGGTATCATGGATGATGAGAGGCATCATTGATGATAATGGGGATGATGAGAAGCATCATGGATAATAAAGGGGATGATGAGAATCATAATGGGGGATATGAGAGGCATTATGGATGATGAGAGGCATCATTGATGATAAATGGGGATGATGAGAAGCATCATGGATAATAACAGGGTTGATAGGAGGCATCATGGATGATGATGGGGATGATGAGAGGCATGGGGCCCTTATCTGAGGTCTGATTGGGGGAAATTTACATTTACTTTGGGGTCTGAGATGACGTCTGATCTGAGGGAGGTCTTATTAACATTGGGGGTCTGATTAGTGGTTTAATGAAAAATTTTTTTTTTTCATATTGTCCTCTAAAACCTACGTGCGTCTTATAGGGTGAAACGTTGTGGAGTGAAAGATGTAGTGTCGAGGATTGAGAAAGCTATGTTAAGATGGTTAGAAATACCCTTATTAAGTTAATAACAATGTACCTTCCTATATAGTTTATGTTTAAAAAATTTGGCTCTCAGAAAAAATAAAAAAAAAATAAAAATCGCTGTTTTGTTGATATTTGGCTCAGTTGATTAATACGTTTGCCCACCACTGGGCTAGGTGAACAGAAAAAAAAAAAAAAAAAAAAAAAAAAAAAAATTATGGCTCTGGGAAGACTGGGAGCATAAAACGAAAAACAAGTAAAAAAAAACCTCTGGGTAGAAGGGGTGATAAGAATGTGGCTTAAATAAGTGTCTATAACCTCTTAAGGTATTAAATGACTGGCACAAAGTGAAAGTAGGATTCTCAAAGCTAGAAAAAAGTTAACCCTTTGTGACAGAATGGTTCGATATTTTTAATAAAGACCAATTAAAAAAATGATTTTTAGCCCAAAATGAGTAAAATGCAATCATAAAAATAAATTGTCATGTTATTATGACCAACAGAGTGCTGCTTTAAATAAAACAATGACCTGAAGGTGTTTTTGGACCCTTTCATTCTTCTCTGCCTCTGTGGTTCGGTCTTCTTCACTCCGGTCCTTCAATGTAGCCTCTGCTTTCAGTTCGGCGCTGGCCTCTGCACCATTCTCATCTTGCTCATCGTCATGTTCATTCTCTGCGTGTATTGGCTCCTGTACATGAGGAGTGCTCATCACATGCTTTAGTTCATCCTTGGTCTTCTCTAAATCGACTTGCACTTCCTGGGCCTGGAGAAAGGTTGATTAATTATTATTCCACTGAATATCTCAACAAAACACAAATGTTACACTCTTCCATCTAACACAGGGGTCCTCAAACTTTTTAAACAGGGGGCCAATTCACGGTCCCTCAGACCGTTGGAGGGCCGGACTATAGTTTAACTATGAGCAATTATATATATTTACCAGTATTTCAATGGGAATTATTCCCCCCCTCCCTTGTCACTCTTTCTCACCCCCTTCCCTTGTCACTCTCATTCCCCCCTCCCTCCCTTGTCACTCTCATTTCTCAGACCCTCCCTCCCTTGTCAGTCTCATTTCTCAGTCCCCTCACTCCCTTGTCACTCATTTCTCAGACCCCTCCCTACCTTGTCACTCTCATTCCCCCCTCCCTTGTCACTCATTTCTCAGCCCCCCTCCCTTGTCACTCATTTCTCAGGCCCCCTCCCTACCTTGTCACTCTCATTTCTCAATCCCCTCCCTCCCTTGTCACTCTCATTTATCAGTCCCCTCCCTCCCTTGTCACTCTCATTTATCAGGCCCCTCCCTTGTCACTCTCATTTCTCAGGCCCCTCCCTTGTCACTCTCATTTCTCAGGCCCCTCCCTTGTCACTCATTTCTCAGACCCCTCTCTTGTTACTCTCATTTCTCAGGCCCCCTCCCTCTCTTGTCACTCTTATTTCTTAGGGCCCCTCCCTCCCTTGTCACTCATTTCTCAGGCCCCCTCCCTCTCTTGTCACTCATTTCTTAGGGCCCCTCCCTCCCTTGTCACTCTCATTTCTCAGGCCCCTCCCTCTCTTGTCACTCATTTCTTAGGGCCCCTCCCTCCCTTGTCACTCTCATTTCTTAGGCCCCTCCCTTGTCACTCATTTCTCAGCCCCCTCCCTTGTCACTCATTTCTCAGGCCCCCTCCCTCTCTTGTCACTCATTTCTTAGGGCCCCTCCCTCTCTTGTCACTCATTTTTCAGGCCCCCTCCCTCCCTTGTCACTCATATCCCCCCTCCCTTGTCACTCTCATTCCCCCCTCTCGTCACTCTCATTCCCCCCTATCGTCGCTCTCACCCCCTTGTGGCTCTCATTCCCCCCTCCCTTGTGACTCTCATTTCTTAGGGCCCCTCCCTCCCTTGTCACTCTCATTTCTCAGGACCCCTCCCTCTCTTGTCACTCTCATTTCTTAGGCCCCTCCCTTGTCACTCATTTCTCAGACCCCTCTCTTGTTACTCTCATTTCTCAGGCCCCCTCCCTCTCTTGTCACTCATTTCTTAGGGCCCCTCCCTCCCTTGTCACTCTCATTCCCCCCTCCCTTGTCACTCTCATTCCCCCCTCCCTTGTCACTCTCATTCCCCCCTCCCTTGTCACTCTCATTCCCCCTTGTGACTCTCATTCCCCCCTCCCTTGTGACTCTCATTTCTTAGGGCCCCTCCCTCCCTTGTCACTCATTTCTCAGTCCCCTCCCTCCCTTGTCACTCATTTCTCAGGCCCCCTCCCTCTCTTGTCACTCTCATTTCTTAGGCCCCTCCCTTGTCACTCATTTCTCAGACCCCTCTCTTGTTACTCTCATTTCTCAGGCCCCCTCCCTCTCTTGTCACTCATTTCTTAGGGCCCCTCCTCCCTTGTCACTCTCATTCCCCCTCCCTTGTCACTCTCATTCCCCCTCCCTTGTCACTCTCATTCCCCCTCCCTTGTCACTCTCATTCCCCCTCCCTTGTCACTCTCATTCCCCCTCCCTTGTCACTCTCATTCCCCCCTCCCTTGTCACTCTCATTCCCCCCTTGTCACTCTCATTCCCCCCCCCTTGTGACTCTCATTCCCCCCTCCCTTGTGACTCTCATTTCTTAGGGCCCCTCCCTCCCTTGTCACTCATTTCTCAGTCCCCTCCCTCCCTTGTCACTCATTTCTCAGGCCCCCTCCCTCTAGTCACTCATTTCTTAGGGCCCCTCCCTCCCTTGTCACTCATTTCTCAGTCCCCTCCCTCCCTTGTCACTCTCATTTCTTAGGGCCCCTCCCTCCCTTGTCACTCATTTCTCAGTCCCCTCCCTCCCTTGTCACTCATTTCTCAGTCCCCTCCCTCCCTTGTCACTCATTTCTCAGCCCCCCTCCCTCCCTTGTCACTCTCATTCCCCCCTCCCTTGTCACTCTCATTCCCCCCTCCCTTGTCACTCTCATTCCCCCCTCCCTTGTCACTCTCATTCCCCCCTCCCTTGTCACTCTCATTCCCCCCTCCCTTGTCACTCTCATTTCTCAGGCCCCCTCCCTCTCTTCTGACTCTCATTTCTCAGGCCCCCTCCCTCTCTTCTGACTCATTTCTCAGGCCCCCTCCCGTTCTTCTGACTCTCATTTCTCAGGCCCCCTCCCTTGTCACTCATTTCTCAGACCCGTCCCTTGTCACTCATTTCTCAGCGCCCCCCCTTTTTGTCACTCTTTTTCACAGCTCCCCTCCCTCATCACCTTGTCACACTGCTTATTTATTACTCACCCCCTCCCCTAGTGTAGCGTGGCCGAGCTCTGTGAGGTCCGCGGTACAGAAGCATTTGTTTCCTGTACCTGGCCGGACTGATGGGAAGCGCACAGTAAGTGAGCACTTCCTGTCAGTCCGGCCGGGTACAGGATACAGGAAACAAAAGTTCCTGTACCGCGGACCAGACAGAGCTCTGCCACTCTACACTGTCAGTCCCTCTCTTCATCCGCTGCAGCCCCCTCGCGTTTCCACTGGTAGGAGGTGGCGGCGCCCTGCTGAGCCGTCAGAAACGGCAAAAACACCCGGCGGGCCGGACCATTTTCCTCGGCGGGCCGAATGTGGCCTGCGGGCCATAGTTTGAGGACCCCTGATCTAACAATTGCCTCTAACCAGTTTATAAAAGGCTATGTACTCTTTTGGCATGGAATAACATTAAGAGGAATTTATCACTGGAGTTGTATTTGAAGTGATTTTTTTTTTTGTCTGGAGTTGCTATGGGCACCTGCCCCAAATTTATGAAGGTGGTGCATGACAATAATAATTGCACGTATTTCAGTTAAGGGTGCGCCTGGGGGGTTGGTCGGGGCGAGATACCTGCTGTTGGGCCTTGTGACATTTTATAAAGCTGCACTTCATAAATATGGCATAAAAGTTATCTACACTAATTAAAACTAAATTTTCACTCCACTTCTGAAAATGATTGAGGAGGCGCAGCTCACCAAAATTCACAATATTTTGTGCAAAACCAAGTGTGCAACATTTCCACACAAAAAAAACTGGCATACCAGATTGGATAAATGTCTCCCATTATTTTTACAAGTGGTTACCCAGGTTTTAGCACGCAAACCTTCATTTATTTTCAGGACCCCTTATATAGTCTACCTAGTTTCAGATTTTTCTCATGAGGTTTTGTCCCTCCCAGTAAAACATGCTGGATCTGTGTGTCCAGGTTGCTGTGTTCTTCTCCTGAAAACTGTTTTGTGTGCTTTCTTCCCTATCCACAGCCTATGTGAGCGGTCTTCCTTGTATCCTTTCTACCCTCTTCACATATCTCATGTGTCCAACCTTCTGCTGCCATCGCTAACAATAAAAGCAGAGTGAGCTATCAGAAGCAATACTCTGACAGATTCATGTCAGGCTCAGCAGTACCAGCATCTAGGTGAAGGACATGCATAGACTCTGCGGAAGCCACATGTTAGGAAGTTTTTAATGACGACTGTTTACCAAGTTGCATTTAGGAAGAAAATGAAAAATAACAAATAACATAAAGGTGTAAGTAGTAAAATCCAAAAACAGCAGCACAGTGTGTATACATGACAGGAATTATGTGGTTATGCTTACTTCATGGAAACATATTTCCACATAAATGGTGTCATGCTTTTTGCAAGACACTGAACTAATTGATATTTCAAGAAAACTGATGAAAAGAGATGCAGGTGATTTACAGCACAGGAAAATATGATCTAATAAAGACTTATTACGTTTCTTTCAGCCTGAACGTGTAATTCGGCCACCCCTAACCAAAGTGTTTGCAGTGGGCTCAGAAATATATGAAGACTCATTTTCAAACAGGTTTATTCATTGATGAATTCTACACTGAATGGTCCTGATGCATGAAGCTCTGGATGGCTGGTGAATAGCCACTAAGACTGCAAAGTAAGCAAGGAGGTCGCGGAGTTATGATTTTAGCTAGAATTTTGGGAATTGATATGGTAGGTCACTTTAGGGTTTTTTTTGGATGTAAAATGAACTCTGAACGATATGCAAAGTTCTTAACGGAGCATTTTATGCCATGGTATAAAGAAGAATTGTGCCTTCTGAAATAAAATCATTTTCATGCAAAATCATACACCATCCCATGCAGTAAAAAGCACCATTGACTTTTTGGTAGCTATGGGTATAACAGGTAATAAAATCATGGTTTGGCCACCATCTTGTAACCTCAATCCTACTGCATCCTTAAAAAACTAAAATATAATAAAAAAAATCTGTGACAGCGGCCGCCATATCTCAAAGCAGCAGGTCTGGGTGGCAATACTGGCATCCTGTAATGAAATACAAGCAGAAACTAAACAAGCTCAATGGATTGGAGTTGTTCAAGTCATCTTAAAGAAGGGCTCATATCAATATGTAACAATCTGGAACTTTTTAATTTAAATCGTGTTTTTTATTATCTGTGCAAGAAAGCAAATGACAGATCCCTGTTGGAAAAGATATGAATATTATTATGACACAGAATCTTTTGAAAAGCGAAATTCTGTAGAATAGTTTGAAACAACATATTTCGTATTCTTTTAAAAAACAAAGCCATTGCCATTATGTGCACCTCCATGTGTATAACATCCACACTGTAATAGAAGCGGACACATGTGAACTGTTAAGGAAAAACAAATAAAAATGGCACGTGCAGAATAACGTGGACCATGGTGTACAGTAGTTACCTTTTGCTGCCATTCTTCTGCTTCACTTTCCTTTTTCTTACGGGCAAGTTCCAGTTGGCTGATTTTACTTGTCAGATCAGCAAGCTCTGCAGACTACAAAGCACAAAAAAATAAATAAAATAAAGGATGTCAAATTACAGAACTATTGGCAGTAAGATAGACATGCTGAATGGAGATTTATGATGCCTATGTTTTGCAGAAACATTCAACCACTCTATGTCTACACCTCCACCATTCAAACAAAGAGGACAGCTCCTAAGGCTTCATTCACCTCTGTTGTAGACGCCACTAGGAGCCTCTGTCACGGTTTCTATTTTGTAATAAAATGCTGGGCCCCATTAGAGAAACCCAACAGATGCTGTGAGTGTCTTGCACTAGAACCAGCACGTCTGATTTTCATTGTTCTGCTCCTTTATTGGATTAATAACACAATACTATCCATAATGATGCCTACATTTAACGTGGCAGACCCCCATGTCAGCTTGGTGGAATCACTACAGACTAGACTTCTAGAATCAGCGGAGAGAAACAGGAGCTCATTAATTTGAGGACACCCTGGCACAAGCTCTATACTGAATGGACTCCACCACTCAAATTTACGTTGGAGATGTTCAATAGATATTTTACCAAAATGACTGGGATAGTCCTCATGCACACAACCTTCTGTATTTCTGGCCTGCAAATTGGGGATCAGCAAAATATGGATGCCGTCTGTGGTGCATCAGTATTTTTTGCAGCTCCATTGACAACTGGTAGCCAAGTATAGGACATGTTTCATCCCTTTGCGGAATGGACATACGGATGCGGAAAGCACACCGATTTCATGTGCTTTCTCTGCATCCATATGTCTATCCTGCAAAAAGATAGAACATATTTATAAAACATAGACCAGTCATACTGAAATCAATGAGTACGCAAAAAAAATGCAGACGGCACACAGACAGCATCCGTATTTGTGTGCATGAGGCCTTAAAGGGTTATTCCCATCTCAGACACTGGGCGCATGTTTAAAATTAAACCCCCCATGGCTTACAGCTACTGTAAAAATGGCAATAAATGACAAAAAAGGGCATTTAAAAAATACAAATCTAAGGGGTCAGAAGTAGCCTTTGAAGTTTACAAAGGGCATAATAAAATCTGTAAAAAGGAGATAAAATTTGCAAAAATACAAAACGAACAGCAGGTGGCAAGAGAGCAAAACAAATCCCCAAAAATTATTTAAATATATAAATGCTAAAAGACAAAGCTCTGAGCAGGTAGGTAGTCACTGAGGATAAGAAAAAGGCAGAGCTACTAAATGTTTTTTTTAGCTCTGTATATACAAAAGTAGAGAAAGGAGCTGATATCTGTGGTGCTGGGGCTGTTCGTACATCCAGTAATATACTCAATTGGCTAACTGTAGATATGGACGAAGAGAAGTTAAATAAGGTAAATGTGAACAAGGCTCTGGGTCCAGATAGATTACACCCAAGAGTTCTTAAAGAGCTCAGTTCAGTCATTGCTGTGCCTCTGTTTAAAATTTTTAAAAATTCTCTAGGGACTGGCACAGTGTCAAGTGATTGGTGCAAGGCAAATGTGGGGCCCATATTCAAAAAAGGATCAAGTTCCTCCACAGGTAATTATAGACCAGTTAGTTTAACTTGTGGGAAAAATGTTTGAAGGACTCTTAAGGTACTATATAAAGGAGTATGTGACTGTAAATAATATTATAAGTGATAACCAACATGGGTTTACCAAGGACAGAAGTTGTCAGACTAATCCGATTTGTTTTTATGAGGAGGTGAGAAGTAGCCTAGACAGAGGGGTGGCTGTGGATGTAGTGTTTCTGGATTTTGCAAAGGCTTTTGATACTGTCCCTCATAGACGTTTAATAGGTAAAGTAAGGTCTATAGGCTTGGAAAGTATAGCTTGTAATTGAATTGAAAACTTATTGAAGGACTGAGTCCAGAGAGTTGTGGTCAATGATTCCTATTCAGAATGGTCCTGGGTTATAAGTGGTGTACCCCAGGGTTCAGTGCTGGGCCCTCTATTATTTAATTTATTTATTTATTAATGATATCGAGGATGGGATTAATAGCACAATTTCTATTTTTGCAGATAGTGCTGTGTAGTACTGTGCAGTCTATGGAAGATGTCCATAAACTACAAGCTGACTTGAACACACTGAGTGATTGGGCATCAACTTGGAAAATGAGGTTCAATGTAGATAAATGTAAAGTTATGCATCTTGGTAGTAAAAATCTCTGTGCATCATATGTCCTAGGGCAGAGATCAGCAACCCCCGTCACTCCAGTTTTTCAGAAACTACAGAATGCTTCATTCACTTCTCTGGGAGTAAGAACAGCCGAGCATTTTTTCGTGCTGGGAGTTGTAGTTTCAGAGCAGCTGGAGTGCCGAAGGTTGCTGATCCCTGTCCTACGGGATGCAACAGTTGGAGAGTCACTAATAGAGAGAATTATTTGGGTGTCCTTGTAGAGCAGGAGTGGGGAACCTTTTGCTGCCGGGGGCCATTTGGATATTTGTAACATCGTTCGGCGGCCATACAAAATTCTCAACTTAAAAATTTGACCGCTATATGTGGTCAAACCTATAACTGACTTAGGGGTGAGTAGAAATTGCTCTTCAATTTAAAAAAATCTAGAGCGTTGTATTTTTGCAGCACAAAATGGTGCCTGCACTATATATATTACATATAGTACAGGCGCCATTTTGACCACACATAGCAGTCTAATTTTTAAGTTCAGAATGTTATTTATTTAGTTCTTTAGGCTCCATTCACACGACCGTATGATGCTGTCCCATTCACTTCTATGGGGCCCTTTTCTTCCATTGCACAGCTCAGCAAAAAAAATGAAACGCGTCCTATACTTGTCAGTGAAAATCAGGACATGACCCTATTGTAGTCTATGGATCAGCCAAAAAACTGAATGAAATCCTTTTTTTGCGGACGTGCAGAACTGTCCGCAAAAAAACGGATTTGCATTTTTGCGGACAGCACACGGTCATCTGAATGAGCCCTTATTTGGCATTAATGGCAGCCAAGCTCATCCTAGGAGGTCCAGAGAGGGGATCCCACAGCTTTCACTCTGCTACTGTCCCTGCCTCTTCCTTCACAACTGTACCTGCCTTTGTCCCTTTCTCAGTCTCAGATCTGTCTCCCCACCTCCATCAGCCTCCTATCAGACCCCCAGCCTACATCAGCCTCAGATCAGACCCCCATAATCAGCTGCTTATAATGCTACCAGGATATTGGACTCGCTGGGCAGGGACGTAATACTACCACTTTACAAAGCGTTGGTGTGGCCTCGTCTGGAATATGCAGTTCAGTTTTGGGCACCAGTCCATAGGAGGACGCACTGCAAGTGGAAAAACTAATAAGGGGCATGGAGGGTCTAAGTTATGAAGAAAAATTAAAAGAATTAAATTTATTTAGTCTTGAGAAGAGACGTATAATGGGGGACATGATTAACCTATACAAATATATAAATGGGCCATACAAAAAATACGGTGAAAAACTGTTCCATGTAAAATGCCCTCAAAAGACTGGAGAAGAAAAAGTTCAGTCTCCAGAAGCATCAAAGCTTCTTTACTGTAAGAACTGTGAATCTGTGGAATAGACTTCCTCAGGACGTGGTCACAGCAGGAACAGTGGACAGTTTTAAAAAGGGTTTAGATGAATTCTGAAAAGTAAATTACATTAATGCTTGTGAAAATGTGTAGAAATCGGTCTCACTTCCTTCTGGGATTCGCACCTATCCCTTGGTTGAACTTGATGGACTTATGTTTTTTTTCAACCATATTAACTATGTGACCATGTTATAGAGCAGGAGGAGATGAAGGGACAACTGGTGAAAAAGAAACTCAGGCACTTTCATACAGTACCTGTCATTTAAATCCCTGCACTCAGTATTCACATAAGGTATAAGCAATAACCAGATACGGAACTGGTGAAAAGCTGCACCCAACATACAAATCCAGCAAGAATACAAGAAAACTAGACGAGTGACTGGAAAATCTATGTGAGATCCAGCAGTTCTTAGGCTAGGGCTAGACAGACCTTGGCCGCAACACTCATGGGGCGACCAATAATCGCTTTGTAGCAGAGCAGCCATTAAAATGAAAGGGGTCGGGATGCGACTTTCAAACTGCCTCAACAGTGACCGCTGAGTCACGAAAAAAACTTGAACTCTGCCTGATTTTTTTTGGTTTGCAATTCTAGTGTCATGGTAATTAGAGAGTTGTGCTGCAACCCCATTCATTTCTTTGGCTCTATCGCTACACAGCAATCCTGGTTGTGAACGGGTGTTTCGGCCAAGATGACAGTGTAGTTCCAGCCTTATGCTACAGTACGCACCAGCTGCTCCTGATTTTTTATTTGGTCCTGTGATTGTCTCAATAGGGCTTCTTTGGCTTCCTCAGCAGCCTGGCGGTCTTTAGCAAGTTTTTCGGCCTCTTCCTGAGACTTTCTACGCTCCTCCTCCAATTCCAAGGCTTTTCGGGTCTGCTCCTCCAGTTCTGTGGGACCAAAAAAATTAAAAAAAAACTTAGGAAGATGAAGAGTATTGCTCAATTTAATTCTTAAAATACAGACTGACGAAAGCCTATATGTCTATATGTGTCCCAGAAAACAATCCATTTTCCCCTCCTCATAAAACTGTGCCTGACTCTACGGCAGAGGGCTGTAGAAGGGGATAAGGAACCTCCCCCACTGCTCCTGCTGCAATGGGAAGCCAGGTACAATAAGCCCCATCCCCTCAGCAACATCACTGAAAATTAAAGAAATAAGGATAAAATCAACATCTGTCAAAATCAAAATCCTGCAGAATGACAAACACTGAAGGCAAGTTTTTCCATAGTTTTATTAAAACCTCCCTGATGCGTGCCGTACACATTTGCTGGTCAATGCTGACTGGCCAATCACATATTCCTCACTGTAAAAGAGAGGGGGATGCAGGTGGCTGAAAAACGGAGGAGACTACAGCACAGCACCAATCACCTCCAAGGTTACAGGGTGAAAATCGCTATGTATACTATACCATCAATCACAGCACACGAGGGGCATGTAGAATAGCAAAGGCCTCTCTGCACACTACCATTCGAATCTGGAACAGCGCGCAGAGTGGGATTTGTGCTGCATTTGGGCCTCACTAGGCCTTGTGGTGCACCACAGTAGACAAAAAAGGGTTAATTACTCTTACCGGTAATTGGATTTTCCAATAGCCTCCCCAACGGTAGTTAACTGGAGGGTGTCCCCACCCCTGGACAGGAAACAACACTGGAGATCCATAATAAAAAGACCGCCTCTCCTTACCAAAGCCAGTGAATAACCAAGGACATGGACATGCCGCCAGAAAAAACAAAATTGTTATTATATTCAACACAAAAAGTACAACCGTACAGGGTAATTACATTCTTACCAACAATTGCGAGAGAAAAAACATAATAAGCAGAACAAAAAAAGGGAGGGAATCCCAGTGCCGTTGGGGAGGCTATTGGAAAATCCAATTACCGGTAAGAGCAATTAACCCTTTTCCCCGGCGCCTCCCCAACGGCAGTTAACTGGAGGAATAACAGAGAATAGTATGACCCTTAGGGGGGGGCACTGCAGAAAGGACTCCACGTCCGAAGGACAAGTCCTGATTCCGTGATATATCCAGTCTATAATGCCTGAAGAAAGTCATCTGGCTTGCCCATGCTGCCGCCCTGCAAATCTGATCGATTGATATGGCAGATTTTTCCGCCCAAGATGCCGCCATCGCCCTAGTTGAGTGGGCCCTTAGCCCAGAAGGAGGGACAATGTTCCGCTGAGTGTAAGACAGAGAGATGGCATCTCTTAGCCACCGAGCAATTGTGGCCTTCCCGGCTGGGCAACCCTTATTGGGACCTTGGAACTGGAGGAACAGGTGGTCAGAGCGCCTAAACTCTTTTGATCTGTCTAGGTAGGATAGCAGGCAACGTCTTACGTCTAAATTATGATATTTTCTTTCCTGATCTGTAGATGGAGGATCACAGAAGGATGGTAGCACCACACCTAGATTGCAATGAAATTGAAGACTATCCGATCCTCGAGGATTTTTAAATATGGCTCTCGACAAGAGAAGGCTTGAATTTCTCCAATTCTTTTTGCCGTTGTTATCGCCAACAAGAAGGCTGTTTTGAGGGACAGGAGCTTAATGGGAATAGACTGAAGAGGCTCAAAGGGGGGGTCCATCAAGACAGAGCACTAGGCTCAGATCCCATGTGGGTACTATGGGCCGAACTGATGAACCTTTAAGAAATCTTTTGACTAAAGGATGGTTTGAGAGATTAACATCTAAGTATACGTTAAGAGCAGACATCTGTACTTTAAGGGTAGATGGTCTAAGACCCTTTGCCAAGCCTGCTTGCAAAAAGTCCAGAATGACTGGGATACTGTGGAGAGTATGAAGACTTCTTTCCCCTCAGCGAAGGCCAGAAAAGCTTTCCAGGATCTCTCATATATTTTAGAGGTGTCTAGCTTACGGCTACGTAAAATAGTTGATATTACCGGTTCAGAGAGCCCTTTACGTCGGAGATTTTGGCGTTCAAATTCCAGGCCGTCAACTTTAGTTGTTTGATGCTGGGGTGACTTATTGGGCCCTGGAATAGAAGATCTGGAAGTGACGGGAGGATCCAGTAATCTCCCTGAGAGAGACTGAGAAGTAGAGGGAACCACGTTCTCTTCGGCCAGTAAGGGGCCACTAAGATGACACGAGCCTGCTCTTCTATTATTTTCCTCACCACTCTGGGTATTAGGCTGAAGGGAGGGAATGCGTAAAGAATGCCCACTGGCCACTTGGCTGACAGGGCATCCAGAATGTCTGGTTGATCCAGAGGGGATAAGGAGCCGAACCTTCTGACTTTTCTGTTGTCTTTGCTTGCAAATAAATCTATGACTGGCCTGCCCCATTTTGTTGAGATTTGTTGAAAGATGTCTAACTTTAGGGCCCAGTTCCCTTCTGTCACTGTCTGCCTGCTTAGGTAGTCCGCTACCTGATTTTCGCTTCCTTTTAAATGGACCGCTACAAGGGAGGTTAGGTGCTTTTCCGCCCATAGAAAGATCTTTCTTGAAATGGCTTCCAAACCCTTGCTTCAAGTGCCCCCCTGTCGATTGACGTAGGCCACAGTGGTTGAATTGTCCGATAGGATTTTTACCTGCTGTAAAGGCATTTTCTCGTGCAGAGCTGTTAGTACTCTGTATACTACCATCAGCTCCTTCTGGTTGGATGAAGCAGACACCATGGACACGTCCCATAGACCCTGAACCATCTGGCCCACTGCATGACCTCCCAATCCGTGCTGCTGGCGTCCGTGGTGACTACCACGAGATTTTGATGGTGCCAGTGGACCCCTAACCGCAGGTTTTCCTCTAGTCTCCACCAGGCTAGCGACTTCTTTACATTGGGTGGCAAAGACACTTTTTTGTCCAGTCCTGGTTTGGTGCCATCCCACACCCGTAAGAGGAAGGATTGTAGCACCCTTGTATGGGATTGCGCCCATCTTACCGCCGGTATGGCTGAGATTAGAAGGCCCAGCACTGACATGATGTTTCTGATTGTAGAGGACTTCTGGGAGCAGAAGTAAGATATCTTTTGGATTATTACCGACTGCTTCTTTTGCGGAAGAAAGGACATTT
The DNA here is from genome assembly GCA_033119425.1 of Bufotes viridis. NCBI lineage: Eukaryota > Metazoa > Chordata > Amphibia > Anura > Bufonidae > Bufotes > Bufotes viridis. The sequence goes on along the minus strand of CM065597.1, from coordinate 117,586,398 downwards.
GTTGGTCGGAATCCAGTAGAATGCCTAGGAAAACTTTCTGCTTGGTAGGGACGAAGTCTGATTTTTTTGTATTTATGAACCATCCTAGAGAAAGGAAAACTCGCTTTACCTGTTCTAGATGTTGTAGGGCTAGATCCTGAGATCTGGCTGCAATAAGAAAATCGTCCAGGTACGGTATAAGTATTCCTTGAAGGTGCAAGTAACTGGTTACTTCCGCAATTAGTTTGGAAAAAATTCTTTCACCACGCCGTAGACTCGCTTCCACGCCTGTTTCTCTTACTTCCGGGTTTTTAAATTCCCCGCCATGAGCTGCGGCTGCGTGTGACGTCATGACGCACGCCGCGCCGCTGACGTCATCACACAGGGACCTTCTCCTGCCGCAGAGAAGGCCCCGCCTGCCGGGACGCAGAGCGTCCGATCCGGATACCCTGATCAGGGTGAGGAAGCCCGGGGCTGCCTGAGATTTAGGACTTATGCCAAGGGAGGAGAAGGGAGCGCCGCATCCCCGGACCCTCCCACCAGGGGAAGCAAAGGAATGCTAGGCCGTGCGCTCCTATGGAACTCCTACAGGAAACGCTTCACTGAAGTGCGTCCACACCGTCCGGGGACAGGAAACAACACTGGCTTTGGTAAGGAGAGGCGGTCTTTTTATTATGGATCTCCAGTATTTCCTGTCCAGGGGTGGGGACACCCTCCAGTTAACTGCCGTTGGGGAGGCGCCAGGGAAAACTACTGTTTGTGAACTGCTGCAGTGATGTCAACTTCATGGTAAGGACTTAGGAATTTTAGTGAACAGCAAACTAAGCTGTAGAAACCAGTGTCAGGCAGCTACTGGCAAGGCCAATAAGATAATGGGTTGCATCAATAGGGGAATAGGTGCCCATGATGAGAACATAGTCCTACCACTTTACAAATCACTAGTCAGACCACACATGGAGTACAGTGTACAGTTCTGGGCTCCTGTGAACAAGGCAGACATAGCAGAGCTGGAGAGGGTTCAGAGGAGGGCAACTACAGTAATAACTGGAATGAGGCAACTACAGTACCTTGTTCACGAAAAGAGTTCAAGAGGGGCCTGGATGTATTTCTGGAGTGTAATATTATCATTTTTTCCCCCTCTGGATCAACTTTGAGGATAAGGGTACTTTCACACTTGCGTTATTCTTTTCCGGCATAGAGTTCCGTCAAAAGGGCTCTATGCCGGAATAGAACTGATCAGGCATATCCCCATGCAATCTGAATGGATAGAAATCCGTTCAGTTTGCATCAGTATGCCTTCCGTTCAGTCACTGTCAGGCGCTCTGGCCGGACATAATACCGCAGCATGCTGCGGTATTATGTCCGTCCAAAATGCCTGATCAGTCGCCGGCATTAATTTAAATTGACTTGCATTAGTGCCCCCTCAGATCCGTCCTTCCAGTCTGCGCATGCGCAGACCGGGAAAACAGTGAAAAAGACTGCAAGACGGATCCGTCCATTCGCATGACAAGCGGAGAGACGGATCCATTCTTGAGATGCATTTGTAGACTGATCCGCATCTCGGATCCATCTACAAATGCTGTCAGTTGTCACACTGAACGGCGCATCCGGCAGGCAGCTCCGACAACAGAACTGCCTGCCAGATCACACTAACGCAAGTGTGAAAGTACCCTAACAGGCTGAACTGGGTGGACAGATGTCTTTTTTGAGCCTAACATACTATTGGGTCATTTAACTGATGTAAAGTAGAACTGGCTTAGTAGCCCATAGCAACCAATCAGATGTCACCTTTCATTTTCCAAAGGAGCTGTCAAAAACGAAAGGTGGAGTTGGATTGGTTGCTGTGCACAACTAAGCCAGTTGTAAAAGGTTTTTTTACAGTAGAAATTAATTTCTGAAGTTATTACCCGAAGTCCCGCGAGACTTCGCAAAGTAATAACTTCGGCTCATAGGAGCCAATATATTCTATTCTAATACCGTACGGAGAGTTGCTCCGTACAGTATTCTAATGAAGTTTTATGCAAATCGACTTCGGATGTTGCATCCAAACTCAATTCGCTCATCCCTACTTGTAACATCTGGAGATGAGTGAATTTCCACTTATGAAATTCGTTCACACTTCGTTTGGTGGTAAAAGGTTAGTTGCGTTATGGATTCCGTTACCATGGACCATAACGCAATTCTATGACGGAATGCCTTTAGAGGCATTCCGTTATTCATTCCATCATAATAGAAGTCTATGGGCTGCAAAATGGATCTGTTCCGTTTCCGTTAGAGGACTCCCCTGCATAACGTAAACGGGACGGATATGTTTTGCAGCCCATAGACTTCCATTATGATGGAATGAATAACGGAATGCCTCTAACAGACATTCCGTTATGGTCCGTGGTAACGGAATCCATAATGCAATTCACCTTTTACCACCAAACGAAGTGTGAACGAATTTCAAAATATGAAATTCGCTCATCTCTAGTAACGTCCTAAAGATATATAATGACATTTACAAAATGATGCCAACATAAAGTAGACATATGGTCAGGGCCGGCGCGTCCTATAAGCGGACTAGGCCGCCGCGTAGAGCGCCCCTTGGCAAGGGGCGCTGCTAGGAGCGCCGGCCCTGCCTAATGCTGCAGCCGCCCGAGCGCTTTGAATTGAGCCTCAGACGCCTGCAGCACTGCCCGGGCTGGCGCGTCCATGAGGGCGCACCGCCCGGGCTCAGCAAGAGGAGAGGAGCTGACAGGAGGGAAGCGCTCAGCGCTCCCTCCTGTCACTCCATTGTAGCGCGGCCGAGCTCTTTATGGCCGCGGGTACAGGAGCATGTGTCTCCTGTACCCGGCCCGACTGACATGAAGCGCGCACACAGTGTGCACTTCCTGTCAGTCCGTCAGGGTACAGGAAACTAAAGCTCCTGTACCCCTGGACCATAAAGAGCCTCGGCCACGCTACACTGGGGGAGGGGGAGAATGACAAGAGTGGGGGGAGAAGAATGACAAAGGGGGGAAGAATGACAAGGGGGGAAGAATGACAAGGGGGGAAGAATGACAAGGGGGGAAGAATGACAAGGGGGGAAGAATGACAAGGGGGGGAAGAATGACAAGGGGGGAAAGAATGACAAGGGGGGAAGAATGACAAGGGGGGAAGAATGACAAGGGGGGAAGAATGACAAGGGGGGAAGAATGACAAGGGGGGAGAAGAATGACAAGGGGGAGGAAGAATGACAAGGGGGAGGAAGAATGACAAGGGAAGGGGGTGAAGAATGACAAGGGAAGGGGGGTGAAGAATGACAAGGGGGGGGGTGAAGAATGACAAGAGGGGGGAGAGAATGACAAGAGGGGGGAGAGAATGACAAGAGGGGGGAGAGAATGACAAGGGGGGGGGGGAGAACTGGCATTAGTTAAAGGGGTTCTGCAGTTTATTTAAACTGATGATCTATCCTATGTATGCAGTAGCGCCTCGCCCTTCTTGCTGTTTACCGCAGGCGCAGTGACGTCACGACTAGTATCACTGGCCTTGGCGGAGTTAAGCTCTGTTCACTTGAATGAAGCTTAGCCCCACCCAGGCCAATGAAACTAGTCGTGACGTCATTGCGAGAAGGCTGAGGCGCTACTGCCAGCGCCGCTGCCTTCTGAAACAGCTGATTGGCGGGGGACCCCTGCCGATCAGTTTAAATAAACTGCAGAACCCCTTTAATATGGCAGATCATATGGGTGGGGCATTGTGATGTCACATGGGGGGGGGGGGCGGCGGCAAACTTTTCTTTTGCCTAGGGCGGCAAAAATCCTTGCACCGGCCCTGCATATGGCGAATGCTAATTAAGATATTTTGTTTGGTATTAAATCTTAAAGGGTTACTGCCATCTTTTACATTGAGGCATATTGCTGGCATATGTCCCCAATTTTCGGCGTTCCTACAAAAAAGAATAGAGAGCAGCCATGAATGTATGGTGCGCCCTCTTTCAGTTTGCGGGCTCCGTTCCAAGTAAAGATGTGGGTCCCACAGGTGGGAACCGCATCTATCATACATCGGGGGCATATCCGAGCGATATGCTCACAACGTCCAAGAGGTGAATACCCCTTTAAAAGCAGAGAAATTCAAATTAAAAAGATAAAACATACCAACCTAAATTTACCTCCAACATTAGTAATCAGGCAAAATGTGTTACAAATTTTTTTTTTTAGAATCACTTGGATAAGTAAAAGCATTTAAAAGTTTGCAAAATGACACTGTGTCAGGATGGTGAAAAATGGCTGTGTCTGGAAGGGCTTAATACATTGCCACAAAATGACTGGATGCCTACTGTCTAACAATCTTACCTTCTTGGGCTTTTCTAGTCTGCTCCTCTATCTGTCTTAGACGTTCCATCAGTTCTTCCTTCTCATGCTCAATCTTTTCTTTCTCTTTCTCAGCCAGCTCTCTCTTCTTCTTCTCATTCTCCAGGAGGGCTCTATGTGGGAGAAATAAGAATTAGTAAAAATCCCGAGACTAAAATGAAAAGAGGCTGCTGGTAGAGTGGGAATATCAGCCACACCTCTCCATCTGCTTCTGATGCTTCTCTTCTCTTGCTTGAGCTTTCATTTGCTGTACTTCAATGGTGTCTGGCTTCCTACGACGCATGTACAACTCATGGTTGCCCATGCAGAGTGCCAAAATTCGCTTGTTGATTCGTAATCGGGGTGCATAGAATACAAAGTCCTGAAACAGGGGAACAAGCATGTTAAGTTGAACTGCAACTATTCTTAAGATGCTATTGCACAGTTAGTGCCTATACCATATACAAAACTTGCACTCCAGAATTTTGACTTCACAAAAGTCACAAAATAGGGTGTTGCAACATGTTTGCCCATTTAGGCCCAAAAACATTCAACTTGTATTTTTACACCACTCACTCCACCTTTGAAAAGGTTGGAAAAGCGGATAAGTCATCCAGTTCAGATCAGCCGTTTGAAGGGGCCGTGGCACTTGTGTGAACGCTGCATCCTATTCAATGTTTACCTGCACATCATCTACTTTGTAGTTCTGGTGCATGTAATTACGGCTTCCTCGCCTATTCAAAGGAAAGGGAAGAACAGCTGGAATTACATAGCACCACCACTACAATGCTGATGGTGTGCAGGTAGACACTAAAGAAGAAACAGGGATCAGATGTGCTCTTTTTAACATATGTAATACAGAAAACCGGGCAACCACTAATTGCTACAGTTTCACTCCAGATTTATCACTGAAAGTTTTTAAAAATTTGCAAAAAAAAACTGTACTTCATTGTACCATAGAAACATCTGACAATGCGATCTAAAAACTCTGAAGCAGCGAACTTTGTGAGAACCAAAATGTGTGTCAAGACTGAAGAAAACTATAGGGTAATTTTCCATGCAGAAATACATCTATATTAGGTGTATTCCTGGCGCAGATTGCAGTGCAAAGGTTATTTGCGACACAATCTGCGACTTTTACCTGCTTGCGCCAGGTCTAAAAAAAGTGCGCATAGCATAGACATGGAAAGGGATGGGGCGGCAGGCCCGTCTCATTCACCATTTTCTACACATGTTTTAAGCGTAGAACACAGTGTGCTGTCTGCATCTTTTGCGGCCCCATTGAAATGAATGGGTATGCATCCGCTCCACAAAATTGTGGACCGGATGTGGATTGAAATATATTGTTGTGTAAATGGGCTCTTATATGTCTCATGGAGGTTTTTTCCTTCATCTTGATTAACAAAGAGATGAATTTGGGCTGGTAGTAGGATGACAGACGAGCCATGCAGACTATGTAGTAGTGAGAGAGGTACTGGGCTAGGGGTTGGGCGATATGGCGATATCGACGATATGCGATATGAATTTATGCCACGATATCGATTTCGTCTATATCGCCATATCGTGGTAGAACATGCTATGCGCCGCTCTCGGCGCATACCATGTTCTCCTGAGCCGGCACAGTGGAGGAGGGAGTCCCTCCCTCCCCACTGAGAGCCACCAATGAGAGAGGAGGGACTGTAGCCACTGCCACCAATGAGAGCGGAGGAGGGGAGGGACTGTGGCCACTGCCACCAATGAGAGCGGGGCAGTGCAGAACGTCACAGGCAGGGAGAAGGAACGCCCAGGGAGAGAAGCTGATGTCTCCTCTCTGGTGTTCCCACCATGTGACGGGGGCCAGAGCAGGCGAACAGAGCCCCGCACAGATATAATGGTAAGTGCCCCCTATGTGCTGCTACCTAATGAAAGGTCCTATAGGCCTGTATGTGCAAGCCATATCCCATACCCGGCTTTTATGACTGCCTGCTGCGATCCGCCACAATTAACCCCTCAGAACCGGAGGGGTTAATTGCGGTGGATCACAGAGTGCAGTCACAGAGGCCCAGTATGGTATATGGCAGGCACATGCAGGCTACGTTTCTATTCACTCATTGGTGGCACAGTGCCCCCCCCCCCCCCCGATCATTCGTGGCAGTTGTGATCGGAGCCCCAGCAGTGTAATGCTGGGGCTCCGATCGGTTACCATGGCAGCCAGGACACTACTGATGTCCTGGCTGCTATGGTCAGCTCCCTGCTGCTGTGTGCACAGAGCACAGGGACAGTGTCAAGTCCTATTTACCCTGACAGAGATCTATCAGGGTGAATAGGACAAGAGTTCTAGCCCCTAAGGAGGCTAAATAGTTATTAAATAAAAAGTTAAAGGGAAAAAAAAAACTAAAATTTTAACAACCCTCCCTCCAATATAGAAAATATATATCACATATCGCACATGCTTCATATTATATCGCAATATAAATTTTAGGCCATATCGCCCCCCCTATACTGGACTAACAAACCTCTGTACTGGTAGGTAATAGTAGGTATGTAAGACGATGAGAGAAATGTATTATTCCCCTACACCTGGTTCTGCGATTTAGTCGCAACTGACATTTTTACACTTCCTTTACCAGTTTCCAAAAGGGTGTGTGGCGAGGAGCCCTGGAACATTTATTATTTACACCAGAAACTGGCATAAATGATGACTGGAATCTATGGCAGCTACGGGCTGGGGTAGATTTCAGTTTGGCACATGGACTGCTTGCACCTTGTAATAAATTAACAAGTATTATCAAGGCTGGCGGAGCCTATGTCAGTTTTGGTAAATCAAGGCCAATATTTTCATTTGTTAAAGCGGGGTGAACAGTTTGCGTCAACTTGTGTAAGGACTTACAGTTCCGTATGCAGCAAATAGGATCAGACTTCAATTCACATAATAAGTACAATCATTTTTGTATACTCACTGGAGCTTTCTTGTCAATAGGTTTGATAACAAATTTCTTGTCATTGAAGGAGATGTTCCTGATCTCACTCCATGGAAACCCAATCTTGGGTGTCAATCTGGAAAAGAAAAAAACATCCATTTAGGAGTCGATTTTTACCTTTCAAATTATGTTACGTAAAAACAAAGAAAAAAACCTTAGAGGTTTTCCAAAATTTTAATATCGATTACCTATCCTCAGGATAGGCCGTCAATATCAAATCAGGGCAGCGAGGGTCTGACAGGTGGCACCCTGACGATCAGCTGGTTTAAGAGAAGGCCGCGCTCCATGTGAGCACAGCCTTCCCTTCATTGTTTACACCGATGTGCTGTCGACGGCAAGCAGGAGCAGTTATAACTACAACCCATCCCATTTCCTCCAATGGGGCGGCTCGTTCTTATATACTTTTATATGAAGGAGTCGTCCAATTTTTAGAACCAATGGGGTTCTACAGGGTTATTCCCATGGCAGTTTTTTTAAATGGCTGTTTTCACAGCCAGACAGACCCCATTCAAATCAATGGGTCAATTTTTAACAGCCCTATAGACAGGAGAGCATCTCTCTAAAGACCATTAAAAACGAGTTAAAGTGCCTTTCAGGCACTTTAAAAAACTCATCCACTTGAAGACACTGACAATCGCTCTTCACTGGAGAGAAATGTAAGGACCTGATGCTCCTAGCATCATGATGTCACATGTGACAGGTCCTTCTAGTTCCCTCCACTGCGGAGCAAGTGTCAGTTCATTAAAGCGGTCAAGGCATTTTTTGTTCCATACTGAGCACAATTGGAGCCGTTGAGGGGGGGCTTATTGGGCACCATTGGGGCCCCATTTCATACTAGGAGAGCACTACTGGAAGACATTTTATTTACAGGGGAGAACTATTGGAGGGCATTTTATATACAGTGGGAATGTTGAGGGCCCTATATATATATATATTGGGGCTACTATGGGGGTCATTATACACACTGGGGAAACTATAGGGGGGGAGGGGTTATTATACATACTGGGGGCCCTGCCGGGGTTTGGATGTTGGAAGAAAAAAAAAGAAAAAAACACAAAGAAATTCAACTGTTGAAAAAGGGCTGTAAAACAGTCATTAAAAATGGACAAACTGCTAGAGAATGAATGCACACATGGATGAAGAATGACCATGAAAAGCTGACTGTAGCCTAAGTAAGCATCTCGTGGAAGAACAGCTATCATAGGTATATAGCCTTCTTGTCTGCACAAAATAAAACCAACAAATCCTAATATTTTAATGACGCATGTAAAAGAGAAAATGAAAGTGGTCATAATAAAAAAAAATTGGAGGAAGGAAACCTTCATTATACAATGGTTTGGAGAGGTCACAGCACTATTGTGCCCTCTTCTGGGCAAGCAGACAAGTTAGGGTACTTTCACACTTGCGTTAAAGTTTTCCGGTATTGAGTTCCATCCTAGGGGATCAATATCGGGAAAAAAAACTGATCAGTTTTATCCTAATGCATTCTGAAGGGAGAGCAATCTGTTCAGTATGCATCAGGATGTCATCAGTTCAGTCACTCTTACGGCAGCATGCTGTGGTAGTTTCTCTGCCCAAAATTCCAGAAAACTTGCCGGAATGCCGGATTTGGCATTATTTTCCATTGAAATGCATTAATGCCAGATCCGGCACCAAGTATTCCGGCAAAACTGACCCGGTTTTCCGGTCTGCGAAGGCGCAGACCTTTAAAAATGCAAAAAATAATACAGGATTCGTTTTTCCGGATGACACCGGAGAAACGGATCCGGTGTTTCAATGCATTTGTTAGACGGATGCGTCTACAAATGCTTTCTGTCCGGCGACTGAATTGCCTGCTGGATCCTTACAACACAAGTGTGAAAGTGTCCTTACAACTTATTCCACAGTAAAATGCTGACTTCAGCCCCTTGCACACGTACATTGTGCATCCGTTCTGTGCATTGGGGACCGCAATTTGCGGTCCTCAATGCACGGGCAACATCAGTGCGGCGGCCGGGACGGATCGAGACCCATTCAACTTGAATGGGTCTGTGATCCGTCCGCACAAAAAACAGAACAAATTCTATTTTTTTGCGCTGCGGAGGCACAGACAGAAACGCCACGGAAGCACTCTGTAGTGCTTCCGTGGGGTTCCGATCCGTGCTACCATTCCGCATCTCCGTGATTGCAGACCCATTCAAGTGATGCGAAATGCACACTGGCTGATGCCTGTGTATTGCTGACTGCCGTATGCGGGTCGCAATACGGCCACGGGAACGCAACGTGCATGTGCAAGAGGCCTAAGGCCTCTTTCACACTTGCGTTCTGAGGTTTCGGCAGGCACTTCCGTCCTGCCGGATCCGTCAGAACGCAAGTTGCCTAAAAGCATTAGAAGACTGATTACTATGGCAGCCAGGATGCTATTGAAGTCCTGGTTGCCATAGTAGTAGTGGGGAGCGGTATACTTACAGTCCGTGCGGCTCCCGGGGCGCTCCAGAATGACGTCAGAGCGCCCCATGCGCATGGATCACGTGATCCATGCGTGTAGGAGCGCCCTGATGTCACTCTGAGCGCCCGGGAGCCGCACGGATGGTAAGTATACTGCTCCCCCGCTCCCCACTACACTTTACCATGGCAACCAGGACTTTAGCGTCCTGGCTGCCATGGTAACCATTGAGAAAAGGCTAAACGTCGGATCCGGTGATGCGCCGAAACGACGTTTAGCTTAAGGCCGGATCCGGATTAATGCCTTTCAATGGGCATTAATTCCGGATCCGGGCTTGCGGCAAGTGTTCAGGATTTTTGGCTGGAGCAAAAAGCGCAGCATGCTGCGGTATTTTCTCCGGCCAAACAACGTTCCGGTCCTGAACTGAAGACATCCTGATGCATCCTGAATGGATTTCTCTCCATTCAGAACGCATTGGGATAATCCTGATCAGGATTTTTCCGGCATAGAGACCCGACGACGGATCTCTATGCCGGAAAACAAAAACGCTAGTGTGAAAGAAGCCTTAAAGAGGCTCCATCACCTGGTTCCAGAATACCCTAATAGTCATATAGCCAGGTAGGGCTCTGAGCACTGATTAAAAAACAAACAAAACAAAAAAAAAAACATACCTTTCACTCCCTTCTCTGAGGTCTAATTTAGCTGTAAAAGCAACTTTTATAAATATTTAAAATGAGCAACTGGAGCATTTGGAGGCTGGGTTATGCCTTCCCGAGCACTGCTTCCCCAGGAATGATACCGCCGCCCTGCATGTTCTAATAACACACCCAATGCATTTGAATGGCAGAGCTAGACTCGCTGGTCTAGTGCTGAGATCCCGCGTGTGTGCACGCGCATGTATGACAGCTGTGCGCACTCAACTGTTCCCATTCTTCTGGGCAAGTCCTTGTCTTCTAGTGCGCACGTGTTACCACTTCCGGGTGCAGTAATGTGATGGCGCGTGCGCACTAGAATGAAAGGTATGTTTGTTATCAGTGTTAAGAGCCCTACCTGGCTATATGCCTATTAGGGTATGCTGAAACCAGGTGACAGAGCCTCTTTAAAGAGGCAATCCCAACAGTTTCTCAAACAATCAGGTATATTTCTATTTAAAACTATTGCACACGTAGTGGCAGCGGCTGTGGACATCACCAAGCATTGGCTGCTTTTATACTAAATGTTCCCACATTTCGTTACAGCATGATCTTCACAAGAAAAAAAAACTCATTACTACTTCTATTAACTAGATGATTGTGTCCACTTATCCCAAACCGTCTCCATGAAATATTTTACCTGTCATTTTGTTCGTAAATATTCAGTCCCAAGGCATCCACTCCTAGCCAAAGTTCAGAGCCCTTTTTATTCTTAATGCTGAAGTAGTTAACGCCATACATCTCCAGATCTTGAGCAATCTTCAGGTACTCTAGAATGGCATCCTCCCTGAAAAACAGTTTAAGACAGCTTTATTTAAACAGGTAAGAAATAAAACACAGCATCAGTGATCCTAGTACCCCCAGGACGGCAGTATGGAACAACAGTGGGACCACCTTTGTTTCTTAAGGATCTCCAAGGGTATTTTCACACTTGCATTAGAGGATTCCGGCAGGCAGTTCCGTTGCTAGAACTGCCTGCCGGATCCGGAAATCCATATGCAAAAAGATAGCATTTGTTTCCGGATGCGGATCAGTCTAACAAATGCATTGCAATACTGGATTCGTCTCTCTGGTGTCATCCTGAAAACCGGACCCTTTATTTATTTATTTTTCACAGAGTTAAAGGTCTGCGCAAGCGCAGACTGGGAAAGTGATTGTTGATTGCATCTTTAATTAAGACATAGCGGTAATTATGATTTTGTCGTTGTAATCCGATTGGTTGCTATGGGCAACTAAGCCAGTTCTACTTTACACCAGTTTGATAAATCTCCCCCAGTAGGTTTACAATTTTAATTTTCTGTCCAATTGCTTAGCAATTCCAACATGTTTTAACCCCTTAGTGACCAGCCCCTTTTGGGCCTTACTGACCAAACGTTTTTCTTCCTTTTTTCATCGCTGTGTTCCAAGAGTTATAACTTTTTTATTTTTCCATCTATATAGCTTTATGAGGGCTTGTTTTTTGCAAGACAAGTTGTAGCTTTTAATGGCGCCATTTTAGGGTACAGAACTTTCTGATTAACTTTTATTAACTCTTTCTTGGAGGGAGATGTAAAAACGCAGTGGAAATATTGCTGTTTTTTCCATTATAAATTTTATGGTGTTGATTTTTCGGTATAAATAACATATCCTCTTTATTCTCTGGGTCACTACGATTACAGTGATACCAAAAGAAAGTGTTTTTTTCCATTTTACTACTTTTTTGCAATAAAACCCCCCTTTTTTAAATAAAAATAAAAAAAATGTTTTTTGCATTGCCGCTTCCCAAGACCCATAACTTTTTTTATTTTTCTTTCTATGGAGTTGAGTGAGGGCTTGATTTTTGCGGGATGACGTGTATTTTTCATTGGTATCACTTTGGAGTAAATAGCACTTTTTGATCGCTTGTTATTAAGTTTTTTCGGTGGCAACTAGGAATAAATTAGCAATTCAGTCTTTTCTTTTTTTTTTTATGACGTTCACCATAGGGGATAATTTACGTGATATTTATGTAGTCCGGGTCGTTACGGACACAGCAATACCAAACATATGGGGGAGATTTTTTTTGCAATTTTTTAAATTGAAAAGTGTATTTTTAATGGAAAAAAAGGGTAATTTTATTTATTTATTTGCATTTTAATATCAGTGCTACTCTGATATTGACCTGCAGGCTGTGCCAGAGAGATGCAGCCTGCTGGAAATTACTCAAGGCTGGTCTGGGGCCTACACGAGACCCCAGCCAGCTTTCACACACATCGGTACCCTACAATCGCATTTGCGGGGTGCAGATGGGAGATAGAGGGAGTCCGCTCCCTCTGTCAGTACTTTACATGTCAGCACTTTAAAGTGTAAAACAGCCCGGAATGGCAGTCCTGCCGGTCCAGGCTGTGAGAGCCGGGCCCCCGCTCCACGGGGGACCAGTGAAGTGCTTGGACTGGGCCGCTGGCCCAGCCTAAGGCCCCTTAGTGACTGCCGTAAAAAGGCTTATGGGCGGTCACTAAGGGGTTAAAGGCCACAACATCCAGGGCCTCTGCAATTCTACTGAAACAAACTGAGGCCACCATAGAACCCTACTGTGATACGTTTGGTGCAGCAGAAACAGAGTCTTGCAAACATACCACAAATGGTACCACCTCTTATTTGCCATCCCAGTCGTTCGTTACCTTAGCATGCCCCTGTGTTCTTCATGCCAGACATGGATTCTGTCCTCCCACTGGTCTTTAGTAAGTTTGTGCTGTTCCAGAACTCTAGATAGAGAAAGCAAAACATTACAACCTCTTAGGCTAAGTTCACATCACTGTTATTGAACTCCGCTAGCGTGTTTCCCTGCTGGAACAGACTACTCCGGAATAGCCGGACACCCAGTGGACCCTCATGGTATATAATGGCTTTTGGCCAGACAAAAAGAAGTCCTGCATGCATGAAAATGAGAACAGCCACTTATTGTTACGGATTTTCATATGCATGGGATGCGGATTGTTGTCTTCAGAATCCGTATCAAATCCTCAACATGTCACAAACCCTTAACCTCTCTCCTTTTTTAAGATCTGTTCCAGTTTTTGATGAGAAAATGACAAAGGTGCACAGGTCTCCTGGGTAGAGTGCGACAATAGCCTTACTCCATAATAAAACTACTACACGGTTTCCAAGTTTTTAGTATATAGCCTGTGCACTTTAGCAGTAAGGCATCAGGAGCCGACAGGGCATGACACCTGTCCGTCTTCATTCTTGTGGAGTCTCAGGACCCTGAACCCCACCAAATCACAATGACACGTTACAAGTCTGAAATGCTTTTACCATAGGTTTTTGAAGTTTCTAGTGAAGATTTTTTTTGGATTACTACAAAAGTAACAAATAGACCAGAACATTGATTTGAAAATAATTAACAAAATGTAAAGTAGAATGGAAATTCTGTATAGGCATACCTCTGAGGAAGCAGCTTGTCTTGTGACAAATAGCCTGGTTTTTGCACATCTTTGTTAAAGTCCCCATATTTGGCCTGCACGGCATATGAAGCCAGGAGCACTGCAGTTTCTGGTGGACAGTAAATGTCATCATTCAGAATGCCTTCCTTCACTTGAAGAAAGAAGAGTCGCTGGGTGATATCTTGGATTAGTTCCTCAGAAACATCCTCCGGATAGAATTTGCCACGAAACTTAAAAAGTAATGGAGAATCTTTCCGTACATCCTGAGCGGTGACCTGATTAAAGAACATCAATAGTGCTGTGTTTGATATAAAGAAGCTGTAGACATGTAAGCTATACGAAAGCAACTGTCAATGGCGCAGCAGATGAAACTACATCAAGTTGTTTCCCCCGTCAACAGCCTGTTGAACAATCTGAGGCCCAGCCAACATCACAAGCAATCACTGCTGTCTCTGAGGAGGTCATCAATATCGGATTGGTGGGGATCCGACACCCCCATGATTGGTTGGCTCCGTCCACTGTGTAGTAGGAGTGCCAGCATACTGAAGTTAATCTCCCAGAGGGATAGGTCATCGGTATGTAAAAAGGTGAAAACCCCTTTCATTACGAATAGGAAAGTGAATGGGAGCAGCGCTGCAGTAACCAGGCACTCCATTATGCGGTGGATGAAGCCGGGTACTTCTGGTGCCTGGTTTCGATGCCAGAGCTCCTGCAAACTGGTGATTGATGGGGGTGCAGGACCCCTGCCGATCAGATACTGATGACCTACAGTATCCTCAGGATTTGTCATTGTTATCAGAATAACTCTTCAAAGTCATAACCAAAAAAACAGAACAAGGTGTTACCTTTTTGTTGAGTTTTAGCCATGTTGAGAAACCCTTGGTATCTTGGTACTGTAGTCCAAAGAACCAGACTTCTCGAAGTCCAATTGTTTTCACAACCTTAGAAGATGACAAAAAAAAATAAAAAATCGAAATCAACAAGATCAGGGTTTGTGTTTGGTGTTGTACAAATGGAGGTTAAGCCAAAAACGGATTATTGAGCCACAAACATGCGTTATTCTCATATTACTAATTAGGGCTGCACGATATGGGAATTTTGTGCGATTGCGATTAGGGCCCTAAAAATTGCGATAACGATATGCGATGCGATATTTTAAGGGAATTGTTCTAGAGGTCTATCTGCTTGGATTTTCAAGGTAAAAGCACACACAGATGACTGATAATGTGAAATGTAGTTATGCTGAACTCAAGAACTGAAATGCAGTGTTTTTCAAAATAAAATACATATTTGCATTACTGCAAAAGTACAAAATACAAAACTTGCCATTTTCTTAATACACTGCACAGAACAGATAAATAAAATAGATATAAGAACAAGTGTTCATTAAAGGGAATCTGTCACCTGGCTATCCACAAATTTTTTTTTCCTTTAGCCTAGGGCAATAAAGTACCTTATATCCGGATCTGTTGTTCTTTTTTCCGTGTGTCTTGTATTTTCTCTTAAAAACCGCTTTATACATTATGTAAATTAGTCTGTATGGAGCCCAGAGGGCGTTTTCTCTTCAAGGAGCCCAGAAACGCCCCCCTGATGTGCCCAGACCGCCTAAATTTGAATCTAAAGAACGCCTCCAGCAGCTGAAATCTCGTCCCAGAGGCAAGGCTACGGCTCCGCCCCCCAGCTACATTCGCTCTCTGCCCGGAATACATCTCGCGCAGGCGCAGTGCTGGCGGTTACCTGCGCCTGCGCGATCCAATTGCAACTGAGGGCAACAGCGCTCCAAAAACGTCACTGGGCTCGGTGCAAGCCCAGTGACACTATTGAGGCTGTTGCCCTCAGTTGCCGTCAGATCGCACAGGCAATCGCCGGCACTGCGCCTGCGCGAGATGTATTCCGGGCAGAGAGCGAATGTAGCCGGGGGCGGAGCCGTAGCCTTGCCTCTGGGACGAGATTTCAGCTGCTGGAGGCGTTCTTTAGATTCAAATTTAGGCGGTCTGGGCACATCAGGGGGGCGTTCCTGGGCTCCTTGGAAGAGAAAAAACGCCCTAATTTACATAATGGATAAAGCGGTTTTTAAGAGAAAATACAAGACACACGGAAAAAAGAACAACAGATCCGGATATAAGGTACTTTATTGCCCTAGGCTAAAGGAAAAAAAAAAATTGTGGATAGCCAGGTGACAGATTCCCTTTAAAATAACGACTTTCCCCCAGCCCCTCCTCCCTCCCCGCACTGTAACTGATGTATCGCCGGCCGCGCTGTGCAGCATAGCGGCCGGCGATACATCAGTGTCAGCCACGTAAAAAGTCAACCATCGCTTTATAAGACGCACTGCCATCCCCCCCCCCCACCACTTTTTGGGGAAAAAAGTGTGTCTTATAAAGCGAAAAATACAGTAATATAATTGCAGCATTTTTGGGTCAGCAAATTGCGATTGCGATACGGCGATTAATTGCGATAACGATTGCTTTCGCGATATATTGTGCAGGCCTATTACTAATACTCAATTATTGATGTTATGTTACCCAAACTTCCAGGTTGTGGGCGTAGATGAGCTGCAGCCACAACACTTCCCATAGTGCTGCAAGATCAGCCAGAAATATAAAGGCCCACTACACCCTTCCCTGGGCTGAAAACTCTGCCCACTACACCCTCCATCATCCGCTTGCTCTCTCCTCCTGTTTCCTCTCTCAGCTTTCATATGACAAGCAGTGGTCATTTCACCTAACATCCCATTCCAACATCACATATGGCTGACGACCATTCAGCTGGGGATTCTGACAGAGGGAATCATGGAAGGCCTTTTTGTAATGTCAGAGAAAATAGAGTAATCACAGAGGGCAGAGTCACGTGACCACTCTTCCAATCTCCAGAGAGATACAGAAAAAGTAGCACAAGTAAATAACCCCTTTGCTACCAGTGCCGTACATGCACGGTGCTGGAGCGATGGGTAAACATGGCGTCCACTCACACAAGCAGCGGGCGTCATTACCGGTGGGTCTCTGCAATTCTTATGTTAGCCAGCAGGTGGCAGGCCAACATAAGAAATGAGCAATTCACATATTACCATGCTCCTGTATGGAGTGTGGCAATATTGAACGTAAAAATAAAAATAAAATTGTGAGTGTTGTAGCTTCCTACACTGGCTACAAAAATAAATAAATAAAAAATTAACCCCCCCCCCTCTTTCCTTAGAATAATAATAATAAAAAAAACAAAACAAAAAAAAAATATAAACATGGGCATCACCGTGTCTAAAAACGCCTGTACTATTAAAATATTTTTCCAATACTGCGAATAGCATAACGGAAAAAAGTATCAAAATGGCCTATTCGAAATTTTCTTTCATCGCTTCTCTTACCCCAAAAAATTTAATAAAATGTGATCAAAAAGTAACACACAATCCAAAATGGTATCAATAAAAACTACAAATCGTCCCATAAAAAAATTAGTCCTCATACAGCTCAGTAGATATAACTATAAAAAGGTTATGGAGGTCAGAATATGGTGATAGAAAAAAAAAAAAGTTTATTTCTTTTTACAGTATTCAGACATATAAAACCTATATATGTGGTATCATTGTAATCATACCAACCCAGATAATGAAGGGCACAGGTCAGCTTTGTCGCAAAGAGAAAATGCATTTTTTTTTTCCAATTCCACCCCATTTGGAATTTTTTCTGTATCCTATAGTTCCAGGGCTTCTACTGTTTGGACTCCTAATCTGTACCTTTGGTTGCACTGTGCAGTCTAAACAAATTACTGTACTATTGGTAATAGAGGAAATGTTCCAGTGGATTCGTTTGGTCTCAAGATACCTGTAAAACCGTGTGTTTCATTTTCAGCTCCAAAAGGACAAATACTTAGGGGGAATTTATCTTTCCCCGCACGTCAGTTTCTGGAGTTAGAAAGTCACAAAAACCAAATTCTGTCACTTAAAGGAGGTTATTATTGGCATTTTTACACAACTTTAACAGGTTTCGGCATAGGGCGAGTGGCGAAGGTGGGGTGTGGTCATCAGTAGAGTTGAGCGAACACCTGGATGTTCGGGTTCGACGAGTTCGGCCGAACTTTCGAAAAATGTTCGGGTTCGGGATCCGAACTCGACCCGAACTTCATCCCGAACCCGAACCCCATAGAAGTCAATGGGGACCCGAACTTTTGGGCACTAAAAAGGCTGTAAAACACACCCGGAAAGGGCTAGAGGGCTGCAAAAGGCAGCAAAATGTAGTTAAATCCCCTGCAAACAAATGTAGATAGGGAAATGATGAGTTAACATAAAATAAATAAAAATTAAACAATATTAATTGGAGTGAGGTCCCATAGCACAGAATCAGGCTTCAAGTCACCCACCAATGGAGAAGGTCACTTACTATTATTTTGACCACAGCACCCAGACAAAGGAGAGAGGTCCCACAGCAGAGAACCAGGCATCATATCACCCACCACAGGAGTAGGCCACCATTTAGTTACTTTGACCCCTACACCCAGACGGAGGAGAGAGGTTACACAGCAGAGAATCAGGCATTTAGATCACCCACCACAGGAGTAGGCCACCATTGAATCAGACCCCGGCAACCATGTCAGATGGCACAAGCATAAGCTTTATATCAATCAGCACAGGAGAAGGCGACTTTGACAGACTTTGACCCCTACACCCGGACGGAGGAGAGAGGTTTCAAAGCAGAGAATCAGGCATTTAGATCACCCACCACAGGAGTAGGCCCCAATTTAATGGGACCCCGGCAACCATGTCAGATGGCACAACCATCAGCTTCATATCAATCAGCACAGGAGAAGGCGACTTTGAAAGACTTTGACCCCTACACCCAGACGGAGGAGAGAGGTTTCACAGAAGAGAATCAGGCATCATATCAACCACCACAGGAGAAGCCACCATTTAGTTACTTTGACCCCTGCACCCAGGAAGAGGAGAGAGGCACCACAGCACATATTCTGGCATCATATCAGCCACCACAGGAGAAGCCACCATTGAGTTACTTTGACCCCTGCACCCAGGAAGAGGAGAGAGGCCCCACAGGACATATTCTGGCATCATACTAACCACCACAGGAGAAGCCACCATTGAGTTACTTTGACCCCTGCACCCAGGAAGAGGAGAGAGGCCCCACAGCACATATTCTGGCATCATATCAGCCACCACAGGAGAAGCCACCATTGAGTTACTTTGACCCCGCACCCAGGAAGAGGAGAGAGGCACCACAGCACATATTCTGGCATCATATCAGCCACCACAGGAGAAGCCACCATTGAGTTACTTTGACCCCGCACCCAGGAAGAGGAGAGAGGCACCACAGCACATATTCTGGCATCATATCAGAAACCACAGGAGAAGCCACCATTGAGTTACTTTGACCCCCGCACCCAGGAAGAGGAGAGAGGCCCCACAGCACATATTCTGGCATCATATCAGCCACCACAGGAGAAGCCACCATTGAGTTACTTTGACCCCTTCACCCAAACAGAGGAGAGAGGTTCCACATCAGAGAATCAGGCATCATATAAACCACCACAGGAGTAGGCCACAATTTAATGGGACCCCGGCAACCATGTCAGATGGCACAACCATCAGCTTCATATCAATCAGCACAGGAGAAGGCGACTTTGAAAGACTTTGACCCCTACACCCAGACGGAGGAGAGAGGTTTCACAGCAGAGAATCAGGCATTTAGATCACCCACCACAGGAGTAGGCCCCCATTGAATCAGACCCTGGCAACCATGTCAGATGGCACAACCATCAGCTTTATATCAATCAGCACAGGAGAAGGCGACTTTGAAAGACTTTGACCCCTACACCCAGATGGAGGAGAGAGGTTTCACAGCAGAGAATCAGGCATCATATCAACCACCACAGGAGAAGCCACCATTTAGTTACTTTGACCCCTGCACCCAGGAAGAGGAGAGAGGCACCACAGCACATATTCTGGCATCATATCAGCCACCACAGGAGAAGCCACCATTGAGTTACTTTGACCCCTGCACCAAGGAAGAGGAGAGAGGCCCCACAGCACATATTCTGGCATCATATCAGCCACCACAGGAGAAGCCACCATTGAGTTACTTTGACCCCTGCACCCAGGAAGAGGAGAGAGGCCCCACAGCACATATTCTGGCATCATATCAGCCACCATTTAGTTACTTTGACCCCTTCACCCAAACAGAGGAGAGAGGTTCCACATCAGAGAATCAGGCATCATATCAACCACCACAGGAGTAGGCCACAATTTAGTTTATTTGACCCCTGCACCCAGGAAGAGGAGAGAGGCCCCACAGCACATATTCTGGCATCATATCACACACCACAGGAGAAGGCCTCTTTCAGTGATTTAGGCCTTTGGACCCAGACAGAGGAGAGAGGTCAGAGATTAGCTTCATATCCCCCAGCACAGCAGAAGACCGCTTTATTTGACTTAGGCCTCAGCACCCAGACAGAAGACAGAGGTAGCATGGCAGAGGTTATGGCTTCATGTCACCCGTTAGTTTAACCGGCCACTTTCATCTGGTTAGGCCCGGCGCCCAGACAGAGAAGAGTTTCATTCAACTGTGGGTTTCATAAAATTTGTATCAAATAAAGAAGTGGCCCGTAGCACAACAAGACATGTTTTAGGCAGTTAATAAGGACTACTCTGCACAAGGGAGGGACAGGTCCTGTGGGATCCATGCCTGGTTCATCTTTATGAAGGTCAGCTTGTCCACGTTGGCTGTGGACAGGCGGCTGCGCTTGTCAGTAATGACGCCCCCTGCCGTGCTGAATACGCGTTCAGATAAAACGCTGGCCGCCGGGCAGGAAAGCACCTCCAAGGCATAACATGCTAACTCTGGCCACGTGGACAATTTCGAAACCCAGTAGTTGAATGGGGCCGAACCATCCGTCAGGATGTGGAGGGGTGTGCAGACATACTGTTCAACCATGTTAGTGAAATGCTGCCTCCTGCTAACACGTTCCGTATCAGGTGTCGGTGCAGATAGCTGTGGCGTGGAGACAAAACCTTTCCACATTTCTGCCATGCTAACCCTGCCCTCAGATGAGCTGGCCGTGACACAGCTGCATTGGCGACCTCTTGCCACTCCTCTGCCTTCACCTTCCACCTGTTCCCCTGTGACATGTGGGAATGCTCTCAAGAGCGCCTCTATCAGCGTGCGCTTGTACTCGCGCATCTTACGGTTGCGCTCCAGTTCAGGAATTAAAGTGGGCACATTGTCTTTATACCGGGGATCCAGCAGGGTGGCCACCCAGTAGTCTGCACACGTTAAAGCGTGGGCAACTCTGCTGTCGTTGCGCAGGCATTGGAGCATATATTCGCTCATGTGGGCCAGGCTACCCATGGGTAAGGACAAGCTGTCCTCTGTGGGAGGCGTATCGTCATCGTCCACCGTATCCCCCAGCCACGCACCAGTGATGGGCCTGGGCTGCCACCCCGCTGTGAACTTGCGTCATCCTCGTCCCCCTCCACCTCCTCCTCCTCATCCTCCTCGTCCTCCAGTACAGTGCCTTGGCTGGCGACTTGTGAACCTGTCCTCTGCTGCTTAAACAAACCTCCCTCTGAGCCACTTCGAACAGACTGGCCCGAAAGTGTTAGAAACGAGCCCTCATCCTCCTCCTCCTCCTCCACCTGGGCCACCTCCTCTAACATCATTGCCCTAAGTGTTTTCTCAAGGAGACATAGAAGTGGTATTGTAACGCTGATAACAGTGTCATCGCCACTGGCCATGTTGGTGGAGTACTCGAAACAGCGCAGCAGGGCACACAGGTCTCGCATGGAGGCCCAATCATTGGTGGTGAAGTGGTGCTGTTCGGCAGTACGACTGACGCGAGCGTGCTGCAGCTGAAACTCCACTATGGCCTGCTGCTGCTCGCACAGTCTCTCCAGCATGTGCAAGGTGGAGTTCCACCGGGTGGGCACGTCGCATATGAGGCGGTGAGCGGGAAGGCCGAGTTCCGCTGTAGCGCAGACAGGCGAGCAGCGGCAGGATGTGAACGGCGGAGCGCGCACAGACGGCCCGCACTTTATGCAGCAGCTCTGACATGTTGGGGTAGTGGTGAATGAACCTCTGCACCACCAAGTTCAGCACATGCGCCAGGCAAGGGATGTGTGTCAAACCGGCTAGTCCCAGAGCTGCCACGAGATTTCGCCCATTATCGCATACCACCAGGCCTGGCTTGAGGCCCACCGGCAGAAACCACTCGTCGGTCTGTTGTTCAATACCCCGCCACAACTCCTTTGCGCTGTGGGGCCTGTCCCCAAACATATGAGTTTCAGAATGGCCTGCTGACGTTTACCCGGGCTGTGCTGAAGTTGGTGGTGAAGGTGTGTGGCTGACCGGATGAGCTGGTGGAAGCAGTGGAGGAGGAAGCCGAGTAGGAGGAGGAGGCTACAGGAGGCAGAGAATGATGCCCTGCGATCCTAGGGGCGGAAGGACGTGCGCCAAGGAACTGTCCGCCGGGGCCCAGCCGCCACTACATTCATCCAGTGTGCAGTTAGTGAGATATAGCGTCCCTGGCCGTGCTTACTGGTCCACGTATCTGTGGTTAGGTGGACCTTGCCACAAATGGCGTTGCGCAGTGCACACTTGATTTTATCGGACACTTGCATGTGCAGGGAAGGCACGGCTGTCTTGGAGAAGTAGTGGCGGCTGGGAACCACATACTGCGGGACAGCCATGGCCATCAGCTGTTTGAAGCTGTCTGTGTCCACCAGCCGGAATGACAGCATTTCAAAGGCCAGCAGTTTAGAAATGCTGGCGTTCAGGCCAAGGGCTCGAGGGTGACTCGGGGAATTTGCGCTTCCTCTCTAAGGTTTGAGATATTGAGAGCTGAACGCTGCTGTGTGATATAGTGGAGACGCTAGTTGACGGTGGCGGTGGTGTCGGTGGCACATCCTCTGTTTGCTGCTCGGCAGGTGGCAACATTCCTCTCGAGGCGGAAGCCGAGGCAGCAGCGGTAGAGGGAGCAGGGGAGCCTCAGCGAGTGCCTGGTTTTTAAGGTGTGTACCCCACTGCAGTTCATGCTTTGCATGTAGATGCCTGGTCATGCAGGTTGTGCTGAGGTTCAGAACGTTAATGCCTCGCCTCAGGCTCTGATGGCAGAGCGTGCAAGTCACTCGGGTCTTGTCGGTAGGACATTGTTTAAAGAAGTGCCATGCCAGGGAACTCTTTGAAGCTGCCTTTGTGGGGCTGGGTCCCTGTTGGCGATGTCCAGTAGCAGGCGAACTCTGGGGCGGCGGCTCGTCTGCTTTGGCCCCCTGCTCCCTCTTTGGCTTCGCTGTTGTCTCGGTCTCACCACTACCTCTTCCTCTGAACTGTGAAAGTCATCGCCACGACCTTCAGTCCATGTGGGGTCTAAGACCTCATCGTCCTCTGCATCGTCTTCCACCCAGTCTCCCTCCCTGACCTCCTCCTGTTCAGTCTGCACACTGCAAAAGACGCGGCAGTGGGCACCTGTGTTTCGTCATCATCAGAGAGTCGGTAACTCTGCTGTGGTGGTATTCCCATGTCCTCTTCATCTGGAGACATAAGTGGTTGTGCGTCAGTGCATGGTATGTCTTCCTCCACTGGGGAAGGGCTAGGTGGACGCCCCTGGGAAACCCTGGAAGCAGAGTCTTCAAACAGAAGAAGAGACTGCTGCATAACTTGTGGCTCAGACCGTTTCCCTGATATGCTTGGGGGTGATGTGACAGACTGATGGGCTTGGTTTTCAGGTGCCACCTGTGCGCTTTCCGCAGAAGACTGGGTGGAAGACCATGTGGTGAATGTGCTGGAAGCACTGTCGGCCACCCAATCGATTAATGCCTGTACCTGCTCATGCCTTACCATCCTAAGAGCGGCATTGGGCCCCACGAGATATTGCGGTACATTCTGCCGGCTAGTTGAGGGAGTTCGTTCCCTACTGTGTGCGCCTGGGGCCGAACGGCCACGTCCTCTACCAGCAACAGAGGCTCCACGGACACCACCACGACCGCGTCCTCGTCCCTTAATAGTATTTTTCTTCATTGTTGCGATTCAACTCGCACCACAATGAAATATATTATTTTTATAAGCAAAATCCCCTCACTGGAATACTTTCAGTCTTTTGACTGTATGGATTACAGATGGAATGACTGTTATATGTGAGTACCGCTTTCTTTGACAGATTCTAGTATGGGTACATATATGTTTTCCCAACCCCAGCACATTAGTTTGCTAATTCCAGATGTATGAAACGCAGGCCTAACTGTATCTAGTATATTGAACGCCAGATAAACTAACTTGGCCTTTTTAAATAAAAAAATTCCCTCACTGGAATACTTTCAGTCTTTTGACTGTATGGATTACAGATGGAATGACTGTTATATGTGAGTACCGCTTTCTTTGACAGATTCTAGTATGGGTACATATATGTTTTCCCAACCCCAGCACATTAGTTTGCTAATTCCAGATGTATGAAACGCAGGCCTAACTGTATCTAGTATATTGAACGCCAGATAAACTAACTTGGCCTTTTTAAATAAAAAAATTCCCTCACTGGAATACTTTCAGTCTTTTGACTGTATGGATTACAGATGGAATGACTGTTATATGTGAGTACCGCTTTCTTTGACAGATTCTAGTATGGGTACATATATGTTTTCCCAACCCCAGCACATTAGTTTGCTAATTCCAGATGTATGAAACGCAGGCCTAACTGTATCTAGTATATTGAACGCCAGATAAACTAACTTGGCCTTTTTAAATAAAAAAAATTCCCTCACTGGAATACTTTATGGCTTTTCACTGTATGGATTACAGGTGGACTGGTATTAGTAGGGGTGACACAAGCACACCCAAGTCCCTGATGTAGGATTTCTATGGCACAGACCACTATTACAAGTGATTAATGGACGTTGGGAGAGATTGTGCTGCAGCACTAGTCCCAAGATGGCCGCCGCCTATCAGCCCAGTAACATGTGCCACAAAATGGTCTGCACAACCTTTAAAAAAATAGCCTTGGACTGTGCTGCTAAATCGCTATTGGTCTGAATCCCAGGTGTAGATGTCTGACTTGTTTGGAGCTTTGGAATGCACACTGTGGCAGCTTCTGCTGCAGCACTACAAGTCGCAAAATGGCGGCCGGCGGTCAGCCCAGGTACATGTGGATGGAAAAATCACTCTGGCCACTCTAAAAATAGCCAATCCCTATCAAAAAGCAGCGCAGCTGCAGTTGTTCAGATGAATCACAGGTGGAGGAGAGAAATTTGCTTCCAGTTATTCAATTATCCCTGCCTATTCTCGCCCTAGCATCAGCTGCGTCTATCCCTGTTCTATTCACATCGGGAGTGAGCACGTCCCGACGTGCGCACAAGCTTATAAAGAGGCTGAGTCACATGCTGCACTTGGCCAATCACAGCCTTGCCAATAGTAGGCATGGCTGCGATGGCATCTTAGGGCAAGTAGTATGATGCATGTTGATTGGCTGCTTTGCAGCCTTTCAAAATGCGCCAAAATACATGCCGAACGACGAACCCGAACCCGAACTTTTACGAAAAAGTTCGGGTTCGGGTCCGTGTCACGAACACCCCAAAATTCGGTACGGACCCGAACTATGCTCGAACTGTTCGCTCAACACTAGTCATCAGCCCTGGCACAATATCAGAAACTGGCATAATTAATGACTGAAATGTATGGCAGCTAGGAGCTTCCAGAGGAGGGTTGCTCAGGCGGTACAGGCCCTATTAAGACAGGGGTAGAACGCCAGTCTTGAAATATCTGGAACTGAGAAAATCTGCTAACTTTTAACTTGCAATTTTATTTAATCTAAAACTGCCACTGTATATACAAGCAGCACATTCTGACTACAACATACTATACTCATAGGTCCCAAAATCAAGTGAGCACCAAGATGTATCTAAACTAAGTATCATCTGGCGCAATCAGTGATTTTCCGTGTACCTATATACCACACAACTGAATTTCATAAAAAAATGTAAAATGACATTCTGCAGGTCAGGGAACGGCACATACAGTGTTTATGAGTAGATGGTAGTCTATGGGTAGAGAGGCAGCTAATCTGTGTGAATCAGAATAAATTTGGAGGCAACGTATTCTGAATGAGGACATGGATCCATTTCATGGTATTCACACCAGTGTATTTCAAATGTACTGTATAATCTGTCTGCATTACTCACATGCGTCACAGCACAACCATAGGATTAACTGATCCCTATGATGCTGTAAATTTGGTTCAGTTAACATACGGGAGTATTAGGCCGCATTCAAAAATTTGTGGATTTTCACGGACCGCAGTCTGTGAAAATCCAGCCTGCCCTCCTGCTGAATGCATGAGTGCACGGCCTCATTGGTTGCTATGACACCATGCGCTTCGTGCCGCCGCTGTACAGTAATACACTCGTATGATCTACTACTGTACAGCGGCACAAAGTGCACGGTGTCATAGGAACCAATGACGCCATGCGCCCATGCACTCAGCAGGATGGGTTTTCACGGACCGTATGTGTGAATGCGGCCATACAGAGAGAGTACATCCGGTATACGCTGGCAATAATAGCCCCTAATACAACAGAGTACTAATGAGAGCAACAATTTCGCTGTGGGCCGAGCATAGGGAGAGGCATGACAAGCACTAGGGACAGTGTTGCTAAAAGCTTTTAACTGTGGAATATTGGATAGGGAGAGTGCAGGAACAGTGCAAGGAGATCTTAGGAAGCGTTTATACACACTGCAGGGAGAGCATCGAAGACTGCAGGGACTGTAATCTGAAGCTGAAGGGATTCTTAGGAGAAACAGCGCTGATGGCGACTTAAAATTTGCATATGGCAACAAGACTTTAGCCTTGTCGCCATTTGCAAAACGGACTGCCGCGCTGTAGCTGAATATTGCGACGTGGCATGGGAGCCAATAATTCCTTGCCCCGCCGCAGGTGATCGCTCAGCAGCACAGGGGAGAAGGAAGCAGTCACTCCCTCCCCCCTGTGCCACTGCCACCAATGAGAGGAGAGGGGGGGGGGGGAGGGGGCTGTGGCCACTGCTCCACCAATGAAGTTAACTGACTCATTAATTCAAATACAGGAGGCGGGTACTGGCTGAAGAATCATATAGCCGGCACCCAACCTCTATTAGCTGCAACCCGCGGCAATAAAAACATAGCGGTTTCTCTTTTCTGGTATTGAGGTCCGACAAAACGTAACTGAAGAAAAGGGAATGCTCCAAAATGCATTCCGTTCCGTTCTCATACTGGAGGGCAAACCGCAGCAAGCTGCAGTCTTCGTTCCGTCATGGGATGCAGAGCAAAACGGATACAATAGAAAATGGATCCGCCCCCCCATTGTCTTTCAATGGTGTTTATAACAGATCCGTCCTTGCAATGTTAAAGATAATACAACCTGATCCGTTCATAACGGATGCAGATGGTTGCATTATCAGTAGTGGAAGCATTTTTGCTGATCCCTGCTGGATCAGGAAAAAATGCAAGTGTGAAAGTAGCCCAAGACGGTCCGTATCAGATGGTGGTGCTGGATGTTGAGGGGTGCCGACGAAGGGTTTCCACATTTCGGCTATGCTAACCCTCCCTTCTGAGGTGGTGCTGGTGCTCCAGCTGCGTTGGCAACTTCCTCATCGTGCTTCCACCCCCGCTGTCAAGTGACAACGCCGTCAGTAGTGTATCTACCAGCGTGTGCTTGCATTCACGCATCTTCCAGTCATGCTCGAGTGACAGAAGAAAGGACGGCACGCTGTCCTTGTAGCGGTGATCCAGTGGGGTGGCTAACTAGTAATCAGCACTGGTAACAAACAAGGCAACTCAGCGGTTGTTGCGCAGGCACTGCAGCATGCAGTCTCATGTCTGCCATGCTGCCCAGAGGCAACGACAAGCTGTCCTCTGTGGAAGGGGCATTGTCTGTGTCCTCTGCATCCCCCACAGCCACGCTCCAGTGATGCCCGTGAGCATCTTTGGGTGCCACCCTGCTCTGAAAACACTTCCTTCTCCTACTACTCCAAAAGAGTGCCCTGGCTGGACAGTTGTGTACCTGGCCACTGTTGGTGCAGTAACCCACCCTCCGAGCCACTTGTGAACAACTGGCCTGTAAACCGTGTGAATGATCCATGTTCCTCCTCCTCTTCCTCCTGTGCAACCACCTCATCCATCACCTGAAGCTTTTTTTTTTTTTTTTTTTTTTTTTTAAGGAGACATAGAAGTGGAATAGTAAGACTGATGACTGTGTCATCAGCGCTGGCCATGTTGGTGGACTACTCGAAACAGCATGACACAGGTCCGCAGGTTCCGCTGAAAGCTGCTGTAGCTGAAACTCCACTATCGCCTGCTGCTGCTCACACAGTCTCTCCAGCAGGTGCAAGGTGGAGTTCCACCTTCTGGGCACTTCACATATGAGGCGGTGAGCGGGAAGGCAGAAGTTACGCTGCAGCACAGACAGGCGAGCAGCAGCAGGGTGGGAACGCCAAAACTGCGAACAGATGGCCAGCACTTTCTGCAGCAGCTCTGACATCTCAGGGTAATTTTTCAGGAACCTCTGCTCCACCAAATTCAACACAAGTGCCAGGTAGGTGCATCAGCCCAGAGCTGAAGATTTCGCCTGTTATTGCACACCACCAGGCCGGGCTTGAGGGTCAGTGGCACCAACCACACATGGGTCTGTTCTTCAATGACTGTCCACAGCTCCTGTGTGGTGTGGGGATCAGTTTCAGAACAGCCTGCCGTTTCATCCTTGCTGTGCTGAAGTTGGTGGTGCCGGTGTTAGGCTAGGGCAGTGATGGGCAACGTGCGGCTCTCCAGCTGTTGCTAAACTACAACTCCCACCGTGCCCTGCAGTAGGCTGATAGCTATAGACAGGCTTTGCATGCTGGGAGTTGTAGTTCTGCAACATCTGGAGAGCCGCACGTTGCCCATCACTGGGCTAGGGCTACACGACGACATGTGTAGTGCGACACATAAGGCACAACTACACTGCAGCATGTGTCGTGCGACAATTTTTATAATGATAGTCTATAGTGTTGCACTGTCCATCTTGGATGGATTTCTTGCCACTGTCGTGTCGCACTGCGACACTATACACTATCATTATAAAAATTGTCGTGCTACAAAATGTCGCAAGACACATGTCGTCGTGTAGCCCTAGCCTTACGATGACCGGATGAGGAGGCGGTAGAGGAGGAAGTGGAGTAGGAGGAAGAGGTGGCAACAGGGGGTACCGAGAAATGTCCAACAATCCTCGGTGGCGGTAGGACATTCACCAAACCGCTTTCTGCCACAGGTACAGCCGCCACTACATTTAGCTAGTGGGCATTTAGGGAGATATAACATCCCTGTCCATGCTTACTGGTCCAGATATCAGTGGTTATGTGGACCTTTCCCCTGATGGCATTGCGCACACCTGATTTTGCTTGCCACTTGTCCTTGCAGCGCAGGGACAGCCACCTCCATGAGGTTTTTAAAAGTATCCGTCTCCACCAGACGAAATGGCAGCATTTCAAAGGCCAGGAATTTTGAAATGCTGGCATTTAGGGCCAGGGCTCGTGGGTGGGTAGGGGGGTACTACCTCTACAGTGTGGAGATGCTCAGTGACACTGGTGGTGCTGTCACAGCCTATCTTTGCGAGGAGCAAGGTTTCTCTGTTGTCCCAGAGGGGGAGAAAGAGGCAGAGACTGCAGCAGCAGAGGGAGCAGGAGGAGCCTCAGATCTTTTGAGATTTTTCAGGTGTCTACTCACTGCAGTTCGTGCTTTGCATTTAGATGCCTGGTCAACATTTATGCCTCAATTCAGGCTCTGACTGCACAGTGTGCAAACCACCCGTCTTTTCATCAGCACATTGCCTGATAAACTGCCACATCAGGGAACTCCTTTAAGATGGATTTGGTGTGCTCAGTCCCTTGGCGCAGTGGGCAGTAGCAGACGTACTGGCTAAGGGCCAGCAGCTGCGTTTTTGCACCCTGCTCCGTTTTGCTGTGTTGCTGGTGCTGCATGACCACCACCTCTTCCTCTGAACTG
The DNA here is from genome assembly GCA_033119425.1 of Bufotes viridis. Taxonomy (NCBI): domain Eukaryota; kingdom Metazoa; phylum Chordata; class Amphibia; order Anura; family Bufonidae; genus Bufotes; species Bufotes viridis. Next base: position 117,556,636 of record CM065597.1, on the reverse strand, counting down.
CACATGTCACTCAGATGACCTTGATTCCATGTAGAGTCATACTCCACCCACTCTTCACCCCTGCCCTCCTTGTCGGTCTGCACACTGCAGAAAGCCGCAACTGACACCTGTGTTTCGTCATCAGGGACGTGCTGCGGTGGTCTTTCCACGTTCTAATCCTCAAACATAAGTGGTTAGACATCAGTGTACTCAACCTCTTCTGGGACAGGCTAGGCGGATGGCCCACAGAACACCCGCCAGCAGAGTCATCCAAAAGCATAAGTGACTGCTGCATGACCTGGGGCTCAGACTGCTTGGCTGATTTGCAAGGGGTTGAGGTGAAAGACAGATGCCCATGGACCGCCGGTGCCAACTCTGCGCTTTCAGCAAGGGACTGGGTGGGAAACAATGTGAAGTAACTTGAGGCACTCTCAACCATCCAATCTACTACCGCCTCTACTTGTTCTGGCCTCACCATTCGTACGACGGCATTCGGGCCTACAAAATGATGCAGAATGTCCTGTCGCCGGTGTTCCGGCATTTTCTGCTACCCACGTCACTTCCGGTAGTGATGTGGGAGGCGTGTCTCTCATCTCTGATGCTGATTGGTCTGCCGGGTGGTTTGTCGGCGCAGGCGCGGACGGGTGACCCATGATGTGAGCGCGCCTAAAGCAGCATAAAATTCCGGCCACTGCGCATACACACGGACGAGGCGGCTCGGCGCAGGTGCAGTAGCAAAATGCGCCGAGCCGAAGGTAGCAAAATTCCGGCACACTGCGCAGGCGCAGTATCAAAATGTGCCGAGTCCAGTTACCTATAAAGTTTAGCAAAGTACAAATATCTCCCCTTTTTCTCCGTTTTTCAATAGTATTGGTCATGTTCATTGTTTATCTATATGACTCCAAATGTTTCACTGGTGACCCAGCATCTTCAGGGGATAGTAAAGATGCTGGGTCACCAGCGAAACATTTGGAGTCATATAGATAAACAATGAACATGACCAATACTATTGAATGACGGAGAAAAAGGGGAGATATTTGTATTCTGCTAAACTTTATAGATAACTGGACTAGGCACATTTTGACACTGCGCCGGAATTTTATGCTACCTTTGGCTCGGCGCATTTTGCTACTTCGCCGAGCCGTCTTTTCTTGCGCATGCGCATTGGCCCGGAATTTTATGCTACCTTAGGCGCGTTCACATCATGGGTGAACCGTCCGCGCCTGAGCCGACAAACCCCCCGGCAGACCAATCAGCAGCCGAGAGGAGAGACGCGCCTCCCACGTCACTACCGGAAGGGACGTGGGTATCAAAAAATTCCAAGTAGCAGAAAATGCCGGAACACCGGCGCGCACCAGAGGAAGGTGTTTCATTTGGACGCGTATCTGGCTCAGATCGACAACGTCCTCTCCCTGCAGCAGGAGCTCCACCAAAACCAGCAGCACCACGACCAGGGTCACGTCCCTTATCTGATGTTCTCCTCATTCCTTGAGGGCACCCTCAAAATTGACATGCAGACAAACAATTGCATTCCCGTGTCACAGATGCAAAGGAGGTGTATCTCACCCCCCCAAAAAAAGGGTTTATAAATAGTTACATCTGCCCCAAAAAGGTATGTAGGGAGAAATGTGGAGTTACAAATGGAAGTGTGCAGCCATTTGGAGCAAGAATCCAGGGCACGGTTTATAGGTGATCCAGCAGATTGAGAAGGGGTACAAAATATTTTTAACAAACATGGCAATTAATGTATGCTGCATGTGTACTTGTGGATCATAAAGCAGGATTATGTGCAGACAACTGATAACGTTCTCTTCTAGTGCCCTGATTAATGACATTAAGCTGCTCATGTAATATCCCATCTTTAAATACAATGTCTCCGCTTTCTGGTTCCCTGTGAATTTGACAATAAAATTGTAGCCCTGCGAGATGGAAGAAATATGAGCTGTTAACCCCGAAAAGGACACCAACGCCTCAGCTTCCTGGACAGTTTGTATGCTGAGGGGAGGCGTGACACATAATAGCTGCTTCACTAGACTTTAACAGTACCATATGCTGACATTTATAAATGCTAAGATCTATGGTTGGAAGAAGTGACCAATATTAATACAGTTTTAGAAAGGGAGCAATGACATTTATTTTAAGAAGGAGGCCAGACAGACAGAATTAGAAACCCCACCCAGACTAACCAGCACAAGGGGAATTTGGCAGTCAGAATTCCTGCTGAGGGAACAGTTAATAAGTATCATTCTTCATCATGTCTACCAGGAGGCAACGCCCAATCCCTTCCTCTGGCCTCCTATAAAACACTGGAGACTGTACAGCTGTGACAGAGCTCTCCACAGCTGCTTCCCAAAGAAGCCTAACTTTCTCTAGCCCTATAATCTGCTTCTGTTTGGGCAGTTTTCTAGAAACGCTGCTATTTTATTTTTACCAGCAGTTTTTGCTGCTTTATTCAAGCAAAAAAAACAAAAACAAAAAAAACACTGAAATATTAAACACAGAAGAAAATGTATTTTTTGGAGTTTTTTTTTTTTGCCGCAGTATGCTCTGGGTATTGCATTTTTCCCTCCTTTTCTGCTGTTTTGTCTGTCCCATACACATCCATTGGTTAACAGTGCATTTTACCAATGTATTTTCTGCAGAGGAACATGCCATGATAGACGCCTGTGCTTAAACGCCATTTGGAAAGAAACACAAATTGCCTGTTTAGGTGTTTTTTGGCCAAAATAACCCTCTATAACAAAAACTATGCGTGGCAACACCCTTGGGGCTCTTTCACATGAGTGAGTTTTCCGTTCATTTTCTGTGTATCCAGACTGAATCCTAGCCAATTCATTTCAATGGGTCTGTGTGTACACGAGTGTCGTTTTTTCACACATTAGGAAAAAAAGCAGCATGTTCTATATTGTGCATTGTTCATGCATCCCTGGCTTCATACAAGTGAATAGGGCTTGTGTGAAAAGCAGAAGGCATCTGGATGCAATGTGTTTTTCACTGATTGTTGTAAGGAAATGTAGATTGAACTGACGTGCAAAAACATCAGTTTTCCCCTAAACTGATCTGGACACAATCCGTATCGCTTGTATTAAAGTGACCTTAAAGAGCTTGTCCGCTTTATTTAAATTGATGACCTATCATCAGGAGAGGTCATCAGTATAAGATCGGCAGACTGCTGACTCCCCCACCGATCAGCTCTTTGAGAAAGCAGAGGCACACCTGTGAGCGCTGCGGCTTCCTCCGTGATCACCATACATTGTATAGCGGCTCTGCTTGGTATTGCACTCAGCCCCATTCCCTTCCATAGGGCTGAGCTGCACCTAAGCCTCCTGACAGATGTATGTTTCGTCACTTGCCTAGGAAACGCTAAGATAAGGGGGAGGCATTCACGGGAGTTCCGGTGCCTTCTCAAACAGCTGATCATTGGGGGTCCCGGGGTGTCGGACCACCACCGATAAGATAGTGATGATCTGTTTAAACACACATGGTATTATAGGGAAAAAACAATGGCTTGTTGGGACCAAGTAGGGATTTCCCGATACAGATACCAGTACAAATGTCGCCGAAACCTGATGGCCTGGAAGCGGCGGGTCCCATGTGGCTCTCAGCCAATCAGTGTGGGGACGGCAGCGTGTCCCTGCTGATCGTCGTGGCGGCGGGGCTTCTGTGCGGCGGCTCCTGACCTGGTCAGTTTGTAATTCTGTGCCCGCTGTGACTCACATTCCCGGCACCCAATCTCTGACAGGACGCTGTGATCCGCACAGTTAACCCCTCAGGTGTTGCACCTGAGGGGTTGATTGCGCGGATCGCAGCCCTGTCACAGGTCGGGTGCTGGGAATGTTTATTCACTGCCACCAATGATTAATCCTGTGGGTGGGGGGGGGCTGGGGGTTGAGTTACCGGAAGGGGGGCCTGGTGAAAGGCTGGGGGCCTGATCTGTTTTATAGACTTTTGCTTGGTCAGTGATTACAAAATAAATGTGTTATTTATTTCATTGTTATAATTGGTATCTGTTGAGTACTTAAATAAAAGTATCAGTACTCAGTATTAAAAAAATGGTATCAGGACATCCCTAGGACCAATTATCCAAATATAATGCCTCAATGGGAACAAAAGGCCTGCATGTATTTAGACACACCCAAATGTTAATTGCCAGAAGAAAGAATGACTCGTTTTTTCACAAGTGTCCAAAAATTTGCCCTTAAGGCTACGTTCACACGACGACATTTGTCGCGCGACAAAAAGTCGCGCGACAAATCGTGAACCACTACGCTGCAACATTTGTAGTGTGACATTGATGTCACATTAATGTCTCGCGACAGTTTTTATAATGGGAGTCTATGGTGTGTCGCACGTGCAACATGCGACATGTTGCGACTGCGACACAACAGTCGCCAAAAATCCATCCCGGATGGATTTTTCCCGACTGTCGTGTCGCAGTATGTCGCGTGTCGCAATGCGACACCATAGACTCCCATTATAAAAATTGTCGCGCGACAATAGTGCGACTTTTTGTCGCGCGACAATAGTGCGACTTTTTGTCGCGCGACAAATGTCGTTGTGTGAACGTAGCCTAACAGGGCCAGAATACTTGCCATATATATACATGCAAATTCTCAAAAACACAGCGGTATTAATTGTCAGGAAGAGTGGCTTGTTCTAAACAAAACTGGAAAAATTCTCCCTTTTGAAAAGGAGCAACAGCAGTACAGAGTGGATGTGGAAAGGGTAATTGTGGCTTTCTGCTGCAATAGTAGTGGCAGCAGAAGCAGCACCGCATGCAACATACAAAGCAGTAAATTAGTGATTTGTAGTACTGGCGGCTGTGTAACCCTGGGTTCAGACCTGAGCGTTCTTGAAACGCGCGTTTTATGCGCGTTTGTCGCGCGTATTACAGCGCGTTTTTGCAAAAAGGAAACGCGAGCCGTACGCGCGTTCTTGTGATTGACTACTGTGGTGTCAATCACAATACGCGCGACAAACGCCCCAAAAAAAGATCAAGTACTTGTTTATGCGTAGGGCGTTTTACAGCGCGTTAAAACGCGCTGTAAAACACGAAAATGTGAACCAGTCCCATAGGGAAGCATTGGTTTGCATGTGTTGAGCGTTTTACAGCGCGTTCGAACGCGCTGTAAAACGCGCAAGTGTGAACTTCGGGTAAGGGTAATAGAAGTGGCAGTAGGGGATTAGCAGCAGGAAATAGCAGCTGTAGTGGCAGCCACACAGTATATGGGCTCTATTACACGAGCGGATGCCCTGCGGGTAACCTGCTGCGTCTAAGAGAGCCAAGCCCCGTTCCGGACAGCAGAGACACGGAGCATTAACCACATCCTGCTCGCCTAAGGCAGGGATGCGTCCTGCGGGCGGCCGGGATGTTCCTCCTTGACGCGTCGGTGCGTCATCTCGCGAGAGGCGAGATTTCCTGTGAACGCACGCGTCGGGAGGAAGTTTTACTACAGCCTGCCAGCGCTCACAGGCTGTAGATGTTAGAAAAACGCCATCTAAATCGCATATCAGACGCTGTTTTGTAAACAGCGTCAGATATGCCTGCTGCCTGCTCCTCTGGTGGTCCCTTTTGCTTGGGACCACCAGAGGACACAGGCAGCTATGTAAGTGCACCAATCAGCAGAATTGCGGAATAGATGCGGACATTTTAGCGGACGTGTGAATGGAGCCTAACTTCGCAAGCACTCCTATGTCCTTTCGCCTCTTTTTTTTTTGCATATTTTTTGGCAGAGATTTTTTCATCCACATTGATTGATGCGAATGAAGAAATCTGTGCCGTTAATATAAGGAGAATAGCAGAAACTCCTAATGCTGGCCATACATGTAATGATTGCGGAGACCCTCAAATGCCAGGGCAGTACAAACACCTCACATGTGACCCCATTTTAGAAAGAAGACACCCCAAGGTATTTCGTGAGGGGTATGGCGAGTTCATGTAAAATTCTTACAAAGTCTCATGTTCCACTAACTTGTGACAAAAAATAAAATTTTACATGAACTCACCATACCCCTCACGGAATACCTTGGGGTGTCTTCTTTCTAAAATGGGGTCACTTTTAGGGTATTTATACTAACCTGGCATTTTAGGGGCCCCTAATGCGTGAGAAATAGTTTGGAATCCAAATGCGTAAAAATGCCCTGTGAAATCCTAAAGGTACTCATTGGAATTTGGGCCCCTTTGCGCATCTTGGCTGCAAAAAAGTGTCACGTGGTATCGCCGTACTCCGGAGAAGGAGGGCAATGTGTATTTTGGGGTGTATTTTTACATATACCCATGCTGGGTGATAGAAATATCTCTGTAAATGACAACTTTTTTAATTTTTTATACAACGTTGACAATTTACAGAGATATTTCTCTCACCCAGCATGGGTGTATGTAAAAATACACCCCAAAACACATTGCCCTACTTCTTCCGAGTACGGCGATACCACGTGTGCCACTTTTATGCAGCCTAGGTGCGTAAAGTCCAACAAATACCTTTAGACTTTACAGCAGGGATGTCAAACTCGTGGCCCTCCAGCTGTTGCAAAACTACAACTCCCATCATGCCTGGACATCCTACAGCAATCAAGGCATGCTGGAAGTTGTAGTTTTGCAACAGCTGGAGGGCTACGAGCTTGACATCCGTGCTTTACAGGGTTGCTCACAATTTAGCCCCACCCAAAATGCCAGAACACACCCCACAAATGACCCTAATTTCGGAAGGTAGACCAAGGTATTCACTGAGGGGCATAGTGAGTCCATGGGAGATTTTTTTTGCCAGAAGTTAGCAGAAATGGAAACTTTATTATTATAATTTTTTCCTCAGAAAGTGTCATTTTCCGCTAACTTGTGAAAAAAAATGAAATCATACATGAACTCACTATGCCCCTCCGCGTATACTTTGGGGTGTCTTCTTTCTAAAATGGTGTCATTTGGGGGTATTTATACTATCCTGACATTCTAGCACCTGAAGAAACATGACAGGTGCTCAGAAAGTCAGAGCTGCTTCAAAATGCGGAAATTCACTTTTTTGCACCATAGTTTGTAAACACTATAACTTTTACCCAGACCAATAAATATACACTTATTGCCTTTTTTATTTATTTATCAAAGACATGTAGAACAATGAATTTAGAGAAAAATTTATATAGAAATGTATAAAAAAAAAAAATTACAACAGAAAGAGAAAAATGAAATTTTTTTGCAAAAATTTCAGTCATTTTTTATTAATATCAAAACAAGTAAAAATGTCATCAACAATGAAATACCACTAAATGAAAGCTCTATTAGTGAGAAGAAAAGGAGGTAAAATTCATTTGGGTGGTAAGTTGCATGACGGAGCAATAAACGGTGAAAGTAGTGTAGTGCAGAATTGTAAAAAGTCGGCTGGTCATTAAGGGTGTTTAAGCTAGGGGGCTGAGGTGGTTAACATGATTGATTATGCTCTTTGCCTCTCTGTGACCTTTTTACTACAAAATCACAGTGAGATAAAGTTGTCACCGTGATTTTGTAGAAAAAAATAAAAAAATCAGAGCGGCATGGAGCATTATCAATCATGTTAATGCTCCGTGTGTCTGCAGTCCAGAGCAGGGCTTGGCTGTCTTTCACACAGCGGATTCCACGCATGGGATCCACTCGTGTGAAAGAGCCCTTAAACATAATGGTAGTCAGACGGACAGAACAGTGGCATGATGGGCCACAGTCAGCAAGGGTAGATCTATGTATCGGGCTGAGGCAGAGCAGTGTGAAAATACTCACGGATTCATGTCTCGTTCAGTGATGATTTGGCGGAGGACAACTTGGTCTGTTTGGGCGTCACGCTGAAAACCCTCTCCGAGATTACACTGGAGGCCGGGCACTGTTCTAATCTGGCTGCCCAGAAGGGCCACAGTCATTTAGTGAACAAGAACATTTTAAACACAAAAATACAGAGCTGACCAGAAGTATGAATATCATACAGCAGAATTACATTTTGGTGAAGGCATAGAAGAGCGCCACATTTACTGATCGATGAGAGCAAGACATTTATCAGTGAAATTTGTGGCAATCTAGCTTGCCTGGCCGGGAGTCCCAATAGACTGCACAAGCCAGAAAAATTACATTTGGGAAAAGTTATGGAAGTGCACCACAAAAACCACAACCAAGGGGTACGACAGTAACTGAACTGCTAGCAACTTGGCCAGGTGGAAGTTCAACTTGCACATACGCTAATTGCTGGACGCTAATAGTTTTCTCAGGACCACACATTCTGTCACAGAGGTCTCACGATGAAGTGGAGGACAAGGAGGAGTAGAGGTCTAAGCAGGAGAAGAAGCAGCTGATGATGTTAACAAGGACACTGTTCTCTTGGGAATGCAGGCTGTTTGCCACAAAAAAAAAAATATATAATAATCAGGAGGACAGACTTGGTCTGATTGGGAATGCTGGCAAGATATATTTTCCCACAGGCTCGGTGATGCCAGCTCATGTGCTTCAATACAGCCCTGGTACTTACAGTGTACACTCTTGCTCAAAATTACTGTTACTGTCAACAGTTAAGCAAGTTTAAGAAAAATAAATAAAAAAAATGAATAAAAATGAATACCTTGCAAAAGTATGGGAACCAAAGGAGATGAGAACTGGGGCCATACTTTTTTAGGGTATTTTCACACTTGTGGCAGAGGATTTCGGAAGGCAGTCCCATCGCAGGAACTGCCCCCCAAAACCGTCTAACCGCATGACAACTAAAACTATTTGTAGATGGATCTGGATCCATCTATCCAAATGCATTGCAAGTACGGATCCATCTCTCCGTTGGTCATGCGGAAAGACGGATAAGTCTATATTTTTTTCACATTTCCAATGGCGAATCTGTCATTCCGTTTTTTTTATTTTTATGACTGATCCGGCACTAATGAATTTCTATGGGAATTATTGCCGGATCCGTCATATCTTCAGGCATTTCAGTGACTAAACTGAAGACATCCTGATGCATACTGAACGGATTTGTCTCCATTCAGAATGCATGGGGATGTGAATGAAGCGTTTTTTTTTTCCCTGCAGAGAGCCCCGACGACGGAACTCTATGCCGGAAAAGAATAAAGAAAAAAGAATAACGCTAGTGTTAAAGTATCCTTACTTTTCCGCTTATATAGCCATATGAAGGCTTGGTTTTTGTGTGAAAAGTTGCAGTTTCTAATTAAGAAATGGATTAATATTGCAAACGATGTAGTGGGGGATCTGGAAAAAATAAATTGTAAATGCAATAAAAGTGGAAAAAAAAAATACAATTCTGTAACATTTTTATGGGTGACTTGTTTCTTTAATTCTCCGGGTCAGTGCGATTATGGCAATACCACAAATCTATAGTTTTTCTTGCATCTTAATACTGAAAAAAAATATAAAAAAAACTTTGTAAAAAACGTCAAAATATTTTTATATTTCAATAGTACAGGCGTTTTTGCATGCAGTGATACCCATTATGTGGATTTGTTTTATTGTTTGCATTTTTTTAATTTACATTTTAGGTAAAGGGGTGTGATTTAAATTTCTATATTTTTAAATTTTCTTTTAATTTTTAAAAACTTTTTTTTTTTTTACTATTTTATAGTTCTCATAGGGCAAGGATGGGCAAACTGCGACTCTCCAGGTGTTGTACAACTACAATTCCCACCAAGCCCTGCTGTAGGCTGATAGCTGTAAGCAGGCTTTGCATGCTGGGAGTTGTAGTTTTGCAACAGCTAGAGAGCCGCAGTTTTTCCATCCCTGGCAAAGGGAACTACCTGTATAACAAGCATTAGCATTGGAGCGTATGAGAAATACAATGTATTCTTATGGAGCCTGGCCACAGGCAGGGGCTCCATAGGAACTAATGTGCGGCACCTTCAGTCCTTCTGGAAGACTGAAGCTGCCACACGATGCCGCTAGCTCCCCAAGCCATGTTTGACCCCGGCATTTGAAGTGTTAAAAGCCCACGATCAGCATTACCAGTGGGCGCCATGTTTAATGGGAAGGGGTTAAATAGCCTGTTAGCGATAAGGCTTGTTCACAATCATCATTAGGAAAAGTCAGGTAATGCAACTGTCAAAGCTTTATAAATATCCAGACTCCTCTAACTCTGTCCCAAACAGCAGCCGTGAGTTTTTCTAAGCAGATGCCTAACACTCTGAAAAAGCAGAAGAAGGCGATAAAAAGATGGCAAAACAGTTTCAGGTTGCCAATTTGAAATGTAATTTAGAAATGGCAGTTAACGCTTACAGTGGAGGTCAAGAGAAGACCAAGAACAACAGAGACAGCTGCTCATAGGATAGCTAGAAAGAGAATTCAGGACCCCTGCTTCACTGCAGAAGACCTTCAAGAAGATTCAGCAGACTCATGGAAAAGTCATCAGAAGTAAACCTCTCCTGTGTCCTCACTACAGAACTCAGCCATTTGGGGTTGTGTTACAGCCAATGGCATGTGGAACATTTCACAGGTAGTGGGAAGAATGGATTCAATGAAATTCCAGCAAATTCTGGAAGCAAACATAACACCAACTGCAAAAAAGCTGAAGCCGACAAGAGTATGGCTTCTACAAATGGATAATGATCCTAGACACACCTCAACATCCATAACAGACTACCCTAAAAGGTGCCAGCTGAAGGTGTTACACCATGGCACTCAGTCCCCGGATATGGACACCATTGAAAATTTTTGGATAGACCTTAGCCATCTCCGGACCGCCTCACGCAGAATCGTGTGATCTCGGTGGCTATTCCTCCTTATATCTCGCGAGAGGCAAGATTTCCTGTGAACGCGTCTGTGCGCTCACAGGATCGCGTTGGGAGGAAGTTTAACTACAGCCTGCCAGCGCTGATCATGCGATGGCAGGCTGTAGATCTAAAAAAAAACGGCATCTGAATCGCATATCAGACGCTGTTTTGTAAACAGCGTCTGATATTCCTGCTGCCTGCTCCTCTGGTGGTCCCTTTTGCTTGGGACCACCAGAGGACACAGGCAGCTATGTAAGTGCACCAATCACCACACACCACTCATTGGAATTTGGGCCCCTTTGCGCATCTTGGCTGCAACAAAGTGTCACTCATGTAGTATCGCCGTACTCAGAAGAAGTAGGGCAATGTGTAATGGGGTGTATTTTTACATATACCCATGCTGGGTGTGAGAAATATCTCTGTAAATGACAACTTTAAAAAAAACTTTATACAAAGTTGTCAATTTACAGAGATATTTCTCTCACCCAGCATGGGTATATGTAAAAATACACCCCAAAACACATTGCCCTACTTCTTCTGAGTACGGCGATACCACATGTGTGCCACTTTTTTGCAGCCTAGGTGCGTAAAGTCCAACGAGTACCTTTAGGCTTTACAGGGTTGCTCATAATTTAGCCCCATCCAAAATGCCAGAACAGTAAACACACCCCACAAATGACCCCATTTCGGAAAGTAGACACCCCAAGGTATTCACTGAGGGGCATAGTAAGTCCGTGGGAGATTTTAATTTTTTTTGCCATAAGTTAGCAGAAATGGAAACTTTATTATTATTTTTTTCCTCAGAAAGTGTCATTTTCCGCTAACTTGTGAAAAAAAAATGAAATCATACATGAACTCACCATGCTCCTCCGCGAATATTTTGGGGTGTCTTCTTTCTAAAATGGTGTCATTTGGGGGGTATTTATACTATTCTGGCATTCTAGCACCTGAAGAAACATGACAGGTGCTCAGAAACTCAGAGCTGCTTCAAAATGCGGAAATTCACTTTTTTGCACCATAGTATGTAAACGCTATAACTTTTACCCAGACCAATAAATATACACTAATTGCATTTTTTTTTTTTATCAAAGACATGTAGAACAATACATTTCGAGAAAAATTTATATAGAAATGTAGGGTTTTTTTGCTAAATTTTACAACAGAAAGCGAAAAATGTCATTTTTTTGCAAAAATTTTGGCAATTTTTTATTAATATCAAAAAAAGTAAAAATGTCAGCAACAATGAAATACCACTAAATGAAAGCTCTATTAGTGAGAAGAAAAGGAGGTAAAATTCATTTGGGTGGTAAGTTGTACGACCGAGCAATAAACCGTAAAAGTACTGTAGTGCAGAATTGTAAAAAGTGGTCTGGGTGTTTAAGCTAGGGGGGCTGAGGTAGTTAAGAAAAAAATGTTTTTACATTGCCGCTTCCCACAACCCATAACTTTTTTATTTTTCTTTGGACGGATGGCTGGTGCTGCTACCCACATTGTGATTGTGGGAGGATGAGACCCGAGTCTTTCGTTTTGCACTCATCTGTTTTCCAGACATTTTTTTATAAGGCCTATGAAAGGTTACTGGTTTCAGATTTTTAAACAGTAAAAGCAAAATTGCAAGTGTTTTTTCTAAAATTTAAAGACAGAAGTGCAATTAAATGTCCTGCATCCCTCAACGTCTACAAACACATCAACAGTAGATGACGCAAAGAAGTAAAATAATAAATAAAAATAATAATAGACCCTACTCCCTGCTTAATCCTCCGCTGTTCCAGTGGTGTTGCTTCAGTTGCCTTTGTTTCTAGCCAGTCACTGACCACAGTAGTAGGCTGGATTCACACGTCTGTTTAACACGGACGTTAACTGTCCGTGGTAACCTGGGCTGGATTCCTGCTTAGAGCAGGATTGCTATGATTGCTATGACGCCGTGCGCTTTCTGCCGCAGCTGCTGTACAGTAATACACTATATGATCTATTTGAGTGTATTACTGTACAGCAGCTGCGGCAGAAAGCGCAAGGCGTCATAGCAACCAATGACTCAGTTCACGTCCGTGTTAAACGGACATGTAAATCCAGCCATAATGTTAGTAGTCGGGTACATCACTAATTAGCAGCAGAGATCATGTGGAGTAGTCCGTTGCTCCATGCCATTCTGATTGGCGTCAATGAGGAGGGCAACATAGTTTAGGGGCACAAATGTGAAGGAAAGGCTGCAGCTCTGATAGTTTAGGGTACTTCCACACTTGCGTTCGTGTGATCCAGCAGGCAGTTCCGTCGTCAGAGCTGCCTGCCGGATCCGCCGATCAGTGTGACGATTGACAGCATTTGTAGACGGATCCGGGTGCGGATCTGTCTACAAATGCATTGCAAGAACGGATCCGTCTCTCCGCTTGTCATGCGGATGGACAGGTCCGTCTTGCAGTCTTTTTCACAGTTTTCCCGGTCTGCGCATGCAGCATGCTGCGGTATTATGTCCAGGGCTGTGGAGTCGGAGTCGGAGTCAATTTTGGGTACCTGGAGTCGGAGTCGGAGTCAGCAAAAAATGGACCGACTCAGACTCCTACTAGATTTAAATTGGAATAAAAAAAAATTGGAATAAAAAAAAAGCAAGTTTAAATGTCCCAATTCAGATAAAGTTATAATTAATTACTTCTCTACTGTAAGAATGAAGGCCAATGCATGCAGTGCGTCACGTTACCGCTAAACAAAGACGTTAAGTGACCGTGAAGAAGCACGCTTTTCATATGCTTTACTATGCAGTTAAAGGGACACCGACAGGCTGATTTACCGGCTAAAGATATATTTGCTGGTATTCATCAGAGGATTAGGAATACAACTAGACGACTGTTACCCCCAGTTGAGGTTTACTTGTGTTTAAAAACGTTTTAATCAATATGCAAATTCTCTACCTTTGTGCCCAAGGGGGCAGGCGCACATGTTGAGTACTGGCAGCACTAGACAGGACTAGGTAGCGAGGAGGAAGAGAGAAAGCTGGCACAGCCTCAGCATAGCCAGACGAGGCTGCTGCCAGCACTCAACACGTGCGCCTGCGCAGGAATTCAGCGTTCAGCTAGCCTGAAAAAAAAGGCCAGTGCAGTCAATAATAACGAGGGGAACAGCGCTGGGAAGCTGTACTTCGGGCGCGGCTGGGCACAAAGCCGCAGGAGACGCTGCCCCATTGGGCACAAAGATAGTGAATTTGCATACAGATTAAAATGTTTTTTAAACACAAGTACAGCTTAACTGGGGGTAACATTAGTATAGTTTTATTCCTAATTCTCTGATGAATACCAGTATATATATATATATATATATATATATATATATATATATATATATCTTTAGCTGGAAAATCAGCCTGTCAGTGTCCCTTTAAGGAGCGGCAATACTTACACTTTCCATTGTCGATGGTTATCCTAGCCTCTCACTGATAACTGATTAAGGACTGGAGGCACTTGTATAAGTGAAGGGAATGGATAGTCAATAGTTCAAGACTGATGCTGTAAACCATTTGAAAAACTGCTATCATTCAGCTAAGGCTATAAAACATGTAAACTCAGATTGTTAGCTTAAATTTTAAACATGACTATGGGATTCTACTAGGAAAATCATGTTTTAAAATAAATGCCCCTTCCCCTGCCCCTTCCTGGATCCTCCCACTGCTCTATCTTCAGCAGAAGATCAGCACACAAAGGAGAAGGCAGCAGCTTCTGCTCAACTACCTCTCTGTGCTAGAGAAGATTAGAAGAACTTGGTGGAACAGCTTCGTATTTGCATATTAAATACAGAGGAGTCGGAGTCGGAAGTTTCAAAATCTGAGGAGTCGGAGTCGGACAATTTATCTACCGACTCCACAGCCCTGATTATGTCTGCCGAAAACGCCTGACAGTGACTGAACGGAAGGCATACTGATGTAAACTGAACGGATTTCTATCCATTCAGATTGCATGGGGATATGCCTGATCAGTTCTTTTCCGGCATAGAGCCCTTTTGATGGAACTCTATGCCGGAAAAGAATAATGCAAGTGTGAAATAGCCCTTACTTATTACTGTACAATAAAAATGTTTTTCTAGATAACATTTACTGTGGTCGTAAATGTCCCTTTTCCATTTAAGATGAGAGGAGCTGCTCAGTAGTAGGCTGGATTACGATCTGTTTAACACGGACGTTAACTGTCCGTGGTAACCTGGGCTGGATACTGCCCAGAGCAGGAGCGCAGGCGTCGTGGTTGCTATGGCGCCGTGCGCTCTCTGCCGCAGCTGCTGTACAGTAATACACTATGATCTATTTGGGTGTATTACTGGCTGGCAACTGCGGCGCTCATAACTGTGTGACTCAGTTCCGTCCGTGTTAAGCGGACATCGCCAAATCCAGCCATAATGTTGGTAGTCGGGTGCATCACTGAGTAGCAGCAGAGATCATGTGGAGTAGTCCGTTTGCTCCATGCCATTCTGATTAGTCAGTGAGAGGCAACATAGTTTAGAGGCACGATCGCTGAAGGAAAGGCTGCAGCTCTGATGGTTTAGGGTGCTGCCACACTTGCGTTCGTGGCGATTCAGCCGGCAGGTTCCGTCGATCAGGCTGCCTGCCGGATCCGCCCGATCGAGTGTGGCAGGTGTGGCAACATGTTGTAGGCGGATCCGGTGCGGATCTGTCTAGCACATGCATTAGAAGCGGATCCGACCTACTCCGGCTTGTCATGCGGATGTGACAGGTCCGTCTTGCAGATCTCTCACGGTTTCCACCGGTCCGCGCATGCATGTATAACGGTATCATGTCCAGGGCTGGCGGGTCGGAGTCGGAGTCAATTTTGGGTACCTGGAGTCGGGTGGAGTCAGCAAAAAAATGGGCCGACTCAGACTCCTACTAGATTTAAGTGGAATAAAAAAAATTGGAATAAAAAAAAAGCAAGTTTAAATGTCCAGTTCAGATAAAGTTATAATTAATTACTTACTCTACTGTAAGAATGAAGGCCAATGCATGATAACGTCACGTACCAGCTAAACAAGGCGTTAAGTGACACGTGAAGGAACACTTTTCATATCTTTACTATGCAGTTAAAGGGACACCGACAGGCTGATTTGCAGCTAAAGATATATCTGCTGGTATTCATCGAGAGTTAGGAATACAACTGGACGACATTGCCCTTTGGTTGGGGTTTTACTTGTGTTTACAGCGTTTTAATCAATATGCGAATTCTCTACCTTGTGCCCAAGGGGCAGGCGCACATGTTAGTACTGGCGGCACTAAGACAGGACTATGGCAGCCGAGGGAGGAAGGAAGCTGGCACAGCCTCAGCTTAGCCAGACGAGGCTGCTGCCGGCACTCCCACGTGCGCCTGCGCAGGAATTCAGCGTTCAGCTAGCCTGGAAAAGGCCAGGTGCAGTCAATATTACCGAGGGACAGCTGGGAGCTGCGCCGGGCGCGGCTGGGCACAAAGCCGCAGGAGGCATGCCCCATTGGGCAAAGATATAGTGAATTTGCATACAGATTAAAATGTTTTTAAACACAGTAAGACAGCTTAACTGGGGGTAACATTAGTATAGTTTTATTCCTAATTCTCTGATGAATACCAGTATATCATATATATATATATATATATATATATATATATATATCTTTAGCTGGAAAATCACTTACAATGTCCCCATAAGGAGCGCATACTACCACTTTCCATTATCGATGGTTATCCTAGCCTCTCACTGATAACTGATTAAGGACTGGAAGACTTGCATAAGTGAAGGAATGGATCAATCAGTTCAAGACTGATGCTGTAAACCATTTGAAAAACTGCTCATCATTCAGCAGGCTATAAAGCATGTAAACTCAGATTGTTAGCTTAAATTTTAAACATGACTATGGGATTCTACTAGGAAATCATGTTTTAAAATAAATATCCCTTCCCTGCCCCTTCCTGGATCCTCCCACTGCTCTATCTTCAGCAGAAGATCAGCACACAAGGAGAAGGCAGCAGCTTCTGCTCAACTACCTCCTCTGTGCTAGAGAAGATTAGAAGAACTTGGTGGAACAGCTTCGTATGTTGCATATTAAATACAGAAGGAGTCGGAGTCGGAAGTTTCAAAATCTAGGAGTGGGTCGGACAATTTATCTACCGACTCACAGCCCTGATTATGTCTGCCAGCATACGGCTGACAGTGACTGAACGGAAGGCATACTGATGTAAACTGAACGGATTTCTATCCATTCAGATTGCATGGGGATATGCCTGATCAGTTCTTTTCCGGCATAGAGCCCTTTTGATGGAACTCTATGCCGGAAAAGAATAATGCAAGTGTGAAATAGCCCTTACTTATTACTGTACAATAAAAATGTTTTTCTAGATAACATTTACTGTGGTCGTAAATGTCCCTTTTCCATTTAAGATGAGAGGAGCTGCTCACCTGATCAAAGAGTTGCTTTCCGGTGGTGTTTGGCTGGATGGCAAACTCCAGCTCTGCATCCATTGTGGTCACACGTACACTGATCTAAAGAGAAAAGATTGAACATGATTAGGTATTGTAGTCAGCAAACATTTGATAATGTTCTCTAGTTCTCCAGGATATGTCTATTGATAAATCATAGATAAATCAACTACAGGAGCGTGATTGTCCACCTAGGAACCCGCTGGATAGTGTGACTGTGAAACCACCTGCAAGGCCCAACTACACTCATACACTGGTCTTTGTACAAAGTGCGTTGGTTCAGGTGAATCAAAATTATTAAAGGGTTTGTATCACTTCAGCAAATAGCATTTATTATGTAGAGAGAGTTAATACAAGGCAAGGCCACAAAACAATGTGCTCCTGGTCCTGTTAGTGACGTATACACGCGGCATTGTTTTATGGTGCGCCCGAGCACCTGGATTCGTACATGAAATTAGAATGGAGGCCAGCAATCAAATGTGAAGGCGGCGTGGTGAGCCTGACTTCAAAAAGTTCATTTACATACGGCATGCGGGGGAATCTAACTGTTTTTCAGAGAGCAAAGAGAAAACCAAATTTAGAAACATGATGAGAACGGGCGGAGCAGCATACTTACATTCCGTGCGGCTCCCGGGACGCTCTAGGATGACGTCAGGGCGTCCCAGTGCATAGATCACGTGATCGCACGGATCACGTGATCCATGCGCGCGGGGCGCTCTGACGTCATTCAGGAGCGCCCGGGGAGCCGCACGGAATGTAAGTATGCCGCTCCCCCACTCCCCACTGCTACTATGGCAACCAGGACGCTAGTAGCGTCCTGGCTGCCATAGTAACACTGAAAGCATTTTGAAGACTGATCAGTCTTCAAATGCTTTCAGTTCACTTGCGTTGTGCAGGATCCGGCGTGCATTCCGGCGACGGAAGTGCACGCCGGATCCTAACAACGCTGGTGTGAAAGAGCCCTAATGCATTCTGAATGGAGAGAAATCCGTTCAGTATGCATCAGGATGTCTTCAGTCACTGAACGGCTTTTGCAATGCATTTTTCTGACTGATCAGGCATTTTTCAGACCTGATCAGTCTGAAAAATGCCTGATCAGTTAGAAAAAATGACACGCGTTTGCATTGTTTGCCTGACCAGGCAGGCAGTTCAGGCAACGGAACTGCCTGCCGGAATCAAACAACTCAAGTGTGAAAGTACCCCAATAAAGAAATGTTGGCCTACTGTATGTACATACATACACTCACTTGCTTGGATGGGGCTGCTTCTGCATGATTTAATGCAACAATGTGTCGAGGCATGGAGGCGATCTGCCTGTGCTACAGTACTGACATGGACTTTCAACTTGATATACCACAGTGGATCAACACCAGTGGATTACATGATAAACCAGCACTGACTGGAAACTTCACACTGGACCTCAAGCAACTTGGATTGTGTGCCTCTCCACTCTTCCTCCAGACTCTGGGACCTTAATCTCCAATTCAAATGAAAGATTTACTTTCAGCTGAAAACAGGACTTTGGACCACTGAGCAGTTCAGTCCTTTCTCTCCTTCATTCTGCCTGTGAGTGCAAACACTAAATATACAATCTTGTCTTCACAATCAAATATTTCACACAATTGACGAGTTGTCTTGAGCACCAGAAGCAGCGTCTGAGATGAGACTTGGGTTTGATAAATATCTGATATATGATGTCAGGGCTGCATAGGCTTATTTCTGCCATGAAATCCCTTGTACACCAATAACACATTCACCCTTTCAATACCAGCGGCATACATGTACAGAGCTGGAGCAATGGGTAAACATGGCACCTACCTTACTCAGTTTCTAAACCCCATCACTGACGGTCCAGAGGCTCTTCCCTCACCAGTGTGATAAAACATAAATCAGCAAAAACATCAAACTACTTGTGTATCTAACCCCATTAAGTACGATACAGCCCATTGTACCTGACACAGCCTGCTGTGTACGATACGGTCTGCTGTGTTGTGTATCTAATCCTATAATGTACGATACACAGCCTGCTGTGTACAATACTGTCTGCTGTGTTGTGTATCTAATCCTATAATATACGATACACAGCCTGCTGTGTACGATACGGTCTGCTGTGTTGTGTATCTAATCCTATAATATACGATACACAGCCTGCTGTGTACAATACTGTCTGCTGTGTTGTGAATCTAATCCTATAATGTACGATACACAGCCTGCTATGTATGATACTGCCTGTTGTGTTGTGTATCTAATGCTATCTGGTCTGGTGTCTACCTAAGCTCATGTCAGATACTGTCTGCTGTTCCTCTGTATCTAAATATATAATCTGTGATACAGTCTACTGGTTCTGTATCAAAGATTCTCATATGTGATACTGCCTGTTGAAGTGTGTATCTAATCCCAACTTGGATGTTACAGCCTGCTGAAGTGTGCATCTAAAACCTCATGCACATGACAGCATCCGTTTTGCGGTCTGCAAGTTGCAGATCCACTAAATAAGGATACTGTCCACATGTGATCCGCATTTTTTTGCAGACCAATTGACTTCTATGGGTTCGGGTTCGCATTTTGAGGACCAGACTAGGACATATCAGCATGGCTTCATGAGGGATCGGTCATGCCAAACAAATTTAATCAGCTTCTATGAGGAGGTAAGTTCTAGACTTGACAGCGGCGAATCAATGGATGTCGTATATCTGGACTTCTCCAAAGCATTTGACACCGTACCTCATAAAAGGTTAGTATATAAAATGAGGATGCTCGGACTGGGAGAAAATGTCTGTATGTGGGTAAGTAACTGGCTGAGGGACAGAAAACAGAGGGTGGTTATTAACGGTACACACTCAGATTGGGTCACTGTAACTAGTGGGGTACCTCAGGGGTCAGTATTGGGCCCTATTCTCTTCAATATATTTATTAATGATCTTGTAGAAGGCCTGCACAGTAAAATATCTATTTTTGCAGATGACACTAAACTGTGTAAAGTAATTAACACTGAAGAGGACAGTTTTCTGCTACAGAGGGATCTGGATAGATTGGAGGCTTGGGCAGAAAAATGGCAGATGAGGTTTAACACTGATAAATGTAAAGTTATGCACATGGGAAGGAATAATGCAAGTCACCCGTACATATTAAATGGTAAAACACTCGGTAACACTGACATGGAAAAGGATCTGGGAATTTTAATAAACAGCAAATTAGCTGCAAAAACCAGTGTCAGGCAGCTACTGCCAAGGCCAATAAGATAATGGGTTGCATCAAAGGGGCATAGACGCCCGTGATGAGAACATAGTCCTACCACTTTATAAATCACTAGTCAGACCACACATGGAGTACTGTGTACAGTTCTGGGCTCCTGTGAACAAGACAGACATAGCAGAGCTGGAGAGGGTTCAGAGGAGGGCAACTAAAGTAATAACTGGAATGAGGATCTACAGTACCCTGAAAGATTATCAAAATTAGGGTTATTCACTTTAGAAAAAGACGACTGAGGGAGATCTAATAACTATGTATAAATATATCAGGGGTCAGTACAGAGATCTGTCCCATCATCTATTTATCCCCAGGACTGTGACTGTGACAAGGGGACATCCTCTGCGTCTGGAGGAAAGAAGGTTTGTACACAAACATAGAAAAGGATTCTTCACTGTAAGAGCAGTGAGACTATGGAACTCTCTGCCTGAGGAGGTGGTGATGGTGAGTACAATAAAGGAATTCAAGAGGGGCCTGGATGTATTTCTGGAGTGTAATAATATTACAGGCTACAGCTACTAGAGAGGGGTCGTTGATCCAGGGAGTTATTCTGATTGCCTGATTGGAGTCGGGAAGGAATTTTTTTTTCCCCTTAAGTGAGGAAAATTGGCTTCTGCCTCACAGGGGTTTTTTGCCTTCCTCTGGATCAACTTGTAGGAAACAGGCCGAACTGGATGGACAAATGTCTTTTTTCGGTCTTATATACTATGTTACTATGTTACTATGTTCTATCTTATGTGGAAAACACATGGACGTCATCATGTATGGTCATGTGCATGAGGCCTAAGGCCCCTTTCACATCTGCGTTTTTGCTTTCCGTCCTAGAGTTCTGTCCTCGGGGCTCTAGGACGGAAAGATACTTATCAGGATTATCCTAATGCATTCTGAATGGAGAGAAATCCGTTCAGGATGCATCAGGATGTCTTCCGTTCAGTATGTGACCGTTTTTTGAAGTGCATTAATCCGGATCCGGAATTAAGCTAAACGTTGTTTTGACGCATCTCCGGATCTGACGTTTAGCTCTGCGCATGCGCAGCAGCAGTTCCGATCGGGGCCCCAGTGTAAGCTGGGGCTCAGATTGGTTACCATGGCAGCCAGGACGCTACTGAAGTCCTGGCTGCCATGGTAAGTACTCCGCAGCAGTGTACTTACCTGCGCTGCGGCCTCCGTGCGCTCCTTCATGACGTCACAGGTCCGGGCGGCGCATTGATCAATGCACCTCCGGGACCTGTGACGTCATGAAGGAGCGCCCGGCGGCCGCAGCGCAGGTAGGTACACTGCTGCGGAGTACTTACCATGGCAGCCAGGACTTCAGTAGCGTCCTGGCTGCCATGGTTACCAGAAAGCATATTGAAGACTGATCAGGATCCTGATCAGTCTTCAAATGCTTTCAGGCGACTTGCGTTCTGCCGGATCCTCAGAACGCAAGTGTGAAAGAGGCCTAACCCTATGTTTTTTGGTCCTGCCTGCTGAAGTGTTTATCTTGGCCTACCTTGTGTGATACACGGGTAATACGACCATGATCAGCCCAGAAAACACAGTCCGTGTGCAGGACACATCTCCCAGGCCAACTGCACTCTACTGACCAGATATGACAATTTATGATACAGCCAGTCTCTGATGGTGGGGCATGTAGACATGATGAGGTAAGTAGAGTACAATGGTCCTGCGGTCAGATAAAGACTTGTTGTATAATAAATTGCTATTATACAGTCAGTGTGGGTCCGGTAGGCCACGGTTGGCCTGGAAAATGTGTCCAACTCATGGACCGGGACATGGATTCCAGGGCCGATCACATTTGCATGAACCCTATCACTTATACTGAGCCCCCATAACAGTGCCATCCACAGCTCCACCAAAATTAACAGTGCCACCCAAAGTACCTCCCAGTGACATCCACAGCATTGCGACAGCACAGATTGCAATGTAAGCACTGTGCATGAGTTAGTACAGGCTTCACAAAGAAGCATGTGCACTGAATAGATAGCCGGCAGTCCTAGCGCATGCGCATTAGTGTGCAGGCATCAGGACCAAGCAAGGCCAGCAGGAGGCAGTGACGTCCGTGATAATGCAGGAAGAGAAGAAGATGGCGAGGGACTGGAAGAGCTGCAGGAGCGGTCACGTCAGCAATGCCATCTACCTGACAGGGAGATCTACAGCCTCTGCCTCCTACAAGCAAATATAAATTATGCTACCCAACACAGGAATCCCCTCCTCCAACTGCGCCAGGAGTCTGCTGGAAGCCTGGTACAGCTATCAGCAAGTACATTCCTGAGGCCTCTTAAACAGGAGACACTCATTTCTTTGCTCACCACTCAGCAGCCGTGCCAAACGCCATTTAACTCTTCAGCATATAAATCTAGATTATGCGAGTAGTTTGCTAAAAATGCATAGAATCTGTTCTCCATGGCGACACTCAAATTTCATTACATTTATATAATGATGCTTCAAACAGCCATAATATATATCAAAATCTGTGTTCCACTGAACACCTCTTAAAGGGTTTCTGTCATCAGGTTTACACATTATAAGCTGTCTGACATTAGCTATGTGCTAATGTCAGAGCAGCTTGATAATGTGTTTATTTAAATCAGAGTTATATTTATGCTAAAAAAACGTATTTTTATAATATGTAAATTAGCCTCTAGGAGCAGGGGGGGCGTTGCCCTGCTCCTAGAGGCTCCGTGCGCCAACCTGCTGCAGAGGACCAGCAGAGGATCGCTGCCCGCCACTGTCAATCAAGGAAAGAAGGGGCGTGGCAGCAGGTTGGCGCACGGAGCCTCTAGAAGCAGGGCAACGCCCCCCCTGCTCCTAGAGGCTAATTTACATATTATAAAAATACGTTTTTTTAGCATAAATATAACTCGGATTTACATAAAAAACACATTATCAAGCTGCTCTGACATTAGCACATAGCTAATGTCAGACAGCTTATAATGTGTAAACCTGATGACAGAAACCCTTTAAAGGGGTTGTCTCACTTCAGCCAATAGTATTTATCATGTAGAGGAAGTTAACACAAGCCACTTACTAATGTATTGTGATTGTCCATATTGCCTTCTTTGCTGGCGTGATTGATTTTTCCATCACATTATACACTGCTCGTTTCCATGGTTACGACCAACCTGCAATCCATCAGCGGTGGTTGTATAGGAGAAAACACTAGCCTATGTGCGGTCCCACAGTCCCGGTCACCAGAGAAGCTGGTACTTTTTTCTGTTGTGAGCAAGTACGACCATCACTGCTGGATTGCAGGGTGGTCGTCGTAACCATGGAAACGAGCAGTGTATAATATGATGGAAAAATGAATCCAGCCAGCAAAAGAAGCAATATGGACACACAATACATTAGTAGGTACCTTGTATTAACTTTCTCTACATAATAAACGCCATTTGCTGAAGTGAGACAACCCCTTTAAGTGTGCTGCATATTGGGAAGTTTGCGTGCTAAGAACTGGTTAATGCATATTAGTTAATGCATATTTATGCCAGTTTTATCAAGCAACTCATAATAAATGTGTCAGGCACAGTACTTTCAGTAATCTTTTGGTATGTCATAGGGACATCAAATGTTTAGATTGGTGGGGGTCTGAGCACTGAGAAACCCACCAATCTCAAGAACTCATTTTGCATGTTCTTTCTCCTCGCTGCAGGACAGGAAGCGAGACATACTCCATAGAAAGTCTACGGGACCATCTCACTCCCGTCATATGTATAGTCACTGAAAAGTATGTATAGTATATGCACTCAATACTTGGTTGAAGCTCCTTTTGCATAAATGACTGCATCAATGCGGCATGGATGCGATCAGCCTGTGGCACTGATAGTGTTAATGAAGCCCAGGTTATTTTTGTCTGCTTTGTTTGGTCTGGTGTCTTATCTTCCTCTTGACGATATCTCAGATTCTCTATGAGGTTTATGTCAGGTGAGTTTGCTGGCCAATCAAGCACAGTGATACTGGGGTTATTAAATCAGGTATTGGTATTTTTTGGCAGTGTGGGCAGGTGCCAAGTCCTGCTGGAAAAAGAAACCAGAATCTCCATAAAGCTTGTCAGCAGAGGGAAGCATGAAGTGTTCTAAAAGTTCCTGGTAGACGACTGTGCTGACTTTGGACTATAAAACAGTGAACCAACACCAGCAGATGACATATCTCCTCAAACCATCGACTGTAAAATTTCACACAATACCTCAAAAGCAACTTGGATTGTGTGCCTCTGCACTCCTTCTCCAGACTCTGGGACCTTTATTGCCAAATGAAATGCAAAATTTACTTTCATCTGAAAACAGGACTCTGGACCAGTTAGCAACAGTCCAGTCCTTTCTCTCCTTGGTCCAGTTAAGACGCTCCTAACGTTGTCTCTGGATCCTGAGTGGCTCGATACGAAAAATGGAACAGTTGGAACCCACGTTCTGGATATGTGCGCGTGTAGTGGCTCTTGAAGCACTGACTCCTGCCTCCATCATCTCCTTGTGAATCTTCCCCAAAATTATTGAATGGCCTTTTTTGACAATTCTTTCAAAGATGGGGTTATCCCTGTTGCCTGTGCCCCTTTTTCTACCACATTATTTCCTTCCACCTAAATTTCCATTAGTATGCTTGGATACAGCTCTCTATTAACAACCAATGTCTTTAGCAATGACCTTTTATGTTTTAACCTCTTTGTGGAGGGTGTCAATGACTGTCTTCTGGACAACTTTCAAGTCACCAATCTTTCACATGATTGTGTAGCCTACTGAACCAGACTGAGGAACCATTTAAAGGCTTGGGAAATATTTGCAGATGTTTTGTGTCCATTAGCTCAATAGAGTGTGACACCACAAGTCTAAAATATTGACCATTCAGAATATTCTAATTTTCTGAGCTAACTTTTGGGTTTTCATTAGCTGTAAGTCATAATTATCAACATTAAAAGAAATAAATGCTTGAAATAGGTCACCCTGTCTTTAAAGTATAGAAGTTTTGCTTTTTGAATTGAATTACTGAAATAAATTAACTTTTCAATTATATTCCAATTTATTAAGATGCACCCAAGATAAAATAAGCATTCCTTGTTCCAGTGACTGGTAGAAGTCCCTAATATAAGTTCCCCACTGATCAAAACTTTAGTTTCTCTATGACATCAAAAGTTTTCAGAAAATTCAGTGACCCTTTACCCTAACAGTAGAAATGAAAAAAAAATAAAAAAATGCCTGGGAGCCCTGGCTTAGAGAGGAGCGCTGCGATTGGAGGCACTCGCTGCCAGAGAGAAGACACACCGCCCACCATAACTAAATGAAACCTCCTACTATAACCAAGTTGCCTCATTAGCATCAGAGGCACAGAAGATACCGGGAGCGCTGCGGGCGAACTGGGGGGGCGTTTGAAAAAAAAAAAAATGTGTGCGGACATCAGTGGCAGCAGCCCTACAAGATGGTATAAGTATCTCATGAATTTTTTTTGCTGAAAGGTCCTCTTTAAGGCCCATAATATGCGTTCAGTTCCTCGCTCATAGTAAAAAACCAGAAAGGTCAGCACAAACAAAAACCCAGTTTCCTCCCAGGTGTCTATGGAGCTCCTAGAGGTCCACTCCAGTAGACTATAGCTATGTTAGTTTAATGCACTGCTTTCAGTAATCCCGAGTTACAGCCTGTATTATATCCTAGAGCTGCACAGAAAATTCTGCCGGTTACCACGGAAACCAGAAAACAAGCCTGCCATCAGACAGAGCCCTAACTGAGCTCATACTACCCAGAGACAGTTCATTTTTCCAGAATCAGATTGCATAACAGGGTCTGGTGCAAAAAGAAAACTACCTGAAATACAGCCAACAGAGAAAGTTCTAAAGAGACATTAAACCAGCAAAGAATGCTAGAAGATTTCAGATTTAAAGAGGTTGTCCACTTTTTACAATTGATGACCTATCCTCAGGACACCCTGCACCTCCACTGATCAGATATTTGAAGAGACGGAGCCGTCCCATAGAAGTGAATGGGGGCGGCGTACCGTACTTGTTATTACATTGCTCACCGCTGCAGAGAGCAGGTAAACAAAGCAGAGAAGCCAGCGTTTAAAGAGTGCTGCCTTCTCTTAAAGAGCTGATTGGCCGAGGTGTCGGACCCGCGCCAATCTGATATTGACGACCTATCCTGAGGATTGGTCATTAATAGTAAAAAGAAGACAGGCCCTTTAGGCCTGCAAAAATGTAAATGCAAATGGTGCAATAATACAGGAAAAATTCAGGATCAATATAGAGTAAAGGTCCTTTTATACAGATGGATGATCTGGCAATTTATTGGGAAGCAAGCAGACTCACGATAACTGGCAGATCATCAGCGGAGATGAGGGCAGCATTTACATGTAGAAATCACCTCCGCTATGTGGGGACCAGGGATTGATACGGAGAAAGATATTCATTGCTTCTGCGTAGAAGATTGTCGTTTAGACAGTACAATCTTCTGCAGAGGAACAATGATTTTTGGTGCTTACTTGTTTACTGGGTTATCATCAGCAGCCTTTACACTGGCAGATTATTGGTAGGGATGAGCAAATCGACTTTGGATGCTTCATCCGAAGTCGATTCGCATAAAACTTTGTTTTAATACTGTATGGAGCGAGTGCTCTGTACAGTATTAGAATGTATTTGCTCCGAAGAGCAGAACTTATTACTTTGCGAAATCTCGCGAGACTTTGTGTAACAACTTCGGAAATTAATTTCTACTGCAAAATACCTTTGTGTCGAACTCTGGTTCAGTTCCAAAAGTTTTTGCCTCATATTATTTAGATTGGTAAGGGTTCCCTGCATACCCACCTCTTAGGTCACATTCACACCACCACTTTTTATTTCTCTTGTTCTGTTCTGTTAGATGAGCAGAACAACGAAAATAACAGAAGTGCTGGTTCGGGCACATAAAGCTGGGTTTTTGTCATACATTTGACTAACATAAAACATGTACATTAACGGATGTCTCTGACAGATGCCATACTGTCACCACCGTATACTTTTTTGCAGGACTCTGCAGGATGGGAAAGTGCAGTGTACCACGTTTTTCCATCCTGTAAAGTCCAGCAAAAAAAGTTGTTTTTTTTTCACAATGGAACTCTATGGTGACGGATGCCAAATTATGGCATCTTTCTGAAGCGTCTGTTAATGTACACATTTTTTGTGTACATTAAATGTGATGTGAATCCACCCTAACTGACAGGAACAGAGCTGAACAGACCCCACAGACTAGTGACTATAATGCAGTCCTGAACGGATTCTGTCTTTTTACCAGACAAAAAAGTGCTGTATGCGAGCCTTTTTTTTTGTCTGATCTTTTTGACAGAATATGCAACAGAAGCTCCAAATGCATCCTCCAACGCAGAAGTGAACAAGTGTAGGCCTATGTATTATGTATCTAAATTACTGCAACTTTCATACTCCTCCTCGGGCAAAAATACTATAAAAAAACTGAGTATTTTTACTCTTCCAGAAAAACGTAGTGCGACCTCTGGCTGAACCCCATATTTAAGATGTGGTCTTATGATGGATTTATAAACAGGTAATTTAACATTGGGAACACAGGATCCACAAAATACAGATGAGGTCCATGTGCATCCAGCAATTTTTGCAGAACCCACTGTAAAAAAAAGTCTATCTTTATCTGCCAAATAGACAAGAATACTCAAACAAAACAATAGCTGATCTCAGGGAGACCAGCCACAAAAACACTGCGGAGCTCCACGGTGTTTTTGTGGCTGGTCTCCCTGAGATCAGCTATTGTTTTGTTTGAGTAGTCTCCGAGGCATTGCTCCCGGTTAGCCAGAATCCTACTCCACACTGATGAGGGGCAACACCCCGAAACAGCTGTCTGTGGATGGATACCTAGCTTAGGTTTTCCCCGTCACATCCTTAAAGCTTGTAAAAAAGCGGGATCTTGACATAGGGGCCACTTAATATGGTGGATTTGGTGATCTCTGTAATGGAGACACCCCTTTGCACCGGTTTTCCTTCCTTTGAGGGATATCTGGCTTTCATTGTGTTGTAGACCCAATACTGGGGCTCCACATTTATTTTGCAAATAGACAAGAATAGAACAGGTTCTGTAATTTCAGGCACAGCCGCATGTATTGTATGCAAACAGATGAAATCCATGTACTGTTTTTTTTTTTTTTGGCAACCCATAGAAACAAATAGGTCTGTGTGTTATCCGCAAAAAAAAAAAAAAAAAATCTCCCACAAACTAAAAGTACTGTTGTGTCCATGAGGTCTTGTGTCCATGAGGTCTTACAGGGGTTATCCAGTAACGGATAATGATGACCTATTCTCAGGGTACGTCATCATAATCAGATCGGCGGGGGATGTGGCAACTTGGATCCCCGCCGTTTTGTTTCAGGGAGCCGCCACCCTCCCCGGAGCTCTGGGGAGCGCAGCTAGCTCCAGGAATCTCACCAAGCACAGCGCCCTACACAGTATAGTGGCTGCATTTGGTATTGCAGCCGAGCCAAATTCACCTTATTGAGGCCGAGCTGCAACTAGACCACGCGACCGATGTAGAGTGCCCCCGCCGATCTGATATTGATGACCATCCTGAGACTAGATCATCAATAATAATTACCGAATAACCCTTTTCATGAGTATCCAGCCATACAATTACTGCCTGTGCTGCCAGCTTATCTTGGTTTTTCTGTAATATTTGACAATCAAGCTGACACTCTAAATCCCATTCACCAGATCATGAATAAAGAGATTAAAAGAGAAATGGGCCTAACATAGGTCCTTGTGGTGACCGCTTTAGCCCACCTTCAGTATGTACTGTACCATTTACAACTGCTTTCTGCATATATTGTCTCCTAGTCCTTCCATTTGTAGCTTCAGCTGAAGGCTCATGTGGTACAGTGTCAAAGGCTTATGCCAAATCCTGATATATCACACTTGCCACATGACCACCATTACTTTTATTATGTAGCCGTAACATTGCCATACTGCAATACTTGGACACTTAAAGTCGCTGTGCAGCCAGAGCCTAACACTCAGTTCACACTTTCGCGTAAAACGCCGCTTTTGAACGCACATAAAAACGCACAACAGTAAAGGAACCATGCATTCCAATGAGGGTGGTTCACACTTGCGCGTTTTTATGCGCGTTCGTAGGCGCCTATAAACGTCCGACGCATAAGCAAGTATGTTCGCGTTAATTCGGGCTTTTTTCGAGCGTTTGGTGCTAATAGACTTCAATGGGAAACGCGATAGGCGTGTTGTTCGGGCGTTTGTGCAGCGTAAAACGCGCCTATGGACGCGCGTTTTTCAAAATTCACACCTCAGATTGGCCAAACTATATAGGGAGGGCTGTTTGGTCATTGGCCAACTATGCAGTCAATCACAAACGCGAGTCAAACGCGCCTACACTATTTACCAAAACGCTTGAAAAAACGCGCCTACACGCCAGTCTTGAACGCACCAAAAACGCTAGGCTTCAAAACGCTCAGGTCTGAACCCAGTGTTAATGTTTGCATCGCCAGCACTAAAGACCACTGAATGATCCAGACAGAAGGTGCAGAAGTGATTTAGAAGCAATTCAACTACAAACTACCTCTCAATTATGGAGCAATTACAAGGTCTCCCCTCTAGACAATCCACAGCTAATACACATTGCAGATATTCCATCACAATAAAGAGTCACCTGATGGAGAAAACAGAATTATAACGACAGCAGAGTTTTCTATTCTATCATTTACTTACAGACATGGAGTGAAATTACAGCAGCACAAAATCCGCAAGTTTCCGAGTTACACTCTGCTTTGGTCATAGGAAACTTCTAGGTCACATGAAAGAGCTTGCAATTTTTGAAGGGATTACACGTTTAATTAAACCAAGCCTCCTCCCAAGTACAGTGAAGGTCCCATTCATACCTCAAGGAAACCTAAATGCACAATATAAATAGTGAAAAGTCTATGGCCCTTTAACTCAAGATACAAACTTCCACTGACACAGAGGGGGAGATTTATCAAACTGGTGTCATGGAAAACTGGCTTAGTTACCCAAAGGAACTCTGAAAAATGAAAGGTGGAATCTGATTGGTGGCTATGGGCAACTAAGCCAGTTCTACTTTACTCCAGTTTGATAAATCTCCCCCAATGACTTTTAGTGCCAGCATTTACATTAGCACTCAGGTATATGACGTCTGCCAGAGCATACAATCATTATAAACTGTAGGAAAATGTACGTGAAAGAGGACATGACAGCAGGATCAACCCTGTTAACCACTTCAGCCCCCCTAGCTTAAACACCCTTAATGACCAGGCCACTTTTTACAATTCCGCACTACACTACTTTCACCGTTTATTGCTCCGTCATGCAACTTACCACCCAAATGAATTTTACCTCCTTTTCTTCTCACTAATAGAGCTTTCATTTGGTGGTATTTCATTGCTGCTGACATTTTTACTTTTTTTGCTATTAATCAAAAATTACCGAAATTTTTGCAAAAAAATGACATTTTTCACTTTCTGTTGTAAAATTTTTCAAAAAAAACTACATTTCTATATAAATTTTTCTCTAAATTTATTGTTCTACATGTCTTTGATAAAAAAATCCAATAAGTGTATATTTATTGGTTTGGGTAAAAGTTATAGCGTTTACAAACTATGGTGCAAAAAGTGAATTTCGGCATTTTGAAGCAGCTCTGACTTTCTGAGCGCCTGTCATGTTTCTTCAGGTGCTAGAATGTCAGGAAAGTATAAATACCCCCAAATTACACCATTTTAGAAAGAAGACACCCCAAAGTATTCGCGGAGGGGCTTGGTGAGTTCATGTATCATTTCATTTTTTTCACAAGTTAGCGGAAAATGACACTTTCTGAGAAAAAAAAAAAAAAAAGTTTCAATTTCTGATAACTTCTGGCAAAAAAAAAAAAATCTCAGACGGACTCACTATGCCCCTCAGTGAATACCTTGGGGTGTCTACTTTCCGAAATGGGGTCATTTGTGGGGTGTGTTTACTGTTCTGGCATTTTGGGCGGGGCTAAATTGTGAGCCGCCATGTAAAACCTAAAGGTACTCGTTGGATTTGGGCCTTTGCGACTCAGGCTGCAAAAGTGTCACTCATGGTATCGCCAGTACTCAGGAGAAGTAGGGCAATGTGTTTTGGGTGTATTTTTACATACACCCATGTTGGATGAGAGAAATATCTCTGTAAATTGTCAACTTTGTATAAAAATTTTTAAAAGTTGTCAGCTTACAGAGATATTTTTCACACAAAGTATGGGTATATATAAAAATACACCCCAAAACACATTGCCCTACTTCTCCTGAGTACGGCGATACCACATGTGTGCCACTTTTGCAGCCTGGGTGCGCAAAGGGCCCTAAAACCAATGAGTACCTTTAGGATTTCACAGGGCATTTTTACGCATTTGGATTCCAGACTTCTTCTCACGCTTTAGGGGCCCCTAAAATGCCAGGGCAGTATAAATAC
This sequence comes from Bufotes viridis, assembly GCA_033119425.1. Classification (NCBI taxonomy): domain Eukaryota; kingdom Metazoa; phylum Chordata; class Amphibia; order Anura; family Bufonidae; genus Bufotes; species Bufotes viridis. Next base: position 117,524,838 of record CM065597.1, on the reverse strand, counting down.
CCCACATGTGACCCCATTTTGGAAAGAAGACACCCCAAGGTATTCTGTGAGGGGTATGGTGAGTTCATGTAAAATTTTATTTTTGTCACAAGTTAGTGGAATATGAGACTTTGTAAAAACAAAATTAAAAAACAAAAAAACAATTTCCGCTGACTTATGCCAAAAATAAAAATTCTGTGGACTCACCATGCCCCTCACAGAATACCTACGGGTGTCTTCTTTCCAAAATGGGGTCACATGTGGGGTATTTATACTCACCTGGCATTTTAGGGGCCCCTAAAGTGTGAGAATCCAAATGCATAAAAATGGCCTGTGAAATCCTAAAGGTACTCATTGGTTTTAGGGCCCCTTTGCATCCAGGCTGCAAAAGTGTCACACATGTGGTATCGCCGTACTCAGGAGAAGTAGGGCAATGTGTTTGGGGTGTATTTTACATATACCCATGCTGTGTGAGAAATATCGCTGTAAACGACAACTTTTTAAATTTTTTATTCAAAGTTGTCAATTTACAGAGATATTTCTCTCACCCAGTATGGGTATATGTAAAAATACACCCCAAAACACATTGCCCTACTTCTCCTGAGTACGGCGATACCACATGAGTGACACTTTTTGCAGCCAAGATGAGCAAAGGGGCCCTAATTCCAATGAGTACCTTTTAGAGGGCATTTTTACGCATTTTTCTTCTCACGCTTTAGGGCCCCTAAAATGCCAGGGCAGTATAAATACCCCACATGTGACCCCATTTTGGAAAGAAGACACCCCAAGGTAATCCGTGAGGGGCATGGCGAGTTTATAGAAGATTTTTTTGGCACAAGTTAGTGGAAATTGATTTTTATTGTTTTTCTCACAAAGTCTCCCTTTCCGCTAACTTTTGACAAAAGTTTAATTTTTCATGGACTCATTATGCCCCTCAGCGAATACCTTGAGGTGTCTTCTTTCCAAAATGGGGTCACATGTGAGGTATTTATACTGCCCTGGCATTTTAGGGGCCCTAAAGCGTGAGAGGAAAATGCGTAAAAATGCCCTCCTAAAGGTACACATTGGTTTTAGGGCTCTTTGCATCTTGGCTGCAAAAAGTGTCACTCATGTGGTATCGCCGTACTCAGGAGAAGTAGGGCAATGTGTTTTGGGGTGTATTTTACATATACCCATGCTGGGTGAGAGAAATATCTCTGTAAATTGACAACTTTGAATAAAAAAATTTAAAAAGTTGTCGTTTACAGAGATATTTCTCACACACAGCATGGGTATATATAAAAATACACCCCAAAACACATTGCCCTACTTCTCCTGAGTACGGCGATACCACATGAGTGACACTTTTTGCAGCCAAGATGCGCAAGGGCCCTAAAACCAATGAGTACCTTTAGGATTTCACAGGACATTTTTACGCATTTGGATTTTCACGCTTTAGGACCCCTAAAATGCCAGGGCAGTATAAATACCCCACATGTGACCCCATTGTGGAAAGAAGACACCCCAAGGTATTCCGTGAGGGGCATGGCGAGTTCACAGAAAAAAAATTTGGCACAAGTTAGCGGAAATGGTATTTTTTTTTTTTTTTTTTTTACAGTCTCACATTCCACTAACTTGTGACAAAAATAAAATTTTGCATGAACTCGCCATACCCCTCACAGAATACCTTGGGGTGTCTTCTTTCTAAAATGGGGTCACTTGTGAGGTTTTGTACTGCCCTGGCATTTTAGGGGTCTCACAATCATTACACGTATGGCCAGCATTAGGAGTTTTTGCTATTCTCCTTATATTGACCATACGGGTAATGAGAATTTTTTTCCGTTCAGCCTCTGCGCTGAAAGAAAAAATGAACGTCACATATTTTTCCATTCACATTGATCAATGTGGATGAAAAAATCTCTAAAAAATGTGCAAAAAAAAGAGGGAAAAGCTATAAAGCTGCGATCGCTAAGGGACCCTAAGGCCTCATTCAAGCGTCCGCAATTCTGTTCCGCAAAATTTTGCGGAACAGAAATGTGGATACATTCAATTCTATGGGGACAGACTTTGTCCCGCTCGGATCCGTAATTGCGGATCCGTAATTGGAGATCCGCAAAAGTATAGAACATGTCCTATTCTTGTCCGCAATTGCGGACAAGAAAAGGCATTTTCTATATAGTTCTGGCAATGTGCGGATCCGCAAAATGCGGAAAGCACATTGCTGGTGTCCGTGTTTTGCGGATCCGCGGATTTGCGGATCCGTGGATCCGCAAAACACATGCGGACATCTGAATGAGCCTTACAGGGGGTGATCAGTGACAGGGGGGGGTGACAGGGGGTGATCAGGGGGGTGACATGGGAGATCAGGGGTTAATCAGTGACAGGGGGGGTGGTGGGTGGGTGGGGGGCGGTGTTGTGTGGTGATTGGTGCACTTTGAAGCGGGCAGCAAGCAGATCAGACGCTGTTCACAGAACAACGTCTGATCTGCGATTTTTTCTGCCATATACAGCCTGCCAGCGCACGATCGGCGCTGGCAGGCTGTAGTATAACTACATGCGAGCGCGCCGATGGCGCGCATTGCGCATGTGCGGGCGCGTCCTCGCGTCATCTCGCGTCTCGCGAGATGACGCGCCGATGCGTCCGATCAGAGCTACAGGGCCGCCGCCAGGACGCAATCCTGCGTGCGGCGGTCCTGTAGCGGTTAAAGCAGGCATACTGCCTGGTAGGGTTAACTCCTCAAAGCACCTCAGCTCCTCTGTTTTGTCCCACTCCTTTTGACTGACAGGGTATCGACGTCCACCGATTACTGGGCAACACCATTTTATACTACTAGGGGGGTACACTGTTGTGGCTTCCATAATGATGGGCACAACTGAGGCAAAGACCCAAGTGATGTTTAAGCCAAGGCTCACACAATTACAGTACAGTATGGAGCCGAGCCTACAGTGTCTTGCTGCTGGCTCCAGTCTGTAGAAACTGGCCCTGACCAGGCCTGACTAAAATTGTACCAAAAAAGAATGGCCTGTACTGCAGTGGAATAAAAAGGATAGTGTGAAATTACCGCAGTATGGGCACCAGAACATGTGGACAAACATCTATTCTGCAATAAAAAATAAAATACAACGTAGAGGTTTTAGTCATGGAATCAAAAGAAGTACTCATGAATATACTTATATACTTGAGTAGTGAAGGGTACCAGTACTATTGTATTGTCAGTAATAGCCCAAGGGCAGGGCCATATCCTCTCATTTATTCACGTGTCAGAAGAGGAAGGGGTGGAAGAGTCATAACCAGTGACAGAGGGCAGTACTTGCTACTACGGCTAAATAATAGAATGTTGGCAACATGGTGTCAGCACAGCTGAGCGACTATGAGTCGGTGGAATACATAATGAGCCATATAGAACAGGGAGAAGAAATATACTATTCATGGAGGACATCATTATTCCAGGACTACTAGCCCCAAAGCAGAAAACTCCTAAAAATAGCAGTAAGCAGCCACAAACTGTCCTTCAATGGTATTAAAGTTCCCCAGCATTGTAGGGCCAAAACAAATTAAATCTATACAAATAGGTAAGTTAAATGGCAAATATTCTGTACTACTGACCATGTACTGTCTGGTTACAGCATGTTTGGTTGCATCTGAAGCCAAGTTTGTCTTCAAGCCCGTCTCCTAGAAATGAATGCGGCTGCAGAACTGCACAAGACCAAGCTCTCTACTACAGAGAGCCAGCACTGAAGGCATCCATGAATGAGAGGGTATCCTTCAGGTATGTAGACCTTGCCAGCTCTTTCTGTACATGAATTCTATATGTGACAAGCATACACTTTTATACTATATATTGTAGATGGGTTGACGTTTTCACAAATTGAATGAGCTCTGCACCTTGAAGATGTAATTTCCCCTTTTACGAGGTTTGATTAAGCCTTTGATGGTGAACAGTAGCTCAAGTCGTACATTTTGCTCACATTTTACATCTCCGTCAAGCAGATGCAGAAGGCTGTTCTGGCACAAATGCTGGCTGTTGGCCAGACCAAAAAACAAAAAAAAACACGTTCTCTGCTGGATCTGCTTAAGAGTAATGTGAACGAGGCCTTACTGCCAGACCAAGAGTCAGGCTAGATGAACATTTTCCATCAGAGGCGCTTCATCACCGGTTCTGCCCAAAAATCCTGAAAACACTGCATCCAGAGCCATTTTGCTTGGTAACACAATAGTTTATGAGGTCCATCAGATGCTGTTGGTGTCAGTCACGTGACAGATTCAGGACTGCTGTCATTGTCGTTTTTTTTTTTTTTTGTTCCTACAATGGAAATAATGCCGCAGATAAGAAAACAGCCTTTACAGTAACTCATCAAATTGCATCAGAAAACCAGAAGACTGACCCAACCTTCTTTGCAACAACTTCAAGAAAATGTATCGCAGGGTCAGCCATACACCTGAATAACTGCCATGTAATAAAGGCCCTTGCAATGGCTGCCTGCAGCTTTCCTGGTTGACGGGATGGCTAACTCCAGTGAAGGGTTCTACATGAGACAACATCTCTAATAGATGATGATGTATTAGAGGATACTGCAAATCCCAGGGGAGCACAGTGGCTCAGTGGTTAGGTTCAAAACCTACCAAGGACAACAGCTGCATGGAGTTTGTACGTTCTCCCCGTGTTTGTGTGGATTTCCCCCTGGTTCTCTGGTTTCCTTCCACACTCCAAAGACATACTCATAGGGGACTTAGATTGTGAGCCCCACTGGAGACGGTAAAGCACTGCGTAATATGTCAGCGATATATAAGTGAGTGAAATAAATCATCATGTGCATTGTTCATTAAAACAAGGGTAAAGAAGGGATGTATGCACAGGAAGTGTCAACATATGCTGCCATCACTGCTGGAAGATCATGAAGGAAGAGGAAGTGAAAGAAGTCACTGAGCCCTAAATAAAGAGGAACCTCAAATTCTTATGGATCACTTCAGAGATTTACTTCTGTAAACGCTTTTCATAAAGATGCCAGTATGGCCATGTGCCCTCCGCATACTGTACAAGGGACGTTATTTTACTTTCACCTTAACAGACACATAAAATGCATCAAACATACACAGAAAAGACTTGATTTACACATATACCAAGCTGCCAGTGACTCAATGAGATACATCCCAAGAACCAGTCAAGCAGTACTCGAGGAAATTTTTAGTAAGGTCCTAACTTCTTGTATTTTCTTTTCTGCATCTTTGAAGTCCTTATTTGTGGCAGTATAGATGCAAAGACGACTCCCAAAATTCACAGTTATTTCTTCATCCCTGCACAAGTCGTTTCAACAGCAGCAATATCACCACATAAAAACGCCTAGGAAGCTGGATACTGGAAATCTAGATTCTTTTTGTCCTCACATGTTTACTCTGCTTCCTATAACGATGGAAATCTCGAAGATCACAGCTCCCTCTTCTGTAGAAAATTGTAGCTGATATGTCTGTGAGCAACAAACAATGGGGGCAATTTATCATGAAGGGAATATTTGAAGTCAGTTTTGCTTGAGTGTGTCTTATTGCTTGCTTGTCTTATCCTTAAAGAGGACCTGTCACTTGAAAATGCAGAGTTAAATACTTGACACTTGCAGTTCTGCCTCCGATGGTGGTGTTGCTGCTTTTTTTTTTCTTCAAAGATCCCTCCCCCGTTCGTCCGCAGTTGCCCCCGTAATATTAAGCGCCTCATATGTAAATTAGGTGATTCGGCTAAACTGGGCGGGCTCCTGAAGTTCTCCCGGGCATGGTTAGCTTCTCCCTGGCTAGGAGCACATCCAATCAGCACACCCTGCTCTTAGCCAGGGAGAAGAAGCTCGAGTTCTCACAAGATTCGTGAGAACTCGAGTGATTTCACATATCCAGAGCCGGGCGCCATCTGGGCTCTGGATGTGTAAAATAGTTCAAGTTCTCGCAAATCTCGCAGAGGAACAGGGGGGGTCCTTAAAGAAAAAAAAAAAGCAGCCACACCACCACCGGGGGCAGAAATGTAAGTCTCTATAAGTATTTAACTTTGCATTTTCAAGTAAAAGGTCCTCTTTAACCACCTCCCGACGCAGGGATGCGTCCTGCGGGCGGCCGGGATGTTCCTCCTTGACGCGCGCAATTGAATGGATCTGCAATTCCGTTCCGCAAAATTTTGCAGAATAGAATTGCGTACGTGTGAATAAGGCCTAAGGCCCCTTTCACACGGGCGAGTTTTCCGCGCGGGTGCAATGCGTGATGTGAACGCATTGCACCCGCACTGAATCCGGACCCATTCACTTCTATGGGGCTGTGCACATGACAGTTGATTTTCACGCATCACTTTTGCGATGCGTGAAAATCGCAGCATGCTCTATCTTCTGCGTTTTTAACGGAACGCAGGCCCCATAGAAATGAATGGGGCTGCGGGAAAATCGCCAGCATCCGAAAGCAAGTGCGGATGCTTTGCGATGTTCCCGCATGGTTGCTAGACAACCATCGGGATGTGTAACCGGTTCTGTATTATTTCACATTATAACATAGTTATAATGTAAAATAATACCCTTGGCCATCTTCCTAATGTTTAAACAGGTGCAGAATGGGTTAAAAATAATAAACTAATATTAACTTACCTGTTCCATTTGATCGCGAAGCCCGGCCTCCTCTCCGTTAGCTTGCTAGTAGGAAAGGACCTGTGATGATGTCACATGGCCCAATCACCTGCTCCATCACTATGGTGATGGAGCATGTGATTGGTCCATGTGACATCATCACAGGTCCTTTTCCTACTAGCAAGCTAACGGAGAGGAGGCCGGGCTTCGCGATCAAATGGAACAGGTAAGTTAATATTAGTTTATTATTTTTAACCCATTCTGCACCTGTTTAAACATTAGGAAGATGGCCAAGGGTATTATTTTACATTATAACTATGTTATAATGTGAAATAATACCAGCGGGACAATTCCTGACCCAAACATGCACTTCTGTGAAGAAGTGCAGGTTCGGGTCTGGGTACCAAAAGTGCTGATTTTTCTCCCGCGCGTGCAAAACGCATGACAGCGCTTTGCACTCGCAGGGAAAAATCGCGGCGATTCCCGCAACGCACCCCCACTGTTTGACGGAGTGCACCCGCAACGCTCGTGTGAAAGGGGCCTAAGGGTCCCTTAGCGATCGCAGCTTTACAAGCACTCCTATGTCCTTTCCCCTCTTTTTTTTTTTGCACATTTTTTGGCAGATATTTTTTCATCCACATTGATCGATGCGAATGAAGAAATCTGTGCCGTTCATTTTTTTCTTTCAGCCCAGAGGCTGAACGGAAAAAAAAATAAAAATCTCATTACCCGTATGCTCAATATAAGAAGAATAGCAGAAACTCCTAATGCTGACCATACATGTAATGATTGCGGTGACCCTCAAATGCCAGGGCAGTACAAACACCCCACAAGGGACCCCATTTTAGAAAGTAGACACCCCAAAGTATTCACTAAGGGGCATAGTGAGTTCATGGAAGTTTTTATTTTTTGTCACAAGTTAGCGGGAAAAAAAACATTTTGAAAAAAAAAAAATTCCATTTCCGCTAACTTGTGACAAAAAATAAAAGACTGGCCTTGAACTCACTATGCCCATCAGCGAATACCTTAGGGCAGGCATGCTCAACCTGCGGCCCTCCAGCTGTTGTAAAACTACAACTCCCACAATGCCCTGCTATAGGCAGATAGCAGTAGGCTGTTCAGGTATGCTGGGAGTTGTAGTTTTTCAACAGCTGGAGGGCCGCAGGTTGAGCATGCCTGCCTTAGGGTGTCTACTTTCCGAAATGGGGTCATTTGTGGGGCGTTTCTACTGTCTGGGCATTGTAGTACCTCAGGAAACATGACAGGTGCTCAGAAAGTCAGAGTGCGGAAATTCACTTTTTTGCACCATAGTTTGTAAACATTATAACTTTTACCCAAGCCAATAAAAATACACTTATTGCATTTTTTTTTTAATCAAAGACATGTAGAACAATAATTTTAGAGAAAAAGTTATATAGAAATGTAGTGTTATTTGAAAAATTTTACAACAGAAAGCGAAAAATTAAGTTTTTTTGCAAAAATTTCGTTAATTTTTTATTAATATAAAAAAAAAAGTTAAAATGTCAGCAACAATGAAATACCACCAAATGAAAGCTCTATTAGTGAGAAGAAAAGAAGGTAAAATTCATTTGGGTGGTAAGTTGTATGACAGAGCAATAAACGGTGAAAGTAGCGTAGTGCAGAATTGTAAAAAGTGGCCTGGTCATTAAGGGGGTTTAAGCTAGGGGGGCTGAAGTGGTTAAACATGAGGGTGCTGGCAGTTCTGACATGCTGAAGAAAGCCATGTGCTTGCCACATTATTTAAATGTACAGAAGTGATTTTCGGTCATGGAAAATTCTGCAACAAAATTTGCAGCGTGAGAAGGCGCCCTTAAAAGCAAGTTCCAGTTTTACATAAGAATTACTGTGTAAGTGGAGTACACCTACACTGGTCCCCTTACAAAGTTGCACTGTTAGGGTGCTTTCACACATAGGTTTTTGCTGCCATTTTTATGTACTTTTACATTTTTGTGGCATTTTTTCACCAGCACTTTTTCCAATTATTCTTTTTTTTGCAGTAAAAACACCAGCTGCAGATGTTAGCAGAAGGTCTACGGGAATATGAAACAGCCCATAACCACCAGTGCTGCAGTCCCCGAACAGCTACTGATGGAGGGTCATGTGACTAATTTAGTCCATCAGCAACTGGGAACAGAGGAGCTAACTAAGCTGCTGACAGATCGGACTTGTCACTAGACCCAGCCATTTTAGAACAGAAGCACTGGGCTGCATGTAAATATACAATGCTTGTACACATCAGGGGTGTGGAAATAAATAAAAAAAACTACTTGTCGAAGGACTAAAGCGGGGGATCAATCTACTTGTCCTGAACTTATACTAACGTTATGCTGTATGGGGGCGGGGGCCCCAAGGTGACGTTATGCTGTATGGGGGCGGGGGCCCCAAGGTGACGTTATGCTGTATGGGGGCGGGGGCCCCAAGGTGACGTTATGCTGTATGGGGGCGGGGGCCCCAAGGTGACGTTATGCTGTATGGGGGCGGGGGCCCCAAGGTGACGTTATGCTGCATGGGGGCGGGGGCCCCAAGGTGACGTTATGCTGCATGGGGGCGGGGGCCCCAAGGTGACGTTATGCTGCATGGGGGCGGGGGCCCCAAGGTGACGTTATGCTGCATGGGGGCCCCAAGGTGACGTTATGCTGCATGGGGGCCCCAAGGTGACGTTATGCTGCATGGGGGCGGGGGCCCCAAGGTGACGTTATGCTGCATGGGGGCGACCCCAAGGTGACGTTATGCTGCATGGGGGCGACCCCAAGGTGACGTTATGCTGCATGGGGGCGGCCCCAAGGTGACGTTATGCTGTATGGGGGCGGCCCCAAGGTGACGTTATACTGTATGGGGGCGGCCCCAAGGTGACGTTATACTGTATGGGGGCGGCCCCAAGGTGACGTTATACTGTATGGGGGCGGCCCCAAGGTGACTTTTTACTGTATGGGGGCAGCCCCAAGGTGACTTTTTACTGTATGGGGGCAGCCCCAAGGTGACGTTTTACTGTATGGGGGCAGCCCCAAGGTGACGTTATACTGTATGGGGGCAGCCCCAAGGTGACGTTATATTGTATGGGGGCAGCCCCAAGGTGACATTATACTGTATGGGGGCAGCCCCAAGGTGACGTTATACTGTATGGGGGCAGCCCCAAGGTGACGTTATACTGTATGGGGGCAGCCCCAAGGTGACGTTATACTGTATGGGGGCAGCCCCAAGGTGACGTTATACTGTATGGGGGCAAGAGGGAGACGTTATACTGTATGGGGGCAACAGGGAGACATTATAGTTTATAAAGTGCCACGTGCAGTGCAGATTGCAGGCAGGGCCAGAGCCTCAGAAGACAGACAGCACAACCTTTATTTCTGACACCCGGGCTCTTAGGCCCCCTGCAGATGAGCGTTCCTCCCGGAGCCTGTCCACATCGCAGCTCCCAGCCTGACCTGCAAGGGCTGACTGGAGTCACATAGCATTATACTGATTTATGATGCTATGTAACCCTTACAGTTCTGGAATGTATTGGATAACACTGACATAATGCTGTCAGTGTTATCCAACACATTCCAGAGCTGTAAGGATTACATAGCATCATAAATCAGTATAATGCTATGTGAGCCCAGTCAGCCCTTGCAGGTCAGGCTGAGAGCTGCGATGTGGACAGGCTCCGGGAGGAACGCTCATTTGCAAGGGGCCGTGGGGTCTCTCACTCTTCTTCTCCCATCTTGGCTTGCAAATACTCACTCTCTGGAGACGGTGTGCTGACTTACTGTGCGCTCCTGTGCTGGCAGGTGGGCGGAGACTTCAATACAGGAGCCAGGAGGAGCAGGGGCCGGCCTGCAGGAAGTAATATGTACGGTACTCATATGCACGATGCAGGCCGACATAGATTTAGGAGCAGGCGGCTCGCATATGACATCTCCTATTACTGCCCAACCCACTTGTCCCTGCTACTTGCCCGAAGCAGGGCTAAACAACTGTTCAAACTACTTGCCCGGCACCCGGAACTGCATGTCCCGGGCGATCGGAATTCCACACCCCTGCACATGCATTAGGGTACTCTCACACTAGCATCGTGAGGAGCCGGCAGGCAGTTTTGTTGCCAGAACTGCCTGCCGGATCCAGAAATCTGTGTGCAAACAGAAACCATTTGTTTTCGGATGCGGATCTGTTTGATAAATGCATTGAAATACCAGATCCATCTCTCCGGTGTCATCCGGAAAAACTGATCCGGTATTTATCTTTTTCACACTTTTAAAGGTCTACGCGTGCGCAGACCGGAAAGCCGGATCCACGAACCCTAACACAATTCCATGACAGAATGCCTTTAGAGGCATTCCATCATAACAGAAGTCTATCGCCAGCATAACAGATCCGTCTGGTTTCAGTTATGCAGGAGACGACTGCATGATTCATGGTAACGGAATCCATAACGCAATTCAGCATATACCTGAACTTCAAAACTTGAAGTTCGTTCATCCCTACATAGCGTGTACGAGAGACCTAAGGGCATCATCCTGATGGTCCCCTGGTTTTCACCCTTTAACTCCTATGCAGGGATCTTGTCTTCAATGCAAGGGAGCAACCAGACACTGCCTCTTGGAATAGTCCTGATGTAATTGGCAGCTGACCCATGGGGGTCAGAGACTTAGATATGAAGCACTGAGGGACCAGGCAATACTCAAAAACAGAAGGCAAAGGTCAGGCAGAGTTTGTGAGTATCTGTAAAACAATCCAAGGTTAAGGAGAGGCAGCAGAGTGTCAGTATGGTAGACAGGGTTGGCAGTGGAGTATTAGAATTACGGTAGTTAACAGGCAGAAGTTCAGTACATGGGCAGACAAAAAGGATAGCACACCTTCAGTGGTAAACTAGGAACCTAACCTTAGGCACCCTACCACTCGGGAAGGACATTAAATACCCAGGGATCTCCAGCCACAGGCTGAGGAAGAATTACAAGGTGTGCACACATGCCCTGCTAAAAGGGAGAGGAGGCCGGACTGAGAAGTGCAGGCTGCGGCCTGCTGAAGCAGCGCGAGACCCAGGCAGCCGAGGGGGCAGCGGGTCTGAGTCGCCGGGCAGAACAAGGAAGGTAAGCAAGATGACCATGCTTACCTGGGGGAACAAGGCAGCAGTGGGAACAGGCCCCCAAACTAACATCATAGATGCTATTTACAGGCAGCTGTAAGAGGTCAGGAGTGATTCCAGAAACTGACCACTATACCAATACTAAAGTAATCACCAGCAGCGGAGACACAAAGCAGCGAAATTGGCTCGGGCAACGCATGTCAGCTGACCTGACTATATAGTATATGTGTATATAGTAGGGGTGGGTGATATAGACGATATGAATTTGTGCCATGATATCAATTTCGTCTATATCGCCATATGGCGGTAGAACATGGTATGCGCTGCTCTCGGCACACACCATGTTCTCCTGAGACGGCACAGTAGAGAAGGAGGGAGTCCCTCCCTCCCCACTGCGTGCGGCTACCGCTGGACACCAATGAGAGGAGAGGAGGGGAGGGACTGTGGCCACTGCCACCAATGAATGACTGAATAGCAAAGTAGCCTGCATGTGCTGGATATATCCCATACCCGGCCCCTATGACTGCACGCTGCGATCCACCGCAATTTTATGTATAACTTGTATTTTGTTATCCTATTCCTAACCTCCTTTTTTCCCCCCATTTTCAGACCAGATGATGCAGGATTTCCTTCGGGGCACAATAGATTATTTAAAAAGTAATCTATAAAGTTACTCCCCACATTAAGTCAATGGACCCATTAAAAAAATGTGCAAAAAAACAAACAAATCGGAAACAAGTTCTGCTTAGCATTCATTCAGTAGGCCTTAAATCATTAGGCTGACTATTAGTCTCCATGCAGTTTGCATAATGTCAGCAGCACAGTCTTGACCATGGGTTGTATCTGATACTGCAGTATGACTATCGAGAACAGTACAGCATATCCCCAGAATGCTGTGAATGTCTGCCTCTCTTCACTCACTTCTATGGGAGAATGCTTACTTCCCTATTTTTGGAACTCCCATAGAAATGTATAGAGAACTGCAGATTCTCTATTTACTTTGCATTCCCAGCAGTCAGAGTGTCAATGTTGAGATGGTCCTAAAGGTGAGACTTACATCCATTCTGTGGATATGCTGTAAATATCCAGATAAGAATAATTCTTTAACCTAAAGTGGTATTCCGGTTATAACAAGTTATTCTCTATTCACAGGATAACTATCAGATCAATCAGTGTCCTACCTCTGGGACACCCCTCCATTCACGTGAAAAGGGCTCCGAACCTCCTGAAATGAACAGAACGGCTCGCCAGAAAGGCACGCTGCTGCTCGGTAGGACCCCTTCTGCTACATGAAGGGAACACAACATATATACCGGGAATAAAACAGTTCATGGAATGATAAAGCAAGTCACACTAAGGGTATTTTCACACTTGGGGCGGAGTGATCCGGCAAACAGCTCCGTTGCCGGAAAAGCCTGTCGGATCAGTCAATCTGCATGCAAACTGAAAGCATTTGAAGACGGATCCGTCTTACAAATGCATTGCAAGAACGGATCAGTCTCTCCGCTTGTCATGCGGAGAGACAGATCCGTTATGTATTTTTTTCACATTTTTACCGGTCTGCAGTATTTTGAATGCCAGATCCCGCACAAATACATTCCAATGGGAAAAAAAGCAGGATTCAGCATTCCAGCATGTGTTCCGGAATTTTGGACGGAGATTATACCGCAGTATGCTGCCGTATTATCTCCGTCCTGAAATGTCAAAAAGACTGAACTGATGACATCCTGAACAGATTTCTCTCCATTCAGAATGCATGGGGATGTGACCAGGGCTGTGGAGTCGGTAGATAAATTTTCCGACTCCGACTCCTCAGATTTTGAAACTTCTGACTCCGACTCCTCTGTATTTAATATGCAAATACGAAGCTGTTCCACCAAGTTCTTCTAATCTTCTCTAGCACAGAGAGGTAGTTGAGCAGAAGCTGCTGCCTTCTCCTTTGGGTGCTGATCTTCTGCTGAAGATAGAGCAGTGGGAGGATCCAGGAAGGGGCAGGGGAAGGGGCATTTATTTTAAAACATGATTCTCCTAGTAGAATCCCATAGTCATGTTTAAAATTTAAGCTAACAATCTGAGTTTACATGTTTTATAGCCTTAGCTGAATGATAGCAGTTTTTCAAATGGTTTACAGCATCAGTCTTGAACTATTGACTATCCATTCCCTTCACTTATACAAGTGTCTCCAGTCCTTAATCAGTTATCAGTGAGAGGCGAGGATAACCATGGGTTCTCTGTAACAGCAGACCACAAGATAATGGAAAGTGTAAGTATTGCCGCTCCTTAAAGGGACACTGACAGGCTGATTTTCAAGCTAAAGATATATATATATATATATATACTGGTATTCATCAGAGAATTAGGAATAAAACTATACTAATGTTACCCCCAGTTAAGCTGTACTTGTGTTTAAAAAACATTTTAATCTGTATGCAAATTCACTATCTTTGTGCCCAATGGGGCAGCGTCTCCTGCGGCTTTGTGCCCAGCCGCGCCCGAAGTACAGCTTCCCAGCGCTGTTCCCCTGGTTATTATTCACTGCACTGGCCTTTTTTATTCAGGCTAGCCGAACGCTGAATTCCTGCGCAGGCGCACGTGTAGAGTGCTGGCAGCAGCCTCGTCTGGCTATGCTGAGGCTGTGCCAGCTTTCTCTCTTCCTCCTCGCTACCTAGTCCTGTCTAGTGCTGCCAGTACTCTACATGTGCGCCTGCCCCCTTGGGCACAAAGGTAGAGAATTTGCATATTGATTAAAACGTTTTTAAACACAAGTAAACCTCAACTGGGGGTAACAGTCGTCTAGTTGTATTCCTAATCCTCTGATGAATACCAGCAGATATATCTTTAGCCGGTAAATCAGCCTGTCAGTGTCCCTTTAACTGCATAGTAAAGCATATGAAAAGCATGCTTCTTCACGGTCACTTAACGTCTTTGTTTAGCGGTAACGTGACACACTGCATGCATTGGCCTTCATTCTTACAGTAGAGAAGTAATTAATTATAACTTTATCTGAATTGGGACATTTAAACTTGCTTTTTTTTTTTTATTCCAATTTTTTTTTATTCCAATTTAAATCTAGTAGGAGTCGGTCCATTTTTTGCCGACTCCAGGTACCCAAAATTGCCTCCGACTCAGACTCCTCAGCCCTGGATGTGACTGAAGCATTTTTTTCCGGCATAAAGCCTCGACGACGGAACTCTATGCCGGAAAAGAATAACGCTAGTGTGATAGTACCCTTAGGGTACTTTCACACTTGTGTTGTTGGATTCCGGCAGGCAGTTCCGTTGCCTAAACTGGCTGCCTGACCAGGAAAACTGTATGCAAGCGCATGTCATTTGCAGACTGGTCAGAATCCTGATCAGTCTGACAAATGCATTGAAATACCTGATCCGTTTTTCTGGTGTCGTCTGGAAAAACTGTTCAGGTTTTTATTTCTTTCACATTTTTAAAGGTCTGCACATGCGCAGACTCGAAATCTGGTTCCGTTTTACTGGAACACTTGATACCGGATCTGGCAGTAATACATTTCAGTGGAAATTTATGCCGGCATTCAGGCAAGTGTTCCGGAATTTGGGGCGGAGGAAAAAATGCTGCGGTATTTTCTCCGGCCTTATACCGTAAGTGACTGAACTGAAGACATCCTGATGCATACTAAACAGATTGCTTTCCATTCAGAATGCATTGGGACAAAACTGATTAGTATTTTTCCTGTATTGAGCCCCTAGCATGTAACTCAATACGGGAAAACTTTAACGCTAGTGTGAAAGTACTCTTATACATGTATAGTACCAGAGTATGTACAGGCAGAAGTGGTGTCCATACACACGGCTACTTTATTAGGAGCACTGCGATGGCAGGACATGCAGGCTAATAAGCAGCACACAGGCCTAACCAATATGATGGCGGTAGGTTCAATCCACATTATCGGTACTGTGCTGGCTGATGTGGTAGCTGCCATGACCTGAAAATCACTGCCTTGCAGAAATACACATACTGTATAAAGAAGCTGGACTTCTACTACCAAAGTTACCTGGGCTCCACATGTAGCCTGGGCAGAGGACATCATTCTATCACTTTATGAGACTCACAACGAAGTATGACCCTGGTATCAGCATGTCTCCATACACATTTCCGGGACCAGGCACAATGTGATGTACTGGGGTTAGGCGTTCTGTACAGTTATTGTATGCCAGCTGCTTTGTTTGGCATTCTGGTCTCATTTTTAAATGCCAACTCCAGAGTAAACATATGTTTTCCTTGTGGTATCATCTCATATGTCTCAGCCATTGTCTATAGCAGTGGTCCCCAATCAGAGGCTCACTACCCCCTGCTGTGTGGCTCGTCATGAGAGTCCAAAGGTAAAGGTTTAGAATATATAGTTGGGGGGGCAGTGTTTGCAATTAAATTGCTCTTTGATACCACAAATGTGAATCATTACTGGAAGTTAGCCGTACATTACTGGCATCATCAGTGTGTACTTCACTACTACTAATATATAAGCTGTAACCTGATAACAGAGTCCAATTTCAAGTTTTTAAAATGATCCAAGAAAAGTTTCAGTACATGAATGTTCAGGTCACCCATTCTATTTCTTTCTTCTATATCCTTTAGGCTACTTTCACACTAGCGTTTTAGCTTTCCGGTATTGAGATCCATCATATGGTTGCAACACTGGAAAAAAAACCTTCAGTTTTGTCCCCATTCATTGTCAATAGAGACAAAACTAAACAGAACAGAAAGGGATGCTCCAAAATGCATTCCGTTCTCATGGTAAGATGGACCATGTGATTGGACAGAGAGGAGAGATTGCAACTACGCGATCAAGTGGCTAAGGTAAGTTAACTTATTATTTTTAACCCCTTCCACTTCATTTTACTATGCATTCTTTATTAAGAATGCTATTATTTCCCCTTATAACCATGTTATAAGGGAAAATAATAAAGATCGGGTCCCGTTGCTAAGCAACCATGCGGGAAAATCGCAACGCATCCGCACTTGCTTGCGGATGCTTGCGATTTTCCAGCAGCCCCATTCACTTCTATGGGGCCTGCGTTGCGTGAAAAACGCACAATATAGAGCATGCTGCGATTTTCACGCAACACAGAAGTGATGCGTGAAAATAACCGCTCATGTGCACAGCCCCATAGAAATGAATGGGTCCGGATTCAGTGCGGGTGCAATGCGTCCTCCTCACGCATTGCACCCGCGCGGAAAACTCGCCCGTGGGAAAGGGGCCTTAGGCTCTGTGGAACAAATTGCTCAATTTCATGCTTGGCTTTCAAGAACTGTACATTGCAGCTGCACAGCGGAGGAGATTGCCATTCCTTCAAGGGAACACAAATATTGACAAGAGAAGTGTGTTAAAGAGGACCGGTCCCCACAAAATTCAATGCAATCTGAAAGCACCATGCTGAAGAGCAGGAGAATCTGAGCGGAGTAATACAGAGTTCAGTAAAACCTGTCATTTATATATTAAAATCTTAGCTTTTTCCACTTCCTGTGAAGAGCTATCAGTACGGGGAGGGAGGGGTTATCAGTGATTGACAGCATTGTGTACATACAGAGATCACTGGTAACACCTTTTTCCTGTACTGATAGGTATTCATGGGAGGTGAAAAGAACAAAGAAATAAATGTATAAATTACAGGTTTTAGTGCATTTTTTCCCATAAAACTATATCAACCTGCCCTATAACATAGTACTGTCAGATTGCAGTGCATTTTGCAGTGACAGGTCCTCTTAAAATCAGTTGACCTTTACCAATGGCTAATTTAGGAGTCATTTATTGCCAGAGACTAGAAATATTCTTTACAACAAGTTACTTATCCAAAATGTAACCAACAAGTGCCCTGGGGGTGTCTAAAGGCAGAAGTGTAGCCTGTGGCTTGTGATAATATAATGACCTGGCGCGGAGGCAGAAAGCCATTTGCTGATGTGCACACAAAGGGCTCATTAGGACGATGTAAAGAAACTGCTATGTGAATATCAGCTTCAGTATGGGGGAGTTTCTAGATTCCAGTTTTGGCAGGAATACAATCAGTTCCTTCAAGTCGAGAGTAGCTACAGAGAAGTGAGAGTAGAGAGCCTTCTCACTGAAATATATAGATTAATCACAGTTCTTTCCCTAGGAATACATGTTTAGCATGTAAGGTCAGTAGGAAAGAAATACTGATACATAATTATCAGTTACACTCACAATATAAGGACGGAATTATAACTTGTAACTACACATCTTCACAGGAACCTTTTTTTTTTTTTTTACTACAGCCTTCTATGGACTTGTCTGAGAAGTTTAAAATAAACGTCCATCTCTGAAGAGTTTTTCCCACACTAGCCGCTCTGGTTCCTAATGAGCATGAGCACAGGATCCTCCGGTCAGGACGTAAAACAAGCGCCTGTGTGAGAGCCGCAGACTGCCAAATAAGGATTGCAGAGGCTCAAGAGAGGCAGGAAGGGCCTCGGCAGCTTACGTAGACAGATGGAAGACCTTAGTCATCCATTTCCTACTGAGGCTGAAGCCTCTCCAAGCACCAGTTTTACACTGCTCTATTAACATGGTTTCTTATTTATCAGATTTTACTACAACACGATATGATCAGGGTAATGCCTCAGCAATCAAATCATGTGATGTTTACAGCATTCTGTAGTGCAATAAGCAATACATCCAGCATACTATTCATAATGCGGTCTTAAAGGGAGTCTGTCACCACATTTGGTCATTATAGACCGAGTACACAGGGTTCTGGCTTAACTTAAGATGATTTAAATGGTACCTTTGTTAGTCACTAGTATCGCTCTCCTGCAGCAAAAACGAACTTTTATATATATGCAAATGTGGCTCGCAAGTGCCCAGGGCGGAGTTTACATCTTCGGAGCCCAGGCTGCTCTGCTTGAGGTCCCCGCCCTCTCCTTTCCCTTGCGTCCTCCTCCTCTCCCTGTGAAAACCTGCGCCTGCGTTCTGCTTGACTGGGGCATGCGCACTACAATGCCCACTGTGGTTACGGCTTCGATGTAGCTACTGCGCATGCTCCGGCCAACAGTGCGATCTGTTGGCCGGAGCATGCGCAGTAGCTACATCGAGCCGTAACCACAGTGGGCATTGTAGTGCGCATGCCCCAGTCAAGCAGAACGCAGGCGCAGGTTTTCACAGGGAGAGGAGGACGACGCAAGGGAAAGGAGAGGGCGGGGACCTCAAGCAGAGCAGCCTGGGCTCCGAAGATGTAAACTCCGCCCTGGGCACTTGCGAGCCACATTTGCATATATATAAAAGTTCGTTTTTGCTGCAGGAGAGCGATACTAGTGACTAACAAAGGTACCATTTAAATCATCTTAAGTTAAGCCAGAACCCTGTGTACTCGGTCTATAATGACCAAATGTGGTGACAGACTCCCTTTAATGATTACATTTAACGAAAAGGATATTGAACAATTTTCTAATAAACATTCATTTAAAATGTTACCCTCAGATCTGTATTATATCCATGCAATAGCCTCTACCTAAAGAAAATAATTGTATGGTCATTTTAGTTCTGTAAAATGCATCTATAGGAGAGCTGGATAAGACTACACATGGCACAAGTGACCCTTACAGGTAACATGTGACTTGGCTTTCCATTAACTGCCAGATATCTAAAAAGTGAATATTAGCGCATTGAGGAGAACATATACAGTATATACAATATTACTACCTTATGTCTGTCAGTGTTTGTGTGGACAGGTCAGTGTGTGGCATTTGTTTGTAACAATATTAAAGAAGCACTCCCACAACAATTTTTATTCTCGGTACCTGATGAAAACTGAAGTGAAGGTAATTTTCTTACCAGAGCCTATATTTGTGAGTTATCAACTCCCTTCTGTTCCTCAGCTGTGTCATGTAACCAGCACTCTTACTTTCCAAATAACACCGCATTTTATATGTGGCCAGCAAGTCAGTTTCTCTATGTATTCTTATGGAAGCCTCAGTGTCCGTTTCATAGGAATGAATAGAGAAGTAACCGACTTCCTGTCCTGTGTCAGCCGGAAGTCAGAGTGTTGGTCACGTGACACAGATAAGGGTTAGAAGGGAGGGGATAACTCAAATACAGTCACTATTGAGAAGATTACCTTCACTACAGATTACATCAAGCACCTTTCTAACAAGTCAGAGAATACCTAATTTGTGCGAGTGCTTCTTTAATTCTTTAGGAACCAGGCCATTTTTTGCAAATCTGACCAGTGCCACCAGTGCCACCAGTGCCACGCTTTTACTTATCAAGGCCATTCGGAGATTTCAAAATTTTCAAAACCCACTTTTTAGCAATCAGTTCAGGTCTGAAGTCACTTTGTGAGGCTTACATAATAGAACCCACCCAAAAATGAACCCATTCTAGAAACTACACCCCTCAGGGTATTCAAAAATGATTTTACAAATGTTGTTAACCCTTTAGGTGTTTCACAAGAGTTATTGGCAAATGGAGATGAAATTTCAGAATTGTAATTTTTTGGCAAATTTTCCATTTGAATCCATTTTTTCGAGTAACTAAACTAAGGGTTAACAGCCAAACAAAACCCAATATTTACTGCCCTGATTCTGTAGTTAGCAAAAACACCCCATATGTGGTCGTAAACTACTGTATGGCCATGCGGCAGGGCGCAGAGGAAGGCAGTTTGCTGGACTGGTTTTTAGACACCATGTCCCATTTGAAGCCCCCTGGTGCACCCCTAGAGTAGAAACTCCAAAAAAGTGACCCCTATTTTGGAAACTACGGGATAAGGTGGCAGTTTTGTTGGTACTATTTTAGGGTAAATATGATTTTTGGTTGCTCTATATTACACTTTTTTGAGGCAAGGCAACAAAAAAATCTCATCTATATTTGCCGGAAGTTACAGATAATTTGCAACGTTTCGGGCCAATTTGTAATGTATAGTTGCTGAGCTGCGGGGGCGCTGGGTCCGGCATGGGCCCCCGCAGCTCAGCAACCAGCCTGACGAAGGGCAATGCAAATTATCCGAAACATTGCAAATTCCTTCGTCAGGCTAGTTGCTGAGCTGCGGGGGCCCATGCCGGACCCAGCGCCCCCGCAGCTCAGCAACTAGCCTGACGAAGGGCAATACAAATTGGCCCGAAACGTTGCAAATTATCTGTAACTTCCAGCAAAAATAAAAGAGCATTGAAAGAATTTTGGTGTGCTGTCATACAGATTTTGTTCCAAAAACCATATGGCATTCCTTTCCTTCTGCGCCCTGCCGTTTGGCCATACAGCAGTTTGCGACCACATATGGGGTGTTTCTGCAAAACTACAGAATCAGCGCAATAAATATTGAGTTTTGTTTGGCTGTTAACCCTTGCTTTGTTACTGGAAAAATGGATTGAAATGGAAAATTTGCAAAAAAATAGCTGTTTTGGGACAGTTTTTATTTTTTTGTTATTTACACCGTTGATCTCGCAGGTTAGATCGTGTGCCATTTCTGTAGAGTAGCTTGTTACGGATGCAACAATACCTAATATGACTTTTTGGGCAGTTTTGTTTCAGTTTTACATAATAAAGCATTTTTGAAAAAGATTTTTTAGTGTCTCCACATTCTGAAAGCCATATTTATTTATTTATTTTTTTGGATGACTGTCTTATGTAGGGGTTCATTTTGTGCGGGATGAGATGGTTTGATTGGCACTATCTTGGGGTGCATATGTAATTTTGGTCGCTTGCCATTACACTTTGTGATGTAAGGTGACAAAAATGGATTTTGACACCGTATTTATGTTATTTGTTTGCTGTGTTCACCTGAAGGGTTAGGTCATGTGTTATTTTTAAGGTTGTTACGGACGCGGCGATACCTAAAATGTATACTTTTTCTTTATTTAAGTTTTACACAATAATATAATTTTTGAAACAAAAAGAAAAAAATAAATCATGTTTTAATGTCCCCATAGTATGAGAGCCATATTTTTCTGAGCGATTGTCCCATGTAAGGTATCATTTTTTGCGGGATGAGATGATGGTTTAATTGGCACTATTTTGGGAGGCATATAACTTTTTGAACTTTTTTCGCTTGCTATTATACTTTTTGTGATGCGAGGTGACAAAAGTATATATATTTTTTTTTTTACACTGTTTTTATTTAATTTTTTTTACGGTATTTACCTGAGAGGTTAGATCATGTGATATTTTTATATAGCAGGTTTTTACAGATGCGGCGATACTTAATATGTGTAGTGTATTTTTTTTTTTTTTATTATTCATTGATAAGTTTGTGTTTTTATTGTTACTTTTTTTTCAGTTTTTTTTACATTTTTTTGACCCAGACCCACTTGGTTCTTGAAGATCCAGTGGGTCTGATGTCTGTATAATACAGTACACTATATAGTGTACTGTATTTTTTACTTTAGAAAGTCTGATCAGACTTCTGCCTTTAGCAGGACCCCCCTCGGCATTGTAACAAGGTACCTGCTGAATGATTTCAGCAGGTACCTTGTTACGATCGCCGCCCGCCGAGCTGCGGTGATAGGAAATACACAGAACGTACCGGTACGTTCTGTGTCCTTAAGTACCAGGACATCAGGGCGTACCGATACGTCCTGTGTCCCCAAGAGGTTAACTAGAGACATCACTTAGAGACAGCCATTTTTTATCAACAGAAAAGCAGCAGTGTAACTACACAGTGATGTAGTTACTGTAATAACTACAATAAAATGTATTTAAACACTTGTCCTATTTAGCTATTGCATGTATGTGTCCTGTGTGCTGATCCATGTAATGTATGTCATGTAACACTGCTGCTTGGGGTACTTTCACACTTGCGTTAAAGTTTTCCGGTATAGAGTTCCGTCCTCGGGGCTCCATACCGGGGAAAAAAAATGATCAATTTTATCCTAATGCATTCTGAATGGAGACCAATCCGTTCAATATCCATCAGGATGTCTTCAGTTCAGTTACTCTTAGGCCTCTTTCACACGAGCGTGTGCGGATTAGGTCCGGACGCGTTGCGGATGCGTTCAGTGAAAACTGTGCAATTTCACAGGCAAAGCCATTCAGTTTTGCCTGCGATTGCATTAAGTTGTTCAGTTTTTTCCGCGCGGGTGCAATGCGTTTTAATGCGTTTTTCACACGCGTGATAAAAAACTGAAGGTTTACAAACAGCATCTCCTAGCAACCATCAGTGAAAAACGCAACGCACCCGCACTTGCTTGCGGATGCAATGCGTTTTTCACGCAGCCCTATTCACTTCTATGGGGCTAAGGCTGCGTGAAAAACGCAGAATATAGAACATGCTGCGATTTTCACGCAACGCACAAGTGATGCGTGAAAAAAAACGCTCATGTACACAGACCTATTGAAATTAATGGGTCAAGATTCAGTGCGGATGCTATGCGTTCACGTCACGCATTGCACCCGCGCGGAAAACTCACTCGTGTGAAAGGGGCCTTACGGTATTTCGCCAGCGAAAATATAGCAGTTCCGGAACACTTGCCGGAATTCTGGATCCGGTGTTATTTTACATTGAAATGCATTAATACCGGATCCAGCACCAAGTGCCCCAGTTTTCCGGTCTGCGCATGCGCAGACCTTTAAAAATGCAAAATAAAAAAATAAATACCGGATACATTTTTCCAGATGAAACCAGTGTTTCAATGCATTTGTTAGACGGATCCGCATCCATTTACAAATGCTTTCCGTTTGCACACGGATTTCAATATCCGGCAGGCATTTCCGGAACAGAACTGCCTGCCGGATCCCCACAATGCAAGTGTAAAAGTACCCTTACTGAATGTCAGGGATTATATGATGTGAAGAGTGTCACATAACTGATGTCATGCTTCTGTTAGGACATGGGTACATTAGGCTCATCAAAAATATCCAAACCCTGAAAAAACTAATGAAAGTAAATGAGGTTTAAAGTAAATGAGTAAATGGCATCCCAGACGCTATCACAGGATGCCCCAGACGAAGCAGAGTGAAACCCAGGTTGGGCATTGTGTTATATTTCTATGTGATAATCAAGACGACAATCTTGTGAGTAAATAACGTGTTTTGGCGAAAACTTGTCAAGCGGACCTATGCTATGTTAAGGTTTTCTCTGAAGGTGTGATCACTAGTTGCCCGTGGGTTGAGATATATCGAGGCAGTGTGTGTGGAGAGGGGAGGAGAGACACAGAGGAACTGACGAGTTTCAATCTGGCGTTTTGTGTGCTGAATCACTCAGTTTAGTCTGCTACATTAGCGCGGATTCAAGAGTGCTGGTTGTGGTACTTCCCAAAAAGCTGTCTCTATGTGGTGGCCAGCAGGAGCTGACACATTCTAGCCTTCTCATCCTACTATTTTCTATAATTAAAAAGAAGGTGTCATCAGAAAATGATCTATTGCTTAAATCACATTTTTAAAGATTTTTTTATTTTATTTTTTAACATAGTAACAGTTTGTAAGGTTGAAAGAAAGACATCAGTCCATCCAGTTCAAACTGTTATTGTGTTAATTTTTAATTTTCCATGTCAATATTTATGTTTAAACAAAAACCATAAAATCCTGCAGTTTTCACACTGGCCACTAGGCCTTATAATAGGCACCACTTCTTGGTCAGTACAGATCACTTTACTGTAGTCATCTCCTCATCACAGGAAAGTTTAGAATGTCATGTATTTCCTGTGTGTATATATACCACCGGATCATCTATTCACAATACATGATTGTCAAATCATATCTAGTATTCAGGCTGAGTTCACACTACAGTTATCTGGTCAGTTATTTCCATCAGTTATTGTGTGCCCAAACCAGGTGCGGGTCAAAAACACAGAACAGGTGCAGATCTTTCCATTAGACCTCATCTCTGAGGTCACAATTACTGATTGAATACCTGACCAAATTACTGAAGTGTGAACTCATCGTACTTGTAAAATGACCCCTGTAGAGGTCGCATAGCATGCCTAGAAAACTATTGTGTCTATGGTCCATGTGGCTACCGTAAAGCAATACTCTATATCTTCTCTTAAATGCTGTTAAGAACAGCTCAGGCAAGATGACACCCCCTAAACCATGTTCAGGAAATAGAATTAATAAACAAAAATCATAAAATAAAAAAAAAGGGAAACAATTTTGGTGACACATTCCCTTTGAGATATGGATCAGGGGGCTTATGAGGTGAAATGTGGGCCACCACACCACCTTCAACATGCTGCCTGGACTTCTCCTAGTAGTGACCTCTATAGTGTTCTAGGTAGTATGCGCCCAAAGAGGCAATGTTCTGGGAACGTATAGCAGCCCTGGAAAAAATAAATAAATGTGTCCCCGAGTTGTACGCATGTCCATATAAGTAGTTGGGGCCGGTACAAGTAGGCAGGGTCAGCAATACCATAGGGCAGCACAAAATACTGTCCCAGCAGAACCAAATACCACAACATACTACCCAAGAAGCTGTCCCTCTGTGGTGGCCATCAAAAACTGCCACGTTCTGCCCTTCAGAGAGCCGTTCCACGTTGCAGTCTCTGGTGCAGGCCACAAGCCTTTTCCATCCTGGGGTCTGAGATGCCCGTGTCCCTGCACCAATTGTACATTGCCTCATAGTAGCCTGTGGGGGCAAGGAGTCATGGGATGCCATGTTGCCGTATCCAACTGTATCACCCTCCTGAGAACAATTGAATTCACATGAACCCCTGCTGCTGCCGGCCAGGTACCAAGAACCTGATGCCTCCAGCAGCAATTGACAGGGAGAGCATCAGATTATTATGTACCAAGCCAGAGGCAGTGAGGAGGCCTCATTCACACTTCCGTGTCTATTTGAGGTCTGTGAAAAAATCCGTCTGTGTTTCATCTTCGAAGAGGTCTGTGATGGATCCATGTTTCGTCTGTGTGGCCGTATTTTGCCCTCTGTGTCATCTGTATTCCATGGACACTGCTCAGCTGAAAAAATAATTTCCAAAGCATTCAGTCAAAAACAGACCAAACAGATGCCGTGTTGTAGTGATGATTCTGACAGACTGAGACTTTAATGGACATCAAGGGCCAACGTAGTGCATGTCTGACCCATGGTCCGTAAAAAAAATATATATATATATACTGATCTGTGAACAGAGACTTTAAAATCAATGGGTAAGTATGCTGTCCACAGAAAATGAGGACAGCACGCCACTGAAGGGCTTATAGCTTGATGTTGAGTCACCCCATTTCCTAGAAGGGCAAACTTTATAGGCTCATGGGCCTAATGCAACAGTCCAGCTTGGGCCCCCACTGTAGGTTCTTGACTAATAAACAGTCAAACTCCCTTAACTCCTTTATTGATGACCTAATAGTTCCACCATATATTAGCCAAATAAGAATATTATTGTTGCTTAAGTAGAATTGTCATAATATAACTAGATACTGTTATCTTAAAGGATATGTATACCCTTGGAAGCTATTTTTGTTTATGACTGCATTTTACTCATTTTTGGCTAAAAATCATATTTTCAATTGGCCTTTTTAAAAATATTGAGTCATTCTATCACAAAGGGTTAACTGTTTCTGTAACTGTGATTTGTACTTTCACTATCTGCTGTACATCTAATAACCCTTATCTCTAAGTTACTAAGAGCTCATAAACACTTATTAAGCGCATTCTTATCAGTAAGTCTACTTTCACACTTGCGTGTTGGCTTTCCGTATAAGAGATCCGTCCAGGGCTCTCACAAGCGGTCCAAAACGGATCAGTTTGCATTGTAATGCAATCTGAATGGAAAAGGATCTGCTCAGAATGCATCAGTTTGAATCAGTTCAGTTTCCATTCAGCGTTTTGGTGTCCGTCTGATGAAACGGAGCCAAACTGATCCGTCCTGGCACACAATGTAAGTCAATGGAGACAAATCTGTTTTCACTGACACAAACTGGCACAATAGAATACGGATCAGTCCTCCATTGACTTTCAATCGTGTTCAAGACGGATCCGTCACTGTTATGTTAAAGATAATACAAACGGATACGATCTGAACGGATGCAGACGGCTGTATTATCTGAACGGATCCGTCCATGACGGATCCGCACAAAACACGAGTGTGAAAGTAGCCTAAGATAATGATTGAGCTTTGATGAGTGTTTATAAGTAGGGATGAGCGAATCTGAGTGAGCGCTCTGTACAGTATTAGAATGTATTGGCTCCTATGAGCCAAAGTTATTAATTTGCGAAGTCTCACGAAACTTCGGGTAATAACTTCAGAAATTAATTGTACTGTAAAAAACCATTTACCAAACTCTGGTCCGGTTCCATGGTACCACTTGGAGCCATTGCTCCACTAGCTGGCAATTTAAGAAGAGTGTACTTTCTCAGGGAGTGAGTCTGTCTTTCTTCTGTAGCTCTCTCCCTATAATAGCTCAGGAGGCAGTTGAAGGATGGAACTGAGCATGTGCGGCCTTTTCAGTAAGTAGGACAACAAAATACATTAAAAAATAAAAATAAAAAAATAGCAGCAGGTGGCGCTATACAGATACATTTTACTGAATAACTCAGTAGCTATTTTAAATTTTTAACTACATGCAATTACAAAAGTATTCAGATCCAGGTGCTGGATGTTGTGGGACAACCCTTTAAAAGTCTGTTCATTCCCCGCTGCCCGTGCCAATAAGGGTCCAGGAAACCGCATGTCAGCCACATCTCCCAGACCAACGTGGCTCCCCTGACCCGAACTGAAAGCATTATAGAGTTTTATGACGCAGTCAGTTCCTATGTCATTGCAGGTCTATTGTACTGTACTCACATCATCATGAGAAAAAATCCGGCACAGAAACCCAAGCCATACCTACCTTTTGTTTCTGCTGCAGTTTTGCATGCTGCAGATTCACCCATGGCTTTAGACTAATCTGTGTGTTAACACCTACTCACATGACATTTTTGCCATATACTAATTGGACACACAAAAAATGTATATACATTAACGGACGCCTCAGACAGATGCCATACTGTTGCGTCTTTCACCATAGAATTCCATTGTAAAAAAAAATAATATATATACGTTGGCCTACATCTTTTTTTGCTGGACTTTACAGGATTGAAAAACATGGCACACTACACTTTCCCATCCTGCATAATTCTCAAAAAAAAAAAAAAAAAAAAAGTACTTTGTAGTATGAAACTTATGATGGATGTCACAGTACGGCATCTGTTGTGTATGTTGATCATATGACAAAATCCAGCCTTACGTTCCCGATCGAGCACTTCCGTAATTTTCGTTGCTCTGCTCCATTAGATGAGCAGAACATCAGAAATAAATAGCACTGGTGTGAACTGGGCCTAAGAGGTGGGCATTTATGCAGGGGACCATTACTGGTCTAAAAACCATCAAGCTATTATAGCGAAGTTATAAAGTCCAGTCCAATATGGCGGATCATCCCTGTACTTTACCACCTTGCTATAATAGCCTGTCTGCATTTACTACATACTGCAACACATACATGCGTGTGATGCATGTAGTGCAGCGTGTGATGTATAGATGTGTGTGATGTATGTAGTGCAGTGTGTGATGATCACACACTGCACTACATACATGACAAACATCGTTACATTACACCCTGCCGTCAGATTGTTCTTCATGTCCGGGCCCAGTCTTTAGCACCACCTCCGCCAGGGTCCTTGTGTAGCGCTCCCGGCACTCCATATTCAAACATCCCCCGGGAGCCGGCCCCGCCTCCTTCCAGCACCCGCCGGCTTCCCCTGATGCAGGACCTCTATCGCTCCTGCGCCCACCCAAACAAACCAATAGCAAAGCTCCTTGCTGCTCCTTGCTATTGGTTACTGCGGGCACAGGCAGCATCGCTGCGCTGCCTGTGCCGTTCACAGCCATACCCAGATGAAAAGCAGGGAAAAGTCTAAGGCGTATTAGAACGCCTTAGACTTTTTCCAGGGAGTAAAATGACGCTTGTACAGGCGTTATTTCGACCTCTGCTCCCAATGCTTCCTCCCCTGATGCCAGGTGATGCAGCTTCATATAGGCGCATTACATTCCCCTACTGTGGACGATTGCATTAGGAAGCTGCTATTTGCAGGTGCTGCTTGTTACGTATGGAAGAGCAGCACATGGCGCCTTTCTGAGCTATGGAGCGGACATCAGGGGAGGAAGCATAGATGTCGGGAAAGCAGGCAGAACTTTGAACAGGAAAGCCCACTTACCTGGGCACTTGCGAGCAGTTTTCCAAGCTGCTTTTTCTGGAGATTGCATTAACAGAAATAACATACAGGTATGTTAGAAATGCTCATCCGTTTCATGGGCCATTACTGATCTATATTTTCTTTTTTTTTTTTTTTTAAACAACAACCACCCACTCTCTTCCTGAACTGTAACAAAACTGGTTTTATATTTTAGTAGACAAGTTTTCTAGGCAAAATTCAGTAGTAGTTGGTAGAACTGTAACTATAGGATGCCTTCACACGCTATTAGGATGCTTAATTAAAATGTATCCATCAGTCCCCATTTACCTGACTGAGGCCTTCTTCATGTCAGTGATTCACTGCCGTGTGCGGTCCGTGTTCTCCTCGCTCATTTTAATGTGTGTATTCACACATCTGTATTTAAGCAGTCTGTGGGTCCATGGTATCCGCACGGAAGCACGCTCTGTTTTGTCCGTGTTACAGATTCATCATTTATAAGAGAAGCTTATGTTCAGCTGTGCAGCATCAGTGCAACACGGATGACACACGGAGAGCAAACATGGATCCTTCATGGATGAATCAGTTATCACAGATTTCATCAATGACATGTGAATAAGGCCTAAGGGTTTACATGAAGGTTTTACCTTACATTTAATGTATTTAAAAAATAGTATACGTTAACCACATGGCATTTACCTAATCTTCTGCGGATCACTTCCATCTTCGCCCCAACTGCCAGCTGAGGGAGCGGGGCTTAATATTTTTTTTCCTGTTCGCTGTTCCCTCTATGCTGTGCAATTGAAAGAGTTAAAAATACCAAACTATGCAGCAGATAACACTCGCATAACCTCCTTAAAGCGAACCTGTCACCTGCTTTTTACCTCTTAAGCTGTTAACTGTACCTTATAGATCATTGTAACCTTGTTTCCAAACAGGTGTTCTTCGTTTTTCTGGGGTTTATATTCCTGAAAAAATCACTTTATAATCTCCTGCTCTGCTGCGTCTGAAGTCACCAGACAAGTCAAGGAGGCAGACCCTCCTTGACTGCTGGATGCGACTCCCCTGCCCTAACCCCGCCTCTCATCCCTATGATTGACACCAGCTCTTCTGCCCGGGACCGCGCTGGTCTCGGCGGCGCATGCGCCGTCTGCCTTCATAGCAGCGCGATCCCGAGCCTCGCGCTGAGTGATCTGCATTTCACCAGCGGCCCGGCTAGAGAGGAGAGAAGTGTGCAAGCGCGATCTAGCAAGGGGATCGCGCTTCACTCAGCGCGAGGCTCGGGATCGCGCTGCTATGAAGGCAGACGGCGCATGCGCCGCCGAGACCAGCGCGGTCCCGGGCAGAAGAGCTGGTGTCAATCATAGGGATGAGAGGCGGGGTTAGGGCGGGGGAGTCGCATCCAGCAGTCAAGGAGGGTCTGCCTCCTTGACTTGTCTGGTGACTTCAGACGCAGCAGAGCAGGAGATTATAAAGTGATTTTTTCAGGAATATAAACCCCAAAAAAAAGAAGAACACCTGTTTGGAAACAAGGTTACAATGATCTATAAGGTACAGTTAACAGCTTAAGAGGTAAAAAGCAGGTGACAGGTTCGCTTTAAGTATAATGTCTTAATTTATATTGATGACTTATCAATATCAGATTGGGGTGGGATCTGACGCCTAGAACCTCTGTTGATGAGCTGTTAGAAGAGGTAAGGGCATTCATTGAGGGCCATAGCCTCTTCCAAGGTCGCGTGATGTCACCGTACATCAGTCACATGGCCTAACTGCAGCTCGGCCCCATTCAAGTCAACGGGGCTGAGCTGCAATACCAAGCACTGCCGCACTCACCAGAGCTCCGGTGAGCGCTGCAGCTCCCTGAAACGGCTGATCAGTGGGGGGGAGGGGGGGTGCCACAGCATCACACATGATCCCATCTGACAGCTTACAAGCTGGGGACCAGATTACTGAACAGAACCAGGGAGCTGGAATTAGGTTAGGTTCACACGACGACATTTGTCGCGCAACAAATAGGGCACAACTTCACTGCAACATTTGTCGCACTATTGTCGCGCGACAATTTTTATAATGGGAGTCTATGGTGTCGCATTGCGACAGTCGCAGAAAAACCCATCTTGAATGGATTTTTTGCGACTGTTGCAGTCGCAGCATGTTGTAACGCGACACCATAGACTCCCATTATAAAAATTGTCGCACGACAATAGTGCGACTTCTTGTCGCGCGACAAATGTCGTCGTGTGAACCAAGCCTAAAGTGGCGGTGTAGCAGGTACAACACACTGCTGAAAGGCAATTAAGAAAAAAAAAAAAAGTCTAAAAGGCTTGATAACCACTTTGCGAGAAGAGAGGCTAGCATATTCTTTGGTGATTTTTTGTGTTAAAGGGGTACTACTACTAACATTTATGGTTTATCAGTAGGATATGCCACAAAAGTCTGATAGGTGCAACCCACCTTTGGGATATACTATGGAGACAGAGGTCACACTACATTTTTTATGGAAGGCTAAAAATACTTCTCTTACCATTTTTGAGGAGTATTTCTCAGCAGAGGAAGAGTACAACATTTGCAGTAATTCAAATACATAAAATGTAGGTCGAAATAATGTTAAGGGCTTGACAAAAATCCTTATATGCAGGAGTTTTTTGTCTGGTAAAAAGACCGGATTCCGAACAGAAACTAAATGGATTCTTTTCCTGCCAGGCTGGGTTCACATCACATTTTTGTCATATATTTAAAGAGCCTCTGTCACCCGAATCAATGCTACCCTACTAGGCATATAGCCTGGTAGGATTGATCCGGATGAGTAAAACGATACCTTTCTTATGTCCGTCAGTACTACGATGTACTGAATATCTTCGCTCGTTGGGATGAAGATATGCAGTGCACATGTGCCGTCATGTCCCTGCCCCTGGAAGTGGCTGCGCGGGCAGCTCTGAAGTAGTCCGTGCCGCCACTTCCGGGTGCAGTGACATGACACACATCGTTCTACAAAAGAAGAGCATGGCGGGGGATACAGTGGTAGACCAGAGATGTCTGATCTAATCAATCTAATAGAAAGTGGGGGCTTGATTAAAAGCAGAGAAGCGTCATAGTAGAGCACAAGGTGCGTGGCTGGAAGGGTGCTCGAACCACATAAACCCGCCTCCTGGTGCTCAAATGGCTCACTTGCATAATTTTAAAAGTTCATATTTCTCTGGAGCTGTAGTATCGACAGACATAAAAAAGATATTGTTTTACATATGACAAAAACCCACCCTTATAGGTCCAGCAATTCTGTTATTTTCAACTAACAGAACAGAAATAAATAGTGGTGGTGTGAACGTGGCCTACAAGGTGGGTATTTATGCAGTGGAACCAGTACTAGTCTACATGACATCAGGCAATATCCTGCTGTGCATTCACTACACTACATACATCGCACACTGCACTACATAGTAGTGTGCGACATATGCAGTGCAGTGTGCACAGTATAGATGTGTGTGATGATCACACACTGCACAACATACATTAGACACATCGATACATCACGCTCTGCGCTGTCGCCTTGTTCTGCACTGGATGTCCGGGCTGTAGTTCTCCATCACTCCTCTTCACCTTCCTGTATGGAGCTTTGTTATTGGATATTTGAGGCACCGGCAGCATCGCTGTGCTGCCTGTGCTGTTCACAGCACAACCTGCACTGATGAATGGCAGTGAAAAGTCCAAGGCGTATTGGTACGCCTTCTCGGAGTAAAATGGCCTGAACAAGCATCATAAGATTTTTTTTTAAAAACATTATGCTCTAAAACTGTATTCCCCCATTATTTTTAGTCCCTTAGTTTAATTGCTTCTACTATACAATGCAGGGATCCTCACAGGCATTCTATTACATCCTGCCAGAGGCAGAGTGTAGTAAAAGCATGCAGGCTGAAAATCGGGGGATTGTGGTACTATTGCCCGGTGGGATTGGAGAGTTCCTGTGGATGGGGCTTACATGCCTCAAATTTACAAACTGAAATGTTGGTAAGTATGAGAACATGGCAGGCCTGGGGCCTTCAGAAGGCCCCCGGCTGTCATAACTACTCAGCACCTTGCCTTTGTGTTTTCAGGGGTGCCGATCAGAGGACAGAGGGAACTTTTGTTTAACCTCTCAGATGCTGTGGCCGCTGTTGATCATGTCATCTGAGGGGTTAAACTGCCATGATCAGAGTAATCCCTGATCCCAGCAGAGAGCAGGGTGGCAGCTGTATAACAGAGTTGGCAGTCGCAAGCAATGGCATGGCCCCAGCTTCTGAGCCATCACTGCAACTTACTATTATGGCACCGAGTCTTAACTATATACACTTAGTGACATAACAGTACATCTAGGGTTGTTTCGGGTATCAAAGTTTCGATACCCATTCAATACTTTTCTCCGGTATCGAGCTTGATACCAGGATTGGTCTTTTATCGATACTAGGCTGCGCTACTGCACAGCCCAGTAACAGAGAACGTGGCTGCGCCGCCCTCAGCACGGCCATGTTCACCTCGGCAGCACGGGGAGAAGGAGGCAGTGTCTCCCTCCTCCTGTGCTGCTGCTGCCACCAATAGAGGGAGAGGGGCGGAGGAGAGACGGGAGGAGGAGGGCCACCAATGCCTGAGGGGTTAATTGCCTCTAATCGCAGCGCTGGGTCACAGGCAGGTGCTGGCAGCATGTGTCTTCTGCCTGCATTTATATATGAAACGTTACTAGGCATTGGTGGCCAGTGCGCCCGCCCCAGTATTAAAACATTGGTGGCCAGTGTGGCCCCCCCTGTCCCTAGTATTAAAAGACATTATTGGTGGCCAGTGCGCCCTACCCCACTCCCCCCTCCCCCCCCCCCCCTTCAGTATTATTATTATTGATGGCAGTGGCCACAGGGTCCCCTCAACTCCTCCTCATTGGTGGCAGTGATCGAAGCCCCAGCAGTGTAATGTCCAAACTATTAAAAAATCCTCTTTTATGCGGTTTTAGCCACCTTGTCCCCCCAAAAAAATAGGATAGGACTGTTATATTATAAGCCAGCGGTTCCATAAAATGTGGAATGCGCGCAGATTTTTTGGGCGTTTTATTTCGAATGGTATCGAATATCGCAACACTTTTTTATGGTATAGATACCGAATCAAAATTTTGGTATCTAAACAACTCTAAGTTACATCAATGAAAAAGAAGGGGCTTAAAGGGGTTGTCAGAGTTTTCTCAGTGCCTCTAAATGTGCTAAATTAGTAAAAGAACATACAATATACCACTTAGTATATTTTCCAGTGCTGATGCTGTGGTCCTTACATTCAGTTTCTGTTTACAGCTTGTTGTAGTAGCACATCTGTATATGGCACATGACCATGCAGCCAATCAATGGCCTCAGTAGTCTTGTGCCATATACCACCAACGCCGGTGATTGGCTGCAGCAGTTACGTGCCATACAAAGCAACATTATTAATTGATCGATGCAACCAGAAAACAGAAACAGAGTAAGCTGTGGTAGCGCTGGAAACTGGATTAAGAGGCCTAGTCACATTACGTCTTGAGCCTTCCGTCATCTGGATGACTGAAAACACATACCTCAGAAGGAAGGCTAAAACATATCCTACTGTATAGGTATATATCCCTGTACAGTGGGATACGTTCCCCAACCAGTTCCTCTTTATAGCAGTCCTGGTCATTTACTACCTCCTTCTCCTGCAGGACAAACACAGGTGAATCGTAATAGCGCTAGACAATTAAACACCTTTGTTGGTCAGCAGGAAATCTGAACCTCAGGCACCCTCTGGCTGAAGAGGGTGCCCTAAAAGATTTGGGAGTGCTCACACTGGCCTATTAAGTGGCCTGTAGTGAGCAAGCACCCTCAGGGCACCATGGAGAACACAGACAGCCAGGATAACTGATGGTTTGGCGAGTGGCACGACATCCACGTTTGCAGGAGACAGAAGGGTGGCGGGCAAAGACTGCATATCTTAGGACAAAATCCTTTTTAGTGCCCTATAAAGCCCCCTTAATTCTCTACAAAGCGGAACCTAAAGGTCTGTTTTCCACTGACGTTTACCTTTACCCTTTCAGCTTGCCACTAGGTACTGAAAGGTTGGGAGGAACTTCCTGCCCTTAAAACAGCTATTACTAAAGCAAGCAGCAAAGCTGTGTCAGCACAAGCGAAGTAAAAGAAGGGTGGGCCAGGAGGCGTTTTTTTCAACTTTTGTATCAAGAAACTAAATCTGTAATGCTATGGTGGCTGGGCAGTTCCAAATGCTCTTCATATCCATCAATACATTGAGATCATGCTTAATATTACACAATGCCTCCACTGATTTTCTTTAGATGTGGACTAGAAGAAATGTCATATGGCAGAAAGTATTAAAGTAGCACTCCCACAAATGGTTTTATTCTCTGACCTGTTAGAAAGGTACATGATTTCTCTGATCTCCAACTAACACCGGACAGGAAGTCAGTTACTGTGAGAGGGAGGCTCCCATAGGAATACATAGAGAAACTGACTTCCTGTCCACACATAAGATGCTGTGTTATTTGGACAGTCAGTGTTGGTTAGTTTCACAGCTGCAGTAAAGCGATCCGGCAGA
This sequence comes from Bufotes viridis, assembly GCA_033119425.1. Classification (NCBI taxonomy): domain Eukaryota; kingdom Metazoa; phylum Chordata; class Amphibia; order Anura; family Bufonidae; genus Bufotes; species Bufotes viridis. The sequence continues at coordinate 117,489,555 of CM065597.1, read as the reverse complement.
AACCCAACACTCATACCACACACCGGTGAGTCCCCATCGGTTCCCATTATAGACAACAGGGTTCGGCAGTATCCACCTAGAGCTTGACTGGTGTGAAAGTAGCCTAACTTTGTGATGAGCCTGATCCGGGCCTTAGCGACCAAGTAATTTTTTATTTTTTATCATCACATTACAAGAGATATTACTTTTTATTTTTCCATGCAGCTGTATGAGGGCTTTTTTTTTTGCAGGACTAGTAGTTTTTAATGGCTCCATTTTGGTTTTCATATAACCTACTGGTTAACTTTTACTACTGTATTTTTCAGACTATATGACCCCAAATTTAAGAAAAAAAAATGTTTTCTTGGTCCTATCAGGACCAAGCTATTTTTCAGCTGAAGGACCAGGGCATTTTTTTGCAAATCTGACGTGTTACTTTATTTGGTAACAACTCTGGAACGGTTTTACTTATCCAAGCCATTCTGAGAAAGTTTTCTCGTGACACATTGTACTTCACGATAGTACACGTCAAAAAGCTTACACGAAACGCACGTCGAGGGGCAGCTATTTCCATCTAAACAGGGTAAGCACAAGATTAGGATCTGGTCCCAAGCAGATTTATTTACATTGTATCCCCAATATGATGCCAGCTTATTTGAGGTGGTTTATATATACATGTCAGTGTGTTTGGTCGGCATTTTTTGGTTCCCAATACGCTGTGCTCACAGTGTGCCATCTGATACACACTACGCTCTTTAAATTATTAGGCGGATTCTACTGAAACGTCATAAATGTGGACCAAAACTGCTGTTGGGGTACGCTGCAGAATTCAAAACAGACATCCTGTTGCTTTTGAAAAGCCTCTGGTATATCAGTACAGTCATTTTCTGAGAACCTTTGGGGTCATTTACCAAACTGGTGTAAATTAGAACTGGCTTAGATGCCCATAGCAACCAATCAGATTCCACCTTTCATTTTTGACAGCTCCTTTGGAAAATGAAAGGTGGAATCTGATTGGTTGCTATAAGCAACTAAGCCAGTTCTACTTGACACAAGTTTGATAAATGACCCCACGTTTATTTTTCTCTCAGTGGAGCTGTGTAAGAGCGTTTTTTTTTATTTTTTTACAGGATAAGTTATCATCATTGCCATACATTCGGCAAGTGATCCTAGGCAGGGAATACAATCTGCAGCGCATGCGCAATTCACCGGACCGGCATCCCCATACGAAAATGCCTATTCTTGTCCTCTCAGACCTGGATAAGGGCATAAGCAAGCGTCTGGACAGTCTGTGGTGCAATTTTTCAGTGCCCGATGCACTGATACAGAATATTCCAGAGGTTCTCTATTGGATTCAGGTCTGGGGATCATGAAGGAATTGATTGCATTGACTGGCGCTCATCATCCAAGAACTTCCTACACACTAGGACCACAAAGGATCTAGAGATTTCATTCTGGTACCCAACAGCAGTCAGGGTATCGCTGACTATCATGTGGAGGTTTGAGCAACCTTCAAAGGATATGCCTCCCCAAACCTTCACTGTCCCACCTTCAAAACCAATCGAGCTGGGTGAAGTTGCAGGAAGAACATTGACTAGTGCATCTCTAGCTCTAACATCTGTCACATGTTCTCACTGTGAAAAGAACTGGGCACCAATGGTGAATCTGTCAATCCTGATGTTCTCTGGTGAACGCCAGTCAGTCAATCAATTGGGTATTGGGCTGTGAGATCAGGTCCCACTACAGGACGTTGGGCCCTCTTGCCAGCCTCATGTAATAGAGATTGTGCTGGGAGACACAGCAATCCTTGTGATGACATGTACGGATGGGCTATCCTGGAGGAGCAAGACTTTCTGTGCAACCTGATTGGGCTGCAGTTACCACCTCAAGCAGCCAAAGGCGACAAGGTCACTAGAAATATGCAAAACTAGAAAACAATCTTTCAGAAAGGATAAGTTGCTTTGCTGTTGCCTCCTGGTGCACTTGTTATCACTTTCATTTGCACTAAAGCAGATGAAATGGAAATCAAAATAATTTTTTCTTCCTAACTGGACAGTGAAACACTTATTCATCAGGTGAAATGATCTGAGGTGCAGCACATCATGCACTCTGCTGTCCAGGAACATTGATTGTGAATGGGGACGAGCAGTAGCAGCAGCTCGTCCTCATACTGTGGAGGTGCAGTGCTTCATCTCCAGTTAACGAGCAGCCGAAGGAACATTTCCTTCCGGACAACTGGCTGCTCCTTGCAGTATCAAAATGCAGCTTAAAGAAGCACTCCTACAAAAATGTTTGTTCTCTGACCTGTTAGAAAGGAACATTTGCGAGTAACCACCGTTCAACTTCTGATGCTCAGCTGTATCATGTGACAGACACTGACTGTCCAAATTACACAGCATCTTCTACGTGGACAGGAAGTCAGTTTCTGTAAGTATTCTTATGGGAGCATCAATGTGCATAAAATATAAGCATTCTAAGGGTACTTTCACACTTGCGTTATTCTTTTCCGGCATAGAGTTCCGTCAAAAGGGCTCTATGCCGGAAAAGAACTGATCAGGCATATCCCCATGCAATCTGAATGGATAGAAATCCGTTCAGTTTGCATCAGTATGCCTTCCGTTCAGTCACTGCCAGGCGTTTTGGCCGGACATAATACCGCAGCATGCTGCGGTATTATGTCCATCCAAAATGCCTGATCAGTCGCAGGAATGCCGGATCCGGCATTAATTTACATTGACTTGCATTAGTGCCGGACCTGGCATTGCGAGACAACTGAAGGACAGATCCGGAAAACTGAAAAAGAGTGCAGGATGGATCCGTCCATCCGCGTGACAAGCGGAGAGACGGATCCGTTCTTGCAATGCATTTGTAGACAGATCCGTCTACAAATGTCAGTTGTCACACTGATCGGCGGATCCGGCAGGCAGCTTCGACGATAGAACTGCCTGCCGGATCACACGAACGCAAGTGTGAAAGTACCCTAAGTTTCATACGTAGAAGCCACAATACTGACATACAGGAGTAGTTATAAAATCCTCTCTGGAATCCTGCGTATACAGATATGTAATATCAATTTCATTTATTTCTTAATATTTCATCAAGATCCGCGCCTTTAAGGCTTTTCTATAGTTCACCCTCTGCTGTTTGAGGGCCGGATGCAGGCAGTGAAACATAAGGTGTGGCAGGAACACGAGCATTACTCATACCCACCACTTCTCGAGTCACTGCTGAAACCCCCTAGCTCAAAAATAACGCTTAAGAAGCCCTTACAAAGAAAGCTAAAAGACCACTGGACAAATGCAAACCTAGATTGTTTTGTCCCGTGACTCATTGCCCTAGTATTTAGTCTGCAATATCATGTGTCTGCTGATGGTTCACAACTTCATCACTCATGAACTCATACTACCTAAATCAGGGGCCAGCAGCCTCCAGCACTCCAGATAAGGGTACTTTCACGCTGGCGTTTATCATGTTCCGGCAGGGGAACAGCCTGCCGGACCTGTACTACGGTGTACACCCGTGTGCTGCACCCCTCACTATAATGGGGAGGGGTGTAGATCCTGCCGAGCACAGCAAATATCCTGAGAGGCGAAGGGACAAATATCGGGTGTACACTGTAGCATGGATCCAGCAGGCTGTTCCCCTGCTGGAACGGTTAAACGCCAGCGTGAAACTGGCCTAACAGAGGAGTTAAATGAAAAGGTGCTCCAGATTTGTCATGGAGAAAGCAGGTCATTAGTGAAACAAACATGTCAGAAGGGATGGCATGTAATAAACGATGGCACGATCACTTTCTTGGCCTATGATCCCAGCACAAGAAGCAGAACTATAAAAAGGCGTGTGGAGCCCAAGAACAGTGTGAACACGGTTGTTCTGCAGCTGAGACTTCATTCGTCCGCTGCCTGCACCGGGTGACCCCCCCCCCCCCACCCCCTACACAGGATTCATCGCCCAGTTTTCATTTCTTATGTTTTAGGTAAACTCTTGTAGAGTTGAAGCAGTGTGATCGCTGTCACCTCCCCCACTCTGACACTTCCTTCCGTTCCGAGATGGGTAGAAAATGATTTCTACAGCAGGAAGTGATGGTCACACAGCAGCACGTTTGCCACTTGTAAAACAAAGTGAATTCTGAACATTTCCACGGTACGGGATGTAAAATTACATCGCCTGCCTGCTCTGTGGATCTTTTTTCTTTTACTGTTTCAAATTCTTCTTTCAACAGAGCTCGGAGTCTTGTTCTTGGGCGACTGCATACATAGCAGAGGTAAAAGCCTGCTTCAGCTTGAATGGAAGCGTTTTTGGCTCGGGTTCTATTACGCTCCCAGCCTGTCAAGTCTGTACACGAGGATACAGCGCCGAGCACTTAAAGGGGTTGTGTTACTTCAGCAAATAGTGTTCATCATGTAGAGAAGGTTCATAGAAGGCACGTACTAATGTACTGTGATTACCCATATTGTTTCCTTTGCCGGCTGGATTCATTTTTCCATCACATTATACACAGCTCGTTTCCATGGTTACGACTAGAGATGAGCGAATTTCATGTTATGAAATTCGTTCACGCTCCGTTTGGTGGCAAAAGCAGAATTGCGCTATGGATTCCGTTACCAAGGACCCTAACGCAATTCTATGACGGAATGCCTTTAGAAGCATTCCGTTATTCCTTCCGTCATAATAGAAGTCTATAGCCTGCATAACAGATCCGTCCCGTTCCCGTTACGCAGGAGAGGACTCAAATACATTAATACGGGGCTTGTATTAACTTTCCCTACATGATACATGCCACTTGCCAAAGTGACACAACCGTTAAGAGTGAACCCCTATGTAAGAAAGTGGTCTCTCCTACCCTAGTAGAACAAGGCAGGAAATGCCAGGGGTGGAAATAAGTGGTTTCTAAAACCTACACGCTTCATGTGATCAGAGATGAGACATATGAGGTGGAGTTCTACTGTGTACACGACTGTATGTACGCCTATACTATACTCCTGTATACCTACCCACATGAGGGGTATTTAGATTTATCCATAGGTGTCCTCTCCTGCGCAGGCTCCTGGAACTGCGTCTGCACAGAGAACTTTCAGTACCAAAATGATACTTTGCCAAAAATTCTGATGCCAAACCTGCTCAGCCATCAAAGGGGATTTCCGGGATTTAGATATTGATGGCCTATTGGGATATTGAGTGCTGCGACTCTGATGGACAAGGGGTGCTGGGAGTCGGACCCTTGATGACCTATCCTGAGGATGGGTGACCAATATGTAAATCCTGGAGAACCCCTTTAATAATCAGATTGTTAAATGACACGTGGTTTGGTGGCAGGCAAAACGGCTTTCCTCACACAACAAACATAGCCCCGGGCTTGGTATTAACATACTGACATCAGTACAGTAAATCCTGGTCGTCAGCCTGGTTTTTAGGTGGTGCTCAGCTCTAGGAGTGAATCCTCAATAGCAGTAAAGACACACCTCGGCACATACACAAGTAGGGTGCATTCACATCAGAGAGGCACAGAGAAAACTGGATCCTGTAAAAAATGAATCCAGTTGCATCAGTTGTCATCCGTTTGAGCCATTTCCATCTGAGATCCATTTTTTGTAGGACTTGTTTCCGTCTAAAGAAAAAAAAAAACGGATCTGAGACGGAAATGGCTCAAACTGATGCAACTGGATCCGTTTCTTTAATGTATCCTGTAAAAAAAACGTATCCTATGCAATCCTTTGCATTAGGGTCCATTCACACGTCCGCAATTCTGTTACGCATTTTGCAGAACGGAAATGCGGACCCATTAATTTCAATGGGGACAGATGATGTCCCGCCTGAGTCCGCAACTGCGGATCCGCACTTCCGGGTCCGCAATCGTGTTCCCCAAAAAAAATAGAACTTGTCCTATTCTTTTCCGCAATTGCGGACAAGAAAAGGCATTTTCTATATAGTGCTGGCGATGTGCGGTCCACAAATTGCGGAACGCACATCGCCGATGTCTGTGTTTTGCGGATGTGCAAAACATACACGGACGTGTGAATGGACCCTAACTGATGCAACAGGGTCCGTTTTTTTTTCCTCTTTCTCTTCTTCTGACGGATCAGAAGAACGGAAAGCTAAACTGTGATGTGAATGCACCCTAAAGTGCAAAGTGTCCGTCTTTTTCTCCGTGCTGCAGCCAGGACAATCTGAAGGCCGCATCTCAGACCTTGGTCCCGACCATAGTAAGAATTTAGCAGGAGAAAGGGTGGCAGATTTATGGAATCCATGGGCTCTGAGATAGGACTGTGGTTCAGATTTACTAATTATAAAATAACTATATAATCCCATCATAAAAATAAAAAAAAAGGAGGGAAAGTACCCCGATAGAATAGAAAGAAATTTAGGGTTTCTATACTCTCCCACCCCCCCCCCCCCCACCACCACCACCACCCCACCAAAATAGCTTCTTAAAGGGGTGGGGCTTAGGGTTAAAAGAGGCGTGCCCACTACAATGTGCCACCATTCTAGTGTAAAAGTCTGTTGTAAACTAAGCCCCCCAATAACTGGTATAACGTTAAGACAAAAGCAAGCATCCCTGCACCACACTGGTCATCCAGCCTGAGCCCGTGATAAATCTGGCGCACGTCTATACAGCCTAAGTTTACTCCATCTACAGGTTTAATAAATCTGGGCCCATGTGCGTTTGTGTATAAACTACAAGGGCAGACAAATTAGTATAGAGAGCAGCCGAAAACTATCCAAAAAGACCGCCAGTGGCAGCTTTTTCTTTTTTATACCGAGAGTACACTGGCCAGTAAGCATGAAATAAAAAATACAAAGCCTGGCCTGGTCACGCTGCGTGATGTGTGCGGTCTGTGACACAAGCCTGAGCAAAGGCTGCATTTCCCGTGAGTATACTGCCAGGTACGAGTAGTATCACGCGCATCACAGTGACCCACAGCCTCATGGACAAGACACAGTCAGTCCTGCAAATGTGGCGTTGAATTGCAGCATGTCCCCAAAAACCACACATGTCAGTTACATGTTACCAGTGTGCATGTATAAGCTTCTTTACCATGACTGGCTTTAGATGTTGCTTTTGTGTTACTTTAATAAAATAAAATCACAGCAAAAAACACATACATTTTAGGCTACATGCAAACGACAGTTTTTCTCGGCTTCCGTTTCAGTTTTTTTTGCGGATAGGACACGAACCTATTCATTTCAATGGGTCAGCAAAAAAATGCTGACAGTTCATCCATTTGTGTTCCGCGTCAGTTGTCCCGGTTTCCCTTCAGCAAAAAAAGTAGTGCATGTCCTACTTTTTTTCTCATTTGCGGTTGAGGATAGGCATTTATTACAAGGGATCTGTGAAAACAAAGGAATCCTCCCAAAAAAAACTGATGGACCAGTTCATTTCTTTTTGCGGATACCGATTTGCGGACAGCAAAAAACAACTGTCGTGTGCATGTAGCCTCAGCCGGAATTGCCTTATTGTTATTAATAAGTGTAACACGTTAACTCGATGTGTTAACCCTTAAAAACTGCATACAAAATGACCACAACAACACTTGTCACAAGACAAAAGGGTAAAACTACACTCACAATCACTGGTGAAAAGCCCTGACAGAACACTGACTGTGAATAAGCCCTCATTCACACGTCAGTGTTCGGTCAGTGATTTTAAGGCCAAAACCAGGTGCGGCTCTAAACACAGAACAGGTGCAGATCTTTCCCTTATACCTTATGTCTGTGGAGGCTCCAATCCTGGTTTTATCTCACAATCACTGACGTGTGAATGAGGCTTAAGAGTGGTCTATGGCCACTTTCACACGGTCAGCAATTTTCATCAATATTTCTAAGCCAAACCAAGAGTGAGTCCAAAATACAGAGGAGGCACACATCTTTCTATTGTCATTTTTCTCTGTCGGTCCCACTCCCGGTTTTGGCTTAAAGTCTTATGCACACGACTGTGCCGGCCGTGCCGTGGTGCACAGACAACAGGCACACGGTCGGTGCCTTGCATTTACATGAATGGGGTCTGCAATCCGCATGCACTACTGTCTGCTGTGCGAAGGCACGGACATAAAACCCACAGAAGCACTCCATGGTTCTTCTGACCCATGCCTCCATTCCATACCGCACTGTATCTTCCGGATTGCAGATTCATTCAAGTAAATGGGTCGGCATCCGAGAGACGATGCGCACACTGCCGATGCCCGTATATTGCGATCCGCTGTTTGAGGGCCTTAATATGGGCACGAACCTGCTACGGTTGTTTGCATGAAGCCAAATACTGATGAATTATACTGACCTTGTGACACTGCTCCATGTGCAGAGTCTGGTACATGGCAGTTACGGGTGGGTGGATGGATAGACACGCAGATATAGGTAGGCTGGTAGTAGGCAGGCAGGCATAAAGATCAATGTTGCGCTAACAAATTATGGACATTTGCACAGTTGTATCTGCTATAAACCCAGTTACTGAGCATTATGAATATTAGGAGGTAGAAAATGAACTGGTTAGTGTCACATGATCTACTGATGTCAGGACACATCGCACTGCCCTAAGGCATGATGGGACAATAGTCATGTGACAAACCAGGAAGTAGGATTAAAACATGGGGGATAAGAGAAATCTGCAAATGAGTTGAATTTAAACAATGCAAGGGAGAATGGGAATTGATGAAAAGTAGTTTATGGCACATCCCCTTTAAAGGGGTTGTCTCATCATGGACAATGGGGGCACATCACTAGAATATGCCCCTATTGTCTTATAAGTGCGGGTCCTGAGCCCTATAAGAACTGAGCCCGGCAGGGTGGTGGCTGGAGGACTTCGGTCCAGCCACCACCAAGCTAGCTGTCCATAGAAGTGAATGGAAGCGCACGGCGCATGCGCGGTCCCCGATCTTATTGATTTCTATGGAACCGACGGAAATAGCCGAGCCAGCACTCATAGAAAATGAAAGGAGGGCGGCAGCGCATGTGCAGTGCGCCCTCCTTCACTTGCGGGGCTCCGTTCTCAATAGCTACAAGACATTATCTACTCCGTTCTCAATAGCTACAAGACATTATCTATGATGAGACAACCCCTTTAAGATTGGGATTTCTCACTTCATGGAAACAGATAATGTCTGACTGAATAGATCTATTCTGTGAACTTTCATGAACATTGGTGGGTGTACAAAGGCCATCTTTGTTACTTGAATAAGGCCAAGAACTATAAGGCCTCATGCACACGACAGTGAATATTGGGCGTGTGACGGCCGTCTAAGTAACAGCCGTCACACAGCCATTTTTAGCACCAGTGAAAGTCTATGGGGCTATTCACACAGCCGTTCTTTTAAAAGCCAGTGAGTAGCGTTCATCCAAAAATAGGACATGTCCCATTTTTGAACGTTTTCACGGTCAGACGGACCCATTAAAATCAATGAGACCGTTTTTAACGGCCAATTGACAGGAGTGGACCCGTCTAATGGCCGTTAAAAATGGGTACACAGGCCATTTAGGGGGTATAAAAAAAAAAAAAAAAATCACCTCATCTACTGGCTCGTGGTGCGGCAGTCTCTTCTCTCTTCATTGAGCAGGACCTGCGATATGCGTGGTGATGTAAACACGTGGGAGCACGCAGTGACGTCATTGCGCACCTTCGGCAGGTCCCGTTCTGTGAAGAGAGAAGAGACTGCCGCACCACAAGCAAGTGGATAAGGTGAGGTTTTGTTTTTGACTGTGGGATACTATGGGGGCATTATTTAAACCATGGGGGACAATATAAAGCTGGGGGCAGCAAAAATAAATAAATAATTCCTGCACTATGGGGGACATTATTTTAGCTTGGGTCCTACCATCCTGTGGGTGTTCTCAGAAAAGTGGGTCTAGAAATAACTGCCAATCAAATTCATCCATTTTTCATGTCCGTTTTTAACGGACATGAAAAACTGATTCAAAACGGACATTAAAAACTGACACATGGCCAGAAAATGGACACACGCACTGATGCAAAATGGTCATGAAAAACTGACAGTGTCCATTTATAATGGACTTTTTTTCCACCGTCGTGTGCATGTAGCCTAACCCTGGGTTCACACTTGAGCGTTTTACAGCGCGTTTGAACGCGCTGTAAAACGCTCAACAGATTAAAACCAATGCATCCCTATGGGAGTGGTTCACACTTGAGCGTTTTACAGCGCGTTTGAACGCGCTGTAAAACGCCCAACGCATAAACAAGTACTTGAGCTTCTTTTGGGGCGTTTGACGCGCGTTTTGTGATTGACACCACAGTAGTCAATCACAAGAACGCGCGTTTTACGCGCGTTTCCTATTTGCAAAAACGCGCTGAAATACGCGCGACAAAAACGCGCGTAAAACGCGCGTTTTTAGAACGCTCAGGTCTGAACCCAGGGTTAAGGGTGCCTTCACACGCGGCAGATTTGTTGCAGAATTCCTACTGTGAGTAGGAGAAGCACTTCCATTCACCTGAATGGAAATGATTTGCAAAAATCCATGTAGAAATCTGATGACTGAAATGGATTTTCATTCGCAGAAATGTGCAAGTGTGAAGGCGTCCTAAGAAAGAAAGGCTAAACCATATCATTTTTTGTAAATACAACGTTCAGTGCTTTAATACTGCAAGAAACGAGTAAGAAGTACAAAACTGAACGATTGACCTTTTCAGGATCTCACAATCACGGATTGCAATGAAACGGGTGCCAAGTGATAGAAAGAAAGGGACAGCAAACGGTTAATGGTCACTTCCTGCTTGTATATGGAGACACCCCGACTCACACCCAATGGAAGTTGCTTCAATTTCTTGAAAAGAGAATCTGAGTACAGACTACCACCCCACCCTGCAATCCGCACGAAACCCCTTCTAATTAAAAAGCCCAAATGTGTGATGTGTGTGGATCTGTGGAAAAAAAAGGGCAGGACAGCTACCCTATGGGGACCCAAGCTGGGCCCGTGGAACCTCTCTAATGTGGCCAAATGACATATACCTCTCCATACCATCCATCCATGGAGGAGCATGTAATGGATTCTCCCTGACACTGGATGCCCTTCTGGGGCATCATATACGTTACGTGCCCTGATTTCTAAAGGCGCATTGAGGAACCACAGAACGAGGGTGAAGCGCGTGCCCGCTACACCTGACCTCAGGTGCCACACGGTATAACTCCACACCATACTATAGTAACAGTCCACACACTGCATGTGGCCCTGGGTGTAACAGGAGCCCCCCGTGTACAGTGCACGTCACCTAGGACACATCAGGATCCAAGACCCACAGCATTCAGCCATTCCAGTGAGAGGACCAATGTAAGTTACACAGACCCTGGCATCGTATGTACGTGACCCATGGGCAGCTCCAATAAGAGTGACAGAGACGACTGGTATCAGTCAAGCACTACATGAACCATTGCATAGGGTCATCTGGGCACTATGGATCAGCTGGCATCGCTCATACAGGGCACTATGGGGGTCGGCTGGCATGGCTATATAATGAAGCACAGTAATGAGGGGCTCCCGGCCGCGCAGTTGCAGTACAGGAGATAAGGGGCGGCACTCACAGTTTTTGGCATTGTGGCGGGCTGAAGTTTCTTTGCACTGGTCCCTTGTAGATATCAGCTTCTTTCCATACAGCTGAGGCCGGATAACACGGTGAGGGTGATGGCGGTATCACCGGGAGCCGAGGAGCCGCTGTAACAATGTGATTCTCCTGCTAACGGAACAGTGAAGTCTCTGGTGTAACCACACCCAAGGCATGACACACAGCATGGGCGCCGCACCCGACTCCTCCTCCTCCCAGGCAGTAAACGCGGGCGAAGAACCAGCGAGCGCCGGACAGAGCCTCCAGCTCCTGAGGAAAAGCCTGTCCTGTAATGTCACCCAATAAGCCTTCTGAGGGAATGGCGGGCTCCGGCCACAGCTGCACGTTTCCGCTCCTAGTTCTGGAAGCCAAAGTCAGAAGTGGATCATGAAGGGGGGAAATTATAAAGCACATATACCACTTCTCTTTTAGTAATTCTCTCCTAGTTTTGGCTTCCAAAACCGCATGCAGAAACCTTACGGTGTGGATGAACCCTGAGTTTCAGTCTGTGGCACTTCAATCGAAAAAACACCACTAAAAATACATTAGTGTACTGAACTTCATCATTCCCATAGACTTACAGCTAAGGCTACTTTCACACTCGCATTTTTGCATTGGGGTTCATGCTGGATCCGTCTTGCTCCGTATCCCAGGACGTAAAGCAGACTACAACATGTTGCAGTTTGCTCTCCGGGATGGGAACGCGACTAGACGGAACGGAATGTGTTTTGGAGCATTCCTTTTTGTTCAGTTTTGTCCCCATTGACAATGAATGGGGAGAAAACGGAAGCGTTTTTTTCCGGTATTGAGCCCCTATGATGGATCTCAATACCGGAAAACTAAAATGATAGTGTGAAAGTAGCCTTAGCAAGTATAGGCTTTCCAGTAACCTACAGATTTGGGGGGGAATTCATTAGAGGGGAATATTTGAAGTCAGTTTTGCTTGAGTCTTTGTAGATGTACTTTATGCTACATTTATTAAATGTCCCCTGTTGTCAATTAAATTTGTCATCCTTAGAGCTCATCCACACGACCGTATGTATTTCGCTGTCCGCAAAAAACATGGATGACATCCAAATTGCAACAGTTTTTATTTTTGCAAATCCATTGTAACCTGCGGACATACAGAATGCACATGGAGTAATTTCTATGTTTTTGCGGCCCTATTGGAATGAATGGTTACGCATACGGGCCATAACAAAAAAACAAAAAAAAAAAACATTTTTGTGCAAGCTGTTAAACCTAAAGCCCCTTGCAGAATGCTGCCAGTGTTATCCAATACATTCCAGTACTGTAAGCGTTACATAGCATCATAAATCAGTAAAATGCTATGTGACCCCGTCAGTGCTGGGAGGTCAGGACGGAAGCTGCGCTGCGGACTCGCAACGTGACACACTTGTCTGCAAGGGGCCTAAGGCCTCTTGTACACGAACTTATTTTTTTTTCAGTGTTTTGCGGTCCGTTTATAACGGATCCGTGGTTCCGTTTTTTGTTTCCTTTTCGGTTCCGTTGTTCCGTTCCGTTTTTCCATTTGGCATACATAGTATACATTAATTCCATAATAAAAATTGGGCTGGTCTTAAAATTTTCAATACATTGTTCTGCAAAAACGGAACGGATACGGAAGACATACGGATGCCTTTCCGTATGCTTTCCGTTTTTTTTGCAGACCCATTGACTTGAATGGAGCCACTGAACGTGATTTGCGGACAAGAATAGGACGTGGTCTATATTTAAACGGAACAGAAAAACGGAAACGGTAGGCATACGGAGACACTTCAGTATTTTTTGCAGACCCATTGAAGTGAATGGTTCAGTATACTGTCAGTATACTAAACTGAAAAAACTGCCAGTATATGGTCCGCAAAATACTGTCGTGTGCAAGGGGCCTAACAGTTTAGAAATGCTACTCCGCCTTCCTCCTGGAGTCAGACTGCAGCTTTTTCAAAAAGGTCTCAATTAACCACCTGCCGACCGCCTAACGCAGGGATGCGTCCAGGCGGCGGCAGGTTAGTTCCTCCTTGACGCGTCGGAGCGTCATTTCGCGAGAGGCGAGATTTGCTGTGAACGCGCGCACGTTCACAGCAGTTCAAAGATCGCAAGTTATACTGCAGCCTGCCAGCGATGATCATTCGCTGGCAGGCTGTAGATGCGAAATAAATCTCATCAAAGAGGTATATCAGATGCTGTTTTGTTAATAGCGTCTGATATACCTTCTACCTGGTCCTCTGGTGGTCCCATTTACTGGGATCGACCACCAGAGGACCAGGGAGCTATGTAAAGTAGTGCCAAGCACCACACTACACCCCCCTGTCACTTATTAACCCCTGATCACCCCATATAGACTCCCTGATCACCCCCCTGTCACTGATCACCACCCTGTAAGGCTCCATTCACATGTCCATGTGTGTTTTGCGGATCCAAGGATCCACCGGAAATTGATATTTATTTATTTTTGTTTTTTACAAAGTCTCATATTCCACTAACTTGTGACAAAAAATAAAATTTTACATGAACTCACCATACCCCTCACGGAATACCTTGGGGTGTCTTCTTTCTAAAATGGGGTCACATGTGGGGTATTTATACTGTCCTGGCATTTTAGGGGCCCTAAAGCGTGAGAATCCAAATCCGTAAAAATGCCCTGTGAAATCCTAAAGGTACTCATTGGAATTAGGGCCCCTTTGCGCACCCAGGCTGCAAAAAACTGTCATTCATGTGGTATCGTCGTACTCAGGAGAAGTAGGGTAATGTGTTTTGGTGTGTATTTTTACATATACCCATGCTGGGTGTGAAAAATATCTCTGTAAATGACAACTTTTTACATTTTTTTAAATAAAGTTGTCAATTTACAGAGATATTTCTCTCACCCAACATGGGTATATGTAAAAATACACCCCAAAACACATTGCCCTACTTCTTCTGAGTACGGCAATACCACATGTGTGACAGTTTTTGGCAGCCTAGGTGCGTAAAGGGGCCCAAATTCCAACGAGTACCTTTAGGTTTTACAAGGTTGTTCACAATTTAGCCCCGCCCAAAATGCCAGAACAGTAAACACACCCCACAAATGACCCCATTTCAGAAAGTAGACACCCCAATGTATTCACTGAGGGGCATAGTGAGTCTGTGGGAGATTATTTATTTTTTTTGCCAGAAGTTAGCAGAAATGGAAACTTTATATATATATTTTTTTCCTCAGAAAGTGTCATTTTCCGCTAACTTGTGAAAAAAAATGAAATGATCCATGAACTCATCCTGCCCCTCCGCGAATAGTTTGGGGTGTCTTCTTTCTAAAATGGTGTCATTTGGGGGGTATTTATACTATCCTGGCATTCTAGCACCTGAAGAAAGATGACAGGTGCTCAGAAAGTCAGAGCTGCTTCAAAATGCTGAAATTCACTTTTTTGCACCATAGTTTGTAAACGCTATAACTTTTACCCAAACCAATAAATATACACTTATTGGATTTTTTTTATCAAAGACATGTAGAACAATAAATTTATATAAAAATTTATATAGAAATGTAGTTTTAAAAAAAAAAAAATTTACAACAGAAAGTGAAAAATGTCATTTTTTTTGCTAATATTTTGTTAAATTTTTTTTAATAGCAAAAAAAGTTAAAATGTCAGCAGCAATGAAATACCACCAAATGAAAGCTCTATTAGTGAGAAGAAAAGGAGGTAAAATTCATTTGGGTGGTAAGTTGTATGACGGAGCAATAAACGGTGAAAGTAGTGTAGTGCAGAATTGTAAAAAGTGGCCTGGTCATTAAGGGTGTTTAAGCTAGGGGGGCTGAAGTGGTTAAGGATGAGCGAATCGACTTCGGGTGAAACATCCAAAGTAGATTCGCATAAAACTTTGTTCTAATACTGTACGAAGCAGGAGCTCCGTACAGTATTAGAATGTATTGGCTCCGATGAGCTGAATTTATTACTTCGCGAAGTTTCGTGAGACTTCAGGTAATAACTTCATAAATTATTTTGTACTGTAAAAAAAACATTTCCCAAACACGGGTTCGCTCATCCCTAGTCTCAATTATAAATCTGGAGTGAAACCATTAACATAGCCAACCGAACCCACACTTCCAAACCGGAGTGAGTGGTATAAAACTGTAAAAAAGTCAGAAAAGCCTATTTTGTGACTTTCTGAAACCAGAATTCTGGCGTAAAGGCATCATTACTATGCCCCTTGAAGTTTAAGTTTGGTCAGAATTTCAGAGTACTGTAGATCACTTTGGTGATTCCAGGCGTACTTTTACTGAAAGGCATAGCCACATTGGAGTTGCGCCAAATTTAGGCCTCTTGCACACGTGTGCGGTCCCCAATGTACGGGCAACGTCCGTGTGGCGGCCAGGACGGGTCGAGACCCATTCACCTTGAATGGGTCCATGATCTGTCCGCACCGCAAAAAAAATAACAAGTTCTATTTTTTGCAGTGCAGAGGCACACACAGAAACATTGCGGAAGCACTCCGTAGTGCTTCCGCGGGATTCCGATAAGTGCTTCCGTTCCGCATTTCCATGATTGTGGACCCATTCAAGTGAATGGGTCCGTATCCGTGAGGCAGTATGCATATGGGCCGGGGCCCGTGTATTGTGGACCCGCCGGGATCGACGAACGGTGTGTTGTCTTCCTGGTGCTCAAGTTTGACACATCGCGGATCGGGTTGACATTACTGGGAGGACTGGAGAAGATCCAGCGGTCATGGTCCATATCGAAACCAATGACAAAGTTATAGGTAGGTGGAGCGTCCTTAAGGCAACCTGTCACCTGGATTTTGGGTATAGAGATGAGAACATGGGTTGCTAGATCGCCGCTAGCACGTCCGCAATATCCAGTCCCCATAGCTCTCTGTTCTTTTATTGTGTCAAAAATGATTTTAAAGATATGCAAATTAACCTTAGATGAGTCCTGCTTGAGAGATGAGTCCAGCAAACAAGCCCAGCACCGCGCCGCATCCTCTCCTTGCTCCCCGACTTCACGAAGCTAGAGCTTCGTAATCTCGCGATGAGCGAGCTAGCCCATGCGCAGTTCATTCCCTGAGGCTGATGCCAGCACAAGGAATGAACACCATGCCGACACTGCGCATGCAGTAGCTTGCGCATCGTGAGATTATGGTGCTTTAGCTTCGTGATGTCGGGGAGTAAAGAGGAGATTCGGAGGATGCGGGGCGGTGCTGGGCTTATTCGCTGGACTTATCTCTCAAGCAGGACTCATCTAAGGTTAATTTGCATATCGTTAAAATCGTTTTTTGAGACAATAAAAGAACAGAGAGCTATGGGGACTGGATATTGCGGACGTGCTAGCGGCGATCTAGCAACCCATGTTCTCATCTCTATACCCAAAATCCAGATGACAGGTTCCCTTTAACCACTTAAGCCCCCCTAGCTTAAACACCCTTAATGACCAGGCCACTTTTTACAATTCTGCACTACACTACTTTACCCGTTTATTGCTCCGTCATACAACTTACCACCCAAATGAATTTTACCTCCTTTTCTTCTCACTAATAGAGCTTTCATTTGGTGGTATTTCATTGTTGCTGACATTTTTACTTTTTTTGCCATTAATACAAATTTAACGACATTTTTGCAAAAAAATGACATTTTTCACTTTCTGTTGTAAAATTTTTCAAAAAAAAACTACATTTCTATATAAATTTTTCTCTAAATTTATTGTTCTACATGTCTTTGATAAAAAAGTCCAATAAGTGTATATTTATTGGTTTGGGTAAAAGTTATAGCGTTTACAAACTATGGTGCAAAAAAGTGAATTTCGGCATTTTGAAGCAGCTCTGACTTTCTGAGCACCTGTCATGTTTCTTCAGGTGCTAGAATGTCAGGAAAGTATAAATACCCCCCAAATGACACCATTTTAGAAAGAAGACACCCCAAACTATTCGCGGAGGGGCATGGTGAGTTCATGTATCATTTCATTTTTTTTCACAAGTTAGCGGAAAATGACACTTTCTGAGAAAAAAAAAAAAAAAAGTTTCAATTTCTGCTAACTTCTGGAAAAAAAAAAAGAAATCTCAGACGGACTCCCTATGCCCCTCAGTGAATACCTTGGGGTGTCTACTTTCCGAAATAGGGTCATTTGTGGGGTGTGTTTACTGTTCTGGCATTTTGGGCGGGGCTAAATGGTGAGCCGCCATGTAAAACCTAAAGGTACTCGTTGGAATTTGGGCCCCTTTGCGCACCCAGGCTGCAAAAAAGTGTCACTTATGTGGTATCGCCGTACTCAGGAGAAGTAGGGCAATGTGTTTTGGGGTGTATTTTTACATATACCCATGTTGGGTGAGAGAAATATCTCTGTAAACTGACAACTTTGTATAAAATTTTTTAAAAGTTGTCGTTTACAGAGATATTTTTCACACACAGTATAGGTATATAAAAATACACCCCAAACACATTGCCCTACTCCTGAGTACGGCGATACCATGTGTGACACTTTTTGCAGCCTGGGTAGCAAAGGCCTAAACCAATGAGTACCTTTAGGATTTCACAGGGCATTTTTAAGCATTTGGATTCCAGACTTCTTCTCACGCTTTAGGGGCCCCTAAAATGCCAGGACAGTATAAATACCCCACATGTGACCCCATTTTGGAAAGAAGACACCCCAAGGTATTCCGTGAGGGGTATGGTGAGTTCATGTAACATTTCATTTTTGTCACAAGTTAGTGGAATATGAGACTTTGTGAAAAACAAAATAAAAAAAAAAGTATATCAATTTCCGCTAACTTGTGCCAAAAAATAAGAAATCTCAGATGGACTCGCTATGCCCCTCACGGAATACCTTGGGGTGTCTTCTTTCCAAAATAGGGTCACATGTGGGGTGTTTATACTGCCCTGGCATTTTAGGGCCCTAAGCGTGAGAATCTAAATGCGTAAAATGGCCATGTAAAATCCTAAAGGTACTCATTGGTTTTAGGGCCCTTTGCTGCACCTAGGCTGCAAAAAGTGTCACTCATGTGGTATCGCCGAACTCAGGAGAAGTAGGGCAATGTGTTTTGGGGTGTATTTTTACATATACCCATGTTGTGTGTGAGAAATATCGTCTGTAAACTGACAACTTTGTATAAAATTTTTATTCAAAGTTGTCAATTTACAGAGATATTTCTCACACAAGTATAGGTATATGAAAAATACACCCCAAACACATTGCCCGACTTCTCGTGAGTACTGGCGATACCACATGTGTTACACTTTTTGCAGCCTAGATGCAAGGGCCCTAAAACCAATGAGTACCTTTTAGGAGGGCATTTTACGCATTTCAGACTTCTTCTCACGCTTTAGGGGCCCCTAAAATGCCAGGACAGTATAAATACCCCACATGTGACCCCATTTTGGAAAGAAGACACCCCAAGGTATTCCGTGAGGGGTATGGTGAGTTCATGTAAAATTTTATTTTTGTCACAAGTTAGTGGAATATGAGACTTTGTAAAAAGCTAAATACTCAAAAAAATATATCATTTCCGCTAACTTGTGCCAAAAAGTTAAATTTCTCATGGACTCACTATGCCCCTCACGGAATACCTTGGGGTGTCTTCTTTCCAAAATGGGGTCACATGTGGGGTATTTATACTGCCCTGGCATTTTAGGGCCCTAAGCGTGAGAATCAAATGCGTAAAATGGCCATGTAAAACCTAAAGGTACTCATTGGTATTTAGGGCCCCTTTGCGCACTTGGCTGCAAAAAGTGTCACTCATGTGGTATCGCCGAACTCAGGAGAAGTAGGGCAATGTGTTTTGGGGTGTATTTTTACATATACCCATACTGTGTGTGAGAAATATCGTCTGTAAACTGACAACTTTGACATTTTATTATTCAAAAGTTGTCAGTTTACAGAGATATTTCTCACACAAGTATGGGTATATGTAAAAATACACCCCAAACACATTGCCCGACTTCTCGTGAGTACGGCGATACCACATGAGTGACACTTTTTGCAGCCAAGATGCGCAAAGGGCCCTAAAACCAATGAGTACCTTTAGTTTCGAGGGCATTTTTACGCATTTTTCTTCTCACGCTTTAGGGCCCCTAAAATGCCAGGGCAGTATAAATACCCCACATGTGACCCCATTTTGGAAAGAAGACACCCCAAGGTATTCTGTGAGGGGCATGGCGAGTTCATAGAAGATTTTTATTTGGCACAAGTTAGCGGAAATTGATTTTTATTGTTTTTCTCATAAAGTCTACCTTTCTGCTAACTTTTGACAAAAAGTTAAATTTTTCATGGACTCACTATGCCCCTCAGCGAATACCTTGGGGTGTCTTCTTTCCAAAATGGGGTCATTTGTGGGGTGTTTGTACTGTTCTGGCATTTTGGGTGGGGCTAAATTGTGAGCAGCCATATAAAACCTAAAGGTACTCGTTGGAATTTGGGCCCCTTTGCGCACCGGGCTGCAAAAAGTGTCACTCATGTGGTATCGCCGTACTCAGGAGAAGTAGGGCAATGTGTTTTGGGGTGTATTTTACATATACCCATACTTTGTGTGAGAAATATCTCTGTAAATTGACAACTTTGAATAAAAAAATTTAAAAAGTTGTCGTTTACAGTGATATTTCTCACACACAGTATGGGTATATGTAAAAATACACCCCAAAACACATTGCCCTACTTCTCCTGAGTACGGCGATACCACATGAGTGACACTTTTTGCAGCCAAGATGCGCAAAGGGGCCCTAAACCAATGAGTACCTTTAGGATTTCACAGGGCATTTTTACGCATTTGGATTCTCACACTTTAGGACCCCTAAAATGCCAGGGCAGTATAAAAACCCCACAAGTGACCCCATTGTGGAAAGAAGACACCCCAAGGTAATCCGTGAGGGGTATGGCGAGTTCACAGAAAAAAAAAAATTTGGCACAAGTAAGCGGAAATTGATTTTTTTTTTTTTTTTACAGTCTCATATTCCACTAACTTGTGACAAAAAATATTTTACATGAACTCACCATACCCCTCACGGAATACCTTGGGGTGTCTTCTTTCTAAAATGGGGTCACATGTGGGGTTTTTGTACTGCCCTGGCATTTGAGGGTCTCCGCAATCATTACACGTATGGCCAGCATTAGGAGTTTCTGCTATTCTCCGTATATTGAGCATACGGGTAATGATATTTTTTTTTCCCGTTCAGCCTCTGCGCTGAAAAGAAAAAAAAATGAACGGCACAGATTTTTTCATTCGCATGAATCAATGTGGATGAAAAAATCTCTGCCCAAAAATGTGCAAAAAAAAACAAAACGGCACAGATTTCCTCATTCGCATCGATCAATGTGGATGAATAAATCTCTGCCAAAAAATGTGCAAAAAAAAGTAGTAAGGCCCCATTCACACGTCCGCAAAAATGTCCGCATCTATTCCGCAATTCTGCGGAATAGATGCGGACCCATTCAGTGTGAATGGGGCTGGCGGTGATACGGAGAGCACACTATGCGCTCGCCGCATCAGCATTTGCGGAGCTGCGGCCGCAAACTTCCGGGTTTCGGCCCCAAGCATCCGGCCGCAGCTCCGCAAAAGATAGAGCATGTCCTATTCTTGTCCGCAATTGCGGACAAGAAAAGGCATTTTCTATATAGTTCTGGCAATGTGCGGATCCGCAAAATGCGGAAAGCACATTGCTGGTGTCCGTGTTTTGCGGATCCGTGGATGGATCCGCAAAACACATACGGACGTCTGAATGAGCCTTACAGGGGGTAATTAGTGTCAGGGGGGTGATCGGGGGTTAATCAGGGGTTAATCAGGGGTTAATCAGTGACGGGGGTGGGGGGGCTGTGTGGTGTTTTGGTGCACTTATAAAAGTTTCTTTGGTGGTCCCAAGCAAAAGGGACCACCAAAGGAACGATCAGCAAGCATATCAGACGCTGTTAACAAAACAGCGTCTGATATGCCATTTTTTTTAACTTCTACAGCCTGCCAGCGCACGATCAGCGCTGGCAGGCTGTAGCTTACCTTGTCCCCGACGTGATCCTGTGAACGCGCGCACGTGCGCGCACGCGTTCACAGGAAATCTCGCCTCTCGCGAAATGACGCGCGGGCGCGTCAAGGAGCAACAGACCGACCGCCCGCAGGACGCAATCCTGCGTGAGGCGGTCGGCAAGAGGTTAAGGACGCTCCACCTGTTCTTTTATTGTCTCAAAAAACGATTTTAACAATATGCAAATTAACCTTAGATGAGTCCTGCTTGAGAGATAAGTCCAGCGAACAAGCCCAGCACCGCCCCGCATCCTCCGAATCTCCTCTTTACTCCCCGACATCACGAAGCTAAAGCACCATAATCTCGCGATGCGCGAGCTACTGCATGCGCAGTGTCGGCTTGGTGTTCATTCCCTGTGCTGGCATCAGCCTCAGGGAATGAACTGCGCATGGGCTAGCTCGCTCATCGCGAGATTACGAAGCTCTAGCTTCGTGAAGTCAGGGAGCAAGGAGAGGATGCGGCGCGGTGCTGGGCTTGTTTGCTGGACTCATCTCTCAAGCAGGACTCATCTAAGGTTAATTTGCATATCTTTAAAATTATTTTTGACACAATAAAAGAACAGAGAGCTATGGGGACTGGATATTGCGGACGTGCTACCGGTGATCTAGCAGCCCATGTCCTCATCTCTATACCCAAAATCCAGGTGACAGGTTTCCTTTAAAAATAATTTTAGGGATTTAGGTCAAAAGCTCAGGGCAAGGACCTCAAAGGTAGTATTTTCCTAAATACTACCTACACCACAAGCCACACAAGAAAGTCAGTGGGAGATTCGGGAGGTTAACAAGTGGCTCAAGAACTGGTGTAGGAAGCAGGGTTTTGGGTTCATGGAGAACTGGGACAACTTCTCTGTCGGCTACAGGCTCTATCCTAGGGACGGGCTGCACCTCAATGGGGAAGGGGCCGCTGTGTTGGGGAGAAAGATGGCTAGAAGGTTGGAGGAGTGTTTAAACTAGATACTGGGGAGAGGGTAATTACATTATAGGATGGGAAGATATTGCAGACCTAGGGCCAGGTAATGGAACTGGGGGAGGAATGGAAGGATGGACTAGAACAGTTCATAAGGAAAGGTGTAGGGTAAAAAATATACCGAGGCAATTAGCCTAACTAACTGGGACAAAGTCCTTAAAAATAAAAATACAGCCACAAAATGGGATATTTTTAAAAAACATCCTAAAATGTAATTGTGAAAGGTACATACAGTGGATATAAAAGGTTTACACACCCCTGTTAAAATGTCAGATTTCTGTGCTGTAAAAAAATGAGGCAAAGTTAAATCATTTCAGAACTTTTTCCACCTCTAGGGTCCATTCACACGTCAGTATTTTTTCCAATCCAGATCTTCGTTCCGTTTTTTTGTGGATCCGTGTTTCCGCAAAAACCTTCCGTTTGTACCAAAATGATTCCGAATCCATTCCGTGTTTTCGTTTTAAAAAAAAAAAAAGGAGGAGGACTAGCATACCAAAGAAAAAAAGAAAATATGTTAAAACAGAGGACATCTTATAGAACAGGTGCCATTTTATGGTGCTTGTGGTGTCGTTTGGAGCTGTGAAAGAAACTTTTGCTTGGCTGGCATAGTTTTCTACACTTTTCTCAGCGATCATCATGGCAGAAAACCTAACGGATAATGTACTACTTCACTGGCTTATTTCTTGGCGATTCGGACGGCAATCAGCAATGCTGGACGAAGAAACGGGGAGGAAGAGAAGACGGTAGTGGGTCCATCTGATAGTTGCTCTGCGCCTTCAGAAAGGACAATTCCACACACTGTTCAATGATCTGCGACAGGACCCCAATAAATTAAAAAATTATTGCCGTATGTCCTTGGAAACATTCGACCATCTCCTGGTCTCTCTTCACCCTCACCTCAGTTTCCGGGACACTAGCATGTGGCGCTGCATCTCTCCTGAGCAAAGGTTGATAGTCACCTTGAGGTAAGTGAATATTTCCAATGTTATATACTATATATAGATTAATAATATAAGAAAATTATTGTAGAAAACTAATTATTCTTTCTTTTCTTTTTTGTATTTTTCAGATTCCTTGCTACTGGGAACTCATTCGCTTCCTTGCATTATGAGTTTCTCCTTGGAATCTCTACAATCTCTGGGATTGTCTGCCATACCTGCCAAGTTATATGGCAGCGTCTCAGAGAAGCGGTGATGCCCACCCCCAAGGTGGAAGATTGGCTACGTATCGCCGAGGGATTTTACCAATCTGCACAGTTTCCGAACTGCTTTGGGGCACTGGACGGTAAGCATATCCGTGTGAAGAAGCCGCCCCACTCAGGAAGCAATATTTTTCTGTGGTGCTGATGGCCTTGGCTGACAGTAACTACAGGTTTGTAATTGTGGATATCGGGGCCTATGGGAGCACTTCAGACGCTCCCATCTTTAGTGCTTCCAGAATGGGTAACCGTCTTCAGACAAACCAGCTTGCCCTGTAAGAGCCCAGTAGACTTCCCAGATCTGCTGGTCCGCCGGCTCCATTTCTGATCGTGGCAGACGAAGGATTCGCATTGTCACCCCACCTGATGCGGCCCTTCCCTAGATGCGATCTGGATGACCAGAAGCGCTACTTCAACTATCGATATGTGGAGTGCGCTTTCGTAATACTGTCCAGTGGAGAGTATTCATGTCATCCATACAGATGAATCCGGAAAATGCCACCCTGGTGATACAGGGTTGTGTACTCCTACACAACTTCACCAGGATCCACGATGCCTCCACAGATGTAGAATTGGGCCTAAATATGACATCTCCTGTCAGTTTAGACCTCAGTTGGCCTGGGCGCCCTGGAACGACTGGACTAGCTGTTCGGGAACTCTATGCCGACTACTTCTGCAGCCCTGAGAGGGCATAGTCGTGGCAGTTGGATGCCATCCGCGGAGGTTGTTGATTTCAGCTGGAATCTTGTTCAAATTGTACCCAAAAATGTAATTTCTTAGTTTAGTTGGATCCCCTGTTGTTAGTTTAGATTAGGGACTCGCAAGTGAATGAGGACCTTTGACGTGGGTTGCGGGCTGAGGTATTTTGTAATTTCCAAATTTCTTTTAAAATTTGGTGACAATACTTCCTAATACCTCATTGCTAATTAATTCCCAAAAATGTAAAGAAAATACAACTGTGCTGCTAGATTTCTGCTCCACCCCCATTCACTGTAATAGAATTGTGCTAGAGTGAATGGGGGCAGTGCAGAAATCAAACACCATAATGATCTACCTTAATGAATCCAGAAGGCTGATCCCCTGCATGAAGACGGATCCTACTCCCGCCATTCTGAAAGTAAACTTAATTCTTAAAAATAAATTAAAAAAGACGTTAGATATCGGAATAAAATATTTTTATTCAACATAGAATTTTTAAATAATATTAAATTAAGTTAATAAAAATATCTTTTAAAACAGGCATGCTCAACCTGCGGCCCTCCAGCTGTTGCAAAACTACAACTCCCAGCATGCCCAAACAGCCTACAGCTATCAGCCTACAGCAGGGCATTGTGGGAGTTGTAGTTTTACAACAGCTGGAGGGCCGCAGGTTGAGCATGCCTGTTTTAAAATATATAGTTTTTAAAACAACAATTTACAGATCGAATAATTCTCTGGTTAAAGGGCCTGGTGTCTGTACAACAGGGGCTTCTTGCCTATTGAGTCTATATAATGGTGTTTCTATGTTAAGATTTTGGTCTCTTAACAATTCCATTCGATGAACAATGTCAACCGGTTCCGTGTTTTGGGCCTACAGATCTATTAGCAAACACAGTGATGACAGACAACGTGTTTGCCGTTCTCCAGGCACACGAGCGAGACTAGCTGCGAGGCTAGTACGTTCTTCAATACTGTCCGACCGATTCTGATTTAGAAATTGTAGGACCCTAGCATCAACCAGGTTCCTAACTTCTAAATCAGAATCGGCCGGTCTGCGTCTTCGTCTGCCTGCAGATGGGCCAACAGGTTCTTCCGGAACTGGTGTGCTTAATAATGTTAGCAGAAATTTCCGGAGATGCCCTTGCAATTGTTTCTTGTGTATTATCCGGAATTTCTTCTCTGGTCTCTTCAGGCACCGCTTGAGAGGCTTCTTGGGAAACACTCCCACTTGTTTCGGGCATCTGAGTAGATTCTGATGATAGATTATCCACAGTGCTATAAAGAGAATGAAAATTTGGTTATAATGATATATAAATATACATAAATCTGTTCAAATAACGTGAAAAAATTGAACAATAGTAGTACTGATTCTTGATTAGACATTGCATAGCGCATTCACAATAAAATTATATTAATTAAGTTACAAAACCAGAAATAAAATATGGCAAACTAGAATTTGTAATTCTAGAAATAAAGTAAATTACAGTGAATCACTATTCTTCATCATTTTCTGCCTCTCTGCAACAGTGGACTTCCTATAGGGCAGTCATGTCCAACCTGCGGCCCTGCTTCTGCTGAAAAACTAGTACTCCCACCTTTCCTGGATAGCTTACTGCTATTAGGGCATGCTTGCAGTTGTAGTTTGTCTGCAGTTGGAGGGCCACATGTTGGACATGACTGCTATAGGGGCTTTATGTTATATATGGGTAGTCTGGCAGCTGACACCCTGCTATGGAACTTGTTTGGCCCTGTTCACATATCATTTCTACATATTATTTCTATATTGAGCCAAAACCTGGTGTGGGTCAAAAACACAGAACAGGTTCTTTGAACCCAGAGGAAAAAAAACAGGCTGGTTCTGAGAACTCCATTTAAAGCAGACATATAACGCGACTTTGAGTGGCGCGTGTTTGATTAAGTGTGTGTTTGTATAAGTGTGTAATTTAAGATTAAGTGACTTCAGGGTAAGGGACTTCAGGGGGGACTGCAATTAGTCAGTTTCTTATTACTACATTATATTGTATTTTTCACTTTTCTGTAATCCCCATTTAGTATGTGTTGCACAATTGACAACGCCGTCCAGTGCACATCTTGTATGATGTATGCAGTCCTGGAACAGCCGTTTGAGGGTGTATATCTTTGTTCAAAATGTGAGCAAATTACCCGTTTGGAATCGCAAATCGAGTCTCTAAACAGGTGAGTTTCAACACTGAGAGGCATTGACAATTTGCAAAAGAGTTTGCTTCTCACCGAGCAAGCACTCTATGGAGTAGATAAGGGGGGGAGTGACAGTGTGGAGGCTGAGGAAAGTGAGGTAGCTAGCTGGGTAACAGTTGGAAAGCGGGGTAGAGGGAAGAGTGCCAGGGAGGCTAGCCCTGATCTGTCACACCCCAACAAGTTTGCACGTTTGGCAGATGAGGGGGATGTCAGTTCAGGGACAGCACTGCTGCAGCAGGACACTTCCTCTGCCAGTCAGGGGAATGTCGGCTCCAGTAAGCAGGGGAACAGGAGAGCAGGGCAGGCCAGACAGGTGCTGGTAGTGGGAGACTCTATTATTAGGGGAACAGATAGGGCAATCTTTCATAAAGACCGTGATCGCCGAACAGTGTGCTGTCTTCCCGGCGATAGACTTCGGCACATCGCGGATTGGGTTGACAGATTACTGGGAGGGGCTAGAGAAGATACAGCGGTCATGGTCCATATCGGAACCAATGACAAAATTAGGGGTAGGTGGAGCATCCTTAAAAATGATGTGGGGGGTTAGCTCTGGTCTCGAGGATCGTTCACACACAGATTGTCGTCCACCGCAGCTTTAGGGGCCAAACATCGCTTTATTGTCTCAGCATCAACATAAATAAATCAAAACAAACACCTGCCCGGCTGGGCTCTAACTCAACACAGTGTGTCCCTGACTCACCTAAGTCATTGTTCACACACATGGCACCCATGCGGCTTTCCCAGCCCAATGTCCATCAGCCTCCTGGCTGTTACCTCACCGGTGTCTTTTGGGGGGGGTTGTGGTCCAGTCGTCCGCCCGACGCTGACCATGCGACCCTTATCCCTAGGCGTCGCGGGACCCCCCAAACCTCAGGCTACTCCCAGCCTCGTGGTCTCTCAGCACTCCCAGCTCAGACCACACACAGAACCACTCCAGGCTTCTGTACCACACAAGACACACCCATCTCACTGTGAGGACAGCTTTATGCTCTGTTGATTGTGGCACCTGTTGCTGCCTCAGGCCTGCCCACTGATGGGAAAGAGATGGATAATCCTGCCATTCCTCTCTTCTATCAGCCATGAGGCCTGTCACTGCCTCACATGACAGGCGTGAACACTAGCATCCAACCAAGATGCTCTTGAGAGGGCATCGACCTGGCCTACTGTCTTCCCCTTATTCTGCCAGACCCAGGCCAATAGCGCTTGGTTTGTCACCCGCATGAGTTTAGTACGGGGCAGATAAGGCCTACGGGATTTTCTTGCCCATCTCATGACCCGGTACTCTCTTTCACGAGTGAGGATGATGCACTTTCGCTCCCGTGGCCTCTCTCTTTTCGTTTTT
Source organism: Bufotes viridis (assembly GCA_033119425.1). Lineage (NCBI taxonomy): Eukaryota > Metazoa > Chordata > Amphibia > Anura > Bufonidae > Bufotes > Bufotes viridis. The sequence goes on along the minus strand of CM065597.1, from coordinate 117,461,630 downwards.
CTTTTTCTCTCCACATTTGGCATCAGCACATGCTCCTCATGTCCTTTCTTGGACTGCTGCAACTCCCGACTGAACTGTTCCCCCTCTGCGGCCGACTCTTCTTCAGCCTTATCTTTGGTCTTGGGAACATCCAAGGATTTCTCCCACTCCAACTCATCAGCCTCAGCTTCTTCAGCCTTTGAGTCTCTTTTGGAGTCTTCAGTCACTTTGATAGCCTTTTTATCCTTCTCGGACACAGCATCACATACTTGCATTCTTAGCTCCTCCTCCTCTTTCTCATCAAGGTTAGAGGTACTTGGGACATCAGAGTCCGTATCAGACTCATCATCTTCTGGCAATCCCTCCAGAGGTTCACTCTGGAAACTGTTCTCCACTCGTGCAGGCTCTACGATAGCCACCTCATAGCAGTAGACAGCATCTTTATGGTGGGCGTCAGTCCCCTCGTATTTCTTCCCCAGCAGAATGCTGGCTGAAGTAATGTCTTGCATAACCAAGTCTTGGCTACACACCGCCACGGGTAACTTGGCTTCTGCATCCACCTCAGCACCATCATCTGGTTCAGCAGATACATCTTCCATCTTCTTCTCTGCCTCGGCTGGCACCACAGCGCCACCACCTCCAGACCCATTCTTAACGGGCTCTGACTTCTTGGCATCTTTTAGAGGATCTTCCTCTTCAGGTATCTCATTTTCTTCCACCTGTTGCGCAGGAGCATGCAGAGACTTCTCCAACTTATTGACTTCATCTTTTGAGCTCCTGAGATCTTCCATCTCTGCTCTGAGTTGCTTGTTCAGCCTCTCCAATTCATCTCGCTCCTTAAGCGCTTTTTCAAGGGCTCTAGCCAAGGAGAGGGCCTTGGTCGTCTTAATTTTTCCCACCAGCTTGTTAGCAGCGCCCCACTCTTGGGCCTTCTGTTCCAGCTGCTCTTCACTCTGTTCTGGTGTAACAGCAGTTGTAGGAGTAGCACCATTTTTCCTTAGACACTCTGTGGTATTTCCACCCAGGGACTCTTCAAGCCCATTGTTGAGGTCTACTATAGACTTTTGTGTCTTCCTGGAGTCTTTTCTCTTCCCCAGGACACTAGGCGGTAGACCCTTCAGTTCACTCATCTCTTCTGGGGTCTTCTCCTTTGACCCCTCTGCAGCCTTCTTCGGTGACTCTGTGACGACAGCTAGTCCCTTCTCTATCGTATCTAGGGACCGTGTGGCGAGAGGGAGATCAGCCTCCTGTTTGCAGCTGTACTGTCCTGTCAGGTCATGTAAGACTGTCTGCATATGAGCTTCAGACACTAGGCTGACGTCACCCGACTGAACTCTCGTCTCGTCAGATATAACTGTCATCTGGTCGCTACTAGTAACCCCTTTAGTTTCGCAAGTCCTCGACATGGCAGCCTCTCTCTCTGAAATGCTATCGGTCACAGAACATGCGTTATATATACCGCTCGTGTCATTCTCAATCCTGTCCTCTAGGGGAACCGATGAGCTAATCCCCACCTGGGACATTTTATTAACTATAGAAACCTGTGGAGACTGCATATCCACTTCTAGTACGTGTGGTACACCCTCTAGGACTGCCCCATGTATTTGCACATTTTTCACAGTGGTTTCCCTCAGTTGTGAGCTCTCAACATCAATTAGCATTTGTATACCATCCACATTTCTACCAACAGGGGAGCTTCTTCCCCAATCACAGGCTGCAAAGGAGAAGGACATACATCCACATTATCATTATACGTTTCAACAAACTCTGCACCTTCACTTGGCACCATGCCTGCGCCATTGTTTCTAATGGTCATTTCACTTAAACCATTGCTTTCTATCTGCATTTCCCTTACACCTTCATTTAAAGGGACAGGTACATGTTCTGTAGGAGCTTCATTACTTCCTACAGAAGCGTCTCCATTGCCCCACATTACGTCATGCATGAGCCTATTTGCAACATCAAGTCCATCAGTCTCTGTTCCCACCATGGTCTCACCCTCCGTGAGGACCACTGGATAGTCCACAGGATTCACATAATTGTCCCGGACAGACATCATTCTACCTCTTACCCAGGCTAGCATGGGATCTCTGATTTTCACCATCCCAAATCTAGCCTTGGTCACAGGCACTTTAGACAACACATTGACCTTCTCCCCTGCAGATTCCTGCGAGAGAGCAACTGCAACAGGCTTACCCGCCTGTTCAGACACAGCAGTTTTCCCATAGTCACTCATTTTTGAGACATTTTCACGCCGCAGCGCTTTATCACTCACCGGCCCGGCAGGTAGCAACTGCCGCTGGCTCACTGTCACTGGGTCTGCAACAAAATTATCAACAGGAACAGTCTTACCAATTGTCGTCAGTGACTCGGCACTCCCGGAAGATAAGGGTAGTCCAGGTATATCTCCAGCACGGTCACCACCCTTCTCCTCAATGCAGTAGTTGCCACGGGAGACGCCTTGGACTTGTCTCCTGTCTTTTTCCGGACGGACATTCCAGCCGCACCCCTTCGGATTCTGTGCACAGTCGCAGGGAAAATAGGCACTCCTGAGAAACGCACCGCTCTCCACCTCTTTGTCTTCCCGACGGTTGCCCTTGGCAATGGCATACTTCTGCTTGTCCTCCGGAACTCCAACTGCAGAACTTGAAGTACTCCCGCCATACCATATCTGCCAAAATAAGGGAAAATCCTTGCCCAGTATGAATTCTAGCCTCAGGGTCTCACATTTCAACAGCTCCCACTGCACAGAGCCATAGTCCGTCACAAAGGTCAGTGACACCTTAGTTTTTGTCTCTGGACCTCTTGTTACAAAGTCCAGAATTTCGGGCAGGACCCGAGACACTTGCTGGCCGGAGTCTAGTATGACCCCCAAAGGGATCCCCCCGATCACCATCTCGCAGGACTTTTCCCACGGGCTCCACCATGTTGCAGCCATTTTGACAGGTCAGTTTCTTTTATTGTGCTTCTGGCCCTTTAAATCCGCACACAGCTTGCACCACAGAAAAAAACAGTCCACAGTCGCATGAGCAGCACTTGCTCCACTAGACAAAACAGGCTTCCGGCCCTTTAAATCACTGCACAGCAAAACAGCAATTCCTTGGCAACATTCACAGCACCTGCTCTTCTCAGTCAGGTCGTTGCCCCCAGCAACACCTCGCCTTTTTTTAGCAGGGACGACTGCCCGCATCCGACACCAAATGTGGGGGGTTAGCTCTGGTCTCGAGGATCGTTCACACACAGATTGTCGTCCACCGCAGCTTTAGGGGCCAAACATCGCTTTATTGTCTCAGCATCAACATAAATAAATCAAAACAAACACCTGCCCGGCTGGGCTCTAACTCAACACAGTGTGTCCCTGACTCACCTAAGTCATTGTTCACACACACGGCACCCATGCGGCTTTCCCAGCCCAATGTCCATCAGCCTCCTGGCTGTTACCTCACCGGTGTCTTTTGGGGGGGGGTTGTGGTCCAGTCGTCCGCCCGACGCTGATCATGCGACCCTTATCCCTAGGCGTCGCGGGACCCCCCAAACTTCAGGCTACTCCCAGCCTCGTGGTCTCTCAGCGCTCCCAGCTCAGACCACACACAGAACCACTCCAGGCTTCTGTACCACACAAGACACACCCATCTCACTGTGAGGACAGCTTTATGCTCTGTTGATTGTGGCACCTGTTGCTGCCTCAGGCCTGCCCACTGATGGGAAAGAGATGGATAATCCTGCCATTCCTCTCTTCTATCAGCCATGAGGCCTGTCACTGCCTCACAATGATTTCAGGGATTTAGGTCAAAAGCTTAGGGCAAGGACCACAAAGGTAGTATTTTCTGAGATACTGCCTGTACCAAGAGCCACACAAGAAAAGCAGTGGGAGATTAGGGAGGTTAACAAGTGGCTCAAGAACTGGTGTAGGAAAGAGGGGTTTGGGTTCCTGGAGAACTGGGCCGACTTCTCTGTCGGCTACAGGCTCTATCGTAGGGACGGGCTGCACCTCAATGGGGAAGGGGCAGCTGTGTTGGGGAGAAAGATGGTGAGAAGGTTGGAGGAGTGTTTAAACTAGGGACTGGGGGGAGGGTACTTACGTTATAGGGCGGGAAGATAGTGCAGATAGATACCGGGGGCAAGGTAGTGAGACTGGGGGAGGAATGGAAGGAGGGACTAAAACAGTTCAGAAGGAAAGGTGTAGGGTTAAAAATATACAAAAACCTGTTAATTGTATGTACACTAATGCCAGAAGCCTGACTAACAAAACTGGGGAACTGGAATTACTGATGTGTGAGGAGGACTATGATGTAGTGGGAATAACTGAGATATGGCTGGTAGTGATGTCCGGTTCATGAACGAATCGTTCTTTTGAATCGATTCTGTTCCCTGAATCGGAGGAGTCGATTCGTCTGACTGAGCTGAATCGTTTGAAAACAGCTCAGTCAGACTCAGTACAATACAGAGCAATAGCAGCAGGGAGGAGTGTAATCTGATCCCAGAGTGTGAGCCAGGCTGCTGCCAGCCCCGCCCCCCCTGCCCTGCGACCAATCAGATGTGAGGCAGGCAGCAGTGAGTCACACACAGTACAGGGAGTCTAAGAACCGAATGAGTCTATGAGTTAAAAGAATCCAACGATTCTACTTAGTTATAGACTCATTCGGTTCTTTGAGTTAATAGAATCGTGTCACCAGAACATTACCCCGAGTGTACTTGCGCAGGGCTCCTGTCAGCGGACAGTCTACTCTACTATTCCACAGTTAGAAAAGGTATAACAATGTATATTACATGCCAAAGAAACACTCTTGGCATCTATTAACTAGGACCTTATGGACATGTTTAGTCAAGGTGCTAGGAGCTTTCACAGCACATATGCATAGCAAACACTTTAAACACTGTGAATATACCCTTAGTTGTACAATACTTTTGTCCATTAAAAGTAGTTTTCTGCATGGATCGTTGGCCGTTACATTTGTACTGTGTGATCTCCTCCTTTCTGTGTGATAAGGTGAACGGCTCCTGTCCTGACAGCTTCAGTTCACTTGCTCCCTGTCAGCCAGTAGCCGACTCAGCAAGTGAACCGAAGATTCAATGAACTGAGCATGCGCATTGAGCTTCGGTTCACTTGCTTGTCAGCCGCATCAGCCGACTCAGGAAGTGAACCGAAGATCCGATTCATGAATCGGTTCATTTGAATGATCTGATCCGAATGAACCGATTCATGTAAAAGATCCGAACTTCCCATCACTAATGGCTGGATGACAGCTATGACTGGGCAGTTAATGTACAGGGTTACAGTCTGTTTAGAAAGGATAGTCAAAACCGGAGAGGGGGAGGGGTCTGCCTTTATGTAAAGTCCTATCTAAAGCCCACAGTCCGAGAAGATATAAGTGAGGGACATGAACATGTGGAGTCACTGTGGGTAGAGATACATGGAGCCAAAAACAATAATAAATTACTAATAGGAGTTTACTATAAAACACCTAATATACCAGAGTCCACAGAAAATCTATTACTAAATTAGATAGATAAGGCTGCAAATCATAATGAAGTCGTTGTTATGGGGGACTTCAACTACCCAGATATAGACTGGGAAACTGAAAGCTGTACATCGCATAAAGGAAACAGGTTCTTGGCAATAACCAAAGACAATTACCTTTCCCAACTGGTTCAGGACCCGACTTAGTATTAACCAATAGACCTGACAGAACAACAGATGTGCAAATTGGGGGACTCCTGGGAAATAGTGACCATAAAGTAATAACCTTCCAATTATCATTCAAAAGAGCATTTCACAGGGAGGAACAAAAATACCAAACTTCAAAAAAGCTAAATTTAGCCAACTAAGCGAGTCCATAGGCCTAACTAACTGGGACAAAGTCCTCAAAAACAAAAATACAGCCACAAAATGGGAGATCTTTAAAAAAATAGAAATGTAAAGAAAGCAATAAATGACAAAAAGAAAGCATATAAATCACTAAAACAGGAGGGTAGCGAGGAAGCACTGAAAAACTATAAGGAAAAAAATAGAACATGTAAAAAACAAATAAAAGCGGCCAAACTAGAGACCGAGAGATTAATTGCCAAAGAGAGTAAAACCCTAAAATGTTCTTCAATTATATAAATGTTAAAAAGTATAAATCTGAAGGTGTCGGCCCTTTAAAGAGTAATGAAGAGGGAGTTGCAGAGAGCGATGAGGAGAAAGCAAAGCTGTTAAATATTTTTTTCTCCAATGTATTCACTGAGGAAAATAAACTGTCAGCTGAAATGCTGAATGTAAAAATAAATCCCCCATTAAAAGTGTCCTGTTTGACCCAAGAAGAAGTACAACAGCGACTTAAAAAAGATTAAAATAGACAAATCGCCAGGACCGGATGGCATACACCCCCGTATCATAAGGGAATTAAGTAATGTCATAGCCAGACCCTTATTTCTGATATTTGCAGACTCTATACTGACAGGGAATGTCCCACAGAATTGGCGCATAGCAAATGTGGTGCCAATATTCAAAAAGGGTCCAAAAACAGAGCACGGAAATTATAGGCCGGTAAGTTTAACATCTGTTGTGGGGAAACTGTTTGAAGGTTTTCTGAGAGATGCTATCTTAGAGGATTTCAATGGAAATAAGCAAATAGCGCCATATCAGCATGGCTTCATGAGGGATCGGTCATGCCAAACGAATTTAATCAGCTTCTATGAAAAGGTAAGTTCTAGACTTGACAGCAGCGAATCAATGGATGTCGCATATCTCGACTTCAAAGCATTTGACACTGTACCACATAAAAGGTTAGTATATAAAATGAGGATGCTCGGACTGGGAGAAAATATCTGTATGTGGGTAAGTAACTGGCTGAGTGAAAGAAAACAGAGGGTGGTTATTAACGGTACACACTCAGATTGGGCAACTGTCAATAGTGGGGTACCTTAGGGGTCAGTACTGGGCCCTATTCTTTTCAATATATTTATTAATGATCTTGTAGAAGGCTTGCATAGTAAAATATCAATTTTTGCAGATGACACTAAACTGTGTAAAGTAATTAACACTGAAGAGGACAATATACTGCTACAGAGGGATCTGGATAGATTGGAGGCTTGGGCAGATAAGTGGCAGATGAGGTTTAACACTGACAGATGTAAAGTTATGCACATGGGAAGGAATAATGCAAGTCACCCGTACATACTAAATGGTAAAACACTCGGTAACACTGACATGGAAAAAGATCTAGGAATTTTAATAAACAGCAAACTAAGCTGCAAAAACCAGTGTCAGGCAGCTGCTGCCAAGGCCAGTAAGGTAATGGGTTGCATCAAAAGGGGAATAGATGCCCATGATGAGAATATAGCCCTACCTCTTTACAAATCACTGGTCAGGCCACACATGGAGTACTGTGTACAGTTTTGGGCTCCTGTGCACAAGGCAGACATAGCAGAGCTGGAGAGGGTTCAGAGGAGGCAACTAAAGTAATAACTGGAATGGGGCAACTACAGTACCCTGAAAGGTTATCAAAATTAGAGTTATTCACTTTAGAAAAAAGACGACTGAGTGGAGATCTAATAACTATGTATAAATATATCAGGGGTCAGTACAGAGCTCTCTCCCATCATCTATTTATCCCCAGGACTGTGACGAAGGGAAATCCTCTGCGTCTGGAGGAAAGAAGATTTGTACACAAACATAGAAGAGGATTCTTTACGGTAAGAGCAGTGAGACTATGGAACTCTCTGCCTGAGGAGGTGGTGATGGTGAGTTCACTAAAAGAGTTCAAGAGGGGCCTGGATGTATTTCTGGAGTGTAATAATATTACAGGCTACAGCTACTAGAGAGGGGTCGTTGATCCAGGGAGTTATTCTGATTGGAGTCGGGAAGGAATTTTTTTCTCCTTAAGAGGAGAAAATTGGCTTTTACCTCCCAGGTTTTTTTCGCCTTCCTCTGGATCAACTTGTAGGAAACAGGTCGAACTGGATGGACAAATGTCTTTTTTCAGCCTTATAATACATGTTAGTATGTTATACATTTGTCACAGGTTCACATAGCAACTCAAATCTAAGAACTAACCTCAACCGCCCCCCCCCCCTCCCAATTATAAACCCCCCTATGTGTTTTGCCAGCCTTTACATTTTTTTTCCACTCAACAGTAAAACAGCAGACACCCACACCTAATGTACTTGACCGGTGCTAATGCCGATCATGATCTTTTAACCCTTCAAATGCCATGGTCAAATTTGATCATGGCATCTGAATCCACAAAAACTCAGAAGCACGTACTTCCAGGTGTGTTCTGGCTGCCCAAGGCCAGGATCGGCCAGATACAGTGTGCGGCAGCCTTTGTCCTCCTGAGGGACAAGAGCCTTCCGCACATTAGTTCCATTAGCGAGGAACTATAAAATAAAGTGTAAAAAGTGAATGTTTTTAAAAGTAAAAAATAAATACATTTCAAGTCACCCTCCCTTTCCCCAAAATGAAAATAAAAATACATAAACAATAAAAACATACACATCATAAGCATCACCACATGTGAAAATGCTCGTACTATTAAAATATAAAAATATTTATCCCATATGGCAAAGGTCGAAACGTCAAAATTGCCGATTTGACGTTTTATGGTCACTTCACAAAAAATTAAAAAGTGATCAAAAAGTCATACATACCACAAAATGGTATAATGAAAAGATTGCCCCCCAAAAAATGAGCCATCACACAGCTCCATACACATAACTACAAAAAGTTTTTTTTTTAAAGTTTTTTTTTCTTTTTTCAGTATTAAAACGCAAGAAAAACTTTACATACAGCATTTGTATCGCTATAATCGTTTCTCACCTGGAGAATGAAAATAACAGGTCAGTTTTACCTCATAGGGAACGCCGTAAAAACTAAACCCATAGAACTGCAAAATATTTTTTTTTCCCAATTTTACCTCATTTGGAATTTTTTTCCAGCTCCCCACTAAATTGTATTCAATATTAAATGGTGGAATTAGAAAGTGTAACTTGTCCTGAAAAAAAAAGCCCTCATACAGCTGAATGGAAAAATAAAAAAAAGTTATGGCGCCCGGAAAGGCATGGAGTGAAAAATGATAATGAAAAAACTTCCAAGGCTGAAAGGGTTAAATAATTCTCATGAACAACTCATGAAGGGTCATTGATCCAAGGATTTATTGTGATTGTCTGATTATAGTCGGGAAAGACTTTTTTCCTCTTAAATGACGAAAATTAGCTTCTACCTCAAGGGGGGAGAGGGGTTGCCTTCCTCTGGATCAACTTCCAGGATAACAGTCTGAACTGGATGGAAACATGTCTTTTCTTTTTTCAGCCTAATAAACTATGTTACTTTGTTACACTTTGTGAATTTTATTCTTTGCAGAAATTGACCTACCATGCAGATTTCACAATCCTCAGCATGTGCAGCGTCCCACATACAGTTGTGTTCAAAATTTTTCAACCCCCAATGCTGTAAAGGGTTTTAGGGAATTTAGTGTACATTTGTAATTGTGTTCAGAATGAAATCTTACAAGGACTTTTTAAAGAACCAAATGCAACTAAAATGACATAAATTATTTTTGTAATACAGTATTAAATGTTTTTTTTGTGATTTCTTCATTGACACAATTATTCAACCCCTTAAAGACTACCACTCTAACCCTGGGTTCAGACCTGAGCGTTCTTGAAACGCGCGTTTTACGCGCGTTTTTGTCGCGCGTATTTCAGCGCGTTTTTGCAAATAGGAAACGCGCGTTCGTACGCGCGTTCTTGTGATTGACTACTGTGGTGTCAATCACAAACGCGCGACAAACACCCCAAAAAAAGCTCAAGTACTTGTTTATGCGTCGGGCGTTTACAGCGCGTTCAAACGCGCTGTAAAACGCTCAAGTGAGAACCAGGGCCATAGAAAAGCATTGGTTTTCATGTGTTGAGCGTTTTACAGCGCGTTTGAACGCGCTGTAAAACGCTCAGGTGTGAACTTAGGGTTAGGGACAGAGGTTCATTCAAGTGTTTTCGATCAGGTATTGAAAACACCTGTGGATGTCAAGGAGCAGCAATCAAGCATAATAAGCACCAATTAGGTAGATTTAAAATGACTGTGATACTCAGCTCCTTCTAGACATTTACTGGTGTGTTTACAAACATGGTGAAGTCAAGAGAATGGTCCAGGAAGAAAAGAGAAGAGGTGATTTCTCTTCACAGGAAGGGCAATGGCTATAAGAAGATTGCAAAGATGTTAAACATACCAAGAGACACCATAGGAAGCATCATTCGCAAATTCAAGGCAAAGGGCACTGTTGAAACGCTAACTGTTCGGGGCAGAAAGAAGATGCTGACTTCGACTGCTGTGCGCTACCTGAAGCGCAAAGTTGAGAAAAGTCCCCGTTTGACTGCTAAGGAACTGAAAAAAGATTTGTCAGATGCGGGTACTAAAGTTTCAGCTCAGACAATGGGGCGCACACTGCGTAATGAAGGCCTCCATGCCAGAACTCCCAGGCGCACCCCCTTGCTATCTCCAAAGAATAAGAAGAGTCGACTGCAGTATGCCAAAATTCATGTGGACAAACCACAAAAGTTTTGGGATAGTGTTCTGTGGACTGATGAAACAAAATTAGAACTGTTTGGGCCCATGGATCAACGCTATGTTTGGAGGAGGAAGAACAAGGCCTATGAAGAAAAGAACACCTTGCCTACTGTGAAGCATGGCAGGGGGTCAATCATGCTTTGGGGCTGTTTTGCTTCTACAGGTACAGGGAAGCTTCAGCGTGTGCAAGGTACCATGAATTCTGTTCAGTACCAGGAGATATTGGATGAAAATGTGATGCAGTCCGTCACAAACCTGAGGCTGGACCTTTCAACAGGACAATGATCCCAAGCATACCTCCAAGTCCACTAGAGCATGGTTGCAGATGAAAGGCTGGAACATTTTGAAGTGGCCATCGCAGTCACCAGACTTAAATCCAATTGATAACCTCTGGTGGGACTTAAAGAAAGCAGTTGCAGCGCGCAAGCCTAAGAATGTGACTGAACTGGAGGCTTTTGCCCATGAAGAATGGGCGAAGATACCCATAGATCGCTGCAAGACACTTGTGTCAAGCTATGCTTCACGTTTTAAAGCTGTTATAACTGGAAAAGGATGTTGTACTGTACTAAGTACTAAGATTGAATGTCACTTGGTGGTTGAATAAAACTGATAATGATGTTAGCACAGAAAAGACATTTGTGGTTATTTCATTATAAATGTTATGTTATATTTGTCTGACTTACAAGTGCCTCTTCGATTTAATTGTAAACAAGATGACTGAAATGATCAAAATCAATGTCAAACTGGCCAAAACAGTCAATTTCAGTGGGGGTTGAATAATTTTGAACACAACTGTATGTGTGTAAAAGGGACACTTTAAACATCTGCCTATTTATCTAATGTATTTGCAATGTATGGTATTTCCTATAATCAGGATGGCAATGTCATTATACCCATTCGCCCCTAGGTAGTGCTGGCGCCACTAATTTATATAGCTCGGGTGTGTATAGCTCAGGAGGACAGAATGTAGTGCATTGCAGTGTAGGAGAGTGTAGTGTATTGTAGAGAGGAGGAAAACAAAGTGTATAGAGGAAAGAAACAGGCCTCATCCACTATGTAGCTGCAATTTCTTTCCTCCGGGATCTGATCAATCCTGGAGAGGACAACCTAAGAGTAGTTACAGCAGCCAAGCACCAGACAGTAAGTCTATGTCTAGATATGAAGCGAGCCTAGTGAGGGCTGAATCCAGCCTATGGACTTCACAAGAACAAGTGCCTGAGAGCAACTTTAGGAATGCCGGGACACGAATGGATAATTGATGCACAGAATTGTTATTTTTCCCACTACAAAGCCTTTCAGGATATAGTGGAAACCTGAATACTTCAGAAGAGCATGCTGTAAATAATGTCGCAGGGAGTTTGATGTCACGAGGGACAAATGCCCTTATTGGATAGTTTAATATAAGTAGAAAACAGTATATTTAGTACCAGAGTGCTATAGTTTGGACTTAGAATAATTCCAGAAGTCTTGCCTGTAAAGTGTCAGCCTTAAAGAGGACTCCTCAACTGACAATTGCCCAAACCTGATAAAAGGAATACTACGGACTGAACCTATTTCCAAGTCATCACTCATGACATACAAATGAACTGTATCTGTACTGACAATTGATTAAAAATGTTCAACTGATTACAACTGCCTCCTCATGATTTCCACTACTACACTCAACATTTGCACCTTACGGTGCTGGCGTCACGAACGTGGGCCCAGCCACAAAAGCACCGTAAAACACCAAATACCATCAAGGGCACCTCAACCAACATCTGGCTGGTGTTCCCTGCAACCAAGAGTGCCCCAGAGGATTTTGTGCTGTCTTCCTCTTCACTGTATGCCAGCCCAGGGAGGCTCTTCTAACCGTGAGTACAATTACTACACCCATCGGCCCACCGTAGCCTCACGTGTTTCCCCTGTGGCCTGGTTGTTGCATATATCAATTGCATTTATGGTTTTAGCTCCAGATTTAACCCTTTTCAAATAAAGGGTGAGATCTGCGCTAAAGCCACATTAAATCCACTCCAAAGGGGGGGGAGTTGAGACTAACCATGCTAGATGGCAGATGGACGATGTGAACTCTCCTGCCATCAGACTCTGTGAGAACCTGTTGCATCTTCTCTCCCAGCACAATGGTCAAGTCTAACGCTAAAAACAAAACTTGTGACCAAGTCCCCGTGTCTACAACTGCCTGGACAAATTTCTTGGAAAACAGATTATGCTCTTTCCAGCTATTCCCTTGAAGATTGCACCAGCGGCAAAGCATGCAAACCTATATAGCGAGGAATCCAATGCAGACAGCATACCCTGCTGAAGATGTTTCCATCACCAGAGGATTTCTGACCAAAGCTCTCACAAATTATCTATTGCCTATTATTTCAAATATCTCGGAGATTAAATCCCATATACACCATATTAAGGAGAGAGTAGACTCCTTAGAGCAAGCACAACAATAGATTATAACTTATATAGCGGTGCAAGACATGCTAGTGACTCACCGTGTTCTTAACCTAACACTCCTGTCCCTCAAAGACCAAGAGAATAGGAGTAGGAGGAAAAAGATTTGTATCAAGGGCCTCAGTGAGACAGCGGAATATGTGTCTCTACCATCTGCCATGGCCCAGAACTTTACGGTGCTGCTTGGAGCCAGGAGAGTCAGTTCCATTGTTGTAGAACGAGTGCACAGATCTCTCCTGCCCAAACCAAGTCAGAATAACCTCATGATGTAGTTTGTGCCCTGCTCAGTTACTGAGGCACTGAAGAACTCTTTACAAAGGCAAGGGACACAGCCAATTTACTTTTTGAGATTGAGAATATACCAAGATCTGGCACCTCCCACTCTTCAAAAACAGAAGATTCTTAAACCACCCACAGACAAGCTGTGTAGCCTTAAGATTCCTTACTTCTGTATTTTTCCCGTTCAGCTTTCCAATCACTGCCGGCAGACCTTGCCTATCAATCAAGACAGCAGAGGACTTGCATGCAGTTTGGCATGTACTTCGGTTTGATCCCATTGACATCCCCTTTACTCCTGGCTTCCTTTGACGATGAGCTACCCCTGCTTCCTGTAGTAACTACTTGGCAGGGCCAAGACAGACAACTCAGCCCTGGCATTTTAAAAAAGACAGACCCACCTACTATGTGGTGAAACATGTTTGTGTGTGTGAATGCTGAGGCTAGGGAATCCACCTTTTATTCAGGGGTTCACAAATCATATCAGAGATCAGATTATTTCTTGCTTGTAAGCAGGTGTCTCTCTCAGGTACTGAATGCATAACAGTTTCTGAGCACGCCCTGATCTGCCTCTCGATACCACTCTAGGAAAAAGCTAAGCGAGACTGGGCATGACAACTTAATGAAACTTAGTTGGACTCATCCAGAACTATAGAGCAGCTGACTAAATCATTAGAATTACTCTTTCTGTTATGCAAACGGGTGTGGACCCACTGCGCCACTGACTGGGTATACTCCAGAGGGGCGTAACTAAGCAGCTACCTGGTATTCACTAGAGCCCCTGGTGGTGGGGATAGACTTGGGCCGTAGGGTAGCTGCCAGGTGCCACTCCAGAGTAATCCCCAAGTCAGTGGCAGCTGACCAGGGGGTCAGAATACTCGGTGGGAGCACCAAGTGGACTTGCAAGGTCTGGAGCTAACAGGTCAGGACAGGCGGCAACAAACAAAGTCTGTAAACAAGATCCGAGGTCAGGGGCAGGCGGCAAAACAGGCAAAGTGCATAAACAAAGTCCGGGGTCAGAGGCAATCAGGCGAAGTCCAGGAGTATAATAGCAGGAGTCGGTACATGGAAAAGCAGACAAGATAACACACCTTTGCACAGTAGCTAGACAGGCTAAAGACTGAAGTTGCTCAGGCAACTTCCCGTAGTAGGAAGTGCCTTTAAATACCTGCTGCAATGCAGCCATAGGCTGCTCAGACAGGAGGCGTGTATGTGTTGCCTCATAGATGCAGAGAGACACACCCATGCTAGCTTCTATACTGATGCAAGTCTCCAGCAGGAAGGAAACTCTGGCATGGAACGTATATAGCAGAGCTAAGCCAGTTGCAGCCCATGTTTGTCAGCAGGGTGGCAAAAAAAAAGAAGGAGCCCGGCGCCCGTGCCTGTGGTTAGGGGCAGCGTCACCGGCACAGACCGCTGGCTTAACACTTTTGAGACAACTCCACTTTGTGCACTTCTCAATCTCCAGCATGTATTTGGGAAGCCCATAAGGCATTACTCCAAAGCAAATTCATTGCCCTGGGTTCTAATCAAAAGAAATGTAGATCTGAAAATATCACTCTTCTCCTATCCCAAATTGCCATCTTAAAAGAGCAACAGCCGAGGCCTCACTCTGTAACTATCTCAATGATCACCTGAATAGCCCATAAAATAATGTCATCCGTGATCAAAAGGTGACAGAAAAATCACACATCAAAGATTATATCACCTGACAGAGGCACACATGTAGATATCACAGATATGGCTGCAGAAGTCTCTCATTTCTGTTACTCTATTTACAATTTGCACCCACAGGAGTTTCCACAAACCTTGCCAGATAGATGTAGGCTCATACAGACCTTTCTAGATCAAGTCTCTATTCCCCGTCTACGAGAGTGAGGGGGCACACTCCTTACATTATGTTACAAGAAATCAAATGTGACCTTCAGGAAAAGTCCTGGCCCTGATGACTTCACGGTAGCGTATTATAAGACGTTTTTTTCCAGTTTTCGGCCCAAACCTAATGACATACTTTAATTCTCTGTTGAGATTTCCCCCCCAAAACAGGATCTGAAAGCACATATTGTTTTCCCAAAAGAGTGAAAATACCCTCTCCTGCCAGGTATAGACCTATCTATTTAACAGGGATAATAGGATTTATCCATTTCTTCCCAAGATTATCTCTTATCTCTTACAGGATTATTCAAGCTATTCATTATGCCAATCTAACTAATGCTAAATAATCATTTCTCGACACTGATGCAGAGAAGACTTATGATAAAGCGGATTGGAAATTTGTGGAGCTGGCTCTCCTGTTTTGGCTTTCACAAATCTTTTATTGTAGCTATGCTTATCCTATATTCTTTTCCATATGATGGTACTTTGTCCCACATGTTCAAAATAGGGAATGGAACCAGACAAGGATGTCCACTTTCCCCTACACTTTTCATCTTTTCCCTAGAGACTCTTTTCCAAGCTATCCACAACATCCAAATATTCAGGCTCTGAATATTTATACAATTTGCCTTACTATCAAATTTTAGTAAGTCAGTGCAGCACCAGCGTCAAGTTCCCAAAGCAACCAGTCCAGGGCTCTATGCTCACATACAGCATCAGCACGTCCGGCCCAATGACGTCATGCAGGTCATGTGACCTGCAGGGCGATATATTTAAACAGTCAACTGCTGGCCACAGATGCCTTTGATTTGGTCCGTTAATCCTCAATAGCCAGTTTTGCTTTGTCTACTCTCTTCTGACTTTGGACCTCCGACTGCCTCTAACTGCTGACTTTGCTATTGTGTGTCCTGTTGTCTGACATGCCTGATCTGGACCCTGCCTCTGTCTGCGTTTTTGACCTTGACATGATCCTCTGTGTTTGACCTGGCTTGAAATCATTACTCCTTTTGTCTTCTGATTTGGCACTGTTGTACTCTCCTGGTTGCACTGTTGTACTCACCTGCTTCCATGTGTCGTGCTGACAAGTGCGCGCAAAGGTTAACTTAACAGTTGTATCTGCGCTTCATGCCAGAGCTTACTTCCTGCTTGAGTCCTGTACTGTTTGTTAGGGCATGCATCGGCATGTCTCTCCTCCCTTGTGAGGCAGCACGTACACGCCCCATATATCTCCCCAGCCTATGGCTGGGTTGCAGAAAGTATTTAAAGGCGCTTTCTGCCCCAGGAAGGTGCCTGAGCAATTTTGGTCACTAGCTTGTCAAGCCTATCCTCACGATCAGAGGCTCTAGTGAAGACCAGGTAGTTACTTAGTCACGCCCCTCCAGGGTATAGCCAGTCAGTGGCACGTGCATAACATTCATCAGGGCTTTTCTGACACACCTAAAGATTTATTCGTTAATTACTGTACCGGTACCCCTGATTCTATTTATCAAACTATGACTTTAGCCATCTGACTTGATTATCGTGTGAGGCAACGAAAAAGGGAACGTTCGTGCACATTACCGCTTAGTTACAGTTCTGACTATCAGATAGATTAATCCCAAATTGGTATTAATAACCCTGTGCACTGGTGGTGGATCTGCTGAAGTTAGAAGAGGCACCGGTCCGCCCCCTAATTACACTTCCACGCTAGCTGTAAGAATGATGTGTAGAAGGACTTGTGATGATATTATCATGTGATCAGGGCAGGAATGCAGAGCCCAGCAGAGGTGAAGAAAAAGTGTGGTCAACAATCTGTGGGATGTAATGGTGGGAGGAACTTCTGTGCTGTGCCTGCAAACGAGGTTAGTGGTGACCTTGGTTAGCCCATAACATCCTAGCAACATTGGGAGTTGTAGTTATGTCCTGCTGTATCCCTCTCTATGTAAAGCTCATTGATACCCTACAGGAGTAATGGCAAACCTTTTACCGACCGAGTGCCCAAACTGTAACCCAAAACCCACATATTTATCGCAAAGTGCTAACACTGCAATTTAACCTGAATACTGCAGTCCAATATAGTATCTTCCATGTACTTTATAATTTAGCTATAATAGTCTGCCTACATTCAGTGCACTGCTTGTGCCATTCATAGTGTGCCTTGTGCTGATGAATGGCAGGAAAAGTCTAAGGCATATTGGTACACCATAGACTTCTTCCAGGGTGCGAATGCCAACAGAGAGGGGTCTGAGTGCTGCCTTTGGCACCCGTACCATAGGTTTGCCACCACTGCCCTACAGTAACAGTCTGGGCATGCTGGGAGTTCTATCCACCTATAATGTCCAAAGATGCCGTATAATCACAGTCTGGTAGTGTTGGGGGTTGTAATTAACTCTTCTTATAGCCTCTCCCTGTAATGTAAACTTGTGTCTTCTAATAACAGTTTGGACATGCTGGGAGTTGTAGTTTTCCCTTCTTTTACCCCTCCATGTATTGCCCTCTAATTTCCGTTCATCTCTGTCCTAGGAGCACAAGAGCAAAAATCCCAGTAGTGTGGAATCTGGCACGTAACGGTCAACAACACCTTTGCCTGATTGGACTTGCAGTGCATGAATGGTTGGGTGGTGGTTAAGAAGATTGAATGGTACATTTTTTTTCTTAGTTGGTGAAAAGGGGGCAAGGAGAAGCCAGGCAAATCATGTTAGGGGCTAGGGGTGGGTCGTGGGAAGGGGCAGGGGCAAGGCATGAGGACCCAATGTAGACTCTTGCTATGGGGCCCAATGATATGTATGCCCCTCGGACTGCTGCTAATTTGATTGACCTAGAATTTGCATAGTCTTTGGATCTCCCTTTATGTCAGCTCCCAGAGCTTATACAGGTACCTGCCATTTTTCACCTTAAGGACCAGGCCATTTTAGCAAATCTGACATGTTTTTACTTTACATTCCCCATATGTATACGTCATGTTTGGGAATGCCATTTTATTTTTGCCATTTTATTTTTTTGGGGACGTTAGAAGGCTTAGAAGTTTAGAAGCAAATCTTTAAATTTTTCAGAAAATTACCAAAACCCACTTTTTAAGGACCAGTTCAGGTCTAAAGTCACTTTGTGAGGCTTACATAATAAAAATCACCCCCATTTTAGAAACGACACCCCTCAAGGTTTTCAAAACTGATTTTACAAACATTGTTAACCCTTTAGGTGTTCCACAAGAATTAATAGAAAATGGAGATGAAATTTCAGATTTTCACTTTTTTGGCAGATTTTCCATTTTATTCCATTTTTTCCAGTAACAAAGCAAGGGTTAACAGCCAAAGAAAACTCAATATTTATTGCCCTAATTCTGTAGTTTGCAGAAACACCCCATACGTGGTTGTAAACTGCTGTATGGCCAAACGGCAGGGCACAGAAGGAAGTGAATGCCATATGGTTTTTGGAAGGCAGATTTTACTGGACTGTTTTTTTTACACCATGTCCCATTTGAAGCCCCCCTGATGCCCCCCTACGGTAGAAACTCCAAAAAAGTGACCCCATTTTGGAAACTACAGGATACGGTGGCAGTTTTGTTGGTACTATTTTAGGGTAAATATGATTTTTGGTTGCTCTATATTACCCTTTTTCTGAGGCACAGACTGCGGGGATCAGAACCTTTCACCCGGCATTAGAATCCTCTGATTGGCTAGTCTGTACAGATTAGCCAATCAGAGCGATCGCTGGCCCGGGACCACCCTGATTGGTCCCCGGCCGGTTAGCTGAGAACCCTGGCTGTGTGTAACAGCCGGGGTCTCAGCGCTGTCGCAATGTCTGCAGACATGGTGACAGCTCAACTACAGGACGAGAATGCTCGTCCTAGTGAGTGAAGTACCGCTCAGTTAGGAGGAGCATTCTCGTCCAAGGTCCTTAAAATGTTAAAGGGGTTGTCTGAGTTATATAAAAAAATAAAATAAAGCACTGTAATTCTGATGGTCAGCAATATATATGCAGGTTAAGCAAGTTTTAGGCATCTAAATTATATTAACTAATTTACCTAGCTCTGTTCTGGCCCCTTTGTTCCCATTGTGGGGAGTCGCTCTGGTAGACAGCGGTGCGGGTGCAGTACCGAGGCAAAACAAAGAGTCCAGGATGTGCAATAAACAGTGTTTTATTCACACTGACACAAAAATAAACAGCAAACAGTCTTTTGGTGGTAATTCACACATGTCAGAAACAAGAAGGCAAAGCAAAACAGGCCAACACAGGTTCAGTCACCTGGGAGGTGTAGGTGCAGATTCGCACCAGGCTGTCGGCCCAGCCGCAGGAGAATCCACCTTCAGGTAGCCAGGAACAAAAGCCACCTCCTTGCTGAGCTCTTTCCTCCAGGACAGAGAACTTCACACCCTGTTAGCAGGCTCCAGGATAATCACACACCCTCAGCTGCTAAGGAGGCTGCCTTTTAAAGGCCCGGATAAAGTCCGGCCTGGACCGTGGGGAGTAGGCACCCACCCAACTCTTTGCCTACTCCCAGTAAGAGCCGGCCCGGATTAGCTTTGCAGCCAAACTAACTAACAGGGTCCAGCAGCACTAGCTGCTGCAGACAAAAAAAACCCGGCTCTTACCTCACCGAGGCCAGCAACCTCGGTGACACGTACCTGCCATCGAATATGACACCTTGCACCTTCTCACACCCCCTTTGTTCAACCCTGAGGGGTGAACACACGTGAGGCAGTGGACGCGGGACAGGGCATCTGCGTTACCCTGCAAGCGGCCTGCCCTGTGTTCCACGGAGAACTTAAAGTTCTGCAGGGATAGGAACCACCTGGTGACCCGAGCATTCCTCTCCTTTGCCTGACTCATCCACTTGAGAGGGGAATGGTCGGTCACCAGACGGAACCTCCTCCCAACAGGTAGTAGCGGAGAGACTCGAGTGCCCACTTGATAGCCAGGCACTCCCTCTCCACTATACTATACCTGGACTCGGCGGGACTGAGCTTACGGCTCAGGAAGACAACGGGATGTTCTTCCCCGTTGACCTCCTGAGACAGTACCGCACCGAGGCCTACCTCCGAGGCGTCGGTCTGTACGACAAACTCCTTGTTGAAGTCGGGTGTCACCAAAACCGGGGACCCACACAGGGCCGACTTCAACGCGGCGAAAGCCTCCTCCGCGATGGCCCGCCGCCGAGCCTCGGGTACCCGGTATGGTTTTAACCGGACCTTGGCCTGAGGCTCAGTGACGATGTCATGTCGGATGAGAGACGTGCGGCCAGGGAGGTCCGAGAACACATCCGTGTTCCGACTGAGGAACTCCCTGACTTCCTGAACTTGTTTGGAAGACAGGCTGTCTGCAATTTTTACCGTGGTTACGGCTTAACAGGCCTCGAACTGTGGAGCTGGAACCTTTTTCACCTAGAAGCCCTGGCCGGGGGCTGTGGTCGTCGGCCGCGTCCCTATCTTTCCACGGCTTAAGTAAATTCACGTGGTACACCTGCTCCGGCTTGCGCCGCCCTGGCTGGTGTACTTTGTAATTTACCTCCCCTACCTTCTCGATCACCTCATAGGGGCCCTGCCACCTAGCTAGGAATTTGCTGTCAAGGGTGGGTACCAGAACCAAAACCCGATCTCCCGGATTGAAGTCCCGTACCCGAGCCTGACGATTGTACACCCTACTCTGGGCCTGTTGCGCTGCCTCCATATGCTCCCGGACCAAGGGCAACACCCTTTCCATCCGTTCCTGCATCTGGGCGACATACTCAATGACACTTTTGTGGGGGACAGGCTGTTGTTCCCATGCTTCCTTGGCGATATCCAACAGGCCCCGAGGGTGTCTGCCATAAAGCAGTTCGAAGGGCGAGAACCCAGTAGAGGCCTGGGGCACCTCTCGCACTGCGAACATGAGATAGGGCAGAAGCAGATCCCAGTCCTTCCCATCTCTAGACACCACCCTCTTTAACATATTTTTTAGAGTTTGGTTAAACCTCTCCACAAGACCGTCTGTTTGCGGATGGTAAACGGACGTCCGTAACTGCTTTATACGCAACAATTTACACAGTTCTCTCATTACTTTGGACATAAAGGGGTCCCTTGGTCTGTCAGAACCTCTTTTGGCAGGCCCACACGGGAAAACATCTCCATTAACTCTTTGGCAATGAGCTTAGCTGAGGTATGTCGCAGAGGCACCGCCTCCGGATACCGAGTGGCATAGTCGAGAACTACCAGAATGTGTTGGTGGCCCCTGGCAGACTTTGGTACAGGCCCAATTAAATCCATAGCGATTCGCTCAAACGGTACTTCAATAATTGGCAGAGGTACCAGAGGACTACGGAAATGTGGCTGGGGGCTAGTTATCTGACAGGTTGGACAGGACTTACAATAATTTTCTACCTCCTTGAACACACTGGGCCAATAAAACCGCTGCAGTATGCGGTCCTGGGTTTTCTGCCACCCCAGGTGTCCCCAAGAACATGTTGGTGGGCAAGCTCCATGACAAGCTTGCGATACGCTGTGGGCACCACCAACTGTTCAACAGGTTCACCTCGGATTTGGTTCACCCGATACAACATATCCTACAGAACAATAAATCGTGGGAACATTAATTCAGCCCCTGGTTTCTGGGGTTTACCATCAATTTCCAGCACATTCTCCCAGGCCCTGGTTAGGGTTTGGTCCCGGTGTTGTGCGGTCCCAAAATTTTCCCGGAGACATTGAGGTCTGCCAACTCAGGTCCCGGTGGCAAGTCCTCCGTGTCTCCCACCATTACACTCAGTGGGGTTGTCTCCCCTCTACCGCTGGAGCAGTGGTCACCCCTACCGCCGGCCCTTCAGACTCGGGCTCCCAGGGTTCTGGCCTTCCAGCGGTATCAGGCCACTCTACTAGGGTCACCCCTGTCTCGGGTCCCTCAGATACCTTTATTGCCGGCCACAGCGCCGGAAAACCGGGAAGTCCCTCCCAAGTATTAGTTCATGTGGGAGTTTAGTAGCGACAGCCACCTCGTGGGTCCACCTACCAGCCGCTGTGGACAAAGTCACTAGTGCAGTGGGGTAGTCTTTCAGGTCTCCGTGGATGCACAGGACCCCGACTTTACGGCCAGTATACTCCACAGGCCGTACAAGGGCAGCCCTTACCAGGGAGACTAAACTCCCGGAGTCCAGCAGAGCCACCGCCAGCGAATCTCCCACCTCTACCTGACACAGGTGGTTATGGTCTTGCACCTCACGGGTGCCAGTTGCGCACAGCTTCCGTGCATACAAGGAGTGGCGACCCCCGTAGTTCACCTCCATCGGCTCATTCCGATGCGGACAGTCGGCCCTGATGTGGCCTGGCTCCTGACACCTCCAGCATACCACGGGAGGTGGACTCGCAGGGGGTATATTCCGTGCAGGCCGCTCTGTCGCCGGACGTCGGAACTGGGGCAGAGGCCTCCGGGGTTTGACTGACCCCTTCCCAGCAAGACTCCCCTGCAGGTTTCTGGTGGCCTCGTACCGCTCCACCAGGTCGACCATCTCCAGGGCATTGGTGGGCGATACCTGGCCGATCCAGTGCTGGAGGGGATAAGGCAGGGCCCTCCAAAAGATGTCCGCCAACAGTCGATCCAGCATGGCAGTGGGACTTAGTAGACCGGGCTGCAGCCACTTTTGCAGCCTGTGCAGCAGGTCGTAGTACTGCGGCCTAGCGGGTGCAGTCGTTTTAAAGTCCCACTGGTGGACTCTTTGAGCGCGGACCAGCACGTTCACCCCCAGTCTGGCTAGGATCTCTCCTTTCACGGTGTCATAATCTGCCGCTTGGTCGTCCGACAAGTCGAAAAACACCTGCTGGGGTCCGGAAGCCAGGAACGGAGCGACCACCTCAGCCCACTGGTCACGGGGTAACTTTTCCCTCACGGCGACCTTCTCAAAGACCGCCAGGTATGTCTCAACGTCGTCTGCGGGGGTCATTTTTGGGATAGCCGCACGGACCGCTTTCCGGGCATCATGGACGTGGTGGGATGCTCCTGCCGCCTGTAACGCCATCACATGTTGTAGCAGTAGCTGGTTGGTCTCCCGCTGCTGCACGTTAGCCTCTATGAGAGCCTTCACAGCAGCCTCCATGTTGCCAGAAATTCCTGCTTGCAACTTTGCTGGCTTAATATATATCATGCACTTTAGCAAAAAAACTCGGCGTTCACGCCAGCCTCACTGCGCATGCCCGCATCCTCCACCAAATGTGGGGAGTCGCTCTGGTAGACAGCGGTGCGGGTGCAGTACCGAGGCAAAACAAAGAGTCCAGGATGTGCAATAAACAGTGTTTTATTCACACTGACACAAAAATAAACAGCAAACAGTCTTTTGGTGGTAATTCACACATGTCAGAAACAAGAAGGCAAAGCAAAACAGGCCAACACAGGTTCAGTCACCTGGGAGGTGTAGGTGCAGATTCGCACCAGGCTGTCGGCCCAGCCGCAGGAGAATCCACCTTCAGGTAGCCAGGAACAAAAGCCACCTCCTTGCTGAGCTCTTTCCTCCAGGACAGAGAACTTCACACCCTGTTAGCAGGCTCCAGGATAATCACACACCTCAGCTGCTACGGAGGCTGCCTTTAAAGGCCCGGATAAAGTCCGGCCTGGACCGTGGGGAGTAGGCACCCACCCAACTCTTTGCCTACTCCCAGTAAGAGCCGGCCCGGATTAGCTTTGCAGCCAAACTAACTAACAGAGTCCAGCAGCACTAGCTGCTGCAGACAAAAAAAACCCGGCTCTTACCTCACCGAGGCCAGCAACCTCGGTGACACGTACCTGCCATCGAATATGACACCTTGCACCTTCTCACACCATGTAATTGCAGAGCTCTATGTGGGGGGGGGGGGGTAACAACAATCTCTGAGGGTGTCAACAAAGACTTCTCTGTAAAGGGAGTGAATTAAAGTGCTGCCCTGCCTGCATAAGTACAGACCATGTACTGATTGCAGGGAATTAAATAAGATCATGGTGAAAAAAAACTGTGGGGGTCATTTATTAAGATCGGCATTTTAGACGCTGGTCTTAATAGCACCTATATCTGGTGATGGATCTGCTAAAGTTATGAAGAGGTGCAGGCCTCTACATAACTTTGGCGCATCCAGAGCCAGACTAAATGTAAGTCAGCTTCCTAGTTGTCTTACATTTAGACGATTTTCTATGCCTAAAACAGTCGTAGAAAATGATGAATGAGACGGGACTGCCAGCCTGTCCCCTTTCCTGCCCATAGGGCCGTTTCTACAGGCGGGCGAGGGGTTCGACCGCACGTGGTGCATCACTCAGGACAGAAGAGGGGGGCGCCATCAGCAGGGCCCAGCGCCGGAGGGGGGCCCTTTTTGTCCGGAGGCAGCAGGGGTGGAGATGAGAGCTTCCACTGTGGAAGCACTCATCTCCATATTCATCTGTATCGCCGTCCTCAGGACAGCAATACAGATAAATTGTGCTGAGGAGCAGGGGAGAGGTGTCTGCCTTGCCCGTTCCTCTGATAGGCTACAGGCACTAGGCCTGTAGCCTATCAGTTGCTGGCACAGGCAGCGCGATGACGTCATCATGCCGCCTGAATCATACTGCGCGGGACACAGGCCGGAAGAGGCCTGCATTGCATCACTGACAGCAGCATAAGGTAAGTATATGTGTTTATTGTTTTTATTTATAGTATACTGTGGCAAGAAGGGGGGTGGGGCCCTATATACTGGCACAATATGGAGGGGTACTATGGAGAAGAGGGGAAGCACTATGGGGGCCCTATATACTGCCACATTATGGGGGGGTACGATGGAGAAGAAGAGAAGCACTATGGGGGCCCTATATACTGCCACAATATGGGGAGGCACTATGGAGAAGAGGGGAAGCACTATGGGGCCCTATATACTGCCACAATATGGGGGGGGGCACTATGGAGAGGACTGGGAAGCACTATGGGGCCCACTATGGAGAAGAGGGGAAGCACTATGGGGACCCTATATACTGCCACAATATGGGGGGCCCACTGTGGAGAAGAGGGGAAGCACTATGGGGGCCCTATATACTGCCACAATATGGGGGGCCACTATGGAGAAGAGGGGAAGCACTATGGGGGCCCTATATACTGCCAAAATATGAGGGGGGGCACAATGGAGAAGAGGAGAAGCACTATGGGGGCCACTATGGAAAAGTGGGGAAGCTCTATGGGGGCCCGATATACTGGCACAATATGAGGGGGTACTATGGAGAAGAAGGGAGGCACTATGGGGGACATATATATTGGCACATTATAGGGGCACTATGGAGAAGAGGGTAAGGAGCACTATGGGGGCATCTACTAGGGGCCCTATGTACTGGCACGCATTAATGGGGGGATCTATGGAGAAGTGGGTGGGGAGCACTATGGGAGCATCTACTGGGGCCCTATATACTGGCACTCGTTATGGGGGGCTCTATGGAGAAGTGGGGGGTAAAGGAGCACTATGGGGGCATTTACTGGGGGCCCTAATTACTGGCACGCATTATGGGGGTGCACTATGGAGAAGTGGGGGAGAAGAGCACTATGGGGACACTATATAGGGGCATTTAATACTGGAAACCATTTTGGTGCCACTATGGGGAAGGAGGGAGAGGAGCATTATGGGGTCATCTATGTGAGGCAGTCTATATGGGGCATTTTTTACTGGCACATTATGGAGGATACTATGGGGACGGGGGAGGAGCACTATGGGGCATCTTCTGGGGGCATTATATAGGAGTATTTTATACTGGCACAAATTAAAGGGCACTATGGGCACTGTGACCTAAGCTCAACTGGGAGTACTAAGTGTTTATTCTAGTGGCACACAGTACAGGTCATTGAAACACATTAAGGGCACTCTGGGGACATTGACTCTACTGGGGGCACTAAGAGATATTTTTTTTTTTAATTTTTTGTACTGGCACACATTATAAGGGGGTGTTTTTCTACTGTCGCACATTATAAAAAGAATTATTACTACAGGGGCATTATGGTGGACTTTATTACAACTGAGGGACTATGACTATGGGAGCATTATTACCATACTTCTGGGACACAATTACTGTTAGTGGCACTGTAGGAGCACTATTACTAATAAGTGCACTCTGGCACTGATTTATTACTATTGTCGGGATTTTGGGGAGCACTATTACTGTGGGGGAACCCTGGCACAGTAATAGTAGCTTAGCACAGTTATTTTTGGGGGACATTATGGTTACACTATTAGTGTCAGGGACACTATTTGCTGGGTGCAGTTTTTTTCAGAGCATTGTGTTCCAATAATTATTGAAAGGGGGGAGGGCTATCTGTGTGTAACTAGTATTTTCAGGGGATTTATCAGTTTATGCAGTATAGTTTTGGCGGTGCATGATGGGATGTTGAGAAGGTGAGAGGATGATGGAAAAGTAGGAAACTAAGATATCTGTCAAACTCTGCAGAGAGAAGAGATGGCTGAAAGAAATATCATGGCGGTCTGATCTGAATGGAGAAGATAAAGAAAGAGAACATCTAAATCAAAGGTTGCAGACTCAATGCCCGCCACCCCAATCAACTACAATGGGGTACGGCACTGATCCGGCCACAATCTGTAGGGGGAGGGGGAGCGCTTTTTTGATGTTCGCCCTGTTGGTAAACTTCCCTAGAAACTGCCCTGCCTGCCCACACCACCTTTTTAGTCCTGCAA
The DNA here is from genome assembly GCA_033119425.1 of Bufotes viridis. Lineage (NCBI taxonomy): Eukaryota > Metazoa > Chordata > Amphibia > Anura > Bufonidae > Bufotes > Bufotes viridis. The sequence goes on along the minus strand of CM065597.1, from coordinate 117,434,900 downwards.
CTGAAATATGCCTAACATAGATGACCCCCTTAATTTCTACTTTCTAGAAGACCGTATAAAACATTAGAGGTGAGGGACTGAAGGTGAGCGAACCCCATAAAACATTGCAGTAATGGCCTCCTGGTGAGCAGACCGTATAGAGCATTAGAGGTGAGGGCCTGAAGCCGAGTGAACCCCATAAAACATAGCAGTAATGGCCTACATGTGAGCAGACCGTATAAAGCATTGAAGGTGAGGGACTGAAGGTGAGCGAACACCATAAAACATTGCAGGGATGGCCTACAGGTGAGCAGACTGTATAAAGCATTGGAGGTTAGGGACTGAAGGTGAGCGAACCCCATAAAACATTGCAGTAATGGCCTACAGGTGAGCAGACCATATAAAGCATTAAAGGTGAGGGCCTGATGCCTAGCGAACCCCATAAAACATTGTAGTGATGTCCTGCAGGTGAGCAGACCATATAAAACATTAGAGGAGAGGGCCTGAAGCCAAGCGAACCCCATAAAACATTGCATTGATGGCCTACAGGTGAGCAGACTGTATAAATATATTGGGCAGACTAGGTGGGCCAAATGGTTCTTATCTGCTGACACATTCTATGTTTCTATGTTTCTATAAAACATTAGAGGTGAGAGACTGAAGTTAAGCGAACCCCATAAAACATTGCAGTGATGGCCTACAGATGAGCAGACCGTATAAAACATTAGAGGTGAGGGCCTGGCGCTGAGCAAACCCCATAAAACATTGCAGTGATGGCCTACAGGCGAGCAGACCGTATAAAGCATTGGAGGTGAGGGCCTGAAGCGTAGCGAACCCCATAAAACATTGCAGTGATGGCCTACAGGTGAGCAGACCAACTATAAGGCATTGGAGGTGAGGGACTGAAGGTGAGCGAACCCCATAAAACAATGCATAGATGGCCTACAGGTGAGCAGACCATATAAAACATTAGAGGTGAGGGCCTGAAGCCAAGCAAACCCCATAAAACATTGCAGTAATGGCCTTCAGGTGAGCAGGCCGTATAAAGCATTGGAGGTGAGGGACTGAAGGTGAGCCAACCCCATAAAACATTGCAGAGTTGGCCTACAGGTGAGAAGACTATATAAAGCATTGGAGGTGAGGGACTGAAGGTGAGCGAACCCCATAAAACATTGCAGTGATGGCCTACAGGTGAGCAGACCGTATAAAACATTAGAGGTGAGGGCCTGAAGCCAATTGAACCCCATAAAACATTGCAGTGATGGCCTACAGGTGAGTAGACCATATAAAACATTAGAGGTGAGGGCCTGAAATTGAGCAAACCCCATAAAACATTGCAGTGTTGCCCTACAGGTGAGCAGATCGTATCAAACATTAGAGGAGAGGGCCTGGACCCGAGCGAACCCCATAAAACATTGCAGTGATGGCCTACAGGTGAGCAGACCATATAAAACATTGGAGGTGAGGGTCTGAAGCCTAGCGAACCCCATAAAACATATCAATGATGGCTTACAGGTGAGCAGACCGTATAAAGCATTGGAGGTGAGCGATTGAAGGATAGCGAACCCTATAAAACATTGCAGTGATGGCCTACAGGTGAGCAGGCCGTATAAAACATTAGAGGTGAGGGCCTGAAGCTGAGAGAGCCCCATAAAACATTGCAGGGATGGCCTACAGGTGAGCAGACCGTATAAAGCATTGGAGGTGAGGGCCTGAAGCCTAGCGAACCCCATAAAACATTGCAGTGATGGCCTACAGGTGAGCAGACCGTATAAAACATTAGAGGTGAGGGCCTGAAACCAATTGAACCCCATAAAACATTGCAGTGATGGCCTACAAGTGACCAGACCATATAAAACATTAGAGGTGGGGGCATGAAATTGAGCGAACCCCATAAAACATTGCAGTGATGGCCTACAGGTGAGCAGACCGTATCAAACATTAAATGAGAGGGCCTGAAGCCGAGCAAACCCCATAAAACATTGCAGGGATGGCCTACAGGTGAGCAGACCGTATAAAACATTGGAGGTGAGGGCCTGAAGCCTAGCGAACCCCATAAAACATATAAATAATGGCTTACAGGTGAGCAGACCGTATAAAGCATTGGAGGTGAGCGACTGAAGGATAGCGAACCCGATAAAACATTGCAGTGATGGCCTACAGGTGAGCAGACTGTATAAAACTTTAGAGGTGAGGGCCTAAAATTGAGCGAACCCTATAAAACATTGCAGTGATGGCCTACAGGTGAGCAGGCCGTATAAAACATTAGAGATGAGGGCCTGAAGCTGAGCTAACCCCATAAAACATTGCAGGGACGGCCTACAGGTGAGCAGACCGTATAAAGCATGGGAGGTGAGGGCCTGAAGCCTAGCGAACCCCATAAAACATATAAATAATGGCTTACAGGTGAGCAGACCGTATAAAGCATTGGAGGTGAGCGACTGAAGGATAGCGAACCCGATAAAACATTGCAGTGATGGCCTACAGGTGAGCAGACTGTATAAAACTTTAGAGGTGAGGGCCTAAAATTGAGCGAACCCTATAAAACATTGCAGTGATGGCCTACAGGTGAGCAGGCCGTATAAAACATTAGAGGTGAGGGCCTGAAGCTGAGAGAGCTCCATAAAACATTGCAGGGATGGCCTACAGGTGAGCAGATTGTATAAAACATTAAAGGTGAGGGCCTAAAGTTGAGCGAACACCATAAAACATTGCAGTGATGGCCTACAGGGGAGCAGACCATACAAAGCATTGGAGGTGAGGGCCTGAAGCTGAGCGAACCCCATAAAACATTGCAGTGATGGCCTACAGGTGAGCAGACCATATAAAACACTAGAGGTGAGGGCCTGAAGTTGAGCAAACCCCATAAAACATTGCAGTGATGGCCTACGGGTGAGCAGACCGTATAAAACCGAGGTGAGGGCCTGAAGTTGAGCTGTGGCGAAACCAACCTGGACACTGGGTGCTGGAGAAGTCTTGTTGCCCACCTGCTGCCCCAGGATTATGGCCCCTCTCATCAGCCCATGCTAAGCTTAAACCCCATGGCAATGTGACTGTGTTTGTGGCATCTGAGCGCTGTTCGGATATATTGAGCGCTCGGATCCAAGCCATCTGGGGATAGGCTGAATGCGGGGGTCCTGTTCAGCATAATAGGAGTTATGTATATTTGTGTATTTTTGTATCTTTTCACTAACATGCGCACAATGGAGTTTTGCCTCTGTCCTGGGAGATAATTGGATTACTTCCCACTTGTCTCCAGTACAGAGGACTCTGTGACCTACTGCCAGCATGGCTTTCCGGCCCAAACCAGTTCCACAAAGACACTTTTTACTCATTTCTGAACCCCTGGTCTAACTCGTACCATTTTTGGATATGTTGTTCCCCTGAATGGATTGATGATGAATATGTAATTTTTATTGAAATCCCATGCATAGTTTTGAAGTTATGAACGTTGTATAAAACTGTATATTTTCCTGCCAGTGATAATAAGTTCGTCCATTGTGTTTAATAATTATATCACTGGCGGAGGGGAGGGAATGTGTACTCTGTGCGGGAGGGTCATTCCTTTGTTATTTTATGATTGGTTAATGTAGAAGTCCAGGGGGTATTCCTCTGGACTGAACATGTGAATAAAAAGAGGCTGTATGGGCCAGTACATGTGGTCTGCTTAACCCTCAAGCGAAGTGTCTTCTCGTTCTTGGGGGGAATTGGAGTGTATGCTGTCACAGTGCGACTGCCAGGAGTGTAAACTGTTCCTAGGGTTTTTCCTGTTCGGCTGTATACTGTTTCCGGTTCGGGAGTCTGGAGCATTCATGTGCTTGCAGTTCGGGAAATTGGTGATTGCAGTAACTGCCGGTGTGTCTGAAAGGGGAATATCGCCGAAGCGGAGTTGTGTGCGTAACGGTCCGTTACATGAGCGAACACCATAAAACATTGCAGTGAGGTCCTACAGGTGAGCAGACCGTATAAAGCATTGGAGGTGAGGGATTGAAGGTGAGCCAACCCCATAAATACATTGCAGTAATGGCCTATAGGTGAGCAGACCATATAAAGCATTGAAGGTGAGGGCCTGAAGCCGAGCGAACCATACAAAACATTGTAGTAAGGGCATATATGTTCTGAAGAGGAGTCGGATGAGAAAACAAGATTCAAACATATACCCTCTTTTTTGCGGTGAAAAGGGTGCATCTGAATCTTGTGGATTCAGTACATTATAAAGCATACACTTAAATTGCGTTTTTGTTCCTCATTAGCTCAGCTTTCCTCTGGTGGTGTGGAGAAGTCAGGGGCAATCCAGGCCTTGTTCATTTTTATCTGAGTCAACTTGTCAGCATTGTCAATGGACAATCAGATACGCTTATCTGTTATAGTGCCACCAGCACCTCTAAATACACGATCAGACAATACGCTGGCGGCAGGGAAGGCCAACACCTTAAAGGCGTAGAGGGAAAATTTGTGCCACTTGTCCAGCTCGGACACTCAGTGGTTGTACGGCACTGAGGAATCATTTAGGACGCTGGCACGGTCTGCAATGTATTCCTTCACCATCTTCCAAAACTTTTCCCCCCTTGTAGCACTAGGCCGCGCTTCAGGGTGAGGTTGCTGGGAGGGGTGTCATGAAAGTGTCCCATGCCTTGGAAAGTGTTGCCCTGCCTCTGTTGGAACTACTGTGTGTTCTCCTTGTCTCCCTTCCTCGGTTGCCTAAGGAAGTATGGACTCTGACGGCTGCGTTGTCAGATGGAAAATTTTGGAGCAATCTGTCAACAAGTACCCTCTGTTATTACACCGTTTTACTCGTCCTCTCCACAGGAATGAGAGATGAGAAGTTCTCTTTGTAGCGGAGGTCGAGAAGGTGTGTTACCTAAAATGCGTATAACGCGAGGGTCGCGGGAAAGGCATCCTAACATGAAGTCAGCCATGTGTGCCAGAGTACCAATGGGCAAAACTTTGATGTCAACTTCAGGATGACTCTCCATACCCTCATCCTCCTCCTCTTCTGCCCATCCACGCTGAACAGATGGAATTAAAGTTCCGTGGGTACTAGCCTCTGTAGCAAAGGCAAGTATCTCCATCTCCTCCTTTTCATGGCCCAATTCGCGCTGAGAAGATGAACTGGGGGAGGTCTGGCTATCACCCTGTGTCATCTCCTCCCCCATTACATCGCCTGCCACATTGAAAGCATCCTCCTTAACTGTGAGCAGCAATTGTTTGAGTAGATACAGCAGTGGGATGGTTACACTGATAATAGCATTATCGCCACTAACCATCTGTGTGGAATCATCAAAGTTTTTTAAAACCTCACAGAGGTCTGACATCAATGCCCACTCCTCGCTTGTGAATAGTGGCAGTTGACTGGAAAGGCGACGACCATGTTGCAGCTGGTATTCCACAACTGCCCTCTGCTGCTCACAAAGCCTGGCCAACATGTAGAACGTAGAGTTCCACCACATTCTCAACAGTCGGTGAGCTGGAAGCCGCAAGCGTTGCTGCAGCATTAACAGACCGACTGAAGCTGTGGACGACTTTTGGAAATGGGCACACAAGCCTTGTGCCTTTCCTAGTAGCTCCTGCAAATTGGGATAGGTTTTGATAAACCGGTGAACCACTAAGTTTAAGACGTGGGCTAGGCAAGGAATGTGTGTCAGGTTGCCGAGCTCCAAACCCGCAACCAAGTAATGGCCGTTGTCAGACACAACCTCTGTCTGGTCCCTTATACCCTGCCACAGTTCTGCGGCGGTGTGCTGTTTGTCCCCTGAGCCGATCAGCGTCAGCACGGCCTGTTGACGCTTACCAACAGCAGTGCTACACTGCTTCCAGCTAGCGACTGATGGCTGACTGCTGTTGGAGGTGGAAGTGGAGGAGGAGGCGACGGAGCAGAAGAAGTGGGGGTTGGAGCCAGTAATATAGCTGCTGGCGGAGACCCTGATGGACTACTGCCCGCAAATCTGGGCGTGGGTAGCACCTGTGCCATCCCAGGGTCCGACTCACTCCCGGCCTTCACAACATTCACCCAGTGTGCGGTTAGGGAAATGTAGCGTCCCTGGCCACCAGCACTTATCCATGTGTCCGTGGTGAGGTGGACCTTCCCAGTAAGTGCGTTGGTCAGGGCACGGGTGATGTTCTGGGACACATACTGGTGTAAAGCAGACCGTGAAAAATAGTAACGGCTGGGGACTGCGTACCGAGGGATGACTGCCGACATCAGGCTGCGGAAAGCCTCAGTGTCTACAAGCCTAAATGGCCACTAATTTAGAAGGTTGCGCATTTAGTGCTATGGCCTGTGGGTGGGTGGATACTTGCGCTTGCATTCAAATGCTTGTGTTATCGACATTTGATCGCTGCGCTGGGACAGGGAAATGGATGTTGTTGGTGACGGTTCATGCAAAGGTCCAGTTGCAGGGCGAGGGGCAACCGGGCCTGCGCCTTCGACAGGAGATTGGCCAGCAGTGCATAACAAATAGTGCATCAGTGCATTTTAGGGGGGGGGGAAACATGTTCTAGGCCCACAAAACTGTTGTGCATAAAGCGTAGAAATACCTACGTTTCATTTCCAGCCTTTAAATACTGCATTTGTTTGTTTTACCGAAAAAAAGCCGTGTTCTAGGCCCACAAAACAGTTGTGCCTAAAGCGTAGAAATATCTACAATTAATTTCCAGCCTTTAACCTCTTAAGGACGCAGGGCGTACATGTACGCCCTAGCGTCCTGGTACTTAAGGACTCAGGGCGTACATGTACGCCCTGAGAAGTTCCGATCACCGCTGCGCACGTGGCGGTGATCGGAACAGGATGCCTGCTGAAATCATTCAGCAGGCATCCTGTGACAATGCCGAGGGGGGTCCTGTGACCCCCCCGTGTCGGCGATCGCAACAAACCGCAGGTCAATTCAGACCTGCGGTTTGTTGCGCTATGTGTAGTCTCTGATCCTCGCGGTCTGTGACCGCGGGATCAGAGACTAAAATTTGCCCCTAATTGTAAATTTTAACCCCCCTGCACCCCGCCATCTTAGTGTCCCCCCGGGCGGTGCAGGGGGGGGGGGATTTGCGGGCGGTGCTGCGTGTGGGCACATTGCTGACCCCCTTCTATAAACTGCTGACATCTGTGCTGCAGATGTCAGCAGTTTAACCCCTTCTATACCGCGGTCCGTACGGACCGCGGTATAGAAGGTGTTAGATGGGATAGGATAGTAGAGGGAGGGAGCTCACCTCTCTTCCCATCACCCGCTGCTCTGTAATGGCAGCGGGTGATGGTTACCATGGCAGCAGGACGCTTTCAGAAGCGTCCTGCTTGCCATGGTATAGTAACTCTGGTCAGACTTCTGCTAAAGGCAGAAGTCTGACCAGACTGTGCAAAGTAAAAAAATACAGTGCAGTACACTATATAGTGTACTGTTCTGTATTATATAGACACCAGATCCACTGGATCTACAAGAACTAAGTGGGTCTGGGTCAAAAAAATGTCAAAAAAGTGAAAAAAAAGTAAAAATCAGAAAAATACATATCACTGAATAAAAAAAACAAAAAAACAAATAAACTACACATATTAGGTATTGCCGCGTCCGTAAAAGTCTCCTCTATAAAAATATCACGTGACCTAACCCTTCACGCAAATACCGTAAAAAAATCACAAAAAAATTCTGTAAAAAAGCCATTTTTTGTCACCTTGCATCACAAAAAGTGTAATACCAAGTGATCAAAAAGGCGTATGCCTCCCAAAATAGTACCAATAAAACCGCCATCTCATCCCGCAAAAAATGAGTCCTTATATAGGATAATCGCCCAAAAAAATAAAAAAATATGGCTCTCAGACTATGGAGACACTAAAATATTATTTTTTTTTCTAAAATGCTATTATTGTGTTAAAGTAAAATAAATAAATAAAAAGTATACATATTATGTATCGCCGCGTCCGTAAAAACCTGCTCTATAAAAATATCACATTAACTAACCCCTCAGGTAAATACTGTTAAAAAAATAAAATAAAAACAATGTAAAAAAAAAACATTTGTCACCTCACATCTCAAAAACTGTAATAGCAAGCGATCAAAAAGTTATATGCACCCAAAAATAGTGCCAATCAAACCGTCATCTCATCCCGCAAAAAATGATACCCCACATAGGACAATCACCCCCCAAAAAAAAAATAGGGCTCTCAGACTATGGAGACACTAAAACATGATTTGTTTTGTTTTAAAAAATGATAATATTGTGTAAAACTTAAATAAATAAATAAAAAGTATACATATTTGGCATCGGCACGTCCATCCCAACCTGCTCTATAAAAATAACACATCACCGAACCCCTCAGGTGAACACAACAAAAAAAAAAAAAAAAATACGGTGTCAAGAGCCATTTTTGTCACCTTACATCACAAAAAGGGTAATAGCAAGCGACCAAAATGTCATATGCACCCCATGATAGTTCCAATCAAACCGCCATCTCATCCCGCAAAAAATGAGCCCCTACATAAGACAGTCGCCCAAAAAATATATGGCTTTCAGAATGTGAAGACACTAAAAAAATCATTTTTTTCAAAAATGCTGTATTATGTAAAACTGAAACAAAACCCCCGAAAAAGTAGCCATATTTGGTATTGCCGCGTCCGTAGCAACCTGCTCTATAGAAATAGCACACAATCTAACCTGTCAGTTCAACGATGTAAATAACAAAAAATAAAAACGGTCCGAAAATAGCTATTTTTTTGCAAATTTTCCATTTTAATCAATTTTTCCAGTAAAAAAAGCAAGGGTTAACAGCCAAACAAAGCAATATATATTGCCCCAATTCTCTAGTTTGCAGAAACACCCCATATGTGGTCGTAAACTGCTGTATGGCCAAACAGCAGGGCGTAGAAGGAAGGGAACGCCATATGGTTTTTGGAAGGCAGATTTTGCTGGGCTGGTTATTTGACACCATGTCCCATTTGAAGCCCCCCTGATGCACCCCTACAGTAGAAACTCCAAAAAAGTGACCCCATTTTGGAAAGTACGGGATAAGTTGGCAGTTTTGTTTGTATTATTTTAGGGTAAATATGATTTTTGGTTGCTCTATATTACACTTTTTTTGAGGCAAGGTAACAGAAAATAGAAATTCCGAAATTTCATCTCCATTTGCCAATAACTCTTGTGGAACACCTAAAGGGTTAACAAAGTTTGTAAAATCAGTTTTGAATACCTTGAGGGGTGTACTTTCTTAGATGGAGTCACTTTTTTGGAGATTCTACTCTAGGGGTGCATCTGGGGGCTTCAAATGGGACATGGTGTCAAAAATCCAGTCCATCAAAATCCGCCTTCCAAAAACCATATGGCGTTCCCTTACTTCTGTGCCCTGCCGTTTGGCCATACAGCAGTTTACGCCCACATATGGGGTGTTTCTGAAAACGACAGAATCGGGGCAATAAAAATTGAGTTTTGTTTGGCTGTTAACCCTTGCTTTGTTACTGGAAAAAATGGATTCAAACGGAAAATTTTCCAAAAAATCTAAATTCTGAAATTTTATCTCCATTTGCCATTAACTCTTGTGGAAAACCTAAATGGTTAATGACGTTTGTAAAATCAGTTTTGAATACCTTGAGTAGTGTAGTTTCTAGAATGGGGTCATTTTTGGATGGTTTCTATTATGTAAGCCTCACAAAGTGACTTGAGACCTGAACTGGTCCCTAAAAAGTGGGTTTTTGAAAATTTCTGAAAAATTTCAAGATTTGCTTCTAAACTTCTAAGCCCTGTAACGTCCCCAAAAAATAAAATGGCATTCCCAAAATGATCGATACATGAAGTAGACATATGGGGAATGTAAATCAATAACTTTTTTGGGCGGTATTAATATGTATTATAGAAGTAGAGAAATTGAAACTTGGAAAATTGCTAATTTTTCCAAATTTTTGGTAAATTTTGATATTTTTTTATAAATAAAAATAAAAATTTTAGACTTTATTTTACCAGTGTCATGAAGTACAAGATGTGACGAAAAAACAATCTCAAAATGGCCTGGATAAGTAAAAGCGTTTTAAAGTTATCACCACATAAAGTGACAGTGGTCAGATTTGCAAAAAATGGCCAAGTCCTTTAGGTGAAATAGGGCTGAGTCCTTAAGGGGTTAAATACTGCATTTGTGAATTATGGTTAAAAAAAAATGTTTTGGGTCACCAAACCAGTTGTGCATACAGCGAATAAATACCTATGATAAATTTCCACTCCAGCAGTTAAATACTGCATTTGTGTGTTAGTGAAAAAAGCTGTGTCCACAAAGCAGTTGTGCATACAGCGTAGTAATACCAATTTTAAATTGCAGCACGGAAATAGTGCTTTAGTGTGTTTTACTGAAAAAAGCTGTGTTGTAGACCTAATAAACAGTTGTGCATAAAGCGTAGAAATACCTACGTTTTATTTCCAGCTAGAGATGAGCGAACACCTGGATGTTCGGGTTCGAGAAGTTCGTACGAACTTCCCGAAAATGTTCGGGTTCGGGATTCGAACTCGACCCGAACTTTATCCCGAACCCCATTGAAGTCAATGAGGACCCAAACTTTTGGGCACTAAAAAGGCTGTAAAATAGTCCAGGAAAGGGCTAGAGGCCTGCAAAAGGCAGCAAAATGCAGGTAAATGCCCTGCAAACAAATGTGGATAGGGAAATGAATTAAAATAAAATAAAATAAATACAAATTAACCAATATCAATTGGAGAGAGGTCCCATAGCAGAGAATCATGCATCATATCACCCACCACTGGAGAAGGCCACTTTCAGTTATTTCGGCCCCAGCACCCAGACAGAGGAGAGAGGTCCCACAGCAAGGAATCATGCGTCATATCACCCACCACTGGAGAAGGCCACTCAGTTATTTCGGCCCCAGCACCCAGACAGAGGAGAGAGGTCCCACAGCAAGGAATCATGCGTCATATCACCCACCACGGGAGAAGGCCACTTTCAGTTATTTCAGCCCCAGCACCCAGATAGAGGAGAGAGGTCCCACAGCAAGGAATCATGCGTCATATCACCCACCACTGGAGATGGCCACTTTCAGTTATTTCGGCCCCAGCACCCAAACAGAGGAGAGAGGTCCCACAGCAATGAATCATGCGTCATATCACCCACCACTGGAGAAGGCCACTTTCAGTTATTTCAGCCCCAGCACCCAGACAGAGGAGAGAGGTCCCACAGCAAGGAATCATGCATTATATCACCCAACACTGGAGAAGGCCACTTTCAGTTATTTCGGCCCCAGCACCCAGACCGAGGATACAGGTCCCACAGCAAGGAATCATGCGTCATATCACCCACCACTGGAGAAGGCCACTCAGTAATTTCGGCCCCAGCACCCAGACAGAGGAGAGAGGTCCCACAGCAAGGAATCATAAGTCATATCACCCACCACTGGAGAAAGCCACTTTCAGTTATTTAGGCCCAGCACCCAGACAGAGGAAAGAGATCCCACAAAAAGGAATAAGGCGTCATATCACCCACCACTGGAGAAGGCCACTTTCAGATATTTAGGCCCCAGCACCCAGACAGAGGAGAGAGGTCCCACAGCAAGGAATAAGGCGTCATATCACCCACCACTGGTGAAGGCCACTTTCAGTTATTTACGCCACAGCACCCAGACAGAGGAGAGAGGTCCCACAGCAAGGAATAAGGCATCATATCACCCACCACTGGGGAAGGCCACTTTCAGTTATTTAGGCCCAGCACCCAGACAGAGGAGAGAGGTCCCACAGCAAGGAATAAGGCGTCATATCACCCACCACTAGATAGGCCACTTTCAGTTATTTAGGCCCGAGCACCCAGACAGAGGAGAGACGTCCCACAGCAAGGAATAAGGCGTCATATCACCCACCACTGGTGAAGACCACTTTGTTATTTAGGCCCCAGCACCCAGACAGAGGAGAGAGGTTCCACAGCAAGGAATAAGGCGTCATATCACCCACCACTGGAAAGGCCATTTTCAGTTATTTAGGCCACAACACCCAGACAGAGGAGAGAGGTCCTACAGCAAGGAATAAGGCGTCATATCACCCACCACTGGAGAAGGCCACTTTCAGTTATTTCGGCCCCAGCACCCAGACAGAGGAGAGAGGTCCCACAGCAAGGAATCATGCGTCATATCACCCACCACTGGAGAAGACCACTTTCAGTTTTTTCGGCCCCAGCACCCAGATAGAGGAGAGAGGTCCCACAGCAAGGAATCATGCGTCATATCACCCACCACTGGAGAAGGCCACTTTCAGTTATTTCAGCCCCAGCACCCAGACAGAGGAGAGAGGTCCCACAGCAAGGAATCATGCATTATATCACCCACCACTGGAGAAGGCCACTTTCAGTTATTTCGGCCCCAGCACCCAGACAGAGGAGAGAGGTCCCACAGCAAGGAATCATGCGTCATATCACCCACCACTGGAGAAGGCAACTTTCAGTTATTTCGGCCCAGCACCCAGACCGAGGATACAGGTCCGACAGCAAGGAATCATGCGTCATATCACCCACCACTGGAGAAGGCCACTCAGATATTTCGGCCCCAGCACCCAGACAGAGGAGAGAGGTCCCACAGCAAGGAATCATAAGTCATATCACCCACCACTGGAGAAAGCCACTTTCAGTTATTTAGGCCCAGCACCCAGACAGAGGAGAGAGGTCCCACAGCAAGGAATAAGGCGTCATATCACCCACCACTGGAGAAGGCCACTTTCAGTTATTTAGGCCCCAGCACCCAGACAGAGGAGAGAGGTCCTACAGAAAGGAATAAGGCGTCATATCACCCACCACTGGAGAAGGCCACTTTCAGTTATTTCGGCCCCAGCACCCAGACAGAGGAGAGAGGTCCCACAGCAAGGAATCATGCGTCATATCACCCACCACTGGAGAAGACCACTTTCAGTTATTTCGGCCCCAGCACCCAGATAGAGGAGAGAGGTCCCACAGCAAGGAATCATGCGTCATATCACCCACCACTGGAGAAGGCCACTTTCAGTTATTTCAGCCCCAGCACCCAGACAGAGGAGAGAGGTCCCACAGCAAGGAATCATGCATTATATCACCCACTACTGGAGAAGGCCACTTTCAGTTATTTCGGCCCTAGCACCCAGACAGAGGAGAGAGGTCCCACAGCAAGGAATCATGCGTCATATCACCCACCACTGGAGAAGGCAACTTTCAGTTATTTCGGCCCAGCACCCAGACAGAGGATACAGGTCCGACAGCAAGGAATCATGCGTCATATCACCCACCACTGGAGAAGGCCACTTTCAGATATTTCGGCCCCAGCACCCAGACAGAGGAGAGAGGTCCCACAGCAAGGAATCATAGCGTCATATCACCCACCACTGGAGAAGGCCACTTTCAGTTATTTAGGCCCCAGCACCCAGACAGAGGAGAGAGGTCCCACAGCAAGGAATAAGGCGTCATATCACCCACCACTGGAGAAGGCCACTTTCAGTTATTTCGGCCCCAGCACCCAGACAGAGGAGAGAGGTCCCACAGCAAGGAATAAGGCGTCACATCACCCACCACTAGATAGGCCACTTTCAGTTATTTAGGCCCGAGCACCCAGACAGAGGAGAGATGTCCCACAGCAAGGAATAAGGCGTCATATCACCCACCACTGGTGAAGACCACTTTCAGTTATTTAGGCCCCAGCACCCAGACAGAGGAGAGAGGTTCCACAGCAAGGAATAAGGCGTCATATCACCCACCACTGGAAAGGCCATTTTCAGTTATTTAGGCCACAGCACCCTGACAGAGGAGAGAGGTCCTACAGCAAGGAATAAGGCGTCATATCACCCACCACTGGAGAAGGCCACTTTCAGTTATTTCGGCCCCAGCACCCAGACAGAGGAGAGAGGTCCCACAGCAAGGAATCATGCGTCATATCACCCACCACTGGAGAAGGCCACTTTCAATTATTTCGGCCCAGCACCCAGACAGAGGAGAGGTTCATTCAACTTTGGGTTGCACCGCAAAATCATGGTGAAGTTAAAAAAATAAGGATTCAATAAAGAAGTGCCCCGGAGTACAAGAATACATGGTTGAGGGGGAGGCAGTTATAAATGTCTATTCTGCACAAGGGAGGCACAGGTCCTGTGGGATCCATGCCTGGTTCATTTTTATGAATGTCAGCTTGTCCACGTTGGCTGTGGACAGGCGGCTGCGTTTGTAAGTAATATTCATAAACAATAATGGCTGGCACTCCTCCTATTGGTGGTGCTCTGTGTTGTGGGAGTATCCCAAATTATATAAGATAAAGAAACACGGCACTCTTGCGACAGTTGTGATGCACTGTAACTTGTTTATTCAGCCACCATATGTAGCCATATAGAAAAGGCCAACGTTTCGGTCTTAACCAAGACCTTCCTCAGGGCCTGAAGACAATAAATATATACAGAATTCAAATAATATACATAATCAATGGTGGTATTATAGACAATATAATTAGCTATATTATCTAACTCTAGTGTTAGAGCCATAAAGGTCAGCTCAAGATTAGTAATGATACGCTTCACATTGATATAGTCAATTGGCAGAGATTCACATTTGTAACACAATAACGTAAAGCAGACCTATCAGGGCATATTAAACACTCATCTAGAGATATAGCTAGGTCCTATAGCTCATATATAGCACAATTAAGATTTATAGACATGGCGATGAAGACATAGTTAGTCAAAATCAGTATATGAGAAATAGCCCAACTTGCAAGGGATACATACCGGAAAGTACGTGTAGTAGCTCAGTAACAGGTGGCATATCAAATACGCCATACCGGCGTCTTAACCACTTCCCGACCGCCTAACGCACAACTGCGTTCTCGCGGCGGTCGGGCTGTTCTGGGGCGCCGCAGATCTGCGTCATCTCGCGAGACGCGAGATTTCCTGTGAACGCGCGCGCACGCGCGCGCGCGTTCACAGTAGCGGGCGTCTCAGGAGTTTAACTACAGCCTGCCAGCGATGATCCATCGCTGGCAGGCTGTAGATGCGATATAAATCGCATCAAACAAGTATATCAGACGCTGTTTTGTGAACAGCGTCTGATATACCTGCTACCTGGTCCTCTGGTGGTCCCATTTGCTGGGATCGACCACCAGAGGACCAGGTAACTATGTAAAGTTGCACCAAACACTACACTAACCCCCCACCCCCTCACCTATTAACCCCTTGTTAACCCCTTGATCACCCCATCTAGACCCCTGATCACCCCCTGTCATTGATCACACCCCTTGTAAGGCTCCATTCAGACGTCCAAATGTGTTTTGCGGATCCGTGGATTCACGGATCCGCGGATCAGATCCGCGGATCTGCGGATCCACAGATCCTCAAAACACGGACACCGGCAATGTGCTTTCCGCATTTTGCAGATCCGCACATTGCCAGAACTATATAGAAAATGCTTTTTCTTGTCCGCAATTGCGGACAAAAATAGGACATGTTCTATATTTTTGCGGAACGGAAGTGCAGACCCGGAGCGCGGATCCGTAATTCCGGATCCGAGCGGGACAAAGTCTGTCCCCATAGAAATGAATGGGTCCGCAATTCCGTTCCGCAAACAGAATTGCGGACGTGTGAATGGGGCATAAGGGTCCCTTATCACCGCCAGTTAGTTAGCTACTTGTTAGGTAGCTAGCGCCCAGCCCACCGCACCGCAGTCACTGATTTTGGCAGAGATTTTTTCATCCACATTGATTGATGCGAATGAATAAATCTGTGCCGTTCATTTTTTTTTTTTTCAGCGCAGCGGCTGAACGGAAAAAATCTCATTACCCGTATGGTCAATATACGGAGAATCGCAGAAACTCCTAATGCTGGCCATACGTGTAATGACTGCGGAGACCCTCAAATCCCAGGGCAGTACAAACACCTCACATGTGACCCCATTTTAGAAAGAAGACACCCCAAGGTATTCCGTGAGGGATATGGCGTGTTCATGTAAAATTTTATTTTTGTCACAAGTTAGTGGAATATGAGACTTTGTAAAAATAAAAATAAAAATCAATTTCCTCTAACTTGTGCCAAAAATTTTTTTTCTGTGAACTCGCCATGCCCCTCACGGAATACCTGGGGTGTCTTCTATCCACAATGGGGTCACTTGTGGGGTATTTATACTGCCCTGGCATTTTAGGGTCCTAAAGCGTGAGAATCCAAATGCGTAAAAATGCCCTGTGAAATCCTAAAGGTACTCATTGGTTTTAGGGCCCTTTGCGCATCTTGGCTGCAAAAAGTGGCACACATGTGGTATCGCCGTACTCAGGAGAAGTAGGGCAATGTGTTTTGGGGTGTATTTTTATATATACCCATGCTGCGTGTGAGAAATATCTCTGCAAATGACAACTTTTACATTTTTTATTCAAAGTTGTCAATTTACAGAGATATTTCTCTCACACAGTATGGGTATATGTAAAAATACACCCCAAAACACATTGCCCTACTTCTCCTGAGTACGGCGATACCACATGTGTGACACTTTTGCAGCCAAGATGCGCAAAGGGCCCAAATTCCAATGAGTAACTTTTAGGAGGGCATTTTTACGCATTTTCTTCTCACGCTTTAGGACCCCTAAAATGCCAGGACAGTATAAATACCCCACATGTGACCCCATTTTGGAAGAAGACACCCCAAGGTATTCGCTGAGGGGCATAGTGAGTCCATGAAAAATTTAACTTTTTGTCAAAAGTTAGCGGAAAGGGAGACTTTGTGAGAAAAACTATAAAAAATCAATTTCCACTAACTTGTGCCAAAAAATTTTTCTATCAACTCGCCATGCCCCTCATGGAATACCTTGGGCTGTCTTCTTTCCAAAATGGGGTCACATGTGGGGTATTTATACTGCCCTGGCATTTTAGGGGCCCTAAAGTGCGAGAAGAAAAATGCGTAAAAATGCCCTCCTAAAAGGTACTCATTGGAATTTGGGCCCCTTTGTGCATCTTGGCTGCAAAAAGTGTCACTTATGTGGTATCGCCGTACTCAGGACAAGTAGGGCAATGTGTTTTAGGGTGTATTTTTACATATACCCATGCTGGGTGAGAGAAATATCTCTGTAAATTGACAACTTTGAATAAAAAAATTTAAAAAGTTGTCATTTACAGAGATATTTCTCTCACCCAGCATGGGAATATATAAAAATACACCCCAAAACACATTGCCCTACTTCTCCTGAGTACGGTGATACCACATGTGTGACACTTTTTGCAGCCAAGATGCGCAAAGGGCCCTAATTCCAATGAGTACCTTTAAGATTTCACAGGGCATTGTTACGCATTTGGATTCTCACGCTTTAGGTTCCCTAGAATGCCAGGGCAGTATAAATACCCCACAAGTGACCCCATTGTGGAAAGAAGACACCCCAAGGTATTCTGTGAGGGGCATGGCGAGTTCACAGAAATTTTTCTTTGGCACAAGTTAGCGGAAATTGATATATTTTTTTTTTTTATTTTGTTTTTACAAAGTCTCATATTCCACTAACTTGTGACAAAAATAACATTTTACATGAACTCACCATACCCCTCACGGAATACCTTGAGTGTCTTCTTTCTAAAATGGGGTCACATGTGAGGTATTTATACTGCCCTGGCATTTTAGGGGCCCCTAAAGCGTGAGAAGAAGTCTGGAATCCAAATGCGTAAAAATGCCCTGTGAAATACTAAAGGTACTCATTGGTTTTAGGGCCCCTTTGCACCCAGGCTGCAAAAAGTTCCACACATGTGGTATCCCGTACTCAGGAGAAGTAGCGCAATGTGTTTTGGGGTGTATTTTTATATATACACATGCTGGGTGTGAGAAATATCTCTGTAAATGACAACTTTTTAATTTTTTTATACAAAGTTGTCAGTTTACAGAGATATTTCTCTCACCCAACATGGGTATATGTAAAAATACACCCCAAAACACATTGCCCTACTTCTCCTGAGTACGGCGATACCACATGAGTGACACTTTTTGCAGCCTGGGTGCACAAAGGGCCCAAATTCCAACGAGTACCTTTAGGTTTTACATGGCTGCTCACAATTTAGCCCGCCCAAAATGCCAGAACAGTAAACACACCCCACAAATGACCCCATTTCGGAAAGTAGACACCCCAAGGTATTCACAGAGGGGCATAGTGAGCCCGTCTGAGATTTTATTTTTTTGCCAGAAGTTAGCAGAAATGGAAACTTTATTATATATTTTTTTCCTCAGAAAGTGTCATTTTCCGCTAACTTGTGAAAAAAATGAAATCATACATGAACTCACCATGCCCCTCCGTGAATACTTTGGGGTGTCTTCTATCTAAAATGGTGTGATTTGGGGGTATTTATACTTTCCTGGCATTCTAGCACCTGAAGAAACATGACAGGTGCTCAGAAAGTCAGAGCTGCTTCAAAATGCCGAAATTCACTTTTTTGCACCATGGTTTGTAAACGCTATAACTTTTACCCAAACCAATAAATATACACTTATTGGATTTTTTTATCAAAGACATGTAGAACAATAAATTTAGAGAAAAATTTACATACAAATGTAGTTTTTTTTGAAAAATTTTACAACAGAAAGTGAAAAATGACATTTTTTTGCAAAAATGTCGTTAAATTTTTATTAATAGCAAAAAAAGTAAAAATGTCAGCAACAATGAAATACCACCAAATGAAAGCTCTATTAGTGAGAAGAAAAGGAGGTAAAATTCATTTGGGTGGTAAGTTGCATGACGGAGCAATAAACGGTGAAAGTAGTGTAGTGCGGAATTGTAAAAAGTGGCCTGGTCATTAAGGGTGTTTAAGCTAGGGGGGCTGAAGTGGTTAAATAGCGCGCCTAGAGCTTACTTCCGGTTCGCGGCCGGGGCCGGAAGTGCGTCACGGACATGCGCACTTCTCCAGCTGAGGCCAAACAAAGCAGGGCAAATAGAGATATAGGTTATCATGTGACCATAGGACAATGCGATTGCGCACACACACCGGACAGCAGTGTATCATTCTAACAAATCACGGGCTATGGGTCCACAGTATTAATAGCGATTAAGTCCTGGATTAAATTAATGTCCTACACACACTAGGCCACATCTCTAGATGTTACAATAATAGATATGTATATTAAAGATAAAATTAGAAGATGCAAGGTGTAATAGAAAAGGGAACATAATCAAGAAAACCGATATATATGTGTATACATAAAGATGCATTAGACATGATAGTACATCACATATGGATAAATATGGCCCTAATCTAATCACATCATCAGATCTATATAATAATGGATAAATTAATATAAACCCATAAAGAAAAAGAAAAAATGGAGGAGGGGGAAGGGAGGAGGGGGGTTGGTTAAACCCAGGGCTGGGACAAGGTCCACCACCAACAGAGGCTGAGCTGCCCAAGTGCGGGCCCCCCCCCCCCCCTCCAACTTGTGGATGACACTGCTATGGGGGATCTGTGATGAATGATACTGTTATTGGGGAATCTGTGGATGACACATTTGTGTCATCCACAGATCCCCCCTCCCCATAACAGGGTCCATGTAGGAATGACCCCCAATACAAGGGGTGAGGCTGTGGGGTTGTATCTGCTTTTTTGATGCCAGCGGGGCCCGTGCAGTGACTGTATTCTACTACACCCCCCATCCCCCCGCTCACTGTATATAATCTTAACTATATAACTGTAGTGATTTACTACAGTTATATAGTTAATAAGATTATATCCAGTGAGCGGGGGGATGGGGGGTGTAGTAGAATACAGTCACTGCACGGACCCTGCTGTCATTATGAAATAGCATATGTGACCCCCACCTCTTTTATTGGTGGCCATTCAGTAAATTAACCCTGTTTTGGGGGGGAGGGGGGGTGTCTGTGGGACAAATATGTGTCATCCACAGATTCTCCCCATAACAGGGTTCATTTAGTGAATGACCACCCAAATTGTGGTGACCCAATACATGGGAGTTGCATCTGCAGAGCTTTTGAATAATGCCACCCCACACTGTAGTGTCCCCCACACAGTAGTGTCCCCCACACTGTAGTGTCCCCCACACAGTAATGTCCCCCACACTGTAATGTCCCCCACACAGTAATGTCCCCCACACTGCCCCCCGCACAGTAATGTCCGCCACACTGCCCCCCACACAGTAATGTCCGCCACACTGCCCCCCACACAGTAATGTCCGCCACACTGCCCCCACACAGTAATGTCCGCCACACTGCCCCCCACACAGTAATGTCCGCCACACTGCCCCCACACAGTAATGTCCGCCACACTGCCCCCACACAGTAATGTCCGCCACACTGCCCCCACACAGTAATGTCCGCCACACTGCCCCCGCACAGTAATGTCCGCCACACAGCCCCCCACACAGTAATGTCCGCCACACTGCCCCCGCACAGTAATGTCCGCCACACTGCCCCCTGCACAGTAATGTCCGCCACACTGCCCCCACACAGTAATGTCCCCACACCCCCTCAACCACACAGCAGTGCCCCCACATAGTAATTTGTCAGCCCCCCTCCCTCTTGTCATTCTCCCCCTTCTTGTCATGCTTTTTCTGCCCCCTGTCATTCTCCCCCATCTTTTCATGCTCTTTATACCCCCCATGTTGTCATGCTCTTTCTGCCCCCCATGTTGTCACAGACTTAATGAAAGGGGGCCCGGCATTTCACTGTACTTAATGCCGGGCCCCGTCAGAGCGCTCCTCTCACCTCCATTATGGTCACTTCTCCAGGCTTCCAGGATCAGGCCCCAGCACTGCCTCACATTAAGCAGGTAGGCGGAGCCTAACGGAGGTCCGTTAGGCTCCGCCCACCTGCTTACTCTGTTTCTAGTTAGAGCCTGAGGCAGCGGGGCCTGATGCTGGGGGCCTGAAGCAGCATAATGGAGGTGAGAGGAGCGCTCTAACGGGGCCCGGCTCAGGGAATGACAGGAGGGAGCGCTGAGCGGTTCCCCCCTGTCAGTCCCTCTCCCTCTCGCCGGCCCCTGCCTGCGCCCTGAGGCTGGAGCGCCCTGAGGCTGGAGCCTCCCCAGCCTCTGTGTCGGCCCGGCCCTGGTTAAACCAAAGATACAATTATGCCAGGTCTCATCTCAGGGCACAAATAAATATCTAGAATGATAGGTCAAAATCTCTGTTCAAACCTAATGGGTGTAATGTTTTTAATTCGTGAATCCAGAAGGCCTCGCGTCTTCTTAGAAGTAATTTGCGATCACCACCTCGGCGAGGTACGGGAATGTGTTCCAGAATTTGAAACCGCAGTTGACTGATTTGATGTTTCATATGCACAAAGTGTTGGGGAATTGGAAGCTCAATTTTGCCACATCGTATATCAGATTTATGTTTGCATATGCGGTCTCGCACACACTGGGAGGTCTCCCCAATGTATGCGAGACCGCATGGGCATTTAATGAGATAAACAGCAAACGCTGTAAGGCAGGTGAAGTAACCCCGTATCTGGTAATTTTTTCCAGAATGCGGATGTGTGAATGTGGGGCCCTTCTTTACATGTGTGCATTGTGCACAGTTCAAACAAGGAAAGGTGCCATATTTGGTTTTAGCCAGAGTAGTCTGGAAAATACTAGGCCTAGTCGGACCAATGTCGGCACGGACCAAGGAGTCCCTGATATTTTTCGTACGTCTGTAACACATTCGTAAAGGTGAAGTAAATTCAGAAATCGATGGATACGATTTAGCCAACAGTGGCCAATGTTTTTGTATGATGTGCCGTAAGCGTGGAACAAACGGATGATATGTCATCACCAATGGAATCCGTACGGGATCGGTCCTTGGTTCCTTGGGGCGACATTGGTCAGAATAGGCCAATTCGGTATCAAGTAGTGTACGTGGATAACCCCTAGATTCAAACTTAGAGGCCATTTCCGCCAGACGTTGCTGTTTACGTCCAGGATCGCTGACAATTCTAGATACACGTGAAAATTGTGATCGTGGTAGCGAAGTTTTAGTGTGCCTGGGGTGACTACTGGAGAATAATAGCAGTGTATTTCTATCAGTGGGTTTAGAATACAAGTCAACAGACAAACTACCATCAGTACTCCTAGACACGGTAGTGTCAAGGAAGTTGATGGAGTTAGTGTCTACATGAGCAGTAAACTGAAGACCTACTACCATCGTGTTGAGCTCTCTAAAAAAGTTGTCAAAAGATGCACGATCCCCATGCCAAATGCAGAATATGTCGTCGATGTATCGACGCCATATTATGATATGTGATAAATATAGGGGGTGTGAATATACATAGTCCTGTTCAAAACGGTCCATGAAGACATTGGCATAGGGCGGGGCCACATTCGCCCCCATTGCGGTCCCCTTCCGCTGCAAATAGAAATTGTCGCCAAACATAAAAAAGTTCTTTTCCAACACGATGCGTAGTAGGTCTATACAGAATTGTTGTTGATCCACTGACAGTGAGCTATCTCTAAGTAATGTACGGACAGACTGTACACCATCCTCATGGGTAATGGAGGTGTACAGGCTGCTCACATCAAGAGTAACAAGGAGAGTATCGATAGGGAGAATATCCAAAGATCTAATCAGTTCTAAAAAATGTGAAGTGTCGAGAAGAAAAGACCTAGTACAACGCACAAATGGTGTCAAAATCTTTTCCAGATAGATTGATATGGGTGACAAAAGTGACTCAGAAGAGGCCACTATTGGACGACCAGGAGGATGTTGTAAGTCTTTATGTATTTTTGGCAACACATAGAACACTGGTATGATAGGATTTTTATTACTCAAAAAGGTATAGGTGGCTTTGTCAATAGTACCTTGTGTCAAATGTTGTTGCAAAAAATTATCAATCTCCCTCTGTATCTGAAAGGATGGATTTGAGGATAATAATACATATGTTTCTTGATCTGATAGTTGGCGTAAAATTTCAGCTTTATAGAAGGTAGTATCCATCACGACAATGGCTCCGCCTTTATCGGCCGGTTTTATTGTAATCGTTTTATCGTCTCTAAGAGTTTTTAAAGCACTCTGTTCAGGAAGTGTCAAATTTGCACGTGATGGATAGTGACCCCTCTTGTAAGCTTCCATTTCACCTTGTATTTCCCTATTAATAATATCAATGTAGGCCTCTACACCATGATACGTTTTTGGAGGTGAAAATTCACTCTTATTACGCAAACCCAATGTTGCAATAGAAAGAGGAGAATGACATATCTCAACCTGTCTATCAGTAGTCACAGTCTGTGCAAAGTGAGCCTTGAGACGTAAGGTTCTGAAAAATCTATACAGATCCTGGGTTACCCCAAATGTATGTAGAGAGTCCGTGGGGCAAAAGGATAAACCCCTTGCTAACACCGAAAGTTCTGTTGGTGAAAGAGATCTTGAAGAAATATTGACTATCAAGTCCGTACCTGTGATCGGGTCGTCATGTTGGTTGGTTCTTGAGGCTCTTGAGCCTCTCCCCCTTCGTATTCGTGTGTTCTTCTGCGTTGGCGGGATCCCCTCCCGCGAAAAAAACGCTGTGGGCGATGGCGAGTAGATCTCTCGCTCCCAGAGGAGGATGAGGCATAGTCCCCATAGGATCGATATCCCAAATTCTCGAAGGTCTGCCATTGCCAACGGTATACCTTTTTTAACTGATAATCTTCGGTGTCACGTAGATACTTAGCTCTCTTAGTACGTTCTATATATTTTTTGTGGTCATCCAATATTTTCTCTGTTTTCTTCTTAAGTTCAGTCCACTCCTGTATAGGGAGGGTTGAAGTCAGCTGCGTTTCAATTGCTGTAAGTTTTTCACGGCTCTCTATAATGGATTGCTGAAGATATTCAATGCTGAGTACAATAATGTCGAGCGAACACTTATTGAGAATGGTCTCAAATTTATCACAATACTCCTTATTATTAGGAAATAGATTCGGACGGAGGTTTACTCTCAGGCCTCTTGGAATACGGCCACTCCTATAGTACTCTGCCAAGGTGGTGCAATGTAATTCAGATGAAATCACCTTTTTTGACTCGCGTTCCCAATCACGAGATCTGAATTCACTGTGTGGTATCTGTAGGAATTCACTTGATGACCTGACCCGAGAGACTATATCATCTGCAGTAGAAACATCATACGAAAATGTTGTCGCTGACATGGGTGGGTGCTCAAGCTCAAAGAGCAATAATATTCATAAACAATAATGGCTGGCACTCCTCCTATTGGTGGTGCTCTGTGTTGTGGGAGTATCCCAAATTATATAAGATAAAGAGACACGGCACTCTTGCGACAGTTGTGATGCACTGTAACTTGTTTATTCAGCCACCATATGTAGCCATATAGAAAAGGCCAACGTTTCGGTCTTAACCAAGACCTTCCTCAGGGCCTGAAGACAATAAATATATACAGAATTCAAATAATATACATAATCAATGGTGGTATTATAGACAATATAATTAGCTATCGATACTCTCCTTGTTACTCTTGATGTGAGCAGCCTGTACACCTCCATTACCCATGAGGATGGTGTACAGTCTGTCCGTACATTACTTAGAGATAGCTCACTGTCAGTGGATCAACAACAATTCTGTATAGACCTACTACGCATCGTGTTGGAAAATAACTTTTTTATGTTTGGCGACAATTTCTATTTGCAGCGGAAGGGGACCGCAATGGGGGCGAATGTGGCCCCGCCCTATGCCAATGTCTTCATGGACCGTTTTGAACAGGACTATGTATATTCACACCCCCTATATTTATCACATATCATAATATGGCGTCGATACATCGACGACATATTCTGCATTTGGCATGGGGATCGTGCATCTTTTGACAACTTTTTTAGAGAGCTCAACACGATGGTAGTAGGTCTTCAGTTTACTGCTCATGTAGACACTAACTCCATCAACTTCCTTGACACTACCGTGTCTAGGAGTACTGATGGTAGTTTGTCTGTTGACTTGTATTCTAAACCCACTGATAGAAATACACTGCTATTATTCTCCAGTAGTCACCCCAGGCACACTAAAACTTCGCTACCACGATCACAATTTTCACGTGTATCTAGAATTGTCAGCGATCCTGGACGTAAACAGCAACGTCTGGCGGAAATGGCCTCTAAGTTTGAATCTAGGGGTTATCCACGTACACTACTTGATACCGAATTGGCCTATTCTGACCAATGTCGCCCCAAGGAACCAAGGACCGATCCCGTCACGGATTCCATTGGTGATGACATATCATCCGCTTGTTCCACGCTTACGGCACATCATACAAAAACATTGGCCACTGTTGGCTAAATCGTATCCATCGATTTCTGAATTTACTTCACCTTTACGAATGTGTTACAGACGTACGAAAAATATCAGGGACTCCTTGGTCCGTGCCGACATTGGTCCGACTAGGCCTAGTATTTTCCAGACTACTCTGGCTAAAACCAAATATGGCACCTTTCCTTGTTTGAACTGTGCACAATGCACACATGTAAAGAAGGGCCCCACATTCACACATCCGCATTCTGGAAAAAATTACCAGATACGGGGTTACTTCACCTGCCTTACAGCGTTTGCTGTTTATCTCATTAAATGCCCATGCGGTCTCGCATACATTGGGGAGACCTCCCAGTGTGTGCGAGACCGCATATGCAAACATAAATCTGATATACGATGTGGCAAAATTGAGCTTCCAATTCCCCAACACTTTGTGCATATGAAACATCAAATCAGTCAACTGCGGTTTCAAATTCTGGAACACATTCCCGTACCTCGCCGAGGTGGTGATCGCAAATTACTTCTAAGAAGACGCGAGGCCTTCTGGATTCACGAATTAAAAACATTACACCCATTAGGTTTGAACAGAGATTTTGACCTATCATTCTAGATATTTACTTGTGCCCTGAGATGAGACCTGGCATAATTGTATCTTTGGTTTAACCAACCCCCCTCCTCCCTTCCCCCTCCTCCATTTTTTCTTTTTCTTTATGGGTTTATATTAATTTATCCATTATTATATAGATCTGATGATGTGATTAGATTAGGGCCATATTTATCCATATGTGATGTACTATCATGTCTAATGCATCTTTATGTATACACATATATATCGGTTTTCTTGATTATGTTCCCTTTTCTATTACACCTTGCATCTTCTAATTTTATCTTTAATATACATATCTATTATTGTAACATCTAGAGATGTGGCCTAGTGTGTGTAGGACATTAATTTAATCCAGGACTTAATCGCTATTAATACTGTGGACCCATAGCCCGTGATTTGTTAGAATGATACACTGCTGTCCGGTGTGTGTGCGCAATCGCATTGTCCTATGGTCACATGATAACCTATATCTCTATTTGCCCTGCTTTGTTTGGCCTCAGCTGGAGAAGTGCGCATGTCCGTGACGCACTTCCGGCCCCGGCCGCAAACCGGAAGTAAGCTCTAGGCGCGCTATTTATGACGCCGGTATGGCGTATTTGATATGCCACCTGTTACTGAGCTACTACACGTACTTTCCGGTATGTATCCCTTGCAAGTTGGGCTATTTCTCATATACTGATTTTGACTAACTATGTCTTCATCGCCATGTCTATAAATCTTAATTGTGCTATATATGAGCTATAGGACCTAGCTATATCTCTAGATGAGTGTTTAATATGCCCTGATAGGTCTGCTTTACGTTATTGTGTTACAAATGTGAATCTCTGCCAATTGACTATATCAATGTGAAGCGTATCATTACTAATCTTGAGCTGACCTTTATGGCTCTAACACTAGAGTTAGATAATATAGCTAATTATATTGTCTATAATACCACCATTGATTATGTATATTATTTGAATTCTGTATATATTTATTGTCTTCAGGCCCTGAGGAAGGTCTTGGTTAAGACCGAAACGTTGGCCTTTTCTATATGGCTACATATGGTGGCTGAATAAACAAGTTACAGTGCATCACAACTGTCGCAAGAGTGCCGCGTTTGTAAGTAATGACGCACCCTGCCGTGCTGAATACACGTTCAGACAAAACGCTGGCCGCCGGGCAGGCCAGCACCTCCAAGGCATAAAATGCTAACTCTGGCCACGTGGACAATTTGGAGACCCAGAAGTTGAATGGGGCCGAACCATCAGTCAGTACGTGGAGGGGTGTGCAGACGTACTGTTCAACCATATTAGTGAAATGCTGCCTCCTGCTAACACGTTCCGTATCAGGTGGTGGTGCAGTTAGCTGTGGCGTGGGGACAAAACTTTTCCACATTTCTGCCATGCTAACCATGCCCTCAGAGGAGCTGGCCGTGACACTACTGCGTTGGCGACCTCTTGCTCCTCCTCTGCCTTCGCCTTGGGCTTCCACCTGTTCCCCTGTGACATTTGGGAATGCTCTCAGGAGCGCATCTATCAGCGTGCTCTTCTACTCGCGCATCTTCCTATCACGCTCCAGTGCAGGAAGTAAGGTGGGCACATTGTCTTTGTACCGGAGATCCAGCTGGATGGCAACCCAGTAGTACACACACGTTAAAATGTGGGTAACACTGCTGTCGTTGCGCAGGCACTGCAGCATGTAGTCGCTCATGTGTGCCAGGCTCCCCAGAGGTAAGGACAAGCTGTCCTCTGTGGGAGGCGTATCGTCATCGTCCTCCGTATCCCCCCAGCCATGCACCAGTGTCGGGTGCCACCCTGCTGTGAACCTGCTTCATCCTCATCCTC
Source organism: Bufotes viridis (assembly GCA_033119425.1). Lineage (NCBI taxonomy): Eukaryota > Metazoa > Chordata > Amphibia > Anura > Bufonidae > Bufotes > Bufotes viridis. The sequence goes on along the minus strand of CM065597.1, from coordinate 117,407,348 downwards.
CTCCACCTCCTCCTCATCCTCCTCGTCCTCCAGTACTGGGCCCTGGCTGGCCACATTTGTACCTGGCCTCTGCTGTTGCAATAAACCTCCCTCTGAGCCACTTCTAACAGACTGGCCAGAAAGTGCTAAAAATGACCCCTCATCCTCCTCCTGGGCAACCTCCTCTTCCATCATCGCCCTAAGCGTTTTCTCAAGGAGACATAGAAGTGGTATTGTAACGCTGATAACGGTGTCATCGCCACTGGCCATGTTGGTGGAGTACTCGAAACAGCACAATAGGGTACACAGGTCTCGCATGGAGGCCAAATCATTGGGGGTGAAGTGGTGCTGTTCCGCAGTGAGACTGATGCGTGCGTGCTGCAGCTGAAGCTCCACTATGGCCTGCTGCTGCTCGCACAGTCTCTCCAGTATGTGCAAGGTGGAGTTCCACCTGGTGGGCACGTCGCATATGAGGCAGTGAGCGGGAAGGCCGAAGTTCCCGCTGTAGCGCAGACAGGCGAGCAGCGGCAGGATGTGAACGCCGGAAGCGCGCACAGACGGCCCGCACTTTATGCAGCAGCTCTGACATGTCGGGGTAATTGTGAATGAACTTCTGCACCACCAAATTCAGCACATGCGCCAGGCAAGGGATCATTGATTTATGGTATTGCTATTTTGGCAATTGAATTTCACCCCAGAACAAAATATATCCTTTGCCGGACACTATTATAGTTTGCCAGCCAGAGCTGAAACTACTGATTTATGGTATTGCTATTTTGGCAATTTAATTTCACCCCAGAAAAAAATATATCCTTTGCAGGACACTATGAAACTTGGCCAGCCAGAGCTGAAACCACTGATTTACGGTATTGCTATTTTGGCAATTGAATTTCACCCCAGAACAAAATATATCCTTTGCCGGACACTATTATAGTTTGCCAGCCAGAGCTGAAACCACTGATTTATGGTATTGCTATTTTGGCAATTGAATTTCACCCCAGAACAAAATATACCCTGTTACGGACAGATTTAAACTAGGCCTGCAACAGCTGGAACAACAGATTCAGGGTATTGCTATTTTGTCAATTGAATTTCACCCCAGAACAAAATATATGATTTGCAGGACACTATGAAACTTGGCCAGCCACAGCTGAAACCACTGATTAATGGTATTGCTATTTTGGAAATCGAATTTCACCCCAGAACAAAATATATGTTTTGGCGGACACTATTATAGTTTGCCAGCCAGAGCTGAAACCATTGATTTATGGTATTGCTATTTTGTCAATTGAATTTCACCCCAGAACAAAATATATGATTTGCAGGACACTATGAAACTTGGCCAGCCACAGCTGAAACCACTGATTTATGGTATTGCTATTTTGGCAATTGAATTTCACCCCAGAACAAAATATATGTTTTGGCGGACACTATTATAGTTTGCCAGCCAGAGCTGAAACCACTGATTTATGGTATTGCTATTTTGGCAATTGACTTTCACCCCAGAACAAAATATACCCTGTTACGGACAGATTTAAACTAGGCCTGCAACAGCTGGAACAACAGATTCAGGGTATTGCTATTTTGTCAATTGAATTTCACCCCAGAACAAAATATATGATTTGCAGGACACTATGAAACTTAGCCAGCCACAGCTGAAACCACTGATTTATGGTATTGCTATTTTGGCAATCGAATTTCTCCCCAGAACAAAATATATGTTTTGGCGGACACTATTATAGTTTGCCAGCCAGAGCTGAAACCATTGATTTATGGTATTGCTATTTTGTCAATTGAATTTCACCCCAGAACAAAATATATGATTTGCAGGACACTATGAAACTTGGCCAGCCACAGCTGAAACCACTGATTTATGGTATTGCTATTTTGGCAATCGAATTATACTCCAGAACAAAATTTATGTTTTGGCGGACACTATTATAGTTTGCCAGCCAGAGCTGAAACCATTGATTTATGGTATTGCTATTTTGGCAATTGAATTTCACCCCAGAACAAAATATATCCTTTGCAGAACACTATGAAACTTGGCCAGCCACAGCTGAAACCACTGATTTATGGTATTGCTATTTTGGCAATTGAATTTCACCCCAGAACAAAATATATGTTTTGGCGGAAACTATTATAGTTTGCCAGCCAGAGCTGAAACGACTGATTTATGGTATTGCTATTTTGGCAATTGAATTTCACCCCAGAACAAAATATATCCTTTGCAGAACAATATGAAACTTGGCCAGCCACAGCTGAAACCACTGATTTATGGTATTGCTATTTTGGCAATTGAATTTCACCCCAGAACAAAATATATGTTTTGGCGGAAACTATTATAGTTTGCCAGCCAGAGCTGAAACCACTGATTTATGGTATTGCTATTTTGGCAATTGAATTTCACCCCAGAACAAAATATACCCTGTTACGGACAGATTTAAACTAGGCCTGCAACAGCTGGAACAACAGATTCAGGGTATTGCTATTTTGGCAATTTAATTTCACCCCAGAACAAAATATATGATTTGCAGGACACTATGAAACTTAGCCAGCCACAGCTGAAACCACTGATTAATGGTATTGCTATTTGGCAATCGAATTTCACCCCAGAACAAAATATATGTTTTGGCGGACACTATTATAGTTTGCCAGCCAGAGCTGAAACCATTGATTTATGGTATTGCTATTTTGGCAATTGAATTTCACCCCAGAACAAAATATATACTTTGCAGAACACTATGAAACTTGGCCAGCCACAGCTGAAACCACTGATTTATGGTATTGCTATTTTGGCAATTGAATTTCACCCCAGAACAAAATATATGTTTTGGCGGACACTATTATAGTTTGCCAGCCAGAGCTGAAACCACTGATTTATGGTATTGCTATTTTGGCAATTGACTTTCACCCCAGAACAAAATATACCCTGTTACGGACAGATTTAAACTAGGCCTGCAACAGCTGGAACACCAGATTCAGGGTATTGCTATTTTGGCAATTGAATTTCCCCCCAGAACAAAATATATGATTTGCAGGATACTATGAAACTTGGCCAGCCACAGCTGAAACCACTGATTTATGGTATTGCTATTTTGGCAATTGAATTTCACCCCAGAACAAAATATATGATTTGCAGGACACTATGAAACTTGGCCAGCCACAGCTGAAACCACTGATTAATGGTATTGCTATTTTGGCAATTGAATTTCACCCCAGAACAAAATATATGTTTTGGCGGACACTATTATAGTTTGCCAGCCAGAGCTGAAACCATTGATTTATGGTATTGCTATTTTGGCAATTGAATTTCACCCCAGAACAAAATATATGATTTGCAGGACACTATGAAACTTGGCCAGCCACAGCTGAAACCACTGATTTATGGTATTGCTATTTTGGCAATTGAATTTCACCCCAGAACAAAATATATGTTTTGGCGGACACTATTATAGTTTGCCAGCCAGAGCTGAAACCACTGATTTATGGTATTGCTATTTTGGCAATTGAATTTCACCCCAGAACAAAATATATCCTTTGCAGGACACTATGAAACTTGACCAGCCAGAGCTGAAACCACTGATTTATGGTCTTGCTATTTTGGCAATTGAATTTTACCCCAGAACAAAATATATCCTTTACAGGACACTATGAAACTTGGCCAGCCACAGCTGAAACCACAGATTTATGGTACTGCTATTTTGGCAATTGAATTTCACCCTAGAACAAAATATATGTTTTGGCGGACACTATTATAGTTTGCCAGCCAGTGCTGGGACACCAGATTTAGGGGATTGCTATTTTGGCAGTTGAATTTCACCCCAGAACAAAATATATGTTTTGGCGGACACTATTATAGTTTGCCAGCCAGAGCTGAAACCACTGATTTATGGTATTGCTATTTTGGCAATTGAATTTCACCCCAGAACACAATATACCCTGTTATGGACAGAATTGAACTAGGTCTGGAACACCAGATTCAGGGTATTGCTATTTTGGCAATTGAATTTCACCCCAGAACAAAATATATGATTTGCAGGACACTATGAAACTTGGCCAGCCACAGCTGAAACCACTGATTTATGGTATTGCTATTTTGGCAATTGAATTTCACCCCAGAACAAAATATATGATTTGCAGGACACTATGAAACTTGGCCAGCCACAGCTGAAACCACTGATTTATGGTATTGATATTTTGGCAATTGAATTTCACCCCAGAACAAAATATATCCTTTGCCGGACACTATTATAGTTTGCCAGCCAGAGCTGAAACCACTGATTTATGGTATTGCTATTTTGGCAATTGAATTTCACCCCAGAACAAAATATACCCTGTTACGGACAGATTTAAACTAGGCCTGCAACAGCTGGAACAACAGATTCAGGGTATTGCTATTTTGGCAATTGAATTTCACCCCAGAACAAAATATATGATTTGCAGGACACTATGAAACTTGGCCAGCCACAGCTGAAACCACTGATTAATGGTATTGCTATTTGGCAATCGAATTTCACCCCAGAACAAAATATATGTTTTGGCGGACACTATTATAGTTTGCCAGCCAGAGCTGAAACCATTGATTTATGGTATTGCTATTTTGGCAATTGAATTTCACCCCAGAACAAAATATATCCTTTGCAGGACACTATGAAACTTGGCCAGCCAGAGCTGAAACCACTGATTTATGGTCTTGCTATTTTGGCAATTGAATTTCATCCCAGAACAAAATATATGTTTTGGCGGACACTATTATAGTTTGCCAGCCAGAGCTGAAACCACTGATTTATGGTATTGCTATTTTGGCAATTGAATTTCACCACAGAACAAAATGTATCCTTTGCAGGACACTATGAAACTTGGCCAGCCACAGCTGAAACCACTGATTTTTGGTATTGCTATTTTGGCAATAGAATTTCACCCCAGAACAAAAGATATGTTTTGTCGGACACTATTATAGTTTGCTAGCCAGTGCTTGGACACCAGATTTAGGGGATTGCTATTTTGACAATTGAATTTCACCACAGAAATTAATCTATCCTTTGCCAAACAGTAGACAGTATTATACTTGGCTAGCCAAAGCTGGAACACCAGATTTAGGGGATTGGTATTTTGGCAATTGTATTTAACCCCTTAATAAAATATAGAAATTGCTATCCTGAGTTTCTAGGGGTGACAATTAGCACAGCCAAGCCCCTGATGTAGGATATAGCAAAAAAAAAAAAAAACTAGTATTGATGGATTGATGGACTTGGTGGCAGCTTGTTCTGGTGCACCACAAGTCACAAAATAGCCGCCGATCACCCAGAAAATAAGTGACAGAAAAACGCTCTGTGCAGCCTAAAAACCAGTGAGCAAGTAACTAGCAGAAGTTCAATCATTCACATCTGTAGATCGATCACTGCATTAGGTGCTTTTGCTGACTTTTCCCTGCCTAATCTTGCCCTCACAGCAGCTGCGCCCTCTCCCTACACTTATCAGAGCAGTGTGACGTGCGGCGCTACGTGACTCCAGCTTAAATAGAGGCTGGATCACATGCTGCACTTGGCCAATCACATCCATGCCATTAGTAGGCATGGCTGTGATGGGCTCTTAGGGCAAGAAGTAAAACAATAGCTGATTGGCTGCTGTGCAGCCCTTCAGAAAGCAGGAAGAAATCGACAAACTTTTTTGAAAATGTTCGGGTCCAGGTCCATGTCCCGAACACCCCAAAATTCGATACGAACCCGAACTATGCTCGAACTGTTCGCTCAACACTATTTCCAGCCTTTAAATACTGCAATTGTGAATTTTGGTGACAAAAGCTGTGTTCTAGGTCCCCAAACCAGTTGTGCATACAGCGTATAAATACCTATGTTTAATTTCCAGTAATTAAATACTGCATTTGTGTGTTTTAGTGAAAAAAACCATGTTGTGGGTCAACAAAGCAGATGTTCATACAGCGTATAAATACCTACGTTTAATTTCCAGCAGTTAAATTCTGCATTTGTGTGTTTTAGTGAAAAAAGCCGTGTTGTGGGTCCACAAAGCAGCTGTGCATACAGCGTACAAATACCAATTTTAAATTGCAGCACGGAAAGAGTGCATCAATGTGTTTTAGGGGGAAAAAAAGTGTTCTAGGTAGAGATGAGCGAACACCTGGATGTTCGGGTTCGAGAGGTTCGGCCAAACTTCCAGAAAATGTCCGGGTTCGTGATCCGAACTCAACCCGAACTTCATCCCGAACCCGAACCCCATAGAAGTCAATGGGGACCCGAACTTTTGGGCACTAAAAAGGCTGTAAAAGACTCCCGGAAAGGGCTAGAGGGCTGCAAAAGGCAGCAAAATGTAGGTAAATCCCCTGCAAACAAATGTAGATAGGGAAATGATGACTTAACATAAAATAAAATAAAATTAACCAATATTAATTGGAGTTAGGTCCCATAGCACAGAATCAGGCTTCAAATCACCCACCAATGGAGAAGGTTGCTTACTATTATTTCGACCCCAGCATCCAGACAAAGGAGAGAGGTCCCATAGCAGAGAATCTGGCATCATATCAACCACCACAGGAGAAGGCCACTTTCAGTGACTTAGGCCTTAGCACCCAGACAGAGGAGACATGTCAGATAGCACAAGCATTACATTTATACCATCCAGCACAGGAGAAGGCCACTTTTAGTTACTTTGACCCCTGCACCCAGAAAGAGGAGAGAGGCCCCACAGCACATATTCAGGCATCATATCACCCACCACAGGAGTAGGCCACCATTTAGTTAATTTGACCCCTGCACCCATGTCAGATGGTACAAGCATCAGTTTTACATCACCCAGCACAAGAGAAGGCCACTTTGAGAGACTTTGACCCCTGCACCCAGACGGAGGAGAGAGGTTTTCACAGCAGAGAATCAGGCATTTAGATCACCCACCACAGGAGTAGGCCACCATTTAATGGGAACCCGGCAACCATGTCAGATGGCACAAGCATCAGTTTCACATCACCCAGCACAAGAGAAGGCGACTTTGAGAGACTTTGACCCCTGCACACAGACGGAGGAGAGAGGTCCCACAGCAGAGAATCAGGCATCATGTCAACCACCAAAGGAGTAGGCCACCTTTTGTTTCTTTGACCCCTGCACCCAGAAAGAGGAGAGAGGTCCCACAGCAGAGATTCAGGCATTTATATCAGCCAGCACAGGAGAAGGCCGCTTTCAGTGACTTAGGCCTTAGCACCGACACAGAGGAGACAGGTCAGATAGCACAAGCATCAGTTTCACATCAACCACCACAGGAGAAGGGCACTTTTAGAGACTTTGACCCCTGCACCCAGAAAGAGGAGAGAGGTCCCACAGCAGAGAATCAGGCATCATGTCAACCACCACAGGAGTAGGCCACCTTTTGTTTCTTTGACCCCTGCACCCAGAAAGAGGAGAGAGGTCCCACAGCAGAGATTCCGGCATTTATATCAGCCAGCACAGGAGAAGGCCGCTTTCAGTGACTTAGGCCTTAGCACCGACACAGAGGAGACAGGTCAGATAGCACAAGCATCAGTTTTACATCAACCACCACAGGAGTAGGCCACCTTTTGTTTCTTTGACCCCTGCACCCAGAAAGAGGAGAGAGGTCCCACAGCAGAGATTCAGGCTTTTATATCAGCCAGCACAGGAGAAGGCCGCTTTCAGTGACTTAGGCCTTAGCACCGACACAGAGGAGACAGGTCAGATAGCACAAGCATCAGTTTTACATCAACCACCACAGGAGTAGGCCACCTTTTGTTTCTTTGACCCCTGCACCCAGAAAGAGGAGAGAGGTCCCACAGCAGAGATTCAGGCATTTATATCAGCCAGCACAGGAGAAGGCCGCTTTCAGTGACTTAGGCCTTAGCACAGACACAGAGGAGACAGGTCAGATAGCACAAGCATCAGTTTTACATCAACCACCATAGGAGTAGGCCACCTTTTGTTTCTTTGACCCCTGCACCCAGAAAGAGGAGAGAGGTCCCACAGCAGAGATTTAGGCATTTTTTCAGCCAGCACAGGAGAAGGCCGCTTTCAGTGACTTAGGCCTTAGCACCGACACAGAGGAGACAGGTCAGATAGCACAAGCATCAGTTTTACATCAACCACCACAGGAGAATGGCACTTTTAGAGACTTTGACCCCTGCAGCCACACGGAGGAGAGAGGTCCCACAGCAGAGATTCAGGCATTTATATCAGCCAGCACAGGAGAATGCCGCTTTCAGTGACTTAGGCCTTAGCACCGACACAGAGGAGACAGGTCAGATAGCACAAGCATCAGTTTCACATCAACCACCACAGAAGAAGGGCACTTTTAGAGACTTTGACCCCTGCACCCAGAAAGAGGAGAGGAGTCCCACAGCAGAGAATCAGGCATTCATGTCAACCACCACAGGAGTAGGCCACCTTTTGTTTCTTTGACCCCTGCACCCAGAAAGAGGAGAGAGGTCCCACAGCAGAGATTCAGGCATTTATATCAGCCAGCAAAGGAGAAGGCCGCTTTCAGTGACTTAGGCCTTAGCACCGACACAGAGGAGACAGGTCAGATAGCACAAGCATCAGTTTTACATCAACCACCACAGGAGAATGGCACTTTTAGAGACTTTGACCCCTGCACCCAGAAAGAGGAGAGAGGTCCTACAGCAGAGATTCAGGCATTTATATCAGCCAGCACAGGAGAAGGCCGCTTTCAGTGACTTAGGCCTTAGCACCGACACAGAGGAGACAGGTCAGATAGCACAAGCATCAGTTTTACATCAACCACCACAGGAGTAGGCCACCTTTTGTTTCTTTGACCCCTGCACCCAGAAAGAGGAGAGAGGTCCCACAGCAGAGATTTAGGCATTTTTTCAGCCAGCACAGGAGAAGGCCGCTTTCAGTGACTTAGGCCTTAGCACCGACACAGAGGAGACAGGTCAGATAGCACAAGCATCAGTTTTATATCAACCACCACAGGTGTAGGCCACCTTTTGTTTCTTTGACCCCTGCACCCAGAAAGAGGAGAGAGGTCCCACAGCAGAGATTCAGGCATTTATATCAGCCAGCACAGGAGAAGGCCGCTTTCAGTGACTTAGGCCTTAGCACCGACACAGAGGAGACAGGTCAGATAGCACAAGCATCAGTTTTACATCAACCACCACAGGAGAATGGCACTTTTAGAGACTTTGACCCCTGCAGCCACACGGAGGAGAGAGGTCCCACAGCAGAGATTCAGGCATTTATATCAGCCAGCACAGGAGAAGGCCGCTTTCAGTGACTTAGGCCTTAGCACCGACACAGAGGAGACAGGTCAGATAGCACAAGCATCAGTTTCACATCAACCACCACAGGAGAAGGGCACTTTTAGAGACTTTGACCCCTGCACCCAGAAAGAGGAGAGGGGTCCCACAGCAGAGAATCAGGCATCATGTCAACCACCACAGGAGTAGGCCACCTTTTGTTTATTTGATCCCTACACCCAGAAAGAGGAGAGAGGTCCCACAGCAGAGATTCAGGCATTTATATCAGCCAGCACAGGAGAAGGCCGCTTTCAGTGACTTAGGCCTTAGCACCCACACAGAGGAGACAGGTCAGATAGCACAAGCATCAGTTTTACATCAACCACCACAGGAGAATGGCACTTTTAGAGACTTTGACCCCTGCAGCCACACAGAGGAGAGAGGTCCCACAGCAGAGATTCAGGCATTTATATCAGCCAGCACAGGAGAAGGCCGCTTTCAGTGACTTAGGCCTTAGCACCAACACAGAGGAGACAGGTCAGATAGCACAAGCATCAGTTTCACATCAACCACCACAGGAGAAGGGCACTTTTAGAGACTTTGACCCCTGCACCCAGAAAGAGGAGAGAGGTCCCACAGCAGAGAATCAGGCATCATGTCAACCACCACAGGAGTAGGCCACCTTTTGTTTCTTTGACCCCTGCACCCAGAAAGAGGAGACAGGTCCCACAGCAGAGATTTAGGCATTTATATCAGCCAGCACAGGAGAAGGCCGCTTTCAGTGACTTAGGCCTTAGCACCGACACAGAGGAGACAGGTCAGATAGCACAAGCATCAGTTTTACATCAACCACCACAGGAGTAGGCCACCTTTTGTTTCTTTGACCCCTGCACCCAGAAAGAGGAGAGAGGTCCCACAGCAGAGATTCAGGCATTTATATCAGCCAGCACAGGAGAAGGCCGCTTTCAGTGACTTAGGCCTTAGCACCGACACAGAGGAGACAGGTCAGATAGCACAAGCATCAGTTTCACATCAACCACCACAGGAGAAGGGCACTTTTAGAGACTTTGACCCCTGCAGCCACACGGAGGAGAGAGGTCCCACAGCAGAGATTCAGGCATTTATATCAGCCACCACAGGAGAAGGCCGCTTTCAGTTACTTTGGCCCCCTGCACCCACACAAAGGAGACATGTCAGACAGCACAAGTATAACATTCATATCACCCAGCACAGGAGAAGGACACTTTCATGTACTTTGGCCACGGCACCCAGACAGACGGAAGGTTCATTCAACTCTGGGTGCACCCCAAGATCCTACTTAATTTCAAAAATTGATTTTTAAATGAAGAAGTGGCCAGGAGTACAAGACAACATGGTTTAAGGCAGTTATTAAGGACTACTCTGCACAAGGGAGGGTCAGGTCTTGTGGGATCCATGCCTGGTTCATTTTTATAAACGTCAGCTTGTCCACGTTGGCTTCGGACAGGCGGCTGCGTTTGTCAGTAATGACGCCCCCTGCCGTGCTGAATACACGTTCAGATAAAACGCTGGACGCCAGGCAGGCCAGCACCTCCAAGGCATAACATGCTAATTCTGGCCACGTGGACAATTTGGAAACCCAGAAGTTGAATGGGGCCGAACCATCCGTCAGTACGTGGAGTTGTGTGCAGACGTACTGTTCAACCATGTTAGTGAAATGTTGCCTCCTGCTAACACGTTCCGTATCAGGTGGTGGGGCAGTTAGCTGTGGCGTGGAGACAAAACTTTTCCACATTTCTGCCATGCTAACCCTGCCCTCAGAGGAGCTGGCCGTGACACTGCTGCGTGGGCGACCTCTAGCTCCTCCTCTGCCTTGGCCTTGGCCTTCCACCTGTTCCCCTGTGACAGTTGGGAATGCTCTCAGGAGTGCGTCTACCAGTGTGCGCTTGTACTCGCGCATCTTCCTATCACGCTCCAGTGCAGGAAGTAAAGTGGGCACATTGTCTTTGTACCGTGGATCCAGCAGGGTGGCCACCCAGTAGTCAGCACACGTTAAAATGTGGGCAACTCTGCTGTCGTTGCGCAGGCACTGCATCATGTAATCGCTCATGTGTGCCAGGCTCCCCAGAGGTAAGGACAAGCTGTCCTCTGTGGGAGGCGTATCGTTATCATCCTCTGTATCCCCCCAGCCACGCACCAGGGATGTGCCTGCGCTGTGCTGGGTGCCACCCCGCTATGAACCTGCTTCATCCTCATCCTCCTCCACCTCCTCCTCATCCTCCTCGTCCTCCAGTAGTGGTCCCTGACTGGCCACATTTGTACCTGCCCTCTGCTGTTGCAAAAAACCTCCCTCTGAGCCACTTTAAAAGACTGGCCTGAAAGTGCTAAAAACGACCCGTCATCCTCCTCCTCCTCCTCCTGGCCCTGGCCCACCTCCTCTTCCATCATCGCCCTAAGCGTTTTCTCTAGGAGACATATAATTGGTATCGTCACGCTGATAACAGTGGCATCGCCACTGGCCATGTTGGTGGCGTACTCGAAACAGCGCAACAGGGCACACAGGTCTCGCATGGAGGCCCAATCATTGGTGGTGAAGTGGTGCTGTTCCGCAGTGCGACTGACGCGTGCGTGCTGCAGATGAAACTCCACTATGGCCTGCTGCTGCTCGCACAGTCTCTCCAGCATGTGCAAGGTGGAGTTCCACTGGGTGGGCACGTCGCATATTAGGCGGTGAGCGGGAAGGCCGAAGTTCCGCTGTAGCGCTGACAGGCGAGCAGCGGCAGGATGTGAACGCCGGAAGTGCGCACAAACGGCCCGCACTTTATGCAGCAGCTCTGACATGTCTGGGTAGTTGTGAATGAACTTTTGCACCACCAAATTCAGCACATGCGCCAGGCAAGGTATGTTCGTCAAACCGGCTAGTCCCAGAGCTACCACGAGATTTCGCCCATTATCGCACACCACCAGGCCGGGCTTGAGGCCCACCGGCAGCAACCACTGGTCGGTCTGTTGTTCAATACCCCGCCACAACTCCTGCGCGGTGTGGGGCCTGTCCCCCAAACATATGAGTTTCAGAATGGCCTGCTGACGTTTACCCCGGGCTGTGCTGAAGTTGGTGGTGAAGGTGTGTGGCTGACTGGATGAGCTGGTGGAAGCAGAGGAGGAGGAAGCCAAGTAGGAGGAGGAGGCTACAGGAGGCAAAGAATGATGCCCTGTGATCCTTGGCGGCGGAAGGACATGCGCCAAGGAACTCTCCGCCTGGGGCCCAGCCGCCACTACATTTACCCAGTGTGCAGTTAGGGAGATATAGCGTCCCTGGCCGTGCTTACTGGTCCACGTATCTGTGGTTAGGTGGACCTTGCCACAAATGGCGTTGCGCAGTGCACACTTGATTTTATTGGACACTTGCATGTGCAGGGAAGGGACAGCTGTCTTGGAGAAGTAGTGGCGGCTGGGAACCACATACTGGGGGACAGCCATGGCCATCAGCTGTTTGAAGCTGTCTGTGTCCACCAGCCGGAATGACAGCATTTCAAAGGCCAGTAGTTTAGAAATGCTGGCATTCAGGCCAAGGGCTCGAGGGTGACTAGGTGGGAATTTGCGCTTCCTCTCAAAGGTTTGAGCGATGGAGAGCTGAACGCTGCTGTGTGAAATAGTGGAGACGCTAGGTGACGTGGTGGTGGTGGTGTTGGTGGCACATCCTCTGTTTGCTGCTCGGCAGGTGGCAACATTCCTCTCGAGGCGGAAGCCGAGGCAACAGCGGTAGAGGGAGCAAGGGGAGCCTGAGCGGGTTCCTTGTTTTTAAGGTGTGTACTCCACTGCAGTTCATGCTTTGCATGTAGATGCCTGATCATGCAGGTGGTGCTCAGGTTAAGAACGTTAATGCCTCGCCTCAGGGTCTGATGGCACAGCGTGCAAACCACTCTGGTCTTGTCCTCAGCACATTGTTTGAAGAAGTGCCATGCCAGGGAACTCCTTGAAGATGCCTTTTGGGGTGCTGGGTCCCTGTAGGCGCTGGCCAATAGCAGGCGAACTCTCTGGACGGTGGCTGTTCTGCTTTTGCCCCCTGCTCCCTCTTTGGCTTCGCTGTTGTCTCGGTCTCACCACTGCCTCTTCCTCTGAACTATTTAAGTCAGCGGCATGACCTTCAGTCCATGTGGGGTCTAAGACCTCATCGTCCTCTGCATCGTTTTCCACCCAGTCTTCCTCCCTGACCTCCTCCTGTTCAGTCTGCACACTGCAATAAGACGCGGCAGTGGGCACCAGTGTTTCGTCATCATCAGAGACTCGGTCACTCTGCTGTGGTGGTATTCCCATGTCCTCATCATCTGGATACATAAGTGGTTGTGCGTCAGTGCATGGAATGTCTTCCACCGCTGGGGAAGGGCTAGGTGGACGCCCTGAAAACCGTGGGAGCAGAGTCTTCAAACAGAATAAGAGACTGCTGCATAACTTGAGGCTCAGCCAGTTTCCTTGATATGCATGGGGGTGATGTGACAGACTGATGGGCTTGGTTTTCAGGTGCCACCTGTGCGCTTTCCGCAGAAGACTGGTCGGAAGACAATGTGGTGAACGTGCTGGAAGCACTGTCGGCCACCCAATCGACTAATGCCTGTACCTGCTCAGGCCTTACCATCCTCATAACGGCATTGGGCCCCACCAAATATCGCTGTAAATTCTGCCGGCTACTTGAGGGAGTTGGTTCACTACTTTGTGCGCCTGAGGCCGAACGGCCACGTCCTCTGCCAGCAACAGAGGCTCCACGGACACCACCACGACCGCGTCCTCGTCCCTTAATAGAATGTTTCCTCATTGTTGCGATTCAACTCGCACCACAATAAAATATATTATTTTTAGCCCCAAAATTCCCACACTGGAAGATATAATTCCTTTTTCCGGTATTAATTACAAGAAGACTGCTGCCAATTGGACACCAGAATTTTTAATATGCTAGTTTTGGTACATAGATTCCCACACGGGGAGATATAATTCCTTTTACAGGAGTAAAACGTGCGGCCTACTGTTTCTGGTCTAACAAACACCAGATTGATTAAATTGGCCTTTTTTCACCAAAATTACAACACTGGACAATAATGCCTTTTGCGGTATTAATTACAAGAAGACTGCTGCAAATTGGACACCAGAATTTTTAAAATGCTAGTTTTGGTACATAGATTCCCACGCGGGAGATATAATTCCTTTTACAGGAGTGAAAACGTGAGGCCTACTGTTTCTGGTCTAACAAACACCAGTTTGATTAAATTGGCCTTTTTTCACCAAAATTACAACACTGGACAATAATGCCTTTTGCGGTATTAATTACAAGAAGACTGCTGCTAATTGGACACCAGAATTTTTAAAATGCTAGTTTGTGTACATAAATTCCCACACTGGAATATATAATTCCTTTTTCCGGTATTAATTACAAGAAAACTACTGCAAATTGGACACCAGAATTTTTAATATGCTAGTTTTGGTACATAGATTCCCACACGGGAGATATGATTCCTTTTACAGGAGTGAAAACGTGCGGCCTACTGTTTCTGGTCTAACAAACACCAGATTGATTAAATTGGCCTTTTTTTCACCAAAATTACAACACTGGACAATAATGCCTTTTTGCGGTATTAATTACAAGAAGACTGCTGCAAATTGGACACCAGAATTTTTAAAATGCTAGTTTTGGTACATAGTTTCCCACACGGGGAGATATAATTCCTTTTTACAGGAGTGAAAACGTGAGGCCTACTGTTTCTGGTCTAACAAACACCAGATTGATTAAATTGGCATTTTTTTCACCAAAATTACAACACTGGACGATATAATGCCTTTTTGCGGTACTAATTACAAGAGGACTGCTGGTATTTCAGAACACCGGAATTGTTAAAATGCTAGTTTTGCTAGATAAATTTCCCACACTGGGAGAAATATTGCCTAAGCCTTTTTACAGTATTAATTACAACAGGAGTGCTTCTTCTGGTCTAACACCAGAATAATTTTATTATTACGGTGAAAGCTTTTTTAATTTATATTTCTGGCACATAAAAAAAAAAAATATTTCTGGCTGACAGTATTGGACTCGGCTGTAGTGGCACTGGCTAGCCTAGCTGGAACAGCACATTCATGGGATTTGCTATCCAAGTGGGTTACTTTCAGTTTCACCACTGATATATTAAATATCTTTGCAGTTAGTATGGGTGACACAAGCACAGCCTAACCCACACTGGGAGAAATATTGCCTAAGCCTTTTTACAGTATTAATTACAACAGGAGTGCTTCTTCTGGTCTAACACCAGAATAATTTTATTATTACGGTGAAAGCTTTTTTAATTTATATTTCTGGCACATAAAAAAAAAAATATTTCTGGCTGACAGTATTGGACAAAGTAGTGGCACTGGCTAGCCTAGCTGGAACAGCACATTCATGGGATTTGCTATCCAAGTGGGTTACTTTCAGTTTCACCACTGATATATTAAATATCTTTGCAGTTAGTATGGGTGACACAAGCACAGCCAAACCCACACTGGGAGAAATATTGCCTAAGCCTTTTTACAGTATTAATTACAACAGGAGTGCTTCTTCTGGTCTAACACCAGAATAATTTTATTATTACGGTGAAAGCTTTTTTTAATTTATATTTCTGGCACATAAAAAAAAAAAATATTTCTGGCTGACAGTATTGGACTTGGCTGTAGTGGCACTGGCTAGCCTAGCTGGAACAGCACATTCATGGGATTTGCTATCCAAGTGGGTTACTTTCAGTTTCACCACTGATATATTAAATATCTTTGCAGTTAGTATGGGTGACACAAGCACAGCCAAACCCCTGATGTAGTACAGGGAGTGCAGAATTATTAGGCAAATGAATATTTTGACCACATCATCCTCTTTATGCATGTTGTCTTACTCCAAGCTGTATAGGCTCGAAAGCCTACTACCAATTAAGCATATTAGGTGATGTGCATCTCTGTAATGAGAAGGGGTGTGGTCTAATGACATCAACACCCTATATCAGGTGTGCATAATTATTAGGCAACTTTCTTTCCTTTGGCAAAATGGGTCAAAAGAAGAACTTGACAGGCTCAGAAAAGTCAAAAATAGTGAGATATCTTGCAGAGGGATGCAGCACTCTTAAAATTGCAAAGCTTCTGAAGCGTGATCATCGAACAATCAAGCGTTTCATTCAAAATAGTCAACAGGGTCGCAAGAAGCGTGTGGAAAACCAAGGCGCAAAATAACTGCCCATGAACTGAGAAAAGTCAAGCGTGCAGCTGCCAAGATGCCACTTGCCACCAGTTTGGCCATATTTCAGAGCTGCAACATCACTGGAGTGCCCAAAAGCACAAGGTGTGCAATACTCAGAGACATGGCCAAGGTAAGAAAGGCTGAAAGACGACCACCACTGAACAAGACACACAAGCTGAAACGTCAAGACTGGGCCAAGAAATATCTCAAGACTGATTTTTCTAAGGTTTTATGGACTGATGAAATGAGAGTGAGTCTTGATGGGCCAGATGGATGGGCCCGTGGCTGGATTGGTAAAGGGCAGAGAGCTCCAGTCCGACTCAGACGCCAGCAAGGTGGAGGTGGAGTACTGGTTTGGGCTGGTATCATCAAAGATGAGCTTGTGGGGCCTTTTCGGGTTGAGGATGGAGTCAAGCTCAACTCCCAGTCCTACTGCCAGTTTCTGGAAGACACCTTCTTCAAGCAGTGGTACAGGAAGAAGTCTGCATCCTTCAAGAAAAACATGAATTTCATGCAGGACAATGCTCCATCACACGCGTCCAAGTACTCCACAGCGTGGCTGGCAAGAAAGGGTATAAAAGAAGAAAATCTAATGACATGGCCTCCTTGTTCACCTGATCTGAACCCCATTGAGAACCTGTGGTCCATCATCAAATGTGAGATTTACAAGGAGGGAAAACAGTACACCTCTCTGAACAGTGTCTGGGAGGCTGTGGTTGCTGCTGCACGCAATGTTGATGGTGAACAGATCAAAACACTGACAGAATCCATGGATGGCAGGCTTTTGAGTGTCCTTGCAAAGAAAGGTGGCTATATTGGTCACTGATTTGTTTTTGTTTTGTTTTTGAATGTCAGAAATGTATTTTGTGAATGTTGAGATGTTATATTGGTTTCACTGGTAAAAATAAATAATTGAAATGGGTATATATTTGTTTTTTGTTAAGTTGCCTAATAATTATGCACAGTAATAGTCACCTGCACACACAGATATCCCCCTAAAATAGCTAAAACTAAAAACAAACTAAAAACTACTTCCAAAAATATTCAGCTTTGATATTAATGAGTTTTTTGGGTTCATTGAGAACATGGTTGTTGTTCAATAATAAAATTAATCCTCAAAAATACAACTTGCCTAATAATTCTGCACTCCCTGTATCTCTATGAAAAAATCGACTATTACATGAGATTAATGGACGTTGTGGCAGCTTTTGCCGTAGCACCACAAGTCCCAAAATGGCCGCCGCCTATCAGCTCAGTAACATGTGCCAGAAAATGGTCTGCCCAGCCAGAAAAAAAATAGACTTTGACTGAGCAGCTGAATCGCTGTTGTTCTGATTCACAGGTGTAGATTTTACACTTCTTTGGAGCTTTGGTTTAGACTCTGTGGCAGCAAGTGCTGGCGCACCACAAGTCCCAAAATGGCCACCGCCGGTCAGCCCAGTTACATGTGCCAGTAAAAATCGCTCTAGCCAGTCTCAACAAAATAGTGACTTTCAGTGAACAGCTCAGCTAAGTTGTTCTGATGCACAGGTGTAGAAAGGTAGATCATTCAATCACTTCTTTATCCCTGCCTATCTCGCCCTCACAGAAGCTGCATCCTCTCCCTACACTAGTCAGAGCAGTGTGACGTGCGGCGCTACGTGACTCCAGCTTAAATAGAGGCTGGGTCACATGCTGCACTTGGCCAATCACAGCCATGCCATTAGTAGGCATGGCTGTGATAGGCTCTTAGGGCAAGAAGTAAAATGCTAGCTGATTGGCTGCTATGCAGCCCGTCAGAAAGCGGGAAGAAATCGACGAACACCGGACCCGAACCCAAACTTTTTTGAAAATGTCCGTGTTCGGGTCCGTGCCACGGACACCCCAAAATTCGGTACGGACCCGAAAGATTTTCGAACTGTTCGCTCAACACTAGTTCCAGGCCCACGAAACAGTTGTGCACAAAGCGTAGAAATACCTATGTTGAATTTTTAGCCTTTAAATACTGCATTTGGGAATTTTGGTGACAAAAGCCATGTTCTGGTTCCCTAAACCACTTGTGCATACAGCTTATGAATACCAACGTTTAATTTCCAGCAGTTAAATACAGCATTTGTGTGTTAGTGAAAAAAGCTGTGTTGTGGGTCCACAAAGCTGTTGTGCATACAGCGTAGAAATACCAATTTTAAATTGCAGCACGGAAATAGTGCTTTAGTGTGTTTTACTGATAAAAGCTTTGTTGTAGACCTAATAAACAGTTCTGCATAAAGCGTGGAAATACCTAAGTTTTATTTCCAGCCTTTAAATACTGCAATTGTGAATTTTGGTGACAAAAGCCGTGTTCTAGGTCCCCAAACCAGTTGTGCATACAGCGTATAAATACCTATGTTTAATTTCCAGCAGTTAAATACTGCATTTGTGTGTTTTAATGAAAGAAGCCATGTTATGGGTCCACAAAGCAATTGTGCATACAGTGTACAAATACCAATTTTAAATTCTAGCACAGAAATAGTACATCAGTGTGTTTTAGGGTGGAAAAAAAAACTGTTCTAGGCCCACAAAACAGTTGTGTATAAAGCGTAGAAATACCTACGTATATTTCCCAGCAGTTAAATACTGCATTTGTGTGTTTTAGTGAAAAAAGCAGTTTTGTGGGTCCACAAAGCAGTTTTGCATACAGCGTACAAATACCAATTTTAAATTGCAGCAGGGAAAGAGTGCATCAATGTGTTTTAGGGGGAAAAAAAAGTGTGCTAGGCCCACGAAACAGTTGTGCAGAAAGCGTAGAAATTCCTATGTTGAATTTTCAGCCTTTAAATACTGCATTTATGAATTTTAGTGACAAAAGCCGTGTTCTGGTTCCCCAAACCACTTGTGCATACAGCTTATGAATACCAACGTTTAATTTCCAGCAGTTAAATACAGCATTTGTGTGTTAGTGAAAAAAGTTGTGTTGTGGGTCCACAAAGCGGTTGTGCATACAGCATAGAAATACCAATTTTAAATTGCAGCATGGAAATAGTGCTTTAGTGTGTTTTACTGAAAAAAGCCGTTTTGTAGACCTAATAAACAGTTGTGCATAAAGCGTAGAAATACCTACGTTTAATTTCCAGCCTTTAAATACTGCAATTGTGAATTTTGGTGACAAAAGCCGTGTTCTAGGTCCCAAAACCAGTTGTGCATACAGCGTATAAATACCTATGTTTAATTTCCAGCAGTTAAATACTGCATTTGTGTGTTTTAATGAAAGAAGCCATGTTATGGGTCCACAAAGCAGTTGTGCATACAGTGTACAAATACCAATTTTAAATTCCAGCACAGAAATAGTGCATCAGTGTGTTTTAGGGTGAAAAAAAACCTGTTCTAGGCCCACAAAACAGTTGTGCATAAAGCGTAGAAATACCTACGTTTAAGTTCCAGCCTTTAAATACTGCTTCTGTGAATTTTGGTGACAAAAGCCGTGCCAAAAGCCGTGTTCTGGGTCCCCAAACCAGTTGTACATACAGCGTACAAATTCCTAAGTTTAATTTCCAGCAGTTAAATACTGCATTTTGTGTTTTACAGAAAAAGCTGTGTTCTGGGTCCCCAAAGCAGTTGTGCATACAGCGTTCAAATACCAATTTAAAATTGCAGCACGGAAATCATGCTTTAGTGTGTTTTACTGAAAAAAGGCTTGTTCTAGGCCCACAAAACAGTTGTGCATAAAGCCTAGAAATACCTACGATTAATTTCCAGCCTTTAAAAACTGCATTTGTGAATTCTGGTGAAAAAAGCTGTGTTCTGGGTCCCCAAACCAGTTGTGCATAAAGCATATAAATACCTATGTTTAATTTCCAGCAGTTAAATACTGCATTTGTGTGTTTTAGTGAAAAAAGTTGTGTTGTGGGTCCACAAAGCGGTTGTGCATACAGCATAGAAATACCAATTTTAAATTGCAGCATGGAAATAGTGCTTTAGTGTGTTTTACTGAAAAAAGCCGTTTTGTAGACCTAATAAACAGTTGTGCATAAAGCGTAGAAATACCTACGTTTAATTTCCAGCCTTTAAATACTGCAATTGTGAATTTTGGTGACAAAAGCCGTGTTCTAGGTCCCCAAACCAGTTGTGCATACAGCGTATAAATACCTATGTTTAATTTCCAGCAGTTAAATACTGCATTTGTGTGTTTTAATGAAAGAAGCCATGTTATGGGTCCACAAAGCAGTTGTGCATACAGTGTACAAATACCAATTTTAAATTCCAGCACAGAAATAGTGCATCAGTGTGTTTTAGGGTGAAAAAAAACCTGTTCTAGGCCCACAAAACAGTTGTGCATAAAGCGTAGAAATACCTACGTTTAAGTTCCAGCCTATAAATACTGCTTCTGTGAATTTTGGTGACAAAAGCCGTGCCAAAAGCCGTGTTCTGGGTCCCCAAACCAGTTGTACATACAGCGTACAAATTCCTAAGTTTAATTTCCAGCAGTTAAATACTGCATTTTTGTGTTTTACAGAAAAAAAGCTGTGTTCTGGGTCCCCAAAGCAGTTGTGCATACAGCGTTCAAATACCAATTTAAAATTGCAGCACGGAAATCATGCTTTAGTGTGTTTTACTGAAAAAAGGCTTGTTCTAGGCCCACAAAACAGTTGTGCATAAAGCCTAGAAATACCTACGATTAATTTCCAGCCTTTAAAAACTGCATTTGTGAATTCTGGTGAAAAAAGCTGTGTTCTGGGTCCCCAAACCAGTTGTGCATAAAGCATATAAATACCTATGTTTAATTTCCAGCAGTTAAATACTGCATTTGTGTGTTTTAGTGAAAAAAAACGTGCTATGGTTCAACAAAGCAGATGTGCATACTGCGTACAAATACCAATTTTAAATTGCAGCACGGAAAGAGTGCATCAATGTGTTTTAAGGGGAAAAAAGTGTTCTAGGCCCACAAAACAGTTGTGCATAAAGCGTAGAAATAACTATGTTGAATTTTCAGCCTTTAAATACTGCATTTGTGAATTTTGGTGACAAAAGCCGTGTTCTGGTTCCCCAAACCACTTGTGCATACAGCTTATGAATACCAACGTTTAATTTCCAGCAGTTAAATACAGCCTTTGTGTGTTAGTGAAAAAAGCTGTGTTGTGGGTCCACAAAGCAGTTGTGCATACAGCGTAGAAATACCAATTTTAAATTGCAGCACGGAAATAGTGCTTTAGTGTGTTTTACTGAAAAAAGCCGTTTTGTAGATCTAATAAACAGTTGTGTATAAAGCGTAGAAATACCTACATTTTCTTTCCAGCCTTTAAATACTGCAATTGTGAATTTTGGTGACAAAAGCCGTGTTCTAGGTCCCCAAACCAGTTTTGCATACAGCGTATAAATACCTATGTTTAATTTCCAGCAGTTAAATACTGCATTTGTGTGTTTTAATGAAAGAAGCCATGTTATGGGTCCACAAAGCAATTGTGCATACAGTGTACAAATACCAATTTTAAATTCTAGCACAGAATTAGTGCATCAGTGTGTTTTAGGGTGAAAAAAAATCTGTTCTTGGCCCACAAAACAGTTGTGCATAAAGCGTAGCAATACCTACGTTTAATTTCCAGCCTTTAAATACTGCATTGGTGAATTTTGGTGACAAAAGCCGTGTTCTGGGTCCCCAAACCAGTTGTACATACAGCGTACAAATTCCTAAGTTTAATTTTCAGCAGTATAAATACTGCATTTTTGTGTTTTACAGAAAAAAAAGCCGTGTTCTTTGTCCCCAAAGCAGCTGTGCATACAGTGTTTAAATACTAATTTAAAATTGCAGCACGGAAATCGTGCTTTAGTGTGTTTTACTGAAGAAAGGCTTGTTCTAGACCCACAACACAGTTGTGCATAAAGCCTAGAAATACCTACGATTAATTTCCAGCCTTTAAATACTGCATTTGTGAATTCTAGTGAAAAAAGCTGTGCTCTGGGTCCCCAAACCTGTTGTGCATGCAGCGTATAAATACCTAAGTTTATTTTCCTACAGTTAAATACTGCATTTGTGTGTTTTAGTGAAAAAAGCTGTGTTGTTTGTCCACAAAGCAGTTGGGCATACAGCGTACAAATACCAATTTTAAATTGCAGCACGGAAATAGTGCTTTAGTGTGTTTCACTGAAAAAAAGCCATGTTCTAGACCTAATAAGCAGTTGTGTATACAGCGTATAAATACCTACGTTTAATTTCCAGCATTTAAACACTGCATTTGTGTGTTTTAGTGAAAAAAGCCATGTTGTGGGTCCACAAAGCAGTTGTGCATACAGTGTACAAATATCAATTTTAAATTGCAGCACGGAAATAGTGCTTTAGTGTGTGTTACTGAAAAAGGCCGTGTTCTAGGCCCAACAAACTGTTGTGTATAAAGCGTAGAAATACCTACGTTTAATTTCCAACCTTTAAATATTGCATTTGTGTGTTTTAGTGAAAAAAGCCGTGTTGAGGGTCCACAAAGCAGTTGTTCATGCAGCGTACAAATTCCAATTTTAAATTGCAGTACGAAAATAGTGCTTTCGTGTGTTTTATTGAAGAAAAAGGCGTGTTCTAAACCCACAAAACAGTTGTGCATAAAGCGCAGAAATACCTACGTTTAATTTCCAGCAGTTAAATACTGCATTTGTGTGTTTTAGTGAAAAAAGTCATGTTCTAGGTCCCCAAAGCAGTTGTGCATACAGCGTACAAATACCAATTTTAAATTGCAGTACGGAAATAGTGAATCAATGTGTCTTAGGGGGGAAAAAAAACATGTTCTACGTCCACAAAACTGTTGTGCATAAAGCGTAGACATACCTACGATTACTTTCCAGCCTTTAAATACTGCATTTGTGAATTCTGGTGAAAAAGCCGTGTTCTTGGTCAACAAAGCAGTTGTGCATAATGCATATAAATACCTACGTTTAATTTCCAGCAGTTTAATACTGCATTTGTTTGTTTTAGTGAAAAAAGACGTGTTCTGGGTCCACAAGGCAGTTGTGCATACAGCTTACAAATACCTCATGGAAATAGTGCATCAGTGTGTTTTAGGGGGAAAAAACGTGTTCTAGGCCCACAAAACAGTTGTGCATAGAGCAAAGAAATACCTGTGTTTCATTTCCAGCCTTTAAATACTGCATTTGCGAATTTTGGTGAAAAAAGGCGTGTTCTGGGTTCCCAAACCAGTTGTGCATAAAGCATATAAATACCTATGTTTAATTTCCAGCAGTTAAATATTGCATTTGTGTGTTTTAGTGAAAAAAACGTGTTGTGGGTCAACAAAGCAGATGTGCATATAGGGTATAAATACCTACGTTTAATTTCCAGCAGTTAAATACTGCATTTGTGTGTTTTAGTGAAAAAAGGCGTGTTGTGGGTCCACAAAGCAGATGTGCATACAGTGTACAAATACCAATTTTAAATTGCAGCACGGAAAGAGTGCATCAATGTGTTTTAGGGGAAAAAAGTGTTCTAGGCCCACAAAAGAGTTGTGCATAAAGCGTAGAAATACCTATGTTGAATTTTCAGCCTTTAAATACTGCATTTGGGAATTTTGGTGACAAAAGCCGTGTTCTGGTTCCCCAAACCACTTGTGCCAACAGCTTATGAATACCAACGTTTAATTTCCAGCAGTTAAATACAGCATTTGTGTGTTAGTGAAAAAAGCTGTGTTGTGGGTCCACAAAGCGGTTGTGCATACAGCGTAGAAATACCAATTTTAAATTGCAGCATGGAAATAGTGCTTTAGTGTGTTTTACTGAAAAAAGCCGTTTTGTAGACCTAATAAACATTTGTGCATAAAGCGTAGAAATACCTACGTTTAATTTCCAGCCTTTAAATACTGCAATTGTGAATTTTGGTGACAAAAGCCGTGTTCTAGGTCCCCAAACCAGTTGTGCATACAGCGTATAAATACCTATGTTTAATTTCCAGCAGTTAAATACTGCATTTGTGTGTTTTAATGAAAGAAGCCATGTTATGGGTCCACAAAGCAGTTGTGCATACAGCCTAGAAATACCTACGATTAATTTCCAGCCTTTAAAAACTGCATTTGTGAATTCTGGTGAAAAAAGCTGTGCTCTGGGTCCCCAAACCTGTTGTGCATGCAGCGTATAAATACCTAAGTTTATTTTCCTACAGTTAAATACTGCATTTGTGTGTTTTAGTGAAAAAAGCTGTGTTGTTTGTCCACAAAGCAGTTGGGCATACAGCGTACAAATACCAATTTTAAATTGCAGCACGGAAATAGTGCTTTAGTGTGTTTCACTGAAAAAAAGCCATGTTCTAGACCTAATAAGCAGTTGTGCATACAGCGTATAAATACCTACGTTTAATTTCCAGCATTTAAACACTGCATTTGTGTGTTTTAGTGAAAAAAGCCATGTTGTGGGTCCACAAAGCAGTTGTGCATACAGTGTACAAATATCAATTTTAAATTGCAGCACGGAAATAGTGCTTTAGTGTGTGTTACTGAAAAAGGCCGTGTTCTAGGCCCAGTTAAATACTGCATTTGTGTGTTTTAATGAAAGAAGCCATGTTATGGGTCCCCAAAGCAGTTGTGCATACAGCGTTTAAATACTAAATTAAAATTGCAGCACGGAAATCGTGCTTTAGTGTGTTTTACTGAAGAAAGGCTTGTTCTAGACCCACAAAACAGTTGTGCATAAAGCCTAGAAATACCTACGATTAATTTCCAGACTTGAAATACTGCATTTGTGAATTCTTGTAAAAAAAAGCTGTGCTCTGGGTCCCCAAACCAGTTGTGATGCAGCGTATAAATACCTACGTTTATTTTCTTACAGTTAAATACTGCATTTGTGTGTTTTAGTGAAAAAATCTGTGTTGTGGGTCCACAAAGCAGTTGTGCATACAGCGTAGAAATACTAATTTTAAATTGCAGCACGGAAATAGTGCTTTAGTGTGTTTTACTGAAAAAAGCCGTGTTGTAGACCTAATAAACAGTTGTGCTTAAAGCGTAGAAATACCTACATTTTATTTCCAGCCTTTAAATACTGCAATTGTGAATTTTGGTGACAAAAGCCGTGTTCTAGGTCCCCAAACCAGTTGTGCATACAGCGTATAAATACCTATGTTTAATTTCCAGCAGTTAAATACTGCATTTGTGTGTTTTACTAAAAGAAGCCATGTTATGGGTCCACAAAGCATTTGTGCATACAGTGTACAAATACCAATTTTAAATTCCAGCACAGAAATAGTGCATCATTGTTTTTTAGGGTGAAAAAAAACCTGTTCTAGGACCACAAAACAGTTGTGCATAAAGCGTAGAAATACCTACGTTTAATTTCCAGCCTTTAAATACTACATTTGTGAATTTTGGTGACAAAAGCCGTGTTCTGGGTCCCCAAACCAGTTGTACATACAGCGAACAAATTCCTAAGTTTAATTTCCAGTAGTTAAATACTGCATTTTTGTGTTTTACAGAAAAAAAGCCGTGTTCTGGGTTCCCAAAGCAGTTGTGCATACAGCGTACAAATACCAATTTAAAATTGCAGCACGGAAATCGTGCTTTAGTGTGTTTTACTGAAAAAAGGCTTGTTCTAGGCCCACAAAACAGTTGTGCATAAAGCCTAGAAATACCTACGATTAATTTCCAACCTTTAAAAATTGCATTTGTGAATTCTGGTGAAAAAGCCGTGTTCTGGGTCCCCAAAGCAGTTGTACGTACAGCGTATAAATACCTACATTTATTTACCAGCAGTTAAATACTGCATTTGTGTGTTTTAGTGAAAAAAGCTGTGTTATGGGTCCACAAAGCAGATGTGCATACAGCGTACAAATACCAATTTTAAATTGCAGCATGGAAATAGTACATCAGTGTGTTTTAGGGTGAAAAAAAACCTGTTCTAGGCCCACAAAACAGTTGTCCATAAAGTGTAGAAATGCCTACATTTAATTTCCAGCCTTTAAAAACTGCATTTGTTAATTCTGGTGAAAAAAGCTGTGTTCTGGGTCCCCAAAGCAGTTGTGCCTACAGCGTATAAAAACCTACATTTCTTTTCCAGCAGTTAACTACTGCATTTGTGTGTTTTAGTGAAAAAAGCTGTTATGGGTCCACAAAGCAGATGTGCATACACCGTACAAATACCAATTTTAAATTGCAGCATGACAATAGTACATCAGTGTGTTTTAGGGGGGAAAAACTTGTTCTAGGCCCACAAAACAGTTGTGCATAAGGCGTAGAAATACCTATGTTTAATTTCCAGCCTTTAAATACTACATTTGTGAATGTTGGTGACAAAAGCCGTGTTCTGGGTCCCCAAACCAGTGGTGCATACAGCGTATAAATAGCTATGTTTGATTTCCAGCAGTTAAATACTGCATTTGTGTGTTTTAGTGTAAGAAAGCCGTGTTGTGGGTCCACAAAGGAGTTGAGCATACAGCGTATAAATACCTACGTTTAATTTCAAGCAGTTAAATATTGCATTTGCGTGTTTTCGTAAAAGAAGCCATGTTGGGGGTCCACAAAGCATTTGTGCATACAGTGTACAAATACCAATTTTAAATTGCAGCACGGAACGAGTGCAACAGTGTGCTTTAGGGGGGGAAAAAACATGTTCTAGACCCACAAAACTGTTGTGCATAAAGCGTAGAAATACCTACGATTAATTTCCAGCCTTCAAATACTGCATTTGTGTGTTTTATTGAAAAAAGCCATGTTCTGGGTCTCCAAAGCATTTGTGCATACAGTGTACAAATACCAATTTTAAATTGCAGCACGGAAATAGTCAATAAATGTGTTTTAGAGGTAAATAAAAACGTGTTCTAGGCCCACAAAACAGTTGTGCATAAAGCGTACAAATACCTACATTTAATTTCCTGCCTTTAATTACTGCTTTTGTGAATTTTGGTGACAAAAGCCGTGTTCTGGGTCCCCAAACCAGTTGTGCATACAGCGTACAAATTCCTAAGTTTAATTTCCCTTCGTTAAATACTGCACTTGTGTGTTTTAGTGAAAAAAGCCGTGTTGCGGGTCCAAAAATCAGTTGTGCATACAGCGTACAAATACCAATTTTAAATTGCAGCACGGAAATAGTGCTTTAGTGTGTATTACTGAAAAAAAGTCGTGTTCTAGACCTAATAAGCAGTTGTGCATAAAGTGTAGAAATACCTAAGTTTAATTTCCAGCCTTTAAATATTGCATTTGTGAATTTTGGTGACAAAAGCTGTATTCTAAGTCCCTAAACCAGTTGTGCATACAGCGTATAAATACCTATGTTTAATTTCCAGCAGTTAAATACTTCATTTGTGTGTTTTAGTGAAAAAAGCCGTGTTCTAGGTCCCCAAAGCAGTTGTTCATACAGCGTACAAATGCCAATTTTAAATTGCAGTATGCAAGTAGTGCTTTAGTGTGTTTTACTGAAAAAAAGGCGTTTTCTAGTCACACAAAGCAGTTGTGCATAAAGCATATAAATACCTACGTTTAATTTCCAGCAGTTAAATACTGCATTTGTGTGTTTTAGTGAAAAAAAGTGTTGTGGGTCCACAAGGCAGTTGTGCATACAGCGTTCAAATACCTCATGGAAATAGTGCATCAGTGTGTTTTAGGGGAAAAAAACGTGTTCTAGGCCTACAAAACAGTGGTGCATAGAGCAAAGAAATACCTGCGTTTCATTTTCAGCATTTAAATACTGCATTTGTGAATTTTGGTGAAAAAAGGCTTGTTCTGGGTTCCAAAACCAGTTGTGCATAAAGCATATAAATACCTATGTTTAATTTCCAGCATTTAAATATTGCATTTATGTGTCTTCATGATAAAAGCCGTGTTGTGGGTCAATAAAGCAGATGTGCATACAGCGTATAAATAGTGCATCAATGTGTTTTAGGAAAAAAAAGTGTTCTAGGCCCACAAAACAGTTGTGCATAAAGCGTAGAAATACCTATGTTGAATTTCTAGCCTTTAAATACTGCAATTGTGAATTTTGGTGACAAAAGCCGTGTTCTGGGTCCCCAAACCACTTGTGCATACAGCTTATGAATACCAATGTTTAATTTCCAGCAGTGTAGAAATACCTACGATTAATTTGAAGCAGTTAAATACTGAATTTGTGAATTCTGTTGAAAAAAGCTCTGATCTGGGTCCGAAAAGCAGTTTTGCATACAGCGTACAAATACCAATTTTAAATTGCAGTACGGAAATAGTGCATCAGTGTGTCTTATGGGGAAAAAAACGTGTTTTACGTCCACAAAACTGTTGTGCATAAAGCGTAGACATACCTACGATTACTTTCCAGCCTTTAAATACTGCATTTTGGAATTCTGGTGAAAAAAGCCGTGTTCTGGGTCAACAAAGCAGATGTGCATGCAGCGTATAAATACCTACGTTTAATTTCCAGCAGTTTAATACTGCATTTGTGTGTTTTAGTGAAAAAAGACGTGTTGTGGGTCCACAAAGCAGTTGTGCATACAGAGTACAAATACCAATTTTAAATTGCAGCACGGAAATAGTGCATCAGTGTGTTTAAGGGGGTAAAAAACGTGTTCAAGGCCCACAAAACAGTTGTTCATAAAGCATACAAATACTTCCGTTTAATTTCCAGCCTTTAAATACTGCATTTGTGAATTTTGGTGACAAAAGCCGTGTTCTGGGTCCCCAAACCAGTTGTGCATACAGCGTAGAAATACCAGTTTTAAATTGCAGCACGGACATAGTGCATCAGGGTGTTTTAGGGGGACAAAAACGTGTTCTAGGTCCACAAAACTGTTGTGCATAAAGCATAGAAATACCTACATTTATTTTCCAGTTTTTAAATACTGCATTTGTCAATTTTGGTGACAAAAGCCGTGTTCTGGGTCCCCAAACCAGTTGTGCATACAGCATATAAATACCAATTTTAAATTGCAGTACGGAAATAGTGCTTTAGTGTGTTTTACTGAAAAAAAGGTGTGTTCTAGTCCCACAAAACAGTTTTGCATAAAGCGTAGAAATACCTATGATTAATTTGAAGCAGTTAATTACTGCATTTGTGAATTCTGTTGAAAAAACCTTTGTTCTGTGTCCCCAAAGCAGTTGTGCATACAGCGTATATATATCTATGTTTAATTTGCTGGAGTTAGATACTGCATTTGTGTGTTTTAGTGAAAAAAAAAACGTGTTGTGGGTCCACAAAGCAGTTGTGCATACAGCGTACAAATGCCAGTTTTAAATTGATAGCACATAAAGAGTGCATCAGTATGTTTTAGGGTGGAAATAACGTGTTCTAGACCCACAAAACAGTTGTGCATAAAGCGTAGAATTAACTATGTTTAATTTCCAGCCTGTAAACAATCCATTTGTGAATTTTGGTGACAAAAGCCGTGTTCTGGGACCCCAAACCAGTTGTTCACACAGCGTACAAATTCCTTTGTTCAAACAGCGTACAAATTCCTAAGTTTAATTTCCAGCAGTTAAATACTGCATTTGTATGTTTTAGTGAAAAAAGCCTTGTTGTGGGTCCACAAAGCAGTTGCATACAGTGTACAAATACCAGTTTTAAATTGCAGCACGGAAAGAGTGCATCATTGTGTTTTAGGGGGAAATAAAGTGTTCTCGGCCCACAAAACAGATGTGCATAAAGCGTATGAATACCAACGTTTAATTTCCAGCAGTTAAATACTGCAGTTGTGCGTTTTAGTGAAAAAAGCCGTGTTGTGTTTCCACAAAGCAGTTGTGCATACATCGTACAAATACTAATTTTAAATTGCAGCACGGAAATCGTGCTTTAGTGTGTGCTACTGAAAAAAGCTGTGTTCTAGTACCACAAAACTGTTGTGCATAAAGCCTAGAAATACCTATGTTTAATTTCCAGCTTTTAAATACTGCATTTGTGAATTCTGGTGAAAAAAGCCTTGTTCTGGGTCCCCAAAGAAGTTGTGCATACAGCGTACAAATACCAATTTTAAATTGCAGTACGGAAATAGTGCTTTAGTGTGTTTTACTGAAAAAAGCCGTGTTATAGGCCCACAAAACAGTTGTGCATAAAGCGTAGAAATACCTACGTTTAATTTCCAGCCTTTAAGTACTGCATTTGTGAATTTTGGTGACAAAAGCCATGTTCTGGGTCCCCAAACCAGTTGTGCATACAGCGTACAAATTTTATTTTTAAATTGCAGCATGGAAATAGTGCTTTAGTTTGTTTTAATGAAAAAAAGGCGTGTTCTAGGACCACAAAACAGTTGTGCATAAAACTTAGAAATACCTACGATTAATTTCCAGCCTTCAAATACTGCATTTGTAAATTTTGGTGAAAAAAGCCTTGTTCTGGGTCCCCAAAGCAGTTGTGCATAAAGCGTATAAATACCTACGTTTAATTTCCAGCAGTTAAATACTGCATTTGTGTGTTTTACTGAAAAAAGTGTTCTAGACCTGATAAACAGTTGTGCATAAAGCGTAGAAATACCTACGTTTAATTTCCAGCCTTTATAGACTGCCTTTGTGAATTCTGGTAAAAAAAGCAATGTTCTGGGTCCCGAAAGCAGTTGTGCATACAGCGTACAAAAACCATTTTTAAATTGTAGCACTGTAACAGTGCTTTAGGGTGTTTTACTGAAAAAAAAGGCGTGTTCTAGGCCCACAAAACAGTTGTGCATAAAGCGTAGAAATACCTACGTTTAACATTCAGCAGTTAAATACTGCATTTGTGAATTTTCGTTAAAAAAAGCAGTGTTCTGGGTCCCCAAACCAGTTGTGCATATAGCGTATAAATACCTACATTTAATTTCCAGCAGTTAAATATTGCATTTGTGAGTTTTAGTGAAAAAAGCTGCGTTCTGGGTCCCCGAAGCAGTTGTGGATATAGCGTACAAATACCAATTTTAAATTGCAGCACGAAACTAGTGCTTTAGTGTGTTTTACTGAAAAAATGCGTGTTCTAGGCCCACAAAACTGTTGTGCATAAAGCGTAGAAATACCTAAGTTTAATTTCCAGCCTTTGTATGCTCTCTGTGAATGTTAGTGAAAAAAGCTGTGTTCTGGGTCCTCAAACCAGTTGTGCATACAGCGCATAAATACCTACGTTTAATTTCCAGTAGATAAATACTGCATTTGTGTGTTTTAGTAAAAAAAGCCGTGTTGTGGGTTCACAAAGCAGTTGTGCATACAACGTACAAACACCAATTTTAAATTGCAGCACGGAAATAGTGCTTTATTGTGTTTTACTGAAAAAAAAAGCCGTCTTCTAGGCCCACACAACAGTTGTGCATAAAGCGTAGAAATACCTACGTTTAATTTCCAGCCTTTAAATACTGCATTTGTGAATTTTGGTGAAAAAAGCTGTGTTCTGGGTCCTTAAACCAGTTGTGCATACAGTGTACAAATATCAATTTTAAATTGCAGCACTGAAATGTAGGCCCCTGGCACCCAGACAGAGGAGAGGTCAATTCACGACAAAACAGGCTTCATGTCACCCACCAATGGAACAGGCGATTATCAGAAATGTAGGCCCCTGTCATCGAGACGGAGGAGAGGTCAATGCACGGCAAAACAGGCTTCATGTCGCCCACCAATGGAACAGGTGATTATCAGAAATGTACGCCTCTTGCACCCAGACAGAGGAGAGGTCAATGCACGGCAAAACAGGCTTCATGTCACTCACCAATGGAACAGATGATTATCAGAAATGTAGGCCTCTTGCAAAGAACTGGGGCAAGAGCTGGACAATTGCCATGCAAACAAATGTGGGTAGGGAAATGACTTAAAATAACATAAAATACATAAAAATTAAAAATAATAATCTTGAACTAGGAGGATGAAGTCCATTTGGAGTAAGAAGGCAGTGGATATGGCAGTGTAGATGGAAGCGGCGGTGGAGGAGGAGCTTCACCAACAACACTGTTTTTTGTTTTTAACTTTTTCTTTTGTTTATTTATTTTTATTTTTTTGTTTGGGTAGACCCCAAAACATTGGGAAATATAGAAAAGAAAACAAAGAAAAAAAGCGCTGGAGTATAACAAAGGCGGGGTGAGGCCAGTATACATGTCTATTCTGCACAAGGTACGGACAAGTCCTGTGGGATCCATGCCTGGTTCATTTTAATGAACATGAGCTTGTTCATGTTGGCTGTGGACAGGCGGCTGCGCTTGTCTGTGATAACGCCCCCTGCCGTGCTAAACACACGTTCAGACAATACACTGGCTGCAGGGCAGTCAAGCACCTCTCCGAGGTGTAAAGGGCAAGCTCCAGCCATGTGCCAAATTTGGAGACCCAGAAGTTGAATGGAGCACACCAATCCGTCAGTATGTGTAGGCGTGTGCACACATACTGTTCCACCATGTTGCTGAAATGCTGCCTCCTGCTAATACGCTCCATATTAGCTGGTGGTCGGGTTCTTGTGGCATGCTGACAAAGCTTTTACACATTTCGGCCATGCTAACCCTGCCTTCTGAGGTGCTGGCGGTGCCCCAGCTGTGTTGGCGACTTCTTCCTCCTCCTCCAATGAGGCCCCGGTGTCAGGTGTGAATGTCATCAGCAGCGTGTCTACCAGCATGCAGAATATATTTTCCAGTCAGGTATGCGGTGCAGGGGTAGTGTGAAAGAAAAAAGGGGTACAGATCACCCAACAATCTAAACGCTGCAAAATTTACAGAATATATTTCCCAGTCGGGTATGTAGTGCAGGGGTAGTTTGAAAGAAAAAAGGGGTCATGGAGTGTGCAAAATAGAAACGATAGTCCAGCACTTGAAGGGGATATCAATGCGCCGTCTTTATTGGTAAAATATACCCTCACATATAGTGGAGCCCACTGCACACTTGCACATCCAAGTTGACGCATTTCGACCAATTACTGGTCTTAGTCTTTACTAAATATCTTATCCCAGCTCTCGGCTTAAATATACACCTCCCACCTGTAACAATGAGGGGGGAGGGGATCCAGCCACAGAGCAAGGAAAAGCATTAACTCTGTTTCATGCATCAAAAAAATAACAAAAAAAGGGGAAATTTCAAAAAATACATATAATAATAAATACAAACATATAATTTTAAAATGTCGTCGCTGTAATCACACTGTGTTATAAAGGAAAGAGGAATACATCCAATCCAATTTGCTTACATATGTAATTCTCCTAAGAAAAAACATTGCAGTGTGAACAGCACTGGCAAACAGAACTAGCAAAATCCTGAAGAGGGAGAAACACACAGGATAAAGAAAAAACAAATACAAATATATACATCTATGTTCACATTCAAACCGTCCTAGCTCATATAATGGCTCTAAGTGACAATATAATGTCATCATTAACATTAATTAATACACCAATGACAAAGTTAGAGGAAGGTGGAGAGTCCTTAAAAATGATTTCAGGGATTTAGGTCAAAAGCTTAGGGCAAGGACCTCAAAAGTAGTATTTTCTGAAATACTGCCTGTACCACGAGCCACACAAGAAAGGCAGCGGGAGATTAGGGAGGTTAACAAGTGGCTCAAGAACTGGTGTAGGAAGGAGGGGTTTGGGTTCCTGGAGAACTGGGCCAACTTCTCTGTTGGCTACAGGCTCTATCGTAGGGACAGGCCGCACTTCAATGGGGAAGGGGCAGCTGTGTTGGGGAGAAAGATGGCTAGAAGGTTGGAGGAGTGTTTAAACTAGGGACTGGGGGGGAGGGTAATTACGTTATAAGAGGGGAAGATAGTGCAGATAGAGACCAGGGGCGAGGTAGTGTGTCTGGGGGAGGAATGGAAGGGGGGACTAGAACAGCTCAGAATGAAAGATGTAGGGTAAAAAATACACATAAACCTGTCAAATGTATGTATACTAATGCCAGAAGCCTGACTAACAAGACTGGTGAACTGGAATTAGTGATGTGTGAGGAGGACTATGATGTAGTGGGAATAACTGAGACATGGCTGGATGATAGCTATGACTGGGCAGTTAATATAAAAGGTTACAATCTGTTTAGAAAGGATCGTCAAAACCGGAGAGGTGGAGGGGTCTGCCTCTATGTGAAGTCGTGTCTAAATCCCGTAATTCGAGAATACATCTCTGAGGGACATGAACATGTGGAGTCACTGTGGGTAGTATTATAAACCACCTAATATACCAGAGTCCACAGAAAATCTATTACTAAACGAGATAGACGAGGCCGCAAATCATAATGAAGTCGTTATCATGGGGGACTTCAACGACCCAGATATAGACTGGGAAACTGAAAGCTGTACATCCCAAAAAGGAAACAGGTTCTTGGCAATAGCCAAAGACAATTTCCTTTCCCAACTGGTTCAGGACCCCACTAGAGGGACGGCCATACTGGACTTAGCATTAACCAATAGACCTGATAGAACTACAGATGTGCAGGTTGGGGGACACCTGGGAAATAGTGACCATAAAGTTATAATCTTCCAATTATCCTTCAAACGAGAGTTTCTAAAGGGAGGAACAAAAATACCAAACTTCAAAAAAGCTAAATTTAGCCAACTAAGCGAGGCCATAGGCCTAACTAACTGGGACAAAGTCCTCAAAAATAAAAATACAACCATAAAATGGGAGATTTTTAAAAGCATTGTAACATCTAATTGTGAGAGGTACATACCTTATAGGAATAAAAGGTTAAGGAACAATAAGAAACCAATGTGGATAAATGGAACCGTAAAGAAGGCGATAAATGACAAAAAGAAAGCATATAAATCGCTAAAACAGGAGGGGAGTCAGGAAGCACTGATAAACTATAAGGAAAAAAATAGAATATGTAAAAAACTAATAACATTTGCCAAACTAGAGACCAAGAGATTAATTGCCAAAGAGAGTATAACTAACCCTAAAATGTTCTTCAATTATATAAATAGTAAAAAAATATAAATCTGAAGGAGTCGGCCCTCTACATAGCAATGAGGGGGGTGTTGCAGAGAGCGACGAGGATAAAGCAAAACTATTAAATATTTTTTTCTCCACTATATTCACTGAGGAAAATAAACTGTCAGATGAAATGCAGAATGTAAAAGTAAATCCCCCATTAACCTCTTTCCGACCGCCTCACGCAGGATTGCGTCCTGCGGGCGGGCGGTCGGTTCATTCCTCCTTGACGCGCTCCTGAGCCCGGTGGAACGCAAATGGAACAAACCGCCGGGCTCAGGACAAGTTCGTCACCAGCCTGCCAGCCAATGATCAGCGCTGGCAGGCTGGTGATTTTCAAAATCGCCTATGGAAATAGGCGATATAAGGTTTATTTACAAATATATGGCTTTTATAAGGGATCTGTGCCATGTGCTGGGTCCTTTTCATCGGTTGGACCCAGCACAGAGCACAGATCCCAAGTAAGTGCACCAATCACTACATATCAGGCCCTGATCACCCCCTGATCACCTATAATTAACCCCTTGATCACCTGTCAATACATAGTGAAAGGGAAAAAGTGATCAGTGTCACTTTTGTGAACTGTCACTTATTTTTTTCACCAGTATTGACTGTTAGGTTTAGGTTAGTTTAGGTCCCTTTGGTAGGTAGTTAGCGTTAGCGCCCAGCCCACCGCACCGCAGTCACTGATTCGCTGATTAGCGTAGCGCTAATCAGCGTTTGTACTTTATAGTATCTGTAAGTGATCAGAACTGATCACGGTCAGATCTATAATAGTATTACTGTCACTTTAGTTCGCCCTCCACCCCAAACGCAGTGTTTGCCCGATCAGACCTGATCGGTCGCCCACACCTGCGTTCACCCACGCCCGCCCGCCGCAGTGACAAAAAAATTTTTTTTTGTATCACTGCACAATCACTTCACAAGCGCTGCGGCGATAAAAAAATCAGTTTTGATCTTTTTATCAATCGCAGCGGCTTCTGTACTTCGCTACACTCCCATTTGTAAGACAGGCTTGCTTTTTTTCTTGGGTAGTCTCAGGGAATACCCCCCAAATTTAGACGCCCAAATGTCAAACAAGCGGTATTCCTCTGAAGAGGCCTACAGGATTCTGACCCAGTCGGATGAGGAATGGGAACCCTCATCTGACGAATCTAGCGGGTCAGAATACGAACCTGTAGAGAGCAGTGGCTCTCTGACTCAAAGTTCTGACGAGGAGGTGGAGGTCCCTGATAGAACCAGGCGTACCCGGCCCCGTGTTGCTAGACCGCAGGTTGCGCAGGATCCGCTTCAAGGGCAGCAGAGTGGGGCTGGTGCTGCCAGATTACGTGGTGAGGCATACACCAGCAGCGCAGCCCGTCCTGGACCTAGTACCAGCACTGCCGTACAACATGGTGAAGTGGCGAGCACCAGAAGGGCAGTTGAAGCTGGTACGGTGGCACGTGCAGTAGTTTCCCCGTCGCAGCCACCGCAAAGACAGGCCTGTAGAGCCCCTAGAGTCCCTGAGGTGCTGGCAAATCCTGATTGGCAGCCCCCAACTTCAGCCGCACCAGTAGTTCCCCTTTCACCGCCCAGTCAGGAGTTCGGGTGG
The DNA here is from genome assembly GCA_033119425.1 of Bufotes viridis. NCBI lineage: Eukaryota > Metazoa > Chordata > Amphibia > Anura > Bufonidae > Bufotes > Bufotes viridis. The sequence goes on along the minus strand of CM065597.1, from coordinate 117,370,606 downwards.
AAACAGCTCAGATAGGATCGGCGCTGGGGTTTTTGAGCTGTTTTTCACTGCGGAGCTCTATGACTTAGTCGTGGCAGAAACAAATCGGTATGCCACTCAATTTATCGCCGACAACCCGGGAAGCTTCTATGCCCAGCCTTTCCGGTGGAAACCAGTCCAAGTTTCCGAATTTAGAACTTTTCTGGGCCTTCTCCTCAACATGGGCATTACAAAAAAACATGAATTGCGGTCATATTGGTCCACGAACCCAATTCATCACATGCCCATGTACTCTGCTGCCATGTCCAGGACACGTTTTGAGACCATCCTGCGTTTCCTGCACTTTAGTGACAACACCACCTCCCGTCCCAGAGGCCACCCAGCTTTTGACCGGCTCCACAAAATTCAGCCCCTCATAGACCATTTCAACCTGAAATTTGCAGATTTGTATACCCCTGCACAAAACATCTGCGTAGACGAGTCCCTAATACATTTTACCGGGCACCTTGGCTTCAAGCAGTACATCCCAAGCAAGCGCGCCCGGTATGGGGTCAAATTGTATAAGCTCTGTGAAAGGGCCACAGGCTATACGCACAAATTTCGGATCTATGAGGAAAAGATCAGACCCTGGAGCCGGTCGGTTGCCCTGACTACCTGGGGAGCAGTGGGAAGATAGTCTGGGACTTGGTGTCACCCTTATTCGGCAAGGGGTACCATCTTTACGTGGACAACTTTTACACAAGTGTGGCCCTCTTCAAGCATTTGTTCCTAGAACAGATTGGCTGCTGCGGCACCACGCGACCTAGTCGCCGGGGCTACCCCCAACGGCTTCTTACCACCCGACTTGCAAGGGGGCAGAGGGCTGCACTGTGTAACGACGAACTGCTCGCGGTGAAATGGAGAGACAAGCGTGACGTTTACATGCTCTCCTCCATTCACGCAGACACGACAGTCCAAATTGAGCGGGCAACCAGTGTCGTTGAAAAGCCCCTCTCGGTCCACGACTATAACCTCCACATGGGAGGGGTGGACTTCAACGACCAGATGTTGGCCCCGTATTTGATTTCCCGGCGCACCAGACGCTGGTATAAGAAGGTGTCTGTATATTTATTTCAATTGGCTGCCTATAATAGTTGCGTTCTCTACAGTAAGGCTGGGAGAACAGGATCCTTCCTCAAATTTCAGGAAGAGATCATTTCGGAACTCCTGTATCCAGGAGGTTCCGTGGCCCCATCCACCAGTGTAGTTAGCCGTCTACACGAGCGGCACTTCCTAGCGTTGTGCCTGGTACCTCAACCCAACCGCCACCCCGAAAAAGATGTCGTGTCTGTAGCAGGAGTGGAATAAGGCGTGACACCCGTTATTTCTGTCCTGACTGTCCTGACCACCCTGCCCTATGCCTAGGGGAGTGTTTCCGGAAGTACCACACTCAGGTACACTTAGGGACCTAGGGATTGCAGGACACAGGTAGTTTTACAATCAGGCTCAAGGGTCTCTCAGGATACTAGGTTTTGAGAGACCCTAACACATAGGGACGGTGCTGCTGTGCTGCTGTGCTACTGCAGAAGTGTGAAACGGTAGAAACCTCTCCTTTCACTTGGGATAACGTGTATAGTGTACTTCTCACCATCTCTGTGTGATTTACACTTTACACATTGTCCCATGGGAAAGGAGAGGTTTCTGCTAGGAAAATAAAGCGTGAAATGGTTAAAAAAGAAAAAAAATGAAACAGGTAGCAAGAAAAAAAATCTTGAGTTAGTTCAGGTTTTAAAAGTTCCGTTTTTTTTCATGTTCAGGTTTTATTCATGTTTTATAAAGTTTGCAACGTTCAAGTCATGTGCCTGTTGCCTGTTTTTTCTTTTTTTTTTCCCCTAACCACCCTTTATTTTCCAGGTAGATCAACGGACCAACCAATGAAAACGCCGCAGCACTGATGTGAATTCTGAGAGAAGCATTGCGCTGCTGTCAGAAGACACATGAAGTCGGTGTATGCGGCGCTGCAAGGCGAGATTTCTCCTCTGCAGGACAGGTACGTTTGCCCTGGCATGTGAGCTGAGGAGAGGTGTTGGAGTTCATATGCTTTGGCAAACACTTTGTATCAAAAATCTGGCAAAGATGTCTTCCTCCACACCGATGGATTGATCGATGTGAATGGAGAAATCACGTTTGCCAGGACATAGGAGCTGAAGTGGGTATGGATGTTTGGGCGGAGCCCCTATGTCCTGGCAATCGCCAGGCCCCTCTATTTTTTGCATATTTTTGGCAGAGATTTTTTCATCCACATCGATCGATGCGAATGAGGAAATCTGTGCCGTTCATTTTTCTTTCAGCCCAGAGGCTGAGCGGAAAAAAATCTCATTACCTGTATGCTCCATATAAGGAGAATAGCAGAAACTCCTAATGCTGGCCATACATGTAATGATTGCGGAGACCCTCAAATGCCAGGGCAGTACAAAAACCTCACATGTGACCCCATTTTGGAAAGAAGACACCCCAAGGTATTCGCTGAGGGGCATATTGAGTCCATGAAAGATTGAATTTTTGTCACAAGTTAGCGGAAAGGGAGACTTTGTGTGAAAAAACAAAAAAACAAATTCCGCTAACTTGTGCCAAAAAAAAATCTTGTATGAACTCACCATGCCCCTCACAGAATACCTTGGGGTGTCTTCTTTCTAAAATGGGGTCACATGTGGGTATTATACTGCCCTGGCATTTTAGGGCCCTAAAGCGTGAGAAGAAAAATGCGTAAAAATGCCCTCCTGAAAGGTACTCATTGGAATTGGGGTCCCTTTGTGCATCTTGGCTGCAAAAAGTGGCACACATGTGGTATCGCCATACTCAGGAGAAGTAGGGCAATGTGTTTTGGGGTGTATTTTTACATATACCCATGCTGGGTGAGAGAAATATCTCTGTAAATTGACAACTTTGTATAAAAAATGGAAAAAGTTGTCATTTACAGAGATATTTTCACACCCAGTATGGGTATATGTAAAAATACACCCCAAACACATTGCCTACTTCTGCCGAGTACGGCGATACCACATGTGTGGCACTTTTGCAGCCAAGATGCGCAAAGGCCCTAAATCCAATGAGTACCTTTAGAATTTCACAGGACATTTCTACTCATTTGGATTCCAAACCGCTTCTCACGCTTTAGGGGCCCCTAAAATGCCAGGGCAGTAAAAATACCCCACAAGTGACCCCATTTTAGAAAGTAGACACCCCAAGATGTTCTGTGAGGGGCAAAGTGAGTTCATGTAAAATTTTATTTTTGTCACAAGTTAGTGGAATATGAGACTTTGTAAGAAAAAGAAAAAAAAAAAAAACATTTCCGCTAACTTGTGACAAAAATAAAAGCTTCCATGAATTCACTATGCCCATCAGCGAATACCTTAGGGTGTCTACTTTCCAGAATTGGGTCACTTGTGGGGTATTTTTATTGTCCCGGCATTTTAGGGGCCCCTAAAGCGTGAGAAGGAGTTTGGAATCCAAATGCGTAAAAATGCCCTGTGAAATCCTAAAGGTACTCATTGGATTTAGGGCCCCTTTGCACGTCTTGGCTGCAAAAAAGTGGCACACATGTGGTATCGCCGTACTCAGGAGAAGTAGGGCAATGTGTTTTGGGGTGTATTCTTACATATATCCATGCTAGGTGAGAGAAATATCTCTGTAAATTGACAACTTTGTATAAAAAAATGGAAAAAGTTGTCATTTACAGAGATATTTTTCACACCCAGTATGGGTATATGTAAAAATACACCCAAAACACATTGTCCTACTTCTGCCGAGTACGGCGATACCACATGTGTGGCACTTTTGCAGCCAAGATGCGCAAAGGGGCCCTAAATCAATGAGTACCTTTAGGATTTCACAGGGCATTTCTACTCATTTGGATTCCAAACCGCTCTCATGTTTTAGGGGCCCTAAAATGCCAGGGCAGTAAAAATACCCCACAAGTGACCCCATTTTAGAAAGTAGACACCCCAAGGTGTTCTGTGAGGGGCAAAGTGAGTTCATGTAAAATTTTATTTTTTGTCACAAGTTAGTGGAATATGAGACTTTGTAAGAAAAAAAAAAAAAAAACATTTCCGCTAACTTGTGACAAAAAATAAAAACTTCCATGAATTCACTATGCCCATCAGCGAATACCTTAGGGTGTCTACTTTCCAGAATGGGGTCACTTGTGGGGTATTTTTATTGTCCCGGCATTTTAGGGGCCACTAAAGCGTGAGAAGGGGTTTGGAATCCAAATGCGTAAAATTGCCCAGTGAAATCCTAAAGGTACTCATTGGTTTTAGGGCCCCTTTGCGCATCTTGGCTGCAAAAAAGTGCCACACATGGGGTATCTCCGTACTCAGGAGAAGTAGGGCAATGACTTTTGGGGTGTATTTTTATATATACCCATACTTTGTGTGATAAATACCGCTGAAAACGACAACTTTTTAAAAAAATTTATACAAAGTTGTCAATTTACAGTGATATTTCTCTCACCCAGCATGGGTATATGTAAAAATACACCCCAAAACACATTGCCCTACTTCTCCTGAGTACAGCGATACCACATGTGTGCCACTTTGCAGCCAAGATGCGCAAAGGGCCCTAATTCCAAAGAGTACCTTTAGGATTTCACAGGGCATTTTTACGCATTTGGATTCTCACGCTTTAGGGGCCCCTAAAATGCCAGGGCAGTAAAAATACCCCACAAGTGACCCCATTTCGGAAAGTAGACACCTAAGGTATTCGCTGATGGGCATAGTGAGTTCATGGAAGTTTTATTTTTGTCACAAGTTTGCGGAAAATGAAATTTTTGAAAAAAACAAAAAAACATTTCCGCTAACTTGTGACAAAAAAATAAAAACTTCCATGAACTCACTATGCCCCTCAGTGAATACCTTAGGGTGTCTACTTTCGGAAATGGGGTCATTTATGGGGTATTTCTACTGTCTGGGCATTGTAGTACGTCAGGAAACAGGACAGGTGCTCAGAAAGTCAAAGTGCGGAAATTCACTTTTTGCACCATAGTTTGTAAACGCTATAACTTTTACCCAAACCAATAAATATACACTTATTGCATTTTTTTTTATCAAAGACATGTAGAACAATACATTTTGAGAAAAATTTATATAGAAATGTAGTTTTATTTGACAAATTTTCAAACAGAAAGTGAAAAATGTCATTTTTTTGCAAAAATTTCGGTAATTTTTGATTAATAGCAAAAAAAGTAAAAATGTCAGCAAGAATGAAATAGCACAAAATGAAAGCTCTATTAGTGAGAAGAAAAGGAGGTAAAATTCATTTGGGTGGTAAGTTGCATGACGGAGCAATAAACGGTGAAAGTAGTGTAGTGCGGAATTGTAAAAAGTGGCCTGGTCATTAAGGGTGTTTAAGCTAGGGGGGCTTAAGTGGTTAAAAGTGCCCTGTCTGACCCAGGAAGAAGTACAACAGCGACTTAAAAAGATTAAAATAGACAAATACTCCCCCGTATCCTAAGGGAATTAAGTGATGTCATAGCCAGACCATTATTTCTGATATTTATGGACTCTATAATAACAGGGAATGTTCCACAGGATTGGCGCATAGCAAATGTGGTGCAATATTCAAAAAGGGTCCAAAAACAGAGCCTGGAAATTATAGGCTGGTAAGTTTAACATCTGTTGTGGGTAAACTGTTTGAAGGGTTTCTAAGAGATGCTATTTTGGAGTATCTCAATGAAAATAAGCAAATAACACCATATCAGCATGGCTTCATGAGGGATCGGTCATGCCAAACGAATTTAATCAGCTTCTATGAGGAGGTAAGTTCTAGACTTGACAGCGGCGAATCAATGGATGTCGTATATCTGGACTTCTCCAAAGCATTTCACATCGTACCTCATAAAAGGTTAGTATATAAAATGAGTATGCTCGGACTGGGAGAAAATGTCTGTATGTGGGTAAGTAACTGGCTAAGTGACAGAAAACAGAGGGTGGTTATTAACGGTAGATACTCAGATTGGGTCACTGTAACTAGTGGGGTACCTCAGGGGTCAGTATTGGGCCATATTCTCTTCAATATATTTATTAATGATCTTGTAGAAGGCCTGCACAGTAAAATATCTATTTTTGCAAATGACACTAAACTGTGTAAAGTAATTAACACTGAAGAGGACAGTTTTCTGCTACAGAGGGATCTGGATAGATTGGAGGCTTGGGCAGAAAAATGGCAGATGAGGTTTAACACTGACAAATGTAAAGTTATGCACATGGGAAGGAATAATGCAAGTCACCTGTACATATTAAATGGTAAAACACTCGGTAACACTGACATGGAAAAGGATCTAGGAATTTTAATAAACAGCAAATTAAGCTGCAAAAACCAGTGTCAAGCAGCTACTGCCAAGACCAATAAGATAATGGGTTGCATCAAAAGGGGCATAGACGCCCATGATGAGAACATAGTCCTACCACTTTACAAATCACTAGTCAGACCACACATGGAGTACAGTGTACAGTTCTGGGCTCCTGTGAACAAGACAGACATAGCAGAGCTGGAGAGGGTTCAGAGGAGGGCAACTAAAGTAATAACTGGAATGAGGGATTTACAGTACCCTGAAAGGTTATCAAAATTAGGGTTATTCACTTTAGAAAAAAGACGACTGAGGGGAGATCTAATAACTATGTATAAATATATCAGAGGTCAGTACAGAGATCTATCCCATCATCTATTTATCCCCAGGACTGTGACTGTGACAAGGGGACATCCTCTGCGTCTGGAGGAAAGAAGGTTTGTACACAAACATAGAAAAGGATTCTTCACTGTAAGAGCAGTGAGACTATGGAACTCTCTGCCTGAGGAGGTGGTGATGGTGAGTACAATAAAGGAATTCAAGAGGGGACTGGATTTATTTCTGGAGTGTAATAATATTACCGGCTACAGTTACTAGAGACGGGTCGTTGATCCAGGGAGTTATTCTGATTGCCTGATTGGAGTCGGGAAGGAATTTTTTTCCCCTTAAGTAGGGAAAATTGGCTTTTGCCTCACAGGTTTTTTTTTGCCTCCCTCTGGATCAACTAGTAGGAAACAGGCCGAACTGGATGGACAAATGTCTTTTTTGAGTCTTATATACTATGTTACTATGTTACTTCAGCTCTTTTCTGAGACCTGACGGATGTCTGGTGCCTAGTCTAAAAATCAGTTTTGATGTTGCCCCCTCTATGTGGGATTGTTACTTTTTCAAATGCGAAAGTTTTAAAATCTATTTAGATTACGGTTATGATCTTTTATGAAACGGTTTGCTGCATTGGATATACCTATAGCAGATAGATTAACAATATAATTTAGATGTTTCCGCAATCTTGTTTTAAAACTTCTGCTGGTACTACCCACATAGAGTAAATTGCAACTAGTACATTTGATGATATAAATAACACCTGTCATATTACAGTTGATGTGATTTTTTATTTGAAATGTTTCATTATTCTGTGCATTTTGAAAACAGCTGGTGACTTGAACATATTTACAGGTTCTGCAGGGGTGGCTGCCGCATTTGGTAAATCCCTGATGTTTCAAACATGTATCAGGTGTATTTTTTGTAGGACGTTTGAAAAGGGATAGTGAGAGGAAGTTGGTTAAAGTATTAGGTCTCCTAGAAACTACCCTGCATCCATTCTTTAGCATGCCATGCAAAATCTGATCCTCATAGAGAATAGGTAAACATTTTTTTATAATTTTTTCTATTTCCAAAAATTGACGACTAAATGTTAATAACAATGTTGGTGGTTCAGGGTTTGTTCTGTCTCCCTTAATATCATGCCTCTTGGAGAAGAGCAATTCCTCTCTAGTTTTATGCCAAGCTATATTAACCCCTCTATTTATCATCTATCTTGAATACCCTCTATCGATAAGTCTAGTTCGAATTATCTTTGATTCTTTTAAGAAGGTTGCGGTGGCATTACAATTCCTGCGAGCTCACAGAAATTCACCCACCGGAATGGCCTTCAGGGTATGAGATGGATGATGGCTAGTAGCCTTTAAAAGTGTATTGCCTGAGACTTCTTCATTAAAGGTCATGGTTTCATTGACCTGGTCTTAGGTGCCCCTTAATGTTAGGTCTAAAAAATTTATGCTGGATGCATGACAATGATGTGTGAATCTGAGGTTATATGAATTATCATTGACATACAAGAGCAAGTCTGGTATGGCATTCCCACTCCAGATCAGGAGCAAATCATCGATGTATCTGCCATACCAGACAACCATGCTAACAAAAGGATTATTCTCTGAAAACACATATCTTCCTTTCCAGTAGGCCATGACCAAATTGACATAAAATTTATTGTCAAACGAAAAATAGCTGTGTGTGAAGAGGAAAGTAGTTACCTCCAAAATAAAGTCAATAAAATCATCAGAATGGCTGCTGTAACTATGGAGTTTATACTACAGCGCCAATTTGGCCACGGCATGGGGAATGGAAGGGTAGAGGGATATAACATCCAGTGTCAGTGATGTATAGGAATCCTGCCATTGTTTGTCTGACATATATCTGAGAACGTTTCCTGTATCCTGAATATAGCCTGGCATTCTCTTGACTAATGGTTGTAATAATGTGTCAAGCCATTCACCCAATCTCTCTGTGAGTGAACCTATGCCCGAGACAATAGGATGTAGGGGCGGGGGGTTAATATTTTTGTGTTCCTTGGGTAAGGCGTGTATTATGGGAGCGACAGGTGCCTCCACATTAAGGAAATCATAATGTTTCTCAGTAATGAAACCTCGTTTTTTGCCTTTGTTTAATATACAAGTATATTCATTTTTGTAATTTTCTAGTGGGTTTCCACCTAACTCAAAAACAGGGCCATCATTTGCTGATAATACATATCTCGACCCATAATCACCACTGATCCCCCTTTATCTGCCATTTTTATTATTAGATCATTTCTATTTTCTAGCTCTATCAAAGCATTATATTCTTCTATGGTTAAATTATGGCGTTTGTTGTTGATTTTATTGTTGTCTTTTGCTGTGAGTTCCCTTTCTGCTATTAGTTTTAATAGCAGTTTCCAAATTTTGTGTAAATGCTACGTAGTCAGGTGAAGATTCATATTTCTTTATAGAACATTTGCATGTCTCTATTTGTTGTTAAATATCAAGTAATTTCTCTCCTTCATATTTTATAATTAGAGACATCAGTTGTAGAGAACATGCCTGTGGCGAAACCAACCTCGCCACTGGGTTTTGGAGGGGACAGATTGCCAGCCTCTTGCCCCAGGATTATGGGCCCTCTCATCAGCCCATGCTAAACGTTTGAACCCCTGGTCTAATTCGTGCCATTTTGGGATATGTTAAATGTCTGTGTGTACTGTAAAGGGTGGGACATTGTATATTTGAATAGCGATGTCTGTCCTATGGACAATAGGACAGACGTGTGTATTGGGTATTTCCCTTTGTCCTGAGCGATAATTGAATGACTCCTCGGTTGTCTCCAGGACAGAAGACATTGTGTATTCTCCTGCCTGTGATGATTAGATTAACCCATGTAGGGTAATTGTATCACAGGCAGAGGGGAGGAATAGACTGGGGGTGTTTCTATTGTCCCATTGTATGTAATTGGCTGCTGTATCCCCTGTGTCTTATCCCCTATGTCAGTCTTCCTTCTGGTCCCCTAGGGGAGTGTCCACCAGGTGGGAGACCTGCATAAATAACGGGCAGGTAGCCCTCAATAAAATAATTCCTGTTTAACCATCAATACGGAGCCTCGTCTCGTAATTGGGGGGAATTACTACTTCAGAACGTTCTCTTGCCTGTTCCAGGAAAGGAGGACTTCGTATGGTTCCAGTTCGGTGGATTCGAGTGGTTGTGGGTTGCTGTGCTCTTCGCCAAGGGAATCGGCCGAACGGTATTAACCCTCACTGTAGCGGGTTATACCGTAACAATGCCGATAGTAATTCATTCCACTCTGACACGAAAGCATCAGAAAAAATTGTTGTTTGGATTTTTTTAATGTATAATCCCAGTGCGGTCATGGCTTTTTCCAGATATTTTTTTCAAGTTGTTTGGTCCCAGGTTTTTGTTTCTTGGGTAAGAAGCCCATCCAATTTATGCATTTTACTTTTCAAGTCAAGCTGGATATTACTGGTTATATTTCACTCTCAGAAATGCAGTGCAGGTCGCAAATGTACTTTATGGCAAAAAAAATTAATTTGTCCCCCCAGAATCTAACAGATGGATTTACTGAATTGATTACACTGTCACATATGCAGCACAGGGGTACTTTACAGAAAAAAATTTGAATATGTCACCCCCTGGGTCCCTGAACTCACAGATGGATTACCTTTATATTATTTTCCCTTCCCCTGGCACCTATGCAATGCAGGTACACTTAAAAAATGGGTATATGTCACCCACTGAACTACAATAACAGGAATAAATTATTGTCCCTGCACTGCACTTGCATAGAATGGCCGCCGACGCCCACCTAACTAACAGACAAATTAAAACTTATTTTTCTGTGTCACTGGGCTCAGGTCAGGGTACAAAAATGTTGAAATGCACCCACAAAAAAAAAAAAATCGCTGTAGATCACAGACTTAACACCAAGCTCTAATATCAGATTCTTTCCTAATCTCTCCCTCACAGCAGCAGCAGCCTATCCCTACACTTATAAGAGCTGACGTGATGTGCGGCTCTAAGTGACTCCAGCTTATATCGAGGCTGGGTACATGCTGCACTGGCCAATCACAGCCATGCCATTAGTAGGCATGGCTGTGATGGCTTCTTGGGGCACACATCTTATACGCTTGTTGATTCGCTGTCCTGCAGCCTTTCAACAAGCTTTATTAAATGGTCGAACAACAAACTCGAACCTGAACTTTTACGGTAATGTTCGGATTCGGGTCTGGATATCAAAAACTCTAAAGTCCTGTACAAACCCGAACTTTACAGTTTGGCTTCGCTCAGCACTACTAACAAACTAACTATCTAATGTAATGTGACACAGGAAAGCAGAGAGCACAGCAATGACACTACTGTCTCTCTCAGAACTATAATAAACTGTAGAAAATAGCTGCTGGGGAGGTTTTTATATACTAAGGGGATAGGCAACTTTATTTTGCTAGGGATTTTGCTAAGCTCAGACAAAGACATTACAGCCTTCTCATTGGCCCACAAGCAAAAAGGGAAGTTACTGTTGAAAAAAAAAAGTAGAATATTCGAAAATACGGATATATATCAATATATTCAAAATATTTTTGAATTCTCGAAGTTGCAATATTCGCAATTAAAATCCACATTATAATTACTGAGGACACTATGGTGACTTATGGGACACTATGTTGATTACTACTGGATGTACTGTGGGAGCATTATTATTGGGCATAATATGGAGGGCATTGCTATTGGGGGCATTATCATTATTGGAGGCACTAATACTAATGAAGGAACTGTGGGGGAGAATTATTATTATTGGTGAGACTTTGGGAGCACCATTACTATGCGAGGAGTTTGGTACTGTTATTTCTGCAGTATAGTGTTTGGAGGCATTGGGGAGCACAGCAGGCACAGTTTTGGGGGTAGCAGTAGGATATCACTGTTGGTGCACCAGGATGGGGATTTTGTGTTGAGAATGATGATGGCAAAATGAGGAACCTGAGATGTAGAGATGTCGCGAACAGAAAATCTTCAGTTCGCGAACGGAGAACGCGAACTTCCCCAAATGTTTGTGAAAGGGCGAACCGGGAGAACCGCCATAGACTTCAATAGGCAGGCGTATTTTAAAACCCACAGGGACTCTTTCTGGCCACAGTTGTGATGAAAAGTTGTTTCAAGGGGACTAACACCTGGACTGTGGCATGCCGGAGGGGAATCCATGGCAAAACTCCCATGGAAAATTACGTAGTGGACGAAGAGTTGGCTTTTAATCCGTAAAGGGCATAAACCACCTAACATTCCTAAATTGTTTGGAATAATGTGCTTTAAAACATCCAGTGTGTGTATACGATCAGGTATAATGTTGTATCAATCAGGTAGTGTAAGGGTTACGCCCGCTTCACAGTGACAGACCAAAATTCCCGTTTAACTCAAACAACCGCAAACAGTCCATTTGCACAACCGCAAACTCCCCATTTTTAAGAGGTTGGACACCAAGCTAGCCATGTCCCGTTCCTTGTCCTCACTGACGTCATTGAAGGTCTCTTCCTCGTGCAATGTACTGTGCCACCCTATAAGAGTGGTGTGTTCAGTAATCAGTAGTACTATTTTTATCAGTTTAATCCTTATTACGTCCCATAACAGGGGACGTGTATCAAATAGATTTTAGGAACCGGGAGATGGAAAAAGAAGCTTGGTCGGTCCTCTTACTTCCAATCTGGGGCACTGCGCGTGCGCCGTGCAATGTACTGTGCAACCCTATATGAGTGGTGTGTTACTTAGTACTATTCTTATCAGTTTAATCCCTGTTACATCCCCTAACAGGGGACGTGTATCAAATAGATTTTAGGAACCGGGAGATGGGAAAAGAAGCTTGGTCGTTCCTTTTACTTCCAATTTGGGGCACTGCGCGTGCGCCGTGCAATGTGCTGTGCAACCCTATATGAGTCGTGTGTTAACTAGTACTATTCTTATCAGTTTAATCCCTGTAACGTCCCCTAATCGCAAAGGTAATCTAGACTTTTTTTTACCTAGGCGACTTCTCTTGTCAGTGACAATACCTCCTGCTGCGCTGAAGGTCCTTTCTGACAGGACACTTGAAGTGGGGCAGGCCATAAGTTCTATCGCAAATTGGGATAGCTCAGGCCACAGGTCAAGCCTGCACATCCAGTAGTCAAGGGGTTGATCGCTCCTCAGAGTATCGATATCTGCAGTTAAGGCGAGGTAGTCTGCTATCTGTCGGTCGAGTCGTTCTCTGAGGGTGGACCCCGAAGGGCTGTGGCGATGCGTAGGACTTAAAAAGTCAACAACACGTCTGTAAAGCGTCCTGTCCTTGCCGGCGTGGTCGTTGTAGGAGGAGGATTGCTTTCAGCTCTTCCCCTGTTAGATTCCCGTTGTGCTCTGACATCACCCTTATACGCTGTGTAAAGCATACTTTTTAACTTGTTTTGGAACTGCTACATCCTTTCCGACTTCCGGTAATTCGGTAACATTTCAGCCACTTTCTGCTTATACCGGGGGTCTAGTAGCGTGGCCACCCAGTACAGGTCGTTCTCCTTCAGCCTTTTTATACGTGGGTCCCTCAACAGGCATGACAGCATGAAAGATCTAATTTGCACAAGGTTGGATGCCGAGCTACTCATCTCCCGTTCCTCGTCCTCACTGATGTCATTGAAGGTCTGTTCTTCCCCCCAGCCATGTACAACACCACGGGTCCCAGATAGGTGACAACAACGAACACCCTGGGATGCCTGCTGTGGTTGGTCTTCCTCCTCCTCAAAGCCACATTCCTCCTCTGACTCCTCTTCCTCAGACTCCTCTTCCAGCGTTGCCGCAGGTCCAGCAAGCGATGATGATAAGGCTGTTTCTGGTGGTGATGGTGACCACAACTCTTCCTCTTCACGCTCATCTACGGCCTGATCCAGCACTCTTTGCAGGGCACGCTCCAGGAAGAAAACAAATGGGATGAGGTCACTCATGGTACCTTCGGTGCGACTGACTAGGTTTGTCACGTCCTCAAAAGGACGCATGAGCCTACAGGCATTGCGCATGAGCGCCCAGTAGCATGGCAAAAAAATACCCAGCTCCGCAGAGGCTGTCCTAGCACCCCTGTCATACAAAAACTCTTTGATTGCTTTTTCTTGTTGGAGCAGGCGGTCGAACATTAGGAGTGTTGAAGTCCAATGTGTCGGGCTGTCGCAAATCAAGCACCTTACCGGCATGTTGTTTCGACGCTGAATGTCAGAAAAGTGTGCCATGGCCATGTAGGAACGCCTGAAATGGCCACACACCTTCCTGGCCTGCTTTAGGACATCCTGTAAGCCTGGGTACTTACACACAAAGCGTTGTACAATTGGATTCAACACATGTGCCATGCACGGCACATGTGTCAACTTGCCCAAATTCAATGCCGCCAACAGATTGCTTCTGTTGTCACACACCACTTTGCCAATCTCCAGTTGGTACGGGGTCAGCCACTGATCCATCTGTGCGTTCAGGGCGGACAGGAGTGCTGGTCCGGTGTGCTTTCAGGCAAGTCAACCCCAAGACGGCGTGACACTGACGTATCCGGGATGTGGAATAGCCCCTGGTGAGCTGGGGGGGTGCAGTTGATGATGTGGAGCAAGACACAGCAGCAGAAGAGGACTCAGCCAAGGAGGTTAGCGAGGAGGATGGAGTAGGAGGAGTAGAGGAGGTGGCAGCAGGCCTGCCTGCAAGTTAGGTTAGCGAGGAGGATGGAGTAGGAGGAGTAGAGGAGGTGGCAGCAGGCCTGCCTGCAAGTTGTGCCGGTGTCACCAACTCCACTGCAGAGCCACGCATTGCATGCTTGGCAGCCGTCAGCAGGTTTACCCAATGCGCAGTGTACGTGATATACCTGCCTTGACCGTGCTTTGCAGACCAGGTATCAGTGGTCAGATGGACCCTTGCCCCAACACTGTGTGCCAGACATGCCATGACTTCCTTTTCCACAATAGAGTACAGGTTGGGGATTGCCTTTTGTGAAAAAAAATTTCGGCCGGGTAGCCTTCACTGCGGTGTCCCAATAGCTACAAATTTTTTTAAGGCCTCAGACTCCACCAGCTTGTATGGTAAAAGCTGGCGGGCTAAGAGTTCCGTCAAGCCAGCTGTCAGACGATGGGCAAGGGGGTGACTCTGTGACATTGGCTTCTTACGCTCAAACATTTCCTTGACAGACACCTGACTGTGGGCAGATAAGCAGGAACTGCTGAAGGTGAGAGGCGGAGTGGCGGGTGGTTGAGAGGGGGCAGGGAGGACAGCAGTGGTTGACGTGGCTGAAGATGCTGGACCAGGAGGAGCATGGTGGCTTTGAGTTTGTGTGCTGCTTGTACTCATGTGTTGATCCCACAGGCGTTTGTGATGTGAGATCATGTGCCTTCGCAAAGCAGTTGTACCTAGGTGGGTGTTGGACTTCCCACGACTCAGTTTCTTTTGGCACAGGTTGCAAATGGCATCGCTGTTATCAGAGGCAGACACACAAAAAAAAACACACTGCTGAGCTTTGCAATGACGGCATTCTGGTGGTGGCAACAGCATGCGTTGATTGTCGTGCTGTCTGGCTGACCCCGGGTGCCGATACATGCTGTCTGACTGTGCCACTAGCTCCTTGTAACGACCTCCCCCTGCTTCCAACTCGTCTCCTCCTCCTCTCAATCTCTCCATCTGAACTTTCCCCCTGTTCTTCTTCTCTTCGAGCGGGCACCCGCGTGACATCCACGGACACATCGTCATCATCAACCGCTTCACTTGTATCTGACAACTCAGCAAAGGAAGCAGCAGCGGGTACAACATCATCATCATCATCATCATCATCATCACACCATACGTCCATGTGTGTAATGCTGCCTGACTGAGACATATCCCTGTTATCTACATCCTCTGGCAATAATGGTTGCGCATCACTCATTTCTTCCAACTGATGTGTAAATAACTCCTCTGACAGATCAACTGAAGCAGCTGTGGTGCTAGTGTTGGTGGTGGCGGCAGGTGGGCGAGTGGTAACTTGAGAGGTGCCCGAAGCTGAGCTGGAGGAGGATGGCGCGTCAAGGTTCCGAGCAGAAGCTGTAGAAGATTGGGTGTCCTGTGTTAGCAAGTCAACTATGTCCTCACAACTTTTCGAGTTCAGGGCATGTGGCCTCTGAACACTGGGCATTATTCTAGGGCCAAAGGGAATCACAGCACCACGACCACGACGGCCCCTGCGGGGTGGCCTGCCTCTGCCTGTCATTTTTTTTTAGATTAGTTTAGTTGTACTATGCATGCAAGCTACTGTGACACCAGATATGAGTGGCACTGTGCACTGGCAGAAGTTGGCAGAGTAGACGCTGTAGGCCTGACACACACGCTTGCAGACAACTAACTGCTATTCAATCTATTACAGTCAAAATTGTTGTTGTTTTTTTAAATGTAATCTACTGTGACACCAGATATGAGTTGCACTGGTGACACTGTGCACTTGCAGGGCCTGAAACACACACGCTTGCAGGCAACTGACTGCTATTATCTTACAGTCAAAATAGTTTTTTTTTTTTAAATGTAATCTACTGTGACACCAGATATGAGTTGCACTGGGGACACTGTCCACTTGCAGGGCCTGAAACACACACACGTGCAGGCAACTGACTGCTATTATATTATAGTCAAAATTGTTATTTTTTTTAAAATGTAATCTACTGTGACACCAGATATGAGTTGCGCTGGTGACACTGTTCACTTGCAGGGCCTAAAACACACACGCGTGCAGGCAACTGACTGCTATTATATTACAGTCAAAATTGTTGTTTTTTTAAATGTAATCTACTGTGACACCAGTGGTGGCACTGGGCAAGTGGGCACAGTATACGCTGTGAGCCTGACACACATGCTGGCAGGCAACTGCAATTAGATTACACAGTAAAAAAAAAAAAAAAGCAGACTGATGTAATAGCCCTAAAAAGGCCTTTTTGGGGTGCTGTCAGAACGCTGTCCTTACAGCAGAAATCACATGAGTCTTTCAGGACTGGAGTGGACGATGAATACACTAGCCTAGCTATCGATTTCCCTATTAAAGCAGCAGCAGCTACACTGTCCCTCCTCTCACTAAGACTACAGCTTCCGAATGAATCTAAAATGGATGCTGTCCAGGAGGTGGGAGGGTCTGGGAGGGAGGGTATGCTGCTGATTGGCTGGAATGTGTCTGCTGACTGTGAGGTACAGGATCAAAGTTTACTCGATGATGACAAATAGGGGGCGGACCGAACATCGCATATGTTCGCCCGCCGCAGCGAACGCGAACAAGCGAATAGTTCAGCACATCTCTACTGAGATGTTGGTGTGGCAACCTCTACAGAGACAAGACCTGGCTGAAATAATTTGTCATGGTGGTCTGATATCCGAATGAAGAATATGAAAAAAATTGGATGTAAGAAGTATGTTGTACTGTATTTTCCTGTATGTTTGGTAGTTTGTAATGTAATGTCCATTGAAATATGTCTTTAGCAATAAGGCAGAAGAGATAGGGTTAGACTGAGAATTTGACATTTGGGGGGGTTACCATTTCAGTTTATGCTTCAAGCAGCAAAAAAGCTAGAACTGGCCATGACCTTCCTTCAATATCAGCAGGCTACACTTCACAGCCTCTGCTTGTGGCTCTAGAATCCACCCAGGATCCTTTTACAGCCTTCACTCAGGAGCATGAAGGAACAGGTTGTGAAGTGTTTACTTCAGAGAGGCATTTAGTGGTGAGTTTTGTGTAATTTCAGTATAGAGGTTGGACTAGATGGACCGATGTAATTTTTTTCAACCTTATCAACTATGTGGTAATATTTGGTCCTTGTATAGTGTTAATATTTTATGATTATTTATGTACCATGTGATTCATGGGGTTATAACTACAGGGGGCATAAGAACTATGGGGGGCACTGTGTAAGACCGTGTAGCAGGGTGGGCTCCCCAGGATACAGCAAAGTCACGAACGAGAAAAGCAACTCTGACACCAGCTTTTGTAAAACAGACTTTATACTGTAACAGGTTATTAAAAACAACTCCAAATGCAGTGAACATAGGAGTCTGAGACCTCGTTGTCCCACAGCACGGACCCCTTTGATGGTAGCCAGAGAACACTTGAGCAATTTACCTACTGCGAACAGAGCTAACTCTGCCTCGCCATACCGGTTATTACCTTAAGGAAAATGCGAAAAACTGGGTGCGTAGGACGGGTTAACCTGCAGTGCAACACAAGAGCTTACAATCTTGCAACATTACACAGAATTCCCCCCTTTCCCTTAACTGATAATGTAGCATGTGCCTAAGAATCACTCCTGGGCAAATACATTAAACTGGTTGGAGTTCCTGCGATGACTAAGAACACTTTCGGCCTGATACAAGATAGAGGCCCTAACTAGCTAACTACAGGCTGTAACTCAGTCTCTAGGTGCCATAACTTCTATGAGGTGCGTGCATGAATTTACTGACCCAGGTCTGTACTTTATCCGCTGGAGGGCTCTGGAGTGAACAATAAGTTTCTGCCACAATATGCGATCCTGCAGGGTTTGTAACTTTGCTCCTCCGTTCTAATCAGCTTTCTGAAATCGATGTTCTTTCCTTGGAACAGAATCTGGTTCTGGAACAAATGGTAAGGTCACTCAAATGCAGCTCCGATCGCTGAAGAATGCTCCCGACCTAGATGAAGACAGAACCTCTTTCTCCGGACGGACTCTGGGACTTGGACTGCAATCAGCCTCCTTCAGCTGCAACTCTGGCCACTTCATGACTCCCTGATGCCTGGATGCGACCGGATTCTGTTCTCCAGCCCCTCTGCTTCTCTCCTAAGATGTCTGCTGCTCGGCTTCCTGCTTCTTCTCCAGACCGAGAGAGTATCTACCTACAATTAAATATTTAAATACTTGCACAATGTTAGCTGTGTTTAGATACAGCATCTAGAGGCCAAACCACAGAATAACAGTCCTGGATTTAATTTAAACAGTGTTCATGTAATAAGAGTTGTTTCTCAATCTCACAACTGCAGGGGAGCATTAAAACTAAACCTCCGATGGTGCTTAGAATAGTCTCTTTGAATGCCAAGGGCCTTAACAGTCCACAGAAGCAATCCAATTTGTGGGCAGAAGTGACCCGATTACATGCTGATGTGCTTTGTGTTCAGGAGTTGCATGTCCTGCAAAGAGATGCATATAGAATTAAGCATCCCCTTTTCTCAGGTCATAGAGTCCCACTATCACAAAAAACAAAGGGGGGTCATACTAGCAATTAAGAACTCAGTAGCCTTCATGCCTTTTGCCACTGTCATTGCTCCGAATGGGAGGTACATTATTTTGGTTTTACTATTAATTACGTCAGCTACACCATAGTAGCCCTTTATGCACCTAACCATTACCAGTTGAGATTTGTCTCTATTCTCTTGAGAAAAGTTTCAAAGGTGAAACAGGGACACCTAATTTTATGTGGCGACTTCAACATAGTGCTTGATGCCTCATTGACTCAACTGCCCCTGACAGGGCAATGCATTGTACCCTGAATTCCTTCTTGGTGCAAGAGTATAACATCAGAAGATTACATCACGAGATGGAACGGGATTACTCCTTCTTTTCTTTGGCACACAACACTTACTACCGCATTGACTTACTCCTTCTCAGCAGATCTCTTCTGCAATTAGCTACTGGGTCCACTATAAAGCTTTTTAAAGTGGTCTCCCCATGCTGGTATTTCATAGTTAACATAGTCTATAACATAGTCTATAAGGCTGAAAAAATAAATCTGTCCATCCAGTTCAGCCTGTTATCCTTTCTGACTCCAATCAGGCAATTAGAATAACACTCTGGATCAACTATAATATGTAATATTATTATCCTCCAGAAATTCACTTGTTTAGTAAATTCATCATCAGTGATTTGTAAATGGCAGGACTATGTTCTCATCATGGGCATCTATGCCTCTTTTGATGCGACCCATTATCTTATTGGCCTTGGCAGCAGCCGCCTGACACTGGTTTCTGCAACTTAGTTTGCTGTCCACTAAAATTCCTAAGTCCTTTTCTATGTCAGTGTTATTGAGTGTTTTTCTATTTAGTATGTACTGGTGACATGTATTTTTTCTTCTCATGTGCATGACCTTACTTATTTGTCAGTGCTAAACCTCATCTGCCACTTCTCTGCCCAAGCCTCCAATCTATCCAGATCCCTCTGTAGCAGTCTACTATCCTCTTCCGTGTTAATTACTTTACACAGTTTAGTGTCATCTGCAAAAATTTATATTTTATTGTGCAATCCGTCTACGGGATCATCAATAAATATATTGACGAGAATAGGGCCCTTTCACTATCAGAGACCTTCAATGTTAGAGACAATCTCTGGAAGTCTAACCCATACCTTCTCCCTAAACATTCATCGCGATCGTGATTTCAGAGTTTGGCAGACAGTCATATTATAGGTCAACGAGACTAAATCCCAAGTTCTTCCATTTAATTTATCTTGCGACCAAGTTCGGTCCTTGAAGTCCACATTCCCATTGGGCTGGTAAACCACCAAAATCAAATATCTACATCCCAAATACAGTACAATGTCATTTGTTTATAAATATAATTATATCCCCATGTTCAGTGGCGGATCCAGGGGGGGGGCAACGGGGCAATTGCCCCCCCCGATATTGTGGCAGCACCGGCGGCAGTGACAGGAGATGAACGCTTCCACTGTGGAAGCGTTCATCTCCATAGCGATCTGTGTCGCCGTCCTCTGGACAGCGATACAGATAGCTGTGCAGTGCGGCAGGGGAGGGAGCTGCTCCTCTGATAGGCTGCCGGCCTCGTGCCGACAGCCTATCAGAGCGGTTCAGGCGGCGCGATGACGTCATCGCGCCGCCTGAGCAGAGGATAGAACGGGACACAGGCCGGAAGAGGCCTGCATCCAGCGCTGCAAGGAGGTAAGTAGGGAGGGAGGGAGGGAGGGAGGGGGGAAAGGAGCCTGCACATGATTTTGGGGGGAGGGGAAGGAGCCTGCACATGATTTTTTGGGGGAGGGAAAGGAGCCTGCACATGATTTTGGGGGGAGGGAAGGAGCCTGCACATGATTTTGGGGGGAGGGAAGGAGCCTGCACATGATTTTGGTGGGGGTTGGGAGAAGGAGCCTGCACATGATTTTTGGGGGAGAGGGAAGGAGCCTGCACATGATTTTTTTGGGGAGGGGAAAGGAGCCTGCACATGATTTTGGGGGAGGGAAGGAGCCTGCACATGATTTTGGGGGAGGGAAGGAGCCTGCACATGATTTTGGTGGGGGTTGGGAGAAGGAGCCTGCACATGATTTTGGGGGGAGGGAAGGAGCCTGCACATGATTTTTTTGGGGGAGGGGAAGGAGCCTGCACATGATTTTGGGGGGAGGGGAAGGAGCCTGCACATGATTTTTTTGGGGGAGGGAAAGGAGCCTGCACATGATTTTGGGGGAGGGAAGGAGCCTGCACATGATTTTGGGGGAGGGGAAGGAGCCTGCACATGATTTTGGTGGGGGGTTGGGAGAAGGAGCCTGCACATGATTTTGGGGGGAGGGAAGGAGCCTGCACATGATTTTTTGGGGGAGGGGAAGGAGCCTGCACATGATTTTGGGGGAAGGAGCCTGCACATGATTGGGGGTGGGGGGCACATGATGGGGAGAGAGGAGACTCCGGGGGGCACTATGGGGACATTACTGATGTATTTTATATGGGGGTAGTAGGATAATTTGTCCAGAATATGGGAGGATGATGGAAAAGTAGTAACTGAGATTTATTTTGTTGTCAAACTGCAGAGACGAAACCTGACGGTCTGGTCTGAAGGTCTGAAAGGAGAAGATGAGGAAAGAGAACATCTACATCACAGGAGACGTCACTGGATGGAAGAGGTAAGTGGGGCTGTGTTTCTGTAGTGATGGGAGCTGGGGCGTATCAATCGCCCAAAGTGCCCCTCCCGAGACCAGGCTCTGGATCCGCCAGTGCCCATGTTGGACACTATACAACACAATGTTTACCAATACGGCAAATATGAGGTGTCCTGGATAGGTCACATTGCGGCCTTTCAAAAGTTACATAGTTAATATGGTTGAAAAAAGACATACAGTGCCTTGCATAAGTATTCACCCCCCCTTGACTTTTTTCATGTTTTGGTGCCTCACAACCTGGAATTAACATGGATTGTTTGAGGATTTGCATCATTTAATTTACAGAACATGCCCACAACTTTGAAGATGATTTTTAGTTTTTTTTTTTTTTATTGTGAAATGTGAAGCAAACAACAAATAGCAGACAAAATAACAGAAAAAGTCAATGTGCATAACTATTCACCCCCCTAAAGTCAATACTTTGTAGAGCCACCTTTTGTGGCAATTACAGCTTCAAGTTGCTTTGGATAAATTTCTATGAGCTTGCCATATCTTACTACTGGGATTTGTGCCCATATCTCCTTGCAAAACTGCTCCAGCTCCTTCAAGTTGGATGGTTTGCTCTTGTGAACAGCAATCTTTAAGTCTGAACACAGATTTTCTATTGAATTAAGATATGGGCTTTGACTAGGCCAGGGTTGGGCAAACTGCTGCTCTCCAGCTGTTGCAAAATTACAACTCCCAGCATGCAAAGGCTGCTTATAGCTATCAGCCTACAGCAGGGCATGTTGGGAATTGTAGTTTTACAACAGCTGGAGAGCCGCAGTTTGCCCATCCCTGGACTAGGCCATTCCAATGCATTTACACGTTTCCCCTTAAACCACTCAAGTGTTGCTTTAGGAATGTGTTTGGGGTCATTGTGCTGCTGGAAGGTGAACCTCAGTCCTAGCCTCAAATCATGCACAGAGTGGTACAGGTTTTGCTCAAGAATATCCCTATATTTAGCACCATCCATCTTTCCCTCAACTCTGACCAGTTTCCCAGCCCCGGCTGCTGAAAAACATCCCCACAGCCTGATGCTGCCACCACCATGCTTCACTGTGGAGATAGTGTTCTTTGGGTGATGTGATGTGTTGGGTTTGCGCCAGACATAGCGTTTTCTTTGATGGCCATGTTCTTTCCATTTGGTTAGGATAAATTTGATGGTGCTCCTGGGGATCATCAAAGATTTGGATATTTTTTTATAACCTAACCCTGACTTGTACTTCTCAACAACATTGTCCCTTACTTGTTTGGAGAGTTCCTATCACGACTGGCGTGCCGATCACAGACGTGTGACGCAAAGGGAGGGAAAAGGGAAAGCCCTGTCCAAGGGAGAGGGAGAGGTGGTGACCCCTAACTCACCTAGAAGCTGGCGCCTGACTGCCCTGACGTCCCTAGACGGGTATTTCCCCCGTACGCCGATCAGGTGCCTAAACCCTGGCTTTCCTTAAGATGAGCCCTAAGTAGTGAATAGGGCGGTGGGAGCACTAGTCCTCACCACTAACACTAAAGGAAAACACCAGGGAGAGGACAGACAATACAGACAAAACATATACGCTCAGGTGGGCGACAACAGCGGACAACAAAAGCCCTACAGGGATCCGGGGGGTAACGATCGGGTACGACAACCAGAAACAACAGCTACACAGCTCCAGTGGGTCAGTATAGAAGTCCAGACAGGAAGCTCTATATCTGGCAACCAGAGAAGTGGGAAGGGGGAATATAAGGAGGCTGGGAGTGACTGACAAGAAACAGCTGAGGAGAAGAAGCTATGGATCCCTGAATTAGACAAAAAGCATTGTGAGGCAAACACAGAAAGCTACCATTAAGTAACAGCATGATCTTTAGACATAGAGCGCGCAGCCACCCGCTGCAACTTCCTGACCCTGGGTATAACGGAGTCAGACGTGGCTCCTGACACCCTCGTGACAGTACCCCCCTTTCTACGAGGGGCCTTCGGACACTCAGGACCAGGTCTCTCAGGATGAGAGGCATGGAAAGCCCGAACTTACCTGTTGGCGTTTACCTCTGACACTGGTACCCACATTCTTTCCTCGGGACCATAACCCCTCCAATGCACTAGCTATTGAAGAAAGCGGCGGACCCGACGAGAATCAACAATTTTGGATATTT
Source organism: Bufotes viridis (assembly GCA_033119425.1). NCBI lineage: Eukaryota > Metazoa > Chordata > Amphibia > Anura > Bufonidae > Bufotes > Bufotes viridis. The sequence continues at coordinate 117,346,973 of CM065597.1, read as the reverse complement.
AAAACTCCAGATTACCATTAACAATAACAGGAGGGGGTGGTAGCGGTGACGGTTCTAGAGGTGCAACATACCTTTTGAGTAACGACTTTTGGAAGACGTTATGGATTTTAAAAGTCTGAGGTAGTTCCGGTCGAAAAGCCACAGGGTTAATGATGGCTACTACTTTGTAAGGACCAATGAACCTAGGACCCAGTTTCCAAGAGGGAACCTTTAACTTAATATTCCTAGTAGACAACCACACATAGTCATTCACTCCTAGGTCCGGACCTTGCGAACGTTTCTTATCAGCCATGCATTTATATTTACCCACCATATTTTTCAAGTTAGCTTCCACCTTCTGCTATACAGATGAAAGTGATGAGAAAAACCGTTCCTCTTCGGGAACCCCTGATGACCCCCTTTCTTTGAAAGTACAGAATTGGGGATGAAAACCATATGCACCAAGAGATGGTGACTTGCCAGTGGATTCCTGACGGCGATTATTTATAGCAAACTCAGCTAACGGTAAGTATGATGACCACACCTCTTGGTTTCCAGACACAAAACACCTTAGGTATGTCTCAAGGTTTTGGTTGGTACGCTCAGTCTGTCCATTTGATTGAGAATGGAAAGCTGAGGAAAAGGACTAGTGTACCCCCAAACAGGAACAAAAAGCTTTCCAAAACTTAGAAATAAACTGGGTTCGCCGATCCGAAACAACATCGGAAGGGACCCCGTGAAGCTTCACGATTTCACTGATGAATACCTGAGCAAGAGTCTTAGGTAGTGCGGGTAACGTAATAAAGTGTACCATTTTGCTAAACCTGTCCACTACTACCAAGATAACTGTTTTACCCACAGACAAAGGTAAGTCAGTGATGAAATCCATTGACAGATGTGTCCATGGCCTATTTCGAATGACAAGTGGCAATAAACCCTGCTGGACGTATATGAGAGACTATAGCGCGTGCACAAGTAGAGCAAGTAGACACAAAATCCATTACATCCTGAGGCAACCTCGGCCACCAAAAACGACGACACAGTAACTCCAAGGTTGCTTTACTACCCAGGTGCCCAGCAACTGAATTATGATGTTCCTTTAATAATTTGAGACGTAGGTTTAACGGTACAAACAATTTCTCTGAGGGGCAAGAGACCGGGGAGTCCCCCTGGGCCTCTATAACACCTTCCCCTCCAGAACAGTGTACAGCAGAGACAACCACTCCTCTTTGTAGAATGGGTACCGGATCAACCACATTACCCCCTCCAGGGAAACTACGAGATAATGCATCTGCCTTGGTATTTTTTTCCCCAGGATGATAGGTGATGATAAAGTTAAACCTGGTATAAAAATAGAGACCACCTAGCTTGTCTAGGGGTGAGACGCTTAGCTGATTCGAGGTACAGAAGGTTTTTGTGGTCCGTAATCACCTTGACGGGGTGGATTGCCCCCTCTAAAAAGTGACGCCATTCCTCAAACGCTAGTTTAATAGCTAATAGTTCCCTATTGCCAATCATAGTTCCTTTCCGCTGCAGATAGTTTTTTAGAAAAGAAAGCGCAAGGACGCCATTTGCCAGGAGATGGACCCTGAGACAGTACAGCCCCCACTCCCACCTCTGACGCATCTACTTCAACAATAAAAGGCTGGGAGACATCCGGTTGGATTAGTACAGGTGCCGAGGTAAACCTCTCCTTTAGAGAGGAAAATGTAATTTTAGCGACGTCAGAGCATTTAGAAAAATCAGTCCCCTTCCTAGTCATGTCAGTAAGGGGTTTGACAATCACAGAATAGTTTTTAATAAACTTTCTATAGGAATTTGCGAAACCCAAGAACCGTTGCAGTGCTTTAAGGTTCTCAGGAAGATCCCAATCTAAAATTGCCTGGACCTACATTAAATGGCTGCTGGGGGGCGTGTCTGGACGCCGACGGTGATGGCTGCCCGAGGGAGAAGCTCCGCTCGCACCTCCGCTACTTCGGCCTGCTCCTCTGCCCCATCGGCACCTATGGGGAAGAAATCTGCCTCCAAGAAGGTCCCTCATCCGCCCCGACCTCTCTCTCCTGCTCGCACCCTTGAGCAGTGCTGGGATCGCTCTCCGGAGTTGGCGCTCCCGCCGCGCAGCACAAGGAAGCTGAGGGCCTCCCGCCATTCCTCCCTCCCCCCTCCTGAGTGCCGCGCTGCTGATAGAGAGCGGGGGTCAGGGGTGGAGGACCCGGACTCGACCGGCACTGGGGCGGCTTCTGCGGCCTCCTCTCCTGGACATAAGAGGGCCGGACATCAGCTATCTCCATCTGCCTGCGTCTTCCTCCCTGCACCTTTGCCTTGGGGTGCTCCTGAGAAGATGGCCGCCCACAACGACTCTGCACACATGGCGCCAGCTGCAGGTACTGTGCTGCCCCTCGGTCCTCAACCCCAGACCTCCTCAGCAACCTAATCTGGCCCCCATGCCGCCCTTAAGGGGGATCCCCAGTCTGCTAGCCCTTCGGGTAGGCTCTCTGTCCTGGACACTGCCTGCAGCCCCTCACCCCGACCTCCAGACCTTTGGGCAAGCTCGCCGAGTCCCCTTCCGCTTATTGCTGGGTCTCCTCGTCATACGCCTAACCCCCCGCAGCCCTGGGTGGATTACCTTCATCAGCTCCCCACCAAAGAGGACTTTAGGTCGCTTGTTTCTGAAGTTACTGATGCCTGCAGGGCTGAGATTGCCGCTGTCCGCAATGATATAAAGCATATTGTGGATCGGGTGGGCCCCATGGAAAACGCCCATGATGATACCAGGCAATACATATCCACCTTACATGAATCTATGGCTAGCCAAACGGTGGTGATCAGGGGTATGGGTGGACATCTTGAGGACTCGGATAACCGGAACAACATCCGGGTCCGGGGTCTCCCTGAAGCGACTGGAGACGAGGACCTTTTTGACACCCTGGAGGCCATCTTTAACTTGATATTGGGGAAACCCGCATCGCATAAGATTAAGCTGGATCGGGCACACAGGGCGCTTAAGCCCAAGGGCACCGCTGCCCGTCCCAGGGACGTCATTTGCTGTGTACATGATTTTGCTCTTAAGGAAAGCATCATGGCCAAGGCCAGGTCCCTGCGGAACTTTGAATTTGATGGAGCTCCGGTGCAGCTGTTCCCTGACCTATCTTGGTTTACCCTGCAGAAACGGAGACACCTACAACCCCTTCTGACGCTGCTTTGGGACCGCCAAATTGTATATCGTTGGGGATTCCCGTTTGCTCTCACAGCACGTCATCAAGGTCGCTCCTCAACCCTCCGCTCCTTCTCTGACCTGCGTCCATTCTGCGAATCCCTGGGAATTCCGGTGCCTGACATCACGGACTGGGAATTTGAACTTCCAGCTCCTCCATCGTCCCGGGTTTGGACCCCTGTGTCCAGGAAGAGAAGATCCGAGATGCACTCTGGATCGTCCGCATCCTCCGGCTCGCCTCCTTCCTCAGGGCGGCGACCTGTGGACTGATCCTGTCTTCCACCGGAGCGTTGTTGCTTCTGATCTCTCTGTACCCTCAGGGTTCTGGTACTGGGGTGCTCTCCCCTTCTAGTTTATCCCTGTATATGCCGTATATTGTTTGCTATTCGGCCGTTTGACAATATTGTTACTGCCTTTCATGCTTTTTTCTAGGTGCGAGCCTGCTCATTTTTGGTGTGTTACCAGTTTTTTTTTTTTTTTTATCAGGTGGCAAGCTCTCTGTTGAGCCGTCGCCGCTTGACCTCCGACACTTTTCCCCCTTAGAGGGGCTTGTGGTTAGCCTCTAGCAGGGCTGTTGTCCCTGGGAATAGTTATTGCATTCAGTGTTGTTTTTTCTTAGTCTGTACTGTGTGTATTGGTCCTGTTTTGTCATGTCGCTCCCCCCGCCCCCTTCTCCTGGTGTGTCTTCTCTTTTCCGCAGGTGTTCGACGTCTTTTGGCCCTGGTCTACTCACGCTTGGGTCCTGCTGAAGATCGGAGTTCCTCTGGGGTTCCTACTGGGGTTCTCTGGGTCCAATTTTTTGGTGGTGAGTTGTATTCTACTTGGTTCACTGCTACCCATTCGTCTTCATGGTACGGTGTGCGACCCTTAATGTTAAAGGGCTCAACTCCAACGCCAAGAGGCGACTCTTGCTCTTGGAGTTGAAATCCCTAAAAGCGGAGATTGTATTTCTTCAAGGGACGCATTTTGATGGCAACTCCTCCTTCCGTTTTGCGTCTCATTTATATCCTACTGCTTATTCTGCCATTCATAATCACAGGAGGGCGGGAGTTGCTGTCTTAATTGCGGCGCGGTGCCCCCTCAGAGTTGAATCCTCCGTTCTGGATCCACAGGGGAGTTATATTATTCTCCGGGGTTATCTGTCGGACATACCCATTGTACTTTGTAATGTTTATGCTCCAAACACATCGCAGGTTCCCTTCCTTACTAGAGTTTTTCGCAAGGTGTTTATGGATGACTCGTGTTCCCCCGCCCCCATGGTCCTTTTGGGTGGGGACTTTAACGCCATTTTTTCTGGGTCCATGGACAGGTTGGCCTTGCCTGGGAAACCTATTCACTCGACACCATTGCGACTGGCTAGAGAGTTCCGTAGACTGATACGTCGTTATTCCTTATATGACCTCTGGCGTATTGCTCATCCCACAGATAGGTCCTTCTCTTTTTATTCCGTTCCTCATGGCTCCCATACCCGCATTGATTATTTCTTTGGTACTGTTTCCACCCTTAGGATAATGCGAGGTGCTGACCTGGGCCCGATCACCTGGTCTGATCATGCGCCAGTGTCATTGGACCTTGACACAGGGGTGGGCAATACTCGCCACTGTCATTGGCGTCTCAATGACTCTCTCCTTAAAAATCAGATACCGCGGGAGGAACTCCGTGGCCTCTTGCAATCCTATTTTGAGTTGAATACGGGCTTGGTGGGGGATGAGCGCTCACTGTGGGAGGCTCACAAGGCGGTTATGAGGGGGCACTGTATCGCCCTGGGCTCTAGATTGAAAAAGGACTCAGTCTCTGCGGCTAGGTCCCTCAAGTTGCGTCTGCGTACTCTGGAGGCTAAGATGGTTGCCTGCCCTTCCCGTAGCACTTTAAGACAGATTGTCGATGTTCGGGCTCAATTGCAAAGGTTAGCAGCTGGTAGGGTAGATAAACTGTTGCTTTATACCCGGCAGCGTTACTATGCCTGGGGGAATAAATCCCATACACTCTTGGCCCGGCAGCTGCGGACTCAATCGGACCAGTCTGGCCCCTATGCTATTAAGGGGGCAGATGGGACTATTCATTATGACCCCAGAGTCATAGCTGAGAAATTTTCGATCTACTATACCTCCCTATACAATTTACCCCCCAGTCTCTCCGTGAATGAGGAATCGAGAGACCAGATGCTGCAAACGTATTTAACCTCATGTCGTCTCTCCACCCTAACGGCTTCTGAACTGTCCTCCCTAAATGGTCAGGTGACGTCCGAGGAACTTGAGGAGGTGATTAAGCACCTTCCCGAGGGTAAGTCCCCGGGTCCGGATGGGTTCTCATATAAATACTATAAAACCTTTGTGTCGGAATTATCCCCTCATATGGGGAAACTCTTTAACAGTTTTTTGGATGGTGCCGCAGTCCCCGCCTCCATGTCCCACTCTTACCTTACAGTGATTCCTAAACCGGGTAAGGATCCTCTTGATTGCCAGAATTATAGGCCCATAGCGCTGCTTAACTGATTTTAAAATTTTTACCATACTCCTCGCTAATCGATTAAACGCCTTTCTCCCTTCCCTGATCCATAAAGATCAGGTGGGGTTTGTACCAGGTCGCCAGGGAGCAGACAATACACGGCGCAATATCGATCTGCTGAACGTGATCTCTCGTTTGGGGGGGGGCTTTGCTTCTTAGTCTAGATGCCAAAAAGGCCTTTGACCGTCTTAGCTGGCCTTTTCTCTTTGCTACTCTTAGAGCCTACAGTCTGTCTGGACCTTTTGTCCACGCCATCAGAAGCCTATACTCCTCCCCCACGGCGACGATTAAGCTCCCCCATGCCCAGTCCAACCCTATTTGCATCGCTAATGGGACGAGACAGGGGTGCCCCTTGTCACCTCTACTCTTCGCGCTGTGTATTGAGCCACTGGCCAGCAGGATATGGGACTGTCGGGATATTAGTGATGTGATGGTTAGGGATAGGGAGTTTAAAATATCTCTATATGCCGACGATGTTCTCCTCACCCTCACTAAGCTTCATATTACCCTCCCAAACTTACATTCTATTTTGCAAGAATTTGGCCGCCTCTCGGGATATAAGGTCACTACCCGGAAGACTGAGGCTCTCCCTCTTAACATCCCTCAGACCACTCTGGAGTCTTTTAGGGCAAACTTCCCTTTTCATTGGAAAAAGGACTCTCTACGCTACCTGGGTGTTGACCTTACCCCCCCCGATATGCGGACCTCTATAAGGCTAATTATCCAAAGATTTATGTGGATATTAGGGGCTTACTTGACAGGTGGCTCCCCCTCCCTCTTTCCTTTATGGGACGAATAGCAGCGATTAAAATGAAAGTTTTGCCCAAGATCCTGTATCTCTTTGAAACGTTACCTAATCCAGTTCCTCTTAAGGACCTACCGTCTGTTCAGTCCCAGTTTCTTCGATTCATATGGGGTGGGGGCCGTCATAGGATCCCGAGATCGGTCCTCCTCTCTAATAGGACTCAGGGTTGTTTGGGAGTTCCTGACCTGATCAAATATTTTTGGGCAGCTCAACTGCGCTGAATTCCGGCCTGGGCGTCTCTGCATCCGCATTCTACAGTATATGGATGCAGATTGAAAGACTCTGGCTGGCTCCTAAACACCCTAACTCCATGCTCTGGTCCAATCCGTATAATCTGGTACCACTTAGCGGGCTTTTGGGGCCCATGGCCCACACTAAATCTATTTGGCGGGTATGCAGCGCTTGGTTTCCTCTAGTCTCGGCTCACTCGGCTATGACCTCCTTCCTGTACCATCCCCTCCTGCCAGTGAGTCTTACCTCCTCGGTCACAAGGCCTTGGTTCCAGCACGGGGTTTTTAGATTTGCGGACATTGTGGACCCCTTCACCAGAGATCTTTTACCACACTCGACCCTTCAATCTAAATATGGTCTTCCCTCCACTACGGAATTTTTTTATTTACAGATTCGTCACTATGCCCTTTCTATTTTTTCGGGAGTTAACGTCTCTCTCCCGACGGCCTTTGAGAGATTGTTCAGGAATGGGGCCCACTCGAAAGGGCTTATTTTTGTGATCTACTCCATCTTGGTGACCCCCTTCCCGTATAGGCTTCAAAGGCATTCCTATATGGTTAGATGGGAGGAGTACCTCGGTAGGACATTGCCTGACTCGCTGTGGAGCCTTATATGGAGGAGATCAGCAAAGTCCTCCATATCAGTTCTTTGTCAGGAGAACCAGTACAAAATACTGATGTTCTGGTACCATACTCCTGATCTCCTCCATAGATTAAATCCAGCGGTCAGCGGGGACTGCTGGAGATGTGAGTCGCACAGGGGTACTTTGCCACACATTTTTTGGGACTGCCATAAGATTCGCCCCTTTTGGTCTGCGGTGGGTACCCTTTTGGGAGATATCTTTGCAGTGAACATCCTACCTGACCCTCTGTCCTTCTTGCTCAATGTCGTTCCCACACAAATTAGGAAACATTCACTTCAATTGATGATACAGATTTTGACCGCAGCCCGCTGCCTGATCTCTCGTTTTTGGAAGCGACCGGATCCCCCGAGGATCTCCGATCTCTATGCTAGGGTGATGGAGATTAGGACGCTGGAATATACTACGGCCCGATTTCAGGATAAATTGGAGCTGTTTTATGCGATCTGGGGTGCCTGGGATGACTATTGGTCTGCTAGACCGCCGGGAGCCTGTGGTAGTGACTCATCCCCCCCCCCCCCCTCCTGTCTGATGTTATGTCTTTGTTCATGTGTTTTTTGTCTTAGACATGTTTCCTGTTTTATACGTCTGTTCCTCTCCGGGTGTGGCCCTTGACTCCGGGGTTCCCTCTGGAGATACTTAGTGGATCCTTCTATTTTTTTTTTTTTGGAAGTGGTTTCTGTTAAGTTCACTTCTTTGACTGGACCCAGTCGTAACCCGTTTTCTAGTCTTCCATCTCGTGGCATCCAGACGACTGATTTGCTTGGGATTTCTTATTATCTCTGTACTTTTGCCTATTGCATGACATGTTTATTAGATTCATATATTTTAGTATGGCTTTGCGCATGTCATATTTTGTGTTGCTCGTTCCATATAATGTATATGTGCATGTATACTTTCTTTTGTTGTTCTCCTTCTCTTTTTATTGAATAAACATACAATTATAAAAAAAAAAAAAAAATTGCCTGGACCTTCCCAGGATCCATACGGAAACCTGAAGCAGATAATAGATATCCCAGATACTGTATCTCCTGAATGGCGAAGACACACTTTTTAATTTTTGCATATAATTTATTTGTCCGTAGGACCTGCAGTACCTGTCTGACATGTACCTCGTGTGTTTTCAGATCAGACGAATGAATTAAAATATCATCTAGGTATATCACCACAAACCTGCCGATAAGATGACTAAGAATATCTTTAACGAAATGTGGGAAGACAGCAGGAGCATTGGTCAGACCGAAAGGCATGACTAGATTTTCATAATGCCCCTCAGGGGTGTTAAAAGCTGTCTTCCAGTCATCCCCTTACTTGATACGAATCAGATTGTAGGCCCCCCTAAGATCAAGTTTGAAGAACCACCTAGCACCCGCAATCTGATTAAACAGGTCAGGAATGAGAGGAAGAGGGTATGGGTCTTGGATGGTTATCCGGTTTAGTTTGCGGAAATCTAGGCAAGGACGCAGGCCCCCATCTTTCTTTTTAACAAAGAAAAACCCTGAAGCCACGGGGGAGGAAGCGGGTCTGATGTGTCCCTTAGCCAGACTCTCGGAGATATAATCTTTCATGGCTTGTCTCTTGGGACCCGAAAGATTATATAACCTGGTCTTGGGTAATTTTGCACCGGGAATCAGGTTAACCTGGCAATCATAAGGACGGTGAGGTGGTAACGTCTGACAACCCTTCTCAGAGAAAACGTCCTCAAAATCCAAAACAAATGTAGGTAGAGTAGCTGTGGAGGCGACTAAGCAATTGCTATTTAAGCAATTTTCTCTGCAATGCTTACTCCACTCTAATATCTCCCTGGCCTGCCAATCCACCACTGGATTGTGCACTACCAACAAGGGAAGACCCAATACCACAGGAGAGGGAAGGCCCTCCAGAACATAACATGAAAGACACTGGTTATGCTGGTCCCCTACCCGAAGTTGTAAGTTATGGACAATATGAGTAAGGTTTCTCTGAGACAGAGAAGCAGAGTCAATAGCGAATATGGGAATAGTTCTCTGTAGCGTACAGAAAGACAAACCCATAGTCTGGGCAAAATGGGCATCTACCAAATTAACCCCTGCTCCGCTGTCTAGAAAGAAAGAAATAGTCTCCGTCTTATCACCAAAAACAACAACTGCTGGCAACACAAATTGAGACGTTCGTATGGAGGAAATGTATACCCCCCGGCTGACATCCTCCACACAGCCTGGGGTTAGTAGTTTTCCGGCGGTCGTTTGTTTTTGGGTATGGGAGGACAGACATTAATGAAATGACCCCTCCCCCCCACAGAAAAAACAAACCCCATGCCTCTGGCGAGCCTCAGGAGGACGGACCTGAGAAGTAGTTCCTTCTAACTGCATTGGTTCGACTAGGTCCGTACAGACTAGCTGCTGCTTGGGAGGGGTTACTAATTGCTCAGGATTTTTCATTCTGTCCCTAAGACGTCTATCTATTCTGATAGAAAGGGACATAACTAGGGATGAGCGAACCCGATCTGTATAGGTCGGGTTCGTACCGAATTTTGGGGTGTTCGGGACCCGGACCCGGACCCGAACATTTAAAAAAAAGTTTGGGTTCGGGTTTGTTGTTCGGCAATTTCTTTCTGCACAGCAGCCAATCAGCTAGCATTTTACTTCTTGCCTTAAGAAGCCATCACAGCTATGCCTACTAATGGCATGTCTGTGATTGGCCAAGTGCAGCATGTGACCCAGCCTCTATTTAAGCTGGAGTCACTTAGCGCCACACGTCACACTGCTCTGATAAGTGTAGGGAGAGGATGCAGCTGCTGTGAGGGCGAGATTAGGCAGGGAAAAGTCAGCAAAAGCACCTAATGAAGTGATCAATCTACAGCTGTGAATGACTGAACTTCTGCCAGTTACTCGCTCACTGGTTTTTAGGCTGCACAGAGCGTTTTTCTGTCACTTATTTTCTGGGTTGATCGGTGGCCATTTTGTGACTTGTGGAGCACCAGAACAAGCTGCCACCAAGTGCATCAATCCATCAATACTAGTTTTTTTTTTTTTTTGCTATATCCTCCCTCAGGGGCTTGACTGTGCTTATTGTCACCCCTAGAAACTAAGGATAGAAATTTCTATATTTTATTGAGGAGTTCAATTCAATTGCCAAAATAGCAATCCCCTAAATCTGGTGTTCAAGCTGTGGCTAGCCAAATGTAATACTGTCTGCTGTCTGGCAAAGGATAGATTTTTTTCTGTGGTGAAATTCAATTGCCAAAATAGCAATCCCTTAAATCTGGTGTTCCAGCAGCGGCTGGCAATGTATAATAGTGTCCGGCAAAGGATATATTTTGTTCTGGGGTGAAACTGAATTGCCAAAATAGCAATACGATAAATCAGTGGTTTCAGCTGTGGCTGGACAAGTTTAATAGTGTCCGGCAAAGGATATATTTTGTTCTGGGGTGAAATTCAATTGCCAAAATAGCAATACTGTAAATCTGGTGTTCCAGCTGTGACTGGACAAGTTTCATAGTTTCCGTCATAGGATATATTATTTTCTGCAGTGAAATTCAGTTGCAAAAATAGAAATACCATAAATATGGTGTTCCAGCTGTGACTAAACAAGTTTAACAGTGTCCGGCAAAGGATATATTTTTTTCTGGGGTGAAATTCAATTGCCAAAATAGCAATACGGTAAATCTGGTGTCCCAGCAGTAGATGGTCAAGTTTAATAGTGTCCGGCAACAGATTTATTATTTTCTGGGGTGAAATTCAGTTGCCAAAATAGAAATAATGTAAATCTGGTGTTTTAGCTGTGACTGGACAAGTTTAATAGTGTCTGGCAAAGGATATATTTTGTTCCGGGGTGAAATTCAATTGCCAAAATAGCAATAACGTAAATCTGGTGTTCTAGCTGTGACTGGCCAAGTTTAATAGTGTCCGTCAAAGGATATATTATTTTCTGGGGTGAAATTCAGTTGCAAAAATATAAATACCGTAAATCTGGTGTTCCAGCTGTGGCTGGAGAAGTTTTATAGTGTCCGGCAAAGGATATATTTTGTTCTGGGGTGAAATTCAATTGCCAAAATAGCAATACCATAAATCAGTGGTTATAGCTGTGGCTGGCCAAGTTTAATAGTGTCCGGAAAAAGGATATATTTTGTTCTGAGTGAAATTCAATTGCCAAAATAGCAATACCGTAAATCTGGTGTTCCAGCTGTGACTGAACAAGTTTCATAGTTTCCGTCATAGGATATATTATTTTCTGGGGTTAAATTCAGTTGCCAAAATAGAAATGCAGTAAATCTGGTGTTCCAGCTGTGGCTGGCCAAGTTTAATAGTGTCCGGAAAAGCATATATTTTTTTCTAGAGTGAAATTCAATTGCCAAAATAGCAATACCATAAATCACTGGTTTCAGCTGTGGCCCTGCCAAGTTTAATAGTGTCCGGCAAAGGATATTTTTTTTCTGGGGTGAAATTCAATTGCCAAAATAGCAATACCATAAATCAGTGGTTTCAGCTGTGGCTGGCCAAGTTGAATAGTGTCCGTCAAAGGATATATTATTTTCTGGGGTAAAATTCAATTGCCAAAATAGCAATTCTATAAATCAGTGGTTTCAGCTGTGGCTGGCCAAGTTTAATAGGATATATTTTTTCTGGGGTTAAATTCAGTTCCAAAGATATAAATACCGTAAATCTGGTGTTCCAGCTGTGACTGACCAAGTTTCATAGTGTCATTCATAGGATATAATATTTTTTGCGCTGAAATTCAGCTGCAAAAATAGAAATAACATAAATCTGGTGTTCCAGCTTTGACTGGACAAGTTTAGTAGTGTCCGGCAAAGGATATATTTTGTTCTGGGGTGAAATTCAATTGCCAAAATAGCAATACCGTAAATCTGGTGACCCAGCTGTGGCTGGCCAAGTTTAATAGTGTCCGGAAAAAGGATATATTTTTTTCTGGGGTAAAATTCAATTGCCAAAATAGCAATACCATAAATCTGGTGTTCCAGCTGTGACTGGACAAGTTTCATAGTGTCCGGCAAAGTATATATTTTTTTCTGGGTTGAAATTCAATTGCCAAAATAGCAATACCATAAATCAGTGGTTTCAGCTGTGGCTAGCCAAGTTTAATAGTGTCCGGCAAAGGAGATATTTTTTTCTGGGGTTAAATTCAATTGCCAAAATAGCAATACCGTAAATCTGGTGTTCCAGCTGTGGCTGCCAAGTCTATTAGTGTATGTCATAGGATATATTATTTTCAGTGGTGAAATTCATTTGCAAAAATAGAAATACCGTAAATATGGTGCTCCAGCTTTGACGGGACAAGTATCATAGAGTCCGTCATAGGATATATTTTGTTCTGGGGTGAAATTCAATTGCCAAAATAGCAATACCGTAAATACGGTGTCCCAGCAGTGTCTGGCCAAGTTAAATAGTGTCTGGCAAAAGATATATTATTTTCTGGGCTGAAATTCAGTTGCCAAAATTGAAATACAGTAAATCTGGTGTTCCAGCTGTGGCTGGCCAAGTTTAATAGTGTCCGTCATAGGATATATTATTTTCTGGGCTGAAATTCAGTTGCAAATATAGAAATACCGTAAATATGGTGTTCCAGCTGTGACTGTACAAGTTTAATAGTGTCCGGCAAAGGATATATTTTGTTCTCGAGTTAAATTCAATTGCCAAAATAGCAATACCGTAAATCTAGTGACCCAGCAGTGGCTGGCCAAGTTTAATAATGTCCGGCAAAGGATATATTATTTTCTGGGATGAAATTCAGTTGCCAAAATAGAAATACCATAAATCTGGTGTTCCAGCTGTGGCTGGCCATGTTTAATAGTGTACGTCATAGGATATACTATTTTCTGCGGTGAAATTCAGTTGCAAAAATATAAATACCGTAAATCTGGTGTTCCAGCTGTGGCTGGAAAAGTTTAATAGTGTCCGGCAAAGGATATATTTTGTTCTGGGGGGAAATTCAATTGCCAAAATAGCAATACCGTAAATCTGGTGTTCCAGCTGTGACTGAACAAGTTTAATAGTGTCAGGCAAAGGATATATTTTTTACTGGGGTGAAATTCAATTGCCAAAATAGCAATTCCATAAATCAGTGGTTTCAGCTGTGGCAGGCCAAGTTGAATAGTGTCCGTCAAAGGATATATTATTTTCTGGGGTAAAATTCAATTGCCAAAATAGCAATTCTATAAATCAGTGGTTTCAGCTGTGGCTGGCCAAGTTTAATAGGATATATTTTTTCTGGGGTTAAATTCAGTTCCAAAGATATAAATACCGTAAATCTGGTGTTCCAGCTGTGACTGACCAAGTTTCATAGTGTCATTCATAGGATATAATATTTTTTGCGCTGAAATTCAACTGCAAAAATAGAAATAACGTAAATCTGGTGTTCCAGCTTTGACTGGACAAGTTTAGTAGTGTCCGGCAAAGGATATATTTTGTTCTGGGGTGAAATTCAATTGCCAAAATAGCAATACCGTAAATCTGGTGACCCAGCTGTGGCTGGCCAAGTTTAATAGTGTCCGGAAAAAGGATATATTTTTTTCTGGGGTAAAATTCAATTGCCAAAATAGCAATACCATAAATCTGGTGTTCCAGCTGTGACTGGACAAGTTTCATAGTGTCCGTCATAGGATATATTATTTTCTGCGGTGAAATTCAGTTGCAAAAATAGAAATACCGTAAATCTGGTATTCCAGCTGTGACTGGACAAGTTTAATAGTGTCCGGCAAAGTATATATTTTTTTCTGGGTTGAAATTCAATTGCCAAAATAGCAATACCATAAATCAGTGGTTTCAGCTGTGGCTAGCCAAGTTTAATAGTGTCCGGCAAAGGAGATATTTTTTTCTGGGGTTAAATTCAATTGCCAAAATAGCAATACCGTAAATCTGGTGTTCCAGCTGTGGCTGCCAAGTCTAATAGTGTACGTCATAGGATATACTATTTTCAGTGGTGAAATTCATTTGCAAAAATAGAAATACCGTAAATATGGTGTTCCAGCTTTGACGGGACAAGTATCATAGAGTCCGTCATAGGATATATTTTGTTCTGGGGTGAAATTCAATTGCCAAAATAGCAATACCGTAAATACGGTGTCCCAGCAGTGTCTGGCCAAGTTAAATAGTGTCTGGCAAAAGATATATTATTTTCTGGGCTGAAATTCAGTTGCCAAAATTGAAATACAGTAAATCTGGTGTTCCAGCTGTGGCTGGCCAAGTTTAATAGTGTCCGTCATAGGATATATTAATTCTGGGCTGAAATTCAGTTGCAAATATAGAAATACCGTAAATATGGTGTTCCAGCTGTGACTGTACAAGTTTAATAGTGTCCGGCAAGGGATATATTTTGTTCTCGAGTTAAATTCAATTGCCAAAATAGCAATACCGTAAATCTAGTGACCCAGCAGTGGCTGGCCAAGTTTAATAGTGTCCGGCAAAGGATATATTATTTTCTGGGATGAAATTCAGTTGCCAAAATAGAAATACCATAAATCTGGTGTTCCAGCTGTGGCTGGCCATGTTTAATAGTGTACGTCATAGGATATACTATTTTCTGCGGTGAAATTCAGTTGCAAAAATATAAATACCTTAAATCTGGTGTTCCAGCTGTGGCTGGACAAGTTTAATAGTGTCCGGCAAAGGACATATTTTGTTCTGGGGTGAAATTCAATTGCCAAAATAGCAATACCATAAATCAGTGGTTTAGCTGTTGCTGGCCAAGATTAATAGTGGCCGGCAAAGGATATATTTTTTTCTCGGGTGAAATTCAGTTTCAAAAATAGAAATAACAAAAATCTGATGTTCCTGCTGTGACAGGACAAGTTTCATAGTGTCCGACATAGGATATATTATTTTCTGTGGTGGAATTCAGTTGCAAAAATATAAATACCGCAAATCTGGTGTTCCAGCTGTTGCTGGCCAAGTTTAATAGTGTCCGGCAAAGGATATAGTTTTTTCTGGGGTGAAATTCATTTGCAAAAATAGAAATAACGTAAATCTGGCGTTCCAGCTTTAACTGGCCAAGTTTAATAGTGTCCGTCAAAGGATATATTACTTTCTAGGATGAAATTCAGTTGCCAAAATAGAAACACAGTAAATCTGGTGTTCCAGCTGTGACTGGCCAAGTTTTATAGTGGACGTCATAGGATATTCTATTTTCTGCGGCTAAATTCAGTTGCAAAAATATAAATACCGTAAATCTGGTGATCCAGCTGTGGCTGGACAAGTTTAATAGTGTCCGGAAAAGGACATATTTTGTTCTGGGGTGAAATTCAATTGCCAAAATAGCAATACCATAAATCAGTGGTTTCAGCTGTTGCTGGCCAAGATTAATAGTTGCCGGCAAAGGATATATTTTTTTCTCGGGTGAAAATCAGTTTCAAAAATAGAAATATCGTAAATCAGATGTTCCTGCTGTGACAGAACAAGTTTCATAGTGTCTGACATAGGATATATTATTTTCTGCGGTGAAATTAAGTTGAAAAATATAAATACCGTAAATCTGGTGTTCCAGATGTGGCTGGAGAAGTTTAATAGTGTCCGGCAAAGGATATATTTTTTATGGGTTGAAATTCAATTTCCAAAATAGCAATACTATAAATCAATGGTTTCAGCTATTGCTGGCCAAGTTTAATAGTGTCCGGCAAAGGATATAGTTTTTTCTGGGGTGAAATTCATTTGCAAAAAAAGAAATAACGTAAATCTGGTGTTTAAGCTGTAACTGGCCAAGTTAAATTGTGTCCTGCAAAGGATTTATTATTTTCTTGGGTGAATTTCAGTTGCTAAAATAGAAATACAGTAAATCTGGTGTAACAGCTGTGACTGGACAAGTTTAATAGTGTCCGGCAAAGAATATAGTTTTTTTCTGGTGTAATATTCACTTGCCAAAATAGCAATACCATAAATAAGTGGTTTCAGCTGTGGCTGTCCAAATTTAATTGTGTCCGCCAAAGGATATATTATTTTCTGGGCTGAAATTCAGTTGCAAAAATATAAATACCGTAAATCTGGTGTTCCAGCTGTGGCTTGCCAACTTTAATAGTGTCCTTCAAACCATATATTATTTTCTGGGGTGAAATTCAGTTGCAAAAATATAAATACCGTAAATCTGGTGTTCCAGCTGTGACTGGACAAGTTTAATAGTGTCTGGCAAAGGAAATATTTTGTTCTGGGGTGAAATTCAATTGCCAAAATAGCAATACCGTAAATCTGGGGACCCAGCAGTGGCTGGCCAAGTTTAATAGTGTTCGTCAAAGGATCTATTATTTTCTAGGGTGAAAATCAGTTGCCAAAATAGAAATACAGTAAATCTGGTGTTCCAGCTGTGACTTAACAAGTGTCATAGTGTCCGTCATAGGATATATTATTTTCTGCGGTGAAATTCAGTTGAAAAATAGATATAACATAAATCTGATGTTCCAGCTGTGGCTGGCCAAGTTTAATAGTGTCCCTCAAAGGACATATTATTTTCTGGGGTAAAATTCATTTGCAATAATATAAATACAGTAGTTATGATGTTCCAGCTGTGGCTGGATAAGTTTAATAGTTTCAGGTAAACAATATATTTTGTTCTGGGGTTAAATTCAATTGCCAAAATAGCAATACCATAAATCAGTGGTTTCAGCTTTGACTGGCCAAGTTTAATAGTGTCCGGCAAAGGATATATTTTTTTTCTGGGGTGAAATTCCATTTCAAAAATAGAAATAATCTACATTTGGTGTTCCAGCTGTGAATGGACATGTTTCATACTGTCCGTCATAGGATATGCTATTTTCTGCGGTGAAATTCATTTGCAAAAATATATATACCGTAAATCTGGTGTTCCAGCTGTGGCTGGACAAGTTTAATAGTGTCCGGCAAAGGACATATTTTGTTCTGGGATTAAATTCAATTGCCAAAATAGCAATACCATAAATCAGTCGTTTCAGCTGTTGCTGGCCAAGATTAATAGTGGCCGGCAAAGGATATATTTTTTTCTCGGGTGAAATTCAGTTTCAAAAATAGAAATAACGTAAATCAGATGTTCCTGCTGTGACAGGACAAGTTTCATAGTGTCCGACATAGGATATATTATTTTCTGCGGTGAAATTCAGTTGCAAAAATATAAATACCGTAAATCTGGTGTTCCAGCTGTGGCTGGAGAAGTTTAATAGTGTCCGGTAAAGGATATATTTTGTTTTGGGTTGAAATTCAATTGCCAAAATAGCAATACCATAAATCAGTGGTTTCAGCTATTGCTGGCCAAGTTTAATAGTGTCCGGCAAAGGATATATTTTTTTCTGGGGTTAAATTCATTTGCAAAAAAAGAAATAACGTAAATCTGGTGTTCAAGCTATAACTGGCCAAGTTTAATTGTGTCCTGCAAAGGATTTATTATTTTCTTGGGTGAATTTCAGTTGCTAAAATAGAAATACAGTAAATCTGGTGTTCCAGCTGTGACTGGACAAGTTTAATAGTGTTCGGCAAAGAATATAGTTTTTTTCTGGTGTTATATTCACTTGCCAAAATAGCAATACCATAAATCAGTGGTTTCAGCTGTGGATGTCCAAATTTAATAGTGTCCTTCAAACCATATATTATTTTCTGGGGTGAAATTCAGTTGCAAAAATATAAATACCGTAAATCTGGAGTTCCAGCTGTGACTGGACAAGTTTAATAGTGTCCGGCAAAGGAAATATTTTGTTCTGGGGTGAAATTCAATTGCCAAAATAGCAATATCGTAAATCTGGTGACCCAGCAGTGGCTGGCCAAGTTTAATAGTGTTCGTCAAAGGATCTATTATTTTCTAGGGTGAAAATCAGTTTCCAAAATAGCAATACAGTAAATCTGGTGTTCCAGCTATGACTTAACAAGTGTCATAGTGTCCGTCATAGGGTATATTATTTTCTGCGGTGAAATTCAGTTGAAAAATAGATATAACATAAATCTGGTGTTCCAGCTGTGGCTGGCCAAGTTTAATAGTGTCACTCAAAGGACATATTATTTTCTGGGGTAAAATTCATTTGCAATAATATAAATACAGTAGATATGATGTTCCAGCTGTGGCTGGATAAGTTTAATAGTTTCAGGCAAACAATATATTTTGTTCTGGGGTTAAATTCAATTGCCAAAATAGCAATACCATAAATCAGTGGTTTCAGCTTTGACTGGCCAAGTTTAATAGTGTCCAGCAAAGGATATATTTTTTTCTGGGGTGAAATTCCGTTTCAAAATAGAAATAATCTACATTTGGTGTTCCAGCTGTGAATGGACATGTTTCATACTGTCCGTCATAGGATATACTATTTTCTGCGGTGAAATTCATTTGCAAAAATATAAATACCGTAAATCTGGTGTTCCAGCTGTGGCTGGACAAGTTTAATAGTGTCCGGCAAATGACATATTTTGTTCTGGGGTGAAATTCAATTGCCAAAATAGCAATACCATAAATCAGTGGTTTCAGCTATTGCTGGCCAAGTTTAATAGTGTCCGGCAAAGGAGATATTTTTTTCTCGGGTGAAATTCAGTTTCAAAAATAGAAATAACGTAAATCAGATGTTCCTGCTGTGACAGGACAAGTTTCATAGTGTCTGACATAGGATATATTATTTTCTGCGGTGAAATTCAGTTGCAAAAATATAAATACCGTAAATCTGGTGTTCCAGCTGTGGCTGGAGAAGTTTAATAGTGTCCGGTAAAGGATATATTTTGTTCTGGGTTGAAATTCAATTGCCAAAATAGCAATACCATAAATCAGTGGTTTCAGCTATTGCTGGCCAAGTTTAATAGTGTCCGGCAAAGGAGATATTTTTTTCTCGGGTGAAATTCAGTTTCAAAAATAGAAATAACGTAAATCAGATGTTCCTGCTGTGACAGGACAAGTTTCATAGTGTCCGACATAGGATATATTATTTTCTGCGGTGAAATTCAGTTGCAAAAATATAAATACCGTAAATCTGGTGTTCCAGCTGTGGCTGGAGAAGTTTAATAGTGTCCGGTAAAGGATATATTTTGTTTTGGGTTGAAATTCAATTGCCAAAATAGCAATACCATAAATCAGTGGTTTCAGCTTTGACTGGCCAAGTTTAATAGTGTCCAGCAAAGGATATATTTTTTTTCTGGGGTGAAATTCCGTTTCAAAATAGAAATAATCTACATTTGGTGTTCCAGCTGTGAATGGACATGTTTCATACTGTCCGTCATAGGATATACTATTTTCTGCGGTGAAATTCATTTGCAAAAATATAAATACCGTAAATCTGGTGTTCCAGCTGTGGCTGGACAAGTTTAATAGTGTCCGGCAAATGACATATTTTGTTCTGGGGTGAAATTCAATTGCCAAAATAGCAATACCATAAATCAGTCGTTTCAGCTGTTGCTGGCCAAGATTAATAGTGGCCGGCAAAGGATATATTTTTTCTCGGGTGAAATTCAGTTTGCAAAAATAGAAATAACGTAAATCTGGTGTTCCAGCTGTGACTGGACAAGTTTCATAGTGTCCTGACATAGGATATATTATTTTCTTGCGGTGAAATTCAGTTGCTAAAATAGAAATACAGTAAATCTGGTGTTCCAGCTGTGACTGGACAAGTTTAATAGTGTTCGGCAAAGAATATAGTTTTTTTCTGGTGTTATATTCACTTGCCAAAATAGCAATACCATAAATCAGTGGTTTCAGCTGTGGATGTCCAAATTTAATAGTGTCCTTCAAACCATATATTATTTTCTGGGGTGAAATTCAGTTGCAAAAATATAAATACCGTAAATCTGGAGTTCCAGCTGTGACTGGACAAGTTTAATAGTGTCCGGCAAAGGAAATATTTTGTTCTGGGGTGAAATTCAATTGCCAAAATAGCAATATCGTAAATCTGGTGACCCAGCAGTGGCTGGCCAAGTTTAATAGTGTTCGTCAAAGGATCTATTATTTTCTAGGGTGAAAATCAGTTTCCAAAATAGCAATACAGTAAATCTGGTGTTCCAGCTATGACTTAACAAGTGTCATAGTGTCCGTCATAGGGTATATTATTTTCTGCGGTGAAATTCAGTTGAAAAATAGATATAACATAAATCTGGTGTTCCAGCTGTGGCTGGCCAAGTTTAATAGTGTCACTCAAAGGACATATTATTTTCTGGGGTAAAATTCATTTGCAATAATATAAATACAGTAGATATGATGTTCCAGCTGTGGCTGGATAAGTTTAATAGTTTCAGGCAAACAATATATTTTGTTCTGGGGTTAAATTCAATTGCCAAAATAGCAATACCATAAATCAGTGGTTTCAGCTTTGACTGGCCAAGTTTAATAGTGTCCAGCAAAGGATATATTTTTTTTCTGGGGTGAAATTCCGTTTCAAAATAGAAATAATCTACATTTGGTGTTCCAGCTGTGAATGGACATGTTTCATACTGTCCGTCATAGGATATACTATTTTCTGCGGTGAAATTCATTTGCAAAAATATAAATACCGTAAATCTGGTGTTCCAGCTGTGGCTGGACAAGTTTAATAGTGTCCGGCAAATGACATATTTTGTTCTGGGGTGAAATTCAATAGCCAAAATAGCAATACCATAAATCAGTCGTTTCAGCTGTTGCTGGCCAAGATTAATAGTGGCCGGCAAAGGATATATTTTTTTCTCGGGTGAAATTCAGTTTCAAAAATAGAAATAACGTAAATCAGATGTTCCTGCTGTGACAGGACAAGTTTCATAGTGTCTGACATAGGATATATTATTTTCTGCGGTGAAATTCAGTTGCAAAAATATAAATACCGTAAATCTGGTGTTCCAGCTGTGGCTGGAGAAGTTTAATAGTGTCCGGTAAAGGATATATTTTGTTCTGGGTTGAAATTCAATTGCCAAAATAGCAATACCATAAATCAGTGGTTTCAGCTATTGCTGGCCAAGTTTAATAGTGTCCGGCAAAGGATATAGTTTTTTCTGGGGTGAAATTCATTTGCAAAAAAAGAAATAACGTACCGTATTTTTCGCCGTATAAGACGCACTTTTTCCCCCCCCAAAATGGGGGGAAAATGTCCCTGCGTCTTATGCGGCGAATGCTGACTTTTTTTTACATCGCAGGCTGTGATGCTTCAGCATCGCAGGCTGCGATGTATGAGCGGGGAGTGACAGGGAGGAGGAGCTGGGGGCCGGCAATTGCAGCGGGGACGGTCCGGCCCCGCCGCTCACAGTGTTGTACTATAAAATCATAAAATATCTCCAAGTACAAATAAATGTATTAAAGATCACCCTTATTAATGTACTGTAACACAGACCCCAATACCTCCTTTACAATACGGGCAGGCCGGGCGGAAGCGTGACTCTCTGACGTCACATGCCTGCGTCTGCTTTATGAATGAAGCAGGCGCAGGCATGTGCCATCGGAGAGTCACGCTTCCACCGCCGGCCGGCCTGCCCGTATTGTAAAGGAGGTATTGGGGTCTGTGTTACAGTACATTAATAAGGGTGATCTTTAATAAGTTTATTTGTACTTGGAGATATTTTATATTTTTATAGTACAGCATTAGAGCTGCAGGGGGGGGGTCTGTGGATGTCACTGTTATGGGATGGGGGGGTCTGTGGATGACACATTTGTAACAGTGCCATCCACAGACCCCCCATTAACAGTGCCATCCACAGATGGGCCCCCATTAACAGTGCCATCCACAGATGGGGCCCCATTAACAGTGCCATCCACAGATGGGCCCCCATTAACAGTGCTATCCACAGGGGCCCCCATTAACAGTGCCATCTAAAGATCCCTCCATTAACAATGCCATCCACAGATCCCTCCATTAACAGTGCCATCCACAGATCACCCCATTAATAGTGACATCCACAGATCCCCCCATTAACAGTGGCATCCACAAACCACCATTAGTTCCAGACCCACCAAAAATATTTTTTTTCTTATTTTCCTCCCCAAAAACCTAGGTGCGTCTTATCAGCCGGTGCGTCTTATATGGCGAAAAATACGGTAAATCTGGTGTTCAAGCTGGAACTGGCCAAGTTTAATTGTGTCCTGCAAAGGATTTATTATTTTCTTGGGTGAATTTCAGTTGCTAAAATAGAAATACAGTAAATCTGGTGTTCCAGCTGTGACTGGACAAGTTTAATAGTGTCCGGCAAAGAATATAGTTTTTTTCTGGTGTTATATTCACTTGCCAAAATAGCAATACCATAATTCAGTGGTTTCAGCTGTGGATGTCCAAATTTAATAGTGTCCGCCAAAGGATATATTATTTTCTGGGCTGAAATTCAGTTGCAAAAATATAAATACCGTAAATCTGGTGTTCCAGCTGTGGCTGGCCAAGTTTAATAGTGTCCTTCAAACCATATATTATTTTCTGGGGTGAAATTCAGTTGCAAAAATATAAATACCGTAAATCTGGTGTTCCAGCTGTGACTGGACAAGTTTAATAGTGTCCGGCAAAGGAAATATTTTGTTCTGGGGTGAAATTCAATTGCCAAAATAGCAATACCGTAAATCTGGGGACCCAGCAGTGGCTGTCCAAGTTTAATAGTGTTCGTCAAAGGATCTATTATTTTCTAGGGTGAAAATCAGTTGCCAAAATAGAAATACAGTAAATCTGGTGTTCCAGCTGTGACTTAACAAGTGTCATAGTGTCCGTCATAGGGTATATTATTTTCTGCGGTGAAATTCAGTTGAAAAATAGATATAACATAAATCTGGTGTTCCAGCTGTGGCTGGCCAAGTTTAATAGTGTCCCTCAAAGGACATATTATTTTCTGGGGTAAAATTCATTTGCAATAATATAAATACAGTAGTTATGATGTTCCAGCTGTGGCTGGATAAGTTTAAAAGTTTCAGGCAAACAATATATTTTGTTCTGGGGTTAAATTCAATTGCCAAAATAGCAATACCATAAATCAGTGGTTTCAGCTTTGACTGGCCAAGTTTAATAGTGTCCGGCAAAGGATATATTTTTTTTCTGGGGTGAAATTCCGTTTCAAAAATAGAAATAATCTACATTTGGTGTTCCAGCTGTGAATGGACATGTTTCATACTGTCCGTCATAGGATATACTATTTTCTGCGGTGAAATTCATTTGCAAAAATATAAATACCGTGAATCTGGTGTTCCAGCTGTGGCTGGACAAGTTTAATAGTGTCCGGCAAAGGACATATTTTGTTATGGGGTAAAATTCAATTGCCAAAATAGCAATACCATAAATCAGTCGTTTCAGCTGTTGCTGGCCAAGATTAATAGTGGCCGGCAAAGGATATATTTTGTTCTGGGTTGAAATTCAATTGCCAAAATAGCAATACCATAAATCAGTGGTTTCAGCTATTGCTGGCCAAGTTTAATAGTGTCCGGCAAAGGATATATTATTTTCTGCGGTGAAATTCAGTTGCAAAAATATAAATACCGTAAATCTGGTGTTCCAGCTGTGGCTGGAGAAGTTTAATAGTGTCCGGCAAAGGATATATTTTGTTCTGGGTTGAAATTCAATTGCCAAAATAGCAATACCATAAATCAGTGGTTTCAGCTATTGCTGGCCAAGTTTAATAGTGTTCGGCAAAGGATATAGTTTTTTGTGGGGTGAAATTCATTTGCAAAAAAAGAAATAACGTAAATCTGGTGTTCAAGCTGTAACTGGCCAAGTTTAATTGTGTCCTGCAAAGGATTTATTATTTTCTTGGGTGAATTTCAGTTGCTAAAATAGAAATACAGTAAATCTGATGTAACAGCTGTGACTGGACAAGTTTAATAGTGTCCGGCAAAGAATATAGTTTTTTTCTGGTGTTATATTCACTTGCCAAAATAGCAATACCATAAATCAGTGGTTTCAGCTGTGGATGTCCAAATTTAATAGTGTCCGCCAAAGGATATATTATTTTCTGGGCTGAAATTCAGTTGCAAAAATATAAATACCGTAAATCTGGTGTTCCAGCTGTGGCTGGCCAAGTTTAATAGTGTCCTTCAAACCATATATTATTTTCTGGGGTGAAATTCAGTTGCAAAAATATAAATACCGTAAATCTGGTGTTCCAGCTGTGACTGGACAAGTTTAATAGTGTCCGGCAAAGGAAATATTTTGTTCTGGGGTGAAATTCAATTGCTAAAATAGCAATACCGTAAATCTGGTGACCCAGCAGTGGCTGGCCAAGTTTAATAGTGTTCGTCAAAGGATCTATTATTTTCTAGGGTGAAAATCAGTTGCCAAAATAGAAATACAGTAAATCTGGTGTTCCAGCTGTGACTTAACAAGTGTCATAGTGTCCGTCATAGGATATATTATTTTCTGCGGTGAAATTCAGTTGAAAAATAGATATAACATAAATCTGGTGTTCCAGCTGTGGCTGGCCAAGTTTAATAGTGTCCCTCAAAGGACATATTATTTTCTGGGGTAAAATTCATTTGCAATAATATAAATACAGTAGATATAATGTTTCAGCTGTGGCTTTATAAGTTTAATAGTTTCAGGCAAACAATATATTTTGTTCTGGGGTTAAATTCAATTGCCAAAATAGCAATACCATAAATCAGTGGTTTCAGCTTTGACTGGCCAAGTTTAATAGTGTCCGGCAAAGGATATATTTTTTTTCTTGGGTGAAATTCCGTTTCAAAAATAGAAATAATGTACATTTGGTGTTCCAGCTGTGAATGGACATGTTTCATACTGTCCGTCATAGGATATACTATTTTCTGCGGTGAAATTCAGTTGCAAAAATATAAATACCGTAAATCTGGTGTTCCAGCTGTGGCTGGACAAGTTTAATAGTGTCCGGCAAAGGACATATTTTGCTCTGGGGTGAAATTCAATTGCCAAAATAGCAATACCATAAATCAGTCGTTTCAGCTGTTGCTGGCCAAGATTAATAGTGGCCGGCAAAGGATATATTTTGTTCTGGGTTGAAATTCAATTGCCAAAATAGCAATAGCATAAATCAGTGGTTTCAGCTATTGCTGGCCAAGTTTAATAGTGTCCGGCAAAGGATATATTATTTTCTGCGGTGAAATTCAGTTGCAAAAATATAAATACCGTAAATCTGGTGTTCCAGCTGTGGCTGGAGAAGTTTAATAGTGTCCGGCAAAGGATATATTTTGTTCTGGGTTGAAATTCAATTGCCAAAATAGCA
This sequence comes from Bufotes viridis, assembly GCA_033119425.1. NCBI lineage: Eukaryota > Metazoa > Chordata > Amphibia > Anura > Bufonidae > Bufotes > Bufotes viridis. The sequence goes on along the minus strand of CM065597.1, from coordinate 117,321,552 downwards.
ATACCATAAATCAGTGGTTTCAGCTATTGCTGGCCAAGTTTAATAGTGTCCGGCAAAGGATATTGTTTTTTCTGGGGTGAAATTCATTTGCAAAAAAAGAAATAACAGAAATCTGGTGTTCAAGCTGTAACTGGCCAAGTTTAATTGTGTCCTGCAAAGGATTTATTATTTTCTTGGGTGAATTTCAGTTGCTAAAATAGAAATACAGTAAATCTGGTGTTCCAGCTGTGACTGGACAAGTTTAATAGTGTCCGGCAAAGAATATAGTTTTTTTCTGGTGTTATATTCACTTGCCAAAATAGCAATACCATAAATCAGTGGATTCAGCTGTGGCTGTCCAAATGTAATAGTGTCCGCCAAAGGATATATTATTTTCTGGACTGAAATTCAGTTGCAAAAATATAAATACCGTAAATCTGGTGTTCCAGCTGTGGCTGGCCAAGTTTAATAGTGTCCTTCAAACCATATATTATTTTCTGGGGTGAAATTCAGTTGCAAAAATATAAATACCGTAAATCTGGTGTTCCAGCTGTGGCTGGCCAAGTTTAATAGTGTCCTTCAAACCATATATTATTTTCTGGGGTTAAATTCAATTGCCAAAATAGCAATACCGTAAATCTGGTGACCCAGCAGTGGCTGGCCAAGTTTAATAGTGTTCGTCAAAGGATCTATTATTTTCTAGTGTGAAAATCAGTTGCCAAAATAGAAATACAGTAAATCTGGTGTTCCAGCTGTGACTTAACAAGTGTCATAGTGTCCGTCATAAGATATGTTATTTTCTGCGGTGAAATTCAGTTGAAAAATAGAAATAACATAAATCTTGTGTTCCAGCTGTGGCTGGCCAAGTTTAATAGTGTCCCTCAAAGGAGATATTATTTTCTGGGGTAAAATTTATTTTCAATAATATAAATACAGTAGATATGATGTTCCAGCTATGGCTTGATAAGTTTAATAGTGTCAGGCAAACAATATATTTTGTTCTGGGGTTAAATTCAATTGCCAAAATAGCAATACCATAAATCAGTGGTTTCAGCTTTGACTGGCCAAGTTTAATAGTGTCCGGCAAAGGATATATTTTTTGTCTGGGGTGAAATTCTGTTTCAAAAATAGAAATAATGTACATTTGGTGTTCCAGCTGTGACTGGACATGTTTCATACTGTCCTTCATAGGATATATTATTTTCTGCGGTGAAATTCATTTGCAAAAAAAGAAATACCGTAAATCTGGTGTTCCAGCTGTGACTGTACAAGTTTAATAGTGTCCGGCAAAGGATATATTTTGTTCTGGGGTGAAATTCAATTGCCAAAATAGCAATACCGTAAATCTGGTGTGCCAGCAGTGGCTGGCCAAGTTTAATAGTGTCCAGCAAAAGATTTGTTATTTTCTGGGGTGAAATTCAGTTGTCAAAATAGAAATAGAGTAAATCTGGTGTTCCAGCTGTGGCTTGCCAAGTTTAATAGGGTCCGTCATAGGATATATTATTTTCTGCGGTGAAATTTAATTTACTATTGCCCTGCGGGGCCTTAATCTATTATTACCCAGAGAATAGTTTTAAAACTTCACATTTATTAAATCTTCTAAAATAGCTACACTGTAATCTGAGAGCTGACACTTATTAAAAAGTTGTGTCACAAATAGGTAGCGCTAATATCTAGTAATACTCAAGTCTATGTCAGTAGGGAGTTGTGCACTAACTCCCTCCAACTAATTCTTAAATTTGGGATGGGAACAAAATAGTAGCCACAATGTATAGCTATCTGCTAACAGGTATATGGGACACTACTGCAGTTTGGTGCTAGGTGTACAAATTATATCCCAATAGCAATACCGTAAATCTGGTGTCCCAGCAGTGTTTGGCCAAGTTTAATAGTGTCCGGCAAAGGATATATTTTTTTCTGGGGTGAAATTCAAATGCCAAAATAGCAATACCGTAAATATGGTGTCCCAGCTGTGGCTGGCCAAGCTTAATAGTGTCCGTCAAAGGATATATTATTTTCTGCGGTGAAAATCAGTTGCAAAAATAGAAATACCGTAAATATGGTGTTCCAGCTGTGATTGGACAAGTTTAATAGTGTCCGTCAGAGGATATGTTATTTTCTGGGGTGAAATTCAATTGCCAAAATAGCAATACCATAAATCAGTGGTTTCAGCTGTGGCTGGCCAAGTTTAATAGTGTCCGGCAAAGGATATTTTTTTTTCTGTGGTGAAATTAATTTGCAAAAATAAAAATAACGTAAATCAGGTGTTCCAGCTGTAACTGTCAAGGATGGAGAACAGTTAGCAGGAACTGATAAATAACGACAGACTGGCTTGATCTAAAACTAAGGAGCATATAGTTGAGCCCTTTAAAACCCTAAGAGCTCTCCCTGACTGCTGCATATGCAAAGGCCTCAATGGTAGACGATTGCATGCCCACGTACCTAAGACTGTGTGACACCTGAAAACCCTATAGTTGTGAGGTGAAACGGCCACCGACTCCCTGCACAGAATACAAAGGGAGTCAGGGTCACTTAGAATCAAGCCAGCAAACAAAACACAAAGTAAACGGAATGCACTTATCTTAGAGCAAAACAACTGCAGCCTCCAGCAGCACACACTTCATCCAGGAAGTAATATAAACCGCAAAGAGGAGCAGTATGAGAGGGAATATAAAGCAAGCCAATTAATCAAGATGAGAGACAGCTGTGGGAGAGAACTGAGCAAAGTGAAACCAAAACAAAGAATGTTATACAGAAGACAGGGAGGAACCTCTGACTGACCATCTCCCAGAACCGGCGGTGACAGTAACTGGACAAGTATAATAGTGTCCGGCAAAGGATATATTTTTTTCTGGGGTGAAATTCAATTGCCAAAATAGCAATACCATAAATCAGTGGTTTCAGCTGTGGCTGGCCAAATTTAATAGTGTCCGTCAAAGGATATATTATTTTCTGGGGTGAAATTCAGTTGCAAAAATATAAATACCGTAAATCTGGTTTTCCAGCTGTGACTGGAAAAGTTTCATAGTGTCCGTCATAGGATAAATTATTTTTTCGGTCAAATTCAGTTGCAAAAATAGAAATACCGTAAATATGGTGTTCCAGCTGTGACTGGACAAGTTTAATAGTGTCCGGCAAAGGATATATTTTGTTCTGGGGTGAAATTCAATTGCCAAAATAGCAATACCGTAAATCTGGTGACCCAGCAGTGGCTGGCCAAGTTTAGTAGTGTCTGTCAAAAGATTTATTATTTTCTGGGGTGAAAATCAGTTGCCAAAATAGAAATACAGTAAATCTGGTGTTCCAGCTGTGACTGGACAAGTGTCATAGTGTCCGTCATAGGATATATTATTTTCTGCGGTGAAATTCAGTTGCAAAAATAGAATTACCGTAAATCTGGTGTTCCAGCTGTGGCTGGACAAGTTTAATAGTGTCCATCAAAGGATATATTATTTTCTGGGGTGAAATTAAGTTGCAAAAATATAAATACCGTAAATCTGGTGTTCCAGCCGTGGCTGGAGAAGTTTAACAGTGTCCATCAAACCAGATATTATGTTTTGGGGTGAAATTCAGTTGCAAAAATATAAATACCGTAAATCTGATGTTCCAGCTGTGACTGGAGAAGTTTCATAGTGTCCGTCATAGGATATAATATTTTTTGCGGTGAAATTCAGTTGCAAAAATATAAATACCGTAAATATGGTGCTCCAGCTGTGACTGGACAAGTTTAATAGTGTCCGGCAAAGGAAATATTTTGTTCTGGGGTGAAATTCAATTTCCAAAATAGCAATACCGTAAATCTGGTGACCCAGCAGTAGAGATGGCCCGAACTATCCGCCGGCCAACAGTTCCCGGTGAACATAGCTTATTCGCGTTCGCCGCGGCAGGCGAACACATGCGACGTTCGGTTTGCCCCCTATACATCATCATTGAGCAAACTTTGACCCTGTACCTCACAGTCAGCAGACACATTCCAGCCAATCAGCAGCATACCCTCCCTCCCAGACCCTCCCATCTCCTGAACAGCATCCATTTTAGATTCATTCGGAATTTGCAGTCTTAGTGAGAGGAGGGACAGTGTAGCTGCTGTTGATTTAATTAGGAAATTGATAGCTAGGCTAGTGTATTCAGTGTCCACTCCAGTCCTGAAAGACTCATCTGATCTCTGCTGTAAGGACAGCGTTTTTGGGGTAAAAAGCCCTTTTTAGGGCTGCAATATTAGTCTCCTTTTTTTCCCCTCCATATATATATTGCAGTTGCCTGGCCTTCCCGTGTGTGAGGAGCTGCAGGCCCACAGACTGTAGTGTGCCCACTGCCAGTGCCCACCCCTGTCATCTCGTGTGGCACAGGACTTTGCATCAAAAAAAGGCATTTCATTTTTACACTTTAGTGTAATTTCAGTTGCTTGCCTGCTAGTGTGTGTCAGGCCGACTTCCACTGACTGTAGTGTGCCCACTGCCAGTGCCCACCCCGGTCATCCCGTGTGGCACAGGACTTTGCATCAAAAAAAGGCATTTCATTATTACACTTTAGTGTAATTTTAGTTGCTTGCCTGCTAGTGTGTGTCAGGCCGAATTCCACTGACTGTAGTGTGCCTACTGCCAGTGTCCACCCCTGTCATCCCGTGTGGCACAGGACTTTGCATCAAAAAAAGGCATTTCATTTTTACACTTTAGTGTAATTTCAGTTGCTTGCCTGCTAGTGTGTGTCAGGCCGACTTCCACTGATTGTAGTGTGCCCACTGCCAGTGCCAACCACTGATACCGGGTGGCACAGTAGCTTGCCGATCAATAAGGCATTTAATTTTTACACATCAGTCTAATTTCAGTTGCTTGCCTGCTGCCAGTGTGTGTCAGGCCCACTTCCACTGACTGTAGTGTGCCCACTGCCAGTGCCCACCACTGATTCCGGGTGGTACAGTAGCTTGCTGATAAATAAGGCATTTAATTTTTAGACAGTAGTCTAATTCGACACACGTCCCCGGATAGGGTATGTAACAGGGATTAAACTGATAGGAATAGTACTAGTTAAGACACCACTCATATAGGGTGTCACAGCACATTGCTCTGTGCACGTGCAGTGACCCAATTTGGGAGTAAGAGGACCGACCAAGCTGCTTTTTCCATCTCCCGGTTCCTAAAATCAATTCAGTTTGGTTATAAGAGTTTGGTCTGTCACTGTGAAGGCAGTTGAAGGTACCCTCCCTAAAAAAAAATTCACAAAAGGCAATCCCTGATATGGGATGCAACAGGGATTAAACTGATGAGAATAGTATTACAGAAAATACCACTCATATGGGGTGTGAAAGTAAATTGCACGGTGCAGACGCAGTGACCGTGGATTAAAACAGAGTGGACGGAGCCAGCGTTTTTTTAACCATCTCCCCGTTCAAAAAATCTATTCAATAAATGGCCCCCAGATTTGGGACGTTAGAGGGATTAAACTGATGAGAATAGTACTACAGAACATACCACTCATATCGGGTGTGACAGTAAATTGCACGGCGCAGACGCAGTGACCGTGGATTAAAACAGAGTGGAGGGAGCCAGCGTTTTTTTAACCATCTCCCCGTTCGAAAAATCTATTCAATAAATGGACCCCAGATTGGGGACGTTAGAGGGATTAAACTGATGAGAATAGTACTACAGAAAATACCACTCATATCGGGTGTGACAGTAAATTGCACGGTGCAGACGCAGTGACCGTGGATAAAAACAAAGGGGAGGGAGCCAGCGTTTTTTTAACCATCTCCCCGTTCGAAAAATCAATTCAATTCACCTTTCGGGGACCCTTGGTGTTGTTGGTGGCTGGGTGGAGGAAGAAACCTTCAATGACATCACCGGGACATGGCTAGCTTGGTATCCAACCTTGTGCAAATGGGGAGTTTGCCGTTGTGCAAATGGACTGTTTGCGGTGCATTAAAAGGGGAGTTTGGTCTGTCAATGTCTGTGAAGCGGGCGTAACCATTAGACTACCTGATCGATACGACATCATACCTGATCGTATACACACACTGGATGTTTTAAAGCATGTTATTCCAAACAATTTAGGAATGTTAGTTGATTTATGCCCTTTATGGATTAAAACCCGACTCTGCATCCACTACGTAATTTTCCATGGGAGTTTTGCCATGGATCCCCCTACGGCATGCCACAGTCCAGGTGTTAGTCCCCTTGAAACAACTTTTCCATCACTATTGTGGCCAGAAAGAGTCCCTGTGGGTTTTAAAATTCGCCTGCCTATTGAAGTCTATGGCGGTTCGCCCGGATCGCCCGTTCGCGAACATTTGCGGAAGTTCGCGTTCAACGCTCGCAAACGGAAAATTTTATGTTCGCGACATCACTACCCAGCAGTGGCTGGCCAAGTTTAATAGTGTCCGTCAAAGGATTTATTATTTTCTGGGGTGAAAATCAGTTGCCAAAATAGAAATAACGTAAATCTGGTGTTCCAGCTGTGGCTGGCCAAGTTTAATAATGTCTGTCAAAGGATATATTATTTTCTGCGGTGAAATTCAGTTGCAAAAACAGAAATACAATAAATCTGGTGTTCTAGCTGTGACTGGAAAAGTTTAATAGTGTCCGGCAAAGGATATATTTTGTTCTGGGGGGAAATTCAATTGCCAAAATAGCAATACCGTAAATCTGGTGTTCCAGCTGTGACTGGACAAGTTTAATAGTGTCAGGCAAAGGATACATTTTTTACTGGGGTGAAATTCAATTGCCAAAATAGCAATTCCATAAATCAGTGGTTTCAGCTGTGGCAGGCCAAGTTTAATAATGTCCGTCAAAGGATATATTATTTTCTGGGGTGAAATTCAGTTGTAAAAATATAAATACCGTAAATCTGGTGTTCCAGCTGTGACTGGACAAGTTTATTAGTGTCCGGGAAAGGACATATTTTGTTCTGGGGTGAAATTCAATTGCCATAATAGCAATACCATAAATCAGTGGTTTCAGCTGTGGCTGGCCAAGTTTAAAGGATAACTGTCCCATTTGCGGAAGTTCGCGTTCGACGTTCGCGAACGGAAAATTTTATGTTCGCGACATCACTACCAAGCAGTGGCTGGCCAAGTTTAATAGTGTCCATTAAAGGATTTATTATTTTCTGGGGTGAAAATCAATTGCCAAAATAGAAATACAGTAAATCTGGTGATCCAGCTGTGACTGGACAAGTTAAATAGTGTCCAGCAAAGGATATATTTTTTTCTGGGGTGAAATTCAATTGCCAAAACAGCAATACCATAAATCTGGTAGTTTCAGCTGTGGCTGGCAAAAGTTTAATAGTGTCCGGCAAAGGATATATTTTGTTCTGGGGTGAAATTGATTTGCCAATAATAGAAATAACGAAAATCTGGTGTTCCAGCTGTAACTGGCCAAGTTTAATAGTGTCAGGCAAAGGATGTATTATTTTACTGGAGTGAAATTCAGTTGCCAAAATAGCAATTCCATAAATCTGGTGGTTCCAGCTGTGGCAGGCCAAGTTTAATAATGTCCGTCAATAGGATATATTATTTTCTGCGGTGAAATTCAGTTGCAAAAATATAAATACCATAAATCTGGTGTTCCAGCTGTGACTGGACAAGTTTAATAGTGTCCGTCAAAGGACATATTATTGTTCTGCGGTGAAATTCAGTTGCCAAAATAGCAATACCATAAATCTAGTGGTTCCAGCTGTGGCTGGCCAAGTTTAAAGGATAACTGTCCCATTTACGGAAGATTCATGTTCGACGGTCGCGAACGTTGCAAAATTTTAATGTTCACGACATCACTGTCCAAGCAGTGGCTGGCCAAGTTTAATAGTGTCCATTAAAGGATTTATTATTTTCTGGGGTGAAAATCAATTGCCAAAATAGAAATACAGTAAATCTGGTGATCCAGCTGTGACTGGACAAGTTAAATAGTGTCCAGCAAAGGATATATTTTTTTCTGGGGTGAAATTCAATTGCCAAAATAGCAATACCATAAATCCGTAGTTTCAGCTGTGGCTGGCCAAGTTTAATAGTGTCCGGCAAAGGATATATTTTTTTCTGGGGTGAAATTGATTTGCAATAATAGAAATAACGAAAATCTGGTGTTCCAGCTTTAACTGGCCAAGTTTAATAGTGTCCGTCAAAGGATGTATTATTTTCTGTAGTGAAATTCAGTTGCCAAAATAGAAATACCGTAAATCTGGTGTTCCAGCTGTTGCTGGCCAAGTTTAATAGTGTACGTAATAGGATATATTATTTTCTGCGGTGAAATTCAGTTGCAAAAATAGAAATACCATAAATCTGGTGTTCCAGCTGTGACTGGACAAGTTTAATAGTGTCCGTCAAAGGATATATTATTTTCTGCGGTGAAATTCAGTTGCAAAAATATAAATACCGTAAAATCTAGTGTTCCAGCTGTGGCTGGCCAAGTTTAATAATGTCCGTCAAAGGACATATTAATTTCTGGGGTGAAATTCAGTTGCAAAAATATAAATACCATAAATCTGGTGTTCCAGCTGTGACTGGACAAGTTTCATAGTGTCCGTCATTCGATATATTATTTTTTGCGGTGAAATTCTTTTGCAAAAATAGAAATACCGTAAATATGGTGTTCCAGCTGTGACTGGACAAGTTTCATAGTGTCCAGCAAAGGATATATTTTTTTCTGGGGTGAAATTCAATTGCCAAAATAGCAATACCATAAATCCGTAGTTTCAGCTGTGGCTGGCCAAGTTTAATAGTGTCCGGCAAAGGATATATTTTTTTCTGGGGTGAAATTGATTTGCAATAATAGAAATAACGAAAATCTGGTGTTCCAGCTTTAACTGGCCAAGTTTAATAGTGTCCGTCAAAGGATGTATTATTTTCTGTAGTGAAATTCAGTTGCCAAAATAGAAATACCGTAAATCTGGTGTTCCAGCTGTTGCTGGCCAAGTTTAATAGTGTACGTAATAGGATATATTATTTTCTGCGGTGAAATTCAGTTGCAAAAATAGAAATACCATAAATCTGGTGTTCCAGCTGTGACTGGACAAGTTTAATAGTGTCCGTCAAAGGATATATTATTTTCTGCGGTGAAATTCAGTTGCAAAAATATAAATACCGTAAAATCTAGTGTTCCAGCTGTGGCTGGCCAAGTTTAATAATGTCCGTCAAAGGACATATTAATTTCTGGGGTGAAATTCAGTTGCAAAAATATAAATACCATAAATCTGGTGTTCCAGCTGTGACTGGACAAGTTTCATAGTGTCCGTCATTCGATATATTATTTTTTGCGGTGAAATTCTTTTGCAAAAATAGAAATACCGTAAATATGGTGTTCCAGCTGTGACTGGACAAGTTTCATAGTGTCCGGCAAAGGATATATTATTTTCTGGGGTGAAATTCAGTTGCCAAAATAGAAATACAGTAACTCTGGTGTTCCAGCTGTGGCTAGCCAAGTTGAATAGAGTCCGTCAAAGGATATATTATTTTCTGGGGTGAAATTCAGTTTCAAAAATATAAATTCCGTAAATCTGGTGTTCCAGCTGTGGCTGGCCAAGTTTAATAGTGTCCGTCAAAGGATATATTATTTTCTGCGGTGAAATTCAGTTGCAAAAATAGAAATACCGTAAATCTGGTGTTCCAGCTGTGACTGGACAAGTTTAATACTGTCCGGCAAAGGATATATTTTTTTCTGGGGTGAAATTCAATTGCCAAAATAGCAATACCGTAAATTTTGTTGTCCCAGCTGTGGCTGGCCAAGTTTAATAGTGTCTGGCAAAGGATTTATTATTTTCTGGGTTGAAATTCCGTTGCCAAAAGAGAAATACAGTAAATCTGGAGTCCCAGCTGTGGCTGGCCAAGTTTAATAGTGTCCGTCATAGGATATATTATTTTCTGCGGTGAAATTCAGTTGCAAAACTAGAAATATCGTAAATATGGTGTTCCAGCTGTGACTGGACAAGTTTAATATTGTCCAGCAAAGGATATATTTTTTTCTGGGGTGAAATTCAATTGCCAAAATAGCAATACCATAAATCAGTAGTTTCAGCTTTGGCTGGCCAAGTTTGATAATGTCCGTCAAAGGATATATTATTTTCTGGGGTGAAATTCATTTTCAAAAATATAAAGACCGTAAATCTGGTGTTCCAGCTGTCGGTGGACAAGTTTATTAGTGTCCGGCAAAGGACATATTTTGTTGTGGGGGGAAATTCAATTGCCAAAATAGCAATACAATAAATAAGTAGTTTCAGCTGTGGCTGGCCAAGTTTAATAGTGTCCGGCAAAGGATATATTTTTTTCTGGGGTGAAATTGATTTGCAATAATAGAAATAACAAAAATCTGGTTTTTCAGCTGTAACTGGCCAAGTTTAATAGTGTACGTCATAGGATATATTATTTTCTGTGGTGAAATTCAGTTCCAAAAATATAAATACCGTAAATCTGGTGTTCCAGTTGTGACTGGACAAGTTTAACCACCTGCCGACTGTCTAACGCAGGGCTGCTTCCAGGCGGCGTCAGGGCTGCTTTCAGGCGGCGTCAGGTCTGTTCCTGCTTGACGCGGCGGCGTGTCATCTTGCTAGAGGCGAGATTCAATGGAACGCGTGTGCGCTCGCGCGTGCGTTCGCAGCAGATTAAAGATCGCAAGTCATACTGCAGCCTGCCAGCGATGCTCAATCGCTGGGAGGCTGTAGATCGCATCAAACATGTATATCAGACGCTATTTTGTTAACAGCGTCTGATATCCCTGCTACCTGGTCCTCTTGTGGTCCCATTTAGCCAGAGGACCAGGTAGCTATTTAAAGTAGCACCAAGCACCTCACTACCCCTACCCTCCCACCTGTCACTTATTAACCCCTTGTTAACCCCTGATCACCCCCCTCTAAGTGATCACCCCCCTATAAGGCTCCATTCACATGTCCATATGTGTTTTGCGGATCCACAGATCCTTGCCACGGATCCGCGTCGCGGATATGCAAAACACAGACACCGTCAATGTGCTTTCCGCATTTTGCAGATCCGCACATTGCCAGAACTATATAGAAAATTCTTTTTCTTGTCCGCAATTGCGGACAAGAAAAGGGCATGTTCTTTATTTTTGCGGAACTGAAATGCAGACCCGTAAGTGCGGATCCGCAATTCCGGATCCGCGCGGGACAAAGTCTTTCCCCATAGAAATGAATGGGTCTGCAATTCCGTTCCGCAAACAGAATTTCGGACGTGTGAATGGGGCATAAGGGTCCCTTATCACCGCCAGTTAGTTAGCTACTTGTTAGGTAGTTAGCGCCCAGCCCACCGCACCGCAGTCACTGATTTTGGCAGAGATTTTTTCATCCACGATGATCGATGCGAATGAAAAAATCTGTGCCGTTCATTTTTTTTTTTTTTCAGCCCAGAGGCTGAACGGGAAAAAAAAATCTCATTACCCGGATACACGGATTCACGGATCCGCAAAACACGGACACCTTTCCACATTTTGCAAATCCGCACATTGCCAGAACTATATAGAAAATGCTTTTTCTTGTCCGCAATTGCGGACAAGAATAGGACATGTTCTATATTCTTGCGGAACGGAGGTGCAGACCCGGAAGCGCGGATCCGTAATTCCGGATCCGAGTGGGACAAAGTCTGTCCCCATAGAAATAAATGGGTCCGCAATTCCGTTCCGCAAACACAATTGCGGACGTGTGAATGGGGCATAAGGGTCCCTTATCACCGCCCGTTAGTTAGTTACTTGTTAGGTAGCTAGCGCCCAGCCCACCGCACCGCAGTCACTGATTTTGGCAGAGATTTTTTTATCCACATTGATCGATGCGAATGAGGAAATCTGTGCCGTTCAAATTTTTTTTTTTTTTCAAAAAATCTCATTACCCGTATGCTCAATATAAGGAGAATAGCAGAAACTCCTAATGCTGGCCATACGTGTAATGATTGCGGAGACCCTCAAATGCCAGGGCAGTACAAACACCTCACATGTGACCTCATTTTAGAAAGAAGACACCCCAAGGTATTCTGTGAGGGTATGGTGAGTTCATGTAAAATTTTATTTTTTGTCACAAGTTAGTGGAATATGAGACTGTAAAAAAAAAAAAAAAAAAAAAAAATTTCCGCTAACTTGTGCCAAAATTTTTTTTTTCTATGAACTCGCCATGCCCCTCACGGAATACCTTGGGGTGTCTTCTTTCCACAATGGGGTCACTTGTGGGGTATTTATACTGCCCTGGCATTTTAGTGGGTCCTAAAGCGTGAGAATCCAAATGCGTAAAAATGCCCTGTGAAATCCTAAAGGTACTCATTGTTTTTACGGCCCCTTTGCGCATCTTGGCTTAAAAAAAGTGTCACTCATGTGGTATCGCTGTAATCAGGAGAAGTAGGGCAATGTGTTTTGTGGTGTATTTTTATATATACCCATACTTTGTGTGAGAAATATCGCTGTAAACGACAACTTTTTAAATTTTTTTATTCAAAGTTGTCAATTTACAGAGATATTTCTCTCACCCAGCATGGGTATATGTAAAAATACACCCCAAAACAAATTGCCCTACTTCTCCTGAGTACGGCGATACCACATGTGTGACACTTTTTTGCAGCCAAGATGCTCAAAGGGGCCCAAATTCTAATGAGTATCTTTTAGGAGGGCATTTTTACGCATTTGTCTTCTCACGCTTTAGGGCCCCTAAAATGCCAGGGCAGTATAAATACCCCACATGTGACCCCATTTTGGAAAGAAGACACCCCAAGGTATTCGCTGAGGGGCATATTGAGTCCATGAAAAATTAAACTTTTTGTCAAAAGTTAGCGGAAAGGGAGACTTTGTGAGAAAAAGCAATAAAAATTCAATTTCCACTAACTTGTGCCAAAAAAAAATCTTCTATGAACTCACCATGCCCCTCATGGAATACCTTGGGCTGTCTTCTTTCCAAAATGGGGTCACATGTGGGGTATTTATACTGCCCTGGCATTTTAGGGGCCCTAAAGCGTGAGAAGAAAAATGCGTAAAAATGCCCTCCTAAAAGGTACTCATTGGAATTTGGGCCCTTTTGCGCATCTTGGCTGCAAAAAAGTGTTACACATGTGGTATCGCCGTACTCAGTAAAAGTAGGGCAATGTGTTTTGGGGTGTATTTTTATATATACCCATACTTTGTGTGAGAAATATCTCTGTAAACGACAACTTTTAAAAATTTTTATATAAAGTTGACAATTTACAGAGATATTTCTCTCACCCAACATGGGTATATGTAAAAATACACCGCAAAACACATTGCCCTACTTCTCCTGAGTACGGCGATACCACATAAGTGACACTTTTTTGCAGCCTGGGTGCGCAAAGGGGCCCAAATTCCAACGAGTACCTTTAGTTTTTACGTGGCGGCTCACAATTTAGCCCCGCCCAAAATACTAGAACAGTAAACACACCCCACAAATGACCCCATTTCGTAAAGTAGACACCCCAAGGTATTCAATGAGGGGCAAAGTGAGTCCGTCTGAGATTTTTTTTTTTTGCCAGAAGTTAGCAGAAATTGAAACTTTTTTTTTCTCAGAAAGTGTCATTTTCCGCTAACTTGTGAAAAAAAATGAAATGATACATGAACTCACCATGCCCCTTTGTGAATACTTTGGGGTGTCTTCTTTCTAAAATGGTGTCATTTGGGGGTTATTTATACTATCCTGACATTCTAGCACCTGAAGAAACATGACAGGTGCTCAGAAAGTCAGAGCTGCTTCAAAATGCGGAAATTCACTTTTTTGCACCATAGTTTGTAAACGCTATAACTTTTACCCAAACCAATAAATATACACTTATTGGATTTTTTTTTTATCAAACACATGTAGAACAATAAATTTAGAGAAAAATTTATATAGAAATGTAGTTTTTTTTAAAACATTTTACAACAGAAAGTTAAAAATTTCATTTTTTTTTGCAAAAATGTCGTTAAATTTTTATTAATGGCAAAAAAAGTAAAAATGTCATCAACAATGAAATACCACCAAATGAAAGGAGGTAAAATTCATTTGGGTGGTAAGTTGCATGACGGAGCAATAAATGGTGAAAGTAGCGTACTGCAGAATTGTAAAAAGTGGCCTGGTCATTAAGGGTGTTTAAGCTAGGGGGGCTGAAGTGGTTAAGCTAGGGGGGCTGAAGTGGTTAATAGTGTCCGTCAAAGGATATATTATTTTCTGGGGTGAAATTAAGTTGCAAAAATATAAATAGAGTAAATCTGGTGTTCCAGCTATGGCTGGCCAAGTTTAATAGTGTACGTCAAAGGACATATTTTTTTCTAGGGTGAAATTAAGTTGCAAAAATATAAATACCGTAAATCTGGTTTTCCAGCTGTGACTGGACAAGTTTCATAGTGTCCGTTGTTCGATATATTATTTTTTGCGGTGAAATTCAGTTGCAAAAATAGAAATACCGTAAATATGGTGTTCCAGCTGTGACTGGACAAGTTTAATAGTGTCCAGCAATGGATATATTTTGTTCTGGAGTGAAATTCATTTGCCAAAATAGCAATACCGTAAATCTGGTGACCCAGCAGTGGCTAGCCAAGTTTAATAGTGTCCGTCAAAGGATTTATTATTTTCTGGGTTGAAAATCAGTTGCCAAAATAGAAATACAGTAAATCTGGTGTTCCAGCTGTGACTGGACAAGTGCCATAGTTTCCGTCATAGGATATATAATTTTCTGCGGTGAAATTCAGTTGCCAAAATAGAAATACCGTAAATCTGGTGTTCCAGCTGTGGCTGGACAAGTTTAATAGTGTCCGTAAAACCATTTATTATTTTCTGGGGTGAAATTCATTTGCAAATATATAAACACCGTAAATCTGGAGTTACAGCTGTGACTGGACAAGTTTCATAGTGTCGGTCATAGGATATATTATTTTTTGCGTTGAAATTCAGTTGCAAAAATATAAATACCGTAAATATGGTGTTCCAGCTGTGACTGGACAAGTTTAATAGTGTCCGGCAAAGGAAATATTTCGTTCTGGGGTGAAATTCATTTGCCAAAATAGCAATACCGTAAATCTGGTGACCCAACAGTGACTGGCCAAGTTTAATAGTGTGCGTCAAAGGATTTATTATTTTCTGGGGTGAAAATCAGTTGCCATAATAGAAATACAGTAAATCCAGCTGTGACTGGACAAGGTTAATAGTGTTCGGCAAACTATATATTTTGTTCTGGGGTGAAATTCAATTGCAAAAATAGCAATACCATAAATCTGTGGTTTCAGCTGTAGCTGGCCAAGTTTAATAGTGTTCGGCAAAGGATATATTTTTTTCTGGGGTGAAATTCAGTTTCAAAAATAGAAATAACGTACATCTGGTGTTCCAGCTGTGACTGAATAAGTTTCATACTGTCCGTCAAGGATATATTATTTTCTTTGGTGAAATTCAGTTGCAAAAATATAAATACCGTAAATCTGGTTTTCCAGCTGTGACTGGAAAAGTTTCATAGTGTCCCTCATAAGAAATATTATTTTTTTGTAGTCAAATTCAGTTGCAAAAATAGAAATACCATAAATCTTGTGTTCCATCTGTCACTGGACAAGTTTAACAGTGTCCGGCAAAGGATATATTTTCTTCTGGGTTTAAATTCATTTGCCAAAATAGCAAGACAATAAATCATTGGTTTCAGCTGTGGCTGGCCAAATTTAATAGTGTCCGTCAAAGGATATATTATTTTCTGGGGTGAAATTCAGTTGCAAAAATATAAATACCGTAAATCTGGTTTTCCAGCTGTGACTGGAAAAGTTTCATAGTGTCCCTCACAGGATATATTATTTTCTGCAGTGAAATTCAGTTGTAGAAATACAGCAAATCTGGTGTTCCAGCTGTCACTGGACAAGTTTAATAGTGTACGGCAAAGGACATATTTTGTGCTGCGGTGAGATTCAATTGCCAAAATAGCAATATCATAAATCAGTGGTTTCAGCTGTGGCTGGGCAAATTTAACAGTGTCCGTCAAAGGATATATTATTTTCTGGGGTGAAATTCAGTTGCAAAAATATAAAAATCGTAAATCTGGTGTTCCAGCTGTGACTGGAAAAGTTTCATAGTGTTATTCATAGGATATATTATTTTTTGCAGTGAATTCAGTTGCAAAAATGGAAATACCGTAAATATGGTGTTATATCTGTGACTGGACAAGTTTAATAGTGTCCGGCAAAGGATATATTTTGTTCTGGGGTGAAATTCAAATGCCAAAATAGCAATACCGTCAATCTGGTAACCCAGCAGTGGCTGGCCAAGTTTAATAGTGTCTGTCAAAAGATTTATTATTTTGTGGGGTGAAAATCAGTTGCCAAAAAAGAAATACAGTACATCTGGTGTTCCAGCTAAGACTGGACAAGTGTCATAGTGTCAATCATAGGATATATTATTTTCTGCGTTCAAATTCAGTTGCAAAAATAGAAATAACGTAGATCTGGTGTTCGAGCTGTGGCAGGCCAAGTTTAATAGTGTCCGTCAAAGGATAAATTATTTTCTGGGGTGAAATTCAGTTGCCAAAATAGAAATACAGTAAATCTGGTGTTCCAGCTGTGGCTGACCAAGTTTAATAGTGGCCGTCATAGTATATATTATTTTCTGCGGTGAAATTCAGTTGCAAAAATAGAAATACCGTATATCTGGTGTTCCAGCTGTGACTGGACAAGTTTAATAGTGTCCGTTAAAGGATATATTATTTTCTGCAGTGAAATTCAGTTGCCAAAATAGAAATACCGTAAATCTGGTGTTCCAGCTTTGACTGGACAAGTTTAATAGTGTCCGGCAAAGGATACAGTTTTGTCTGGGGTGAAATTCAATTGCCAAAATAGCAATACCATAAATCAGTGGTTTCAGCTGTGGCTGGCCAAGTTTAATAGTGTCCGTCAAAGGATATATAATTTTCTGGGGTGAAATTAATTTCCCAAAATAGCAATACCGTAAATCTGGTGACCCAGCAGTGACTGGTAAAGTTTAATAGTGTCCGTCAAAGGATTTATTATTTTCTGGCTTAGAAATCAGTTGCCAAAATAGAAATACAGTAAATCTGGTGTTCCAGCTGTGGCTGGCCAAGTTTAATAGTGTCCGTCAAAGGAATTCTTTTTTTCTAGGGTGAAATTCATTTGCAAAAATAGAAATAACGTAAATCTGGTGTTCCAGCTGTGACAGGACAAGTTTAATAGTGTCCATCAAAGGATATATTATTTTCTGGGGTAAAATTCAGTTGCCAAAATAGAAATACAGTAAATCTGGTGTTCCAGCTGTGGCTGACCAAGTTTAATAGTGTCCGTCATAGGATATGCTATTTTCTGAGGAGAAATTCAGTTGCAAATAAAGAAATAACGTATATCTGGTGTTCCAGCTGTGCCTGGACAAGTTTATTATTGTCCGTCAAAGGACATATTGTTTTCTGGGGTTAAATTCAGTTGCAAAAATAGAAAATCCGTATATCTGGTGTTCCAGCTGTGACTGGACAAGTTTAATCGTGTCCAGTAAAGGATATATTTTTTTCTGGGGTTAAATTGATTTGCAATAATTAAAATAACGAAAATCTGGTGTTCCATCTGTAACTGGCCAAGTTTAATAGTGTCTGTTAAAGGATATATTATTTTCTTCAGTGAAATTCAGTTTCCAAAATAGAAATACCGTAAATCTGGTGTTCCAGCTATGACTTGACAAGTTTAATAGTGTCCGGCAAAGGATATATTTTTGTCTGGGGTGAAATTCAATTGCCAAAATAGCAATACCATAAATCAGTGGTTCCAGCTGTGGCTTGCCAAGTTTAATAGTGTCCGTCAAAGGATATATTATTTTCTGTGGTGAGATTCAGTTGCAAAAATATAAATACCGTATATCTGGTGTTCCAGCTGTGATTGGACAAGTTTAATAGTGTCCTGCAAAGGATATTTTTTGTTCTGGGGTGAAATTCAATTGCCAAAATAGCAATAGCATAAATCAGTAGTTTCAGCTGTGGCTGGTCAAGTTTAATAATGTCCATCAAAGGATAAATTCTGTTCTGGGGTGAAATTAAGTTGCAAAAATATAAATAGCGTAAATCTGGTGTTCCAGCTGTGGCTGGACAAGTCTCTTAGTGTCCGGCAAAGGACATCTTTTGCTTTGGGGTGAAATTCAATTGCCAAAATAGGAATACAATAAATCTGTGGTTTCAGCTGCGGCTGGCCAAGTTTAATAGTGTCCGGCAAAGGATATATTTTTATTTGGGGTTAAATTGATTTGCAATAATAGAAATAACGAAAATCTGGTGTTCAGCTGTAACTATCCAAGTTTAATGGTGTCCTTTAAAGGATATATTATTTTCTGCAGTGAAATTAAGTTGCCAAAACAGAAATACAGTAAATCTGGTGTTCCAGCTGTTACTGCGCAAGTTTAATAGTGTCCGGCAAAGGATACATTTTTGTCTGAGGTGAAATTCATTTGCCAAAATAGCAATACCATAAATCAGTGGTTAAAGTTGTGACTGGCCAAGTTTAATAGTGTCCGTCAAAGGATATATTATTTCCTGGGGTTAAATTCATTTGCCAAAATAGCAATACCGTAAATCTGGCGACCCAGCAGTGGCTGGACAAGTTTAATAGTATCCGTCAAAGGATTTATTATTTTCTGGGTTGAGAATCAGTTGCCAAAATAGAAATACAGTAAATCTGGTGTTCCAGCTGTGACTGGACAAGTGTTATAGTGTACGTCATAGGATATATTATTTTCTGCGGTTAAATTCAGTTGCAAAAATAGAAATAACGTAGATCTGGTGTTCCAGCTGTGGCTGGCCAAGTTTAATAGTGTCCGTCAAAGGATATATAATTTTCTGGGGTGAAATTCGGTTGCAAAAATATAAATACCATAAATCTGGTGTTCCAGCTGTGGCTGGACAAGTTTCATAGTGTCCGGCAAAGGACTTATTCTGTGGTTAAATTCAGTTGCCAAAATAGAAATACAGTAAATCTGGTGTTCCAGCTGTGGCTGACCAAGTTTAATAATGTCCGTTATAGGATATATTATTTTCTGCGGTGAAATTCAGTTGCAAAAATATAAATACCGTATATCTGGTGTTCCAGCCTTGACTGAGAAAGTTTAATCGTATCCAACAAAGGATATATTTTCTTCTGGGGTGAAATTCAATTGCCAAAATAGCAATTCCATAAATCAGTAGTTTAAGCTGTGGCTGGCCAAGTTTAATAATGTCCGTCAAAGTATATATTATTTTCTGGGGTGAAATTAAGTTGCAAAAATATAAATAACGTATATCTGGTGTTCCATCTGTAACTGGCCAAGTTTAATAGTGTCTGTTAAAGGATATATTATTTTCTTCAGTGAAATTCAGTTTCCAAAATAGAAATACCGTAAATCTGGTGTTCCAGCTATGACTTGACAAGTTTAATAGTGTCCGGCAAAGGATATATTTTTGTCTGGGGTGAAATTCAATTGCCAAAATAGCAATACCATAAATCAGTGATTCCAGCTGTGGCTTGCCAAGTTTAATAGTGTCCGTCAAAGGATATATTATTTTTTGTGGTGAGATTCAGTTGCAAAAATATAAATACCGTATATCTGGTGTTCCAGCTGTGATTGGACAAGTTTAATAGTGTCCTGCAAAGGATATATTTTGTTCTGGGGTGAAATTCAATTGCCAAAATAGCAATAGCATAAATCGGTGGTTTCATCTGTGGCTAGCCAATTTTAATAGTGTCCTGCAAAGGATTTTTTTTTTTTCTGGCATGAAATTAATTTTTAAAAATATTAATACCGTATATCTGGTGTTCCAGCTGTCGCTGGCCAAGATTAATATTATCCGTCAAAGGATATATTATTTTCTGGGGTGAAATTCAGTTGCAAAAATATAAATACCGTAAATCTGGTGTTCCAGCTGTGGCTGGCCATGTTTAATATTGTCCGTCAAACGATATATTATTTTTTGGGGTGAAATTCATTTGCAAAAAAAGAAATACCGTAAATATGGTGTTCCAGCTGTGACTGGACAAGTTTAATAGTGTCCGGCTAAGGATATATTTTGTTCTGTGGTGAAATTCAATTGCCAAAATAGCAATACTGTAAATCTGGTGTTCCAGCTGTGACTGGTCAAGTGTCATAGTGTCTGTCATAGGATATATTATTTTCTGGGGTGAAATTCAATTGCCAAAATAGCAATACCATAAATCAGTGGTTTCAGCTGTGGCTGGCCATGTTTAATATTGTCCGTCAAACGATATATTATTTTCTGGGGTGAAATTCGTTTGCAAAAATAGAAATACCGTAAATCTGTTGACCCAGCTGTGGTTGGCCAAGTTTAATAGTGTCCGCCAAAGGATTTATTATTTTCTGGGGTTAAAATCAGTTGCCAAAATAGAAATACAGTAAATCTGGTGTTCCAGCTCTGACTAGACAAGTGTCATAGTGTCCGTCAAAGGATATATTATTTTCTGTGGTGAAATTCAGTTGCAAAAATATAATTACCGTAAATCTTCTGTTCCAGCTGTGGCTGGCCAAGTTTAATAGTGTACGTCAAAGGATATATTATTGTCTGGGGTGAAATTCAGTTGCAAAAATATAAATACCGTAAATCTGGTGTTCTAGCTGTCGCTGGCCAAGTTTAAGAGTGTCCGACATAGGATATATTATTTTTTGCGGTGACATTCAGTTGCAAAAATAGAAATACCGTAAATATGGTGTTCCAGCTGTTACTGGACAATTTTAATAGTGTCCAGCAATGGATATAATTTTTTTCAGGGGTGAAATTCAATTGCCAAAATAGCAATACTGTAAATCTGGTGACCAAGCAGTGGCTGGCCAAATTTAATAGTGTCCGTCAAAGGATTTATTATTTTCTGGGGTGAAAATCAGTTGCCAAAATAGAAAAACATTCAATCTGGTTTTCCAGCTGTGACTGGACAAGTGTCATAGTGTCCGTCATAGGATATATTATTTTCTGCGGTGAAATATAACGTAAATCTGGTGTTACAGCTGTGGCGGGCCAAGTTTAATAGTGTCCGTCAAGAATATATTATTTTCTAGGGTGAAATTCAGTTGCAAAAATATAAATACAGTAAATCTGGTGTTCCAGCTGTGACTTGACAAGATTCATAGTGTCCGTCATAGGATATATTATTTTCTGTGGTAAAATTAAGTTGCAAAAACAGAAATACCGTAAATCTGGTGTCCCAGCAGTGGCTCGCTAAGTTTAATATTGTCCGGCAAAGGATATATTATTTTCTTGGGTGAAATTCTTTTGCAAAATAGAAATACAGTAAATCTGGTGTTCCAGCTGTAACTTCTCAAGTTTAATAGTTTCTGTCCAAGGATATTATATTTTCTACGGTGAAATTCAGTTGAAAAAATAGAAATACTCTAAATCTGGTGTTCCAGTTGTGATTGGACAAGTTTAATAGTGTCTGGCAAAGGAAATATTATTTTCTGGGGTGAAATTCAATTGCCAAAATAGCAATACCATAAATCAGTGGTTTCAGCTGTGGCTGGCCAATTTTAATAGTATCCTGCAAAGGATATATTTTTTTTCTGGGGTGAAATTAATTAGCAAAAATATAAATACCGTAAATCTGGTGTTCCAGCTGTGATTGGTCAAGTTTCATTGTGTTAGTCATAGGATATATTATTGTTTGCGGTGAAATTCAGTTGCAAAAATAGAAATACCGTAAATCTGGTGTTCCAGCTGTGACTGGACAAGTTTTATCCTGTTCGTCATATGATATATTATAGTTTGCGGTGAAATTCAGTTGCAAAAATAGAAATACCGAAAATATGGTGTTCCAGCTGTGACTGTACAAGTTTATTAGTGTCCGGCAAAGGATATATTTTGTTCTGGGGTGAAATTCAATTGCCAAAATAGCAATAGCATAAATCGGTGGTTTAAGCTGTGGCTAGCCAATTTAGTGTCCTGCAAAGGATATATTTTTTTCTGGCGTGAAATTAATTTGTAAAAATATAAATACCGTAAATCTGGTTTTCCAGCTGTGGCTGGCCAAGTTTAATATTATCCGTCAAAGGATATATTATCTGGGGTGAAATTCCGTTGCAAAAATATAAATACCGTAAATCTGGTGTTCCAGCTGTGGCTGGCCATGTTTAATATTGTCCGTCAAACGATATATTATTTTCTGGGGTGAAATTCTTTAGCAAAAATAGAAATACCGTAAATATGGTGTTCCAGCTGTGACTGGACAAGTTTAATAGTGTCAGGCAAAGGATATATTTTGTTCTGGGGTAAAATTCAATTGCCAAAATAGCAATACTGTAAATCTGTTGACCCAGCTGTGGTTGGCCAAGTTTAATAGTGTCCGTCAAAGGATATATTATTTTCTGTGGTGAAATTCAGTTGCAAAAATATAAATACAGTAAATCTTGTGTTCCAGCTGTGGCTGGCCAAGTTTAATAGTGTACGTCAAAGGATATATTATTTTCTGGGGTCAAATTCAGTTGCAAAAATAGAAATACCGTAAATCTGGGGTCCCAGCAGTGGCTGGACAAGTTTAATAGTGTCCGTCAAAGGATTTATTTTTTTCTGGTGTGAAATTAATTTGCAAAAATAGAAATAACGTAAATCTGGTGTTCCAGCTGTAACTGGCCAAGTTTGATAGTGTCCGTCAAAGGATATAATATTTTCTGCGGTGAATTTCAGTTGCAAAAATAGAAATACTGTAAATCTGGTGTTCCAGCTGTGACTGGACAAGTTTAATAGTGTCCGTCAAAGGATTTATCTTTTTCTGGGGTGAAAATCAGTTGCCAATATAGAAATACAGGAAATCTGGTGCTCTAGCTGTGACTGGACAAGTTTCATAGTGTCCGTCATTGGATATATTTTTTTCTACGGTGAAATTAAGTTGCAAAAATAGAAATAACGTAAATCTGGTGTTCCAGCTGTGACTGGACAATTGTCATAGTGTCAGTCATAGGATACATTAATTCCAGCTGAGAAATTCAGTTTCAAAAAATTAAATACCGTAAATCTGGTGTTCCAGCTGTGACTGGACAAGTTTAATAGTGTCCGGCAAAGGATATATTTTGTTCTGGGGTGAAATTCAATTGCCAAAATAGCAATACCATAAATCAGTGGTTTCAGCTGTGGCTTGCCAAGTTTAATAGTGTCCGTCAAAGGATATATTATTTTCTGGGGTGAAATTCTGTTGAAAAAAATGTAAATACCGCAAGTCTGGTTTTCCAGCTGTGGCTGGACAAGTTTAATAGTGTCCGGCAAAGGATATATTTAGTTTTGGGGTGAAATTCAATTGTCAAAATAGCAATACCATAAATCAGTGGTTTCAGATGTCGCTGGCCAAGTTTAATAGTTTCCTGCAAAGGATATATTTTTTTCTGGGGTAAAATTCATTTGCAAAAAAAAACAAACTTAAATCTGGTGTTCCAGCAGTAACTGGCTAAGTTTAATAGTGTCCGTCAAAGGATATATTATTTTATGCGGTGAAATTCAGTTGCCAAAATAGACATAACGTAAATGTTGTGTTCCAGATGTGACTGGACAAGTTTAATAGTGTCCGGCAAAGCATATATTTTGTTCAGGGGTGAAATTCAATTGCCAAAATAGCAATACCATAAATCAGTGGTTTCAGCTGTAGCTGGCCAAGTTTAATAGTGTCCGGCAAAGGATATATTTTTTTCTGGGGTGAAATTCATTAGCAAAAATAGAAATAAAGTAAATCTGGTGTTCCAGCTGTAACTGGCCAAAATTAATAGTGTCCGTCAAAGGATATATTATTTTCTGAGGTAAAATTCAGTTGCAAAAATAGAAATACCGCAAATCTAGTGTTCCAGCTGTGACTGGACATGTTTAATAGTGTCGGGCAAAGGATATATTTTTTTATTGGATGCAATTAAATTGCCAAAATAGCAATACCATAAATCAGTGGTTTCAGCTGTGGCCGGCCAAGTTTAATAGTGTATGTCAAAGGATATATTATTTTCTGTGGTGAAATTCTGTTGCAAATATATATACCGTAAATCTGGAAATCCAGCTGTGACTGGTCAAGTTTAATAGTGTCCGGCAAAGGATATATTATTTTCTGAGGTGAAGTTCAGTTGCCAAAATAGACATAACGTAAATGTGGTGTTCCATATGTGACTGGACAAGTTTAATAGTGTTCGGCAAAGGATTTATCATTTTCTGGCATGAAATTCAGTTGCAAAAATAGAAATACAGTAAATCTGGTGTTCCAGCTGTAGCTAGCCAAGTTTAATAGTGTACGTCATAGGATATATTTTGTTCTTGGGTGAAATTCAATTGCCAAAATAGCAATACCATAAACCAGTGGTTTCAGCTATGACTGGCCAAGTTTAATAGTGTCCGGCAAAGGATATATGTTTTCTGAGGTGAAATTCATTTGCAAAAATTGAAATAAAGTAAATCTGGTTATCCAGCTGTAACTGGCTAAAATTAAAAGTGTCCATCAAAGGATATATTATTTTCTGAGGTAAAATTCAGTTGCAAAAATAGAAATACCGTAAATCTAGTGTTCCAGCTGTAACTGGACATGTTTATTAGTGTTCGGTAAAGGATTTATTTTTTTATGGGATGCAATTAAATTGCCAAAATAGCAATACCATAAATCAGTGGTTTCAGTTGTGGCTGGCCAAGTTTAATAGTGTCCGTCAAAGGATATATTATTTTCTGGGGTTAACTTCTGTTGCAAAAATATATATACCGTAAATCTGGAAATCCAGCTGTGACTGGTCAACTTTAATAGTGTCCGTCAAAGGATATATTATTTTCTGGGGTGAAATTCAGTTGCAAAATAGAAAAAACGCAAATCTGGTGTTCCAGCTGTGACTGAACAATTGTCATAGTGTCCGTCATAGGATATATTATTTTCTGCTGTGAAATTCAGTTGCAAAAATATAAATACCGTAAATCTGGTGTTCCAGCTGTGACTGAACAAGTTTAATAGTGTCCGGCAAAGGATATATTTTGTACTGGGGTGAAATTCAATTGCCAAAATAGCAATACTATAAATCAGTGGTTTCAGCTGTGGCTGGCCAAGTTTAATAGTGTCCTTCAAAAGATATATTATTTTCTGGGGTGAAATTCTGTTGCAAAAATGTAAATACCTCAAGTCTGGTTTTCCAGCTGTGGCTGGACAAGTTTAATAGTTTCCGGTAAAGGATAAATTTTGTTCTGGGGTGAAATTCTGTTGCAAAAATATATATACCGTAAATCTTGAAATCCAGCTGTGACTTTTCAAGTTTAATAGTGTCCGTCAAAGGATATATTATTTTCTGGGGTGAAATTCTGTTGCAAAAATATATATACCGTAAATCTTGAAATCCAGCTGTGACTTTTCAAGTTTAATAGTGTCCGGCAAAGGATATATTATTTTCTGAGGTGAAGTTCAGTTGCCAAAATAGACATAACGTAAATGTAGTCTTCTATATGTGACTGGACAAGTTTAATAGTGTTCGGCAAAGAATTTATTATTTTCTGGCGTGAAATTCAGTTGCAAAAATAGAAATACAGTAAATCTGGTGTTCCAGCTGTAGCTAGCCAAGTTTTTATAGTGTGCATCATAGGATATATTTTGTTCTGGGGTGAAATTCAATTGCCAAAATAGCAATACCATAAACCAATGGTTTCAGCTATGGCTGGCCAAGTTTAATAGTGTCCGGCAAAGGAAATATGTTTTCTGAGGTGAAATTCATTTGCAAAAATAGAAATAAAGTAAATCTGGTTATCCAGCTGTAACTGGCCAAAATTAAAAGTGTCCATCAAAGGATATATTATTTTCTGAGGTAAATTTCAGTTGCAAAAATAGAAATACCGTAAATCTAGTGTTCCAGCTGTGACTGGACATGTTTAATAGTGTCCGGCAAAGGATTTATTTTTTTATTGGATGCAATTAAATTGCCTAAATAGCAATACCATAAATCAGTGGTTTCAGTTGTGGCTGGCCAAGTTTAAAAGTGTCCGTCAAAGGATATATTATTTTCTGGGGTTAACTTCTGTTGCAAAAATATATATACCGTAAATCTGGAAATCCAGCTGTGACTGGTCAACTTTAATAGTGTCCGTCAAAGGATATATTATTTTCTGGGGTGAAATTCAGTTGCAAAATAGAAATAACGCAAATCTGGTGTTCCAGCTGTGACTGAACAATTGTCATAGTGTCCGTTATAGGATATATTATTTTCTGCTGTGAAATTCAGTTGCAAAAATATAAATACCGTAAATCTGGTGTTCCAGCTGTGACTGAACAAGTTTAATAGTGTCCGTCAAAGGATATATTATTTTCTGCGGTGAAATTCAGTTGCCAAAATAGACATAACGTAAATGTGGTGTTCCAGATGTGACTGGACAAGTTTAATAGTGTCCGGCAAAGGATTTATTATTTTCTGGCGTGAAATTCAGTTACAAAAATAGAAATACAGTAAATCTAGTGTTCCAGCTGTAGCTAGCCATGTTTAATAGTGTACGTCATAGGATATATTATTTTCTGCGGTGAAATTCAGTTCCAAATATTGAAATACCGTAAATCTGGTGTTCCAGCTGTGACTGGACAAGTTTAATAGTGTCCGGCAAAGGATATATTTTGTTCTGGGGTGAAATTCAATTGCCAAAATAGCAATACCATAAATCTGTGGTTTTAACGGTGTCTGGCCAAGTTTAATAGTGTCCGGCAAAGGATATATTATTTTCTGGTGTGAAATTGGGTTGCAAAAATAGAAATAACGTAAATCTGGTGTTCCAGCTGTGACTGGTCAAGTTTAATAGTGTCCGTAAAAGGATATATTATTTTCTGGTGTGAAATTCAGTTGCAGCAAAATAGAAATAACGTAAATCTGGTGTTCCAGCTGTGACTGAACAATTGTCATAGTGTCCGTCATAGGATATATTATTTTCTATGGTGAAATTCAGTTGCAAAAATATAAATACCGTAAATCTGGTGTTCCAGCTGTGACTGGACAAGTTTAATAGTGTCCGGCAAAGGATATATTTTGTTCTGGGGTGAAATTCAATTGCCAAAATAGCAATACCATAAACCAGTGGTTTCAGGTATGACTGGCCAAGTTTAATAGTGTCCGGCAAAGGATATATGTTTTCTGAGGTGAAATTCATTAGCAAAAATAGAAATAAAGTAAATCTGGTTATCCAGCTATAACTGGCCAAAATTAAAAGTGTCCATCAAAGGATATATTATTTTCTGAGGTAAAATTCAGTTGCAAAAATAGAAATACCGTAAATCTAGTGTTCCAGCTGTGACTGGACATGTTTAATAGTGTCCGGCAAAGGATTTATTTTTTTATGGGATGCAAATAAATTGCCAAACTAGCAAAACCATAAATCAGTGGTTTCAGTTGTGGCTGGCCAAGTTTAATAGTGTCCGTCAAAGGATATATTATTTTCTGGGGTTAACTTCTGTTGCAAAAATATATATACCGTAAATCTGGAAATCCAGCTGTGACTGGTCAAGTTTAATAGTGTCCGTCAAAGGATATATTATTTTCTGGGTTGAAATTCAGTTGCAAAATAGAAATAACGCAAATCTGGTGTTCCAGCTGTGACTGAACAATTGTCATAGTGTCCGTCATAGGATATATTATTTTCTGCTGTGAAATTCAGTTGCAAAAATATAAATACCGTAAATTTGGTGTTCCAGTTGTGACTGAACAAGTTTAATAGTGTCCGGCAAAGGATATATTTTGTACTGGGGTGAAATTCAATTGCCAAAATAGCAATACCATAAATCAGTGGTTTCAGCTGTGGCTGGCCAAGTTTAATAGTGTCCTTTAAAAGATATATTATTTTCTGGGGTGAAATTCTGTTGCAAAAATGTAAATACCTCAAGTCTGGTTTTCCAGCTGTGGCTGGACAAGTTTAATAGTGTCCGGTAAAGGATAAATTTTGTTCTGGGGTGAAATTCAATTGCCAAAATAGCAATACCATAAATCAGTGGTTTCAGCTGTGGCTGGCCAAGTTTAATAGTGTCCGGCAAAGGATATATTTTGTTCTAGGGTGAAATTCAATTGTCAAAATAGCATTACCATAAATCAGTGGTTTCCAGATGTCGACTGGCCAAGTTTAATAGTGTCCTGCAAAGGATATATTTTTTCTGAGGTGAAATTCATTTGCCAAAATAGAAATAAAGTAAATCTAGTGTTCCAGCTGTGACTGGACAAGTTTAATAGTGTCCGGCAAAGGATATATTATTTTCTGAGGTGAAATTCAGTTGCAAAAATAGAAATACCAGTAAATCTAGTGTTCCAGCTGTAGCTAGCCAAGTTTTATAGTGTGCATCATAGGATATATTTTGTTCTGGGGTGAAATTCAATTGCCAAAATAGCAATACCATAAACCAATGGTTTCAGCTATGGCTGGCCAAGTTTAATAGTGTCCGGCAAAGGAAATATGTTTTCTGAGGTGAAATTCATTTGCAAAAATAGAAATAAAGTAAATCTGGTTATCCAGCTGTAACTGGCCAAAATTAAAAGTGTCCATCAAAGGATATATTATTTTCTGAGGTAAATTTCAGTTGCAAAATAGAAATACCGTAAATCTAGTGTTCCAGCTGTGACTGGACATGTTTAATAGTGTCCAGCAAAGGATTTATTTTTTTATTGGATGCAATTAAATTGCCTAAATAGCAATACCATAAATCAGTGGTTTCAGTTGTGGCTGGCCAAGTTTAAAAGTGTCCATCAAAGGATATATTATTTTCTGGGGTTAACTTCTGTTGCAAAAATATATATACCGTAAATCTGAAATCCAGCTGTGACTGGTCAACTTTAATAGTGTCCGTCAAAGGATATATTATTTTCTGGGGTGAAATTCAGTTGCAAAATAGAAATAACGCAAATCTGGTGTTCCAGCTGTGACTGAACAATTGTCATAGTGTCCGTTATAGGATATATTATTTTCTGCTGTGAAATTCAGTTGCAAAAATATAAATACCGTAAATCTGGTGTTCCAGCTGTGACTGAACAAGTTTAATAGTGTCCGTCAAAGGATATATTATTTTCTGCGGTGAAATTCAGTTGCCAAAATAGACATAACGTAAATGTGGTGTTCCAGATGTGACTGGACAAGTTTAATAGTGTCCGGCAAAGGATTTATTATTTTCTGGCGTGAAATTCAGTTACAAAAATAGAAATACAGTAAATCTAGTGTTCCAGCTGTAGCTAGCCATGTTTAATAGTGTACGTCATAGGATATATTATTTTCTGCGGTGAAATTCAGTTGCCAAATATTGAAATACCATAAATCTGGTGTTCCAGCTGTGACTGGACAAGTTTAATAGTGTCCGGCAAAGGATATATTTTGTTCTGGGGTGAAATTCAATTGCCAAAATAGCAATACCATAAATCTGTGGTTTTAACGGTGTCTGGCCAAGTTTAATAGTGTCCGGCAAAGGATATATTATTTTCTGGTGTGAAATTGGGTTGCAAAAATAGAAATAACGTAAATCTGGTGTTCCAGCTGTGACTGGTCAAGTTTAATAGTGTCCGTAAAAGGATATATTATTTTCTGGTGTGAAATTCAGTTGCAAATGCAAAAATAGAAATAACGTAAATCTGGTGTTCCAGCTGTGACTGAACAATTGTCATAGTGTCCGTCATAGGATATATTATTTTCTATGGTGAAATTCAGTTGCAAAAATATAAATACCGTAAATCTGGTGTTCCAGCTGTGACTGGACAAGTTTAATAGTGTCCGGCAAAGGATATATTTTGTTCTGGGGTGAAATTCAATTGCCAAAATAGCAATACCATAAACCAGTGGTTTCAGGTATGACTGGCCAAGTTTAATAGTGTCCGGCAAAGGATATATGTTTTCTGGAGGTGAAATTCATTAGCAAAAATAGAAATAAAGTAAATCTGGTTATCCAGCTATAACTGGCCAAAATTAAAAGTGTCCATCAAAGGATATATTATTTTCTGAGGTAAAATTCAGTTGCAAAAATAGAAATACCGTAAATCTAGTGTTCCAGCTGTGACTGGACATGTTTAATAGTGTCCGACAAAGGATTTATTTTTTTATGGGATGCAAATAAATTGCCAAACTAGCAAAACCATAAATCAGTGGTTTCAGTTGTGGCTGGCCAAGTTTAATAGTGTCCGTCAAAGGATATATTATTTTCTGGGGTTAACTTCTGTTGCAAAAATATATATACCGTAAATCTGGAAATCCAGCTGTGACTGGTCAAGTTTAATAGTGTCCGTCAAAGGATATATTATTTTCTGGGTTGAAATTCAGTTGCAAAATAGAAATAACGCAAATCTGGTGTTCCAGCTGTGACTGAACAATTGTCATAGTGTGCGCCATAGGATATATTATTTTCTGCTGTGAAATTCAGTTGCAAAAATATAAATACCGTAAATTTGGTGTTCCAGTTGTGACTGAACAAGTTTAATAGTGTCCGGCAAAGGATATATTTTGTACTGGGGTGAAATTCAATTGCCAAAATAGCAATACCATAAATCAGTGGTTTCAGCTGTGGCTGGCCAAGTTTAATAGTGTCCTTTAAAAGATATATTATTTTCTGGGGTGAAATTCTGTTGCAAAAAAGTAAATACCTCAAGTCTGGTTTTCCAGCTGTGGCTGGACAAGTTTAATAGTGTCCGGTAAAGGATAAATTTTGTTCTGGGGTGAAATTCAATTGCCAAAATAGCAATACCATAAATCAGTGGTTTCAGCTGTGGCTGGCCAAGTTTAATAGTGTCCGGCAAAGGATATATTTTGTTCTAGGGTGAAATTCAATTGTCAAAATAGCATTACCATAAATCAGTGGTTTCAGATGTCGCTGGCCAAGTTTAATAGTTTCCTGCAAAGGATATATTTTTTTGTGGGGTGAAATTCATTTGCAAAAATAGAAATAAAGTAAATCTGGTGTTCCAGCTGTAACTGGGCAAAATTAATAATGTCCGTCAAAGGATATATTATTTTCTGAGGTGAAATTCAGTTGCAAAAATAGAAATACCGTAAATCTAGTGTTCCAGCTGTGACTGGACATGTTTAATAGTGTCGGGCAAAGGATATATTTTTTTATTAGATGCAATTAACCCCTTTAGGACACATGACATACCGGTACGGCA
The DNA here is from genome assembly GCA_033119425.1 of Bufotes viridis. Lineage (NCBI taxonomy): Eukaryota > Metazoa > Chordata > Amphibia > Anura > Bufonidae > Bufotes > Bufotes viridis. The sequence goes on along the minus strand of CM065597.1, from coordinate 117,290,574 downwards.
TGTTTCCCGAGTCCTTAAGGGCACATGACGTATCGGTACGTCATGAGTTGTTCCGATCACTGCTGCTCAGCTGGCAGTGATCGGAACAAGGTACCTGCTGAAATCATTCAGCAGGTACCTTGTTACAATGCCCAGGGGGGTCCTGTGACCCCCCCATATGGGCGATCGCTGCAAACCGCAGGTCAATTCAGACCTGCGGTTTGCAGCGCTTTGTGCTATCTCTGATCCCCACGGTCTGTGACCGCGGGGATCAGAGAGTTAATTGCCCCATAGTATTAATTTTTAACCCCCCCTGCAGCCCCCAATCATATTATGGCGGCGGGGGTGCAGGGGTGGTTGCGGGCGGCGGGAGGCGGGCGGGAGGCAGGCGGGATCACGATTGCGATCCCCCGCCCGCCTCCTCTGTAATCTATCCCTGGTGTCTAGTGGTTCTATCAGAGTGCCAGCACATTGCTGACACTCTGATAGAAACGACTGGCATCTGTGCTGCAGATGCCAGCCGTTTAACCCCTTCCGTATCGCGGTCCGCACGGACCGCGGTATGGAAGGGTTAACAGGAGGGAGCGCTCCCTCCCTCTCCCATCGGGGGCTGCTGTGCCTTTGCAGCCCCCAACAGGATGGGATCGCAGAGGGAGGGTGCTCCACTCCTCCTCATCCATCACCCCTGCCCAGTTATGGCAGCGGGTGATGTTGCCATGGAGACAGGACGCTTTCAGAAGCGTCCTGCTCTCCATGGTGCTGAAAGTCTGAATAGACCTGCTAAAGGTCTATTCAGACTTTCTAGTATAAAAATACAGTACAGTGCACTATATAGTGTACTGTACTGTATTATACAGACACCAGATCCACTGGATCTTTCAGAACCAAGTGGGTCTGGGTAAAAAAAAATGTAAAAAAGTGAAAAAAAAGTAAAAATGAAAAAAACACATATCACTGAATAAAAATTAAAAAAAATTAAATACACTACACATATTAGGTATCGCCGCGTCCGTAAAAACCTGCTCTATAAAAATATCACATGACTGAACTCCTCAGGTGAACGCCATAAAAAAAACCTCCCAAAAAAAGGTGTAAATAAGCCATTTTTTGGCACATTACATCACTAAAAGTGTAATACAAAGCGATCAAAAAGGCGTTTGCCTCCCAAAATAGTACCAATCAAACCGCCATCTCATCCCTCAAAAAACGAGCCCCTACCTAAAACAATTGGCCAAGAAATAAAAAAACTATGCCTCTCAGACTAAAACATGATTTTTTTTGTTTCAAAAATGCTTTTTAGTGTTAAATGTAAAAAAAAAATTAAAAAGTAGACATATTGGGTATCTCCACGTCCGTAAGAATCTGCTCTATAAAAATATCACATGACCTAACCCCTCAAGTAAACACTGTAAAAAAAATTAATAAAAACTTTGTCAAAAAGCCATTTTTTTGCCACCTTACATCACAAAAAGTGTAATAGCAAGCGATCAAAAAGTCATATGACCCCCCAAATAGTGCCAATCTAACCGTCACCTCATCCCGCAAAAATGATACCCAACCTGAGACAATTGCCTAAAAACTGAAAAATATATGGCTCTCAGACTAGGGAGATACTAAAACATGTTTTTTTTTTCATTCAAAAAGGATATTATTGTGTAAAACCAACATAAATAAAAAAATGTATACATATTATGTATCGCCGCATCCTTAAGGACCTGCTCTATAAAAATATAACATTACCTAACCCCTCAGATGAACGCCGCAAACATAAAAAATAAAAACGTTGTCAAACAAGCCATTTTTTTGTCAACTTACATCACAAAAAGTGTAATAGTAAGCGATCAAAAAGTCATATGCACCCCAAGATAGTACAATTCGAACCGCCATCTCATCCCGCAAAAAATAAGCCCCTACATAGGACAATCGCCCAAAAAAAAAAAAAATATATGGCTTTCAAACTATGGAGACACTAAAACATGATTTTTTTTTTGTTTTAAAAAATGATATTATTGTGTAAAACTTATATAAATAAATAAAAAGTATACATATTATGTATCGCCGCGTCCATCACAACCTAATCTATAAGCTGAACACAGCAAAAAAAAAAAAAAAAAAACATACGGTGTCAAAAGCCATTTTTGTCACCTTACATCACAAAAAGTGTCATAGCAAGTGACCAAAATGTCATATGCACCCCAAGATAGTGCCAATCAAACCGCCATCTCATCCCGCAAAAAATGAGCCCCTACATAACACAGTCGCCCAAAAAAATAAAATAAAACTATGGCTTTCAGAATGTGGAGACACTAAAAAAAAAATATTTTCAAAAATGCTTTATTATGTAAAACTGAAACAAAAAACCCCAAAAAGTAGTCATATTTGGTATTGTCGCGTCCGTAACAACCTGCTCTATAGAAATAGCACACAATCTAACCTGTGAGTTCAACTATGTAAATAACAAAAAATAAAAACAGTCCCAAAACAGCTATTTTTTTGCAAATTTTCCATTTTAATCCATTTTTGCAGTAACAAAGCAAGGGTTCACAGCCAAACAAAACTCAATATTTATTGCCCTGATTCTCTTCTTTGCACAAACACCCCATATGTGGTCGTAAACTACTGTATGGCCAAACGTCAGGGCACAGAAGGAAGGGAACGCCATATGGTTTTTGGAAGGCAGATTTTGCTGGACTGGTTTTTTGACACTATGTCCCATTTGAAGCCCCCCTGATGCACCCCTACAGTAGAAACTCCAAAAAAGTGACCCCATTTTGGAAAATACGGGATAAGGTGTCAGTTTTGTTGGTACTATTCTAGGGTAAACATGATTTTTGGTTGCTCTATATTACACTTTTTTTTAAGACAAGGTAACAAAAAATAGAAATTCGGAAATTTCATCTCCATTTGCCAATAACTCTTGTGGAACACCTAAAGGGTTAACAAAGTTTGTAAAACTGATTTTGAATACCTTGAGGGGCGTAGTTTCTTAGATGGAGTCACTTTTATGGAGTTTCTACTCTAGGGGTGCATCGGGGGGCTTCAAATGGGACATGGTGTCAAAAATCCGGTCCAGCAAAATCTGCCTTCCAAAAACCATATGGCGCTCCTTTCCTTCTGCGCCCTGCAGTTTGGCCATACAGCAGTTTACGACCACATATAGGGTGTTTCTGAAAACTACAGAATCGGGGCAATAAAAATTGAGTTTTGTTTGGCTGTTAACCCTTGCTTTGTTACTGGAAAAAATGGATTCAAACGGAAAATTTTTCAAAAAATCGAAATTCTGAAATCTTATCTCCATTTGCCATTAACTCTTGTGGAAAACCTAAAGGGTTAATGACGTTTGTAAAATCAGTTTTGAATACATTGAGGGGTGTAGTTTCTAGAATGGGGTAATTTTTGGGTGGTTTCTATTATGTAAGCCTCACAAAGTGACTTCAGACCTGAACTGGTCCCTAAAAAGTGGGTTTTTGAAAATTTCTGAAAAATTTCAAGATTTGCTTCTAAACTTCTAAGCCTTGTAACGTCCCCAAAAAATAAAATGGCATTCCCAAAATGATCGATACATGAAGTAGACATATGGGGAATGTAAATCAATAACTTTTTTTGGCAGTATTACTATGTATTATAGAAGTAGAGTAATTGAAACTTGGAAAATTGCAAATTTTTCAAAATTTTGGGTAAATTTGGTATTTTTTTATAAATAAAAATGAAATTTTTCGACTTCATTTTACCACTGTCATGAAGTACAATATGTGACGAAATTACAATCCAAGAATGGCCTGGATAAGAAAAAGCGTTTTAAAGTTATCACCACATAAAGTGACAATGGTCAGATTTTGAAAAAATGGCCTGGTCCTTAAGGTGAAATAGGGCCGTGTCCTTAAGGGGTTAAATTGCCAAAATAGCAATACCATAAATCAGTGGTTTCAGCTGTGGCTGGCCAAGTTTAATAGTGTCCGTCAAAGGATATATTATTTTCTGGGGTGAAATTCTGTTGCAAAAATATATATACCGTAAATCTTGAAATCCAGCTGTGACTGGTCAAGTTTAATAGTGTCCGGCAAAGGATATATTATTTTCTGAGGTGAAGTTCAGTTGCCAAAATAGACATAACGTAAATGTAGTGTTCTATATGTGACTGGACAAGTTTAATAGTGTTCGGCAAAGGATTTATTATTTTCTGGCGTGAAATTCAGTTGCAAAAATAGAAATACAGTAAATCTGGTGTTCCAGCTGTAGCTAGCCAAGTTTTTATAGTGTACGTCATAGGATATATTTTGTTCTGGGGTGAAATTCAATTGCCAAAATAGCAATACCATAAACCAGTGGTTTCAGCTATGGCTGGCCAAGTTTAATAGTGTCCGGCAAAGGATATATGTTTTCTGAGGTGAAATTCATTAGCAAAAATAGAAATAAAGTAAATCTGGTTATCCACCTGTAACTGGCCAAAATTAAAAGTGTCCATCAAAGGATGTATTATTTTCTGAGGTAAAATTCAGTTGCAAAAATAGAAATACCGTAAATCTAGTGTTCCAGCTGTGACTGGGCATGTTTAATAGTGTCCAGCAAAGGATTTATTTTTTTATTGGATGCAATTAAATTGCCAAAATAGCAATACCATAAATCAGTGGTTTCAGTTGTGGCTGGCCAAGTTTAATAGTGTCCGTCAAAGGATATATTATTTTCTGGGGTGAAATTCAGTTGCAAAATAGAAATAACGCAAATCTGGTGTTCCAGCTGTGACTGAACAATTGTCATAGTGTCCGTCATAGGATATATTATTTTCTGCTGTGAAATTCAGTTGCAAAAATATAAATACCGTAAATCTGGTGTTCCAGCTGTGACTGAACAAGTTTAATAGTGTCCGTCAAAGGATATATTATTTTCTGCTGTGAAATTCAGTTGCCAAAATAGACATAACGTAACTGTGGTGTTCCAGATGTGACTGGACAAGTTTAATAGTGTCCGGCAAAGGATTTATTATTTTCTGGCGTGAAATTCAGTTACAAAAATAGAAATACAGTAAATCTAGTGTTCCAGCTGTAGCTAGCCATGTTTAATAGTGTACGTCATAGGATATATTATTTTCTGCAGTGAAATTCAGTTGCAAATATAGAAATACCGTAAATCTGGTGTTCCAGCTGTGACTGGACAAGTTTAATAGTGTCCAGCAAAGGATATATTTTGTTCTGGGGTGAAATTCAATTGCCAAAATAGCAATACCATAAATCTATGGTTTTAACGGTGTCTGGCCAAGTTTAATAGTGTCCGGCAAAGGATATATTATTTTCTGGTGTGAAATTGGGTTGCAAAAATATATATACCGTAAATTTGGTGTTCCAGCTGTGACTGGTCAAGTTTAATAATGTCCGTAAAAGGATATATTATTTTCTGGTGTGAAATTCAGTTGCAAATGCAAAAATAGAAGTAACGTAAATCTGGTGTTCCAGCTGTGACTGAACAATTGTCATAGTGTCCGTCATAGGATATATTATTTTCTATGGTGAAATTCAGTTGCAAAAATATAAATACCGTAAATCTGGTGTTCCAGCTGTGACTGGACAAGTTTAATAGTGTCCGTCAAAGGATATATTTTGTTCTGGGGTGAAATTCAATTGCCAAAATAGCAATACCATAAACCAGTGGTTTTAACTGTGTCTGGCCAAGTTTAATAGTGTCCGGCAAAGGATATATTTTTTTCTGGGGTGAAATTCATTTGCAAAAATAAAAATAAAGTAAATCTGGTGTTCCAGCTGTAACTGGCCAAAGTTAATAGTGTCCGTCAAAGGATATATTATTTTCTGGGGTGAAATTCTGTTGCAAAAATATATATACCGTAAATCTGGTGTTCCAGCTGTGACTGGTCAAGTTTAATAGTGTCCGTAAAAGGATATATTATTTTCTGGTGTGAAATTCAGTTGCAAAAATAGAAATAACCTAAATCTGGTGTTCCAGCTGTGACTGGTCAAGTTTAATAGTGTCCGTAAAAGGATATATTATTTTCTGGTGTGAAATTCAGTTGCAAAAATAGAAATAACGTAAATCTGGTGTTCCAGCTGTGACTGGACAAGTTTAATAGTGTCCGTCAAAGGATTTATTTTTTTCTGGTGTGAAATTAATTTGCAAATTAGAAATAACGTAAATCTGGTATTCCAGCTGTAACTGGCCAAGTTTGATAGTGTCCGTCATAAGATATATTATTTTCTACGGTGAAATTCAGTTGCAAAAATATAAATACCGTAAATCTGGTGTTCCAGCTGTGACTGGACAAGTTTAATAGTGTCCGTCAAAGGATTTATTTTTTTCTGGGGTGAAATTAATTTGCAAAAATAGAAATAACGTAAATCTGGTGTTCCAGCTGTAACTGGCCAAGCTTGATAGTGTCCGTGATATAATATTTTCTACAGTGAAATTCAGTTGCAAAAATAGAAATACTGTAAATCTGGTGTTCCAACTGTGACTGGACAAGTTTAATAGTATCCGTCAAAGGATTTATCTTTTTCTAGGGTGAAAATCAGTTGCCAATATAGAAATACATTAAATCTGGTGCTCTAGCTGTGACTGGACAAGTGTCATAGTGTCCGTCATAGGATATATTTTTTTCTGTGGTGAAATTAAGTTGCAAAAATAGAAATAACGTAAATCTGGTGTTCCAGCTGTGACTGGACAATTGTCATAGTGTCAGTCATATGATATATTAATTCCTGCTGTGAAATTCAGTTGCAAAAAGATAAATACCGTAAATCTGGTGTTCCAGCTGTGACTGGACAAGTTTAATAATGTCCGGCAAAGGATTTATTTTGTTCTGGGGTGAAATTCAATTGCCAAAATAGCAATACCATAAATCAGTGGTTTCAGCTGTGGCTTGCCAAGTTTAATAGTGTCCGTCAAAGGATATATTATTTTCTGGGTTGAAATTTTGTTGCAAAAATGTAAATACCGCAAGTCTGGTTTTCCAGCTGTGGCTGGACAAGTTTAATAGTGTCCGGCAAAGGATATATTTTGTTCTGGGGTGAAATTCAATTGTCAAAATAGCAATATCATAAATCAGTGGTTTCAGAAGTCGCTGACCAAGTTTAATAGTTTCCTGCAAAGGATATTTTTTTTTCTGGGGTAAAATTAATTTGCAAAAATACAAAAAACGTAAATCTGGTGTTCCAGCAGTAACTGGCCAAGTTCAATAGTGTCCGTCCAAGGATATATTATTTTATGCGGTGAAATTCAGTTGCCAAAATAGACATAACGTAAATGTGGTGTTCCAGATGTGACTGGACAAGTTTAATAGTGTCCGGCAAAGCATATATTTTGTTCAGGGGTGAAATTCAATTGCCAAAATAGCAATACCATAAATCAGTGGTTTCAGCTGTAGCTGGCCAAGTTTAATAGTGTCCGGCAAAGGATATATTTTTTTCTGGGGTGAAATTCATTTGCAAAAATAGAAATAAAGTAAATCTCTAGTTCCAGCTGTAACCGGCCAAAATTAATAGTGTCCGTCAAAGGATATATTATTCTCTGAGGTGAAATTAAGTTGCAAAAATAGAAATACCGCAAATCTAGTGTTCCAGCTGTGACTGGACATGTTTAATAGTGTTGGGCAAAGGATATATTTTTTTAATGAATGCAATTAAATTGACAAAATAGCAATACCATAAATCAGTGGTTTCAGCTGTGGCTGACCAAGTTTAATAGTGTCTGTCAAAGGATATATTATTTTCTGGGGTGAAATTCTGTTGCAAAAATATATATACCGTAAATCTAGAAATCCAGCTGTGACTGGTCAAGTTTAATAGTGTCCGGCAAAGTATATATTATTTTCTGAGGTGAAGTTCAGTTGCCAAAATAGAAATACTGTAAATCTGGTGTTCCAGCTATAGCTAGCCAAGTTTTTATAGTGTACGTCATAGGATATATTTTGTTCTGGGATGAAATTCAATTGCCAAAAGAGCAATATCATAAACCAATGGTTTCAGCTATGGCTGGCCAAGTTTAATAGTGTCCGGCAAAGGATATATGTTTTCTGAGGTGAAATTCATTTGCAAAAATAGAAATAAAGTAAATCTGGTTATCCAGCTGTAACTTGCCAAAATTAAAAGTGTCCATCAAAGGATATATTATTTGCTGAGGTAAAATTCAGTTGCAAAAATACAAATACCGTAAATCTAGTGTTCAAGCTGTGACTGGACATGTTTAATAGTGTCCGGCAAAGGATTTATATTTTTATGGGATGCAATTAAATTGCCAAAATAGCAATACCATAAATCAGTGGTTTCAGTTGTGGCTGGCCAAGTTTAATAATGTCCGTCAAAGGATATATTTTTTTCTGGGGTTAACTTCAGTTGCAAAAATATATATACCGTAAATCTGGAAATCCAGCTGTGACTGGTCAAGTTTAATAGTGTCCGTCATAGGATATATTATTTTCTGCTGTGAAATTCAGTTGCAAAAATATAAATACCGTAAATCTGGTGTTCCAGCTGTGACTGAACAAGTTTAATAGTGTCCGTCAAAGGATTTATTATTTTCTGGCGTGAAATTCAGTTAAAAAAATAGAAATACAGTAAATTTGGTGTTCCAGCTGTAGCTAGCCATGTTTAATAGTGTACGTCATAGGATATATTATTTTCTGTAGTGAAATTCAGTTGCAAATATAGAAATACCGTAAATCTGGTGTTCCAGCTGTGACTGGACAAGTTTAATAGTGTCCGGCAAAGGATATATTTTGTTCTGGGGTGAAATTCATTTGCAAAAATAAAAATAAAGTAAATCTGGTGTTCCAGCTATAACTGGCCAAAATTAATAGTGTAAGTCAAAGGATATATTATTTTCTGGGGTGAAATTCTGTTGCAAAAATATATATATCGTAAATCTGGTGTTCCAGCTGTGACTGGTCAAGTTTAATAGTGTCCGTAAAAGGATATATTATTTTCTGGTGTGAAATTCAGATGCAAAAATAGAAATAACGTAAATCTGGTGTCCCAGCTGTGACTGAACAATTGTCATAGTGTTCGTCATAGGATATATTATTTTCTACGGTGAAATTCAGTTGCAAAAATATAAATACCGTATATCTGGTGTTCCAGCTGTGACTGGACAAGTTTAATAGTGTCCGTCAAAGGATTTATTTTTTTCTGGTGTGAAATTAATTTGCAAATTAGAAATAACGTAAATCTGGTATTCCAGCTGTAACTGGCCAAGTTTGATAGTGTCCGTCATAAGATATATTATTTTCTACGGTTAAATTCAGTTGCAAAAATATAAATACAGTAAATCTGGTGTTCCAGCTGTGACTGGACAAGTTTAATAGTGTCCGTCAAAGGATTAATTTTTTTCTGGGGTGAAATTAATTTGCAAAAATAGAAATAACGTAAATCTGGTGTTCCAGCTTTAACTGGCCAAGTTTGATAGTGTCCGTGATATAATATTTTCTGCAGTGAAATTCAGTTGCAAAAATAGAAATACTGTAAATCTGGTGTTCCAGCTGTGACTGGACAAGTTTAATAGTGTCCATCAAAGGATTTATCTTTTTCTGGGGTGAAAATCAGTTGCCAATATAGAAATACAGTAAATCTGGTGCTCTAGCTGTGACGGGACAAGTGTCATAGTGTCCGTCATAGGATATATTTTTTTCTGTGGTGAAATTAAGTTGCAAAAATAGAAATAACGTAAATCTGGTGTTTCAGCTGTGACTGGACAATTGTCATAGTGTCAGTCATATGATATATTAATTCCTGCTGTGAAATTAAGTTGCAAAAAGATAAATACCATAAATCTGGTGTTCCAGCTGTGACTGGACAAGTTTAATAGTGTCCGGCAAAGGATATATTTTGTTCTGGGGTGAAATTCAGTTGCAAAAATAGAAATACCGCAAATCTAGTGTTCCAGCTGTGACTGGACATGTTTAATAGTGTCGGGCAAAGGATATATTTTTTTATTGGATGCAATTAAATTGCCAAAATAGCAATACCATAAATCAGTGGTTTCAGCTGTGGCTGGCCAAGTTTAATAGTGTCTGTCAAAGGATATATTATTTTCTGTGGTGAAATTCTGTTGCAAATATATATACCGTAAATCTGGAAATCCAGCTGTGACTGGTCAAGTTTAATAGTGTCCGGCAAAGGATATATTATTTTCTGAGATGAAGTTCAGTTGCCAAAATAGACATAACGTAAATGTGGTGTTCCATATGTGACTGGACAAGTTTAATAGTGTTCGGCAAAGGATTTATCATTTTCTGGCATGAAATTCAGTTGCAAAAATAGAAATACAGTAAATCTGGTGTTCCAGCTGTAGCTAGCCAAGTTTAATAGTGTACGTCATAGGATATATTTTGTTCTGGGGTGAAATTCAATTGCCAAAATAGCAATACCATAAACCAGTGGTTTCAGCTATGACTGGCCAAGTTTAATAGTGTCCGGCAAAGGATATATGTTTTCTGAGGTGAAATTCATTTGCAAAAATAGAAATAAAGTAAATCTGGTTATCCAGCTATAACTGGCCAAAATTAAAAGTGTCCATCAAAGGATATATTATTTTCTGAGGTAAAATTCAGTTGCAAAAATAGAAATACCGTAAATCTAGTGTTCCAGCTGTGACTGGACATGTTTAATAGTGTCCGGCAAAGGATTTATTTTTTTATGGGATGCAATTAAATTGCCAAAATAGCAATACCATAAATCAGTGGTTTCAGTTGTGGCTGGCCAAGTTTAATAGTGTCCATCAAAGGATATATTATTTTCTGGGGTGAAATTCAGTTGCATAATTGAAATAACGCAAATCTGGTGTTCCAGCTGTGACTGAACAATTGTCATAGTGTCCGTCATAGGATATATTATTTTCTGCTGTGAAATTCAGTTGCAAAAATATAAATACCGTAAATCTGGTGTTCCAGCTGTGACTGAACAAGTTTAATAGTGTCCGTCAAAGGATATATTATTTTCTGCGGTGAAATTCAGTTGCCAAAATAGACATAACGTAAATGTGGTGTTCCAGATGTGACTGGACAAGTTTAATAGTGTCCGGCAAAGGATTTATTATTTTCTGGCGTGAAATTCAGTTAAAAAAATAGAAATACAGTAAATCTGGTGTTCCAGCTGTAGCTAGCCATGTTTAATAGTGTACGTCATAGGATATATTATTTTCTGCGGTGAAATTCAGTTGCAAATATAGAAATACCGTAAATCTGGTGTTCCAGCTGTGACTGGACAAGTTTAATAGTGTCCGGCAAAGGATATATTTTGTTCTGGGGTGAAATGCAATTGCCAAAATAGCAATACCATAAGTCGGTGGTTTTAACTGTGTCTGGCCAAGTTTAATAGTGTCCGGCAAAGGATATATTTTTTTCTGGGGTGAAATTCATTTGCAAAAATAAAAATAAAGTAAATCTGGTGTTCCAGCTGTAACTGGCCAAAATTAATAGTGTCCGTCAAAGGATATATTATTTTCTGGGGTGAAATTCTGTTGCAAAATATATATACCGTAAATCTGGTGTTCCAGCTGTGACTGGTCAAGTTTAATAGTGTCTGTAAAAGAATAAATTATTTTCTGGTGTGAAATTCAGTTGCAAAAATAGAAATAACCTAAATCTGGTGTTCCAGCTGTGACTGGTCAAGTTTAATAGTGTCCGTAAATGGATATATTATTTTCTGGTGTGAAATTCAGTTGCAAAAATAGAAATAACGTAAATCTGGTGTTCCAGCTGTGACTGAACAATTGTCATAGTGTCCGTCATAGGATATATTATTTTCTACGGTGAAATTCAGTTGCAAAAATATAAATACCGTAAATCTGGTGTTCCAGCTGTGACTGGACAAGTTTAATAGTGTCCGTCAAAGGATTTATTTTTTTCTGGTGTGAAATTAATTTGCAAATTAGAAATAACGTAAATCTGGTATTCCAGCTGTAACTGGCCAAGTTTGATAGTGTCCGTCATAAGATATATTATTTTCTACGGTTAAATTCAGTTGCAAAAATATAAATACAGTAAATCTGGTGTTCCAGCTGTGACTGGACAAGTTTAATAGTGTCCGTCAAAGGATTAATTTTTTTCTGGGGTGAAATTAATTTGCAAAAATAGAAATAACGTAAATCTGGTGTTCCAGCTTTAACTGGCCAAGTTTGATAGTGTCCGTGATATAATATTTTCTGCAGTGAAATTCAGTTGCAAAAATAGAAATACTGTAAATCTGGTGTTCCAGCTATGACTGGACAAGTTTAATAGTGTCCATCAAAGGATTTATCTTTTTCTGGGGTGAAAATCAGTTGCCAATATAGAAATACAGTAAATCTGGTGCTCTAGCTGTGACGGGACAAGTGTCATAGTGTCCGTCATAGGATATATTTTTTTCTGTGGTGAAATTAAGTTGCAAAAATAGAAATAACGTAAATCTGGTGTTTCAGCTGTGACTGGACAATTGTCATAGTGTCAGTCATATGATATATTAATTCCTGCTGTGAAATTAAGTTGCAAAAGATAAATACCATAAATCTGGTGTTCCAGCTGTGACTGGACAAGTTTAATAGTGTCCGGCAAAGGATATATTTTGTTCTGGGGTGAAATTCAGTTGCAAAAATAGAAATACCGCAAATCTAGTGTTCCAGCTGTGACTGGACATGTTTAATAGTGTCGGGCAAAGGATATATTTTTTATTGGATGCAATTAAATTGCCAAAATAGCAATACCATAAATCAGTGGTTTCAGCTGTGGCCGGCCAAGTTTAATAGTGTCTGTCAAAGGATATATTATTTTCTGTGGTGAAATTCTGTTGCAAATATATATACCGTAAATCTGGAAATCCAGCTGTGACTGGTCAAGTTTAATAGTGTCCGGCAAAGGATATATTATTTTCTGAGATGAAGTTCAGTTGCCAAAATAGACATAACGTAAATGTGGTGTTCCATATGTGACTGGACAAGTTTAATAGTGTTCGGCAAAGGATTTATCATTTTCTGGCATGAAATTCAGTTGCAAAAATAGAAATACAGTAAATCTGGTGTTCCAGCTGTAGCTAGCCAAGTTTAATAGTGTACGTCATAGGATATATTTTGTTCTGGGGTGAAATTCAATTGCCAAAATAGCAATACCATAAACCAGTGGTTTCAGCTATGACTGGCCAAGTTTAATAGTGTCCGGCAAAGGATATATGTTTTCTGAGGTGAAATTCATTTGCAAAAATAGAAATAAAGTAAATCTGGTTATCCAGCTATAACTGGCCAAAATTAAAAGTGTCCATCAAAGGATATATTATTTTCTGAGGTAAAATTCAGTTGCAAAAATAGAAATACCGTAAATCTAGTGTTCCAGCTGTGACTGGACATGTTTAATAGTGTCCGGCAAAGGATTTATTTTTTATGGGATGCAATTAAATTGCCAAAATAGCAATACCATAAATCAGTGGTTTCAGTTGTGGCTGGCCAAGTTTAATAGTGTCCATCAAAGGATATATTATTTTCTGGGGTGAAATTCAGTTGCATAATTGAAATAACGTAAATCTGGTGTTCCAGCTGTGACTGAACAATTGTCATAGTGTCCGTCATAGGATATATTATTTTCTGCTGTGAAATTCAGTTGCAAAAATATAAATACCGTAAATCTGGTGTTCCAGCTGTGACTGAACAAGTTTAATAGTGTCCGTCAAAGGATATATTATTTTCTGTGGTGAAATTCAGTTGCCAAAATAGACATAACGTAAATGTGGTGTTCCAGATGTGACTGGACAAGTTTAATAGTGTCCGCAAAGGATTTATTATTTTCTGGCGTGAAATTCAGTTAAAAAATAGAAATACAGTAAATCTGGTGTTCCAGCTGTAGCTAGCCATGTTTAATAGTGTACGTCATAGGATATATTATTTTCTGCGGTGAAATTCAGTTGCAAATATAGAAATACCGTAAATCTGGTGTTCCAGCTGTGACTGGACAAGTTTAATAGTGTCCGGCAAAGGATATATTTTGTTCTGGGGTGAAATGCAATTGCCAAAATAGCAATACCATAAGTCGGTGGTTTTAACTGTGTCTGGCCAAGTTTAATAGTGTCCGGCAAAGGATATATTTTTTTCTGGGGTGAAATTCATTTGCAAAAATAAAAATAAAGTAAATCTGGTGTTCCAGCTGTAACTGGCCAAAATTAATAGTGTCCGTCAAAGGATATATTATTTTCTGGGGTGAAATTCTGTTGCAAAAATATATATACCGTAAATCTGGTGTTCCAGCTGTGACTGGTCAAGTTTAATAGTGTCTGTAAAAGAATAAATTATTTTCTGGTGTGAAATTCAGTTGCAAAAATAGAAATAACCTAAATCTGGTGTTCCAGCTGTGACTGGTCAAGTTTAATAGTGTCCGTAAATGGATATATTATTTTCTGGTGTGAAATTCAGTTGCAAAAATAGAAATAACGTAAATCTGGTGTTCCAGCTGTGACTGAACAATTGTCATAGTGTCCGTCATAGGATATATTATTTTCTACGGTGAAATTCAGTTGCAAAAATATAAATACCGTAAATCTGGTGTTCCAGCTGTGACTGGACAAGTTTAATAGTGTCCGTCAAAGGATTTATTTTTTTCTGGTGTGAAATTAATTTGCAAATTAGAAATAACGTAAATCTGGTATTCCAGCTGTAACTGGCCAAGTTTGATAGTGTCCGTGATATAATATTTTCTGCAGTGAAATTCAGTTGCAAAAATAGAAATACTTTAAATCTGGTGTTCCAGCTGTGACTGGACAAGTTTAATAGTGTTCGTCAAAGGATTTATCTTTTTCTGGGGTGAAAATCAGTTGCCAATATAGAAATACAGTAAATCTGGTGCTCTAGCTGTGACTGGACAAGTGTCATAGTGTCCGTCATAGGATATATTTTTTTCTGTGGTGAAATTAGGTTGCAAAAATAGAAATAACGTAAATCTGGTGTTCCAGCTGTGACTGGACAATTGTCATAGTGTCAGTCATATGATATATTAATTCCTGCTGTGAAATTCAGTTGCAAAAAGATAAATACCGTAAATCTGGTGTTCCAGCTGTGACTGGACAAGTTTAATAGTGTTCGTCAAAGGATATATTTTGTTCTGGGGTGAAATTCAATTGCCAAAATAGCAATACCATAAATCAATGGTTTCAGCTGTGGCTTGCCAAGTTTAATAGTGTCCGTCAAAGGATATATTATTTTCTGGGGTGAAATTCTGTTGCAAAAATGTAAATACCGCAAGTCTGGTTTTCCAGCTGTGGCTGGACAAGTTTAATAGTGTCCGGCAAAGGATATATTTTGTTCTGGGGTGAAATTCAATTGTCAAAATAGCAATATCATAAATCAGTGGTTTCAGAAGTCGCTGACCAAGTTTAATAGTTTCCTGCAAAGGATATATTTTTTTCTGGGGTAAAATTAATTTGCAAAAATACAAAAAACGTAAATCTGGTGTTCCAGCAGTAACTGGCCAAGTTTAATAGTGTCCGTCCAAGGATATATTATTTTATGCGGTGAAATTCAGTTGCCAAAATAGACATAACGTAAATGTGGTGTTCCAGATGTGACTGGACAAGTTTAATAGTGTCCGGCAAAGCATATATTTTGTTCAGGGGTGAAATTCAATTGCCAAAATAGCAATACCATAAATCTGTGGTTTCAGCTGTAGCTGGCCAAGTTTAATAGTGTCCGGCAAAGGATATATTTTTTTCTGGGGTGAAATTCATTTGCAAAAATAGAAATAAAGTAAATCTGGTGTTCCAGCTGTAACTGGCCAAAATTAATAGTGTCCGTCAAAGGATATATTATTCTCTGAGGTGAAATTAAGTTGCAAAAATAGAAATACCGCAAATCTAGTGTTCCAGCTGTGACTGGACATGTTTAATAGTGTCGGGCAAAGGATATATTTTTTTATTGGATGCAATTAAATTGCCAAAATAGCAATACCATAAATCAGTGGTTTCAGCTGTGGCTGGCCAAGTTTAATAGTGTCCGTCAAAGGATATATTATTTTCTGGGGTGAAATTCTGTTGCAAAAATATATATACCGTAAATCTGGAAATCCAACTGTGACTGGTCAAGTTTAATAATGTCCGGCAAAGGATATATTATTTTCTGAGGTGAAGTTCAGTTGCCAAAAGAGACTAAACGTAAATGTAGTGTTCCATATGTGACTGGACAAGTTTAATAGTGTTCGGCAAAGGATTTATTATTTTCTGGCGTGAAATTCAGTTGCAAAAATAGAAATACTGTAAATCTGGTGTTCCAGCTGTAGCTAGCCAAGTTTTTATAGTGTGCGTCATAGGATATATTTTTTTCTGGGGTGAAATTCAATTGCCAAAAGAGCAATACCATAAACCAATGGTTTCAGCTATGGCTGGCTAAGTTTAATAGTGTCCGGCAAAGGATATATGCTTTATGAGGTGAAATTCATTTGCAAAAATAGAAATAAAGTAAATCTGGTTATCCAGCTGTAACTGGCCAAAATTAAAAGTGTCCATCAAAGGATATATTATTTTCTGAGGTAAAATTCAGTTGCAAAAATAGAAATACCGTAAATCTAGTGTTCCAGCTGTGACTGGACATGTTTAATAGTGTCCGGCAAAGGATTTATTTATTTATGGGATGCAATTAAATTGCCAAAATAACAATACCATAAATCAGTGGTTTCAGTTGTGGCTGGCCAAGTTTAATAGTGTCCGTCAAAGGATATATTATTTTCTGGGGTTAACTTCAGTTGCAAAAATATATATACCATAAATCTGGAAATCCAGCTGTGACTGGTCAAGTTTAATAGTGTCCGTCAAAGGATATATTATTTTCTGGGGTGAAATTCAGTTGCAAAATAGAAATAACGCAAATCTGGTGTTCCAGCTGTGACTGAACAATTGTCATAGTGTCCGTCATAGGATATATTATTTTCTGCGGTGAAATTCAGTTGCCAAAATAGACATAACGTAAATGTAGTGTTCCAGATGTGACTGGACAAGTTTAATAGTGTCCGTCAAAGGATTTATTATTTTCTGGCGTGAAATTCAGCTACAAAAATAGAAATTCTGTAAATCTGGTGTTCCAGCTGTAGCTAGCCATGTTTAATAGTGTACGTCATAGGATATATTATTTTCTGCGGTGAAATTCAGTTGCAAATATAGAAATACCGTAAATCTGGTGTTCCAGCTGTGACTGGACAAGTTTAATAGTGTCTGGCAAAGGATATATTTTGTTCTGGGGTGAAATTCAATTGCCAAAATAGCAATACCATAAATCTGTGGTTTTAACTGTGTCTGTCCAAGTTTAATAGTGCCCGCAAAGGATATATTATTTTCTGGGGTGAAATTCTGTTGCAAAAATATATATACCGTAAATCTGGAAATCCAACTGTGACTGGTCAAGTTTAATAATGTCCGGCAAAGGATATATTATTTTCTGAGGTGAAGTTCAGTTGCCAAAATAGACTAAACGTAAATGTAGTGTTCCATATGTGACTGGACAAGTTTAATAGTGTTCGGCAAAGGATTTATTATTTTCTGGCGTGAAATTCAGTTGCAAAAATAGAAATACTGTAAATCTGGTGTTCCAGCTGTAGCTAGCCAAGTTTTTATAGTGTGCGTCATAGGATATATTTTTTTCTGGGGTGAAATTCAATTGCCAAAAGAGCAATACCATAAACCAATGGTTTCAGCTATGGCTGGCTAAGTTTAATAGTGTCCGGCAAAGGATATATGCTTTATGAGGTGAAATTCATTTGCAAAAATAGAAATAAAGTAAATCTGGTTATCCAGCTGTAACTGGCCAAAATTAAAAGTGTCCATCAAAGGATATATTATTTTCTGAGGTAAAATTCAGTTGCAAAAATAGAAATACCGTAAATCTAGTGTTCCAGCTGTGACTGGACATGTTTAATAGTGTCCGGCAAAGGATTTATTTATTTATGGGATGCAATTAAATTGCCAAAATAACAATACCATAAATCAGTGGTTTCAGTTGTGGCTGGCCAAGTTTAATAGTGTCCGTCAAAGGATATATTATTTTCTGGGGTTAACTTCAGTTGCAAAAATATATATACCATAAATCTGGAAATCCAGCTGTGACTGGTCAAATTTAATAGTGTCCGTCAAAGGATATATTATTTTCTGGGGTGAAATTCAGTTGCAAAATAGAAATAACGCAAATCTGGTGTTCCAGCTGTGACTGAACAATTGTCATAGTGTCCGTCATAGGATATATTATTTTCTGCTGTAAAATTCAGTTGCCAAAATAGACATAACGTAAATGTAGTGTTCCAGATGTGACTGGACAAGTTTAATAGTGTCCGTCAAAGGATTTATTATTTTCTGGCGTGAAATTCAGCTACAAAAATAGAAATTCAGTAAATCTGGTGTTCCAGCTGTAGCTAGCCATGTTTAATAGTGTACGTCATAGGATATATTATTTTCTGCGGTGAAATTCAGTTGCAAATATAGAAATACCGTAAATCTGGTGTTCCAGCTGTGACTGGACAAGTTTAATAGTGTCTGGCAAAGGATATATTTTGTTCTGGGGTGAAATTCAATTGCCAAAATAGCAATACCATAAATCTGTGGTTTTAACTGTGTCTGTCCAAGTTTAATAGTGCCCGCAAAGGATATATTTTTTTCTGGGGTGAAATTCATTTGCAAAAATAGAAATAAAGTAAATCTGGTGTTCCAGCTGTAACTGGCCAAAATTAATAGTGTCCGTCAAAGGATATATTATTTTCTGGGGTGAAATTCTGTTGCAAAAATATATATACCGTAAATCTGGTGTTCCAGCTGTGACTGGTCAAGTTTAATAGTGTCCGTAAAAAGATATATTATTTCTGGTGAGAAATTCAGTTGCAAAAATAGAAATAACCTAAATCTGGTATTCCAGCTGTGACTGGTCAAGTTTAATAGTGTCCGTAAAAAGATATATTATTTTCTGGTGTGAAATTCAGTTGCAAAAATATAAATACCGTAAATCTGGTGTTCCAGCTGTGACTGGACAAGTTTAATAGTGTCCGTCAAAGGATTTATTTTTTTCTGGTGTGAAATTAATTTGCAAATTAGAAATAACGTAAATCTGGTATTCCAGCTGTAACTGGCCAAGTTTAATAGTGTCTGTCATAAGATATATTATTTTCTACGGTGAAATTCAGTTGCAAAAATATAAATACCGTAAATCTGGTGTTCCAGCTGTGACTGGACAAGTTTAATAGTGTCCGTCAAAGGATTTATTTTTTTCTGGGGTGAAATTAATTTGCAAAAATAGAAATAACGTAAATCTGGTGTTCCAGCTGTAACTGGCCAAGCTTGATAGTGTCCGTGATATAATATTTTCTGCAGTGACATTCAGTTGCAAAAATAGAAATACTGTAAATCTGGTGTTCCAACTGTGACTGGACAAGTTTAATAGTGTCCGTCAAAGGATTTATCTTTTTCTGGGGTGAAAATCAGTTGCCAATATAGAAATACAGTAAATCTGGTGCTCCAGCTGTGACTGGACAAGTGTCATAGTGTCCGTCATAGGATATATTTTTTTCTGTGGTGAAATTAAGTTGCAAAAATAGAAATAACGTAAATCTGGTGTTCCAGCTGTGACAGAACAATTGTCATAGTGTCCGTCAAAGGATATATTATTTTCTACGGTGAAATTCAGTTGCAAAAATATAAATACCGTAAATCTGGTGTTCCAGCTGTGACTGGCCAAGCTTGATAGTGTCCGTGATATAATATTTTCTGCAGTGACATTCAGTTGCAAAAATAGAAATACTGTAAATCTGGTGTTCCAACTGTGACTGGACAAGTTTAATAGTGTCCGTCAAAGGATTTATCTTTTTCTGGGGTGAAAATCAGTTGCCAATATAGAAATACAGTAAATCTGGTGCTCCAGCTGTGACTGGACAAGTGTCATAGTGTCCGTCATAGGATATATTTTTTTCTGTGGTGAAATTAAGTTGCAAAAATAGAAATAACGTAAATCTGGTGTTCCAGCTGTGACTGAACAATTGTCATAGTGTCCGTCAAAGGATATATTATTTTCTACGGTGAAATTCAGTTGCAAAAATATAAATACCGTAAATCTGGTGTTCCAGCTGTGACTGGACAAGTTTAATAGTGTCCGTCAAAGGATTTATTTTTTTCTGGTGTGAAATTAATTTGCAAATTAGAAATAACGTAAATCTGGTATTCCAGCTGTAACTGGCCAAGTTTAATGGTGTCCGTCATAAGATATATTATTTTCTACGGTGAAATTCAGTTGCAAAAATATAAATACCGTAAATCTGGTGTTTCAGCTGTGACTGGACAAGTTTAATAGTGTCCGTCAAAGGATTTATTTTTTTCTGGGGTGAAATTAATTTGCAAAAATAGAAATAACGTAAATCTGGTGTTCCAGCTGTAACTGGCCAAGCTTGATAGTGTCCGTGATATAATATTTTCTGCAGTGACATTCAGTTGCAAAAATAGAAATACTGTAAATCTGGTGTTCCAACTGTGACTGGACAAGTTTAATAGTGTCCGTCAAAGGATTTATCTTTTTCTGGGGTGAAAATCAGTTGCCAATATAGAAATACAGTAAATCTGGTGCTCCAGCTGTGACTGGACAAGTGTCATAGTGTCCGTCATAGGATATATTTTTTTCTGTGGTGAAATTAAGTTGCAAAAATAGAAATAACGTAAATCTGGTGTTCCAGCTGTGACTGGACAATTGTCATAGTGTCAGTCATAGGATATATTATTTCCTGCTGTGAAATTCAGTTGCAAAAAGATAAATACCGTAAATCTGGTGTTCCAGCTATGACTGGACAAGTTTAATAGTGTCCGGCAAAGGATTTATTTTGTTCTGGGGTGAAATTCATTTGCAAAAATAGAAATAAAGTTAATCTGGCTATCCAGCTGTAACTGGCCAAAATTAAAAGTGTCCATCAAAGGATATATTATTTTCTGAGGTAAAATTCAGTTGCAAAAATAGAAATACCGTAAATCTAGTGTTCCAGCTGTGACTGGACATGTTTAATAGTGTCCGGCAAAGGATTTATTTTTTTATGGGATGCATTAAAATTGCCAAAATAGCAATACCATAAATCAGTGGTTTCATTTGTGGCTGGCCAAGTTTAATAGTGTCCGTCAAAGGATATATTATTTTCTGGGGTGAAATTCAGTTGCAAAATTGAAATAACGCAAATCTGGTGTTCCAGCTGTGACTGAACAATTGTCATAGTGTCCGTCAAAGGATATATTATTTTCTGCGGTGAAATTCAGTTGCAAAAATAAACATAACGTAAATGTGGTGTTCCAGATGTGACTAGACAAGTTTAATAGTGTCCGGCAAAGGATTTATTAATTTCTGGCGTGAAATTCAGTTAAAAAAATAGAAATACAGTAAATCTGGTGTTCCAGCTGTAGCTAGCCATGTTTAATAGTGTACGTCATAGGATATATTATTTTCTGCGGTGAAATTCAGTTGCAAATATAGAAATACCGTAAATCTGGTGTTCCAGCTGTGACTGGACAAGTTTAATAGTGTCCGTGAAAGGATTTATTTTGTTCTGGGGTGAAATTCAATTGCCAAAATAGCAATACCATAAATAAGTGGTTTCAGCTGTGGCTGGCCAAGTTTAATAGTGTCCGTCAAAGGATATATTATTTTCTTGGGTTAAATTCTGTTGCAAAAATGTAAATAACGTAAGTCTGGTTTTACAGCTGTGGCTGGACAAGTTTAATAGTGTCTGTTAAAGGATTTATTATTTTCTGGGGTTAAAATCAGTTGCCAATATAGAAATACAGTAAATCTGGTGTTCCAGCTGTGACTGGACAAGTGTCATAGTGTCCGTCATAGGATATATTATTTTCTGCTGTGAAATTCAGTTGCAAAAATATAAATACCGTAAATCTGGTGTTCCAGCTGTGACTGGGCAATTTTAATAGTGTCCGGCACAGGATATATTTTGTACTGGGTTTAAATTCAATTGCCAAAATAGCAATACCATAAATCAGTGGTTTCAGCTGTGTCTGGCCAAGTTTAATAGTGTCCGTCAAAGGATATATTATTTTCTGGGGTGAAATTATGTTGCAAAAATGTAAATACCGCAAGTCTGGTTATCAAGCTGTGGCTGGACAAGTTTAATAGTGTCTGTCAAAGTATATATTTTGTTCTGGGGTGAAATTCAATTGTCAAACTAGCAATACCATAAATCAATGGTTTCAGCTGTGGCTGGCCAAGTTTAATAGTGTCCGGCAAAGGATATATTTTTTCTGGGGTTAAATTCATGTGCAAAAACAGAAAAAAACGTAATTCTGGTGTTCCAGCTGTAACTGGCCAAGTTTAATAGTGTCCGGCAAAGGATATATTTTTTTCTGGGGTGAAATTCATTTGCAAAAATAGAAATAAAGTAAATCTGGTGTTCCAGCTGTAACTGGCCAAAATTAATAGTGTCCGTCAAAGGATATATTATTCTCTGAGGTGAAATTAAGTTGCAAAAATAGAAATACCGCAAATCTAGTGTTCCAGCTGTGACTGGACATGTTTAATAGTGATCGGGCAAAGGATATATTTTTTATTGGATGCAATTAAATTGCCAAAATAGCAATACCATAAATCAGTGGTTTTAAGCTGTGGCTGGCCAAGTTTAATAGTGTCCGTCAAAGGATATATTATTTTCTGGGGTGAAATTCTGTTGCAAAAATATATATACCGTAAATCTGGAAATCCAACTGTGACTGGTCAAGTTTAATAATGTCCGGCAAAGGATATATTATTTTCTGAGGTGAAGTTCAGTTGCCAAAATAGACTAAACGTAAATGTAGTGTTCCATATGTGACTGGACAAGTTTAATAGTGTTCGGCAAAGGATTTATTATTTTCTGGCGTGAAATTCAGTTGCAAAAATAGAAATACTGTAAATCTGGTGTTCCAGCTGTAGCTAGCCAAGTTTTTATAGTGTGCGTCATAGGATATATTTTTTCTGGGGTGAAATTCAATTGCCAAAAGAGCAATACCATAAACCAATGGTTTCAGCTATGGCTGGCTAAGTTTAATAGTGTCCGGCAAAGGATATATGCTTTATGAGGTGAAATTCATTTGCAAAAATAGAAATAAAGTAAATCTGGTTATCCAGCTGTAACTGGCCAAAATTAAAAGTGTCCATCAAAGGATATATTATTTTCTGAGGTAAAATTCAGTTGCAAAAATAGAAATACCGTAAATCTAGTGTTCCAGCTGTGACTGGACATGTTTAATAGTGTCCGGCAAAGGATTTATTTATTTATGGGATGCAATTAAATTGCCAAAATAACAATACCATAAATCAGTGGTTTCAGTTGTGGCTGGCCAAGTTTAATAGTGTCCGTCAAAGGATATATTATTTTCTGGGGTTAACTTCAGTTGCAAAAATATATATACCATAAATCTGGAAATCCAGCTGTGACTGGTCAAGTTTAATAGTGTCCGTCAAAGGATATATTATTTTCTGGGGTGAAATTCAGTTGCAAAATAGAAATAACGTAAATCTGGTGTTCCAGCTGTGACTGAACAAGTTGTCATAGTGTCCGTCATAGGATATATTATTTTCTGCGGTGAAATTCAGTTGCCAAAATAGACATAACGTAAATGTAGTGTTCCAGATGTGACTGGACAAGTTTAATAGTGTCCGTCAAAGGATATATTATTTTCTGGCGTGAAATTCAGTTACAAAAATAGAAATTCAGTAAATCTGGTGTTCCAGCTGTAGCTAGCCAAGTTTAATAGTGTCCGTCATAGGATATATTATTTTCTGCGGTGAAATTCAGTTGCAAATATAGAAATACCGTAAATCTGGTGTTCCAGCTGTGACTGGACAAGTTTAATAGTGTCCGGCAAAGGATATATTTTGTTCTGGGGTGAAATTCAATTGCCAAAATAGCAATACCATAAATCTGGTGGTTTCAGCTGTGACTGGCCAAGTTTAATAGTGTCCGTCAAAGGATATATTTTTTCTGGGGTGAAATTCAATTGCAAAAATAGAAATACCGTAAATCTGGTGTTCCAGCTGTGACTGGCCAAGTTTAATAGTGTCCGTCAAAGGATATATTATTTTCTGGGGTGAAATTCAGTTGCAAAAATAGCAATACCGTAAATCTGGTGTTCCAGCTGTGACTGGTCAAGTTTAATAGTGTCCGTCAAAGGATATATTATTTTCTGGGGTGAAATTCAGTTGCAAAAATAGAAATACCGTAAATCTGGTGTTCCAGCTGTGACTGGACAAGTTTAATAGTGTCCGTCAAAGGATATATTATTTTCTGGGGTGAAATTCAGTTGCAAAATAGAAATACCGTAAATCTGGTGTTCCAGCTGTGACTGGCCAAGTTTCATAGTGTCCGTCAAAGGATATATTATTTTCTGGGGTGAAATTCAGTTGCAAAAATAGAAATACCGTAAATCTGGTGTTCCAGCTGTGACTGGCCAAGTTTAATAGTGTCCGTCAAAGGATATATTATTTTCTGGGGTGAAATTCAATTGCCAAAATAGCAATACCGTAAATCTGGTGTTCCAGCTGTGGCTGGCCAAGTTTAATAGTGTCCGTCAAAGGATATATTATTTTCTGGGGTGAAATTCAGTTGCAAAAATAGAAATACCGTAAATCTGGTGTTCCAGCTGTGACTGGACAAGTTTAATAGTGTCCGTCAAAGGATATATTATTTTCTGGGGTGAAATTCAGTTGCAAAAATAGAAATACCGTAAATCTGGTGTTCCAGCTGTGACTGGCCAAGTTTAATAGTGTCCGCAAAGGATATATTATTTTCTGGGGTGAAATTCAGTTGCAAAAATAGCAATACCGTAAATCTGGTGTTCCAGCTGTGACTGGCCAAGTTTAATAGTGTCCGTCAAAGGATATATTATTTTCTGGGGTGAAATTCAGTTGCAAAATAGAAATACCAGTAAATCTGGTGTTCCAGCTGTGACTGGACAAGTTTAATAGTGTCCGTCAAAGGATATATTATTTTCTGGGGTGAAATTCAGTTGCAAAAATAGAAATAACGTAAATCTGGTGTTCCAGCTGTGACTGAACAAGTTGTCATAGTGTCCGTCATAGGATATATTATTTTCTGCGGTGAAATTCAGTTGCCAAAATAGACATAACGTAAATGTGGTGTTCCAGCTGTGACTGGACAAGTTTAATAGTGTCCGTCAAAGGATTTATTATTTTCTGGGGTGAAATTCAGTTGCAAAAATAGAAATACAGTAAATCTGGTGTTCCAGCTGTAGCTGGCCAAGTTTAATAGTGTCCGTCATAGGATATATTATTTTCTGGGGTGAAATTCAGTTGCAAATATAGAAATACCGTAAATCTGGTGTTCCAGCTGTGACTGGACAAGTTTAATAGTGTCCGGCAAAGGATATATTTTGTTCTGGGGTGAAATTCAATTGCCAAAATAGCAATACCATAAATCTGTGGTTTTAGCTGTGGCTGGCCAAGTTTAATAGTGTCCGGCAAAGGATATATTATTTTCTGGGGTGAAATTCATTTGCAAAAATAGAAATACAGTAAATCTGGTGTTCCAGCTGTAACTGGCCAAAATTAATAGTGTCCGTCAAAGGATATATTATTTTCTGGGGTGAAATTCTGTTGCAAAAATAGATATACCGTAAATCTGGTGTTCCAGCTGTGACTGGTCAAGTTTAATAGTGTCCGTCAAAGGATATATTATTTTCTGGTGAGAAATTCAGTTGCAAAAATAGAAATAACCTAAATCTGGTGTTCCAGCTGTGACTGGTCAAGTTTAATAGTGTCCGTAAAAGGATATATTATTTTCTGGTGTGAAATTCAGTTGCAAAAATAGAAATAACGTAAATCTGGTGTTCCAGCTGTGACTGAACAATTGTCATAGTGTCCGTCATAGGATATATTATTTTCTACGGTGAAATTCAGTTGCAAAAATATAAATACCGTAAATCTGGTGTTCCAGCTGTGACTGGACAAGTTTAATAGTGTCCGTCAAAGGATTTATTTTTTCTGGTGTGAAATTAATTTGCAAATTAGAAATAACGTAAATCTGGTATTCCAGCTGTAACTGGCCAAGTTTAATAGTGTCCGTCATAAGATATATTATTTTCTACGGTGAAATTCAGTTGCAAAAATATAAATACCGTAAATCTGGTGTTCCAGCTGTGACTGGACAAGTTTAATAGTGTCCGTCAAAGGATTTATTTTTTTCTGGGGTGAAATTAATTTGCAAAAATAGAAATAACGTAAATCTGGTGTTCCAGCTGTAACTGGCCAAGCTTGATAGTGTCCGTGGATATAATATTTTCTGCAGTGACATTCAGTTGCAAAAATAGAAATACTGTAAATCTGGTGTTCCAACTGTGACTGGACAAGTTTAATAGTGTCCGTCAAAGGATTTATCTTTTCTGGGGTGAAAATCAGTTGCCAATATAGAAATACAGTAAATCTGGTGCTCCAGCTGTGACTGGACAAGTGTCATAGTGTCCGTCATAGGATATATTTTTTCTGTGGTGAAATTAAGTTGCAAAAATAGAAATAACGTAAATCTGGTGTTCCAGCTGTGACTGGACAAGTTGTCATAGTGTCAGTCATAGGATATATTATTTTCTGCGGTGAAATTCAGTTGCAAAAAGATAAATACCGTAAATCTGGTGTTCCAGCTATGACTGGACAAGTTTAATAGTGTCCGGCAAAGGATTTATTATTGTTCTGGGGTGAAATTCATTTGCAAAAATAGAAATAAAGTTAATCTGGTGTATCCAGCTGTAACTGGCCAAAGATTAATAGTGTCCATCAAAGGATATATTATTTTCTGAGGTAAAATTCAGTTGCAAAAATAGAAATACCGTAAATCTAGTGTTCCAGCTGTGACTGGACATGTTTAATAGTGTCCGGCAAAGGATTTATTTTTTTATGGGATGCATTAAAATTGCCAAAATAGCAATACCATAAATCAGTGGTTACAGTTGTGGCTGGCCAAGTTTAATAGTGTCCGTCAAAGGATATATTATTTTCTGGGGTGAAATTCAGTTGCAAAATTGAAATAACGCAAATCTGGTGTTCCAGCTGTGACTGAACAATTGTCATAGTGTCCGTCATAGGAGATATTATTTTCTGCTGTGTAATTCAGTTGCAAAAATATAAATACCGTAAATCTGGTGTTCCAGCTGTGACTGAACAAGTTTAATAGTGTCCGTCAAAGGATATATTATTTTCTGCGGTGAAATTCAGTTGCAAAAATAGACATAACGTAAATGTGGTGTTCCAGATGTGACTAGACAAGTTTAATAGTGTCCGGCAAAGGATTTATTAATTTCTGGCGTGAAATTCAGTTAAAAAAATAGAAATACAGTAAATCTGGTGTTCCAGCTGTAACTAGCCATGTTTAATAGTGTACGTCATAGGATATATTATTTTCTGCTGTGAAATTCAGTTGCAAAAATATAAATACCGTAAATCTGGTGTTCCAGCTGTGACTGGGCAATTTTAATAGTGTCCGGCACAGGATATATTTTGTACTGGGTTTAAATTCAATTGCCAAAATAGCAATACCATAAATCAGTGGTTTCAGCTGTGTCTGGCCAAGTTTAATAGTGTCCGTCAAAGGATATATTATTTTCTGGGGTGAAATTATGTTGCAAAAATGTAAATACCGCAAGTCTGGTTATCAAGCTGTGGCTGGACAAGTTTAATAGTGTCTGTCAAAGTATATATTTTGTTCTGGGGTGAAATTCAATTGTCAAACTAGCAATACCATAAATCAGTGGTTTCAGCTGTGGCTGGCCAAGTTTAATAGTGTCCGGCAAAGGATATATTTTTTTCTGGGGTTAAATTCATGTGCAAAAACAGAAAAAAACGTAATTCTGGTGTTCCAGCTGTAACTGGCCAAGTTTAATAGTGTCCGGCAAAGGATATATTTTTTTCTGGGGTGAAATTCATTTGCAAAAATAGAAATAAAGTAAATCTGGTGTTCCAGCTGTAACTGGCCAAAATTAATAGTGTCCGTCAAAGGATATATTATTTTCTGGGGTGAAATTCAGTTGCAAAAATATATATACCGTAAATCTGGTGTTCCAGCTGTGACTGGTCAAGTTTAATAGTGTCCGTAAAAGGATATATTATTATCTGGGGTGAAATTCAGTTGCAAAAATAGAAATAATGTAAATCTGGTGTTCCAGCTGTGACTGAACAATTGTCATAGTGTCCGTCATAGGATATATTATTTTCTACGGTGAAATTTAGTTGCAAAAATATAAATACTGTAAATCTGGTGTTCCAGCTGTGACTGGACAAGTTTAATAGTGTCTGTCAAAGGATTTATTTTTTTCTGGGGTGAAATTAATTTGCAAAAATAGAAATAACATAAATCTGGTGTTCCAGCTGTAACTGGCCAAGTTTGATAGTGTCCGTCAAAGGATATAATATTTTCTGCGGTGAAATTCAGTTGCAAAAATAAAAATTCAGTAAATCTGGTGCTCTAGCTGTGACTGGACAAGTGTCATAGTGTCCGTCATAGGATATATTTTTTTCTACGGTAAAATTAAGTTGCAAAAATAGAAATAACGTAAATCTGGTGTTCCAGCTGTGACTGGACAATTGTCATAGTGTCAGTCATAGGATATATTAATTCCTGCGGGGAAATTCAGTTGCAAAAAGATAAATACCGTAAATCTGGTGTTCCAGCTGTGACTGGACAAGTTTAATAGTGTCCGGCAAAGGATATATTTTTTTCTGGGTTGAAATTCAATTAGCCAAAATAGCAATACCATAAGTCAGTGGTTTCAGCTGTGGCTGGCCAAGTTTAATAGTGTCCGTCAAAGGATATATTATTTTCTGGGGTGAAATTCTGTTGCAAAAATAGTAAATACCGTAAGTCTGGTTTTCCAGCTGTGGCTGGACAAGTTTAATAGTGTCCGGCAAAAGATATATTTTGTTCTGGGGTGAAATTCAATTGTCAAAATAGCAATACCATAAATCAGTGGTTTCAGATGTCGCTGGCCAAGTTTAATAGTGTCCGGCAAAGGATATATTTTTTTCTGGGGTGAAATTCATTTGCAAAAAAAAGAAAAAACATAAAATCTGGTGTTCCAGCAGTAACTGGCCAAGTTTAATAGTGTCCGTAAAAGGATATATTATTTTCTGGGGTGAAATTCAGTTGCAAAAATAGAAATAATGTAAATCTGGTGTTCCAGCTGTGACTGAACAATTGTCATAGTGTCCGTCATAGGATATATTATTTTCTACGGTGAAATTCAGTTGCAAAAATATAAATACCGTAAATCTGGTGTTCCAGCTGTGACTGGACAAGTTTAATAGTGTCTGTCAAAGGATTTATTTTTTTCTGGGGTGAAATTAATTTGCAAAAATAGAAATAACGTAAATCTGGTGTTCCAGCTGTAACTGGCCAAGTTTGATAGTGTCTGTCAAAGGATATAATATTTTCTGCGGTGAAATTCAGTTGCAAAAATAGAAATACAGTAAATCTGGTGCTCTAGCTGTGACTGGACAAGTGTCATAGTGTCCGTCATAGGATATATTTTTTTCTGCGGTGAAATTAAGTTGCAAAAATAGAAATAACGTAAATCTGGTGTTCCAGCTGTGACTGGACAATTGTCATAGTGTCAGTCATAGGATATATTAATTCCTGCGGTGAAATTCAGTTGCAAAAAGATAAATACCGTAAATCTGGTGTTCCAGCTGTGACTGGACAAGTTTAATAGTGTCCGGCAAAGGATATATTTTGTTCTGGGGTGAAATTCAATTAGCCAAAATAGCATTACCATAAGTCAGTGGTTTCAGCTGTGGCTTGACAAGTTTAATAGTGTCCGTCAAAGGATATATTATTTTCTGGGGTGAAATTCTGTTGCAAAAATGTAAATACCGCAAGTCTGGTTTTCCAGCTGTGGCTGGACAAGTTTAATAGTGTCCGGCAAAAGATATATTTTGTTCTGGGGTGAAATTCAATTGTCAAAATAGCAATACCATAAATCAGTGGTTTCAGATGTCGCTGGCCAAGTTTAATAGTTTCCTGCAAAGGATATATTTTTTTCTGGGGTGAAATTCATTTGCAAAAAAAAGAAAAAACTTAAAATCTGGTGTTCCAGCAGTAACTGGCCAAGTTTAATAGTGTCCGTCAAAGGATAAATTATTTTTTGCAGTGAAATAAAGTTGCCAAAATAGACATAACGTAAATGTGGTGTTCCAGATGTGACTGGACAAGTTTAATAGTGTCCAGCAAAGCATATATTTTGTTCAGGGTGAAATTCAATTGCCAAAATAGCAATACCATAAATCAGTGGTTTCAGCTGTAGCTGGCCAAGTTTAATAGTGTCCGGCAAAGGATATATTTTTTTCTGGGGTGAAATTAATTTGCAAAAATAGAAATAAAGTAAATCTGGTGTTCCAGCTGTAACTGGCCAAAATTAATAGTGTCCCTCAAAGGATATATAATTTTCTGAGGTTAAATTCAGTTGCAAAAATAGAAATACCACAAATCTAGTGTTCCAGCTGTGACTGGACATGTTTAATAGTGTCGGGCAAAGGATATATATTTTTTATTGGATGCAATTAAATTGCCAAAATAAGATTACCATGAATCAGTGGTTTCAGCTGTGGCTGGCCAAGTTTAATAGTGTCCGGAAAAGGATATATTATTTTCTGAGGTGAAGTTCAGTTGCCAAAATAGACATAACGTAAATGTGGTGTTCCAGATGTGACTGGACAAGTTTAATAGTGTCCAGCAAAGCATATATTTTGTTCAGGGGTGAAATTCAATTGCCAAAATAGCAATACCATAAATCAGTGGTTTCAGCTGTAGCTGGCCAAGTTTAATAGTGTCCGTCAAAGGATATATTTTTTTCTGGGGTGAAATTAATTTGCAAAAATAGAAATAAAGTAAATCTGGTGTTCCAGCTGTAACTGGCCAAAATTAATAGTGTCCCTCAAAGGATATATAATTTTCTGAGGTTAAATTCAGTTGCAAAAATAGAAATACCACAAATCTAGTGTTCCAGCTGTGACTGGACATGTTTAATAGTGTCGGGCAAAGGATATATATTTTTTATTGGATGCAATTAAATTGCCAAAATAAGATTACCATGAATCAGTGGTTTCAGCTGTGGCTGGCCAAGTTTAATAGTGTCCGGAAAAGGATATATTATTTTCTGAGGTGAAGTTCAGTTGCCAAAATAGACATAACGTAAATGTGGTGTTCCATATGTGACTGGACAAGTTTAATAGTGTTCGGCAAAGGATTTATTATTTTCTGGCGTGAAATTCAGTTGCAAAAATAGAAATACAGTAAATCTGGTGTTCCAGCTGTAGCTAGCCAAGTTTAATAGTGTACGTCATAGGATATATTTTTTTCTGGGGTGAAATTCATTTGCAAAAAAAAGAAAAAACATAAAATCTGGTGTTCCAGCAGTAACTGGCCAAGTTTAATAGTGTCCGTAAAATTATATATTATTTTCTGGGGTGAAATTCAGTTGCAAAAATAGAAATAATGTAAATCTGGTGTTCCAGCTGTGACTGAACAATTGTCATAGTGTCCGTCATAGGATATATTATTTTCTACGGTGAAATTCAGTTGCAAAAATATAAATACCGTAAATCTGGTGTTCCAGCTGTGACTGGACAAGTTTAATAGTGTCTGTCAAAGGATTTATTTTTTTCTGGGGTGAAATTAATTTGCAAAAATAGAAATAACGTAAATCTGGTGTTCCAGCTGTAACTGGCCAAGTTTGATAGTGTCCGTCAAAGGATATAATATTTTCTGCGGTGAAATTCAGTTGCAAAAATAGAAATACAGTAAATCTGGTGCTCTAGCTGTGACTGGACAAGTGTCATAGTGTCCGTCATAGGATATATTTTTTTCTGCGGTGAAATTAAGTTGCAAAAATAGAAATAACGTAAATCTGGTGTTCCAGCTGTGACTGGACAATTGTCATAGTGTCAGTCATAGGATATATTAATTCCTGCGGGGAAATTCAGTTGCAAAAAGATAAATACCGTAAATCTGGTGTTCCAGCTGTGACTGGACAAGTTTAATAGTGTCCGGCAAAGGATATATTTTTTTCTGGGTTGAAATTCAATTAGCCAAAATAGCATTACCATAAGTCAGTGGTTTCAGCTGTGGCTTGCCAAGTTTAATAGTGTCCGTCAAAGGAGATATTATTTTCTGGGGTGAAATTCTGTTGCAAAAATGTAAATACCGCAAGTCTGGTTTTCCAGCTGTGGCTGGACAAGTTTAATAGTGTCCGGCAAAAGATATATTTTGTTCTGGGGTGAAATTCAATTGTCAAAATAGCAATACCATAAATCAGTGGTTTCAGATGTCGCTGGCCAAGTTTAATAGTGTCCGGCAAAGGATATATTTTTTTCTGGGGTGAAATTCATTTGCAAAAAAAAGAAAAAACATAAAATCTGGTGTTCCAGCAGTAACTGGCCAAGTTTAATAGTGTCCGTCAAAGGATATATTATTTTTTGCAGTGAAATAAAGTTGCCAAAATAGACATAACGTAAATGTGGTGTTCCAGATGTGACTGGACAAGTTTAATAGTGTCCAGCAAAGCATATATTTTGTTCAGGGGTGAAATTCAATTGCCAAAATAGCAATACCATAAATCAGTGGTTTCAGCTGTAGCTGGCCAAGTTTAATAGTGTCCGGCAAAGGATATATTTTTTTCTGGGGTGAAATTAATTTGCAAAAATAGAAATAAAGTAAATCTGGTGTTCCAGCTGTAACTGGCCAAAATTAATAGTGTCCCTCAAAGGATATATTATTTTCTGAGGTGAAATTCAGTTGCAAAAATAGAAATACCGCAAATCTAGTGTTCCAGCTGTGACTGGACATGTTTAATAGTGTCGGGCAAAGGATATATATTTTTTATTGGATGCAATTAAATTGCCAAAATAAGATTACCATAAATCAGTGGTTTCAGCTGTGGCTGGCCAAGTTTAATAGTGTCCGGAAAAGGATATATTATTTTCTGAGGTGAAGTTCAGTTGCCAAAATAGACATAACGTAAATGTGGTGTTCCATATGTGACTGGACAAGTTTAATAGTGTTCGGCAAAGGATTTATTATTTTCTGGCGTGAAATTCAGTTGCAAAAATAGAAATACAGTAAATCTGGTGTTCCAGCTGTAGCTAGCCAAGTTTAATAGTGTACGTCATAGGATATATTTTGTTCTGGGGTGAAATTCAATTGCCAAAATAGCAATACCATAAACCAGTGGTTTCAGCTATGGCTGGCCAAGTTTAATAGTGTCCGGCAAAGGATATATTTTTTCTGAGGTGAAATTCATTTGCAAAAATAGAAATAAAGTAAATCTGGTTATCCAGCTGTAACTGGCAAGTTGGATAGTGTACGTCAAAGTATATAATATTTTCTGCGGTGAAATTCAGTTGCAAAAATAGAAATACTGTAAATCTGGTGTTCCAGCTGTGACTGGACAAGTTTAATAGTGTCCGGCAAAGGATATATTTTTTCTGGGGTGAAATTCAATTGCCAAAATAGCAATACCATAAATAAGTGGTTTTAGCTGTGGCTGGCCAAGTTTAATAGTGTCCGTCAAAGGATATATTATTTTCTGGGGTTAAATTCTGTTGCAAAAATATATATACTGTAAATCTGGAAATCCAGCTGTGACTGGTCAAGTTTAATAGTGTCCGTAAAAAGATATATTATTTTCTGGTGTGAAATTCAGTTGCAAAAATAGAAATAACCTAAATCTGGTGTTCCAGCTGTGACTGAACAATTGTCATAGTGTCCGTCATAGGATATATTATTTTCTTCTGTGAAATTCATTTGCAAAAATATAAATACAGTAAATCTGGTGTTCCAGCTGTGACTGGACAAGTTTAATAGTGTCCGGCAAAGGATATATTATTTTCTGGGTTGAAAATCAGTTGCCAATATAGAAATACAGTAAATCTGGTGTTCCATCTGTGACTGGACAAGTGTCATAGTGTCCGTCATAGGATATATTATTTTCTGCGGTGAAATTAATTTGCAAAAATAGAAATAACGTAAATCTAGTGTTCCAGCTGTGACTGGACAATTGTCATAGTGTCCGGCATAGGATATATTATTTTCTTGGGTGAAAATCAGTTGCCAAAATAGAAATACAATTAAATCTAGTGTTCCAGCTGTGACTGGACAAGTGTCATAGTGTCCGGCAAAGGATTTATTTTGTTCTGGGGTGAAATTCAATTGCCAAAATAGCAATACCATAAATCAGTGGTTTTAGCTGTGGCTGGCCAAGTTTAATAGTGTCCGTCAAAGGATATATTATTTTCTTGGGTGAAATTCTGTTGCAAAAATGTAAATAACGTCTGGTTTTCCAGCTGTGGCTGGACAAGTTTAATAGTGTCTGTTAAAGGATTTATTATTTTCTGGTGTTAAAATCAGTTGCGAATATAGAAATACAGTAAATTTGGTGTTCCAGCTGTGACTGGACAAGTGTCATAGTGTCCGTCATAGGATATATTATTTTCTGCTGTGAAATTCAGTTGCAAAAATATAAATACCGTAAATCTGGTGTTCCAGCTGTGACTGGGCAATTTTAATAGTGTCCGGCACAGGATATATTTTGTACTGGGTTGAAATTCAATTGCCAAAATAGCAATACCATAAATCAGTGGTTTCAGCTGTGTCTGGCCAAGTTTAATAGTGTCCGTCAAAGGATATATTATATTCTGGGGTGAAATTCTGTTGCAAAAATGTAAATACCGTAAGTCTGGTTATCCAGCTGTGGCTGGACAAGTTTAATAGTGTCCGGCAAAGTATATATTTTGTTCTGGGGTGAAATTCAATTGTCAAACTAGCAATACCATAAATTAGTGGTTTCAGCTGTGGCTGGCCAAGTTTAATAGTGTCCGGCAAAGGATATATTTTTTCTGGGGTTAAATTCATTGCAAAAATAGAAAACCGAATATCATGGTTTCAGCTGTGACTGGCCAAGTTTAATAGTGTCGGCAAAGGATATATTTTTCTGGGGTGAAATTCAATTGCCAAAATAGCAATACCATAAATCTGGTGTTCCAGCTGTGGCTGGCCAAGTTTAATAGTGTCCGGCAAAGGATATATATTGTTCTGGGGTGAAATTCAATTGCCAAAATAGCAATACCATAAATCTGGTGTTCCAGCAGTGGCTGGCAAGTTTAATAGTGTCCGGCAAAGGATATATTTTGTTCTGGGGTGAAATTCAATTGCCAAAATAGCAATACCGTAAATCTGGTGTTCCAGCTGTGGCTGGCCAAGTTTAATAGTGTCCGGCAAAGGATATATTTTGTTCTGGGGTGAAATTCAATTGCCAAAATAGCAATACCTAAATCTGGTGTCCCAGCAGTGGCTGGCCAAGTTTAATAGTGTCGACAAAGGATATATTTTTTCTGGGGTGAAATTCAATTGCAAAAATAGCAATACCGTAAATCTGGTGTTCCAGCTGTAACTGGCCAAGTTTAATAGTGTCCGGCAATGGATATATTTTTTTCTGGGGTGAAATTCAGTTGCAAAAATAGAAATACCGTAAATCTGGTGTTCCAGCTGTGACTGAACAAGTTTAATAGTGTCCAGGAAAAGATATATATTGTTCTGGGGTGAAATTCAATTGCCAAAATAGCAATACCGTAAATCTGATGTCCCAGCAGTGGCTGGCCAAGTTTAATAGTGTCCGGCAAAGGATTTATTATTTTCTGGGGTGAAATTCATTTGCCAAAATAGAAATACAGTAAATCTGGTGTTCTAGCTGTGACTGGACAAGTGTCATAGTGTCCGGCAAAGAATATATTATTTTCTGTGGTGAAATTCTGTTGCAAAAATAAAAATACTGTAAATCTGGTGTTCCAGCTATGGCTGGACAAGTTTAATAGTGTCCGGAAAAGGATATATTATTTTCTGAGGTGAAGTTCAGTTGCCAAAATAGACATAACGTAAATGTGGTGTTCCATATGTGACTGGACAAGTTTAATAGTGTTCGGCAAAGGATTTATTATTTTCTGGCGTGAAATTCAGTTGCAAAAATAGAAATACAGTAAATCTGGTGTTCCAACTGTAGCTAGCCAAGTTTAATAGTGTACGTCATAGGATATATTTTGTTCTGGGGTGAAATTCAATTGCCAAAATAGCAATACCATAAACCAGTGGTTTCAGCTATGGCTGGCCAAGTTTAATAGTGTCCGGCAAAGGATATATTTTTTCTGAGGTGAAATTCATTTGCAAAAATAGAAATAAAGTAAATCTGGTTATCCAGCTGTAACTGGCCAAGTTGGATAGTGTCCGTCAAAGGATATAATATTTTCTGCGGTGAAATTCAGTTGCAAAAATAGAAATACTGTAAATCTGGTGTTCCAGCTGTGACTGGACAAGTTTAATAGTGTCCGGCAAAGGATATATTTTTTCTGGGGTGAAATTCAATTGCCAAAATAGCAATACCATAAATAAGTGGTTTTAGCTGTGGCTGGCCAAGTTTAATAGTGTCCGTCAAAGGATATATTATTTTCTGGGGTTAAATTCTGTTGCAAAAATATATATACTGTAAATCTGGAAATCCAGCTGTGACTGGTCAAGTTTAATAGTGTCCGTAAAAAGATATATTATTTTCTGGTGTGAAATTCAGTTGCAAAAATAGAAATAACCTAAATCTGGTGTTCCAGCTGTGACTGAACAATTGTCATAGTGTCCGTCATAGGATATATTATTTTCTTCTGTGAAATTCATTTGCAAAAATATAAATACAGTAAATCTGGTGTTCCAGCTGTGACTGGACAAGTTTAATAGTGTCCGGCAAAGGATATATTATTTTCTGGGTTGAAAATCAGTTGCCAATATAGAAATACAGTAAATCTGGTGTTCCATCTGTGACTGGACAAGTGTCATAGTGTCCGTCATAGGATATATTATTTTCTGCGGTGAAATTAATTTGCAAAAATAGAAATAACGTAAATCTAGTGTTCCAGCTGTGACTGGACAATTGTCATAGTGTCCGGCATAGGATATATTATTTTCTTGGGTGAAAATCAGTTGCCAAAATAGAAATACAATTAAATCTAGTGTTCCAGCTGTGACTGGACAAGTGTCATAGTGTCCGGCAAAGGATTTATTTTGTTCTGGGGTGAAATTCAATTGCCAAAATAGCAATACCATAAATCAGTGGTTTTAGCTGTGGCTGGCCAAGTTTAATAGTGTCCGTCAAAGGATATATTATTTTCTTGGGTGAAATTCTGTTGCAAAAATGTAAATAACGTCTGGTTTTCCAGCTGTGGCTGGACAAGTTTAATAGTGTCTGTTAAAGGATTTATTATTTTCTGGTGTTAAAATCAGTTGCGAATATAGAAATACAGTAAATTTGGTGTTCCAGCTGTGACTGGACAAGTGTCATAGTGTCCGTCATAGGATATATTATTTTCTGCTGTGAAATTCAGTTGCAAAAATATAAATACCGTAAATCTGGTGTTCCAGCTGTGACTGGGCAATTTTAATAGTGTCCGGCACAGGATATATTTTGTACTGGGTTGAAATTCAATTGCCAAAATAGCAATACCATAAATCAGTGGTTTCAGCTGTGTCTGGCCAAGTTTAATAGTGTCCGTCAAAGGATATATTATATTCTGGGGTGAAATTCTGTTGCAAAAATGTAAATACCGCAAGTCTGGTTATCCAGCTGTGGCTGGACAAGTTTAATAGTGTCCGGCAAAGTATATATTTTGTTCTGGGGTGAAATTCAATTGTCAAACTAGCAATACCATAAATTAGTGGTTTCAGCTGTGGCTGGCCAAGTTTAATAGTGTCCGGCAAAGGATATATTTTTTTTCTGGGGTTAAATTCATGTGCAAAAACAGAAAAAACGAAATTCTGGTGTTCCAGCTGTAACTGGCCAAGTTTAATAGTGTCCGGCAATGGATATATTTTTTTCTGGGGTGAAATTCAGTTGCAAAAATAGAAATACCGTAAATCTGGTGTTCCAGCTGTGACTGAACAAGTTTAATAGTGTCCAGGAAAAGATATATATTGTTCTGGGGTGAAATTCAATTGCCAAAATAGCAATACCGTAAATCTGATGTCCCAGCAGTGGCTGGCCAAGTTTAATAGTGTCCGGCAAAGGATTTATTATTTTCTGGGGTGAAATTCATTTGCCAAAATAGAAATACAGTAAATCTGGTGTTCTAGCTGTGACTGGACAAGTGTCATAGTGTCCGGCAAAGAATATATTATTTTCTGTGGTGAAATTCTGTTGCAAAAATAAAAAATACTGTAAATCTGGTGTTCCAGCTATGGCTGGACAAGTTTAATAGTGTCCGTCAAAGGATATATTATTTTCTGAGGTGAAATTCTGTCGCAAAAATTTAAATACCGTAAATCTAGTGTTCCAGCTGTGACTGGACATTTTTAACCACTTCAGCCTCCCTAGCTTAAACACCCTTAACCGCTACAGGACCGCCGCACGCAGGATTGCTTCCTGGCGGCGGCCCTGTAGCTCTGATCGGACGCATCGGCGCGTCATCTCGCGAGACGCGAGATGACGCGAGGACGCGCCCGCACATGCGCTGACAGGCTGTATATGGCAGAAAAAATCGCAGATCAGACGTTGTTCTGTGAACAGCGTCTGATCTGCTTGCTGCCCGCTTCTCTGGTGGTCCCTTTGCTTGGGACCACCAGAGAAAAAATATCAAAGTGCACCAATCACCACACAACCCCCCCCACTGCCCCCCACCCACCCACCACCCCCCCTGTCACTGATTAACCCCTGATCTCCCATGTCACCCCCCTGATACCCCCTGTCACCCCCCCTGTCACTGATCACCCCTGTAAGGCTCATTCAGATGTCCGCATGTGTTTTGCGGATCCACGGATCCGCAAATCCGCGGATCCATAAGCTACGGACACCAGCAATGTGCTTT
The DNA here is from genome assembly GCA_033119425.1 of Bufotes viridis. Taxonomy (NCBI): domain Eukaryota; kingdom Metazoa; phylum Chordata; class Amphibia; order Anura; family Bufonidae; genus Bufotes; species Bufotes viridis. The sequence goes on along the minus strand of CM065597.1, from coordinate 117,251,763 downwards.
CCGCATTTTGCGGATCCGCACATTGCCAGAACTATATAGAAAATGCCTTTTCTTGTCCGCAATTGCGGACAAGAATAGGACATGTTCTATACTTTGCGGATCTCCAATTACGGATCCGCAATTACGGATCGAGCGGGACAAAGTCTGTCCCCATAGAATTGAATGTATCCACATTTCTGTTCCGCAAAATTTTGCGGAACAGAATTGCGGGCAGCTTGAATGAGGCCTTAGGGTCCCTTAGCGATCGCAGCTTTATAGCTTTTCCCTCTTTTTTTGCACATTTTTAGAGATTTTTCATCCACATTGATCAATGTGAATGGAAAAATCTGTGACAGTTCATTTTTTTCTTTCAGCGCAGAGGCTGAACGGAAAAAAATTCTCATTACCCGTATGGTCAATATAAGGAGAATAGCAGAAACTCCTAATTCTGGCCATACGTGTAATGATTACGGAGACCCCTAAAATGCCAGAGCAGTACAAACACCTCACATGTGACCCCATTTTAGAAGAAGACACCCCAAGGTATTCCGTGAGGGGTATGGTGAGTTCATGTAAAATTTTATTTTTGTCACAAGTTAGTGGAATGTGAGACTGTAAAAAAAAAAAAAAAAAAATACCATTTCCGCTAACTTGTGCCAAATTTTTTTTCTGTGAACTCGCCATGCCCCTCACGGAATACCTTGGGGTGTCTTCTTTCCACAATGGGGTCACATGTGGGGTATTTATACTGCCCTGGCATTTTAGGGGTCCTAAAGCGTGAAAATCCAAATGCGTAAAAATGTCCTGTGAAATCCTAAAGGTACTCATTGGTTTTAGGGCCCCTTTGCGCATCTTGGCTGCAAAAAGTGTCACTCATGTGGTATCGCCGTACTCAGGAGAAGTAGGGCAATGTGTTTTGGGGTGTATTTTTATATATACCCATGCTGTGTGTGAGAAATATCGCTGTAAACGACAACTTTTTAAAATTTTTTATTCAAAGTTGTCAATTTACAGAGATATTTCTCTCACCCAGCATGGGTATATATAAAAATACACCCCAAACACATTGCCCTACTTCTCCTGAGTACGGCGATACCACATGAGTGACACTTTGCAGCCAAGATGCGCAAGGGCCCTAAAACCAATGAGTACCTTTAGGAGGGCATTTTTGCGCATTTTTCTTCTCACGCTTTAGGGCCCTAAAATGCCAGGGCAGTATAAATACCCCACATGTGACCCCATTTTGAAAGAAGACACCTCAGGTATTCGCTGAGGGGCATAATGAGTCCATGAAAAATTAAACTTTTGTCAAAAGTTAGCGGAAAGGAGACTTTGTGAGAAAAACAATAAAAAATCAATTTCCACTAACTTGTGCCAAAAAAAAATCTTCTATGAACTCGCCATGCCCCTCACGGATTACCTTGGGGTGTCTTCTTTCCAAAATGGGGTCACATGTGGGGTATTTATACTGCCCTGGCATTTTAGGGGCCCTAAAGCGTGAGAAGAAAATGCGTAAAAATGCCCTCCTAAAAGGTACTCATTGGAATTAGGGCCCCTTTGCGCATCTTGGCTGCAAAAAGTGTCACTCATGTGGTATCGCCGTACTCAGGAGAAGTAGGGCAATGTGTTTTGGGGTGTATTTTTACATATACCCATACTGGGTGAGAGAAATATCTCTGTAAATTGACAACTTTGAATAAAAAATTTAAAAGTTGTCGTTTACAGCGATATTTCTCACACGCAGCATGGGTATATGTAAAAATACACCACAAACTACATTGCCTACTTCTCCTGAGTATGGCGATACCACATGTGTGACATTTCTTTGCAGCCAAGATGCGCAAAGGGCCCTAAAACCAATGAGTACCTTTAAGATTTCACAGAGCCATTTTTATGCATTTGGATTCTCACACTTTAGGGGCCCCTAAAATGCCAGGTGAGTATAAATACCCCATATGTGACCCCATTTTGGAAAGAAGACACCCGTAGGTATTCTGTGAGGGGCATGGTGAGTCCACAGAATTTTTATTTTTTGGCACAAGTCAGCGGAAATTGTTTTTTTGTTTTTTTATTTTGTTTTTACAAAGTCTCATATTCCACTAACTTGTGACAAAAATAAAATTTTACATGAACTCACCATACCCCTCACAGAATACCTTGGGGTGTCTTCTTTCCAAAATGGGGTCACATGTGGGGTATTTATACTGCCCTGGCATTTTAGGGGCCCCTAAAGCGTGAGAAGAAGTCTGGAATCCAAATGCGTAAAAATGCCCTGTGAAATCCTAAAGGTACTCATTGGTTTTAGGGCCCTTTGCACCCAAGCTGCAAAAAGTGGCACACATGTGGTATCGTCGTACTCAGGAGAAGTAGGGCAATGTGTTTTGGGGTGTATTTTTATATATACCCATACTTTGTGTGAAAAATATCTCTGTAAGCGACAACTTTTAAAATTGTTTTATACAAAGTTGACAATTTACAGAGATATTTCTCTCACCCAACATGGGTGTATGTAAAAATACACCCCAAAACACATTGCCCTACTTCTCCTGAGTACGGCGATACCACATGAGTGACACTTTTGCAGCCTGAGTCGCAAAGGGCCCAAATTCAACGAGTACCTTTAGGTTTACATGGCGACTCACAATTTAGCCCCGCCCAAAATGCCAGAACAGTAAACACACCCCACAAATGACCCCATTTCGGAAAGTAGACACCCCAAGGTATTCACTGAGGGCATAGTGAGTCCGTCTGAGATTTTTATTTTTTGCCAGAAGTTATCAGAAATTGAAACTTTTTTTTTTTTTTCTCAGAAAGTGTCATTTTCCGCTAACTTGTGAAAAAAATGAAATGATACATGAACTCACCAAGCCCCTCCGCGAATACTTTGGGGTGTCTTCTTTCTAAAATGGTGTAATTTGGGGGGTATTTATACTTTCCTGACATTCTAGCACCTGAAGAAACATGACAGGTGCTCAGAAAGTCAGAGCTGCTTCAAAATGCAGAAATTCACTTTTTTGCACCATAGTTTGTAAACGCTATAACTTTTACCCAAACCAATAAATATACACTTATTGGATTTTTTTTTTATCAAAGACATGTAGAACAATAAATTTAGAGAAAAATTTATATAGAAATGTAGTTTTTTTTTAAAAATTTTACAACAGAAAGTGAAAAATGTCATTTTTTTGCAAAAATTTCGGTAATTTTTGATTAATAGCAAAAAAAGTTAAAATGTCAGCAGCAATAAAATACCACCAAATGAAAGCTCTATTAGTGAGAAGAAAAGGAGGTAAAATTCATTCGGGTGGTAAGTTGCATGACGGAGCAATAAACGGTGAAAGTAGTGTAATGCGGAATTGTAAAAAGTGGCCTGGTCATTAAGGGTGTTTAAGCTAGGGGGGCTGAAGTGGTTAATGACCAGGCCACTTTTTACAATTCTGCACTACACTACTTTCACCGTTTATTGCTCCATTATACAACTTACCACCCCAATGAATTTTACCTCCTTTTCTTCTCACTAATAGAGCTTTCATTTGGTGGTATTTCATTGCTGCTGACATTTTTACTTTTTTTGCTATTAATCAAAAATGACCAAAATATTTGCAAAAAAATGAAATTTTTCACTTTCTGTTTTTTTCGCAAAATTCATTGTTCTTCATGTCTTTGATAAAAAAAAAATCCAATAAGTGTATATTTATTGGTTTGGGTAAAAGTTATAGCGTTTACAAACTATGGTGCAAAAAAGTGAATTTCCGCATTTTGAAGCAGCTCTGACTTTCTGAGCACCTGTCATGTTTCTTCAGGTGCTAGAATGCCAGGATAGTATAAATACCCCCCAAATGACACCATTTTAGAAAGAAGACACCCCAAAGTATTCACATAGGGGCATGGTGAGTTCATGTATCATTTAATTTTTTTTCACAAGTTAGCGGAAAATGACACTTTCTGAGGAAAAAAAAATAATAATAAAGTTTCCATTTCTGCTAACTTCTGTCAAAAAAAAAATAAAAAATCTCCCACGGACTCACTATGCCCCTCAGTGAATACCTTGGGGTGTCTACTTTCCGAAATGTGGTCATTTGTGGGGTGTGTTTATTGTTCTGGCATTTTGGGCGGGGCTAAATTGTGAGCAGCCATGTAAAACCTAAAGGTACTCGTTGGAATTTGGGCCCCTTTGGGCACCTAGGCTGCAAAAAAGTGTCACTCATGTGGTATATCCGTACTCAGATGAAGTAGGGCAATGTGTTTTGCGGTGTATTTTTACATATACCCATGTTGGGTGAGAGAAATATCTCTGTAAACTGACAACTTTGTATAAATTTTTTTTAAAAGTTGTCGTTTACAGCGATATTTCTCACACAAAGTATGGGTATATATAAAAATACACCCCAAAACACATTGCCCTACTTCTCCTGAGTACGGCGATACCACATGTGTGACACTTTTTTGCAGCCAAGTTGCGCAAAGGGGCCCAAATTCCAACGAGTATCTTTAGGATTTCACAGGGCATTTTTACGCATTTGGATTCTCACGCTTTAGGACCCCTAAAATGCCAGGGCAGTATAAATAGCCCACATGTGACCCTATTTTGGAAAGAAGACACCCCTAGGTATTCCGTGAGGGGCATGGCGAGTTCACAGAAAAAAAATATTTTTGGCACAAGTTAGCGGAAATTGAAATATATATATATATTTTTTTACAAAGTCTCATATTCCACTAACTCGTGACAAAAAATAAAATTTTGCATGAACTCACCATACCCCACACAGAATACCTTGAAGTGTCTTCTTTCTAAAATGGGGTCGCATGTGAGGTGTTTGCACTGCCCTGGCATTTGAGGGTCTCCGCAATCATTACACGTATGGCCAGCATTAGAAGTTTCTGCTATTCTCCTTATATTGAGCATACGGGTAATGAGATTTTTTTTTTCCGTTCTGCCTCTGGGCTAAAAAAAGAAAAAAAAATAGGAACGGCACAGATTTTTTCATTCGCATTGATCAATGTGGATGAAATAATCTCTGCCAAAATCAGTGACTGCGGTGCGGTGGGCTGGGCGCTAACTACCTAACAAGTAGCTAACTAACTGGCGGTGATAAGGGACCCATTCACACGTCCGCAATTCTGTTTGCGGAACGGAATTGAGGACCCATTCATTTCTACGGGGACTGACTTTGTCCCGCTCGGATCCAGAATTGCGGATCCGCACTTCCAGGTCTGCACTTCCGTTCCGCAAAAATATAGAACATGTCCTATTCTTGTCCGCAATTGCGGACAAGAAAAGGCATTTTCTATATAGTTCTGGCAATGTGCGGATCTGCAAAATGCGGAAAGCACATTGGCGGTGTCCTTGTTTTGTGGATCCTCGGATACATGCCGCGAATCCATGGATCCGCAAAACACATATGGACATGTGAATGGAGCCTTACAGGGGGGTGATCAGTGACAGGGGGTGATCAGGAAGTCTATATGGGGTGATCAGGGGTTAACAAGGGGTTAATAAGTGACAGTGGGGAGGGGGGTAGTGTGGTGCTTGGTGCTACTTTTCAGAGTTACCTGGTCCTCTGGTGGTCGATCCCAGCAAATGGGACCACCAGAGGACCAGGTAGCAGGTATATCAGACGCTGTTAACAAAACAGCGTCTGATATACCGCTTTGATGCGATTTAATTCGCATCTACAGCCTGCCAGCGATTGATCATCGCTGGAAGGCTGTAGTATCACTGCCGAGCTGTGCACTGCTGTGAACGAGCGCGTGTTCACAGCAAATCTCGCCTCTCGCGAGATGACGCGCGGATCCGTCCAGGAGGAATAAACCTGCCGCTGCCTGGACGCATCCGTGTGTATAGCGGTCGGCAGGCAGTTAATAGTGTCCGGCAAAGGATAGATTTTTTTCTGGGGTGCAATTAAATTGCCAAAATAGCAATACCATAAATCAGTGGTTTCAGCTGTGGCTGCCCAAGTTTAATAGTGTCCGTCAAAGGATATATTATTTTCTGGGGTGAAATTCTGTTGCAAAAATAGAAATAACGTAAATCTGGTGTTCCAGCTGTGACTAAACAATTGTCATAGTGTCCGTCATAGGATATATTATTTTCTACGGTGAAATTCAGTTGCAAAAATATAAATACCGTAAATCTGGTGTTCCAGCTGTGACTGGACAAGTTTAATAGTGTCCGGCAAAGGATATATTTTTTTTCTGGGGTGAAATTCAGTTGCAAAAATAAAAATAACGTAATTCTGGTGTTCCAGCTGAGGCTGGACAAGATTAATAGTGTCCGTCAAAGGATACATTATTTTCTGGGTTGAAAATCAGTTGCCAAAATAGAAATACCGTATATCTGGTGTTCCAGGTGTGACTGGACAAGATTAACAGTGTCCGTCAAAGGATTTATTATTTTCTGGGGTCAAATTCAGTTGCAAAAATAGAAATACTGTAAATCCGGTGTTCCAGCTGTAGCTAGCCAAGTTTAATAGTGTCCGGCAATGGATTTATTATTTTCTGGGGTGAAGTTCGTTTGCCAAAATAGAAATACAGTAAATCTGGTGTTCTAGCTGTGACTGGACAAGTGTCATAGTGTCCGGCAAAGAATATATTATTTTCTGGGGTGAAATTCTGTTGCAAAAATAAAAATACAGTAAATCTGGTGTTCCAGCTGTAGCTGGACAAGTTTAATAGTGTCCGGCAAAGGATAAATTTTGTTCTGGGGTGAAATTCAATTGCCAAAATAGCAATACCATAAATCATTGGTTTCAGCTGTGGTTGGCCAAGTTTAATAGTGTCCGGCAAAGGATATCTTTTTATCTGCGGTGAAATTCAGATGCAAAAATAGAAATACCGTTTATCTGGTGTTCCAGCTGTGACTGGACAAGTTTAACAGTGTCTGTCAAAGGATATATTATTTTTTGCGGTGAAATTCATTTGCCAAAATAGCAATGCCGTAAATTTGGTGTCCCATTATTGGCTGACCAAGTTTAATAGTGTCAGTCAAAGGATATATTTTTTTCTGGGGTGAAATTCAGTTGCAAAAATAGAAATAATGTAAGCCTGGTGTTCCAGCTGTGACTGGACAAGTTTAATAGTGTCCGGCACAGGATATATTATTTTCTGTGGTGAAATTAAGTTGCAAAAATAGAAATACCGTAAATCTGGTGTTCCAGCTGTGACTGGACAAGTTTAATAGTGTCCGGCACAGGATTTATTATTTTCTGGGGTGAAATTCAGTTGCCAAAATAGAAATACAGTAAATCTTGTTTACCAGCAGTGGCTGGCCAAGTTTAATAGTGTCCGTCAAAGGATATATTATTTTCTGAGTTGAAATTCAGTTGCAAACATAGAAATACCGTAAATCTAGTGTTCCAGCTGTGACTGGACATGTTTAATAGTGTCCGGCAAAGGATTTATTTTTTTATGGGATGCAATTAAATTGCCAAAATAGCAATGCCATAAATCAGTGGTTTCAGTTGTGGCTGGCCAAGTTTAATAGTGTCCGTCAAAGGATATATTATTTTCTGGATTTAAAATCAGTTGCAAAAATAAAAATATCGTAAATCTGGTGTTCCAGCTGTGGCTGGACAAATTTAATAGTGTCCGTCAAAGGATATATTATTTCCTGGGTTGAAAATCAGATGCAAAAATATAAATACCGTATATCTGGTGTTCCAGGTGTGACTGGACAAGTTTAACAGTGTCCGTCAAAGGATTTATTATTTTCTGGGGTAAAAAATCATTTGCCAAAATAGAAATACAGTAAATCTGGTGTTCTAGCTGTGACTAGACAAGTGTCATAGTGTCCGGCAAAGAATATATTATTTTCTGCGGTAAAAATTCATTTGCCAAAATAAAAATACAGTAAATCTGGTGTTCCAGCTGTGGCTGGACAAGTTTAATAGTGTCCGGCAAAGGATATATTTTGTTATGGGGTTACATTCAATTGCCAAAATAGCAATACTATAAATCAATGGTTTCAGCTGTGACTGGCCAAGTTTAATAGTGTCCGGCAAAGGATATATTTTTTTCTGGGGTGAAATTAATTTGCAAAAATAGAAATAACGTAAATCTGGTGTTCCAGCTGTAACTGGCCAAGTTGGATAGTGTCCGTCAAAGGATAAAATATTTTCTGCGGTGAAATTCAGTTGCAAAAATAGAAATACTGTAAATCTGGTGTTCCAGCTGTGACTGGAGAAGTTTAATAGTGTCCGGCAAAGGATATATTTTTTTCTGGGGTGAAATTCAATTGCCAAAATAGCAATACCATAAATAAGTGGTTTCAGCTGTGGCTGGCCAAGTTTAATAGTATCTGTCAAAGGATATATTATTTTCTGGGTTGAAAATCAGTTGCAAAAATAAAAATACCGTAAATCTGGTGTTCCAGCTGTGGCTGGACAAGTTTAATAGTGTCCGTCAAAGAATATATTATTTTCTGGGTTGAAAATCAATTGAAAAAATAGAAATACGGTATATCTGTTGGATATAGCAATACCGTAAATCTGATGTCCCAGCGGTGGCTTGCCAAGTTTAATAGTGTCCTGCAAAGGATTTATTATTTTCTTGGGTGAAATTCGTTTGCCAAAATAGAAATACAGTAAATCTGGAGTTCTAGCTGTGACTGGACAAGTGTCATAGTGTCCGGCAAAGAATATATTATATTCTGGGGTGAAATTCTGTTGCAAAAATAAAAATACAGTAAATCTGGTGTTCCAGCTGTGGCTGGACATGTTTTATAGTGTCCGGCAAAGGATATATTTTGTTCTGGGGTGAAATTCAATTGCCAAAATAGCAATACCATAAATAAATGGTTTTCAGCTGTGGCTGGCCAAGTTTAATAGTGTCCGGCAAAGGATATATATTTATCTGCAGTGAAATTCAGTTGCAAAAATCGAAATACCGTTTATCTGGTTTTCCAGCTGTGACTGGACAAGTTTAATAGCGTCCGTCAAAGGATATATTATTTTTTGCGGTGAAATTTATTTGCCAAAATAGCAATACCGTAAATTTGGTGTCTCATTAGTGGCTGACCAAGTTTCATAGTGTCCGTCATAGAATATATTATTTTCTGTGGTGAAATTCAGTTGCAAAAATAGAAATTCCGTAAATCTGGTGTTCCAGCTGTGACTGGACAAGTTTAATATTGTCCGGCCAAGGATTTATTATTTTCTGGGGTGAAATTCAGTTGCCAAAATAGAAATACAGTAAATCTGGTGTACCAGCAGTGGCTGGACAAGTTTAACAGTGTTCGTCAAAGGATATATTATTTTCTGGGTTGAAATTTAGTTGCAAAAATATAAGTACCGTAAATCTGGTGTTCCAGCCGTGGCTGGACAAGTTTAATAGTGTCCGGCAAAGAATATATTTAGTTTTGGGGTGAAATTCAATTGCCAAAATAGCAATACCATAAATCAGTGGTTTCAGCTGTGGCCGGCCAAGTTTAATAGTGTCTGTCAAAGAATATATTTTTTTCTGGGGTGAAATTCAATTGCCAAAATAGCAATAACCAAAATCTGGTGTTCCAGCTGTTGCAGGCCAAGTGTAAATCTGTCCATTAACGGGTATATTACACTCAGCGAGCATCTCCAAGTGTATTTCTTCCGTTAAAGGCTATATTACAGTAAGTGTTCAAATACAGCATAACCCTCTACATTTGCACACACTGTTTTGCATTTCTAAGTGTATTTCTTTCCGTTAAAGGGTATATTACACAAAGTGTTAAAATACAAGTGCTAAAAGCATAATCCTATATATTTTTTTGCACGCTACTGTGTATCTCAAAGTGTAACTCTGTACGTAAAAGGATACCTTTTATCAAGGGCCTAAATACTAGGCCTACAATTGGTATTCCCCTAAATCTGTGGCTACTGCTGTGCGAGGGATTAGTGTAATAGGTTACACAAATAGATAGCCAGATAGTGTTAGGTGCCTGTAAAAAAAGGCCTGAATTTGAATTCAATACATTGGGCCAAATAATTTTTTTCTTATTGTGGTGAACAGTAACAATGAGGAAAACATCTAGTAAGAGACGTGGGCGCGAACATGGTCGTGGTGTTGTTAGTGGACCCTCTGGTGCTGGGAGAGCACGTAGCCGTTCTGCCACAGCCACACGCCTAGTGAACCAACTACCTCAGGTTCCAGTACCCGCCAGAATTTACAGCGATATTTGGTGGGGCCCAATGCCGTTCTAAGGATGGTAAGGTCGGAGCAAGTACAGGCAGTCAATTGGGTGGCCGACAGTGTATCCAGCACGTTTACAACATTATCTGCCACCCAGTCTTCTGCAGAAAGCGCACAGGTGGCGCCTGAAAACCAAGCCCATCAGTCTGTCACATCACCCCCATGCATATCAGGGAAACTGTCTGAGCCTCAAGTTATGCAGCAGTCTCTTATACTGTTTTTAAGACTCTGCAGGGTATCCAAAGGGAATCCACCTAGCCCTTCCCCAGTGGTGGAAGACATAGAATGCACTGATGCACAACCACTTATGTTCCCTGATGATGCTGACATGGGAATATCACCTCATTGGAGTCCGCACGTCTCTGATGATGACGAAATACAGTTGCCAACTGCTGCGTCTTTTTGCAGTGTCCAGTCTCGAACCGGAGGTCAGGGAGGAAGACTGTGTGGAACACGATGCAGGGGACGATGAGGTCCTAGACCCCACATGGAATGAAGGTCGTGCCACTGACTTTCATAGTTCAGAGGAAGAGGCAGTGGTGAGACCGAGCCAGCAGCGTAGCAAAAGAGGGAGCAGGGGGCAAAAGCAGAACAGCTGCCGCCAAGAGAGTTCGCCTGCTACTGGCCACCGCCACCAGGGACCAAGCACCCCATAGGCAGCTTCAAGGAGTTGGCTTGCATGGGACTTCTTTAAACAATGTGCTGATGACAAGTCCCGAGTGGTTTGCACGCTGTGCCATCAGAGCCTTAAGTGAGGCATTAACGTTCTGAACCATAGCACAACCTGCATGATCAGGCATCTACATGCAAAGCACTCAGGCTCCCCCTGCTCACTCTTCTGCTGCTGCCTCCGCCTCTTCCTCCGCCTCGGGAGGAATGTTGGCACCTGCCGCCCACCAAAGAGAGGATGTGCCACCAACACCACCACCTCCGTCACCAAGCATCTCCACCATGTCACACGGCAGCGTTCAGCTCTCCATCTCACAAACCTTGGAGAGAAAGCGTAAATTCCCACCTACCCACCCTCGAGCCCTGGGCCTGAATGTCAGCATTTTTAAACTACTGGCCTTTAAAATGCTGTCATTCAGGCTGGTGGACACAGACAGCTTCAAACAGCTGATGCCGATGGCTGTCCCACAGTATATCGTTCCCAGTCGCCACTACTTCTCCAAGAGAGCTGTGCCTTTCCTGCACAACCAAGTATCCGATAAAATCAAGTGTGCACTGCGCAACGCCATCTGTGGCAAGGTCCACCTAACCACAGATACGTGGACCAGTAAGCACAGCCAGGGACGCTATATCTCCCTAACTGCACACTGGGTAAATGTAGTAGCGGCTGGGCCCCAGGCGGAGAGTTCTTTGGCGCACGTCCTTCCGCCGCCAAGGATCGCAGGGCATCATTCTTTGCCTCCTGTGGCCTCCTCCTCCTACTCGGCTTCCTCCTCCTCTTCTTCCACCTGCTCATCCAGTCAGCCACACACCTTCACCACCAACTTCAGCACAGCCTGGGGTAAACGTCAGCAGGCCATTCTGAAACTCATATATTTGGGGGACAGGCCCCACACCACGCAGGAGTTGTGGCGGGGTATTGAACAACAGACCGACGAGTGGTTGCTGCCGGTGGGCCTCAAGCCCGGCCTGGTGGTGTGCGAAATCTTGTCGCAGCTCTGGGACTAGCCGGTTTGACACACATCCCTTGCCTGGCGCATGTGCTGAATTTGGTGTTGCAGAAGTTCCTTCACAACTACCCCAAGATGTCAGAGCTGCTGCATAAAGTGCGGGCCGTCTGTGTGTGCTTCCGGCGTTCACATCCTGCTGCTGCTCGCCTGTCTGCGCTACAGCGTAACTTCGGCCTTCCCGCTCACCGCCTCATATGCGACGTGCCCACCAGGTGGAACTCCACCTTGTACATGCTGGAGAGACTGTGCGAGCAGCAGCAGGCCATAGTGGAGTTTCAGCTGCAGCACGCACGGGTCAGTCACACTGCGGAACAGCACCACTTCACCACCAATGACTGGGCCTCCTTGCGAGATCTGTGTGCCCTGTTTCGAGTACTCCACCAACATGGCCAGTGGTGATGACCCCGTTATCAGCGTTACAATACCACTTCTATGTCCTTGAGAAAACACATGGAAGAAGAAGTGGCCCAGGAGGAGGAGGAGGAGGAAGAGGGGTCATTTTTAGCACTTTCTCTTAGAAGTGGCTCAGAGGGAGGTTTTTTGCAATAACAGAGGCCAGGTACAAATGTGGCCAGCCAAGGCCACTGGAGGACGAGGAGGATGAGGATGAGGAGGTGGAGGAGGATGAGGATGAAGCATGTTCACAGCAGGGTGGTACCCAACGCAGCTTGGGCCCATCCCTGGTGCGTGGCTGGGGGGGAACGGAGGACGATGACGATATGCCTCCCACAGAGGACAGCTTGTCCTTACCTCTGGGCAGCCTGGCACACATGAGCGACTACATGCTGCAGTGCCTGAGCAAAGACAGCAGAGTTGCCCACATTTTATACGTGTGCAGACTACTGGGTTGCCACCCTGCTGGATCCCCGGTACAAAGACAATGTGCCCACTTTACTTCTTGCACTGGAGCGTGATAGGAAGATGCGCCAGTACAAGCGCACGTTAGTAGACGTGCTACTGAGGGCATTCCCAAATGTCACAGCGGAACAAGTGGAAGCCCAAGTGAAGGCAGAGGAGGAGCAAGAGGTCGCCAACGCAGCTGTGTCACGGCCAGCTCCTCTGAGGGCAGGGTGCTGGCCTGCCCGGCAGCCAGCGTTTTGTGCGAACGTGTATTCAGCACGGCAGGTGGCGTCAATACTGACAAACGCAGCCGCCTGTCCACAGCCAACGTGGACAAGCTGATGTTCATTAAAATGAACCAGGTATGGATCCCACAGGACCTGTCCATCCCTTGTGCAGAATAGACATTTATAACTACCTCCCCTTAACCATATATTGTTGTACTCCAGGGCACTTCTTTATTGAATCCTCTTTTTTTAATTTTACCATTATTTTGCAGGGCAACCCAAAGTTGAATGAACCTCTCCTCCGTCTGGTTGCCATGGCCCTGAGTCTGTGAATGAGGCCAGTGGCACTGCAGGCAGACGTGAATCCTTTTTGGCTGTGATGAAAACATCAACTCCCATAGCATTCCCACCTGATGCCACCGCAACCTCCTATTCCACCTCCTCCTCCTCCAAGTTGCCAATTGATATTGGTTAATTTTTATTTATTTTATTTTATTTTAAGTCATTTCCCTGTGCACGTTTATTTGCAGGGGATTTACCTACATTTTGCTGCCTTTTGCAGCCCTCTAGCCCTTTCCTGGGCTATTTTACAGCCTTTTTAGTGCCCAAAAGTTCGGGTCCCCATTGACTTCAATGGGGTTCGGGGTAAAGTTCGGGTCGAGTTCGGATCCCAAACCCGACCATTTTCGAGAAGTTCGGGTGAACTTCTTGAATCCGAACATCCAGGTGTTCACTCAACTCTAGACATAACAGCATCAAGGGAAAAGGAGGTCTCATACAGCGCAAGCGCATCCTTAACCCTTTCGGATAAACCAGAGCAGAACTGACTCCTGAGAGCCGGATCGTTCCACTGAGTATCCGTAGCCCTCCTACGGAACTCTGAGCAATACTCCTCTGCTGGCCGATCTCCCTGTAGGAGTCTCCGTAACTTAGACTTAGCCAGGGTGACTCGGTCAGGGTCCTTATATAAGAGACCCAAGGCCCCAAAAAATCCATCCACTGACCGCAGAGCCTGGGAATCAGTGGGTAAAGAGAACGCCCAGGATTGTGGGTCCCCCTGTGGCAGGGAAATAACAATCCCCACCCGCTGTTCTTCATTACCAAAGGAGCAGGGGTGCAGCTTAAAATATAACTTACAGGCCTCACGGAATGTCACAAATTTGTCCCTTCCCCCAGAAAATCTGTCAGGAAGAACAACCTTGGATTCCGGAGCAACCTGGTTACCCATAGCAACCGCTGTTCTTGTGGTCTGTTGCAATTACTGCTGCTGCTGGAGGACCGATGCCTTCAATCCTGCCACCTCCAAAGACAGGCCTTGAAGTTGCTTTGTCAAAGCAGCAATAGAATCCATACTGGATTCTAAACAGGCAGAAATTGAGGAAGAGGAAAAAAATTTTTTTTTTCCTACCTACACAAAATAAGGGCCAGATATATTATCACGACTGGCGTGCCGATCACAGACATGTGACGCAAAGGGAGAGAAAAGGGAAAGCCCTGTCCAAAGGAGAGGGAGAGTCGGTGACCCCTAACTCACCTAGAAGCTGGCACCTGACTGCCCTGACGTCCCTAGACGGGGTTTTTCACCCGTACGCCGATCACGTGCCTAAACCTTGGCTTTCTTTAAGATAAGCCCTAAGTAGTGAATAGGGCAGTGGGAGCACTAGCCCTCACCACTAACACTAAAGGAAAACACCAGGGAGAGGACAGACAATACAGACAAAACATATAAGCCCAGGTGGGCGACAACAGAGGACAACAAAAGCCCAACAGGGATCCGGGGGGTAACGCTCTGGTACGACAACCAGGAACAACAGCTACACAACTCCAGTGGGTCAGTATAGAAGTCTAGGCAGGGAGCTCTATATCTGGCAACCAGAGAAGTGGGAAGTGGGAATATAAGGAGGTTGGGAGTGACGGACAAGAAACAGCTGAGGAGAAGAAGCTACGGATCCCTGAAAGCTACCATTAAGTAACAGCATGATCTTTAGACATAGAGCGCACAGCCACCCGCTCCGACTTCCTGACCCTGGGTATAACGGAGTCAGACGTGGCTCCTGACACCCTTGTGACAGTTAATTAGTTTGGTTAGTGATTGATTAGGTGTTGCAGCGTCTGGGGCTTTTCTAAAAGGTGTGTATATGTAAGGACAGATCATGGTGGCACTTAGCTTGCACACAGGTTTACATCATTTCACTAATTATGTGACTTCTCACAGTAACTGGTTGCACCAGAGCTTTTTATGGGCTTCCTAACAAAGGGGGTGAATATATACGCACATGCCAACTTTCTGTTTTTTATTTCTAAACAAAAGTTTTATTTATATATTTTTCTCATTTCACTTCACCAACTTAGACTATTGTGTTCTGATCAATTACATAAAATTCCTATTAACAAAACATTGAACTTAAGGCTGTAATGTAACAAAACACGTAAAAAGGCAAGACGGTGATTACTTTTGCAAGGCACTGTAAGTCCATCTAGTTCAACCAAGGAATAGGTGGGGATGCGAATCCCAGAAGGAAGTGAGACTCAAATTTCTACATAATCTACATAAGCATTAATGTCATTTACTTTTAAGAATTGATCTAAACCCTTTTTAAAACTGTCCACTGTTCCTGCTGTGACCACGTCATGAGGAAGTCTATTCCACAGATTAACAGTACTTACAGTAAAGAAGTTTCGATGCTTCTGGAGATGAACTTTTTCTTCTCCAGTCGGAGGCAGTGCCCCCTCGTCTTTTGAGGGCATTTGACATGGAACCATTTTTCACTGTATTTTTTGTATGACCCATTTATATATTTGTATATTCTAATCATGTCCCCCCTTGGACATCTCTTCTCAAGACTAAATACATGTAATTCTTTTAATCTTTCTTCAATGTCGCTCTCCTCTGTACTTTTTCCAGCTGCAGAGCATCCTTTCTATGGACTGGTGCCCAGAACTGTGCAGCTTATTCCAGATAAGGCCGCACCAATGCCTTGTAAAGTGGTAATATTACATTCCTGCCCCACGAGTCTATGCCTCGTTTAATGTATGACAATATCCTGGTAGCCTTAGAAGCAGTTGATTAACATTGTATACTGTTATTTAATCTACGATCTACACCCAAATTCTTCTCTATAAGTGACTCTCCCAGTGTGACATCTCCTAGGTCATATGAAGCACAGAGATTATTACTACCAAGATGCATAACATTTCATTTATCCACATTGAACCATATTTGCCAAGTTGATGCCTAATCACTCAGTGTTCAAGTCAGCTTGTATTTTATGGACATCTTCTATAGACTGCACAGTAGTACATAGCTTAGTGTCATCTGCAAAAATAGGAATTTGTTAATACTGCCTAAACTGTTATTCCTCTTTTGGATGGTCCCCATAAGGGTCCCCTATTCCTTTTTTTTTAACAAGTCTCAGAGGCTGCTTAATACCTTTGTATGGGCAGGCCATAAACCACGCATCTCCTCCTTTGTCCTTGTCACTACCAGAGTTTTGAGGAGTTCTCACAGCTCTGTTTCTCCGCCCCTGTGATGAGGTCTTTACTTTCATTTTCACTCCTTTCCCTCTTCCCAGCTGTTCCTTCTCTGATTGATTCCTCTTCCTTTAAATCACCCCTCTTCCTGTTTCACCTTGCGGGTTATATTTCTCATCTTGAGTTGTGTCAGCCGCTGGAGTATCTACACTGCTGTGGTCTCTTTACACTGGACGTGTGTTTTGCTGAAGCAAGCAACATCGGATATTGTCTGCTGAGATTGGATCTGTCTTCACTGCTGCTGCAGCCCCTACAGATAAGTTTGCAGACATTGTTGGTTTTGTTTATTTGCTGACTGGATCCGAGGCAACCCGGTTCCGATCCGTATACTGAGCAGGGAGCCGGTGGCCGTGCCCCCCTTTATCATAGGGGTTTCAGGTCTCACTCAGCCTTAGGTACGCGGGCATGCCTCGACCCACCATCAGGGTCTGGGCATGTGCATAGCAGCGCAGGGAGAGCTCTTAGGGTCTGACAGGGGTTACCTTTTATGCTCCCTAGTTTGGGTCCGCTCAGTAGCTTGTGCACTGATTGTACTCCTGTTGTTCGCATATTCCCGTGACATTATAACCCGCCGTAACCGTCTTTTGACATGAATCCGCTTTCTGACCTGGTTGACCGCATGCAGGGGTCTTTCTTTGGAAGTAGCGGATCTCCGTCAATCTATGACTCAGCTTCAGGCATCTGGGTCTGCTAGCGTCCATGGAGTTTGTTGCGAGCCGAAGGTCTCACTTCCGGAGACGTTCTCCGGGGGCAGTGAGAATTTTGTTCGCTTCAGAGAGGCTTGCAAACTTCATTTCCGCTTGCTTCCCCATTCCTCTGGTGATGAGGAGCAGAGGGTGGGGATTATCATCTCCCTGCTCAGGGTAATGCTCAGACTTGGGCTTTTTCGCTGCCATCGGGGGCACTCCCCTTCGATCGGTGGATGGATTTTTGTGGCCCTCGGGCAGATATATGATGACCCGGATCGTGTTGCTCTGGCTGAATCTAGCTTACGTTCTTTATGCCAGAACAAACTGTCTGCTGAGCTTTATTGTTCTGAATTTCGGAGATGGGCAGCTGATTCAGGTTGGAATGATGCTGCACTCCGGAGTCAGTTCTGTCATGGTCTCTCAGAGAGATTAAAAGATGCATTTGCTTTCCATGAGAGACCAACGTCCTTAGAGTCTGCCATGTCTCTAGCGGTACGCCTGGACAGGCGCCTTAGAGAAAGAGAGGAGACTTCTCTTCCCTGCCATTTTCAGCCTAGGGGCAGTGGGGCGGACTCATTCAATGTGCAGGGGCCTCATCCTGCCTCGGTCCCCTCTGAGGAGGAAGCTATGCAGCTGGGTCGACTTGCCCCTGATAAAGGAGGATTTAGTCCTCAGAGAATGATGTGTTTCTGTTTTGGGGGCATTGGTCATTTGGCAAATGTTTGCCCCTCTAGGAGATTCATGAATTTTGCTGAGGGTGATAATAAAAGAAAGACCTCAAAAGGTAAAAAAAAAACCTCAAGGTTTGCTCCATCTGCTACCCTGGGCAAAGTTGATGTGGGGATAGATGCTTTTCCCTTGGCCCGCACTTCCCGTTTTCTCCTATCTGCCAGGGTGGCGCTAAGGAGCAAAGTCATTTCCTGTGAAATTTTTGTTGATAGTGGAGCGGCCGTCAATCTTACTGACAATCAATTTGTAGCCATGCATGGTTTTCAGGTTTGCACATTAGAAAAGGATATACCTGCTTTTGATATTGACTCTGCTCCACTCTCGCAAAGATCCCTAAAGGGCATAGTTCATAATATCCGATTGACTGTGGGTGATGCTCATGTGGAGGATATATCTTGTTTTGTCCTTAGCGGATTGCCTACTCCTCTAGTGTTGGGGTTACCCTGGCTCACTAGACATAACCCCACTATTGGTTGGCAAGCAAGGCAAATAATTGAATGGAGTGAGTTTTGTAGAGAGAATTGTCTTACGGCGACTTTTGCAGAGGTTACTACTAAGACTGTGCCATCATTTCTCTCTGAATTTTCGGAATTTTTTTTCGAGAGTGGTGTTCAGGAGCTACCTCCTCATCGGGAGTATGACTGTCCCATTAATCTCATTCCCGGCGCCAAGCTACCAAAGTCACGCCTGTACAATCTCTCCCAACCAGAAATAATCGCTATGCGTACCTATATCTCTGAGAGTCTGGGTATATCCGTCCCTCAAAATCACCTGTTGCCGCTGGGTTTTTTTTTGTTAAAAAAAAAGATGGCTCTTTAAGACCTTGCCTAGATTTTAGGGAGCTGAACCGTATCACGATTCGTGATCCATATCCGCTTCCTCTCATCCCGGACCTCTTCAATCAAATTGTTGGGGCCAAGGTTTTTTCCAAACTGGATTTGAGAGGCGCATACAACCTGGTCAGGGTCAGAGAGGGGGACGAATGGAAAACGGCCTTTAATACTCCTGAGGGGCATTTTGAGAATCTCGTTATGCCTTTTGGCTTGATGAATGCTCCGGCCGTCTTTCAGCATTTTGTTAACAGTATTTTCTACCATTTAATGGGGAAATTTGTGTTGGTGTATCTTGATGATATTTTGATTTTTTCCCCTGATGTCAAGTCCCTTCAGGATCACCTTTGTCAGGTTTTGCGGATTCTGCGGGAAAATAAATTATACGCCAAGCTGGAGAAATGTGTTTTTATGGTATCGGAGATTCAATTTCTGGGTTTTCTCCTCTCTGCTTCTGGTTTTCGCATGGACCCGGAGAAGCTCTGTGCTGTGCTTGAATGGGAGCTTCCTGGGAAACAGAAGGCACTGATGCGATTTCTGGGTTTTGCTAACTATTACAGAAAGTTCATTTTGAATTATTCCTCTGTTGTCAAGCCGCTCACTGATATGACAAAAAGGGGGCAGATTTTTCCTCTTGGTCGGAGGAGGCGCTTACAGCTTTTTCTAAGATTAAAGAAAGTTTTGCGTCTGCACCCATCTTAGTGCATCCCGATGTCTATTTACCTTTTATTGTTGAGGTGGATGCTTCCGAGGTGGGTGTGGGTGCGGTTTTGTCCCAGGGCCCCTCTCCTGCCAAATGGCGACCCTGTGCCTTCTTCTCTAAAAAACTCTCCCCTGCAGAGAGAAACTATGATGTGGGAGATAGGGAGTTATTGGCAATCAAATTGGCTTTCGAAGAATGGCGCCATTGGTTAGAGGGGGCCAGGCACCCTATCACTGTTTTTACCGACCATAAGAATCTGGCGTATTTGGAGTCGGCCAAGCGTATGAATCCGAGACAGGCCAGATGGTCTCTGTTCTTCTCCAGATTCAATTTTGTGGTCACATTCCGCCCTAGGATTAAAAATGTGAAGGCGGATGCCCTCTCTCGCTGTATTCCGGGAGGGGGGAACTCCGAGGTCCCGGCTCCCATTTTGGCTGAGGGGGTAGTCGTTTCTGCTCTGTATCCTGATTTGGAGGCCAAGGTCCAGGCTGCCCAGGCAGAGGCACCTGCTCGTTGTCCTTCTGGGAGGTTGTTTGTGCCTCTTGAGTTACGTCACAAGCTTTTTAAGGAGCATCACAATACTGTCCTTGCTAGTCACCCCGGGAGTAGAGCCACTGTTGATCTCAGTACTCGGAGATTTTGGTGGCCGGCTCTTCGTAAGTCAGTGGAGGGTTTTGTGGCAGCTTGTGAGACTTGCGCTCGTGCTAAGGTCCCTCGTTCACGGCCTTCAGGTCCCCTCCTCCCCTTACCCATACCTTCCCGTCCTTGGACACACCTGTCCATGGACTTTATCACGGATCTTCCTCGTTCCTCAGGGAAGTCTGTGATCCTGGTGGTGGTGGACCGTTTTAGCAAGATGGCACATTTCATACCCTTCCCTGGATTGCCCAATGCTAAGATGCTGGCGCAAGCTTTTGTTGACCGCATTGTTAAATTGCATGGCATCCCTTCTGACATTGTTTCCGATAGAGGCACACAGTTTGTGTCCAGATTCTGGAGGGCTTTCTGTTCTCGCCTGGGGCTTCGGCTGTCCTTCTCTTCTGCTTTTCACCCGCAGTTGAATGGTCAGACTGAACGCGTCAATCAGAATCTGGAGACATATTTGCGTTGTTTTGTGGCAGAGAATCAGGAGGATTGGTGTTCGTTTCTGTCTCTTGCTGAGTTTGCCTTGAATAACCGTCGTCATGACTCTTCTGATAAGTCACCTTTCTTTGGTGCATATGGGTTTCATCCGCAGTTTGGGACATTCTCGGGAGGGGGCCCTTCTGGTTTGCCTGAGGAGGAGAGATTTTCCCCTCTTTGTCTCCTATTTGGCAAAAAATTCAGAGTAATCTAAGAAAGATGAGTGAGAAATATAAGAGTGTGGCTGATAAGAGACGTGTGTCTGGTCCGGACTTGAATGTGGGCGATCTGGTGTGGTTGTCTACAAGAAATATTAAACTGAAGGTTCCCTCCTGGAAGTTGGGTCCTAAGTTTATTGGGCCTTATAAGATCTCATCCATCGTCAATCCTGTTGCCTTCCGTCTTGATCTTCCACAGGTTTGGAAGATACATAATGTTTTTCACAGCTTTTCTTAAAACCATATGTCCAGCCCACGATACCCTCCCCTTTGCCTCCTCCTCCGATTTTGGTTGGCCGGTGGCTGTGCCCCCCCCTTTATCATAGGGGTTGCAGGTCTCACTCAGCCTTAGGTACGCGGGCATGCCTCAACCCACCATCAGGGTCTGGGCATGTGCATAGCAGCGCAGGGAGAGCTCTTAGGGTCTGACAGGGGTTACCTTTTATGCTCCCTAGTTTGGGTCCACTAAGTAGCTTGTGCACTGATTGTACTCCTGTTGTTCGTATATTCCCGTGACATTATAACCCGCCGTAACCGTCTTTTGACATGAATCCGCTTTCTGACCTGGTTGACCGCATGCAGGGTCTTTCTTTGGAAGTAGCGGATCTCCGTCAATCTATGACTGAGCTTCAGGCATCTGGGCCTGCTAGCGTCCATGGAGTTTTTTGCGAGCCGAAGGTCTCACTTCCGGAGACGTTCTCCGGGGGCAGTGAGAATTTTGTTCGCTTCAGAGAGGCTTGCAAACTTCATTTCCGCTTGCTTCCCCATTCCTCTGGTGATGAGGAGCAGAGGGTGGGGATTATTATCTCCCTGCTCAGGGGTAATGCTCAGACTTGGGCTTTTTCGCTGCCATCGGGGGCACTCTCCCTTAGCTTGTGCACTGATTATACTCCTGTTGTTCGCATATTCCCGTGACAGTCCTTAACCGACATAGAAGTTCAGACGGCCTAGGCCTTCCCAATCTAGAAGATTATATCCTTGTTGTTCAGATTCAGTAACTGCGGGATTGGTGGACAGGGGAAGGAAAAATGCCCTGGTTGCAAATTGAAAGTTCCACTATCCTACCACCCATTTGGGAGCTCTTTTAATAAACAGTCTAGGTAAATGCCCCTTGACGACCACTTCTATGCCTAATCTGATAGCCTCAACGTTATACCAGGGGAACCTTGTTACACATTTTATGTTCCTGTCCAAAGTTAAACGTTCTGTGGTCTAAGATATTCCATATGGCTTCGAGATTTTGTGGAATAGCTATAGATAAGTCACCCTACTGGGCATTATTTCTTATGGGGATGTATTCGAAACCAATGACTCATCGCATCCCTATAGCTCATTTCTTTCTTGCCACAAAGCGAGCAATAACTAAGAACTGGAAAACTCCCGCTATCCCCTCAGTTAGTGAAATTGTTGCCAAAGTAAACTTCATATGTCTGTATGAGAAACTGTTGGCATATAAGGACCGTAACTATAATAGGTATGTATCGCAGTGGAAGGCTTGGGCGAAATTTATGCCCTGCTCACCGCCCATCTGATTCTTGGTATATCTCTAACCTTACTATGCCACCTGAGATATTCGGTTCATCTTTTAGTTACTCGTTTTCTTCTGTTTTGTTTATATATGTTTATAATTAGAGATTAGTGAAGTTTTCAAAAATACGATTGGGAAGCTTCGCCAAATTTTTATTTGTTACAAAGTGCATTAAATCAGGTCTATCCCAGCCTGCAGTTAAACTTTAGGGAGAAGCTATCCTGGTGTATATGACTGTGCAGTGCAGCGACATGCATAGCTAGTCATGTCTGGTACTGAAACAATTACTGTGCATCAGAATGACAGGCAGGTCACATATATGGTCGTGCATATCATTGTGCAGTCCACGAACATTCCTTGCTAACCCGTAGCTAAACAAAAAAAAAGCATACAGCATTCTTTAGTAAAGCAAAAAAATTTTTTTACATTTTTTTAAAGTAGTAGAGAAAAAAAAAGGTTCTTTTAATCCATGTTATGGCAGAGCAAACACATGCGTTTAAATCCCTTATGTTAAATGTGGAATTACTGCCTCACTTATTTGGTCTGTAATTGTCAGCCCAAAGCAGGTGCGGGTCAAATCCACAGAACAGGTGCAGATCTCTTCTTGATACCTAATTAGAGAGTAGGCTTGTCTTTCAAATTTGCCTCACAATAAGTGATGGAAATAACTGATCAAATAACAGAAGTGGGACCTCTGACTTACAGGTCAATTTTAGCATCAGGTCTAAATTATCGGCGTGGACCGAACTGTGCAGTGGCCCAAAATTAAAGGAGAGGCCGCATGACAGTGGGAGGGTGTCAGCAGTGAGGCTGTGTTCAAATTACAGTTTATTTTTCAATTTATCTGTCAGAAGAACAGCCCAAAAAAAAGTGGGCTGTTCTTCCGGCAGTATTTGGTCAGCATTTGATCAGTGTTGGTAAGGAAAAAAAATAGGAGTGGGTCCAAAACAGAGATGTGATGGAGATATTTGCATGTCTTCTGGGTTTTGTACCCACTCCTGCTTTTGACTTCCAAATTATGATCAAATCCTGATAAAAAATACTGACTGTGAAATAGAGGCCTCATGCTCAATTTGCTTGAGTTTTGGCCATTTGCCTCTGAAATTAGCTTTATTTAGAAGCAAAAGAAGTCCTGCATGCAGGACTTTAATGGCCTCTTTTACATGGTCAATATTTGGTCAGTTTTTTGTATCAGCATTTGATCAATATTGGTAAGGCTAAAACAGGAGTGGGTCCAAAACAGAGATAACATGTGATTGGAATATTTGCACACCTTCTGTGTTTTTGACCCACTCCTGCTTTTGGCTTCCAAATCATGTTCAAATCCTGATTCAAAATCCTGACCATATGAGAGGCCTTCTGGATGCTCAAATGACAGTGTTCTTTTTTTTCTGTTATTTTTCTGTTCTTCTGAACGATCAGAAGAACGGAAAAATAAATGGTGACGGTGATTTAAACGCGACGAAACAGGGACACTAGTGGCCCCGTAACAAACTGGTGAGTGGGGCCACAGCATGAAGAGTCACAATAGTGGCCCCTGAACAGATGGGGGGGGGGGGCAATAGCAGTGGCAGTAACAGCACAAGATGGTTGCAGATCACAGTAGGAGCAGATGGCAGTAAAAGCAGCAGGCGTGTGGCATCTGGCGGCTGACAGCATCAGAATAGTGGCAGCAGATTGTGGGCAGAAGTAACCGGCCATTTGTCACTATGTTCTGGTGTGGCAGCACACTACAGTCAGATCGATACTGCCAGAATGGTCTTCCCTGTTTTATCAGACATCAGTGTATGGAAATCCTGGTTAATCAAGGCTTGATTCATCTTTATAAATGTTAGTCTCTCAACATTTTGGGTTGAAAGGCGAGTTCTCTTTGATTAAAGTATTCCACCTGCCTCACTAAACACCTGCTCTGATGCCACACTACTGGTGGGGTACAAACGTTTGCCCTGGGCAAACTTGGCCAGTTGCGGCAACAAATCACGTTTGGCTGTCCCGTAATCAAGGGGATCTTGGAACTGCGTTGACAGGTTGCAGTCCAAGTATGCCACCACCTGCTGATTCAGGTTTTGCTCCATGTCCTGCTGCTGAGACTCAAGACTTAAGTTGCTGCTGATGGATGATCAGCTCCTGACCCCCACCGGGTGGCCCTGTCCGTCTGCATCATCAAAAAATCGGTCACGGATTTCCTCTGCTTATACAATTGGTCTAACATGTTGAGGGTGGAGTTCCAACGTCTGGAAACGTTGCATATGAGGCAATGTAGGGGGACAAAGTGGCTACTGTGCATGCACAGTTTCCTGGCGATTTTCAAAACATCTTGCAGTTGGGTGGAAGACTTCAAGAACCAGATGACAACCAGATTAAAGGGTATAGGGTGCATGGGTCAGTCCTCCCTGATGCAGTGCAGACAGAATGTTCTTCTTGTTATCGATGACAATGGTTCTTATCTCAAGTTGGCTAGGAGACAGCCAGGATTTGATTTCTTGGTTGATGATGCGGTCAGTTCCTCCCCAGTGAGTGGCGTCAGCAATGGCATGTGTAGGGTTGGTACAGCTTTTTTTTAGAGAAATAATGATGGCTTGGGACTCTCCACCTTGGGTGGGCATAAACCATCAGTTCTCTGAAATGTGCAGAGTCACATACATGGAACGGGAGGGACTGTAGTACCAGCAAATTGACCAGGTGCATATTCAGCTTCTGTGCCGTTGGATGAGTGCACACATACTGTTGTCTCTTTGCAATCCTTCAGTGATCGATTGCTGGCAAAACATGTGAAGAGTAGTAGTAGGAGGAGCATCGGGGGAATAGATGATGGGAAGGATCGACAACTTCCTTCTGCTAGAGTTGAAGAGCCCTGACTGCTGAAGAAGGCGTGCGGGCTGCTGGGAGATGCAGCAGTTGCTGCCTTAGGCTCTACCACTACATTAGTGCCACAGTATTTCCCAGCCACTTTATGGTGATTACACAGGAGCGTGGTGCCAACAATAGTAACCCTAATGCTGACAACGTTTAACCTTCTGCCCTCATATCCTGCATGCCGCCACACTAACATCCTCTAGCGACTTAATAAAAAATTCCCACACTGCCGAGTATAGCATCTTACCCCAACACTCCATGCTGACTGCCTGCTGCTGTCCTTATGAACCTATGCACCGCTAGTTGTTTCCTGACAGACCCCCCTCAGTGTTTGTACCACCACTCCGATTTATGACCTAAACCCAGAATCTGTTTGCTACTAGCCATCCTCAGGGTCTAACTCCAAGCCATCAGTTGTAGCAGTCCAAGGGTTCACTAGTCCGAGCGCAGCCTTTCTCTACTCTGTTTCAAACTGTTTGGCCTAGCAATGGCAGTGTAGATATGGTGTAATCATTCTCTTCTATGTGACAGATCCTTCATATCCACATGAAGAGATAGATCTGGCTCATATAAGTGAATGTTGATTCCATACTTGAGAGTTTAATCAATTGTATACCTGCTTGACGTAGACATTGCTACCACAAGCAGGTCTCAACTGAGCTGTGAAAGCAGCTATCATATCTGTGTTTTATTTATCAAATGTTGTACAAAAAAGGCTGTGGTTTGCCACTGTCTATTCCCTAACAAGCTTGGATTCATGATCTATTTACACCTAATATTTTCCCTAGTTGTAAATGAACACCCACTGTAATGTAGACTAGTGTTGAGCGTGAATATTCGAATTGCGAATTTTTATCGCGAATATCGCAACTTCGATAATTCGCGAATATTTAGAATATAATGATATATATTCGGTATTTCGAATATTCGCCATTTTTTCAATATCTGAAAGACGAAAACATGAATTGTCCCTGCTTCTTTCTTGTGGGTCAATGAGTCATTGGCCCACAGGCAACTTAAGCAGGAAGGAATCATGTTTTTATTTTCAATGGGAATCCATCAACCCAACTCTAACGTTAATTCTCAATGCGAGTATATGTTCGCATCGCGAATTAAACTTAGAGCTGGGTTCCTAATGGTTGTTGCTAGATTATAAAGATTGAGAATATAGCACTATATTCTCAATCTTCATCAATTATAGCAATGCAACCGTTAGGAGCTCAGCTCAAAGTTGAATTCGCTATGCGAGTATATGTTCGCATCGCGAATTAAACTTTGAGCTGAGCTCCTAATGGATTGTTGAACTTGCTACTTGCTGGAATATAACGAAGATTGTGAATATAGTGCTATATTCGTGAATTCGTTATAATCGTAATATTCTAGCAATCCAACCTTTAGGAACCCAGCTCTAAGTTGAATTCGCAATGCGAGTATTACAGGTTATATTAATCGCAATTAGTGATGTCGCTAATATAAAATTTTCCGTTCACGAACGGCGAATGTGAATTTCCGCAAATGTTCGCGAACATTGCAAACCTCCATAGACTTCAATAGACAGGCGAATTTTAAAACCCACAAGGTTGGCAAGCTACTGTGCCACCCGGTATCAGTGGTGGGCACTGGCAGTGGGCACACTACAGTCAGTGGAAGTCGGCCTGACACACACTAGCAGGCAAGCAACTGAAATTACACTAAAGTGTAAAAATTAAATGCCTTTTTTTGATGCAAAGTCCTGTGCCACACGGGATGACAGTGGTGGGCACTGGCAGTGGGCACACTACAGTAAGTGGAAGTCGGCCTGACACACACTAGCAGGCAAGCAACTGAAATTACACTAAAGTGTAAAAATTGAATGCCTTTTTTTAAAGCAAAGTCATGTGCCACACAGGATGACAGTGGTGGGCAATGGCAGTGGGCACACTACAGTCTGTAGGCCTGCAGCTCCTTACATACGGGCAGGCCAGGCAACTGTAATATATATATATGGAGAAAAAAAAAAGCAGACTAATGTTGCAGCCCTAAAAAGGGCTTTTTGGGGTGCTGTCAGGACGCTGTCCTTACAGCAGAGATCAGATGAGTCTTTCAGGACTAGAGTGGACACTGAATACAGTAGCCTAGCTATCGATTTCCCAATTAAATCAGCAGCAGCTACACTGTCCTTCCTCTCACTAAGACTGCAGCTTCTGAATGAATCTAAAATGGATGCTGTTCAGGAGATGGGAGGGTCTGGGAGGGAGGGTATGCTGCTGATTGGCTGGAATGTGTCTGCTGACTGTGAGGTACAGGGTCAAAGTTTTCTCAATGATGATGTATAGGGGGCGGACCGAACATCGCATGTGTTCGCCTGCTGCGGCGAACGCGAACAAGCTATGTTCGCCGGGAACTGTTCGCCGGCAGATAGTTCGGGCCATCTCTAATCGCAATGCGAATTCAACTTAGAGGTGAGTTCCTAATGATTGGCTTGCTTCTTATCTATCTTATGACCGAGTCGACCAAGACAACCCATTGAATGAACCTAATAGTATACTGCCCTTATGCGGTGCGATTCACGCGCATATGTAATTGCAGATTTGTCGCATGACACAAACTATCTTACATACAGAGGACAATTATAAATCAGTAATGAGAATTGTTACTGTGATGTATAATTTCCCTCTTTATGTAGGAAACTATTTTATATGATGCGAAAAATCGGCAATTACATATGCGCGTAAATCGCACCGCATAAGGGGAGTATGATATTGTGTTCATTCAATGGGTTATCTTGGTCTACTCGAATAGACGAATATTGCGAATATAGCACTATATTCGCTATTTTCTCTATCTTCGTCTATTCGACCCAGCAAGCCAACCTATTAGTATACTGCCCTTATGCAGTGCGATTCACGCGCATGTGTAATTGCCGATTTTTCGCATGACGCAAACTAATTTACATACAAAGGACAATTATAAATCAGTAATGAGAATTGTTACTGATGTATAATTTCTCTCTTTATGTAGGAAACTGTATTTTTATGTCATGCGAAAAAATCGGCAATTACATATGCGCGTGAATCGCACCGTATAAGGGCAGTATGATATTGTGTTCATTCAATGTGTTATCTTGGTCTACTTGAATAGACGAATATTGCGAATATAGCACTATATTCGCTGTTTTCTCTATCTTCGTCTATTCTACCAAGCAAGCCAACCCAATAGTATACTGCCCTTATGTAGTGCGATTCACGCGCATATGTAACTGCCGATTTTTCACATGACATAAAATACAGTAAAGAGGAAAATTATACATCAGTATTCAGTAATTACAATTATTTAGAATACAATATTTGCATTTTTGTAATCGCATAGGGGCATCAAGCTATTTTCATACAGGTTTAGCTTGGTAGAATTTCTGAATATGTAGAATATAGTGATATATTATTATTATTTATTTATTTTTTCTCCAGTGCATGAGGTGACTCATCATTATCATTTTCCCTCCCTTCTCCTAGCTTGAATAGCCAATGAGAAGGTTTTGTCACAACTTAGCAACATCCCTAGCAACCAATAGGAAACTAGACTACCCCTTCACTATATAAGTGACGACATCACCCAGCAGCCATTTTGTGGGGTTGGATTTGTTGGAGCTTGGAGCTGTGCTATTTTGTCTGCTGTGCGATTTATATTATCTGAATTTAATTTATAATATTCTAGTTAGTTAGTTTCAGGTAGTGATTAGGGAATAGTGTAGTTTTATAGCTGATAGGGTCGAAATAATTTGAGATAGTTTAGTAGTTTAGTAGAGTTAGCAGAAAAATATAGTTAGTGTTAGGGCCTAGTGTAGCAGATAGGGTTCAGTGCAGGGTTAAGTGTAGGGCATCGAGTTAGGTAGGTAGCTGTAATATATAATATATTTAGATAGATAGATAGTGCTTGATAGTTTAGGTTAGGTATTAGGGCTACAGTTAGGGAATAGTAAAGTTTAGATTTTTCAGGGCAGCGTGTAGTTTAGGTTAGTTAGTGTTATAGTATAGTGTAGGGTCTATCTGTCTGTTTTGTCTGTCAGTTAGTGTCCGTCCAGTTAGTGTACTAGTTTTATTTTTTTTCCATTATTTGTTAATTTTAAAAAGTCTTTTAGTCTCAGTTAGTGTCTGTGTCAGGTTAAAAAAAAAAAGAAAAAAAAAATAGGTTTGAAGTTTTATATGTTTTTGGTTTAGTCTAGTTCTGTCTGTCCTCCGTTAAAAGAAAACTTTATTTTGTCTGTGTGTCAATTAGTGTCTGTTTTAGGTTTAAAAACAATAAAAAATGCAAAAAAAGTTTATAGGTTTACGTGTTTAGTGTAGTTTTTTCTGTGCTACGTTAAAAAAAAACTGTCTTGTAGTCTCTGTGTGTCAGTTACTGTCTGTGTCAGGTTGAAAAAAAGAGTTTACATTTTAAGTGTTTGGCATTCAGTGTAGTTTTGTTAGTCGTCCGTTAAAAAAAACTGTTTTTTAGTCTCTGTGTGTCAGTTAGTGTCTGTCTTAGGTTAAAAAAAAAAAAAAAAAAAAAGTTTTATAGGTTTACGTGTTTAGTGTAGCTTTTCCTGCCTTACGTAAAAAAAAAAAAACATCTTTTAGTCTCTGTGTATCAGTTAGTGTCTGTGTCAGGTTAAAAAAAATAAAAAAGTTTTAAAGTTTTACGTGTTTTGTGTTTAGTGTAGTTTTGTCAGTCCTCCGTTAAAAAAAA
Organism: Bufotes viridis; assembly: GCA_033119425.1. NCBI lineage: Eukaryota > Metazoa > Chordata > Amphibia > Anura > Bufonidae > Bufotes > Bufotes viridis. Next base: position 117,221,964 of record CM065597.1, on the reverse strand, counting down.
AAAAATAGTTTTTTAGTCTCTGTGTCTGTTAGTTTAATCTTAGATTTAAAAAAAAAAAAATTGATAGCTTTACGTGTTTAGTGTCGTGTTTTACAGTTTTCGTCCTTTCATTTTTCACCCATCGTCCCCACCCCAATAAAGTTTTCCCCTAATCCCCAGCATGAGTGTACCGGGCCGTGCAGGCAGCCCTGGATGTGGTCGGGGTTACAGGGGAGTTGGTTCCCGCACTGGACCACTCCCAGCATGGGGCCGCTCCTCAAGCCACGGACAGGCAGGCGCAGGTGGCAGGGGAGTCCGCCTGATCCGTGACTTTTTCACAAGTGGCAGACGGCCCATAACTTCCCAGGATACAGAGGCTGTCTTTGCTCTTGTGGCCGATTCGAGTGCCACGGAGTCCTCTGCCCCAGCTGCCAGCAACTGCAGCACTCCGCCTTCTGTAGAACCAACCCCCAGCTCCCAAGAATTGTCCCCTCTCATGTTAAAACAGTTTGAGACTGAGAGGGACATCTTGGGGGAGGCAATGCAGGAGGCGGAAATACTGTTCAGCCCTGAGGATGGGCAGGACCTGTTGGAAGGGATGGGGGATGAGGAGGAGGAGGGGCCTATAAATCCTCCTGTGAAATCCCTTCCAACTTCTGCGGGTGGTGTTAGCCACACAACCCCTGCACCTATTCAGACCCAGGCACCAGCGAGGGGACAGTGGAGCCCAGTCAGGGGCTCCATGTCAGCTGTTCCCGTCAGTCCACCACAGGTTGGCCCTGGGTCTGACATGTCAGGGGGCCAAGAGGAGGGTGACCCGGAATGGGTGCCACCTCCTTTGTCAGGTAACGGCAGCACAGATGAAGGTAGGCACCCGAGGCAAATGGTGCGCCAGGTCACCAGGGAGCCTAGTGTCAGGGGCTCCACTGGTAATGGCAGCAGGAGTAGGCAGCAGCAGCCAGCTCCACCTGTGCGCACCGAGCCCGAACAGGCGCAAGCCAGCACCACCCCATCTGACAGGAGGTCGGTGCGGAAGTCGCCTGTTTGGGCTTACTTCACCCTGGAGAGGAGAGGGAGATCTATGGCTTAGCTGGGTACCACGGCCCTCAACCAGAACATCCGAGTCAACCACTGGCGGGAGTGGGAACAGATGCGGCGTGGTCAAAGCAGCAGCGCCGCCAGCAGTGTGCAGGAGAAAGCAGCTCCTGCAACTGTACTGCAGCCACCCCAACCCCTTCCACCAACTCATTCGCACTCCCCCACTCCCTCTAATAGATGTACTGGTACCGGCAGCCATACCTCTGCCTCCACTGCACCCTCCTTTGCCGTCCGGCGCCAGCCTTCTATTGCAGATGCATTTGAACGCACCTGGCCCACACCCCCGGGGACCGTCGCGTGCGTTCAATCAATGGGCTCCTGGCAAGGGTTATCGCCCAACATCTGCTGCCTTACAATCTGGTGGATAGCAATCCATTTAGGCAGATGTTGGAGCAGGCCCAACCCAGATGGCGTGTCCCCAGCCGCCATTACTTTGCCAGGACCAGCGCCCCTGCCCTACACCAGCACATTGTGCAGAATGTATCCCTGTCGCTGGATCATGCTGTCAGCGACAGGGTGCATCTCACAATGGATGCCTGGACCAGCAGGCATGGGCAGGGACGCTATATAAGCTTCACAGCCCATTGGGCGTCCCTCCGAGGCGCTGGGGAGGGATTGGCGGCATCTGATTTTGTGGTTACGCCCCGGGGTGTCCAGGGGAGAACTGCTGCTCTCCCGCAAGCTACTATCTCCACAGCTGCTGAGCCCCCCAGCAAGCGTCCCCTTTGCTACGCAAGTGTGGGGCACTTCTGCTGCCAGGCCATGCTCCAGCTTGTGAGCTTAGGGGACTGGAGACACACTGGACCTGATGTTCTGTCCTCACTACAGGCTCAGGTTCAGAAGTGGCTGACACCCCGAAGGCTCCAGGCAGGTATGGTTGTCTGTGACAACGGCAGCAACCTACTCGCCGCCCTTCATGCTGGCATCCGGACCCACGTGCCCTGCATGGCACATGTCCTCAACCTAGTGGTACAGAAGTTCCTTCGTACGTACCCAGGGTTGAGTGACATTGTGCTGAGGGTACGTAGGATTGCCAGCCACTTTAGATGCTCCCCAACTGCCGCCGTGTCCCTGTCCAAACTACAGAGGGACAACAGCCTGCCCCCCCACAGGCTGATTATGGACAGTGTGACGCGGTGGAACTCCACCCTCCACATGCTGGAGAGGTTGTGGGAGCAGCGATGGGCGGTGAGGGAATACCTGCTGGACCTAGGCACTTCAGGGCCATCACATCCACTCCCCTACATCACCAATGCGGAGTGGGGGCAGATACAGCAGGTCTGCCACGTGCTGGCCCCATTCGAGCAGGTGACAAAGATGGTCAGCGGGGAGCATGTTGGTCTGAATGACGTGCTCCCCCTAGTGTTCCTGCTGGACAGGACACTAGATCGCCTGCTTGAAGCTGGGGAGAGTGCTTTGGTGGAGAATGAAGAGTCAACCATGCTCCACCAGGACCAGTACCAGGACGAGGAGGAGGAGGATGAGGAATCAGTGCACGTCCAGGAGTCTGGGCCTGGTCAGGAGGGAGAGCGGGTTCTGGGGGCACCGTTAGTCCGGGGTGGGGCATCTCCGACCGGGAGTAGCAGCATCAGCAGCAGGAGGACCAAGAGGTCATGGTCCCGGGCAGTCGTAAAGAGTCACAGCGGGCTGTACTCTTCCCCATGGCTGCCCATATGCTGCGATGCCTCAGGAGGGACCCCCGGATCAAAAAATTTAAGGAGAGGGATGACATTTGGTTGGCCACCCTTTTAGACCCTCGCTGCAAGGGGAAACTGGAGCAGTTCATCCCAGCCAGCCGGAGGCAGGCCCGTCTTAAAAATTGCGGGCCTGTCTGATCCACCGGCTGGAAGAGGCAAACCCTCGGCCTCAAGCTCCAGTTCTCCCCGCCTATCTCACCCAGCAGGCGGCTGGCACCAGCAGCACCAGCCGAGCAGGTGACCTCTGGGTGAGATGAGGCTCTTCTACCAGTCTGCGCGACCCAGTACCAGCAGTAGCAGCAGCATCAGTCCGCATGGTGGCAGACTACATGGGGTCGGTAAGTGCTTCTGACAGCATGACCACCGACGATCCCATGGAGTACTGGGTAGTGTTGAGCGCGAATATTCGAATAGCGAATTTTTCTAGCGAATATTGGCACTTCGCTAATTCGCAAATATTTCGAATATAGCGCTATAAATTCGCTATTTCGAATATTCGTTTGTTTTTTTTTTAGTTATATTTTTTTCTTTCCCACTTCCCAAAAGTAGTTCTTACCTGTCCTGAGGATTCCTGGCTTCCTGGCTGCTCTAGTCAGTGCCCGTTGCCGCTTCTGCCGACTTCCGTGCTCATGGAGCGTCCCCATCACCATGGGAACGTCTCCATATACTAAAATGTACTGTCTGATTTGAGGAATTACGTTGAAATCGCAATGCGATTAATTCAAGTTATATTAATCGCATTGCGATTACAACTTAGCACTGCTATCTTACATAGGCTAGAATTAACGAATATGGAATATAGCACTAGCAGTGCTAAGTTGAAATCGCAATGCGATTACTTCAAGTTAAATTAATCGCATTGCGATTTCAACTTAGCACTGCTGCTATATTCCATATTCGTTAACTTCGTTAATTCTAGTAAGCTGACCCATTATAAACCCAGCTCTAAGTTGAAATCGCAATGCGATTAATATAACTTGAATTAATCGCATTGCGATTTCAACTTAGACCTGGTTTACTATGGTTGGCTTGGTAGTATTAGCGAATATGACGAATGCATTCGTCATATTCCTCAAAACGAAGATAACGAAGTATTCTACATCTTCGTTTTAGCAACCTATTCGTCAACTTCGCTAATTCTAGCACTCAAATAGGAAGGTTGACTATAGAGACAGCTGTGTTAAATTCGCTATGCGTTTTTTTTTTTTTTTTTAATAGAATAATTATATTACTTGATAATTATTATAATTATTCTATTTATTAAAAAAAAATTATATAATCGCATAGCGAATTAAACACAGTTGTCTTTATAGTCAACCTTCCTATATGATTGCTAGAATTAGCGAAGTTGACGAATAGGTTGCTAAAACGAAGATGTAGAATACTTCGTTATCTTCGTTTTGAGGAATATGAGGAATACATTCGTCATATTCATCATCTTCGCTATAATTCTAGATATGAAACCAATAGGAAAGTAGCCTAAGCTAAAATCGCAATACGCGATTATTTAAATCGCATATTAATCGCGATAACTAGAATAATGACGAATATTCGATTTCGACGAATATGAAATGAATATTCTTTCGAATATTCGCGAATTTCGTCGAAATCGAATATGGCACCTGTCGCTCATCACTAGTACTGGGTTGCCAGGCTGGACACCTGCGGTGAGCTTGCTCAGTATGCGCTGGAGTTACTATCTTGCCCCCCCCCCCTCCAGCATACTGTCTGAGCGGGCATTCAGCGCTGCAGGTGGGGTGGTCACGGACAAGTGGACCCTTCTGTCCACAGACTCCGTGGACAGACTCACATTCATTAAGATAAATGAGTCCTGGATCAGCAGTGACTTCATGGCCCCCGCTGTCGGTTCAGGGCGCTGAAGGGTCCCTTGTCCATCCCACTCCTTTGCTCTCCCTCCCAAACTCCGTTGTTTTTTAATTGTTCCCTCTGTTTTTAACTTTTTATGAATTCATTTTATTATTTATTTATTGATATTTATTTGATCAAAATTTATTGTCAAGTTTGTATCATGTATATATTAATTTCATTTTTTAATTATGAATTTGTTTTGAACATGTTGAGTTACATTTGGGCCTTTAAACATAATGTCTGCTGCTGCCTGTGCTGCTGAATTTGGCCAAGCTACATGTGGCCATGATAATACACCACTTCTTAAAACCTGGTTGGTAACTGAGAACATGACCTAGCAGCCAATCTTTTACAGCTTTACAGTTTAAACACTCCCCTACAAAATTCTCCCCGCTGCCTGTGATACAATTACCTTACACAATGGGTTGATGTTATTATCACAGGCAGGAGAATACATAGTTTTAAACAATGTCTTCTGTCCTGGAGACAACAGAGGAGTCATTCAATTTTCTCTCAGGACAAAGGGAAATCGCCAATACACACGTGGGGGCAATAGGACAGACATCACTATTCAAATATACAATGTCCCAACCGTTACAGTAAATATAGACATTTAACATATCCCCAGATGGCTTGGATCTGAGCGCTCAATATATCCAAACAGCGCTCAGATGCCACAAGCACAGTCAAATCACCATGGGGTTTAATTTTAGCATGGGCTGATGAGAGGGCCCAAAATCCTGGGCCAAGAGGCTGGCAACAAGGCTTCTCCAGCACCCAGTGGCCAGGTTGGTTTCGCCACACTGCCGTTGATGCTGCTGCATGTCATGAAAATTTTGAGTTACATTTGAGCCTTTTAACACAATGTCTGCTGCTGCCTGTGCTGCCGAATTGGGCCAAGCTACATGTTGCCCTGATAGTACACCACTTCTTAAATAATGCCGTTGATGCTGCTGCATGTCATGAAGATGTTGAGTTACATTTGATCGCTCGCGGAACAATCATAGAGTCCAGACCAACTTTTTTAAAGTAAAATTTCGACTTTTTTAAAGTAAAATTTCGATTGGGTTATTTTATTTTTTATTATAAACTGAAAGTGTACTGACCTGCAAGTGCCTGCCGTTATTCTGCCTAGTTACAAATAGAAACTTATGAGTCAGCATCCTAGTACTGTGTTAACTCTAGATGCTGTATGTCCTGATCGTGGGTAGACAACCATCATAGACCCGATTTTAGCTTTTGCACTTTAACCACTTCAGCCCCCCTAGCTTAAACACCCTTAATGACCAGGCCACTTTTTACAATTCTGCACTACGCTACTTTCACCGTTTATTGCTCCGTCATACAATTTACCACCCAAATAAATTTTACCTCCTTTTCTTCTCACTAATAGAGCTTTCATTTGGTGGTATTTCATTGCTGCTGACATTTAAACTTTTTTTGATATTTTACTTTTTTTGACGAAATTTTTGCAAAAAAATGACATTTTTCACTTTCTGTTGTAATTTTTTTTTTAACTACATTTCTATATAAATTTATTATTCTACATGTCTTTGATAAAAAAAAATCCAATAAGTGTATATTTATTGGTTTGGGTAAAAGTTATAGGGTTTACAAACTATATTGCAAAAAAGTGAATTTCCGCATTTTGAAGCAGCTCTGACTTTCTGAGCACCTGTCATGTTTCTTTAGGTGCTAGAATGCCAGGATAGTATAAATACCCCCCAAATGACACCATTTTAGGAAGAAGACACCCCAAAGTATACGCGGAGGGGCATGATGAGTTCATGGATCATTTCATTTTTTTTCACAAGTTAGCGGAAAATGACACTTTCTGAGGAAAAAAAATAATAATAAAGTTTCCATTTCTGCTAACTTCTGGCAAAAAAAAATAAAAATCTCCCACGGACTCACTATGCCCCTCAGTGTATACCTTGGGGTGTCTACTTTCCGAAATGTGGTCATTTGTGGGGTGCGTTTACTGTTCTGACATTTTGGGCGGGGCTAAATTGTGAGCAACCTTGTAAAACCTAAAGGTACTCGTTGGAATTTGGGCCCCTTTGCGCACCCAGGCTGCAAAAAAGTGTCACTCATGTGGTATCGCCGTACTCAGGAGAAGTAGGGCAATGTGTTTTGGGGTGTATTTTCACATATACCCATGTTCGGTGAGAGAAATATCTCTGTAAACTGACAACTTTGAATAAAAAAAATTAAAAAGTTGTCATTTACAGAGATATTTCTCACACCGTTACCATTGACTACTACTATCGTGATCCATTTGAGTTATGTGTAGGCCTCATACTACCCAATTTCCATATACCTGCGGATGCTGTATGTCAGGATACTGATGAGTTTGGGAACGGACTCTAGGGGCCTTTACTTAAAAAAAATGTTTAACAATTATACTGAAAACTTCAAATTTTTTTAATTTAAAAAAATAAAACTAAACAATATAATTACAAATAAATAAATAAAAAATATAATTGAACAAATCTTAATAGGGCAATGCCCTCATTTGTTTAACAATTTTCTTTAGATGGCCAACGGCCTTGGCTTGCCTCTCCTCCATTTCTCTCATGCCATTTGAAAACTGGAGCTTGATCTCCCGCAGCTTCCGGAGATGCTGCTCCCGGAAGTTCTTCACTGCAGTCTGGTGCTCCCTCTCCATGTCCAGAATTCTTTGTTGCATGTCTTTTAATACTGTAAAAAAACAAAACAAAACAAAAAATAAATAAATAAATAAAATAGGCGGTGTCGTTTCAGAAGAAACCACAGGATGTTGGTTTGAAATCTGATTGGCTGTTGGTGGCTCCACCCACTTTTTTGAATTTTAATCCCAGTCCTCCAGTGACCAACTTTGCAAAGTTTGAAGACTGTGCCAATAAAAGTCTAAGAGCAGCGGCAGTTTGAATTTTTCCCATTTAAACAAATGCCTGAAATTTGATTGGGCATTGTAGACTCCGCCCACTTTTTTATAAATTTTAATCCCAATCACCTAGTAACCCACAGTTTGGCGACCCTGGCTTAAATACCGTGAGAATGACAGCTTTTTAAAGTTTTCACACTGAAGTGAACAGTGAAAATTTGATTGGTTGTTTGTGGCTCTGCCCACTTTTCAATGTCACCCAGATTTGACACAAATTTTCAGGGTGACCCCATGACCAAGTTTGGTGACTAACTTGAAAGCTGAAGGAGTGACAAAACGTAATAGTTTTCCTATGAAAGTCGATGGGACAAAATGGAGTCTCCGGGGGGCCGCTCCAGGGGGCCGGAAGGTGGGATCGGTTAACAAAGCACAAGCAATGTTTGGTAATTGTACTCCTAAAACTGTGGGAGGAGTAGCGTATAGAAAATTGCTAAATTTTCATTGGCCAATGGAATCTCCGTCCACTTAGGGGTGCCCCCCCCCCCAAAATATACCCGTTTATTCGAGTTAACACCAACAATATCTGGTCCGAGTTTGGGGAATAATTATGGCTGCTCGGTATGTCTCAATGGCAATGTATACCTCGGTGAATCAGTACGCCTATAACTATAGGCGTATAGGTTTCAGGGAGGTTTTCTTTGGAAATTATTTTGGGCCTGGGTTTTAATAGTCAGAGACATTGGGTGGGACAGGTCACACCCATACTACATCTTGGGGTTTACATAACATTGTGGTTAAAAAGGCTGTTAAAATACAGTGTGGATAGGCGATCGGAACGCAGAACAATCATAGAGGGGAACCAGACCTCTGGACGCCCCAGTGGCGGATCCAGAGCCTGGTCTTTGGAGGGGCACTTCCCCCAGGAATAGGAGATCATGGGGCCCCTGTGTCCCCGTCCACCTTCAAGCCACACCCACACAGCCCCACCCATATATCGCGCCCATACCTCTTACATCCAAGGACGTCTCCCACACGGCCCTCCACTATGTAGTTCGCCCGCCACACTGCGCCCCACTGAGTAATTTGCCCCCCCAAGTTAATTTTGCCCCCCACAAGTTAATTTTGCCCCAAGACAGCCCTGCATTATGTAATTTGCCCCACACAGTCATCCATTATGTAGTTTGCCCGCCACACTGACACCCTACTGACTAATTTCCCCCCCCCCCTCACAAGTTAATTTTGCCCCAGACAGCCCTGCATTATGCAAGTTGCCCCCACTAAGTAATTTGCCTCCACACTAAATAATTTTGCCCCCACATGCCCCTCCATTATGTAGTTTGCCCGCCACACTGACCCCCACTGAGTAATTTGCCCCTCTCCCACAAGTTAATTTCACCCCCAGACAGCCCTGCATTATGTAATTTGCCCCCACACTAAGTAATTTTGCCCCCACACTAAGTAGTTTTGCCCCCACATGGCCCTCCATGTAGTTTGCCCGCCACACTGACCTCCCACTAAGTAATTTGCCCCCACACAAGTTAATTTTGCCCCCAGACAGCCCTCCATTATTGACCCCCCACCCCCTGTACTTGTGTCGCTGATTCCGGCCAGCTCGCTCCCCAGCACCAGCTGGAGGTACCCTTTCCTTAAATCCAGTCTCTGTGCATGGGCGTCCGCAGAAAATTTTCCAGGGGGGGGGGGGCATAATTTTATTGACATCCATGCTCTGCTTGTTTCTGAGAATGTAATGAAGGAGAGGGGCGACGTGATGGAAAAGCTTAAATGTATATTAGAAGTGCCATAACAGGAACATATTGAAAATATTTATTTTTTGTTAACAACAGAAAACTGGTCAATTAAACAAAGGCTTTGGACCCAGGGGCTGGGCCAAGAGTAGATAGATAGGGTGTGAATTAATATAAATTAAATTTAAATTTCATAACATTAAAAGGTTTAGTTTATTTCAAGATAGAAAAGCATAAAAAGACGCACCTAGGTTTTTGAGGAGAAAAATAAGAAAAAAATTATTTTTAACCATAAGGTGAGCATTTGGTGTGATTTGAACTAATGGTGGCCTGTGGATGGCACTGTTTTTTTGGGGGGGATCTGTGGATGGCACTGTTTTGGGGGGATCTGTGGATGGCACTGTTTTGGGGGGATCTGTGGATGGCACTGTTTTTGGGGGGGGATCTGTGGAGGGCACTGTTTTGGGGGGGGGATCTGTGGATGGCACTGTTTTTGGGGGGGGGATCTGTACATGGCACTGTTTTGGGGGGGGATCTGTGGATGGCACTGTTTTGGGGGGGGGATCTGTGGATGGCACATATATGGCATCTTATGCTATATATATGTCATCCACAGATCCCCCCTAAGTGCCATCCACACTGATCCCCCATAAGTGACCCCTAACACTCAGAATTTATAGTGGCATAATAAAGCAAAGACCTTTTTTTCTTCAGAATCGCGCCACACTCCGGAGCCCAGTGCTGCCTCCTAGTTAATTTATTACATAATATAGATTACAGCGCTTCTCTTCAATTATGTCAGCGCCAGTGAGGTGAGTAAATTAGCTAGTTTGCACGTCAGACAGACACACACGCAGGGACAGACAGACCACACACACAGGGACAGACAGACACACACAGGGACAGACAGACACAGACACACACAGGGACAGACAGACAGAGACACACACAGGAACAGAGACACACACAGGAACAGACAGAGACACACAGGAACAGACAGACACACACAGGAACAGACAGACACAGACACACACAGGGACAGACAGACACAGACACACACAGGGACAGACAGACACAGACACACACAGGGACAGGGACAGACACACATACACCATGGCCCTCAGAATACACCTGGATCTGTGCTATAAACCCCCTAAATTGCACCAGATTCCACTCCACTTAAACCCCACTCCTCCTGAGTGCTCCACCTGCCTCCTCATACATGAGCTGCCCCTTACCTGCTTTCCATGAAGCTCTGTGGACTCCAGGACTGCAGCACATCCTCCATCACTGAGCAGCCTGCAGGCACACAGCCCCTCCTCCCTCCACAAGCTGCTGCTGCTGTTGGGGTTTGTCCATGTGACTATGAAGGAGCATGTGACCAGTGATGTCACAGACCTCCTTCTAGCAACTACATTCTACCTATGGATCTGCCGAGACTCCAGCTATCTTGTTCTCAGAACAAGATAGCTGGGGCCCGGGGCCCCGGGAGATAAGGGACGGGCTGCAGAAGGAAGAGGGGAAGGAGCACTGGGCCCCAGAGCCGGCTGCCACAATAAAAAAAAAAAAAAAAAAAGTTTCAGGACTGGCTGGGCCCCCCCAGGGTCTGGGCCCCTTACTGGAGTATGGGCTGTACCCCCCTGATAGCGGCCCTGACAGTGAGTGAGTGAAAACAGCCACAGCACATACTTACACTCCTTGTGAGGGGTGGTGATCAGCTCCTCTTCCTCCTCCTCCTCCTCCGCGTCCCCGTCAGCATCAACTTGAGGGGGTGAGGCGGGTTGGGGTGAAGGTCCACCCTCCACTGACTTCTCTGGGGGGCTAGGGGCATGCAGTTGCCCTGAGGGTCCGGCCTCCTCCTCTGACGCCCAGACCTCCCACACCTGCTGTCTGGGAGGCCTGCGTCTGACAGCAGGCAAAGGGACACCTATAATAACAAATTTTACTACTTTTAGAAAAAAAAACTAAAAGCAAAAATGTACATATGCTTTATATTACTTTTGTATCTTTATTCCAACACTCAGTAATCATTATACCTGGACATTTTTCGTTCCAGATCTCGCGGATTCTTTCCACGTGCCTTCTCTTCATGTCTGACCATTTTTTTAAAATGGCCAGACACCTGTGTTTCCCGTCATAGTCCTGCCACAACTCATAGCCGATCCTGCGCACAATTTTATTTTTTTCGGCATGGGAGCGGGTCTGATCATATCCTTGCTCCAATGCGCTGCAGTATAAAAAAAAAGCACATAATCAGATTTTATAATGGTAACTTTAAATTTCATATTTCACTTTCAAACACTAATAGTTTTTAGTTTGGTGGTTGAGGTGATGAATAAATGTTGGTGAATATGGCTAAGGCAGCGCACGGCGAGAGGTTCCCCGGGCTTAAACTACGACATGCAGAGCTTTCAGTTAAACTGTCTCTCGCCATGTGCTGCCTTGCTGCTGCCGTACTGCCGCCCCCGCCACAATTATAGTCAACAGGAACGAAGCGTCATTCTAGGGGCTGTGGGGAGTTGCTCTGGTAGACAGCGGTGTGGGTGCAGTACAGAGGCAAAAGGAGTCCAGGTAGTGCAGCAAACAATTGTTTTATTTCACACTTGCACAAACAAAACTCAAAACAGTCACTTAGTGTTACTTCACACACACAGCAAAAACTTGAGGCAAAACAAAAGTCCAAGACGGGATCAAATCACCTGTGTGGTTTAGGTGCGTGTTCGCACCTGGCTGTCAGCCCAGCCGCAGGAAAGTCCAACCTCAGGCTTCCAGGCAGACTGCATGCCTCTTTGCAAGCTCTTGCTTCCAGCCCTGAGAGCTCCACAGAACACCAGCAGTTTCCAGGTTAATCACCTCCCCACCTGCTGAGCTGGCTGCCTTTTTAAGGCCCGGAAAAAGTCCGGCCTGGACCGTGGGGAATAGGCACCCGCCCAACTCTTTGCCTACTCCCAGTAAGAGCCGGCCCGGATTGGCTTTGCAGCCACACTAAGTATAAAGGTGTTAACATAAACATAAAATTCGGCTCTTACCTCACCGAGGCCAGGAACCTCGGTGACACGTATCTGCCATCCATGACGGCACCCTGCACATTACCACATACCCCCCCCCATGTTCAACCCTGAGGGGGTGGACACACGACAAACAGTGTACCCGGGAGAGGGCATCCGCATTCCTCAGTAAACGGCCTGCTCTGTGCTCCACCGTAAATTTGTAATTCTGTAGAGACAGAAACCACCTGGTGACCCGGGCATTCCTCTCTTTGGCCTGGCTCATCCACTTGAGAGGGGAGTGGTCGGTCACCAGGCGGAAGCTTCTGCCCAACAGATAATAACGGAGGGCCTCGAGTGCCCACTTGATGGCCAGGCACTCTCTCTCCACTATGCTGTACCTGGTCTCGGCTGGGGTGAGTTTACGGCTGAGGAAGACAATGGGATGCTCCTCCCCGTTGACTTCCTGAGACAGTACAGCACCAAGGCCAACCTCAGAGGAGTCGGCCTGGACTATGAACTCCTTCTTGAAATCGGGTGTCACCAAAACCGGGGACCCACACAGGGCCGATTTCAATGCGGAGAAAGCCTTTTCTGCCTGCTCATTCCAACGGACCGTCACTGACTTACGCCCCTTTAACAACTCTGTCAATGGCGAAGCTATAGTGGCAAAGTGGGGCACAAACCTCATGTAATACCCTACAATTCCCAGGAACGACTTTACCTGCCTGGTGGTGAACGGTCGGGCCAATTACGTATTGCCTCTATCTTATTTACCTGAGGCTTGATGACTCCCCGCCCAATGACATACCCCAGATATTTGGTCTCTTCTAACCCAATCGCACACTTTTTTGGATTAGCGGTTAGTCCAGCTTTCCTAAGGGCATCCACTACCGCCTGCACCTTGGGCAAATGGCTTTCCCAGTCGGTGCTGTGGATGACTACATCATCTAGGTAGGCCGAGGCGTACCGACGATGAGGTCGCAGCACAATGTCCATTAACCTTTGGAAGGTGGCGGGGGCGCCATGCAGGCCAAAGGGTAACACCTTATAATGATACAGGCCCTGCGGGGTAACAAAAGCAGTTTTTTCCTTGGCCGACTATGTTAAGGGTACCTGCCAGTACCCTTTAGTGAGGTCTAGCACAGAAAAATAACGGGCTTGCCCTAAATTCTCAACAAGCTCGTCTACCCGGGGCATGGGATACGCATCAAACTTGGACACTTCATTTAACTTGCGAAAATCGTTGCAGAACCGCAATGTCCCATCTGGCTTGGGTATTAGGACTATCGGACTGGCCCACTTACTTTTCGACTCCTCAATGACATCGAGCTTCAACATTAATTGCACTTCCTCCGCGATGGCCCGTCGCCGAGCCTCGGGTACCCGGTATGGTTTTAACCGGATCTTGGCCTGCGGCTCAGTGACGATATCATGTTGGATGAGAGACGTGCGGCCAGGGAGGTCCGAGAACACATTCGTGTTCCGACTGATGAACTCCCTGACTTCCTGAACTTGTTTGGAAGACAGGCTGTCTGCAATTTTTACCGTGGTTACTGCTTCACAGGCCTCGAACTGTGGGGCTGGACCCTTTTCCCCTAGAAGCCCTGGCCGGGGGCTGTTGTCGTCGGCCGTGTCCCTATCTTTCCACGGCTTTAGTAAATTCACGTGGTACACCTGCTCCGGCTTGCGCCGCCCTGGCTGGTGTACTTTGTAATTTACTTCCCCTACCTTCTCGATCACCTCATAGGGGCCCTGCCACCTAGCTAGGGACTTGCTGTCAAGGGTGGGTACCAGAACCAAAACCTGATCTCCCGGATTGAAGTCCCGTACCCGAGCCTGACGATTATACACCCTACTCTGGGCTTGTTGCGCTGCCACCATATGCTCCCGGACCAGCGGCAACACCCTTTCCATCCGTTCCTGCATCTGGGTGACATAGTCAATGACACTTTTGTGGGGGACAGGCTGTTGTTCTCACGCTTCCTTGGCGATATCCAACAGGCCTCGAGGGTGTCTGCCATAAAGCAGTTCGAAGGGCGAGAACCCAGTAGAGGCCTGGGACACCTCTCGCACTGCGAACATGAGATAGGGCAGAAGCAGATCCCAGTCCTTCCCATCTCTAGACACCACCCTTTTTAACATATTTTTTAAAGTTTGGTTAAACCTTTCGACAAGACCGTCTGTTTGTGGATGGTAAACGGACGTCCGTAACTGCTTTATACGCAACAATTTACACAGTTCCCTCATAACTTTGGACATAAAAGGGGTCCCTTGGTCTGTCAGAACCTCTTTTGGCAGGCCCACACGGGAAAACATTTCCATTAACTCTTTGGCAATGAGCTTAGCTGAGGTATGTCGCAGAGGCACCGCCTCCGGATACCGAGTGGCATAGTCGAGAACTACCAGAATGTGTTGGTGGCCCCTGGCAGACTTTGGTACAGGCCCAATTAGATCCATAGCGATTCGCTCAAATGGGACCTCAATAATTGGAAGAGGTACAAGGGGACTACGGAAATGTGGCTGGGGGCTATTTACCTGACAGGTTGGACAGGACTTACAATATTCTTCTACCTCCTTAAACCCACCAGGCCAATAGAAGCGCTGCAGAATGCGGTCCTGCGTTTTTTGCCACCCCAAGTGTTCCCCAAGAACATGTTGGTGGGCAAGCTCCATGACGAGCTTGCGATACGCTGTGGGCACCACCAACTGTTCAACAGGCTCATCCCAGATTTGGTTCACCCGATATAACATTTCTTGGTGAACAACAAAGCGGGGAAATACTAACTCAGCCCCTGGTTTCTGGGGTTTACCATCAATTACCACCACATTCTCCCAGGCCCTGGTTAGGGTTTGGTCCCGGTGTTGGGCGGTCCCAAAATTGTCTCTGGAGACGTGGAGGTCTGCCAACTCAGGTCCTGGTGGCAATTCCTCCGTGTCTCCCACCATTACACTCAGTGGGGGGTGTCTCCCCCTCTATCACAGAAGTGGTGGTCACCCCTACCGCTGGCCCTTCGGACTCGGGCTCCCAGGGCTCTGGCCTCCCACTGGAATCAGGCCACTCTGCTAGGGTTACCCCTGTCTCATGGTTATTAGTCACTTTCATCTCAGGCCATAGTGACGGAAAACCAGGGAAGTCTCTCCCAATTATCAGTTCATAAGGTAACTTTGTGGAGACCGCCACTTCACAAGTCCACGTGCCGGCCACTGTGGACAGAGACATTATGGCAGTGGGATAGTCCTTTAAGTCTCCATGTATGCACACCACACCAACTTTCCGGCCCGTATACTGGGCGGGCTGTACCAGGGCAGCACTTACCAGGGTTACTAGGCTCCCTGAGTCCAGCAGCGCCACTGCCAGGTTATCACCCACTTGCACCTGGCACAGATGACGATTGTCTATTGTCTCGGGGGTGCCGGCTGCACACAGTCTCCTGGCATACATTGAAGCCCGGTCTCCATGGGTTCTTCCCGGTGTGGACAGTCGGCCCTTACGTGGCCAGGCTCCTGACACCGCCAGCAGACTATCGGAGCCGGGTCTACAGGAGGTACACCCCGAGCAGGTTTCTCGGGTATCAGTCGTCGGGACTGGATGGGAGACCTCCGGGGTTTGACCGGCCCCCTCCCAACAACACCCCCTTGCAAGTTTTTGGTGGCCTCATAGCGCTCCACCAGATCGACCATTTCCAGGGCATTAGCGGCTGTTACCTGGCCGATCCAGTGCTGAAGGGGTAAGGCCCTCCAGAACATGTCAGCCAGCAGAAGGTCCAGCCTAGCAGTTGGACTTAGGACATCAGGCTGCAGCCATTTTTGCAACCTGTGCAGCAACTCATAGTACTGCAGCCTGGCGGGTTCAGCCGCTTTAAAGTCCCACTGGTGGACCCGCTGAGCCCGGACCAACACGTTTACTCCCAGTCTGGCCAGGATCTCCCCCTTCACCGTTGGGTAATCAGTAGCCTGGTCATCCGCTAAATCAAAGAAAACCTGCTGTGGTCCGGATGCCAGGAACGGAGCGACCACCTCAGCCCACTGGTCACGGGGTAACTTCTCCCTCACGGCCACCTTTTCAAAGACCGCCAGATATGTCTCAACGTCGTCCGAGGGGGTCATCTTTGGGATCGCCGCACGGACCGCTTTCCGGGCATCATGGTCGTGGTGGGACACTCCTGCAGCTTGTAAAGCCATCACGTGCTGTAACAGTAGCTGGTTGGTCTCCCGCTGCTGCATGTTAGCCTCCATGAGAGCTTTCACAGAAGCCTCCATGTTGCCAGAAATTCCTTCTTGTAACTTTGCCGGTTTAATATATGCCATGCACTCGTGCTCAGCAAAACAAAAAAAAATTGGCGTTCACGCCAGCCTCACTGCGCATGCCTGCATCCAACACCAAATGTGGGGAGTTGCTCTGGTAGACAGTGGTGCGGGTGCAGTACAGAGGCAAAGGGAGTCCAGGTAGTGCAGCAAACAGTGTTTTATTTCACACTTGCACAAACAAAACTCAAAACAGTCACTTAGTGTTACTTCACACACACAGCAAAAACTTGAGGCAAAACAAAAGTCCAAGACGGGATCAAATCACCTGTGTGGTTTAGGTGCGTGTTCGCACCTGGCTGTCGGCCCAGCCACAGGAAAGTCCAACCTCAGGCTTCCAGGCAGACTGCCCGCCTCTTTGCAAGCTCTTGCTTCCAACCCTGAGAGCTCCACAGAATACCAGCAGTTTCCAGGTTAATCACCTCCCCACCTGCTGAGGTGGCTGCCTTTTAAAGGCCCGGAAAAAGTCCGGCCTGGACCGTGGGGAATAGGCACCCGCCCAACTCTTTGCCTACTCCCAGTAAGAGCCGGACCGGATTGGCTTTGCAGCCACACTAAGTATAAAGGTGTCAACAGCTACTGCTGTTAACACATAAAATTCCGCTCTTACCTCACCGAGGCCAGGGACCTCGGTGACACTTATCTGCCATCCATGATGGCACCCTGCACCTTACCACAGGGCGTAGGTAAACTAGCGGCAGTACGGATCCGACAGGCTGTTCATCTTCCTGGATTAGTCAGACGTACTCCCCTGCCGCTAATGTTAAAGTCACCTAATCTTATTTTCATTTAAATTTGGTATTGTGTTGAAATTGTAAGTGTGTGTAGTATGAGATATTGGATATTGGCCATCTGAGGAGAGATGTACCTGTCTAGTGAAGTGACGGTACAGTATGGGGTGTAAGGCTGGTTCGCCTCCCCGTGGTGCACCCTGGGTAATGCTAAATGAACCAGCAAATACTGAAAGTCAAACATTACTTCTCCTGGCCAACGGGACACTTATTAGAATCTATATACTAGGCATCCTCAAACTGTGCGGCCCTCCAGCAAACTGCAGCCCCCCAGCAAACTGCGGCCCTCCAACTGTTTCTAAACTAAAAATCACATCATTCCATCACAGCCTACAGCTATCATCCTATAGAGGGGAATCATGGGAGTTGTAGTTTTACAACAGCTTGCCTGCTATAGACTGTGTATATGTGTGTGTGTTGGGGGTGGGGGGTGGTCAGAGGTGGTGTGGGTTTGAGGGGGGGTCTGGTGGTATGTAGTGGTGGGTATATTGTGTGAGGCAGAAGATTAGAGATGTGCAATGTGAATCATATATAGATTTGTCTGCTATTCGTTTTTTTTGAACCATTAGAAAACGTGGTGTGGTGTTCAACAGGCGGGATATTCTCGAACCCACATGCGGTTGTGCATATATATATAGGGGAGCATATCCTGCACTTGTAGTCCGTTGCTGATGGCAATCAACAGCAAAAAATGCATACAATGGAAGATGCCAGCAGCTAACTACAAGTACCACAATAACCATCCTACATAAGGTAACAATTATGTGGATGTGGAGAACAATCAGAAACTTAATAGCAAAGACTGGCTGGCATCTCATTGTATGCATTTTTTTGCTGTTGATTGCCATCAGCAACGGATTTCCGGCATCAGGATCCCTTGGGCACCCGTAGACGGCAGGTCCCGATGCCATGCAAGGCATTGGGCAGCCTCTGCACGGCATCAGTCTGCCTTCTCACACATCGGGTCCCCGTCACAGCAGCACAGGGACCCGATGCGCTCGTTCATTAACTGCAAACCACTTCTATGTCGCGGTCAGCACAAGTTCCCCCGTTGTACATGCACAGCGTTTTGCGTTGTGAACTCCACAATGCCCGCCCCTTTAATAGTGGCCCCTGCCCCCCATGCATGTAGCAGTGTAGTTTTGTCGTCATACATCATATGAATGACTATTTAAGGACCTGAAAACTATTGAAACCTGTGATCACTTGTTATGGCAACCTGGGGACATGCCAGCTTCTATTGGCTGATAAGGGACATGTGGCCGTGTGGATGGCAGTTGGGGGCTAGTTTTGGCTAATGCAGGTAATTTTTTGGGGAATATCTAAGGAATAATATGTCATAGAGAGCTGAGCCCCAGTCTAAAACCTGCCCAGAAACCTGATGTACCCGTCTGCCAAATTTAGTGAAGATCAGTCCAGTCGTTTGGTCGCCCATAAATAACAGACAGACAGAAACTCATTTTTATATATATAAGAGATTAGTAGATATTAATGATTTGGGGCAATAAGTATTGTTTTTGAATGCCAAGAATATTTATTTCCACAAATCATTTATATGTAAGCACTGCAGTAAGCAAACTATGTGAAATGAGATTTTATATGTTTTGCGAAAATTTGAGAATGTTTTATCTCCATAAACATACATTTGAATGTTACAAGCGTGTCACATGTACTCATGGGCATAGCTATAGGGGGTGCAGAGGTAGCAGTCACTACCGGGCCCAGGAGCCTGAGGGGGCCCAAAGACCCTTGTGCCACATAAGACACACAAAGCACTGAGGGAAGGGGCCCAAGCTGAACTCTTGCACCAGGGCCCATGAGCCATTAGCTACGCTCCTGCATGTACTTATAGCTGTAATGTAATGTTCAATAACTTACTGTGATCAGGATGGTTTACCACCATCTTTGTTCGCATGGATCGCATGCACCACAACAAAACTTTTAACCGCTCCCAGGAAGAAGCCACACTGGATATTTTTTGGATGCTCACACTTTACACAGGAGATGTGGCGTAACTAATGTCACGTGCATAGCAGCCAAGAAACATGCGGGGAGGAGACTTGAGCATTGCTCTCGAGCACATGGGGTATTCGGCCCAAATAACACCATGTGCCAAGCATCGAGAAGCTTGAGGCGGTATTCGATCAAGCATGCTCGATCAACACTAGTGCGCAACCTAAATATCAGTGACATCAGCTAGCTGCTCTACCTGAGGCCTACATTACTAAGTGGCTGCTTTCATAAGTGGAGTTGAAGAAACCGGAGTTCTACTGCTGAGTGTCTTTTTGTTGGGACTGCAAGTGTCTGAGTGTGGTGTGAAGCTGCTTACCTAGAAAGTTAAGTACTTGCAGTTTAGTTCAGCCATTTAAAACCGCCATTTTTCTCTCTGTTGTGTAGTGTCATTTAAAGCAGTTTTTTTTTCTCTGCTTGGTGAGGGGGAGTGGCTTGGCCTAACAGGTGCTATAAATTAGACCACTCAACTCTTCCAGAGCCAGCATTATTAAGTGGCTGCTTTCATAAGGGGAGTTAAAGAAATCGGAGTTTAGGAAAAGGAGCAAGAAACAGAGATTCATTAGATCATCCTTGTATACAGTTGGTTTGATTCTAGCTAGTCTTCCTACTGCTGTAAGGGACCACAGTAAGTAAGAATCTTGATATCACTGCTCTATATTGTATTTATTTATTTTTTTCCCTCTCTTTTCCTGTGTAATCCCCATTTAGTATGACTTCCATTATTGACAGTGCCGTCCAGTGCACATCTTGTATGATGTATGCAGTCATGGAACAGCCGTTCGAGGGTGTATATGTTTGTTCAAAATGTGAGCAAATTACCCGTTTGGAATCGCACATCGAGTCTCTAAACAGACGAGTTGCAACACTGAAAGCCACTGACAATTTGGAAAAGAGTTTGCTGCTCACTGAGCAAGCACTCTATGGGGTAGATGTGGGGGAGGGTGGTAGCGAGGAGGCTGAGGAGAGTGAGGTAGTTAGCTGGGTAACAGTAAGTAGGCGGGGTAGAGGGAAGAGTGCCAGGGAGGCTAGCCCTGATCTGACACACCCCAACAAGTTTGCACGGTTGGCAGATGAGGGGGATGACAGTTCAGGGACGGCACCGCTGCAGCCAGACACTTCCTCTGCCAGTCAGGGGAATGTCAGCTCCAGTAAGCAGGGGACCAGGAGAGCAGGGCAGGCCAGACAGGTGCTGGTAGTGGGAGACTCAATTATTAGGGGTACAGATAGGGCAATCTGTCACAAAGATTGTGATCGCCGAACAGTGTGCTGTCTTCCTGGCGCTAGAGTTCGACACATCGCGGATCGGGTTGACAGATTACTGGGAGGGGCTGGAGAAGATCCAGCGGTCATGGTCCATATCGGAACCAATGACAAAGTTAGAGGAAGGTGGAGAGTCCTTAAAAATGATTTCAGGGATTTAGGTCAAAAGCTTAGGGCAAGGACCTCAAAAGTAGTATTTTCTGAAATACTGCCTGTACCACGAGCCACACAAGAAAGGCAGCGGGAGATTAGGGAGGTTAACAAGTGGCTCAAGAACTGGTGTAGGAAGGAGGGGTTCGGGTTCCTGGAGAACTGGGCCGACTTCTCTGTCGGCTACAGGCTCTATCGTAGGGACGGGCTGCACCTCAATGGGGAAGGGGCAGCTGTGTTGGGGAGAAAGATGGCTAGAAGGTTGGAGGAGTGTTTAAACTACGGACTGGGGGAGGGTAATTACGTTATAGGAGGGAAGATAGTGCAGATAGAGACCAGGGGCGAGGTAGTGTGTCTGGGGGAGGAATGGAAGGGGGGACTAGAACAGCTCAGAATGAAAGATGTAGGGTAAAAAATACACATAAACCTGTCAAATGTATGTATACTAATGCCAGAAGCCTGACTAACAAGACTGGTGAACTGGAATTAGTGATGTGTGAGGAGGACTATGACGTAGTGGGAATAACTGAGACATGGCTGGATGATAGCTATGACTGGGCTGTTAATATAAAAGGTTACAATCTGTTTAGAAAGGATCGTCAAAACCGGAGAGGTGGAGGGGTCTGCCTCTACATGAAGTCGTGTCTAAATCCCGCAATTTGAGAATACATCTCTGAGGGACATGAACATGTGGAGTCACTGTGGGTAGAAATACATGGAGCAAAAAACAATAATAAAATACTAATAGGAGTGTATTATAAACCACCTAATATACCAGAGTCCACAGAAAATCTATTACTAAACGAGATAGACGAGGCGGCAAATCATAATGAAGTCGTTATCATGGGGGACTTCAACTACCCAGATATAGACTGGGAAACCGAAAGCTGTACATCCCAAAAAGGAAACAGGTTCTTGGCAATAGCCAAAGACAATTTCCTTTCCCAAATGGTTCAGGACCCCACTAGAGGGACGGCCATACTGGACTTAGTATTAACCAATGATAGAACAACAGATGTGCAGGTTGGGGGACACCTGGGAAATAGTGACCATAAAGTTATAACCTTCCAATTATCCTTCAAACGAGAGTTTCTAAAGGGAGGAACAAAAATACCAAACTTCAAAAAAGCTAAACTTAGCCAACTAAGCGAGGCCATAGGCCTAACTAACTGGGACAAAGTCCTCAAAAATAAAAATACAACCATAAAATGGGAGATTTTTAAAAGCATTGTAACATCTAATTGTGAGAGGTACATACCTTATAGGAATAAAAGGCTAAGGAACAATAAGAAACCAATGTGGATAAATGGAACCGTAAAGAAGGCAATAAATGACAAAAAGAAAGCCAGGAAGCACTGATAAACTATAAGGAAAAAAATAGAATATGTAAAAAACTAATAAAATTTGACAAACTAGAGACCGAGAGATTAATTGCCAAAGAGAGTAAAACTAACCCTAAAATGTTCTTCAATTATATAAATAGTAAAAATATAAATCTGAAGGAGTCGGCCCTCTACATAGCAATGAGGGGAGTGTTGCAGAGAGCGACGAGGATAAAGCAAAACTATTAAATATATTTTTCTCCACTATATTCACTGAGGAAAATAAACTGTCAGATGAAATGCAGAATGTAAAAGTAAATCCCCCATTAAAAGTGCCCTGTCTGACTCAGGAAGAAGTACAACAGCGACTTAAAAAGATTAAAATAGACAAATCGCCAGGACCGGATGGCATACACCCCCGTATCCTAAGGGAATTAAGTGATGTCATAGCCAGACCATTATTTCTGATATTTACGGACTCTATAATAACAGGGAATGTTCCACAGGATTGGCGCATAGCAAATGTGGTGCCAATATTCAAAAAGGGTCCAAAAACAGAGTCTGGAAATTATAGGCTGGTAAGTTTAACATCTATTGTTGGTAAACTGTTTGAACTGTTTGAAGGGTTTCTAAGAGATGCTATTTTGGAGTATCTCAATGAAAATAAGCAAATAACGCCATATCAGCATGGTTTCATGAGGGATCGGTCATGCCAAACAAATTTAATCAGCTTCTATGAGGAGGTAAGTTCTAGACTTGACAGCGGCGAATCAATGGATGTCGTATATCTGGACTTCTCCAAAGCATTTGACACCGTACCTCATAAAAGGTTAGTATATAAAATGAGGATGCTCGGACTGGGAGAAAATGTCTGTATGTGGGTAAGTAACTGGCTGAGTGACAGAAAACAGAGGGTGGTTATTAACGGTAGATACTCAGATTGGGTCACTGTAACTAGTGGGGTACCTCAGGGGTCAGTATTGGGCCCTATTCTCTTCAATATATTTATTAATGATCTTGTAGAAGGCCTGCACAGTAAAATATCTATTTTTGCAGATGACACTAAACTGTGTAAAGTAATTAACACTGAAGAGGACAGTTTTCTGCTACAGAGGGATCTGGATAGATTGGAGGCTTGGGCAGAAAAATGTCAGATGAGGTTTAACACTGACAAATGTAAAGTTATGCACATGGGAAGGAATAATGCAAGTCACCCGTACATATTAAATGGTAAAACACTCGGTAACACTGACATGGAAAAGGATCTAGGAATTTTAATAAACAGCAAATTAAGCTGCAAAAACCAGTGTCAGGCAGCTACTGCCAAGGCCAATAAGATAATGGGTTGCATCAAAGGGGCATAGACGCCCGTGATGAGAACATAGTCCTACCACTTTACAAATCACTAGTCAGACCACACATGGAGTACGGTGTACAGTTCTGGGCTCCTGTGAACAAGACAGACATAGCAGAGCTGGAGAGGGTTCAGAGGAGGGCAACTAAAGTAATAACTGGAATGAGGGATCTACAGTACCCTGAAAGGTTATCAAAATTAGGGTTATTCACTTTAGAAAAAAAGACGACTGAGGGGAGATCTAATAACTATGTATAAATATATCAGGGGTCAGTACAGAGATCTGTCCCATCATCTATTTATCCCCAGGACTGTGACAAGGGGACATCCTCTGCGTCTGGAGGAAAGAAGGTTTGTACACAAACATAGAAAAGGATTCTTCACTGTAAGAGCAGTGAGACTATGGAACTCTCTGCCTGAGGAGGTGGTGATGGTAAGTTCAATAAAGTAATTCAAGAGGGAACTGGATTTATTTCTGGAGTGTAATAATATTACAGGCTACAGCTACTAGAGAGGGGTCGTTGATCCAGGGAGTTATTCTGATTGCCTGATTGGAGTCGGGAAGGAATTTTTCTCCCCATAAGTGAGGAAAATTGGCTTCTGCCTCACAGGGTTTTTTTGCCTTCCTTTGGATCAACTTGTAGGAAACGGGCCGAACTGGATGGACAAATGTCTTTTTTCGGTCTTATATACTATGTTTCTATGTCACTATGACATTCATTCAGTGTAACTTTTTATTAGCCGGTGATGACCGCGACATTACTTGTGCTATACCTCCTGTATAACGTGTGCGCATCCTAAATATCAGTGACATTCATTCAGTGTAATTTATTAGAAGGTGGTGACATCAACATTACTTGCGCTATACCTCCTGTAAAACGAATGCACATCCTAAATATCAGTGTCATTCATTCAGTGTAATTAGAGATTAGCGAATTTTTCTAAAATTCGACTCGCCGGTTCGCTGAATTTTTCCGGGAAAATTTGATTCGATTTGAATATATTCGCGGCGAAGTATGTTAAAAAACGGCCATTTCCTGGCTGCTGAGAGCCTTTATAGTGGTGTAGAACACTGTGCCTTGCAGTAACACGCATAGGGACTCTGCTTTGGTAGTGAAATAATACTGTGAGTCCGTATGACATGCAGATGACAGGCGTCGCTCTTAGAATCACTGCACACTTATTTGGGTGGTCAAGGGGCCCAAACTGACAAAATAACTCAAGTATCAACTCAGCCTTACAGGTAGATGTTAGCATCAAGAAGAAGCGCACTCCTTTTACACTCTCGTCAGCTGATTCCACATAGATGTCTACAGAACCTGTTCTATTAAACACTTATACAAGTAGAGCCCCCCTGACAGAGTGGAGAGGGTGTCAGCAGTAAGTTTGTGTTGACGTTAGAGATGTCCCGAACTATTCGCCGGCGAACAGTTCCCGGCGAACATCGCTCGTTCGCGTTCGCTGCGGAGTGCGAACATATGCGATGTTCTGTCCGCCCCCTATACATCATCATTGAGCAAACTTTGACCCTGTACCTCACAGTCAGCAGACACATTCCAGCCAATCAGCATACCCTACCTCCCAGACCCTCCCACCTCCTATCAAAAAGCAAGGACAGCATCCATCTTAGATTCATTCTGAAGCTGCAGTGTTATTTAGAGCAGGGAGAGTGCTGCAATCCAGTCCTCAAAGACTCATTTGCTGTAAGGACAGCGTCCTTACAGCACCCCAAAAAGCACTTTTTAGGGCTCGTACATCAGTCTGCTTTTATTATTTTTATATATATATATATATATATATATATATATATATATATATATATATATATCTTGCAGTTGCCTGCCCGTGTGCGAGAGGCCGCAGGCCCACAGACTGTACTGTGTGCACACCACATATAGGGTGGCACAGTACCTTGCAGATAAAAAGTCATATAATTTTTACCCTTTAATATAATTGCAGTTGCCTGCCAGTGAGTGTCAGGCCCACTAACTGTACTGTGCCCACTGCCAGTGCCCACCACTCATATAGTACCGCTAAAAAAAAAAAATATATGACAAGCAGAGGCAGGCCACCCCGCAGGGGCCGTCGTGGTCGTGATGCTGTGATTTCCCTTGGCCCTAGATCAATGCCCAGTCTTCAGAGGCCACATACCCTGAACTCAAAAAATTCTGAGGACATAGTTGACTGGCTTACAAAGGACACCCAATCTTCTACAGCTTTCGCTCAGAACCTTGACGCACCTGCCTCCTCCAGCTCAGCTTCGGGCACCTCTCAAGTTACCACTCGCCCGCCCGCCGCCACCACCAACACTAGCACCACAGCCGCTTTACTTAATCTGTCAGAGGAGTTATTTAAACATCAGTTGGAAGAAATGAGTGATGCGCAACCATTATTGCCAGAGGATGTAGATAACAGGGATATGTCTCAGTCAGGCAGCATTACACACATGGACGTACGGTGTGATGATGTTGTACCCGCTACTGCTTCCTTTGCCGAGTTGTCAGATACAAGTGAAGCGGTTGATGATGACGATGTGTCCGTAGATGTCACGTGGGCGCCCGCTTGAAGAGAAGAACAGGGGGAAAGTTCAGAGGGGGAGACAGAGAAGAGGAGGAAACGAGTTGGAAGCAGGTGAAGGTCATCGCAAGGAGCTAGTGGCACAGTCAGACAGCATGTATCAGCACCTGGGGTCAGCCAGAAAGCACGCCAAACAACAAATGCTGTTGACACCACCTGAATGCCGTCGCCACCACCAGAATGGCGTCATTGCAAAGCTCAGCAGTGTGGCATTTTTTGTGTGTGTCTGCCTCTGATAACAGCGATGCCATTTGCAACCTGTGCCAAAAGAAACTGAGTTATGGCAAGTCCAACACCCACCTAGGTACAACTGCTTTACGAAGGCACGTGAGCTCACATCACAAACGCCTATGGGATCAACACATGAGTACAAGCAGCACACAAACTCAAAGCCAAATCTTCAGCCACGTCAACCACTGCTGCCCTCCTTGCCCCCTCTCAACCACCCACCCCTCCGCCTCTCACCTTCAGCAGTTCCTGCTCATCTGCCCATAGTCAGGTGTCTGTCAAGGAAATGTTTGAGCGTAAGAAGCCAATGTCACAGAGTCACCCCCTTGCCCGGCGTCTGACAGCTGGCTTGTCGGAACTCTTAGCCCGCCAGCTTTTACCATACAAGCTGGTGGAGTCTGAGGCCTTCAAAAAACTTGTAGCTATTGGGACACTGCAGTGGAAGGTACCCAGCCAAAAAATTTTTTCACAAAAGGCAATCCCCAACCTGTACTCTATTGTGAAGAAGGAAGTCATGGCATGTCTGGCACACAGTGTTGGGGCAAGGGTCCATCTGACCACCGATACCTGGCCTGAAAAGCACGGTCAGGGCAGGTATATCACATACACTGCGCTTTGGGTAAACCTGCTGACGGCTGCCAAGCATGCAATGCGTGGCTCTGCAGTGGAGTTGGTGACACCGCCATGACTTGCAGGCAGGCCTGCTGCCACCTCCTCTACTCCTCCTACTCCATCCTCTTCGCTAACCTCCTCGGCTTCTGCTGCTGCGTCTTGCTGCAAATCAACTGCACCCCGCAGCTCCCCAGGGGCTCTTCCACATCCCGGATACAACAGTGTCACGCTGTCTTGGGGTTGACTTGCCTGAAAGCAGAGAGTCACACCGGACCAGCACTCCTGTCCGCCCTGAATGCACAGGTGGATCAGTGGCTGACCCTGCACCAACTGCAGATCGGCATGGCACAGGTGTTGAATCTGATCTTACAACGCTTTGTGTGTAAGTACCCAGGCTTACAGGACGTCCTCAAGCAGGCCAGGAAGGTGTGTGGCGATTTCAGGCGTTCCTACACGGCCATGGCGCACTTTTCCGACATTCAGCGGCAAAACAAAATGCCAGTGAGGCGCTTGATTTGCAACAGCCCGACACGTTGGAATTCAACACTCCTAATGTTCGACCGCCTGCTCCAACAAGAAAAAGCTGTCGATGAGTATTTCTATGACCAGGGTGCTAAGACAGCCTCTGCGGAGCTGGGTATTTTTTTGCCACGTTACTGGACGCTCATGCACAATGCCTGGAGGCTTATGCGTCCTTTTAAGGAGGTAACAAACCTAGTCAGTCGCACCAAAGGCACCATCAGCGACCTCATCCCATTTGTTTTCTTCCTGGAGTGTGCCCTGCGAAGAGTGCTGGATCAGGCCGTAGAGGAGTGTGAGGAGGAAGAGGAAAAGTTGTGGTCACCATCACCACCAGAAACAGCCTTATCATCATCGCTTGCTGGACCTGCGGCAACGCTGGAAGAGGAGTCTGAGGAAGAAGAGTCAGAGGAGGAGGAAGACCAACCACAGCAGGCATCCCAGGGTGCTCGTTGTCACCTATCTGGGACCCGTGGTGTTGTACGTGGTTGGGGTGAAGAAGAGACCTTTAATGAGATCAGTGAGGACGAGTAACGGGACATGAGTAGCTCAGCATCCAACCTTGTGAAAATGGGGTCTTTCATGCTGTCATGCCTGTTGAGGGACCCTCGTATAAAAAAGGCTGAAGGAGAACGACCTGTACTGGGTGGCCACGCTACTAGACCCCCGGTATAAGCATAAAGTGGCTGAAATGTTACCGAGTTACCGGAAGTCGGAAAGGATGCAGCAGTTCCAAAACAATTTAAAAAGTATGTTTTACACAGCATATAAGGGTGATGTCACAGCACAACGGGAATCTAAAAGGGGAAGAGGTGAAAGCAATCCTCCTCCTACCACGACCACGCCGGCAAGGACAGGACGCTTTTCAGACGTGTTGTTGATGGAGGACATGCAGAGCTTTTTAAGTCCTACGCATCGCCAAAGCCCTTCGGGATCCACGCCCAGAGAATGACTCGACCAACAGGTAGCAGACTACCTCGCCTTAACTGCAGATATCGACACTCTGAGGAGCGATGAACCCCTTGACTACTGGGTGTGCAGGCTTGACCTGTGGCCTGAGCTATCCCAATTTGCAATAGAACTTCTGGCCTAACCTTGCTTCAAGTGTCCCTTCAGAAAGGACCTTCAGCGCAGCAGGAGGTATTGTCACTGAAAAGAGAAGTCGCCTAGGTCAAAAAAGTCTAGATTACCTCCCCTTTATTAAGATGAATGAGGCATGGATCCCGAAGGGACTGAAAGTGGGGGATGCATTTGACTAAAAAAAGGCCTGAATAGATGCCTTGGGCTAAAAATGGTCCCCACACTGTATGTAATCTCTGCATGCCGGATGACTTGCGTGACTTTTCCGCCACCAGCTAGGGTTCAAGCCGCAATGTTTTAGTACACTTTCTGCCTGGAAAACATCTATTTTTTTTTTTGACTGGCGGCTGCAACAATACCTAATTTTTCAGGCATGTGTACATGCCTAATTTTTCTGGCCTCTGGTGCTGCACTGTGGCTGCAAAAACCAATAATAAAAAAAGGCACATGCATGTGTCAATTCCCCTTTGTGATCGTTACCTTGTTGTGTTGAAGGGGCTTGCGTATCACAATAAAGTGATCACCTCTTTGAGTGTGTTGGCAATGTTGGCACACCCCAGATGATAAGGTCGTTGCTTCATTGTGAACAGACCAAAGGCGATCGGCTGGATAATTTTTCATAGAAAAAACATTAATTATCTTTGTGATCATCTAAGGTGATCATTAAAGCCTACTAGGCCATCAATGGGCCCACACTGCAGAATCATTGTTTTCAGGATCACTTAACTGTTACTGAACTACCTCAGCATGACCATAGGCTTTGAAAAAATTGCCATCGCCTGCAATCTTACGAACGTGCGCACGAGCACAGTCATCACTACACCAAGATTGACGTATAGAGGAATAAAATTTATTTCATGAGTGTGTCAACTATTGGCAACTCTTTGTGGTTCTTTGCGGTGCGTTAAGCGGGGAGTTTGGTCTGTCAGAGCTTAGTCTGTCACTGTGAAGCGGGCGTAACCCTTACCCTAAGTTCACACGTGAGCGTTTTACAGCACGTTCAAACGCGCTGTAAAACGCTCAACACATGAAAACCAATGCTTTCCTATGGCCCTGGTTCTCACTTGAGCGTTTTACAGCGCGTTTGAACGCGCTGTAAAACGCCCAACGCATAAACAAGTACTTGAGCTTTTTTGGGGGCGTTTGTCGCGTGTTTTGTGATTGACACGTACGAACGCGCGTTTCCTATTTGCAAAAACGCGCTGAAATACGCGCGTAAAACGCGCGTTTTAAGAACGCTCAGGTCTGAACCCAGGGTTACACTACCTGATCGATACAACTTCATACCTGATCGTATACACACACTGGATGTTTTAACCACCTCAGCCCCCCTAGCTTAAACACCCTTAATGACCAGGCCACTTTTTACAATTCTGCACTACGCTACTTTCACCGTTTATTGCTCTGTCATGCAACTTACCACCCAAATGAATTTTGCCTCCTTTTCTTCTCACTAATAGAGCTTTTATTTGGTGGTATTTCATTGTTGCTGACATTTTTACTTTTTTTGCTATTAATAAAAATTTCATGACATTTTTGCCAAAAAAATGACATTTTTCGCTTTCTGTTGTAAATTTTTTTTTAAAAAAACGACATTTCTATATAAATTTTTCTCTAAATTTATTGTTCTACATGTCTTTGATAAAAAAAATCCAATAAGTGTATATTTATTGGTTTGGGTAAAAGTTATAGCGTTTACAAACTATGGTGCAAAAAAGTGAATTTTGGCATTTTGAAGCAGCTCTGACTTTCTGTGCACCTGTCATGTTTCTTCAGGTGCTAGAATGTCAGGAAAGTATAAATACCCCCCAAATGACACCATTTTAGAAAAAAGACACCCCAAAGTATTCGCGGAGGGGCATGGTGAGTTCATGTATCATTTCATTTTTTTTCACAAGTTAGCAGAAAATTACACTTTGAGGGAAAAAAAATATATAATAAAGTTTCCATTTCTGCTAACTTCTGGCAAAAAAAAAAAATTTCAGACGGACTCACTATGCCCCTCAGTAAATACCTTGGGGTGTCTACTTTCCGGAATGGGGTCGTTTGTGGGGTGTGTTTACTGTTCTGGCATTTTGGGCGGGGCTAAATTGTGAGCAGCCATGTAAAACCTAAAGGTACTCGTTGGAATTTGGGCCCCTTTGCGCACCCAGGCTGCAAAAAAGTGTCACTCATGTGGTATCGCCGTACTCAGGAGAAGTAGGGCAATGTGTTTTGGGGTGTATTCTTACATATACCCATGTTGGGTGAGAGAAATATCTCTGTAAACTGACAACTTTGTATAAAAAAATTAAAAAAGTTGTCGTTTACAGATTTCTCACACAAAGTATGGGTATATATAAAAATACACCCCAAAACACATTGCCCTACTTCTCCTGAGTACGGCGATACCACATGAGTGACACTTTTTTGCAGCCTGGATGCGCAAAGGGCCCCTAATTCCAATGAGTACCTTTAGGATTTCACAGGGCATTTTTACGCATTTGGATTCCAGACTTCTTCTCACGCTTTAGGGACCCCTAAAATGCCAGGTCAGTATAAATACCCCACAAGTGACCACATTTTGGAAAGAAGACACCCCAAGGTATTCCATGAGGGGTATGGTGAGTTCATGTAAAATTTTATTTTTTGTCACAAGTTAGTGGAATATGAGACTTTGTAAAAAAAAAATAAAAAAAAAAATATATCAATTTCCGCTAACTTGTGCCAAAAAATAGAAATTCTGTGAACTCGCCATGCCCCTCACAGAATTCCTTGGGGTGTCTTCTTTCCAAAATGGGGTCACTTGTGGGGTATTTATACTGACCTGGCATTTTAGGGGTCCTAAAGCGTGATAATCCAAATGCGTAAAAATGCCCTATGAAATCCTAAAGGTACTCATTGGTTTTAGGGCCCCTTTGCGCATCTTGGCTGCAGAAAAGTGTCACTCATGTGGTATCACCGTACTCAGGAGAAGTAGGGCAATGAGTTTTGGGGTGCATTTTTACATATACCTATACTATGTGTGAGAAATATCGCTGTAAACGACAACTTTTTACATTTTTTTATTCAAAGTTGTCAATTTACAGAGATATTTATCTCACCCAGCATGGGTATATGTAAAAATACACCCCAAAACACATTGCACTACTTCTCCTGAGTACGGCGATATCACTTGTGTGATACTTTTTTGCAGCCAAGATGCGCAAAGGGGCCCAAATTCCAATGAGTACCTTTTAGGAGGGCATTTTTAAGCATTTTTCTTCTCACGCTTTAGGGCCCCTAAAATGCCAGGGCAGTATAAATACCCCACATGTGACCACATTTTGGAAAGAAGACACCCCAAGGTATTCCATGAGGGGCATGGTGAGTTCATAGAAGATTTTTTTGGCACAAGTTAGCGGAAATTGATTTTTTATTGTTTTTTCTCACAAAGTCTCCCTTTCCGCTAACTTTTGACAAAAAGTTTAATTTTTCATGGACTCACTATGCCCCTAAGCGAATACCTTGGGGTGTCTTCTTTCCAAAATGGGGTCACATGTGGGGTATTTATACTGCCCTGGCATTTTAGGGGCCCTAAAGCGTGAGAAGAAAAATGCGTAAAAATGCCCTCCTAAAAGGTACTCATTGGAATTTGGGCCCCTTTGCGCATCTTGGCAGCAAAAAAGTGTCACTCATGTTGTGCAACTTTACATAGCTACCTGGTCCTCTGGTGGTCAATCCCAGTAAATGGGACCACCAGAGGACCAGGTAGCAGGTATATCAGATGCTGTTAACAAAACAGCATCTGATATACCTGTTTGATGCGATTTAATTCGCATCTACAGCCTGCCAGCGATAGATCATCGCTGGCAGGCTGTAGTTTACCTCCTGAGACGCGCGTCTCGCGAGATGACGCGCCGATGCGTCAGATCAGAACTGCAGGACTGACCGCCGGATGCATCCGTGCGTTAGGCGGTCCTTTAGTGGTTAAAGCACGTTATTCCAAACAATTTAGGAATGTTAGGCAAGTTATGCCCTTTATGCATTGAAACCCGACTCTGCGTCAACTACGTAATTTTCCATGGGAGTTTTGCCATGGATCCCCCTCCGGCATGCCATAGTCCAGGTGTTAGTCCCCTTGAAACAACTTTTCCATCAATATTGTGGCCAGAAAGAGTCCCTGTAGGTTTTAAAATTCGCCTGCCTATTGAAGTCTATGGAGGTTCGCCCTTCGCGAACATTTGCGTAAATTCGCTTTATCCGTTCGCAAACAGAAAATTTTATGTTCGCGACATCTCTACTCTTCAGGGGGTGATTCGGAGGAGGGGCTGGGTTGCGTTGGTCGCCAGTTGGTTTGGAATCCTTTGCATCTGATCCATGGGTTGGTCTTCAGGTCGTCTCATTCCGGCAACGAAAATGTTGTCTGCTCGGGCTTTAGTCATCGGTCGCACTCCGGCGTATAGAAGGAGACAAGTACATGTACTCCTATTTTCTTTATCCCGGATCCAATGGAAAACCAGAGATCCCTAAGACCTCCCAAAGTATTAAAAGGATTCCAACCCTCACTAGCTATAGCCCTGCCTCTGCCCTGCTCCTGTCAATATGGGCCTTAACTGATGTTATAACACATCTGTGGGCTGCCTAACTGCCCGGATACCCAATACAGGATTAACAAGTGAGGAGCCAGAGCTAATATTACCCTCTAGGAGTGAATCGTTATGTCTCCTTGTGGCCCCTGCTAGTTTGAGGTGCATTGCTAAAATAAAATAAACAAATAAACGACAATGATACTCCTCATTCTTTGACGTAGTTGAGCAGCTTCTTGCAGTGACTGGCGTGTGCCCAGTTGTCTCGTCTCTCGAAGCAGGCATCATCAGCAGCACCTGGAATGGCCCAAGATATCTCAGCTCTAGTCCCATCCCTGGATGTTTATTTAGCACGACCCAATCACCTGGTTGACTAAAACGAACACTGGTTATTGAATCTGGGTCCGGGAGAGACTCCCGAACCCGGTGGTGGACATTTGGTGATAACCCATGGGGCTGCCTGGGGGCATCCCTGATAGAATAAAGGGCTACAGCAGAACATTCAGGCCATGGATCAGTCGTGATTTCTCCTTGCAAAAGTCTGACCCAACTACTGTCAAAGAAAAGGCAGTCGTGATGGTTCTCGACGCGATTACCTACCAGGTTAGAAAATTGAGAGGTTAGAATGGTTAGTAAAAGTTGGAAAGTTTTCATTTTTCACACCATTATTCCCCCCCTTCTCTTCGTCCTCAAAAACAGGAAGAAGAGAAGCCGGATTCAACACGGTGCATCGTCTCAAGGTTAGATGACAGGAGGCGAGAGAGAGGAGGAGAGGAGGAGAGGGGGGGGGGGAGAGAGTAGAGTGGCCCGTCCCTGAGTTGGTGGTGGAGATGGAGACAGAGGGGCCTCAGCCGCTGGTATGGCCTGAGTAGCCAGTAGGTTTAAGCCTACCTGCAGCTCGGTCTCATCCCTGGTTTTATTGAACTCCATAGTTTTAGTTGGAAGGGAGTACATGATATTGTTAGTTCTCACTGTCTGGGACTTTTGAATGCCCTGTTGATGGAGCTCAATGGATTCGTGCAGCCACAAGTTCTGCCTTCTGGAAGGAACCATGGCTTTGGAGTCTAGTGGGGAATTCATAGATTAACTTTTCCCAAATCCAGACCTCAAAGGTCCCTTGTCTGGGGATGGTCCACTCTGAACCTACAGTCCATTGGTGCCAATCTTTGAGGGGCTTAACAACTCCTCCATAGATTGATTTCATGTGCTGCTTGGCTGTCCTATACTCAGAAGTGGTACCTTTCTGTTCCCTAGATTTTCCTACACCCATGCTAAAAAGTAGGTGCGTCCACCTACAGTGTCCCACGACACACGCCTGGACGGCTGCTACCCTCCTTCGTTCGGCTCTGAGCTGCCCTCGGATTTCTGGCACCGACACACGGACTCCATTCACTCTAGTTAAACCTCAGGAAAAGGAGTAGAAGCATTAGGAAAAGGGCTCTCGTCTACACACGGTGGCCCTCAGAGTTTCCTAATGAGATATACCAGCCTCGGTTTTGGCTCTGAATAGTGATCTGACCACAGGATAGGGCTTCCAATTGCACACAGCTATTGGTATGCCCGGGTGATATATGCCACCTTACCTCCTTAAAAAAGGTCATCAACTCACTTTCCTTTGCCTATATGAGTCTATATAGTCAAGCTGAACAGCAGACAAAGCCCTTTTTTTGCAGTGACTGATCAAAAACCTCTTGCTCAGCAGCAACCCTTGAATTCAGACAGTAGTTCCCACACAATATCACGAAACCCCCAGCAACCAAAGAAAGGTCTCCCAACCAAATCTACAGAGAAGAGAGAGGGAAAGAAAGAGAGAGAGGGATGAGAGAGAAAGAGAAAGAGAAAAAGAAAGAGAAAGAAAAAGCGCCAAAATATGAAAGAGGAAAAACAGAATAATAGACTAAAAACAAAAATGGGTTAGTAAAAGAAAATGTAGAAAACTTCACTTACAGGAAGTCTTGCTATATACATTGAGAGTCAGTAAATGTTAACTTAAAACCAAACCTCAAATACAAAAAACCCTTTGGAACACATACAACTGAATCCTTTGGAACACATACAAATATATAGGACCGAATTAACAAATCAATGTCTTGGAGGGTTCACCTGAAACCGTAAACATGGACAGGAGAATTTCGACCCACCCAGTCATTGAAATGCTAATTTGCACAGCCCCAAACCAGCTTCAGATTCATTTTACCAAAGAAGCAGGATTTAACATTTTACAAAGTGTCAAAACCGTTTTTTTTTTCCCCCTTTTTTTTTTTTTTGCTTTTAGGGGAAGGGAGAAATCTATTTAAATTAGGTTTTAGAGTTCCTCCATTTTCTGTAAATAAAAACAGTAAAATGGTTTACAAAGACCTTAATTTACCCTTCTCGGGCACACAAAATGGGAGACTCGGCATTGTTCCCAGAACAGATCTCGCTCTTCTCCGAGTTTCGTTTTCTCCCATTTCAGCTGTTCATATTGGGATTTAAAATCCGCTTCCTGGATCCATGAATTTGGCTGTCCCTGGATTTTATGCCTTTGCAAAGAACCATGTCTGGGACCATTACCTCACCTGGCTGAATAAACCACTTTACTTCTAGGTTTGGTTCTGGGGTACTTAGAATCTGTGTATGTTGCCATTAGTTACCGCACAGTACCTCGCAATATGCCCAATCCTTTGGCATGCAAAACAACAAATAGCTTGCCTCCCTTCACGAAACCTTTGAACACATGGCAACCTACCCTACAGCACAACATTACCCATCCTAGCATGACCATATTCCACACCGGACTCATCTGAGGTATCCTCTGCCATTGTTTTAATACTTTTCACTACAGTTACATCAGTTACTTCGTCCATCTCCGAGTGCGTTTCTGACCCAAAGTTCTTGTCAAACTTCTCCACATCCACAGCACATACCCCAGAAACATTAACTGCAGTCATAATCGCACCATGACTTTCTAACGGTTGTTTCAATGACTCTGTGGGCTAGACACTGAGAATGCTTGGCCTTTGCACTCCCGTAGGGAACAGACAATTCCCTTACAGAAGCCAGTGTCTCCATTACGCCTTCAGTCAGCCGTTCACCTTCCTTGCACGGTTCAGTATTACACCTCACAGTACATTTATAATTAGCGCTAGCTAGCTAGCTTTTAAATCTTCCACTTCTCCTTCCAAACTCTTCAGCCTACAAGACTCCTGATATTTATCCGCTATCCACCCAGCAGCAAAAATCAGAGCACACTTACCTTCACGTTTGCGCCATTTTCTGGTAGCGATCAGGTTTGCTACACACTTCTGAGCCTGTAGCCATGGATCAGTAGATCCCTTCATAGCTTGAACAATGGTCTCAGTGTTCCTCAACTTTGCAACTTCCTTAAAAATGCTTTCCATTGTACAGGAATACAAACACCACCATGGATGCTACAAAAAAATAAAGACACTGCTATCGATCTCTAGGAGTTGTCCCAATACTTTTGGAACAGAACTACAAAGCACCAGTGTAACAGCCACAGATATACAATCACTAAGCAGAATCATCAACCACAGGACAATTTCACCACTAAATTGCTACTAATGTCCACACAATGATTCCCGTATCAGACTGGTCACTGAGCTATACCATAACCGAACACACAACCAATATCCAGCACAAAACTTACCAAAACAAAATCAAACTCCACATAGAAAGGTTACAGGAAGACAAAATAACTATACTGGACAAAACTGAGATTTGAGGCAAAAACAAACAAAACACTTTCCATAGACATTAAAACTAAAATGAATTCCTTTTAAAACCCGTTAAAACCTGCAGCACCACACTAACTAAGATGCTTGCCAAAGCCACATGGTCTTCACACAAAGGAAATCAAAGATGGCTGACAAAGCCACGTGGCTGGACACACAAAGAAAGACCAGATGGTGTCTCCAAAATCCAGCAACCTCTAAATGCTGTCTCTCCTGTACAAACACTAAAACAAAATGCTTCATCTACAAACCAGAATAACCTCTTACAAAATTACACTAACAAAAGTTACACAAAAACAGAGAAGTTACAACAAAACACACAATACTCTATACTGGTCAGTATACACATCATAATCTGACCATACAATCTCTGTACAATCAACTCAGATCCACCAAAAACTACACAACAAAAAAGCACTTACCTTGTCCTTACACAAAGAGAGCGAAAACATTATTTTACCAAGCAGAAATTTCCTCTGACACAGCAGACAAAATTGCACTTTACTCTCTCCCCTTTTATCTGCTGTGCAGAGCAGAAAAAAAAATCAGTTGGTTGTACCTAGCTCGCCATCTGTTAGGACCGGAGGTACCTCTTCAGAGTCATGTAGAGTCAAGTTGAGTTGATCCTTTCATCGTGCTGATTCCGTTCCAAAACAGTATCTGTTTATTTCTTATAGCTCACCAAACAGCAAGTGATGTCTACAACTGACATCACTTCCTCAATACCCCAACATAACAAGAAGTGACAACAGAAAAGTGACCAGACAGGAAGTGACATCAACATGTACATATGAAAAGGAAAGGGAACCACATCAAGATAGCTGAACAGGGAAATGCACACACGTCATTCCTGTAAGGATGAGTCATGTCGATTTGTCTTAAACAGCCATGTGGTTGACCATCCCCCATCCTCAGCATGAACCCCACTCAATACTACTCAGAGTGACCAGTACCTAAGTAAGATCATTCTACTTGTTCTTACAGGTCAGAGACTAAATGCAGAGACATTGCCAATGTGGTTATTCGTATACAATACCAGTATATGGACAAGGCAGATTATTAGGGTTGAGCGAACTTGTGTTTTAAGTTCGGCGTCCGAAGAATCCCGTTATGGATTCCGCTACCACGGACCATAATGGAATTTTGAATCCATAAGGGGATTCTTCGAGGAACCCGAACCTTGGACAACACTAAGGACCTGGGGTGATGTCACTGTCATGTGATCAGTGCAGGGGTGTGGCTCAGTACTGGATTGGATAAGCAGAAGCACTCCTGTTGTAATTAATACTGTAAAAAGGCTTAGGCAATATTTCTCCCAGTGTGGGAAATTTATCTAGCAAAACTAGCATTTTAAAAATTCCGGTGTTCTGAAATACCAGCAGTCCTCTTGTAATTAATACCGCAAAAAGGCATTATATCGTCCAGTGTTGTAATTTTGGTGAAAAAAAGGCCAATTTAATCAATCTGGTGTTAGTTACACCAGAAACAGTAGGCCTCACGTTTTTACTCCTATAAAAAGTAATTAATACAGGAAAAAGGCATTACATTATCCAATGTTGTAATTTTGGTGAAAAAAAGGCCAATTTAATCAATCTGGTGTTAGTTACACCAGAAACACTAGGCAGCACGTTTTACTCCTGTAAAAAGGAATTAATACCTGAAAAAGGCATTACCTTGTCCAGTGTTGTAATTTTGGTGAAAAAAGGCCAATTTAATCAATCTGGTGTTAGTTAGACCAGAAACAGTAGGCCGCACGTTTTTACTCCTGTAAAAAGGAATTATATCTCCCCGTGTGGGAATCTATGTACCAAAACTAGCATTTTAAAAATTCTGGTGTACAATTTGCAGCAGTTTTCTTGTAATTAATACCGGAAAAAGGAATTATATCTTCCAGTGTGGGAATTTATGTACACAAACTAGCATTTTAAAAATTATGGTGTCCAATTAGCAGCAGTCTTCTTGTAATTAATACCTGAAAAAGGCATTACATTGTCCAGTGTTGTAATTTTGGTGAAAAGAAGGCCAATTTAATCAATCTGGTGTTAGGTACACCAGAAACAGTAGGCCTCACGTTTTTACTCCTGTAAAAAGGAATTAATACAGGAAAAAGGCATTACATTGTCCAGTGTTGAAATTTTGTTGAAAAAAACGCCAATTTAATCAATCTGGTGTTAGTTACACCAGAAACAGTAGGCAGCACGTTTTTACTCCTGTAAAAAGGAATTAATACCTGAAAAAGGCATTACATTGTCCAGTGTTGTAATTTTGGTGAAAAAAGGCCAATTTAATCAATCTGGTGTTAGTTAGACCAGAAACAGTAGGCCGCACGTTTTTACTCCTGTAAACAGGAATTATATCTCCCCGTGTGGGAATCTATGTACCAAAACTAGCATTTTAAAAATTCTGGTGTCCAATTTGCAGCAGTTTTCTTGTAATTAATACCAGAAAAAGGAATTATATCTTCCAGTGTGGGAATTTATGTACACAAACTAGCATTTTAAAAATTCTGGTGTCCAATTAGCAGCAGTCTTCTTGTAATTAATACCTGAAAAAGGCATTACATTGTCCAGTGTTGTAATTTTGGTGAAAAAAGGCCAATTTAATCAATCTGGTGTTAGGTACACCAGAAACAGTAGGCCTCACGTTTTTACTCCTGTAAAAAGGAATTAATACCGGAAAAAGGCATTACATTGTCCAGTGTTGTAATTTTAGTGAAAAAAAAGGCCAATTTAATCAATCTGGTGTTAGGTACACCAGAAAAAGTAGGCCTCACGTTTTTACTCCTGTAAAAAGGAATTAATACCGGAAAAAGGCATTACATTGTCCAGTGTTGTAATTTTGGTGAAAAAAAGGCCAATTTAATCAATCTGGTGTTAGGTACACCAGAAACAGTAGGCCTCAAGTTTTTACTCCTGTAAAAAGGAATTAATACCGGAAAAAGGCATTACATTGTCCAGTGTTGTAATTTTAGTGAAAAAAAGGCCAATTTAATCAATCTGGTGTTAGGTACACCAGAAACAGTAGGCCTCACGTTTTTACACCTGTAAAAAGGAATTAATACCGGAAAAAGGCATTACATTGTCCAGTGTTGTAATTTTGGTGAAAAAAAGACCAATTTAATCAATCTGGTGTTAGGTACACCAGAAACAGTAGGCCTCACGTTTTTACTCCTGTAAAAAGGAATTAATACCGGAAAAAGGCATTACATTGTCCAGTGTTGTAATTTTGGTGAAAAAAAGGCCAATTTAATCAATCTGGTGTTAGTTAGACCAGAAACAGTAGGCAGCACGTTTTTACTCCTGTAAAAAGGAATTAATACCTGAAAAAGGCATTACATTGTCCAGTGTTGTAATTTTGGTGAAAAAAAGGCCAATTTAATCAATCTGGTGTTAGTTAGACCAGAAACAGTAGGCCGCACGTTTTTACTCCTGTAAACAGGAATTATATCTCCCCGTGTGGGAATCTATGTACCAAAACTAGATTTTAAAAATTCTGGTGTCCAATTTGCAGCAGTTTTCTTGTAATTAATACCAGAAAAAGGAATTATATCTTCCAGTGTGGGAATTTATGTACACAAACTAGCATTTTAAAAATTCTGGTGTCCAATTAGCAGCAGTCTTCTTGTAATTAATACCTGAAAAAGGCATTACATTGTCCAGTGTTGTAATTTTGGTGAAAAAAAGGCCAATTTAATCAATCTGGTGTTAGGTACACCAGAAACAGTAGGCCTCACGTTTTTACTCCTGGAAAAAGGAATTAATACTGGAAAAAGGCATTACATTGTCCAGTGTTGTAATTTTGGTGAAAAAAAGGCCAATTTAATGAATCTGGTGTTAGTTACACCAGAAACAGTAGGCCTCACGTTTTTACTCCTGTAAAAAGGAATTATATCTCCCCGTGTGGGAATCTATGTACCAAAACTAGCATATTGAAAATTCTGGTGTCCAATTTGCAGCAGTTTTCTTGTAATTAATAACGGAAAAAGGAATTATATCTTCCAGTGTGGGAATTTTGGGGCTAAAAAATAATATATTTTATTGTGGTGCGAGTTGAATCGCAACAATGAGGAAACATTCTATTAAGGGACGAGGACGCGGTCGTGGTGGTGTCCGTGGAGCCTCTGTTTCTGGCAGAGGATGTAGCCGTTCGGCCTCAGTTGCACAAAGTAGTGAACCAACTCCCTCAAGTAGCCGGCAGAATTTACAGCGATATTTGGTGGGGCCCAATGCCGTTATGAGGATGGTAAGGCCTGAGCAGGTACAGGCATTGGTCGATTGGGTGGCCGACAGTGCTTCCAGCACGTTCACCACATTGTCTTCCGCCCAGTCTTCTGCGGAAAGCGCACAGGTGGCACCTGAAAACCAAGCCCATCAGTCTGTCACATCACCCCCATGCATATCAGGGAAACTGTCTGAGCCTCAAGTTATGCAGCAGTCTCTTATTCTGTTTGAAGACTCTGCTCACACGGTTTTCCAGGGGCGTCCACCTAGCCCTTCCCCAGCGGTGGAAGACATTCCATGCACTGACGCACAACCACTTATGTATCCAGATGATGAGGACATGGGAATACCACCACAGCAGAGTGACCGAGTCTCTGATGATGACGAAACACTGGTGCCCACTGCCACGTCTTATTGCAGTGTGCAGACTGAACAGGAGGAGGTCAGGGAGGAAGACTGGGTGGAAGACGATGCAGAGGACGATGAGGTCTTAGACCCCACATGGACTGAAGGTCGTGCCGCTGACTTAAGTAGTTCAGAGGAAGAGGCAGTGGTGAGACTGAGACAACAGCGAAGCCAAAGAGGGAGCAGGGGGCAAAAGCAGAACAGCCGCCGTCCAGAGAGTTTGCCTGCTATTGGCCAGCGCCAACAGGGACCCAGCACCCCAAAGGCATCTTCAAGGAGTTCCCTGGCATGGCACTTCTTCAAACAATGTGCTGAGGACAAGACCAGAGTGGTTTGCACGCTGTGCCATCAGACCCTGAGGCGAGGCATTAACGTTCTTAACCTGAGCACCTGCATGATCAGGCATCTTCATGCAAAGCATGAACTGCAGTGGAGTACACACCTTAAAAACAAGGAACTCGCTCAGGCTCCCCCTGCTCCCTCTACCGCTGCTGCCTCGGCTTCCGCCTCGAGAGGAATGTTGCCACCTGCCGAGCAGCAAACAGAGGATGTGCCACCGACACCACCACCACCACCGTCACCTAGCGTCTCCACTATTTCACACAGCAGCGTTCAGCTCTCCATCTCTTAAACCATTGAGAGGAAGCGCAAATTCCCACCTAGTCACCCTCGAGCCCTTGGCCTGAATGCCAGCATTTCTAAACTACTGGCCTTTGAAATGCTGTCTTTCCGGCTGGTGGACACAGACAGCTTCAAACAGCTGATGGCCATGGCTGTCCCCCAGTATGTGGTTCCCAGCCGCCACTACTTCTCCAAGACAGCCGTGCCTTCCCTTCACATGCAAGTGTCCGATAAAATCAAGTGTGCACTGCGCAACGCCATTTGTGGCAAGGTCTACCTAACCACAGATACGTGGACCAGTAAGCACGGCCAGGGACGCTATATCTCCCTAACTGCACACTGGGTAAATGTAGTGGCGGCTGGGCCCCAGGCGGAGAGTTCCTTGGTGCACGTCCTTCCGCCGCCAAGGATCACAGGGCATCATTCTTTGCCTCCTGTAGCCTCCTCCTCCTACTCGGCTTCCTCCTCCTCCTCTGCTTCCACCAGCTCATCCAGTCAGCCACACACCTTCACCACCAACTTCAGCACAGCCCGGGGTAAACGTCAGCAGGCCATTCTGAAACTCATATGTTTGGGGGACAGGCCCCACACCGCGCAGGAGTTGTGGCGGGGTATTGAACAACAGACCGACCAGTGGTTGCTGCCGGTGGGCCTCAAGCCCGGCCTGGTGGTGTGCGATAATGGGCGAAATCTCGTGGCAGCTCTGGGACTAGCCGGTTTGACGCACATCCCTTGCCCAGCGCATGTGCTGAATTTGGTGGTGCAAAAGTTCATTCACAACTACCCAGACATGTCAGAGCTGCTGCATAAAGTGCGGGCCGTCTGTGCGCGCTTCCGGGGTTCACATCCTGCCGCTGCTCGCCTGTCAGCGCTACAGCGGAACTTCGGCCTTCCCGCTCACCGCCTAATATGCGACGTGCCCACCCGGTGGAACTCCACCTTGCACATGCTGGAGAGACTGTGCGAGCAGCAGCAGGCCATAGTGGAGTTTCATCTGCAGCACGCACGGATCAGTCGCACTGCGGAACAGCACGATTTCACCACCAATGATTGGGCCTCCATGCGAGACCTGTGTGCCCTGTTGCGTTGTTTAGAGTATGCTACCAACATGGCCAGTGGCAATGCCACTGTTATCAGCGTGACGATACCAATTCTATGTCTCCTAGAGAAAACGCTTAGGGCGATGATGGAAGAGGAGGTGGGCCAGGGCCAGGAGGAGGAGGAGGAGGATGACGGGTCGTTTTTAGCACTTTCAGGCCAGTCTGTTAGAAGTGGCTCAGAGGGAGGTTTTTTGCAACAGCAGAGGGCAGGTACAAATGTGGCCAGCCAGGGACCACTACTGGAGGACGAGGAGGATGAGGAGGAGGTGGAGGAGGATGAGGATGAAGCAGGTTCACAGCGGGGTGGCACCCAGCACAGCGCAGGCACATCCCTGGTGCGTGGCTGGGGGGATACAGAGGATGATGACGATACGC
Source organism: Bufotes viridis (assembly GCA_033119425.1). Taxonomy (NCBI): domain Eukaryota; kingdom Metazoa; phylum Chordata; class Amphibia; order Anura; family Bufonidae; genus Bufotes; species Bufotes viridis. The sequence continues at coordinate 117,178,507 of CM065597.1, read as the reverse complement.
CTCCCACAGAGGACAGCTTGTCCTTACCTCTGGGGAGCCTGGCACACATGAGCGATTACATGCTGCAGTGCCTGCGCAACGACAGCAGAGTTGCCCACATTTTAACGTGTGCTGACTACTGGGTGGCCACCCTGCTGGATCCACGGTACAAAGACAATGTGCCCACTTTACTTCCTGCACTGGAGCGTGATAGGAAGATGCGCGAGTACAAGCGCACGCTGGTAGACGCTCTCCTGAGAGCATTCCCAACTGTCACAGGGGAACAGGTGGAAGGCCAAGGCCAAGGCAGAGGAGGAGCTAGAGGTCGCCCACGCAGCAGTGTCACGGCCAGCTCCTCTGAGGGCAGGGTTAGCATGGCAGAAATGTGGAAAAGTTTTGTCTCCACGCCACAGCTAACTGCCCCACCACCTGATACGGAACGAGTTAGCAGGAGGCAACATTTCAGTAACATGGTTGAACAGTACGTCTGCACACAACTCCATGTACTGACGGATGGTTCGGCCCCATTCAACTTCTGGGTTTCCAAATTGTCCACGTGGCCAGAATTAGCATGTTATGCCTTGGAAGTGCTGTCCTGCCCGGCGGCCAACGTTTTATCTGAACGTGTATTCAGCACGGCAGGGGGCGTCATTACTGACAAACGCAGCCGCCTGTCCGCAGCCAACGTGGACAAGCTGACGTTTATAAAAATGAACCAGGCATGGATCCCACAAGACCTGACCCTCCCTTGTGCAGAGTAGTCCTTAATAACTGCCTTAAACCATGTTGTCTTGTACTCCTGGCCACTTCTTCATTGAAAAATCAATTTTTGAAATTAAGTAGGATCTTGTGGTGCAACCCAGAGTTGAATGAACCTTCCCTCTGTCTGGGTGCAGGGGCCAAAGTACATGAAAGTGTGCTTCTCCTGTGCTGGGTGATATGAATGTTATACTTGTGCTGTCTGACATGTCTCCTTTGTGTGGGTGCAGGGGGCCAAAGTCACTGAAAGCGGCCTTCTCCTGTGGTGGGTGATCGAAATGCCTGATTCTCTGCTGTGGGACCTCTCTCCTCTTTCTGGGTGCAGGGGTCAAAGAAACAAAAGGTGGCCTACTCCTGTGGTGGTTGACATGATGCCTGATTCTCTGCTGTGGGACCTCTCTCCTCCGTGGGGCTGCAGGGGTCAAGGTCTGTAAAACTGCCCTTCTCCTGTGTTGGTTGATGTAAAACTGATGCTTGTGCTATCTGACCTGTCTCCTCTGTGTCGGTGCTAAGGCCTAAGTCACTGAAAGCGGCCTTCTCCTGTGCTGGCTGATATAAATGCCTGAATCTCTGCTGTGGGACCTCTCTCCTCCGTGTGGCTGCAGGGGTCAAAGTCTCTAAAAGTGCCCTTCTCCTGTGGTGGTTGATGTAAAACTGATGCTTGTGCTATCTGACCTGTCTCCTCTGTGTCGGTGCTAAGGCCTAAGTCACTGAAAGCGGCCTTCTCCTGTGCTGGCTGATATAAATGCCTGAATCTCTGCTGTGGGACCTCTCTAATCCGTGTGGCTGCAGGGGTCAAAGTCTCTAAAAGTGCCCTTCTCCTGTGGGGGTTGATGTAAAACTGATGCTTGTGCTATCTGACCTGTCTCCTCTGTCTCGTTGCTAAGGCCTAACTCACTGAAAGTGGCCTTGTCATGTGCTGGGTGATATAAATGTGATACAAGTGCCATCTGACATGGTTGAAGCTATCAAATTAACTAAAGGTGGCCGACTCCTGTAGTGGGTGATCAGTAAAACTGATGCTTGTGCTATCTGACCTGTCTCCACTATCTCGTTGCTAAGGCCTAACTCACTGAAAGTGGCCTTGTCATGTGCTGGGTGATATAAATGTTATACTTGTGCCATCTGACATGGTTGCCGGGGTCCCATTAAATGATGGCCTACTCCTGTGGTGGGTGATCTAAATTCCTGATTCTCTGCTGTGAAACCTCTCTCCTCCGTCTGGGTGCAGGGGTCAAAGTCTCTCAAAGTCGCCTTCTCCTGTGCTGGGTGATATAAATGGTATACTTGTGCCATCTGACATGGTTGCCGGGGTCCCATTAAATGATGGCCTACTCCTGTGGTGGGTGATCTAAATGCCTGATTCTCTGCTGTGAAACCTCTCTCCTCCGTCTGGGTGCAGGGGTCAAAGTCTCTAAAAGTGGCCTTCTCTTGTGCTGGGTGATGTAAAACTGATGCTTGTACCATCTGACATGGGTGCAGGGGTCAAATTAACTAAATGGTGGCCTACTCCTGTGGTGGGTGATATGAGGCGTTAATATGTGCTGTGAAAACCTCTCTCCTTCGTCTGGGTGCAGGGGTCAAAGTCTCTAAAAGTGGCCTTCTCTTGTGCTGGGTGATGTAAAACTGATGCTTGTACCATATGACATGGTTGCCGGGGTCCCATTAAATGATGGCCTACTCCTGTGGTGGGTGATCTAAATGCCTGATTCTCTGCTGTGAAAACCTCTCTCCTCCGAGTGGGTGCAGGGGTCAAAGTCTCTAAAAGTGGCCTTCTCTTGTGCTGGGTGATGTAAAACTGATGCTTGTGCCATCTGACATGGTTGCCGGGGTCCCATTAAATGATGGCCTACTCCTGTGGTGGGTGATCTAAATGCCCGATTCTCTGCTGTGAAAACCTCTCTCCTCCGTCTGGGTGCAGGGGTCAAAGTCTCTAAAAGTGGCCTTCTCTTGTGCTGGGTGATGTAAAACTGATGCTTGTCCCATCTGACATGGGTGCAGGGGTCAAATTAACTAAATGGTGGACTACTCCTGTGGTGGGTGATATGAGGCATTAATATGTGCTGTGAAAACCTCTCTCCTCCGTTTGGGTGCAGGGGTCAAAGTCTCTAAAAGTGGCCTTCTCTTGTGCTGGGTGATGTAAAACTGATGCTTGTGCCATCTGACATGGTTGCCGGGGTCCCATTAAATGATGGCCTACTCCTGTGGTGGGTGATCTAAATGCCTGATTCTCTGCTGTGAAACCTCTCTCCTCCGTCTGGGTGCAGGGGTCAAAGTCTCTCAAAGTCGCCTTCTCCTGTGCTGGGTGATATAAATGTTATACTTGTGCCATCTGACATGGTTGCCGGGGTCCCATTAAATGTTGGCCTACTCCTGTGGTGGGTGATCTAAATGCCTGATTCTCTGCTGTGAAAACCTCTCTCCTCCTTGTGGGTGCAGGGGTCAAAGTCTCTAAAAGTGGTCTTCTATTGTGCTGGGTGATGTAAAACTGATGCTTGTGCCATCTGACATGGTTGCCGGGGTCCTATTAAATGTTGGCCTACTTCTGTGGTGGGTGATCTAAATGCCTGATTCTCTGCTGTGAAAACCTCTCTCCTCCTTGTGGGTGCAGGGGTCAAAGTCTCTAAAAGTGGCCTTCTCTTGTGCTGGGTGATGTAAAACTGATGCTTGTGCCATCTGACATGGTTGCCTGGGTCCCATTAAATGATGGCCTACTCCTGTGGTGGGTGATCTAAATGCCTGATTCTCTGCTGTGAAAACCTCTCTCCTCCGTCTGGGTGCAGGGGTCAAAGTCTCTAAAAGTGGCCTTCTCTTGTTCTGGGTGATGTAAAACTGATGCTTGTGCCATCTGACATGGTTGCCGGGGTCCCATTAAATGATGGCCTACTCCTGTGGTGGGTGATCTAAATGCCTGATTCTCTGCTGTGAAAACCTCTCTCCTCCGTCTGGGTGCAGGGGTCAAAGTCTCTAAAAGTGGCCTTCTCTTGTGCTGGGTGATGTAAAACTGATGCTTGTCCCATCTGACATGGGTGCAGGGGTCAAATTAACTAAATGGTGGACTACTCCTGTGGTGGGTGATATGAGGCATTAATATGTGCTGTGAAAACCTCTCTCCTCCGTTTGGGTGCAGGGGTCAAAGTCTCTAAAAGTGGCCTTCTCTTGTGCTGGGTGATGTAAAACTGATGCTTGTGCCATCTGACATGGTTGCCGGGGTCCCATTAAATGATGGCCTACTCCTGTGGTGGGTGATCTAAATGCCTGATTCTCTGCTGTGAAACCTCGCTCCTCCGTCTGGGTGCAGGGGTCAAAGTCTCTCAAAGTCGCCTTCTCCTGTGCTGGGTGATATAAATGTTATACTTGTGCCATCTGACATGGTTGCCGGGGTCCCATTAAATGATGGCCTACTCCTGTGGTGGGTGATCTAAATGCCTGATTCTCTGCTGTGAAACCTCTCTCCTCCGTGTGGGTGCAGGGGTCAAAGTCTCTAAAAGTGGCCTTCTCTTGTGCTGGGTGATGTAAAACTGATGCTTGTACCATCTGACATGGGTGCAGGGGTCAAATTAACTAAATGGTGGCCTACTCCTGTGGTGGGTGATATGAGGCGTTAATATGTGCTGTGAAAATCTCTCTCCTTCGTCTGGGTGCAGGGGTCAAAGTCTCTAAAAGTGGCCTTCTCTTGTGCTGGGTGATGTAAAACTGATGCTTGTACCATCTGACATGGTTGCCGGGGTCCCATTAAATGATGGCCTACTCCTGTGGTGGGTGATCTAAATGCCTGATTCTCTGCTGTGAAAACCTCTCTCCTCCGTGTGGGTGCAGGGGTCAAAGTCTCTAAAAGTGGCCTTCTCTTGTGCTGGGTGATGTAAAACTGATGCTTGTGCCATCTGACATGGTTGCCGGGGTCCCATTAAATGATGGCCTACTCCTGTGTTGGGTGATCTAAATGCCTGATTCTCTGCTGTGAAAACCTCTCTCCTCCGTCTGGGTGCAGGGGTCAAAGTCTCTAAAAGTGGCCTTCTCTTGTGCTGGGTGATGTAAAACTGATGCTTGTACCATCTGACATGGGTGCAGGGGTCAAATTAAGTAAATGGTGGCCTACTCCTGTGGTGGGTGATATAAGGCGTTAATATGTGCTGTGAAAACCTCTCTCCTTCGTCTGGGTGCAGGGGTCAAAGTCTCTAAAAGTGGCCTTCTCTTGTGCTGGGTGATGTAAAACTGATGCTTGTCCCATCTGACATGGGTGCAGGGGTCAAATTAACTAAATGGTGGACTACTCCTGTGGTGGGTGATATGAGGCATTAATATGTGCTGTGAAAACCTCTCTCCTACGTTTGGGTGCAGGGGTCAGAGTCTCTAAAAGTGGCCTTCTCTTGTGCTGGGTGATGTAAAACTGATGCTTGTGCCATCTGACATGGTTGCCGGGGTCCCATTAAATGATGGCCTACTCCTGTGGTGGGTGATCTAAATGCCTTATTCTCTGCTGTGAAACCTCTCTCCTCTGTCTGGGTGCAGGGGTCAAAGTCTCTCAAAGTCGCCTTCTCCTGTGCTGGGTGATATAAATGGTATACTTGTGCCATCTGACATGGTTGCCGGGGTCCCATTAAATGATGGCCTACTCCTGTGGTGGGTGATCTAAATGCCTGATTCTCTGCTGTGAAACCTCTCTCCTCCGTCTGGGTGCAGGAGTCAAAGTCTCTAAAAGTGGCCTTCTCTTGTGCTGGGTGATTTAAAACTGATGCTTGTACCATCTGACATGGGTGCAGGGGTCAAATTAACTAAATGGTGGCCTACTCCTGTGGTGGGTGATATGAGGCGTTAATATGTGCTGTGAAAACCTCTCTCCTTCGTCTGGGTGCAGGGGTCAAAGTCTCTAAAAGTGGCCTTCTCTTGTGCTGGGTGATGTAAAACTGATGCTTGTACCATCTGACATGGTTGCCGGGGTTCCATTAAATGATGGCCTACTCCTGTGGTGGGTGATCTAAATGCCTGATTCTCTGCTGTGAAAACCTCTCTCCTCCGTCTGGGTGCAGGGGTCAAAGTCTCTAAAAGTGGCCTTCTCTTGTGCTGGGTGATGTAAAACTGATGCTTGTGCCATCTGACATGGTTGCCGGGGTCCCATTAAATGATGGCCTACTCCTGTGTTGGGTGATCTAAATGCCTGATTCTCTGCTGTGAAAACCTCTCTCCTCCGTCTGGGTGCAGGGGTCAAAGTCTCTAAAAGTGGCCTTCTCTTGTGCTGGGTGATGTAAAACTGATGCTTGTACCATCTGACATGGGTACAGGGGTCAAATTAACTAAATGGTGGACTACTCCTGTGGTGGGTGATATGAGGCATTAATATGTGCTGTGAAAACCTCTCTCCTCCGTTTGGGTGCAGGGGTCAAAGTCTCTAAAAGTGGCCTTCTCTTGTGCTGGGTGATGTAAAACTGATGCTTGTGCCATCTGACATGGTTGCCGGGGTCCCATTAAATGATGGCCTACTCCTGTGGTGGGAGATATAAATGCCTGATTCTCTGCTGTGAAACCTCTCTCCTCCGTCTGGGTGCAGGGGTCAAAGTCTCTCAAAGTCGCCTTCTCCTGTGCTGTGTGATATAAATGTTATACTTGTGCCATCTGACATGGTTGCCGGGGTCCCATTAAATGATGGCCTACTCCTGTGGTGGGTGATCTAAATGCCTGATTCTCTGCTGTGAAACCTCTCTCCTACGTCTGGGTGCAGGGGTCAAAGTCTCTCAAAGTCGCCTTTTCCTGTGCTGGGTGATATAAATATTATACTTGTGCCATCTGACATGGTTGCCGGGGTCCCATTAAATGATGGCCTACTCCTGTGGTGGGTGATCTAAATGCCTGATTCTCTGCTGTGAAACCTCTCTCCTCCGTCTGGGTGCAGGGGTCAAAGTCTCTCAAAGTCGCCTTCTCCTGTGCTGGGTGATGTAAACTGATGCTTGTGCCATCTGACATGGTTGCCGGGGTCCCATTAAATGATGGCCTACTCCTGTGGTGGGTGATCTAAATGCCTGATTCTCTGCTGTGAAAACCTCTCTCCTCCGTGTGGGTGCAGGGGTCAAAGTCTCTAAAAGTGGCCTTCTCTTGTGCTAGGTGATGTAAAACTGATGCTTGTGCCATCTGACATGGTTGCCGGGGTCCCATTAAATGATGCCCTACTCCTGTGGTGGGTGATCTAAATGCCTCATTCTCTGCTGTGAAAACCTCTCTCCTCCGTCTGGGTGCAGGGGTCAAAGTCTCTAAAAGTGGCCTTCTCTTGTGCTGGGTGATGTAAAACTGATGCTTGTACCATCTGACATGGGTGCAGGGGTCAAATTAAGTAAATGGTGGCCTACTCCTGTGGTGGGTGATATGAGGCGTTAATATGTGCTGTGAAAACCTCTCTCCTCCGTGTGGGTGCAGGGGTCAAAGTCTCTAAAAGTGGCCTTCTCTTGTGCTGGGTGATGTAAAACTGATGCTTGTGCCATCTGACATGGTTGCCGGGGTCCCATTAAATGATGGCCTACTCCTGTGGTGGGTGATCTAAATGCCTGATTGTCTGCTGTGAAAACCTCTCTCCTCCGTCTGGGTGCAGGGGTCAAAGTCTCTAAAAGTGGCCTTCTCTTGTGCTGGGTGATGTAAAACTGATGCTTGTACCATCTGACATGGGTGCAGGGGTCAAATTAACTAAATGGTGGCCTACTCCTGTGGTGGGTGATATGAGGCATTAATATGTGCTATGAAAACCTCTCTCCTCCGTTTGGGTGCAGGGGTCAAAGTCTCTAAAAGTGGCCTTCTCTTGTGCTGGGTGATGTAAAACTAAAGCTTGTGCCATCTGACATGGTTGCCGGGGTCCCATTAAATGATGGCCTACTCCTGTGGTGGGTGATCTAAATGTCTGATTCTCTGCTGTGAAACCTCTCTCCTCCGTCTGGGTGCAGGGGTCAAAGTCTCTCAAAGTCACCTTCTCCTGTGCTGGGTGATATAAATGTTATACTTGTGCCATCTGACATGGTTGCCGGGGTCCCATTAAATGATGGCCTACTCCTGTGGTGGGTGATCTAAATGCCTGATTATCTGCTGTGAAAACCTCTCTCCTCCGTCTGGGTGCAGGGGTCAAAGTCTCTCAAAGTCGCCTTCTCCTGTGCTGGGTGATGTAAAACTGATGCTTGTACCATCTGACATGGGTGCAGGGGTCAAATTAACTAAATGGTGGCCTACTCCTGTGGTGGGTGATATGATGCCTGAATATGTGCTGTGGGGCCTCTCTCCTCTTTCTGGGTGCAGGGGTCAAAGTAACTAAAAGTGGCCTTCTCCTGTGCTGGATGGTATAAATGTAATGCTTGTGCTATCTGACATGTCTCCTCAGTCTGGGTGCTAAGGCCTAAGTCACTGAAAGTGGCCTTCTCCTGTGGTGGTTGATATGATGCCAGATTCTCTGCTGTGGGACCTCTCTCCTTTGTCTGGATGCTGGGGTCGAAATAATAGTAAGCGACCTTCTCCATTGGTGGGTGATTTGAAGCCTGATTCTGTGCTATGGGACCTAACTCCAATTAATATTGGTTAATTTTTTTTTTTTTTATGTTAAGTCTTCATTTCCCTATCTACATTTGTTTGCAGGGGATTTACCTACATTTTGCTGCCTTTTGCAGCCCTCTAGCCCTTTCCGGGAGTCTTTTACAGCCTTTTTAGTGCCCAAAAGTTCGGGTCCCCATTGACTTCTATGGGGTTCGGGTTCGGGATGAAGTTCGGGTTGAGTTCGGATCACGAACCCGGACATTTTCTGGAAGTTCGGCCGAACCTCTCGAACCCGAACGTCCAGGTGTTCGCTCAACTCTAGTGGTGACCATTTTGAAGTCGGCCATTTTGAAACCAACTTTTGTTTTTTCAATAGGAAGAGGGTCATGTGACATATAAAACTTATTGGGAATTTCACAAAAAAACAATGGTGTGCTTAATCTTAACGTAACTTTATTCTTTCATGAGTTATTTACAAGTTTCTCTTTGTTTACAGCCATTGACATGTCGCCGAGGTTAACACGTGAGGAGCGGATAGAAATTGTGTTGATGTCTGGTGAACGCAGTAACCGGTTCATTGTAGCAGATTTCAATGCAAGACACCCTATGAGACCACCCAACTCCCATGCTACAGTTAGCAAACTGCTTGCTAAGTTTCGTGAAACTGGTTCAGTGTTGGATTTGCCAAAATGTGGACGCATGAAATCTGTCACTAATGAAGAAACATCAGTGGCTGTCCTAGCTTCATTCAGCAAGAGCCCACAGCGTAGCACTCGCCGGATGTCACTGGAGAGTGGCATTAGTCGAACATCCCTTCGGCGGATATTAGCTACTCAAAAATGGCACCCTTAAAAACTCCAGCTACTGCAGCACTGAATTTGCAGAATGGGCAAAACAAAAATTGGAACAGGACCCTCAGTTTACGCAGAAGATTTTGTTCAGTGATGAGGAAAACTTTTATGTGAATGGTGAAGTTAACAAACAAAACCACCGCTATTGGTCTTACACTAACCCACATTGGATAGATCCTTCTAAGACTGTTGGAACAAAAAAATTGATGGTATGGTGTGGTATATGGGGTACAAAGATAGTGGGGCCATTCTTCATCAATGGAAACCTCAAGGCCACTGGATATGCGAAATTGCTACATGATGATGTGTTTCCCTCTTTATTCACTGAAGCTGGCACGTTTCCTGAGTTTTTCCAGCAAGATTGTGCACCACCACATTATGGGTGTCAGGTCCGAGTATTCCTAGATGAACAGTTTCCTGGAAAGTGAATTGGTCGCCGTGGGCCAGTTGAATGGCCCCCAAGGTCTCCCGATCTGACCCCCTTAGACTTTTATCTTTGGAGTCATCTGAAGGCAATTGTCTATGCTGTGAAGACACGAGATGTGCAGCACCTGAAACTACGGATACTGGAAGCCTGTGCTAGTATTTCTCCTGTGGTGTAGCTATCAGTGTGTGAAGAGTGGGAGAAGAGGGTTGCATTGACAATCCAACACATTGGGCAGCACATTGAACACATTTTATAAGTGGTCAGAAACTTGTAAATAACTAATAAAAGAATAAAGTTACGTTAAAACCAAGCACACCATTGCTTTTCCTGTGAAATACCCAATAAGTATGATGTGTCACATGACCCTCTTCCCATTGAAAAAACCAAAGTTGGATTCAAAATGGCCAACTTCAAAATGGCCACCATGGTCACCACCCATCTTGAAAAGTTTCCCTCCTCACATATACTAATGTGCCACAAACAGGAAGTTAATATCACCAACCACTCCCATTTTATTAAGGTGTATCCATATAAATGGCCCACCCTGTAGTTTTGCAACAGATGGAGGGCCGCAGTTTGAGGATGCCTGATCTAATGTAAATGTGACACAGCAAAGCACAGAGCACAGCAATGACACTGCTGTCTCTCAGAACTGAATTAAAAACTGCAGAAAATGGCAGCTGGGGAGGTTCTTATATAGTAAAAGAGTAGGCAACTTTCCTATTGGTTGCTAGGGATGTTGCTAAGCTCAGACAAATACATTGCAGCCTTCTTACTGTGCCACAAGCAAGAAGCAGGGAGGGATCATGGGTTCAGAGGGGAAAAAAAAATCTCTAATACAAATATAAAGCACTAGATTCTAAATCTTCACGAATTCTCGAAGTGGCGATATTCACGATTAAAATTCACAATGAGAATATTCACGCCCAACAGTAGAGAGCGCATCTCGGCCAACCATTGCCATTCAGTGAATTATTGACTGAATGGCTCAGGCGGGATGAGCGCAGCCAGCAGAGACAGAGGAGGGGAAGTCACGTGCGCAGCGCTGCAGCAGGGGGATCAGCCTCTGAACCAGCGTGTATGCTCTGAGTCAGGAAGTGTGTGCGCACCTATCTCACTAACGTGTATACTCGCCCCCGGCCGCAGCTCACCCTCCTCCAGGTAGGAAAAAACTTTCCATCCTTGCAACTGCTCGCTCGATCCAGTGCTCCTCTCTAGTCCTCCTGAAAACGGCTGTGTACCTTGTAGTGAATTGAAGTAGCCACTAGTGTTGTGTGTCACAGACAGTGTCTGAGCCTGCTGCTGCTTCAGTTAAAAAACAAGACAAAAAAACACCACTGTGGTGTGTGTGTGTCAGCGCATTACTACTGTGAATGGGGCACAGGAGGCATTACTAGTGTGAAGGGGGCACAGGAGGCATTACTACTGTGAAGGGGGCACAGGAGGCATTACTACTGTAAAGGGGGCACAGGAGGCATTACTACTGTAAAGGGGGCACAGAAGGCATTGCTACTGTAAAGGGGGCACAGAAGGCATTACTACTGTGAAGGGGGCACAGAAGGCATTACTACTGTGAAGGGGGCACAGAAGGCATTACTACTGTGAAGGGGACACAGAGGGCATTACTACTACAAAATGCCAAGATATGCCGCCTCCACAGGGCTAATGCCCAGATGTGCCGCCTCCACAGGGCTAATGCCCAGATGTGCCCCCTTCACAGGGCTAATGCCCAGATGTGCCCCCTTCACAGGGCTAATGCCCAGATGTGCCCCCTTCACAGGGCTAATGCCCAGATGTGCCCCCTTCACAGGGCTAATGCCCAGATGTTCCCCCTTCACAGGGCTAATGCCCAGATATTTTCCCCTTCACAGTAGTAAAGCTCACACATGACCCCTCACAGTGTTTTCATTTCTTTCTGGAAAAGCTACCTGGTTCTGGCCCACAAAGTTTATACCATGTATAGTGTGGCCCTCAGATGAGAATTGGTTGGGCACCACTGGTTTAGACAAATCCGACTTTCATTAGTGTAGGTAAGCTGAATTTCAAATGTAAACCCTGTCCAGATAATTTTACGCTTATGTTCTGCAAGTAACCCAGCTTCCCCAGGTGCCTGAAATGCAAATCTGCCTCACTATGGCACTATTTAATGAGGACATGATGTAAAAGCACAAAAGTGCCTGCCGCACTGGCTGTGACTGGAGTATAAGATGTCATGTAACAGCACAATGGTACCTATAACTCTGGATGGGACTGGAGTATAAGACATGATGTAACAGCACAATGGTGCTTCTAGCTCCGGATATGACTGGAACCTAAGAAATTACGTAACAGCAGGATTTTTGTAGGATGGTTATTGTGGTACTTGTAGTCCGTTGCTGGCATCTTCCATTGTATGCATTTTTTTGCTGTTGATGCCCTCAGCAACGGACTACAAGTGCAGGATATGCTCCCCTATATATATGCACAACCGCATGTGGGTTTGAGCACATCCTGCCTGTTTAACACCACGTTTTCTAATGGTTTGTATAGTCTTATGTATGGAGGTGTATAAACTCCCATTTAAATGTGCCTGCTTTTCATCTACAGTCTACATTCAGGTGCACCTGTTTAGGCCCTGGGCCATATCAGCCAGTCTCGGGTGGGGCTCACAGGCACTTCCCACCTCCCATTGCAGGCATGGCTACATGCTGGAGGTTACTGGTAAGCCATTTGTGAGTCAGGCCTTATGCTCCCATAATTTGCCCACTGGCCCCTGGTATTGCCCAACGGCACAGGTAGGTGAGCGATTGGGCCTCGGGCTACTTGAGAGACCTTGGCGCGGTGCCCAAGCTTAAGACATGTCCTCCTAGTAGGATATGTCGAACTAACCTCTCAATTTTACATCAATGTGAGGGTTTAGTATTATCGCAGAGTGCACCTGTCTTTGCTTTTGTTTAGTCTTTGATTGTTCTTCACATCCACATAATTGTTACCTTATGTAGGATGGTTATTGTGGTACTTGTAGTCCGTTGCTGGCATCTTCCATTGTATGCATTTTTTTGCTGTTAATTGCCATCAGCAATGGACTAGAAGTGCAGGATATGCTCCACTATATATATGCACAACCGCATGTGGGTTTGAGCATATCCTGCCTGTTTAACACCACGTTTTCTAATGGTTTGTACAGCAGGATTTTTACTGCAGCTCTAAGTGTGACTGGAGCATAAGATATGACGTAACATCATGTATCTGGATTTGACTGTAGAAAACATGATGTAACAGCAAGATTTTAGTGCAGCAGTGGATGTGACTAAAGTACAGAATGTGAGACATGATGTAACAGAAGCATGGTTGCTGCAGCTTTGAAATTGACCGGAGCATGAGAAATTATGTAACAGGTGTTGCGGAGCTCCAAGACATAGCATCAAAATCTCCGCTTAAATCCCCTTGTAGATGAAGGAGCAGGTCAATGTCCACGAGACAATTCCCCCAGTAACTGGACGACACCCAGTTTTGGGAGTCAACTGACTTTACTAGGAATGGAACACACGTTTTTAAAACCTCCAACAGCCTCATTTTCAACTAATAGTACATAGATTACAATAATACAGGGAAAAGGGGGGGGGGGTTAGACAATAGCAAGGGCCGATGGGAGGTCTAGGAGGGACAAAGCAGCTAGTTTAAACAGGTCTTGCAGAGTCCCTGGGACACCTCTTGGGAAACAATGGGACAGGAAAAGGGAAGAGGCACAGACAATCAATACATTCAATACATAGCATACATAACATATCAATACATGGGCACAGGGTGAGAAAAATACAACAGGACTCTGGTGACTCACACATAATTGGTTTGGTAAATGAATGGGGGGGGGGGGGGGTGTACAGACAGCCAAGCATAAATTAATATAACAGGGTCCATCTGTTACACTGCTCCCCCTTAACCACAAGCCAGCATACACAGTCTGATCCCCAACGGATCGGCTTGGGGATGTCTGGGGAGTACTCACGGATCACTTTTCCAGTTCAGTTTGTCGTGATAACCCGTCAGCATTGCCATTTTGTTTCCCGGAACGGTAGTGAATTGTAAAATCGTATGGTTGTAACGCCAAGCTCCAGCGCAACAACCGGGCATTGTCCCTTGCCACAAGATTTAGCCATAACTAACGGGTTGTGATCAGTGAGTAATGTGAACTGCTGTCCATACAAGTAGGGTTGAAGCTTCTTTAGGGCCCACACCACAGCCAGGCATTTCTTCTCGATGGCGGCGTAGCTCACTCCCTGGGTAGAAGCTTCTGGCTCAAGTAAGCTACGGGATGTTCCCCACCATCTTCTCCAACTTGGCTCAGTACCGCTCCCAATCCAAACATTGACGCATCTGTGTGAACGAGGAATCGTTTAGATGGATTGGGAGCAGCGAGTACAGGACTATTAACAAGGGCCTGCTTGAGCTTCTGGAATGCCTGCTCACCCTCTGGGGTCCAGACTACTTGGTCGGGGAGGTTCTTTTTGGTGAGGTCAGTGAGGGGTTTGGCCAGGGTAATATAGTTTAGGACAAATTTCCGATAATAGCCCGCGGTCCCTAGGAAGGCTAACACCTGAATTTTGGTGCGGGGGGTTTGCCACTGGGCTACTGCCTCTACTTTAGCGGGCTCAGGCTTTTGCTTCCCACAACCTACCCGGTGGGTATTGTACTTCTGCGATCCCAATATGGCACTTGCTGGGTTTTAGGGTTAGGCCAGCCTCTCTGATGCGGTTTATCACGGCACTTACGTGTCTCAGATGCTCTTCCCAGGTTTCACTATAAATAGCAATGTCATCCAAGTATGCACATGCATAATCTTGGAAGCCATCAAGCAGCCGGTCCACCATACGTTGGAACGTGGCTGGGGCGTTTTTCATCCCAAATGGCATGACCTTAAATTGGTAGAGGCCAAACGGGGGGACAAAGGATGACTTGGGAATGGCATCTGGCGCTAAGGGAATTCGACAATAGCCCTTACATAGGTCAATGGTCGTGAGCTATTGACCTCTAGCCATCCTATCTAAGAGCTTGTCTATCCTGGGCATAGGGTATGCGTCAAAGACTGTTTTATTATTAAGCCTCCAGTAATCTAAACAAAAGCGGGTCGTGCCATCCCGTTTTGGTACTAAAACTACTGGAGAGGCCCAAGGACTATCTGATGGTTCTATGACCCCTAAGTGGAGCATTTCCTGAATTTCCTGTCTCATGTGTTCCCGGACAGCCTCAGGAATTCTGTAGGGCATCTGTCTAAGGGGTGGTTGATTGGCAGTGTCTACCCTATGGGTAGCCAGTGGGGTGTAGCCAGGTGTGTTAGAGAATGTGGCGCCCTTTGTGGCTAACAGTTGTCGCACCTGGATACGCTCTTGGGGGCTTAGTCTCTCCCCTAGCTGGACTTCATCTAGGGTCCCTAGTTTATCATGCTCCCCCAGGAGATCTGGTAGGGGAAGATTCTCAAAGTCGTCAGATGAGGGCGCACATATGGCGGCCACATCCTCTGTTCTCTCATAGTAGGGTTTGAGCATGTTCACGTCGAGCATGCGTCTCCGCCCACTACCAGAGCACGGGCCGATCACATAAGTGGTGTCGCACCTCTGCTCCACCACTTGGTATGGGCCCTGCCAGGCGGCCTGGAGCTTGTTATGGCGTAAAGGTTTCAAAATCAACACCTTTTGGCCAATCTGAAAGCTCCGGTCCCTGGCACCTCTGTCATACCATCGGCGCTGACGGGTCTGTGCCGCCTGGAGGTTAGTATGCACTTTCTGAGTCAATTCCTCCAGACGGTCACGGACCTCCAGCACATAGGGTATGACAGGGATACCATCCTCACCTACTGCTCCCTCCCAGTGTTCCCGCATTAAATCTAGGGGCCCTCTAACTCTCCGTCCGAACGGCAAAAACCCTGTCGATTTCTGCGGCACCTCCCTGTAAGCAAAAAGGAGGTGGGGTACGAATTTTTCCCAGTCCCAACGGGTGTTAATAAAGGTGCTAAGCATCTGTTTTAAGGTGCCATTAAATCGTTCACACAAGCCATTCGTCTGGGGGTGGTAAGCTGAACTAATGATGGATTTGATGCCGCACAGTTTCCACAGCTGTTGGGTGACTTCGGCCGTGAACTGAGTGCCCTGATCCGAGACTATCTCTCTGGGAAAACCCATCCGAGAGAAGACATGCATCAATGCCTCAGCCACCGTCTCTGCCTGAATATTAGTAAGAGCCACAGCTTCTGGATACCGTGTTGCATAATCCACTATAGTTAAAATATACCTTTTGCCTGACGGGCTGGGTTTGGCCAACGGTCCTATAATATCTACCTTGGAGTAGAGAGATGAAGGAAGGCGGCACTCGTCCACGTATGTAGAAAAAGTATCTTTATTGCGGGCATCCAGTATAACAACAACCGGGTAGGGGCGGCTTTCCAACTCCTAGCAAATAGGTGTAGTGGCGACGGCCGTTTCGCGCAACAATGTGCTTCGTCAGGCCACCTGAAGCCCGAGCGTGGACGCACGCACTTTAAATGGACGCACTCGCACATCACACCTAGCACAGGTGTGGAAAGCCACGCCCCCAACCACCGGGCTTAAAAACAAATCCATATACAGCAATGAAAAGGTCAGTCATAACATATAAGTTCATGAAAGTATAAATACAGATCCACATATAATGTACTGCGGTTACTATAAGCTTAAATACAGCAAAACAGAGAGAGGAGAATTGAGGTAACTTATAGATGCACTGATAAATTGTTCTTATCGTTTAAACCCATACTCCCCATAGCTCGGGTACAGATAATCCACCTGGATTCAGACTGCAACAATAATTTGTGGCGATCTCCTCCTCTTTCAGGAGCATTAACAATTTCAATACCTGCAAATCTTAAACAGCGAGGATTACTATTGTGTTTATCCCTCACATGTTCAATAAGGCGGGGACATCCCTTCCCTGTAATCACTGAATTAACATGTTCCCTAAAACGTTCAAACATCGGGCGTATAGTTTTGCCTATGTAGAAATTGTGACAATCACAAAATACCACATAGACAACAAAGGGGATCTGCAGGTAATGAAATGACGAACTCTATGGGTAACTCCACCCAAATTCAAAAGTCTACTCTGAGCATTTTGTGGGCAGAAGGAACAGTGACCACACTTATAATTTCCGGGTCTAATGTTCCTAGTAAGCCAAGACTGATTCGTCGTGGGACGTAAGACACTATGTACCAGTCGATCCCTTAACGTACAACATTTTTTGAAAGCTATCAATGGTTTTTGTTCAACCACTTTACACAGGGTCCTGTCTCCCTTTAAAAGGTCCCAATTATTCCTAATTGCATTTTTTATGACCTCAGCCGCTGGGCTAAATTTGAATACAAATGAGAATCTCTCTAGTGTAGCATGTTCCTTTTGCTTGTCCATGAGGAGTTCAGATCTAGGGCGTTTAGCTGCTCTAAACAGAGCTCTACTAACGTCCTTCGGTGGGTAACCCCTAGCAACAAGGCGATCAGCGAGGGAACGGGCCTGTCGCCGAAAACCTTCATCAGTACTATTAATCCTTCTAAGACGTATGAACTGGCCGTAAGGTACGGCCTTCATTACGGGCTCGGGGTGAAAACTGCTGTGGTGTAGCAACGAATTAACAGCCGTGGGCTTGCGAAAACCCTCGGTAACAATGTCACCATTGACTACTGATAATTTAACATCTAGAAAGTCAAGGGACTGTCCACCAAAATTCATGGTGAACTTCATATTCATGTCATTCGTTAAGTTGAGGTGATCAACAAACCCACGTCATTGCGACTCGCTGCCAGACCACAACATGAACACATCATCCACAAAGCGAAGAAACAGCTGAATGTGTTGCAAAAAGGGGCTATCAACTGAAAAGACATAATGATCTTCGAATACCGCCAGGTACAGGTTGGCAAAAGTACACGAGACAGGTGTACCCATAACCGTACCTAGCACCTGGCGGTACCAATGCGGTCCAAATGTGAACACATTATTGGATAGCACAAAATCCAGAGACTCCTCAATGAATGTGCAAAAAACATTGCCTTTATTAGTTCTACTCAGAATTTCCCTAATCGCTCTGATCCCCAAATTGTGTGGGATCCTAGTGTACAGGGATTCAACATCCAAGGAAACTAAGTGATACCCCTGGTTCCACTCGATGTATTGGAGGGCTCGCAGGAAATCACCAGTATCATTGAGATAAGTAGGGGTACCATAGAGGAGAGGTCTCAAAAGCCAGTCCACATATTTAGAGAGTTGCTCAGTCGCTGAGCCAACCCCGGCCACAATAGGGCAGCCAGGAGGCTGGGTCAGCGACTTCTGGATTTTGGGCAGAAAGTACCAAATAGGGGACCTTGGGTACTGGGGGAGGAGTCTATCAACAAAATTATGTGGCAAGAATCCTAAATCCACATACTTCTTTATTAGGATCTCTAGCTGATTCAATATCTGGGGAGTTGGATTACCCTCCAATTTACGATAAGTCAGTTGATCCTGAAGTTGTCTCATAGATTCTCCCAAATAATATTCCCGTGTCATAAGGACCACATTCCCTCCCTTGTCGGCTGGTTTAATAACAATTTGATCTTGAGCAGTCAACCACTTAAGTGCACTACGCTCTTCAGCAGTAGTGTTGGGAGGTGCAACCGGATAAACCAGTGCACGGACATCCCTTAATACTCTATTATAGAACAGGTCAACTGCTGAGCCAGCCGGCATGGGAGGGAGAAATGTGGATCCAATGCCCCCCTGAAACCTACATACTCCCGATGACGGTTCCTCAGGTAACTAAAAACTATCCCCTAATAACACAGCATGAGCTTCTTGCTCAGTTGGATCAAATCGCCCCTCAACATGAAAAGCAGCAAGTGAAACAGATGCAGGAATTTCCCGAGGCAGGGGGGAACATTTACTCAGTGGTACATCAGCAAACATTTTTTTCAAATACAGTTTACGTATATTTTTAAAGAGATCAACCTCAAAATCATCAACCCTGAATTGATCCACTAGGCTGAACCCCAGTCCCTTGTTAAGGACCGAGGTGCAGCCCAGGGGCAATTCATAAGGAGCGAGATTAACCACAATGTCATGTGACAAATCATGTGTATACTCATCGTCCAGTTCTTCTATTATTGTCTCCAAGAAACCTTCCTCCTTCGTCGAGTGGATCTTCTCTGTCCTTCGGCCTTTTCTGGCTCTTTTGCCTCTACCCCTTCTGATTCTCCTAAAGGGGGACCTGTAGTGATGGGTGGAGCCACTCCTCCCTCAGAGGCACTAGAGTCTGAATCCGTCGTCCAGTAATCAGTGCGATTTTTCCTCTGGAGCGTCTTCCCCTAGGTTTCCTTTTATTCCAATCAAACACAGTCTCATTCTCATAATCATGCTTATCCCGCAGGAATTTATCTTTCTTACGTTCCTTAATCTCTGTTTGAGTGAGAATTAATTTCCTATTGAGACGTTTCTCAAAAACAATAAATTGATTGTCAGTCAACCTCCCTTTTAGGGTATCTCGTGCTTTATTCAATTCCACCGTGACCATTTTATATTCTTTCCGGTCACGGGACAAAACCAAGTCCAGTATTTGTTGTGAAAATTGTAAATGCAATTCTTTCCAAGCCGTTACAAATTGAATATCATCTTCATATTGAAACAAGTCCTTGTATACTCTTAGGCCTCTTGGGACCCTATGACTCTCTTGATATGAGGTCAGCGATTGCACAGTCCAAAATAACCTGACCTCTTTGTCAGCTAAGTGGAAGATTTTTATCTCCAATGCACGTGTACTCATATATGATATGTCATCCTTTTCATTGCAAATTGCGAAGAAGGAGTCCGCCCCTTCTCTGCCCTGGTCCTATAATATCTACCGCTACCCGTCCGAACGGTTCTTCAATGATGGGTAGAGGTTGCAACTTAGCTTTGCGGCGATCCCCTCTTTTACCAACTCATTGGCAAGTGTCGCATGTTTGACAGTACTGCCTAACATCTTTAGAGATGCCAGGCCAAAAAAAAGTGTGGGTAAGCCTGTGCCTGGTGCGGCTGACCCCTAAGTGTCCTGCCAGGGGGCTATCATGCGCGATCTGTAATAACTCCCTCCTGTACTTCTGTGGGATTACTAGCTGTCGGGTGGGGATAGGTGGGGACCCTGCTGTGACCCTTTCAGAGTCCCGGTACAATAACCCCTGCTGCCAAGAATATCTCTCTCCTTCTATTCCGGTCTGGGCCTGGTTAACTTTATCCCTATAAACCTTCAACGTAGGGTCACTAAGGGTTTCCTGCCCAAATGCTGCGGGGGTATCCCAGGGGATAGGGTGAATGCTGTGTGGAAGGGTTCTTATCTGGACCTCAGAGTGTGCTGGGTTGTTCATTGAGTGGGCCTGTGACCTGGTGGTAACGGGATAGGTCTCGTTGATATCCGGAAACGCGGAAGTCATCGGGCCAAGATCATTTCCCAGCAAAACATCAGCGGGTAGGTCTTTTATCAACCCAACATTAACCATTCCCGCCCCCACACCCCAATGTAGATGTACCCTGGCTGTGGGTAATCTGTGGATGGTCCCTCCCGCCACCCATACATGCTACAGAACCCCCAGTGCGGTCTTTCTCTGGAACCAGATGTCGTCGCACCAGGGTGAGGGTGGCACCGGAATCGCGCAGCCCCTGGGTCTCCTTGCCGTTGAGGATAACCGTCTGCCTGTGATGCTGTCGATTAGCAGTCTCCGCCTGTATTGGGTCTGCCTCGTGTAGAGCACCCCAGTGTTCCTCTGGATCCTCTGCTCTGATGTTAAGCGGGACAGCCTCCGTATGGTAGTAGTGGGCGGCTGCCCGCGCTGGAGGGAGTGGACCTGGACGGATCCATGCAGCCTGGTTTCGGTTCTGGGTACAGTCCCTCTGATAATGCCCAAACTTTTTGCAGGCATGGCACTGCGATTAGGGTATCTGTTTGCTGGGATACTAGGCAGAAGCCCTGTGCGTTGTGATGCTGGTGGCCCAGGGTTAGGGTGTATTGGTCTGGGATTGGGTCTGAAGCTTACCCTGGATTGTCTGCGGGCATCCTGGTAGTCATCCGCCTGTCTAGCTGCGTCGGATAGAGTGGTAGGTTTCCGGTCCCTTACCCACTCCTGCACTTCTGGATTTAGTCCATTGAAAAATTGTTCCAGTAGGACCAGCTGGGTAATTTCCTCCGCTGAAATAGCTTGGCTTGCCTGTAGCCAGGCTAGGGCTGCCCTCTGCATGCGGCATGCCCACTCTGTGTA
Source organism: Bufotes viridis (assembly GCA_033119425.1). Taxonomy (NCBI): domain Eukaryota; kingdom Metazoa; phylum Chordata; class Amphibia; order Anura; family Bufonidae; genus Bufotes; species Bufotes viridis. The sequence goes on along the minus strand of CM065597.1, from coordinate 117,157,721 downwards.
TGAGTCTTTTTCCTGTTTTTTAGTGTCCCTGAATCGTCTCCTGTAGGCTTCTGGGGTGATGGCATATCTTGCCAAAATTACCTCTTTCACCCGGGTATAGTCTGCAATCTCCTCGTCAGGTACAGCTCTATATGCCTCTGCTGCACGGCCGGAGAGCTTACCAGCGAGGATCCGTACCCAGTCTGCTAGGGGTACTTGGTGTAGCTTGCACTGCCGCTCAAAGTCCTGCAGAAAGCCGTCGATCTCGTCCTCAGCTTCCACAATTTTTTTAAACGCATCATGCCGTACCTTGACTTTGGGTTCTGGAGCCAAAGTAATAGTTGGCGGTCTTTCCAATGCCCGCTGCTCTGCTATCCGGAGTTGGTTCTCTCTCTCCTCCCTTGCAGTGATCAAGCCATCCAATTGGTTCATGGTTGCCTGTACCAGCTCTATGGAGGGATTCTCTCCATAAAATGCTAGCCTGTGTTTCACCGCTCTGTCAAACTCTGACTCTGCAGTTTCTGTAGCCATACTGCGTGCCCAGTCTCCCTCGGTCAGTTCAGCAATTAGCACAGCCTTCGTTTTATTTCTGGCTATCTGCCCTCTCGCTTCCAGCAATTCCTTCAATGTTGTCTGTTTTAATCCAGCATAGTTCGTCTCCATTCACGGTTCCATTCAAACGCTGCTTCCCTCTGCTGCAGGACTTGTATCCCGCTGCTTGCCACCAATTGTTGCGGAGCTCCAAGACATAGCATCAAAATCTCTGCTTAAATCCCCTTGTAGCTGAAGGAGCAGGTCAATGTCCACGAGACAATTCCCCCAGTAACTGGACGACACACAGTTTTGGGAGTCAACTGACTTTACTAGGAATGGAACACACGTTTTTAAAACCTCCAACAGCCTCATTTTCAACCAATAGTACAGGCAATAGCAAGGGCCGATGGGAAGTCTAAGAGGGACAAAGCAGCTAGTTTAAACAGGTCTTGCAGGGTCCCTGGGGCATCGCCCGGCTCTTGGGAAACAATGGGACAGGAAAAGGGAAGAGGCACAGACAATCAATACATTTACATACATTTACATGACTCACACATAATTGGTTTGGTAAATGAATGGGGGGGTGTACAGACAGTCAAACATAAATTAATATAACAGGGTCCATCTGTTACAACAGGGTTGTACAATGGCAGGGTGCCATGGCAGCTGGAAGCCTTAGTGGAACTAAAATGAAAAGTAAAAAAAAAAAAAAATATATATATATATATATATATATATATAGTTTTTTCATTCAGTTTTAAGTATAAGCAAATTTACTATTATAAAATAAAAAACAAACATTAGATATTGCAATAATGACCAGCTCTATAAAAATATCACATGATCTATTCTGTCAGGTGAGGGGTATAAAAATAAATAAAAACTATGCCAGAACAGCTATTCTCTGGTCAACTCACATCCCAAAAATCATAATATAGGGCGATCAAAAAGTTGTATGTACCCGAAAAAGGTACCAATGAAAACATCACCTTATCCCCAAAAAAACAAGACCTCATACAAAACTGTAACCAGAAAAGAAAATATGGCTCTGAGAAAATGGAGACATTGTATCCGTACAGCATCCAAATTTATGGGCTCTGGCGATGGTAATTAGTTAGCACAGAAGTCTCACAGGACTTGGATCCGATGTCTCCTTCGGTACAAAGGTACCAGCCAACTTTAGAATCCGGTTTTAAAATGGTTTTCAGGTTTTAAAATCAAATGCTTAAGTTATTCACTGAAGTCTTGCAAGACTTCAGTGATAACTAATTTCAACTCGACGAAACCCATACATTTTAATGCTGTATGGAGACAAGTCTCTGCATGGCATAAAATGAAGTTTTGAGAGCATTGACTCCAGATCTATGATACGAACCTCGGTTTGCACAACACTAGCTGAGATAATGTATGGTATTCTATTTATTCTAGTTCTGGATTAGATCTACTATTTCTACCACCTACAAAATTAAGGAAATATAGCACTAGTGGTGGTGGTGGGGGGTACGAGTAATATTCCCGCCCCCCCCCGCACGCGCACACACACACACACACACAACAGACTCTGGCGCTGACTTCTGTGTATAATGGGACCTGGAACCTTCGCTGAATGCAAGAGTGGGAACATAAATGAAGTATATCAGTGCCTCCACCCAGGTTAGAGCCTCTGTATAAGGACTCAGTCAGACGGCCGTATGTGTTTTGTGGTCCACAAATTGCGGATCCGCAAAACACGGATACCGACCCGTGTGCATTGTGGACCGCACATGGCCATCACTCTCAAAGAAAATGCCTATTCTTGTTTGCAATTGCGGACAAGAATAGGACATGCTCTATATTTTTGGCGGAGCCGCGGTACGGAATAACAGATGCGGACAGCACACCGTGTGCTGTCCGCATCTTTTGAGGGCCCATAGAAATGAATGGACCCGCAGACCAGCCGCAAAATTGCGAAACGGGTGCAGATCCATTCATACGGTCGTGTGAATGGGCCCTTACAGAGAGGATCTCTTCCTGAGACTTACCTCAGAAGTATAGTTAGTAGCCTTAACAAGAATTACTGTACTAATCTCACAATCTGAAGAATACATATAGATACCACATAAGGCTATAACAGTAATTTTATAAGGGTCAGAATGATAATAGTACGTACATGCCGTACACTGAGAACTCAGCAGTACTACAATAACCAGGGATCCTGCAACAATCTTAAGTTATATACCCGGATATATATATATATATATTTATTGTGGGGACTCGCTCTGGTAGACAAGGTAGGCGGGTGCAGTACAGAGGCAAAAACACATTGTAAATCAATCTGCAGTGTTTATTCACACTTTAGGCACAACAGTCACTTTTCAGGCTTGGTGCTTGTTCACACACAGAAAACAAAACAGTGTTGGTGCTTGATCTTGTATGGCAAAACGGAAACAAAGTTCACCTGGAATCCTAGGTGTCAGTTCACACCTGGCTGAATGCTCGGCAACACAAAAAGTCCACTGGCAGCCTTTAACTGGCCTGCTCTCCTGACACACAGGTCTCAGCTTTTCAGCCCAGCACAGGGCTCAGTTCCCAAACACACACACAGAGAGAGAGCCCTTTGCTTAACCCAGCTGTCTTTTAAAGGCAGCTAGGTATTAACCAAAAACCTGGACTGGCACTTAAAATCCGGTCCAGTATTTGCCCTCACCTGGCTGCAATCAACCCAGCAGCACAGGATGAGAGGAAAATACCTGTTTTTTTATCACCAAACCTCTCACTGTGTCACTAATAAATATATATATATATATATATATATATATATATATATATATATATATAGTCCTGTGCACGATACCTCCAGGCAACAGAAGAGATGATCCAGGTGCACCTGCGGATGATGATGATGATGATGATGAAAGGATTTCTTCCAGGTAGCTCACAGAGCAACAACAAGGCCTCATGCACATGACCGTAGGTGTTTTGGGTCCACAATCCGCAAAACACGGAAGCTGTTCCGCTTGGGGTTGACTAACAAAAGTGATTTCACCCCCATTGTTGAAGAACCTGCAATTGAGGCCTACATGTCTGCAGTAAAAAGGGACATAAGAGATTTAAAATCCACTATGGGTAAACAAAATACATTGAGATATCCCAATTTAACTACTGCAGAGATGGAGGCACTTTCACAGCTCAAGAACAACCCCTTGATAACAATAAAACCCGCCGACAAGGGGGGAGGGGCGGTTGTTCTTGATACGACCAAATACATTAGTGAAATTCAGCGTCAACTTAATGACACAAATGTGTATGAAGTATTACAGGGTGATCCCAAATTTCACATAATGAATCTGATTAGGAGGATTTTATCTGATGCAGTGGTTGCCGGTATTATTGATGAGGACTTGAGAGAATATTTGATGGTATCTTTTCCAGTAACTCCGGTTATATGTATATTACCTAAAATCCACAAGAGCCTCGTTGATCCTCCTGGCCGCCCCATTGTATCTGGTTCAAATTCTATCTTTAGTACAATAGCCATCTTTTTGGATAGGATGTTACGGGGGTTTGCAATAGAGGGTGAGTCCTATATCAAGGACACCAATGATTTTTTATCGCAGTTAAAGGACATCGACATCAGTGGTCTAGACTCCATCACTCTTGTCTCCTTTGATGTTGTGTCCTTATATACTTCCATAGGACATGATAAAGGCATTTTTGCTGTTAGAAAATATCTTGATGGGTCTCATTACACTACAGTTACTAAGATGTTTGTCATTACATTGTTAAAATTGATATTGGAGAATAACTACTTCCTATTTCAGGATGTTTTCTTCAATCAAAAACGAGGCGTTGCGATGGGGTACAATGTGGCCCCAACGTACGCAAATATATATATGCGACACGTGGAGGAGGACTTTGTCTATGTGTCCCACCACTTTCAATATGTTTTGAGGTGGTGGAGATACATAGATGACGTCTTCCTCCTATGGACTGGCACTTCATCACAACTTGATGAATTTCATCAATATTTGAATGGTATAGATCCTGATCTTCAGTATACTTTAGTCTCCTCCCAAACTGACCTTGCTTTTTTGGATACTAATGTCAAACTGATGGATGGCTCTATCTGTACGGGCTTGTATGTCAAGCCCACGGATAGAAACACCATTTTGCGTTTTGAAAGCAATTATCGACGCCGCATGATTAAACATCTTCCCTTTTCACAGTTTTTAAGGGCTAAACGTATAGTTTCGGACAGTGAAGAGTTAAGTAATACACTTGATACAATGGAAGATAAATGTAAGAGACGAGGGTATCCCCGAAAATTGTTGGGTGAACAAAAACGTAAAGTTATGCATATGGATATTAACAATAATCAGAGTCCCCCCACTGACAAAGTGAAGAGAATTTCGTTTATTTCTACTTATTGTGACTCTAGCATTGAGATTGGACGCATTTTGAAAGAACATTGGAGCATCCTTGGTAGATGTGTAAAGGATGTTCCAGAATTTAAAGTACCCCCCCCTTTTTTCTTATCGTAAAAGCAAAAGTATCAGAGACCAGTTGGTTAAAGCTGATATTGGTCCTAAAAAGAATATGATACAACGAACATTGATGCAACCAGGTATGGGTTGTTTCCCATGCCTGAATTGCGTCAATGGTCGCCATATTTGTAAAGCTAAAAAGTTTGTGCATCCACAGACAGGGCAGGAATACCCGATTAGATTTCACTTAACCTGTGCTTCCTCTTATGTTATTTACATTCTATCATGTCCGTGTAATTTGATATACGTTGGTGAGACTTCCACTGAATTAAAATTGAGATTGAACAATCATAGAAATTCCATTAGGAAAAAACGTATGGACTTACCTGTTTCCAGACACTTCAGTACCCTTCATCATACTGAACGGGATCTGAGGTGCTGGATAATAGATCAGGTGACGACACCCAGAAGAGGTGGTGATCGCATTGCGCTATTAAAGAAAAAAGAACTTCAGTGGATCTAGGATTTAAATAGTTTGCACCCCGGTGGCTTAAATATGGAATTTAGATGAGATACTACATTAGACTGGATGCGTTGCTTGATTTTTCCTGTTTGTGTGATCTGCCTCAGTCTTAGGGGTTTTAGTTGTGCCATAGATCAGTGGAAACTTAAAAACTAATTAAATAACTATATAAAATCATGATTAAGATGTATCTTATTGTAACTAATTTTGTTATTTTCTTTTGCCTTTATAGAATACCATTCCCAGATGATGACCCTTGGATCAGATGTCCTTAATGGTGATGTCGCTCTGCAACAACTATCTTGGACTTTGTTGATTTCTTTTCAAGTTTATCTAATTCTACACAGAGTTTCCTATATTGGAGAAGATTCCCTCCCAGGCTGCGATGAAACCAGTGCAGTGGTTGTCATTGGCAACGACGTCACTAACATGGCTCCGTTGCATATTGACACCGCACAGGGTGGTGGTCCACTTCGGCAGATCTGGACCTCTGCTCTAGCATGGGACACAGTAGTATTTATCTACAGCGGCTGATTACGGTTCTCTGCAGTATTTTACTGTTATAATTTGTCCCATTAAACAATGGGGCATTTTGCCATTTTCAAATATGGCGATTACTACCACATGAATGAGAGCGCATGCGCCCATGTGTCACTCTATACTACGTTGAATCTTCTGGACCTGCGCATTGGGATCTTCATGACGCTCAATACAGCGCTACGGAGTATGCAGGCGACATTGCCTACTGAAGTTTGATCCAATCGACCCTCATCTGGGATATCAGCACACTCAGTCACTTTTACTATGAAGCATTTTATTCGATCTATTTGTATTTGTGGGCTCTTGGGTGATAAAGTCTCAGTGGGCCCCCTTATACAGTGATAACTCTCTAAGTACAGATATACAGTAGATATCACCTGCAGTCCTATGTAACAGCACAGATAACACAGTGATGGCTATCTGATTACAGAAAATGTAGTAGTGTTACCTACAGACCTATGTAAAACTACAGATAACACTATATATGATAATGTAGTAGTGTTACCTGCAGTCCTATGTAAAATCACAGAGAACACTAGTGCTGATAATGTGGCAGTGTTACGTGCAGTCCTATGTAAAACCACAGATAACACTAGTTCTGATAATGTGGTAGTGTTTCCTGCAGTCCTATGTAAAACCACAGATAACACAAGTGTAGATCATGTGGTAGTGTTACCTACGTCCTTAGTGTGTCTCCCTGTGTCTCTCCCACAGACTCCATGCTGCCTCCTCTTCCATCTTCTTCTCCTTGCCCCTCACAGACCTTCCTGATACAGCTGCGTTAAGGCATAGGAACACTGTGGACATAGTGATGTTGACACACACACAGGGAGAGACACGCACATACACAGAGGGAGAGATACACACACACGTACACACAGGGAGAGACACACACAGGGATGGTCAAATACACATAGGGATAGATACACACACACACGGGGAGCGACAGACACACACATTGCTGGGGTAAGCTGCCCTAGAATTCAGAACATGCAGTTTAATGAAGACCAGGACACAGCTGCAGGAGTGAGCGGGCACAGTGGGCCCCCCAGGAGCAGTGGGCCCCGACACTTGCCCGGGTGTACCGGGTGCTGACGACGGCCCTGATCATTAGACAGAAGTCACGATGCCAGCTCTCAATGTTCTATGACACTTAAGAATTCTTTTGAATCTGAACATGACTATCTCAAAGGTATGTTTAATGACTCATATGTCAATTTGAGGGTGATGGAGGCAATTCCATGAATGGCTAAATATGAGAAGCCGTTGCATCTTTTCCACTGTTGAACTTGTACCTATACGTGTGAATATTTTCTGCCTCAGCAGCTATGCGAAAGTGAGGAATTCTCTAGGAAGTCAGATAGTAATCAGAACATTGCATCCAGAGCAGGTTGCAGTATGGAACAGTTTTTTTTTTCATTTAAAACTATTTCATAGCTCCAGTTACTGAATTGCACACCTCTACACATTTTGGTCACAATACATGGTAATCCATTTTTATTTTTTTTTTTGTAAACATTCATATTATCATTACCCTCATTTGGTGTTTCAGGCTGGGGTATTTTAATCATAGGAAACAGAGTCAGACATACCAAGGAAATGAGGAGAAAAAGAATGCCCCATCACAAGCTAACCTTGCAGAGTAAACACTTCAGGATTTCCTGTTATTGTAGCCCAAATTGTAATTTGACATCAGTAATCTGGCTTCCATGAGACTGTTTGCTCTGAAGGGGTCCTTTAGATATGGTAACACCCTCCTTCTTTGCTGTGAAGGGATTTAGTCCCTATATGGAAGAGTTCAGTGACATGCTGGGTTTTACTGCTAAGTTTGTAATCTTTTTTTTTTTTCTTTAAGTATGTGATTATTTTAAGTAAAATTGGTTGACTATAGCTGTCTTCAGATTGCATCACAAACTAACTAAACATCATTCATCGTGTCTTTTATGTCAACCTTATTTATAGTATGTTATTTTACACACATATAGTTAATATAATTCATCGTCCAGGGGGGAAAGAACCCTTGCTACTCACAAACACATAGGAAGGCAAGGAAGGACAATAACTGTTTAGTGAGGCAAAGCGATATAGATAAACCCTAAAGCACAAACACACTCCACACGTGCGTGTGTATGTATGTATATATTATATACACACACACACACATATGTATATATACACAAATACACTCTGCATAAATACATACAGACCGGCACTATTAACCACCTCAGCCTCCCTAGCTTAAACACCTTTAGGCCCCTTTCACACGGGCGCGTTTTCCGCACGGGTGCAATGCGTGAGGTGAACGCATTGCACCCGCACTGAATCCGGACCCATTCATTTCTATGGGGCTGTGCACATGAGCGGTGATTTTCATGCATCACTTCTGTGTTGCGTGAAAATCGCAGCATGCTCTATATTGTGCGTTTTTCACGCAACGCAGGCCCCATAGAGGTGAATGGGGCTGCGGGAAAATCGCAAGCATCCGCAAGCAAGTGCGGATGCGGTGCGATTTTCCCGCATGGTTGCTAGGAGACGATGGGGATGTGGACCCGATCTTTATTATTTTTCCTTATAACATAGTTATAAAGGAAAATAATAGCATTCTCAATAAAGAATGCAAAGTAAAAAGGGCACTAGAGGGTTAAAAATAATAAAAACATAAACTTACCCCCTCCATTTGATCGCGTAGCAGCCGGTTACTGGTCTCCTGCTCTGTATTCAGCCGGGAAGGGGGTGAAGGACCTTCAGTGACGTCACTGGGTCACATGGTCCAATCACCTGCTTCCATGGAATCCGTGGATCCGCAAAACACATACGGACGTCTGAATGGAGCCTTAGAGGGGGGTGATCAATGACATGGGGGTGACAGGGGGTGATCAGGGGTTAATAAGTGACAGAGGGGGGGGGTTTGGGGTGTGGTGATTGGTGCACTTACATAGCTGCCTGTGTCCTCTAGGGGTCCCAAGCAAAAGGGACCACCAGAGGAGAAGGCAGCAGGCATATCAGACATTGTTTACAAAACAGCGTCTGATATGCGATTTAGATGGCTTTTTTAAGATCTACAGCCTGCCATCGCATGATCAGTGCTGGCAGGCTGTAGTTAAACTTCCTACCGACGCGATCGTTCACAGGAAATCTCGCCTCTCGCGAGATGACGCACCAGCGCGTCAAGGAGGAACATCCCGGCCGCCCGCAGGACGCATCCCTGCGTTAGGCGGTCGGGAGGTGGTTAATATAATGAAGGAAGAAGAAATAATTTTAAACTTACCGTATTTTTCACCCTATAAGACGCTCTGGCCCATAAGACTCACTTTTAGTCAGAATAATTTTTATTGGTTTTCCATTGGAAAGAAACAATACTTACATACATAGGTCATAGAACATAAAAGTAAGCAAATTTACGCTGTCAACAAGTCATGCATATAACAGCTTCTACTTGTATCATAGTTGACTCTGTATACGGTAGGTCTCAGTTATATAATCATAAGTCAAGTATGCAAAATTGGTTCAAGGAATATGAAACTAATACATAGGTTTTAGAAGGGGACAATAAAGAAAAATATTTTTAATAACACCTGAGGTCAGACCCCTAATGTTAATCAGACCTCAGCTGACAGCCCCAATAAGACCCCCAATGTTAATAAAACCCCAATAATACCTCAGATCAGACCCTAATAAGATCTCAGCTCAGACCCCAATGTGAATGACCCCCAATGAGACCTCAGATAAGAGCCCGTGCCTCATATCAGCCCCCAGTGCCTCATATCAGACCCCAGTGCCTCATATCAGCCCCCCAGCAGCCTCATATCAGCCCCCCAACAGCCTCATATCAGCCCCCCAGCAGCCTCATATCAGCCCCCAGTGCCTCAATCATCCCCCAAATAAAATAAAAAAAACACTTACCTTTCCTGTTCCGGATGCCGCTGCTCCTCACTGCCCGCGCTTGGTAATCCTCTTGTACAGTCTGCTGTGTGGGCGCGCACAGTGTGAGGTCACAGCGCCGTCTCACACTGTGCTCAGCCTTCACAGTGGAGCACCGAGGACCAGGAAGAGGTGAGTATAGCGTTTTCAGTGCTTCTTGGCCCTCTGGTACTAATCAGCACTTCCATAATTAGTATTCGCCTCATAAGACACACTTTTGGGAGGAAAAATGCATCTTATTGGGAAAAAATATGTACATACAAATGACACAGCAGACGGCAGTGCAGCACGGAGGTGATAGAACTTTGAGTCGGCTGTGTGCATGCCTATGCCTACAGCCTGTACCGGGCACCCACCCCAATAAGTGACCCCATTTTCTAGCTTCTATCTCCTTAACCCCTTGCTGCAAAGGGACGTAACTGTATGTAGTTACACCCGAACTGGTAACCAGGGCTGTGACATTATAAAGTGTCACAGCCCCGCAGTCTCCACTGTCATGGACAGCAGAGACACCGGAGCAGCCGGCAAGGGACCAGTCAGGACCAGTACGTCAACCATCCCCACTGGATCTTTCATCAATACACAGGCTACAGCATAAATTTACCTATGAGACGTAACCTGAATTTGAGCATCAGGGCTCAATCGTCCATTTCCATTTATTCTATATCCACACGGTTGAAATTTATTTTTGGGGGAATTGTTCAATTTAATGAAATCAGCATATATATGAGATTTCCACAACAATACAAAGACTAGGACAGCAATTTACCTGTCTTAACGTGAATTTGAGCATCAGGCCTTAATCATCCATTGATTCTGTATCTACACAGTTACAATTACATTTTTGGGGGGATTGTTCAATTTAATGAAACCAGCATACAGATTTAACAGAGCTAAAATTTTCTCTGATAACTTCGATAACACACGTAATTTTTTACTTAACGCGTTAACCATCAAGTTTAGCTTGGCTGAATCTATATATACACGTGATTACTATAACAATACACAGACTAGGGAAGCAATTTACCTGTGAGTGTTAACTTCTATTATAACGGATCAAAACGGAATGCCTCTTAAAGGCTTTCATTTTTACGTGCGTTTTATTGATTCCATTATTTTCAGTTATAACCATGTTATAACAGAAAACAAAAACAGAATCCTTAACGGTGATGTGAACCTGTCCTTAAAGGATAACTGTCACATTTAGACCCTAATTTCAGTTTTCATATATGTAGTTACTAATATGATAATATTCCTGAATCAATAACTATTAGACTTACTTACCTCTTATTTAATAAGATTCAGCCCTTAGCAACCAGTCTGCATAAAACTGCAATTTTACTATTCTGTTAAGATGTGAGGCTAATCCATAGGACGCCTGCAGTGAAGTTAGTGAAGACCAGCTCTGTATAGGGGGGGTCTTGCAGTGAAGTTCCCAGGTCTGGCTGAAGCCTATAGTCCTTCTACAAGCTCTACTCTTATCAGATAAGGCTTTCATTTATACACTGAGCAGCCACATTGTCAAGCACTGCTAAGGGAGTGTCTGCCAAGCACAGGCATGTGGAGAAGTTCACACACACAGCCCAGCACTGTTATCTCCTGTCAGGAAGAACCTGGCTTTATATACATTCCCTTACAATGCTGACTCACTATCAGTTCCCAGTGCACACAGCGTGCTCCGTCTTCATCTGGTAGACGGAAGAAGCATAGCAACTTGATTTTATCTCAGGTAACAATAGCCAATACTGGGGACTTTTAGGTGGCTTTTAGGGGTTATTTATTAAATAATCAGAAATTAAAACAGGGCCAACAAGGTGATATTAATCACCAAAATCCAATAGTAAAAAAATAAATAAAAATTTGACAGTTATACTTTAATGCAACCAGCATATAGATACGTGATATACATGAATACACAGGTTAGGGCAGCAATTTACCTGTGAGTGTTAACGTGCATTTCAGTGTCAGTGTCATTTACGTTTATTCTATATCCACTTGGTTGGAATTTTATTTTTTGGGGGGCTTGTTCACATCACTGTTTTGGATTCCGTCATTGTTTTCTGTTATAACATGGTTATAATGGAAAATAATGGAATCCATAAGATGGAAGTCAAAATAGAAGCCTTCAAGAGGCATTTTGTTTTGATCCTTCATAATACAAGTCTATGGGCAGCATAACGGATCCGTCCTGGTTTCCATTATGCAGTAGTCCAGTCCTGCATAACGTAAACCAGGATGGATCCGTTATGCTGCCCATAGACTTGTATTACGATGGAATGCAAAACGGAAGCCTTAAAAATGCATTCCGTTTTGCTTTCATCATAATAGAGTTCTAAGGGCAATCATAACAGATCCATCTGGTTTCCGTTATGCAGAACGGAAAAAAAGCCCTGTCGACAGGGCTTTTAGTCTTGCATAACGGGAACCAGACAGATCCTTTATGATTGCCTATAGACTTCTATTATAACGGATCAAAACGCAATGCCTCTTAAAGGCTTCTATTTTTACTTGCGTCTTATGGATTCCGTTATTTTCAGTTATAACCATGTTATAATGGAAAACAAAAACAAAATCCATAACAGTGATGTGAACCTGTCCTTAATGAAACCAGTATATGTATGTATATATATATATATATATATATATATATATATATTATATATGTGATATACGTGAATACACAAGTTAGGGCAGCAATTTACCTGTGAGTCTTACTGTGAATTTGAGAGTCAGGCCTCAATCGTCCGTGTCCGTTTATTCTATATCCACATGGTTAGAATTTACTTTTTTGGGGGATTGTTCAATTTAATGAAATCATCACACAGTTGCAAGAAAAAGTATGTGAACCGTTTGGAATGATATGGATTTCTGCACAAATTGGTCATAAAATGTGATCTGATCTTCATCTAAGTCAGAAAAAAAGACAATCACAGTCTGCTTAAACTAATAACACACACATAATTAAATGTTAATGTGTTTTTATTAAACACACCATGTAAAATTCACAGTGCAGGTGGAAAAAGTATGTGAACCCTTGGATTTAATATCTGGTTTAACCTCCTTTGGCAGCAATAACTTCAACCAAACGTTTCCTGTAGTTGCAGATCAGACGTGCACAACGGTCAGGAGTAATTTTTGACCATTCCTCTTTACAGAACTGTTTCAGTTCAGCAATATTCTTGGGATGTCTGGTGTGAATCGCTTTCTTGAGGTCATGCCACAGCATCTCAATTGGGTTGAGGTCGGGACTCTGGCTGGACCACTCCAGAATGTATATTTTATTCTGTTTAAGCCATTCAGTTGTTGATAGAGTTGAGCGAACACCTGGATGTTCGGGTTCGAGAAGTTCGGCCGAACTTCCTGAAAATGTTCGGGTTCGGGTTACCCTCACCCTGTGCTTCCAATAAAGGTTTTACCAGAAGCCCTTTGAATGGAACTGCCGTGAATCCTTTTACATCCATATATACGATCCAGGTGCAGGAGGTGCTCAGAGTGGGTGTCTTGAGCTTTATCCCACTCTGACCCTCCTGGGTGAAGTAAGTTGTCCAAATTGGACCAATCTATGTTTTTAAACGTATTTTGATTACCTTTATTCATTCATTGATTTTTTTAAGAAGTAAGTGAAATATGACTTCTATTTAGCATGTAAGAAATATATTCCTACTGGCAAGGGTTGTTTCTGGCGCCACCTTTAGGTGTAGTGTTTTTATATATATTATTTTTCACTTTTTTAAGAAAGCTTCATTTTTATGAACGTCAGCTTGTCCACGTTGGCTGTGGGCAGGCGGCTGCGTTTGTAAGTAATGACGCCCCCTGCTGTGCTGAATACTCGTTCAGAAAAAACACTGGCCGCCGGGCAGGCCAGCACCTCCAAGGCATAAAATGCTAACTCTGGCCACGTGGACAATTGGAGACCCAGATGTTGAATGGGGCCGAACCATCAGTCAGTACGTGGAGGGGTGTGCAGACGTACTGTTCAACCATGTTAGTGAAATGCTTCCTCCTGCTAACACGTTCCGTATCAGGTGGTGGTGCAGTTAGCTGTGGCGTGGAGACAAAACTTTTCCACATTTCTGCCATGCTAACCCTGCCCTCAGAGGAGCTGGCCGTGACACAGCTGTGTTGGCGACCTCTTGCTCCTCCTCTGTCTTCGTCTTGGGCTTCCACCTGTTCCCCTGTGACATTTGGGAATGATCTCAGGAGAGCGTCTACCAGCGTGCGCTTGTACTCGCGCATCTTCCTATCACGCTCCAGTGCAGGAAGTAAGGTGGGCACATTATCTTTGTTCCGGGGGTGGCAACCCAGTAGTCCGCACATGTTAAAATGTGGGCAACTCTGCTGTTGTTGCGCAGGCACTGCAGCATGTAGTCGCTCATGTGTGCCAGGCTGCTCAGAGGTAAGGACAAGCTGTCCTCTGTGGGAGGCGTATAGTCAACGTCCTCCGTATCCCCCCCGGCCACGAACCAGTGATGGGCCTGAGCTGTGTTGGGTGCCACCCTGCTGTGAACCTGCTTCATCCTCATCTACCTCCATCTCCTCCTCATGCTCCTCGTCCTCCAGTAGTGGGCCCTGGCTGGCCACATTTGTACCTGGCCTCTGCTGTTGCAAAAAACCTCCCTCTGAGGCACTTCTAACAGACTGGCCTGAAAGTGCGAAAAATGACCCCTCATCCTCCTCCTCCTCCTGGGCCACTTCCTCTTCCATCATCGCCCTAAGTTTTTTCTCAAGGAGACATAGAAGTGGTATTGTAACGCTGAAAACGGCGTCATCGTCACTGGCCATGTTGGTGGAGTACTCGAAACAGGGCACACAGTTCTCGCATGGAGGCCCAGTCATTGGTGGTGAAGTGGTGCTGTTCCGCAGAGCGACTCACCCATGCATGCTACAGCTAAAACCCCACTATTGCCTGCTGCTGCTCGCACAGTCTGACCAGCATGTGCAAGGTGGAGTTCCACCTGGTGGGCACGTCGCATATGAGCCGGTGAGCAGGAAGGCTGAAGTTCCGCTGTAATGCAGACAGGCGAGCAGCGGCAGGATGTGAACGCCGGAAGTGCCGGCCCGCACTGACATGTTGCGGTAGTTGTGAATTAACTTCTGCACCACCAAATTCAGCACATGTGCCAGGCAAGGGATGTGTGTCAAACCAGCTAGTCCCGGAGCTGCTACGAGATTTTGCCCATTATCGCACACCACCAGGCCGGGCTTGAGGCCCACCGGCAGAAACCACTCGTCGGTCTGTTGTTCAATACCCCGTCACAACTCCTGCGCGGTGTGAGTTTCAGAATGGCCTGCTGACATTTACCCCAGGCTGTGCTGAAGTTGGTGGTGAAGGTGTGTGGCTGACTGGATGAGCTGGTGGAAGCAGAGTAGGAGGAGGAGGCAAAGAATGATGCTCTGCGATCCTTGGCGGCGGAAGGACGTGCCCCAAAGAACTCTCCGCCTGGGGCCCACCCGCCACTACATTTACCCAGTGTGCAGTTGGGGAGATATAGCGTCCCTGGCCATGCTTACTGGTCCACGTGTCTGTGGTTAGGTGGACCTTGCCACAGATGGCGTTGCGCAGAGCACACTTGATTTTATCAGATACTTGGTTGTGCAGGGAAGGCACGGCTGTCTTGGAGAAGTAGTAGCGGCTGGGAACAACAAACTGTGGGACAGCCATGGACATCAGCTGTTTGAAGCTGTCTGTGTCCACCAGCCTGAATGACAGCATTTCAAAGACCAGTAGTTTAGAAATGCTGGCATTCAGGCCCAGGGCTCTAGGGTGGCTAGGTGGGAATTTATGCTTTCTCTCCAAGGTTTGTGAGATGGAGAGCTGAACGCTGCCGTGTGACATGGTGGAGATGCTTGGTGACGCAGGTGGTGGTTTCGGTGGCACAATTTTTTATATGAATATACAGGCTAGGCCAGCAATTTACCTGTGAGTGTTAATGTGAAATTGAGCATCAGGCCTTGCCTTCAATTATCAGTTTTTGTTTTATTAATATCCACATAGTTGGAATTTTTTTTTTTGGGGTTGTTCAGTTTAATGAAACCAGCATATATAAGGGATCACTACAACAATACACAGGGTAGCGCAGTCTTGTATCTGTGGGTGATAACAAATTTAGGTCTAAATCCTTACTCATTTTTCCCTGTCTCCACATATTTCCAATCAATTTTATTCAGGGTGGGTGTTGTTGCTGATTATATTCAAACCAGCATATTCATGTGATTACTACACCAATACACAAGGTAGTTCACAACAGTATCTGAGAGGCCCAAAAATGTCAGGGCTGAGCCAGAATATGCATAGTAGCAGCACCAGTTATCCCGTCAGAAGTAGTAGGAATAGTAGTAGTAGGCCACAGTTGTCCCTGCTGGCTTTGGAAAGACGAACATTATTAAGGATTAGATTGTGGATTGGATGGCTCACTTGTCCTTATCACAGCAGGATGACATGGAGGTGACTTTGAAGTCTGACACTGTTCTGTGAAGCCATGGGTCACAGCGTTCCTCTTGTGCCTCCCCTTTGCAGCCCCCAGACAAAGCTTTCCATGGAGCCCTCTCAGTCTTCACTGCCCATTCATAGAGGGTCCCTTTCCTTTTTCAAGCAAGAAAACCCCACAATGCCCCACAGCATATAGTGAAGCAGAAGAAGCCACTGCAGCAGCAGCCGCCATTTCAGTCTCCTCAACATGATGGAGCAGTTTTTCCACATGCAGCGCCAGGCTGAGGCCAGTTAGGAAGCCGACAGCTCCTGCCTCAATTACTAGGTTCAGGTCTACCTAAACTATTGCCAGTCTCTGTCTCATATCCAGTTCCCTGATCCCACAGCACACTCTTAATCTTCTTTCTTGCCCTATCTCCAGTGTCATCTCAGAGAGAGTTTTCAGAGCTGCAGGAGTGTGGTGACACCCAAACAGACCAAGTTGTCCTCCGCCAGTGTCCGAAACATCACTTTTGTCAAAATGACCCAAGTCTGGAGTTAGGAGTATTTTCACATTTCTGCTGATTCCAATATATAGACCTCTCCCTTGCCTTGCTGGCTGTGCCCTATCTTGTTGCTATCTGTCTGCTGTCTGTTAGCCTATTATTACGTTCTGTGTAGCTGCTGCTGTGGCCTGCATCATGCTACTAGTGCCTCTCAGTCGTCAGATTATGTGTATTCAGTTTCCACACAATTGAACATTCTGTATGTCATTGCTTAAAGATAAAAAAAAATTATAATTTTGAGTGCAGGGGGTGGTAAAATTTCTTTAAAGCGCAACATAAATATACATGATTGGGAGCGGGGTGCAGAAGACGCTTCATTATCAGGAGAAGAGGGTGGCAGCTTGCCTGTGAGGCAGAGTCGGAGCCAGCAAGGTGGTAGCATGGCTGGGAGTCAGCAGGGTGGCAGCAGTGGGAGGTCGGGAGCCAAACGTGGCTGGATAGACCACCTGCTTCGCAGCAGCCTACCTGACCGGGAAGTAGTGGTGCACGGGTTCATGGAGGCAGTGGTGGTAGCAGTCAGTCAGTGCAGAATGTTGGGGGGGGGAAAAATCACCTACTCAGCAGTGTGGCAGTTTTTTTTCAAAGCGCCAGAGGAGGTGAACTTGGCCATATGTCTAATCTGTGGGCAGAAAGTAAAGCGTGGCCACGATGCCAATGTTGGCACTACGTCCCTGCATCAAGATATACAGCATCGCCATACAGTGGCCTGGGAGAAACGTGGCTCCGATGTGGTGGTCCAGCCTGCCCCAACAACTGCTGCATCACCCAGTGGCACGCACCAGGTTTCAGGCAGTCACGGCTCCACCACCTCAGCCGAAGGGAGCTGTCTGTCATTCCCTTCTTCTGCTGAACCATATGCTCCTCCTCCTACTCCTCTTCAGTCATTCTGTTTGCAATCGCTTCAGTGATCGATTGCTAAGAGACAGCAGTATGCGTGCATGCATCCATCCATGCTCCTGTCCAAGTTGCTGGTGCTGCAGTTCCTCCCTTTGCAAGTGGTGGACTCTGCACCTTTCAGAGAACTGATGGCTTGTGCCAAGCTGAGGTGGAGAGTCCCAAGCCATAATTTCTTTGCGAAAAAGGCAGTACCAGCCCTGCACAACTATGTAGAACATGTTATAGTAATTTCCCTTACCCCGCGCTCACAAGCACGTGTATCAGCTCTTTTGTGAAAAGGAAAGGCGCACTATTCTAGTAATGAGATAAGATGCTTCATGGTTGAGATCTGTTGAGAGACTGCCCTCTCAGAACCTTTCTTTATTTACATAGACCAAGGGATAACAAATGGGAAGTGGGCGGGCCCAACACCTGACCACTCCCTTCAGGTACAGTCATACAGGAAGTGATGACACACACAGAAAGAATACCACAACATGTCTCTCAGTCACCACTAGGGGGAGTCTTGTTCAGCACCGATCAGTGATCAATGCTCAACAAGGCTCACCAGGATTCTTATGTGTGCCTACTTATAGGAACAGCGTCACCATCTCCAGCAGTCCTTTACGGCCCACTAGGTTAATGTGGTTCCTGCACAGCCACACCAGCAACTTGGCCAGGTCTCGCTGCTTCTGCCTCCACATTCTTATACCGTTGGTCCAGCGACAATGTCTGCCACTGCGTCCTCATCCTCCACTGCAGGGACAAGTCACATTGCCTCTCCAGCATACCACATGTGCAGGGCACGGCGGTGTCACGCTGTTCTGCACCTCGTTTCCCTGGGTGAACGGAGTCACACAGGGAGGAACTGCTCCGTGTGATTCATCAAGAAATTGAATACTGGCTTTCTCCGCGACAACTGAAAATCGGAACCATGGTGACCGACAACGTGAAGAACATTGTGCTGGTGCTGCGCCAAGGAAGAGTTTGATGCATCAAGGAAGGCTGAGCCATGTGCCCTGCATGGCACATGTGTTAAATCTGGTTGTCAAGCGGTTCCAGAAGTCTTCCACACATCTGCAAGACATCCTAAAAATGGTCAGGAAACTTTGCATGCACTTTAGCCACTTGTACACTGCAAATCACACCCTCTTTGAGTTGCAGTGGCAGAACGGCATCCCCAACATAGGCTGATATGCGACGTTTCCACCTGTTGGAATTCCACCCTCCATATGTTGGACCGACTTTACGAACAGAGAAAGGCTATCAATGATTTCTTGATGATGCATGTGCATAGGAGTACTCCCATGTGTTACTTCAATGTCAGCCAGTGGCAGCTCATCAGTAACACCTGCCATTTGCTCAGGCCCTTTGAGGACACCACGCTATTTTTCAGTCTCCAGGACTAGGGGATGAACAACATAATTCAACTGCTTCATGTCCTGGAACAGATGGTGGTTACAATGGCTGGTCAGGGGACTGGAGACTAGTGATGAGCGGTAGGGGTAATATTCGAATTAACGATATTATGCGAATATTTGGGTGAATAATCATCATGAATTTGCGAATTCAAGAATTCGCCATTATTTTCTTGATTGCCAAAATCGGCAATGGAATATGCACGTATTGCGTGCGCAATACAGGCGTGGGTCACTTTTGATACATTTTTCAAGCTGCTAGAAGTCTCCAGAGACTAGAGAAAATAGTTCACACGGCAGAACATTGCAATAGCTTTAAATGCAGATAGTGTTCCAATATATTCACAATTGCTCAAATCGGCAAATAATGATGCGCATATTTTGGTGCAATACGTGCAACTTCACATTTTAGCAGGTCTAACTACATATTACTGAATGGTGCACAAAGTATTGTTGTGAACTTGTGACATCACAGCGCTATTTCTGTGGCATGTACTGTTCTTGTATAGTAAAGGTATAGGCAACTTTAATATTGGTTGCTAGGGATGTTGCTAAGCTCAGACAAAGACATTGCAGCCTTCTCATTGGCCCACAAGCAGGGAGGGATCATGGGTTCAGATGAAAAAAAATATAGAATATTCGCGAATACGAATATAAAGCACTATATTTAAAATCTTCACCAATTCTCGAAGTGGCGATATTCGCAATTTAAAATTTGTGATGCGGATATTTGCGCCCAACACTACTGGAGATGTGATGCCTAAATCTCGTGGCCACATGAGCCCTGTGGGGTCTGAAGTCTGAACTGGAAGAGGAGAAGGAGGGGGGTAGGACATTGGAGCACTGGCAATGCGTTGCGAAATGGGTGGTTTTTCTACTCCGCTCAAAGGAGAGGAGGAGCAGGAGCAGACAGAGGAGCTACAGGGCGTTAAGGAAGACGAGACAGAGGACCTAGACACACCATGGCAGTATGCACTGGAGATGGAGGCAGGGAGTCCCTCCAAGTCACTTGCACAAATGGCTCGCTGGATGCTCACTTGCTTGCGTAGTGACAACCGAATTGCCACCATTCGGCAGAGGGATGACTTCTGGCTCTCCACCTTGTTAGACCCTCGCTACCGGTCCAGAATGGGGGCTTTTAACACCCACTAAGAGGCAGGATAAACTGAACTACTGCAGAGACATCCTATGTAGTCAGTTGGCCGCTGCCTATCTGCGCCATCGTCCATCCTCTCGCAGGTCTGACCAGGGGGCCCTCTGCGCTCATGTTCCATTGCCATGGCTGCTGGGGGAGGGGTGGGATGGCAGGAGCAGTACCAGCTCCATCAGCAGTAGCCTGAGTCTACAGTTGCTGATGAGTAGCTTTCTTCACCCGCATAGTGAAAAAACTACTCACCAGCAGCAGGTAGACCTGGAGCAGGGCCTGAACCAGCAGGTGGTGGCATACTTGGACAGCACCCTGTCAACCCACATTGAAGATCTGCTGGACTACTGGACAGCCAAACTGGATTTGTGGCCACAACTGACTGAGTTTGCCTTGGAAAAGCTGTTCTTCCCGGCCAGTAGTGTGGCATCAGAGCAGGTGTTTAGTGCGGCGGGGGCTATAGTGACCCCAAGGAGAACTTGCCTGTCCACCCAAAATGTGAAGAGACTGACCTTTTGTTATAATGAATCAGGCATGGATCAGCCAGCATTTCAACCCACCAATTCCTGATGCATCTGATTGAATCATCCATGCCGCCTCACCCAAACCTTGAAAACAGAGACCGGTTTCTTTTGGCTACCTGCCTCTGCTACTACTCTGATGGTTGTTGGTGCCAGACGGGCCGGTCTGAGTATTTCACAATCTGCTCAGTTACTGGGATTTTCACGCACAACCATTTCTAGGGTTTACAAAGAATGGTGTGAAAAGGGAAAAACATCCAGTATGCGCCAGTCCTGTGGGCGAAAATGCCTTGTTAATTCTAGAGGTCAGAGGAGAATGGGCCGACTGATTCAAGCTGATCGTTCACTGAAATAACCACTCGTTACAACCGAGGTATGCAGCAAAGCATTTGTGAAGCCACAACACGCACAACCTTGAGGCGGATGGGTTACAACAGCAGAAGACCCCACCAGGTATCACTTATCTCCACTACAAATAGGAAAAAGAGGCTACAATTTGCACGAGCTCACCAAAATTGGACTGTTGAAGACTGGAAAAATGTTGCTGGTCTGACTAGCCTCGATTTGTGTTGAGACATTCAAATGGTAGAGTCCGAATTTGGCGTAAACAGAATGAGAACATGTATCCATCATGCCTTGTTACCACTTTGCAGGCTGGTGGTGGTGGAATGGTGTGGGGGATGTTTTTTGGGCACACTTTAAGCCCCTTAGTGCCAATTGGCCATCATTTAAATGCCACGGCTACCTGAGCATTGTTTCTGACCATGTCCATCCCTTCATGACCACCATGTACCCATCCTCTGATGGCTACTTCCAGCAGGATAATGCACCATGTCACTAAGCTTGAATCATTTCAAATTGGTTTCTTGAACATGACAATGAGTTCGCTGTACTAAAATGGCCCCACAGTCACCAGATCTCAACCCAATAGAACAGCTTCGTGCCCTAGATGTGCATGCCTTAAATCTCCATCAACTGCAAGATGCTATCCTATCAATTTGGGCCAACATTTCTAAAGATTGTTATCAGCACCTTGTTGAATCAATGCCACGTAGAATTAAGGCAGTTCTGAAGGCAAAAGGGGGTCCAACACCGTATTAGTATAGTGTTCCTAATAATTCTTTAGGTGAGTGTATATATAGTCTTTATTATGGTTCCCAAAAAGGGGAAAATCCAATAAAATATAATAACAGACAAACAATACAATGGTGGATGACACCCCCCCTGAGGGAGCTTACGGCGAAACGTGCGTTGGGGCTTATTGGATCACAAGTTTGGTATTTATTGATGTAATTTTTTATTCATCATATTGCAATTTAATGTCCTTGTACATTGTATCTCATGCACTTTGCACTTTATATGTATGTACTGTATTTGGCTTCAATATCTTGTTTAAGGCTGGCGAGGTCATATGTTCCATACAGGGGCATTTATTTATTTATTAACCACTTTATATCCCTTTGGCCTGGTTTCATGCTGTCCACTTTGTGATCCTCTCCTACCCTGTGTGTCATCCACCATTGTATTGCTTTGCTTGTCTGTTATTGTATTTTATTGGATTTTCCCCTTTTTGTGAACCATAATAAAGTCTATACATATTGTCGTGCTTCGCCTGCTTTCTTCTTCTTTAGTGTTGATACTTGGTATATAGGCCTAGTACGCATACTCACTTTGTGAGTTATCTACGATTGGTGTTTATTCATCTCCACACTATGTCAACTTGCCTCACTGTGGTATCCTGATGCTGCTGCCATCTCCACGCTATGTCCCCTTGCCACTCTGTGGTATCCTGATGCTGTTGCTACTGCTGCCATCTACATACTATGTCACCTTGCCATTTTGTGGTCTCCTGCTGCTGCCATCTCCACACTATGTCGCCTTGCCAATCTGTTTCCTGATGCTGATGCCACCTCCAGACTCAGTCATTGTGCTACTCTGTGGCCTCCTGATACCTCCAGACTCTGTAATTGTGCCACTCTGAGGCCTACTCATGCTGCTGCCACCTCCACACTTGGTCATTTTGCCACTCTGTGGCCTCCTCCTGATGTTGCTGCTGCTGCCGCCACCTCCAGACTCGGCCATTGTGCCACTCTGTGCCCTATTCATGCTGCTGCCACCTCTAGACTCTGTCATTGTGCCGTTCTGTGGTCTCCTCATACTGCTGCCACCTCCAGACGTATTCATTGTGCCACTCTGTGGCCTCCTCATGCTGCTGCCTCCTCCAGACTGTTATTGTGCCACTCTATGGTCTACTCATGCTGCTGCCACCTCCACACTCTGTCATTGTGCCACTCTGTGCCTTCCTGATTCTGCTGCCACCTCCAGACTGTCATTGTACCATTCTGTGGATTCCTCATGCTGCTGCCACCTCCACACTCTGTCATTGTGCCACTCTGTGGTCTTATGCTGCTGCCACCTCCACACTCGGTCATTGTGCCACTCTGTGGTCTTATGCTGCTGCCACCTCCACACTCGGTCATTGTGCCACTCTGTGGTCTTATGCTGCTGCCACCTCCACACTATGTCATAGGTCCACTCTGTGGACTTCTCATGTTACCACCCTCCCTACTTCATGACTGGTCCACTATTTTGGCTTTCGGTCTGGCTGACATCATAATTTATTTGACCTTTCTTCTGATCTGTCAGAAGGAAGGAAAAATGAGACACACAAGTGTAGCAGCTGTAAGGCCTGTATGGTCTTATCAGAACTGGCTTATGATTTGGTAGCCAAAAGCAGGAGTGGGTACAAACAACAGAACACATCCAAATTTTCCATTCATGTGTCATCTGTTTTAGATCCACTCCCTCTTTTTTTTGGCTTTAGCAATACTGATGATTAATAATGACTGAATGAAGGCAGACGCTCCACAGACAGTATCCGTTTTTTGTGGGTTATTGTTCTGACAGATCAGAGGAAGGGCAAATTAATCAGTGACGTCAACACAAACGTACTACTGACACCGTCCCCACTC
Source organism: Bufotes viridis (assembly GCA_033119425.1). NCBI lineage: Eukaryota > Metazoa > Chordata > Amphibia > Anura > Bufonidae > Bufotes > Bufotes viridis. The sequence continues at coordinate 117,133,855 of CM065597.1, read as the reverse complement.
ATGCGTAAATCTACCTTGCCAAGGGGTAGGTGTTCCGCAGTATGGCACTGTTTTGAGGAAAGTGCAGACAACAAAAGAGCGGTAGTTTGCAACCTGTGCCATACCAAAAATGAGCCGGGGCGTGAACACTAGCAAACTCACCACCATAGAAACCCAGAGGAGAAACCCTCACACGTATCGCTAGAACGTGTACTAGCTTCCTCAGAGGTCCATGTGAGTGTTCCGTTGCGTTACAACATTATATATTCTATCGAATTAATCATCTATCGGTTACAGCTGTGGTAAAAAAAACATAGTATAACAGAGAAGGGGAGGGGATAGGGAGAGCGTACATAGGTAATACCTGATATCTCCCTGATGCATGATCCGTGCGCGACTGATGGCGCCGGTAAAGACCGGCGTGTTGGAAAAGCAAACACGTATGAGCAAGATGGTGTGAGGGCGGAAGTTTGACGCCGCAATGCGTTCCAAAGGGCGCAAGCGCATTGTGGCCTCACAAACGCCACAGAGCGCCAGCGCAAAAACACATCCCTGGTTGGATTGCTGAAACCGAACAAAACAGTATGGGTTCTGGTATATAGGCATAATGTGGATACAATACAGTTCAGAGCCCTTAATTCCGCTATATTAGTATAATGTAGAAGTAGTATAGTTCATGAACTCCCAATGATGTAGTACTATAAATGTGATTCTAAGACATGATTCAGTACTTTAATTTCTTAAATTGTGACAATAAAATTCAAAATCTAAACAATTAAGACAAGTCCATAATCCTTTCTAAAGTGGAGAAATAAATAGAATAATATATAATTCATAAATAAATACAGTGCATGATTAAATAAATAAATGCACTTTTATTGTCACTATTTAAGAAATAAGTACTGAATCATGTCTTAGAATCACATTTATAGTACTAGTTGAGAGATTGCTCCAAAATTTTCCAGCTGACAACGTGGCCGGCAGAGTCCGTACTTCCTTAGGCAACCGAGGAAGGGAGACAAGGGGAACACACAGCAGTTCCAACAGAGGCAGGGCAACACTCTCCAATGCATGGGACACTCTCATGACACCCTGCCAGCAACCTCACTCTGAAGCGCCACCTAGTGCTACAAATAGGGAAAAGTTTTGGAAAATGGTGAAGGAATTCATAGCAGACCGTGTCGGCGTCCTAAATGATCCCTCAGCAACTGACAACTACTGGGTGTTCAAGCTGGACACGTGGCACGAACTTGTGCTCTACGCCTTGGAGGTGCTGGCCTGCCCCGCCGTCTGCGTTTCGTCTGAGCGTGTAGTTAGTGCTGCTGGTGGCATTATAACAGATAAGAATATCCGCTTGTCCACTGGTAATGCTGTCAGGTTGACTCAGATAAAAATGAACAAGACCTGGATTGTCCCTGACTTCTCAACTCCACTAGAGGAGAGCTGAGCTGATGATAAACATAAAGGCAATTTCAATCTATCATTTATAATGTACTCCATCTACTGTAGTGTATTCCCATGCACCTTTCCCACCACAAAAAAAAAAAAAGAGTATATGGTTGAATCTTGTTTTCTCCTCCTTATCCAGATTGTATATATTCCCTCCACTCTAATTTTTCTATAGGGTCAGCTCAACTGCAGGCCCTCAACTCAATTTTCTTTTATAGGGTCAGCTGAACAGCATGCACTTGCATATAATGTTTTAGAGCGTCAGCTGTACAGCATGCACTTGCACATAATGTTTTAGGGCGTCATTTGAACAGCATGCACTTGCATATAATGTTTTAGGGCGTCATTTGAACAGCATGCACTTGCATATAATGTTTTAGAGCGTCAGCTGTACAGCATGCACACACACATAATGTTTTAGAGCATCAGCTCACCTGCAGGCAAAAGCATATAATGTTTTAGAGCGTCAGCTCACCAGCAGGCACTTGCATATCATGTTTTAGAGAATCAGCTCACCAGCAGGCCCTCACCCCTAATGTTTTAGAGGGTGAGCTCAGCAGCAGGCCCTCACCCGTAATGTTTTAGAGGGTCACCAGCAGGCCCTTGCTCCTAATGTTTTTGAGAGTCACCAGCAAGCCACCAATCATAATTTTTCAAGGGTGTGTAAGATAATCTCCTTTATGTGTAATAAAGGGTCTATTGTAGTGCCAGTTCCTTGTAATTTTTGGCAGCCCTTTCACTTAGCGCATAGGCTTTATGAGTGTAGGAGTCCCACTACCTGAACAATTGTACCACAATGTGAATGAGGCCCTCCTTTATGTGATATACTGGCTGTTTCGAGTGCCTCTTGCTTGTAATTTTATAGGAGTATACAGGAAAGAATATTTCCTAACAATTTTTCCTGTGCACTAGATTTTTTCGGTGGGGTTTTGTGTGTATTTTTGTCAGTCTTTAAAGTGGCGTACAACTCAGACAACATGGTTCCCAGCAGCGACCTGGAAGTCCAAGATGCATCCAGACATCGTCCCCATGCTGTTCCTGATCCATTTTGGTGGTGTTTCTGTCACTTTCTGACCTTTTACAATGGACCAGGCACCCTCCCCTCTTCAGAGCAGGGGGTGACTGGTTGTTTTCCATTGACTTCCATTATACTCAGGTGCTCGGCCGAGCACAAGAATATAGCAATGTGTTTGGACCGAACACCTGAACACCCGAATACTGCTCGCTCATCACTATTCCTTGCTCCATGTCCTCACTGGTGCAGCAGCCATTTTACGAAAAAATGTGATTTGTTACCGTGAGGAAATTCGGATTCGGTGTGAATCGATTAATTCCTGAAATTCATAATGAATTCCACTTCGTCAGCTTCGATTCGCTCATCTCTACTCGCAACCCATGTCAAGCATACTCATTATCTTGCTAGTTCCTAACTAAAAAATACAGAAACTAAAAATCACCATCCAGGTTGTAAAGAAATAACAAATAATATCTGGCAATTACAACCTTCCAAATGTCGAGTACTGCTGCTGGAAAAGGGACAGAATCGGGGGCGACAACCAAATGGTGGCACATGGAGCCTGTACCACTCCAGCAATTGTGGTCAATGGCTGGTGAAGACTAGGAAGAGCATGCCCTTTAAGGGTTGGACCGACAGCACATTCATACCCTAGGGCACTGGAGCAGGGACCTTGCTTACAAGGAGGTGGCAGCCCATAGAGAGGGATAGAGTAGACCTGGCAGCTGGGCCCACGCCAAGGATGACAGAAGGAGGCATCTCTGGCCTGCCATTTAAGTAGAGCAGGACAGCGTTGACTCAGTCACCGCTGTAACAAAAGTATTAAGGATGACTGTTCAGGAATTTATGAAATGTATAACCAATGTTTCAATTCAAATATCCAAAAATTTAGGACAATTACTACCCACCAAATGCCATGTTATTGACCTCACTGTCCAGCAACCAAAAGCGTGTATCAAACAGTCTTCATATATATTTGTACCTATACACAGTTGAGTCACATTATTAGAACCACTTCCTACTTTTCATGTCAGCAGCGGGTCACTCATGAAGAAAGTCACATGTCGTGAGCTGGCTTGGTGGGTATATAAGGTGGGAGGTCGACTGTCTGCTCACATATCCCTTGTTGCTTTCATGGGTAAAAGGCACAATTTATCAGAGTTTCAAAAAGTGATTATTATTGGCTTTTGAGCCTAGGGTGGCAGTACTTCTAAAACTGTGCAGTTCATGAACTGTTTGCATGCTGCTGTGGTAAAAGTTATAGATTCATGAGTGGATAAAAAGCAACATTGAAAATAATTGACATAGAAACTGTGGAGCACCACGTGCCATTGATATATAAGGAGAGAATGCCGCTACTAATGTGCGCAAAGGCAGACCAACTCACTCCAGTGGAGTATCTCAAAGCTAACTCGAACCATGGAGCTACCAGACGTGTGTCTAAAACAACAGTTCAGAGAACCCTTCTGCATATGGGGCTTAGAAGCAGAAGGATTGTCACTGCACCTCTCCTAATGAAGCTGCATTGGCAGAAAGGCTTCAATTTTGATGGTGGTATCTGAATTGGGCCTCTGCTGATTGGGAAATGTTGCCTTCTGTGACGAGCCACATTTTCTGCTTCATAAAATGGATGGATGTTGGCATTAGAGATGGCCTGAACTATCCACCGGCGAACAGTTCCCGGCGAACATAGCTTGTTCGCGTTCGCCTCAACGGGTGAACACATGCGATGTTCAGTCCGCACCCCTATACATCATCATTGAGCAAACTTTGACCCTGTACCTCACAGTCAGCAGACACATTCCAGCCAATCAGCAGCATACCCTCCCTCCCAGACCCTCCCATCTCCTGAACAGCATCCATTTTAGATTCATTCGGAATTTGCAGTCTTAGTGAGAGGAGGGAGAGTGTAGCTGCTGCTGATTTAATAGGGAAATCGATAGCTAGGCTAGTGTATTCAGTGTCCACTCCAGTCCTGAAAGACTCATCTGATCTCTGCTGTAAGGACAGCGTCCTGACAGCACCCCAAAAAGCCCTTTTTAGGGCTAGTACATTAGTCTGCTTTTTTCCCCCTTTATATACATATTGCAGTTGCCTGGCCTGTCTGTGTGTGAGGAGCTGCAGGCCCACTGCCAGTGCCCACCCCTGTCATCCCGTGTGGCGCAGGACTTTCCATCAAAAAAAGGCATTTAATTTTTACACTTTAATCTAAGGTTAGTTGCATGCCAGTGTGTGTCAGGCTGACTTCCAATGACTGTAGTGTGCCCACTGCCAGTGCCCACCACTCATACCGGCTGGCACAGGACTTTGCATCAAAAACAGGCATTTAATTTTTACACAGTCTAATTTCAGTTGCTCGCCTGCTGCCAGTGTGTGTCAGGTCCACTTCCACAGACTGTAGTGTGCCCACTGCCAGTGCCCACCACTGATACCGGGTAGCACAGTACCTAGCACGCGTCGTACCACTTATCTAAAAAAAAATGACAGGCAGAGGCAGGCCACCCCGCAGGGGTCGTCGTGGTCGTGGTGCTGTGATTTCCACTAACCCTGGAATAATGCCTAGTGTTCAGAGGCCACATACCCTGAACCCGAAAAATTCTGAGGACATAGTTGACTGGCTTAGACAGGACACCCAATCTTCAACAGCTTCCGCTAAGAACCTTGACGCACCATCCTTCTCCAGCTCAGCTTCGGTCACCTGCTCTCAAATTACCACGCACCCGCCCGCCGCCACCACCACCACTACCACCACAGCCACCACAGCCGCTTCACTTGATCCGTCAGAGGAGTTATTTACACATCAGTTGGATGCAATTAGTGATGCACAACCATTATTGCCAGATGATGTAGATTACGGGGATATGTCTCAGTCAGGCAGGATTACACACATGGACGTACAGTGTGATGATGATGATGATGTTGTACCCGCTGCTGCTTCCTTTGCTGAGGTGTCAGATACAAGTGAAGCGGTTGATGATGACGATGTGTCCACGGATGCCACGTGGGTGCCTGCTCGAAGAGAAGAAGAGGGGAAAGTTCAGAAGGGGAGACAGAGAGAATGAGGAGACGAGTTGGAAGCAGGGGGAGGTCGTCGCAAGGAGTTAGTGGCACAGTCAGACAGCATGTATCGGCACCTGGGGTCAGCCAGACAGCACGCCAGTCAACGCATGCTGTTGCCACCACCAGAATGCCGTCATTGCAAAGCTCAGCAGTGTGGCAGTTTTTTTGTGTGTCTGCCTCTGATAACAGCAATGCCATTTGCAACCAGTGCCAAAAGAAACTGAGTCGTGGGAAGTCCAACACCCACCTCGGTACAACTGCTTTGCGAAGGCACATGATCTCACATCAAACGCCTATGGGATCAACACATGAGTACAAGCAGCACACAAACTCAAAGCCACCATGCTCCTCCTGGTCCAGCATCTTCAGCCACATCAACCACTGCTGTCCTCCCTGCCCCCTCTCAACCACCCGCCACTCCGCCTCTCACCTTCAGCAGTTCCTGCTCACCTGCCCACAGTCAGGTGTCTGTCAAGGACATGTTTGAGCGTAAAAAGCCAATGTCACAGAATCACCCCCTTGCCTGGCGACTGACAGCTGGCTTGACAGAACTCTTAGCCTGCTAGCTTTTACCATACCAGCTGGGGGAGTCTGAGGCCTTCAAAAAATTTGTCGCTATTAGGACACCACAGTGGAAGGTACCCGGACGAATTTTTTTTTCAAAAAAGGCAATCCCAAACCTCTACCATGTCATTGAAAAGGAAGTCATGGCATCTCTGGCATACAGTGTTGGGGCAAGGGTCCATCTGACCACTGATACCTGGTATGCAAAGCACGGTCAGGGCAGGTATATCACGTATACTGCGCATTGGGTCAATCTGCTGACGGCTGACAAGCATGGAATGCGTGGCTCCGCAGCGGAGTTGGTGACACCACCACGACTTGCAGGCAGACTTACTGCCACCTCCTCTACTCCTACTCCATCCTCTTCGATATCCTCCTCGGCTGAGTCCTCTTCTGCTGCGGCGTCTGGCTGCACATCAACTGAATCCCCTCAGCTCCCCAGGGGTTATTCCACATCCCGGATACGACAGTGTCACACTGTCTTGGGGTTGACTTGCCTGAAAGCAGAGAGCCACACAGGACCAGCACTCCTGTCCGCCCTGAACGCACAGGTGGATCAGTGGCTGACCCCACACCAACTGGAGATCGGCAAAGTGGTGTGTGACAATGGAAGCAATCTGTTGGCGGCATTAAATTTGGGCAAGTTGTCACATGTGCCGTGCATGGCACATGTGTTGAATCTCATCGTACAACGCTTTGTTTCTAAGTACCCAGGCTTACAGGACGTCCTCAAGCAGGCCAGGAAGGTGTGTGGCCATTTCAGGCGTTCCTACACGGCCATGGCGCACTTTTCCGATATTCAGCAGCGAAACAACATGCCAGTGAGGCGCTTGATATGCGACAGCCCGACACGTTGGAATTCAACACTCCTAATGTTCGACCGCCTGCTCCAACAAGAAAAAGCCGTCAACGAGTATTTGTATGACCGGGGTGCTAGGACAGCCTCTGCGGAGCTGGGAATCTTTTTGCCACGTTACTGGACACTCATGCGCAATGCCTGTAGGCTCATGCGTCCTTTTGAGGAGGTGACAAACCTAGTCAGTCGCACCGAAGGCACCATCAGCGACCTCATTCCATTTGTTTTCTTCCTGGAGCGTGCCCTGCAAAGAGTTCTGGATCAGGCTGTAGATGAGCGTGAAGAGGAAGAGGAAGAGTTGTGGTCACCATCACCACCAGAAACAGCCTTGTCATCATCGCTTGCCGGACCTGCAGCAACGCTGGAAGAGGAGTATGAGGAAGAGGAGTCAGAGGAGGAATGTGGCGGCTTTGAGGAGGAGGAAGACCAACCACAGCAGGCACCCCAGGGTGCTTGTTGTTGTCACCTATCTGGGACCCATGGTGTTGTACGTGGCTGGGGGGAAGAACAGACCGTCAATGACATCAGTGAGGACGAGGAACGGGAAATGAGTAGCTCTGCATCCATCCTTGTTCAAATGGGGTCTTTCATGCTGTTATGTCTGTTGAGGGACCCACGTATAAAAAGGATGAAGGAGAACGACCTGTACTGGGTGGCCACGCTACTAGACCCCCGGTATAAGCAGAAAGTGGCAGAAATGTTACCAAATTACCGAAAGTCGGAAAGGATGCAGCAGTTCAAAACCAAACTAAAAAATATGCTTTACACAGCTTATAAGGGGGATGTCACAGCACAACGGGAATCTAACAGGGAAAGAGGTGAGTGTAATCCTCCTCCTACCACGGCGGCAAGGACTGGACGATTTACAGATGTGTTGTTGATGGAGGACATGCGGAGCTTTTTCAGTCCTATTCACTGCCACAGCCCTTCGGGATCCAGCCTTAGAGAACGACTCGACCGACAGGTAGCAGACTACCTCGCCTTAACAGCAGATATCGACACTCTGAGGAGCAATGAACCCCTTCACTACTGGGTGTGCAGGCTTGACCTGTGGCCTGAGCTATCCCAGTTCGCGATAGAAATTCTGGCCTGCCCTGCTTCAAGTGTCCTGTCAGAAAGGACCTTCAGTGCAGCAGGAGGCATTGTCACTGACAAGAGAAGTCGCCTCGGTCAAAAAAGTGTTGATTACCTCACCTTCATAAAGATGAATGAGGCATGGATCCCGAAGGGACTGACAGTGTGTAACGCACCAAATTGATCAGTTAGGATCTCAACTGCGGAGTCCTTTGACATCCACTCCTATCACACTACTTGAGTGTTGATGGAGTCTTTTGCGGCTGCTCAGTGTGTACCCCAGGCGGCTCTCTCAGTCTTAAGCGAAGAGTATGGGGTAACAAAATCATGTACCGCGTACTAAAGATAGAGTGTAAAACTAACAGTGAGGAGAGTTCGTTTTAGGAATCAGAGTACAGATTAAAGTTCATGAATAACAGCTCTAGGCAATGTTCAGGAATCCCAGGCCTGCAGTACTAATAGTCACCAGCGCGAGTCCCTTCCTTTCAGTGAGCAATGTCAGTGAACAAAATGACAGGCTGATACTTGCTGTTAGAAGTCATGCAGGGATCCTGCAGTGGTGGAGCTGGATAAGGTAGGTGAGGGTTTCTCCTGGAGGTTCAGAGTTGCAGGTAGTTAGAAGCTTGCGTCCTCGTGGTGAATGGAGCAGGCAGGGTGCGCACTCCATTAGTGGAACACCCTGTGCAGCACCTGGCTCCTATTTATTGACCAAGTGTGGATGGGCGGAGCCACCTTAGACGGCCCAGCGGCCACTGCTTCCAGCCTGGGAGGCAAACAGCGATCGTTGTCATGGTTACACAGGGCATGGATCCAGGCTGGAGCGCAAACCACCGTATCCTTACAGTACCCCCTTAAGGGGACCCTCTCCGGGGTACCCCAGTAGGGGAGGGTCGGTCGGGAAATCTCCTGTGGAACAACCTTTGGAGTCTGGGTGCATGGACGTCTCGCACATCTTCCCAAGAGTCATCCTGAGACCCGTAACCCTTCCATCTAACGAGGTACTGGATCCTCCCCGTCTTCTTCTGGAGTCGAGAAGCTGCTCAACCTCAAATTCCTCCTCACCACGGACATCTATCGGGGGAGGGTTGAGGAACCCGTGAGGGGAACGGGCTAGGTCTAAACGGTTTTAGCAACGATACATGGAATGTGGGATGTACCTGTAGTCGAGGAGGAAGGGTAAGTCTCACCGTGTTGGGGTTGATAATTCTTTCTATCAGAAACGGACCCAAAAATTGCCTACCCAGTTTCTTAGCAGGTACCCCCAACCGAAGGTTTCGTTGACAGCCATACCGAGTCTCCAACCTGATAAGGAGGATTTTCTCTTCTGTGACGGTCGTAGTAGATCTTCTGCCTTTCCTTTGCCCGTTGGAGGTTGTCTTTCAGCATCATGAGGGTTGTTTGCAAGGTAGTTACATAATCATCTGTGGCAGGAACGTTTGTAGGAAGGCTGATTTCAGGGAGAGACCTAGGGTGGAATCCATAATTAGCAAAGAATGGACTATGTAGAGTGGAGGAATTTACAGAATTGTTGTAAGCGAATTCGGCAAGAGGGAGTAGGCTTTCCCAGTCATCTTGAAGGAATGAGCAGTGACATCTGAGAAATTGTTCCAGACATTGGTTCACCCTTTCCGTCTGCCCGTTAGTTTGGGGGTGGTAGGCGGTAGACATTCTATGGTCGATTTGGAGTCTAAGACAAAGTGCTCTCCAAAATTTGGATATAAATTGTGAACCCCTGTCTGATATAACTTGGGTAGGGATTCCATGTAGTTTTATGACATTGGACAGAAAGGCCTCGGCAGTTTCACTGGAGGAAGGTAATTTTTGAGGGCGATGAAGTGTGCCATCTTAGTTAGTAGGTCTACTACAACCATGATGGTGTTGTTTCCTCTGGAGCGGGGAGTTCTACAATGAAGTCCATTGAAACCCATTCCCAGGGTCTGTTGGGGATAGGAAGACTCATAAGAAGGCCATATGGTCGATTTCTATCACTTTTGCATGAGGCACATGTCTCACATGTGGAAACATATTGCTTAATTTCTTTGGTCATTTTTGGCCACCAGAAGTTCCTGCGTATCAGGTTTATGGTTTTGGCAATGCCAGGGTGTCCCGCGAGGGTGTGTCATGGCAGAGTTTGATTACCTGGGTGGTGAGAGGAGTTGGTATGTACAGTAGGTTGTTTTTGTAGAGGAAACCCCGTTGGTCTTTCCGAAGTCCCGGGGGATGTTAGCACAGTCAATTTTCAGAGCATCCTTAAGCTGGGTTTCCAATTCGATGGTGGCGAGGATAATTTTGTTAGGTGGTATAATGCATGTGGGGGCTGTGACTGCGGCGCGGCATTCAGCCAGGCGTGATAAGGCGTCAGCCTTCCCATTTTGAGCCTGGTCGATAAGTAATTTGAAAGTCGAATCTGTCAAAAAAAAACTCCACCGTACCTGACGTGCTGACAGTGTTTTACTGGTTTTCAGGTATTGTAAATTACGGTGATCCGTGTATATTGTGATGGGGTGTGTTGAACCTTCAAGTAGGTGCCTCCAGTTCTCTAGGGAACATTTTATGGCAAGAAGTTCCTTTTCCCCTATGGGGTAGTTGATTTCAGCTGTGTTTAGAGTCTGGGAGTAAAACCCGACAGGATGTAGTGGGGATGAGAAGGAGCTCCGCTGGGACAGAACAGCTCCTATGGCTGCCTGTGATGCATCTACTTCCAGCACAAAGTGATAGTTTGGATTCGGAATGGTCAGAATTGGTGCTGAAGTGAATTTGTCTTTAAGTAACTCAAAAGCTGATTGGGCCTCCATGGACCAAACAAATTTCGTATTGACACTAGTTAATCTGGTTAGGGGTTTGATGGTAGCGGAGAAGTCTTTGATGAATTTCCTGTAGAAGTTCGAGAACCCTATGAAACGCTGGAGGGCTTTCCTAGAGTCGGAATCGGCCAGTTTTGGATGCAGGTGATCTTTGACTGATCCATCTGAATTCCCTTGGGTGAGATTATATAACCAAGGAACGGAAGGGTAGTAGTCTCGAATATACACTTTTCTGGTTTGACATATAAGTGATGGACGCTTAATCGCGCAAGTACCCAACGGACGTGTTTCCTGTGATCTTGTAGGTTATCGGAGTAGACCAATATGTCATCTAGATAGATGACAACACATACATCTAGTAGATCCCTAAATATGTCGTTGATAAAGTTTTGGAATGTGGCAGGGGCATTGCACAAGCCGAAAGGCATTACCATATACTCAAAGAGTCCGTGCCGGGTGCGGAAAGCAGTTTTCCATTCATCCCGGTTCTAATCCTAATCAAGTTGTATGCGCCTCTCAAGTCCAGTTTAGTGTAGATAGTTGATGTTTGAAGTCTTTCAATAAGCTCGGATATTAGCGGCAGGGGTACCGGTTTTGATTGTTATTTTATTTAATGCTCTGTAATCAATGATGGGTCTGAGGCTCAAGTCTTTGTTCCTTACGAAGAACATACCTGCGGCTGCAGGGAGGTTGAAGGCCGAATGAATCCCTTCCTTAAGTTCTCTTCGAGATACTGTTTGAGGTGGTCAAGTTCTGGTTGTGCCAATGGGTAGATTCTTCCTGTGGGTATTTCACTGCCCGGCAGCAGGTCTATGGGGCAATCGTAGGGTCTATGGGGCGGTAGGGTTTCCGCCATCTTTGCACTAAATACCTCCGAAAACTCTGAGTATTGGGTAGGGACCTGGTTCACCCCTACATGCATGAGAGTTTTAATAGGGAAACAGGTCTCCCTGCAATAACGTGAGGTAAACCCAATTCTCCCCTGTTCCCATAGGAGAACTGGTTGATGTAACCGGAGCCATGGCAAGCCTAAAATGATGGGGAACGAAGGGAGTGTATGACATCAAAGGATAAAAATTCTGTGTGGTTATTTTCGCTTGTCACCAAAAGGGGTTGAGTCTGGCTATGGATAGGTCTAGAGGTTGTACCATCAATAAAACTCACGGATATCGATACATCTTTCCTTGTATGGGAATTTTATTTCTCTCTACTAGTTGCTTATCGATAAAATTCCCTGAAGCTCCCGTGTCCACCATTGCATCAACGATAGTTCGGTTTTGGTCCCACTGTAAGGTAAGAGACGTATAAATGTAACCACTTGTGTTGTTATCTTTTCTGCCTAAGTTACAGAACGTCATCATTTTACCTTCATGTTTCTTTCTTATGGCAGGACATCCATCAACCGAATGATCAGCCGGCGCTACAGTATAAGCAGAGGTTGAGGTTCCGTCTCCGGGTCTTCTCTCTCTCAGTCAGAGGACCACGAATTGCCCCAATTTCCATCATCTCTGCTACAGGATCCGGGCTGGTCTGTCTCGGGGTGGGTGTAAACCCTGAGACTCTCTCGGCCCTACGTTCCCTTAAGCGTCTGTCAATGGTGGTGACCTTCTGCATCAAGGCGTCGAGTGTATGTGGCAGCTCTCCGCGGGCTAACTCATCCTTCAGGGCCTCAGATAGACCGAGACGGAACTGATTTCTAAGAGTGAGATCATTCCATTCAGTCTCACGGGCCCAACGAGTGTATTCCGCAATAAAGTCCTCAACGGGTCGTCTCCCTTGCTTTAGGGTGCGAATGGCGGTCTCCGCAGTCAGCTGCTTGTTGTGGTCCTCGTAAAGGAGGGCCATTGTTTCAAGAAATTGCGGAAAGGAATTCAAGACCGGGTCTTCCTTTTCTAAATAGGTGTTAGCCCATGCTCTGGCCTCCCCCTGAGGTACGAGATCATGGTGAGTACTTTGGTTCTATCGGTAGGATAGGTCCGGGGGCGTAACTGAAACATCAGCTTGCACGCATTCAGGAATTCGCGGAACTGCTTCCGGTCTCCTGAGAAAAGTTCAGGTGGACTGACCTTGGGTTCCGGTCCATCGTGGTGGTGTCCTGTGCGCGACGAGACGAGATCTCGCAACGTCTGATTTTCCAATTGGAGATTCTGTACGGTCACGTTAAGGGTTTCCACCCTCTCAGTGAGGCGACCATATGCCGCGCGAGCTCCGCTGGATCCATGAGGGTTCCACTAATATGTAACGCACCAAATTGATCAGTTAGGATCTCAACTGCGGAGTCCTTTGACATCCACTCCTATCACACTACTTGAGTGTTGATGGAGTCTTTGCGGCTGCTCAGTGTGTACCCCAGGCGGCTCTCTCAGTCTTAAGCGAAGAGTATGGGGTAACAAAATCATGTACCGCGTACTAAAGATAGAGTGTAAAACTAACAGTGAGGAGAGTTCGTTTTAGGAATCAGAGTACAGATTAAAGTTCATGAATAACAGCTCTAGGCAATGTTCAGAAATCCCAGGCCTGCAGTACTAATAGTCACCAGCGCGAGTCCCTTCCTTTCAGTGAGCAATGTCAGTGAACAAAATGACAGGCTGATACTTGCTGTTAGAAGTCATGCAGGGATCCTGCAGTGGTGGAGCTGGATAAGGTAGGTGAGGGTTTCTCCTGGAGGTTCAGAGTTGCAGGTAGTTAGAAGCTTGCGTCCTCGTGGTGAATGGAGCAGGCAGGGTGCGCACTCCATTAGTGGAACACCCTGTGCAGCACCTGGCTCCTATTTATTGACCAAGTGTGGATGGGCGGAGCCACCTTAGACGGCCCAGCGGCCACTGCTTCCAGCCTGGGAGGCAAACAGCGATCGTTGTCATGGTTACACAGGGCATGGATCCAGGCTGGAGCGCAAACCACCGTATCCTTACACAGTGGGGGATACGTTTGACTAACAAAAGGCCTGATTACATGCCTTGGCCTCAAAATGGTCCCCACGCTGCTGCATTTGATGTCTGCATACCGGATGACTTTCGTGAATTCTCCACCACCAACTAGGGTTCAAGCCGCAATGTTTTAGTCACTTTTCTGCCTGGAAAACATCCATTTTTCCGGCCGCTGCTACAATAGCGGCTGCAACAATGCCATTATTTTTCAGGCATGTGTACATGCCTCATTTTTCTGTCCTATGGTGCAGCGCTGTGGCTGCAAAAACAAACCAAAAAAAAAAGGCACATACAAGTGTCAATTCCCCTTCGTGATTGTTACCTTGTTGTGGTGAAGGGGCTTGCGTATCACAATGAAGCAATCATCACCTCTATGAGTGTGGTGGCAATGTTGCCACACCCCAGATGATAAGGCCGTTGCTTCATTATGGTCAGACCAAAAGCGATCGGACTGCTGGATAATATTTCATAGAAAAAACATTAAATTACCTTTATTTTTTATATGTTGTATGGGTTTGTAATACATAAAATAAAAAAATCATAATAAAGTCTCTTAATAGTTTATTAGAAATGATGCAGACAATTAAAAAAATCCTCATCAATTCCAATACAAAGCAAGTACAGAGCTCAGAACTAAATTATTTCATGATGTCGTAATGGTTCGCTAATTCGACAATGGTTAATCAATTCGACCGGATAGGGTACGTAACAGGGATTAAACTGATAGGAATAGTACTAGTTAAGACACCACTCATATAGGGTTTCACAGCACATTGCTCTGTGCACGTGCAGTGCCCCAATTTGGGAGTAAGAGGAGCGACCAAGCTGCTTTTTCCATCTCCCGGTTCCTCAAATCAGTTCAGTTTGGTGTATGAGAGTTTGGTCTGTCACTGTGAAGGCAGTCGAAGGTACCCGGCCTACATTTTTTTTCACAAAAGGCAATCCCTGATATGGGACGTAACAGGGATTAAACTGATGAGAATAGTACTACAGAAAATACCACTCATATCGGGTGTGACAGTAAATTGCACGGCGCAGACGCAGTGACCGTGGATTAAAACAGAATGGAGGGAGCCAGCGTTTTTTTAACCATCTCCCCATTCGAAAAATCCATTCAATAAATGGCCCCCAGATTGGGGACATTAGAGGGATTAAACTGATGAGAATAGTACTACAGAAAATACCACTCATATCGGGTGTGACAGTAAATTGCACGGCGCAGACGCAGTGACCGTGGATAAAAACAAAGGGGAGGGAGCTAGAGTTTTTTTTAACCATCTCCCCGTTCGAAAAATCAATTCAATTCACCTTTCGGGGACCCTTGGTGTTGTACGTGGCTGGGTGGAGGAAGAAACCTTCAATGACATCACTGGGACGTGGCTAGCTTGGAATCCAACCTTGTGCAAATGGGGAGTTTGCGGTTGTGCAAATGAACTGTTTGCGGTGCATTAAAAGGGGAGTTTGGTCTGTCAATGTCTGTAAAGTGGGCGGAACCCTTAGACTACCTGATCGATACAACATCATACCTGATCGTATACACACACTGGATGTTTTAAAGCATGTTATTCCAAACAATTTAGGAATGTTAGTTGATTTATGCCCTTTATGGATTAAAACCCGACTCTGCGTTCACTATGTAATTTTCCATGGCAGTTTTGCCATAGATCCCCCTCCGGCATGCCACAGTCCAGGTGTTAGACCCCTTGAAACAACTTTCCCATCACTATTGTGGCCAGAAAGAGTCTCTGTGGGTTTTAAAATTCGCCTGCCAATTGAAGTCTATGGCGGTTCGCCCGTTCGCGAACATTTGCGGAAGTTCGCATTCGCGACATCACTAGTTGGCATGTCAGGCAAGAAACATCAGAGAATAAACACCCTGTGTAAACAATGCTGGAAGAACACAAGCTGTTGGTGGCAGCATTGTGGTCTGGGGATAGTTTATGTGGCCCAATCATCCATGTGCAGTATGCCAGACCTACAGGGGAAAAGTCTCTGTGTGAGTATAGGTAGGCCGAGGGTGAAAACACAGTTTTTGGTTTACTCACAGTTTTGTCGTCCTTGGGCAGGCCTGCGCAGTTAACGGAGGAGAACAGCACTGGATTCTCCAGGGCACAATCTGATTTAAGGGACATGTGCCAGATGGTGGCTGAGGTGCCCTTGATGGTAACTTGGCTTTATGGTTATGCTTATGGTTAGGTCCCTTTTGTCGTGACGCCAGTACCGTTGTGGTACAACAATGGTAGGAATAGTAGTAGTAATTAAGGAGCAGAACACAAGTTGAATCCAACTCACAACTTTTACTGAATGATCGCTCCTTGGTAACAGTTACATCCAGAAGTAATACAGTCTTAAAGCATATCAATGGAGGCAGAATGGCCTTTCTGCTCTCAGAATTTAAACTTGCAGTGAGGTTGCCAGAAGCTATATGTCCTACACCGAATACAAAGGTGCCTGGAAAGCCCTATAGTACGGCTGATATACTTCTTTTTCTTGTATAAAATAGTCCTTTCTCTTGTTACTTGTAAAACTTGTCACTGGTCACTCCGGAGGAATGAATTGTAGAAGTGGATATCACCTTTCCTTGCTTTGCCTGCTTCTTTGGCTTTTATGATTTGGATAAGGAACACAGGTGGGGGAGGCAGCCATGAATAGTTTTGGGGCTGAAGGGTGGCAAGTAGCTGGGGTTGGAAGGGTTAAGTTGTGGTGAGCTGGGGGGGTAACGGTCGTGAAGGGGGCGGAGCTTATGGGTTTATATTGGAAGGCGGGAGGGGTAACGGCAGCCATTTTGGTTGGTTACCTGAGCACCCACTCTCCCAGGTGTTAAATTGTGGTGTACATGGAGGTATGTTTAAAAAGGGGGGTTGTATCCTTAGGGGTGGGGCGACTGGTGGGTGACTTTGGTTGTTATGTTGTCACGGCAGTCATGGCGGCAGGAGGTCCTCGAAGCTGGTGTTAGGGCTTGCTATTTGAGGATGGGAGGGCCCCAATGGTGGGACTGGACTCTCAAGGTGAGATATTCTGGTCGGTTTAGTGAGGCGTCTATCACCGGGTGTCTCCGAGCTGGGTTTACGGCTGGAGGCAAGGTGGATTAACCCGGGATTGGTTGGTGTTTAATGTAAAGCGGTGGGCTTCCAGGACCTTCTTCGTCAGGAATAAGTATTGGTAATATTGTATGTTAAATTTTAATAAACGGCTGCTGTGGCCAACTTATTCCAATACAGGCTCATGTATTTATTTGAAGGAGGGGATAGAAGAAGGTTTGGGTGGGGTCCAGGGGTGGTGAAAAGGGTATGACCCGAGACATGCACCAATAACTCATTCATGACACTATTCCCCCATCTAGTGTTAAAACTAATGTAGTGCGGCTAATCTTACAGGATAAATCACATGTATGACAAAGTATGACATGAGATAAGAGATGGCATAAAAATACAATAAAACACTTTTGCAGTACCCACGTGTACTAGTAGGACGCTGCACATGTGGAAGACACTATCAATTCAACCAATTTGGTTATGAATTCATCCTTGCAGATCACTTACACACATATATGCTGATTGCCTTCCCTTGAGCAGATGGGATTTTCCAGCAAGAAAATGTGACATGTCACACATCTAGAAAAGTACGGCATTGGTTAAAAGAGCATAATCAAGACTTCCAAGTACTATCCTGGCCCCCTAATTCCCCCGATTTCAACCCAATTGAGCATCTGTGGGACCACCTTGATCATCATGTTGACCTTGTGTTTGCTCCCCCACGCACCATCCAGCAGCTGTGGGATGCACTGCAGTCAGCATAGTTCTAGATACCTGTGACAACCTACCAATACTTTACTGAATGACTCCCAGTCTTCTAGCTGCTGTCTGTCCTTCACACAGCGGTTACTCTGTAAAATGAGAAAGATAAAGTAGCACTGTGATGATAAAGAGTATTGGTACAAGCCTCCAGGGTGGTCAAACCCAAAGTCTCACCAGTTCGCACATCAACAGAGGGAAGCAGCACTCCAGTTCAGAGAGGAGGGTTGTTCACTAAGATATTATTTAATGTCAGGCAATATTTCAAATGCAGTCAACTTTAAGCAACAATGTGAAAATGCATCATATTATAAATATGGTAGATGAAAATCACAACAATTTAACATGATTAGAAAAGCTTGAGAATAGAGATGAGTGAACACCTGGATGTTCGGGTTCGAGAAGTTCGGCCGAACTTCCCGAAAATGTTCGGGTTCGGGAACTTTATCCCGAACCCGAACCCCATTGAAGTCAATGGGGACCCGAACTTTTGGGCACTAAAAAGGCTGTAATAGTCCAGGAAAGGGCTAGAGGGCAAAATGTAGGTAAATGCCCTGCAAACAAATGTGGATAGGAAAATGAATTAAAATAAAATAAATAAAAATTAACCAATATCAATTGGAGAGAGGTCCCATAGAAGAGAATCATGTGTCATATCACCCAACACTGGAGAAGGCCACTTTCAGTTATTTAGGCCCCAGCACCCAGACAGAGGAGAGAGGTCCCACAGAAAGGAATAAGGCGTTATATGACACACCACTGGAGAAGGCCACTTTCAGTTATATCGGCCCCAGCACCCAGAAAGAGGAGAGAGGTCCCACAGCAAGGAAACATGCGTTATATTACTCACCACTGGAGAAGGCCACATTCAGTTATTTCGGACCCAGCACCCAGACAGAGGAGAGAGGTCCCACAGCAAGGAATCATGCGTCATATCACCCACCACTGGAGAAGGCCACTTTCAGTTATTTAGGCCAGGCACCTAGACCGAGGAGAGAGGTCCCACAGCAAGGAATCATGCGTCATATCACCCAACACTGGAGAAGTCCACTTTAAGTTAATTTGGCCCCAGCACCCAGACAGAGGAGAGAGGTCACACAGCAAGGAATCATGCGTCATATCACTCACCACCACCATATCATTCCTTGCTGTGGGACCTCTCTCCTCTGTCTGTGTGCTGGGGCCGAAATAACTGAAAGTGGCCTTCTCCAGTGGTGTGTGATATGACGCATGATTCCTTGCTGAGGGACCTCTCTCCTCTGACTGTGTGCTGGGGCCGAAATAACTGAAAGTGGCCTTCTCCAGTGGTGGGTGAAATGAAGCATGATTCCTTGCTGTGGGACCTCTCACCTCTGTCTGGGTGCTGGGCCTAAATAACTGAAAGTGGCCTTCTCCAGTGGTGGGTGATATGACGCCTTATTCCTTGCTGTGGGACCTCTCTCCTCTTTCTGGGTGCTCCGGCCTAAATACCTGAAAGTGGCCTTCTCCAGTGATGGGTGATATGACGCATGATTCATTGCTGTGGGACCTCTCTCCTCTGTCTGGGTGCTGGGGCCGAAATAACTGAAAGTGGCCTTCTCCAGTGGTGGGTGATATAATGCATGATTCCTTGCTGTGGGACCTCTCACCTCTGTCTGGGTGCTGGGCCTAAATATGTGAAAGTGGCCTTCTCCAGCGGTGGGTTATATGACGTCTTATTCCTTGCTGTGAGACCTCTCTCCTCTGTCTGGGTGCTTGGGCTGAAATAACTGAAAGTGGCCTTCTCCAGTGGTGTGTGATATGACGCATGATTCCTTGCTGAGGGACCCTCTCCTCTGTCTGTGTGCTGGGGCCGAAATAACTGAAAGTGGCCTTCTCCAGTGGTGGGTGATATGACGCATGATTCCTTGCTGTGGGACCTCTCACCTCTGTCTGGGTGCTGGGCCTAAATAACTGAAAGTGGCCTTCTCCAGTGGTGGGTCATATGACGCCTTATTCCTTGCTGTGGGACATCTCTCCTCTGTCTGTGTGCTGGGGCCGAAATAACTGAAAGTGGCCTTCTACAGTGTTAGATGATATGACGCATGATTCCTTGCTGTGGGACCTCTCTCATCTGTCTGGGTGCTGGGCCGAAATAACTGAAAGTGGCCTTCTCTAGTGGTGGGTGATATGACGACTAATTCCTTGCTGTGGGACCTCTCTCCTCTGTCTGTGTGCTGGGGCCGAAATAACTGAAAGTGGCCTTCTCCAGTGGTGGGGGATATAATGCATAATTCCTTGCTGTGGGACCTCTCTTCTCTGTCTAGTTGCTGGGGCCGAAATAACTGAAAGTGGCCTTCTCCAGTGGTGGGTGATATGACGCCATATTCCTTGCTGTAGGACCTCTCTCCTCTGTTCCGGTCCTGGGGCCTAAATACCTGAAAGTGGCCTTCTCCAGTGGTGGGTGATATGAGGCATGATTCCTTGCTGTGGGACCTCTCTCCTCTATCTGGGTGCTGGGGCCGAAATAACTGAAAGTGGCCCTCTCCATTGGTGGGTGATATGACGCCTTATTCCTTGCTGTAGGACCTCTCTCCTCTGTCTGGGTGCTGGGGCCGAAATACATGAAAGTGGCCTTCTCCAGTGGTTGGTGATATGACACATGATTCCTTGCTGTGGGACCTCTCTCCTCTATCTGGGTGCTGGGGCCGAAAAAACTGAAAGTGGCATTCTCCAGTGGTGGGTGATATGACGCATGATTCCTTGCTGTGGGACCTCTCTCCTCTGTCTGGGTGCTGGGCCTAAATACCTGAAAGTGGCCTTCTCCAGTGGTGGGTCATATGACGAATTATTCCTTGCAGTGGGACCTCTCGCCTCTGTCTGGGTGCTGGGGCCGAAATAACTGAAAGTAGCCTTCTCCAGTGGTTGGTGATATAACACATGATTCCTTGATGTGGGACCTCTCTCCTCTGTCTGTGTGCTGGGGCCAAAATAACTGAAAGTGGCCTTCTCCAGTGGTGGGTGATATGACGCCTTATTCCTTGCTGTAAGACCTCTCTCCTCTGTCTGGGACCTGGGGCCTAAATACCTGAAAGTGGCCTTCTCCAGTGGTGGGTGATATGACGCATGATTCCTTGCTGTGGGACCTCTCTCCTCTGTCTGGGTGTTGAGCCAAAATATCTGAAAGTGGCCTTCTCCAGTGGTGGGTCATATGACGCCTTATTCCTTGCTGTGGGACCTCTCTCCTCTGTCTGGGTGCTTGGGCCCAAAATAACTGAAAGTGGCCTTCTCCAGTGGTGAGTGATATGACGCATGATTCCTTGCTGTGGGACCTCTCTCCTCTGTCTGGGTGCTGGGGCCGAAATACATGAAAGTGGCCTTCTCCAGTGGTGGGTGATATGACACATGATTCCTTGCTGTGGGACCTCTCTCCTCTGTCTGGGTGCTGGGGCCGAAAAAACTGAAAGTGGCATTCTCCAGTGGTGGGTGATATGACGCCTTATTCCTTGCTGTGGGACTTCTCTCCTCTGTCTGGGTGCTGGGCCTAAATAACTGAAAGTGGCCTTCTCCAGTGGTGGGTCATATGACGACTTATTCCTTGCAGTGGGACCTCTCGCCTCTGTCTGGGTGCTGGGGCCGAAATAACTGAAAGTGGCCTTCTCCAGTGGTTGGTGATATAACACATAATTCCTTGATGTGGGACCTCTCTCCTCTGTCTGTGTGCTGGGGCCAAAATAACTGAAAGTGGCCTTCTCCAGTGGTGGGTAATATGATGCATGATTCCTTGCTGTGGGACTTCTCTCCTCTGTCTGGGTGCTGGGGCCAAAAAAACTGAAAGTGGCCTTCTCCAATGGTGGGTGATATAACGCATGATTCCTTGCTGTTGGACCTCTCTCCTCTGTCTGGGTGCTGGGCCTAAATAACTGATATTGGCCTTCTCCAGTGGTGGGTCATATGACGCCTTATTCCTTGCTGTGGGACCTCTCTCCTCTGTCTGGGTGCTTGGGCTAAAATAACTGAAAGTGGCCTTCTCTAGTGGTGGGTGATATAAAGCGTGATTCCTTGCTGTGGGACCTCTCTCCTCTGTCTGGGTGTTGAGCCAAAATATCTGAAAGTGGCCTTCTCCAGTGGTGGGTCATATGACGCCTTATTCCTTGCTGTGGGACCTCTCTCCTCTGTCTGGGTGCTTGGGCCCAAAATAACTGAAAGTGGCCTTCTCCAGTGGTGAGTGATATGACGCATGATTCCTTGCTGTGGGACCTCTCTCCTCTGTCTGGGTGCTGAAATAACTGAAATGGCCTCCTCAGTGGTGGGGATATGACGATGATTTCTTGCTGGGACCTCTCACCTCGTCTGTGTGCTGGGCCTAAATATGTGAAGTGGCCTTCTCAGCGGTGGGTGATATGACGCCTTATTCCTTGCAGTGGGACTTCTCTCCTCTGTCTGGGTGCTTGGGCAAAAATAACTGAAAGTGGCCTTCTCCAGTGGTGGGTGATATAACGCATGATTCCTTGCTGTGGGACCTCTCTCCTCTGTCTGGGTGCTGGGCCGAAATAACTGAAAGTGGCCTTCTCTAGTGGTGGGTGATATGACGCCTAATTCCTTGCTGTGGGACCTCTCTCCTCTGTCTGTGTGCTGGGGCCGAAATAACTGAAAGTGGCCTTCTCCAGTGGTGGGTGATATGACGCCTTATTCCTTGCTGTAGGACCTCTCTCCTCTGTTCCGGTCCTGGGGCCTAAATACCTGAAAGTGGCCTTCTCAAGTGGTGGGTGATATGACGCATGATTCCTTGCTGTGGGACCTCTCACCTCTGTCTGGGTGCTGGGCCTAAATAACTGAAAGTGGCCTTCTCCAGTGGTGGGTGATATGACGCCTTATTCCTTGCTGTAAGACCTCTCTCCTCTGTCTGGGTGCTGGGCCTAAATAACTGAAAGTTGACTTCTCCGGTGGTGGGGGATATAATGCATAATTCCTTGCTGTGGGACCTCTCTTCTCTGTCTTGTTGCTGGGGCCGAAATAACTGAAAGTGGCCTTCTCCAGTGGTGGGTGATATGACGCCTTATTCCTTGCTGTAGGACCTCTCTCCTCTGTTCCGGTCCTGGGGCCTAAATACCTGAAAGTGGCCTTCTCAAGTGGTGGGTGATATGACGCATGATTCCTTGCTGTGGGACCTCTCACCTCTGTCTGGGTGCTGGGCCTAAATAACCGAAAGTGGCCTTCTCCAGTGGTGGGTGATATGACGCCTTATTCCTTGCTGTAAGACCTCTCTCCTCTGTCTGGGTGCTGGGCCTAAATAACTGAAAGTGGCCTTCTCCATTGGTGGGTGATATGACGCATGATTCCTTGCTGTGGGACCTCTCTCCTCTGTCTGGGTGCTGGGGCCGAAATAACTGAAAGTGGCCCTCTCCATTGGTGGGTGATATGACGCCTTATTCCTTGCTGTAAGACCTCTCTCCTCTGTCTGGGTGCTGGGCCTAAATAACTGAAAGTGGCCTTCTCCATTGGTGGGTGATATGACGCATGATTCCTTGCTGTGGGACCTCTCTCCTCTGTCTGGGTGCTGGGGCCGAAATAACTGAAAGTGGCCCTCTCCATTGGTGGGTCATATGACGCCTTATTCCTTGCTGTGGGACCTCTCTCCTCTATCTGGGTGCTGGGGCCGAAATACATGAAAGTGGCCTTCTCCAGTGATGGGTGATATGACACATGATTCCTTGCTGTGGGACCTCTCTCCTCTGTCTGGGTGCTGGGGCCAAAAAAACTGAAAGTGGCCTTCTCCAATGGTGGGTGATATAACACATGATTCCTTGCTGTGGGACCTCTCTCCTCTGTCTGGGTGCTGGACCTAAATAACTGAAAGTGGCCTTCTCCAGTGGTGGGTCATATGACGCCTTATTCCTTGCTGTGGGACCTCTCTCCTCTATCTGTGTGCTTGGGCTAAAATAACTGAAAGTGGCCTTCTCCAGTGGTGGGTGATATGAAGCGTGATTCCTTGCTGTGGGACCTCTCTCCTCTGTCTGGGTGTTGAGCCTAAATATCTGAAAGTGGCCTTCTCCAGTGGAGGGTCATATGACGCCGTATTCCTTGCTTTGGGACCTCTCTCCTCTGTCTGGGTGCTTGGGCCCAAAATAACTGAAAGTGGCCTTCTCCAGTGGTGAGTGATATGACGCATGATTCCTTGCTGTGGGACCTCTCTCCTCTGTCTGGGTGCTGGGGCCGAAATAACTGAAAGTGGCCTCCTCCAGTGGTGGGGGATATGACGCATGATTCCTTGCTGTGGGACCTCTCACCTCTTTCTGGGTGCTGGGCCTAAATATGTGAAAGTGGCCTTCTCCAGCGGTGGGTGATATGACGCCTTATTCCTTGCAGTGGGACTTCTCTCCTCTGTCTGTGTGCTGGGGCCAAAATAACTGAAAGTGGCCTTCTCCGGTGGTGGGGGATATAATGCATAATTCCTTGCTGTGGGACCTCTCTTCTCTGTCTGGTTGCTGGGGCCGAAATAACTGAAAGTGGCCTTCTCCAGTGGTGGGTGATATGACGCCTTATTCCTTGCTGTAGGACCTCTCTCCTCTGTTCCGGTCCTGGGGCCTAAATACCTGAAAGTGGCCTTCTCCAGTGGTGGGTGATATGACGCATGATTCCTTGCTGTGGGACCTCTCTCCTCTGTCTGGGTGCTGTGGCCGAAATAAATGAAAGTGGCCCTCTCCATTGGTGGGTGATATGACGCCTTATTCCTTGCTGTGGGACCTCTCTCCTCTGTCTGGGTGCTGTGGCCGAAATACATGAAAGTGGCCTTCTCCAGTGGTGGGTGATATGACGCCTTATTCCTTGCTGTGGGACTTCTCTCCTCTGTCTGGGTGCTGGGCCTAAATAACTGAAAGTGGCCTTCTCCAGTGGTGGGTCATATGACGACTTATTCCTTGCAGTGGGAACACTCGCCTCTGTCTGGGTGCTGGGGCCGAAATAACTGAAAGTTGCCTTCTCCAGTGGTTGGTGATATAACACATAATTCCTTGATGTGGGACCTCTCTCCTCTGTCTGTGTGCTGGGGCCAAAATAACTGAAAGTGGCCTTCTCCAGTGGTGGGGGATATAATGCATAATACCTTGCTGTGGGACCTCTTTTCTCTGTCTGGTTGCTGGGGCCGAAATAACTGAAAGTGGCCTTCTCCAGTGGTGGGTGATATGACGCCTTATTCCTTGCTGTAGGACCTCTCTCCTCTGTTCCGGTCCTGGGGCCTAAATACCTGAAAGTGGCCTTCTCCAGTGGTGGGTGATATGACGCATGATTCCTTGCTGTGGGACCTCTCTCCTCTGTCTGGGTGCTTGGGCCCAAAATAACTGAAAGTGGCCTTCTCCAGTGGTGAGTGATATGACGCATGATTCCTTGCTGTGGGTCCTCTCTCCTCTGTCTGGGTGCTGGGGCCGAAATAACTGAAAGTGGCCTCCTCCAGTGGTGTGTGATATGACGCATGATTCCTTGCTGTGGGACCTCTCACCTCTGTCTGGGTGCTGGGCCTAAATAAATGAAAGTGGCCTTCTCCAGTGGTGGGTCAAATGACGCCTTAAACCTTGCTGTGGGACCTCTCTCCTCTGTCTGGGTGCTGGGGCCGAAACAACTGACAGTTGCCTTCTCCAGTGGTCGGTGATATAACACATTATTCCTTGCTGTGGGACCTCTCTCCTCTTTCTGGGTGCTGGGACCGAAATAACTGAAAGTGGCCTTCTCCAGTGGTGGGTGATATGACGCATGATTCCTTGCTCTTGGACCTCTCTCCTCTGTCTGGTGCTGGGGCCGAAATAACTGAAAATAGCCTTCTCCTGTGGTGGGTGATATGACACATGATTCCATGCTGTGGGACCTCTCTCTTCTGTCTGGGTGCTGGGCCTAAATAACTGAAAGTGGCCTTCTCCAGTGGTGGGTCATATGACGCCTTATTCCTTGCTGTGGGACCTCTCTCTTCTGTCTGGGTGCTGGGGCCTAAATAACTGAAAGTGGCCTTCTTTAGTGGTGGGTGATATGACGCATGATTCCTTGCTGTGGGACCTTTCTCCTCTGTCAGGGTGCTGGGCCGAAATACATGAAAGTGGCCTTCTCCAGTGTTGGGTGATATGACGCAGGATTCCTTGCTGTTGGACCTCTCTCCTCTGTCTGGGTGCTGGGGCCGAAATAACTGAAAGTGGCCTTCTCCAGTGGTGGGTCATATGACACCTTATTCCTTGCTGTGTGACCTCTCGCCTCTGTCTGGGTGCTGGGGCCGAAATAACTGAAAGTGGCCTTCTCCAGTGGTGGGTGATATAACGCATGATTCCTTGCTGTGGGACTCCTCTCCTCTGTCTGTGTGCTGGAGCCGAAATAACTGAAAGTGGCCTTCTCCAGTGGTTGCTGATATAACGCATGATTCCTTGCTGTGGGACTTCTCACCTCTGTCTGTGTGCTGAGGCCGAAATAACTGAAAGTTGCCTTCTCCAGTGGTGGGTGATATGACGCATGATTCCTTGCTGTGGGATCTCTCTCCTCTGTCTGTGTGCTGGGGCGGAAATAACTGAAAGTGGCCTTCTCCAGTGGTTGGTCATATGACGCCTTATTCCTTGCTGTGGGACCTCTCTCCTCTGTCTGGGTGCTGGGGCCGAAATAACTGAAAGTGGCCCTCTCCATTGGTGGGTGATATGACGCCTTATTCCTTGCTGTGGGACCTCTCTCCTCTGTCTGGGTGCTGGGGCCGAAATACATGAAAGTGGCCTTCTCCAGTGGTGGGTGATATGACACATGATTCCTTGCTGTGGGACCTCTCTCCTCTGTCTGGGTGCTGGGGCCGAAAAAACTGAAAGTGGCATTCTCCAGTGGTGGGTGATATGACGCCTTATTCCTTGCTGTGGGACTTCTCTCCTCTGTCTGGGTGCTGGGCCTAAATAACTGAAAGTGGCCTTCTCCAGTGGTGGGTCATATGACGACTTATTCCTTGCAGTGGGACCTCTCGCCTCTGTCTGGGTGCTGGGGCCGAAATAACTGAAAGTGGCCTTCTCCAGTGTTTGGTGATATAACACATAATTCCTTGATGTGGGACCTCTCTCCTCTGTCTGTGTGCTGGGGCCAAAATAACTGAAAGTGGCCTTCTCCAGTGGTGGGTGATATGATGCATGATTCCTTGCTGTGGGACTTCTCTCCTCTGTCTTGTTGCTGGGGCCAAAAAAACTGAAAGTGGCCTTCTCCAATGGTGGGTGATATAACGCATGATTCCATGCTGTGGGACCTCTCTCCTCTGTCTGGGTGCTGGGCCTAAATAACTGAAAGTGGCCTTCTCCAGTGATGGGTCATATGACGCCTTATTCCTTGCTGTGGGACCTCTCTCCTCTATCTGGGTGCCTGGGCTAAAATAACTGAAAGTGGCCTTCTCCAGTGGTGGGTGATATGAAGCGTTATTCCTTGCTGTGGTACCTCTCTCCTCTGTCTGGGTGTTGAGCCTAAATATCTGAAAGTGGCCTTCTCCAGTGGTGGGTCATATGACGCCTTATTCCTTGCTGTGGGACCTCTCTCCTCTGTCTGGGTGCTTGGGCCCAAAATAACTGAAAGTGGCCTTCTCCAGTGGTGAGTGATATGACGCATGATTCCTTGCTGTGGGACCTCTCTCCTCTGTCTGGGTGCTGGGGCCGAAATAACTGAAAGTGGCCTCTTCCAGTGGTGGGTGATATGACGCATGATTCCTTGCTGTGGGACCTCTCACCTCTGTCTGGGTGCTGGGCCTAAATATGTGAAAGTGGCCTTCTCCAGTGGTGGCTGATATGACGCCTTATTCCTTGCAGTGGGACTTCTCTCCTCTGTCTGGGTGCTTGGGCAAAAATAACTGAAAGTGGCCTTCTCCAGTGGTGGGTGATATAACGCATGATTCCTTGCTGTGGGACCTCTCTCCTCTGTCTGGGTGCTGGGCCGAAATAACTGAAAGTGGCCTTCTCTAGTGGTGGGTGATATGACGCCTAATTCCTTGCTGTGGGACCTCTCTCCTCTGTCTGTGTGCTGGGGCCAAAATAACTGAAAGTGGCCTTCTCCAGTGGTGGGGAATATAATGCATAATTCCTTGCTGTGGGACCTCTCTTCTCTGTCTGGCTGCTGGGGCCGAAATAACTGAAAGTGGCCTTCTCCAGTGGTGGGTGATATGACGCCTTATTCCTTGCTGTAGGACCTCTCTCCTCTGTTCCGGTTCTGGGGCCTAAATACCTGAAAGTGGCCTTCTCAAGTGGTGGGTGATATGACGCATGATTCCTTGCTGTGGGACCTCTCACCTCTGTCTGGGTGCTGGGCCTAAATAACTGAAAGTGGCCTTCTCCAGTGGTGGGTGATATGACGCCTTATTACTTGCTGTAAGACTTCTCTCCTCTGTCTGGGTCCTGGGGCCTAAATACCAGAAAGTGGCCTTCTCCAGTGGTGGGTGATATGACGCATGATTCCTTGCTGTGGGACCTCTCTCCTCTGTCTGGGTGCTGGGGCCGAAATAACTGAAAGTGGCCCTCTCCATTGGTGGGTGATATGACGCCTTATTCCTTGCTGTGGGACCTCTCTCCTCTGTCTGGGTGCTGGGGCCGAAATACATGAAAGTGGCCTTCTCCAGTGGTGGGTGATATGACGCCTTATTCCTTGCTGTGGGACTTCTCTCCTCTGTCTGGGTGCTGGGCCTAAATAACTGAAAGTGGCCTTCTCCAGTGGTGGGTCATATGACGACTTATTCCTTGCAGTGGGAACACTCGCCTCTGTCTGGGTGCTGGGGCCGAAATAACTGAAAGTTGCCTTCTGCAGTGGTTGGTGATATAACACATAATTCCTTGATGTGGGACCTCTCTCCTCTGTCTGTGTGCTGGGGCCAAAATAACTGAAAGTGGCCTTCTCCAGTGGTGGGTGATATGATGCATGATTCCTTGCTGTGGGACTTCTCTCCTCTGTCTGGGTGCTGGGGCCAAAAAAACTGAAAGTGGCCTTCTCCTATGGTGGGTGATATAACGCATGATTCCTTGCTATGGGACCTCTCTCTTCTGTCTGGGTGCTGGGGCAGAAATAACTGAAAGTGGCCTTCTCCAGCGGTGGGTGATATTACCCCTTTTTCCTTGCTGTGGGACCTCTCTCCTCTGTCTGGGTGCTGGGCCTAAATAACTGAAAGTGGCCTTCTCCAGTGGTGGGTCATATGACGCCTTATTCCTTGCTGTGGGACCTCTCTCCTCTATCTGGGTGCTTGGGCTAAAATAACTGAAAGTGGCCTTCTACAGTGGTGAGTGATATGAAGCGTGATTCCTTGCTGTGGGACCTCTCTCCTCTGTCTGGGTGTTGAGCTTAAATATCTGAAAGTGGCCTTCTCCAGTGGTGGGTCATATGACGCCTTATTCCTTGCTGTGGGACCTCTCTCCTCTGTCTGGGTGCTTGGGCCCAAAATAACTGAAAGTGGCCTTCTCCAGTGGTGAGTGATATGACCCATGATTCCTTGCTGTGGGACCTCTCTCCTCTTTCTGGGTGCTGGGGCCGAAATAACTGAAAGTGGCCTCCTCCAGTAGTGTGTGATATGACGCATGATTCCTTGCTTTGGGACCTCTCACCTCTGTCTGGGTGCTGGGCCTAAATATGGGAAAGTGGCCTTCTCCAGCAGTGGGTGATATGACGCCTTATTCCTTGCAGTGGGACTTCTCTCCTCTGTCTGGGTGCTTGGGCAAAAATAACTGAAAGTGGCCTTCTCCAGTGGTGGGTGATATAACGCATGATTCCTTGCTGTGGGACCTCTCTCCTCTGTCTGGGTGCTGGGCCTAAATAAATGAAAGTGGCCTTCTCTAGTGTTGGGTGATATGACGCCTAATTCCTTGCTGTGGGACCTCTCTCCTCTGTCTGTGTGCTGGGGCCGAAATAACTGAAAGTGGCCTTCTCCGGTGGTGGGGGATATAATGCATAATTCCTTGCTGTGGGACCTCTCTTCTCTGTCTGGTTGCTGGGGCCGAAATAACTGAAAGTGGCCTTCTGCAGTGGTGGGTGATATGACGCCTTATTCCTTGCTGTAGGACCTCTCTCCTCTGTTCCGGTCCTGGGGCCAAAATACCTGAAAGTGGCCTTCTCAAGTGGTGGGTGATATGACGCATGATTCCTTGCTGTGGGACCTCTCACCTCTGTCTGGGTGCTGGGCCTAAATAACTGAAAGTGGCCTTCTCCAGTGGTGGGTGATATGACGCATGATTCCTTGCTGTGGGACCTCTCTCCTCTGTCTGGTTGCTGGGCCGAAATAACTGAAAGTGGCCTTCTCTAGTGGTGGGTGATGTGACGCATGATTCCTTGCAGTGGGACCTCTCTCCTCTGTCTGGGTGCTTGGGCCGAAATAACTGAAAGTGGCCTTCGCATAATTCCTTGCTGAGGGACCTCTCTCCTCTGTCTGGGTGCTGGGGCCGAAATAACTGAAAGTGGCCTTCTCCAGTGGTTGGTGATATAACACATGATTCCTTGATGTGGGACCTCTCTCCTCTGTCTGTGTGCTGGGTCCAAAATAACTGAAAGTGGCCTTCTCCAGTGGTGGGTGATATGACGCCTTATTCCTTGCTGTAAGACTTCTCTTCTCTGTCTGGGTCCTGGGGCCTAAATACCTGAAAGTGGCCTTCTCCAGTGGTGGGTGATATGACGCATGATTTCTTGCTGTGGGACCTCTCTCCTCTGTCTGGGTGCTGGGGCCGAAATAACTGAAAGTGGCCCTCTCCATTGGTGGGTGATATGACGCATGATTCCTTGCTGTGGGACCTCTCTCCTCTGTCTGGGTGCTGGGGCCGAAATACATGAAAGTGGCCTTCTCCAGTGGTGGGTGATATAATGCATGATTCCTTGCTGTGGGACCTCTCTCCTCTATCTGGGTGCTGGGCCGAAATAATTGAAAGTGACCTTCTCAAGTGGGGGGTGATATGACGCA
Organism: Bufotes viridis; assembly: GCA_033119425.1. NCBI lineage: Eukaryota > Metazoa > Chordata > Amphibia > Anura > Bufonidae > Bufotes > Bufotes viridis. The sequence goes on along the minus strand of CM065597.1, from coordinate 117,103,453 downwards.
TGATTCCTTGCTGTGGGACCTCTCTCCTCTGTCTGGGTGCTGGACCTAAATAACTGAAAGTGGCCTTCTCCATTGGTGGGTCAAATGATGCCTTATTCCTTGCTGTGGGACTTCTCTCCTCTGTCTGGGTGCTTGGGCAAAAATATCTGAAAGTGGCCTTCTCCAGTGGTGGGTGATATAACGCATGATTCCTTGCTGTGGGACCTCTCTCCTCTGTCTGGGTGCTGGGCCGAAATAACTGAAAGTGGCCTTCTCTAGTGGTGGGTGATATGACGCCTAATTCCTTGCTGTGGGACCTCTCTCCTCTGTCTGTGTGCTGGGGCCGAAATAACTGAAAGTGGCCTTCTCCAGTGGTGGGGGATATAATGCATAATTCCTTGCTGTGGGACCTCTCTTCTCTGTCTGGTTGCTGGGGCCGAAATAACTGAAAGTGGCCTTCTCCAGTGGTGGGTGATATGACGCCTTATTCCTTGCTGTAGGACCTCTCTCCTCTGTTCAGGTCCTGGGGCCTAAATACCTGAAAGTGGCCTTCTCCAGTGGTGGGTGATATGACGCATGATTCCTTGCTGTGGGACCTCTCTCCTCTGTCTGGGTGCTGGGCCTAAATAACTGAAAGTGGCCTTCTCCAGTGGTGGGTGATATGACGCATGATTCCTTGCTGTGGGACCTCTCTCCTCTGTCTGGTTGCTGGGCCAGAAATAACTGAAAGTGGCCTTCTCTAGTGGTGGGTGATGTGACGCCTTATTCCTTGCTGTGGGACCTCTCTCCTCTGTCTGGGTGCTGGGGCCGAAATAACTGAAAGTGGCCTTCTCCAGTGGTGGGGGATATAATGCATGATTCCTTGCTGTGGGACCTCTCACCTCTGTCTGTGTGCTGGGCCTAAATATGTGAAAGTGGCCTTCTCCAGTGGTGGGTGATATGACGCATGATTCCTTGCTGTGGGACCTCTCTCCTCTGTCTGGGTGCTGGGCCAAAATATGTGAAAGTGGCCTTCGCATGATTCCTTGCTGAGGGACCTCTCTCCTCTGTCTGGGTGCTGGGGCCGAAATAACTGAAAGTGGCCTTCTCCAGTGATGGGTGATATGACGCATGATTCCTTGCTGTGGGACCTCTCTCCTCTGTCTGGGTGCTGGGCCAAAATATGTGAAAGTGGCCTTCTCCAGCGGTGGGTGATATGACGCCTTATTCCTTGCTGTGGGACCTCTCTCCTCTGTCTGGGTGCTGGGGCCGAAATAACTGAAAGTGGCCTTCTCCAGTGGTGGGTGATATGACGCATGATTCCTTGCTGAGGGACCTCTCTCCTCTGTCTGTGTGCTGGAGCTGAAATAACTGAAAGTGGCCTTCTCCAGTGGTGGGTGATATGACGCATGATTCCTTGCTGTCGGACCTCTCACCTCTGTCTGGGTGCTTGGCCTAAATAACTGAAAGTGGCCTTCTCCAGTGGTGGGTCATATGACGCCTTATTCTGGCTGTGGGACATCTCTCCTCTGTCTGTGTGCTGGGGCCGAAATAACTGAAAGTGGCCTTCTCCAGTGTTAGATGATATGACGCATGATTCCTTGCTGTGGGACCTCTCTCCTCTGTCTGGGTGCTGGGCCTAAATAACTGAAAGTGGCCTTCTCCATTGGTGGGTCAAATGACGCCTTATTCCTTGCTGTGTGACCTCTCTCCTCTGTCTGGGTGCTTGGGCAAAAATAACTGAAAGTGGCCTTCTCCAGTGGTGTGTGATATGACGCCTAATTCCTTGCTGTGGGACCTCTCTCCTCTGTCTGTGTGCTGGGGCCGAAATAACTGAAAGTGGCCTTCTATAGTGGTGGGGGATATAATGCATAATACCTTGCTGTGGGACCTCTTTTCTCTGTCTGTGTGCTGGGGCCGAAATAACTGAAAGTGGCCTTCTCCAGTGGTGGGTGATATGACGCCTTATTCCTTGCTGTAGGACCTCTCTCCTCTGTTCCGGTCCTGGGGCCTAAATACCTGAAAGTGGCCTTCTCCAGTGGTGGGTGATATGACGCATGATTCCTTGCTGTGGGACCTCTCTCCTCTGTCTGGGTGCTGTGGCCGAAATAACTGAAAGTGGCCCTCTCCAGTGGTGGGTGATATGACGCCTTATTCCTTGCTGTGGGACCTCTCTCCTCTGTCTGGGTGCTGGGGCCGAAATACATGAAAGTGGCCTTCTCCAGTGGTGGGTGATATGACACATGAGTCCTTGCTGTGGGACCTCTCTCCTCTATCTGGGTGCTGGGGCCGAAAAAACTGAAAGTGGCATTCTCCAGTGGTGGGTCATATGACGACTTATTCCTTGCAGTGGGACCTCTCGCCTCTGTCTGGGTGCTGGGGCCGAAATAACTGAAAGTGGCCTTCTCCAGTGGTTGGTGATATAACACATGATTCCTTGATGTGGGACCTCTCTCCTCTGTCTGGGTGCTGGGCCTAAATAACTGAAAGTGGCCTTCTCCAGTGGTGGGTGATATGACGCCTTATTCCTTGCTGTAAGACTTCTCTCCTCTGTCTGGGTCCTGGGGCCTAAATACCTGAAAGTGGCCTTCTCCAGTGGTGGGTGATATGACGCATGATTCCTTGCTGTGGGACCTCTCTCCTCTGTCTGGGTGCTGGGGCCGAAATACCTGAAAGTGGCCTTCTCCAGTGGTGGGTGATATGACGCATGATTCCTTGCTGTGGGACCTCTCTCCTCTGTCTGGGTGCTGGGCCTAAATAACTGAAAGTGGCCTTCTCCAGTGGTGGGTGATATGACGCATGATTCCTTGCTGTGGGACCTCTCTCCTCTGTCTGGTTGCTGGGCCGAAATAACTGAAAGTGGCCTTCTCTAGTGGTGGGTGTTGTGACGCCTTATTCCTTGCTGTGGGACCTCTCTCCTCTGTCTGGGTGCTGGGGCCGAAATAACTGAAAGTGGCCTTCTCCAGTGGTGGGGTATATAATGCATGATTCCTTGCTGTGGGACCTCTCACCTCTGTCTGTGTGCTGGGCCTAAATATGTGAAAGTGGCCTTCTCCAGCGGTGGGTGATATGACGCCTTATTCCTTGCTGTGGGACCTCTCTCCTCTGTCTGGGTGCTGGGCCAAAATATGTGAAAGTGGCCTTCGCATGATTCCTTGCTGAGGGACCTCTCTCCTCTGTCTGGGTGCTGGGGCCGAAATAACTGAAAGTGGCCTTCTCCAGTGGTGGGTGATATGACGCATGATTCCTTGCTGTGGGACCTCTCACCTCTGTCTGTGTGCTGGGCCTAAATATGTGAAAGTGGCCTTCTCCAGCGGTGGGTGATATGACGCCTTATTCCTTGCTGTGGGACCTCTCTCCTCTGTCTGGGTGCTTGGGCCGAAATAACTGAAAGTGGCCTTCTCCAGTGGTGTGTGATATGACGCATGATTCCTTGCTGAGGGACCTCTCTCCTCTGTCTGTGTGCTGGAGCTGAAATAACTGAAAGTGGCCTTCTCCAGTGGTGGGTGATATGACGCATGATTCCTTGCTGTCGGACCTCTCACCTCTGTCTGGGTGCTTGGCCTAAATAACTGAAAGTGGCCTTCTCCAGTGGTGGGTCATATGACGCCTTATTCTGGCTGTGGGACATCTCTCCTCTGTCTGTGTGCTGGGGCCGAAATAACTGAAAGTGGCCTTCTCCAGTGTTAGATGATATGACGCATGATTCCTTGCTGTGGGACCTCTCTCCTCTGTCTGGGTGCTGGGCCTAAATAACTGAAAGTGGCCTTCTCCATTGGTGGGTCAAATGACGCCTTATTCCTTGCTGTGGGACTTCTCTCCTCTGTCTGGGTGCTTGGGCAAAAATAACTGAAAGTGGCCTTCTCCAGTGGTGGGTGATATGACGCCTAATTCCTTGCTGTGGGACCTCTCTCCTCTGTCTGTGTGCTGGGGCCGAAATAACTGAAAGTGGCCTTCTATAGTGGTGGGGGATATAATGCATAATACCTTGCTGTGGGACCTCTTTTCTCTGTCTGGTTGCTGGGGCCGAAATAACTGAAAGTGGCCTTCTCCAGTGGTGGGTGATATGACGCCTTATTCCTTGCTGTAGGACCTCTCTCCTCTGTTCCGGTCCTGGGGCCTAAATACCTGAAAGTGGCCATCTCCAGTGGTGGGTGATATGACGCATGATTCCTTGCTGTGGGACCTCTCTTCTCTGTCTGGGTGCTGTGGCCGAAATAACTGAAAGTGGCCCTCTCCATTGGTGGGTGATATGACGCCTTATTCCTTGCTGTGGGACCTCTCTCCTCTGTCTGGGTGCTGGGGCCGAAATACATGAAAGTGGCCTTGTCCAGTGGTGGGTGATATGACACATGAGTCCTTGCTGTGGGACCTCTCTCCTCTATCTGGGTGCTGGGGCCGAAAAAACTGAAAGTGGCATTCTCCAGTGGTGGGTGATATGACGCATGATTCCTTGCTGTGGGACCTCTCTCCTCTGTCTGGGTGCTGGGCCTAAATAACTGAAAGTGGCCTTCCTCAGTGGTGGGTCATATGACGACTTATTCCTTGCAGTGGGACCTCTCGCCTCTGTCTGGGTGCTGGGGCCGAAATAACTGAAAGTGGCCTTCTCCAGTGGTTGGTGATATAACACATGATTCCTTGATGTGGGACCTCTCTCCTCTGTCTGTGTGCTGGGTCCAAAATAACTGAAAGTGGCCTTCTCCAGTGGTGGGTGATATGACGCCTTATTCCTTGCTGTAAGACTTCTCTCCTCTGTCTGGGTCCTGGGGCCTAAATACCTGAAAGTGGCCTTCTCCAGTGGTGGGTGATATGACGCATGATTCCTTGCTGTGGAACCGCTCTCCTCTGTCTGGGTGCTGGGGCCGAAATTACTGAAAGTGGCCCTCTCCATTGGTGGGTGATATGACGCCTTATTCCTTGCTGTGGGACCTCTCTCCTCTGTCTGGGTGCTGGGGCCGAAATACATGAAAGTGGCCTTCTCCAGTGGTGGGTGATATAATGCATGATTCCTTGCTGTGGGACCTCTCTCCTCTATCTGGGTGCTGGGCCGAAATAATTGAAAGTGACCTTCTCTAGTGGGGGGTGATATGACGCATGATTCCTTGCTGTGGGACCTCTCTCCTCTGTCTGGGTGCTGGGCCTAAATAACTGAAAGTGGCCTTCTCCATTGGTGGGTCAAATGATGCCTTATTCCTTGCTGTGGGATTTCTCTCCTCTGTCTGGGTGCTTGGGCAAAAATATCTGAAAGTGGCCTTCTCCAGTGGTGGGTGATATAACGCATGATTCCTTGCTGTGGGACTTCTCTCCTCTGTCTGGGTGCTGGGCCGAATTAACTGAAAGTGGCCTTCTCTAGTGGTGGGTGATATGACCCCTAATTCCTTGCTGTGGGACCTCTCTCCTCTGTCTGTGTGCTGGGGCCGAAATAACTGAAAGTGGCCTTCTCCAGTGGTGGGGGATATAATGCATAATTCCTTGCTGTGGGACCTCTCTTCTCTGTCTGGTTGCTGGGGCCGAAATAACTGAAAGTGGCCTTCTCCAGTGGTGGGTGATATGACGCCTTATTCCTTGCTGTAGGACCTCTCTCCTCTGTTCCGGTCCTGGGGCCTAAATACCTGAAAGTGGCCTTCTCCAGTGGTGGGTGATATGACGCATGATTCCTTGCTGTGGGACCTCTCTCCTCTGTCTGGGTGCTGTGGCCGAAATAACTGAAAGTGGCACTCTCCATTGGTGGGTGATATGACGCCTTATTCCTTGCTGTGGGACCTCTCTCCTCTGTCTGGGTGCTTGGGCAAAAATAACTGAAAGTGGCCTTCTCCAGTGGTGGGTGATATGACGCCTAATTCCTTGCTGTGGGACCTCTCTCCTCTGTCTGTGTGCTGGGGCCGAAATAACTGAAAGTGGCCTTCTCCAGTGGTGGGGGATATAATGCATAATACCTTGCTGTGGGACCTCTTTTCTCTGTCTGGTTGCTGGGGCCGAAATAACTGAAAGTGGCCTTCTCCAGTGGTGGGTGATATGACGCCTTATTCCTTGCTGTAGGACCTCTCTCCTCTGTTCGGTCCTGGGGCCTAAATACCTGAAAGTGGCCATCTCCAGTGGTGGGTGATATGACGCATGATTCCTTGCTGTGGGACCTCTCTTCTCTGTCTGGGTGCTGTGGCCGAAATAACTGAAAGTGGCCCTCTCCATTGGTGGGTGATATGACGCCTTATTCCTTGCTGTGGGACCTCTCTCCTCTGTCTGGGTGCTGGGGCCGAAATACATGAAAGTGGCCTTGTCCAGTGGTGGGTGATATGACACATGAGTCCTTGCTGTGGGACCTCTCTCCTCTATCTGGGTGCTGGGGCCGAAAAAACTGAAAGTGGCATTCTCCAGTGGTGGGTGATATGACGCATGATTCCTTGCTGTGGGACCTCTCTCCTCTGTCTGGGTGCTGGGCCTAAATAACTGAAAGTGGCCTTCCTCAGTGGTGGGTCATATGACGACTTATTCCTTGCAGTGGGACCTCTCGCCTCTGTCTGGGTGCTGGGGCCGAAATAACTGAAAGTGGCCTTCTCCAGTGGTTGGTGATATAACACATGATTCCTTGATGTGGGACCTCTCTCCTCTGTCTGTGTGCTGGGTCCAAAATAACTGAAAGTGGCCTTCTCCAGTGGTGGGTGATATGACGCCTGATTCCTTGCTGTAAGACTTCTCTCCTCTGTCTGGGTCCTGGGGCCTAAATACCTGAAAGTGGCCTTCTCCAGTGGTGGGTGATATGACGCATGATTCCTTGCTGTGGAACCGCTCTCCTCTGTCTGGGTGCTGGGGCCGAAATTACTGAAAGTGGCCCTCTCCATTGGTGGGTGATATGAC